>OZ026520.1:83612883-86133383 GCA_964019695.1 Loripinus fragilis | reverse complement strand
CCGTCTTGAATCAGTGACAGGAAATGACCGTAGAAAATCTTTCATGATCAATCTCTACAAAAGTATGGGACTGGGCCAGGCTAAATAAATGGATGTATGATAAATCTAACATTATATGATGTTAGGATAAAGTCATACAATCAATTTATATCTATTTTTGATATATACAAAAATTGTTTGTCACTAGAAATCTAACCTATTGACAACTTAATGTATGTTAAAAAAGGAATCTAAAATGATTTAAAATGGCATGCTTTAAGCCATAAAAATATCTTATAACATCCTTTGAAAGATAACAAACAATGAAAACAATGAATAATATGAGCCACGACATGTGATTTCCAACAATGTGGCATTTTGACAAGTGTAGACTCAGACGAGCCTGTGCAGACTCCTTTTAAGCTTAGAAACTCCGAATGATGTTCAGTCATTAGCTTAACAGTCATAGAATATTCAAGCGACAAGCAAAGGCTCTGATCAGACTGCACGCATGTGCAGACTGATCTGAGGCTTTGCGGGATGCACATACCACATTGTTGAAAATCTCATGTCGTGGCTCAATTATGTTTATGACCTATTTTGATGTAAAAATTATCCATAAGAGGTTTCTAATTGTTTTCTTACTTTATTCAAAATCATTTACAAGTGTACCATTTTAACATATACATAAACTGGAAAATGGAAACCTGCATACCTCTACAGTGTAAACCTAATTGAGACATTTAATCTCATTAGGGTCTGCAATGTTAAATCTCATTAGGGTCTGCAATGTTAGACTAAGAATCATTCATGAGCCTGAGGGTGGGATATAAAAATCAGTTCCCAAGATGGCCATTTGGCATCACGAGGCTTGTGGCATTATCATAGGTGAAAGCTCAAAATTCCCCAAATCCTTTACTTAAGAAGTTCAAAGTTCAAAACTTGCAGGATGCCTACAAAAACTAAACATGAAAGTTTAAACTCCAAAATCCTGAACTTTTGAAATTCAAAATTTAAAAACTTGTAGGATGACTACAAAAATGGATAATTCAAAGGTAAAATGATTAATTGTTTTTAGATAATCTGAATAATAATCAAAGAAGCTAAAATTATCTCCCTAATTCAGCATTTTGAGGCTCTCTATGGAAAGTCAGCCTCAAAATCCTGAATATAGGACTAATCCTGAAAACTTTCACCCTAATCCTGAAAGATAAATGTGGCAATTCATCTTGATCTGCAAGTTTGCCAAAGTGCCTGTTTAAGGGTATCCTTAGGGAAAAAGGTCAATCAATCTGAGTAGAAAAATCTACCAGTACACAGAGTTCCAAAGTGCAAAAGGTACAAGCATATTTGCACATTTTAAATATAAGATATTATACATTATTCACATTTTTAAGCATCTACTTGTGCACTATTCATATTATACAGAAACTAAGCAGGTATCTTAACTCAAGTAACAAATGAAAGCCCTTATCAACTGTACAATTTTATGCAGTTCTTTGCAGGGCAACCACTATCCATTTCAAACATTATTGTTAATCTCTAACATAAGTGTGAATGCTGTTTGGTAAAAATCTATTAAAGTATATCTTCAAGTAAAAATGAAAATAAAAACGTTTTTAAAAAGATTTAACTTGCCTTAAAATATTTAGTAACAATACATCAATTGGCCAATTCAAGATAAGACGTACACCCAAATTGCCATTTTCTCACCATTTCTCAACGAAAACATACATTGTTGGTACTCATTGGAAGCCCCTCACTTCCACCAGTACCCAGAAAAATGTTTCCTTGGAAAAATAAGATTAGCTATGGCATTCTTAGTGAAAATAAAGCAGAGAGTCTTACATGAGTGCTCATGTTTTATTGAATTAATTAGAGTTGAGAAAAGGCGATAAAAAGCGAGTCAAGCCGCGCATTTTATCTTTTTTCGCAACAACTTTAATGAATTCAATAATACAGGAGCACGAATGTTAAGATTCTATTTATAACATGGCATTAAAATTACCTATATCTCATTTTTTGGAGTTAAAACATCAAGATTTTGCCATCTTTTACCCAATGCTGAAATTACTAAATCTGTACACCACTAGTGTTTTATCAATTTTATTGCATGGCATTATATCACTCCCAGACGTTACGTCATATGATAAAACATCTTAACAAAGCCTATGCCAATTGGTTAAAGAAAAACAATGCATTAACATAATATAACATATGCTTTATTTAACAGCATGATATACTATTTACATTCTGAACTCATCGGCCAATTCCGTAGAATCAGACCTCGGTTGTACAACATTGGGCCATGTGATATAATTTGAAGTTAAAGAAACCATGCCAACACAATGACAAGTTCAGTTTCAGCAAGAGATGCCTAAAACAGGTCATGCATATGATAAATGTGGTACAAATGAAGAAGCAGTAACAATATACTTGTATGGTGAATTGTAATCTTTATTTTGCCTGTTGATAAAAATTGTCCTTTTCCCAGAATATTAGATTTAATTAGGCTGCCTTCATATGCTACCAGACTATTTTCCTTATGCAAATTAAAGGCTATAACAAGAACTCGGCTTTTTCATACATTATTCTTCTCCTAATACAAACATTGGAGGCTGTATATGATTTTGGCTGAGGAGTTCCAAATGATGTTATTTACTGGCATGTAAAAAAATCAAGAATATGTGGGATTTCTCTTCATGAAATGCTGATCCCAAAGCTATTGTATTTACCCCCGAAAATAAGAACTGGCAATAGGAAACAATGACATGAATAAACTCTTGTCTTATGGGCATACACAGATTGCTTCTTTAACCCTTTAATAGTGGACTGGAAACCCAGGAACGGGTCTTTTTGCAAATAGTGTTAACCCTGATGAAATATCGCAAAATGCGGCATTTCATCAAGGTCTACACTGTTTGCTAAAACAAAATCAATCTTCAGAGAAAGAAATACAGTATTCTTATTTGGAAAATATCAATATATACAATGGACCATCCTGACGTAACTGTATCAAACTTATTGGAAAAAGTTAAATGGTCTACAATGGGTTATACAGACATTTTATTATATGCCAGCTAAATGAATATTTGTGGAAAGCTTAAGAATGTGTAAATATGTGTAATGAAATGTAAAATATGATCCAATGAAAGATAATATTTTAAAGTACATGAGCTTTCAAGGAAATACAAAATATACAAGCCAGCACATAAGATTTTGGTCCTCATCACAGAGGTGACTAGCAAAGACTCGGAAAAGCCTAAGAGTCTGCACTGTCTCACCAGAGCCATCACTCAGGCCCCCAGATAAGGGTGCATAACGGAAAATTATTTTTCTTATTTCTCAACCAAAACATATGTTGTGTGTACTCAAAAGAACCGTCTCACATATGTTTTAGTTGAGAAATAAGAAAATTAAATTTTGGTTACACACTCTTAACTAAAGTCCTGACAAATGTGACAAGGACTGGCCCATAAAAACTAAGGTATGCTTCGGGACACATCATTAATATCACAACCAATGTCTAGAAAAATAATCTTACCCAATAGGCTATTCCTGTCTATATATGGAAAGTCAGTCCCAAATCATGAATTCAGAAATAATCTTGACTTTTTTCTCCTTTTTAAGTTGATTGTAACTTATTGTCCTTTGATACAATTAAGCCGGTATTTTATGCCTAATTTAGGATTTTTCCATAAAAGTCATCACCCCAAACCTGTATTCAGGCATGACCTGGAACACTTCAAACCAACCCCATCCTGTAATTGGTCTGTCTACCTTCAGTTAAATGGCTTAAAGACTTTCCCGCCACTTACTAACATTCTGTGCTTCCCAATTAGCTTGTCTGTTTCTTAAGAGTTCATATGTCATATAGTCACAACCAATTGCACCAAACTTTGCTCTTTGCTTCATTACAATAACATCTTCAATAATAAGTTTTTTTTGGTGAGTACTTGGGTAAAATAATCTCATATAGTAATACAAAATCAAAATACATTAAGGGATTAACATTTAATTCCCATATCAAATTCCTCTGTATCAAGAACATATCTGATATTTCTCTACCAAAATGCATGTTGCTGACATTTTAAAAGAGAATCACATTGAAACAGGTCTCTTTTGAGTTTCACAAAATGATTTTCCGTAAAGAAATTATCTTAATTCAAATTAAGCCATATAGAGTAAAATATATCCCCAAATTTTCACCAAAAAACACTTTTATATAACTGTCCCTTCCGTCCTCACATAGCAATATATACTGGCCCAAATACTCGCATGTAGCCGTTTAGCTCCGCCTCTCTTAGCTGTCATTGAACACCTCCAAAATTGAGAAGATGAAATGTTACTCAAAATGTCAGGTAGTTGATTGCCTTCATTCTCCACTGTGTACATGGTTCTTCACAGCAAGATTCAGGCATTGTAGCCACTGTCGTTTGTCATGTTCATCGTGTGACATCAGAGTATGAGACTGGCCTTTGTTGCAATCTCGGAATGATACTCGTATCAGGTTCTTTGCTGAAATGAAGAAAAAAGTTATAAGCTACCTTAATCCATATTATCCTGGCCTCCTAGTTATGGGGCATGGGAAAACTGCAGTTATAAGCCTTGTTCTCCTGTTTTGGGGCAAGGGAAAACTGCAGTTATAAGCCTGATTTCCTATTAACTGCATTATAAGCCTGGTTTCCTATTTATGGGGCATGGGAAAACTGCAGTTATAAGCCTGGTGTCCTATTTATGGGGCATGGGAAAACTGCAGCCTGGCCTCCAATTAATGGGGTATGCATAATCATTCTTTTAATATGTATTGATAGATAATAAATGTAGCTAGAGAGCTGATTTTTTGCTTGACCTTTCAGCTATGTCCCTATAGCTACTTAGTGTGTGCATGAAGTAGAGACTGTGCAAGTGTGCATTTGCTGCTTCCCTACAACATAACATAGATCCAGTTAAGGAAATTATATGTGCATAAAATTGAAAATATTTTCGTACCCATCGATTTAAACATATGTTTTGGGTGCTCAAAAGAACCGTCTCATTGAGACGGTTCTTTTGAGTACCCACAACATATGTTTTGGATAAGAAATGAAGAAAATAAATGTCCAATACACAATCTTATCTGGAGGCCTGTCATCAGATTAAAAAATTTATGAGCTGGCTCATATATTTGTACCAAAGAAAATAAATTTCCAATACACACTCTTATCTGGAGGCCTGCCATAACATTATAAATTTTATGAGCTGGCTCATATATTTGTACCAAAGTTGTTATGCTCAAGAAGATATGAGTTTGAGACAGAAAATCATTGGATACTTACAGGTTTGCGAGGAGCCGAAAGCCGACCGGAAAGATCCCATCTTGACCTCTCCATCTTTCAAATCCTCGACGACAAGCTCCGACACTGGGATTGGATCACGGTATACTTGGAAACACTGGTGACTGTTCTGGGTGACCAGCCGTGTTAGCACTAATATCTCGTCAAACAAGAATAACTGCAACTTCTGAAAGTAGAGTAGAAGGAGAGTAAATAAACACTGCCAGAAGTTATCGCTACTACATGCTTTTAAAGGCAGGAATCAAGACCCTTTCCCTCAAGGAACAAATGAAAGGCAGAAATTTCCTTCCTCCAGATTTTCTATCAGATTCATATGAATCAACATAACCGAAACACCAATGTTGTTAAAAAAATAGAATTAGTTCTACATCTCCATTACAAAGGATGAAGGGTGGAGAAAATAAAAAGCCCTTAAAAACAGTTTTTAACCCTAAATGTATTCTGGAAACCCTAAACAGGTGTTTTTACAAACAGTGAAGACCCAGATGAAATGTTGCATTATGCAGCATTTCTTCAGGGTCCACGCTGTTTGTAAAGGTAAAAAAGATATTCAGACAAAAGATTTTTTTTTTAAATTATAACCTGACACCCCTAGATATGTACAATGCACTATCCCAAGTTAATTGTATCAAACCAGAAGGAAGAATCCATTAATAAGTATACAACGAGTTAAAAATCTATGAACTTACACTGCCTTTGTTATTCTTTAAGGTACCATTACACAACAACGATGAGGAGGACTCGAGCGCTGGATGTCGCTGATCCTCGTAAAGATATGTGATTCTTGATCGATAGTAGATACATTTAGCCTCCCCAGTCTTCCTATCTGCCTCAGCAACCACATCTTCAGCCAGTTTTATCTGAAAGTGATTGAGAAAATAAAACTAATTGTACATAATTGACTATAAATGAGATTTTTTCCTCTAAAAACATTTCAGATCTATCTTAGACGATAGATCAAGATCTATGAAAATCGTTTTGAAAGATAAAAAGTTAACCCTTAATGCGCCAATCGCAACAAAAGTCGTCTGCTTTCTTGTCTGCTGAAATGTTTAAAAAGCTTCTAAGGCAAACAGTGTGGACCCAGATCAGACTGCTCCTTAGGAGCAGTCTTTTTGGGATCTATGCTGTTTCCTTCTATACCTAATTGGTCACAAATGTTAGGCAATTATTTGCAGCAGACCACTTCAGCAGATGACATTTTCAGATGCATTTTTTTCTTGGCGCTTTAAGGGTAAATTAGTTGCTGAATAGGAATATAAAACTTACACTTAATGGGTCATTGGAAATTTATTGTGGTCATTTGCTAAAAGAATCTGTTTATATTATATGAACTTCGGATTTCCAGTCAATTGAGACGTGTAATTTAATAACTAATATATTTCCAGTGTTTCGATGAAAAAAGGGCTGATCCTGATCAGCTGCCTTCATTTACATGAAACTATAATACTGTGCATTACAATAACAGCATAATTATGTACTTACAGCTCTTGCAAGACTGCTACCTTCCGATTCTTCTTTCTTGGTCTGAAAAAATATAAAATATATTTATACCATCTTTTAACCCAATAACCACATATGCTCCTATAAGCCCACACCGGTTACTCAGGGATGTTCCTACCTTTCTGAAGTTGGGTCCAGGGGCCTGTTGAATTTGGGAAAAAAGCATTTAAAACATCTAAAATGGGAAGATTTTGAAGATTTTTTAATGGATAAAAAAGCATATAAAAAATTAGCAGAGTAAAGAATTTGTTCCTTTCAAAATTGCCCTTCATAAAAAATCTCGTGATAATTTGCATAAAAATGTGAATGAAAACGTGTTTACATTCACATTTTTATGCAAATTTTCATGCATCTGTAACTTTGCTATTTTTGTTCCAATTTTCATGAATTTTTCACCAAAATGTAGAACTTAAATATTGGGAATGATAAACACCTTTTTGTGAAGTTTTTGCTCATTTTTTAATTGAAAATGGGCCGAATATATTGGCCCCCAAATCAGGCCTAGGATAATCCCTGTTACTTTATAAACCATAGTTCAAGATTAACAACTTTTTTGAAGCGTAAAATTGTAAATATTTCCTTACCCATCGGTTTAAGCATACGTTTTAGGTGCTCAAAAGAATCATCTCATTGAGACGATTCTTTTGAGTACCCACAACATGTTTTGGTTGAGAAATAAGAAAATTAATTTTAAATTACACTCTTTTATCAAGAGAGGCCAGGCCAGGAGGTTATTAAACTTTTTTCATGCTCAACTCAACTGAGCAGGAAATTTCAACTGATCATAAAAACTAAAATGCAGAAGAACAAAGATTTTTCTTGCTGTAAAGCTCTCAAGATGCCGCATTTATCTTGCTAATAAATGTTAAAATGCCAACAATTGTTGGCATTTTAACATTTATGAGCAGGATAAAGGTCATGCTTCATACTGACAACGCTTTTCCAAGCCTGAAATGCCTGCTTTTAAAGCCTAAAATAGACCTTTTAAGCAGGATAAACACTGAAAATTTAAAAATTAAAGTCTGATATCAAGCAAAATTCAAGATGTGAAAGCCTGAAATCTTGCAAAAGCCTGAAAAGTATGAGGCATGTAAAAGTCATGCTCAGCTGAGTTGAGTATGAAAAAAGTTTTATAACATTGGGGCCTGTGTTTGTTCATCATTACCTTCTGACTACATACAAATGATGAAATCTTATCATATTTCCCTTTTATCTAGACAGAACCAGACGTCAAAGGCCAATGTTTTACTATGATCAAGCTTGACAGTTATGAGGCGGATATTAAAAAGCGTTATGAAGCCATATAATCGTGGAATCATTGTAAACCTCATGTGCTAAAAGGCCCTTTCCTTGGCTTTTGCATAGCTGAACGCCAAGACATGAGCATCAGCACAGTTCTTAATCAGAACTTTATTAGGTACTAAATCAAACCAGAAGAATGTCTGTGTTAAATGCCAAAGAAGACTCTGATCAAGCAGCAAAGATGTGCATGCAGCCTGATCAAGGTCTTCATTTTCTGTTTCAGTCATTAAGACATTTTTACCAAAACATCCTTCATATGGGCATTAATATTGGTGCTAGCAAACCTGACTTGGCTGCATGCAAACAACAAAGGCACAGACCAGCCTGCGCATCTGCGCAGTCTGATCAGCACCTTTGTTATTCCCTGTCTGGAAAGCATAATAGCTAAATTCGCAACATGCAAAAATCAATATTTCTAGCTAGTCTCAGTAGCTTTGCATGCTAGATTGAATCTTGCCATGTCCCACACACCCAAGACAGGTTTTCACATGATGTGGCCAATATTATGACGAATAAATTAATGATACCACTCAAAAAGGCACCATGAAAACCCCAAAACAATGAAAAAATAAGTTGTAAAGATCATAATCAGCTGCCCGATCACAGTCAACAAAGTATGCCTTGAAAACCAAAAGCTGTCATTTTAAAGGCTTCAAAATCACCTAAAAATCAGAAGGTGTAGACAATTTAGATTGCCTTTGTTCGCTACCAAATATAATTCCATTTTTGACAGCTATGTTTCAAAAAATCACGCTGCAGCCATGCTTCCTGTCGGTGTAAGATATCAGATTATATTCACGAGAAATGCACTTTGCGATCACGAGATAATCACGTAATACAGACACAATGAAATTAACACTTTTGAGAAAATTTTTGTATGCACTTTTCAACTGAAAAAAAAATCCTATTTTCAGATTCTGTATTCAGTTCTCTCCCTGAAAATTAAGTTGAGTAATCTACCACCAGGGGACAAAAATATTTCAATATTGCACTTGTTCTGCAGGACAAGTGACTTAAATTTTCACTCATCCAGCAAACACATGCATATGTCCTTTAAAAGCTTATGCAATAAAGAACATAAGAGAGCTATATGTAATGACTTCCTCAAGCAATTCTTCCAAAAGCACTCGTCCTATAGGATAAGTGTTTAGGGATAAATTACTCATCCTTTCTAGATTTCACTTGTAATTATGAGCCAACGAGTGGAATTTTTGTCCCCTGTACCACTAAACAACACAGGTATGTATTTCATCTGGGTCTTTACTGTTTACCAAAGGACCCATTTAGGGGTTTCATGGGTGAAAATTCAAATTTTTCAAAATCCTGAACTTTTGACATTCAACTTTTAAAACTTGCTGGATGCCTAATAAAAAATGAACGATTTCATGTCTAAGTGATTAATTGTGTTTAGATTATCAGAAAACTAATCAGAGAAGCTATTATAATCTCCTTAATTCAGCATCCTGAATTCAGGATTAATCCTGAAAACTTTCACCCATGGGGTTTCCAGTATACATAGGATTGAGGGTAAAACAGTATTTACAACGAAAAGTCCACAAACTACTTACATATTTGTGTATACTTCTCAACAATAGTGGATACTTCATGAATCTCCCTCTTGCACCATCTATAAAAGAAAAATATTTTACCTTTAAAGCACCGATGAAGACAAATTTTGAGGTACCTTTCTTGATTTTCATGGAAAGTAAGGCAAGACATTTCAGACTATTCACATGAAATATGATGTCTTAATGGTAAATGTTAGAGCTGGGTAGAAATCAGAAAATGTCTGCTGCAAATTTCAGGTGGTGCCATACACACAGTATGTAAACTGAAATAAACATCATGTACCATTCCTCCTAGCTCACGCCTTATAAACATGAATAACAGCACTCGTGCGTAACCAGTAGTCGGAAAATGCGTGTATTTAGGTATATGTACACGTATCGATTTATATTGTTAGCGATACAGACAATACACATTCGAACAAGGTAAGAAAAGCCATTTTATCTATTTTATTCCGTTTTATTCCATGATTTTAACGGTTTCCTCCTTTGTATTTTGCTTTGTTAAATAACGACTCGCTCACAATCAGAGCCTTCTGTGTCCAAAACGAGCTTAAATGCCAAATTGAACTGTTTTAGTGGAATTGGCAATCACATGTATACATGATTACATGGTTGTAACTGTAACAGTTACTTAGATCTATGGAAAAATGAATTTTAATAGGTGGGCCCTCGCAATTACAGCTGTACCAACAACTCTCACATCACAATTTCCGACATGTTATGCAAGAGTGCTGTAATTCATAATGTATAAGGCGTGAGCTAGGAGGAACGGGTACAGGATGTTTATTTCAGTTTACATACTGTGATACAGGGATGAAAATATTACAAATTTTGTTTGTGTAGATGCTTATTCTCAGTCAACAATTTTTCAGACATGTCGAGATGATTTAATTTTCCTGTCTTCCTGGATTGAACCAGTACCAAGCAAAGGATAAAGTGTCAACTTATTTACATTGTAACAATGCATGCTTAAGTGCAGGATGGAAGATAAAAAAATTAATTTCTGATCATAGAATTAAAGTGATTCTTATCAAAAAGCATAGACTAGTCCGAGCTTTCTGCTGCCCAGCTATGAGACAAGCACCAAAATCATGAACTGGTTCATCTAAAAAAATTCTCTACCAAACAAAAAAATCATCTTCAAAACTTAGAATCTACTGTTAAGAGTAAAACTTACCCAGAAGGCCCCAAAGGTCCAACTTCCTGCTGAAGGGGGAGTCCTGACAACGCTGTAGGAAGTCGTCCACTGCAGGATCGTTCTTCTTCTCGTCTAAGAGAGCCTTACCAAACACTTGGTTGGCACAAAATGATATGTATTCTGAGAGGCTTGGGATCTGTGAACAGAAATTGTGAACTATGTTATCAAAACCAAACCTTCTATGTGAATCTCCAGCAAGGTTCGTAGAGGCAAGTTTGTGTAAAATTCAAGGAATTTTCAAGCCTGAGCCAACCCTGTCCAGTAACCTTCAATGAGATTTCAATTTTTATTTTGCTCTCACTTATTTTACTCTAAAATACATAAACTTAAATTATGTGCCAATCCATATTGACTGGTACCTATCTCATATATGCATCGGGCTGTAACTTTATTCAATGTTGACTGAAAACCTGTAAATAGGTACTGGAAATGGAATATGTGGCATTTCTTCAGGATCTACACTGTGAAATACTTATCTGGTTTTGCTAGTGCTGATGCTTTATGTCCCAGTTAACAATTATTTAGTCATGTTGGGATGTTTTTCTATCTTTCTGGGTTGAACCAATACTATGCAAAGGATAGTGTCTAAGCAATCTTATGCTAATCTGGTAATAGAGGATTGCATACAGGCGTTTAGTTAAGAGTGCGTAACAGAAAAATAATTTCTTATTTCTCAACCAAAACATAATTATGTTGTGGGAACTCTAAAGAACCGTCTCAATGAGACGGTTCTTTTGAGCACCCCAAACATATGCTAAAAATTATGGGTAAGAAAATATTTACAATTTTATGTCGGAAAATTTTGTTTATCTAAACCTGTGGTATTTTTGTTTGATTTGATTCTTAACGTCCCATCAACAATCTTTCAGTTATATAGGGACGGGTCTTCCTGGGTTGAACCAGTACTAAGCTAGGATAAATGTGTCTTGCTCAAGGACCACAATGCAGTGACGCCGTAAACCTGTGGTATAGTACGGGCAAACAAATTTTAACCTTGGCCTTACCCATTCCTCCAGCTGTTCTCCTACTTCCTGCGTCGTACCGTCAGATTGCCGCTGATTCTGCAGCCGACAAACCAAGTCTGAAATATAATGAGCACATTTACCATCCCTGTTCAATATCTGAACCTAACCAATATATGCCTTGCATCCTTAAATTAGTACTTTTGCAAACTAAGTAGACACAGAAGGACTGATCTGGCCCCTTTATTGACTGCAATGCATGCTTAAATGGCTCTTTTTTGGCCTACTACAGCTTAGTTAACTCTTTTCTTGCTAGCGGCGACTTTTGTCGTCTGCTGATAACCTTTGCAAATAGTTTGGACCCAGAACAAGACCAACAGAATGTCGATCCTAAACTGGATCCAAACGGTTTGACTCTCTGAAAGTATGCTGAAGGAATTTTTTGAAAATGTTAGTTTTGAAAAAAGTCAGCAGACGACAAATCATGAAAAAATACCCAACATGCAAAGAGTTAAAACTTCAATGGAATGTCAAGATGTCTGTAGCTGGTGATAAAAGCTAATCAAAAGTCCATCATTTATTTATAAAGAGAATATGACTGACACACTTAGATCAGACAGGATTATGAATGATTACAAATTACCCTTTTAAAATAGAGTGTCCCATAATTTGTCTGGAATTTTCCAACTCCAAATAAAGTGATGTTTTACTCAACAACCCTTCCATCATTATTATTCTGGCCAGTCTATGTGATAATGGCATGTATCCCATTCAAACTTTCTAGAATTCTTAACATAAGAAATTCACATCTTGAACTTGAGGATGCTTCCCAAATATTTAGTTACAAATTAAAATGGCCAAATGCCTTTAGATATAACTGAAAATAAATCAGAGAACCTATCATAATTTCAATAAAATACAGTATGCATAAATCAGGATTATGGACTCTAGTACAGGTTTAGGGGAGTAACTGCCCTTTTAATTCAAATCCAGGAATAATATACCTGAATTTAGGGTTAAGGGGCTGAGTCTCAAAATCCTGAATTTTGATTTACCAATAACCATGTATAGGCACATTTTCGTAAACCCATTCTTAAAATATGAATATGCAGCTATGAATGCCTGAACAGCCACCTACCTCCCCTATTTGTGTGTGCGAGCAGTGAAGGCTCTAGCTGGAACAGGTGGATATAAGGCTCGTCTCAACCATAGCATAATAAATCAAAGACCAACCCAACGTGATGTAAAGGATGGAATAAGGTTCCATTTTGTATAAAAAGGTTACAATACCACTTTTTTTCTCGTACCTTCATGTAAAGGAATGATCTTGTCAATTGGCCCAAATATCTGCTGTAATTCCCCATTCGTCATCAGCTGGAGCTTTTGAAGGGAATCTCGATAGGTCTGCAATATAAGGAAAGTCTTAAAATTTTTGCAAGCTGTGTAGGTTTTCACTATAATTTTGTAAACTGTTGTTTTTTCTTTTTCTTCCAAAAATTTTTTTTTTAAAAAAGTTATTTCAGAACTACCATCCGAGTGTCAAATAGTTGCGACCCTGAAATTGTTTGGACCTGGATCAGGCACACAAAATATTGGGCCTACTCTAGGTCCAACCTGTTTGCAAAGGTTATCAGCTGACTAAGAGCTGAAGCGCCAATAACAAGAACAGCACAATTTTGTTAAAGTTTTCTTTATTTATACTAGGGTAAATAAGGCTTGACTTTTCATGTGAATCGTCTGAAATGAGATGATTAACAATAAGTATCACAGTTTATATAGGCCTCAACAAGAGAAAATCTGACTGTTGCATGCAATCAACAAGAGCGCAGACCAGCCTGCGCATCCATCCAGTCTGATCAGAGCCCTTGTTATTCGCTATCTAGAATGTACAGAAGTAAAACTTTCTCAATGCAAAATTTCAATATTCTAGCTAGTCTCTGATGTTGAGCATGTAGGTTCTAGCCTTACTAGGCTATAAACCCAGAAAATAGTTTTTTCTGACGTAAAGACCCATATAGTTTTCTAAAGAAGCTAATAAAAAACTTTATTATGAACTCTAGCACAGGTTTAGATAAACAAAAATTTTGAGGGTAAAATTGTAAACGTTTTCTTACCCATCATTTTTTACACATGTTTTGGGTGCTCAAAAAACGTCTTTTGAGTACCCACAACATATGTTTTGGTTGAGAAATAAGAAAAATAGTTTTTTGTTACACACTCAAAACTATAAAAGGCCTGTTGTTGGTTTGAACCTTACTCGATCAGAAGCCCAGAAGACAGCTTTTCTTGCGTCGAGACCTACATGTATATGGTTTTCTTAAGAAGCTAATAAAACTTAATTATGGACTCTAGTACTAATTCTAACAGGCAATATAAGGGATATATTAACAGCAAAAAAAACTCATTATCACTTAATCCAGGGGAACAAGACACAGTCAATGATACAATGCATTTTTCAAAAGACAAAATGGCAGCATTTCCTCAATCAAAGCTCAACTATACAGTCATCAAGGTTAATCTGTTTGAAGTTATTTTATATGGACTTGAAATGGTTTTTCCCAAATAATTATCCCTTGACCTACTGAACCCCCATTTTTTTTTTTTTAAAACACTGTAAATCCAGATCAGCTGGCCAGGATCTTCACTGTTTTAACACTGTGATTGAAAAGACAAGATCATCCCAGGCCCCAAGATTAGAGTGTAAATAGTATACAGATTTCTTTTTTTTTTTAATTTTACCTTTTTCACAATATTCAAATCTTCTATAAGGTCCACTTCCCCCTGATACAATTCATAGATGGCCTGAAAAAAAGAACACAAAATCATCAAAGATGATCAAAAATCCGATATATATTGTGATATCATTTTTACCAGATGTGAATGTTAACCCTTGCCATGATTTTTTAGGAACTACACTCCTCCCCAATTTTCTTTTACTGTTAGTTAACCCTTTACTCCATAAGCTATTTTTAGATTATGACATCACAGGCTATTTTTAGACAACATTGACAAAAATCAAGAAAATTTGAAGTTAAGTTTTGAATACTTTTGAAAATATTATGGGAAATGGAGCATTTGCTCCAAAAGAGCAAATGCCCCATTTTCCATAATATTTTCAATTACTGATATTTCAAGGGCTTCGTCGAAAAGCATTATTATGGAGTAAAGGGTTAAATGAATGAAAATCGGGGAAGAGTGTAAAGCATAAAACTATCCAAATTGGTAATGGCTAACTCATTTTGCATGCTGAGTAATTTATCACGCATTTGTTGTCGCCTGCTGACATTTTTCAAAATATTTTTTAGGAACACTATCAAAATGTCAAATGGCTTGGACCCAGATCAGGGCTGACATTCTGTCAGTCCTGATCTGGACCCAAATTGTTTGCAAAGATTATCAGCAGACCGCATAAGTTGCCGCTATCAAGGACAGAAAAAATGAAAATCACGACAGTAGCGGATGACATATGAGTGATATCTTTCTGCATTATTATGGCAATAACCCCATGAAGCCAAATCCAAGTTGTAACAATAGTGTTATTAAGGAACTGTCCTTAACTGTTTCGATGACAAGAATTTTTCTCAAGCGGCTCACAGAATCAAGATTTATCAGGGCTCCAGATATGAGTGTGTTTCTGAAACTTTTGTCTTATTTGGTCATCAAAGCAATTGTTTTTGGTACTCATAAGAACTGCCATGCTCTATAGTGTCTCAATGAGACCAGAGAAAACACAAGAATATGAAATTAAATTTTCAATTTGTTTTTTCTTTCTTTCACTTTTCTGGAGTGACGGCGACACGTTTATGGTAAAAAATTGCCCATTATTTTCCCGACTTCCTCAGGTTTCATAACTCTTTCCTTGCTAGCGGCCACCATTGTCATCTGCAAACAGTTTGGGCCCAGATCAGGACCGACAGAATATCGGCCCTGATCTGGAACCAAACCGTTTGACACTCTGATGATGTTCGTGATAGAATTTTTTGATTAGGTTGATTTTGAAAAATGTCAGCAGACGACAACAAAAAAATGAAAAATTACCCAGCATGCATTGAGTAAACCATGTTCACTAAGCTTATTCTCCAAGGGACCAATTAATAAATGTTAAAGCCACCTGATGCCAAAACCACAGTACAGAATTTACTGATGTCATATTATTTTTATTATTATATTTCTAGACAGCTAAGTCCGCATGCTGGGTAATTTTTCATGATTTATCATTGTCTGCTCACTATTTTTAAAACTAAAATTTTGCAACAGTTTGGACCCAGATCAGACCCGACATTGTGTTGGGTCTGATCTGAGTCCAAACTGATTGCAAAGGTTATCAGCAGATGACAAGTTGTCACTGGCCGGCAATGAGTTAAAAGCTAAAATCAGTAGAACAGCTGATGGCAAATGTGTGCTATCTCCTTACACTTAATAAGATGGCATCAAGCCTGCGTAAAAAGTAAAACTGGAATTTTTCCAAGGAATCATATTATGTCGGCAATCCACAATGGAAATATTGCAAGAAATTATTGCTATTTTTAGTTTAAACCAAAATTCTTATCCTGCTGATAATTTTTGGTCCAGAAAATGTTATCAGCTTATTATGTCTGCTGCTCACCTGCTAACCATGGGTGAACAATATCTTTTTCAGGAAACTTTACGACGTTTCATTGTTACTTTTTGGCAAAAATCTAATGGCCACCTGTATCTTACTACTTGACTGGCCCCAGTCGTTACTGTATTAAATACATGTTTGTTTCTTAAGTGCCTCTTTAATCCAAGCTCACCTGCTAACCATGGTTGAACAATATCTTTTTCAGCCAGGGAACTTGAGCCAGTAAGATATTTATACAGCTGTAGCTGTTCAAGAGTACTGTCCCTTCATCAGAAGAAAATACAAAAAAGGAAAGAAAGACAGGGTCTGGTGCCAGACTAGTTTACTACATACCTCCTGTCTTTTGATATCCAGGTGGCTCAGTTTTGGTAGATTTGTACCATCTGTAAGTACCATGTCACTCCAAGTCTTGCTAAGACGTCGTTTCCCTGATGACGGCAGAGGAGCTTTGTACGGCGTGAGGCCAGCTCTGGGTGGGGTAGGACAATTTGGAGCTTTGAAGCTTAAACTTCTCTGAAATGACATAGAACAAACTACCAATATCAAGTGCATATCTCTTTAATTCTTTCCTTGCAATTGCTATACTAGCTGTGACTTTTGTCATCTGGTGATAACCAGATCAGAATCAACAGAATGACACTAACTGTTTGACACACTGATAGTGATACTGAAAGAATTCTTAAAAGTCAACTTTGAAAAATGTCAGTGGATGACAGCAAAATCATGAAAAATACTTAGTCCTCTGCTGAAAACCACTGCAAACAGTTTGAACACAGATAAGGCCCAACAAAACATCACCCTGTCAGACCTGGATCAAAACTGTTTATGATATTCATGAAAATTTATTTTGAGAAATGTATTTTTTTTAAAATATCCCAGTTTACAAGAGAACTATATGTGCTGTATTTTGTTTGATTTGATTCTTTACGTCCCAGTCAACAATCTTTCAATAAGTGCTGTAATGATATGATGTGCTACCATTCTAGCCTCCCTGGGCAGGTGACTTCTTCACCCTGGTACAATAGAAAATCTTAAAACTTTATAAAGCTATATCTGGGGTACATAGGAATGGGTCGTGCTATAAGTGAATTGTGTTATATTTGAGCAATTTTACAAAAGGATTATTGGAGAATGACAATTTCATGGCCATTACCCTATAATTCCAAAATGAAAAATTCAATGGCAAAAAAATATGGGAGACACAACATGACCCTGTTATATCCAAATCTGTGTTATAATGAGTTATGTTTTAAAGGGGCAATTTTACAATGGAATTTTCCGATTATAGGAAAATGATCATTTTATGGTCATTTTCCAATTATTTCTTTTGTAAAACTTTGTTGTAAAAAATATGAGAGCCACAACATGACCGTGTTATATCCAAATCTGTGTTATAATGAGTTATGTTTTAAAGGGGCAATTTTACAAAGAAATTATAGGAAAATGACCATTTTATGGTAATTTTCCTATAATTCCTTTTGTAAAATTTCATGGTAAAAAAATATGGGAGCCACAACATGACCGTGTTATATCCAAATCTGTGTTATAATGAGGTGTGTTATAAAGTGAGTACATTGTATACTGTAATCCATTATGGGCCTCGTCGTGAGAAAACCTGTCTTTGGGGTTAATCCGACCAGGTCATGGTCAAACAAGCCTGCTCAGCTACAGAGACTAGCTAGGAAATTGAATTTTCTTTTGCAGCAAGTTTAGATATGATATTTTCCAATAAGCGAATAACAAATGCGCTGATCAGACTGCGTGGATGCAAAGGCTGGTCTGTGCCTTTGCTGTTCGCAAACCCTGAAGACAGGTTTTCTCGCGTCGAGGCCCATAATGATCATGACCTTGAAGATAATCACAGACAAACGTTTTCCATTAACACTGTTTTATGTCTGCAAGAATAGAACATCCAGCAAAGCCTGGACAATTTTTAGCGGCAAATTAACCTATTCTACATAATTATTTATGGAACTGTAAGACCTAAAGGATCTTCAGTAATTGGATCAGGTATTTCTGGTGCATCATAAACCTAGTAATTACTATGCAAATGCAGACTTTTCTTGGCAACGGAAAGAAAAATCAAGACTGTTTGGTCTAGTGCAGTAAGAATCAAAACAACTATAAAGAAGAGCTGTGACAGATTAAGTGTCTTGCTCAAGAACATATAATGCCATGCCTCCTGTGAGTCTCGAACCAGCAACCCTTTGTTCTCAAGTACACCACTCTACCACTGAGCTCCACAGGTGTATATGGAAACAGACTAAAGCCCACTGGGACAAAAGCCCACTAAGACAAAAGCCCACTGGACATAATCCCACAGGACAAAAGCTCACTGCTAAATTTGGCAGGAAGGACAAAAGCCCACTTCTACTAAAAATATTAAAATCTATGAAAAAAACACTGTTAACCTTGATCAGGGTACGTCTCATCTGGGTTTTCACTGACAAATATTATTTCTTGTGTTTATATTGTGACAAACAACTTAATTTGAGTGTTCAGAATGCAATTACATCTTAAGGAAATTTTTTTACAGTTTGGTCATACAATCTATTATAATCTAATTGGGAAACATATGTTTAATTAATTAGTCCAAATGACCTTTGATCTGACAAATTAGCATGTACTCTTATTAGAGGTGCCAAACAAAGATTGTTTAAGTTTGAAGAAGGAGTGTCCGTCCGTCTGTTTGCCCATCCTTTCCTCACCAGGCGATATAATGGCATTACATTTTCGAAATATACAAAAGAGCTGCAGGGGATGGGGAGATCTAATAGCGGGTTGGGAGAAGTTTTTTTTTTTTTGGGGGGGGGGGGCGGGGGTGGTGGTGGTGGCTGTCAGACCGAATGTGATTGGAAGATTTCTCTAGCCCTGGTCATAGGTTATAATTTCCAAAAAATGTTGTATATCTTTCTCTGAAGATCAAACAGTGCAGACGTCTTATGCGGCATTTTCTCTCACTTTTTTGTTGTTGTATAATTTATTTTGGGTGGAAGTGGAAGGGCCCCAGAGGAGAGAAGAAGAGGTAACCTGTCCAAACATTCACCAAGTAGACCAGAGGAGAGGTCAACAATGCGAGCGTTCTAGGGCGCTTGTTGTTCTGGTACCTATCTTTATTCGTAAAGTGTTTAGCCTGGCATCAGTGCATTGAGCGCCCTCGCACCGTTGGACTCGCCTCTGATCGATGAAATGCTGTCGAAATGCCAACCACAATCATGAAGTGAAATGACTGAAATATAATTTACTCACAAGTGTTGAGGAGTGAAGATTTATTCGGTTAATAGTTTTCTTGAGTGCAACAAATTCCCAATATTTTAACCAACATCCATATTTTCCTACTTTCAGCTGTTCATTGTCTGTCAGTGACATGTGAGTGACAATTTTAATTTTCTTTTAAATTGTAAGGCATGAAGGAGTGCTAAAATGGAGGAAAAAGAAATGGTCCAGATCAAACATGGGTGCAACTGCATATGATTTTTTTGAGCATTAAATTGTGAATATTTTCTTGTAGATCAGTTTTAAAAAATTTTTTTGGGGTGCCCAATTGAGACGGTTCTTTTCTAGTACTAACAACATATATTTTAGTTAATAACAGTTAGTTTTCTTATTTTCTCAACCAAAATATAAAATAGATCTATGCGCTCTTATCTGGAGGCTTGGAACATCCTTTGTGTCACTAGGTGCAAGTTTAGAACATTGCAAACATTGAAAGAAACCAATTTGACAAAATTGTCTGCTAGTAATTAAAAGTTAGAAGAAGTTTCACACTGTCTTATCCTGCCAATTTTTCCCCTGAATATTTTGTCTACTTTTACGCCTGCTACATATGAGGGAGCACAGGGGCTCAGTGGTAGAGTGCTTGACTCAAGACAGAGGGGCCCCGGGTTCGAGCCTCACTGGCGTCACAGTGTTGTGTCCTTGAGCAAGACACATTTATCCTTGCTTAGTACTGGTTCAACTCAGAAAGACCTGTCCCGACATAACTGAAAAATTTGTTGACGGGGACATTAAGAATCAATTCAAACGTCTGAATTCCAGACTAATTTTAACATGGAAGCAATTATTATGGACCCTGATCAGACTGCTCCTAAGGAGAGCAGTCTGATATGGGTCCATACTATTTGCAATATACGCTATCAAAGTATGAAAGCAGATGAGAGAGCAGATGGCAATTGTCTTCAACTTGAATGGGGGAAACAGGTTAATTTGCATTGTCATAGGTTGTATAACTAACTACCCACCTTGTGTTTTACAAGTGTCATCAATTATTTGATTCAATACCCAATTTACCAACAACAATCCAGGACTTAAGTCAAGAGTGTGACAAAAATTTAAATTCTTATTTCTCAACCAAAACATATGTTGTGGGTACTCAAAAGAACTGTCTCAATGAGACAGTTCTTTTGTGCACCCAAAACATATGTTAAAATTGATGGGTAAGAAAATATTTACAATTTTACGCTGAAAATTTTGTTTATCTAAACCTGTGCAATCTGCCCACTGTCAACAGCACTTACTTATTACTTTAAAATAACAGGAATACAGAGCTCTCACTAACTGCTCATTTGCAGTCCTGAACTAATATTTTTGGTGCTGGGACTCCTATTTTTCGAAGGAGGCTATATTCCTTTGTATGGTAGGACTCCCACTTTTTTGGCAAAGAGGGCTCTATATCTGGAATTCTTGTTTTCAAAATCCTAGTGAGAGCTCTGGAAGCTATCAAGGCTGTAAAACCAACATACCTTTGAAAGAAGGATCACAGCAGAATAAAAGATTTTTTTTTCTGCATTCAGAAGTATTAAAAAATAAACATTTAGTTGTTTAACATCTTGTACTTACAAAGTGCTAATTTAAATGCATCAACTGTGTCAATAGTAAAGTTGTACTCATATGTAATAAAATTGTAAATGAGTGAGACCATCCTAAAACATCTGATAATTTGAAATTCCAGGAAAAATTAATTAATTATATTTAATTGCTCTATTCATAATCCAATGTATGGATGTAAAAAGTAAGTCATAGTGACGTAGATATATCCTATTAGAGCTATAACATTTTTTTTTATCATCTAATAATGAAACAATACGTTATTAAAACTTAAAGCGCAAGATTGCAAAAAAAAAAAATGCAGCATACATCATTTTCAAATATCATCTCTGCTTTGGCAACAAAATTTAAGACTTATTATCTTATTTACAATGTATTGCTTTAAACACATGTTTTGGGTGCTCAAAAGAACAGTCTCATTGAGACAGTTCTTTTGAGTATCCACAACATGTTTTGGTTGACGAGAAATAACAAAATTAATTTTCAATTCAAACTCATTTGATATGTTTGTACTCGTAAATATGATAAAATATGAGATATCGTAAAATTTGTCAACATTCCCACTTTAAGGGTTAATAATTATGAAAATATAATTACCATCAACAGTTAAAATGCAAGATATATAGTTCCTAGTTTCAGTCCATAATATATTCTTCAAACAGTAGCAGCGTAAATATCTCGTCAAAACATCAAAAAACTGTTTACAAAGAAAACTCTTGTACAAGTAAACAATCCACTTTGCTGTCAAATGTATCTTTTGAGGTTATTGGCAGCAGCATTATTTATATAGCAGAAAACAACTCCTTTAATTAATTCACACAGTTCCAGAAATTGCTGTCAACTAACCACTTTACTAGATCAAACATTTTTTTTTACTTGGGGAATGACAAACAATGATTAACCGGAATGATACTTTTGTTTTGTCCTTCCTTACAAGGTGTGTGGGTGCTTATTGGACTTGCCTCCCTAAAACGAATCCAATGAGCATCCTCAAAGTAGCGTATAGGAAAATGAAACAAAATATCGCCTCATTTTTTGACAACTTTTCTGGACCAAACAGAAGGCACACAAAGTTCACTTCCATTAACTGACATCTAGCATGCAGAGATTTCAAGAAAGCCATTAATGGCTTGCGGTAAGAAAAAAATCCTAATTAACACGTTCACCTATTTTCTGAAAATTAAGTAAGAAGACTTTTTATCTTTGATTTGATTCTTTACATCCCAGTCAATTTTTTTCAGTTATGTTGGGATGGGTCTTCTGGGTTGAACCACTACAAAGCAATGATTATTGTGTCTTGCTCAAGGACACAACAGAGATGCTGGTGAGGCTTGAACCCACAACCCCTCCACCTTGAGTCAAGCATTTTTCCACTGAGCCACTGGGCTCCCTCCACCTAATAGAGACAATTCCATTGGGCTGTCATGATAAACATATGGAAAAAAAGTAAAATATTTAATTTAATTGCTTTTTGTCAAACTTTGTGCTTAAGAAAAGTGGCAATTTAAAAATTATTTTTCTTATTTCTCAACCAAAACATATGTTGTGCGGTCTCATTGTTAATTTTTTTTCACTATGTGACGCTAAAATTTTTTTATCACCAGGACCTGAATGAGTAACCATGATTGATCAGGTTGTACAGGGAAGCAAGGTCCATTATTTTAAGCAAACTTTTTAGGGTAAAATTGTCAATATTTTCTTAACCATTTGTTTGAGCATGCGTTTTGGGTGCTCAAAAGAACTGTCTCAGCGAGACGGTTCTTTTGAGTACCCACAACATATGTTTTGGTTGAGGAATAACAAAATTAATTTTTTCTTTTTGCACTCTTATTACAAGCCTAGTACCTCGGTACAAACATTGCCACTAGGGTACTCAAAAGGACTCACACCATGATATATTTTTCAAGAACTAGAACCATGTTTTCCGGAGCAATATAAAAATTCAAGTCAGAAGTGTCGAATAATTGTGAAAAAATTGTGGATAATTTGGAACCATGATGATGCAATTCCAGGACTGTCAGTCAAGTACTTTGAAAGTAAGTTAACAAGAGGAATCAAGCGGTGATTTGTGAACCATTAACCAGTTACGAGTAGAGAGAAGGACACGATAATGATGGAAAACAGTTGGAGACAACAAATATCATAATGGAACTCTCTCCTATCTGGTTCATATATATATTCATTTCCTCCAAATACTTGTCACTTAAACAAAATGTTTATCTACAGTTGATTCTAGCAAATTCGAAGTCCTCGGGACTAAAGGTTTTATATAGAGGATCTTACATGAGTGCTCATTTTTTATTGAAATTATTAAACAAGTTGGGCAAAAGAGATAAAATGCGAGGCTTGCCGAGCATTTCATCTCTTTTTCGCAATGAGTTTAATAAATTCAATAATACAAGAGCACGAATGTTAGATTCTATTTATCAAATGACTAAGATTTCTTTGAAATCTCATATCTGCTGTAAAAACGTTACAATTTTGTCATTATGTACGCAACGTTGTTGTGGACGTCATAACGCTTCCCGTAAATCTATAAACCACTAGTGGTTTATCAATTTTAATGCATGGTGATATTTCACTCTCAGACGCGACGTCATATGATAATTCTAATTATTATTAGTTCATAAAAATATAAAACCCCAAAAAATAATTATTATCAGTTTTTGTCTTCTACCATACATTAGTGTTGGGCGCATAAAAGAAACGTCTCAAGGAGACGTTTCTTTAATGCACCAAAAATATATGTAACAAAATAGATCATGAATAGGTCCTACTCTCTTTATGACTTTTTTTTAAGTGTGTCCGAAATTTATTTCGAATTAGTATTTTGAAAAATCGAAATTCAAAAATTAATAATCAGTGATAAAGTTAAATTTTTGCAATGTGTGTGTGTACAAAATTTCCAAATCCTTAATATAAGAAAATAAAATCTTAAAAACTTGCAGTATGCCTTTAAAACATAAACAATTTTTGAGTCAAAATGGTTAAAATTAAATCAAAATCAAATAGAAGCCATTATAATCTGTCTATTAAATTAAGTATTTTGAAATCATAAAAGGAATAATCCTGAAAAGTTTGTGGCAGTTCAAGTTGATGGCTTGTAAAAATCTGCTCTTTTTTTAAAGGAACAAATAAGGCTTAATATTATCACATGCTATATACCAAGCCACATTATCCTTCTAAAAAAGAATTTATGTCAAAATTTATCCTCTGCTGGCAGTTGCATGTGGTATAGGCACTTTAAAGGGGTTACCATTTCTTGAGGTACTGTCAAGAAAGTATTGTGCTGCAGTTGTCAAGTAAATATTGGTCAACGACCTAACAACTTGTTTCTTTGTCAATTAGCAATGACAGGTGTATCAAAAACGCAATATCGTTAATTAATGCTTTGACAGTAATAGAAGGCTATTAATAAATGATGAGATCGCAAGCACTGATGCAATACTGTTTATCATAGGGATGCAGTAAACACTTTTTTTACATGAATGAATTTGAGCAACAATGTGGCATTTTGACAAGTGTAGACTCAGACAAGCCTGTGCAGCCTCCTTTTAAAACCCTTAATGCGCCAATCGCAACAAAAGTCATCTGCTATTCTTGTTTGCTGAAAGGTTTAAGAAGCCTCTATGGCAAACACTGTGGACCCAGATCAGACTGCTCCTATAGGAGCAGTCTGTTCTGGGTCCATGCTGTTTTCTTCTAGACTTAATTTGTCAGTAATGTTAGACAATTTTTTGCAGCAGACGACTTCAGCAGAAGACATTTTCAGATGCATTTTTTTTCTTGGCGCTTTAAGATGTTAAGCTTAGAAACTCCAAATTGTGTTCAGTCAGTAGCTTAACAATCATAGAATATTCAAGCAAGTAGCAATTTACTAGCCAAGGCTCTGATCAGACTGCGCATATGCACAGGCTCATCTGAGGCTTTGCTGGTTGCACATACCACTTTGTTGGAAATCCCATGTCGCAGCTCATTTGATTTTGGTTGAATTCACTGGTGTGTAAATTGTCTATTTCCCCTTCAACCCCCCCACTCCCCCAAAGGTACAGGTCCAGATAAGTAGATATTTTGTGTGTAAAATTATGCACCAGTCATTTGTATCCACTGCTCCCCCACCTACGGGGATGGGTGAGGATAGTGACCTTCACTTTTCAGAGCACTGTTATAAGCCCCGCCCTGTGGGGACAATCCGATGGGAACAACCCGACTCTTAGCCCCACCCTACACTACAGAAAATCTCACCAGGGCAAATGTCCCAATGTTATAACCCCCGCACTTCCCTGGCACTGCAGGAAATAACAAAGTACTTGCCCTTCACCATAGCCCCGCATCCCCGTGGGTGGGGGGTGGGGGGCGTGGATACAAATGACTGGTGCATTAAGCATCATTGAGACTGTTCTTTTGCGAACCTGGATAACATGTCTTCTCTCTTGGTTGGAAAAAAAAGAGTTTTCATTCAGATGTGGGTGTAGGGCAAAATGACTGCACCTCAAATGATTTTTTGGTTATTTTATTGTGCTCTGATGTGTTTTAAATCTTAAAATTAGGAAGACTCAATCTGCTGACTGGCCTCCATGGGTTAAAGTTAAAAATTCTTTTGAAAATCAAATCTTAAAACTTAAAAGTATGCCTATAAATATTAACAATTTCGAGTTTAAATGGTCAATTGTCTTGAAATAAACTGAAAATAAATCAAGGAAGCTATAAGAGTCTGCCTAATCCAGGATTTTGAGGCTGACTTTCCAAAGAAACAATCCTGGGTGGCCTCTTACAAAATATCTTATTGGAAACCCTGGAAATAGGAAAACTACATGTAATTCGGAATTACCCCACTTTTATCTGGAGGCCTGACCTCCAGAAGAAAAGGAGGTAATTCCAAATTAATTTGTTTGTGTTGATGCTTTACTTCCCAGTCAACAATTTTCCAGTCATGATGGGATGCTTTCCTGTCTTCCTAGATTGAAGCAGAGAAAAAAGTGTCTTGCTTAAGAACACAATACAGTGACACTGTTGAGTCTTGGAATCCAAACCCTTCAATTCTAATTCTAACACTCTACCAACAGACAACTGAGCAATTCCGAATTAGTTTTCCTAGTTCAGAGTCAAGTGACTACATTTCAGGGCTTTATCCAGCAATTTTTGGTAAAGGCCCCTTGTCAAAATTGGGAAAAAAAGGATCTACTTGAGGGAAAATGGGGAAAATTAACATGAGACGGTTCTTTTGAGCACCCAAAACAAATGTTGAAACTGATGGATAAGAAAATATTCTCAATTTTATGCTCCAGAAAGTTTCAGGGCTTTATCCAGCAATTTTGGGAAAAGGCCTCTGCCAAAACTGGGAAAAAAGGATCGACTTAACATCAAAATGGGGAAAATTAATTACATAGAATATAACAATGGGAGCAAAATTTATCCTCAAAATCAAGTTATTTTAGATTGTTTTATACCAAGCACAAGTGTTTAAGTATCATTCTGATATGGGTCTTTGTTGCAAAAATAGAAACTAACTAATTTTTTTCCATTTTTCTTCGGAAAAACAGACATGGTATAGGAAAAAAAGATGGCTATTTTCGATTGGGGAATGGGGCCGAAATTTGGCCCCTAGAAAGACAGAAAATCCCCTGCATCTATTGCACAGACTTACATGGAAGTTTTCAGCTTTCCTGATGGTCTTCGGTGACAACAGATTGGCAAGTGATGAAACTCTGAGAAGTGTCTTTCTTCGACTTTTTTTCTGAAATCAGAGAAACAATCATTTTAGCAATCATTATAACATGGGTAGACTGGCTCCAGTCCTTAAAACAATTTTTCATCGATGTGTCAAACATATACTTGTAGCAAGTCTAACTCTGATGGCTCTGTTTTAAAACAGAGCCATCAGAGTTAGACTGGCTACAAGTATACGATGTTACATTGATGAAAATTTGTTTTAATGGACTGGAGCCGGCTGTGATGTGAGAAAACTTCCGACTAAGTAAGATTCAATCCAGTCTGCTCAGCTACAGCGACTGGCTTGAATATTGAAACTTTGCATTTTTGAAGTTAGCTATTATACTTTCAAGGGAGCAAAAAACAAAGGTACTGAACAGACTGTAAAGATGTGCAGGCTGGTCTGCGCTTTTATTGTTTGCATGCAATAAAGTCAGGCTTTCTGGCGTTTAGGCCCATTATATAAACATGGATGGATAAAAATGAAGTCAACATCATATTTTGCTTAGCCCTTAGCCAATGCCATTAAATTTTTGTCCTGAAAATACAATTTGCTTTTTAAAGAATACCACTGCATATAGTCAAACACACTTCAGGAATGGTCGGTTTGTGCCTAAACTGTTCTCAAACATGTCTTGTGGTAAGGCTCAATTTATAGGTTCATTGAAATTCTTATTACAGTAAATGATGAAATAGTAGAATAGTATACATGACACTATTTGGCCTCCTTAAAATAATCTTCTGGCTTCCACTGGAATTTCTTAATGAAAACCCATATCAAACTAAATTCTGTGCACTTTAATAACACAAGAGGACCCTGAGGTACTGGATCGCTCACCGGTCGTCTGAGCCCTGGCTTTAAAAGAGAGGGCATTAAATGAGAAACATTTCTGTGAAATTATCTTGAATTTGGACCAGTGCCTCAGGAAATGTTGTTTAAAGATATTTTTAGCAGCTGTTTTGTTTGGCGAAGCGGAACCATTTAGGCAATTTTGGTAGAGGGCATTATGAGGAACATTTCTGTAAAATTATTTTGAATAAGGACCAGTGGTTCTTTAAAGATATTTCTTATCTACAGCTCTAGTGACTATTTAGTTCTGCCCAGCGAAAGCACCCGTGCAATTTTGTTAGAGGACATTTTGAGAAACATTTCTGTGAAATTATTTTGAATTTGGACCAGTTAATGGTTCAGGAGAAGATATTGTTTAAAAAGATTTTTATCTATATGCAACTATGGCGACCATTTTCTTGGGTGGAGTGGGAACATTTGTGCAATTTTATAGAGGGCATTATGGGGAACAATTAAGTGAAATTATTTTAAATTCTGGACCAGTGGTTCAAGAGGAGAGGTCGTTTAAAGAAAAATTTTAAGGATGGCACAAACCGGACACTGGACATAGACAGATCTATCACAATATAGCTCAGTTAAAAATACAGGGATCAAATTGAGCACTTGCTAACTTGCTAAATGCTAGTAGTTTTCTCCAAAGAGCAAGTAGAAATTGCCAATACTTGCTACTTTTAGCAAGTGAAAACAACTTTTTATATCAACCAAACTATGCAAAACAGCATAAGTTGGATCGCAAACCATGTAGACCCTGATCAGCCAGCTTCTGAAGAAGCTGGCTGATCTGGATCCACACTGTTTACAAAGAAACCTTAATATTGGTTCAGAAAACAGTTATTGTCAATCAATCTATATGGTGTATGTTTACCTGAATGCGAATTGAATTTGTTCAATTTTCTAATTTGTGATATATTTACTGATAAAATAGTTATAGCAGTGAATAATCAAGTTGATCAGGGCCTTTGGCATGTGAGAAAAATAGTCAATTGCTGCTTTTAGCCAGTGCTTAAAAATCTAAAATTTGATCCATGAAATAATCCTAAAATGATTAGTAACCTGAAAATAAACAGCATGCTTACCTGTAGATCAGTTTGTTCAGGCCAACAAAATTGTTTATCGGCAGACACAAGACATATCTTAACACTACAGTTCATACATGTGCTAAAGCTGGCCAACACAAGCTGATCCATACAATTGCTGGTCCTTAACTCACAGCATGTCCTGAGAAAACTCTCTAGAAAAAAACACCACCTTAATTAATAGTTTCTTTTCCTTGTCTTAAAGTTTGTTGTCATGCTAAGAATCACAAATATAGTTTTATCCTTAAAATCAATGCCGGGACAAATGAACTTGGTTTATAAAATTTTTCATTCAATTAATTTTCACTCAATTCTCAAATGTATATATCACAGTTCAGATAACTTCTTCAGCTCATCAAAAACTATTAAGTTCTTCAAGTAAATCAATCATGCATATGAATTGAAACAATCTTTAGACTTCAACTGTCAGAGTATTAAAATTCACTTTGCAACAAAAGAAAGAAATTCTACTCATTCAATGCACAAATCTTTAGTGTTTATTTAGCTGTAAACAGCACGCAAATCATTTTTTTCATCTCTGCATGAACACAGATTGTCACTAAACATTCAAATGTAACAATTAGGATCATGATATGTTCGCATGAAAACTGTTGATTAACAGCTGAAAACAGCACTTTTAAAGTTTCATCTTTGTTTCCTGTTGCTTAGCACTTGTGTCACTTCTCCCGCCAACTGAAAGATGTCTATTCTCAACATATTGGTTACCAGCATTAGTCATTAAGATGCTTCCCTGACGACAAGCAAATCAGTGTCTTCCAGAAGCTTGATGCTAATGACGATAAAACCAATCACTTAAGACCTATTACGTGTCCCAACAAACCGCAATTGGGAATCAATTATTTAATATTGGGTGGTCTGTACTTCCGCAAGCAGTCAATTAACTATTGTCCTACTGAATAAACTTATTATACCACGTGTCTGAACGAGTTAAACTAAAAATCAATTTTCTTATTTCTCAACCAAAACATATGTTGTGGGTACTCAAAAGAACCGTCTCAATGAGACGGTTCTATTGAGTACCCAAAACAAACGTTGAAACTGATGGATAAGAAAACATTCTCAATTTTATGCTCCATTATTTTCAGGGGTTTATCCAGCAATTTTGGGAAAAGGTCCAGGTTGGCCAAAATTGGGGAAAAATGATCAACTTAACGTCAAAATTATCGACATAAAACATAATGATAAAGCAACATTAATTTTCAAAATCAATTTTTTTAGATTTTTTTTTATGCCAAGCACAAGTGTTTAAGTATCATTCTGATTTGGGTCATTGTTTCTCATACATTAGTGTTTCCCACAGCCTGAAAACGGGGAAGGGTTCTGGCCAGAAAAAGGGCACTTTTGATGTGTGAAATTCACCCAAAAAGGCACTTTTGTTGGAACAGACTTTTCAAATGTGAGCTAGATAAAGGATTTTGTGTCTGTTAAAAGGTTAGAATAGCTTCTAGTAGAGCATAGGATTCATTGGGATAACAAAAAGTTATTTTATACAGTAAAAATTAAAATATGACTATTTTTTATATAAAAATGAAAATAAGGGCAGGAGGGGGGAGTTTTAGGGCAGGAGGGGGGAGCTTTAGGGCAGCAGGGTGCTCCCCCCTGCTATTCCTCTTTATGGGAAACGCTATACATGTAAGTAGTAGTGGTCTGACTGGTCTCTAAAAAAAGTAAAAAAAAATATTTTTTTTTTACTTTTCTTAATTGGGAAAAACAGACATGCAATTGGGAAAAAGGTGGCTATTTTCGATTGAGAATGGGGCCGAATCCAAGAGAAAGGCAGAAAATCCCCTGATTTTCTTTATCTCCAGTATTGTTATAAAGATCTATTCAGGAGTAATCTTGCATATTTGTTTATATACCAGTACACTTGTATTTGCCTTTCTGAAAATTCAGTTAATCTCAAAATGAAGAGGGTTGAATATAACAAGGAAGGCTACCATATATACGCAGTCAAGGTCGTTTGGTGACTGATTTTTCTCGGTCTATAACCCAAACAAAGCAGAAATAGCGACAAAACAATAAAACATCTTAAAACAGGCGACAGAAACGTAAGATGAAAATCCAGTGTCATTATCTTGATCTTTGCCTACTAGACTTGTGTAGTCTGGTAAAAATCAAAACAGTTTGGACCCAGAAGAATAGGCCGGGCCTGATCTGGATCCAAACTGTTGTGACACGCTGATGGTTTTTCTGAAAGAATTTTCTCGAAAAGTTGATTTTGAAAAAGAAATCAGCGGGCGACATTTAAAAGCGTGCAAAATTACCCAGTAGGCAAAGGACTAAGCCAAAGCTATCAATTGTAGAATTATCCATCTAATGTTGATAGATTGTCACAGCATTGTAATTATAACAATCATAAAACAGGATAAAGTTATCATTATTTGAAAAAAAATCTAGCCTAAGATAAGAGGTTTTCATTCGATGGAAAAATAGCAATTCTTTTCTTATCTTTCGAAAACATTAGATGTGGGTACTCATTGAAAGCATCTCAAGATGCTTTCAATGAGTACCCACAGCATGTTTCCATTGAGGAATAAAGAATACAGTAATTGTGAATTATAAGTGATAATGCACTCTTATCTAGAAGACCAAGGCTTAGAAAAAGTCTACCCTAATAGAATGACAGTGACGTCAATAGCCTAGTTTAATAAATCATCTTCAACATACTTTGCTGCATGTGATCTGAGTGAGACAGAGAGATGCCACAATTATTAAACCATTGTCAACCTGAACAAAAATAATTGCTATGCATGTACCTATATTAACAGTTTCTCAATATCAAAAGAATAAAAGTAACTTCCTGTCTAAAACGACCACTCTCAAAAAGACCAAAAATTGGTTTTCAATACCAATTATTTCAAAATGAAGGTCTAAAGTATTGCAGAATGCTCCAAGGGGAGCCTTCTGCAATACTTTTGACCTTCATTAAGCTAACACTTGTCATTAAGTTCTTTGTTTTGTCTATTTTTGAGTGGCTACAGGTTTTACTGTACTTCGTTTGTAAGGAAATATTCAGTCTGGATAGATGATCCAAACAGTGTAGATCCTGGTGAGCGCATCAACAGATTTATATCCACACTATTTTTAAAGATATGTGTAGTGATCATATACATCTAGGTGTATCTACACAGGTGTTAACATTTTTGGACTCGAGCTCGCCCATCTTCATATACCTGTGATGAGCCCATTACCTGTAGCTCAGGGAATAAGCTAGGTGGCGACTAGGTCGAAAATAGTCGCCATTGGGGGCGAAATTCCGTCCTAAATGGGACCCATGGGGAAGTGGGAGTCTCCATTAAAGCAAGCTAGGGTGACAACCTACTACCACTGCATCTTATTTCTCCTTCCATTTAATGGCAATAGTATGTGTAATGGCTAATTAGCTTTTGACAGAAAATGCCGTAATTTTGCACTTCTCACTATCTGACTGTCACTTCTCCCTAATTTTCCTGGAGGGATTTATAAGTCACTTCTCTTTTCTATCAGGGCCCAGCTTGAACCCTTTGAAGCTGTGTTACAATGGAAACATCACAGAAACATTCTAATGCACTTGCTTTTGTAACATGACTGTCAGAAATTGTTTCACGTAATTAATTACAGTAACATTATATTTTGTTTGATGGCATGAGGCTTTTTGCGACCTGTAACGCTCCAGTTCGAGGCGAAACTGCAAAAGTGCATTAGGATGGGGAAAGACATGCGGAGCCATAAAACGTGATTTCCGAACGTATATCAGACGATATACCTCCCCAAATGGAAATTTTGAATATGGTTATCCACTTATCCCCTAAATATGCCCTTGCTAAATGCTAGTAGAAAATAATTATCAAAAAATATCTCAAAAGGTATTGAAGTTATGGAGTGAACTAGTTTTCATCTACAGACGGACAGACACCAGGCTGTTATGTCTGTTGGATGGGGGGTTAAAAAGTAAGTAGTAATTGCCATCATTTATATATAATGCTGAAGCAAGCAAGTTAAAACAATTAACTCCCTCTATCAATCAAATCATACAAAATAACATGAGCTGCAGAGCAAAGTGTAGATCCTGATAAGCCAGCTGCAGTGTGCATTCATATGAGTATGTGGGCTTAGACGATAAAAAAACATATATTGCCTACCGTAGATATAGCTCAATTATTAGACTGGCTCCAGTCCTTAAAACAATTTTTCATCAATTAGTCAAATCATATACTTGTAGCCTGTCTTACTCTGATGGCTCTGTTTTAAGAGCCATCAGAGTAAGACTGGCTACAAATATTTGTGATATGATGCATTGATGAAAAATTGTTTTAAGGACTGGAGCCAGTCTACTCAATTATATACTGTACTGAATGACGTCAGTAAATGATTGGTCGTAATTGATGGATGCAAATGGAAATTACAGACTGACATACTGAACTAGCTTTAGTGACAATACTTAGGCACCAATCATAAATTGATGGGAAAATATCGAGCTAGGTATAATGATAATGACTGGTGCCATCTGCACTCATGAATTTTTTCAGTCTCGCGAAACATGTGCTTCAATTTTTTGTTTGTTCTGTTTTCAAAAGCTTCCAAAAGATTTGACCCTTATTTATTATATTTAGCTCAGTCCTTGGTTTTGGTTTTATCAATTTACTTGTAATGGTCGATGTTTCCATCTGGACCCTGATTACGTGACAGTGATATATGGTAAATGTTCTAAAGTTTTGAACACTTTTTTTTCCTTCTGTTTTCAAATAAAATGATTGTTTTCAGGGCTGGAATAAAAAAAAAATGCTTGAGGGAAGGTTGAAAGAAAACCAATTACATGTACTTCTTTATCTCCTAGTGTTGTCTGCTGATAACTTTTGCAAAAATTTTGGACCCAGATCTGGATCCAAACTATTTGACACTGATAGTATTCCTGAAAGAATTTTGTGAAAAAGTTGATTTTGAAAATAATCAGCAGACGATAATAAAGCATGAAAAATTACCCAGGATGTTTATTTTCATGCAAATCAGCTGCACTTTTAATATCAAGCTTAGAATTTTAACAGCTAATCAAGAGACCATCTGCTGTTGTCAACGTTGGCAAAATGCCGGCAAATAAGCATATTTGCCATGCCAGTGGCATTTACCGGGAAATACTGGGAAATAATGGCAAATATGATTTAGAACCTTCCACATTTAGACTGGTAATTTCAATTATAGAGGTTTTTTGACTTAATATTTTATTTCTAATGGTTTATCAGGCTATCAGCTCAATTATCTTAGTTTAAGGTATAAGTCTCATTCTTTAAACATTTAAATTTAAAAAGTGAATTTTAGAAGAGGTAAAAACCCTGTTTGGTACCTGCCAAAGTACTCATTAGTTGGCTTGTGCATAGTTTGGTTTGTGACCCTTATCTGTATTAAAGACACTCCTGTTTGTGGTCACCTGGACTTTAATTGTCTTGAGTTAAAATATAAAGTATTAAATTTGGGTGTATGGATGAGTGACCCTTATCTGTACATGTACTATAACTCAATTTCGGAGGTGTACTCTGAAGCCAATTTGACCCAGCAGCTTCATTAGCAGTCTTAACATGTAGGTTGTCTGGCCAGGATACATATAAATATGGTATAATGATTAATAGTTGGATGTAATGAGCTTGCTTATACTCTTTGCCTGTTAGTGTCTTCTACCGATCAATAACCTTTGCAAACAGTTTGGACCAAGATCACTGCCCCAGGATCCGGCCTAACTTAAATTTCCCTGAACTGGATCCAAACTATTTGACGCTATGATGAATTTCATGAATGTTAATTTGTTTGGTTAATTTTGGACCAAAAAAAATCGCTAGAAAACAATTACCCAGCATGCAAAGAGTTAAAGAAACATGGTCATCTAACAATGCTTTGAACTATATTTTGTAGGTCATTGTAAGATGAGAATAAAAGACCAGCATCATATCTGGGTTAATCACTTTTCTATTAAATTCTCACAAATTGACAATTACTTTTACAAGTCATAGACCCAGATACAGGGTTTCTTTTCATTGCAAGTTCTAGGAAATATCAGGCCTCACGATAAGAGTGTGTAATAAAAAAAAAATGTTACCTTATTTCTTAACCAAAACATATGTTGTGGGTGCTCAAAAGAACCTACTCAATGAGACGGTTCTTTTCAGCACCCAAAGCATATGTTTAAACTGAAAATAATAGCAATTTTATGCTCAAAATTTTGTCTAAATAATGTTCCAAATATATATCAATGCAAATTTGCAATAGAGAGGTTGCACAAGCCAAAATTTTGTATTATTCTCCCTTGATCCACCATATTGGAGACAATAACCAGGGATATGTACACAATTTTAATCATTTTTATCAGGTGATTATGCAGTAATAAAAAGAGTCTGAATTTTGGAACTTCAATATGTTTAATCTTGAGGCTCTTTAAAATGGAATAAAATTAAGGTTTTATCGGATAAAGAAAAAACATGTGCTTAAAGTACATTTAGATAGATTTGAAAACATCATTGAGTGTCTCCAGCAAGAAAGATAAGGGCAAGTTTAAAAAAAATGTGACCAAAGTGTGACATTGGGGTTCAAAAATAAACATTATGTCAGAGCTTTCTTTTTCGTAACATAAGTTTCCTTATATCCTGAATTTTGACAAATTTTAAGTTTTTGGTAAATAGTATTTATAGTTTTCTTTTATCAACCTCTTGATTAAGATTATTAAGAGATTTTTTACCAAAACTTATCTATTCTATTCAAGGTCATAAAAACATCAAGTAAATTATTAAGTCCTGAAATTTTGACCTATTATGATGAAACGGATATTATAAACCATGTTTGGAATCAAAACTGCCGTGTTTAAAACATGTTTGTGAAATTAATGATTCTTTTTATAAAATTTTGCGAGGATTTTTCAGCACCTAGAGCTTAAAGTTTTTAAATCTTTGATATTAAAGCCCACATTAAAAGAAAACTCATTGATTTGCAGACGTTAGGATCTATAGAAGAAGAAAACATTAGCCTTTTTGGGTCTGGATGCCTAGCTTTCTAATGCTGGACATTATAAAAACACTGTGTAATGAAAGAAAATGTTACACTCCTGACATTCATTGCTATTTATTTATTTCAAAGATAAAATATCATTTCTTCTGTTACCAAGCAACTGCTTAAAATGATCTCATATGATTTGGGGGTTTTAATATGACACCCAAATGACATACAGGTGGTGGTTACCACTATTAAAGCCATTTTAATGGTTGGGTCAGAAAACATTTACCAGACCAAGAATTCACCCATTATTCTTCAGCTATTATGAGAAAATAAGGTGACAACAGCATGATTTAAATGCTATAAAATGTTGTTTATGAACTGCTTTAAAGAACCAAAAATGAACAATAAACTTCAGAAAAAGCAGTCTGAAGTAACACAAGTATAAAACTATCTGAATTGTTACACCCCTGACCAGTACAAGTATGTTGATATAGACAGTCTATATTTCATACATACTATATATTTCTGAAATATCAGGCTCATTTTGGTAACAAATAGTGTGATGGTATACTATTTTTCACAGCATTATATAGTGCTTTTGATGAAAGTTGATAACTTAACTGCTGTTTATCTTGAAATTCTCAAGATCATCCGCACTAAAAAGCTTGTTTTGATTGAATATTCAATCAAAATGTAGAACCTCCCTACTACTTAGAACATTGTGTACACTTTTAGTTTAAAATATACCGTAAAAAAAATACTGCTAAAGGATTTTAACAAACAAAAACAGACTTCGAACTATCAAATGAACAAAATTGAAAGTTGTTACACTCCTGACATGAAAAGACAGAAGTATCTATCTTGATTCATGAACTGTTCTCATAGCTTTACATGACAGTCAGTCTCATATGATGATATTTTCTATTTTGTCATCTCAACTAGATTAGTTTTTACCTTTTCCCTATATATTTCTTTACTCTTTCTGAAGCTGATTTTTCGGTTCCTTGGTCTTGAGCCGAGAAAATCCCCTACCCCCTTAAGTTTTCTCATTGATTTCCTGATACAAGAAAGTTTTATAACTGGCTTTCCTATTTCTAATTGATGCTGAGGTCATTGATTGAAAGGCCACTTAGATTAGAAGGGTTAGTAAAGATATATCTTTATTACATATAAAAATGTCAGGAGTGTAACAATTTGTATACATCATCATTATCAACATGTAAATACATTATTAAGAAGTTTTTATCATTATTTGATGGTTTCATTTGTAAGGCAAAGGAATAATCTCATGGTGAAAAAAACACTGACCACTATCTTTCTATTTTGCATATTTTTTATACCTACAAAATGGCTATTACATTAAAAATTGGCTTTTTTACAAAAAATAACTGGCATTTTTTGTTATAGAAGGAAAGAAACAAGTTTCCACTGCTAGGACAATGTCTGCATTATCATAATATTTGGTTGCTTTGAGCTAAAATCATGTATTTCATCACCTACACTGAAGAACATGCAACAAAATTACAGGTGTTACACTCCTGACATCATAAATCAGGCTCTGTGAGGAAATTCAATCCTCTGATGCAGCAAGTAAATTTTGCTGATTATCTGGAGTGGGGATGTGTTCCTGGAAAACAGAAAAATATAGGTATTGGGCAGCATACAGAAAGATGGTGAGAAGGTAAACACAATGTGTTACACTCCTGACATCAGTGGGTTGTTAAATTTGAAGAAACGCATACCCATGTGAAGTGAAGTTAGGATCAAAATCGGAGTTTCAGTTGATGTTGCACATGTCTGTTTGTGGTGTGACCAAGTTACATATATGTAGCATGTATAGTCAACTTGTAGCAGTTAATATTGGAAGAAGTATTGTTTTTTTACCTCATGTAAATGTTGAAGGGCATGTCTCCAAAATGACATATTATATCAATAGGTAGATTATATAAAGAGCCCTGCTTTATGTATTATATCTACAACATGTCAATTTATGATATACAAAAGCTTAAACTGGTGTAATATCACTATGTTTACTAATATATTCCTTATAACATTCACATGGTGAAAAAATGTCACACAAAAAGCGTTACACTCCTGACATTTTGGGATGGTTTTAATGACATATCTTTTTTATTTGTCATTTGATTCATTTCAAATTTGGCAACAAATAAATGGGTATCAAAACACACCTTTGAGGGATAAATTTAAATAAAAATATTCCATAATAAGAACATGGGGATAAAAAAATTGAACGGTCACATTTTATTTAAACTTGCCCATAACTTTAGGTGTATGACATCATCTGTAACATCACTATTGGTTCCAATCAAACCCACTAGTTCATGAGATATCTTACCCACAAGAAGACATCACAGCAATGCCAAGGGATTCACACCAAATATGTCCCCCTCTGAAGGGGAGGGAGATAATAATTAAAAAGTTGGTTTAGCTGGACCTACATTATGATTTACGTTCTTATCAAGAATTATTTATAGTTTATTAATTTAAGAAAACATGGGTTAATGATTTTTATAATCACAATAATAAATATATCAATCTGAGTGAATGAGGCCAAGTAAATTATTCCAATAAATGTTACTAACTTCTAATTTTCACATGGAAAAGATTGCCAATGATGACCTTAATTGGTTAAGGACACTAGAATGCCTGTATATTCTGAGCTCAAGCTTCTGAGAGACTTAGAAGTCTCTCCAATATGCCATTCCTTACATTTGTAAATATCTACCTGATACTCAAGGTTCCATTGAATACCCACAACATATATGTTTTGGTTGAGAAATAAGAAAAATAATTTTTCATTACATGCTTATCAAGAGGTCAGTTAACAGTCCTATATGAAATATATACTTAAAGCCATTAAAAGCGCATCTGGTACAAGTGTTATTTTTCCTATATATATCAGCTTGATACACTTTGTCTTTGTACTAACAAGCGTCCCTAACCTAGCAGAACGTTTTACCAAAATTTGAGCTCAATTGCACACTTCTGCCAAAAAATTTTGTGAAAATGACAAATTCATCAAATTTTTTTGGTAACCATATTAAATCTTACAATTTTATTCAATTTCAGCGTGCAAGTACTACGTTGCACTCAAACAAACAAGAAAACGGTTTAAAACACAAAATTCACTTTGCTGGAAGGACCTAAATTTATGTTTTAAATTTCATTTTTTTGTGAAATTTCTCCAAAATTTGAGAAATCACTAAAACTTCAATTAAACTGAATCAATTAAAAATTGGCATACGTAAGTTGTAAGGTAATAGCCTATGGTTATCATTTATCGCAATATTTACCGTCGAAAGTGTCGCATTTTCGTTAACTTCCGGTTTTAATGCTGAAATTTTGATGACCATTTAGAAGGTCAAAACTTCAAGACAAAAAAAAATCTGTCGCGTGTGCATAGAAAGTAGAGAGATGTTGAAATTTTCTTAAAGTTTGAATCCAAAAGAGCCATTCATAATGAAGATCTGATATCCAGATTAATAAGGTGATTTTGCAGTTTTCGTGTTGAGGTTTGGGTTGTGTCCCTTTATCAAAATATACAGCCAGGCTTATCTGGACTGCTCTACCTGCACCAAAAGAGTATTGGCTTGATATCGCGACCATAGGTTTATGCTTTTATCTTATTAGAATGATAAAATAGCATTAAATCTCGAGTAAGGTCAAACTGTAAGAGTTGCATTTTTACTAGCGTTAAGTATATATACAACATACAGTAAAACCTGTGTAAAACGGCCACTCAAAAATAGACAAAACAAAGGTCTTAATGACAAATGGTAGCTTTATGAAGGTCAAAAGTATTGCAGAATGCTCCCCTTGAAGCATTCTGCAATGCTCTTGATCTGCATTAAACGATAATCGATCTTGAAAACCAATTTTCTGTCTTTTTGTGAGTGGCCGTTTTACGCAGAATTTACAGAATGAAATTGATACAAAATCAATATGTGCTTGTACACTATATTATGGTACTAAATGCATACATGTATGTGTGAATGCCTCCTTTAAACGCCCATGCTGAAATATATCCAAAGGGGCTGGATGTCTAAATTTTGGTCTGTGCCTTCCTGAACCTCTACCTCTATACTTTGTCTATGTGAGCATTGAAGGCTTGATGATACAATAACAGTGTTCTGCCAAGAAATTTTATAGGTGGGAACATATGTCCCTTTTCCTCAAAATATTTGGGACAGTCACTGAGTGCCGATAAAACAAGGGACAAAGGATGAAGAAATTGAGAAACCTATCCACATTTCATGGGACAATGTCCCACTGACCTCAAACAAAGTGGGATATTTTGGAAATTTTATGTGTCAAATGGCGCAAAAACGCAGCCATGGCAGAACACTGCAATAAGTACCAAAATCTACAAGCTGGCACATATTCAGACAGACACCAAACTATTACCTTCCCTGCAGAGTCAAAACTCTGTAAACTAATAGTGTCACCATCATCTTCAAGCTTCCTTTTCCGTTTCCTCTGAAATAAGGAAAAAAGTTTGAAAACATAACAAAACATATGGTAAAATGTTCTAAAATTTCAAACACTTTCACTTTCATTTATTAAATCAGTTGTTGGTTATCTGGCAGGACTGCTTGTCAAAATAGCAAAGAGTGAAGACCCTGATCAGACGGCTTCTTCAGGATGCATCTGATCTGGGTCTACACTGTTTGGCTAGGTCTTTTTGTTGATCAGTTCAAGTGAATAAATCACTAGGGCTTCGCGCTACTAATTTATTCACTTTTACGACTGACCTCCAGCCAGTGATATATAAAGCAACAAATCACTGCTGGCGCAAATCTATTTCTTAATTATAACAAAGTTGCTTTATAAAATCAAGTACATCCATAATCAAAATAAATTTGTTTCACTTTGGTTTCTTTCTTGATAAATTCAACTAGTTTTAATAGACACATTTCGACAATTTATGATTTAAACCAATTGTCCTTTTTGAACAAATGTTACAATCAACCTATTGCCTAGCTTAGCACTGGTTCAACCCAGAAAGACCCGTCCCTTTCATAGCCCTAGATAAGGCTGCGTATTGCGTATTTAAGCAATTGCTTGGACCCAAAAATGCAATTAAATTAATTTCTGTGCGTACAAAAACGCAATAAAAATTCTTGATACTCAATTCAGAACTTTTTCATAGCGTATGACGCTTTACGATTGCCGTTTTTTGTATACAACACTGGCAATTGTTGGGTACAAATTTATACACGACATGGTGCCAAATCTAGTATATTAAATTGTAAACCAGTCCAGGAACATTCTTATCGCTATTTAGCGGTACCCAACATTTACACAATAACGACATTCATCTCACTTTACGATAACAATGGCGAAACATGAGCGAAAAAGCAAACAAATAATATCTTCTCGTACAGTAGTCACTCAACTTTATTACTGTGTTGAAGGTTTGAAGAATCATAGATGACTTGATAAATATGTTGGATTTTCGAAATAAGTGGGAAATAGCGGTCTCAGATGTACTAAAGCAGTATTGTCAGTGGGCTTTCTGAAATCGAAACCGAAAGTAAACAAAAAAAATCAGGAGAAACTAGCGCAGGCTGGGTTTCATTGCTTATTTGCTTTCAGATCGATACCCAATACAAAAACTTGAAATACCCAATTTAAAATTTGAAATACCCAATTAAGCCAAAAAGAGGTGGGAAAAACCCCAATTGCTTCCAATCCTTATCTGGAGCTATGCCCTTTATAACTGAAAGATTGTTGATGGGGCGTAAAGAATCAAATCAAACAAAATCTTATTAGACAAAATGTCCCATTGGATTAAGTGTCTTTCGATCTAATGTTGTGGATCCCAAATGATCGACCCATCAAATAAATCTATCACATTCTGTATTCAAATTAGCACAATTGCTCTGACAAGTTTGAATGCTATTGCGACTTGATTTCTAGTAAGCTAGATGTTTTCAAAATCCCTGACAGCGTTTTCTTTCTGATTATTAAGTACTTTTATGTTACAGCAATCTCAGAAATCTGAATTAGACCAAAAAGAAAAGGAAAAAGATTTTTGCTCATCAAAATATTGGCAACATTTAAAACCAGAAAGATACACTCTAACATATAGGCCTCGATGCAAGAAAACATGTCTTCGGGGTTTAGCGAACAGCAAAGGTGCAGACCAGCCTGCGCATCCGGGCAATCTGATCAGCCCCTTTGTTATTCGCTTATTGGAAAGTATCATATCTAAACAAACAACAAGCAATTTTTTTAATTTCTAGGTAGTCTCTGTAGCTGAGGAGACCGGTTGCCAGTGGTTGGAGTCTCTCTTTTTCAGAAACCTTGAAGACAGGTTTGTTCATGTCACGGCCATATTGGGACAGTAGTATCATACCAAGCCTGACAAATCTGGGAATAGTCCAATAATAGAATGCCTCCTTGTGTTCTTTTCTCCAGCAATCTTCCCTAGCTTTGGGGATCTGAAATGATATACAACACAGGTTTAGATAATCAAAAATTTTAAGCGTAAAGATGTAAATATTTTCTTACCCACCAGTTTTAACATATGTTTTGGATGCTCAAAAGCACAGTCTCACTGAGATGGTTCTTTCGAGTACCCACAACATGTGTTTTGGTTGAGAAATAAGAAAATTAAATTTTCGTTATGCACTCTTAACTAGACAACAAACATTAAACTCTTTGCCTACTGGGTAATTTTAAGAACTTTATGTCTTCTGCATTTTTTTTCTTTTATATTCCATGCAACTTCTTTGAAATATTCTTTCTAACATCAGAGTATCAAACAGTTTGGTTCCAGATCAGGCCAGACATGTCTGGCCTGATTTGGGTCCAAATTGTGTGTAAAGGATATCAGCAGACGACACCAGCATCAGTAGGCAACATTTAAAACCTACCAGTAAGATAAATGTAGGATAAAATGTGATTAAAGATTATACCCTTCAAAAGGGCATTACATTGAGTATTTAGTTAAAAAAAATGCAAAAATAGATGTAGCAAAATATAAGATTGTTTTAATCCGTTACCCTATTTACCGACAAGAACCGTCAAGAGCCGCCAAGAGGCATTTTTCGATTAAAATACTACTTATTAGACCCTGTTCATGCGTTATATATCAAAATTAGCCACAGGATTGCTTTTGCATCCCCACAAAACAATGATATTGCAATACTCTATATACCTCTAGTTACAGACAAGAAGTTTTTTGTGACGTAAGAGGGATAATATGCGGCCAGCTGTTGAGTCGGTCCGTTATTTGGTATATGCGAGGGTTGTCCCAGAAAGTCGTAGACTTTTGTTATAACACGAGACTGTGTATCAGGAATTCTCTGAAATGTGTATGATATTTTTATATACATTTCATAAACATTTTGTACAAATATGGGTGGAATCACAGTTTAAATAACAAAGTTATGAACGTTTGCTTGACTATGTATCAGCATGTGCGGAGCACGTCGCAAATTATTTTGCCTTATTTTCAGAGAGGGGTGGTCAAAAGTTTTGACTATACTCCTTTTATATAAGCTCTAACTGTATCAACATTGTGATCTGTTTGCTAAGTAAGTCTTCCTAGTTCAACTAATGACTTAATATTTAGTTTAGGTATGTTTAGCAAACAAATAAGCGCGATCTTTGAGAGTTCAGACGAGAAAACATATTTACTTTAAAAATAACTGACAGCAAAATAACATGTGTTAAGAGAAAATGACGAAAAGGAGCGTGTTTTTTCGGTATTACTTAAATAGTTTTGCACAAAATCCATTTTACGACACCAGTGACTACTCCAGTGATTTTGTTACCTGCGCATCCTGCATTTTTTACTCATACTTTTGTCTCTGGGATGCAAAGTTTTTATTTCAGCGAGTCCCAGGATGCAATGGTATTTCAGACTTGTCATGAAAAATAGTGTTCTGGACTCCTAAGTTTCAGCAGTGGGACTCATTGATATGGGAAACAATGAGTCCCAGGACCCATAAGCCCAAAATTGTAAATAAATCACTGCTACTCAGCCATAAGTAAACATTGGAAGAACGAGATTTTAGGTGTTTAATTAGCCAAATTATATTGAAAGTCTTTCTTTTGCTCCGCACCGTTCTCATAACGTTTGTATTTTCTGAAAATAAAAATGTAGTAGGCATGATAAATCTTCTATAAAATCAACACCAAAGGTGGGAAATGTTTCAGATTTTCAACACTATACATTGAGTAGTCCCGTGTTGAGGAGGTAATACATTGTAAGAAATATAACTGCAAAATTTAATCGAATGTACACTAATATTTGGACTAGATCAATTTTATTAAAAATATTTCCACGTGCTCTGCACACGCTGACACACAGTCAAATAAAGGTTCATAATTTTGTTATTTAAACTGTGATTCCACCCATATCTGTGCAAAATGTTTATGAAATGTATATGAAAATAGCATACAAATTTCATAGAATTCCTGACACACAGTCTAGTGTTATAACAAAAGTCTACGACTTTTTGGGACAACCCTCGTATCTGCTTCAAAGTTCTATTTTTGCAAATATTGGACATCTAAGAACCTATAAAACAATTTATCTAACTGCAAATTAATGAATTAATATATAAAATGCCTCTTGTCGGTAATTAGGGTGACCCGTTTTAATTGTCTCCAGTGACAAATGTCTGCAAACAAAAAATCTCCTGACAACTAAAAGCAAAAACAGTTAACTATGTATCAATTTATAAATGTCATGTTGAATATTACTCCAACTCAGCTTTTATCCTGATAACCTGCAGCATTCCAGTTGTAACGCCTGTACTTCAATCAGAAGACAATGTGGATCCTGATCAGATGGCTTCGCCAGAAGCCAGCTGATCTGGATCTACAGTGTTTTCAAAAGTGGATACATTCAGTTTCAGCTGGACATGGTAAAATGATATGGTTTATATAAAAATTCCAATAGGCAATAAAGGCCCATGAGGATACAACATATATAAATATACATAATACAATGCAGAAAAAAATGAAAACACATACAGTATAATAGTGAAATCAGTCATCATCCAAAATGGTTCTTTCTTCTATCTCTGATGCCTCTACACTAACAGTATTTACTTGTTACACTGTTTGATTAACATCCTGTACAGTGTTAATTTTTCAATAGATTTTATCTGATCATTTATGGGCCCATCATTACTCAATTAGACCCAATTATCACTTGCAATTGCTTGATTGGCCAGACCATATTATCAAACAAAAGGTGTGAAATTATGGTAATAATCTGATAAACATCTATCAGCCAAGTTTTGCCACCTTTTTATCAAACATACCAATTATATATACTTCAAAGGTGACTAAAAAATCAAAATAACTTAAATGGTGCATGTTACTGTGATATTTGAAGCCTAGCTTAGCCTCTGTAACCCCAAATTTTCAAAATGTCTACCCTGAATCATGGGGAGCTCAATGTATATTATGGTAACTTTCAAATTAGTTCTCACAACCTTTATTTTAACTTATTTTGCCTTTCTAAATTAAGGAAATAGTAGACTGGATATATCTTTTTAACTCTTTGCCCTCTGGAGAGTTCTTTTTGTCACCTACTGAATTTTTTCAAAATCAAATTTTTACGAAAAATTCTTTCAGGAATACCACCTGAGACTGTCAAACAGATTGGATTATGATCAGGCCCTGACGTTTCGCTGCTTGATTATCCCTTACTTTTTTTTAAAAGCAAAGGGGATATTGTAATTGCCTCCATCAGTCTGTCTGTCTGTTTTGCCATCTCCTCCTAAACCATTGGACAAAATTGAAATTAAACCAAATATGGTGTGTGAGTTACTCACATAAATGGGGCGTGCAACAGCAAACTTTTTTGCCCCACCCCCTGGGGGAGGTGTTGTCAAAACCAAGATTGTGTTATCTGAATACTTTATTGCTTTCATTTCAATATAATAATATATGGTAAATTGGTCGAAACTTTTCTAGACATTCATAGGCTTAGTTTCAGGCTTTGAGAGCTGACTTTCAGAATCTCCCCTAGATTCCCCAAAATAAGGGCAAGGTGATGATGTCATAAGGGCGAGTAGCGTTTTTCCCCCACTAGTCCTGCAGGGCGAATGAGTAAAAAAATAATTTAACACACCGGAATTCAGTACACAGTCATCCTATCAAAAAATTCTAGAGGAAACTGAAAAAATGAGACGACTTTGACGAAAAGCGGTCAGGCTATAACCCAGGATGCCCGACCTGGTCCCATTTCATTCGCGACAAGTTTAAATTTAATCAACTTGTCCTTGGACAAGTGCAAAATTTGTTATAAAAGTTAACGGTTAATAAAATTTTGTATTTCATAAATTTGATTAATTATTACGAGTTCACATGTTGCATTGAAAACAGTGTGGATCCTGAAGAAGCCAGCTGATCTGGATCTACACTGTTAACAAGAGAGTTGATATCTGCATGGTTTCTTACTGTTTTTCGAAAGTGTAAATTGTTTAAGCACAGAAAGGTATAAGCTAATCTGTACTATCGGACAAGTAATATTTTCTTTGGACAAAAACATTATGGCCATTATCTTGTCCCTGGACAAGTAGAAAATTTTACTATTTCCACACCCCTGTTATAACATTTTTTGCCCGAAGAAGTGGTCCAGCCATGTCAGGACCAGCCGTACCGCCACCGACCGCCTTGGTTTTTGTTTGATTTGATTCTTTACATCCCATCAACAATCTTTCAGTTATAAAGGGACGGGTCTTCCTGGGTAGAACCAGTACTAAGCTAGGATTAATGTTCTTGCTCATGGACATAACGCAGTGACCCCGGTGAGGCTTGAACCCGCGGCCCCTCGGTCTCGAATCAAGCACTCTACCACTGAGCCACTGCGCTTCCTACCGCCTTGGTTTAAAAAACTTAAAGGAAGAAAGTAGATTAAAATTTAATCTATGGTACTGTGTGTGAGAGAGAGTGTGTGCGTGCATACCTATGTACGTGGGTGTGTCGGTGTTGGAAGAGGTAGGTAAGCTTGTTGTGTCCAGGGAGACTGGTCGGAGTCTGAGGTGGTTATATGTGGTTTGTGATGGTCAGGGTTTCCACAGAAATTCAAAAACACAATTCCATGATTTTTCCATGATCAACGTAGAAACGATGTCGTTACGTAAAAGGGTCCCCAAATAAAATTGCCCATTTGCCGAACGACAGGAGGCTAAGGTAGTGATTTTCATTTCTATGATCAACGATGCAATTTCCATGACCATGCATGCATTTTGAAATAATTAAAACTTTAAACCACCAGTAGCCAGAAAACTAGCTGCCAGACACACAAGTGACATGATTTTTCCACGCATGTAACTTTTTTTTCTTGATTTTCCATGATTTCCAGAGATCGTGGGAACCCTGGGTGGTTTATATATTTGTGGTTTGTGGCTAACAATGCAGGTCGATGTAATAAAAACCCTTTTGAATTTGTTCTTCAAGTATTGATATTATCACAAAAACAACTTCTGGGTATTTAGAATGTGGTTTTGGGGTGGTTACGAACCGCTTACCGAATATGTGTGCCCAACGAAACCAAGTGAAGAACGGATACACATTTTGACCCACATTTCGTCCGTTTACTTTTAAACAAACAAAAAACACAAAAAGCTGTATAATATGTTTTCTTATTTATTTAACAACATCGAACAAAATATACAATCAAATGACAAATAAAATACAGCTGTTCGAAATCTCTGCATTCAAAACAAAAACAAACCACACGCTGTGTCCAGGCGTTTAATATCACAATGTTAAGCTTCTTGGTGTTACGTTCATGATTTTTTACAAAGGATCACTTGAATACTCACTTCAAAAAATTCTCATCTCCCATTTCAATGACTAGGATTAACTTTAACGGTAAATAAAAACAACATAACAAAATCGTTAATCTTTCAGAAACCAGTTGAAAATGGCGGCCCTAATTAGCATATAACGGATTTAACCAATCAAAATAATCCACAACCGTCAAAACTCGGATGTTTCCGTCATGTCCGTAACTCTTTCTCTCTTTCTTCCGCCAGACCTTCTTTCAAAGCCCAGGACCGGGGGGTGGGGGGGGGGGGGTGTACTCTGATATTTTCATACATACGTAGACTCGGGTTATTTTTTTGGTTTAAAGTTTTGAATTTCAATATTTTTTGGGGTTTTTAGTATATTATTATTTTTGGGGGTATGAAGATTTTGTGGATATATTTTTGGGGTCATCACAAAAAATGGACTATATTTAGGAGTCATTTCTATGCATTTTAGGGTCTTTTCTTAAGGTCAAGGTACAGAATGTGAGATGTTTTTTTGGGTTGGTAAAATTTCAAATATTTTTTTGGGGTGCTTGAAATTCTTGATATTGTTTGGGGGAGAGAGCCTACGTACGGAGAAAAAAATAGAGTACCCCCCTTACTCAAAGCTGCAGACTAATAAAGAAGAAAAAGTTCAGAGAACAGCAACGGAGGGAATACTCGTCGACAAAAAAAACTCGGTAACACTTTTTGAGACAACACGGCGACAGATCGTGAGACAACTCGTCGACACTTTATGAGACAATTCGGCGACAGCTTTATTCTAAGTCCAGTGACTGATAATTGCTATATTTCTAATGAGTTTACGGGTAATTTTAACACAGTCAGTACCTTGTGAGTGCAGCAACTCCTCTGAGAGTTTTATACCGATCGTTTTGAAAATAGTGAGTATGATCATGAAATACATGTACCACAATCACAGACTGTAGGCAAACCTATGGCACCGCGAGGAAGAGCAACACAACAATCACGAGACACCATGCAAAGCAACCAGCTCTCTCTTCCCCATCAAGATGATTGCAAAACTAGAATGGACATAAAGTAACGCACAACAAAACATAGAACAACTACAGAATCCCACAATGGGAGCAACAATCAACAATTAACGAGTCAACAACAACCGAACCACCACCTTAGAAACGGACAATAACCTAAGTCACTGTTTACATGTGTTTTCGTTATATATGTTGATGTTCATGTGGTTTGGACATTATCCTCACTTGTTGTATTTTGTGTCATTTTTTCAACTTGTGAACTTTTTTCCTCATCGCTATTATAATGAGTGCCTTGTGAGCGGAACTCCCTTTACAGTTTTATACCGATGGTTTTAAAACTGTGCATGTGTTTTCTTCTTACAGTGTAGTATAAAGACATGCATGTGGTTTGGACTGCATGGTCAATTTTTGGAGAACGGAATTACAATGTATTTGGTACCAATGTAGTCCAGGTGGCCCCAAGAATTACACTTTAACAGTTCAGCCATTGCAATACATTAGTTATGTTTCTCACTTACAATGCATATGTCAAATATGTCAAACTTGGTAATTTAGATATCGCTTATATTAGAAATAGGAAGAGTTTTAATGTAAGGGAACTAAACCAATGTGTTATATGAAAGTAGCATTACAAACGGTTACGTTTCTGAACGCATGTACCAAGATGAACCCCTAACCGGTGACAATGGCAATGGCATTGGGCGCCAATGACACCGGTTCATCTCAGGGATGCAGCGTCGAGTGCCAATGTCACCCTCAGGTACCAATGTCACCTGTCCGGTAAGAAATCAGCTCTGTGCACCAATGCCAACGGTTAGAGATTTATCTTTGGGATTTAGCCATGGGCACCGAGATTCGTCTCTGGAATTTAGCCAAAGCAACAATGTCACTGGTTAGGAATTCGTCTCTGGAGACAAGATAAACATGATATTTTTTAATGCTGATAGAATCTACATGGTGAATATAAATACACGAAGGCCATGTGACCCTGGATCGCTCACATACACTTAACAACACTTATAAGTGTGCACACATATATGTACCTATATCGTGATAAATAAAAGTCAGATCATTTTGAAATTTTCACCAGATATAGATTACATTCATGACCAGATATTCCATAAATTTTAATCTTCATAAAACTTTAACTTTTAAAATGCGAAATCAAAATTCGATTATATCGTAAAATAAAAGTTCACAGTTTTCTTCATTTTAAAATGTATCTTTCTATGACATTTCATTCACATATATTATTTTATTGTTGAGCATATTTGAATAAAATTAGGTGGGGTGAAATTTGACTCAGTTCCAAGGAATATTCCATGTGAATTCTTACTGATAAAACGTGCTCTTCATTTATGGGAACTTAACTGCAGCTCGCTATCAACAGGAAGTGCTGGATACGGAGGTCACTCCATTGTTGAGAAACCACGGAGGAATCCAGTTGCTGCACGACGGCGCTCCAGCCCATCGGACAAGGGCCACTACTGCATATCTGAATGCAAACAATGTAAATGTCGTCGACTCCCCCCCCCCCCCCCCACAAATCACTATACATAAATATAATTGAAAACATTTGGGATGAACTAAACCGCCGTGTAAGGCGAACAGGGGCTATTCTGACCATACTGAGAGCAAAATATCTCTACGAGTGGAACAACCTCCCTCAGAATTACGTTCAGCGTTATATGACGTCAATGAGACGCCGAACTGTCTTGCCGTAGTGAACAGTGCGGGGGACATACCCGCTACTAAGTTTACATAGACATGGACGCCGCTGCAGGATTTAACTTAAGAATATTGTGATCATATTTACTTTGTTTTATGATATATTCGTTCAAGGTCGGTAAATTCTAAAGTATTGGAAAAATGTGAACTTTGATTTTACCATAAGTTTGAATTTTGCGTTCGCAATTTTTAACATTTTATTTTATTCGAAATAAAATAAATGCAATTTTATTACACACATGTCGTTTATATTTCTTCAAAATTTGAAAATGATCTTACCTGTATTGACGGAGATATAAGCCCATTTATATGTGCACACTTATAAGTGTTGTTAAGTGTAAGGATATTTTGTTTAACCCATTTATGCCTTATGGAATTCCCCGCTTTTATCAATTGGACCAGTCCATTTCCGTTTTAAGGATTGTTGGGTGGTATTTCGTATTCTTATTAACATTTTAACCGAGTAATCTGAGCATTCTGCGGTGTCTGATCTGGATTTGCACTGCCTGTATATGTCCTACAAAAGGGACACTAGGCTTATATGGGTTTAATTGTTATATAAGCGTTGGATATAATTTGGATATCATGCGACAGTCTGCATGCCTAGTTTTAAACCCAATCACGGTTTATAGCTATGGTTACCTCTTTAATTGCACGACGGTGGGTCGGGCCTAAGACTCTATGACGGCTCTGACGTAAAGCTTTAATCGGTGGGTTGGTGCCTGATGCTTATCTGTAGCTGGACCCACCGTGGCTCAACGTGAGGTTTTCTTTAGCTCTGACTATCTGTGAGTCATGAGCCCTTTCTTTGTTTCATCATGGAGTGTTAATTTGATTAGAGTGTTTTCCATGATGATACATTGCATTAGTTAGATGGCCTCCATGCGAGCTGAACATTTCTTGTACTTCAACAACGGCAGAATCTAGAGCGAAAATTTGGTACCAGTAAAATGCATTTAAGCCCCCCGGTGGCTTAGGCTGCTGTCCGTTCTAAGGCGGTGGTTCTGTTGTTGTTGACTTTTTGTTTATTGTTACTCCCATTGTGGGAGTCTGTGGTTGTTCTATGTTTTGTTGTACGTTACTTTATGTCCATTCTAGTATTGCAATCATCTTGATGGGGAAGAGAGAGCTGATTGCTTTGCTTAATTTGTCTTCCTGGTGTCTCGTGATGGTTGAGCGGCTCTTACTCGCGGTGCCACGGGGTTGTCTGCCGTTTGTGATTGTGATATTTCCTGATCATACTCATTAACTATTTCTAAAACAATTCTATATGTTCTCTCGCAGCATTGTATCATCCAAGTAGACTTTTTGTGCGCAATTTTGACAGAAGGCATTATGGGAACATTTATGTGAATACTGAGGTTGCACAAGCCAAAATTTTGTAAGAAATTTCTCCCTTGATCCACCATACTGGAGACAATAACCAGGGATATGTACACAATTCTAATCAGTTTTGTCAGGTGATTACGCAGTGATAAAAGAATCTGAATTTTGGAACTTCAATATGTTTAATCTTAAGGCTCTTTAAAATGGAATAATTAAGGTTTTATCTTAGTTTTCCGATGGATAAAAAAAAAGTGCTAAAAGTACATTAAGATAGAGTAGAAAACATTATTGAGTGTCTACAGCAAGAAAGATAACTCTAGGTGTATGCCATCATCTGCAACCTCTCTATTTGGATAAGTGATTAAGGAGGAGCTGTCATATATATGTGTACGCCATTGGCCATTTTGTTCAGTGGAGCAAAACCGTTTGTTCAATTTAGTAGGGGTTTTTATGGTGAACATTTGAGTGAAAATATTTTGAATTCCAGCCAGTTGTTCAAGAGGAGTTAAAGTTTATAGATTTATCTCTTTTTAACAGCTCTGGTGTCCATTTTGTTTAGCGGAGCAAAACCATTTATGCAAACTCGGGGAATAATTTGTGTGACATTATTTTGAATTTGGACCATTGGTTCAGGTTAATGGTGACGTTTCAAGCAAGGTTAGTTCTTTTTTAAACTATAGAGGTCATTTTGTGCAGCAGAACAAACTTATTTGCTCAGTCTTGGTAGAGGTTATTATGAAGATTATAACTATAAATTTATTTTATCACATTTGGACAAGTGATGCTGTTTAAAAGGGCTGACCTCTTGGCTCTCTTGAGTGTGGTGTTTCCTTGTGTTTATGTCACTTTCCCATATGGTGTCTCGGGGCAGGTGTGGTACTTGAATGTATCGATTCCTGATCTTTACCTTCTTTACTTTTCCTATTTCTAGCTCTGGTGGCCACTTTGTTCAGCGGAAGCAAAACCATTTATGCTAATCCGGTAGGAAACATTATAGGAAACATTTGTGTTAAATTATTTTGAATTTGAACTATAGTGGTCATGAGATGTCTCTTAAAGTAAGTAAGGGTGCAAAGATCAGGAATCGATACAATCAAGTACCACACCTGACCAAGGATACCAATGGCACAGTTAGACACCACAAACGAGGGCTAAGAGGTCAGTCCTTTCCCGGCAGGTGACCCCAAAGCACATATAAACAGACGCACACAAAGACATAACAAATACAAGACAGAACAAAAACATGAAAGGTCCACATTTCTATTTCTAGCTTCAGTGTTGTTTTTTTGTTCTTGTTTTTCGAACCAGGTCGTTTGTGTAATTTTGGTAGAGGAAGTTATAAGTAAGAAATGTGAAATTACTTTACATTTGTGCCAGTGTTTTAGGGAATATCACTCAGGACTTTAGTTAAGAGTGTGTAACGGAAAAATATTTTTTATATTTCTCAACCAAAACATAATTATTATGTTGTTGGTGCTCAAAAGAACCGTTCTTTTGAGCACCCAAAACATATCCTAAAAAGTATATGTAAGAAAATATTTACAATTTTACGCTGAAATGCATTGTTTATCTAAACCTGTGTCACTTAAAGATGATTTCTATTTTAAGCTCTGATGACCATTTTTACTGGAACAGAACCACGTGTGTAATTTTGGTAGAGGGCATTATAAAGAATATCTATGTGAAATTATTTTGAATATGGATCAGCAGTTCAGGAGATGTATAGTTGTTCTATTTTAGCTCTGGCGTGGACTGAAACAATTTATGGGATTGTGATAGACATCTATAATAATTAGAGCCCGACATGAGATTTCCAAAAATGTGGCCATTTGACACGTATAGACTCAGATGAGCCTGTGCAGCCTCCTTTTAAGCTTAGAAACTCCAAATGCAATGAATATTCAAGCGACTAGCAGACTCTGATCAGACTGCCCGTACGCGCAGGCTGGTCTGCGGCTTTGCTGGTTGCACATACCACTACACTACTACAATTAAAGTTAAGCAATCAGCCCTCCTTCCTCAATAATCTGATTGCAAAACCAGAAATGACACTACGACCTACATTACGCAACAAGAAGAACCCACATCGCATATTCTGCAACACAACACAAGTTCGCTGCCTGACCACATTATGGCAAGGTCCTAAACAATGAATAAATATACAATCAAAATGCTTAGTCACTGTATGAAATGATGAAACATGTAGAAAAATAATATAGATATACACTAAGAACTATGGAAATGAATACTGATTTATGAAAATATGCTAATAAAACACTGCAGTTAGTTACACTACTTCAACAATAAACTATGATTCAACAACAACAGAACCACTGCCTTTGAACGGACAACAGGGCTTGAATTAATTTCAACGGCCAAATCTTCGCTGTAGAATCTGCTTTTACTCAGTGTTGTGGAACTTTTGTACATTTTCAATTGCACTCCTGTCTTTCTTGTGTACCTGGAACCATACTTCTGATGCTTAACTGGTTCCGAGTTGTTCAACCAGTGTAGGGGAGAGAACCAGTCTATGCTGATGCATACTCTAAATGTGAACGGTCTTCATGAATATGTCCTTGTTCTAATAATTGAGACGCGACATGTGATTTCCAACAATGTCGCATTTCGACATGGATAGACTCAGACGAGCCTGTGCAGCTTCCTTTTAAGCTTAAAAACTCCAAACTATGTTCAGTCAGTAGCTTAACACTCATATAATATTCAAGCGACCAGGAAAGACTCTGATCAGACTGCGCGTATGCGCAGGCGGATCTGAGGCTTTGCTGGTCGCACATATCACATTGTTGGAAAACTCATGTCGCTGCTCATATGTAAATGTTTAGAATATAAATCCTAGCTTTCTGTTTGCTATTTTGATTTTGGAATTTATACATCTTGTAAATTTAGAGTTTTATCTATTATGAAACCAAATCTTTTATTTCTCTGAATCCAATTTTAACTCATGTCCCCTTTTCATTATATTGGTTAGGTTCATATCATGTCATCCTTAATATGCGTGTTTGAGCTTTTTTTGAAGTTAAAAACACCTGCCATAGTAATGCCCAGTCGATGCGGAGGCGATGTAGACTTCGTGAACCTTTTAATTGCACGACGGTTGGTCAGGCCTTAGACTCAATGACACTTTAATCCGTTGGTTGGTGCCTGATGCTTGACTTTGGTTGGGTCCACCGTGGTTCAACTTGAGGCTTCCTTTAGTTCTGATTATATGTGAGTCTCAAGTCCTTTTCTTGGTCACAAACAAGTTTTATCAGTGTGTTAACTTGATTTGATTGTTTTTCTGTGATGATGCTTTGCAATAGGAAGCCATGCCTGTTTGTGGACCAAATCGCCGTTTGTTACTGTGGGTTCCTCTTTGATTGCATGGCGGTGAGTGAGGCCTCAAGCTCAATGACGACCCAGACCAAAACTTTCATCGGTGGGTTGGAACCTGATAATTGGCTTTGGCCGCGCCTACTGTGGTTCAACTAGGGTTTCTTTTTCTGTGAGTTGGGAGTCATTTTTTTTTGTTTCGTCGCAGTGTGTTGGATTTGGGTCGTTTCTCTGTGGTGGCGGGTTTGCGGTGTACGTGCGGGCTAGACAGTTTTTGTATTGTTTAAATAACAGCTGAATCTAGGGCGAATATTTTATCAATAAACTATGTTTAAGTCCCCTCGGCTGCTGTCCGTTCTGAAGGTGAATATGTTGGTGATTATATATGATTCATTCTATGTTGTTGCGTATTACTTGACTTTTCGCTTACTGTAAAGGCGGCAACTTTAATATTCATATCTGGATGTGGTTCGGCTATTTCAACTGCTAAGGAAGGGACATCAGGTTTTTTTTTATAATTTGGTAAAGAGTTAATAAGCTTTTTGATCCGCGCAAACGTGCATGCATTTCATGAAAATCCTAACCGTATACACACTGAACTCACATTTATTTACCCTTAAAGCGCATAATCACAAAATGTATGTTTTTGTCGTCCACTAAACTATTTGAAGTATCATAGATAAACAGTGTGAATCTAGATCAGACTGCTTCTGTAGGAGCAGTCTGATCTGGGTCCACAATGATTGTCTCCCTGCTTATGTTAAATATACATTTTCAGATGCAGTTATTTTGCTGGCGTTTTAAGGACTAAAATGACTGAGGTGGTGGCACAAGATGATACAGTTACTTTTGAATAAAACCACGCCTCCTTTTCAGCTTTTACCTATGTCTAAAGTTGACTAGTCCTAATTACGCATTCATGAGGCGCCGCCTTTACAGAAAGCGAAAAGTCAAGTAATACTTGTTTTTGTGTTCGGTCATTGTTTTGTGGTGAAGTTCTAGTTGTCCTGCCTGTCTGGTTTTGCAGTCATCATGCGGAGAAAGAGAGAGTGGATAGATTTACTTCATGTTCTCTTGCTTTCCTGTGGCTGTCGGTGGCCTGTGTCTTTTCCTCGCGGTGTCGTGGGTTGGGCTGTGGTATGCAAATTTAACATTTCCTGGCCATACGCACTAACTTTTGTCAACTACAATCCATTTTAAACAGGCCTTTAGTGAAGCGTGCGTAACAAAAAATAATTTTCTTTTTTCTCAACCAAACATATATTGTAGATACTCAAAAGAACCGTTTCAATGAGATGGTTCTTTTGAGCAAGCAAAACATATGTGAAATGATGGGTAAGAAAATATTCCTAAATTTACGCTGAAAATGTGTTTATGTAAACCTGTGCAGGTCATGGTAACAGACATCAGATTCTTGACTGTCCCACACCTTGAATCTTGTATCCTACAAGATTAGCTTTTGCAAAAAACTTAGAACCATCACATAGCACATTATAGTTACTGGGCAGCAAGCAATTAAGATAGTTTTAATTTTCCATGTTCTAAAGCCACTCTTTTTCAGTTTTTATCACGCATTTCAAGCTCAGTTGTGTTTCTCTTAGTATATGTATGTATGTGTACATGTATACTAAGTTCTGAATAGGTGATCCATTGCATGCAAATAAAACACAGGGAATATGAATCTACCAGGCTGGGTTTATTGACTATTCATGAAACGCTGAAAAGTGCTTGAGTTGACCCCCATCGTCCTCCTTTTTTGCAGCACATATCTTAAATGATATGATCAGGTTTCTGCCGATTTATACCAGTAATTAATTGGGGACGTTTTAATGATTTCGGGACGTTTTGATTGGGGACGTCTGGACTTGGGGACGTTTTGACTTGTACTCACAGAAGACAGATAGGTCAGTTTCAATATGCTCTCAAGTCTCAGATGTTGGCTTTTTGCGTAATCAACGAAGGTTAATTTCAAAAAGGCCCACAAATGCCCTGTAGACATACACATAAGTTGTACATATTCGTCCGTCGAGGTCTAATAAACGAGTTATGCCTTTAGAGGTATTTTCTATGCCGAGGAATGAATAAGACGCATATTGAAACTGACCAATCTACCATCTAGTATTTCGTCACACTAAGCCTAGCCATTTAGCTCCATTGAGGGAATCTGTATTCATATCTCTGATAAACCCCTTAACTGGTATCCACGGAAGACCAACTAACGTATATCACCATCGCGTAAACTAACTTAACACATAAAGCGCCACCGACGGCAATTTCAAAGTTCGCCTTTTGTCTCAAAAATAACAAATAAGGCATGATATTCCACAAGAATCGTCTCAAGCAGACGATTCTCATGAAATATCAGACCTCTTTTATTCGAAAATTAGGAAATATATATCAAAATTTGTCGTCTGCTGCAGTCGTAATTGGCGCTTTAAGGGTTAAGTAAAGATTTTAGGTACTTTTTGTGCCTCTGTGCTGACTGAATTGAACCGTCCCTTGTCTTATTTCCCCAAGGACACATTTTGTGTGCTTAAGTATATGGCCATGATATTCTTTTTATTGATTACATACCATATATTGATCACTAAACATTATCTATCATTATTTTTCAAAGAGATTTCTTTTGAGGAAAAAACGAGAATTGATCTCATATAAATGGTTTTGCTTAGGTTAAATTCCATTTACTCTAAATTTTATGCTTCAAAAACGTAAGTGAGGATGACGAGGAAATTCCACAAACACACACTGCAGATCAACCTACGATTTCATGAGGAAGAGCCACAGAACACTAACGATCACAAGCTTCAAAAAGACAATAAAAGTAAAACAGCCAGCTCTCTCTTCCTCATCAAGATGATAGCAAAACTAGAAATGACACTTATTACTGAATTTACAAAGCAAGGATCAAACAATGGGAGCAACAATAAAGAATGAATCAACAATAACAGAACCACCGCCTTAGAACGGACAGCAGCAAAAGCCAATGTGGGTAGGGGGAGGAGGGGCTTAAATGCATTTTATTAGTACCAAATCTTCGTCCTGGCTTCTGTAATTGTTAAAACACAAAACTCGTTTAGCTCGCATACTTATCACAGATTATAACATACAGGGCTTGGAACACGACCATGGACAAACCGATTCACGAGCGCGAGCACAACGATTGTCAGCAGCTCATCACAAAGTCACATGGCCGATCCTGATTGGATTCAAATATTCAACCGCAAGAGGAAAGCAACGCCTACCTGTCTGTAAAGGGAAGGGTCACTGTAAACGTAACGTGTCAGTGCTCTGAATATAGTAACTTTTGGCGTGTCATAGATCACAAATATCAGGCTCTGTGTTGGGTGTTTTTAATCTCCACGTATATTCCGCATCTTATAACCTTATCGTGTGTCCTCTGTGTAGAAATTAAGACCACGTTCTTTCACTTGCAGTATAAATCACACATTTCTTACGCAATAATTAAAGCTGACCCTATTAGATTCGCATCCCCACAAAAAAAAACAGACAGCACTTTTAAAGTTTGTTGCTGTCCTAGGAATCAAATAAGGAACGACATTTCATGTGAATTGTCTGCTGATAGATGATTCAAATGTAATATCAAGGTCTATTTTCTCCCTGAAATTCAAGCAGTACATTGATCACAAAAGTGTACAGTGCAATTTGTCATGATTGGCGTTAAGATCAAAGCATTATCAAGCTCCAGATAAAAAGATTTTTGACACCGACCTGATTTGAAATGAGCTTATTATAACTCTTTGCATGCTGGATAAGTTTTCATATTTTTGTTATCTTTATCATGTACAATTTAATATCAAGACTGTTTTAGGAACATCACCAGTCAGACCGTTTGATTATGTCTGATCTGGGTTCAAACTGTTGCAAGCCCGCAATCTTTTAGTGTCACTTTCCGGACAAAATAATCTGTTAAAATTGTATGCAAAGGTAATTAGCTCCAGCAAGCAGTTAAATCTTTTTGCGGACAAGACCGAGACAGTTCGAAATGTCTGTCTGAACTTCACAATGTCCAGGAATACATCATGATGCAGCTTGTGTATACGCGCTATTTGACATAAAGAACACTGCAAGGTAGGCGTTTCTTTCCTGTCTCTTTATTTATTTGACAATCCAATCAGAACAAAGGCTGTGACTTTGACGAGCGTCCAGTGTAAACATTGGTCCATCGCAAAGTCCATGGTCATTGTCCATCCACTGTAACGTTGCCTCTGAGAGTGATATAACGCCATGCACGACCAGTGTTACGTACTAACTTCCATTCTTGCATAGATATCTATTCGTATAGCTGTTTACACCCATTGTCAAATGAAAGAAAATCCCTGTTCAAATCAGGAAATTCACGTGCTGTTTGAACATGGGTCTGAACTTGAAAATACTTAAAATAAGCCCTGCATCCTTTAATAGGGAAAGCGTATCGGACCAGACTGCTCATTTCGCCGATGTTTTTGTTCGCGAAAACGTTGCGTACGGTTTTGACATTGTGACGACGTTATAACGTTCGAAAGTACATAGCCGACGCCATTTTGTTTAGAGAAATCCAGTGTAAAAAAAATAAACAATGTAATGTTTTAGCAGCCTTTTCAGTGCGAATTGGGTTGGAATAAAGTAAAATATGCAAGAATAACGATCACACATGTTTGTTTCATTGTATTAACACTTGCCGGGTCCCTCGAAAGATGTTTGAACACTCGGCCTATCGGCCTCGTGTTCAAACAGCATGAAAAAAGATGTGTGATCCCTATATTATAAAGTTGCATAAAAGATAGCAAAAATTTGACTTTTCCACGCAAAAATTGCGATTTTTTTTATTTCTGAAGGATCCGATTTTCCAGATTATGTAAGCAATTTTAATGCCATGTGATAAATAGAATCTAACATTCGTGCTCCTGTATTATTGCATTTATTGACATCATTTATTGACATCGTTGCGAAAAAGAGATAAATGATGCCTCGCATTTTATCTCTTTTTCCCACCTCGTTTAATAAATTCAATAAAACATGAGCACTGTAAGATCCTATAATTTTCTCCCTACAGATTCAAATTCAAATTTATATAGAAATTCAGTTTTACCATGCATTTCTAATTCTCAATAATACACAAATTAGTACATTAATGTTTAATTATTTTGAAACATCAAAATCTTTAACCTAAAAATGTGTAACTTAGGCAATTCAACACGTTGACATTTTCAAGCTGAAGGTTTAAATTTCGAATAAGCAGTTTTAGATATTGATTAGCCGGTTAGAACCTTTTTAACCCGTAAAGCGCCAAGAAAAGAATGCATCTGAAAATGTCGTCTGCTGATGTTGTCTGCTGCAAATAATTGGTTTAAACTATATTTTATTTGTATAATATGACAAGTTTACAAACAACACAGAATATGATTACAATACAACCACTATACAAATGGGATTCAGAAGAAAGTCAAATGACTTATTTGAATCTGTATCCCAAGAGTTCACATTACTAATATATGTACTATCATGCCGTAATTGTCATTCATGTAGAGAATAATGGTCGCACTTTGTAGCTGGTTGGCGATAGGGGTACTAGTTGTCTGTTGAGGGCTCCACGGGGAATGGAATGTAAGTCATAATTTCAGTGGTCTGTTGTTGGAATAAATTCATTCATAACAATTAGATTTCTGAATAAAATACTATTGGGCGTATGCGTACCCGCAAATTAGTAATATATTAGGTTTTTACTTAGTTTTGATTAATTGTGTGTGCAACAATTGTAAGAACTTTCAAATGTGTACCTTTGTTTTTTAGCAGAAGCGTTTTGTTTTTAATATATAATCTTGCACAGCTGAAAAGAGTTCTGCATTTTCAACATCTGTCAGATCAGTATTACCATATAAGAAAATATTTACAGTTGGATGACAGTAGGTCGAGACTCTATCTAGCAAAGCGTGTCTTAATTGTCCATAGAGATTGCAGTGTAAGAAAAAATGTGAAGTATTTTCAATCTCACCGCATTCACATACAGGATTATCAATGATGTTTTTCTGGAAAAGATGATACCTCAGTGAGCAGTTCAGTCGTATGCGGGCATGGTATATTTGTCCTAATCGTGAACCAGAAAAGTAGTAAGGTGGTGGTTTGGTAATGTTGCTGTTGAGTTTATGTTTAAAGGATTCAACCGATGGAGAGTTCTTAGTATCGTCTGGAAGGCTGTTCCAAATACGCGTAGTTGAAGGGAGAAATGAGTTGTAGTATTGTTGGGATCTTGCAGGGACTGTCTGAAGGTTCGTCTCGTTACGCAAGTTATATTGACTTATATTACCAACAGTCGGTGGTACAAGTGAGGAGAGGTACTCAGGTGCCAAAGAATTGATCATCTTATATAAGAGGACGACTTTGTGTTTTTCTCTTCTCGATGTGAGACTTTCCTACCCTGTGTCAGACAATAGAGATTGAATTGATGCAAGTTTAGTTGCTCCCGTAACAATGCGAGCGGCTTCATTTTGACTTTTTTCTAACTCGTTAGCCTCTTGTTGGGTACAGTTGTCCCATACAACATCGGCATATTCAAGAAGAGGCCTTATGAAAGATATATATATGGTTTGGAGAGACTTCCTGTCAAGCTGAAATTTTAGTCTGCGCATAACATTTATACGAAGCCATGCTTTAGTTTTCACAAGTTCTAAATGATCGTGCCAGGAGCAGTCCTGTGAGAATGTTAGTCCTAAATGTTTATGGGAGTTTACGTTGTTAATCAGGTTCTAGTTCATGCTGAGTGGTGGGTGGAAAGGTTTATTATGTTTACGTGATAGTATCATAGACTCAGATTTTGCTGGGTTAAATGATACAAGCCATCTGACTGCCCAAGCATGTATTTTGGCAAGATCAGCGTTTAGTTCGTCAGCCGCGCTTATGGGATTATCTACAATAATATAGAGACTAGTATCGTCAGCGAAAAGCCTTATGCAAGAATGTATATCATCTGCTGCAAATAATTGCCTAGCATTACTGTCGAATTAAGTATGGAAGCAAACAGCATGGACCCAGAACAGACTGCTCCTATAGAAGCAGTCTGATCTGGGTCCACACTGTTTTCCATAGAGGCTTCTTAAACATTTCAGCAGACGAGAAAAGCAGACGACTTTTGTTGCGATTGGCGCATTAAGGGTTAAAACGTGTACCAGACAACATACTTTACAACAGCATAACAGATTTTGCTTACGTGATTTGTGATTGCGATTTTCACCATTTTGTTCCATGAAACAAGTTGTTTCATTTATATTCATTTCAAAAACCTTTTTTATATGACCTTTAACATTTTTAATAAGATACTGTGTAACACAACCATCTTACTATATTAGTGATTATCAACAGATATTTATTATTTGACACTTGGACCTGATATATTTCATGCGAGGATCCGGAATTTTTCTCAATGAGGGGAAGTGTGTGGGGTGGTGGGTTGGGTCCAACTGAGTTTAAAATTTCAACCGCCCATAAGAACTAACATGCTGAAAAATAAATACTTTTCCTGCTTTCAAATTCTCAGATATTGCATTTATCATGCAGTCACAAGATACAAGGAAGACCAAAAACGTACTGCAACCAGCGCTCTCCTCCCCATCAAGATGTTAGCAAACCTAGATAGGACAAAAAGCACTGCACAGAAAAAACATGGAACAAACACAGAACCCCCACAAAAGTGGGAGCAACACTAAACAATGAGTAAACAACAGCAGAACCACTGCCCTAGAACGAACAGCAGCCTAAGCCACTGGGGGCTTAAATGCATTTTGCAAGCTCCAAATCTTCGCCCTAGATTCTGTTGTTAAAACACAACATTTGTTGAGCTCGCACGGAGACTTCCTAACTATTGCAATGTATCATCATAGAGAAACAATCTAATCAAATTAAAACAACATGATTAAACAAATTAAAGGGCTCATAATTCACTTATAGTCAGAGTTAAATAGAGCCTCAAATTAAGCCACGGTGGGCCCAGCCAAAGACAAGCGTCAGTGACCAACCAACCCATTAAAGCTTTACCTCAGTGCCGTCAATGAATCTGATGCCTCAATTAAAGAGGAAACCATATCTATAAATCTGGTTTGGGTTTACAACCAGGCATGCAGACTGCCATATTATATCCATGTTATATCCAACTTTTTTATAACGCTTGATTATCTTTTTGAATTAGGTTTTCAAATAATTGTTTTGAATTTATAAACTAAATTATCTTAAAATACTGGCTCCGACATGCCCTGTTGCAGAAGAGTTTATAAACCAATATTGTATTTAACAATCAACTATGAGTGTTTGTGGTAGAATTTAGAAAATGCTTTAGGAATTTTATGCTATCAATAACCTTATTTTAATTACTAAACGGTCAAAAATAGGTTTCTGTTGTTGAAAGTAAGTAAGGGTGCAAAGATCAGGAATCGATACATTCAAGAAGGCACTAACATTAGAACATACTTTAAAAAAACGAATGAGCTGCGAAACATATACACTACAGGAAGGGGAGCGAGGAACTTCTTAATCAAGAAATGGGAAATTTATTATTTCAAAATTAAATCATAAATATTAGACGAAACAATGTCATTCGTTACGGACAAGTCCAAGTCAAGAAAGGGGCTTCAGTATCAAAGGAATGGCTTATTCAACTGAATTTCAGTGGGATAAATCTGATCTAACATTTGTTCGAAATAAGGGATATCAATATTAACTAAGTCATATTGATATCTTTAGGGATAATTAAAAGCTTCAATAACACCAGCTTGATTATTGTCAGAAAGAAACACTATGAAGTCTCTCTCATAACCAAACACAAAAACAAACAAAAACAAAACAAATCTGCAACAAGAGGAGCAAGCACAATAATATTATTAGTAAATTTTCCATGATTTTACGATTTAGTGAATATTTGTAAAATGGGTACCGCTACTTAAATTAAAATACATATCAAATGTTATAAACACGCATATTTCCCCCTATATATAGAGATAAATTACAGTTAGTTGACTGCTGATAATATATTATAGGTTGCTTACAAAAAAATAATTCGCCATATTTTTCAGGATTCTTAATTTTTGAAAGCAGTAACTGCTACCTTAATGGCTCATGGTCAACAGCAAGAACACGATTGCTTGCTGCTTTGACAATAAAGTATAGAAACGGCAATATATGTACAGTAAAACCTGTCTTAAACAGCCACTCAAAAAGAAGACCAAAATTGTTTTTCAAGACCGATTATCGCTTAATGCAGGTCAAAAGTATTGCAGAATGCTTTCTGCAATACTTTCGACCTTCATTAAGCTACCATTTCTCATTAAGATTGTTGTTTTGTCTATTTTTGAGTGGCCGTTAAAGACAGGTTTTACTGTACGATAGTCTTGTTTCATGTGCATCATGAGAGAAAAATCATAACAAATGCCAAGTTTTAATAATTTTATTAAATTCAGGATCCTAGGTCATCACATACCAAAATACCCATAAGAATCATTGTAATGATTGTAGTAATGCTTGTAGCATAGGCGGATCCAGAGAGAGAGGGGGACAGGAGGTCGGGACCCACCCATCACTGGAAAATCACAAGCGGCTATAGGTATCCTTAGAAATACCTCGAGAAGCAATCGGAGCCTTCGTACGACACACTGTGAAATACGTTGATGACTAAACTATCAAAGGAACCCCTGATCAGCGCATGTGTAGCATGTCCATCGATAACATTCTAAAGGACTGCTATATTAAATTACATATACAAGTTGGATGTCTGTCTTAACAGTGGCTATAAGTATTGGCAAATATTTGTATTTCATAATATTAAAATCAACAACAAAAACAATAACAACAAACTTTTAAGAATATTAAAATTTATGCTTGAACATATGCTACAAATAAATTCCTAGGTTGCCAAATATTATACCCGTAATTCATTGGTATCCAGTTTTACCCAATGGTACATAAAACATTTCTGCTTCCATGGCTGAATCGGTATTTGCGCTGCGCTAAGACGGAGTTGTACTTTTGGATTTGTTTGTACTTTCAGTGGCAGAAAATTGCTATCAATAAATATACCTTATGGGTGTGTCTAATAATGAAATAATATTGTCTGACTGCTGGCTGGAGGGCTGACATCGCATTTTAATGTTAGTAATCTGAAATAATTGCCGGAGCATTAGTGTTTCCTTTCCTTTTTATTCTTCCATAATGTACACTTTTTAGCAAAAACAAGAGAGCTCGGAATAATTTGGGCCTCGTCACGAGAAAACCTGTCTTTGGGAAATAAGACCAGATATAAGACTCAAACCAGCCTGCTCAAGAGTGTTTAAATACTGACGGACTTTAAAAAGGCAACACTTGGATGGCAACTTTAATCTTAAACTGTTACGCAATCTCCTACTTTATCTATAACTCGAAAAAAGAATGCAAAACGTCAATTTTGATTGGATGTCAAAGCAGGGTCTTTCTATACAGGGTTAGGAATCTTTACCATATGTTCAAAAACTGTTGTGTGCTGGTATGTATTGGCCTAGACTGTACACCGACCTCGTAGTCTCATACGTGGGGCAGTGAAGCAATCTAGTATTGACCATACCTTCACTTATTTTTGTTTCTTTTTTTACAGATGATCAGTAATGGGAAAACAGGTAACCAAATACACTCCATGATGGGTACTGATTACCTGTATACACATGTACATTACTGACCAGCTGTTCACAGACTGTGAACCAGCAATTTACCTCTTTGAAAAAACCTGCTTCTCTAGAACCAAAGGGTCAGTGGCATTGTAACTTAGTGTTTAACATGTGGGCATTGGGCCTTAAATGATGACCCTAGCGTGTAAATGACCTATTAAACGGCGAGGTCAAATTTGGCAGTCTTCTATGATTTTATGTACTATTGATAAGGTCGGGTCGAGTGGGTCTTGCTATGGTACCACCTCAGCTCTTTGCCTACTGTGTAATTTTGCATGTTTTTTGTCGTCAGCTGATTTTTTTTCAAAATCAGCCATTTCGAAAAAAAATCTTTCAGGAATACCATCAGAGTGTCTAACAGTTTGAATCCAGATCAGGGCCGACGTATAGTCGGCCCTGATCTGGGTCAAAACTGTTTGCAAAGGCCATCAGCAGACGACACTAGTAGGCAAAGACTTAACAATTTTTCTTAGATGTTTTCATCTAACGTTTAATTTGCTCTAATGCATTTTTCTATATTCGCCCTGATAATGAGTGAGGCAACGACATCGCGCTGTCGTTTTGTCCTTGTAAGTCATAAAGCATCTTAATATGGTGATTTTCTCTTGAATATATCTGGGTTCGGTTTCATTAATCCATTTCGAAGGAATATTATTGCTAACTCAGACGGAAAATAATAAGAAGTTTGAAAATTTACCCCAATCTTGTCTGAAAACAGTGTCAGGTTAAAACCCAGTTTTGTTATGTGTTATAGCGGTGCATCCAGAAAGTTTTGCCAGAGGGGGTCCAATTAAAATTCTGACGATTTTTTTTTTCTGTTTGTTTGTTTTGATTAGGGGAGAGAGGAAAAGCAGACCATCATTGGCCCATCGGCGAAACGCCATTTAAATGGCAGGCCGATGATGGCCCAACATTGAATGCTGGCTTGGTAGCTTTGTCATTTATTCAGGGGATCCAGACCAGTATTGCTAAGAAACCCTATATGTTTGTGAGTTTTCAGGGGGGGGGGGGGTTCGAAATATCTGCAACAATATCAGGTAGGTATGATTAATATTTGGGGCTCGCCGCGATAAAACCTGTCTTCGGGGGTCAAGTTGCGAACAACACAGACGCAGACCAGCCTGCGCATCCGCGCAGCCTGGTCAACGCCTTTGTTATTCGCGTTTTGGAAAGTACCATATCTAAGCTTGCAACAAGCGAAATTTCAGTTTTCTAGCTAGTCTCAGTAGCTGAGGAGACTGGTTTTAGTCTCGCCTTGTCGGAAACCCCGAAGACAGGTTTTGTCGCCACGAGGCCCAATTTTATCACAGAACATGCTGAAGAAATGTTCGTAAGTTTTTTGTATGAAAGTAAGTGTTAGTTTACACTAAAAGGGATAGCAATATTTTTACTGTGTACGATGCAGCAAATATGCCTAAAACTGTGATTAAAAGTAGATTACATGTAACATGAAAATTCGATAACGAATTGATATCCACCGCCGAAATTATATGAGTTTTTTTTTTCGATGAAATTAAGGCAATAACTGTTGTTTGTCTACATAAGGACATTCTAATGAATGTTCGTGTGCATTAGTATGAATATTCATTTGCATCACCCCAAATTCATTGATATTTAGGCAATCAAAGGACAATAACTTCTCTACACCCGATGACATCTTCATGAAACTTCACATGCATCATCACACTATGGTCATATATAAATTTTACGAAATTCCTTCTATTGCGTGCTAATTGATGACTAAGGACAGGAAAACTCATTGACATTCTGAAAGCCAAAGGGTAATAACTCTTCTATTGCCCAGTGATTCATTTACAATTTTGGGCTTATGGGTCCTGGGACTCGCTACATCCAATATCAATGAGTCCCCACTGCAAAGTAATGAGTCCAAAACACTATTTTTTAATGACGAGTCTGCCATACTATTGCATCCCGGGACTCGCTAGGACTCGCTGAAATAAAAATGTATGCGCAAAAGATGCAGGATGCGCAGGTAACAAAATCACTGATTGCCTAGGAAATCCTGACAAAACTTCATATGCATTACCATATTATGGTCACATATACTCAAAATAAAATTCATGAATATTGATCAATTGCTTACTTAGTTTTGGCTGAGGACGAAATAAAATATTTAAATTTAAGCAATAAAGGTCAATGACTCCTCTGGAACTTAGGATATCCTGAGAAAACGTCATGTGCATAACCGCACGTTGGTCATATATACTCAGTTTAAGTTTCACGAAACTCCATCCATTGCTTACTAAGCTATGGCTGAGGATGGAACAAGTTGGCTGCTTTTAAAAAGCCGCCAAAAGTTTAGGTTTGGCAAATAGGTTGTTTTTATGACAGCATTCCTTTACTTTTATTATTATTATAATAGTTCTTGTTTAACAAATCTTAGAGTCAGCAGAATCTCGGACCCAATTATACTGGGTCCGAGGCAGAATAGGTGTTTGAAAAGGTTATTTGTACAGATTGTATTATCGAGCATGAGCTCTTGCGAATGAACCTTCGCTACTACATGTAGAAAATGTCTGACCAAAATCTAGACCTTTAAGCCGCTGGGTAGGTTTTATAGGGGTTTACCAAACAATAAAGTACCAAAATTTTGTGTGCTCCCTAAAAATATTGATGTTTTTGTTTTCAATAAACCACACATCAATTTTCCATGTTTTGATTTTACCCATTGAATTTTCTTGGACGGTACAGAGGTCCAGATAAGCTTTCAGTTCAATTGGGTATTTACCCCACACGATTTTTATGAATTGCTTTTTTCCAAAGACAATTGCTTAAAATATTTTTTTTACCCCACATAGATTTTTGAAATTGCTTATTTATAAGTTATAATTAAAGTACCTAATAATCTTAGTTAATAATTTAAATAATAATCTTAGTTTTCGTAATGGAAGAAACATACAGATTGGGTGACTTTAAGTACTTTGTTCAAATACTTTAGCCAGTAACTGACAAATGACTTGCCTAATGTATCAAACTTCAAAGGAGACTTAGTAACATCACAACAAAAGAAAGGCTTGAACTGGCTACCACACTAAGTGAGCTAACATGGGATATATTCATATTTAGATCAGTTTGTTTTTTCTTTTGCTTTTCCAAAATTTAATTGCTTTTCGCTACCCCTTCATTTATAAAACCATTGCTTTTTCCAAAATTTAATTCCTTTTTGTTACCCCTTCATTTGAAAACAATTGCTTTTTTCACAAATTTAATTGCTTGAATACCCCCAAAAAGCGGCTTATCTGTTCCTCTGCGGTATATTTTGAGGTACAACATTAACATGCATTTAAAAGTAAAAAATAATCCAAATTTACATTTATTACCTAATGTATAAACATTGAAGTGACATGGCTTTGAATTTTACCTATAGCGTTTCTTTTGTCAGTCAGTATATATTGATGACACTGATGATAATCAGACGCATAAAGGAAGTCCTAACCTAGGTTAGCTAAAAGAGGATTATCTTTTGTTTTAAAATAACTTCAGAGAAATATATTAGGATCCTCAAAATGCCTATTACCAAAATTATACATACTGTTCCATTCCACTGAACAAATTTTTCATTATAATTGTATCTGTTAGCACACTCAAAAGGTTGCAATCATTTAGTAAGAGTGCTTGAATGGAAAATTGGGAATTTTCTGTCTTGACTGGGGCCAGTCTAATACCTCCAACTAAAAATAAAAGATACTCTTATTTTTTCTGGTGTATCAATTTGTTTTCAGGACTGATGCCAGTCTAGACTTAAAGTACCATCCAATACCATAAGTATGTCGAACAGTTTGGATTTGGGTGACAACCAACATTTTGCTAGTCTGATTAGGGTCTGAAAGGTTAATAGTAGGACTAGCATGCAAAGGGTCCATACATTTCATCTGGTACATGACCTTAGAGATGTCAGACTTTATGCATTTATGCATTCGCAAATCATCTCTAGGTAAGGCACCACATAAAGAATCTACTTGACTATTTGCCTCTTCAAAATCCATGCATCGTGTAACTTGTATGATTTCATGTTATCTGTGCTTTAATAAGCTCCTTTTTACTTTGGATTTCTGACTGACCAACTGTCTTATTATTCTCTTCAGCAGAATAGTGGCTAAATGTCATACCAGGTCGGCCTAGGTCAATCTTTGAAGAACATGATGCAATCAGAAACCAGAAAATGACTATTCTATATTTACAAATGACATCAGTTTAATCTTAGACAGAGGTCCCATGATTGGTTACATTTGGTCACATGCTCCTCCATGGTACAGCTCTAATTCTCACCTTATATATTGTGTTTAGGTGCTCATGCATCTAAACAAAAATCATTAAAATATAGGTAATCAAAAGGCATTAACTCCTCTATAGCGGATAACACCCAATGAAGCTTAACATGCATAACCACACAATGGTCATATATATTCATTATAAGTTTCATTAAATTCCATCCATTGTTTACAGAATTATGGCTGACGACGGAAAACACTCATTGAAATTTAGGCAATTAAAGGGCAATAATCATCCATAGCTTATGACAACCTGGTGAAACTTCACATCTATAACCACAACATGTTCATTTATATCCAGTATAAGTTTCATGAAATCTATCTCTTGGTTACATAGTTATGGCCAAGGACGACAAAAATCATTGAAATTTAGACAATCAAAGGGCAATAACTCCTTTTTAACCGATGACACCCTGATGAAACTTAACTTGCATAACAACACAATGGTCATATATATTCAGTAGTATACATTCAGTATACGCTTCAAAAATTACATTCATTGGTTACCTTTTTATGGCTGAGGACGGAAAAAAATAATTGAAATTTAGGCAATCAAAGAGCGATAACTCCTCTATAACTCATGACACACTAATGAAACTTCACTTGCATAACCACACTATGGTCATATATATTCAGTATAATTTTAATGAAATTCCATCCACTGGTTACCTAGTTATGGCTGAGGACGGAAAAAAATCATTGAAATTTAGGCAATCAAAGGGAAATTACTACGCTATATAACAGACGACACCCAGTAAAACTTCATGTTCATAACCTAACCATGGTAATATATATTTAGTATAAGTTTCATGAACTTCCATCCATAGGTTACCTAGTTATGGCTGAGGACGGAAAGACGGACAGAGAAACCGGAAGGACATATGGACGGACGGACAATGCCAAACCAATATCCCTCCGCTTTCAGCGGGGGACAAAATACATGTACATGTACTTCCCTGACGAAAGATGGCCCATAATTCTGGCTGGTATCTACTGAGTAAAAAGTTTTCTCCTTACTCTCCTGAGTAAAAAGTTGTGCATCATTCAGGATCCCAAAATCGATAAAGTATTTTACACTATTGCAAAACAATTTAAGCATGTGATGCACTTATGTGAACTAGGTCAGAAGCCAATAAACTTCTATGTTTCATTTTAGATCAGTCTATTTATTTATTAGTTTTCGAGTAGTATAGCAGCTTTCATAAAATAACAGGATATTTGATTTTTTTGTGGTTTCGTATTATCCCTTGTCAATGAAATTGCACCTTATGAAATATATAATTAATAGCATTGGTTTTGTGTGTGTATCAAAAGAGGACCTTTAATTTATATTTTTGAACCCTTAACACGGGAGAGCGAGATAAAAAGAAGAATCTTTTAATTTCATATTACCAGAAAACCATTTCAGAACCAATTATGCCTTTAGCTAATTGACTCTGAAGGTCATTTTTCACCAGACATATAAAATAGATAACAACATTTTTTCTAAGACAATAATTATTATAAACCCTTACACTGCTAGTCTCCGATATATCATGTTTTGAAAACAGTGTAGATCCAGATCAGCTGGTTTCACATAAACCAGCTGATCAGGATCTACAATGTTTCTACTCTTCGGTAATTACAGGATAACAGCTAAAAATCTGTAGGACAATTTATTAGATTAAAAAAAGGAGGGGGGATTGTAGTACATAATTTATTCAGCATGGCGAGGGTTATAATTTCTGAGGTTTCATATTGATTTTCTTTTCTTTAAATTGCAGTTGTAAGGCGAAGGTAGTATCATTGTAAAACCGATTAGAAAGAAAATGTAAGGCACCAGCAAGTCTGAAAGCCCATGACACAATCAGCGAGAATCTTCATAGATTGCGGGATAATAATATACAGATACTAGCGGGTAAGTAGACTTTTTGTTATGTAACCCTCCTTGACCAAAACTTTTTAAAAGTAGTTGGGTCTGTAACGTAGTTGATTTTTTTCTTAAGTTCGCGTTATGTTTTCAAAGTCTCTTTGAAATTTCTAAGTTAAAATTATTAGCTACAATTTTCATATAATTTTATTATTTATTTCATATTCAAAAGCCAATAAACTACTAAATTATTCTAAACTCAATATAAGCCAAAACCTAAAGTCTAAACAAAGTCTTTACCAGAATCTGTCTCTCTCACACTGGACTTCATCTTTAATACTATGAAGTCACGTGATAGAAGCTGACCACGGCGCCACCTAATGACATCATCATTAGCCAATCATAATTCAAGTTTATCATAAAGCGCCCTCTACATAGGGAAACTTTGATTTATATGAACCAATCAGAAGATACACAAATGACATTAATTTACAAGTTGCGGAATTCTCAAAAGGTCATATGACTAGATGCATTGCATAATCCTACCAATCAATGTCAGAATTGACATGATCTATTTATTGGGCTATGCAATTTTACTAAACTAAGTAACATTTGTCATCATGACCTTTCGAAAGTGTTAAAATATCCCATCAGAATTGACAGGCTTATAGATACGAGGGGCGTTCATTATTTATTGCAACTGCCACCGTAATTCCCAAGCTATACACGAAATTCCCATGAAGTCTAACACAGGTAATTTTTCCATCTTTTATCTATCCATGGATACCAATATTGTCCCAATCGGTGTATTAGTTTTTATGCTACACGCTTTGGAAGTGAGGTCATTCATATAGACTGTATAAAATCATGGCTTAAGAGATCAGTGCTGAAATTAGAGGATATTATAAAACTTGATATTAACTTGAAATTAGTGCTAGAGCTGTATTCTACGAAATTGTTCCGCTTATGGGCATGGTACTTCATCGTATTCAACTGTTACCGTGTGGATTAAACGCTTTAAGTCTGGAATAGAGACGATTGACAGTGTGCCAGGCAGAGGCAGGCCTGCAAGTTATGTTACCTCTAAGATAACTGAAAAGGTAAATGATCTGTTGAAGATTGATGCACGAATTACAACTCATCAAGTAGCTAGATGCCTGTGCATATCGACGGGATCAACAGATAAGATTTAGAAGAAATAAATATGAGTTAGCCGTATTGCTGCTAGGTGGATTCCCCATTCACTGCTGGATGGCCAAAAGAGATGTCATGTTCGATTGTCCGTAAAATGCTTTAGAAATATCCTCAATTTAATCAGGGGACATTTTCTAATATTTAGACAGTCGATGAAACATGGGTACACTTCTACCAGCCCACAAGAAAATGTAGCAACAAAATATGGGCAACCAAAAATGTAAGAAGACCATCCATTGCAAAAAGTACTGCAAATATGAAGAAGGTCATGTATGCAATGTTCTTTAACAGTCGAGGTGAGTCAGTTGAAGTACCTATTCCCCGTAGTAAAATGGTTACTGGGAAACTTTATCGACGATTAGTTATGAAAAAGTTTGAAAACTACGTGAAGTCTCGCCCTAGGCTCTGTCCTCAAAGCCTTACCCTTTTACAGGACAATGTGCCAACACACACCTAAAAAGGAACAATCGCGTTTTTGGAGAAGAAAGGCACGGCAATCCTCTCCCACCCACCTCAAGTACTAGATATAGCCCCATGTGAATTTTTCTTGCTTTCACGTCTCAAAAACTCTCAATGATTGGAGATATCACTCAAGACAGGCTTTTGGGGCAGCAGTGTTTCAGTGTCTTAAGGGTGTACCTAAAAAAGACTACGCCGAAGCTTTCCATAAATGAAAAAAAATGACTTAAACTTTGTATTTGTTCAAGGGGTGAGTATTTTGAAGGGATGCACTAGAGTTTTGAGGTAAAGGACTATTCCTTTAAGTTTTAGAATCCATGTTGCAATAAATAATGTACACCCCTCGTATGACCTTTAAGAAACAATAACAAACTGGTATCAAAATTCCCTATAAAACATAAACATGTCAATCACAGATGTCAACAGGACATCTGGCCTGAACATCTGTGTCCAACCTAAACCAAGCATTCACAACTATTGTAAATCCCCACAGGCAATTCACAATTATTGTGAACCCTCTCAGATGAAGCCAGCTTTTTTATAGGTCAGACAATGGATGCAATACGTGTATGTGAGTCAGTGCATGCAGAAAGGGGCCCACACAAGTGCGGGTTAAGTTTTCCTGTAGCAAATAATAAATACAGTTCTACGCTTGGTGGGGCATTGCATATGTCCTCATAAATATCAAAATGGGAACAATTGTTAGCATTATTAATCTAAAAGCAGCATTTAGATTAACGAATTTCTGATATGAGTCAAGGGCCAAAACTCTGTTGTAAATGATATACCTAACTATTTCTATCAACCTACCTCAATCATAAGGCTGAAATGACCCAGGGCAAAATTGATCTTGGGCCGAAATGACAAAGAGCTGAAACAACCCCAGTACCATAACACACTTCTATACTTCTGGCCAAAATCACTATAGCATGTGGCAGCCCATGCACCGTAATGTCCTACTATACAGTAAAACCTGTCTTAAGCGACCACTAAAATAGACAAAACAAAATTCTTATTGACAAATGGTAGCTTAATGAAGGTTAAAAGTATTGCAGAATGCACCAAGGGGAGCATTCTGCAATACTTTTGACCTGCATTAAGCAAAAATTGGTATTGAAAACCAATTTTGGTCTTCTTTAGGAGTGGCCGCTTAAGACAGCTTTTACTGTAGTTCTAATCGAGGACAAATAACCACTTTTATTTAGTGGATGTGCAAATGTACTATATGTAACGCAGGCCTTCTACTATAGTTCTAATCAAAGTCACTGTACCATGTGAAAAAAATACCCAATTGCTGCGATGAAGTTGTGAAACGTCTATCAGAGGAATTCTACAATATTTTAGCGAAATAATTCGTAAATACTGCTCCTGGAAAGTAACTAAAGAAGAAAACGGAAGGAAAAAGGGAAAATGTGGACCCAAGGCCCTAGACCCAAGATGCCTTTTACATATGTTGTAAATGTTTATAGAGACATGTCGATGTCCAAAGGGCATCTTTGGTCTAGGGGGGTGGGGGGAAGCATCTAAAATAAACTGAAAGACACCAGTTTCATCTTTCCAATGACAAACGTCTCAATTTTAGGTGTATTTCGTACGCATGTGTTTGTAATCATGCCAACCAGGGAAAATATACGCCTTATCGCGTTATCAACTTTTATACGCCAGATATGCTCGATGCACCGTCATAACGATGCATACACATAGCTCAGTGAAATAATTATGTAAGGAGTTATCAATTAGAAATAAACCTAACGATCTAAAAGCATTTATATCGCCAGAACACGTGTATATAAACCTATGCCCACATACAAGGAATCCTAGACATACATATGATTTCCAGAGCTTGTGGGAACCTTGGCATTTTCATTAATTGGCCATGCATGACCGACCAGACTGATGTCCATCAAAAAAGGCTGCTTCACATATGCCAGCGATATTCTGTTGATATGCGTACGTATGCAAAATTTGATCGAAATATATCTTAAAGCTGCATAGTCTGTAACTTTTGATATTCTAATTTTGGTGATAAAGTTTCTATTTTTCAAGAATACAGTAAAAATACTCAAATTCAGGTAAACATTCTACAATTTTCATAAATTTTAACAAATTATATCTATCAAAACAACAGCATTTATGTTAAATTCAACTGTCTAGAATTATTGGAGGGACGTAAATAATTCCTAACAAGAGAAAAATCACCTGTTTTTATTAGATAATTCACTGTTCCATGCAGCTTTTAGCTATACTGAATATATTTATTGTGATAACATAACTTAATTCTATTATTACAAATGATTTAAAAAGAAAATATTTTTTTTTCCGAAAAATGTTCATAGTTACAGATCGAGTCTCTTTAAGGTTCAAGAATCATGAGCGTTTTCTCTGACGGCTAACGGACGGATGGACAGCCAGACGGACTCGCACAGTGATTATAATATTATAGTGCACACATTAGGATTGAGCAATGTATCTATGCAACGCAATCACACGCGCTCTTCTGCACGAGCCTCATTGACGATAACTACGTATATGATTGCTCACCGTCACGGTATCCTTTTCTTATACATGTGTTTTTTCTCGTATTAACAAAGCTTCACGGGGTTGCTTTGCCGATCGTTCAAACATCGTCGAGGGACCTGGAACGTGTTAATGCAATTTTACATGAAGTATGCCACAAAATGATGTCTTTATGTTTGGAAATAATCAACATATTAACATGACTCGATGTAGTTATTGGAAATTGTAAAAAAATAGTCTCATATAACAGGTAAATGTGTATGACCGAATAAAAATCTACACTGACCCAAAATGAAAACTTTACACTTTATTTATTTGAATAACTGTTTTGTTAGTATACATGTCGTTGTAAGATTTACGCATGCTTATCGAGACTTCGTCGCAGATAACGATTATGCAATTTTTATTCAAATTCCAGGTCTATTTAAGCGTCAACGTTCACTAATGGCTTTAAAACCGACAAGAAAACATTTGCAGCTGAGTACTGGTAATAAAAAAACAATTTATGGTTACAAAACGCTTCCATTTAGTGACGATACGTCTTTCGAAAGATCGAAGAAACCACGTTTTTGGCGTGCTCAAGGCGGGGTCTACAGTAGATGATATCGCGCATCATTTTGGCTGCTCTAGACAGACTATTTATTATCTTATGAACCTGTACAACAAACCTGGGCATGTCAGAGTTCGTGCAAGACCTGGTCGCGCACGTGTGACGACGTTACGTCCTTATCGCGTCAACGCGTTAGCTCATCCACGTAATCGTTTTAAACGGCAACCATTATTGCCCGTCTTTACGGGGTTCATGCAAAAAAGATAATTAGTCATTTCGTGCAAAATAACGGACCTGGAATTTTCCAGCGTGACAATACAAGGCCTCACACAACACGTAAACAACCACGCAATTCCATGCTAAAATAACGTCAACCTCTTGCCTTGGCCTGCTTCATCCACGGTCAAGGACCCCATAGAATACGTATAGGATGAATTGGGCCCGATGGTCAAGTCCAATCATCAAATGGATGCGCTAAATGACTCCAATATGCACCTCTGTTAGCAATACATACGTAACCCTAACGTGCTCATACAACGTTACGTAAATTCAATGTGGTGACGTACTCTACTAAGCATTCGTAAAAATGTAGGTCACACTGGTTACTGATGATCTTTTTAACATCACTTAAAGCACACAGTCAGTAATTTCTTGTTTCCAAAATCTGTGTGACTGGAATAATTTTTTAGAAATTTTCATTTTGACCCCACTGAACTGAATTATTCATAAAAATTATGCAATTTTTGATTTTCATCCAATATTTTTTTCAGAGACATCGATAAGACATTGAACATTCGATGGCTGAAAAAATTAACCCCAAAACTTAATTTATCATCAAAATATATACTTTCGAATACTATGTAAAGTTTTCATTTTGGGTCAGTGTATATATGATATTATAATTGCGAAATATCCGCCATAAAGTAATGCACCCAGTGTGTAAATTACACAAACTTAAAAGTTTTAAAGATAAAGACGCCTGTACTAAAAGTGTCACAATACAGGGGTATGTGTTACATAGGGCCAGTTAAGCAAATTTATTTAGCGTAAAATTGCGATTATTGTCTTCATCATCAGTTTAAACGTATGTGATGGGTGCTCAAAAGAACCGTCTCCTGGAGACGGTTCTTTTGAGCACCCACAACATATGTTTTGGATGAGAAATAAAGAAAAATGGTTTTCCAATACGAACTCTTATCTGGAGGCCTGGTGATAGCCCTTATCATGCCGGATATACTACCAATTTTGATATTGAGTGCCCCCACCCCTGGTATTTTCCCCAATTAACTTACAGGTATTCAGTATGTTTTACAGATATGTTCTAAAACTGTGTGAATCGTGATCAGCTGGCTTCGCAAGCCAGCTGATCACGATCCTCACTGTTTTTAAACACTACATCCGGGTTATGCTTGGTGTGGATAGTAATATAACATGAAAAGTCAGTAAGTTGAATAGACAATTTTACCCCTGATTGGAATACTACACGACTATGAAAACTGATACGATGCATACGTATAAAAATTATAAACTTCAAGAAGGAAGTAACCTGATCGTATATCTATATACAAAGCCATATTGATTTTGATTTGTTGTTTTAAGAAGGACTTCAACGTGTCATAAGCATGCGGAAGATATATAAGCGAACCATTTTGTTCAAGTTTTCCTGATTGGCAATGCAGGTATGTGCTATCTTTCGTTCTTTTTTTCTTACATTTTCATCAATTAAACTGTGGCGTATAGGCAACAGAAAAAGGGGGTAAACACGAATGAAGAATTGGTGTCACTATGAAGTTATGTTTTTTACCGGGGTGGTGTGGGGGCCTGGGGATCGGGGCACTTATTATATACGTGCTTGTAGGGACGTGCCAATCTAAGGGGTCTGATTTTCTGGAACGGAGGTGGGTGTTTCATCACTAAAATCGAAAATGGTTTAAATGTAACTTTCTAGAAAGTAATCATACTGAAAATGAGTTGATAGACTTTTCTAAGGGATAGAACAGGAATAAACTAAAAGATATCACTCTAAATGATAAAAAGGTCATGGAAATGGGCTAGGAAAAGCAGATTAGGACTTTTATGAGGCCAAATGTCGAGCATATTTTGCTTTTTTTACGATTTGGTTAAATATTTTCACCTAACTTTTGTTTGGAAAAATCGGGCTGACCTCTTGGCTCTCGTTTGTGATGTTTAAATTGGGGTTTTGTCACTTTCCCATATGGTATCCTGGGTCAGGTGTGGTACTTGATTTTATCGATTCCTGATCTTTGCCACCTTTCTTACTTTCAATTGTGTTTGGAAAGAATTAGGGGCCCTGGGAACCGGTTGGGACCCTGTCTACCCATTTTGATATTGAGTGCCCCCTCCCCCTGGTGTTCTTCTTGGTAGAGCTGAAAAATGATACCGAAACATACAAACCACAGATATTTCCTGCTAAATATTCATGCGCGGATCCAGGGGTTGGGGCCCCCGGAAAAACACTTGTAAGTGGCTATAGAAAGCTAAAAAGAGTGGTACGGACCTCACTCGAGATGCAATTGGACCCCTGTGAAATACATTGATGACAAAAAAAACTTTTGTTAGGACCGCCCGGACGAACTTTTCTGGATCCACCTATGATATTAGATTTTTTACAAAAGAAATACAATCTACGAAATTGTCTACTTGATTAACCACATGCAATGGCATGCCAGATGTACTTTAACACTGCCTTCAGGAATAAACCAAGAAACTGTTTAAAACTGAATTGCTTATCCCTTTGTATATTTTAATGGATTCGTCCTTCTGGTTTAATACTTTAAACTTGGGATAGTCCACTTTTCATATCTATGGGTGTCAGGTTATAATTAAAAAAAGTATCATTTTGTCTGAAGATCTTTTTTACCCTTGACAAAAGTAAAGACCCAGATGAAATGCCGTATAATACAGCGTAGATCCTGATGCGGCATTTCAGCTGGGTCTTCACTCTTTGTAAAAGTACCCGTTTAGTGGTTTCCCGAATACAAAGGGTTAAGGACATATGCTACTAAATACTTCCCACATTGAAATATTTTAAATACTTTGCATACAGTTTGTTTTATGCATGGGCTATCCATTTATGAAATAAAAAGGATATGTCACCGTGCTTATTTTTTCAGAATCTCATATTGAAGTTTACAGCATTTGACCAATTTTCTAGAAATATAAAATAATAATACTAGTCCTAATTATCGAGCTAAAACGGTTGTAATCTTCACCCAGCTTCTTTCTTTTAACTTAAATTACTGCCCATAACCTCAAACTTTTAAGAAAATGTACATGTTTACTTGTTACCCCATGCTGTGACAAGATACTGCATGATATATTTTGGCAATTCGTCGAAAAATGGAATTTGTTTTTAGAATAAATCATGTATTAAAAAATCTGACATTGAAAATCTTGAAAATTTTTTTTAATTCATGGACTATTATAATACCTTTCAGAAAAAAGAATAAAAATCTGGGGTCACCGAACTAATTCTCTTTCTAGAGGGCCAAATTTAACCCCACCCCCATAGGTTTCATGCGTAATTCAATATAAAAAGTTCGGGGATGACCATTTCGGTCGTTTTGATGATGCCATTTTACTAGTATATGAAGTAATTTAGCATTTAAATGTTAAAAAAGAAAGAAAAAACACACTGAAAATATGTGCGCATCTGGGAATCGATCCTGGTTCTCTGGCTTTGTAGCCAGGCGCGCTAACCACTAGGCCACGAGGTCAGGTCGTGCGCCGCTCTAAATATCCATACAAATAGTGAAGACTCGGCCACTATCGTATTCGTAACCAGGGTTATTGTGTACGTCGTTTGATTTCGACTGAGCTATATTTATTTGTCTTTAGTGCTGAGACGATCAGTTCTGAAAAGATGTCAATAGATATTTCGAACACACTTTAATTAGTTATTTTGTGAAGGAAATGTCGGAACACCGATATGACATAAGAATATCGGAAGCTGTATTGATCCGAATCCGTTAAGGGTCGAAAGACAGGGCCCAGACAACTTTCCCCGTTTGCAGTCGCGGAAAAGGTGCGCATTGGAAATAGCCGCATATGTCTTTAAATGAAAAGTGTTTTATAAATTCGGGGCCCCATAGAGTTTTATGTCCATATAACTTTGGTTGATAGTTAGAATTAGTGTCAGGTAGGCTTTTACACACTGGTAAATGTATACGTCAATTTGGTGGTATTTACGCGTATTGCCGGTACCTTAAAGACCGGAAGTGGTAGATATTGGCGTTAATAATATGTAGAAAAACATGCCATATGCCTAAAGGACTATAGAATTAGATCATTTTAAGTATTCGGCATGCAGATGGCGATTTATGTAAGCATTTAGGAATAGATTCGAGTACCGATCTGGATGATCGGTACTCGAATCTATTGCTAAATGCTTACATAAATCGCCATGCACATACTGAATACTTAAAAATGATGTTTTTCTACATAATATTAACACCAATATCTACCACTTCCGGTCTATGAAGTACCGGCAATACGCGTAAATACCACCAAATCGACGTATACATTTACCAGTGTGTTTTACTCCTCATAGAAAAGAGTGAGTCAATAAATCGCATGGAAATGAAAGCAAAACTTTACCTACATACTTATAAGCTGTGAATGGAATCATTTTGAATCTTATGAAACCGAAAGAGCAACACAATTTAGCATTGTGTTACACATGTTACACCTAATTTTACGTACAGTTGGTATACGAGGGGATATCAAAACGTTCGTGAACAAATTCTGTATTTCATAAATGATAAATACAACATACCTCAAACATTTAAAGAATCGCCCCTTCGTCACTTTGCATTTTTGCCTCCTCTCGTGGTGTAGGCCTTTACGTGACATTTCCTCACGGCGAACCCTAGATTGTCCAAGACCCTTATTTCTGTCCCCGCATATGAAACAGGAAACTACAGAAGTCACGAATTGTCAGGTCTGAGCTATATGGTAGGTGCGGCAACAGTTCAAGAACGTAGCGTGTGTAACATCAGCAACAGTTCAAGAACGTAGCGTGTGTAACATCAGCAACAGTTCAAGAACGTAACGTTTGTAATATAAGCACCAGTAATATTAGCACCAGTTAAAGAACATAACGTGTGTAGTATCAAAGAATAACATTTTTACCAAAGCATGTATTAATGTGTGGTCAAGTATCAACATTTATGGTAATAAAATAATGTGATCTAAACGTCAGTTGTTGTTGATACATTGTTAAGTGTGGCTAAGCTGTTTGATGGGCTTCACAATTTCGCTATCAGTGTGCTAACTCCGCGCATAGGGCCAGTTAAGCAAAAAAAAAAAAAAAAAAAAAAAAAAAAAAAAAAAAAAAAAAAAAAACAGCGTAAAATTGCGATTATTTTCTTATCCATCAGTTTAAACATATGTTTGGGTGCTTAAAAGAACCGTTTCACAGAGACGGTTCTTTTTGTACCCACAGCATATGGTTTAGTTGAGAAATAAGAAATATAATTTTCCGTTACGCACCCTTATCTGGGGGCCTGGCTAAGTATCTAAACCCTCCATCGCAAAAGTGAAGAGGTGTTATACCGTATAGATCTTACTTTTACTCCAAGGTCATAGTCTTTATTGTCATCTACAAACCATAAGAAACCATTGTGACATATAAACACCCCCATCGATCAATGTAGGAGGAGATGGTTGCGTTATAAGCCATACATATTTTATTGACACAAGTCATCTACATACCATGAGCAATATTTGTGCCCAGTATAAACTGGCCCCATAAAAAGAAAAAAGGAGTTAGCGTTACAAGCTACAAGACATATTTTAAGTATATTTGACCTTGACCTTTGATTTCAAGGTTATATTGGCAAATCTGAGGCTTCGTTGTCATCTACACACCATATGGAACCATTGTGCCGAAATGACACGTGCCTTCCTTAAAATGGAAGAGGTGTTTACGTTACATTTTAAGTATACTTGACATTGACCTTTGACTCCAAAATCATTTTCATTTTTGGCAATCTGAAACATTCGTTATCATCTACGACCATTAGCAATAATTGTGCAAATATGTACACCATCTATCAAACTATGTAAGAGGAGGGGTTAGTGTTACTGGCCATAAATCAGATGCTTAGTGTTTTTATCTTGACCTTTGACAAAAAGTTCATATTGGTTATGCGAAACCTTTGTTGCCATCTACACAGCATAGGCAACCATTGTGTCAAATATGCTCAGAAGAAAAAAAAGTTTAGTCAGTACAGACACTGTGTGCAATGATTATCTTAAAATTGACAAAAACCTTACTCAATATGAAATTCATTTATTTTCTTACAAATGTGAACATTTTCAACAAACATTCTGAAAATATACCCATTTTCTTCATCAAAATTAAACAACGGGGTCAATATCAAAATTCAAATTTCAAAACTCTAAAATCGGTCTAACGCCCCTCAGACGATATCTGGCAGTATAGACGGGCAGTATAGACGGATAGACGGAAATTATCGTGCATGCTGCATGTCTAAGGTGTTTAAGAAGTCTCCAAGCGACCATGAAGCGATTACGTCATGTAATTTGACACCAATTTTAGTGCTCTAGGATAAGTAGAACCCTAGATATGATTGAATTTGTAGGCCTACCCCCCATTCTCGAAAATCGTATAAGGGGTTGCCATGGAAACCATGCATTTTCACATAGCCCATACCAAAATGTTTTGAGGTGAACTTAGTTTCGCATTCAGAGGCTCCCACTGAACAATATGGCATGAATTTAAGAGGCCCTAGGAGTGCAGGATAGACCCTACCTCAACCCCTTCCCTAGGCTTATAGTTTTTACGTGACTTTCCCTTATGTTTTAAGTTTTCACGTATATTCATGAATATGCAAATGAGATATTATTCATATAGGACCACTGGATGAGTGGACTTGTCAAATTGTACCATTGATTATATCAAAACATGCAACAATGACAATATTGGGATGAAATCAGCCTATTAATACATTTAGTGATTTTACCTTTTTTGTTAATATTCACGAATACGCAAATTATGCAAATATGATAACTTACATTTTTGACCATGGAATGAAATACCTATGTCTTAGCTTTCATTTAGTACAAATTTTAGTAATCTATGGCTATGGAGATATTATTGAAATTGTACATATACCCCTATCTGTGAATCACATTTTTAATGTTTTCATGAATATTTATGAATATGCAAATTTGATAATTTGCATATGCAACATGGAGATAATAGGCCTATGTCTAAGCTTTAATTTGGTAATAAGTTAAGTAGTCTAGGATAAGAAACAGCTGAGATATGAGTACTTTTGTAGACATACCCCCATTCTCAAATCCGTTATGGGTTGCCATGGAAACCATGCATTTTCACATAGCCCAAACCAATTTTTTTAGGACACCTTCGTTTCGCATCCAGGGGGTCCCAATGAACAATTTGGCACCCATGAAAAATTGTCCTGGGGGTGCAAGGTAACCTAAATTGGATGCCGGGATACATATATGTTGTCTTGTTGGCCCTAAGCGATCCTACTGCCCTAATATGTATGGTATGCTATACGACGCACTCATGAATGTATTCTGCTTTACTTCGTACCTTCAAATTGTCAAACAAAACAATAAGCCATTATATTTCCTCATTTAAACAAAGCTACCCAGCAGTAGGTTGAAATACGGCACCTGTAAATTCTTACAAACAATTAGAGACCCTCTTTGAAAGTAACTTGATACCCTTCCGCTCCAATAAACTGAAGACAAACCAAACTAATTGCTCATTCTGTGCACGCACACGGGGAGTTCCTGGAATTTGGATTGTGAGAAGCTGTACTACTTATATTTTAGAAAATTAACCAGCAAAGTTTGATAATCCTACATGAAAATAAATACGATCACCCATATACACACTGGTATATGTATACGTCAATTTGGTGGTATTTACGCGTATTGCCGGTACCTTAAAGACCGGAAGTGGTAGATATTGGCGTAAATACTATATAGAAAAACATGCCATATGCCTATAAAGGACTAAAGAATTAAATCATTTTTAAGTATTCAGTACGTGCATGGCGATTTATGTAAGCATTTAGGAATAGATTCGAGTACCGATCGGTACTCGAATCTATTCCTAAATGCTTACATAAATCGCCATGCACGTACTGAATACTTAAAAATGATTTAATTCTATAGTCCTTTAAGCATATGGCGCGTTTTTCTACAAAGTATTTACGCCAATATCTACCACTTCCGGTCTTTAAGGTACCGGCAATACGCGTAAATACCACCAAATCGACGTATACATTTACCAGTGTGTATATGGTGCTGTTATATAAACCGAGAAAACATAACACACACATAAATGAATATTCATTGTAAAATTGCTATAGTTGCACATTGGCGTAGCTCCCATTACGCAGTTACGCACGTGCGTAATAAAAATAGTTACATTTAAGGGAGGTCACCCAGTGTGGTAAAAGTGATTTATCATACCATAAGAAACTGCTCTGGGAGCAAATTTTTTCTTTTAAAAGCAGTTCCCATTTTGAAAAGGGACTCAACTGTATCATACCATAAGGAACTGCTCTGGGAACAAATTCTTTCCTTTAAAAGCAGTTCCCATTTTGAAAAGGGACTCAACTGAAGATAATCATTGCTTGATCCAGTATTCCCCCTTTGATGTGAGTAATTTTTTCAGCGTTTACGCTACGCCACTGATTGCAGTCATTGTAATAGAGAGGCAAAATACATGATTTCTATTCTAATAATCAGTCTCATGTTGAATATTAACTTCGATTAGTCTGATGGCTGCAACGATACACTAGCCGATTCCATATTTTAAACCATTGAGAACCCCTATTGTTTCTATCACTAATGGAACATTGCTTTTATGGGACCAACCTTTTCAACAACAAAAAGATAAATAATAATCATAAAAATCAAAATAAAATAAAAATATAAAAATAAATAAAAAAGGGGACTTATCCAGCAAGCCCAGTCGCTTAGTTAGAGAAACGCCATTTCTCTGTCCGTTATCGCCTCCCAGTAAACATAAATTAGGCCAGAATTCTGTTATTAGTTGATTTACGGGAATTGTTTTTCAGATTTAGGGTCGGGGGGACCAAAAAAAATAAATAAAAAAGCTCTGAAATGACTATTTAACTGGTCATTTTCAGAGATTTTTTTTAATATCTCCAGAAAAAACAGTAAAACTAGTAAGGCAAACCAACAGTCTTTATTAATTTTTTAAGTTTTCTAAAAAAATTGGACAGGACAATCACTTTTTAAAGTGTCACTCTCAATAATATACAGACAGAACCTCAAAAAAAATATGATTTTTTTCAACGAAACAAATAATATTTCGAGTCGGAGGATAAAATAAAATAAAAAAAAATAAAAATTAAATTTTATTTCTTTCCTACTTTCCGGAAAATTACAGTAGTAGGGTTCGTAATTCAACTAATAAAAAAATTCTGGCCTTAAAGCTTGTCGTTCAAATGGCTTTTTCACTGGTGGGCCGACATAGAGGCCAGAAACTGTATGCGGGATGGGATGTAACTGACATTAAAAGCGATTTATTTGTGAAGTTCATACCCATAAGATGACATATTAAAACATCCCCATTCTTGAAAATTTGAACAAGCAAGTATAGCTTTATATATTTTGAAGGTCATAACTTCAAGAAAAAATCCTGTTGCGTGTGCATAGAAAGAAGAGCAATATTGAAATTTTCCGAACGTTTGAACCCAAAAGAGCCAGTCATAAAGAAGATCTGGTATTCAGATTAATAAAGGTTTTTGCATTTTTGTGTCAAATTTTAGGTTGTGTCCCTTTATCCAAAAAACAGTCTGGCTTATCAGGAGTGCTTTATCTGCGCCAAAAGGATATTGCCTTGATATCTTGACCATTGATTCATGCTTTTATTTGATAAAAATGATAAAAGAGCATTAAATCTCGAGTAAGGTTAAACTGTAAAAGTTGCGTTTTTACTGGCGTTAAGTATATTGTGGTCTGTAACTAAGATACTAAGCCTGTGAGAGACTATATCATGCAGGCCTTTAGTTAAGAGTACGTAACAGAAAAATAAATTTTCTTATTTCTCAACCAAAACAAATGTTGTGGGTACCCAAAAGAACCGTCTGAATGAGACGGTTCTTTTGAGTACCAAAACATATGCTAAAACGTATTACTGGTAAGAAATAATTTACAATTTTACGCTGAAAATATTTGTTTATCTTTACCTGTGTATATGGATGCAAAGGCGGCTCTCTGTGTTTGTTGTTGGCATGTAGTAGATACATTTTTTCACGACGTTGCTCCTACACATAAGAGGACTGCAGCGAGCTTTATTGACAGGCATTGCTTCCTTATTGAACCATTAATTGTCACCTTAAATTGCAGCAGACGACGTTTTCAAATTCGTAATCTTCCTTAAGAAAGTGCATGTATACGAATTGTCTGTTCCTTGCAGCCGTGTTGTCACCTGCTGTGAAAGGAATGGCCTCTTGGCTCTTTTGTATGTAGGTGTTGTTTTATTGTGTTTTTGTCACTTTCCCATATGGTGGCCTGGGTCGGGTGTAGTATTTGATTGTATCGATTCCTGATCTTTGCCTTTTTACTTCCAGACGATTCCCTTTAAATTTCAAAATAGAGAGGAAGGCAAAGCTCAGGAATCGATTCAATCAAGTACAATCAAGTACCATACATGACTCAGAACACAATATGGGAAAGAAAAGAAAACACAAGAAAACATAAGAGAACCAAAAGGCCAGCCATTTCCCAGCAAGTGATCACATGGATGCAAGGAACAGACAAGACAACATAACAAGGATTAAGCATCCACAAAAGAAGAACCGCATGGAACGATCAACAAAAGAAAATTCTCCAGTAAAAAGCCTTATTGTTCAAGAAAATAGCGAATCATCACAAAATCGGTCATCTGCTCAGTCGTGCCTTTCGACTTAAAGAGTAAATGAGCCGTAACATGGGGTTTCCAAAATGTGGTATGTGCGACCAACAAAGCCTAAGATCAACCTGCGCATGCGCACAGTCTGATCTGAGCCGTTGCTAGTCGCTTGAATATTCTACTGACCGAACATCATTTGAATTTTCTAAGCTTAAAAGGAGGCTACACAGGCTCGTCTGGGTCGCGGTTTGATGAACAGTTATTATATACTGTCTAAAATTCTTAGAATCCAAAGTTTTTTTTATTTTATCTGTTTGGACTCTACATTCAGAGACTATCCTGGTCACGGCACCAAACTGTAGTAGGAGGGAAAATATATGGTTGGTGGAACCATTTTATCTACTACCCTATTACTATTACATTAGATTTTTGTTTCAACTCATTTAAGACGGTGGTGGCTTATAATAGGTGTTATTTGTATACCAATGGCTACAGCATCTATTCACACTGGTAAATGTATACGTCGATTTGGTGGTATTTACGCGTATTGCCGGTACTTCATAGACCGGAAGTGGTAGATATTGGTGTTAATACTCTATAGAAAAACCTGCCATATGCCTAAAGGACTATAGAATTAGATCATTTTTAAGTATTCGGCATGCACATGGCGATTTATGTAAGCATTTAGGAATAGATTCGAGTACCGATCTAGATGATCGGTACTCGAATCTATTCCTAAATGCTTACATAAATCGCCATGCACATACTGAAAACTTAAAAAATGATTGAAGTCTATAGTCCTTTAGGCATATGACATGTTTTTCTATATAGTACTAACACCAAAATCTACCACTTTCGGTCTATGAAGTACCGGCAATACGCGTAAATACCACCAAATCGACGTATACATTTACCAGTGTGCTATTGGCCATCGACGTGTTTAGTTCTCCCTTATTTCTGAGTAATGTCCTGGTTTTGTGGTGTGTCTCTGTGTGCCCTTTCTGATTTGGCTATCGTCTTGCCAAGGAAGAGGGAGCTAGCATGTATTGCCTCTATCTGTGTCTGGTTTGTCTGTGTTTAACGCCTATATGAGCCAGTGCTTGAGACTTCCAACAATGTGGCATTTTACAAGTGAAGACTCAGACGAGCCTCTGCATCCATTTATTAGAAACTCCAAATGGTGTCCAATCCGTAGCATAACAATAATAGGATACTCAATCGACTAGCAAAGGCTCTGGTCAGACTGCGCGTATGCGCAGGCTGATCTGGGGCTTTGCTGGTCGCACATACCACACTGTTGGAAATCTCATGCACTGGCTCATATCTCTTGATGGCATAGGCAACTAAGGTTGGTCTTTGATCTGTAATTGCGGCATTTCCTCGAATTTATCACTTGTTTTTTTTTGCACATTGATTGCCGTATAAGATGTTCAAAACACTAACAACATTATAATGTATAATACATATATAATGTAGCATACAGAGAACCAATTCGAACTACTAGGAAATGCATTGTTTCAAGCTTGAATTAACCCCAATCGCAACAAATTCGTCTGCTTTTCTCGTCTGCTGAAATGTTTTGGAAGCCTCTATGTCAAACAGTGATGACCCAGGAGCAGTCTGTCCTGGGTCCACGCTGTTTGCTTCTATACCTAATTCGTCAGTAATGTTAGGCAATTATTTGCAGCAGACGACTTCAGCAGACGACATTTTCAGATGCACATTTTTCATAGCGCTGTAATTGTTAATCGTTTATGCATTTGTGTAACATTTCGTGCATCTCCTTGTTACTCGAATCATTTTAATGAGGGTATCAAGGGGTTCGTCGTGAAAGCTTTATATTTCAATACCTTTGCTTTTTTCAACAGATTTTAATCAAAATTTAGCGTGAAACCTTTTTCTTTAGACCCGTTGTTATGAACGCTTCAATCCAAAATAGGCAAATATAATACTTTTTATACACAGTCACGTGATGTATCAAGAAAAATAAAACAATTCAGAGCACTGCACCTTCTGTAGTCACTGTCGGTGATTGGTGCTGTCAAAATTTTTTGCGACATCGATCTATATTTTCTGGCAAAGGAATTCTTGAAAAAAAAACCCTGCGTAAATCGTCTAAAAGCAGACGATTTATATACAACATCAAGCCTTGTTGGCCTCTTAACCCTTAAAGCGTCAAACATTACTGCAGCAGACGGCAAATTTTGCAACATCTTTCCAAATTTTTGAAACAAAAATAAGGTATGATATTTCATGAGAATCGTCTGCCAGGAGACGATTCTAATGAAATTCATGCCTTATTTGTTATTTTGACGCTGATGCGTCACCATTGTGGCGTTGTTTGTCGTCATGGCATCAGGTGCTCTTTGCTTGTTCGATTAATCCGAGATTTAGCTCAAAATAACATGATACCAAGGAATAAAACTATTGCTTTAAAGCTGCATAGTCTGTAACTTTTGATCTTTTAATTTTTGAAATAATGTTTCTATTTTTCAAGAACACAGGAAAAAACTAAAATTTAGGTATACATTTTACCAATTTCGTAAATCTTTACAAATTATCATTATCAAAACAACAACATTTATGTTAGAAATTGACTGTCTATAACTATTGGAGGGACGCAAATAATTACCAACAAGAGAATAACACCTGTTTTTTAAAAGATAATTCACTATTCCATGCAGTTTTCAGCTATAGTGAACAAATTTATTGTGAACACTTAACTTATAGTCCGGTAGAAAACCAGAATGACCTGGAACTTGATTTTAAAGTTTTTTTCATTTTTGATTCTTGTTGTTGAGGCATTGTACTTGATGAATCCAACTGATGCCACTCTGGCATCATTGCGCGTTTTGAAATATTCAAGATGGCGTCCAAGATGGCCGTCAGTTAGGCTCCTAAGACCTATATGGCCAACATAAACGATCAAAAGCGTTTTAATTTTGACTTTTATGGATGTTTCAGAGGCTAAACGTTACAACCAATTAAAATGGAACATTATTAGGATGAAATATTAGAGATGGCCTCCAAGATGGCCGTCAGTTAGGCTTCTTTTATGTTTTTGTTCTGTCTTATGTTTGCTATGTCTTTGTGCGCATCTGTTTATATGTGCTTTGTGGTCACCTGCTGGGAAAGGGCTGACCTCTTGGCTCTCGTTTGTGGTGTCTAACTGTGAGTTTGTAACTTTCCCATTGGTATCCTGGGTCGGGTGTGGTACTTGATTGTATCGACTCCTGATCTTTGCACCCTTACTTACTTTTCTAAGACCTATATGACCGACATACTCGATAAAAACACTTTAATTTTGACTTTTTATGGATGTTTAGAGGCTAAATGATACAAACGATCAAAGAAGAACATGGTTTTAATGCAGAAAGTTGAAATTTTAAGATGGCGTCCAAGATGGCTGTCAGTTAGGTTCCTAAAACCTAACTCACTAAAAAACTCCATGTAAAGCATTTTGATTTTGACTTCTGGTTGGTACAGGCCTGCTTGCCCGGTGCAATTGTAACAACCATAACAACTTTTCTGGTCTGTTGCAAGTGCAACGGACAGCACAGATGGTTGGATATTGTTATAACAAATATGTATGCTGGTCCGGTGCAAGTGTATCAGACATGCATGCTTGTAGGCACAAGTTTACAGAATGATATGACTGCTGGTTAGATGCAACTGTGAAAGACATGGGAAATGGCCGGGTGCAATTGTGACAGACATGGCTGATGGTCGGGTGCAAATGTAATATACAAGGATTCTGAAAAGATGAAACTGTAACAGACGTTCATGGCGATAGTATGCGCCTTATAAAGACATGGCTGTTAGTCAGGTGCAACTGTAAAATACATGCATGTTGGTCTGGTGCAATTGTGCTTACCAGCCCGTTAGTTGGGTACGACCATAGGAACATATCTGCAGGTCCGAGGCAAGAGTAATATACATACTTGTTGGTTCAGCCACACAACTACAGATGTGCTTGTGAATGAGTTACAACTGATTCAAACATATCTGCTGGTAGATGCAACTCTAACATACATGCATGCTGGTCGAGTTTAATTGTCACCAATGTGCTAGGTGGTCTGGTGCAACTTGAACAAACATTGCCTGTTGGTTCAAAGCAAAATTTAAAACATGGGTACTGCAACATGCCTGCTAGTCTCATGAAGCTGTTATTGATATAACTGCTTGGTTTCAGACATGTATGCTGGTCCATTGCCACGTAATCAAACATGCGTAACGGTAAATACGTCTGCTGACCCTTTGGCAATGATGCCTGGGCTGCTGGTTTTGGAGAAAGTAGAACAGACATGCACACTGGCCGGATGTAACTTGAAAAGACATGCCCGCTGCTCTAGTGCAACAGTACCCAGCATTCCTGTTAGTTGGGTGCAATTGTTACATACATTATTGCTGGTGCTATGTAACTAACACGTATGACTGCTGGCCCAGAGTCTCGGTAAACGGCATGTGTGCTGGTTCAGTACCACATCATTAAACAAGCGTGAAGTTAAGGATGTGGGATATGATCAGCTGGTGGGATTACGTGGCCGCTGTCTAGTGAAACTTCAACAAATATGCCTGCGGATTTGGTACTATTCAATCAAACATGCCTCCTGGTCCATTGGAAATCAAAGAGAAAAGCTACTTGACCGATGCTTCTCCTCTTGACATGCCAACTAACAATGTGAAACTTTATCAGCCAAGACTGCTACATTGTCAATTCAACATACATGCCATGTAGAGAGTTGTTATGTCGCTGCAGCTGCAACGTATATGCATGCTGGCCTAGTGTTACTGTCACCAACACCGCTACTGTTCAAACATGCCTACTGTTTGAGTGCAGCTGCAAGATGGATGCTTGCTGGACTGTGGTCACTCAATCAGCATGCCTGATGACCTTTTGTCACTCAATATTGCATGTCTGCTGGCGTTGTGCTTCTCTATCTGCTTTACCTGCTGATATGGTGTCTCACTATCAGCCGAGACAGCTGGTGATATGCTTCATTATAGGTCATGCTTTTTGGTTTGTACCTCACTATCAGCCATGCCTGTTGGTGTGGTGCCTTATTGTAGGTCATGTCTTCTGGTGTGGTGCCTCACTATAGGCCATGCATGTTGGCGTGGTACCTCACTATAGGCCATGCCTGCTGATCTGTTTTCCACTTCAACCGACATTTTGACTAGTTGAGTGCAGAGGGAAGAGGGATGGCTACAAGTCTGGTGCTACTCTAACAGAGGTGCTATTACATTTGTATATCAGACATGTCTGATGATCCTGTGCCACTCTCAGATATGCCTGCTTGTACAGTGCAACTCTATCCAACATGCATGCTGGGTTCATTTATTCAGATACACGTGTTTGTAAAGTGTTTTTCCATCAGGCAAGAAATCTGGTATGTTATAAATCCACCAGACATGTAAGGTGCGACTCCTATGGGTTTGTACAGGTAAGGTGCGACTCCCATGGGTTTGTAAAACTTATCAGCTACCAGCCTGGAAGCCATCTTGAATATATCAAATTTTGAGTGATGCATCAGCTGTATCCCTAGGATGTTACAAGGATGATGTCTGTAACTCAAGAATCAGTAAAATCAGCATTTTGCATGCAAATCCCTGGAGTTTGCCAGTCTAGGGGAAAATTTTCTTACATTTTGAATTAAACTGCCATTTTGGCGCTCATTTTGTCTGCATTCTTATTTTATTTTTTATATTTTTGTTAGAAGCTAAGTGTCTTCAACTAGATTCCAATTTCATAGCTAACAATTTAAAGAAAAATGGGTTTGAGACATTTTTTCCATATCACATAATTCTTTCACTTAAAATTGGCCTCCATCTTGGACGCAATCTTGGAGATATCGAAATGCTCAATGATGCCAGAGTGGCATCACTCAGATTTTTCAAGGACAATATATGCACTACCAGAATTCACAAAGAAAAAAGTTTAAAATCAAGTTCCAGGTCCTCCTAAAATTCGCCCAAATTCTGCTGGACTATTAATTCTGTTTTTTCAAATGATCTAAAAAGAAAAGAAAATTTTTCGAAAAATTTTCATAGTTGCAGACTAAAAGTTTTTCCAGACTGTACTTTTAAAATTAACTTTACTGATCTATATTAAGTACATATTATTTAAAGAGTGACTGATGAGACTTAATAGGCTGGGTATATTAAATGTAACTACCAGCGGACACCCACTACCGGGACTGGTCAGCGTTAAGACATCGTCATGACGTTGACTCAACGGCGTGGTGACGCTGGTTCGATACTGTGTGCTCGCGGGAAAACACTAAAGAACTTCTAGCGATAAGGCGTATATTTTCCCTAGTTGACATGATTACAAACACCTAATTTCAAATTGCCCTAATGTTTTTAAAATTGGTGTAGTTCAGCAGTAAAATAAGCAACAAAATAAGTTTCAAAGCGATTCACCATTTACAAAACCGTAAAAACGTGCACTTTCTACTCCCACCCCTCATTTTACGTCTTTATACTGGGTGCCGTTTAGACCAGACTGAGTAAATGCATTGCTAGTTATAAAAAAAAGTAAGAGTGCTAAAATGTTAAGGATAGGAATGCTCTTCATTTCCCAAACCTTACCGTATTCCTTCTGCGCATGCGCACGAAATACACCTAAAATTGTGACGGTTGTCATTTGAAAGATGAAAATGGTGTCTTTCAGTTTATTTTTAGATGCTTTCCCCCCACCCCCCACCCTAGACCCAAGGTGCCTTTTGGACAACGACATGTCGCTATAAACATTTCCAGCATATGTAAAGGGCATTTTGGGTCAAGGGGGGGAGCATTTTAAAAACAAACTGAAAGACACCAATTTCATCTTTCTAATGACAAACGACACAATTTTAGATGTATTTCGTGCGCATGCGCAGAAGGAATATGGTAACGTTTTGGAAATGAAGAGCACTCCTATCATTAACATTTTAGCACTTTTACTTTTTTAAAACTAGCAATGCATTTACTCAAAGTTTGGCCTAAACAACACCCAGTATAAAGACGTTAAATGAGGGGTGGGAGTAGAAAGTGCACGTTTTCACGGTATTGTAAATGGTGAATCACTTTGAAACGTATTTTGTTACCTGCTGTGCAAATTTTACTGCCAAACTACTCCAATTTTAAAAACATTTGGGCAGCCAATTTGAAAATTTGGTGTTTGTAGTCATGTCAACTAGGGAAAATATACGCCTTATCGCTAGAAGTTCTTGTTTGCGTATTATAAAATATTGTATCTGTCACTGAAATAAATTAATAAATCATCGTCATGGGTTAATTCAGGACAATGAAACCCTCTGCAAAGCTTTGGCGGTGCTTTAAGTAATAGTTATACCATGGGTTGTCCGCCTTTAAGTGGAGATAATTCACGAGCTTTAGCGAGTGGATTATCTTACGTACAGGAGGACAAACATGGTATAACTATTTTATACCACCTACATAAGTGTAGACCTAGCACATCATGAGATATTTCATGCTAAAGTTGGTAAGGGTGGTATAAATGATTTTAATCTGTTTGCATGCTGGGCAATTTTCCATACTTTGTTGTAGACTTGATTTTTTTCTTCAAAATTAACATTCTCAAACAGCTCTTTCAGTAACACTACCAGAGTGCCAAACAGTTTGGATACAGATCAGTTGTTGATATGGGTCAAAACTGTTTGCAAGGGTTATCAGTAGACGACAAAAACCGCTGCTAGCAAGGAAAGAAATGAGGTTAGATTAGTACTAGTCTTAAATACGTTTTCTGACGTTTAGGCTGATTGCATGAATAAAAGTATTCGATTCCACATTGATTGGCTAGTTTTAGAATTATTGGCAAAATGTGCTGATGTTTATGAAATATTTGTTCTGATAGTCATGTACGATTGGTGTTTTAACGGATCGTACGTTATTTAGATTGAAAATGAAATAGTGATGTGTTTTTTCGCCAAGTGTTTTTAGCAAAAAGATGTCGTCTGCAGGAGCAGTTTGTCGCCCATGTTCTTCCATATTGATGAGCTAGTTTAAGAGTAATTAACAAAAAATTCTGACGTCTCATAAAATCACGATTGATGTTTCGTTTCAATGAATCGGACGTTACTAGTATTCAGACGACTGAAAATGAAATAGTGTTGTTTTGTTTTTTCGCCAAGTGATTTATACAATTAGATGTCGTCTGCTGGAACGCGAGTTTGTCGTCCATTAGTTTTTAACTCTTTACTTGCTAGCGTCGACTTGTCGTCTGCTGTATATCAGTTTGCAAACAGTTTGGATCCGGATCAGGACCGACAAAACGTCGGTCCTGATCTGAATGCAAACCGTTTGACACACTAATAGTGTTCCTGAAAGAATATTTTATAAAAGTTAATTCTGAAAAATCAGCAGACGACAACAAAATCAAGTTAAATTACCCAGCATGCAAAGAGTTTAAGACTGAAGAAGCATGCAGCAGTAATTAGAAGAAGAATATTGTTTCAACTCTTTAAATGCTGGGTAATTTTGCATTGATCCTTGTCGTCTGCTGATTTTATTAAATCTACTTTTCCTGAAAATTCTTTAAGAACTACTGCCAGAGTGTTTAACAATTTGGAACTAGATCAGTTTCGAGGTTTCCTCGGGCCTGATCTGGGCCCAAATTGTTCACAAAGGCTGGCGGCAGACGACAGTATTCGCCACTTTCGCAGAGCGAGTTAACCATTTAAGCGCTGCCCAGGATTTTCAGCAAACGAATCTGTTTATAGCAGCACAATAAGGTTTTATATTCACATGAGGAGTCTAATATCAGATGATTTACACAAAAATATCCGGCTTTATTTTTGTCTCAAAGATGGGGGAAAATGAGAAAAATACACTTGCTGCCGTCTGCTGAAGTTATGTATTGACAATCTTTTCTTTTCCATTGCAGTCGGGTCTCATCTGTGAGTAAGCTTTGGCGTCATGAGGATCGGAGAAGTGGTCTTCGAGATCGCGGCCCTCCTTTACCTCTGCCCTGTTGCCTGTGTGGCTTTCGGGACTGAGCGACGGAAGAGGGCTAATGTGAATTTCGATACCACGTGTTCTAGGGATTGCTCGCAAACCGTAAGTAGGTTTATTTTAGTGCACAAGATTATTTCTATTTTCTTTAACATAGGGAGGGATCCAACATCGCATACATTATCGTTCGCATAGTACCGGGGGACCTTTTGTGTACCAGTAACTCGTACAAATGCGTACCCCGGTACTATGTGAAAACGATGTTGGAGCCCTTTTTCCTTTTTTTGTGTTTCTCTCTGTCATACTGTCTTGTCTGTTCCTTGTAGCCTTGTGGTCACCTGCTGGGAAAAGGCTGACCTCTTGGCTCTCTGGTATATGATGTTTTCTTGTGCGTTTGTCACTTTACCATATGGTGTCCTGGGTCAGGTGTGGTACTTGATTGTATCGATTCCTGATCTTTGCCTTCTTCTTTACTTTGAAATGGATAATCCTAGGACGTGATTCTTTTGAAGACCCTTTTTGCTATTTGTGTTTCGTGTTTGTCTGTCATACTGTCTTGTCTGAGCCTTGTAGCCTTGTGGTCACCTGCTGGGAAAAGGCTGACCTCTTGGCTCTCTGGTATATGATGTTTTCTTGTGCGTTTGTCACTTTACCATATGGTGTCCTGGGTCAGGTGTGGTACTTGATTGTATCGATTCCTGATCTTTGCCTTCTTCTTTACTTTGAAATGGATAATCCTAGGACGTGATTCTTTTGAAGACCCTTTTTGCTATTTGTGTTTCGTGTTTGTCTGTCATACTGTCTTGTCTGAGCCTTGTAGCCTTGTGGTCACCTGCTGGGAAAAGGCCGACCTCTTGGCTCTCTGGTATATGATGTTTTCTTGTGCGTTTGTCACTTTACCATATGGTGTCCTGGGTCAGGTGTGGTACTTGATTGTATCGATTCCTGATCTTTGCCTTCTTCTTTACTTTGAAATGGACAATCATTGGACGTGATTCTTTTGAAGACCCTTTTTGCTATTTGTGTTTCGTGTTTGTCTGTCATACTGTCTTGTCTGAGCGTTGTAGCCTTGTGGTCACCTGCTGGGAAAAGGCTGACCTCTTGGCTCTCTGGTATATAATGTTTTCTTGTGCCTTTGTCACTTTCCCATATGGAGTTCTTTATCAGGCGAGGTACTTGATTTATGACCGATTCCTGATCTATGCCTTCTCTTTACTTTGAAATGGACAATCCTTGGACGTGATTCTTTTGAAGACCCTTTTTTTGCTATTTGTGTTTCATGTTTGTCTGTCATACTGTCTTGTCTGTTCCTTGTAGCCTTGTGGTCACCTACTGGGAAAGGGCTGACCTCTTGGCTCTCTAGTATATGATGTTTTCTTGTTATATGGTGTCCTGGGTCAGGCGTGGTACTTGATTTATGATCGATTCCTGATCTTTGCATTCTTCTTTACTTATTGAGCGATATTTCATTTCTTAAAGGGCATCTTGTATCTAGCATAAAGTACAAGCTGGAATGTGCGTACAGAGAAGGATCAGGACCCCCTGTACCCCTCCCTCTGGATCCGCACATGAAGATCAGTCTGGACATTCCAGCAGTCTACTCACTCCTGGAATCATTTACTTACCTGTCGGTTTCAACATTCTTTTAAAGCCACTACTAAACCAAAATTTAACCATTTTAAACCGAATGGAATTTCCCTCTGTTATCAAATGAACCCATCTATTTCCGTTTTAAGGGTTGTGGAGTGGGGTTTTTCATATTTTTTTTTTCAAATTTCAATAGAACATTCTGTAAACAAGCAGTGGAAAATACATTTTAAAGCAACTCATCATTTACAAAACCATGAAATTTGGCATTTTCTCCTCTCATCCCTCATTTTACGTCTTTGCACTCGGTGCCGTTTCTATGAGTGAATACATGGCTAATTTCCAAAGAGTAAAAGTGTAATAATATTAAGGATAAAGTGGTATTCACTTCCAAACGTTTAAGGCCTGCTTCCTGTGCATGCGTAATAAATATGTTTAAAACGTGACGTTCGCCATTGAAAAGTTAAAATGTGCGTCTTTCACCTTCCTCCCTAGACCCCGGCTCAATATCCCCACTCTGACCATCATTGAACTTTCTAATTTTGTTTTATCTTGCAGAAGCCAATGTTTCTCGGAGATACCGATGTCTTCAATTGTTCTGTTGGCAACCTATCAGGTAAGCGCGTTTTAACCCTTAATGCCAATCGGAAAAATTCGGCCTAATTCGAGAGTATGTAAGTATGGAAAAGCTGCATTTCATTAGCCGGAACTGGCTTAAGAAAATTAGTACTGTAGCATGTGGGTTCAAATCCATAATTCTGAATACCCGAAATGTTTTATCAACAGAATAAATGAAGTTAAAGGTTTTTTCAATAAAATATCGCTAAAGCGATGTTTTATTGAAAATACCTAAACTTCATTTATAGCCATGTTAATTGTGGCATGCTGTTACCGTATATTTCGCTGCCAGCACACTTGTTATTGTGTTGGCATGGTTTCTGTGACGTTAGCCTCACATTATCAAACGTAGGCCATCGATGTACATCCGAGGTCTGAATCCATGGAATTGGTCGAGGCTGTTCCGATTGCCTTAATGCGCTGCTACAATTTGCAGCAGCTGACATTATTGTCGTTGTATTTTTTTTTGGTTTTGTTCTTGTTTTAAGATAACTAACAAGATCATGACTTTAAATGTCAAGTCTTGTTCATACAACAATTCAAGAAGGATCACGATAAATAATTTAGGCATCCAGATAAGGTGCGTATTTGAAAATTAACTTAACTAAATCTTAACTAAAACATATGTCGTGGGTACTCGAAGGAACTGTATCAATGAGACTATTTGGGTACCAAAAACGTATGCTAAAACTGATCGATAAGAAAAAAAAAATACGCTTAGTGGTCAGTCTAAATAATTTGGCAGAGATGGTTATTAGATGACCCTCTACGAAAACGCTAAATAATTTTGACCTCTCAAAAAAATGGCCACTAGGGGCCGTGACTTATCATGATAACAAAGACTTTAAAAATCTTCTGTGAAACCAGTGCTCAGAATAAAAAAATGGTAAAGATGATCACTGAAAACGACATCCTACCAAAACAGCTAAAACAAAGATCATTAAAAAAAATGGCCTCCAGGGGGCGTAGCCAGTTTCCTGTGTGTACCTATCTCATGTCAGCAAATAATGCATCTTGACCCTCATGTTTTAAAAGACAAAAGTAAACGAATAAAGGAGAACTACTTTCCACAACCTTTTTGGAAAGTGTAAATCACTCTTAATCCCTTAATTATCTTACATCATGTTTTAAAAACAATATGAGCCGCAACATGAGTTTTCCAACAATGTGGTATGTGCAACCAGCAAAGCCTCATGTCAGCCTGCGCATATGCGCAGTCTGATCAGAGCCTTTGCTAGTGTCTTGAATATTCTATGACTGTTAAGCTACCGACTGAACACCATTTGGAGTTTCTAAGCTAAACAGAGGGCTGCACAGTTTCGTATGAGTCTACACTTGTCAAAATGCCACATTGTTGGAAATCACATGTCACAGGTCATATAGATCTAGAGCAGTTGGCTTCTGAGAAGCCATCTGAGCAGGATTAACACTGTTTCTTTTAGCTTGCCTCTAAATCAATTGTAAAAAATTGTAACCATGCAACACATACGGCTGAAAATTTGGGATGGGTGTAGCACATTGAACTGTTCAGGACGATAAGGGTAAGAACTGAATGTGAGTCAAATTCCTGCATCTTTACTCTGAGAACAGAACAGAACAGAACAGAAAGAACTTTGTTTTGTATATAGTTCCCAGGCCACTCGCAGGTGGCATAAGAGAACAGACATTTGATAAATAGGTTGGTGGCGCCAAAACAGTATAATAACACGCTCGGATCTTAAGGCTGGGTTTATGTCCTACCAACTCGCTCCTGGCATACTAACATAACATGCAGTGCACCAAGGGCGAGTTGGTATCGCTGTGGCAGAGGAGTGTACAAAATAGAGTTGCCTATAAGCTCAACTCAAAATCCCAGTGTGTTAGTAACGATCAATGTGGCATTACCTATATGCAATTACTGGTATTCTTTTATCATGCCTGATTCTGCAGTATACACATGATGTATTTGAATAATTAAAATGAGTTCTAAACCAATGTTGTTATATACAGAATGTAGCTTTATTTCAATCATGTGGTTGTAACATTTGTACAAATCAGGCTGTGCAAATGTGTAAATAAATACACGTCTGCACAGTCCGATATGTGCCAGCAGAGAACAGGTCTGGTGTAATGTAACTCATGCATGATCAAAAGCGCCACCCTGACGTGAAAAACCTGTAATGAGGTCCAGCGACCAGACAATACTTAAGTAAGCAATCCCAGCCACAGATATCGGTTATCATATTATAGTTGTGCCTGTGACATGTTCAACCTGTATACTAATCACAAGGCAAACAGGACGGATGACTAAACAACTAAATATTTTCATGTGATTTCCAACAATGTGGCAATTTGACAAATGTAGACTCAGACGAGCCTGTGCAGCCTCCTGTTAAGCTTAGAAACTCCAAATGATGTTCAGTCAGTAGCTAAACAATCATAGAATACTCAAGCGACTTGCAATGGCTCTGATCAGACTGCGCGTATGCGCAGGCTGGTCTGAGCCTTTGCTGGTCGCACATACCACATTGTTAGAAATCTCATGCACTGGCCCATTTATAACAAGAGTCTAAGTAGCGAGTGTGTTACTAGTTTGACATTTTATTTTTCCAGCCATTTCATTATTTATGAAAGCGACATGACACCTGATTCTTATTACTTGTGATTTACTTTTGTCTTGTCTAGCAATCCTTTATTGGATTTCGAAAAGAAAGAACAATGAGATGTTGACGCATTTAGCAATTGTTACGCGGAGTCGAGATATAAGAAAACAAGATGCCTAGAAACATATAACCTTTTTTATTCAGTGCATACACACTTTTGTTATATGACTGGAGAGAATCTTGACTCTTGATTGACCCAATTTGTCTGCATAAATCGCTATGTACCTAAACACTGGTCCAAACTGGCATACAGGTTGATACGAGATGAAAGCCAGCTCAGACCAATTTCCAGATGTTGATATTTTTGACGCTTTCCTTGCATCTCGCTTTAGAGAGCTAAAATCAGATGAACATGAAATTAGCATTGGCTGCACGAAATTGACATGACTTTTTGGTTCACCTCCCAACAGGTGAATTAAAGCAATTTTATGACTTTTAACAACAATTTCGTTTGTCCATTCGTCTTTGTTTTAATAAACACAATGTAAAATGTGTTTTATGATTTACAATCTGCATTCAGAAAACTTACATAAATTTGAAAAGGAAAAAACAACATAAATATTAAAAAAAACAGTAGCAAAAACTTGAGAGAAAGACCTTTAGTTGAACATGACTTCGATACAAACCTAGTTACAAAAGTGAGATTAGAAAAATTCAATCACAGTTGAAAAGTCATATAGAAAAATAGCTTTTGAGACATAAGGATTTATCTACCCATAAAGTAATAGTCACCAAGGCCTTGCGGCCTCAGTGAAAATCACTTTTTTGGCAGATAAATTCTCATGTCTACTTCACTGAAGTCAATAATTGTATAATATTACTTTATCGTACGCGTTCATGTTTGTTTGAGTCAAAAATCATGCGCATACATATGTTGTCATATTTATAGATAGACTCTTTCAATAAAGGTGATGTAAAGGTCCATTGAACAGGGTGTTTAATATTTGTATAGTTTAAATAGTTTATTATATTTATTATATTAGTTTATTATATTTTGTATGCACATGTTCGGACCCAGTATACAGTTTATACATGTCACTATAATGAACTCAATACTACACATAGTTTTGTCATGATCAGTTGATGTGGTTATAATATACAGTTATTCCAGAATGCTTTTTTACATTTTGTTTATTCACACATAGAATGAGCTTTGGCTCAGGTGAGCTAAAATGAACAAACAAAACAAAACAGGTGTTAAAATTCATTAAAAGTCTTTAATAGCAAATCATGTAAATTTCATGCAACCCATACTAATTTCATGATCATGCTATTTCAGCTTTCTAGATGGTGATATAAAAGTGTCAAAATATCAACCTTTGGAAACTAGTTTGAGCTAATTTTTCATCTTGTTGTAAAATAGTAGGCTTTCAGGTAGACATAGAGATTTATGAAGATAAACTGGGACAATCAGGATACAGGATTCTATCAAGTCAAATAACAAATAAGAACGACATTTGCCATACATCTAATTCCAGAGTATTCTGTCCTTTGTCAAATACCGTGTTTGTGTCATTGCCTTTTAAACATTTTTGAGGCGTTCTACAGTTTTATATACCTAAAAAGTTTTTGGGTTTGATTTAATGCTTTACGTCCCAGCCAACAGCTATGGTTATGTAGGGACGGTCAATTAAACTAACCACAATTTTTTCCTGGCAAGCTTGACTAAGCAGTTAAACAGTACATAGTTTATATATGACTAACCCCTTCTTGAATCAGCGGAAGGGAGGAGAATGGCAGTAGAAATTATTTTATGATCAATCTCCATAAAAGTATGGGAGCGAACCAGGATCGAACTCGGGACCATAAACATTTGGTACAAGTGGCCCTAAGAAGACCTATTACAGAATTCAGGAAACATTTTATGCATATCCAGATATTCCTAAAAGTTCAAAATACATACACAACCTAAATAAATAACATTTCTTCTAACTACACAATATTGTGCAAGATGTGTTTTGTGATATGAACTGTCTTGCAATGTGATTGTGTTCTTGCTATTTCTGTGGCCATATTAGAATTTTGCCTCTCGTCTACAATAGATGCTGTCGGAAATAATGGAACGAATTTTGTCTCCAGAACCAAATTTCGACACAAATTGGCACATTGGTTGTTGAAATCCTATACTTTTTCAGGACATTTACGCCGCAGTGGGACCAATTCAAAAAATGAGAAATTGATATCAAACATGAACCAATTTTTGACTGTCACATCCGTCTTGCAATTTGTCTGCTTCGCCTGTCTCGTTGTTTCTGAGCATTGTCGTAGATTTACAAACCTACACTATGGGACAGCTTGAACATTCGGCGAACACAACTGACCAATTTTTAACAGAATAAGATTTGGGATATTCGTACGACAAGCGGTTAAATTTGGGTTGTCGATATTCGCTTCGCCAAGAAAGCCAAAAGTCTCGAACGTTTCTGTTGCTATGTATGTCTGAAAATATCCCTACTCCATGGAGTTGCGTTCCGACTGCATTGGTCCGCGTGACTAGATGGAAGTAGATCAATGTTAAGCTAAAACCTTCAAACCACATTGAGCCAATCTGAACTGCCTCAGCCAATTCCGCGAAATGCGAACGTGAAGCTGACGTTATATAACGCGCGACGCTGACGTCACAGAAACCATGTCAACACAATAACAAGTGTGATTGCAGCAAAACAAACGGCTTAAATGAAGTTTATGTATTTTCAATAAAATATCGCTATAGCGATATTTTATTGAAAAAACATAAACTTCATTTATTCTGCTGTTTAAACTTTTCAGATAATCAGACTTATCGATTTTATAAAAAAAACCTAATTTTCCATACGCCAGTTCCGGCCAACAAAATGGAGCTTATTGGTATATAGTACTACGCGTAATACTCCTTACATACACCTGAGCCATGATTCGATTCTCGAATTGTGGCGGACTTTTCCAAATGCATATTGAGCGCCTGCATTATCAAACACAATAAATGATCTTTGTGCCCAGTCTGATCAAATATTTCGCTGTGCACGTGTATTAACAATTAGTCAATAGTTCCCAGTTAAAGCACACATTAATGAACTGATCTTACTGGGTTGGTATCAGGGACAGATCAAGGCTTTCTGGAAAAGTGGGTTAATATGTATAATGGGGCTTTTCTGATGTTATCTCATTTTTCTTAAATATCCCATGAAAATGAAATAATTTGGTCTCTTTGAGACCAATTTATTTCATTTTCATATGATATTCAAAAACGGGGGGGGGGGGGGGGGGGGCAGGGAGGGAGGGGGGTTCGAGCGGACCCCTGAATCCTCTCTGGATCCGCCACTGGGTTTCGAGGCTGGCCGGAAACTTCATTGTGTGCAGAGTCTACTTTGTTGGTTTTGACTAAAGCTTGTTTTTCTGTGAAGCAAGGCTGATGTTTTTTCTTTTCATCTTTCCAAAGGCTTCTCTTCTGCCTTATTCTAACGATTCTGACACAATTACTTGGCCGCTTCAAACCAACCCGTAGCATTTGCAAACCTGGAAGACATGAGAAAACCAAGAAAAGAAAAGACTAGAAGACTAGACCAGCCTATGCATCAGCATATTTTGATCAGAGTCTTTGCATTCCGCACGAAAAAGATTGGGTCCAAAGTTACCAACAGACTCTGATCAGACTGGGCGTATGCACTATGCACTGGCTGATATTAGCATTCGCCTTGCGCATATATATATATATATATATATATATATATATATATATATATATATATATATATATATATATATATATTCATTTTAATTGGTTTGTCATGGCATGGCTCAGTAATGTTCTGATCATAATGCACATTTGCATAGACTGATCCTGGTCTGCAGTTGGCTGGAAGAATATAAAATGGAAAATATCAATATGAATATTAGATCAAAGGACCTCGAACAACATCACTATTTACATTTTACATACATTTTTGTATTTGTCGAGCTGAACACGAGCCTATGTAAATAATACATCGGGCCAAGATTTCCCCTATTTTTACCATCTATTTCTGAGTCCATACTTAACCCTTAATGCGCCAATCATAACAAAAGTCGTCTGCTTGTCTCGTCTGATGAAATGTTTAAGAAGCCTCTATGGCAAACAGTGTGGACCCAGATCAGACTGCTCCTATAGGAGCAGTCTGACCCGGGTCCACGCTGTTTGCTTCTATACTTAATTCGTCAGTAATAATAGGCAATTATTTGCAGCAGACGACTTCAGCAGACGATATTTTCAGATGCTTTTTTTCTTGGCGCTTTAAGGGTTAATGTGGGCTCTACGAAATAACAATTCTTGTTGAAAGATACAATTTTGCTTAAAACGAATTGAAAGGATCATAAGGTATGTCACTTCAGAGGCTCCATGATCTTGCAATTGTCAAATACTCAAGTAAATAGAAATAAAAAGCAAATAGATCTTCTTTACAATTACATATATATTCATTTATTTTTCATATTGGAAAAGGACCTCGGACAGTTTCCTATTCAATCTGCCCAAATTTTGACAGCCTGTGGCTAGGATAATGCATAACTGACAACTATAGTTTTGTGCTTAAATCAAACCCTTACATTTAGTGCATCCAACAAAATAAAAATATTTTGAAAATATTGCATAACTATGCCAGGAATTTAGGGTTTAGGGGGTGGGGGTAATCTTTGTGACCAAATTTCATTTCACAGAAAGTCAAAGATTCGTCGAGTATTCACCTAAATACATGTAAATATTATGTTTGCGGCATAAAAATTGAGACGAAAGTGATGGGTTTGCATAAAATTCGGGTTGAGAAGATTAAATTGTTTCATCTAAAGAAGTGTGCTGTCAATGGCTTTTGACTATTACCTGTAATGTTTCAAGTTCATCCAGTTGACTTGTGCACTGAGGTGTTTCATATCTGCATACTGTATAAATCATAGTCTAGATAAACACAGATGTTGAGTGTAAAATCGTTAATATTTTTCTTACACATCAGATTTTATCTACAATTTGGTGCTTAAAAGAACCGTCTCATCGCGACGGTTCTTTTGAGTACCCACAACATATGTTTTGGTTGAGAAATGAGACAATTAATTACTTTGTTAGCACTCATAACTAAAGCTCTGATACATGCCATTTACCTACAGGTCTTTACAAAATAAGTTTCTAAGAAGGTTTTATAATAAAGCGTTTTTGAGCATTTTGACATCGTTCCCCCCCGTGACCAATCATGCCGTTTTTATATGATGTGTGAAATGTAAAACTACAACTGTATGCAAAAGGATTAGTTTGGTCACGGGGGGGAAAGCACTTCAGTAAAACTTTTTCTATTTTCTATATGTTGAATAGCAAAAACAGAGTTTTCAGCCCATAATTTTTCAATAGGTACTTGTCCAATGAGAAAACGGCTTTTGTGGATAAGTCGAGGATTGAACCTACTATCTTTCTCATAGAAAAAATATCATTTTCTTTGAAACTTTTCTCTGGTCATTTTTATGGGCAATCCTTCATTAAGACTGTCCGAGGTCCTTTGCAATGATAAGAGTATTTCGGCATTGCCTAGTTGAGCCTTACATGACCGCATTGGCGCAAACGCACTTATCGTGCAAATATGTACACTATATCGAAATGGAAGAAGGTTCAGACCAAAAACTAGACGCTTTAGTATGGGCGAATCCAGAGTTGTTTTTTTTTTTGGGGGGGGGGGGGGGGGGGGGGGTCTTGACACTACCGCCGCCACCCCTGGAAAATCACTAGTGGCTATAGATTTCCTTAGAAATACTGATGCGGACCCCTCGAGAACTTGAGCAATTGGACTCCGTGGGTACAATTGCTTCTAGAGGGAAGTCCGTACGGCCCTCTGTGAAATATGTTAATTACAAAAAAGCATAAAAAACGTTGTCAGGATCCGCCTACGCTTGGCCCCATTATTAATAAAGCTTATAGCGTCCCAAAAATAGAGCATGATTGGCAAATAGAACAGACCAAGATGAGTCGCGCATATAAAATTCATGATATGTAAAAGACTCGTCGGCTAAAATGAATTAAAGAGCTGTGGAAGGGCATTTAGGCATTATCTCCTGCAAAGATACACGTTGTAGGTGCATAGAAGAACGGTCTCATTTAGACGGTTCTTTTAAGTATCCAAAACGTATTTCTTGACTGGGAGTTTCGAAAGCCACCTAGGAAGACGCCATAATTATAATCGTATTCCATTATATCCCAAAATTAAGTGGACTTTAGCGTTTGTTTTGAATTATCTGAGTCAGAGTCATCGGACTATTCTATTATACTTAACAGCAAAAAAAACGCATATTTTGCATATTTAATAGTTTGTATAAATTGAGTGTTAAATACTGATCTAATAATATGAAAGGTATCAATGATGTATGGAAAATGTGTATAATCAAATGTTTTACAACCCGATAGCTCATTGGAATAATGCTAATAAAGGTGGATAACTCTGGGCGTAATGAAATAATACATAATTATGGCGAACTTCGAGATGCTGTATGCCTAAAACCACTGAATGGATTTTAATGAAAATTACTCTGCGCCATGCTCAGGACATACTGACTATTTTTAAGGATTTAGTTGTCCAGAATTCATCAAGGTGGACCGATGTGATCGAGTTACATTATTACACATTTAGCCGGAAGTATGTATAAGACAGGCAAGTAAGTGTCCAAGCGATTGTTTAAAACGGTTCCGTTGGACAGTACCTTACTTGACATCAAGCACAGTGTACCAGATTTTCTTCATCCTAAAGATTCCGGTGTTTTTCAAGACCAATGTAAAAAAAATTAAAAAATGAGGATTTTTGGATCTGCAGTATAATTCCTACAGCAATAATTTTAAAAAGTGTTATGCTGTTTTCTTATTTGTTACATTGTTTTGTCGTGACATCCAGCGAAATCGGATTCAAAATATGACTCTTCCAATGTAGGGCACTGTTTTAGTGGTTTTTGCATTAATTAACAAAAGTAATAATTAACTGTGAAATGACGAATAAAGTGGCCCGGAACGAAAGCATGAATACGGTCAAACATATTCATATAATTCAGGTAAGTTTTGATTTCGGTTTCTGGTATTAAATGAATACTGAATAATATGCGTTTCTTTTGCTGTTAAGTATATGATTTCAGTACAATTGCGGACTCTTTTTTGTGGTGTATAGTAATCTACAATTTTTCTTTCGTTTCAGAGGTGCGGAAATTTCGCGAGAATTACAAGACGGCCATGAAAAGGGCTAGGATAAAATTCGACGCCCCGAAGCTTCAGGCTATAGACTTTTACTACAAGCGCTACGATCAAACACATAATGTGGAGTATGAGGCGGCTTTGAACATAACCTTTCAGCTACCCAAAGGTAATCAATCATACGCGGATCCAGAAAATTTGTCAGAGGGGGCCCAACTCTGACAACGTTGTTTTTTGCTTTGTTTTTTTTTAAGTTGATGAGGGGAGAGAGGATCCCCAAATACCACTAAAAGCGGGCCATCATCTGCCCGCCTGAGTACTGGCTTGGTTACTGTGTGATTTCCCATGGGATCTGTAAAAGTATTGCTAAGAAAAACTATATTTTTTTGATTTTGCAGGGGCACGCGTGGTGGGGGGGGGGGCGGACCCCCTGCCCCCCCCCTCTGTATCCGAGCATGGTAATAAAAATAGTCAAATTATGATGCCAGATTGAAATGTGCCTGTTAACTGATCTCATATGCGTAAAGATACCATTGAAGCTTGCATTTGCAGCTACTCAGTGATGCTATGGCATATTTTTTTGTCCTGAGCATGTATTGCGCGGATCCGCAGCCTCGTCAGAGCCTTCGCTGTCCACATATAGGTTGAGTAACAAAATCTAAAAAAACTGCACCCTTACTTACTTTCATTAAAAATTTCGCTATCTTATGACAGTCCGTTATTGCACGACCCTTGGGTCTGCACTATAACCACTATGTGAGTCTGTCCATCGGTCCGTCCGTTAGCAGTAAGTGAAAATGCTCATAACTCTTGAACCACATGGTAGATTTTTGATCCAATTCTGCATACAAATGCATGTCAACATTATCTAACCACTGGTATGTGTTACAGCCTTTTTTGATGGACGAGGGTTTGCTGAGCATCAATTCAGTCGGTTGTGGTCAGTTACTAAAAACGTCCATAACTTTTATTTGGAATTAATTTTGCATACTTAATTATTTTAACATTGTCCGGCCACGTGTATGCAAAATGGTGACGAGGCTTTGCCGAGCATCATTTTGGCGGGTTGAGGTCGTTTAGTGAAAATGTTATTAAATCTTGAACCGCACCATATATTTGATAAAATTGTGCATACTTTTACGTTTTTTGAAAATGGCCAAAAATGACAAAAACACAATATTAGTCATGCCGGGATTCGAACCACTGTGCGTCAGGCTGTTGGATTACAAGAAAGCATCCTAGACCACCCGGCCACCACGTAAGGCAATCTATGTTGGTCAGATTAAATTGCAAGACCCTTTGGTCTATACTATATTGCACGACTCTTGGTTTTGCACTATAAACATTATGCGAGTCCATCTGTCCGTGGTCAGTAGTGAAAATGCTCATCACGGGATGTGCAGATTACTGTCAGTTGATTCATTGTCAGGAGTTCCAAGTCAATATTTATGGGAATCATGGCGGCACAGGCTAATCTGAGTCTTCAATGGGAGCACGCTAACGTGTACCCTTAGCTGGACACCGTCTCATTATTAGGGTAAAATCAGGTAACTTCGGACATCAGGTAAATTCGGATAGCGACCTCGTTTGATTCATATTATAATTATTGGAATAAAAAGAAATAATCAACTAAGCAAACAGTGAAAATCCTGATAAGACGACTCATAAGGAGCCGTCTCATCTGGATTTCCACTTTTTGCAAATGTGTGTCCGAATTTACCTGGTATCCGGAGTTTCATGACTTTTTCCTAGAGCATTGTCATGATAAAACTTGCACAATGGCATGTTATAGGATAAAGTCGGGTATATTCGGACAGACAGCTAAATTCGGACAGCGACCTTGTTTGTTTCATATTTCAAATATTGGAATAAAAAATAAATTAACTAAGCAAACAGTGAAAACCCAGATAAGGAGCCGTCTCATCTGGATTTACACTGTTTGCAAATGTTTGTCCGAATTTACCTGATGTCCGAATTTACCCGACTTTACACTACTTCGCAATAACTCAAATCAGCATGAACATTCACAATGTGCTATTTGGTACAGCTAATAATCTGCTACAATTCCACCGGCGATGCGTTATATCCTTGAGCAAGACAACTTATACCTTCGTTGCTCAGTACTGGACCTTTTAATGAAAACGTCCAGACATACTGAAAAATGATGAATGGGGCGTAAAGCCCGTTATACACAATGAAACTTTTGTATGAAACTGAGTGTTGCAGACATAAGTTTCATGATATGTACGTCTGAGAAACATGTTTCAAGAGATTTTTGGAGTTTCATGAAACTGTTTTTTCGAATAGGAAAATACTCTATTTCTTGAAACTTCCTTCATACTTTTCCAGACTATTAGCCAATCGCACTTCGGCATTTCCTGAAGGTCAGTTTACCTGTAATTTCTGCAAATGTGTATAAACAATTGAAAAGGGATCTTTTAGCTTGGTACAATATGGACGACAATGATTTTCCAACTAAAGACATAGAAAAGTTAATAGAGCTAAATGTTGCATTGCAATGACAACCAGACACAATGGGACAGCAATTTCGTCCTCCTCAGTAAGCACCATGTTGACAAAGGCTTTATGCATATATGTATAATTTTTGCGAAAAAGAGCAACAGGTAATGTCAAGTTGCATACAAAAGTTTCATCGTCTGTACAGTAGGTTATGATACACAAAAACAAATCATACAAAAGTTTCATACAAAAGTTCCATGGTGTGCATCGGGCTTAATGCATCAACCCAAACAAAGGGGCGATATCTTCAGCAAGTCAATGAATGCTCTGATCAGCACGGGCATTCACGATTTGCTCTTTGGGTAGCTAATAATCTACGGTATCTTTCCCCTTCTAATTCTACCGGCGACGCAGTGTTATGTCCTTGAGCAAGCATTCATGGCTCAGTACTGGTTCAATTAAGGAAAACATCTCGACATGACTGAGACGTAAAGCATCAATTCAAACAAAGCGCCTATTTCTTCAGCAGGCCAATGAATGCTCTGATCAGCATGCGGATCAGCGTCTTCGCTGTTTTCTCTGAAGTAAGCTAAGAACCTATAGTATCACACCGGATAGGTGGCAATCAAAAACGTAAATACTATTGACGAACGTAGATCAACAATAGCTAGAAACAGAGTTTGCGACTGCCATTTGTCGCCCGATTGGCGACAAATGGCAATCGAAAACACTGTTTCTAGCGATTTATGATCCGCGTTCGTCGATTGTTTAGAGCGTTTTCGATTGCCACCCATCAGGTGTGAATATCTTTATTGCTGGAATGATGTTTCATGGAGCAAGCCGTGGCACATGATTTGCAGTGCTTTGTATGCTGGTTCATTCCTGTAAACATCTGGGTAACTGAAAATTGTCAGTGACTGGGGCGTTCAACTTAACAAACTACCCAACAGAGATGGTTCTGATCAGACTGGGCGGAAGCCCAGGCTGATCTGAATCATCGCTGGGTTGACACGACGGGTTGTTAATTTAGTCATGAGTAGGCTTAGATAGAGTTTTGCAAATACGACTGTTTTCAGGAAAGTCTGATGGCTATCAGGAGACGAAGTATCCAATGGCGGTATTCCTGAAGTTTCAGGGCGTAGACGATCCCGAATACAATGATTCCTTTTACAGTTCAAACAGTAGAGAGAGAATATTTCAATTCTGGGACTACAACCCTAAAATATTATTCCACAGGGAAAATCCGGTAAGATTTCATTTTCAACCGTACTAGTTCCCGGATGTACACAACACACTGTATAAGATGACCTTTGGCACGAAAACAATACTATCTATCTATCTATCTATCTATCTATCTATCTATCTATCTATCTATCTATCTATCTATCTATCTATCTATCTATCTATCTATCGATCGATCGATCGATCGATCGATCGATCGATCGATCTGCCTGCCTGCCTGCCTGCCTGCCTGCCTGCCTGCCTGCCTGCCTGCCTGCCTGCCTGCCTGCCTGCCTGTCTGTCTGTCTGTCTGTCTGTCTATCCGTCCATCCGTCTGTTTGTATGTCTGCCTGCCTTCCTGTCCGTCTGTCTAACATTTTGAAAGTATTGGAAGCGTGCATCTTGATTTCCCCCGCACAGTTATATAGACGGGAAAATCTACTTACTATAGACATACTGGCTGTGTTTCTTTGGCACAAAAACGGCGTATGCCGGTGCCTCGCCTACGCCTCCGGTTTACGCCTATCACATGACCGGGGATGGGTAGTAAGCAGCTGTAATCGAGCAAAAACGGCGCAACAGTACTTAATTTGTTATACGAACCGGCGGAACGGTCTTGGTTGAAATTCAGCGAGATCGGCGTACGCCGGTAGTGCGCCTATCGGGTATGCCGCCACCTAATCCAAATCAATCGAGTGCCCCGCCGGTTTTAGGCTACAACCGGCTTACGCCCGGCGAGGCCAAAGAAAAGCTCCCATTGTTTACTGTCGTCTCCTGGTGCCCGGTCACATGTTTTAAACTAACGGTACCGGGAGCCGACTCACGATAGTAAACAAAAAGCGAATAGTATATAACGTGTACTGACGATTAAATAATTTTGAGTATTACAGTGGAGCCTGAGGTTGTAAGTCTTGAGTTCATTCTCAAACTCAAAATAAAGGGCAATGATTGGCTGCTTGTGGACACGTATCCACAAGCAGCCAATCATTGCGCTTTATTTTGAGTTTGAGACTGTACTCAAGTTTTATAACCTCGGGGGCCTGAATATAAGGTTACACAAGTTGCACAGGCACGTGTCCGCAAGCAGCCAATCATTGCGCTTTATTTTGAGTTTGAGACTGTACTCATGTTTTATAACCTCGGGGCCTGAATATAAGGTTACACAAGTTGCACTTGTTGTGCACTAACATAAAACACAAAATGACCAAAATTGTTATGTCACGTGGTTTGGGAGCATTGGAAAATGCTCCCATAAGGAGCAATTAAAAATAAGCTAATTAATTTATTAGAAGCTTGGCTGGACAAGTCAAACAATCAATAAAAAGTATACCCTAGGTGATATTAAACTAATTCCCCAAGCACCTAGATAGATATTTATGATATCATAACCACGTGACGCGCGGTTCAGAATGAAAACATCAGTAACATAAACAACAAAATTGTCCCCACGCGCCCGCGGAAGACTAACGCACATGAATTCATTAGTTTACATGTACATAATATTTGAAACTAATCAAACTTCTTTTTCAGCAGAAATTCCACGCGATCCCATCCCCCCCACACCCCCACACTCCTCCCCAGTTTAGAAATAAGCCCAAATTGGCACTTCGCGAGTTCGAGCATCGTTTCTCGTATTCCCCCTTAAAATAACAAATTGTCCTTATTATGGCCATGCCCGGCCATCACACACACACATGCCCATCCCCTAACCACCAAACCATAGCGCGAATTAGAGCAACTTAAGGGCAGTTCTTTCTTGGATATTTGGAATTGGTAAACTGGTTAACTCAAAGTCTCTTCAGGGCATACAACTGCATCTGCGCCAGTCTTTCTGTTGGTGTGTCTGTCGATGTGACGGCACAGCTGCAATATCAACGATGGATGGATTGTGGACCAACAGGATAGGATACAATGAATAGGATGGATGCTCAACACAGATGAAGATTGGAATTTTGGAATTTTGTAAATATCGCGACGCGTTTGCCATGTCTAACAATTAACATGTCAGCGAAGCGAGGGGATGGGAGAGGTTAATTAATTCCTCTTCCGCTTCTCGCAGACCTGCAGAAACTATCCCCAGGATACTAATAATTAACCACTAACCATTAAAAACACTAATAACTAAACCCTCAACCTTCCCAAAACTTGCTCTGTATGTTACTGCCATGCTTCTGCATGCCCCGCAAATTTAAGGTTAATATACACTAAAGGTTTCACACGAGAAACCCAGAAGGTATATTATTCTTTGGAAGCCTCAATCAAAATTTCAATATAGGATGCTGGGAGAACTCAGAACACACACACATGTTCTGAGTCTTACCATACCCGAGCGGCGCCCTTTCCCTTAGGAATAAGCCCCCTATCCCCGCTTAAAATCCCTAAAATATATAGGCCATCACACGATGACGGGCCATTCTTTTAAAATGGAGTTCAAAATTTTAAGGAGCAAAAGTGAGATCTCTGAGGGGATCATTAACCACAAGAACACCGACTCCTCGCCAACCCGCTCCACAAAAACTGCAAATAAAATAGAAAAAACAAAATAAAAGAGGCAAATTTTATTCCCCAAAGCTTACCCTAGGGAAAGCTAACTTCGTAGACCGATGCCCGCGTCTGAGTAACACCGCCCGCGAGCTTATGTATACAAGGACTGGACGAAGAAGCGGAGTGATGCCCTGGATGATGTTACCTTAAAAACATCAGCGTACAGCTCACCATTAGGGGGAGCGGAAAACATAAACAAACAATAACAAAACTCCTTGCCCTTCCAGGCGGAACAAAAAACTTACACTTTCAGGAACAGTGGGGGTGACATTATGCAGACGAAATTGTCACGTCGATCCCCACAAGATTGAAACCTGTTTTAGAACATTTCCAAAATTCAAACTATCTAATGCACCACACTTTCAATTAATGCAAAATAGGCGTAGGATAAGGGCAGGATACAGCCCGAATTCCTTTTTTAAAGCCGTAGCGGTGCATAAAACTGGGTGTGCCGTGTGTGCTATATATGCCTAGTGCGCCGGGACCGCGGCACACCGTCAAAATAACTGAAAAATCATCACTTGTTGTGCACTTTATTTGTTTTAAATGATAGTAAATAAGTGCACTTGTAGTGCATGCCATGTGCACATTGGTGTAACCGTAAGAGCAGTGGACTCGCAAGATCGGCGAGAAACACTAACCAGGCCCCATGGCTATAAAAAAATTCATGCTCAACTCAACTGAGCTTCAACTGCTCATAAAAACTAAAACACTGACAAATGAAGAAGAATTTACTCTAAGTCTCTCAGCTGTTGTATTTATCATGCTAATGAATGTTAAAATGGCAACAATTGTTGGCATTTTAACATTTATGAGCAGGATAAATTTCATGTTCAGCTAAGTTGAGCATGAACATTTTTTATAACCACGAGGCCCGGTCTTTCCTTATTCAACATTATTTTTCAGCTCTAATTTACCGAGGAGGAAAACATCTCAGTATTGGCACCTACTCCTAATTACTTCACCCTTTATATTGGCAAACTATATTGCTATTTTGAGCTAAGGGGTAATTTCATGTTCTATCTTAAACTGGCCAAAAAGGAATCGTGTTGATTCTTTGTTATAAGAAGTAGTGTGTTCTGGTTATGAGAAACAGCTACTTTTGTTTCAAATCTACTTAACCCTTTACCTACTACATGTATATAACGTCGTCTGCTGATAACTTTTGCAAACAGTTTGGACCCCCAGATCAGGAACGGCAGAACGTTGGGCCTGATCTGTATCCAAACTGTTTGACCCTTTGATTATAATATTCCCGAAAGAATTTTCCAAAAATGTCGATTTTGAAAACAATCAGCAGACGACAAAAACATGCAAAATTACCCAGCATGCAAAGAGTTAATACGAGAGAGACAGTTGAAATAAAATGTGAACAAGCAGGAACTTTTTTCTCAATGGTTCAAATTACCGATCGAGTACTTTGTTTCTATTGGACGTTTTCTACCATTCAACGTTTAAAAGAAACTTCCTGATTTGCACTGGTCTTCCTTGATGAGATACTATCGCCTGCAAAGGAATTCTTTTACCTCAAATGAACAAATTTATCACTTCTGTTTCAAAAGACTTCAAATCGCTTTTGAAACATACCAATGCACATTGTATGGTGACTGATAAAGTGTCAACCCTCATAATATGAACGATGTAACACTTCAGACACTATACATATATATTCTGAGGAAGTCCTTTGCTGGCTATTTTGTTTGTTTGTTTGTTTGTTTGTTTTGTTGCATTACGTCCCAAGTTAACAGCTATTGTCATGGCAGGACGGTCAGTTTATGCTAACCACACTTTTTCCTTGGCAAGCTTGAACAAGCAGTTAACCAGTACTTCGTGCACATATACTGACGTCAAGAAAAACGCCCCATCTTAAAATAAACGTGAATATCTCTTAGACTGATCAGACTAAAGTTATAAATTTTAGTGCATTATAACATCTTATCAGTCACGCGTATCTCACGAAAACAAAATTGCTGAAAGAATATTTGAGGCTGAGAAAACGACCTCGGTTTGAGACAAGGGTCATCATTTCGATCGACACAAGCTTTTAGCCACATTTTCTTTGTTTCCAGACACAATCCGTTGACAGAAAAAAACCGGCTTTACCATTGTAAAACAGTCTCTTTTTTACCAAAAATGCGTTTATAATGTTAAGACAATGTTTGTATGCGTCTGCTGAGCGAAACAACTTACCCCACCCACCTTTTCGCCATGCATTTCAGTAAAACTGTCATGACTCTGCAAAGTGGGTGAAAAGATTGTTACGAATCCTATGCAAAGTTCTTAAGTCTTTAACCAGCGACGATTGCGGAGGAAACGCATTCTTGCAAGTGTTCCAGACGGCCGCTTTGGGTGACGTTAACGTAGACTAACGACTGGCCATTGGGCGTTACAGCTCATCTTAAATAACCTAATTTTATGTAGGCATATTCTGTGTACATTACCTCATGTACCACCTTATCATTTTTCCATTGCTTAAAGGAAAACGAGAATGTTGGCAAGTTTCGTAAACGGACCTTACATTTTGTCTTTAATTTGATGTCATAATTTCATAAAATTATTACTCGCAAGCACAACTGTTTGAAAAATGATCCAAAATTTATTCATTGATAAGCAAAACATTTACGGCACAAACTGGGTGCAAATTCAAATTGAAATCATAAGTGATCGATGCACAATGCCGTCATGTGTACGTTGAGCCTGTATGACGTCATCGGAATAACGCGTCTCCTGCATATCAAAATTAAAGTCATTTTTCAAAATCGGCCAACCTCTACATAAAGAAGCAGTACGTGGCTGTTCATTTTTGTATATCATAGCTGAGAAATCAGTGATAATGAGTGAGGCGTTTTTAGTTGACGTCAGTATACTTTCACTTGTAACAGACAACAACCCTTCTTGAATAATCAGCGGAAGGGAGGAGAATGACCATAGAAATAAATTCATGATCAATCTATACGAAAGTATGGGACCGGGCAAGGATCGAACTCGAGACCCCTGGATCTGCAGTCAGACTCGCATATGTTGCCAGACACGGTACCGACTGCGCTATGCGACCCGGTATCTTTACCGGCTATATTTAAAAAAAGCTCAAAATAAAGTTAAGTGATATGCTTATTTTTTTTTTTTGCAGAAGAAATCCTTTTGACAATCAAAGTGAAAAATCCATTCCGCTTTTGGTTCGGCCGAAAATGCGTCATTACGTAGTGACATTGTGAGCTTACAGTGAAACAAGGTACCGTTCTTCAAGCTTCAATGTACGCTCAATGCATTCATTAGGTTGACTACGGTGTTTATTAATATTATAGACCAATATATTATTATTATTATTATTATTAGTAGTAGTAGTAGTAGTAGTAGTAGTAGTATTACTATAATTATTATTATTATTATTATCATTATCATTATAATTATCATCATTATTATTATTATTATTATTATTATTGCAGAGAAACATTAGTTATGATTGTTTGGTCGGATTGGACAGAAGAAAAGATACACAGGCGTTAGCATACACGGTTACCTTGGAAACTGCCTTTGGACTCAGCGTCACGTACAACTGCACAGTCTATGGTAAAAAGAATTTATTTTATTTCGCAAAATTATCTCTTTAGCTGTCGAATAATGCGCCAGCTTTTTTTAGCAGTCGAGTCTTTCTAAATTCAATAAAACAACAGAAATAGAGACACATGAAAATCAGTCGTGTGTGTTATGTGTGTGTGTGTGTGTGTGCGGAGGGGGCCATAGATCCAGATAAGGACATTTTGTTTGCGTAAAATTTCAATTATTTTCTTACCCATTAACTTAAAGATGTGTTTTGGGTGCTCAAAAGAACCGTCTCATTGAGACGATTCTTTTGAGTACCCACAACATATGTTTTGGATGAGAAATAAAGAAAATAATTTGCCATTACATACTCTTATCTGGAGGCCTGGGGGGGGGGCGCTGGTCCTCATTTTATGAAATCATCAACGTAGTTCTCAGGGCCGTTCGGCCTCCCTCCAGTTGCTGCCCGAGAGGGGGAGGAGGGGGCGGGGGACGTTCCAGATTTTCTAAGGAAACCTATAGCCACACCCTAGTTTAGAAAGGTATCCAAACTATTTTGTACATTTCTCAATGAAAACACGCTTACAACGTGCACAAGAAATGTTTTCATGAATAAATTAGTAATATCATCAATTTTGATAGTAAGAGTGTTCTATAATTATGTCAATACTGGTGACTCCCAAAAGAGTATGGCAAACATAGAAGACAGAGATAAATCATTTCAACATGGTCTTCACTGTTTGTTAAGACAAAAACGATCTTTATAGAAAGCAATACACCTGTATTTGGAAATTATAATCAATGACCCCTCGATATAAAGGACCACCCGAAGTTTATTAGAAGAAATAATCAACTAGTACATAAAGGGTCAAATGGCTGACATGTTCTTATTCTGAGCTGTTAGTTACATAACTAAAGTATTTTTTCAGTTAGGACTGATTATAATAAATACAATAAGGCTTTTGGATTTCTAGCTAGCTACAATACGAGGGGTGATGAAAAAGTTCTTAGCTCCTTGTACTTCAGGCTACCAGAGAATGAAAGTTTGATCATTACTTTTCCAATGTAATCTCCCTTTAAGGTAATATACTTAGCCCATTTCTGTTCGAGCGTTCTTATCCCTTCAAAATAGAAGGCCTTTTCCTAGTCCCCCAAGTACTGATTTACTGCCTCTAAGACGCCTTCATTGCTTCTATACTGTGTACCAAGAAGCTGGGATTTCAGTTTTGGGAACAGATAAAAGTCTGAAGGAGCCATATCAGGAGAATATGGAGGATGAGGAAGGATTTCAAATCCACATGACGTGTGGGCAGGGGCGTTGTCCTGTAAGAGCAGAACACCATGAGTCAGTTTTCCTTGCCTCTTTCTTGCGATTTCCTGGCGTAGCCTCCTCAATTTGCCTGCATAATATGCACTGTATATCGTGCGACCTTGCTGAAAAATAATCAATCATGATCAACCCTTGACTTTCACAAAAGATTGAGGGCATCACCTTCCCTGCTGAATAAGACCTCTTTAATTTCTTAGGAGGGATGAGCCAGGATGCTTCCATTGTTTGCTCTGCATTTTTGACTCTGGTTAAATTGGTGAACCATGTCTCATCTTGAGTTACAACTCGCTCAATAAAATTGCCAGGAGCATCTTCATAGCGAGACAGGAGATACCTAGACATATCGAGCTGAGTCCTTTTCTGATCATCTGTCAACATTTGCGGCACCCATCTTGCTGAGACCTTTGACATGCCTAAGATGTCAGTTAGGATTCATTGTACTGCCCCGAAACGTATGCCCTATTCACTAGCTATGCTTTGCAGGTCTCGCCTCCTATCACACATAACAAGGATGTGCATGACCATGACATTTTCATCAGCGGTGGCATCTTTGGGGCGGCCAGACCGTCCATCGTCTTCAACGCTCTCTCTTCCCCTCTTTTAAACTCTGCTGTCATTTTTTTCACTGTGCTATAAGGAGACTCCTTCCCAAGGGTTTCCATGAAGTCTTCATGAATAACCTTGAGAGGCATTCTTTTCGTACAGAAGTACTTGATAACCGCTCTGATTTCAAGTTTAACAATTTTGTAAATTTGTCGCATCCTCCTCTCTTAAAAGTGATTTAGATAAGCAACCAGGAATGACCACATGCTTTTCACACCCCCAATGTTCTTAAATTAGATCAAATGACCAGCTGACAAAGATTTTAATTCAATGAATCTCAAGGAAGTATATCAGGCCAAGAACTTTTTGATCACACCTCGTAAAAACTATAGAAGTCAGAGACAGTCAGACTAGCTACGCACCCATTTCAGTACAATTGTTCTTTTTTTTGTCCCTCTGCCCAGGGTTGCCACGGTCAGGGAAAAAGTTTTGGAAAATGAAAAAATTTCCAGGTCAGGGAATAGTAAAGGAATTACATTTTTAGTCATGGAAATTTTAAAAAAATTAAAAAATTCATGGAAAAGTCAGGGAATTTCAAAATTTTCCTAAAAAGATGCTAGTTAACAGGCTTCTGGAAATTTTAGTTTCCATAATTGCAAGCAATATTAGAAAAGGAATGTTTCTGAACATAAATTGCAAGCAATTTATGTTCAGAAACATTCCTTTTCTAATATTTATAGTTTAAGATTTTTCTTTAAAGATTAAATCAGCAAGTTCAAATATTTGTGCAAAATTATTGAATAGTCGATGGATGAAAATGGCTAAAATTTGCCTTCAAAAGGGTCTGGAAAACTGTTGAAAGTCAGGGAAAAGTCAGTGAAAAGTCAGGGAATTTTGAAATGGATATTGAGTGGCAACCCTGTCTGCCTTTGCAAAGAAAAGTGAGGGGACATAGTAATCGGCATTCCGTCCTAGCCCTTCTGCCCCTCTTCAAGTAGTAGGTATTTTATATGTATACAAATACTCCTACAGTTTCCACCAATTCCTTTCAAATTTTAAAGGTGTTTAGGCCATGATCTGAATATATGCATATTGTTTGGATATAATCCTCAGATTATGTTTTGTTTCATTTGTCACAAAATGAACCTAGTCATTTTTCCAGCAAAAGTGAATAGATACTAGATATCTTGTGTAGGCAACTCCTCCTACAGTTTTATGCCGATTCCTTTGAAACTTTACAGGTTTAAAGGAGTGTAATGCTGAATGTTTGAAACTTTACAGATGTCTTAAACATGGCCTAAATATGAGCTGAGTTTTGGATATTATCCTCAGATAATTTTTGTTACTTTTTCACCAGCTGAGTTTAGTCACTTTTAGGCATTAATTACCATTAAAGTGACTAGAAACAACTATCATTTGATACTGTATCTCCTGGAAAGTTACAAGTGCTTTTGTCATTATCTCAGTTTTTATATAATCCTCAGCCCTTTTTCAGGATATGAACTTAGACATTCAATGCTATCAATGTCTATATATAGGCGGTACCTTGTGTACACAACTGCTCCTAGTTATATACAGATCTTTTTGAAACATTGCTGATGCTTATGTCATCGCCTGAAGATATGAATGTGCTTAGGATAAAATTCTCAGATTAAGTTCTTTCCTCTGTTTTGTGTACTTAGTCACTTTAACTTACTCGTTTTATGATATATATATAAAAGACAAACATTAAGTGGTGGGGACATAAATTCTCTGAATTTGCTTATGAATTTTTGTGCACTTAATTATTGCATCATTATCATGATCCTGACAATGACGCACTTCACAGAGGTTCGTACGAATCCCAGGGGGTACTCTCATTTTTTCTTCATGCGTAGGCCCGAGTTTAGCATCTACCGTTCACTCCTAAAAATAACAGGAATTTCAGGCACCCCAAAAAATATTTGAAATTTTACCAACCCCCAAAAATATCACCCATTCTGTACCTTGAACTTAAGAAAAGACCCAAAATGCATAGAAATGACCACTAAATATAGTCCAACTTTGTGATGACCCACAAAAAAATCCACAAATTCTTCATACTCCAAAAAATATTCAGTTTTCTGTGAATCCCCATATATATTGAAATTCAAATTTTTGAACCCCCAAAAATGATGCGAGCCCACACATGTATGAAAATATCAGAGTACCCCCCCCCCACCCCCCCGGGTACGGACTCCTTCGAGAAAAAAGGTGACCAATTGTTTCTCGAGGGATGTCCATATCAGAATTTTTTAGAAAAGCTACTTCTGACTTTCCAGGTGGATGGGGGGGGGGGGGTCCTTTCCCCTTATACCTCCCTCCCCATCTCTTTGCTAGTTTTGTTATGCACTGTCCCTATTTTTTAGTTTCCTTATCAGTTAAACAGGGTCGTGAACAGGGCTACACGACGGAATGGCTTCCCGCTATAGCAACATACTTGAATGAGTCTGGGAGGTCATTGGAGGTTGTATTCGAGGAATATCCTCTAAAGGATCCCGAACCAGGTGGTTATACGGCTGTTCTACTTTACTACAACGTGAGCCTAATACTCCTGCATGATAGATCTGTTGCAGATTTCAAGAAGGTACTGCTGCTATTTTAAAACCCTGTGTATAGGAGTGACTCCAAAATGCGTATTTTGGCAAAAGGTCTAGATGAAATGGCGCAAAAGGTGACATTTCATCAGGGTCTATGTTATTTTCTATGAGTACAAAATCTTCTGAGAATGAATTTGTAAAATTCTAAGCTGTTATCTCTTGATATATACAGTGGCATGCTCCAAGCATATTGGATCAAACCAGAAAGATGACTCTATTGGTGCATAAAGGGTTAAAGGTTTCCCCAATTAATCAATTTAATAAATGGTTTCTTGCTTATGGCAACGGAGTTAAAGTAAGTAAGGGTGCAAAGATCAGGATACGATACAATCAAGTACCACACCTGACCCAGGATACCAATGGAAAAGTGACAAACTCACAGTTAGACATTACAAACGAGAGTCATGAGGTCAGCTCTTTCCAAGCAGGTGCCCACAAGGCACATATAAATAGACGCACACAAAGGCATAGCAAACGCAAGACAGAAAAAACATAAAAGATCCACAAAAGAAGTACTGCTTTGGAATGGTCAGTAAAATATTTTACTGGAGGGCTTAAACCCGTTTTACGGCACGCCAACCTCACCCTTGATTCAGATATGGATCAAGACACATAAATATTTGGTTTGCATGAAAGACCCCTAACTTATCAATGCATCATCTCCTAGAACATATAAATCAAGATATAACAAGGAGATAAAGAAATGATAAGGAAATCAATTATGTATTTCAAGCTAAAGCAAAATGTTGCATTACAAAAATAGATCAAGAAATAGGATTGCTATCAAATGGGCCTCGGCGCAAGAAAACCTGTCTTCGAAGGTTGGCAAACAACAATGGCACAGACCAGCCTGCGTATTTGCGCAGTCTGATCAGCGTCTTTGTTATTCGCTTATTGCAAAGTATCATATCTAGACTTGCTGCGAGCGAAATTTAAATTTATTAGCTAGTCTCTGTAGCTGAGCAGGCTGGCTTGAATCTCACTTGTCTGAAACCCCAAAGACAGGTTATCTCGTGGGGAGGCCCAAATTTATGGTTGCTAAACAGTTGCCATGGCCGTTTATTTCTACTGAAAGATATTTTAAAACTATAGCTTTTGCTGATTGACTTTTACGATGGCAAAGTGCAGATCCTGATATATTACCTTATAACTTTGAATTCTAATTCAAAAATTCACATAAATGATTAACTATTTAGTTCTTCATTGATTTATTGTGATCAACGGGATTTGAAAATGCTGTAGTGCACATAGCATGCACATAGAGTGCACATGTACATTAGTGCATGTTCTCGATTAAACTTAGTGAACAAGGAATGTATTTGGTGTAAGGTTTTATCTGAACACACATCAGACATTTAGTTAAAGCTGCATACTCTGTAACTATGAACATTTTTTGAAAAAATATTTTCTTTTTAAATCATTTGTAAAAGTAGAATTAAGCTATGTTTTCACAATAAAAATGTTCAGTACGGCTGAAAAGTGCATGGAAAAGTGAATTATCTTATCAAATAGGTGTATTTTTCTCTTGTTGGTAATTATTTGCGTCCCTCCAATAATTATAGACCGTTGAATTTTAACATAAATGCAGTTGTTTTGATAGTGATAACTTATTAAGGTTAACGAAAATGGTAAAATGTTTACCTGAATTTGAGTATTTTTACTGTGTTCTTGAAAAATAAAAACATTATTTTTAAAATTAGAAGATCAAAAGTTACAGACTATGCAGCTTTAAGAGTACATAACAAAAAATAGTTTTCTTATTTCTGAATTAAAACATTTGTTGTGGGTTCTCAAATGAAATGTTTCATTGAAACATTTCTATTGAGCACCCAAAACATATATTAAAGCTGATGGGTTTTAATAACCATAACTTTCTTGTTGTTGAGGATGAATATCCTGTATTTTTAAATGTGCAAAATTTGATGCCTTAAGAAAAAATTTGATGCCTTAAGAAACGAATACTGGAAAACGTGGTATCAATTTGGTGATAGTTTGCAAAATTTCCATAACATTATTAGTACAAATAATCCTGTACTGATAAAAAAATGTGCATATATTTTTATAAATTGTTGAAACTTAAAGACGATGAGAACTGACTTTTATTCTAAATCTCAATCTACGGTCTCCAAATATTAAGAGAAATTTTGAACTTAAATATCAGTTATGTTACAGGCGATCTTGATAACCTAGACAACATTTTCATTAAGATAGAGATGTGTTGTTTGGTTTCTCTGGATGACTTGTAACATGAGGTATGGTAACAAAGTATGACAGCAAGGTATGATAACAAAGACCTCACTGCTACTTGTATTTTTGTTGAAAAACTATGTGATGTTTTTTTGGGCCTGTGGCCTTAGGTTACCAAATAAATGAATTTTGAATCTGGAAATCTTGAATCTTGTTAGAACATATTTACAATTTCATGCTCAAAATATTGCTTATCTAAACCTGTGACACACCAATTGATACGGCCTTTCATATTTATGTCAGGAAACTTTAAAAACGTTCACTAATTTAGCTGAACCAGCCACAAAGTAAGCTTCCAAGTTAGCATAAATGATAACTTTGATCAAATGGAAAACAATGTCACAAAGTGCAGGACTGGCTGGCTTTTTATGCCTTATAATAAATTAAAAACTCATGTCCCAAAAACAATTAAGCTATTATGGACATTACATGATATTCAGTTAAGCTATTAAGGACATATGGATCCAGCTGGTGTTCCTTCATAGGCGGTGGTTATGTTGTTGGTAATACATTGCTTGCTGTTTGCTCCCATTGTTTGTGTGGGTTTTGTGTAGTACTTAGTGTCCTGTCTACCTGTCTAGGTTTGCAATCATCTCGCTGAGGAAGAGAGAGCTGATTGCTTTACTTAATTGGGTACTTGCTGTCTAATAAATTTCATAATTCAGATAATCTTTTATCCTAGCTTTAAGTGTACATTTAATCTTGAAACTCGCTACATTTTCCAAATAATTTCTTTATAAGATCGTTTTGTCTTCCCACCACTACAATGTCAATCAACATTATATTGAATACAGGAAATGTAGTTGAATGGCCAATGCGTTATGTACGTAAAAAGATTGATATTTTATTTCCTTTACATTTTTATTGGACAAGAATAGTATATAGAGCTTATTAATCGTTCCAATTAAGATATGGGATTTATAAACAAAGGAAGGTGGAAAATCAGATAAAGAAACGAGTATACAAGCGCGTGTTTCTTTACAAAATTTTTTCATCTTTCGCTGTAAATCTTTTAGACATAAATAAAATTACAGATTTTATATGCTTGGCGAATCGTGATATTTTTCTGTCAAGCATGTAATATACCTTTTATTGATTTATTTTAATTACAGGTGAACCCTGGAAACCATATCGTCTCATTTAAGGGGCTACAACATGGTGTTTACGTTATACAGGTATACTATTATAACCTTTGGGTAGTCATAAGGCTTAAGGTTGTTTTTCTAATTGTTCTATATAATATAGTGGGGAATATCAATTACTGACCTGTCAATTTATGTCAAAGCTTGGACCCAATTTATACAGTAAATTTGGACAAAATGAAATTTCAAATCAAATATCAAATAAATTTATTCAGCATAAAACATTTACAGCAATGCTTATAGCCTACAAACAAAATAAACAGGATAACATTACATTCAGACAAATATACACAACATAAATATAGATACATTATCCATCATCCGAGGAGCCTTTTCGTTTTATATCTCCCAAGATAAGGCGTAAATATGAGTGTATTTAGTGGTCCTCTATAGGTTATATACTCTGTATTTCCCCCAATAGACTATTTTGAGCCCACGTGCGGACTTTTGAAAACCATATAAACACCTGTGTACAATCAATGGAGTTTTTAATTGAAAAATGAAAGATAGGATGTATTTAGAGTGTTTGGAACACTTTAAAGTAAAAATAGTAAGTGAGTATGATCAGGAAATACCACAATCACAAACTGCAGACAACCCCATATACTTATTTGGGCATGGTGATAATGATACGATGCAACTGATTTTAATGGTAGATCCTGTTTTGAAGCAGTACTTAGGTGAGAGGCTCATGTAGGCCATGATCTTATATACTATGTATACAAGACAGTAATGGACCGTTATCCTCAGTATTAACTCCTGTAGGTTGGACACGTCCCAATCTTAGCCTTGTCAGAAATGAAATGGTAAGACAAATCGCAGGACTTGCCATTCCTGACAGTATTAACCCATTTAAGCAGAGTGGAATTTCCCATTTTTATCATTGAGGCTTGTACAGGAGGGTTACCAATATCCCGTATCCCTTGAAGTAAACCAGCAAGCATCCTACATCCCTTTAAGTAAACTGACAAATATCCCCATCATTAATTTTCTTAAATATCCTGTATTTCTGAAAGCAGGGAAATTATCCCTGTAACTACATACACCAACTATGGACAAAGGAGCATTTTTTTCAAGTACATCAAACACTATAAAAGCCTAAAATAGCTGTTATTAAGTGTTTTAATAGCATGACCTGAAGATGCCACAAAACAGACCGCATATCAACCAACTGCACGGCAAAAAAGACAAAAACACAGGCAGTCACAATACACATTAAAGTACCCAGCTTAGCTTCATTTTGCTGCAAGCCGATTGATAAATTAGAGAGGACACCAAGACCACACGACTAAACAACCCCTCAGTCCCCCCACACACGCCAAATGGCAGCGGCACGATAGCAGTATCACTTTACTACTGTGTTAACTAGCTTTCTTTGCAACCAATAGCTTTGACCCTCGTTCAAGAACAACTTAATGTCCTATTTTTCTTCTCAGTTGATGGACAAAACATCAGAAATCCGTTTTGTCAAGATTAATTAGCATACTTCAAAACAAACAAATGATGTTGTTGTTTTCTAAATGGATAATAGATGTGTTGCATCAACATACTAATCAATGATTATATATGAGCCAGTGCATGAGATTTCCAACAATGTGGCATTTTGACATGTGTAGACTCGGAAGAGCCTCTGCAGCCTCATTTTAAGCTTAGAAACTCCAAATGATGTTCAGTCAGTAGCTTAACACTCATAGAATATTCAAGCGACTTGCAAAGGCACTGATCAGACTGCGCGTATGCGCAGGCTGGTCTGAGCCTTTGCTGGTCGCACATACCACATTGTTAGAAATCTCATGCACTGGCTCATATTATAATATAAAAATACCCGTTCAGCGAACTTTCTGAATCGAAACGACTTATGGGGACCGCTATGTTAATTTGATAAAATTGCATGAATTATTGAATTTTTTTCCCAAAATATCACATCCCTCGCTCCCAGGTGATAAGACTATTTTATGCTCAGCTCACCTGAGCATAAACATCTTTTTTTTGGCAATTTAGATATATGAAGTAATAATTACATCTCTTCTATTCTGATCCAGACAAACGATCAATTTATTTATCGATATCTATGAATATTACAAATTCTATTCCAAAGTAAATAGAGAATGAAAAAGTGCATTATCTCTGGATCAAAGATGAGTTTGAAAAACTGAATTCTGTAGATATCCCTTTAGTAAGGGGGAAATTTACTGAATGTGCACATACACCACTTATAATACCTTATGATAGATGTCCATTTCGACGGTGACATTTTCATTCACATCAGATAAAAAATAGCCGAAATCTCTTGGATTGTCAATGTAAGGTTCAATATATCTGAGAGTAAAATTAATGATGGTTAAACTACAAAGAATATTATTAACTCGTTATGCGTCAAACACGACTGCAGCAGACAAACCCTTTTGTAAAAGCTACCATGCTTTTAAAGAAAATAAGGCCAATACCTCTGGTACCGAAGCCTCATTTTTGGACTTTCATATCTAATGATATTGTTTCTACCAAAATTTACAATAAATGTGACGATTTGGATTTTGCAATTGTCGATCTACCATTTTTAGATGTTGATGTTAGTAGCAGTACATCATATAGAGTTTATATTTCTAAACTCATCTGATTTGCTACAGCATCTAGCCATGTTGCTGACTTCAAGATTCACAATAAACTGCTATCTCAGAAACTTCTTAAACAAGGCTAACGGTATCATAAACTTCGCAAAACTTTTTTTCTAAATTCTATCGCTGATACTATGGTTTGATATCTAAATTCCATGTAAGTAGGGGTGCAAAGATCAGAAATCGATACAATCAAGTTCCACACCTGACCCAGGATACCAATGGGAAAGTGACAAACTCACAGTTAGACACCACAAACAAGAGACAAGAGGTTAGCCCTTTCCCAGCAGGTGACCACAAAGCACATATAAACAGACGCTCACTAAGACATAGCAAACACAAGAAAAGTACCGCCTTGGAACGGTCAGTAAAATAATTTACTGGAGGGCTTAAACCAAATTAACGGCGCCAACCTCACCCTTAATTCAGATGTGGATCAAGACACATATATAAAAGACCCCTAACTTATCCATGCATCATCTCCTAAAACATATAAATCAAGATATAACAAGGAGATAAAGCAAAGATAAAGACTCAACAGTAAATAAAACTGAATACCAGAGCAAAAGAAATCCAACAGATAAACCCCGATGGGCCCAGCAAACAGCCAAAGCATCAGGCCCTTACCATCTCATCAATATATAAGTCTTTAAGTTGGACCCATCATAGAGTCTGAAGTCTGACCCACCGGCATGCAATTAAAGAGGAAAGCAAAGTTGCCAACCGTGATTGAGTTGACCACCAAGCATGCAGTCTGTTGTAATACATTAATGATATAGCAAATCTTTTTTATAATGAGAAATTAGATTAATGAACTGCGCTGAAAAATTATCAGAGCCAGCAATCTTCTTCAATTTATACACCAAGTCACCATAGTAATCAGGTTCCGAAAGCCTTTGGTGCCAGAGAGATTTAAGTCTAACTTGGAATTTAGAAATCAAATCATACTATCGTCTATAAAATTTAGAAAAGGTTTTGTGAAGTTTATGATACAGTTGATGACATGTCAGATTCAAATCTCTCTTGCTCCAGGGACTTTTTATGGCAACTGGGTGTATACATTTAAGAAAATTGTTGGCACTAATAATGTTCAGCGTAATTTATTAAAAAGAAAAACCCATTATAAAAAAAATATCGTTATAACATTGATGAATTGCAACAGACTGCATGCTTGATGGTCAACCCAATCACAGTTAGCAACTTTGCTTTCCTCTATAATTGCACGCCAGCGGATTTGACCTCAAATTTTTTATACTTTATTGTAGTGTGTCAAAAAAGGTACTTGTAGTTTGGAGCTCATTGACCTGAAAAATGTCTGTACTCCAAGGGAAAGGGAAAGATATTTATTACAGGCTAATTGAAATTTAATGAGGAATTCTAACACACCTCGCCTATAGAGCCAATGCTATAAAAACGTGATTATTTCAAACAATAATTCACAGTTTGGAAAGCGCGATGAATGCGCGCATTAGCTGATGTCATTTGTTACTAAAAATGACGTCAGTCATGGCGTTTGACGGTGTGACATCATTTTTATGCTTGAAAGACGTTACAAATACATGTAAACTTATGCGACACAGTCCAACTATTTGTGGGAATTCTTCAGTGCAATGACGGAAAGTTGGAAGAAGCTGAAGACTTCAAATGTGTTATTGTCATTTTTGTGTGTTCGAATCTTAATAGATCAGCTATAGTGCGTGAATTGTTGGCTAGTAATTCCCTGTTTGTCGGCAAGTTGTACGAAGAAAAATCACTAGCACTGCGTGCTAGTGATTTGATCTTCTTTACAACTGACCTCCAAACAGTGAGTTATTACACAACAGTTCACTGCTAAAGTTGATCTATTTCTTAATAATTCCTAGAATACTGTTTAAAAAGAGCGAATTTTTACTTTATTTTAACCAGTATGGTACTTGTTGAAAGCTCGATAATCAGTGGTATTTGTTTGGCTTTTTAAGGTTTCCAAATGTGAGGAACCTGCAGATAAAATGTATTCAGACAACAAGAAAGAGTGTATATCTACCTTTTCCTATAGGATTGATGCTAGAAACATACCCTCTGATAATACACAGGGTAAGTATTATTTAACCTTTAAAGCGATAATCACAACAAAAGTCTAATTTTGTCATCTTGTGCAAAGTTTTAGGAGCCTTTTCTACAAACAGTATAGACCTAGATAAGACTGCTCCTACAGAAGCAGTCTGATCTGGGTCCACACTGTTTGTCTATAGAAGTACATTTGCAAAATATGTAACAAAACTTTGCAACCCACAACTTTCGCAGCAAGCCTATATGCTCTATCTAATCTTTCTCCAACTGTTCAAGACCACGATTGTCTGATCCCTTGACTGCTTATCTGTTTACTTATGTAATGTCGTAACTTTTATTTGAAACAGTATAAACCCAGATCAGACAGCATCTTTAGGAGCAGTCTTATCATTCTTGTAGTGTGTTCTCAAATGGTAAAATACTCAGGATCTCTAGCATTTGAATACATGCACCAGACGTAAAAAGCAGATCCTAATTTCGGAACAAATGTATTCGAAGGATAATGGTTCAAATTAAACACTTTCACTGCTAAATGTAGCATTAATGCAAACTCCCAACATTTTAAAAGCTATTGAGTAAATGTCTTTGTATTTCAGCAGTACACACATTTTTAATAAGTTCAGCATTACATATATTTTAAGTCCTTCAAAAGGAGAGGGGAGCCTTTACATGTGCATATCCAGAGGGAGACAGAGGTTCCTCCCTGCCCCACCGCCTTGTAAAATTGCAAAGCTATAGTGTTTCTTATCAATACTGGTCCTGATCCCATGGACAATCACAATGCTATAAAGCCAGTATTCAATAATGGGCCATCTGACAAAACTTTCTAGATCCGCACATGTTATTGTTTTCCTCTGCCTTCTTATCCTTTTTTGGCCCAAACTTTGTCCCAATGAGTTCTCGCAACGCCTGGAATATTTTTCTAAAGTTTGATTGATATGTATATTGAGCTTTGCTTTAAAGTTGGTTGACTTAACCAGTTCCTAGAGACATGCCTGCCCGCCCATATATATATATCATTAAAAGAATCAGATATTGCCCCTAAACCATATGGGCCTCGACGCGAGAAAACCTGTCTTCGGTGGTTTGCGAACAACAAAGGCGCAGACCAGCCTGCGCATCCGCGCAGACTGATCAGCACCTTGGTTATTCGCTTATTAGAAAGTATTATATCTAGACTTGCTACGAACTAAGTTTCAATTTTCTAGTTAGTCTCTGTAACTGAGGAGATTGAATTGAAACTCTCTTTGTCAGAAACCCCGAAGACAGGTTTTCTCGGGACGAGGCCCATATAAAGGGTGTTAGGAAAGTTCGTTCCGCAATAAAATTGTATTCTTCTAATTTTAGTTTTAATGTGCCTAATGACATAAATGCCACTGAGATTCTTTAAAGTCAAGACACTTAATGAGATATAAACAAAGGGGTGAATTAGGGGATAACTGTATTCAAATTTTTCATTTGGGGAGGTATATCGTCGGATATACGGTCGGAAATTTAGTTTTACGGCGACGCGTAAGCGGAGCCGTAAAACGTGATTTCCAAACGTATATCCGACGATATACCTCCCCAAATGAAAATTTTGAATATGGTTATCCCCATTCTAATGCACTATTTACATTTTCCCTTCAAAAAGACAGTGAAAATGTACTTTGTTGCTCCTATACGTCCAGCGACGCCAGCTGCATAAAACCGCTCGCCAGCTACATATATTCACTTGCCAACCAATGAAAAGCGACGTTACGTAATGACGTCGAGTTTCCGACAGTATATCGCAGGATATACTGTCGCAAATTTATGACGTAATTCAATCAGACGTCGCGTTGCATTTGAGAGTGCATTAGAATAAACTTTTATTTTGTTATGGAATAAATGATCTTCAAAATCAAGTACCCCTCGGAAATGTTTGGGCTCGAGGAGCAAAAAGGGAGGTGTATGGTAAAGGACCCTTGTCAAGTAATAGCCATAGTGATAAGAATATTTCCAAGTCAGTTAAGAAACCCTAAATGGAGCTGTCATTCATCTTACATAATACGTTTGCTAAGCAGCAATGCTGTAAAGAACCATGCACAATAAAAAATGATATAATTTTTGGAAAATATTAAATTTTTCTAGAACGTTTAAAAGACAGTACCTGAAGTAAACATAATTGTGTGAAGACATTCGCTTTCAGACACAATGCCAAACGCTATATAGTATCACAAGGAATAATAGGCTCACGGAAAATACATTTTTTCAGCATCCTTTCCTATTTAAATCATTCGAAATTCTATAATGAAGAGTGGGACGAACTACTTAACACCCTTTATGACCCACAACAAGAGAAAACTAAAATCATTGCTGTGAGAAAGGAGATGACTCAGAGATCAGCCTAGGCATAAGCTGAGCCTGACCAATCTTTACACGCTTAGATCCATAGTTAAAATGATTAAGCAACGCAGATACCCAGGCTGATCTGAGACTTTGCTTTAAAATTGGCTTTGACATTTCATAACTCAATTATTTTCGTGCTTGTAATGCAAGACACATTTAGTACACACAGCACCCACCGGGTGTCCGCTAAAGGCATAACATTTCTCGCCATTCAGTATAAATATGGTATCATATCTCAGAAACGTATACATGTATGGGTTAAAATATGATTTCTGGCACATATGCGATACATTCTCTTATCTCATGTGCTGGCCATTTCATTGATTTGAACAGATTCTCCTATTACCTATGCAGAGGATCGCAACTCCCTTCTCCTGGTATTGGCAGTGTGTCTGGGCTGTCTTATTGGGTTGACTATTGTTGCTGTTCTTGCCCTTATGGTTTTGAAGAAACGTACAAAGAGATCTGGACAGGAACAGACAAACCAAGGTAATGTTGATTCTTGTTAGGTTTTCATTGCCTCATTACAGTGTAAAGTTAACTTGATTTGCCTCTTTTCCTTTGAAGGCACATTGCCAAAGGCTAAAGTGAGCTACTGGTTTGGTAGGGGGCTCCGGCGTCTGTCGTCCATCCATTAAGTTAAGGGCTTAGTTTATTTTACATATATTTAGATTTTAAACTCAACACACCTTTGAAGTATAACTTGATTGTCCCAATAACAAGAACAAATAACTATTATTTTGTAAACTGTAATTTCCAATGTATCAAGTGTTAAACCATTTTACTAACTTGTGAATAGATGGAGAAATATAACCCTTACTCGACCCTTTTCTTGCTTAAGTTGGATTTACTGCTTGTAGAGTTTATCCAATCTCCAGAGGAATCTCGGGCATTTATCTGTCTGTCTGTTTATAAGTTCATCAATCCATCTGCATGTCTGTACAAATAGTTAGTAAGTCAATCAGGAAATACCACAACCACAAACTGCAGACAAACCCGTGGCACTACGAGGAAGGATCACACAACAATCACACGAGAAACTAGGAAGACGAACAATGCAAAGCAACCAGCTCTCTCTTTGCCATTAAGATGATTGCAAAGCTAGAATGGAGTAACGAACAACAAAACATAGAGAAATTACAGAATCCCACAATGGGAGCTACATTCAAAAACGAATCAACATCAACAGAACCACTGCATTTAAACGGACAGCAGCCTAACCAGTGGGTGCTTTAATTCATTTTGCTGGTACCTTAGATTCTCGGGTTGTTAAAGCACAAAAATGTTAAGCTCGCATGGCGGCTCCCTAGCTCTTGCAATGCACCATCACAAAGAAAAAATCTGATCAAATTAACACAATATAATGCAACAAACAAAATAGCTCATGACTCACAGATAGTCAGAGGTAAAGAAAACATCAAGTTGAGCCACAGTGGGCCTAGCCACAGACAAAAATCAGGCACCAAGCCACTGATTTAAGCTTTACATCACAGCCGTCATTGGGTCTGTAGACTGACCCACCATCATGCTATCAAAGAGGAAACATAGCTTTAACACTTTTGCTGCCAAGCACTTCAAAAAAGTAATACCTCAGTTTTTAGCATGTTTCAAGGACTCCTGAATATTGAGGGTATAAGGGTTCAACACTGAGTATCTTCAAAACTATTCAACCTATCACTGTGAAACTTTCACAGAATTTTGCTTATATATATAAAACTTTTATTTGAACCAATAATAAAAAAGAAAGTCACGTGACCTTTGGCGGCCATTTTGGAAGCCATGTTGAAAATATGATAAATGCCTATAAAACAACTATTTCATGCAAAAATTGATAAAACATCCATCTACATCACGTATCAAGCATTAGGATTCATTATGATATATTGTTTCATCAGAAATAAATCAAAATATAGCAGTTGAAGGGATTAATGCGTCCTGTATGTCGTCCACACGGACATGTTTTCGATATTTTGATTTCCGCGAAATCTAATGACATTTCAAACATGTTTGTAAAATCCATTCTTGTACAGAAAATCGCTGACCTCCCTAAAACTATATTATTATGTCCCCTGATTATTTTGAAATAAAGAAAAAGGATTTCTGTTCCTTCAAACGGTTAAAAATAGACAGCTATCAACTGTGTCTTTAAATTTCGACTGTAGTCACGTTTGGCAGTGAACGGTAAATTTGACTACAGTCGCGCGTTTGACAGCGAAAGTGTTAAACCATGATTGCCTCCAAGACCCCTGAGCCGCTTTTTCTGAAACTTATGTGAGATTTTCTCCTCGTTCTCTGTTTGCGCACCACGACTTTAAACACTTTGACTACTCCCTGTTAGTATGAATATGTATTTGATATACTGTTTAAGTACTGCTATATTTCTTACCCAGATCAGATATGCCTGCATTATATACGGCAGTGAAGGGATTAAATATATAAAATATCTTATATATATAATTTATACCCAACCCTAATTCCAAGAATGTGCGAGGATGGCATATTAAATATGGATTTGTAGCAAATAACATCACGAAGACTATGAATGACTGAGATATTCTTGATTGGAATGTCACTGATGCAGTACGATGTACAATACCTCAAACGATCGCAATATTGCAAATAATCATGTGATTATCATTAACAAAAACTACAGCTGTATACATAATAATAATTTAATTTGCCTCTTTGTTGGGGACAGCCTCCTGACAGTCTTCTCACATTCCCCAATAGGTCCTTGAGAAATCGATTGAATGTAAAGCCTGGGGGTGATCCCCATGCAACCAACTAAATATTGCCTATAGATTAGGGCAGGTGATCTCCCTGAGTAATCCAAGGCATCAGGTGAGTGGACTCACATATTCGGCAGATGATTCCACCAGGAAAAGGGGTTATTGATCTGGCATCTAGCAGATCACTATTGGGTGAATCAAAATGAGTTCATTGGTTCCAGATAATTGGGCGACCGATGAACGAACGAGGAACATTGTCATGATAAGCGCCCTCTTGTTAGATTATGAACCTTTTTGAGGGACGGAGAAGACATTGACTAAAAAGAGACTAGACCCATGCATGCTCGACATAAAAAGTAAAATAAACAACATGTTACAAACTGATAAAAGAACAAATGATCAGAGGAATAATAATAACAAAAATGTAACATTCAGCAGTCTCTAACTTATCGCATCACTCCTTGATATATTACCATGCCATACGTGACAGTATATTGAAAAATCGAAATAAAATTTGCATTGTTGACAATGGTACATTCAGCTTTAATGAGCTTATGTAAGAAGGAGGTGTTGGGGTGGTGGCTGGGTTAAGCTTCCTGTCCCAACACAGCAACTGACTGCTCTGAGAACAAAGGAGCGAAGCAGTCTCGCCCTTAACCGCTATCTGATAGCTACATGTACCTTAGTTAACCAATAGAAATAGCGCTTCTCTGTGTTTGCCTAAACCTGTTGAAATGGAGTTTTAGCATACGATATAATGCCTAGAGATGGTTTTATTATTACTCTGATTTACTGTTATGAAACATATGATATTTTATATGTAAAACAGAAGCCTTCACTATGATACGTCTGAGATATGATGTAGTAGCAATGGTTCGAAGTGCATCGTGCGTTGCGTATAAATTTCAATTAAATTAAATTGTTAATTTATACCGAACCCTAATTCCAAGAATGTGCGAGGATGGCATATTAGATATGGATTTGTAGCAAATAACATCACGAAGACTATGAATGACTGAGATATTCTTGATTGGAATGTCACTGATGCAGTACGATGTACAATGCCTCAAACGATCGCAATATTGCAAATAATCATGTGATTATCATTAACAAAAACTACAGCTGTATACATAACAATAATTTAATTTGCCTCTTTGTTGGGGACAGCCTCCTGACAGTCTTCTCACATTCCCCAGATAATTGGGCGACCGATGAACGAACGAGGAACGTTGTCATGATTAGCGCCCTCTTGTTAGATTATGAACCTTTTTGGGGGACGGAGAAGACCAAAAACTGATTTAATAGACTATCAAATTTAGTTCATAAATTTGATTGATTATTGAAGGAGTTTCCCCAAAAAGAAAAGGCTTGATGGTACAAAGATTGATCTATTTTGTCAGACGTTACACGTGCAACATGAATTGCTTTCAATCCCTTTAATGCAGAACACATGTAAATTATCTCACCAAAAGGTGCATGGGATGCGATAATAACTTATACTAAGCAGAACACTTGTGAGTGATCTCACAAGGCGCATAAGATGTGAATATATACCTAATAGTTAGCAAACCTTGTGAGTTATCTCAACAAAAGGTGCCTCGGATGTGATCTTTTCTTAAACATATCAGAATACCTGTGAGTGATCTCACCAGAAGGTGCATGGATGTGAGAATACCTTATACTTAGCAGAACACCTGTGAGTGATGTCATGAGAAGGTGTCTCGGATGCGATACCTTATACTAAGCAGAATATTTGTGAGTGATCTCACCAGAAGGAGCCTTGGATGTGATAATACGTTATGCTTATCAGAACACATGTGAGTGATCTCACCAGAAGCTGCACATGATGTGATGATACCTTAGACTTAGCAGAACACCTGTGAGTGATCTCACCTGAAGGTGCATGAATGCGATAGTACCTTAAACTTAGCAGAACACCTGTGAGTAATCTCACCAGAAGGTGTCTCAGATGCGATAATATTTCATAATAAGCAGAACACTTGTGAGTGATTTCATCAGAAAGTGCCTCAGATGCGAGTATACCCTATACTTAGCAGAACACAAGTGAGTGATCTTGTCAAAAAGTGCATAGGATGCGATGGGGACTACGTATGGAAAATAAAATAAGGCAGGTGTATATGGAGGTGAATAATAATCACTTTTGCAGTTAACTGAACTCCTCTAGTGGCCGTGTAATGTAGAAATACATAAACCTGTATAATATAAACATGTTAGATAATGGAAAGTACGCACTGCAACATCGCCACTCTTATCTTAGCTTTTTCATGTGTATTAACCATTTCAAGACACAGTTTGTCGCACCTACTGTATGCTAAAGGTCTCTAAGATATTTATTTGCTTGAATGATTGGCAACCTGTAAACACGAGTTGCAAAAAGGCATGATTGATAGTCAATAAATGACCCAAGTCTCATAAAAACGGCCCTACTGTATCATTAATAAGCAGGCAGGAATGCATATTTATAGACATTAAGGGCCCTCATGACCCAGTGATGTCAAAACGTATGTGAGAAATACTAAAAGTCGTTAGTTTAGTCGAATTTGGAAAGCACTGTGTTTGTTATTAGGCAGTTTGCTTAGATAAGCACTCCTTGAGGATATGAAAATTGAGACTAAATGTTGAATAAATCTTGAACTGACATTCATAAATTACCCTGTAGACTTACGCCTATCAGCTGCTAAAATAAAAAAAAAAACACCGCTTATAATATAGAGGACAACACGTCCATTTTTTAACGGCTTGGTATGATAGTACTCTAGTTTATCATATCTATGCAGCCAGATTAACTAGACGTGACACATCGGAACCTCGTAGATAGCCTATGTATTGTGATTGTTGATACCCATACAGATTATAATAACATTAAAGCAGGAAATGGGAGTTTCCCCATCTACGATGGCATATTAATGGTTTTCTGTAATTTAAAGATTTGCTGTTTATGGCTTTGAATCGAAACGCTAGACTGTGCCTCGCAAAGATGCACCTGTTGGAGGAGCGAATTAGCTATAGTTAAGTCGATTCATGTCATGTAGCCTTGAAAGAGTATGCACTGTAGGACCCGATCAGACGACATTTGGGTCTACACGATTTATCACTATTCATCGTTTAAAAGATGCACACATAAAGATATTTGTAGTGAGAAATATCATGTTTGGTTATCTATTTTCCCAAAATTCAGTCTCTATATCAAGATAAATTGGGCCTCGTCGCGAGAAAAACTGTCTTCGGGGGTTTGCGAACAACACAGGCGCAGACCAGCCTGCGCATACGCGCAGTCTGATCAACGCCTTTGTTATTCGCTTTTAGGAAAGTACCATATGTAGACTTGCTACGGATGAAATTTCTATTTTCTAGCTAGTCTCTGTAGCTGAGAAGACTGTTTTGAAACTCGCTTTGTCGGAAACCCCGAAGACAGGTTTTCTCACGTCGCGGCCCAATTATGATTGACCAAATAGTACAGTGCCCGCTGAGATGTTGCATACCGAGCAGTAACTGTCCTTAAGCGCGTTTTTTGTAGTTATAAATCTTAGGTTTGGTGATTTACTGGGAAATTGATGTTGGAAGATAGCATGACAACTCGATAAGTGGCTACACGTGAAAAGGTACAATATGTGAACAACCAATGCCCCGTCCAAATCCCTGGATTCCAGCAGCTTGACCAGGGCTCTGGCTGTCGCTGCTCGACATGCTAAATTTTATGATTGTACAGAACAGGTACAAATGATCTTTTCATGTGACACCATGAAACGATTTTAACTAAAGCACAGTTCAGTCAGGATATATTTCTTGTGTTGATAGGAAACATGTTAGGAGGCCCGTGGGAATCCGTCTTCTAATGATCACAAATTACACATACACCACAGTTCTGCAACAAATAAGTTGAAGAAACACATGTTTAGCCTGTGATAGTTTGTGTTCGTATTTGTGGAAGTCGCTGAAATGCTACAAAAATGATTATTATCTTGACCCCGTAAAGGGAGCTTCCTGTGAAATGCATCTCGTTGTTTAACTAGAAGTCCGCCTAACAGAACATGTAATATGTATCCGCATCTTGGTTTATACTAATCAACTGCTTGGGTTCCAAATTGCCTGTTGCAAAACACATACGATTGTCAATTGTTAAGTTTGATGAACACCAGAGAAAACCTTCTTTTTTGTGCTCTAAAAGTGTAATATGATTTTATGTCTATGTTACCGCATTAGTACGCACTAAATGACCTTCAAATCTGTCAAAACGTTAAGTCCGAGGTGACCATGGCAAGAACTTCATTTAAAGTGTTTCGAGTTTGCATTACTCGAAGTCCGCCTCTAAGAACAATGTAATATCCACTGGTCAGCTTAGGAATACTACAGAATCAACTTCTCACAGTCAAAATGTCTGTACTACATGTAAGTACTATATTGTATTGACAGCATGGACGAAAACGATTGTTTATGTTTTCTCCAGATCATGAAATGCGAAATTGCATGACCTTTAAGAATGTAATGCTAGATGATGTATATGTTACCACATTAACGCACACTAACTGGCCTTGTACCATATGTCTAAACGTAAAATCCAATGTAACATCTACACTAGGCACATGAAAATAACTTCAGGTAACATGCTTCGAGTTTGTATTACTTGAAGTCTGCTTTAAGAACATGTACTATCCAAGAAGAAATGCTCACAGTCCACATGTCTGTACTAAGTACTGCGCATTACATTGACAACATGAACGAAAATGATTGTTAATGTTTTCTTTCCTCTAATCATGAGATGAACCACAAAACACATGTTCACGACGTTTGTGCTGTACGACTTTAAGTGTTGCTGTCTATGTAAAAGCATAAGACGTTCTGAATGTCCTGTAATCCATCGTGACACTGTATCCGATATATGTACAGACACCAAGCGTTCTGTCCAATGTTTTAAGTTACATATCACAATGTAAACTTGTGTTCTGAATCTATTCATTGAACCCTCAAGGTTGTGTCTCTTTGCAGCTGCCAAAAAGAGACTACCATGGTATTGTGATATGAGTGTTTATCGAGATCATTCAACCGACATGAATCTGAAAAGAGAGCTCTCGCCACACGCGGATGGACCAGACTGCCACAATTCCAAGCCCGGCTCTGGGGGATAAACATGATTACCGTCCAGGGCCAGGCAAAGAAGCCATGGTCCATCAGCGTGCTAAAATTAAATTTTGCCTAAAACCGCCGAATTCGTTTCAACGAACGAATGCTAAATTGGCGATACCTATGCACAAGCAATCGCTGCTTTCCTTGAAAATATTTCCGAAATTTAGAATTTGTAAACACAACAGAAATTTTAAGCTTCCTGTCCCAACACAGCAACTGACTGCTTTGAGAACAAAGGAGCGAAGCAGTCTCGCCCTTAACCGCTATCTGATAGCTACATGTACCTTAGTTAACCAATAGAAATAGCGCTTCTCTGTGTTTGCCTAAACCTGTTGAAATGGAGTTCTAGCATACGATATAATGCCTAGAGATGGTTTTATTATTACTCTGATTTACTGTTATGAAACATATGATATTTTATATGTAAAACAGAAGCCTTCACTATGATACGTCTGAGATATGATGTACTAGCAATGGTTCGAAGTGCATCGTGCGAACCAGGGTTGCGTATAAATTCCAATTAAATTAAATTGTTAAATCATGTATGGCAAATCCATCGGAATACAAAGGGTCAATGATTATATTAACTTATTTATTGTTTGATTTGATTCTTTACGTCCCATCAACAAGCTTTCAGTTGTATAGTGTTGGGTCTTCCTGGGTTGAACCAGTACTAAGCTAGGATAAATGTGTCTTGCTCAAGGACCACAATGCAGTGACACCGATGAGGCTCAAACCAGCGGCCCTTTGGTCATGAGTCAAGTACTCTACCACTGAGCGACAGCGTTCCCACCTTATTTATTATCATTATTAACATAGGGCCAGATAAGGAAAATTTTTGAGCGTAATATTGTAATTACTCTCTTACCCATCCATTTAAACATGTGTTTTGGTTGCTCAAAAGAACCCTGTCATTGAGATGGTTCTTTTGAGTACATACAACATATGTTTTGGTTGAGAAATAAGAAAAATGTTTCTCAAGTACTCTCTTAATCGGAGGCCTGCTTAATATTAGTGTTCTTAATATTTTCAGGTTCAGTCAAAGGAGTTATTCTACATTGTTCCATGGACAAGGAAAGTAAGGCGTTGGTAGAAAAATTTGCTATTTTCTTCCAAAAGGCCTGTAACTGCGAAGTGCACGTCGATTTGCTTGAAAAAGAACCAATGGCATCACCAAACATTAGTGACTGGTATTCAGATATCATCGAAAAATCAACTTTTGCTATTATAATCTGTTCAAACAAATATAATAATAGAGTCCCTCAACGACACGATGATATAATTTTCAAAGATGCAATTCAACGGGCTTTAGACAAGGAGAAAATGTCTAATAATATTCATATTATTCCAGTTCAATTCTCACTGTCAGAAAAAGAAATTGTGTCTGAAGTTCTTGCACGAAAACCTTGTTTAAAGCTTATGAAGGATATTACAAAATTATATCAGAAAATTCATTCAAGGGATCCTCCAGTGTGGCTTCAAACGATGTTAGACTGTGAAAAGTATGCTGAATGTAGAGAGGGGAGTGAGCTTAAGCAGGCTATTGTAATGGCTGCGGAAAAATTGGCAAAATCCCAAACTATTTCTTTAGAAAAGGAGATTGATATAATAAAAGAAAATGATTTTAAACCTATTAAAACCCCTAGCATCTCCTCTAAAACAAGAGAATATTACATGGAGATGTTCAAAGGGTTGAGTGAGTCAACAAGTAGCCTTGATTCAACTTCGTCGACCGAAGATAAGGATAGTGATGAAAGTACACCATTCATAAATCAACCATGTAATATGAATGATTCAGGTCAGCCCATTGGTTCTAGTAAACATTTTATAGAACCTAACAATGCTACAAATATAAATGCATATCCTAGCAATCAAGTTTCAAGTAAAAACGTTTCAAACGGACACTTTAGAAGACCACCTCCCAGCCAAGCTAAAGGTAGCAATTTGGGACACAACATACCTAAAGAGATCCATACTGATTTGATAGTTGATTCGATACAGTGTGGTGTAATGAATCAACCATCAAAACGGTATGATTATGTCCCACTTGATGAAAATAAGCAGCCTAATAGAGCTAATAAATACCCAGTCTATTATCAGAATCAAAATGAACCCATTTGTCAGATTCCTTACATGAATTTTGCCTCAACCGGGACAAGATATGATAAAAACATACACTGTCCTGTTCATGGTTATAAAGAAGAATTGGAACCACGCCAGATGGCTAAAGAAATACTAGTGGATGATGGTTTTCATGATTATACTCACCCTTCATATGAAAGATTTAATTCATATCCACAGGACCCTCATAGTGCATATGTAAAACATTTAATGACAGACACTGCGAAAAACAAATTTGAATTTCAGGCAGTCGATTCATATGACCATTCTCCTAACGAAGAAACAATTCATTTAAGTTTACCAAATAAATATTTGAATGATAAATATTCAAATGATCGCACTGATAGTGGCTTTGATACTGGTATTCCATATGATTTTGGTGACTGGGGATTAGACAAAAATGATGAACAAAGAATTGACCACATAAGGAAGCAGCCTGAAAAATTATATAAAGAACATCAATGCAGTAACTGTGGTGTATATCGTGGGCGCGGCTGTACAAAAAGTGACAGGTTAAGCGCATCAGAAAGAGATTTCTGTTCGTTACCTTTGGACAAGAGGAGAGAGTTTACCTCAGATATGTTCTTTCCTCCTGAAGACACAGACTCATGCTTATCAGACAATGATCACGGAACTGAAGACATTATGGACCAGATGGTCAGTATAAATGAGAAAATGGAAGAAAACAAAAGCTAATTATAGATGGTGAATGGAAATAACTTGTATACGCGTCGTGACGTGACAAAACCTCTCTTCTGGGTTTCAGACAAATCCATACCCAAACAAGTCTTCTCAGCTTTATAAAATAGACAGAAATTTGAAGAAAAAAAATTCTATAGCAAAGTAAGAAAGACAGCAAGGATCAGGAATCAATACAATCCAGTACCACCTGTCCCAGAATACCAAATGGGAAAGTAACAAAATCACAATAAACATGTGGTATTTGATTGTATCGATTCCTGATCATTGACGTCTTTCTTACTTTTATACATGTGTTTTGTTTGATCGAAAGAACCGTCTCATGTGAGAGTTCTCCTGAGTACAAACAATATATGTTTTGGTTAAGAAATAAGAACATTACTTTTTAATTACACTCTTATCTAAGGGCCATGCTAAAATCAGAACCCAGAAGGGAATGAACTTTGATTCCCAATAAAATTTAAATGCAACTTGCGCAGTCTGGTTGCTAATTCCGTTTTAGTGATTAATTGAAAACAAATTCATTTCCTTTAGTTGTCCCACTTAACTCTATGAGAGCTCCATTTCTAAATGGGATCTTCCAAGTACAAACTGGACTAATGCCAACTTGTAAACATAAATCATTTTCCAGGGAAAATGAACGAAATCGCAAAACAGACTGCTCGTCTTGGAACTGGCTGCTCAGGGGCTATTTTGTCTGCAATAGCTATTTCTGTCTAAAAAGTTTGGTTATGAACTTAAAGGGCTGAGAGTGTGCCGCTGTGTGATAAAATAATACATTATCTGACCAAATAAGACGCATTTAGCATCAGCTTCCATCTTTTCGGAGTCTGCATGGAATGGTTGCAAATGCTGGACACCGTTAAGGAAACATTCTATAGTCTAATCCCAGTCTTTTTCTGCATACTTTTCCTATTCTTTACTTTTTTGTTTGATATGGCTTTAAAATTATTGGAAGAAAATGAAGGCTTTATATAATGATAATATACTGTGAATTCGGAAATTTTCGCGAGAATTTTATTTTAGTGAATAGTGTTTAAAGACATATTTGCGACGTTAACAATTCGCAACTAGGGCAAGATTTACCTATATCAGTAAAGAACAGAGTGATCTCGTCATTTTGCGAGGGTTTGATTTTCACGAAACTTTGCAAGTTTCGCGAAAATAAAACACTCGAGAATATTTCCGAATTTACAGTATATAACTGAGCCACTAGAAGATTTAAATCAGCGAAGGCATCAGCTCAACGTGATCAAGTGTTCCGTGTCCGCATGAAGAAAACTTGGGTCCCTTGTTTTCACCGAGTACACAGTGAAGACTGACCAGAATTGGTGGACGAACAGGCTGATCTGAGTCTTAGCTCGACGCACACTTATTTTATTGAATGTGTCAGGTCATTGCTCATATACAGAATTGAAATATCTTATTGAAATGTGTGTTTTTTTCGCAATTCCTTAAATCATGATTCCACGGGCAACAGTATATTTTGCCTTAGTGACTTTGGTTTATTTTATACTTGTAAATGTGTTTTTTCAGTGGATGTTGTTATACAGCAAAACCTCGAAAATAAATTTAGAGCTCAGATTGTTCGAAATACTCACTTATTCGATGAACTATTTTAATATCTGTTTACAAAAGTATATGATTTGGGTGTGTGAAGAAACGTCTCACTGAACATATTTTTAATAGAAATGAAAATCAATTTTGGCGGTTACGAGTATATACACATTTATGTTTACCTCCCTATAGCTCGAACAATTGCAACTGATAATTCGAATAAACCTCAAGCCCTCAGGACTTCAAATATAGGAGATTTTACTGTATGTGCCGAAGTGCTTAGTGTGAAGACAGTAATAGGCATTTGTTAAGCAAAAATAACCGATGTACAAAATGGCATCTGTATTTGTGGTTCTTGAAAAGCTATACAGAGTTAACCCTGTCTTAAGTGGGCACATGAAAAAAGATCAAAAATGGTTTTCAAGACTGTTTATTGCTTAATGCAGGTCAAACGTATTGTAACATGCTTTGACAAAACAAAGGTCTTAACGACAAATGGTAGCTTAATCAAGGTCAAAAGTGTAGCAGAATTCCCCTCGGAGCTACAAGTGGTTGGCGCCATGAAACCGGTTTAAGCTCTCCTGTAAAACATTTTTACTGACCGTTCCAAGGTGGTACTTCTTTTGTGGATCATTTGTGTTATTTCTGTCTTGTGTTTGTTATGCTTTTGCGTCTGTTCATTGCTGTCTTACGGTCAACTGCTTGGTAAGGCTAACCTCTTGGCTCTCGTTTGTGGTGTTGAATTGTGTTTTGTTACTTTCCCATTTGGTATCCTGGGTCAGGTGTGGTACTTGATTGTATCGATTTCTGATCGTTGCCCCTTTCTCACTTTGAAAGGAAGAAAGAGGGTAAAGATCAGGAATCGATACAATCAAGCACCACACCCGACCCAGGACACCAACGGGAAAGTGACAACTTCACAATTAGACAGTTTTGGTCTTTTATGGGAGACCGCTTAAAACAGGGTTTACTATACATCATGTATCAATGCTTTTGGAATTTTACTTATTTTAGACAATATTTTCAAGAAGTCGTTAGAGATTAAAATTTGTCAAAATGAGTCAATTTATGAAATATTTGTACGTATGACATATGCAAGCTGCCAAGGATCGGATGAATTCTTTTTGACCTCTTTCACCAAATAAAATTTTTGAGATTAATGTTGTATTTATCTGTGTCCTTTATGTACAGTAACCCTGTCTTAAGCGGCCACTCAAAAAAGACCGAAATTGGCTTTGAATGCCGTTTATCACTTAATGCAGATCAAAAGTATTGTAGAATGCTCCAAGAGAGTATTCTGCAATGCGTTCGACCTTCACAAAGCTACCATTTGTCGTTAAGACCTTTGTTTTGTCAATTTATGAGTGATCGTTTTAGACAGATTACTCTTTAGCATAACAACAATAAACTCAAGAGTAGATATTTGGTTTGTAAAATAATCCAAGTCCCCTGTAGCCTTGGCTGTCGTTCATTCTAAGGCGGTGATACTGCTGTCCCTTATTCATTGTTTGTTGTCTATCCCATTGTGTTAGGTAATTTTATGATGTGTCCTTCTTTTGCAATGTGCTGTCTTGCCAACCAAGAGTGACAGTGACATAATATTTTGTTTATAATTGCTAAGTAAAAAAAAAATTTGTACACTCCACTTGAGCTAACGCGAATTGATTGATCACTTGTGTATTAATCCTATCCTCAGGATAGGATTAATACACATGTGATTTATCGATTATAAGTCCCTAATAACTTTGAAAACAAAACATTACGTCACTGTCACTCTTGGCTGGCAGGACAGTAGCTCTTAGTGTTTTGCAATCATCTTGCTGAGGAAGAGAAAGTTGGTAACCTTACTTTGATTGTGTTCTGACTGTCATGTAGCAGTATATTTTCTGTGTCTATTTCTCACCATGCCTTGTGTTAATCTGTGAGTCAAACTCACCTGTTTCTTCATTGAAAAATAAAACAAAATTTGACCAACGTATCTAAATTTTGGTATGTTAGCTGACATACGTCTTTATGTAGGCCGTATGCGATACCATATACCAGGATGCTATCAAAGCCATGTGTGTACATAGAGAATACTAGGTGAGTGTCTTTTTATATCAAATTTACCAGGCAAGGCTTTGAGAAAGCTTGTTGACATTGTGAGGCTTGCAGAGCGATTCAACATGCATTCTCAAAGCTGAGCCTGGTTAACTTGATATCAAAAGACGCCAATCTGGTATTCTATTTATCAGTTTACCCGTTGTTAGCGATTATGACGTAATTTTCTATTTTTTATTGATTTAGCGTCATTAGCGACGTCATTCAAAAAGTGAAACGTCATCATGACCTGATAAAGGCACATGTCGTTTATAAGGCAACGTACAACAATACAGTTAATAAGAGTGGTAGCTGATAAGATGTCATATACATATTACACATTATGAAAATTACATTTATTTGATGTTATGTGTCTATCTTCGTGGCTTGTGCCTTCTAGATATTATGGTGACAATACTTTGACGTCATGTACCTGTATTGATAAGTTGTGCCTAACAAATATTATGAAGATGAAAATAATTGATGTCATGTGCCTATATCGATTTGTTGCGCCTAATAAATATTACTTGTATGAAGGTGAACTTATTTGAAATATTGTGCCTATATCGATGCATTTTACCTGATAAATATTATGAAGTCGTGACAATGTATTAGTTGATACCTTGTGCCTATATTGATAAGTTCGGTCATATAGAAAGAGGCTCTTACGTGAATGCTCACGTTTTAATGAATTTATTAAATGAGGTGCAGAAAAAAGGTAAATTTGAGGCTTTGGCAACGAGTTTAATATATTCAATCAGACAAGGGCACAAATATAACATTCTATTTATCACATGACATTTAGCTTTCCTTATTATCCCATTTCTGGCGTAAAAAATAAGATTTTGTGATTATATACGCAATGGTGTTATGGACGTCATTTCTTAACGTTACCAAAATATGTAATCCACTATAGGGATAGGGATCAAACAAGATTTTCATAGAGGATCTTACATGAGTGCTCATGTTTTATTGAACTAATTAAACGAGGTGAGGAAAAGCGATAAAATGTGAGGTTTGCCATGCATTTTATCGCTTTTTCGCAACGAGTTTGATAAATTCAATAATACAGGTGTACGAATGCAAGATTCTATTTATCATATGTCATTAGAGCTTTATTGAAATACATTTAATTTGGCGTGTAAACGTAAGGATTTGCCATATGCGATTCCCGAAAACCTGTAATCCACTAGTCTTTTTTCAATTTTATTGTATAGCATTATATCACTCCCACACGCGACGTCATGTGATAACATGCATTAAAATATGCTGGACCTCGAGGATGGTGTTGAATCCCAAGCCTGAATGGCGAGGTTTTTAACACCACCCAGGGGTCTTACAAATATAAGTGCATCAGAAAACCATGTTTGTCCGCTGTTATTGCATAATATCATTTTGCCGTTTGAAATTTTGGAATAAATGCTTCAAAATGTTCAATTTTATGTTACCTATAATGCCACGCAAAAAAAACATGAAGGGTTCATAGGGTTTGAGAGCAAAGACATATGTAATCCTGACGTCACTAAACTAAATTCACTACTATGCACGTTACTGTTGATGACGTCAATTTTGTGACGGTCCAAAAATCATATACTCAAAGTAAAATAAAGCCTTGCATAAATGGCACGTGAATTGGCTGATTATTACATGGATTTGTGCCAATTAAAACCTGACTGTTAATAGCGTGCGACAGTTTTTTATATGCAATTATAGTGATTTATGGATGTTAATGCATGACGTCTTTTCACTCTCAGTCTAGTAAGGACGTTATATGATAAATATTATGAAGAGGACAATTATTTGATGGCATGCGCCTATGTTGTCGATGAGTTGTGTCTAATGAATATTATAAAGATGATAATTGTTGATTGTCATGTCTCCCTATTAAATACTCTATAAATAACAATTATAATTGGGCCAGTGCATGAGATTTCCAACAATGTGGCATTTTGACATGTGTAGTCTCAGACGAGCCTCTGCAGCCTCCTTTTAAGTTTAGAAACTCCAAATGGTGTTCAGCCAGTAGCTTAACAATCATAGAATACTCAAGCGACTAACAAAGGCTCTGATCAGACTGCGCGTATGCGCAGGCTGATCTGAGGCTTTGCTGGTCGCACATACCAAATTGTTGGAAATCTCATGCACTGGCTCATATATTATTTGGTTGTCATTTCCCTGCTTAATACTGTATAAGTAATATCATATAATGACCAGTGATTTTTTACCTGCGCATCCTGCATCTTTTGCGCATAATTTTGTCTCGGGATGCAATGTTTTATTTCAGAGAGTCACAGGATACAATGGTATTGCAGATTTGTCATGAAAAATAGTGTTCTGGACTCATAAGTTTGCAGTTGGACTCATTGATATGGGAAACAATGAGTCCCATGACCCATAAGCACAAAATTGTAAATGAATCACTGAATGACATGTTCCTACTGTGCCACAATGCCGCTGTGTAGTGGATAAATCACGTGCCTTGTAAACCAGGGGTCACGGATTCTACCTCTGGCTTCACCAGTTCGTTGGATGAGACTTTAAGCTGTGGATCGGTTTCCATATGACCTTATATATTTTGGGGATGTTGAACACAAACGCACATGGTATTCGCGAAGACTAGGCCAGGTTAAGCTACGTGTGCTGAAAGATTTTTTTATCCCCCGCACAATGGCCATATGACCTTATCTATTTTGGGGATGTTGAACACAAATGCACATGGTATTCGCGAAGGTTTAGCTACATGTGCTGAAAGATTTTTTTTAATCCCCCGCCAAATGGCAGAGGGATATAGGTTCGGCGTTGTCCATTTGTCAGTGCTTACATGTGTGTCCGTCTTTCTGTCCTCAGCCATAATTAGGTAACCTATGGAAGGAATTTCATGAAACTAATACTGAAAATATATTATTACCATCGTGAGTTTATGAACGTGAAGATTAATCAGGTGTAATCAGTTATAGCAGAGTTATTGCCCTTTTATTGTCTCAATTTCAAGGATTTTTCCATCCTCAGTCATAACTAACCATTAATTAGAATTTCCTGAAACTTTTACTGAAAATATATAACTATATTGAGGTTATGCACATGAAATTCCATCAGAGTGTCACCTGTAAAAGAGGAGTTATTGCCCTTTTATTGCCTAAATTCGTTGATTTTTTCTGTCGTCAGCCATAACTTTGTAAGCAATGGATGGAATTTCATGCGATTTATATTAAATATATATGACTATAGTGTGGTAATGCATGTGAAGTCTTATCAGGGTGTAATCCCTTATAGAGGAGTTATTGCCGTTTGATTGCCTACATTTTAACATTTTTCCATCCTCAGCCATAACTCAAGTAAGCAATGGATGGAATTCCATGAAACTTATATAGTGAGTATATATGACCATGGTGTGGTTATGCACATGAAGCTTTGACAGGATATCCTAAATACCAGAGAGGTTATTGCCCTTTGATTGCTTAAATCTAAATAATTTATTCCATCCTCAGCCATATCTAAGTAAGCTATTGATCAATTTTCATTAAATTTATTCTGAGTATATGCGACCATAATATGACAATGCACATGGAGTTTTGTCAGGATTTCATAGGTAATAGAAACGTTATTGTCCATTGGTTTCCAGAATATCAATGAATTTTCCTGTCCTCAGCCATTAAAATAAGCTAGCAATAGAAGGAACTTCATGAAATTAAAAGGGCACACAGCTCGCATGCACTTCCCATACGGATAAGGTCCAAAAATGGGACAATAAACAATGCACAGTGTATCTTGTATCTTCAAATTTCATGGGCCCATTTTTTGCCCACGAAAAGCTTCTTCTTTTTCCGTTCATCATTTGTGGCAGACGGATATGCGAAATTCGTAGAATAAATGCTGGAAATAGAGCTCGTTTGACAACAGTTCAGGCTGAAATCTAACTAAATAAAATATTAAAATAATAAAAGGCGGCCAAGCAATGAGCATATATTGTGAAGAGTCAGATCATATCCACCAACATATATTTAAAACACTTCAGAATCTGCTAAAATATAGATTATTTCATTGACGTCACTGGTGAATTGATTTCATGCCGCCATTTTTAAACAAGAAAATCTAGAAATCAATTTCTATATTGATGTTAACTTACTTGTTTTACATTCTATCACAAGCATTTTCATACTCTCTCAAGCTTTGAATCAAACAAAACTGAAAGTGCTTTGTTTTGATACATAATTAATCATACTTCAGCGCACTGTTTGCTTAAAAGTAATGTCACAGACTAGTCTGGTACCCTGCCTCTCCGACTCATAAAAAGAGACGCTGGGTACCAGATTATGCCACAGACGACAAACGTAAATAAAAACCTTATCGCTTAAACTCCCCAGCCCTGCAAATCCGGGACACTGGTAAAACTACCCAGTATTTACTCTCCTTGTCGAGTAAGACCTGATGAGTATCCAGTTATATCAATACAAGGCTCAGAGCTTCCACAGAAGAGAATGTGGGCTTTGAGATAAGACTATGGGGTATAGGGTATCAAGAGGTAGTAATGTATGGATATGGTTATGGCGGTTATTAAAAATATACCTAAGTTCTGTTTCACATATGTGGCTACTTTTGCTATTTTCATTATTTTTGTGCACTCTATATATACCAGCTTATTGAGAACTCCAACAGACAGTGGGACTTAGGTTACATGGCAGATTTCAGGAGTAAAACTTCTATCTATGGAGACTTGAGCGGCTCTTCCTCACGATGCCACAGGGTTGTCTGTGGTTTGTGATTGTGGTATTTCCTGATCATACTCACTATTTTTGAGTTTGTATCCTGGGTCAGGTGTGGTACTTGATTGTATCGATTCCTGATCTTTGCACACTTACTTATTCTGCTGCTGTCCATTCTAAGGCGAAGGCTCTGTTGTTTGACATAGATAAAGAGGGTGATATATTTAAAAATACAATGTACATGAAAGTAAGAAAAAGGGCAAAGATCAGGAATTGATACAATCAAGCACCACACCGGACCAAGGATACCGATGAGAAAGTGACAACATCGCAATTAGACATCACAAACGAGAGCCAAGAGGTCAGCCCTTTCCAAGCAGGTGACCACAAGGCATCAACAAACAGACGTACACAAAAGCATAACAATACAAGACAGAAACAACATTAATGATTCACAAAAGAAGCACCGCCTTGAACAGCTTTGATTTAACCACGGATTAAAAGGTGACAGTACAGAAACAAAATCAAAGCTGTTCAACAAAAAAGTCTACATGAACATTTATTTTCTTAAACACTCTCTTTTGTGTATGGCCAAACACTATATGAAATGGCGTCTTATTTGGATCTGTACTGCTTTTCTATGTCCTATAATAGGTAAAAGGGCATACATATATTTTAATAACCAGCATTACCCTCAAATCTGATTTGCAAGTAAAAATAGAAGTGCAGTGACATGTTTGGACAAGCAAATGGATGTATTGTTAAGAAATTATCTTTGTCATTTCAAAAGACAATTGGGAGGACTTCCTTCCATATGTCAACACAAGCCACACGTGAGGGAGACTTTATTACTCAAAAGCATAATCCCCCTATTCAAAAATTAATCCTATTGTTCTTTTCAGATGGATTATCTTTGGCATTTTCAAAATACTTTTGTTTGGACTATTGTTTGGACATCCTGCATTATGCCAACATTAGCCAGACATTGTAATTTGGAGACTAATATTCTAAAACAAAATCCGTCTTTTCAAAAACTTATTCCTATTGTTCGCCATGAACAATAACACCATTGTTCAAACTTCCTGTGTTACTTAAAAAAGATAATGATCTCATTCAAAAAATAGATGATGACGTCATTCGATATGGCCGGCGTGCATGCGCAGAACGTGTGGATAAAGAGACCCACCTACTACTAATAACACTAATGGGGATGTTCCCATGGGCGTGCCTGTGTAAGTCCCACCCTGTTCACTTCAAAAAACGTTTAATATCTTGTAAACCCTTCAGATCGCCGCCCATAAACCATATTTATTCATGTTTCTTATAACGAGACGCATTCGACAGCCTTGACAGGGAAGTCGCCAGGGGCGTACCTATGAATGCCCCTTCTATCTATCTATCTATCTATCTATCTATCTATCTATCTATCTATCTATCTATCTATCTATCTATCTATCTATCTATCTATCTATCTATCTATCTATCCACCACCCACCCACCCACCCACCCACCCACCCACCCACCCACCCACCCACCCACCTACCTACCTATCTATCTATCTATCTATCTATCTATCTATCTATCTATCTATCTATCTATCTATCTATCTATCTATCTATCTATCTATCTATCTATCTATCTATCTATCTATCTATCTAATGTGTTTAGACTACGCATGTCATTTACAAATATTGTAAAATCAACCTGTATTAAGAAATGACCCTACTTCTATGATATTGTACTTATGAAACAGTGAATGAACAAAACCAAACACCTTAGACAGGTTTTCTCGCGATGAGGCCCAAATGAGAAGTAGGTTACTTATAAAGAAATTATGTCAATAAATAACAACCTTCACTTCACGGAAAATCAGGGAAATAGTACCGAAAAATTCAAATCGCTGTCCCCGGTGCGTCCTCTGCTGTCAGATTTTGCCTTTTGGCAAGATGAAATTTTCCACTTGAGATGAATTTGGGTAGGGTGGATACATATAAGTTTATCTTTGCCCTCCGTTCTCTGGGAGGAGTCCCGGCATGACATGATGGGGACTTTACGCGTTAAATCAATCAATCAATTAATAGTTTTAAACGCTTCCGCCTTTCCCGCCTACAATAAAAATGCAATGTGAAAAATTGATCTTATTGCTTGAATCCGTTACATATGGGTAAAATGTTATTCGTTTCAATGATGGGATGATAACATTGTTAAAAACAACTGCCCCAAATACGTGTGGCAATATTACTTATACCATGCACGAAATATACTGACCTACAGAAATAACCCTTCAGATATTTCAATGGTAATTTTGACTTCTCATTCTGTACGCCCTAATACTCACAGTTGACCATCGTACAGTTTTTGAAATCGGAAGCTGCTACTACTGAACGCTCAAAAATCGTTAGCTGCTTCACACATCGATGTATAAAGAAACTTAAAAGGATATTAAAAGGTCATAAATGTGTTCGCTTTTTAATTGGAGATAACTGCAGTTGAAAGGTAAGACATACTTCCTTCAGTCTTTGCTTTGATTTGGAACTATTAACCATTTGTTTCTATACAATAATATGATTCAGCTGTTGAATCAGTGATTTATTTCACTTTCACTTGCGATGCACCACGAAATGTTGCTTTTCCTCTTTCTTGAAGTCATTTTTCATATTTTCTAACTTTGCAAAAGAAAACAGTGACTATTCAGCATCACTTTCCATTTCCTACCTAATGACTCAGTGTCATACCAGCTCACATGCATTCGTTTTTTCAGGCCCTATCATTTTGGTGACTGTACGGTTAGCTGCTACTGTACGCAATCATTAGCTGTAAATCACGAATAAAAATCTGTACAACTAGCTGCAAACGTACACTTATTTTCAAAAGGCAAACAATACCCTGAAAATGCACATAATGTGTTAAAATACTTAATTTCTCTTTAAAGTGAATATATATGTTCATTTTGCTGTTCTGTTTCTTCACCAGCTAAGGTGATTAAAGCCTGTTTATTGCTTTTAAAACCAATAAACCTTCCATCCATGTTGATGTCTGCGCAAAGAAAGCTGGGGTATTTAGCTACGAATTATGTTACTTATGTTACTGTATATACACTGATCAGACTAATCAGACTCTGATTCCCATCTTGATTGAACCTTTGCTGGGCATCTTGATCGCACAGAGTAAAAAAGAAGGAAAATATCAGGAATCAATACAATCAAGCACTAAACCTGACCCAGGACATCACACGAAAAGTGACAAACACACAATAAAAAAATCACATACAAGAGAGCCAAGAGCTCAGCCCTTTCCCAGCAGGTGACCACAAGGGTGCAATGAACAAGAAATGTCAAGAAAACACGATAAACACGAAACGAAGCACTGCCTGGGAACGGTCAGTAAAAATACTTTTCCTTGAGGGCTTATAAACCATTTAGTTGTTTCTGGTAAGTCTTTACATGCTAGTGTCATGTGCTTTTAATCTTTGCTAATAGTTCTGATCTAGATCAAGCCTACATTCGGTCAGGCTTGATCCAGACATATTATTGAGTCTGATCTTGAACCAAACTGTTTGACCCTCTGATCACATTCATCTGCTGCTATCTGCATTGTTCATAAAAAGACATATTACATTTCTATTTTCGAAATAGTGTTGTTTACCTAAGAATCTCGCTTCTTTCAGTTTTTTTTCAGCAAGACATGAGTGACCATGCAGGTGGACTATGAGGCGAATATAGCTTGATTTGATACATTGTGTAAAAAAAGCTTGACTTATTTGCAGCCTAATGGTACATACTAGGGCGAAGATATATTCGACTCATATATAGACTAGCATGACAGGTCGAAATACAATACTCTATAAACGAACCCATACGATAAGCTTCTATTCAACGGCTGTTTTCGACAATTATCAGTTGTTTTATTAAGCATCTGTTTGTGCTCAGAACACGGATTGTAGGACCTCTAATAAATTCAAATTATAAGACGAAGATTGTCTTATGTTGTAGCCATATATCCATAGCTAGACATACTAAAAAAAGCTAGGGATCTCTTGATGCTAGGGTCTGGTAGCAATATATTGCCTTAGATACTAGGGGTTTGTTGGCAGACATCTAGCCACTTCCTTTAAAATGACAAAACAGTGGCAGATCCAGAGAGGGGGTCAGGGGGTTCGCTCCAACCTCCTCCCCATCCCCCGTTTTTAAATAATTATCCTGTGAAAATTAAATGATTTGGTCACAGTGCGACCAATTGATTTCATTTGCATCGTCTCAGTGAGACCAAATTATTTCTTTTTCATGTCTCATTGAGACCAAATTATTTCATTTACATGGGATATTTAAGAAAAATGAAAAAAAGTCAGCAAAGCGAAGGTCACACATTTATAAATATGATCCCCCTTTCCAGAAATCCTGCATCCGCCACTGCAACATATCTATTTATCTACAAGCCAAATATACTTGTAGCTATAATTAGCGGCAAAAGTCGCTGAAAGTGCACTGAATTGGCACAGGTTTCATATTTTGTAGTTTATAAGTGGTTTACCTTTGTAAACGGTCATTCTGATAAAACGGTCAAACGGTTAGGTTGATAAAATATGGATTTTCTGATAAGGATAAATCACATTTCATAACATATCTGTTATCATTGAGTGCAAATATGAGTGACAAGTTAGCCAAACCAATTCAGAATTTTATCAGAGCCCATACATGTACAATGAGCCGCGACATGTGATTTCCAACAATGTGGCATTTTGACAAATGTAGACACAGATGAGCCTGTGCAGCCTCCTTTTAAGCTTTGAAACTCTAAATGATGTTCAGTCAGTAGCTTAACACTCATAGAATATTCAAGCGACTAGCCAAGGCTTTGATCAGACTACGCGTATGCGCAGGCCGATCTGAGGCTTTGCTGGTCACACATGCCACATTGTTGGAAATCTCATGTCGCAGCTCATATTTACATGATTTAGTCTCCAAAGTACACCAATTAGATATGCACAACGACCAAGAAAATTAGCTTTTCGAGGGAGTTGACTCAAGTCTACTGTTATATACGCAAGCCCAGACTAGCTCATTGAAAATTTGTTTGATTCAAATTTAGCTATTTAATATATTTTCAAGTGAAAAATGTGGCGATAAAATGCACGGATGCCCATGTTGGTCTAGGTTTTTTATCGTATGCAAAAAAAAAAATCACGCAACGATGCCCTTATAATGCTATATAATTGTACGCCTTTAAACTAATTTATGCCCTGATAGAATTTCCGCCCCTGATCAATTGTACGATTGCATTTTTATTGGGTAGTAATGTACAATTTTATCCAAAGAGCTACGTGCATAAGAGGCTTTTTGGGCCCCCTATTAGGCTAAAATATAAAAAAAAATGTTTTAACCAATTTGTTCTTATTAGTTTATAAAAACAATAATCAAAGTGTAAAAGTCTCAAATTACTTTGATTTTTACCGTTGCTATGGTAACAAAAATGGCTGCCAAAATAGGCTGAAAATAGGAAATTGACTATTTTGGAGCAAAAAGAGAAATAAACATAGAGAACAAGCAAATACCAAAAAATATTTTAACAGAAGATAAGAATTACCACGGCGCACAACATATTAGAAGGATTTTTGGTATTTAGCGGTGCTGATATATAATGCTTAAACAATCGGTCTCCAAAAGCCTTAAATTTTGGTCCAAAATGGCAATTCCTCTGTTTTAAGCCTATTTTGTCGGCCATTTTTGTAAACATAGCAACGGTAAAATTTAAACAAGGTTAGCCTTTAAAAAAGCTTAGAACCATAGCATGGCGTTTTACAGTTATTAAAGAGGAACTTTTATGGTGTTTTGATATTGCAATTGCTGAGGCCACTCTTTTCAGTGTTTCATGTGCTTCAAGCTCTGAGTATTTTTGTTTTAGTTAACGATTTGTACATAGGCGATCCATATGAAGCAAATAAAGCACAGGAAATATGCATATTCCAGTAAGGCTCTGCTCATGAACACATTGAATAGTGGTAGAGTTAACCCCGTCCCTAGCAGTATGTATTAGGTCATTCAACCGTATTCCTCAGTCGAAGTCAATGCACATAATGCCTAGGGGCATATTTAAACTGACCTATCTACATTAAGTTATTTCGGAACATTTAGTCTAGAATATCCGAAGGGTCCATGTTTGATCAAGTTTCTAGCTTAGCTCTCTCTAATAGACCTTTTCGCTTTTTGAAGCAATCCGGTATCCAAAGTACCTCAACACCGCTCACGCAATGGTGGACTTTTGGAAGTAACTTAGTCGACGGGGAGTTTGAGAAAGTACAGTAAAAGACACTGCTGCTAACACCCGATCCATTTCCGCAACTTACTAATGGAACAGTCCCGAATCGAACACGCGCCCAATGGAAGTTTACTAACGTATATCACCAGCGCTGAGGCGCTGGTGAATAAATGCCAAAATGTTACACTTCATTAATTCTTCTAATAAACCAATGAAAAGAAATTGGTGAAAAGCAATTTTCAGTTTTTTTGCTCTAGAGGGGGCCAAATTTGCCCTTTAATGCACGTGCTCCAAATTTTAAGTGTACATCCTCTAAGCAAACAAGGTAGAACCTGATCAGGCGCCGCAGAACCGTGTCCAATCTGGTTCAGCGCTGCTTGCCAATCACTTTGTTGGGGAGAAATAACATTAATGTAAATTAATGCAAAGATGGACTTTATTTTTGGCTGGGTCCCATATATGAGGTACATGTATTCAAATACATCATTTGGTTTGCTCTAATATGTGAATATATAGGATTATTTTGCCCATCAAATTAATTTTTAAAATGCCCATCAAAATTTCAAATGTCCCATTAAGATTGTGAAATTTTAATGGGGAATAGACCATAGGCCCATTTATAGGACCCGACATCATTTTGGGCCAGCAATATCCGTGCCGATGTCCCATCGCTAGGATCATGTGAACAAACAAAGGCTGAAGATAGCATGCCAAAATTGCACAAAACTCTATTTATGCAATATGGAGATGATTTGTGCTCTCAGTTGAGACCAAAGGCTGAAGAAATATGCTGATTTAAAGTAACTTCTAAAATTATGACCTGTCATAAATGTAAGCAACTAATATTCATGACCTGTCTTCAAAGACAGCCACTCAAAAATTGATCTGTAGATAAAGGCAGCCATTTTATCTCCACCTGACATCTTTGATGGGCTCCAGAACCATTATAAAATCACACTGCGGCTTCAAATTTGGCAGAATTGTAGCTGAATGATAGTGGTTTTATTGTATATAAGTGCAGACAGCAGACTTTGACGGAGAGACGCACAACCTGAACTTGATCTGCAATCGGACTCGCAACTGATTGCGCTACGGGCCCGGTCGCTGCATTTTTATTACAGAAAATGAAGAAAAAAAAACTTCAACATATATGGACCATTTCTAAGATGGCTACCTTCTTACTGTATAGCTACTATCGTACTGTGTAACAAATATGACGTCACAAAGTAAGGAAGAAGCAAATATCAGTAAACGATGCAATCAAATACCACAACACACAAGAAGACATCACATACAAGAGTGCCAATATGTCAACCCTTTCCCAGCAGGTGACTACAGGGCTGCAAGGAACAGAGAGACAAGACAGAATGACAGACAACGACAAAACATAAATGTGCATGAGATTTCCAACAATGTGGTATGTGCGACCAGCAAAGCCTCAGATCAGCCTGCGCATACGCGCAGTCTGATCAGAGCCTTTCCTAGTCGCTTGAGTATTTTGTGATTGTTAAGCTACTGACTGGACAACATTTGGAGTTTCTAAGTTTAAAAGGAGGCTGCAGAGGCTCATCCGAGTCTACACTTGTCAAAATGTCAAATTGTTGAAAATCACGTGCCGCGGCCCATAACAAAAAAGAGCTACCTTGGAACAGTCAGTAAAGCATACTGGAGGGCTTAAACAGGTTTGACGGTACCAGCCTCACGTGATCCTAACTCTGATATATAATAGGAAGTGGGCGGGTTATGGGCTATGTAATAGTAATACCATGGGTTGACCGCCTGTACGTGGATTATCTTACGTACAGTTGGACAAATATGGTATAACTATTTTATACCACCTACATCAGAGTAAACCTTGCACATCGTGAGATATTTCGTGCTAAAGTTGGTAATGGTGGTATAAAGGGATGCACCTGTGGGTCTTTGTTATCTATCTACATTGATTGAAGATTTAATGTGTATACGCATGTGCGTAACTGCGCTATATAAAGGAGCTACGCCTATGACGACCGTATTCATCACACGTTCTGTGAGTGTCGCGGTCTTACAGATTGTATTTTCCCGTACTTCTACCACTACGGCAAGTTGGGTTTCGTCACTTATTCCGGTGTTGAGGTAACTTTCTCATCATGTTCAATTTCTTCATTTAATCACAGATAAACGCCCCAAAATGCTTGGGTTCCGATTGATTTTTGTTCATCAAATTCACATTGAATCTTTTAACTTTAAAATTATACGAAAACTTTAACGTTTTGCTAAACGGAGATAAAATCAGATTTTAAATGTGTTTTTACACTTATATTTAAAAATGTCAATTACGGTTTAGTCATAATTATACGGTTTTGTCATTGATTATTAATCCACGATGTCAAAACCGTAATTAGTTGTTTCATGCCTAGACAAACAACACAGTGGTTGTTAACTAGAGGATGCAATCTCGAAACAAACATATTCGAGAGTTCTCATTGTTGTCAGCCTTTATTTGAAGGTTATTTTACCATACCGCCGGAGTGGGTGACGATCCCCAAATTGACGTAGTTGTAGTCTTTGTAAAGAACAACGTGTAGTACAAATTCTCTGAAATTTAATCTAATTTTATTAAACGTACTATAAATAAAATATAACACTGAAATATCAAATAGCATAAGAAAGGCTAACATATCTCCACAAGTTAAGTCAACTAAAAAGTATCCGGGCGGATTCAGGATTTCTGGAAGGGGGGCTCGTATGTAAAAAGGTATGAGGTCGCTTGGCTGATTTTATCTCATTTTTCCTAAATGACCTATGAAAATGAATTAATTTGGTCTCACTGAGACCAAATTATTTAATTTTCATATGATATTTATAAACGGAGGGAGGGTTTCAAGCGAAGCCCCTGAAACCCCTCTGAACCCGCCACTGTCTATTGAATATAAAAAGCGACACTTTCGCCACGGAAATAAACCAACGTCATATTTCACATTTAATATCGTTTTGAGGAGGCTGGGGGTATCTCTCTGACAAAAATTGGAAAACAAAACAGGATTCAAAGGGGTACGTGCATTAAGGTGCTAATTTGGCCCTCTCTGTATCCCGAATCTGAAAGTTACTTTTCACCAATTTCTTCAGATTCATTTAGTAGAAGAATAAATGAAGTGTAATATTCTGGCATTTATTTAAATAGTAATGGTTGCTATGGTAACAAAAGGGCCGACAAAATAGGCTTAAAGTAAAGAAATCGCCATTTTGGACCAAATTTAAGGCTTTTGAAAACTTAGATATCAGCAAAGCTAAATAAAAAACACCTTTTAATATGTTGTGTGCCATGATAATTCTCATCTGTTAAAATATCTTTTTGGTATTTGCTTGTGCTCTATGTTAATTGGTCTGTCAAATGTCTCAAATTTGCTCTTAAATAGCCAATTTCCTATTTTCAGCCTATTTTGGCGGCCATTTTTGTTACCATAGCAACATATCAATACCAGATATTAACACTTGGGCTATTGTTCTAACACACTACTGACAAAAAAAATGCTGATAAACAATTTTTGTTTTTAGCCTCCTAGGGGGCCAAAATAGCCTCTTAATGCACGTACCTCTTTAAAAACGGAAGGCAGAAAAAACATTATGAGCATTTGTTGTTTTCTGGAAAAAAAAGTTTATTGCTAGAAATATACTGAGCAGATGAGGTAGACGATGTACTAACTTGTAAATAACTTACTAAACCTACACACATTAAAGAGCAGGCACATTACGTCAAAACAATCTCATATCGACGTTTGTACGACGTCATGACGTCACATCAACGTCGATACGATGACATTTTGTGGTTGTGTGCCTACTGGGAATCGATTGTGTGTATTGAGCCATCAGCATACTGTTGTCATGCCCCCTTTAAAAATGTATATACTAATGGACTTTTAAAACGCAACACTTGGATAGCAACTTTGATGCATGTCTCGAAAAAGAACGCATATTTAACGATCAATTTGATTGTCAACTGGTCGAAATAAGCAAATAACCAACTGAAATTTTCCCATAGACTTAATGCAAAAACTTTCATGTTTGTAGTGATCGATTTTAAAACGGATTTTTGCCGGAAACATTATTCCACTTCTTAAAAGGATTAACATTAACATTATGGTCTGACCTACGACAAAAGCCAAGCTGGCAAGACCTTTCGCAAACAGTTAAAATACCTAGATGAAACGCCACAAGATGCGGCATTTCATCAGAGTCTACACAGTTTGCTGGAAGTTAAATTCAGCACCAAAAGATTAAGCTCTTTAACAGATTGGACCCAGATCAGGCCCGACAAAAGGTCTCGCATGATCTGGATCCAATCTGCTTGAAAATCATATGGTATTCCCGAAAGATTTTTTCGATAAATTGATTTTTAAAAACAGAATCAGCAGGCGCAAAAAAGCATGCCAAATTACCAAGCATTTTAAAACCCTTTCAGAACTGGGAAAGGTTGCCCCTAAACGGGTATAATGGCAAACTGTGAAGATCCAGATTGAATGCAGCATAAGGCTGCATTTCATCCGAGTCTGCACTGTTTGCTAAGATTAAAACGATATTCATGGAAAGAAATACAATAATAATTTGAGCCAGTGCATGATATTTCCAACAATGTGGTATGTGCGACGAGCAAAGCCTCAGATCAGCCTGCGCATCCGCGCAGTCTGATCAGAGCCCTTGCTAGTCGTTTGAGTATTCTATGATTGTTAAGCTACTGACTGAACACCATTTGGTGTTTCTAAGTTTAAGAGGAGGCTGCAGAGGCTCGTCCGAGTCTGCACATGTCAAAATGTCAAATTGTTGGAATCTAATGACGCGGCTCATTTTTTATATCTTTGGAAATTATAACCCATGAATCTTCACTTTAACACATGACGTCGCGTCTGGGAGTGATATAACGATATGCAGTGACCTATATTATATCTTATAAGAGTCATAATTTATTTTCATCAAAATTCTTGAGTTTTACAATGTACTCGAAAACAGAACGTACCATGACCCAACTCTTGCCTTAGAGTGTTAAAACTGACTTTGTTTAGCATGTTGATGTATTTGTTGCTGATTCAGATATATTATAAAGATAATTTTTTGAGGTTTAAATCTGCCAAAAAAGCCCCCTTTTCCATGTAGCCAGACAAGTTTTTCGGTGTTATTTGAAACACAGAAGACGCATACGCAATTATTTTTACTAATTTCTTTTTGCTGATGATAGTTTTACGTATTAGTGTGCATTTCATAAATATAATACTGTGTTTTGCTGACAACTATATATCTTGATCATCTGTCAAACTTTGAGTACAGCCTTCCACTCACTCCTGTAACGAGAGCCTATTCAACAAAAGTAGTGTATCATCCCATAGATATAATAGTTACTCCCCAACTCTATTTTGAAGAGTGGCCATTTCCTGTCAGCATGAAAATTGAAACGAATAATATTTTCGATTATTTGACAAGAAATATCAATTTTTTAGATTTGCATGAAGGTGCGTAATTTATGCATATGGTCACTAATGTAACGGTGATATATTGTTTGTGTGAAATACTTTTGTCGTTGGAGAATTTGGATACACATTGTCTTAGTGTAGACTTTCTTAATTTGGACCGCCTGGGATATCAATGTATTCCTTATATGTTTATTTACAGGTGAACTATGAATATATCACTCAAGTAACATTCACTACTGTAACGTTACAGGAGAGATCAAAATGTTTCACGAGGGAAGAAATAGCATTTAATTTTAAGCTGATAAAATTGCGAATTGTGTTAATAACTTGTAGCTTAGAAATACATTTTAATTATGTAATTGTTCCAAACTCTTCAGCATTAAAAATATATGTTATGTAATACGTTAACTTAAAATCGTAATTTAGTAGTATAAACAAACAAATTCCTTCATGTAACACAATATTTTTGAACAAAGTTAAATTTCATTTTATTGGTAGTAAATTGTTTATACAGTTCAAGTAAACATATAAATTGATTTATTTGTGCTAAAGTTTTGTCAATATATGTGCTTTTTGTTTAATACTAAAACTTTATTTCCATATATTGTGCTAGGTTATTCCCTCCTGTAACAGATAAAATCTTTCGTATAACACACAGTTCCCTACTGTAACACATGTTTGTCAAGTCTGTTTGAGGAAACTCTGTAAATAATTTGATCATGTTATAACTGATTGAAAACATTACTATATTGTCTTAATGAAAAAACAACAACAAACGAATAGGACTTGGTTGCATGTACTGCATTACAAAAATATTAAACAATAATGTTTTGCCGCCCAATAAAGGTGTTTATTGAAATAACAGGTTTGGATGAATAAAAATAATAGGACACTGTATTTAGAGTAGGACAATGTTATATTTTTAATGCGTGCATGTCTAAATATTAATATAAACATTCAATCACAGTGTTCATATAAATGCACATATTTAGAAATAAGAAAATATATGTTTGTTACAGTAGGGAATAGATGACTTGAATTATCATCACAAAAATATTTTTTCAAACAAAAATAAGATTCATTAAGCTGTATCTCGACTGATTTTGTATAGCTATTTCATCAAGCAACACAAAGAGAAAATGAAAAATGAAATATAAATATGTTTATTTTTTCAAAATTTCATAACCAAATTTCGACGAAAATAAATGACTCATAAAGGCCACTGCGCTATGAAATAAAATCGATAAACCACTAGTGAGCTATAGATTTTTGGGAAATGATTTGATGTCCATTATAACGCTGCGTAAAAGATGTTTTCACGCCAAAAATGCGAATTTTAATTAATGTTAATGTCATGTGATAAATAAAATCTAATATTTGTGCTCCTGTATTATTGAACTTATTTAACTCATTGCGAAAAACTAATAAAATGCTCGGCAAGCCTCGCATTTTATCACTTTTTCCCAACTCATTTAATAAATTCAATAAAACACAAGCACTCATGTAATTTCCTCTATATATACAATGGATTACCCTGACTTTTTTGCATGTAGCTTTATGGAATATTCCATTGATCTGAAGAGGGTCCAGATAAAATGCAGCATAATGCGGCATTTATCCGGGTCTGAACTTTTTGTTAAGACACACTCAATATTCAGGGAAAGTAATACAATCTTTGGATATTATAACCCATGCCCTTTCATTATAATATGAGCCGTGCTATGAGATTTTCAACAATGTGGTACGTGCAGACCAGCAGAGCCTCAGACCAGCCTGCGCGTACGCGCAGACTGATCAGAGCCTTTGCTAGTCGCTTGAATGTTTTTAACTGGTAAGCTGCTGAACGAACAGCATTTGGAGTTTCTAAGCTTTAAAGGAGGCTGCATCTGCTCATCAAAATGACACAGTGTAGGAAATCACATGTTGCAGCTCATATGCAATGGATTATCCTGACGTTATTGTATGAAGTTTTATGGAATGTTCCATTGGTCTAAAGAGGATTAAACAGCTTCACGTTTAACAGTCTGTTTCTCCACTATATGGAAAGTTAAACTGTTTCTCGTGAAGAAACCCCAAACTGAGGCAATTGATTCTAAAATTCCTGTCAGGGGCATTAGTAATTGAGAACAGAATACTATAAAGAAGGTTCTAAGGACACCGAAACGTCTTCTCCGGAACGACATGAAATTTCCAAACACATAACAGAATAGAACAGATGGGATTAAGAATGATATGACGTACAAGAAGTCATCAAGTGGTATCAAAGGATGGAAAAATGATACGATTGTGTTGACAATCTGTACCCACATAAATAAATTGACAATGTTTAATGGAAGGAGCATAACTTTACAATATAAAGGTACTGTGTTGCCCCATAAAACATGGAAATGTCCAGTGAACCATCGTTTTCTTTGTTTAATAAAGTCCATAAAAGTAAATGTACTCTTCTCAACCATCACACCGTGTACAAATCCGAACTTGCACGACTTATCCCAAGCCGTCAACGCGAATCGAAGATCTTCTGCAATACTTTCCGTTGGTCCGAAATCAAACCCTATATCCATCTCGGCCTTCACCCTCGTTACAATAAACGATCCCTTGAATCCGAATATAGGTCGCTTGAGAACCTGTAAAGCTAACCGCATAATGCCATAGTCAAATGCAACCCGAATGCCATCCATTAATGTTGTTATCCAATTTTCTATGACGTCATCAGCGTAAACAATAACACCTTGACCGATGTCGGCTTTTGAGGTATTTACAAAGTTGCAGATTCCATAAAGGACATCATCAGTCAACTTAGTCTCCTCGTCCAAGTGTACAATCCAGTCCTGGTTTGACAAGATGTTTATGTTTGGTTCAAGGCAGTAATGGAGGGCTCGTGCTTTGTAGAGAGCATTATTTGGTGTCCTATATTGTTCTGGAACCACTGTTTCAAGAATATCAGAATATTTTCCGAGAGAAACGGCTTTGTCAGTCACTATTTCAAACTTGAAGTTCTTAAGACCATTTCTGCGACATACTTCTAAGTTTTGTAGTGTCGTATTCTTCACCAATTGAGGGTACATACCTCTAGTCACCACACGGAAGCAAACAAATGGAGTCCTGTCTCCAATGGTGGGTTTAGATGGCTCAGTGAAAGGATTAAGCAGCACTAGGCCAACAACATTGAGAAACGCAGTTGGAAGTGACATCAGAATGCACGCACCTGTCAGATATGACAAGACAGTCAGTACAAACCCGTGGTTTACGGGAACCTTTTCTGTAGGATTCCCTTGTAAAAATATGAAAAAGTTTAATCCTAGCCAGAAGTACAGCACTAAACAAAGAATCATTAACAAATATCGTAACATCGATGATAAAGCTTCCTTCCAAGCCATGTTGGCCTTTTTTTAAAGTTTTATTTTCAATTCTTTCTTTATTTCCTTTATATAGGTTTAAGTTTGAAACGGATATCCGCGAAGTCTTGTAGCACTTTTCGACTGATAAAGCAATAATTTCTTCAAGATAAAATTGTTATCAGGATTGCCATTGCTAGGCAGTTGACAAAGGCTGGTCAATAAGGTCGGGCTGTAATCTTAAACCAAATAACCCGATTTTTATGCAATGTATAAATGCAGGTCTTTATGCTTGTCGGTATTTGGGGCTCGACGCAAGAAAACCTTAATGTGTTGCATGCGGAAAACAAGGCGCAGATCAGACTGCGCATCTTACCACGCTGTTCAGCTTCTTTGTTCTTGCACACCGGATAAGGATTTCTGAGATTTTACCCTGGGATAGAAAGTCTTATCTTACCCATGCTATCTTACCCAGGACGTCAAGTAAAGTCACCATGTGAAATTGCATCATAGCGTATTCAGGGACTTCTGAAAGTTTAGTTTAAAATAAATAAATAAATAAAAAAAAATAAAAAAAATAAAACCAGTGTTGAGCAACAAAATAATCCATCATTCGTGTGAGGGAAGGATAGAAAACTCGGTCCCTCGGCAAGCCTCGTGATGCCAAACGGCGACCCTCGCGATGGATTTTTATATCCTACCTTCACAATCATGATAGATTCTAATATTATTCGCTTTCTAAAAACACAATAGCCAATCTAGCCACATATAAGTGCAAAGACCCAGTTGCCTAATCTAGCTATCCTCTACTGGTTTGAGAATCCCCGAGGACAGTTGTTTTCCTCGTCGTGGCCATTTGTTCAAGATAGTTTAGTTTGAGTTTTGTGTGTTGTTTCAAAGTCACTGCTTTGTCCATTTTAACTGTAAATTGTTAGCGGAACGGGGAACCAAAACTCACCATTGAAACGACATGAAAATAAGTGGCAGTTCAGTTGCCTCCAACTTTGTTGTAACGTTACACTTATTTATAACAGTGGATGTAGGGCTCAAGCAAACTGTTTCATGCGCGGATCCAGAGGGGGGCAGGGGGTCCAGGCCTCCCCTGGAAAGTCACAAAGCTCTATCCACATCAAAGGAAAATAACTGATATACTTGGCAGATAAATGTATGAGCCCGTCAGCGCCTTCATTTACCAGCTACTGTCGGGCTCAAGCATTAATCTATATGTAGACGAGTTCATCCTCCGAAAAAAAAACACGAAAAATGCGAATTTATTCCACCGTTCAAGTAATATTACTTTTGTCTTATTGAAGAGCATGATTATATCTACATCAGGATATAACCAGTTTGCGAAAATCTATTCAACTTGTGTTCAGCATTCCATGTATAAGTATGAAAATTAGGTGTACACGTGACCAATACTGTTTTGCGTTGTATAATATATAGGATAGACTAGAAACTAATTGTATAGGTTATGTCTAATAAAATTATGTTCTGTTCTGTTCTATAGGGTTCCATAGCAATACTGGTCCAAAATGCCTGGAAAAATCACAAAGCTATCAAGCCAGCAATTAATGTCTGGCCATCATCTGCCCGCTAGCGAAGCGCCATTTAAATGGCGTTTTGCTGGCGGCAAGACGATGGCCAACTTTTAGCGGTATTTGGATCCGCTCTCCCCTCACCATCTAAAAAAAGAGTTGTCAGAGTTGGATCTCCTCTGACAAACTTTCTTGATCCGCGCATGTGTGTAGACATAAAATCTGTAACACAGAACGTGAAATGCCACCATGCTATATTAATATCACGCAATTAAAGTAGTCACGATCCCATTCAATGGATAAAGGGTCGTTCCAAAACTATGGATATGAGGTTCCTTTCGGAACTCACTGACTATGCATCAAAAATACGAAGCTAATACCTCATTAATCGCCCCACATAGTGACCAATCCAATTCAAAACATACTCAAATATAGGTAACATCGAGTATGGCCCATGATTACGTACGTGACTCTTCTCACACTGGGAATGCCACAATCCCGAACTAAGTTTCGTTTGTGATTTCCAAAACAATGTTTTCGGTGGCATAATTCCATATTTTATGACAATCTAAAACGTCGCATCTGGCTATCGAAAGTGGTGTGTCCATCACAGCCGCCTATCCAGTGTGAATCAGACCAATTTCCGGGTACTTTATCAGCTCTTATGATATCAGCTCTTATGATAACGAGTGAAACGATCGAAAGTACATAACATCTTGGTACTATTGAAGCTGATAACTCTATTTTTAGCGGCTGCGTCAAAAAGAGCCGGTGTTTTGTTCTTATAGTGTTCAAACGTAGGACACGAACGGTTTTCCCCTTGTTTTCAATGCGCAGAGGAGTATGAAAATATTTACGACACATGATAGACGGCAATCGAAAACGCTCTTAATTAACAATCGGCAAACGCGGATCAAAAACCGCTAGAAACAGTGTTTTCAATTGTCATTTGTCGCCAGTCGGGCGACAAATGGCAATTGAAGACTCTGTTTCTAACGATTTTGATCTTCGTCCGTCGATAGTATTAACGTTTTCGATTGCCCCCCCCCCCCATCCTGTGTGTTTACGTTCCCTAAAAATACTTATGTCCGCAATCTGTTTTGCCAGGCGCATCAGCCTTCTCGTGCACCGGTAGTACCAGCTCTCTCTCTCTCTCTCTCTCTCTCTCTCTCTCTGTCTGTAAAACCACTCAACTGAATCGGCTCTTATACTCATGACAGACACGTGCCAATGGTTAAAAGCTATTAATGAGGGTGAATTGGTTTGGTGTGCCATGATGGATTTCAGAAAAGCCTTCGATTTGGTCGATCATAAATAACTTCTTAACAAAATGGGTATTTAGAGGTTCAGTGCCTTGAGTTTGTCATAGTTTAGGTCGTACCTAAGCAACAGAACTCAACAAGTTGTAATAAACAATTCAAGTTCCAATATTGGTGATGTTGTTTGCGGCGTCCCACAGTGATCTATTTTAGGTCCTCAATTATTTTTGCTGTTTATAAATGATCTACCACTTTCATTGAAGAACTCACCAATATCAGTTGATTTATATGCAGATGATATTACTTTATATAGTACTTCTTTAGATAAGTGTTCCTTAGAAACAGATCTTCAAAAGGCGGTGAATTCAGTTTACACCTGGTGCTTATAAAATGGTATGCTCATTAATACTGAGAAGACGCAATTGATGTTAATTGCTAGTCGACAAAAAAGAAACTCTTTAATTGATAGCGACCTAAAAATTACATTCAATGATATAGATTTAAAAATTTCTAGTAATGAGTTCATGTGGATCAAAATTTTGTCTAGAATAATCATTTTCGGCATATATCTAAAAAGATATCATCGCACCTTTGGTTATCGCAGATTCGAACATATCTTAATGTTCAACATACACTTTTGTCCTACAATGCATATATTAAATCACATATTGAATATTGTTGTGTAGTATGGGGAAACTCGTGTAATTTCAATGCATTTAAAATTGAAAAGTTGCAAAGAAGGGCTTGCAAGCTTATTCTAGGATATGATTATACAACACTAGACGCTGCGCGCAAACAATTACATATTTTATCATTTGAAGAAACTGTTTTTATGCACAAAGCAAAAGTTATGTATTAAATAGCTAATAATACTGCACCAATTTACTTAATAGATTTATTCCAAATGAGAGGTAATGACAGTTATTTGAATAATTCACAATTAAATTTACAGCCGACGTCAAATAAGAATTTTCTTATACCAAAGCCTAAAATAAGTTTATTCAAAAACAGTTTGTCTTATTCTGGTGCATTAGTGTGGAATAGCATTCCCTTATGGATAAAAAATTCTAGTACAATTGAGGCATTTACAATTAACTGCTTGCAATGGATGAAATGTGACAGTGTATCTTAAACTAGTCGCAATATGAGAAGACCAGATTTTTTTTACGTGAAAAAAAATGCGCTGCTGGGTTGTGCTGTCGCGCAGGATGATCGGCGCATATTATTTTCACTGCCTAGCTAGTATAACTTCTTTCTCTATTTTCGAAAATGCTTATGTGTCCGCCTGACTTACGTGGCTGAGTAGACAAGCATCAGTCTGCCTGGTCAGAAAACCTAAACACTGGTTCTCTCAAGCTGTGAAATAGTGAGTTAAAAATAACTTTGTAATTAAGATATAGAGTTTTGATAGTGTTGGCAGACGACGGACAGCGAAGACTGTCTTTCCTTTGACTGCACACGATCCAATGGCTCAGCGCAGTTGGGACTCAAACTTATAGTTGTGGTTGGAAAGTGATAGCAATCATTTATTCTCAATCTTCCTTGTATAGTTTGTTTGAAAATGCGCTTCTATTTTTAAAACTCGTCGCAACAAACTCTGAACGCAGCTGTCATTCTGGAAAATGATTGAGAATACGACCAATTGCGCAGCAAGAACGCTTATAGTCACGCACATGAAATGGAGACTACTAAAAGAGCAGCGATTCTCATCAGTTACGCCCCATTCAAAATGGGGATTTCTCTTAAAGGAAAAAAGTTGCTCCCAGAGGAAGAGTTTTCTTCCCTTTAGGAGATGGTCTCTTATAGTATGGAAACAACAATTCAAACATGAGGCGATTTTTCTTTAATGTGTATAATTTTCAAGATCAACATACGAAACGCTACATGCAAAATGTTCGATAAATTACTTAGAAGGAAATAAAATAAGTGACATCAGTTAAAATATTCATGTATATTATACCCCTATTCCAAACAGGCCACGAATCTCCCGAATCGCCACGAATTGGTATTTTTTTTATTCGGGGGTATTCGTGAGGTTTCACTAAAAAAATTCTCCAATCGGGATGTTCTACGAGTCAGTCCCAATTCAGATACGATGTCATTACGAATATTCGGTGGAATTAACTCAATTCGGCTGGAATCGCGCAAGAATTCATTACGACTAGCAAACTAACATTAGAACAAGCTGCACGAAAGTTAAGGAATCAATTACGAATCAGTTAAGAATATGCCGAATGCAGCACGAATTGGGCACGAATTAACAGAAATCCGAGACGATCGCCACGATTCGCGAGATTTTCTCTCACGATAGTTATAAAAAAGGCCCATACATGCTTCAGGGCATGAATGTTCCTCGTAAACCAGCAGTAGAATCGATCCTGCAACTTGAGTATTGAAAACGGCTTCTTATATAGCTAGAAGAAAACAACTACGTTAAAGTCGAGAGGCCCTGACCCAGACTCTTTGACTTGGAAAAATATGTCAGTTCGCCATTGGCAAAATCACCGGCCAGGAGCTACTGACTGACCCTGATTGTGCTCTGAATCTGCCAAATCTGTTTCAACTTCTAGGACTGCTCACATGCGCGTGACGGGGTAATTAGTCTTAGGGAAAATCCTACTATCTCTTGCTTGGTTTTATTGCTTCGCTTAATCTCCCGATTCCCTTCAAATGAGCTCAGAGAAGCTACGAATGCCCCAAAACGACTCCAAATCGATTAAGATTCAGTTACGATGTCCAAGAATGCCTTAGGAATTTGGTACGAATCACGCACGATTTTTTCGAATAGGGGAATTCGTGGCCAAAGTTTTGAACAGTTCAAAACTTTTGAGCCGAATTCCCGATAGACCTACGAATTGCAAGAACTCACTACGGACTGTGCAAATCAGTTAAAATCTAAGCGAACTGAGTACAATTCAGCCACGAATCAAAATATTTGTCAATTCGTGGGATTCAGAGCCTGTGTGGAAAAGGGGTATTAGCCAACATGCGTAATAAACAAAAATCGATAAACTATGCTGTACTGAATGTTATGGTCATGGTAAGCTCGTGCAGCTCGTGTTTGTGAACGAAAGTCTAACCTGACAAATTCTATTGCAGTGTTTCTTTTGTCCGCCAGTATAGGATCTATACGGCCTATGGCGACCGTATTCATCACACAGGTGTAAAAATGTGTTATGTTGCGGTCTTATAGTCTTTATTTTTCCTTACTTTGTAAATAACAACATATAGTGCAAATTCTCTGAAAGGAGCTCTTGCATGGTATGGGAAATTAACATGGGAGTCTGTCCACGCTTGGATTTTGAAAATATTATGTTAGTTAATTGTCTGGGGTATAACTTTAATATTTATGGTGCGTTTGAGTTTTTATGCAATTCCATTGCTAATTTATGACGTCATGAATGATATCACTATATTACCTTAGGGTACCCAGTTATAATCATTTCTAAAGTAATTGACATATCATGTAACGGGCGGAGAAATGTTTTGTTAAATAGCTGTATCATTGATAAGTTCGCTGTTACTTAAAATGGCTTTGTATGTATTAGGATATTGGGCGGGCATTCATTTTTGTAGCACGGTACCCCAATTTTCGACTGTATATTTTGTATTCAGTCAACTTTGGAACTAATATTTTTACAGGTTGCGGTCTTTGTCAAGATACCATTTCAACATATAAACTATCCATATATGTTAAGAATATGTAGACCAAATTTCATGAAATTCAAGGACCGGTAACATATCTTTTAACTTGATGTAAACACATGGCCCTAATTTATCGAAATGTAAAAAATACAATAATTATGTTTCAGTGTAAAACATACTTGAATACTTGCTTAGTTTGAATCATCATGCTAGTACGTTTATTGGTAGAAGTTGATATGTTAAGTGTTTTCCCCTATTATGGATTGGATAAAGAAAAAACAATAGTCTTACGATTCGTATTTAATAAAGTGCTTACACAATAATATTAGCCAAAATGATACAATATGTTGACAACTGTACTTTACACATCTAGTTTCTAACATTAAAACTACATCCAGCCAATGTTACACTTAATATGTAACATTATTAAGAATTTTAATTCATACAGTAGAGAAACCTTATGACAAGTCAGTTCATGCAGGAGAAGAACCTTATATCTATGATTTTATAATGTAAGACTCATTTATAAACCTGCTTCACTAATATAACCCCCTGTCAAACCTATTGGTTAAAATTAACCATTTTGGTCGCAGATAACTCTTGGCTTCAAAGGTAATGCTAATTTAATGCTTAAATCTTCTCTGTTCATTCTGTTTTGTGAAACTGATACTGATTTCCATCAAATAGCGACTTTTATACTTTAGCTGGCTGTATATTCTAGGCAAACAGTTTTGTTTCTGGACCTCACTTATTCATGTAGAACACTGTTTAATGATACCTTTGATAAGACTCTGTTACACGTTATCCTGGTCACGGCACCAAAATGTGGTTCCTCTAGTTCAGTTTGGATGAAAAGGAAATATTTAGTCTTCTTGTTTTAACATGTTTATTGTTAGGATATAATGTTTCTTAAACAATATCATGCAGGACTTGAGGAAGTGATACACATTGTCTTGGCCCCGTAGTGCCATGAAATAGGGCCATGACCTTCGACATTTCTGACCATTGAATCATTTAAAATTGTCTAAACATGTCTTTCTTTAAGAAAAGTGGAAGTCGATTAAAAAACAACCTCCTTTTGTCGAGTAATTGATTCATTTGAACTAAATAATTAATTTTGCTAAAACTGACCTGTACCCACAAGAGGTAGGAAATGACAAAGTTACCGGTTTTGGTTTTTCATGATTTTTGGCTCAGATCAGCAGTATATATATGGCATGTTTTGTGATAATATGATATCTTGACAAAGACTGGAACATATCCATCTTTTGAATTGAATGTTGAATGTTTTGTAAATTTTTGAAAAAAATATTGAAATTTTACAATCACTTCTTCTGAAAACGAAAACCATAATTTATCCAAATGGTTTCGTGGTCTTAAAATAATGTCTATGGTATTTTGGATTCAATCTAGATGACAAATCATAAAAATAAACAAAACTATAGATTTAGGACATGGACATTTAGAGACAGGTACCACCTCAAAGGTGGAGTACATCAGGGTTGCTTCCTAAGCCTTATTCTTAACTATCTAATTCGATAAATACATTTTCATAGTTCGTATATAATGAGTTATTAATATGCAAAGGTTGAAGAAAATCCATGCGTGGGCACAGATGAAAGTACCCCTTTAATCTAATTTTATTAAACGTGCTATAAATAAAAATATAACACTGAAATATCAAAAAGCATTAGAAAGACTAACATATCTCCACAAGTAAGTATCAGGGGCGGGTCCAGGATATCTGGAAAGGGGGCTCGTATGTATAAAGGTATGGGGTCGCTTTGCTGATGTTATCTCATTTTTCTTAAATAACCCATGAAAATGAAATAATTTGGTCTCACTGAGACCAAATTATTTCATTTTCAAAGGATATTAAAAACGGAGGGAGGGTTTCAAGCGAACCCCCTGAACCCCCTCTGAATCCGCCACTGTCTATTGAGTATAAAGAGCGAACTTTTACCAGGGAAATAAATCAACGTCATATTTCACATTTAATATCGTTTCGAGGCTGGGAGGAATCAAAATGGAAAACAAAAACAGATTCAAATTTCAAAAACGAAAGGCAGAAAAATACATTATGAGCATTTGTTGTTTTCTGGAAAAAAAAAGTTATTGCCATAATCATACTGAGCAGATGAGGTATAGTTTGCCCAAATTGACATGAGACTGATAAATTTTCGCCAAAATCTTCGTGATGGTCGTGCGTTTTCGTGAACTACTCCAACCTTGGCCATGCTTTTAACAGAAGTATGAAGATAATGTCGATTCATGATTGCAAATGGTCTGGTAGCCTAGTGGTAACTTACAGATCGAGCCTACCTTGATCGAAACTTGGAAAAGATTTTTTTCATTTTTTTTTTAAATTTAAGATAGTTCTTGTATTTTACGTCATCTCGTGGTGAGCTTTACATCTTTCGTTTGTATTTAGTCAGTCGCTTTTATATTAATTATTTCCTAGGACTCCTCACTCTTTTCTTGTCCGCAGCGACTTTTGTTGTCTGCTAATAACCTTTGCAAACAGTTTGTTCCCAGATCAGTACCGACAAAACATCAGTCCTGATCTGGATACAGACCATTTGACACTCTACTAGTGTTCCTGAAAGATGCTTTTGAAAAAGTTTAATTTGAAAAAAAGTCAGCAGATGACAACGAAAGTATTAAACTCACACAGCGTGCAAAGAGTTATTACATTGCTTATTGAAATTATTCACGTTTCTACATGTATATTTGTTGAATAAACGTATGCCAGATTCAAAAAAATATATCCCTGTGTACACAAAATCAAGAATAAAGACAAAAAAACTAGCAAATTAAAAAGAAAAAAGAAAAAAAAAGAAATGCAACTGGACTCGAACCCAAATCTTTTGAGCGGAAAGGAAAGTCTCTTATCCATTAGGCTATCGAGAAATTAGATGTTTTTCATGCATTAAAGTAATTGTGCCACAATCTAAAGCACACATTTTACGAAGATTCCCGAAGATTGGAAGAAAGGTCATTGAATATTCATATGTCTCAGGTCAATGTAGACAAACAATAGACGATGTACTGACTTGTAAATAACTTACTAAACCTACAAACATTGAACAGCAGGCACATGGCATCAAAACAACAACGTATTGAAGTTCATACGACGTCGCGTCGACGTTAAAACGATGTTGTTTTATGACTGCATGTCTGCTGTGGATGGTGTGTTCTTGCACACCGGATGAGGATATCTGATATTTTCACCTGGGATAGAAAATCTTATCTTACCCATGCTATCTTACCCAGTACGTCACGTAACGTCATCATGTGAATAAGCGTGTTCAGGGACTTGTGTGGAAGCTTATTTTAAAATAAATGAAAAATTAATAAAAACATTGGTGAGCAAAAGAATCCATTATTCGTTTGAGGGTAGGATAGAAAAAATCCGTCCCTCGGGATCACCGTTTGCCACCACTCGGCAAGCCTCGTGATGCCAAACGGCGATCATCGGGACGGATTTTCCTGTCTTACCCTCAAACTCATGATAGATGCTTATATATGGAGCCATCAGCATACTGTTACCGTGCCCTTTTTAAAAAAAATGTATTTACTGACGGACTTTAAAAACGCAAAACTTGGATAGCAACTTTGATGAATGTCTCGATAAAGAACGCATTTGTAACGATCATTTTGATTGTAAACTGGTCGAAATAAGCATATAACCAACTGAAATGTTCCAATAGACTAAATGCAAAAATTTGGGAAGCAGTGGTTCCATAAAAATCCCAACCCTCCATCCAAGCAGGATTTTATTTCGCAGTTTGCAACTTAACTTATGCTTCAATCGTGTTTTTGGTCAATAATGTAAATCTAACTAGTAAAAAGTTACAATTTTCACGTTTTTGCACTTTTTATGTTTGGACAAAAAAAATCGAAATTTGGGAGAATCACAATCCATCATGAGCCTGTCCATGTAGGATAGAGATATCTCAACTTCGGGGTCGGAATTTTAACCAGGGACTTGGCAAGCCTCGTCCCTGGTTAAAACTCTGACCCCTCGGCTGAGATATCTCTATCCTCATGGACATTTATGGTGGATTGTTATAATCTTATAGTCCATGGGCCCGAAAGGGTCACCATGCACCTGGGAGTGGTATAATATTGTTCATTGGAAATCCCTGATTAAGAATCGAGATGTTAACACTCGATATCTTGGGTCCCACCCGCCAATTTGGATTGTTTCAAGATGGCCGCCATGAAAAAAGACAAAATGCCTATTTTGTGTAATATCAGCCTCCTACCATCTGTTATGCTTACTTTTACGAGCGAACCAGCTATATTTAAAATCCCAAACTCCGTTTCTGATATATAAAGCTAAGCATAAGTTCTTAACATACTTTATTCAACATAGCAGCCCATTTGAAATTCAAATTTTGGATATTTTCGTTAATCTTAATAGTTTCCATTATTTTTTTCTCAATACAATCAATATATGTTACAAGTTTTGAAAAGTAGAGACAAATGGCAGAAAGATACGTATTTACTTGATTCCAAATATCTATGTCCCGGGTTGATTGCTCATTACTCTTATCCATTCTACACTACCATACCATCCGTTCTCCTAGCTTAACCAATCCTGCAATTCCCTGCCCTAAACAACCCTACCCTATGGATGTCATACTCTTTATCATTCCTACAATATATATCCTACGCTTCACCACCTTACCCTCAACTACCATATCATAAGCATAGTTATAACCAACTCAACATAACCAAACCAACTGCTTACCTTCTCCTATGTTTACCCCACCTTAACTCACAACGTATAATACATGTAACATCCCGGTAACCAACTCCTAATCATTATGTAACCCTACTCCATCCAACTCTACCATACTAAAACCCATCTCACACCGGTATTGATAGGAAGAATTGGGTAGGGCATGAAAAGACAAGTTAGGAGAGGGTTATGGGTGGGGTAAGGAAAGGTTTTATTAAAGGTAGGGTAAAGCAAGCACTATGCAGCAGTAGGGTGGATTGACTGATTTGGAATAAGGTATAACTGAAATTTGAGTAGCAAAGATGGTTAGAATGCGAGTAGGGCCTGCCCAGGTATGGTAGGGTAAGGTACTGCTAATTATATCATTCATACCCAATTCTCACATACACCTCCTATTTCATACCCAGCCCTACTCCTCATCATATCTACCCATATCCATATGGGTATTATACTATGTAGGATGTGTATCTGGATATGGTTCGGGTGAGAGTAGCTGTTGGGTAAATTATGATTATGCAGGTAAAGTAGGCTACTCTACTCTTAGTCCTAACCTACCAAAGTCCTGACCCATACACAATTTCATACTTTATCTACTCCTACTCATAACTTGCCTGACAGTGACTTGTATCTTCCAAGGGCATGGTGCTATAAGGGATAAGAAAGGATTGGATAGAAACTGTAGAAACTAGGGTAGGGACAAGGGTAGGATACCCCATTCATTGGAGTGACCCTACCAAAGCATATACTCATACCATACCCATTAACATGCTCCTACCCTACCTACCCTGCCCCAATGCAAACCCTACCCTCACCAATGCAAACCCTACCCTTTTCTCCAAGCATATCTACCATTACCAATATGCCATATGGGTAGATGCTATGATCCCATATGAGTATGAATAGTGGATGGTAGGTACGGGTAGGGTATTCGTATGGAAAAGACTAGGGTAGAGTTGGGCAAACTGCTCAAATCCTACTATTCTAATACCCTAACCTTACTCATATCCAAATGTATGGATAGGGTATGGGTATGTCAGAAGTTTGTTGTGGACGTTACATGCACACTTATAGGCATATAAATATCAGTGAAATGCCAAAATACCCATCTGCTGCCACCAATACGAGGGTGTGAAATATTGTTCTGCACTATGTTACATGTAAACCCATAATAAAGCATAATATTACTGGTTTTAAAAGAGCTAAAATTGCAGTACACATTTTTGAAAGTTTATTTGGGCCATTAAGGGTGTAGCATACGTAACATTATTTTGCATTTATCACAAATTCTTCTTCATAATCATTGTAAGACTTCTCTGAATAGGACAGGTCACCATTGTCAATCAACACCTTTGGCATACAGTCTCCGTGAAACCAAAGGGACATCATATTGCTATCATAATCTGTCAAACATTCATGTTCATTTGTTGGATGTGAAAGTTCCATTATGGGGCCATGTATGACATGTTACTTTAGAGAGTCGTGGTACACATGATACTAATTGACTATATTTACACCGAATTCCAAAAATTGATAAATTTTAGGTCTTTTATGAATAAGAAGGAGAATACCCTCCTCAATGTTTTCGTTAAGTGATGGATGAAGCTAGAACAGATAAAAGTAGCTCACAATATGCAAAAGTTATTTATACATGTAATTTAAATTATTCCATCGAAAAAAAAATCCAGTAAAGTAATAGTAGCTAAGACAAATGCAATTATTAATATTGCCCTAAAATAATCAAAACCACCATTATATCTAATGCTCTTATTAATTCTATTTTCACCATTATGAAGAAGATTTTGTGATTAATGCAAAATAATCACCGCAGTTTGTGAAAGACAAATCGATTGCGTATTAGGTAAATACATTGTAAATAATACATTTTACAGATTACGCAGAGGCTATTTTAGGCTAAGATGTCCATTTTGTTGCGTTTGATGAAAAATGTAACGTATGCTACACCCTTAATGGCCAAAATAAACTTACAAAAATGTGTGCTGCAATAAAATGATGATTCTGAATATAACAAAGTAAACTTCATTTTACTATCAGTGAGTAAGGTGCATACAGAGGTGTAGCTATGTTTATTTACAGGAAAAATGTCTACTTTTTAAGGGGGGGGGGAGTAATCTTGTATGCACACAGCCGTTATTTTGAAGATGATACCTTTGGGATAAATACAATACTCAATGACTAAAGTAATGCTGACAGTAAATGTATCACCAAAAATAATAATGACTTAAACGTGTAACTATAATTTGTATTGAAAAAAACTCATGGATTTTTTTAATATTAACGAAAATATGCAAAATTTGCATTTCAAATTGGCCGCCATATTAAATATAGTATGTCAAGATCTTATATTAAGCTGTTTATATCAGAAATGGAGTTAAGGATCTTAAATATAAATGGTCCGCTCATAAATGTAAGCATAACAGATGGTAGGAGACTAATATTACTCGATATAGGCATTTTGTCTTTTTTCATGGCGGCCATCTTGAAACAATCCAAAATGGCGGGTGGGACCCAAGATATCGAGTGTTAACATCTCGATTCTAAATCAAGGATGTCCAATGAACAATATTATACCTCTCCCAGAGAGCCCATAGGGGGGTGCATGGTGACCCCTCCGGGCCCATGGACTATTACCATGCTAATTTACCCAGGACGTCAAGTAACGTCATCATGTGAAATTGCATCTTGGTGTATTGGAAGCTTATTTTAGAATAAATATATAAATTAATAAATAAATAAATTAAAACGGTGATGAGCAAGAAAAAGAATCCATTATTCGTGTGAAAGTAGGACAGAAAAATCTGTCCCTGGGGATCACCGTTTGTCATCACTAGGCAAGCCTCGTGGTGCCAAACAGCGATCCTCGGGACGGATTTTTTTATCCTACCCTCACACTCATGATAGATTCTTATAATCCTGACTTTATTGTATGTAGCGTTATGGAACATTCCGCTGGTCTGAAGAGGATTAAACAGCTTCACGTTCACCCTGGGGCTTAAAAGTCTGTTTCTCCACTATATGGAAAGTTATACTGTTTCTCGTGAAGAAGCCCCAAACTGAGGCTATTGATTCTAAAATTCCTGTCAGGGGCATTAGTAATTGAGAACAGAATACTATAAAGAAGGTTCTAAGGACACCGAAACGTCTTCTCCGGAACGACATGAAATTTCCTAACACATAACAGAATAGAACAGATGGGATTAAGAATGATATGACGTACAAGAAGTCATCAAGTGGTATCAAAGGATGGAAAAATGATACGATTGTGTTGACAATCTGTACCCACATAAATAAATTGACAATGTTTAATGGAAGGAGCATAACTTTACAATATAAAGGTACTGTGTTGCCCCATAAAACATGGAAATGCCCAGTGAACCATCGTTTTCTTTGTTTAATAAAGTCCATAAAAGTAAATGTACTCTTCTCAACCATCACACCGTGTACAAATCCGAACTTGCACGACTTATCCCAAGCCGTCAACGCGAATCGAAGATCTTCTGCAATACTTTCCGTTGGTCCGAAATCAAACCCTATATCCATCTCGGCCTTCACCCTCGTTACAATAAACGATCCCTTGAATCCAAATATAGGTCGCTTGAGAAACTGTAAAGCTAACCGCATAATGCCATAGTCAAATGCAACCCGAATGCCATCCATTAATGTTGTTATCCAATTTTCTATGACGTCATCAGCGTAAACAATAACACCTTGACCGATGTCGGCTTTTGAGGTATTTACAAAGTTGCAGATTCCATAAAGGACATCATCAGTCAACTTAGTCTCCTCGTCCAAGTGTACAATCCAGTCCTGGTTTGACAAGATGTTTATGTTTGGTTCAAGGCAGTAATGGAGGGCTCGTGCTTTGTAGAGAGCATTATTTGGTGTCCTATATTGTTCTGGAACCACTGTTTCAAGAATATCAGAATATTTTCCGAGAGAAACGGCTTTGTCAGTCACTATTTCAAACTTGAAGTTCTTAAGACCATTTCTGCGACATACTTCTAAGTTTGGTAGGGTCGTATTCTTCACCAATTGAGGGTACATACCTCTAGTCACCACACGGAAGCAAACAAATGGAGTCCTGTCTCCAATGGTGGGTTTAGATGGCTCAGTGAAAGGATTAAGCAGCACTAGGCCAACAACATTGAGAAACGCAGTTGGAAGTGACATCAGAATGCACGCACCTGTCAGATATGACAAGACAGTCAGTACAAACCCGTGGTTTACGGGAACCTTTTCTGTAGGATTCCCTTGTAAAAATATGAAAAAGTTTAATACTATCCAGAAGTACAGCACAAAACAAAGAATCATTAACAAATATCGTAACGTCGATGATAAAGCTTCCTTCCAAGCCATGTTGGCCTTTTTTTTAAAGTTTTATTTTCAATTCTTTCTTTATTTCCTTTATATAGGTTTAAGTTTGAAACGGATATCCGCGAAGTCTTGTAGCACTTTTCGACTGATAAAGCAATAATTTCTTCAAGATAAAATTGTTATCAGGATTGCCATTGCTAGGCAGTTGACAAAGGCTGGTCAATAAGGTCGGGCTGTAATCTTAAACCAAATAACCCGATTTTTATGCAATGTATAAATGCAGGTCTTTATGCTTGTCGGTATTTGGGGCTCGACGCAAGAAAACCTTAATGTGTTGCATGCGGAAAACAAGGCGCAGATCAGACTGCGCATCTTACCACGCTGTTCAGCTTCTTTGTTCTTGCACACCGGATAAGGATTTCTGAGATTTTACCCTGGGATAGAAAGTCTTATCTTACCCATGCTATCTTACCCAGGACGTCAAGTAAAGTCACCATGTGAAATTGCATCATAGCGTATTCAGGGACTTCTGAAAGTTTAGTTTAAAATAAATAAATAAATAAAAAAAAAATAAAGAAAATAAAACCAGTGGTGAGCAACAAAATAATCCATCATTCGTGTGAGGGTAGGATAGAAAACTCGGTCCCTCGGCAAGCCTCGTGATGCCAAACGGCGACCCTAGGGATGGATTTTTATATCCTGCCTTCACACTCATGATAGATTCTAATATTATTCGCTTTCTAAAAACACAATAGCCAAACTAGCCACATGTACGTGCAAAACCCAGCTATCCTCTATAGCTGAGAAGACTGGTTTGAGTCTTGCATGGTCGGAATCCCCGAGTACAGTTGTTTTCCTCGTCGTGGTCATTTGTTCAAGATAGTTTAGTTTGAGTTTTGTGGTTTGTCGTTTCAAAGTCACTGCTTTGTCCCATTCATCTGTTAAGTTAGCGGAAAAGGGAACCAAAACTCACCATTGAAACGACATGAAAATAAGTGGCAGTTCAGTTGCCTCCAACTTTGTTGTAACGTTACACTTATTTATAACAGTGGATGTAGGGCTCAAGCAAACTGTTTCATGCGCGGATCCAGAGGGGGGCAGGGGGTCCAGGCCTCCCCTGGAAAGTCACAAAGCTCTATCCACATCAAAGGAAAATAACTGATATACTTGGCAGATAAATGTATGAGCCCGTCAGCGCCTTCATTTACCAGCTACTGTCGGGCTCAAGCATTAATCTATATGTAGACGAGTTCATCCTCCGAAAAAAAACACGAAAAATGCGAATTTATTCCACCGTTCAAGTAATATTACTTTTGTCTTATTGAAGAGCATGATTATATCTACATCAGGATATAACCAGTTTGCGAAAATCTATTCAACTTGTGTTCAGCATTCCATGTATAAGTATGAAAATTAGGTGTACACGTGACCAATACTGTTTTGCGTTGTATAATATATAGGATAGACTAGAAACTAATTGTATAGGTTATGTCTAATAAAATTATGTTCTGTTCTGTTCTATAGGGTTCCATAGCAATACTGGTCCAAAATGCCTGGAAAAATCACAAAGCTATCAAGCCAGCAATTAATGTCTGGCCATCATCTGCCCGCTAGCGAAGCGCCATTTAAATGGCGTTTTGCTGGCGGCAAGACGATGGCCAACTTTTAGCGGTATTTGGATCCGCTCTCCCCTCGCCATCTAAAAAAAGAGTTGTCAGAGTTGGATCTCCTCTGAAAAACTTTCTTGATCCGCGCATGTGTGTAGACATAAAATCTGTAACACAGAACGTGAAATGCCACCATGCTATATTAATATCACGCAATTAAAGTAGTCACGATCCCATTCAATGGATAAAGGGTCGTTGCAAAACTATGGATATGAGGTTCCTTTCGGAACTCACTGACTATGCATCAAAAATACGAAGCTAATACCTCATTAATCGCCCCACATAGTGACCAATCCAATTCAAAACATACTCAAATATAGGTAACATCGAGTATGGCCCATGATAACGTACGTAACTCTTCCCACACTGGGAATGCCACAATCCCGAACTAAGTTTCGTTTGTGATTTCCAAAACAATGTTTTCGGTGGCATAATTCCATATTTTATGACAATCTAAAACGTCGCATCTGGCTATCGAAGGTGGTGTGTCCATCACAGCCGCCTACCCGATGTGAATCAGACCAATTTCCGGGTACTCTCTCTATCAGCTCCTATGATATTAGCTCTTATGATAACGAGTGAAAAGATCGAAAAGTACATTACATCTTGGTACTATTGAAGCTGATAACTATTTTGAGCGGCTTCGTCAAAAAAAAGCCTGTGCTTTGTTCTTATAAGGACACGAACGGTTTTTTCCTTGTATTCAATGCGCAGAGGAGTATGAAAATATTTACAACACAGGATGGACAGCAATCGAAAACACTCTTAATTAACAATCGACGAACGCGGATCAAAACCGCTAGAAACAGTGTTTTCGATTGTCCGACTGGCGACAAATGGCAATTGAAGACTCTGTTTCAAGTATGAAAATATTTACCACACAGGATAGACGGCAATCGAAAACGCTCTTAATTAACAATCGACGAACGCGGATCAAAAAATGCTAGAAACAGTGTTTTCGATTGTCCGACTGGCGACAAATGGCAATTGAAGACTCTGTTTCTAACGATTTTGTTCTTCGTTCGTCGATAGTATTAACGTTTTCGATTGCCCCCCCCCCATCCGGTGTGTTTACGTTCCCTAAAAATACTTATGTCCGCAATCTGTTTTGCCAAGCGCATCAGCCTTCTCGTGCGCCGGTAGTACCAGCTCTCTCTCTCTCCCTCTCTCTGTCTGTCTCTAAAACCACTCAACTGAATCGGCTCTTATACTCATGACAGACACTTGGTTAAAAACTATTAATGAGGGCAAATTGGTTTGGTGTGCCATGATTGATTTCAGAAAAGCCTTCGATTTGGTTATTCATAAATTATTCTTAACAAAATGGATATTTATAGGTTCAGTGCCTTGAGTTTGTCATAGTTTAAGTCGTACCTAAGCAACAGAACTCAACAAGTGGTAATTTACAATTCAAGTTCCAATATTGGTGATGTTGTTTGCGGCGTCCCACAGGGATCTATTTTAGGTCCTATTTTATTATTGCTGTTTATAAATGATCTACCCCTTTCATTGAGGAACTCACCAATATCAGTTGATTTATATACAGATGATACTACTTTATATAGTACTTCTTTAGATAAGTGTTCCTTAGAAACAAATCTTCTTTTTCAGTTTACACCTGGTGCTTAGAAAATGGTATGCTCATTAATACTGAGAAGACGCAATTGATGTTAATTTCTAGTCGACAAAAAAGAAACTCTTTAATTGATAGCGACCTAAAAATAACATTCAATGATATAGATTTAAAAATTTCTAGCAATGAGAAAAATTTTGATATCATCGCACCTTTGGTTATTATCGCAGATTCGAACATATCTTTATGTTCAACAGACTTTTGTACTACAATGCATATATTAAATCACATATTGAATATTGTTGTGTAGTATGGGGAAATTCGTGTAATTTCAATGCATTTAAAATTGAAAAGTTGTAAAGAAGGGCTTGCAAGCTGATTCTAGGGAATGATTATACAACACTAGACGCTGCGCGCTAACAGTTACGTATTTTATCATTTGAAGAAACTGTTTTATACACAAAGCAAAAGTTATACATATAAAATAGCTAATAATACCGCAACAATTTACTTAACAGATTTATTCCAAGTGTGAGGTAATGACAGTTATTTGAATAATTCACATTTAAATTTACGGTCAACGTCAAATAAGAATTTTCTTATACCAAAGCCTAAAAAAAGTTTATTCAAAAACAGTTTGTCTTATTCTGGTGCATTAGTGTGGAATAGCATTCCCTTATTGATAAAACAAATTCTAGTACAATTGAGTCACTTACAACTAACTGCTTGCAATGGATGAAATGTGACTATGTATCTTAAACTAGTCGCAATATGAGAAAACCAGATTTTTCTTAGGTGAAAAACAAATGCGCGGATGGGCTGTGCTGTCGCGCAGGATGATTGGCGCATATTATTTTCACTGCCTAGCTAGTATAACTTCTTTCTCTATTTTCGAAAATGCTTATGTGTCCGCCTGGTCAGAAAACCTAAACATTGGTTCTCTCAAGCTGTGATATTCCTATTTTATTTGTTTTGTCCTTTTTATTGTTGTATAATGAATTGTATATATGCAAATTTTGAGGGCCTATGGGAAGATTGGCCTAGCCAACCGAGCTACCCTCGTTAAATAAAGAAATTACTTACTTACTTACTTACTTACTTACTTACTTACTTGCTTACTTAAAAAGGTGAGTTAAAAATAACTTTGTAATTAAGATATAGAGTTTCGATGGTGTTGGCAGACGACGGACAGCGAAGACTGTCTTTCCTTTAACTGCACACGAACCAATGGCTCAGCGCAGTTGAGACTCAAACTTAAAGTTGTAGTTGGAAAGTGATAGCTATCATTCATTCTCAATCTTCCTTGTATAGTTTGTTTGAAAATGCGTTTCTATTTTTAAAAATCGCAACAAATTCTAAGCGCAGCTGTCATTCTGGCAAATGTTGAGATACGACCAATTGCGCAAAAAGAACGCTTATAGTCACGCACATGAAATGGAGACTGCTAAAAGAGCAGCGATTCTCATCCCTTACGCCCCTTCAAAATGGGGATTTCTCTTTAAGGAAAGAACTTGCTCACAGAGGAAGAGAATTCTCCCCTTTAGGAGATGGTCCCTTATAGTATGGAAACAACAATTCAAAATGAGGCGATTTTTCTTTAATGTGTATAATTTTCAAGATTAACATACGTAACTGCAAAATATACTGACGGGCAAAAGAAATGCTACATGCAAAATGTTCGATAAATTACTCAGAAGGAAATAAAATAAGTGACAGCAGTTAAAATATTCATGTATATTAGCCAACATGCCCGATAAATTCAAATAACCCCTATGCTATACTGAATGTTATGGTCATGGTACGCTCGTGCAGCTCGTGTTTGTGAATGAAAGTCTAACCTGACCTATTCTATTGTAGTGTCTCTTTTGTCCGCCAGTATAGGATCTGTACGGCCTATTGCGACCGTCTTCATCAAACAGGTGTAAAAATGTGTTATGTTGCGGTATTATAGTCTTTATTTTTCCTTACTTTGTAAAGAACAACATATGGTACAAATTCTCTGAAATTTAATCTAATTTTATCAAACGTGCTATAAATAAAAATATAACACTAAAATATCAAAAAACATAAGAAAGGCTAACATATCTCCACAATTAATGTCAATTAAAAGTATCAGGGGCGAATCCAGGATTTCTGGAAAGTGGGCTCGTATGTATAAAGGTATGGGGTCGCTTTGCTGATTTTATCTAAAAAAATGGAAAACAAAAACAGGAATCAAAACTAAAAAACGGAAGACAGAAAATACATCATGAGCATTTGTTGTTTTCTGGAAAAAGTTTATTGCCATAAATATACTGAGCAGATGAGGTAGACAATGTACTGACTTGTAAATAACTTACTAAACCCACAAACATTGAACAGCAGGCACATGGCGTCAAAACAACAACGTATTGACGTTCATACGACGTACATGTAATGACGTCGCATCGACGTTAAAACGACGTTGTTTTATGACTGCATGTCTGCTGTGGATGGTGTGTTCTTGCACACCGGATAAGGATATCTGAGATTTTACCCTGGGATAGAAAATCTTATCTAACCCATGCTATCTTACCCAGTACGTCAAGTAACGTAATCATGTGAATAAGCGTGTTCAGTGACTTGTCTGGAAGCTTTTTTTAAACTAAATGAAAAATAAATAAAAACAGTGGTGGGCAAAAAAAAAGAATCCATTATTCGTGTGAGGGTAGGATTGAAAAAATCCGTCCCTCGGGATCACCGTTTGCCACCACTCGGCAAGCCTCGTGATAACAAAAAGCGATCATCGGGGCGGATTTTTTCTATCCTACCCTCACACTCATGATAGATGCTTATATTATAAGCCATCGACATACTGTTATAGTGCCCTTTTTAAAAAAATGTATTTACTGACGGACTTTAAAAACGCAAAACTTGGATAGCAACTTTGATGAATGTCTCGAAAAAGAACGCATTTGTAACGATCATTTTGATTGTAAACTGGTCGAAATAAGCATATAAACAACTGAAATGTTCCCATAGTCTTAATGCAAAAATTTGGGAAGCAGTGGTTCCATAAAAATCCCAATCCTCGAGTCTACCGTTCAGTGGGAAACTCGGCAAGCCTCGTTTCCCACTGGAACGGTGGACCCTCGGGTTGGGATTTTTCTGTTTTAGATTAAACATATTTTATTGCATAAGCAAACAAAGGGGTTGGACACAAGTTATTACAACATTAGATAGTCCTTTCCCAAATATAACAACATATTATATCAGTTACAATGGTGGATACAATAATGTTAACAGCATACATATACAATCATAACTACCATCATCCTACCGTGGCACCACTGCTGCTGAAATAATATTGCAAAGAAGGCGTGTGGACAGGCATGTCAATAATTCAAACCTTTGTGAGTCTTTAATAAATTTGATAGCGAACTGAATTATTGATCTGTTTATATTCTCATCATAATTATGAGATCCTGTAGCCAGTACAGCAACAGCAGCATCATTAATTTGCAGTCTATTTAAATTAATGAAAAGATTGTTCCTTTGGTAAATATATAGGTGACATTCGAAAAAAATAGTGGTCTGCATTTTCGATAGGAGCTCCACAATTACATGCAGGACTTGTAATGATATTCACACCATAAAGATCGGCTTTTAGGCTACTGCTTCTATGTCTGATGCGAGTCAACATTATGTTGTATTTACGTTCTCCTACGTTTGTATAATCAGGTATTTTATCTGGCATTGTCTTGATATTTGATTTGAATCTTGATATTGTTGGCAGTGTACGAACTTGCGGATCTAATTCGTTCCATAGCTTTAAAGTGGACTGGAAGTAGGAATTTTCGTATGAGCAAAGTCTAGAAAATGGAATCTCAAAATCGTTACCTTTTCTCAGGTTATAAGCAGTTATGTTATTTACTCTATTTGGCAATAAATCGATAAGATACGAAGGGGCATCTCCATTTACAACTTTGTACATTAAGGTTAACTTTCTAATTTGTCTTCTGTCCGCCAAATTTTCCCATCCAGTTTCAAAATATAGAGAGCGCAAAGAAGCAAAAATTGGAAGCCCTGTAACTATGCGAGCTGCGTTAAGCTGTATCTGCTCTAATCGATTGGTGTCATTGATTGAACAGCCGTCCCAAACTTCAGATCCATATTCTAGAAAGGGTCTTATATACGTGCAATACAATTTATTAAGTGTATCTTTAGACAATTTGTATTTTAATTCCTCAGGTATGAAACTTGCTTAGAAGCAGACATTATTATTGAATCAATATGGTCGGTCCATTTATTGTTAGCTGAGAGATAGATACCCAAGTGTTTGTGAGTTTCTACAATATTTAAGACAGCGTCGTCGTAAGTCAACCGTAAGTCATAATCATGAAAAATGTTAGAAACAAGTATAACTTCTGTTTTTGCAGGATTTAAGTTTATTAGCCATTTAAGTGCCCATTTTTTTCAATTTTAGATCGTTATTTAGTACAATTTCTATTTGAGCTAATTCAGATGATGAGTAACTGAGAGAAGTGTCATCTGCATATAAACGCGTTTTCCCTAACAATTGGTCTGCAATATCGTTACTATATATCAAAAATGATAATGGACCAAGTACAGATCCTTGAGGAACTCCTGCATTCAATGGCAGTTCATCAGACAAGACTCCATTTACAAACACCCTCTGTTTTCTAGATGCTAAATAGCTTTTAATCCACATTAAAATGTCACCTTTTATGCCATATTTTTCTAATTTATGTATTAATCCCCTATGCCAAACCTGGTCAAAAGCTTTAGATATATCAAAAAGACCTGACAATTAGCTTCATGGTTCTCAAGAGACAGGCACGTATTATGTACAAGCTCAATTAAATGGTGAACACTAGAATGACCAGGCAGGAACCCTGATTGATATTTATATAATAGTTCATTTTCAAAAATGTGATTGTACATATGCTTGAAAACAATTCGTTCGAAAGACTTGCCAACATTGCTTGTTTATGAAACTGGTCTATAGTTACAACAAAACGACTTTTCCCCCTTTTTAAAAAGTGGCATCAAGTGTGCAATTTTCCATAAATCTGGGTATGTATGAGTTTTTAAAGATAAATTAAAGAGTTTAGTTAGAGGATAGGAAACAGTACTATGGGTTAATGTTAGCATCCTATTGCTTATTCCGTCTGGACCTGTTGCCTTATTGAGCTTAAGTATTTTTGAAACATCAACCACTTTAGATTAAGTAATTCTTATTTGTGTAAAATCTACATTACAACGTTTTTCAAAATATGGTAAGTCGGTATTGGTGTCATCAATACTAGAGATTGAAGCAAAATAGGAATTTTGTTCTTGGGCTTTTTTAAAGTCAGAAAATGCGAGAGTATTATTTTGTGTATGTAGTGGTGGTATATTAATTGATGTGCCAGTTTTTCCCATAAATCGTCCCATGACTTGCCAAAATGTTTTACTTGAATTTCCTATTTCCGGATTCCCAAGAATATCGTCGATTTTATGAATAAAAGTATTTTCTTTTGCATATTTTATCATGTTATTCATTTTGTTCCTTTGTTGTTTAAATGAAACATGGTCACTTTCGCGCTTTGTCTTAAAAAGCGTTTCCTTAGTTTATCGCGAAGTCGAATGTTATGCCTAATTTCGGAATAAAACCAAGGTTTATCATTTTGTCTTATAAGTACCTTTTAACATGGAATACATTCCTTACAAAATTTCAGAAATACATCAGTGAAGTTGATACAAGCGTCTTCTATTGCACAGTTATCATTTATAATTGAATCCCAATAAAATATGATCTTATTAATTGGTTAAGTCTCTCAGTATCTGCATTCCTATAATTTCAAACTTCTCTATAGTACGGTGTAGATATTTTGATGCTTATCTGAATAGCGATGTATGAGGCCTTATGGTCACTTATAAATCTGTCAACATCCATTGTTCCAGAGTCTAAAGCAGTACAAGCATCAGAAACAATTACTGGATCAATCAATGTGGACGAGTTAATTGTTACTCTTGTCAGTTCATTAAGTACATTCCTTAAACTGAAAATCGTTAAACAATCCTTCATTTGGCTATTAGTATGATTTAAAAAATCTATATTTATATCTCTGGTTAAAATAACGTGAGATGTATAATCTAAAGCAATCTCAATTGAGTTTTGAATTTCATTTTATAAATAGGGATTGTGAAGCATTAAAGTCACTTCTATACAGGAAGCACATAAGTAAACTTATGTATTTGAGTTTAATCTCAACCGATATCGTGTCAATATTGAGGGATTCTAGATCGTGTCTTCGATTATATTTCAGCAAATTAGACAAATATACTAAAATTCCTCCACCGTTACGGGTTCTGTCCTTACGTAAGTTTTTTCTGTCCCCACTGAACACCAATGATGGATTCTATTTATCTTACATGACAACGTGACTGCTTTCTTACATGGGCAGAGTAAGATATTACTTTATTCGGAAAAAGGATATTCAAAGGACCAACAAAGAGCACCTAAGTAACTCAAAGGCACCAAGCAAGGATAAGCGTTACTTAATGACGTCATATAACGTTAATGACGTCACCGAACGTGCTTCACGTGACCGATAATGGCAATGTGACGCTAATGACACAGGGAGCCAAGCAGGATTTTATTTTGCGTTTTGCAATTTAACTTATGCTCCAATCGTGTTTTTTTCAGTCAATAACAAGGTACACCCATTTTAATACCCGATAAAACACTCGTGAACTCGGAAATAATGTTAATCCAACTAGTAAAAATTTACAATTTTCACGTTTTTGCACTCTTTATGTTTGGACAAAAAAAAACTTCGAATTGTGGGAGAAAAACAATCCATCATGAGCCTGTCCATATATGATAGAGATATCTCAACTTGGGGTTGGAATTTTAATCAGGGACTTGGCAAGCCTCGTCCCTAGTTAAAATTCTGGCCCCTCAGGTGAGATTAAGAGTATCCTTCATATGTATTGTTGTGGGACAAGGAAATCCCATCCGAGGACCAGAATAATTCGTCAGAAACGAGGCTCTGCCGAGTTTCTGACGAAATTATTCAGGTCCGAGGGTGGGATTTCCTTGTCCCACAACAATACAACATGATGGATACTTTTTCTCGCCCAATGTGTGACTTTTTAAGGTTTTATATGAATTCGGTCAGTTCCGCATATTTTTTTTTAGTATTTTTGCGTTTGTTCCAATCTAAAAAATAAGTTCACCAACGAATTTTCCAGATGCATAAATGGGTGTAAACACAGTTTAGCACCTAAAAACGGAAGCAAAATAGCATTTCAAGCGTTGGTTTTGTTTTTATTGGGGTTTGAAACTAACGTTGATATCAGTATCTACTAACAAAAACGTCGTGGCGCCAAACTGTGTCGACAACGTGCGTCACATTGTTGTTGCAATTTAGTGACGTCAGAAATGTTTTTGACGTCATTCAACAATGCGAAAATGGCGGACGTACTAAATATTGCCGTTTTGATATTTCTACATAATATTTGGGCGTACATTGCCCTGAAAACAGCCTAAATTGTTATAATTTGAAGTCACGTGGATGGGATAAGCAGGTCATGTGCATGGGACAAGCCGGCCACGTGGATAGGATAAGGAAATTCCGCACGGCGTTTTGCCTGTGGAACAGCTTGTCTTGAGCAATAAGTGGGCGAGAAATCTCTATCCTACATGGACACTCATTGTGGATTGTTATAATCTTACACATGCTATCTTACCCAGGACGTCAAGTAACGTCATCATGTGAAATTGCATCTTGGTGTATTGGAAGCTTATTTTAAAATAAATAAATACATTAATAAATAAATAAAGTGAGCAATAAACAGTGGTGAGCAAGAAAAAGAATCCATTATTCGTGTGTGGGAACAGAAAAATCTGTCTCTCGGGATCACCGTTTGTCATCACTAGGCAAGCCTCGTGATGCCAAACAGCGATCCTCGGGACAGATTTTCTATCCTACCCTCACACTCATGATATATTCTTATAATCCCGACTTTATTGTATGTAGCGTTATGGAACATTCTGTTGGTCTGAATAGGATTAAACAGCTTCACGTTCACCTTGGGGCTTAAAAGTCTGTTTCTCCACTATATGGAAAGTTATACTGTTTCTCGTGAAGAAGCCCCAAACTGAGGCTATTGATTCTAAAATTCCTGTTAGGGGCATTAGTAATTGAGAACAGATTACTATAAAGAAGGTTCTAAGGACACCGAAACGTCTTCTCCGGAACGACATGAAATTTCCGAACACATAACAGAATAGAACAGATGGGATTAAGAATGATATGACGTACAAGAAGTCATCAAGTGGTATCAAAGGGTGGAAGAATGATACGATTGTGTTGACAATCTGTACCCACATAAATAAATTGGCAATGTTTAATGGAAGGAGCATAATTTTACAATATAAAGGGACTGTGTTACCCCATAAAACATGGAAATGTCCAGTGAACCATCGTTTTCTTTGTTTAATAAAGTCCATAAAAGTAAATGTACTCTTCTCAACCATAACACCGTGTACAAATCCGAACTTGTACGACTTATCCCAAGCCGTCAACGCGAATCTAAGATCTTCTGCAATACTTTCCGTTGGTCCAAAATCAAATCCTATATCAATCTCGGCCTTCACCCTCGTTACAATAAACGATCCCTTGAATCCGAATATAGGTCGCTTGAGAACCTGTAAAGCTAACCGCATAAGGCCATAGTCAAATGCAACCCGAATACCATCCATTAATGTTGTTATCCAATTTTCTATGACGTCATCAGCGTAAACAATAACACCTTGACCGATGTCAGCTTTTGAGGTATTTACAAAGTTGCAGATTCCATATATGACGTCATCAGTCAACTTGGTCTCCTCGTCTAAGTGTACAATCCAGTCCTCGTTTGACAAGATGTTTATGTTTGGTTCAAGGCAGTAATGAAGGGCTCGTGCTTTGTAGAGAGCATTATTTGGTGTCCTATATTGTTCTGGAACCACTGTTTCAAGAATATCAGAATATTTCTCGAGAGAAACGGCTTTGTCAGTCACTATTTCAAACTTGAAGTTCTTAAGACCATTTCTGCGACATACTTCTAAGTTTTGTAGTGTCGTATTCTTCACCAATTGAGGGTACATACCTCTAGTCACCACACGGAAGCAAACAAATGGAGTACTGTCTCCAATGGTTGGTTTAGATGGCTCAGTGAAAGGATTAAGCAGCACTAGGCCAACAACATTGAGAAACGCAGTTGGAAGTGACATCAGAATGCACGCGCCTGTAAGATATGACAAGACAGTCATAACAAACCCGTGGTTCACGGGGACCTTTTTTGCAGGATTACCTTGTAAAAATATAAAAAAGTTTAATCCTATCCAGAAGTACAGCACAAAACAAAGAACCATTAACAAATATCGTAACATCGATGATAAAGTTTCCTTCCAAGCCATGGTGGCCTTTTTTAAGTTTTATTTTCAATTCTTTCTTTATTTCCTTTATATAGGTTTAAGTTTGAAATGGATATCGGCGAAGTCATGTAGCACTTTTTCGAATTTCTTCAAGACTAGGCAGTTGACAAGGGCTGGTCAATAAGGTCGGGCTGTAATCTTAAACCAAATATGTCATTTGGCATAGAACCCGATTTTTATGCAACGTGTAAATGCAGGTCTTTATGCTTGTTGGTATTTGGGGTTCGACGCGAGAAAATCTTAATGTGTTGCATACGAAAAACAAAGACGCAGATCAGCCTGCGCATCTTACCACGCTGATATGCGTTTTTGTTCTTGCAGACCGGATGATATTTTAGATTTTACCCCGGGATAAAAAATCTTATCTTAGCCATGCTATCTTACCCAGGACGTCAAGTAACGTCACCATGTGAAATTGCATCTTAGCGTTTTCAGGGACTTCTGCAAGCTTAGTTTAAAATAAATAAATAAATAAATAAAACCAGTGGTGAGCAAGAAAAAATTATCCATTACTCGTGTGAGGGTAAGATCCTCAGGATCACCGTTTGTCATCACTCGGCAAGCCTCGTGATAGCTAAACTAGCCACATGTACGTGCAAAGATCCAGTAGCCTCATCTAGCTATCCTCTGTAGCTGAGAAGGCTGGTTTGAATCTAACATGGTCGGAATCCCCGAGGACAGTTGTTTTCCTCGTCGTGGTCATTTGTTCAAGATAGTTTAGTTTGAGTTTCTCAAAGTCACTGCTTTGTCCCATTTATCTGTTAATTTAACGTAACGGGGAACCAAAACTCACCATTGAAACGACATGAAAATAAGTGGCAGTTCAGTTGCCACCAACTTTGATGTAATGTTACACTTATTTATTACAGTGAATGTAAGGCTCAAGCAAACTGTGTCATGCGCGGATCCAGAGGGGGGCAGGGGCCTTCCCTGGAAAGTCACAAAACTATAGGGTTCCTTATCAATACAGGTCCGAAATCCCTGGAAAAATCACAAAGCTACTAAGCCAGCAATCAATGTTTAGCCATCATTGGCCCGCTAGCGAAATGCCATTTAAATGGCGTTTCTCTGGCGGCAAGATGATGGCCCACTTTTAGCGGTATTTGGATCCGCTCTCCCCTCACCATCTAAAAAAGAGTTGTCAGTGTTGGACTCCCTCGGACAAAACTTTCTTGATCCGCGCATGTGTGTAGACATAGAATGATCTGTGACACAGAACGTGAATCACATCAAGGTCTGCGTTATTTGCTATCACGCAATTAAAACACTGTAGATTCGGAAATATTCGCGTGAACACTGATCGAACGAATACTGAAAAGAGAAAATATTGCCTTAATGGCTATCAGTCCCTCACTAACCGTAACTGTTTAAGATGAAAAAACAATATTTGTGCAAGCATTTGTGTTTCAGTAAAAAGAATTAAAACACTGACCAGTGTGATTTACAGGTCAAGTTAAACTGATATTGAACATGAAAAGATTACCCAAATCAGGGTCGTTTAAATGAGCGCTCAACCGTCTTGTCTTGGACAAGTGAAAAGATAGATCAATTACGCTAACAAGTTGGCTTCCTTCGAAAAAGGAAGCCAATACTTAACAACACTTATAAGTGTGCACATATAAAATGACCCATATCTTCATAAATAAAAGTCGGATCATTTTGAAATTTTCAACAGATATAGATGACATTCATGACATGATATTCCATAAATTTTAATTTTTATAAAACTTTAACTTTTAAAATGCGAAATCAAAATTCAAATATATCGTTAAATCAAAGTTCACACTTTTCTGCCGAACAAGGATATACAGAGAACGAGGAGAACGTTTTCAAGACAGCTGCATAATTGAACGTGACAGTCATCGTGGTGGTTCTGTAATGGTATGGGCAGGCGAATCCTACTTACATCATAAAAATAACATTGCCTTCATAAAGGGGAACTTAACTGCAGCTCGCTATCAACACGAAGTGCTCAATACGGAGGTCATTCCTTTGTTGAGAAACCACAGAGGAACGCAGTTGCTGCACGATGGTGCTCCAGCCCATCTGGCAGTGACCACCACTGCATATCTGAATGCAAACAATGTAAATGTCGTCGACTTTCCCCAAAATCACTAGACCTAAACATAATTGAAAACATTTTTGATGAACTAAACCGCAGTATAAGAAGAACCTGGGCTATTCCGACCACACTGAATTAACAGAGAGCAAAATTCTCACGAGTGGAACAAACTCCCTCAGAATTACGTGCAGCATTTATGTGACGTCAATAATACGTCGTTATCTTGCCGTAGTGAACATTGCGGGGGGGGGGGGGGTACCCGCTACTAAGTTTACATGGACACCGCTGCAGGATTTAACTTAAGAATATTGTGATATTTACTTTATTTGTGATATATTCGATCAAGTTTGGTCTCTTCTAAAGTATTGGAAAAATGTGAACTTTGATTTTACTATAAATCTGAATTTTGCGCTCGCATTTTTTAACTTTTTATTTTATTCGAAATAAAATAAATGCAATTTTATAAGACACATGTCGTTAATATTTGGTGAAAATTTGAAAATGATCTGACCAGTATTAATGGAGATATAAGCCCATTAATATGTGCACACTTATAAGTGTTGTTAAGTGTACGTGGGGCCGCGATTGTTGAAAAAATTGGAATTCATAAGTTGTTATTAAATTCGGTTTATTTCTCTATTGATATTCAGTGACAAAAAATAGAAAATTAATGCCTATCTATGTTTCTTATTCAAAAGGGATACAAAATACTTCAATGAAGTCAGACATCTATAAAAATTCGACCCATGAATTTTTTAAGTAAATTTATACAAACTATTAAGATCTATTAACCCACGATTACTTTGCAAACAGGGAAGTTCCAGATGAAATATCACGTAATGCGGCATTTCACCAGGCTCTGCACACTAGGTCTAAAGCAATATTGAGACAAAGAAATTTAATTTAAGTTGGAAATTTTAACCAATTACCCCTTTATATAACCCATCACAATCACTATACTAAGGGTTATTAGCGATTCGAGCTAAAAGCAGTTTGGTATCCTGGGTCAGATGTGGTGCTTGATTGTATCGGTTCCTGATCTTTGCCATCTTTCTTACCTTGGTTGCAAATACTATTTAACCCTTGGGCCAAACGTCATTACTCTCCTCCAATCTTATCAAATATGCGTTTGAATACATATTCTATAAAACAACCGTCTCACTATGACTTTTCTTTTAAGTATCAGCGAAATATGGCAAATTCAGAAATGCGCCCTATACTCTGAATCGAATGTCTCATGTATTCTGTGCGACATAAGGGGATACTTCGAGCTGTCAGGGTTCGAACTGTTGAGGTTTTACTCCATTACCACTTCTAAAAAAGTAAAAAAAAAAGCATACAAAATTGCTTCACGACAAATAATATTTTGCTTTATTTTGACAATTCTAAATTAAATGTGATCGTGTCCAAATTATTACTTTTAAAGTTTAAAATGAAACGTATATATATTCATGTTAGCGAAATTGGCAGACATCTCCAAGCTTTTTCTGTTGCTGATGAAGGCCCTTGGGGAGATGACGTGTTTCTCTGCGGGTCTACACTGTCTATGAATGTCCTCCTTTGGAAAAAATCGGTACATTGCAGTATATCCCTGGATAGATCAATTGAGGAGGTAATTTTGCCATCCCAGTAAGGCTGTCAAAATATCATTGAAATTAGCGTTTCTTGATATCCATGCTTTGAGATCTATGCGAAAAGTTGATAGCCTTCATCAGCAACGGAAATAATTTGGAAACATGTACCACTTCAAGGCGTCGTTCTCTGCGTAAATTAGTTAAATTTGAAATAAGATGTTCTCTTTTTGCGATTATATGCATTTGTGGTACATATACAAGTAATTGGCATCCTCCCTTTCTTTGACACTGCCCCTCAAGATCAATCGATATTCAATGAATGACTCTAGGTTCATCTGCATGGATGAGAAATATAAATGCTAATTCCTACAATTAAAAATAGTTAATGAGTTTGATCAGGAAATACTAGAATCACAAACTGCAGACAAACCCATGACACCGCGAGGAAGAGCCACACAACCATCACTAGACACCAGGAAGACAAACCAAGCAAAACAACCCGCTCTCTCTTCCCCATGAAGAAGATATCATAACAAGATTGGGCATTAAGTAACGTACAACAAAACATACAACAATTAAGACTCCCACAACGGGAGTAACAGTCAACAACGAATCAACAACAACAGAACCAACGCATTAGAACAGACAGCAGCCCAAGCCACCAAGAGGCTTAAATGCATTTTACTGGCATTAAATCTTCGCACTAAATTCTGCTGTTGCTGAAGTACAAAAATGTTTAGCTCGCATGGAGGCCTTCTAACTATTATAATGTATCATCATGGAGAAACACTCAAATCAAATTTACACACTATGATGAAACAAAGAAAAGGGCTGACGACTCACAGATAGTCTGAGCTAAAAAAAAACTCAAATTAAGCCTATGTGGGCCCAGCAGGCATCAGCCAACCAATCAAAGCTATTGACGTCAGAGCCGTCATTGAGTCTGAGACCTGACCCACCGTCATACAATTAAAGAGGAAACAATAGCTAGAAACGTGATTGGGTTTAAAGCCAGGCATGCAGACTGTCGCATGACATCCAAGTTATATCCAACGTTTATATAACGCTTGATAATCTTTTTAACTGATCACTAAAATTAGGTTTTCCAACAATTCTTTTGAATTTATAAACTAAATCACCATAAAATATAGGTACTGATATGCCCTGTTGCAGAAGAGTTTTTAACCCAATGATGTATTTAACAATTGATTCTGAGTGTCTGTGGTAGATTTTAGAAAATGCTTTTTGAACTTTATTAAAACCCAAATTTGAAACGCCGCTTCTCGAACTGCTATGCATAAACATTAACACATAAGTTCTCTACCTTTGCCAGGGCATATTTAATGTCACGGACGGGATCAGATGTCTGACAAACATCGAAATTCGACAATGAAATTGACAAATTAAAGTCTGTGCTCGATAAGAGTTGGATTACGAAACAGATTAACAGTTTGAAGTAAAAAAGAAAACCACACATTTGTCAAATCAGGTGAATAAAATACCATAATGTGACCAACTACGTAACTCTACTCTTATCGAGCACTGACTCTAGTAAGATTCTTCAGTTTTGCAAGTTCTATATACAGCTAATATCAAATTGAATCCAAAATAATAATGTTCGTCAACAGCATTGCATATCCTGGAGAAATTAGTTTCCCTCTAATGATCCCATGCTTCCCACGAAGGTGAACTTAGGATACAATATATTGACTTAAACGTATAACGGTACCATACCTATTGGGTTGCTCTCTTGATATTTTTTGTCTTCAATATTTTATTTTCTCCCTGTCCTTTTAAATGATCCTAGAGTCATTTGTGTTGCCATGTTTCACTTCATATTTTTGCTAGGGGTGGGTGGGGGGGTCCAGGCCCGCCTGCTAGAAAACAGCTCTGAAAACGTTTTTTTTTGTTGTTGTCATTTTAGTCCTCAACTTATTTTACAATTTTACAGAGGGTTTCCAATGGTTATTTCAAAGAAAACTGTAATTTTCCAATGTTTAAGAGGGGGTCCAACATTTTCTGGGGGTCCAACTTTTTCCAGGGGGGGGGGGGGGTCCAAACGCTTATTTCTATAGAAAACCATATAACTTTTGAATGCGCAGCTGCACAAACTGAAGAGAACTCCCACTGTTTTCATTGTGGAATTGGTGGATTTAATATATAAACTACAATGAGAACCTGTTGGTCAAATAGCGGAGATTTACATCAGGCTGCACATGTGCTTGCTCTGATTATTGCATCAGTTGTCCATTTTCAAGCTTTAGATTTTCTTATTTCCAGTTCTTATGTAAATATTGTAAAAATCATGAATGATTTCTTCGGGATGTGAAAGAATTGAGCTTATCGAAGCGATCTAAAGGAAAAAGGTGCATATTTCATCTCTAGGGATGAGTAGTGAGAATTTCAAGGGCATGAAATTTATGATTCCGGCCTGATCTTGGCCTGATCTGCTTGTAAAAGTTAGTCATGTGCTTATTCCACCACTGATATCAGCCGATAACTACACGTCAAATAGGTAAACATAATGTGTATCAAGAATCAACCTTTGTATTTTTAGAACAACCACAGTTTACCTACTATTATAGTGTCGTCTGCTATGTGAGTTTGAAGCTTTCAAAACGTTAGACAATGCTACACATTGTATGTAATACGTACGAGGTCTAGCAGTCTATATAAAAAACACAAGCTTTTCGCAACCTGGAATACAATATTGAGAAAACGCCTGCAGACTTGATCATTTAACAGAGCAAGAGTCTGAATCTGGGCGATTTGTTTTACTGCGTGGGCCTAATGGCCCAACGCAAAAATACCTTATCATTGATTCAGATATGGACCAGTGATTTTCCTTGTGCGTTCGAAGAGACAATGGCTAGAATTTGCATGCCTAGTTACAACCCACGGAAATGAAGACCATACGAATGCATGCATGCGAATTCAAAACTTCCCGAATAATTCTGAAATAGAAAATTCGCGAAATAAAGATCACGCGAAAATTTCCGAATCTACAGTAGTCACGACCCCATTTAATTCAATGGATAAATGGCCGTTCCAAAGCTATGTTCGTTTCTTTCACTGACTTAAGCATCAAATATAATGACTTTTTGCTTACTGTAAAGGCGGCACCTCATGAATGAGTAATTAGGACTGGTCAACCTAAGATATAGGTAAAAGCTGAAAATGGGGCGTGGTTTTATTCGAAGGTAACTGTATCATTGTACCATAACACCTTAGTGAAGACAGTAACTATTTCAACTTTAAAACGCCAGCAAAATAACTACATTTGAAAGTGTATGTTTCTTGTTTAACATAAGTATAGACGCAAACAGTGTGGACCCAGATCAGCCTGCTCCTATAAGGCTTCAAACATGTACTTACATTTTGTGATTATGCGCTTTAAGGGTTAATAAATGGGAGTTCAGTGTGCATACGGTTAGGATTTTCATGAAATGCACGCACGTTAGCGCGGCCCAAACAACTTATTAATTCTTCACCAAATTATAAATAGAATAGAACCTGATTTCCCTTCCTCAGCAGATGAAATATAGTTGGCAATCCAAATCGAAAAAAGATGCATATTTTTGGTTTTGTTGGCATTTTTGAGTACATTTGTTAGACCACTTTTAACATAATATTTAGCATGTGTACAAAGCCATAGGGGTGGATGCCAAGTCTGAATTTGCATATGAAGGCCAGAAATTAGGTCAAAGGTCATTGAGTGCAAAAATGAGAAAATATGTACTAAAGGAAAACAACTTTATCTTTTTTTATGTAAACATATTTCATTTCAAGTCAAATTTTGTATGCTTATAGTTATAAGTCTGAAAAACATTGAGAAAATGTTTTTATAACTAAATGTTCATATGTCGACTTTAAAATGGGGTCAAAGGTCATCAAGTGCAATAATCGGAGCATTTTTACGAACTGTGTTTCTTTTTTTCTCTGGTCCAACAACAAGATGCTTTTTAAACTCTAAAAAGGGTAGAAGTCTTCCAGAAGGCTTAAATTAACATGTTTATCATTAAAGGAACCCCTTTGTAAGCATTCTTTTATGGATTTTACAAAGACAAACATCGTAAGTTTTCTGCAATTCTGACGGAAATTCTCCCTCAATTGGGCTAAACTGAGATATATGGGCTACTTTGAAAGTTTGCTGCTCCTCTCAGAAAGTAAAACTATTTTCAGTTTGGGACATGTCTTGAGGCCTTAGAAATTCATAATTTAATAACTTTTCTGTGGTCATTTTTCTAAAAATCACCTGTAATCAACGTTATCCTACTGGCAGTATGAGGCTAATGTTGATTTATTTTAATAGTATTAGTGAAACAGTTTAAGCATTAAATGTTTAAACTAGACATAAAAATCAATTGCATACATCTGTGATATGTACTTTTGCTCGTCAGAGATACGTATTTTACATTTTATACTAAATTGCAGATAATGACTTTATAAATTACATGTATTAGAATAAACCATGATACCTGACCTGAAATATACATGATATTGATCTATATTCTATTTGAAAATGTTCATTCTCATATATTTGAAGTTGTTTATAACTTTTAATGTGCAATGAAGTGAAATCAAGTAAATATTTCAATATGCTAATTAGTATGTAATTTGTACTGGCTCCAGCATGTAACGCATAGCTGCTTACAGATTCATTTTTCTTTTATTTACATTGCATTGGAATTGGCAAAATATCTTTCATAATGAAATCAAATTATAACTACATTAACAATAATGGATCTTAAATTGCTGCACATATATTAATGAGGTAACGTAGGTAACAAAAAGTGCCTTAATGGGTCTGCTCTCCACAATTCGCTTACATATACTACACACATTTTATTCTTTATAAGACTTAATTTAAAAGAGTGCTATGGGTTGGTCTGCAATATGTGAATGTGGCATTTCCTGGTCTTACTCAATTCTCCTAGATGTAATTTGCTTGGTTCTTTTACATTCATATTGCAGTTTTCAGATTTCTACCAATAGTAGATAACGATAAACATGCAATCTACATCATGATATAAATATTGACTTAATATCAATAATTTACTTAAAATAGCATAGCAATATTTCATACATCCAGTGGCAAGGCAGGAATTAAGGCAGGGGTAGTGCTGAGTGTCTTCTATAGCAGGTATAGGTTTTTGAAGATTGCAAATATAACATCGTAGTACGGAATCAGCATGGTTTATGTCAAAATATAGGATGTTACATAGATCTAGTATTAAAGATTTTCCTTGTATGCTGAATTCTTTTAATTTTCACTTCTCTCTGTTGACAATTACATTATAAAATTAATTTATCATCTGTCCCCATTAAAATCTTCTATGTTTTGTTGAACTAGATTTCATATCATATTGTAATGATGATTATCTTATTATATTCTGCAGCAATTCTGATAGAAACTTTTCTGCTTGTTAATTATCTAAGACTTAGGTTGGTTGAGGTAAGATTACCTGAGCCCTGTACATGTAGCAGTCTTGTAAAACATCTGAACATATTTCATGATAACATAAACAACAAATCATTTGAACGTTAGTGATACTTTATTCTAAAGTTCAGTTAACTGTTTTATTCTTAAGCATAAAACAAAAACATGACTCCCAGAATTCACTAGTATGGTTTGCATCTCTGAAACTCACAGATTAATCTGAATGTTGAAAAAGTAGTGTCACACGCAGCTGTTTTCTTTGCTTTTCTTATTCACAAGGTAGTTTGTTTTTAGTTTTATTTATGCACTATTTGATTTTGTTGAGCTATTTGTAACCCTAGTACATGTTTTATATATGTCCTATGAAAAGTGAGTTATGGTTTGTTTGTTGGTTTTAAAAGGTTTACTAAATGAGGCTTATTGTGATAGTCTTAAATATATATGCAAAACCATCGAAATGTGAACAACGTTGCTGACAACAGGTTGCAGAAATCATTTTAAGCATAAACTTGCTCACTCTTGTACCTATATTCTTGTAGATATTTGTGAAGACTAACACTGTTTGAGGACTGTCTTGTATAGAGTGAAAGGAAAGTAGTTCAGTTTTATTTCAAGAGTAATGCCATATCAAAACTACACATTTCGAGTATGTTACCAGTTACAAGTGCTATCCAATCTGATAATTTGCACTTGTATCTACGAGCAGTAAATGTATACATTAATGTAAGTCACCTACCCTATATGCAATCGATCCCTGTCTTAGCAAATTGTCATGGTTAACAGATAGATTCTACGCTAGAACAGGCGAGTTAACTACCTTAGGATCTTATATACATGAAGCAAATCGGAGAATTATGCTAGTAAATGTACATATTAGATAACCATTTCAGGACACATTTACTCTAAATACTAAGAAATGACCCCAAACTGATGGAAAACTATGAACACAATCAAATCATCAGGTGCTCCAATATGGTGAATGCCTGTGTTCCCAAGAAGTAACCAGAAATCTGTTTTGGGGGGATTTAATTTGGAATAAAACTTGCTTTGGCATTTTACAGTTAAAAAGAATAACATAAAGAAACACATGCCTATAAGCTCATAGCATTTGATCTCTATCATCATTGCAAAAAATGATAAGCAAAATATGCTTAATAATGATACTTAGAATTGAATTTATCGACACTGAAACAATTACAATGTATAAAAAGTTGCGCTGTGAAAGACATAGATATATATTTTATGTATCTAAAAATCAGAGGTTACCTTTAATATCATATCTATACTGCTTCTATATATAGATGAATACGTTTACACAAGCATCCTGATTTTAAAGAAATGCTGCTTTTGAATCCACATCATTTCATTAATATGTGCAAATGAAAGGACACCCCTACAATTAAAAGTTTAAAGTTATATGGAGGATTACCCTTAATGTCAGGGCTATTTCCATGATATACGCCACAAAAAGTTAACAATGTTTTCACTGGATGGTCATTATTAGAAATATACATGTATATTAGCTTTATGTTAGCTATATGTTACCATCTGCTAACAGGCCTATATGAAGACCAATGTGAGGATATATTCCTTCCAGTATATGGTATTTACCATATTCTATCATAGTTTCAGCACGCCTGATGTTTTATGAAAGGAGGCTTGGTCTTTGTGTATTCACAAAGCTATGCTTAATATATGCAATTAGCAGGTAGTGGCCTTGTAAAAAGTGTTTTACAATTACTCATAGATGGGAACAAACACAACAAATGTGTGAAATGAGAAAAGAAATATATTTAGTCCTATAAGCATGAGATCATGGCCAAGTCCTTCATGAAAGCTGTAGCTGGGAACATATACCGTTGAGAAATGACTCATTTTCAGATGGTAAAATGTAACATAAGTAACAACTTAAACACATTTTATGTATAAAAGGATAGATTATTGCATAAAATGACGTATTCATACAAAGCATTAAGCAAAAAAATTATTTCTCTACAATGAAATGGTTATTCTTAGTTGTATTAAATTTATATTGATTTTATACAGTAACGTACTTTACATGCCTATTATGAATATTTGACCGCAGGAAACTTGGTAATCATTGCTTTCCAAACATGATAGGTACACACCTAGCAGGACAGTAATAAAAAAAATTCTTCCATTAGGATAGAAGGGAACTTAAAATTTGAATTTTGCCTCTATATTAATAAAATATTGCTACAATTTTCACCGATTTTGCACTTAAATGACCTTTGATCCAAACACACATCATGCCTTGATGATGCTGTTTGTTTATATAGCATGGCTGTATTATCCATAAGAGATTTTGCATTACTTTGAATCATAATTTTGGATAGCTAATTGATAAAAACTCTAAAATCTGACGTATATACAAGAATTTGCACTCAGTTGACCTTTGACCTTATTCTGGGACTTCTGGGCATTTCCAGACTTGGCATCCACCCCTATCTTTCTTAAAACACACCAAGATACACTTTGAGCATGGATGCCAAAATGTACTCAAAAATGCCAACAGAATTGTTTTTTCAGGCTCTGGATGGCCAACTAATAGCCGAACCGCGCCCAGATATGAATATTAAAGTTGCCGCGTTTACAGTAAGCGAAAAGTCTAATACGAAGCGCATACCTAATTAATCGCCACACATACTGTATTACTTGACTTTTCGCTTACTGTAAAGGCGGCGCCTCATATATGCGTAATTAGGACTAGTCAACCTTAGACATAGGTAAGAGCTGAAAAGGAGGCGTGGTTTTAACCAAAAGTAACTGTATCATCTTGTGCCACAACCTCAGTCATTATTTAGTCCTTAAAACGCCAGCAAAATAACTGAATCTGAAAATGTCTATTTAACATAAGCAGGGAGGAAAACATTGGAGCAGTCTGATCTGGGTTCACACCGTTTATCTATGAGGTTTCAAATAGGTTAGTGGACGACAAAAAATACATTTTGTGATTATGCGTTTTAAGGGTAAATAAATGTAAGTTCAGTGTGTATACGGTTAGGATTTTCATGAAATGCACGCACGTTTGCGCGGCTCAAAAAGCTTATCAACTCTTTACTAAATTATAAATAAAACCTGATTTCCCTTCCTTAGCAGATGAAATAGCCTAACCACGCCCAGATATGAATATTAAAGTTGCCGCCTTAAAAGTAAGCGAAATGTCCATTAATACAGTAGTTTCAAAGATGCATAGTAATGAGGAATTCTATATCATTACTTTTCCCACGCTGGGTATGCGACAATCCCAAACGAGCACTTTTAAACTAAGTTTTGTTTGTGATTTCCAAAAAAATGTTTTTCGGTTGCAAAATTCCATATTCATGATATTTCATGACAATCTTAAACGTCGTTTATCGAAAATGGTTCGTCCAACACTGCCGCCTACCCGGTGTGAATCATACGTCAGACAATGTCCGGGTACTTTATCAGCCCTTATGATATCAGCTCTTATAATAACGAGTGAAACGATCGAAAGTACATTACAGTGAGCCACTTTAGTTTCGCACCACTTATAAAATGTAAAATTACTCAGAAAAGACATATTTTTATGCTATATTTATTCTGAGACTATCAGCATAAAGCGCATCTAAATTTGCATTAGCCGTAGAAATTTTATCGTGATCAGATGAGTAACAAGTGAGAAAATGGATCTTGAAGGGCACTAACCTCAAAACACCATTTCACATTGCATTATTTCGATTGAAACTCAGATCACATTGCACTTTTTTCAGGGTCGAATTTCTGCAATGCCAGAGATAAGAGCTGATTTATTCTTGGCAATATCTATGACTGGAATGTGTTCTTAACTTTATCAGTTTTATAAACGTTTTGCTATTTTGGTTCCCAGCTGACCAAGGTTTGAAAAAAGTTAATTTTATTTCTTTTTTTAAAGTTAATTAAAATTTCGTAAGATTCTGAGTAAACTAGTTATCAAAACACTTCTTTAAACTGCCATGTATCTGCCATTTATTTTCGTAATAAAAAAAATGATTTATTGGCGTCAATATGTTGAAGTTAGTGATGACGTCACTACTACCAAGGCTATAAGACGTGTCAATTATAAGATATTTTAGTGTTTTGATACTTCTATGTCAACAAGTGACTCATAACAAAACAGTTTGCGAAGGAAAACCTGTTCGATTATTGTAACTGACGTTAATATGACGTCAGAACGAGCATTTCTTCAAAAAGTAACAGCGTTACTAACTTCAACGACCGAAAAGGGGGATTTTACTTGAATAAAACTAATGTTTTGGGTGTTTTTCTGTCACAATGATCACCATGGATAATTCCTAGCGCAAAACGAAAATAGAAAATATAGACGTTCAGGTTGCACGAGCATTTTTGGTCAAAATTGCTTTTGATGTTGCAGAATGATTCGCATGAGTGATTTTGAAATTTTTCGGTGTCATCAAACAGATAAAATTTTAATAAGTAAATGAGCATAGAGAATGTTTGGTTCCAGCATTTTTGTCAAAAAATGTGGGGGCTGAAAAGATGGTGCGTAACTAAAGTGGATTACTCTTTATCTAAGATAACTCTATTTTGAGCGGCTACGTCAGAAAAGAGCCTGTGTTTTGTTCTTTTAGTGCTCAAACGTAGGTCACAAAAGGGGTTTTTCCTTTGACAAAACAGAAGAGGAGTATGAAAATATTTACCACGCCGAATATGCGGCAATCGAAAACGCTCGTAACAATCGACGAACACGGATAAAAAAAACGCTACAAGCAGTGTTTTTGATTGCAATTTGTCGCCAATCGGGCAACAAATGGCAAACAAAAACTATGTTTCTAGCGGTTTTTGATCTACAAAGGGAGACGCACGAACACAGACAAACAAAGGCACAAAAATACCAAAGACAAGAAAGAACACATAGAAATATATCATTAAACCAAAAGCAAACACTTAACTCTACAGAAAAGGAGAGACACAATGACATCTATCAATAACCCTACACACAATTGGAGACATAAGAACACAGATTACCTAAGACTAGAAAGGACACAATGGCATCTAACATTAAATCAGAACGAAAACACTTAACCCTACACACAATTAGACAAATAAGAACACAGAATACCTAAGACTAGAAAAGACACAATGACATCTATCATTTAATCAGAACCAAATATTTAACCCTACACACAATTGGAGACATAAGAATACAGAATACCTAAGTCTAGAAAGGACACAAAGACATCTATCATTAAATCATAACCAAACCTTACCCCTACACACAATTGAGGACATACGAACACAGAATACTTAAGACTAGAAAAGACACATTGACATCTATCATTATATCAGAACCAAACACTTTACCCTACATACAATTGGAGACATAAGAATACAGAATACCTAAGTCTAGAAAGGACACAATGACATCTATCATTAAATCATAACCAAACTCTTACCCCTACACACAATTGGAGACATACGAATACAGAATACTTAAGACTAGAAAAGACACAATGACATCTATCATTAAATCAGAACCAAACACTTAACCCTACACACAATTGGAGACATGAGAACACCGAACACGTAAGACTAGAAAAGACACAAAGACATCTATCATTAAATCAGAACTAAACATTAAACCCTACACACAATTGGATACATAAGAACACAGAATAACTAAGACTAGAATGGACACAAAGACATCTATCATTAAATCAGAACCAAACACTTAACCCTACACACAATTGGAGACATGAGAAAACAGAACACTTAAGACTAGAAAAGACACAAAGACATCTATCATTAAATCAGAACTAAACATTAAAAATGGTAAGTGAGTATGATCAGGAAATACCACAACCACAAACTGCAGACAACCCCGTGGCACCGCGAGGAAGAGCCGCTCAACCATCACGAGACACCAGGAAGACAAATTAAGCAAAGCAATCAGCTCTCTCTTCCCCATCAAGATGATTGCAATACTAGAATGGACATAAAGTAACGTACAACAAAACATAGAACAATTACAGACTCCCACAATGGGAGTAACAATAAACAAAACGTCAACAACAACAGAACCACCGCCTTAGAACGGACAGCAGCCTAAGCCACCGGGGGGTTTAAATGCATTTTACTGGTACCAAATCTTCGCCCTAGATTCTGCTGTTGTTGAAGTACAAGAAATGTTCAGCTCGCATGGAGGCCATCTTACTAATGCAATGTATCATCATGGAAAACACTCTAATCAAATTAACACTCCATGATGAAACAAAGAAAAGGGCTCATGACTCACAGATAGTCAGAGCGAAAGAAAACCTCAAGTTGAGCGACAGTGGGTCCAGCTACAGATAAGCATCAGGCACCAACCCACCGATTAAAGCTTTACGTCAGAGCTGTCATAGAGTCTGAGGCCTGACCCACCGTCGTGCAATTAAAGAGGAAACCATAGCTATAAACCGTGATTGGGTTTAAAACTAGGCATGCAGACTGTCGCATGATATCCAAATTATATCCAACCCTTATATAACGTTTTACTATCTTTTTGAATTGATCACTAAAATTAGGTTTTCCAACAATTCGTTTGAATTTATAGACTAAATCACCATAAAATATAGGTTCTGATATGCCTTGTTGCAGAAGAGTTTTTAACCCAATGTTGTATTTGACAATTAACTCTGAGTGTCTGTAGTAGAATTTAGAAAATGCTTTTCGAATTTTATGATATCTATAACCTTGTTTTAATAATTTAGCAGTTAAAAATAAGTTTCTGTTGTTGAAGTCATCAACATTAGAGCACACTCTAGCAAAACGAATAAGCTGAGAAATATATACACCATAGGAAGGAGAGCGAGGAACATCTCCATCAAGAAATGGGAAATTTACTATTTCAAAATTAAAATCATCCTGTTTATCATAAATTTTAGAAGAAACTATGCCATTTGTTATTGACAAGTTCAAGTCCAAAAACGGAGCTTCAGTATCAGAAGAATTCGCCTTATTTAACTGAAGTTCAGTGGGATATATCTGACCTACCATTTGTTCAAAATAAGAATTATGAATATTAAGTAAGTCATCTAAATATCTGGAGGTAGAGTTAAAAGCTTCAATAATATCAGCTTGATTATTGTCTGACAGAGACAACATAAAGTCTCTCTCATAACAAAATAAAAACAAATCTGCAACAAGAGGAGCACAATTAGTACCCATTGGAATACCGACAATTTGTCTTTATAATTTTGAGCCAAATCTTATAAATATATTGTCCAAAAGATAATGGAGCGCATCGCACATTTTCTGACATGACCACAATTTATATCGTTTAGGTTGTTCAGAAGTAAAAAAAGCATTTTTTATCATTACAAGCCAAATAAAGTGAGCCTCTCTCTTAAATGTTCGTTCAATTAATTCTGTTAGTTTTTCTTTTATTAGATTATGAGGCAATGTAGTATAGAGAGTAGAGAAATCATATGTAGACAAACCAGATGCTAGAAAACCTCTAGACTTCAATTTATTAAGTATTTCACCTGAATTTTTAACAGACCAAAATAAATTTTTACCATTTCTTTCATAAACTGTTGTGCAATATTTAATAACATGGTTTTTAATTGCAGTGAGGCAAGAAGTCAAAAGAATAGACAACTCAGTAGTTGTACATGCACTAGAATTAGCAATAAAACGTGACTTATAGGGCTGTTTATGAAGTTTAGGTAACCAGTATAATGTAGGAAGCTTGCTATGGTCCTCATCAACAAACAACCCAAACTTAGCTGCCATATGGCATCGATGCCTATCAACGATAGATGTCTCATCAAGCCTGTTATGCTCATATGATTTGGCAGTGCTAAGTTCTTGCTTTAGGGTGTTAATATAGAATCTTTTTCAAACGACCACAACATTGTTAGCAGCCTTATCTGCGGGGGCCAAAACAAACTTCCTATGGAATTCCTGGATCCCTTTCTTCAAGTGTCTAAAAGTGAATTTAGGTTTAGGTGGTAGAAGATCTAAATTGTTGCAATAAAATGAAATTCTACCATCAATAATTTTAAAAATATTTAGTTTCCAACTATTTAAGGCATTAGACCCTACACACAATTGGATACATAAGAACACAGAATAACTAAGAATAGAATGGACACAAAGACATCTATCATTAAATCAGAACCAAACACTTAACCTTACACACAATTGGAGACATAAGAACACAGAATACCTACGACTAGAAAAGACACAATGACATCTATCATTAAATCAGAACCAAAACACTTAACCCTACACACAATTGGAGACATGAGAACACCTAACACTTAAGACTAGAAAGGACACAAAGACATCTATCATTAAATCAGAACTAAACATTAAACCCTACACACAATTGGATACATAAGAACACAGAATATCTAAGACTAGAATGGACACAATGACATCTATTATTAAATCAGAACCAAACACTTAACCTTACACACAATTGGGGACATAAGAACACAGAATACCTAGGACTAGAAAAGGCACAAAGACATATATCATTAAATCAGAAGCAAACACTTAACCCTACACACAATTGGAGACATGAGAACACAGGACACTTAAGACTAGAAAAGACACAAAGACATCTATCATTAAATCAGAACTAAACATTAAACCCTACACACAATTGGATACATAAGAACACAGAATAACTAAGACTAGAATGGACACAAAGACATCTATCATTTAATCAGAACCAAACACTTAACCTTACACACAATTGGAGACATAAGAACACAGAATACCAAGGACTAGAAAAGGCACATAGACATATATCATTAAATCAGAAGCAAACACTTAACCCTACACACAATTGGAGACATGAGAACACAGAACACTTAAGACTAGAAAAGACACAAAGACATCTATCATTAAATCAGAACTAAACATTAGACCCTACACACAATTGGATACATAAGAAAACAGAATGAATAAGACTAGAATGGACACAATGACATCTATTATTAAATCAGAACCAAACACTTACCCCTACACACAACTGGAAACATAAGAACACAGAATACCTACGACTAGAAAAGACACAATGACATCTATCATTTAATCAGAACCAAAACACTTAACCCTACACACAATTGGAGACATGAGAATACAGTACACTTAAGACTAGAAAAGACACAAAGACATCTATCAATAAATCAGAACAAACATTAAAACCTACACACAATTAGATACATAAGAACACAGAATAACTAAGACCAGAATGGACACAAAGACATCTATCATTAAATCAGAACCAAACACTTAACCTTACACACAATTGGAGACATAAGAACACAGAATACCTAGAACTAGAAAAGGCACAAAGACATATATCATTAAATCAGAAGCAAACACTTAACCCTACACACAATTGAAGACACAAGAACACAGAATTAATTAGACTAGAAAAGGCACAAAGACATCTATCATTTAATCAGAACCAAACACTTAACCCTACGCACAATTGGAGACATAAGAACACAGAATACCTCAGACTAGAAAAGACACAAAGACATCTATCATTAAATCAGAACTAAACATTTAACCCTACACACAATTGAAGACGATAAGATCACAGAATAACTAAGACTAGAATGGACACAAAAACATCTATCATTAAATCAGAACCAACAATTTAAACCTGCACACAATTAAGAGACATAAGAACACAGAATATCTAAGACTAGAAATGAGACAAAGGCGTCTATCATTAAATCAGAATCAACCATTTAAACCTGCACACAATTGGAGACAGCAGAACACAGAATACCTAAGACTTGAAAAGACACAATGACATCTATCATTAAATCGGAATCCAAACACTTAACCCTACACACAATTGGAGACATAAGAACACAGAATACCTAAGACTAGAAAAGACACAAAGACATCTATCATTAAATCAGAACCAAACACATAACCCTACACACAATTGGAGACATTAGAACACAGAATACCTAAGACTAGAAAAGACACAATGACATCTATCATTTAATCAGAACAAAAACACTTAACTCTACACACAATTGGAGACACAAGAACACAGAACACTTAAGACTAGAAAAGACACAAAGACATCTATCATTAAATCAGAACTAAACACTAAATTTACACACAATTGGATACATAAGAACACAGAATAACTAAGACTAGAATGGACACAAAGACATCTATCATTAAATCAGAACCAAACACTTAACCTTACACACAATTGGGAACATAAGAACACAGAATACGTAGGACTAGAAAAGGCACAAAGACATATATCATTAAATCAGAAGCAAACACTTAACCCTACACACAATTGGAGACATAAGAACACAGAACACTTAAGACTAGAAAAGACACAAAGACATTTATCATTAAATCAGAACTAAACATTAAACCCTACACACAATTGGATACATAAGAACACAGAATAACTAAGACTAGAATAGACACAAAGATATCTATCATTTAATCAGAACCAAACACTTAACCTTACACACAATTGGAGACATAAGAACACAGAATACCAAGGACTAGAAAAGGCACAAAGACAGATATCATTTAATCAGAAGCAAACACTTAACCCTACACACAATTGGAGACCTGAGAACACAGAACACTTAAGACTAGAAAAGACACAAAAACATCTATCATTAAATCAGAACTAAACATAAGACCCTACACACAATTGGATACATAAGAACACAGAATATCTAAGACTAGAATGGACACAATGACATCTATTATTAAATCAGAACCAAACACTTACCCCTACACACAACTGGAAACATAAGAACACAGAATACCTACGACTAGAAAAGACACAATGACATCTATCATTAAATCAGAACCAAAACACTTAACCCTACACACAATTTGAGACATGAGAACACAGAACACTTAAGACTAGAAAAGACACAAAGACATCTATCACTAAATCAGAACTAAACATTAGACCCTACACACAATTGGATACATAAGAACACAGAATATCTAAGACTAGAATGGACACAATGACATCTATTATTAAATCAGAACCAAACACTTACGCCTACACACAACTGGAAACATAAGAACACAGAATACCTACGACTAGAAAAGACACAATGACATCTATCATTAAATCAGAACCAAAACACTAAACCCTACACACAATTGGAGACATGAGAACACAGAACACTTAAGACTAGAAAAGACACTAAGACATCTATCATTAAATCAGAACTAAACATTAAAACCTACACACAATTGGATACATAAGAACACAGAATAACTAAGACTAGAATGGACACAAAGACATCTATCATTAAATCAGAACCAAACACTTAACCTTACACACAATTGGAGACATAAGAACACAGAATACCTAGGACTAGAAAAGGCACAAAGACATATATCATTAAATCAGAAGCAAACACTTAACCCTACACACAATTGAAGACATAAGAACACAGAATAAATTAGACTAGAAAAGGCACAAAGACATCTATCATTTAATCAGAACCAAACACTTAACCCTACGCACAATTGGAGACATAAGAACACAGAATACCTCAGACTAGAAAAGACACAAAGACATCTATCATTAAATCAGAACTAAACATTTAACCCTACACACAATTGAAGACATAAGAACACAGAATAACTAAGACTAGAACGGACACAAAGACATCTATCATAAAATCAGAACCAACCATTTGAACCTGCACACAATTAAGAGACATAAGAACACAGAAAATCAAAGACTAGAAATGACACAAAGGCGTCTATCATTAAATCAGAACCAACCATTTAAACCTGCACACAATTGGAGACAGCAGAACACAGAATACCTAAGACTTGAAAAGACACAATGACATCTATCATTAAATCAGAACCAAACACTTAACCCTACAAACAATTGGAGACATAAGAACACAGAATACCTAAGACTAGTAAGGATACAAAGACATCTATCATTAAATCGGAACCAAACACTTAACCTTACACACAATTGGGAACATAAGAACACAGAATACCTAAGAATAGAAAGGATACAAAGACATCTATCATTAAATCAGAACCAAACACTTAACCCTACACACAATTGGAGACATAAGAACACAGAATATCTAAGAATAGAAAGGATACAAAGACATCTATCATTAAATCAGAACCAAACACATAACCCTACACACAATTGGAGACATAAGAACACAGAATACCTAAGACTAGAAAAGACACAATGACATCTATCATTTAATCAGAACCAAACACATAACCCTACACACAATTGGAGACATTAGAACACAGAATACCTAAGACTAGAAAAGACACAATGACATCTATCATTTAATCAGAACCAAACACATAACCCTACACACAATTGGAGACATAAGAACACAGAATACCTAAGACTAGAAAAGACACAAAGACATCTATCATTAAATCAGAACGAAACACATAACCCTACACACAATTGAAGACATAAGAACACAGAATACCTAAGACTAGAAAAGACACAAAGACATCTATCATTAAATCAGAACGAAACACATAACCCTACACACAATTGGAGACATAAGAACACAGAATACCTAAGACTAGAAAAGACACAATGACATCTATCATTTAATCAGAACAAAAACACTTAACTCTACACACAATGCGAGACACAAGAACACAGAATAGCTAAGACTAGAAAGGACACAAAGCCATCTTTCATTAAATCAGAACCAAATACTTAACCCTACACACAATGGGGCAACAACGAACAATGAATTACCAAACGCCAAATACTTTTCGGTCAGTAGCTTAACAATCATAGAGTATTCAAGCGACAAGAAAAGGCTCTGATCAGACTGCGCGTATGCGCAGGCTGGTCTGAGCCTTTGTAGTTCGCACATGCCACATTGTTGGAAATCTCATGTCGCCGCTCATATGACCGGCAGCAGCCACAACAGTAGATGGAGAGGATAGGCAAATTATTGTCCTATATTCTGCTGTTGTTAAAACACATTATTGTTAAGCTCATATTCAAAGTTAGCTTTCTGTGATAAAACGAAGAAACGTGTTTATCACCCAATGGCACTCATAGCTAAAACCCGTTATTTGGACCACCGTGTGTCCAGTCAAAGACATTAGGCATTAACCGAGATGTTTCATTGAGTCTGGCCTTACAATTATAAATCTTGATAGGAGCAAACTATCACATAATGCATGCATCTATATTATAGCCGACTAGGTTGTATTAACGTTGGGTTATCTTTATGAATTTGGCAAGAAATAGAAGGCGTTTCGACAATTTTAATCGGCGATATGCCCTCTTGACCGCAAAAGAGGTTTTGAACCAACATTATATTTAGCAATCAGCCGCGATAGACGTTTGAATATGCTCTGAATTGCAGAATAATTTCAATTGTTTACTCCAATTTGGTTGGACGGGCTAATGGTTCGACGAACTTGATAAAATATTACAAAACATCATTTTAATTAAAACTGCAAGGTTAAACAGCAAAATAGCATGGTCCAGTTCTCGATATACTGATTGGTCTGTCTTCATTATCATGGGCCTATCTTCGCTTTGCTGGTTTTATCTCATTTTTCTTAAATATCCAATGAAAATAAAATAATTTGGTCTCAATGAGACCAAATTATTTCAGTTTCATAGGATATTTAAAAACGGGGGCGGGTAGCGGGTTCAAGCGAACCCCCTGAAACCCCTCTGACTCCGCTGCTGGTATGGCCAGAAAGTTACACGATCGCAGATCAGTCAGCCCCGTCCAGATGAAAGGACATAAGGCCTAGAAAACAGACAAACACCAGGTTCTCTCTTCCCAGCGAGATGATTGCCAACTAGAAGGGACGCATATGTATATCACAAGACCGGAACCAAACGTGAAATCTCGAAACACAATATGGGAGTAACAACAATGAACTTACAACAAGATAACCACCGCCTTAAAATTGATAGCGTTGCTGCAACCACTGTGTGGAGTTAATTTATTTAAGTTTAACAACCGAATACTTCCCTAGATTCTGTTGCTGTTAAAACACACAAATGGTTTCGCTCGTATGGAAGTTCCTAACATATTCAATGTATCATCACTGTGAAGGTTTAAAATCTATTTACTGATGAACAAAGAAAAAAGAACATATAGGGTAAAGTCGGGTATATTCGGACAGACAGCTAAATTCGGACAGCGACGTTGTTTGTTTCATATTTCAAGTATTGGAATAAAAAATTAATTAACTAAGCAAGCAGTGAAAATCCTGATGAGACGGCTCATTAGGAGCCGTCTCATCTGGATTTTCACTGTTTGCAAATGTATGTCCGAATTTACCCGATGTCCGAAATTACCTGACTTTACCCTAGTCAGTCAGCACTAAAGAAAATCGCTAGTTGAGTTGCGGTGGTCCCATCCAAAAATTAGCATCGGTCAGCAACCCACCGATGAGCAGCTTCGGACAGGATCGCCATTGAATTATTACTAGAAAAGAAAAACATAGCCATAGCTATGGATCGTGATTGAGTTTTAACCAGTCATGCAGATAGTCTCGTGTATTTAACCAACTCGTTTATAGTTTGATTATCCTGTTTGAATTGGTCTTATCAGGAAAAAATGCTTTCGAAAAATTCTTTTGAATTATAAAAATTAAATCACAATAAAATACTGACTCTGATCAATATGCCCTATCGCAGAAGAGCTGTTAAGTCAACTTTGTAATTATTAATCAACTAACTCTGAGTGCCTACTGTATAATTTAGATTTTTACGAAGTTAATGATATTGACAGACTTGTTTAAGTAACGGTCAAGTATCTATTTCATTACACCCGTAAAACGAATAATAAACTTCGAAATATATACGTTATAAGATGACGTGGAGGGATATAAAAATTAACTTCTTCAAAATTAAAATAATCTCGTTTATCTTACATCCAAACCATGCTATTTGTTATGAACCAGCTCAAATCTGAAAAGGGGGCTTCAGTATCAACGAATGCGTTTTATTAAACTGAACTTATGCGGGATATCTTAATACTTGAATTACCATTTGTTCAAAATAGGGACTCAATTTTAGGTCAGTTTGAGAAGGCCATCTAAATAACTAAATGTAAAATTGAATGCTTCACATAGATTGTTGTCAGATAGAGACATTATGATGTCATCAAGAAGAGCCCAGTAAGTACCCACTGGAGTATTAGTAATTAGTCTAAGCAAATTAGAGCAGGCCCCGAGGTCATAAAACTCTTACCATGCTCAACTCAGTTAAGCATGAAATTTATCCTGCTCATAAATGCTAAAATGCCAACAATTGTTGGCATTTTAGCATTTATAAGCAAGATCAATACAACATCTGAGCGTTTTATCAGGGAACACCTTTTATATTTCAGCATTTTAGTTTTTATGAGCACTTGCACTTTTATGCTCAATTGAGTTGAGCATGAAAAAAGTTTTATAACCTCGGGGCCAGATTTGATGAACACATACAGTCCAAAAGATAGTGAGGCGCATCACAAACACTCTGGCAACACATTATAATTTTACCAAGGCTATGGTTCGGAAGTTTTTTCATTCTTTACAAGCTATGCCTAAATAAAGCATTCTATCTCTTTTATGTCTATTTACAAAACACTACCACATCAATCAGCCATTGTAGAGTTCCAACACGATTCGCAAAACAGTTTGTACAAATGTAATTATGTGTTATATTGGAAGGTCGGGTGGGTTAGGATGGGTTGTGTTTGGGCTGGTCTGTGTGTGTGGTAGGCTGGACATAGACGGGGTGTGTGCAAGGAAGGGTGAAGAAGGTCGGATGAGATGGGTCGGTTGATTGGCTCTCAGGAATTTGTAAATAGATATTCAAACCTGGGAAATACTGCTGATGCCCACATAGACACGATGCAGGTCGTAAGCCTTGTCGTCTGAACTTTATTTTTGTGTTGCTGTTTTATTGACTATCCTCTTCTTGAATATATTTTTTTTCATTTTCATACACTGATCATCGGCGACAAAGTGCTGTCTCTGGTGCGGCAGAAAAAAACTTACACCTTGGGTCTATTTGATATTGGTTAAAAACGCTCTGTTTGCTTGCAAGATGTATGTGCCGGTTAACCGTTTACATTTAAGTTCAGTTCTCCTACTGTCATTTACACTGTTCCGTACTGTTGACCAGATAGGATGACACTTGCTAACCTCAAAAACGTCTGGATTAACATAATATTTCAGCGAAGAATTTTGCTCAATTCATTCCTCCACTTATCTTCAATAACAGAATGTACTAACATATTTAGAAGATCTTTCCACCCATATTTAAAGGAGGAGCATTGAAGAGCTCAAATACAGAAGGTAAATCATACAAATCTAAAAGATCCTTAATGTAGCTAAATCACCTCTTTTCACTGTCGTTTTTCCTTACTAGCTATCTCAGCAATACCATTTTTTTATTGTGTCACAGTTTCGGGCCATGCTCATAAATAGATTCAATGCATTTTTATAAATCACAGTTTCCTGTGGTAAAATATCAAGAAGACCATTTGGAGTTTTATCAGGTTACCCTTGTATCTGCCTGAGACTCTTCCTTTGAAATTTCTTGAGGCACTCGAATTCATTACGGTTTAGCAGCACGGCTTCCAAACCATAAACAATGCAAGACACAACGAAGTAGACAAAAGATATGCGGCTTGATTCGATTCAGCCCTTTAACACTGTCCTGTGCGGATCCAGAAAATTTTATCAGAAGGGGTCCAACTCTCTGCCAACGTTGAAGGCTGACTTGGTAGCTTCGTGATTTTTCATGGAATCCGTACCAGTATTGCCAAGAAATCTAAAGCTTTGTGTTTTCAGGAGGGGTTCAGACCCCCTGCCCCCGCTCTGGATACGCGCATGACTGTGGAATTCAGCACCCATCAAAGAGTAAGCAATCCTACAACATAAGGACACCGTTTCTTCTACGGTTTACTTTCCCTGAGACATCCCTCTTTATCCTCAGATGCACTGTGCTATTTTCAGAAGTTACTATTTGATCTGCCACTGTGTATTCTGTGTTTCTGCCACTACAGAACATGAGAATGCTACTCTTCGATGGGTGTATACAATATATCTTTCTCTATTGGCATTTTTGCCTGCAACCCATATCATGACTTGCATGGTGTTTTTTTTAGAGAAGTGCCAGGTCATCGGCGACCGTGATATACTATGTGGGACATCTGTAGACCCTATCTTTACCTCTGTATATGATTCTTCATGATGAGATGAAGGAGCAGAGTATACCGTTTACAATGGCCCCCACCCCCTGCCTAACTCCCTGGTCAATGCAAAAATGGTCAGGTAACTGCCGCGCCCACTTACCTTCTGAGGAAAAATCCGAGTACAGGCCCAAAGCCCGGCCCCGAGGTTGTAAAACTTTTTTTCCATGCTCAACTCAGCTGAGCACGAATTTTATCCTGCTCAAAAATGTTAAAATGCCAACAATTGTTGGCATTTTAACATTTATTAGCATGATAAATACAACATCTGAGAGACTAAAAGCAGTAAATTTCTCTTCATTTGTCGGTGTTTTAGTTTTTATGAGCAATTGAAATTTATGGAAAAAGATCTCTCAAGAACAACTGCACTCCGTTCAAGTATAACTTTCTTAAAAAGGAATTCTGATCTACCCCATCAAATGCTCTTTGGGTGTCTAGGCTTCAAAGTAATAGGTCCTGTTTGAGATTATTTGATTCAAGGACACATTCTTAAAGTGCTGCTTTTATAGATGAGCACTCATGGGTACATCTACATCTATGGTGTACGCGCTGTCCGTCAATCCTGACTGTTAGTAGCGCGGGGTGGTGCGACTTAAACAGAAGAGAGAGAAAGTGAAAAAAAACTTTTGAAGTCTGGACTGTCTTTAACGGAAGATTTCGTTATATCTATAGCTAAGTATATGCTAAAATATTTTGAGTAAGACGGATACATGTGACAGTCATACCCCTGTAAGTTCAAGAGTCCGTGCCATCAATGGGGGAGGGGTAACAATTGATACCCTCCTTCAGCAGTGCAGATATATTCTTGGAGCTGACAATTTAGTGTAAAATTCAGCCAGGAATATGACAACATTTCTCCCCGAGCTTGAAATGTTCACTTGTAAGTCCAAGGGGGCCCATTGCATTGTTATTCTTGTCTTATCAAAGCATCGACCACTTTTTTTCTCTGTTATAAAATAATTTGCTAAATCGGCTGACTCTCCACCTCACAGATAGAAATGATATGGTCTATATCCACAGGAGCCTGTACTTTATAATCCTGGCTGAAGCTACCATTCTCTGAGGAAGAAGCTAACTTCTGGAAGTGTGTAGCCCATCTCTTGCAAATATCTGCATCAGTCTCACAGGACTCCCCATTAACAACAATGTATTGCGTTTGGGTAGATACACGCTTTCTTTGGCGTCTAACTTGACTGAAGAAGGATTTGGAATCATTTTGAGAATTCATGATTTCTTCTACTTTCTTGTTCCTTGATCTGCCAGCTTCCTGTCTTTGTCCCCTTCTTAACAGCTTTCTGGTTTTTGTAATGTTGTCCAAGATCATGACCTTCCCCAGATTTCTGCCATTCCCACCATTTAAGTCTACCTCAGTTTGTCTCACAGCTTGGTAAATTTTCTTTGGCCATGGTCGCTGCTTAAGTTCTTTTACCCAGATCTTTAAAAAAATGCTAGGGTTGTCCCTCTGCTTAAGAAAAATAAGAGAGAATGTCGGTAACTAAAGACATGCCAGTGTGTTGTCTGTTATATCGAAAATCATGGAAAGGGCTGTTTATACACACTTGGAAGATTACCTTGTGAAGAAATAACTTCTGTTTGACGTTCAGTTTGGTTTTAGAAGCAACTACTCAACTGACTCATGTTTGACATACTTGACTGGTTATATTAAAACACAAACTTCTAAAGGTTTATATACTGGAATGTTCATGTTGGATCTTCGAAAAGCTTTTGATACTGTTGACCATGACATTTTGAGCAAGAAATTAAAAGCTATGGGTATTAAGTCTGTAGATTGGTTTAGGTCTTATCTTTCGAATCGTAATCAGATTGTCAATGTGAATGATACAGAGTTGTAATTTGTGGTTTCCCTCAAAGAAGTATTTTTGGTCCTCATCTTTTGCTTTGTTATATAAATGATATGGAACTCAGTATTAGCTCAGAGTGTAAATTGTTATTATATGCAGATGATAGTGCAATTATGTACTCGAACAAGGATTCTCGGGTTATATCTGATTAACTTGGCTTAGAATTGGAGATGTGCAGAAAGTGGTTAGTTGATATTAAACCTTCCTTGCATGTGGGGAAAACAGAATGTTCAATATTTGGCTCAAAGCGGAAACTCAGGATAATCAATATTTTTTCAGTTGAATGTAATGGTCATACAATTAAGGCACGGCGTTCGGTGAAATATCTTGGACTTTCTTTAGATGATCAATTAACTGGGGAGGCTGATGTTAACTCTATTGTTCAAAAAGTCAATGGTAGTCTTAAATTTTTTAAAGACGATGTAATTTTTTAGAGGAAAAACTAAGGAAATCCATATGCTCCGCACTTATCCAATGTCACATAGATTGTGCATGCTCCTCGTGGTACTCGGTTGGAACAAACAACTTAAAAAAAAACTTCCAATTTGTCAAAACAAAACAGTGTGTTTCATTAAAAATCTTGGCCCTAGATCTCATATTGGTTTCTTGGAACTAAATAGTCTTAATATGTTAAATGTGGATTTCAGGGTAAAACAACTTCGTCTGAGTCATGTGCATAAAATGTTCAATGAAACTGGCCCGTCGTATTTGTCTGAACAATTCATCAAAGTTTCTGATGTTCATCATCATTGTAAAACTTTATAGTACCTTCTGTCAATGGTGTTGCAGCTACAACTTTTCATTACAATGGAATCAAAAATTGGAACTCTCTACCCTCGGATGTCAAACAAAAGTGCACTTTCAATGGTTTCAAATCTGCTGCAAGACAATACTTAGATCTCAACTGCAACTTATGGAATCAGATACCTATGTTTATTATTAATATGTGTTTAGTACTGCTTTCTTGGATCTAGCCAACAGGACCCCATCGGAAATAAGCCTTAGGGCTTTCATGAGCTATCCTGGGTTATTTTAACACGCATACCTTTTCATCATCTTTCATTTAAATAACAAATTTTGCTTGCATTTATCTCTCACACTCTTGGATCCTTTAATAGGTTCAGGAGTGTGAGATATAAATGAGATGGCAGTAATTTTCAACATTATTATTTTGTGTCTAGTCAAAAAGTGATCTCTTAATTTATAAAATGCATAATTGCGATGATATGTGATGATCTTAATGTGATATATGTGCCAGATCCATTCAAATTCATCTTAAATTATTCAAATTCATCTTAAATTATAAGTTTTAATAGCATCAGAGATTTTTTTTATTGTTTTGAAAAAATAGTCCATATTTTAAAGTGCTAAATTAATGTGATATTGTCAAGCACCTTGAAGGGCAGGGTCTCATGTATGATCTCCAGCATGGCTTTAGAGAAAAGAGGTCATGTGAGACCCAGCTCATCATGCTCATTGAGGATCTCGCGAGGAATGCCAGTGTGGGTAAACAAACAGACATAATCTTACTCGACTTCTCCAAAGCTTTCGACAAAGTCAATCACAGCAAACTTCTATGGAAGCTGCATCAATATGGCATTCGCGGACGCGAGCTGGCCTGGATCCGAGCTTTCCTTGGGAGTAGATCCCAGCAGGTAGTGATAGATGGGGAGGAATCGGAATCCATACCAGTTACATCTGGTGTCCCCCAGGGCTCAGTCCTGGGCCCGATTCTTTTCCTTATCTATATTAATGATCTGCCTGATGAGGTCCACTCCCGGGTGAGACTATTTGCTGATGATACAGCCCTGTACCTCACCATGGAACGCGAGGATGACAGGTCAGCACTACAAACTGACTTGGACATATTGTCTACATGGGAGACCAGGTGGGATATGGAGTTCAACCCCTCAAAGTGTCAAGTGGTACATGTGACGGGCTCCAGAAAGACGGTTAAGACTGACTACGTATTACATGGACAGGTTCTGGAGTCTGTTCCATGTGCCAGGTATCTCGGGGCTGATATCTCCAGTGGTCTCACCTGGAATTCCCATATCGACCGTGTAACTGCCAATGCAAATCGGACTCTTGGGTTTATCCGACGAAATATAAAAACTAAGATGTCTAAGGTTCGTGAAGCGGCTTATAATTCCCTTGTAAGACCCCAGTTAGAATATGCTTCGGCTGTCTGGGATCCGCACACGAAGGTGCGAATATCCCAAATCGAACAAGTCCAGCAAAGAGCTGCTCGCTGGACAGCCAGTAACTTCGATAGACAGTCAAGTGTAACTGAGATGGTTAAACAACTTGGATGGCGATCTTTGGAGCAAAGAAGGGCTGACGCCCGTCTTTGCTTGTTTTACAAGGTGATTCATGGCTTGGTTGCTGTACCCCTCCCGGACTACATACATCACTCAAATAGAATATCTAGGTACTGCTACTCCATGACCTTCAGGCAGGTCTCAACTTCAACAGATTATTATAAGTTCTCATTCTTTCCTTTAGCAATTGTTCAATGGAATTCCCTCCCCGAGTCTGTTGCATGCTTGCAAAGCCTTGATGCTTTCAAGGCAGCTGTCTGCAAGCTGCAGCACTCACGCCCATAGATCCCCAAAATGTTTGTTTTTAACTGATTTTAGCTAACTCTTTTCTATCATAACCTATCATCTGTTTTTATCCTTCACTTTTATGCTTTTAAACTTCTGTACTATAATTCTCCCTTTTTTACTGTCTTGTACTAACAGACGCTGCGCCAACCTGCCTAGAATGTCCGTGAGGGCGTATGGCAGTATAAAGAGAAAGAAAGAAAGATTCAATGTGCTATATGTTTTAATTTGCTGTTGTACGAGAGGTGATTCATAAGTTTTGAAACACTTTTATTATATCTATAAATTTCACATAATAAAACTTTCATGCAAAATGTATCCAATCTGTGATCCATGGAGGTTGTAGCTCCGTCTACATTGCTTATGTTATGACCCAAGTGTCTTATTGATAATGGAATGGTCCAGTTTTCTTCATTTGTCTCACAATGCTCGTTTAAAACTTGCTAAAGTGTAGGTTTCTTTCGCTTCTTAAAGTGTCTTGTAAGGATTCCCAGATAGCAAAATCAATCGGGCAGCATCTGGACCTTTATGCTTCCACTCCCGAGGTGTAACAACGTTCACGTTTTAAAAACGTCTATACAAATATACGTTAACGTCTGCTTTGACGCATGGCTCGAAGACTTGTCTTGGTGAAATACCATGTCCTTAATTAGATCACTTGGAAACATTCTTGCTACATTAAATTAATGAATTGTTTGAAAACTTTGACAATATATGATATTACGAATTGACCTTGACCTATTAGGGATGATCCGGATCTCAGTCTTGCTTTAGAAACTAATTACAGCTGAGGCCAAGAAACCTGGTTCAAAAGAATCACTCATAACACATTTGAGTTTTGAAGGATCAACATGCCCTTTACTGATGTAGCAGACTCGGCGAGGACCATAGCTGCCACCCAAGTTAAACATTGTCTCATATGTCATCACAAATATTTTCCATTCTTCACAATTTAAACGTTTATAAATATGCCACGAACGTGGACGTCATTTTGTCAACTTGAGCTGCATTTATCTGGTAAACTTTGCACTATGTTTTAAGTTTTGGCTGCAGTGCAATTTTAATATTACTGTCAATGGTTGACTTAGACGCCCCTAGTTGAGTTGCCATTTCGCGCTTTGTGGGTGGGTAAACCCTTCTTCATAATTACGACGACTAACGAATAACTGCAATTGTTAACTTTTGGGGTGTCTTTCTGTATGGCTCTGTTTTGGCTTATTCCTACTAGCGCTGAGAGTTTTACATATCGCGTGCTTTAATCGATGGATTGTTGATATAGAAATGTCATGTTCATGACCTTTCAACTCTCGTTATATATTCCTGTAAGACGTTTTCCTCTTCAAAAGGTATCTAATGGAACGTTCCACTATAATGCCAATTTTAGGTCTACTCAAGTTACAATCCGCACAAAAACTGACGAATATATGTAATACATACATTTATTGATAAATACTTGTAAATTTCGTGCTGTTGAGACGCGATGCTAGCTAACAACGAACGATTCAAAAGTGTTTCAAAACTAGTGAATCACCTCTCGTATATGTATATATGTGTTGATTTTACCAAATAAACACCAATCAAGCAATCAATCAATCATAGAAGCGTTTCAGTGGCACGTGGAGACGCAGAACAAGATTTGCCAATCACATGACTTCGTGACGCAGTTGTTAAACAGGTGTGTCAAATATACCCACAATGCTTAAACGGTGACCTATATTAGACCTTAGACCTTAGCCAGTGGCTCAGGTCAGTATATGATATGCATGCAACCTATCGGAAGATGTTGAGCTCGAGCTGATTGTATATCAAAAGTAAGTAATGGTGCAAAGATCAGGAATCGATACAATCAAGTACCACACCTGACCCAGGATACCAATGGGAAAGTGACAAACTCACAGAAGACACCACAAACGAGATCCAAGAGGTCAGCCCTTTCCCAGCAGGTGACCACAAAGCACATATAAACAGATGCGCACAAAACATAGCAAACACAAGACAGAACAAAAACATAAAAGATCCACAAAAGAAGTACCGCCTTGGAACGGTCAGTAAAATATTTTACTGGAGGGCTTAAACCAGTTTCACGGCGCCAACCTCACCCTTGATTCTGATGTGGATCAGGACAAATTTGGGAAAGTAATAAAACAAAACACACACGACAGCCAAGAGGTCAGCCCTTTCCCAGCAGGTGATCACAAGACTACAAAGAACAACACATACCAACATGAAGCATAACCAACAAAAACGATCCACAAAAGAAGCACCGCCTTGGAACGGTCAGTAAAAAATACTTTTACTGGAGGGCTTAAACCGGTTTAACGGCGCCAACCTCACCCTTAATTCAGATGTGGATCAAAACACATAGATATTTGGTTTGCATGAAAGACCCCTAACTTATCAATGCATCATCTCCTAAAACATATAAATCAAGATATAACAAGGAGATAAAGCAAGGATAAGGACTCAACAGTAAATTAAACTGAATACCGGAGCAAAAGAAATCCAACAGGTAAACCCCGGTGGGCCCGACAAACAGCCAAAGCATCAGGCCCCTACCATCTCATCAATAGATAAGTCTTTAAGTCGGAACCATCATAGAGTCTGAAGTCCGACCCACCGGCGTGCAATTAAAGAAGAAAGCAAAGTTGCCAACCGTGATTGGGTTGACTACCAAGCATGCAGTCTGTTGCAATACATTAATGTTATAGCCAATCTTTTTATAATGGGAAATTATTTTAATGAACTGCGCTGAAAAATTATTAGAGCCAACAATCTTCTTCAACTTATACACCAAGTCACCATAGAAATCAGGTTCCGAAAGTCCTTGGCGCAAGAGAGATTTAAGTCCAACTTGGAATTTAGAAATCGAATCATAGTATCATCTATAAAATTTTGAAAATGTTTTGCGAAGTTTATGATACCGATAGCCTTGTTTAAGAAGTTTCTGAGTTAACAATTTATTGCGAGTGTTGAAGTCAGCAACATAGCTAGATGCTCTAGCAAAACGAATGAGTTGAGAGATATAGACTCAATAGGATGTAGAACGAGGAACATCACCATCTAAAAATGGGAAATTGACAATTTCAAAATCAAAGTCGTCACGTTTGTCATAAATTTTGGTAGAAACAATATCATTAGAAATTGACAAATGCAAGTCTAAAAATGCGGCTTCGGTATCAGAGGCATTGGCTTTATTAAGTTGGAGCTCTGAAGGGTATATTTGACTAACCATATTGTCAAAATAAACATTATTAATATTTAAAATATCGTCCAAATATCTGGAAGTAGAGTTAAACGCATCAATAACATCAGCCTGCTTATCATCAGAAAGAGACATCATAAAGTCCCTTTCATAACAAAACAGGAATAAATCTGCAACCAGGGGAGCACAATTAGTGCCCATAGGAATCCCTACAACTTGTCTATAGAGCTTGGTGCCAAATCGAATAAAAATGTTGTCCAACAAAAAGGTCAGCGCATCGCATACATTTTGACACGACCATGCATGATATTTTTTAGGGTTTTCTGAAGTAAAAAATGCATTTCTGTCACTACATGCAAGGTAAGGAGAGCCTTCTCTCTGGAAGGTACTTTCAATAAGATCAATAAGTTTATCTTTAATTAAATTATGAGGTAAAGTAGTGTAAAGAGTAGAAAAATCATAAGTAGACAAACTGGTCGCATTGAAATCTCTAGCTTTAAGTTTATCTAAAATTTCACCTGACTTTTTAATCGACCAAAATAGGTTTTTACCAGATCTCTCATATACCTTTTCACAATATTTGATAACATGTTTTTAACAGCTGTAAGACACGAGGTTAACAATTTAGAAAGTTCTGTTGTTGTACAAGAACTAGAATTTGCAATAAATCTTGCTTTATAGGGGTTTTTATGGAGTTTAGGTAACCAGTACAACGTAGGAACTTTGTCTTGATTTTCTTTAGCTTTGACACCAAAATGTAGGGCTGTATGACAACCATGCCCATCAACAATCACCCTTTCACTTAAAGAAGGCTGCAGTTTATAGGCATTAGTTTCAACAAGCTCACGCTTAAGAGTATTAATATAATACAATCGTCAAACAACTACAACATTGTTAGCAGCTTTATCTGCTGGAACCAAAACATAGTTCATATGAAAATCCTGGATACCTCGTTTAAGATGACTAAAAGAAGATTTAGGTTTAGGGGGCAAAAGATGTGTATTACGAGAGTAAAATGAAATACGAGTATCAATAATTTTAAAAATGTTAATCTTCCATTCCTTCAAAGCATCAGGTTCAACATTTTCCCGTTTGCACCAACGATTACTGAAGTCATTTAAAGAAGCAACGATCTCTCTACGACATTTAGAGAAATCAATATTAGAGGGAAATCTATATTTAGGACCTTTAGAAATGATGTTGCGAACTCTAGCGTCAGGAATGACATTTAGATTACCTGTAATAACATGCCCTGCAGAGGGATATAAATAATTTGAATTTTTACAATCTCAGGAGGCAGGAGTATTGGAATCTATATCTAAATCATTTACAATTTTATTAAAGTTAAATATCGTAGACCTTATTGGTTTGTTATATTTATAACAAATGATAGGAGTTTCAGAGTTATTAAAGTAATTTGGAATAGATGAAATCACTGAATTATCCTTGAAGATACTATGTAAATCAATAAACTCAATACCTTTGTTAATGAATGGAATTTTGATAAAATGTCGTTTATGGTTGACCTCAGAATCGATATAAGGACTAAGGAAATGTTGAACATAACACCTTGTAAGGAGTGCTGCTTTATATAATTTGTTTGCTCTATCATAAAGTTTATTAGCCTCTAACTCTAAATTGCGTAAAACTGAGATAGGCAAGGAGCTTAAAAATGAAAATAAGCCATGTCGACCATGATTAGTTAAAGCCAAAGAAAGATCCTTTAGAGAAGTATTTAAGCGTTTTTCAGTACAAATTTTGCGCTTAATGTTGCCATTTTTACGTTTACCATGAGATCTACTTTTACGTTTTTTACATTCCAAAACAGAAAAAACATCAAAATCTGGCATTTTAGAAATGTTGCCTTCATGGTATATATTATCATTAAAGCCTAAAGGAAAAGGTGATTGCAAAAATTTAATCCATTTAAGTTCAGTTTCATGTCTCTTAATATTTTTTAATCTAGTTGATGAATTTGGATCATATATAATTTTTTCAACCGGCTGAATTACAATTTTACTAGGTGGATGACCATTATTTTTGAAATGGCGATAAAGAAATGTGTCAAATTTTTTAGGCTTTTTCATTTTACGAAAGTGCTTACGAAAGTCTACTACTACTGGGGAGGTAGCATACCATCTCTGGGGAGTTTGGAAGTGAAACCGGAAGTTGTCGTCAGCAAATGAAAAATTGATTTGTAACAATTTTCCAGAACATTTTATGATAAAACAGAAATGGTGTACATATCTGGAGGTTGAATGATTTTGTATTTATGTTTTTGGTCTCAGATATTTTCCTTCTTATAGTCCAATACGCTAAAGAAATCGTGTGATACTAGATCGTCCCATAAATTGTCATTTTATGTAGTATTTTGATCGATGTACAAGTTTTCGTGATAGCTCCAGAAGTCGGCCAATGCTTTTCTTTCTGTACTTGGCTACTGGCCTCGCTCATACTTGAGCATTACGCAAGGGAGTGCTAATTTTGAAAAAAAAAAATAACGGCTCACTAAAACCTGTTCTGTCAGAAAAAAAGATTGACAATTATAGGACACTTATACGTTGTCTAAAGGCACTGTCTCCGGGTCCGGTACCGGACCCCTAGACTACGTGGCTACGGGTCCGGTACCAGACCCCGAGCCACGCCTATGAGGACTGTCTCGGGGTCCGGTAGTTTGTGAAACAACTGCTCGACGAGTCTAGGGATACGGGGTGCGTGTCAGTACTTTCACGTATATGTAGTAACAGTTATTTTACCAACAAAAACTCGTGTTGAAGTTTCACTTTGCTTCGTCCGCCATCTTTAATCATCTGTTTTTACTGTTACACTATTCAAACAAGTATAAGCTTATACAAAAGATATAAGATTTATAACGGACAAGAGTGAAAAAAACATAACTAGATATAATTTGTCTTACTTTATTCCTTTTATTTTTCTTATTCTTATTTTTTCAATAAGGTCATGGATAAAGGTATATAATGTCAGGGGGAACTTACTATCGCATCAGTGAATTGGCGCAGGGTTAGATGTTCTTTAATTGATGTTTGTCTCAATGTTCTTATTAATTTATTGTTGTTATCTGTCTACTTGATTATTAACCTAAAGGTTAATACCAATTTGCACTTTCATTGAAGTTAGCAAGTGGTGATTGCAGGTGCATTGTTTAATTGCTTTCATACCGGCTAACTGGTCACATATCTGTCTGTCTGTCCGCCCGTCCATCCACCACCAACACCAGTGAAACTCATGGGCCGATGGTGGTCTGTAGAAATTCAAAATAAAACAGCTAAAAAAGTGGGCCGATTTTGGCCTGATATACCATGCTAGCACGGGAAGTTATTCACAGCGGTGAGACGGTTCTTTTGAGCATCCAAAAGCTGAAGACCTAATAAGCACACGAAATCAGACCACTGTCGAACACCAGCCAAATGCATGGACCGATGGTGGCTCGGCAATAACATGCTGGCATGAAATGTGGTGCTGAGAAATTTATGATGGGGATCTAACATCAGTTTGGTGTATACATGCGCAGATCGAGAGGGGGGCAGGGGCTCCGGACTCCCTCCCCCTGAAAAATCATAAGAAATCTGAAATATAGGGTTTCTTAGCAATACTGATCAGGATCCCCTTAAAAAATAAAAAGCTACTAAGCCAGCAATGTTGGGCCATCATTAGCACGCCAGCGAAACGCCATTTATGTTCTGCTAGATAACTCCAGTCCAGTCTTTGTAGCAAACAGATTGGATCCGGATTAAACTGCTCTCATAAGAGCAGTCTGATCCAGGTCTACAATGTTTGTCTGTACGGAGAAATTAGCCATTGACGTAAGCATAAGTTGCATTTTCCATACATAACGACCCATATGTCGTCTACTTGTTCGTAATTGAAAGACATCTTTGAAGCAATCAATATTGACCCAGATCTCATAGGAGCAGTCTGATCCTGGTCCCAAATGTTTGTCTGTACGGGGATATTGGCCATTGACGTAAGCATAAGTTGCATTTCCCTGACATAACGACCCATAAGCCGTCTTTGTAGCAAACAGTGTGGACCCATATCAAACTACTATCCTAGGAGCAGCCTGAACCGGATTCGCAATGTTTGTCTGTCCGTAAGACGTCTTTGGAGCAAACAGTGTGGACCCAAATCTGACTGCTCTCCTAGGAACATTCTGATCAGGGTCCACGGCAAAATTAGCCGTTGGCGTAAGCATTTACATGTGGCAGATACCTCCAGCAGACGTAAATTTTAGATGCATTTCCGCGATTGAGTCGTTCAACCTATGAACGGTCTCTAGCAAATAGAGTGGACCGAGATCAGGCTGTTATCATAGGAGCAGTTTGATCTTGTTCATCACTGTTTGTCATTATTTTAGATGCATTTCCGCGATCGAGTCTTCAACCTTAGGATATCCATTTGTAACGTCTCTCTAACAAACAGTGTTGATCCAGATCAGACTGTTATCGTATGAGCAGTCTGATCTTCTTTAACACTGTTTGTCTTTATGCTAAAAAGTCATTTCCTTTTGGGTCCATATCAGTTGATTAAAAAAGACAAAAAAAAAGACTCAGAGTCTTCTTATAAAGCTATGTCCGAATGTCAAAAGATACCAGTAAGATCCATTGCCGTTGTCCCATTAGTGAGTCTCTTTGAAAGCTATAGTTGAATAATGAAGCTATACTACAGACTATGTAAGCTTATTTGACACTGCTCACTCATCTCACTAATCAGCTGCCAACGAGTAGTTTAATTGGTTCCTTTAATTGAAGATGAGAAGATAATTGATTTGTTACAGGTGAGTTACGTTCTTTTTTTTACTTTACCGTTTTTTAATACCTTTGTATAAGCTTAATTGTACATGACAGTAAATACAGATTGGTTTCCCTTTGAGGATCAAAGATGGCGGACGAAGCAAAGTGAAACTTCAACATGAGATTTTGTTGGTAAAATAACTGTTACTACATATACGTGCAGGTACGGACCCGTATCCCTAGACTTGTCAGAAGTTGTTTCACAAACTACCGGACCCCGAGACAGTCCTCATAGGCGTGGCTCGGGGTCCGGTACCGGACCCCAAGAATCAGTGTCTAGGGGTCCGGTACCGGACCCGTAGCCCCGTAGTCTAGGGGTCCGGTACCGGACTCGGAGACAGTGCCTTGTCTAAACGTTTTAGGTGAGTGAGCTCCCTTTATTTCAATAATTTAAGCTTGTTATTAAATGGTTCACTTTGATGTCAACTAAATTGAGTAAGGCAGCATTTTTCCTATGAATTGTATATCAAAAGCGGGTTATTGATTACAGTTTGCTGGTGTTACATCAATGGAAAGTTTGGGATTTATTTAAAAATTAGATAGTTAAGCTAAACCTATAGTATTTAAAATGGACTTTCATATATATTGTCAGCTGTTCCCATGTAAAGTTACACACGTATATATGCCTCGTGCGCAGGGACCGTGGCACACCGACACAATAACCGAATAATGTATGTAAAGTTACATTTTGTTCCAACACTGTTTCCAGATGAGTGTTAATTTGCCGACAAGAACACTGGTTCTCAAAAGCAGGATAGCAGTCATTCTTAGAAGCAGTCTGCTCTTGGTCTACACTATTTGCCTAGGCAGTTTTGTCAGGCAACTGATGTTTTAAATTTTAGAACATTTGCTGTATCTTGTATTTTTAAATTAACTATTTTTCAGGAGAAGTAAGAGATTCCAGGTCATGGAGTTTCACCTCTATACCTGAGATATTCTGGGGTATCATCAACTTTGTTGTTCTTTTGTAAGTACACTGTCATAGCTTTAGATATAAAAAGTTTTTGAGCGTAAAATTGTAAATATTTTCTTACCCATCAGTTGTAACATATGTTTTTGGTGCTCAAAAGAACCGTCTCATTGAGACGGTTCTTTTGAGTACCCACAACATATGTTTTGGTTGAGAAATAAGGAAATTATTTTTTTAGTACCCACTCTTAACTTAAGTCTTGATCCGTCATCTGCCGACATTAACACAATTTTAGAGAGTAAAATTGCGAAAATTTATCTTATCCATAAGTTTTAATGTAAGTTTTGGGTGCTTAAAGGACCGTCTCATTGAATACCAACAACATATATTTGGGTACAGATATATGGCTGACACCTGTAAGGCCAAATAAAAAAATGTTTCTCAGGCCCTCCCTCATCTGTTTAAAATGCCCCTCATCTGTCATTTTCTTATGAATAAAAAAGAGTGGTCTCATTTATTTTATTCATATGTCAAAATCAAAATATCAACGTTTTTAGCTTGCTTGGCCGCCTGAGCCAAAGGCTCATGGATGAGCTAATAGTTTTCCAGTCACTCTGGCGTCCGTCTGCCAAGATTTTCAAACATCTCTGAAACCACCGGGGCCAATCAAACTCAAATTTCATATGGAGACTCCTTAGGACAGGGGAACGAAAGTTTGTTCAAATGGTCCTGGTCACATGACCAAGATGGTCGCCACGCCCATATGTGGTAAATAGTAAATACCCTTTAAAAATCTTCTTCTCTTCTCCAGAACCAGAAGGCCAATGACCTTGGGACTTGGTATGTAGCATTGGCGATGTTTGGCCTACCGAGTTTGTTCAAATGATGATGCTAGGTTGGCCTTGACCTACTTAAGGTCAAGGTTAAATTTGCTTCCTAATGCATTTAAATGGGTAATTTTTTTTAATACTGTTGAAGCCAAAGTCATTATTCTCACTTGATATGTTAAATGCTATAAATAAGTTTCAATAATGGTCAAGGTTGACCTTCGACATTTCAGCCAAAGACCCTCAGTGAAAAACACTCATTTATTGAATTGACATATGTTATATAGGTGCACATTGGAATTGCCTCAATGGGGCAATTCCATTGTGTACCAACAACATATGTTACTGAAATTAAGGAAACCTATGTTGAAATATATGCTAAACAAGTATCGTGTCTATTGTCTTGCCTCTTTTAAACTTCCAAAACTGTCAATCAGTATTTAAATACCTGTCGCTCTTTGGTAAACTGTTTATATTTGAGCCAAGATCTGACAAAAGGGACCTTCTGGCAATAAAAGTCAAAAGTTCGATATTTAGAGAGAAAGAAAGACCTAGCTGTTGTTAACAATTATAGAAAATTTGAAGAGATTATCTTTACAAATAACAAAGATATGAGCGTTTAAACTCATATATATGGTGCGTTTTAAACACGATGTCACTTAACGTTGTTAATGACGTTATGACGTCAACACCATTGTGTTAGCATGTGATGCTACTACAAAGACACTAGGAGCAATATTTCAAGAATGCTTCATCTTTCTGTAAATTTGATGCGTATGCAATTGCATAGACTGCAGAAATAGCTCACATACGCACATCACATGTTTACAAAAGCATTTGAAATGAGGTATCCCGTTTTCAAGGAAGTGTGTAGTCCATATGCACAGCTGTTGCCATGGCAACATACATTATATGTATCACTTAATTTTATCAGAACTCTTTGCGCCTTTGATTGTATTACATGTTAGAAGCAATTTGAGTCTTGTAAGATCATGCAAAATCTTGAAAATAGACGTTTTTGAAATTTTTATTACACAAAAACTGCTAAAATGCCTGAAGGACTCTTTTCTCAGATCGGCGCTCATTTGTATAACAGCTATATCTCCAAAATCGAATTCATGAACTCCCTCCTTGCTAACCTGGTTTTTGCGTGGTTGTATTTCTTTTCTTTTTTCTATTTCAGCTTTCAGACCATGATTTCGGTAAGTGTTCATCAATTATGTTTTTTATTTATCATTTTACATGAAGGAAGTCAGAGTTATCCTTTAACACTTTTTATGCAGGCAACCCCTAAACAACTATTTTTATAAACAGTGAAGACCCAGATGAAATGCCACATAATGCGGCATTTTATCAGAGTCTACATTGTTTGTTAAGGTAAAAGGATTTTCAGATATTTTTGGAAAGGTTTAACCTGACACCAGTCACACCACTAGATTTGTACAATGGACTATCCCAATTTTGTTGCACCAAACCAGAAGGAAGAATCTATTAGTATACAAAGGGGTAATTCACTGCAAGAATAAAAGATCTGAAAATCTTGTCTTCAGCATATTTTGCTCACCTTAGTAGGTGAAAAAACATACACATGTACATGTATAAACGTAATAGGTCACTTTGGATTTTGAAATGGAGTTGTAAATATGATATTTTATTTTGCTTAAACATTTTACATGGAGATGGATAGGAACAGGGAAATCTCTTGGAAATCCCCTAATGTACAAGTTTAACGTTTGGTACATGACATTGTGATGTCTTGCAGTTGTACAATGTATAGTCCTTTAAGTCGTTGATTTTAGGGGGGAGCTGGGCCCAGAGTTTTTTTTTAACAATATAATTTCAGCTTTGTCAAGGACAAGTCTGCAATGTGCATATTGGCATATTTTCTATTTTGAACCTTTTAGCCCACGTTAGCCTCAAGGCGAGCTTTTGTGACTTGCTTTCATCTGTTGTGCATAAACTTTTTTTTTAAACAACATAACCTAAACCACTTGCCCAAATTTAAATACACTGTAAATTTGAAAATTTTCTCGAGAATTTTATTTTCGCAAATATCATTAAAAGACATATTTGCGATGTTAAAAATTCGCGACTAGGTCATGATTTACCTTCATCAGTAAATGACAGAATGATCTCGCTATTTCGCGGGGGTTTTATTTCATGAAAATTTGCATATGCAAGTTTTGCAAAAATAAAACCCTCGCAAAAATTTCCGAATTTACAGTAACTGCACACAAATGTTTCTGCTAAGGCCCTCTACCAAGTTTGTTTTTAATGTTTCTGCTCCGCCAAATATTAGGCCACTAGAGCTGTAGGTAAGAAATATCTGTAAAGGACATCTCCTCCTGAACCACTGGTCCAAATGCAAAATAATCTCGCACAAATATTTCTTATATTAAAGGCCCCCTGACAAAATTGTCCAAGTTGTTCTGCTCTGCTGAACAAAATAGCCACCAGAGCTAAAACTCTTTATACATGTTACATCTGATCCATTGGTCCAAATTCAAAATAATTATACAAAAATGTAATTGATTGATCAAATCTACAATACTCCCATGTTCCTTATATTCACGGCCACCAATCCAGTCGGATTCAACTTTCTATTTCATAATTTGAGAGCAAAATTTAGAAATAGGACAATGCTATTCAATGAGACACTCATTGAACTTTCCGACACTGATATCGGTTTAGAGAGGATATTCTGCTTGACAGTTTAAAATGGTTTGTAATGAAGAAAAATGACATTTTTCAACTTCAACACAGATTCTAGAATCAGTTTATGTGCCAGGGCACCCTATTTAAGGTATTTCAAAGGTAGACATCAAGGTCATCGAGTAGCATAAATTTGTTTGGATTTCTAAAATTTTGTATCGATTATAAAAAATGACCGTTTTGCTGAATTTAAGGTCCATCTCATTCATAGGAAACATGTCCCTCTTCTTCATGACACATTATTGATTTATACGATGAAGGAGATGGATTGGTGGCCGTGTATATTGCTCAAATGATTCCATTATGCGTAACAAAATGGTCCCCAGGGCTAAGAATTCAGGTGAGTGTTCCAGGGCCGCCATGGATCTCTTGTTTAATTTTTTTGCCACCTCCTTATTCAGGGTTCACACAGGCTTGAAAAGTACTTGAATATACAGTACTGTCTTGAAAATAAAATTTGCCTTGAAAAGTACATGAAAACACTCAAAGGCCGTGAAAAGTTCTTGAATTTTACCATTTGCAAGAGGATTCAACACTGTTTTTTTGGAGGCCTAAATCAGTATAAAATTGTGGTGCCTTTATTTGGTGCAGCATATGCTGCACCAAATAAAGACACCATAATTTTACACTGATTTTCTAAAACTAATATCTTTAGTAATGGACTCTAGCTTTTCAGAACTAGATTTTTAATGTGTAAATCAGTATTTTTCATAAGTTTTCAGTCCTTGAAAACAGAAGGAAAGTCTTTAAGAAGTCCTTGAAAAGTCCTTGAATTTTACACAAACTTGCCTGGATGAACCCTGTAATAAAATTATTCTGAAAAGTGATGTATTCACATTGTTATATCTTTAAACAAAGGGATCTGAAAACTCTGCTCTGAACAGTCTGATCAAGCCACGAGGTTATAAAACTTTTTCGTGCCAACTCAATTGAGCATGAAATTTCAACTTCTCATGAAAAACTAACATGCTGAAAAACAATGTTTTTTTTTTGTTTGTTTCAGAACTCTCAGATTTTGTAATTATTTTGCTAATAAATGTTAAAATGCCAACAATTGTTGTATTTATCCTACTAACATGTTAAAATGCCAGCAATTGTATTTATCCTACTAATATGTTAAAATGCCAGCAATTGTTGTATTTATCCTGCTAATAAATGTTGTTGGCATTTTAACATTTATGGACAGGATAAACTTCATGCTCAGCTGTGTTGAGCATGAAAAAGTTTTATAACCTTGAGGCCAGGGTTGGTATCATTTGTTCACACGTGATTGACCTCAAATAATTGAGCCAGCATGTATGCCATGTTAGATACAAGAATACAAGAAACTCTATTTAAAATCTGTTTCCATAAACAAATAACATTAACTACATTATATTAGCTATTTTTTGACAAGACTTTGGTTAATTATCCAGGATTCACAGATACTTGAATATAGAGGCCTTTCTTGGGGTCCTTGAATTTTTTTATTTATTTTTTTTTAAAAGTACTGGAAAATCACTTGAAGGCATTGAACAGGCAATGAATTTATCTATTTTTTTGTAGGACCTGCGACTGTTAACTCTTTCAACTCTACATACCTGAAAAAGGTCTGGGCAAACAGTGTAGATCCAGTTGAGATGGTTTTTATAAGCCATCTCATCTGGATCTACACTGTTTGCTTACTCTTTTTGCTTTTTTCTCAATTTCAAGTTTTACAGTTTTTTCAAGATTTGTCTTTTTTAACACAATGGACTCTTCTACAATTTTAAGTGGAAGAGTTTACCTAAGAAACTTAGGGAAGAAAGGGTAAATCTCATTCATGAGATGGGCCAAGTAGCGCAGTCCATAACAAGTCTGGCAACAGATGTGAGTCTGACTGTAGATCAAAGGGGTCGTGAGTTTGATCCCGGCCCGGTCCCATACTTTCGTGGAAATTGATCGTCCCTTCCGCTGGTTCATTCAAGAAGGGTTGTTGTCAGTTACAATCGAAAGTATGTGCAGGAAGTACTGGTTAACTGCTTGCCCAGGAAAAAAGTGTGGTTAGGTGAAATGACCGTCCTGCCATGACCATAGCTGTTGACTTGGGACGTAAACAACAAAACAAAACAAACAAACATGAGATGGCTTATTTTACTTTTCAGCCTAGTATGACGAAGAAAGGAACTAATCATACAACAGATTATAAACCAGGTGGAGGGTGAGTATCATTTGCAACAAAAGTCGTCTGCTTTTCTCGTCTGCTGAAATGTTTAAGAAGCCTCTATGGCAAACAGTGTGGACCCAGATCAGACTGCTCTTATAGGAGCAGTCTTTTCTGGGTGGACGCTGTTTGCTTCTATAACTGATTCATCAGTAATGTTAGGCAATTATTTGCAGCAGACGACTTCAGTAGACATTATTTTCAGATGCATTTTTTTCTTGGCGCTTTAAGGGTTAAGAGGCCTCTATGGCAAACAGTGTGGACCCAGATCAGACTGCTCCTATAGGAGCAGTCTGTTCTGGGTCGACACTGTTTGCTTCTATACTTAATTCGTCAGCAATGCAAGGCAATTATTTTCAGCAGACAGCTTCAGCAGACAACATTTTCAAATGCATTTTTTTCTTGGCCCTTTAAGGGTTAAGATAAGAGGAGTATTTCTAAATTTCTCAACCAAAACATACAAGGATCATCCAATAAATAGCAGTTACCTAAACCTTAGACTAGTTTAACGCACCTTGGTCATATAGCCTAGGCAACATATTGTCTTGCTATAGATAGCAGGATTTTCCTTATAATGTAAGAAATTGTACCATTTAAAGTAATCACAAATGTAACCATTAGGTGGCATCACTTGTTGCACAATGACATATCCAAAAGTTTAATGGAAAGTGATGTCCCTTCAGGCTTGTTGCTAAGCAACAAAAACATGCTATTAAAGCCAACCTGTCCGGATGTCTTAAAAGATCAATTCCAAAAAGGATCTGTTTATAAACAAAAACATAAAGTATCTTTTCTGTAAAACTCAGTGACTTCTTTTGATAAATGTCAAATTGGCAGGTACGTTTAGCATGAAAAAGCGACAAAAGTGCAAAATTATGGCATCAAAAATGGGGTAGGTGTCATGAATAGGGCCTTAAATTATCGTTGGTTGGTTGGTTAAAAGTTTTAAACTACCCTTAGATTATTAATTCTAACACACCTCGCCTATAAAGCCAACGGTAACAAACTGTGATATATCGGACAATAATTCACAGCTAAAGTGTGTGATAGCTGACGTCACTGGAAAATCCCTTCATTCATGGCGTTAGATGGTGTTACGTCGTTTTTACGCTTGAAAGACGTTACAATTACATGTAAACGTTTGCGACGTAGTCTAAATATTGGTGGAAGTTCTTCAGTGCAATGGTGGAAAGTTGGAAGAAGCTGAAGACTTTGAATGTGTTTTCGTCGTTTATTGTGTGTTAGAATTGTAATAGATCAGCTCCACTGCGTGAATTGTTGAGTAATAATTCACTGTTTGTCGGTCAGTTGTACGAAGATAAATCACTCGCGCTACACGCTGGTGATTTGATCTTCTTTACAACTGACCTTAAAACAGAGAATCATTACTCAACAATTCACTGCTGGGGCTGATCTATTTCTTAAATATATTTTAAAACAGTTTCTTTAAAAAAACACATCAAATGTGTCCTTTGTTGCTTAGCAACAGAAGAATATAGACAATAAAAATAGCCAAGCATATTTTTGTTCACTTTAGCAACAATTTTTGATCTCATTATGGTAAATTTTTCGAAGGCCTAGACAAACAGGGCAGACCTAGATCAGACTGGGGAAGCAATCTGATCAGGGTCTTCTCTATTTGCTATTCTGACAAGCATTTGTGAATTCCAGCCCTAGGCCTGATAACCAATATTTATTTGAGAACAGAAGGAGAAAAGGGTTCAAAATTTAGAACATTAACCAAATGTTAATGTTTTTTACTTTCAGGCCTCCAGGTGGCGGACCTAGGAGAAGAATGGGAGGATTTAGAGGGGGAGCAGGTAGGTGTTGTCAAGGCATCCATTGGATAACAATGGCATGGGTTTTGAGGCTGACTTTCCATAGAAAGACAGCCTCCAAATTCTGAATTAGTTAGATAATGACTTATCCTTTTGATTTACGAGATTTTCTTAGGACAGTAAACAATTTAAGCACTAAATTATTCCTAATTTATTGGCATACAGGGTAGGCCATAACAAGAGAAACACTTACTTTATGTTAGATAATTTGATAATGTATGGGCGAATTGATTCAAATTGGGCTTAAGGATAATTCAACACATGATACATACCTGGTGGAGCGCAGTGGCTCAGTGGTAGAGTGCTTGACTCGAGACCGAAAGGCCGCGGGTTCAAGCCTCACCGGCGTCACTGCGTTGTGGTCCTTGAGCAAGACACATTTATCCCAGCTTAGTACTGGTTCGACCCAGGAAGACCTGTCCCTGTTTAACTGAAAGATTGTTGATGGGACGTTAATAATCAAATCAAACAAAACAAAGATATATACCTGGCATAAATTTCTTTTCAATCTATTTTGAATAAAATATGTTAACATTGCAGGGTGGGAATCGTCTTCTCTCTTTTTTTTTGCTAAAAATTGCTAACACAAAAACTGTAAGATTCGAACCAATATGTCCAAGTTTGGTGTCTATTGCAAAAGGGTAAGGCTGTTTCCTTTCCCTTTTTTGTGATTTCCTCTTTTTTTATAAAGAAACCCTGTTCTCATCCCTGACATTGGCTGGCACTATATTTTATATTTGCAGGTGGGCCAGCACCTCCACCTGCTGCTGGAGGAGGATGAGGACGGTAAACACCCAGCATTCCTCCTGTTGTCATGACAACAAGTTGAAGGAAGTTGGGTGAAGTCCAGATCATATACCACAGGATTTAGAACACAAGAGTTGAAGTTGTTATGACATGAACGCCATGGGATATTAATTTTAGAGGGATTTATACCATTGCAGGACAATATTTCAATTGATTTGATATGCTGTGCAGTGGCCCTTTGAATTGTACATTTTTAAGGGTATATATTTAAAAAAAAGTTTTTTTAATGTAAAGTAAATTTTGAAGTTAGGTTGTGTAATCCACCATAGTTATACAATTTTCAAATCCACTGTATTTTTATTAAAATATTAACTCAGTCTATACATGCTTTCTGAAACTAAACTTTGTCCAACAGCATTGATAAAACATGTATAAATTCACTGTAATATTATTAAAATATTGATCCAGTCTAAACATGCTGTCAGAAACTAGACTGTGTCTTTCATTATAATTATTTGCACATTTTAAATCCTCTGTTATATGAACAAATTGTTAACCCAGTCTAAACATGCTGTCTGATATGTAGGTCAGACATATGACGAGAGTTCTACAAACTTCTGAAGAAGTCAGAATTCTTTGATGGAAGCATGTTAATACTGGACCCTTTTCACCATATCTACAGTAATTGCCTGTCCCCAGTCTACAGGTGGTCAGTAATTTAAATACAGGTAACCAGAACCCTACCCCTATTTCCTGGTATTGGGGGTGGGTGTTCTGGTTACCTGTTTTCCATTACTGACCACCTGTAAAGTGGGAACCAGCAATTAATGTAGATATAGTCAATGATTGGTCAAATCTGTCTTAGGGCAGTTCTGATTGGTCAGGTCGCAGAAAATTCTGTCTTAGGACAGACCTGATGGGCCAGGTCATAGATAATTGTCAGATGACAATTTTAATTGAAAAGGTCACAGAAAACTGTCTAATGAAAAGTTTGATTGGTCAGGTCACAGAAATCTCTATTTTGTTTGTTTTGTTTGTTTGTTTGTTTGTTTGTTTGTTTGCTTTACGTCCCAAGTCAACAGCTATGGTCATTGCGGGACGGTCAGTTCACCTAACCACACTTTTTTCCTGGGCAAGCTTGAACAAGCAGTTAACCAGTAATCGTGCACATACTTTCGCTTTCAGGATTATTATGATAATTCAGATCATAAAAAGTTCTGTCCTCAGACAAATAAGTTTGATCCATTTACTGAAGTCTTTTGACCATTCTTTGTGGTAATGTCACCACTGCCTTAGGACACTTCTGATTGACCTGGCCCTGAGGTTATAATCTTTTTCATGCTTAACTATACTGAGCATGAAATTCATCATGCTTATAAATGTTAAAATGCAAACATTTGTTTGCATTTTAACATTTATTAGCATGATAATTGCAACATCTGAGAGTTTGAAAGAATGCAAGAAAAGTATTTATTTTTTTAGCATTTCATTTTTTATGAGTAATTGAAATTACATGCTCTACTATGGCCATGAACTTCATGGTCATAGTAGAGCATGTAATTTCAATTGTTTTGTGGCATGAAGTGTAGTGTGCTCATAATAACATCAGCATGTGTATAATCTAATCAAACCATTACAATTTCATTTGTCAGAAAAGTTCATTTTCTGGTTAGAAAAAAATCATGTACAAGCTGTGCACAATCTGCATAGAATAGAAAAAACTGTACATGTTCTGCATAGTATATATGAAAATGTTTGCTTGTTCTTCATGGAATCAGGGCAAACTGCATGCTCTGCATACAAAGGGAGCAAACTGTGCACACTCTGCATACAAAGGGAGCAAACTGTGCATGCTCTGCATACAAAGGGAGCAAACTGTGCATGTTGTGCATACAAAGGGAGCAAACTGTGCATGCTCTGCATACAATGGGAGCAAACTGTGCATACAATGGGAGCAAACTGTGCATGTTTTGCATACAAAGGGAGCAAACTGTGCATGTTTTGCATACAATGGGAGCAAACTGTGCATGTTGTGCATACAAAGGGAGCAAACTGTGCATGCTCTGCATACAAAGGGAGCAAACTGTGCATGTTCTGCAAAAAATAGAAACAGCATACTTTTGCATATTCTGGATGACAGGAGATACAAAATTTACATATTTCCCAATACAGGTTTTCTTATGTTGGGGTTCATTATGTGTGTGAAATAAGCTCAAATGTCTTTCAGAAAGTGGGTTGTTAATCCATAATTGTTGACTGAAAGCAGGACTTCAGTTAAGAGTGCGTAACGAAAATTTAATTTTCTTATTTCTCAACCAAAACATATGTTGTGGGTACTCAAAAGAACCGTCTCAATGAGACGGTTCTTTTGAGCACCCAAAACATATGTTAAAATAGATGGGTAAGAAAATATTTACAATTTACGCTGAAAATATTTGTTTATCTATGTGGAAAAGCCTGTAAAAAGGATACTTCAGCAAACAGAGCAGACCAAACATTTCTTTACTAAACCCTGTGTTTGACCTCTTTTTAGAATTTTCACTTCAAAACAGTTCTAACAAGTGGACAAACTTAGCATTTGGTGAAGAAGTAAATGAAATAAGGATGAATAAATTTGAATGTGTGCATCTTATCTGGAACTCCGTGGAAATCAAATGTAGTTTTGAAATTCCAACCTGTCACCCCTAAATAGTACATCAAAACTAATTAGGCCTCGACCACCAAACCTGTTTTCGGGGTTTCCGACAAAGTAAAACTCAAACCAGTCTCATCACCTGCAGAGACTAGCTAGAAAAGTGAAATTTCATTTGTAGCATGTTTAGATGTGATACTTTCCAAAAGACGAATAACAAAGGCACTGATTAGTCTGCGCGGATGCGCCTTCTGGTCTGCCCTTTGTTGTTCGCCAACCCCAAAGACAGGTTTTCTCGCATTGGGGCCCATATTGCATCAGACAAGAACAAGTTAACTTGTGGTTGAGGAATGCAAGAGTGATCGAAATCCATTGAAAATTTATAAATGTCAGCAAACTTATTTTTGTGTGTGTTTGTATGTGTGTGTGTGTGTTTGTATGTGTGTGTGTGTGGGGGGGGGTGCACTCTTTTTGAGCTTATTCCTGGTGATATCTATAGTGTCATTACCAATTGAATATATGTTATTAACCCTTAATGTTAGGACTACTTATCTTCTCATCAAACTGATCATAAAATGGAAAAGCTTTATGATGTGTGCTAATGAAAGGAGTGATAGTGATAACTCTTATCAGACTGCTCCTTTAGACCCAGATTTACAACTTTTTGGTGTGTGCTAATGAAGTTGGTGATAGTGATAACTCTTTATCAAACTGCTCCTTAAGACCCAGATCAGACTGCTCCCAAAGGAGCAGTCTGATTTGGGTCTACACTGTTTGCTCGGACAGATGTGTCCAAATATTTAAGGTGAAGACGGCATATGATTATTTTTTCAAAACTTGAACTATAGGTTTCCCAAGCTGAGATTCAAAAGAAATTAATTAATCTTAATTTAACAGGATCCACACGGTTTTTGACTCTGATTGAAATTCCATGCTTTCACTGGACTGCTATGCTATAAAATTTGGGGAAGAGTGTAGTACATAAATTATTCACCATGAACAAGATTAATAAAGAAATGTAACTGGGTATATATATATGTAAGTAAGTTGTGTATGTATGTGAAATGGTTACATATTTGTCTACACATGTGCATTTACATGTATTTGTGGGAGGATCAAACTGTTACTGTTTACTGGCATATCAACCTTGTAGTTAATAGATTTATTCAACAATAACTATTTCCATGCTAGTGGCGAGTTTTATTATCTACTTTATAGCCTCCTTTGCAAACAGTTTTGACCTAGATCAGGACCAAGAAAATGTATTACTTGATTTGGATCCAAACTGTTTGACTCTGAATAAATAGGCGTAAAAGAATTTTTGAAAAAGTTGATTTAAAAAATATCCACAGACTACGAAAAAGCATGGAAAGAATTAATGTCAATTATTGCATAAAAAGCCATGTCTCACGCTATTAACAGCCATGTTTTAACCGGCCAAAACCCATGTATTAATCAGGTAATTCAAGTGCTGTTGATGCACGGCTTTTGTACTTAACACATACACATTTTAGGCTGTCACAAAATTTGACGTCATCAACAGGATCGTGCATAGAAATGAACGTAAGTGATGTTAGGATGGCGTAACTCTTTTTTAAAACCTACGAATCCTTCATGCTTTTGCGCTCCATTATAGCAATACAAAAATTAACTTTACTAAGCCTTTTTCCAAAGTTTTTCAAGTGACAAAATGACTTTTTGCAATAATAAAGATCAAACATGATTTTCTGATACACTAACATCTGCTAGACCCCTCGGGGGTCGTTAGAACCCTTGCCTTTCAGGCTCAGGTTTCAACACCACCCTCGGGGTCCAGCAGATTTTAATGCACAGAAAAACATGTTTGATCCCTATAATAATATCTATGAACTACATGGTTGATGTACCAAGATATTACTTGTAATTATTATATGCATAAAATTCAGGAAAACAAATTTTGAGTATAGAAAAAAATATTTGTTATTGTATGCACATACTGTATTTTTGTCTAATATACGTACATACTGTTTTGCCTTATAAATGAACATAATTGCTTAATGGTTTATTAACACTGTAAAAGCTTCTGACAATGAAGTAATTCCATCATTTATAAAGTATCAATGTTATGGGTAAAAAGTGTAGATCCTGATCAGCTGGCTTCATCAGAAGCCAGCTGATCTGGATCTACATTTTTTCAAAAGAGGGTAAGGTATTGAATTTTGAAAAAAAAAATGTGCTGATTTAGGGCAAATAAATATTATGGTATTTATTATATTTAATATATATTGAGCTGGACTCTGTATAAAGACTTAGAAAGAGGTTTGTGGCTTATTTTGGTTTTTGTGGTCAATTTTTAAGAGTGCTGCCAAAAGTTTTTGATTGAAAAGATGTCAAAAGTCATATAAATGTCCAATGCATGATGTGAAGGCTATTTTTGACTTCCTACATAATTTTGCAATCTTGACTCAGGACTTAAGTTAACAGTACGTGACGAAAAATTAATTTTCTTATTTCTCAACCAAAACATCTGTTGTGGGCACTCAAAAGAACCGTCTCAACGAGACGGTTCTTTTGAGCAGTAACGAGAAATTAATTTTCTTATTTCTCAACCAAAACATACGTTGTGGGAACTCAAAAGAAACGTCTCAATGAGACGGGTCTTTTGAACACCTAAAACATATGTTAAAATTGATGGGTAAGAAAATATTTACAGTTTTACGCTGAAAATTTTTGCTTATCGAAACCTGTGTTGACTGAAATGTGAGTGATGTCTGGAAAACTGCAAACTGCATTTTTCTACACATCACTCATATGTCAGCAGTTGGCTAAGATCTATTAAATACAGTTTTAATCTCTAGGTAGCAAAAAGTTTGACCATAAAACAAGATATTTTGCACCCCCTGATTAAGCACAAAGTTAACATGTACAACCAAGTTTTGCAAATCTGGAGTGTTTAGAAATATTATATAGATTTCTTCATGTGTGTCCCATATCAATGTTCATGATACATGTATCCGTGTTTACAATACAGTAGAACCTGTCTTAAGCACTCACTCAAAAATAGACAAAACAAGGATCTAATGAAAAAAGTCAATAAGCAATGCTTATTAGATACCCCCCCCCCCCCCCCCCCCCCGCACAGTAAGATTCAGTGAAAAAATTTGTCAAGGTAAAAGTCAAACCAGCAGACCTTAGTTTTAAAAAGAAGATTTCAGTAGAATCTGTGCAAAAAAAATTATAAACTCCTCCATGCATATGTTCAATGTGTCTACATTGTATCGGCAAAGTATCAAATTGCTCCATCAAAAGCTATGGTAGGAGTTGATGGGCCCATAAAGGCACTATCTATGCATATACAAAAGCCATATAAGGGTATAATTGTCTAAGTTCTCATAGCTGTCATTTTATCAAAAATTATTTTTTTTTCAACCAGACTCCTTCATGCATATGTTCAATGTGTCTATATTGTATAGGAAAAGTATCAAATTGCTCCATTAAAAGCTGTGGTAGGAGTTGATCGGCCCATGAAGGCACCAGCCCATGAAGGCACCATCTATGCATATACAAAAGCCCTATTAGCGAAAAATTGTCTAAGTTCTCACAGCTGTCATTTTGTCAAAAATTATTTTTTCTGAACCAAACTCCTTTATGCATATGTTCAATGCGTCTACATTGTATAGGAAAAGTATCAAATTGCTCCATCAAAAGCTGTGGTAGGAGTTGATTGGCCCATGAAGAAGGCACCATCTATGCATATACAAACACCTTATTAGGGAAAAATTGTCTAAGTTCTCACAGCTGTCATTTTGTCAAAAATTATATTTTCTAAAACAAACTCCTTCATGCATATGTTCAATGCATCTACATTGTATAGGAAAAGTATCAAATTGCTCCATCAAAAGCTGTGGTAGGAGTTGATTGGCCCATGAAGAAGGCACCATCTATGCATATACAAACACCTTATTAGGGAAAAATTGTCTAAGTTCTCACAGCTGTCATTTTGTCAAAAATTATTTTTTCTAAAACAAACTCCTTCATGCATATGTTCAATGTGTCTACATTGTATAGGCAAAGTAACAAATTGCTCCATCAAAAGTTGTGGTAGGAGTTGATCGGCCCATGAAGGCACCATCTATGCATATACAAAATGCCTATTAGGGAAAAATTGTCTAAGTTCTCACAGCTGTCATTTTGTCAAAAATTATTTTTTCTGAGCCAAACTCCTTCATGCATATGTTCAATGTGTCTACATTGTATAGGCAAAGTATCAAATTGTTCCATCAAAAGCTGTGGTAGGAGTTGATCGGCCCGTGTATGGCCTATAATAGCATAAGCATAAAACCCTATATTAAAAGCCATTTAGAACTACAAAGGGAAATAACTCTAATAGAATTGGCCCCTAGCCCTTACTTTTTTGTCTAAAGTATTTGTCTTGCATATATAAACATGTTTGCAAGGTTAAATGAGTTGATCGGCCCATGAAGGCACCATCTATGCATATACAAAATGCCTATTAGGGAAAAATTGTCTAAGTTCTCACAGCTGTCATTTTGTCAAAAATTATTTTTTCTGAACCAAGCTCCTTCATGCATATGTTCAATGTGTCTACATTGTATAGGCAAAGTATCAAATTGTTCCATCAAAAGCTGTGGTAGGAGTTGATCGGCCCGTGTATGGCCTATAATAGCATAAGCATAAAACCCTATATTAAAAGCCATTTAGAACTACAAAGGGAAATAACTCTAATAGAATTGGCCCCTAGCCCTTACTTTTTTGTCTAAAGTATTTGTCTTGCATATATAAACATGTTTGCAAGGTTTGATGAAAATCCAGCTAAGACTCTTCAAGATATTAAAAAAAACGTTACGCACGGACGCACACACGGATGGACGAAACGGACAACGTGAAAACAGTATACCCACCACAAACAAAGTTTGCGGGGGTATAATGACAAAATGGAAGTTTAATGAAGGTCGAAAGTATGGCAGAATGCCCCTTGGAGCATTCTGCAATATTTTTGACCTGCATTTAGCTATAATTCGTCTTGAAAACCAATTTTTAATCTTTTTGAGAGTGGCTGTTTTAGACAGGTTTTACTGTATCTTGTTTATGGACCATTTTGAAGGTTGTTTAATGGTTGGAAAGATCTTTGCTTCAATTTTTTAAAAGCAGCTCATCCTATTATCAGCGAGTCACATTTATTTAAAAGAATGTTTGAGAAACTGGTATTTCTCGTGTAGAGATATGACCCATTTTATACCTTGAATGTGTAAATATGCATGGGTGAAAGTTTCAGGATTAATCCTGAATTCAGGATTTTGAGGCTGACTTTCCAGCCTCAAAATGCTGAATTAGGCAGATTATAGTAGCTTCTCTGATTAGTTTTCTAAACACAATTAATCATTTAAGCTTGAAATTTTTCATTATTATAGGCATCCTGCAAGTTTTGAAAGAAGTTCTAGTGATAAGGCGTATATTTTCCCTAGTTGACATGATTACAAACACCAAATTTTCAAATTGCCCTAATGTTTTTAAAATTGGTGTAGTTTGGCAGTAAAATATACATAGTAGGCAACAAAGTACGTTTCAAAGCGATTCACCATTTACAATACCGTGTAAACATGCACTTTCTACTCCCACCCCTCATTTAACGCCTTTATACTGGGTGCCGTTTAGACCAAATTTTGAGTAAAAAGGGAGTAGAAAGTGCACGTTTACACGGTATTGTAAATGGTGAATCGCTTTGAAACGTATTTTGTTGCCTACTATGCATATTTTACTGCCAAACTACACTAATTTTAAAAACATTAGGGCAATTTGAAAATTTGGTGTTTGTAATCATGTCAAATAGGGAAAATACACGCCTTATCGCTAGAACTTCTTTGAATTTCTAAAGTTCAGGATTTGGGAAATTTTGAACTTTCACCCATGAATATGTAACAGTGGGATAAAAACCTTTTTCGGTTTTGGGGATACGGTGTGATATTTTTCATTTTTATTTTGATAAAACATTTAAGACCCAAATAAGATGCCACAGAATGTGGTGTCTGATCTGGGTCTGCACTGTGTTCATATGTCCAATAAAAGGACTCTTAGACTGGCATCAGTCCACTAAATCTATATAATTACATTTATAATTATATTAAGCTATGAAAAAAAAATAATCTTTAAAAAATTATATCCTCCCTGATAGTCAAATTTATGTCCAAGCCAAGAACTACTCCAAGTAAAGTTTATAAATAGCTATCTTGGAGAGATTCAGATCTACTACGAAAATTGACATTAGAGACTGGGGCCAGTCTGGGAGACTCTAGACTTATGTGTTAACCCTTATCCTGCCCTTTTTGGGGTCCAGAAAATTCTACTTCCTCTGCTGCATATACACGGGTGAAAGTTCAAAATTTCCAAAATCCTGAACTTTTGAAACTCCAATCTTAAAACTTGCAATATGCCAACTAAATATTCACAATTTCAAGTTTAAATGGTCAATTGTCTTTAGACAGACTGTATATAAATAGGAAAACTTATTATATTATAATCTCCCTAATTCAGCATTTTGAGGCTGACTTTCTATGGAAAGTCCTGAATTCAGGAATAATCCTGAAAATATGCATAAGTTATATTAAATGCTCTCCAGAATTTTTGCTATGAAAGCAAACACTAACAACCCTGATCAGACTGTTCTATAAGGGAGCAGTCTGTTCTGTGTCCATAGTGTTTTAAAGTAAATACGCAAATGAGAGAGCCGATGACATTTGTTTTAAAATGGGGATGGGGAGGGTTAACCATAATTAGACTGTATGGATTGTTGCTCCTTAAAGCTGCATAGTCTGTAACTTTTGATCTTTTAATTTTAGAAATAATGTTTCTATTTTTCAAGAACACCGCAAAAAAAAACTAAAATTCCGGTATACATTTTACCAATTTCGTCAATCTAAACAAATTATCAGTATCAAAACAACAGCATTTATGTTAAAAAATAACTGTCTATAATTATTGGAGGGATGCAAATAATTACCAACAATAGAAAACACACACCTATTTTATATGATAATTCACTTTTCCGTGCAGTTTCAGCTATAGTGAACAGATTTATTGTGAAAACACAACTTTATTCTTCTTTTACAAATGATTTGAAAAGAAAATATTTTTTTCCGAAAAATGTTCATGGTTGCAGACTTAGCCTCTTTAAAGCTTCAGTATCTACTGAATCAGACAATGGTTGTTTTCTTGGTTTTTGTTTGTTTGATGCTTAACGACGTATCAATCCTTGTGGGTCATTAGCATCAGAATGGAAAATACTGCTTGAAATTTCAAGTGAATTGTTTGCTAGAAAAATTCATTAGTGAAATGGCACTTAGTTAAGAGTGAGTAACAGTAAAATAGTTTTCTTATTTCTCAATTAAAACATATGTTGTGGGTACTCAAAAGAACCATCTCAATGAGATGGTTCTTTTGAGAACCCAAAACATATGCTAAAAATTATGGGTAAGAAAATGTCTACAAATTTAGGCTGAACATTTTTTCTTTTAACTAAAACTGTGGAGAAATCACCAGTTGTAACTTTCAAATAGAACTGGCCCCAAGATTATAAAACTTTTTCATGCTCAACTCAACTGAGCGCGAAATTTCAAGTGCTCATAAAAACTAAAATACCGACAAATATAGATGTTGTTTTATGTCTCTCAGATGTTGTATTTATCATGCTAATAAATGTTAAAATGCCAACATTTGTCGGCATTTTATCATTTATGAGCAGGATAAATTTCATGTCCAGCTGAGTTGAGTATGAAAAAAGCTTTATAACCTCGGGCCTGGTTTTCTTTGAAAATAAGGCTAAACATTTTGTCTGTAAGAAAAATGCTGAACAATCATCAGTAGCATTCCAGTGGAACTGGTTTTCTTTGAAGAGGGCTTGACATTTGGTGTGAATCACAATTCACAAGAAATATCAAGTCTTATTTCATTTTCTTAAAGAAGCTGATAAACTTGAAACACCTGCAAATTTTTTTCTGTTGCTTTAAGGGGTAATTTTCCATTATTTATTATGCATTATTGATATGTAAATAAAGATATTTGTAAAATTTAATTGTTTCTTTTATTAGTCCCCTATCTGGTAAGACTGTCCCAGATAGGTTTAAGAGACTATAGGTTTGCTAGATTCTGCTCAATTAAACGCTTAGCAACCATCTCCCTATAGGTCACAACTTTTAAAGTAAGTAAGGGTGCAAAGATCAGGAATCAATACAATCAAGTACCCCACCTGACCCAGGATACCAATGGGAAAGTGACAAACTTACAGTTAGACACCACAAACGAGAGTCAAGAGGTCAGCCCTTTCCCAGCAGGTGACCACAAGGCACATATAAACAAACGATAACTCCGTCAGTCAAGCTTTTGTGTCCGCTCGGTAACTTTAAAAACATTTAAGATATCTTCATGAAACTTCATCCTAGACAGCATGCAAAATGCAAGAACGGTGACTCTTGACTATCAAGTTTTTGAGTTATGGCCCTTTAAAACTGGAAATAGTAGATTTTGTGATAAAATTGTGTTTGCTATGTAATTTAAAATATGTTTTAAGATATCCTCATGAAATTTCATTTAAATGTCTATCATAACCATCATAAGACTACATGCCGTAACTCTGGATGGACTATTTTTGGACTTATCGCCCTTTGAAACTTGCTAATACCAATCAGGTGAGTCATGCATATACTATGGTCATCTAAACCATGGGTGTGTGTGGGGGGGGGGGGGGGGGGAGGGGGGTTCTTTAGTCTGGTAAGGGGCTTGTGTATTGCATTCCTCAGACACAAAAGTTTTCAGCTTATATCAGGGGTGTGTAAATATCAATGCAACCGCTTTTATAACTTTCTTCACATATGTGCTACGACAAAATGTTATACCTTTCTGGAAAGAACTATTTGTTGTCTTTAAAATGACACCAAACAAAGAAACACACTATATTCCTCGAGTTACAGACACTTATATGAAGGCCACTCCTATAATATACTGCAGTTTTCCTGAAGCAAATTGCAACACATGTTTTGCAACATGTGCGAATGTAGTGTCATATCTTTGTAAGTTTGTGACAAATTGGCACCAAATTTAGATGTAAGTTTTAGTAACATTCTCAAAGTTGCTTGGAAAAAGTTAACATAACCCTGTTTCAATCTGGAGTAAGCTGGCACATTTGTGACATCTATAATTTTGATCATCACCACCTCTGTTGCTATCTGGAGAGAATAAAAACAAAATTGGCTACATGCCAAATTCCAATAGTGTAGCTAGCCTCTGTAGCTGAGTAGACTGGATTAAGTCTTGACTGGTTGCAAACCCAGAGCCATGCTTTCTTACAAAGAGGTCCATTTAAGCTTTTATCCATTTTCTTTATTTTTTCGCACAGTCTCAACACTTATCTCCTATAAAGGTACTAAATGGGTAATTTTGCCGTTGAAATATGCACATGTAACTCTTGCAAGATGTTACAAAATGAAGAAGGTTGCTTTCCTTAATTGTATTCTTCCTGAATGTGCCTGGTTTAGTCTGTGTTCTGGTGTTCTCTTCCTCACAGTACCATGGATTGGTCTGTGACTGAGGCATTTCCTGGTCACACCACAGGAGCTTGAAGTTCGGTCCTTATATCACCTCTATAGCCTCACAATCAAAAGCTCACAATGTCATTACCGAACTTGAAGCTGAAGTTCGGTCCTTATATCACCTCTGTAGCCTCACAACCAAAAGCTCACAATGTCATTACCGAACTTGAGTCATGAGCCCTTTTCTTTGTTTCATCATGGTGTGTTAATTTGATTAGAGTGTTTCTCCATGATGATACATTGCATTAGTTAGATGGCCTCCTTGCGAGCTGAACATTTCTTGTACTTCAACAACAGCAGAATCTAAGGCGAAGATCCTGGTGTCTCGTGATGGTTGGGCGGCTCTTCCTCACGGTGCCACAGGGTTGTCTGCGGTTTGTGATTGTGGTATTTCCTGATCAAACTCACTATTTTGAAGCTGAAGTTCGGTCCTTATATCACCTCTATAGCCTCAAAACCAAAAGCTCACAATGTCATTGATAACATTATCTACTCTATAGCCCCAATACCAAAAGCTCACAATGTCATTGATAACAGAATCACCTATATAGCCTCAAAACAAAAACCTCAAAATGTCATTGATAACATTTTCACCTCTATAACCTCAGAACAAAAAGCTCACAATGTCATTAATGACATTGTGAGTTTTGGTTTTGAGGCTATAGAGCTGATATAAGGACCAAACTTTTTTCTCCTGTAGTCACACTCACTAATGTGATTCACTCATTTGATCTGATCAGCAAAATATGAAAAACACTGTAATCTCTCACAGACCCCAACTTTATTTCGGAGGTACTTTTTACATGGATTTGATAACATACCTTATTCAACATAAGAAGCACACATGTTTTTATAAGCCCACACCGAGTACTTTTATGGATTTTTTGTTTGTTTTGTTGCTTTACGTCCCAAGTCAACAGCTATGGTCATGGTGGGATGGTCAGTTCACCTAACCACACTTTTTCCTGGGCATGCCTGAACAAGCAGTTAACCAGTAATTTGTGTGCATACTTTCGCTTGTAACTGACAACAACCCTTCTTGGATCAATCAGCGGAAGGGAGGAGAATGACCGTAGAAATTATTTCATAATCAATCTCCATGAAACTACTGGACCAGACAGGGATCGAACTCATGACCCCTGGATCTGCCGTGAGACATGCATCTGTAGCCAGACACGTTACCGACTGCGCTACACGGCCTAGCTATTTTTTATTGGTTGATTACACAAAAATTGTGAGATTCTGATTTCAAACAATCCAGTGATCAGGCCCCCTAGCAGACTCTCATGAAATTAAAGGTTTTTTATAAAGGCTATTTTAAGCAAAATAAAGGTTGTTTCATTGAAATTCTAACTAAAATATAGAGCAAATCAACATCAAATTTTCTAGCATTTTTATCTGATCCCAATCTTTAAAACCATGTTATGATAGATGATGGTATGAAAGCAGTGCAGCAAATCCTTGTCAATAAAATTATAGCCCATTGATCACAAACAAATCAATAGAACCCACCCCCCCCCCTTTGAATTAAAGGCTTGTGTTGAGCACTGTTGGATTGAAAAATAAATCACATCTTTATTTTTAATCTTGAAGGGGGGTTCTGGGGGTCCTCCCCCCGGAATTTTGAAAACCGAGAAAGCAGGAGAAGCCATCTCTGGTCATTTTCTTAGTGCAATTTTACCTTCAGTAAATGAACAATTTCAGAGGAAATAGCTCCCATTTATATTCAATGAATGCCCTTTTTAAATATATATACTTAAGGAATAAAGAAACGCAACAGACAAAAATATAATTTTTGCGTGTTTAAATGACGGTTTGGTGAAATCTCTTTTACAAATTTCTTATTGAGTAATTATAGCGTGTGATGAAATACGAAAACGTCATTTTAACGCTACATTTTACGCTACAAGATGAAAACATATAAAAACGTAAAATATGACGTTAATGTCAGAATAAGGATCAAGAAACCCCGTCTTTTCCATGTTTGATTATTTGACGTCGACTTGACAATGTGCAAACTAAACAAACGTCCAATCATATTCCAAATGCAGTCAAATATTGCGTCAAAACACGCTACTTGAATGGCAAGATACACAATGGTAGTGAACTAACGATAAACGTCACTTAGAGCCGTCGGGTTAGGGTCGCCGGTGAATATACGGGATAAGATAAACCTAGAGACATCAGAACATGCTTTCTTGGGAAAAACTGCCTTCTCAGATACCGTAGAAATACGCTGGTAAGGTGTTTATATTGACGTTAGCCAAACAAAACACAGCATAACGCAAGAGAAAACATCTGATTACATGCTGAGAGTGGTCACCAAACTTGTTAACTGTAACCTAAACTTTGTCACTGGACCATTTTATTATAAGAAAAACACACAAACATCATGGAAACCATTAAAACCTAGAATGTCGAATTTTGACGTCAGAATTGAGGTTTTTTGACGTCTGAAGATCTTAAATCATAATTCTTAAACAAAACGTCCTTGTAATGAATAAATCTCAAGCAGAAACTAAAGTTTACGCGATTTACGCAGTATTCAGAGTTAACGTTAATAACGTTAAGCCGTTTCAGAATCCTACAGAAACGGCGCCATTTGATCATTTCCTTTATCCGCAATCTATGCCAAGACTTTTTTAAACAATAAATCGATGGTTGATTCAAACTTTGCTTTTATTGACCCTGTTTCAGCAGTTTTATACGGGGGTCAGACTCTTTACGTGCATACCAAAATGATTACATAATCGATAATTACGTTGAACCTGCTGTAATTTGACAGACACATACTGCTCCTATGGATAAATATCATTTGCACTAAAAACTTGCATCATATTGTATGTTTACAATGACTCGAAGTGTTTGTTGCGTTTCTTTATTCCTTAAGTATAGAATTTAGAAAGATATGTGTATGTCTGTATTAGTCTTGTGTGTAGATATCAATGTACAAATTTGATAACCTTAGACAGTGACATTAGAAAATCAGCACAATATTCAGAAGTCAATAGACACAATGGTCAGAGGATGAATACAGCTTTCTGAAAAGCTTATGATGTCATAGACATTACTTTTCAACTTTCTTATGTTCAAACTGATCATGCAAAATTTAAAGGTTTATCAATTAAATAAAGGTTATTAAAGGTTTTTCAGCCAAACAAAAGGTTTTAAAGGATTGCAACAAAATTAAAGGTTTCTAAAGGTTTTAAAGGTTCCACTAGGGGGCCTGAGTGATGGAATTTCATTATTACAGATAAATCATGCAGATGAAAAACATCAGCCACTCAAGTTTCAAATAGTTGATGCCTCATTAGCCATTTTGACAGTGATTGACATGATCTCTTAGGCTCCACCCAGTCAAGCTTTAATATATACCCAACAAAAAAAGAAACGCACCACCACGATTTTCCCATTAAGATCTCCTTTTAATACGAAAATGTTAATTGTAAAAAAATATTCATTTCTGATCAAATCTTACTAAAACCTGAATGTGACGTAGATGAGTATCTGCACTTTTCCTGTGTAGGCAAAAAACACATCAAGACGAAGGGTTAAGGAGTTTTGGAAGCGTTAATTCAACGCTACTGTCTACATGAAATTCCGAGTATGTTTTACATTAGCAAAGTATGAAAAAGATATGTTATCGTTATAAGAGACAACCAATGTGTTTATTGATGCTTTTTGTTATTCCAAATTCCATTTTCATCAGTTAGGATCATTTAAATTGATTAAAAACAATGTTGAAATCTTTAAATGTTTGTAAGGTGTATCTCCAGTGTGGAATCGTTATCCAAAGGGTAGTCACAAAATGTGCGCTACCGAGCGTTCAATTATCGTGAATGATGAATTTAAAGATAGAACTTGCAAAGAATATGTGTCTGAGTACAATTTAGTCCACCGAGATGAATCCAATTGCTTGAACTTATCCAGCAAGAGAGCATTATAAAAATGCTTATTTCCTGTGACTTTACAATTTGACCACCACTTGGTTCATGACCAATTTTCTTTTACACAATTTCGACGCCTGATCGCAAAAGACGTTTGACGCAGCAGTAACTGGCATACCTTTGCACTGATATAAACAAAATTGGCCTATCTTTTTGTGATCTTCCTGAGAGTTTAACAGTTCTAAGTGGTGCGTTTCTTTTTTTGTTTGGTATACTACTACAGTAATATCTGTGTAAAACGGCCACTCTCAAAAAGACTGAAATTTGTTTTAAAGACCCAATTATCGCTTAATGCAGGTCAAAAGTATTGTATACAGAAATTTGAAAAAGGTACAGGCACAGTACACTTCTTAGGTTGAATACCGCAAGTAAAGAATGGATTAATTGGATTAACACATGATTCTAACATATCATTATACATTAATTCATAATGCTGAGTCAGACTATTCTACACATATTTTATTCTTTGCATGCTAGTGTCATCTACTGGTAACCTTTGAAAATCAGTTTGGGATCCATATCAGGACTGACAGAATGTTTGTTTGATTTGATTCTTTACGTCCCATCAATAATCTTTCAGTTGTAAAGGGACAGGTCTTCCTGGGTTGAACCAGTACTAAGCTAGGATTAATGTGTCTTGCTCAAGGACATAACACAGTGAGACTGGTGAGCTCGAGGCTTGAATCTGCGGCCCCTCAGTCTCGAGTCAAGCACTCTACCACTGAGTCACTGTGCTCCCTACCAATAGAATGTAGGTCATGATCTGGATCCAAACCCTTTGACACTCAGATAGTGTTCCTGAAAGGAATTTTCGAATAAGTTAATTTTGCAAAAAGTCAGCAGACAACAACTAGAGCATGAAAATTTAACCAGCATGCAAAGAGTTAACAGATCATGGCACTTTCTAGTAATATACAATGGCGTAGCCAGAACGCAGAAAAAGTTACGCACATCAAAGGGAGACTACTGTATCAAGCAATGATTTTCTACAATTAGGTCCCTTTTCAAAATTAGAATTTTTCTTAAAGGATAGAATTTGCTCCAAGAAGGAGCGAATTCTTTCCTTTAAGAGCAGTTCCTTAAGGTATGGAAAATCACTTTTACCACAGGTGAGCTCCCTTGAGTGTTACTATTTTTATCACACATGTGCGTAATGAGCGCATATAATGCCAGTGATAAGACTAAAAAATACAAGAGCTTTTAAATATGAATCCAGCTTAAAATATGGGATGTGAAAATTACGATATGAATAAGTTTGAAAAAATAGCAATTTTGCTACTGTGTGGTTACCATACTTATCTCATTTAAGTTCTCAACCAAAGTGTGGGTTATCATGACTAGCGTTCACAAAATGCTTGTCAGATTTTTTGAATGCCAAACAGAACAGGACCCGACCAGACTGCTTCTGAAAAGGCAGTCTGATCTGGGCCTGTGTTCTGTTTGCCTATGCCATTTTATTTGAAATTTTAGAACATTTACCGTATCCATATTGTAGCCAAAATTATCAAAATTGCTTTTGTCGTGTAATTGTCACATTCCTTATTTGAAAATATACTCCATATTCAAAAAAGCTTCCCTTGCAATCCTACCATACTCTTATTAGCACAATTGGGGCTAATTGTAACTCAAAGGAGATAGCCATTTCTTAGACGTATGCCTTATCATTGGGGTCTGGCAAGAGTTTGGGGTAATTTATCACAAATATCTGTACCTTTAATGCTTAAAAAGCCTTTGCCTACTAGTGTAGTTTGCTGATAATCTTTGCAAACAGTTTGGACCCAGATCAGACCCAACAAAACATCATGCCTGATCTGGACCCAAACTGTTTGACATTCTCCTGGTATTCTTGAAATAAATTTTTGAAAAAGCCAGCTGATCTGGATCTACCCTGTATTACAAAAAACAGATTCATAAGAGTTAAGCATGGTAAGGATAAATGCTTTTGCAAATTGAACGAACACGGATGGCCCATCTATCCTTAAACTGAACACTAAGTTCACATCAATTTAATCAGCATGATACAAGTTTCTGGATTTCATATCCCAGCAACAACATTATCAAGAACATAGCACTGTAAACAATAGAAACAAAACAAAATAGAATAGGATATGTCAAATATACAACAATATTGGATTACAGCCCTGCCAACATGCAAATGGCACCAGGAGGAAGTGACTGGATAGCAGATTATCACACCCACAAACACACACCACACTCACTGCAAAGACAAAATCACACAAAACCACACTGAGTCCTCACTATATGCATGTTCAAAACCTTATTGAAATGACCCTGATTGCCTATAGTAGCTATGGAAGCCCACTTTGACATCAAAATTCTGAGAACATCTTGAGAAAAAACTGTCTTTCTACTTGTTAAGACACAAATCAGCCTGCGCAGCTACTGGGACTAGCTAGCTCTAGAAATTTTAGTTTAGCAGCATATATAGCTATTGAACTTTAGAGGCAGTGAATAAAAAATGTAGAGGAAAAGACTGTGTATCTGAGCAGTTTGGGCTGCATCATTGATCATGTTTGCATATTGCAAAAGCAGGACCATGAGTGGTACCATGTCCATGTATAATGTTACCATCACACATCATGGCAATGACTTGCACCAGGTCTGATTTTGACCATTGACATGCTGAATAGTTTGATGTACTGCACTCCTCTCCGATTTCTATCCTGCTAACCTGCAGCATTCCAGTTGGAAGCATGTATTTAAAACAGAAAGGAAAACAATGTGTGGATCACTAGAAGCCAGCTGATCTGGATCTACAGTGTTAACAAAAATGGTAAATCTGGGCTCAGCAGGACAATCGTTAATATGTGTGACGGATACAAACCAAAAGCAATGTGCACCCTCCATTTTTTCAAAGTTAGGTGTATAAATGAAACAGCTGATCTGGATCTACAGTTTTCAAAAGAGTATAAATCCAGATTGAATAGGCTAATGGTAAACAATAAACAAGAGGGTCAAACTGACCATTAATTGCTCACCTGTGATTACACTGTTACATTGTTAAAAAGTCCAATGTCACCTATGGAACATTCCTATGAAGTTTTGTTGAAATTGGCCCAGTGGTAACAGAGTTGTCATTTAAAGGAAATATTGACAGCGCAAGACTCACAATAATGGACCACAGACATTGACTGATCCCAATACAGCACTTTTAGCACTTCATGCCCTGGTGAGCTAACAAAATAGTTGCATTGTATGCAGAAAATGCACATCAGCCTCTCAGTATGACTATAATGAGTATAATTATTAAATAAGCTACACACCTGTCAAGTTCAAGGTCATTAAACACCTACCCTCTTAACACTCTATCTATTGAAGAGCTGTTTAACTCTTTGTATTTGGGGTAAAAGTATATGTGCTTTGTAGTCTACCTATTATTTCGAAATAAACTATATTTAAAAACATATGATAATTTTACTCTTAATTCAATATTTCGGCCACAGGCCTTTATCAAGAAAAAATATGCACTTCAATATCAACTACATAGTCTCTGTTCCACCATCTTGTAATGGTGGACAGAGACTATGTAGTTGATACTGAAGTGCATATTTTTCCTTGATAAAGGCCTTTGGCCGAAATATTGAATTAAGAGTAAAATAAAATTATCATATGTGTTTAACATTGTTCCCTAGGGAATATAAATGAATATTATATTTAAAAAATCTTTCTTAAAAAGCATCTGAATGAATGTATACAGTTTGGATGCAGAAAAGGCCATGTCTGCAGCTAAACCATTTTCAATGTCTATCAGTTAGGGGATAACTGTATTCAAAATTTTCAATAGGGATGGTATATCATTGGATATACGGTCAGAAATTTAGTTTTATGGTGACGCGTGAGCGGAGCCGTAAAACGTGATTTCCGAACGTATATCTGACGATATACCTCCCCAAATGAAAATTTTGAATATGGTTATCCCCATTCTAATGCACTTCTGCAGTTTGAGCTCAAATTGGAGCATTGCAAGCTGCATAAAGCTGCACTTCATCCAACAAATTGTGACGTAAATAATGACGTCAAACTATTTGCGACAGAATATCGCAAGACATTATCCAATCAGGCGTATCATTACAAACTCAAATGCATTAAACATAAGTCTCCACTAGCAAGTTATGGGTCAATGCTTACATAGAATACAAAATAGACCAGATTTAGTCTTAATCTAAGACATCATTTAAAACTTGATTCATTATGTGAATTGTCTGCTGGGCAGATGATTCACATTAAATGCCAAGTCTTAGTTTCCCAAAAGAATCAAGAAAGATGTTGTTAATTTCCTTGTTTGCTGTAGTTGTGATTGGTGCTTTTTGGGTTAACCCTTTTCATGCCTGTCACCACTTTTATTGTATGCCCCTCTTGTCTGCTTATATTTTTAGGAAGAGTATCATAGGTTTAGATAAACAAAAATTTTGAGCGTAAAATTTCAAATATTTTCTTACCCACCAGTTTTAACGTATCATATGTTTTGGCTGCTAAATAGAACTGTCTCATTGAGATGGCTCTTTTGAGTACCCACAACATATGTTTCAGTTGAGAAATAAAATTAATTTTTTGGTACACACTCTTTACTAAAGGCCTGAGGGTATGAACCCAGATAAGATTGCTCACTTACGAGCAGTCTGATCAGGGTTCATGGTGTTTACTTCCATGGCAAATCCAGTCTGAAGTGCACCTAAAAATTAACAGCAAATGTAAAAAGCACAACAGGTTCAGGACAACAACAAAAATATTGGCGGGATAAGGATTAAGTATCTATATAGGACTTCAGATTTTTTTGGAGATTGGTGGGCAGAAGTGACAGATAGAGCAAAAAATGGTGGGTCATTTTTCTGAAATGATGGGCCAAAGCATATCAAAATAACCAAAGTTGACATTTGGGTAGTATACTTTATCTACACACTGACTGCTGATTATACAGTAAAAACCTGTCTTAAGGGGCCACTCAAAAAAGAAGACCAATTATCGCTTAATGCAGGTCAAAAGTATTGCAGAATGCTCCAAGCATTCTGCAACCCTTTTGACCTTCATTAAGCTACCATTTGTTATTAAGATCTTTGTTTTGTCCTTTTTGAGTGCACGTGGCTGCTTAAGACATGTTTTACTGTATTGACAACTGTTTTGTGGAGTTCGTAGACTCGCTGTAAGATGAATATTTTTATTAAGTGAGAATTTTTCACAACTAAAAAGGATGGGTCCACTGGGCCCATTGCCTTGGAAAGTGATGGGCCGTATTTTGAAACATGGGACAATGACCCTGGCCCACAATAAATCTGAAGGCATGTCTATAATGAGATATATGAATACATTTGTACATCACTAAAAACTATCCGTCTACAAACCCCTTAAAGTAAACAAATGCTGTTATAAAGTATATCAAGTTGACAAAACATAAAATGGCAGTGAATCTATTTGACAATCTGGAACATCAGCAAACATACACTCAGTTTCAAAACAATCTGAAACCAACATTGAACATAAATCAGCTTAACCCATTTATGGTACAGCTCCTTGCAAAATAGTTTTTGCTGTACACCAACCCTGTATTACTTGACTTTTCGCTTACTGTAAAGGCGGCAACTTTAATATTCATATCTGGGTGTGGTTCGGCTATTTCATCTGCTATGGAGGGGAAATCAGAATTTATTTACTATATGGTTAAGAGTTAATAAGCTTTGTGAGCCGCGCAAACTTGCGTGCATTTCATGAAAATCCTAACCGTTTACACACTGAACTCACATTTATTATTGCTTAAAGCGCATAATCACAAAATGTATGTTTTTGTCGCCCACTTAACCATTTGAAGCCTCATGATAAACAGTGTGGAACCAGATCAGACTGCTCCTGTAGGAGCAGTCTGATCTGGGTCCACAATGTTTGCCTCCCTGCGTATGTTAAATAGACATTTTCAGATGCAGTTATTTGGCTGGCGTTTTAAGGACTAAATAATGACTGAGGTGGTGGCACAAGATGATACAGTTACTTTTGAATAAAACCACGCCTCTTTTTCAGCTTTTACCTATGCCTAAGGTTGACTAGTCCTAATTACGGATTCATGAGGCGCCGCCTTTATAGTAAGTGAAAAGTCAAGTAATATTCTTTCCCATTTTTTCTACAATGCTTATTAAACCCACAGAAATCTTGTTTTTGGAGGGGAGGAAGAGAAAGTGCTTTTTTGGCAGATAATTGAGTGATTATGCCTGTCTTCATCTAAACTAGAAATTGTGTTTATGAAACACTATGCCCCCAACAAATAGCTTGACCACCATCCTGTACACCTGAGACTACTAGCTGTAACAATTTTCGAGAAAAATACGAGTCAGGTAATTTTTGATGTTGAGTCCATCAATCTATGAAATTTCAAAACCCTATCTTAGATTTGTAACGGACCGATGGAAGCACGGACGGACAAGCCCAAAGCAATATGCCCCTTCAACTTTTTCAAAGTTGGGAGGCATAACAAGACATTACTGACCAGTCATATAGTTTAAGTTACAGAAATACTCCCATCACCATTTTAGTAGTACCTTTATCACTGTTTATCCTATTTCTTAAATTAAACACATTATTATAAGTACTCATAAGTGTACGGAAACGCGACAAAACCTGTCTTCAGGGTTTCCGACAAAGTGAGACTAAAATCAGTCTCCTAACCTACAGAGACTAGCTAGAAAACTGAAAATTAGCCTGTAGTACGTTTAGATATGATACTTTCCAATAATAAAGGCACTGATCAGACTGCGTGGATGGGCAGGAAGGTCTGCGCCTTTGTTGTTCACACACCCCCAAAACAGGTTTTCTCACGCCAAGGACCAAGTATTCTCATCTCAATCAGAAAAAAAAATCATATTACGTGTTTGATTTCAAAAAAGATTAAATAGCAAAATATCAGATATTAAAGCAGTCTGATCTGGGTTAGCACCGTTAAATTTTACAATTTAAATAGCACATTGAAGAAATATTGTACTCAGTAAAAGCTGTCCCAGTTGTTCCAATATGTACACTAAACTGTAATTATGTTTACCCATTTAAGCCTAGTGTCCTTTTTTGGCAAACTGCAGTTCCAGATCAGACGTTGCATTCTGCAGCGTTTGATCAGGATCTTCACTGTTTGCTTACAGAATGTTCTACTGAAAATTAATTAAAAATGAAAAATACCGCCCAACAACCCTTAAAATGGAAATGGACTGGTCAATTTGATGAGTGGAAACTCCATTCTCGCTTAAATGGGATCATTATCTGGACTCTCCCAAAATGTTGCATTGTCGTGGAAGTAAAACATTCCAAAGGGACGGAAAAATTAATGTGATTTGTGACAACTCAAAATATATGAGCCGCGACATGAGATTTTCAACTATGTAGTATATGCGACCAGCAAAGCCTCAGATCAGCCTGAGCATACGCCCAGTCTGATCAGAGCCTTTGCTAGTCGCTTGAATATTCTATGACTGTTAAGCTACTGACTGCACATCATTTGGAGTTTCTAAGCTTAAAAGGAGGCCAGCACAGGTCCATTTGAGTCTACAATTGTCAAAAAGCCATGTCACATGTCACAGTTCATATAATGGACCATCCCTGACTAAACTGTATCAAAGTCAAAATGAAATATCCATCAGTCAAGAATGGATTATGTCTGCAAGTCCAACCTGTAGCTTTTATAGATTTTTCTAAAGAGCAGTTTATAATTATACAATTTTCAAAACTGCAACTTTTTCTAGAACTTTCCATATTGCAGTGTATCCTGATCTTTTCACATTGCAGTTAATATCTAGATTTCCAAATTTGCAGGATTTTTTTTCAGGTATTTTCCAACACTTCCCACATTGCAGTTCTGTTGGATTTTTAGACTGCATTTAATGTGAAAATTTCCAAAAACTGCAGCTAATCTGGAATTTTCAAAAAATTGCTGTTTATCTGGAACTTTCCTAAATTGCAGTTTATCTGGAACTTTCCTAAATTGCAGCTTATCTGGAACATTCCAATATTGCAGTTTGTCTGGAACTTTCCACAACTGCAATTTGTCTTGAACTTTACAAAATTGCAGTTTGTCTGAAACTTTCTGAATGCCAATTCTATAGGACTTTACAAATTAAAGTGGGATTTTTATATCTGTGACCGAATTACAGTCAAACCTGTGTAAAACGGCCACTCAAACATAGACAAAACAAAGACCTTCATGACAAATGGTAGCTTAATGTAGGTCATAAGTATTGCAGAAAGCTCCCATTTTTGGAGCTTTCTGTAATACTTTTGACCTGCATTAAGCAATAATTAGTCGTGAAAACCAATTGTCGGCCTTTTTTGAGAGTGGCCATTTTACACAGGTTTTACTGTATGTCAATGGATTATTGCCCTCTAGCACTGTAATATGGGCTTTGTTGTGAGAAAACCTGTCCTTGGGGTTTTAGACCAGGCTATATTCCAAACCAGCCTGTTCAGCAACAGAGACTAGCTAGAACATTGAAATTGTGGTTGTGTGATTTCCAACAATGTGGCATATTGACAAGTGTAGACTAAAACGAGCGTGTGAAACCCCCTTTTAAGCTTAGAAACCCAAATGATGTTCTGTCAGTAGCCTAAGAGTCGTTGAATATTCAAGCCACTAGCAAAGGCTCTGATCAGACTGCGCGAATGCGCAGGCTGATCTGAGGCTTTGCTGGTAGTATATACCACATTGATAAAAATCTCATGTGGCGACCGCCTGCTCAGCAACAGAGACTAGCTAGAACATTGCAATTTCAGTTGTAGCAAGATTAGATATGATGCTTTTTAATAAGTGAATAACAAAGATGCTGATCAAACTGTGCGAATGCCTAGGCTGGCCTGCGTCTTTGCTGTTCGCAAACCCCAAAACAGGTTTTCCAGCCTCAAGGCCCAATTATATACTAGATCTTTTCATATTCGTCAAGTGATGAGTCTCTCGGTGTCTGTCCTCCTGTGCCTAGTGTCGCCATCATCGTCATTTGACATCAAAATGTCTGAATCTCCTTCTTCCACCTTCTCTATACGATTATAGAGCTTAGCAGTATCCTCCGACCTACTGTAGCGAACTGAGGCATCATTGTCGTTTACATAGATTGTCTTTGTGTTCCTAGTTCTCTGTTTCAAGAAGTTGTCCACAACCCAGAATATAAAGGCCTACAAGAAAGATGACAGCAAGACATCAAAAAGAATTATGGACAACTACACTGAATACCAGTTTTCGGGGTTTCCGACCGAGTCATAGCCAAGCCAGCCTATTCAGCTACATAACTACGAGGGTCATCCACTTAGTTCTGACAATGACCTCATATAACAAAAACATCAAAAAGAATTTCTACAAGCCACCTAGCTACACCTGGACACAGGTTTAGATAAACAAAAAAAATCAGCGTAAATTTGTAAATATTTTCTTACACATACTTTTTAGCTTATGTTTTGGGTGCTCAAAAGAACCGTCTCATTGAGACGGTTCTTTTGAGTACCCACAACGTATGTTTTGGTTGAGAAATAAGAAAATTATTTTTCCATAACACACTCTTAACTAAAGTCCTGCCCGAATGTTAAACATTCTAAAAACTTTCATTGACACCAAATATGTACCCGTTATCTTACCTGTAACTATTTTCAATGTTATGTCTGCAAGCTTAAATCATCTATTTTTAGAAACTGCAACAATCAGGTCACGTGACAACCACACAACCGTTTTTTCTTACTTCAGGGGCTAAAATCTTCGGTTTACCTCCCTATTCCCCGAATTATCAAAAAGAATTATGGACCACGACCCTGAATACCAGTTTTCGGGGTTTCCCACCAGGTCATAGCCAAGCCAGCCTGTTCAGCTACATAACTACGGGGATCATCCAATAAGTTCTGACAATGACCCCATATAACAAAACCTATTTCTCTAGGATGTGTTTCAATAATCTTTCACATGTTATTTAGAATATAGGGAGTTTAATCACTTGTTCAAATATTTTCCAGACTGCAACTACAATGTTTGCTCTGCAACTAAAGAACACAAGGTAAATGGTCATCGACGGGACACTGTATGTGGTATACATGCCCAAATTTCTAAGAAATTACAAACTCCTCTTTAAACTTTTTATAGGATTAATAAAGACCAGTACCTTATAATTAATTAATTTTTTGAGCAATTGGGTATTTTACTCACTCCTTTTTCATTCATTTGAGTATATCAAATTTTAATTGGGTATTCAAAATTTCTAAGAAATGCTCATTTGGGTATTTTGCTTTTTTCAATTGGGTATTTTCATAGATGTTAAAACTTTCCTCACTCCCGAATTGAAGCTCCTTTCAGTTTCGATTTCAATAACAGTTTCTGAGATATTTCTAAATTTCTCATGTAGCAAGTTAAGATATGATAATTTCCAATAAGCAAATAAAAAAGGCACTGATCAGACCACGCAGGCTGGTCTGTGACTTTGTTGTTCGCAAACCTGGAAGCCAGAGAAGTTATCTCGCACTGAAGTCCATATGGGCTTCCACGCGAGAAAACCTGTCTTCGGGGGTTTGCGAACAAGATAGGCGCAGATCAGCCTGTGCATCCACGCAGTCTTATCAGCGCCTTTGATATTCGCTTTTTGTAAAGTATCATATGTAAACTTTCTACAGGTGAAATTGCAATTTTCTAGCTAGTCTCTGTAACTGAGGAGTCTGGTTTGAAACTCACTTTGTCTGAAACCCCGAAGACAGGTTTTCTCGTGACAGAGCCCATTTTGAGCCGGTGTCCAGCATAAGATACAAGTTGGCATAAAGCCAAAATTAGGTTAATAAATTGGACATTGACAAACAGTGCAGACCTAGATCAGACGCTGCAAAATGTGGCGTCTGATTAGGGTCAACATTTATTGTAAAGAAAAAAGATTTTTTTTTAAATTGTTTAATAAATGTGACTTTGACAACCAGTGCAGACCCATAGCAGGCACCTCAGAATGAGATGCGGCATCATGCCTGGTCAAAGTCCCCACCTCGATAGTTTAAGTGATATTTTGTAATCAGTTTCAATATATTCACATGCCTGATGTAATGATATATCGCAATATCACCAGCCACAAAAATAATCAAAATATGATTTTTGATAGTCATCATCAAACTGTAAACAGTATGCACATTGCGATCAATGACTCTCCAAAATGAAAGGCACTAATGGTCATGTGATGTCTAACTATCTATAGGATGATGACTTTAACATCAAGCAGGGCAAAATATAGTTTAAGATACCAGTCAATTATCGAATGGGCTGAAAGCAATACTATAGATATTTGTTGGGGTGTGTTTCTTGTCGCATCATCTTGTCGCTGATGCTACTCGAAACCACATCCCAACAAATATCTACAAATTACAATGATACTGCTTTTAGCCTATTCGATAAGGCCAAATAAAAAAAAAAATAAATGTGTTTCCAGAAATTTTGGGGAGGGTAGGCACACATATTTTGTTTAGTTTTTTTTTTCAGGAAAAAAATTATAATTTTATGCATTTTGAAAGGCATTTTGCCTTTCAAAATGCATAAAATAATGTTTTTACAGAAAACCTTAACACAATTCTAGGTTTCACCTGTAGATTTAGGTAGGGTTGGGTTACCCTAAACACAGGTCTTTTTTATTTGACCTAACTGTAACTAAAATTGCCACTGCACACTCAATTATGAGTACTTAACTTGCCGCCTACGGGAAATGCAAAATATGCATGTTTAAAGTAGGTGCTTGCTGGAATCATACAAATACATGGTTTAATGAAACTGTTTAAATGCTTTCTCAGGTTCAGATTTTGTATATTTAGGAAATCTCAACCGAGCATGGAGCACTTACTCCATAATTTTATTCATACAAAATAAATTTTACCTTGGAATGTGATGAAGTATATCTCTTATAGGGCATTAAGAGGAAGGCTGGAGGCATAAATAACACATTTCTGGCCGCCTCAAATCTAATCTTGTGCATAGAAGCCTAAGAAGGGTATATAAAGTGACCTTCAAATTGTTTTCTGGTCTCTTTTGGAATTTCTTAATGATAACCCTAGCTAAGCCATTGTATAGAGGTAGTTTTTCAGAAAATTAATCTCAGTGATTTTATTTGGGATTTTAGAAAGCTACCTTTCCCTTCACATTTGGGAAAATATTTTTATAAAATTGGGAAAATAAGTACTAAAATACATGAAATTGGGAAAATAAAGTCCATCTTTGGATTGGGAATGACTCCTGTATAAGGCCTTAAAAATGGCCAAATAAAATCACTGCAGTCTGTATAAGCCCTTCTATACCAGACAAGTCTCGCTACTTATAGGATGACCCTCATATTCTACTATACTTACATTAACAACCAGCGGTACTACAAACATCACTATCACTAACTCCACCTTCGGGTCTTTCACCGGGGACATAATGAGTTTACGCACCTGTCAATAAAGAAAGCTATAACAAAGAGTTTTAATCAGATAAAATCATGAATCACATGACTAGCCCTCGTCCGCTCATAATTTTGAGTGAAATCTAGAAAGGACGAGTAACTCGTCCTACATATGCAATATGACTTCCTCGAGTAATTCTTCCCAAAGCACTCGTCCTGAAGGACGAGTGCTTTGGGAAGAATTACTCGAGGAAGTCCTATTGCATATTACTCCCTTATGTTCTTTATTGCATACACCTTTAAAGGACAAGTGCATGTGTGAAACTTTGCAGTACGAGTGAAAATTGTAAGTCACTCGTCCTGCAGGACAAGTGCAATTTTGAAATATTTTTGTCCCCTGAGAGGAACCCATATTGTGATACTGTAACTCTCATGAGTCTAAAATCATGATGCATTACACTTTTATTTTATGAAGTAAAATCTGGTATCAATAAACCACTTGTGGTTTACTAAGTAAGGTTATGTTATGACTTCGATAGCAATTTCGCATACATAACATAGTTTTTGCATAAACCTTAACCTGAGACACAAAAGGGCCATAACTCAGTCAAAATTTTGATGCTGACCTCCAAATTTGAAATTGACCTGTATTTTATGATGCTTTACCCTTCTGTAAACTTTGAATAAAAATTGTTGCATCCCTTCAAAAGTTATTGATTGGAAACCACAATTTATCCAAAATCTAAGTAAATAAAGGGCCATAACCCATCAAAAATTTGCAGATGACCTCCAAATTCGAACTTGACCTGTATTTAATTATGCTTTACCCTTCTGTAAACTTTGAATGAAATTGATGCATCCCTCCAAAAGTTATCAATCGGAAACCAAAAGTGTGACAATGCAGACGATGCTGACGGAGACCTGACTCGACCATGCTTCGCAGGCGACACAAAAATGCACTTTTTTCATTTGTAAGTGATAATGCCCTTGACTGACTGACTTTGTATTGCCATATACACTCGTGCGCTCAGAAGTTATTGGCGTCATTCTTTTTTTGTATCTCTTTGATCGCCAATATCTCAAAATAAAATTACTGCCAAGTATAAACAACTTCAGTGAGTGTAAGAGTGTGTAATCAAAAATTATTTTTCTTAATTCTAATCCGAAACACATGCTGTGGGTACTCAGAAGAACCGTCTCAATGAGACGCTTCTTTTGAGCACCCAAAACACATGTCTAAATTGATAGGTAAGAAAACTAATTACACTTTTCTGGACCTATGATAGGTGTTCTACAGTATTAGGTGAAATATGGTAAATATGGTACTTATTGTTATGCCTGTAAATAAGATGGCATAATAAAATCATGGGTGAAAGTTCAAGAGATATGTGCATTAAGGGGCTAATTTGGCCCCCTTTGGAGCCAAAAACTGAAAATTGCTTTTCACAAATTTCTTATGATCAGTTTATTAGAAGAATGGCTGAAGTGTAAAATTTCCGCATTTATTTAAATTTTACCGTTGCTATGGTAACAAAAATGGCCGACAAAATAGGCAGAAAATAGAGAAATTGCCATTTTTGACCAAATTTAAGGCTTTTAGAGACTGATTTTTTAAGAATTAGATATCAGCACAGCTAAATACTAAAAAATGCTTTTTATATATTGTGTGCCATGATAATTATCATCATCTGTTAAAATATCTCTTTGGTATTTGCATGTGCTCTATGTTAATTGCTCTGTCAAACGTCTCAAATTTGCTCCAAAATGGTCAATTTCCTATTTTCAGCCTATTTTGGTGGCCATTTTTGTTACCATAGCAACGGTAAAAGACAAACTAATATCAGATTTATACACTTAGGCCATTGTTCTAATAAACTAATAAGAAGAATTTGGTGAAAAACGAATTTCATTTTTTGACCTCATAGGGGGGGGGGGGGGCAAAATAGCCTCTTAATGCACGAAGCTCTTTCCAAAATCCTGAACTTTTTATAATCAAAACTTAAAACTTGCAGTATGCATACAAATATCAACAACTTTCTTTGTAAAGTCGACCTCAAAATCCTGAATTCAGGAATGATCCTGAAAACTTTAACCCAAGTAAGAATTGTTGTTGTTTTACACTAATCAACAAAAACTTTTGTTGTGGGTACTTAAAAGAACTGTCTTAATAAAACACATGTTTTAACTGATTGCTAAAAAATAATCACACTTTTACGCTCACAAAGAGGGGAGCACAGTGGCTCAGTGGTAGAGTACTTGACTATAGACAGAAGGGCTGCGGGTTCAAGTCACACCTGCATCACTGTGTTGTGTCATTGAGCAAGACACATTAATCCTTGCTTAGTACTGGTTCAACCAAGGAAGACCTGTCCCTATGTAACTGAAAGATTGTTGACTGGGACATAAAGAATCAAATCAAACAAGCCCTCACAAAGTGTGCTAACCTGGACCTATAGGTACTTACAAGGTTCATACAGGCAAGTTTGTATAAAATTCAAGGACTTTTCAAGGACTTCCTACTATTTTCAAGGACTGAAAACTTACCAATAATACTGATTTACACATTAAAATTCTATTTCGGAAAAGCTAGACTGCATTCCCAAAGATATTAGTTTTAGATAAATAGTTTAAAGTTGTGGTGCCTTAATTTGGTGCAGCATATGCTGCACCAAATAAAGGCACCACAATTTTACATTGATATAGGTCTCCAAAGACAGTGTTAAATTCTCCTGTAAATGGCGAAATTCAAGGACTTTTCAAGGCCTTTGTGTGTTTTTCAAGTACTTTTCAAGGCAAATTTAATTTTCAAGGACTTTTCAATACAATCCTGTATATTCAAGTACTTTTCAAGCCTGTGTGAACCCTGACTTACATCTTTCCAAAAATCAAACTGTATCAGCAGTGTCATCAATATCTTCTCAACAACCATAACAAGTATATAGAGACCACACTGCCCAACCCAGGCATTGCATTGGGGTGGACTCCCTGTAAAAACAGAAACGAAATTTAGCGATATGTATCATCTAGCACCAATCAACTACAAAATTTATCCAAATTTCAACTGATTTTTCTCCGAGCAGAACCACTGCAGTCAAAAAGGTGTTTTCATATGTTTAAGTTACATACATCCTAGGGCCAGTTAAGCAAAAATTTTCAGCGTAAAATTGTGATTATTTTCTTATCTATCAGTTTAAACATGTGTTCGGGAGCGCAGTGGCTTAGTTGTAGAGTGCTTGACTGGAGACCGAGAGGCCGCGGGTTCCAGCCTCACCGGCGTCACTGCATTGTGTCCTTGAGCAAGACACATTTATCCTAGCTTAGTACTGGTTCAACCCAGGATGACCCGTCCCTATATTACTGAAAGATTGTTGATGGAACGTAAAGAATCAAATCAAACAAAATAAACATGTCTTTTGGGTGCTTCAAAGAACCGTCTCAGTGAGACTGTTCTTTTGAGTACCCACAACATATGTTTTGGCTGAGAAATAAGAAAAACACACCCTTATCTGGGAGCCTGTACATGTAGTACATGTGGTACATAATCAATTTAAACTTTTTTGATTTTTTCTGTCCCATACTGTCAGGAATACTACACATCATTTCAAACAATTTACGTCAGAATCTAAGAACAAAATATAACATTTTAAAACAGTTGTGTTTCTTTTTTCGGTTCACTATAAAACAGTTGTTTCTTTTTTGGTTCAGTATGAAAGAGTTTGGTTTCTTTTTTGGTTCAGTATATTAACAAAATGCTTACCATATTCACCAAAGTACAATGTTTCAATCTGTTTTTGTCTCACAACCACTTGCGTAAGTTTTAGGCCTATGTAAACTACCAGCAGCCCTATCGTCGAGTCTAGAATAAAACTCACCACATACCTAAAATAAATAAGCTGTCAGTGAGTGGTAAATATCAGAAAGTAAAATACATATAATCAAAAGTATAGGTCCAGGTAAGGCCAAATAAAAAAAATCTGTGTTTAGGGTAACCCGACCCTACCTAAATTTACCGGTGAAACCTAGATTTTTCAGGGTTTCTGGGAAAATATATAATTTTATGCATTTTGAAAGGCGAAATGCCTTTCAAAATGCATAAAATTATTATTTTTTTTTCAGAAAAAAAGTATGCCTACCCTACCTAAAATTTTCAGACCTATTACCCGAAACACTTTTATTTTTTATTTGGCCTAAGCAAAACACATTTTTAGTCATCAACATTTTTCACACTCGGAGGGCGCTGTTACGGTCTTCCCTCTCGAGGGGGGTTCATACTTGTATTTCTAAGGAAACCTATAGCCACTTCTGGGTGTTGGGGTTCTGGACTCCCTGCCACACCCCCCCCCTCTGGATCCACCCTTTGCTTTATTTAGAAATATTCAGAAAAGCCTGCATAAAAAGTGTCAACCCAGATCAGACTGCTCCTAAAATGAACGGTCTGATCATGGATCACATTAATTGCAAATATATCATTACATGTAACAAAACTTCAAAGGTTGTGGAATGGGCAGGCTAAAATTTTAGGATAAATGGTGAGGCGCTTAGATGTCAAAAAAATTTTGGGTACATGTAGTTATATCTAAAATTTTATTCTAATGGCAATGCACTTGATTTTGTAACGTGACGTCTGATTGGATAACATCACAATTTTGTGACAGAAATAGTTTGACGTCATTAATTATGTCACATTTTGTTTGATGATATGCGGCTTGCAATACTCTAATTTGAGACGAAACTACAGAATCGCATTAAAATGGGGATAGCAATAACCAAAATATTCATTTTGGAGGTATATCATCGGATATAAGGGTGGAAATCACGTTTTACAACTCCGCTCGCGCGTCTCCTTAAAACTAAAGTTCCAACCATATATCCGACAACGAAAGTTTTGAATTCAGTTATCCCCTAAATGTTACTATTTATAATATGGTAAACATAATACTAACCAGGTACATGGATCTCCCTGAAAAGCATCGGCAAGGAAGACATTGGCAAAATGTATCACAGCTGCTCCAAGGGCCTGCTTCGATGTGTCAAAGAACCTGGATAGAAACATAAGAATAACATGTAAAAGAAACACTAATAGGGTCATAATCCAGGACTTTAGTTAAGAGTGATTAACGAAAATTTAATTTTCTTATTTCTCAACCAAAACATATGTTGTGGGTGCTCAAAAGAACAGTCCTAATGAGACGGTTCTTTAGAGCACACATAATTATGTTAAAACTGATGGGTAAGAAAATATTTACAAATTTATGCTGAAAAATTGTGTTTATCTAAACCTGTGCATAATCTGACTACAATAAATAGCCATGCATTGCTCGACTGATTCTCTTTCACATAGGTTTAGAAAAACAAAAAATATCAGTGTAAAATTGTAAATATTTTCTTATCCATCAGTAATAATATATGTTTTGGGTGCTCAAAAGAACCGTCTCATTGAGATGGTTCTTTTGAGTACCCACAACATATGTTTTGGTTGAGAAAAAAAGAAAATCAAAATTTCGTTACGCACTCTTAACTAAAAGTCCTGCTTTCAGCTCTGGAGATATTTTTTTCAGAGGAGCAGAAATGTTCCATCAATTTGGGTGGAGAACAGCATGTCCAACATGGTAAATCACATTTAAATTTGGCATGGAGTTTAGCAAGAGATGTTTCGATATTTTTTTCTTCTCTTTTTACCCCTGATGGCCATGTTGTTTTCCATCAGCAAAGCATAGTTTTCACAATCTTGTTTGAGGGTTTGTGCCAAATTATTTCAAAATCAGTAGTTTCTCATAAGTTTTTTTACAATTTTCCCTTGCTATATTTGTTTGTTTGTTTGATTTGATTCTTTACCTCCCATCAACAATCTTTCAGTTAAACAGGGACTGGTCTTCCTGGGTTGAACCAGTACTAAGCTAGGATAAATGTGTCTTGCCCAAGGACCACAAAGCAGTGACACCGGTAAGGCTCGAACCAGCTGCCCCTCAGTCTTGTGTCAAGCACTCTACCACTAAGCCACTGCGCTCCTTTTCCCTTGCTATATACAAAGGAATAACCTGCCCTGTCCTCTGAATATATTACATTTTGACTGGATCTAAGTTTACCACTGCACAATTTAATAGCAGAGTATTGGCAGCCCACATAAGCACTGCCAGTGATTAGGTACATGTATTGTTAAACAATCTATTCTTATTATTGGAAAGGCAATTTGGCAGAAAATGTTGCCCCTACTTGAACCCTTTTTCATCTTTACCGAGACAGACAGGTCTCTACATTGTATATTGGCACCGACTCTCAATTTGTTTAATACAGTAAAACCTGCGTTAAGCGACCAATCTCAAAAATACCGAAAATTGGTTTGCATGACCAATCCTCGCTTAATGCAGGTCAAAAGTATTGCAGATTGCTCCAAGGGGAGCAATCTGCAATACTTTCTACCTTCATTAAATTACCACTTGTCATTAAGATCTTTGTTCTGTCTATTTTTGAGTGGCTGTTTTACACAGGTTTACTGTACTTCAAAAATATTATGTGAGAAGTGCTATATCTTCAAGCATTAATCCTTGCCATGCTAAATATTCTTATCTACTACGCTCCTCCTCAATTTTTATCTTATTTAACATGCAGCAATCTAGATGTAAGCATTTTTATTATCAGAGTGGACAACCGAAAGGATTCTGATCAGTGATCAGATAGCTTTGCCAGAAGCCAGCTGATCTGGATCAATACTGTTTTAAAAAGGATACATCCAGGTTCAGCAGAATAAGAGTTAATATCTACAAAAGCAAAGTTACATATTGATTTCGTGACATGCAATTTTAGCTATCGTATGCTTCATAGGGAGGCCAGGCTCCGTGGTTATAAAACTATTTCCATGCTCAACTCAGCTGAGCGCGAAATTTATCCTCCTCATAAATGTTAAAATGCCAACAATTGTTGTCATTTTAACATTTATTAGCATGATAAATACAACATCTGAGAGACTTAAAGCAAGAAACTGCTATGTCAGTATTTTAGTTTTTATGAGCAGTTGAAATTTCGTGCTCAGTTGAGTTGAGCATGAAACAAGTTTTATAACCTCAGGCCCAGAAGAGCCCTCTAAGATAAATGCATGTACATGTACAGTAGGTCTTTTAGGGATGTATGGTATAACAATAGGTTTAGATATAAAATATTTTAGAGTAAAATTGTAAATATTTTCTTACCCATCAGTATTAACATATGTCTTGGGTGCTCATTAGAACCATCTCACTGAGACAGTACTTTTGAGTACCCACAACATATGTTTTGGTTGAGAAAAAAGAAAACAAATTTTTAATAGGCACTCTTAACTTAAAGGCCTGCAACATAACTAATAACTGAACAATGATAGTCTATTTACCAAATTTTCCATGGACGTCTTTCATACTTTGGTTCGCAATACCTTTTTACTGAAAAAGAAGAAAACAAAGCTTTTTGAGTGTGCATAAATATATAGTAATCAAAATTAAAGGGAGTATAATGATTAAATTGAAATTTCCTGTCGGTATGAACAATTTGATAGAAAAAATACTGTTTACTTGTATGTCAGATACATTTCACCTACATGTACATGCATGCAATATTTTTGGAACCAGAATCAGAATTATTGTATAAATTCCAAGGGGGTTGATTCATTTGACAAGTATTTGCCGGTACCTTTACCTTATTTATCGACAAACACATCCAGAATGGAAAATTCTCCAAATCGCCATCATTTTGCAACCTTAGTGTCACTCACTGACCATTTCTACGGAAATTGTCATAATTTATGATCAATGATATCCGGAGAAAAATTTTCAAGGTTTCTGAAGCGAAAATAAGCCAGGCCCTTTTGGTGGTTATGCTTTAGATGGATCATAATATGGTTGAGCTATAACTGTAGAGCCACAAAGAGAATATTCCTGTGAAGTTTGGTTAAAATTGAACTACAGTAGCATAAGAGAGTTTACATTCCTGTAAATTCTGGTAAAAATGAACTACAGTGGCAGATATGTAGAAGAGTTTACATTTAAATAGCTTTCTTGAATGTGCGTAATTAACATTATTTTTCTTATTTATAGTACAAAACATATCTTGTGGGTACTCAAAAGAATGGTATCAATGAGACAGTTGTTTGAGTACCCAAATCACATTCTAAAATTGATGGAAAAAAAATATTCACAATTTTACGCTAAAAATATATATGATCGAGCCGCGACACGAGATTTCCAACAATGTGATACTATGTGCGACCAGCAAAGGCTCGGACCAGCCTGATTGTATGAGCAGTCTGATCAGAGCCTTTGCTAGTCGCTCAAATTTTCTATGACTGTTAAGCTACTGACTGAACACAATTTCTAATTTCTAAGCTTAAAAGGAGGCTGCATAGGCTTTTCTTAGTCTACACTTGTCAAAACACCACATTGTTGGAAATATTACATGTTGCGGCTCATATGAGGAGAGCAGTGGCTCAGTGGTAGAGTGCTTGACTCGATATCAAGGAGTTGTGGGTCAAGCCTCATTGGAAGCACTGGGTTGTTTCCTTGAGCAAGACGCATGACTTTATCTTCTGCCTTTCAAAATGCATAAAATTATATTTTTTCCAGAAAACCTGGAAAAATTCTAGGCTTCACCAGTAAATTAAGGTAAGGTCAGGTTACCCTAAACACAGGTATTTTTTATTTGGCCTAAACCATTGATAACTAACTGTAAAGAATGATGCAAATTTACATGATGGACATCAATTGATCATAATATCTCACTTCCAACACTTTGTGCTGTAAATAGGTGAGCTAATAATCCTCAGGGACAGAAATATAATAACATAACCATATGAACCTGTGCTGAACTTTTCACTATAAAAATTCAATAACATATTCCAAGACATCTAGGTCCATATAAAGAAACTTTTTATGCATAAAATTATGATTAATTTCTTATTAATTAGTTTAAACATACGTTTTGGATGCTCAAAAGAACCGTCTCAATGAGACGGTTCTTTTGAGTACCCATAACATATGTTTTAGTTGAGGAATAAAATTGATTTTTTAGTACAGACTCTTATCTGGAGGCCTGATGATTACACAAACTTGCTAATTAGCTATACATCTTGACCATACAGAAACCCTAAGGCTGCTTTCTGACCCCACGATCACAGTTGAAAAAATTGTTTTGTAATTTTTAAGGGTACAAGGTATTATTACCACATTTTTAGCAGACTGGCACATGAGATGAGGACCTGGATAGAGGGGAGGGGGAGCCTGAAAATCCCTAATCATTAAACTTTCGGCCACTTAACCATATGTGTACTAATGGATTCTTCCTTCTGGTTTGACACAATAAACTTGGGGTAGTCCATTGTACATAATCTAGGGGTGTCATGTTATAATTTAAAAAAATAGTGTATTCTTTGTCTGATGATCTTTTTTACCTCAACAAACAGTATAGACCCTGATGGAATGCCACATTGTATTTTCTTGTAAATGCAACTCCTACTAAACCATTGCACATTGTGCACCATTTGCAGCATCCTCCTAAACCATTGGAAATAGCAATCTTTGCAGGTGCATAGGTCATATAATGTAGAGGGTACTTGGGAGATGTTTGTGTGACTCTCAGAGTCAAAGACTCAAAGGTCAAATAATGTATTTTCTTGTAAATGCATCTTCTCCTTACATGTAATTAACCATAATCCCATTGGATGAAGTAACTTCAAACTTTGCAGGTAAGTAGGTCACATGTTGTAGAGGGTACTGAGCAACATTTTGTGTGATGTTGACCCTAAGTTCAAATCATGTATATTCAAGTAAATGCATCTCCTCCTAAAACTGTTGGACGTCTTTGTGGATTTTTGTTTGTTTGATTTGATTCTTTACGTCCCATCAACAATCTTTCAGTTAAACAGGGACGGGTCTTCCTGGGTTGAACCAATACTAAGCTAGGATAAATGTGTCTTGCTCAAGGACCACAACGCAGTGACACTGGTGAGGCTCGAACATGCGGCCCCTCGGTCTGGAGTCAAGCACTCTACCACTGAGCCACTGCGCTCCCTCGTCTTAGTGGATGCATAGATCACATGATGTGGAGGCTACTTGGCAACATTTCATGTGACCTTGACTCCAAGGTCAAAGAACATCTGAATGCATTTTCTTGTAAATGCAACTCCTACTAAACCATTGGACATAACATCTCAAACTCTGCAGGTACTAAGATCACTTGATGTAGAGGGTACTACGCAAAATTTAATGTGACCTGAAGGTCAAGGGTAAGAAAGCGGGTACATGTATTTGCAATAGACAATTGGTATATCATGCACTGCAGTCTAGTCTTTTTATGTTGTTGGGTATTTATATGCTAGACTGATAGAATATGCATAAAATTGATCTGGGTCCAAACTGCAAAGGTTATCAGCAGTTGTTACTAGCAGGCAAAGAGCAACCAACACACATCATGAATGGTAGAGGGCACATTTCCTTTCATACAGTTTTCATACTTTAGCTACATTCACTATAATGTGCTAATTTATCTTATGAGTACCCTTGGCAGGGACCAAACAGTTTTTGCACTCAGATCTTCTGTCTGAGTGCAAAAAATGTTTGGTCATTTTACTCACTTCCACCAAAGTGAAAACCAAAACGACATCCCTGTTTCTCAAATGATCGCTAAAAAACTCAATCGACCACTAAATTTTTCAATCGACCAGTATTGACCACTTCTGGAGTATTAACAGGGGCGGTTATAACCGGTTAAAACTGCCAGTTAAAACCACCCCTGGTTCGACCACCCAACCTTGCCCTAAACTGCAGATAGCACATCATTCAAAGTCACACCTCCCGCGGCTCGATAAGTACAGCAAGGTAGAAATTCTGAACTAAAGGTTTTTGATCTCTTGAGCTGTGTATTTGTCCAGTCAGCTACTGTATTTTGATATGTGCCAATTAAAAAGAAAGCGGGTCAACTCGGCCTTGGGTCAAGTAGGCCCGGTAGGCCTAATTTATTAGCCTGGTCCTGTAATGCCTACTTTTTCATAAGGGATGCCAGTATGAGGTATGTTCAACAACAGTTTGAGGGAATAATGTTTGGGTCTAAATTATATTGTTGGTCTGTCACTCTTGTATCACTCAGCGGTTCCAACTTCATAATGGTAATAGAGGCGGACAAGAAATATATTTTTTGCGTAGCTTATTCTTATTTTCTTTTTAAACAAGAGAGAAAAAAACAGTGGTACCTTTCATCATGGATCATATATTTACCAATAGGCCAAATTGCTCTGACCAATTGCCGTTGACTAATTCAATGGTTAGAAAACGATAATTGCCTTGTTTGTAAGATATGGGAAGTCAGTGCTTGAAAAGTGTGAAAACCTACATTATGATCAAGATAGCCATTAACTTTTATCAAATGACAATTCCCCCCCACCCCCATTCGATCAATTCAGAGCTTAATTGCAATGTTTTAGTCTGAAAGATTATACATGTACAAACCATATACCATATACGTAACTATAAAACGCTCTGAAAATACACCGGGCCGAGTTGACTCGGGCTGACTTGACACAGGGCGAGTTGACTTATGGGCCGACATGGCCCACTACCATTAAAAAACATGCTTATGTAAGACTCCCATGGTGTGAAATTTTATGTGTACCCAGGCAAAAGTATGCGTCCCAGCATGCGTAATTCTGCATTTCCAAGAGCTCTGTCTTTACCAGTCTAAAATTAGCCACCCCAATCCCCAGCAGCATTGTAAATAAGTAAACCCTAAGCATATAGAACTACAGTACATTGGCGTAGCGCCCATTACGCAGGTTATGTATGTGCATACTAAAAATAGTAACATTCAAGGGAGGTCACCTAAACATAAATGTGGTAAAAATGTTTTCCTAACCATGTAAGGAACTGCTCTTAAAGGAAAGAAAGTGCTCCCAGCTCTCTGGGAGCAAATTCTTTCTGTTAAGAGAAGTTTCCATTTGGAAAGGGACGCAATTGTTTGATCCAGGAGTCTCCCTTTGGTGTGCGTAACTTTTCAACATTCTAGCTACCCCATTGCAATATGAACATATTTAGGTGCAAGCCCACCATAAAGCTTAGTCAAAGTCAGTAGGGAATCGAGACAGTTCACCGACAGGACAGTTCACTGACATGCATTTTGAAGACAGTTCAGCGACAGAATTGAAGACAGTTCACCGACGGAATTGAAGACAGTTCGCCGACAGATTTTATATTGTAATTATGTAGAATGTCCATATTTTAACCATAAGTTGATGTTATAATAAACGAAGGCGCAATATAAAGCCAATAAATTAAGAAACATATTTGATATTGCACTTTGATTTGATTAGACACACCCATGGCTAATGCATATGTAGAGCCATCATTACATTTTCTGTGCGAAAATACATTTTATTTCGTCAACTTTAAATGTAAAACATTACCTGGAGAAAAATAAAAGAAAAAATATGTCAAAATAATACAGGTAACCTACAACCAATCTGTTTAAATATTGAAACGGAATTATTTGCATTGTTGACGAACTTCATCAAACATAAAGTACATGTACAATTAGCCATATGATCACTAGCTAATGTTTGCCTATTATTCATTAAACAGCACCTTCTCAACAAATTATATCTACTTATCGTATCAAATCATAACTCAACAATAATCCTTTATAATAATCAATTATTTTTTCGAGTCATATGTCAATAAACGGTATACAAATGTGTCGGTGAACTGTCTTCGAAAGTGTCGGTGAGCTGTCTTCAATTCTGTCGGTGAACTGTCTTCAAAAACCATGTCGGTGAATTGTCTTGTCGGTGAACTGTCTTGTTCCCATCAGTAGAGACCGGTAAAGTGCAGTGCCAGTCTAGCCAAACAATTCAAGTTTCTATCTTGCGGACTGGACCACATTACCTATTAAAGATGTAAAGGCCAACACAGCAAGCGTGAACTGAAGAAGAAGTCCCAAACTTCCCATGAGGTAGCCACTGTCACAATGAAATTCGGGGTCTGGTGTGGTGGCCACATTGTTGCCACTTTTGTTTAGTTCTGATTCGACCATCATGAAGCTAGACGAGTAAGTCTGTTTGCTTAAACTCGTCTCATGCAATTCATTTTAATTTTCCGTTTTCCACTCCACTTCCCGCTTCACAAGTTCACATGTGACTCATTCCATTAGCAAAACTGAGAATTTTGACAACTGGACAGCAGACCGGTTCTAAGCAAGGCACTTTTACAAGTTTGTGCTCCGGTTCTAGTCATATATATCTGTTACATTGGCTGTGAGTTATCTTGTAAGGATCACATTTTGCTTTCCGTCTGGCCTGTACTTTTTTCAATTTTGTTAGACGAATTTCGCGTCAAAAACGACTTTTTTTTACCGGAAATAGAACACTAATTGGTGCGTTGGTAATATTCTTACTATGAGAAATTATCCGGTTAGTTTTTCATGCGGTACAGCTAAAGTGCGAAATAAAAGTAAGTAAGGGTGCAAAGATCAGGAATCGATACAATCAAGTACCACACCTGACCCAGGATACCAATGGGAAACTGACACTCACAGTTAGACACCACAAACGAGAGACAAGAGGTCAGCCCTTTCCCAGCAGGTGACCACAAAGCACATATAAACAGACGCGCACAAAGACATAGCAAACACAAGACAGAACAAAAACACAAACAATCCACAAAAGAAGTACCGCCTTGGAACTGTCAGTAAAATATTTTACTGGAGGACTTTAACTGGTTTAACGGCGCCAACCTCACCCTTAATTCAGATGTGGACCAAGACACATGAATATTTAGTTTGCATGGAAGACCCCTAACTTATCAATGCATCATCTCCTAAAACATATAAATCAAGATATAACAAGGAGATAAAGCAAAGATAAGGACTCAACAGTAAATAAAACTGAATACCAGAGCAAAAGAAATCCAACAGGTAAACCCCAGGGGCCCAACAAAAAGCCAAAGCATCAGGCCCCTACCATCTCATCAATAGATAAGTCTTTAAGTCGGAACCATAAACTCATAATCTTATGATAGGGAGCATTTTTCAAATGCTAACTGATTTGAGGATTGTGGGTACATGGGACATACTTGTTTACTGAATGTGTCACCAAATCATGTGATTCGCCCGATTCAAACTTGTTATCTATCTGCGTCATCACTTGTCACTGAAGGCGTGGCAGCACAGTGGTTAGGCACTTGCTACTGGTGCTAGAGGTACCAGGTTCGATCCCCGCTCGTGGGGAGGAAAATTTCGTTGTCTGAACACACTTTCTCTAGTGTCGATTTGCAGGGATGACACTAGATAAGTGCATCGTCCTTCGGATCGGGACGTTAACTGGATGTCCTCTGTGCAGGGAAAGTCACCCCTTGTGCAGGTTAAAGAACCCTACAGTAATTTAGATATGGTTTCTTGTAGGCTTTCATCCTGCAACCCGGAGTGTACAAAGTGCACCTGTTGATAATACTTGAAAGAGGGTCTGGCAGCATATAGAGAAAGAAAGAAACGGCTTTTTTGACCTGACCATGTGCGAAATGTTTTCAAAAATGTTTTGGTGTTGAAAATCTTATCATTCTGTCGCTAAATACTGTAATACCAATCAGTGTTATTGTTAAGGCACGAAGGGTTTCTTGATGTCTCCGCAAACGGATTATTTATAGCCATTCAGTGCTTGCTACTTTTTAACAGTGTTTTGAGTAATGCATACCACGTATTAACAAACCCCATTTTTCAGTCATGATGTGCCTTAGCAGACCAGTCAATTCTTTGAGTATCGCACCTGTGCGACTATGACCTTCAAGTATCTATCTACCATTATGTCTTAACCCCCGTGGGGAACATCAGACGGGTATTCTGGAAAGCCAAGTGCTGATGGGGTTAGTTGAAACAAAGTGATAGAAAAGGTGATGAGATGAATTTGTACAGTGTGAGCGGAGTGTTATTATAGATAAAAGATAAAACCAGGGGTTGGTATTTAGGGGGACACATGGATTACCAGGCAGACAACACTGCTCAACTGTGCCAGAGTGGGAAGGGTCGTTATGTTGGCAGGGAAGGCGTTCCATCATCATAAGTCGTCTATCAATGCGACGTTGGTATAAGGGGAGCCAGTTTATGTCCTTCAGCATATCAGTGACACAAGAGGTATATCTGTAATCTCTTGTAGCCCACCTTGCACTGCTTCCACTTTACAAGTGCAAGATGGGCTATATATATATATATATATATATATATATATATATATATATATATATATATATATATATATATATATATATATATATATATATATATATATATATATATATATATATATATATATATATATATATATATATATATATTACTGGGCCCTTTTTAGGGCTCAAATAACCACATAATTCATGTATATAGTTATATTTTGTTAACTATCCACCTAATTTAATGTGTCTTGAAACTCTGATGAAGGCGAAAGCCGAAAGCGCTTAGTTTCAAAAAAAAATTGCACTGTTTTTTTATTTATATCCTTTTATATTTATTTCTCAAATCAATTTAGCATCCTTAACTGGATCCAGTGCCACAAGAAAGATATCTCGTTTGGTCTATTTCTCACCCTATATGCTGTAAATATTTTGCCTCTAGCGAGATTCGAACCCACGACCTCGACAACACCGCCTAGCACTACACCAGACATTGACGCTACCAACTGCGCCACTGAGACATCCCCAAAAAAGGATGTTCAGGAAGCGCTGATATTGACGACGCCTGATGCAGTACATGTCGTATATTGGTTCCTTTTCAATGCATGTCATCTATTTCGTTCGCAAGTGAAAGCCTGATGGATCCAAGGATACAAGTGAAATTAGATAAATATCAGAAGTGCGGAAATATAATTTCACAAACATCATTGCTTTCGAGCTACACAGGATCAGAGACTGATGCAGATTCAGACAGTAGATAAATACAGAGGGATATAGTGAATCAACTGAGCCGATAGATGCTGTAAATATTTTGCCTCAAGCGAGAATAGAACCCACGGCCTCGACAACACCGCCTAGCACTACACCAGACATTGACGCTACCAACTGCGCCACTGAGACATCCCCAAAAAAGGATGTTCAGGAAGCGCTGATATTGACGACGCCTGATGCAGTACATGTCGTATATTGGTTCATATATATATATATAAGTAGTGGTGTGGGGGTATCCTGCTGTTGAAGCATACTCCGACAACAATCGATAACATCTGATAACAACCGACAACAGCCGTCACCAACCGTCAACAGCCGTCACCAACCTACAACAACTGTCAAAACTACCGTCATCAACGAACCATAACATCTGACAACAAGTATACTCTTTGGGTTAATATAATAAGTATTGTAAAAATAAAAAAAAGAAATATATTAAATTAAAGATAAAAATAACATTGTGAATGAGAAAAAAAGCCATGGGAATCTTAGGAGGCCAAAAGTTAAGCATATAAGATTTTACTATGATGGATGGATAGATTGCTGGATGGATGTATTTGGGTGTGTGATGGAAGGACGGATAGATGAATGTATTGAATATGCACATTATGAAAACCGTAACTATTTCTTGGTGTACTGTGTCAAGGGAAAAAACTTATAATTGGGTGAGGTCATTAGATTTTGGTGTTAATCGTATATGCTTAAATCGCAAATGTATAAAAGTAGGAGGCTGCAAAGATCCAGAATCGATACAATCAAGGACCACACCTGACCAAGGATACCACATGGGAAAGTGACAGAAACACAATTAAACATCACAGACGAGAGCCAAGAGGTCAGTCCAAACAGTAACTAAGGTTTAGGTTGGCGCCGTGAAACTGGTTTAAGTACTCCAGTGAAATATTTTTACTGACTGTTCCAAGGCAGTACTTCTTTTGTGGATCATTTGTGTTATTTATGTCTTGTGTTTGTCATACTTTCGCGTCTGTTCATTGCTGCCTTGTGGTCACCTGAACTCTTGGCCCTCGTTTATGGTGTTTGGTTGTGTTTTGCCACTTTCCCATGTGGTCAGGTGTTGTACTTGATTGTATCGATTCCTGATCTTGGCCGCCGTTCTTACTTTACCTAGTGCAAATGGCCTCACTGCTAATTCAGAAAGGGCTGACCTCTTGGCTCTCGTTTGTGGTGTCTAACTGTGAGTTTGTCACTTTCCCATTGGTATCCTGGGTCAGGTATGGTACTTGATTATATCGATTCCTGATAATTGCACCCTTACTTAATTTCTTAAGTTGGTAGGAAGAAGAGGGTGGAAGGCATCAATATATAGTAATTATGTGGACGACAATACAGTCTCGTATAGTAATAGAAACTAGATATTATGAAAGAGGTTTAAGTTCTTGAGAGTGTCACATGCATTGAGTGGCTCAGAAACAATATAATGCAAGCAAATCCATACAAATTTCAGGCAATTGTACTTAGAATGGTTGGATTTGAGAATTGCAAAAATCTTCTATTTCTGAATGGCACAGAGATCAAATTTGAAGACTCTGTAAAACCATTAGGTGCAACCATTGGTTATTTGTTAAATTTTGACCTTCATAAATAGTAAGTGAGTATGATCAGGAAACACCACAATCACAAACTGCAGACAAACCCATGGCACCGCGAGGAAGAGCCACACAACAATCACGAGACACCAGGAAGACAAACTATGCAAAGCACCAGCTCCCCCCCCCCATCAAATTGATTGCAAAACTAGAATGGACATAAAGTAACGTACAACAAAACATAGAACAATTACAGACTCCCACAATGGGAGTAACAATAAACAACAAGTCAACAACAACAGAACCACCGACTTAGAACGGACAGTAGCCTAAGCCACCGGGGGGCTTAAATGCATTTTATTGGTACCAAATCTTTGCCCTAGATTCTGCTGTTGTTGAAGTACAAGATATGTTCAGCTTGCATGGAAGCCTTCTACTTATTGAAATGTATCATCATGGAGAAACACTCTAATCAAATTAACACACTATGATGAAACAAAGAAAATGGCTCACGACTCGCAGATAGTCAGAGCTAAATAAAACCTCAAGTTGAGCAATGGTGAGTTCAGCTAAAGATAACCATCAGATACCAACCCATCGATTAAAGCTTTACGTCAGAGCCATCATAGAGTCTGAGGCCTGATCCACTGTCGTGCAGTTAAAGAGGAAACCATAGCTACAAACCGTGATTGTGTTTAAAACCAGGCATGCAGCCTGTCGCATGACATCAAAGTTATATCCAATCTTTGTATAACGTTTGAAAATCTTTTTGAATTGATCACTGAAATCAGATTTTTCCAACAATTCGTTTGAATTTATAAACTAAATCACCATAAAATATAGGTTCTGATATGCCTTGTTGCAGAAGAGTTTTAACCCAATTTTGTATTTGATAAATAACCCTGAGAGTCTGTCGTAGAATTTAGAAAATGCTTTTCGAATTTTATGGTATCTGTAATAAAAAATAGTAAGTGAGTATGATCAGGAAAAACTACAATCACAAACCGCAGAAAACCCCATGGCACCGAGAGGAAGAGCTGCTCAACCATCACGAGACACCAGGAAGACAAATTAAGCAAAGCAATCAGCTCTCTCTTCCCCATCAAGATGATTGCAATACTAGAAAAGACATAAAGTAACGTACAGCAAAACATAGAACAATTAAAGACTCCCACAATGGGAGTAACAATAAACAAAAAGTCAACAGCAACAGAACCACCGCCTTAGAACGGACAGCAGCCTAAGCTACCAGGGGGGCTTAAATGCATTTTACAGGTACCAAATCTTCGCCCTAGATTCTGCTGTTGTTGAAGTACAAGAAATGTTCAGCTTGCATGGAGGCCATCTAACTAATGCAATGTATCATCATGGAAAACACTCTAATCAAATTACTACACCATGATGAAACAAAAAAAGGGCTCATGACTCACAGATAGTCAGAGCTAAAGAAATCCTCAAGTTGAGCCTAGGTGGGTCCAGCTACAGATAAGCATCAGGCACCAACCCACCGATTAAAGCTTTACGTCAGAGCCGTCATAGAGTCTGAGGCCTGACCCACCGTCGTGCAATTAAAGAGGAAACCATAGCTATAAACCGTGATTGGGTTTAAAACTAGGCATGCAGACTGTCGCATGATATCCAAGTTATATCCAACCCTTATATAACGTTTTACTATCTTTTTGAATTGATCACTAAAATAAGGTTTTCTAACAATTCGTTTGAATTTATAGACTAAATCACCATAAAATATAGGTTCTGATATGCCTTGTTGCAGAAGAGTTTTTAACCCAATGTTGTATTTTACAATCAACTCTGAGTGTCTGTGGTAGAATTTAGAAAATGCGCTTCGAATTTTATGATATCTATAACCTTGTTTTAATAATTTAGCAGTTAAAAATAAGTTTCTGTTGTTGAAGTCATCAACATTAGAAGACACACTAGCAAAACGAATAGACTTCAATTTATTAAGAATTTCACCTGAATTTTAATAGACCAAAATAAATTTTTACCATTTCTTTCATAAACTGTTGTGCAATATCTAATGACATGGTTTTTAATTGCAGTGAGGCAAGAAGTCAAAAGAATAGACAACTCAGTAGTTGTACATGCACTAGAATTAGCAATAAAACGCGACTTATAGGGCCGTTTAAGAAGTTAAGGTAACCAGTATAACGTAGGAAGCTTGCCATGGTCCTCATCAACAAACAACCCAAACTAAGCTGCCATATGGCATCGATGCCTATCAATCAAGCCTGTTAATGTCATATGTTTTTGCAGTGCTAAGTTCTTGCTTTAGGGTGTTAATATAGTATCTTTTTCAAACGACCACAATATTTTAGCAGCCTTATCTGCGGGGGCCAAAACAAAACTTTTAAGGGTGAGGTTGGCGCCGTTAAACCGGTTTAAGCCCTCCAGTAAAATATTTTACTGACCGTTCCAAGGCGGTACTTCTTTTGTGGATCTTTTATGTTTTTGTTCTGTCTTGTGTTTGCTATGTTTTGTGCACGTCTGTTTATATGTGCTTTGTGGTCACCTGCTGGGAAAGGGCTGACCTCTTGGCTCTCGTTTGTGGTGTCTTCTGTGAGTTTGTCACTTTCCCATTGGTATCCTGGGTCAGGTGTGGTACTTGATTGTATCAATTCCTGATCTTTGCACCATTACTTACTTTTCCTATGGAATTCCTGGATCCCTTTCTTCAAGTGTCTAAAAGTAAATTTAGGTTTAGGTGGTAGAAGATCTAAATTGTTGCAATAAAATGAAATTCTACCATCAATAATTTTAAAAATATTTAGTTTCCAACTATTTAAAGTGTATGTTCATGCTTTTTAACATTTAACTTTATTCGCAAACACATATTTCATTATGGGCTAATTTTATTTTCACAGATCATTTATCCATCTGGTTAGTTAATTACAGAAGCTTTTATAGCCCTTCTGGGAGCAGCCATCTTACAGCTATTGGCACACATTAACCTGAGTTAACCTCAATATGCTGGTCTGTCAAATGATTGAAGCGGCACCTTTCAGTCAATTTCTTTATTTCAATATTGGATAATGGGTATTCCGTTTTAATTACAATCAACAGCCAAATCAATGCGAATTAAAATGTAACAACTGTCAAACGAAAAGTATTTTGTTTTTCAATAAGTTTCATTTGATTTTATTCTCTCTTTTTGTTAGCAAAATGAAGAAAAGTGTTACAAAATATGTCGTCTGCTATAGTAATAATTAGTGCTTTAAGACTTAAATTTTAGAATTAATTATTAAATATGGACCAAGTATCAAAATATACTCATCAATGCACACACTGCTAAAAGCATTACTCTGAAACATTGTTTAATTTTTGCCTTTTGACTGATTTATAATTCTGCTTTGGTAGTGTGTAAGCAGGTGGAAGCGATTCCAGTTTTGGTGTGTAGAGATCATTGACCTGAGAATGACCAGACTCCCATTAAGAAGCAAAAGCAATTAATTACAGGCTAATAGAAGGGCATTCACAAACATTTAATGAGGGATTATTCCTGCCATACTGTAATCTCTATAATAAAAGCATTTTTAAAAAAAGTGAGAATTATCCCTTTAAGGCATTAGACTCAACATGCTCTCGTTTACACCAGCGATTACAAAATTCTTGTAAGGCCCCTGCAATTTCCTCACGACATGATTTGAAGTCTATTGGCACATCCCTTACATATAATAGACCAAATTCTTGAATCAGTTATGATTTTTAAATCCCCTGTGACTATATGACCAGCGGGTTGATAGCAATACTTAGAGTCTTTACAATCTCAAGAGTCAGGAATAGAATTTTCGATATCAAAAATAGTAAGTTAGTATGATCAGGAAATACCACAATCACAAACTGCAGACAACCCCTAGGCACCGCGAGGAAGAGCCACTCAACCATCATGAGACACCAGGAAGACAAATTAAGCAAAGCAATCAGCTTTCTCTTCCCCATCAAGATGATTGCAATACTAGAATGGACATAAAGTAACATACAACAAAACATAGAACAAATACAGACTCCCACAATGGGAGTAACAATAAACAAAAAGTCAACAACAACAGAACCACCGCCTTAGAACGGACAGCAGCCTAAGCCACCGGGGGGCTTAAATGCATTTTACTGGTACCAAATCTTCACCCTAGATTCTGCTGTTGTTGAAGTACAAGAAATGTTCAGCTCGCATGGAGGCCATCTAACTAATGCAATGTATCATCATGGAAAACACTCTAATCAAATTTACACTCCGTGATGAAACAAAGAAAAGGGCTCATGACTCACAGATAGTCAGAGCTAAAGAAAACCTCAAGTTGAGCCATGGAGGGTCCAGCTACAGATAAGCATCAGGCACCAACCCACCGATTAAAGCTTTACGTCAGAGCCGTCATAGAGTCTGAGGCCTGACCCACCGTCGTGCAATTAAGGAGGAAACCATAGCTATAAACCGTGATTGTGTTTAAAACTAGGCATGCAGACTGTCACATGATATCCAAATCATATCCAACCCTTATATAACGTTTTACTATCTTTTTGAATTGTTCACTAAAATTAGGTTTTCCAACAATTCGTTTGAATTTATAGACTAAATCACCATAAAATATAGGTTCTGTTCTGTTACTAATTTGTTATAGCTAAAAACAGTACTACGAATAGGTTTATTATACTTATAACAAATGATAGGGGATTCCTTATTTTCAAAATAAGTAGGAATAGAGGAGATAACAGATTTATTTTTAAATATACTGGGTAAGTTAATAAATTCAATCCCCTTGTTGACAAATTGAATTTTGATAAAATGCCTAATATGATTAATATTGGAATCTATATATGGCCGAAGAGCATGTTGAGTGTAACACCAGGTAAGAATTGCTGCATCATAAAGTAGATGAGCTCTATCATAGAATTTATTAGCCTCAATATCAAAATTACGAAGGGAAGATATAGAAAGAGTAACTAAACGTGAAAGGGCCATATTTCGGCCAGAATGATTTAAGATGATACTTAATTCTGAAAGAGTTAAAACATGTTTATTTTTGGGTTTTAAATTTCCATTTTTGCGTTTACCATGAGATCGGTTATTGCGTTTACGGATATCTAAAAGAGAAAAAACGTCAAAATCAGGTAATCTAGAAATGTTACCCTCATGGTAAATATTATCATTAAAACCAAGTGGACGTGGTGTTTGTAATAATTTTATCCACTTTAATTCTAATTTATGCCTAACAATATTTCTATATATTTTAGTGGAATTATCACCTTATATTATCATTTCAACAGGCTGAATAGAAATACTGCTAGTAGAGTGATTAGTTTGTTTGAAATGTCTATAGAGAAAATTATCAATTTTGCGAGGCTTTTTTGTTCGACGATAGTGCTCAGTGGCAGCTAAAAATAAGTTTCTGTTGTTGAAGTCATCAATATTAGAACACACTCTTGCAAAACAAATAAGCTGAGAAATATATACACCATAGGAAGGGGAGGGGGGCGAGGAACATCTCCATCAAGAAATGGGAAATTTACTATTTCAAATTAAAATCATCCCATTTATCATAAATTTTAGAAGAAACTATGCCATTCATTATGGACAAGTTCAAGTCCAAAAACGGAGCTTCATTATCAGAAGGATTCGCCTTATTTAACTGAAGTTCAGTAGGATATATCTCACCTACCATTTGTTCAAAATAAGGATTAACAATATTAAGTAAGGCATCTAAATATCTGGAGGTGGAGTTAAAAGCTTCAATAATATCAGTTTGATTATTGTCTGACAGAGACAACATGAAGTCTCCCTTATAACAAAACAAATCCGCAACGAGAGGAGCACAATAAGTACCCATTGGAATACCTACAATTTGTCTATATAATTTCGAGCCAAATCTTATAAATATATTGTCCAAAAGATAATGGAGAGCATCACACATTTTCTGACATGACCACAATTTATATCGTTTAAGTTGTTCAGAAGTAAAAAAAAAGGCATTTGACCACAATCTCATATCAGCTTTATACTCACTTACTATTTTTGTATCATTACAAGCCAAATAAAGTGAGCCCTCTCTGTTAAATGTTTGTTCAATTAATTCTGTTACTTTTTCTTTGATTAGATTATAAGGCAGTGTAGTATAGAGAGTAGATAAATCATATGTAGACAAACTAGATGCTAGAAAACCTCTTGGCTTTAATTTATCAAGAATTTCACCTGATTTTTTACTAGACCAAAATAATTTTTACCATTCCTTTCATAAACTGTAGTGCAATATTTAATGATATGGTTTTTAATCGCAGCGAGGCAAGAAGTCAAAAGAATAGACAAATATCTGTCTCGAACATCTGTAAAAGGCTGCAAGACAAATCAATGTTTTATTATGTCTTAGCAAATTTTGTCTACTGAAACAAAATATATATAAATCTTTTATAAGATCAAATTTTGCTTCTTGTCCACTTGTATGGCATTTTATTGCTCTTATGAAGCTCTACTTGAAAGAATTAACATGCCTACACTTCATATCAGTAGAATTAGATTAATTGCTATCAAACTTTTAGGATTATCCGTAAAACATCAATGTCACCTGTCTATTTGCAGGACCAAAGTTTTATTAGTTTTCTTCTTCAACTTTACGAAAACCCACAACATCTTTTCAGGCTTGAAGCGATTCAATTGTGATATTAAGAGGTTACATGGTATATCAGATGGTAATTATAAAAATTGTGAGGAATTGTTTCCATGGTGATTATTTTAATAGTTATCTGCCCGCAAAACCAGGGATATTTATTTTTTCAAAATGTTTAGAGTGGGTATACATGTATTAGAGATTTTAGATACCTCATTCCTTCTAAGTTACACAATGATTGCTCATAGTGTGTAGAATGAAACACAACTTTAACATCGCCGATATGACCTGGTAATCAAAGGTCAAGTTCATACATACTTAAAGTTAGTAAGGGTGCAAATATCAGGAATCGATACAATCAAGTACCACACCTGACCCAGGATACCAATGGGAAAGTGACAAACCCACAGTTATACACAACAAACGAGAGCCAAGAGGTCAGCCCTTTCCCAGCAGGTGACCACAAGGCACAACTAAACAGACTCGCACAAAGGCATAACAAACACAAGACAGAAAAAACCCATAAAAGATCCACAAAAGAAGTACCGCCTTGGAACGGTCAGTAAAATATTTTACTGGGGGGGGGGGGGGGGCTTAAACGTTTTCACGGCGCCAACCTCACCCTTAATTCAGATGTGGATTGAGACACATTGATATTTGGTTTGCATGAAAGACCTCTTACTTATAAATGCATCATCTCCCAGAACATATAAATCAAGATATAAAAGGAGATAAAGCAAAGATAAGGACTCAACAGTAAATAAAACTGAATACCTGAGCAAAAGAAATCCAACAGGAAAGTCCCGGTGGGCCCGACATACAGCCAGGGCATCAGGTCCCTACAATCTCATCAAAAGTTAAGTCTTTAAGTTGGAACTGTCATAGAGGCTGAAATCTCTAAGGCTCAAAACACAAACACCTCTTTCATTTTTTTGACCTTGGGTATTCATATTGCTACAATAATTGACTATCATGTGAAGATTACAACAACGATCTCAGAATATGGATAGGATCTGAAAATCAAGGGTCAACGTCAAATGTTCTTAAAATCTGTCACACTGCTTATTAAACAAACTTCTCTTTCTTGCATTGATGGGGGGTGTTTATATTTTGTACAATAATTGCTTATGATATGAAGATTAAAATGAAGGTTTTAGATAGCTGATATGACATTGTGGTCAAAGGCCAAGGCCACACATTTTTAAAACCTGTGCATTGCTCTAAATGCAAATATTTTGACCTTGACCTTTGAATCATATGCCATAGCAGCAGTCTGGAACCATTTATGATATCTTCACACCTTAAGAAATGACAATGAAAGTTTAAGATTACTGCTATGACTCTGGTGTAAAAGGTCTAGGTCAAATACATCTTACACATTTTGACATGATAGTTGCATTGTAATCACCACACAATATAGGAGTGCAGTACGTAGTGGTAGAATGCTTGAGTCGAGATAGATGGGTTGCAGGTTCGAGCCTCACAGGTGGAATTGCAATTTGTCCATGAGCAAAGTAAAAAGAAGGCAAAAATCAGGAATCGATACAATCAAGTACCACACCTGACCCAGGACACGGTATGGGAAAGTGACAAAAATAAAAGAAAACATCGCATATAATAAAGCCAATAGGCCAGCCCTTTCCCAACTGGTGACCACAAGGCTCAAAAAACAGACATGACAGACAAGACATATGAGGCCCCCACCAGAGGGGGGTCTGTGCTCCCTTGATCTCTGAAAATAATGCAATTATCTCCCCAAATCCCTGATAGAAAATTACTCTGATCCCTGAAAGTATTTTTCCTTTGCTCTCTTTGCTCCCCAAATCCTAAAAATCAATTCAGCTTCTCCCCGAATTCCCAAAAATACAAGTCAATTCTCCTTAAAATGTATTTTTCTTTCCATAGGGTTAAACACATACTTAAAAACTATGAAGCTACACACGAGCCGATGGCTTTATATTCACTTTATATTTTACGTTATACATGTAAAGATAGGGCTTAGCCACTGAATACATAATATGATTATTTTAATGAAATGCATGATATATAGCTCACAAATTATGAGGACATCCATAAAATTTTGTTGCTGTAGCTACTTGGTAGAGTAGTTGTGGAGGAATGTTCTCTAGATTTGATTTTTTATTAGGAGCCGCTACTGCCAGCTAGACCATTTGGTTTTCTGGTGGGAGAGGGGTTGTTTTTTTTCCAATATATGAAACTGGAATTTCTTAGACAAAGTAAAGCATTTATTTTTGTAAGCATAGAAAGTGTTGGGTTGTTTTTATAATTGCTATAAGGCCCTATAGGTAAAAGTAAGTAATTAGGAATCGATACAATCAAGTACCACACCTGACCCAGGATACCAATGGGAAAGTAACAAACCCACAGTTGGACACCACAAACGAGAGCTAAGAGGTCAGCCCTTTCCAGCAGGTGACCACAAGGCACATATAAACAGACGCTCACAAAGGCGAAGCAAACACAAGACATAAAAAAACCATAAAAGATCCACAAAAGAAGTACCGCCTTAGAACGGTCAGTCAAATAGTTTACTGGAGAGCTTAAACCTGTTTACCTGCGCATAACTCACCCTTAATTCAGATGTGGATCAAGACACATAGATATTTGGTTTGCATGAAAGACCCCTAACTTATCAATGTATCATCTCCCAGAACATATAAATCAAGATATAACCAGAAGATGAAGCAAAGATAAGGACTCAACTGTAAATAAAACTGAATACCGGAGCAAAAGAAATCCATCAGGTAAACGCCGGAGGCTTTTCCCTTTTTTACATTAATATGACATACAAGGCGCGTAGATAGCCCTGTAATGATATGGATTCAGATTCGTGCTTGGGGTACCCGGGGCATGGCCCAGATTTTTTTTTTTATAAAAATGGTACAATCTGGCGCAATAGGAGGGTTCCAAAATTCGTTATTGTCAATCTTAAAATCAACAATTTTAAGGATAATTTTCCATAGCAGGAAAAATTATTCGCCATATCAGTTACCAATACCAATCAAGATTAGTAAGTTAGCAGGACAGGAAATGCATTTAGAATGCCCAAGGGGGTCTTGGGGGCTTCCCCCCAGAGGCCAAGATTTTTCTTAAAAAAGTCAAGCGAAATGAAGGCTTTTCCTTTAAGGTGAGATTTTTTTTGGCAGGGCTCCCTAAATCCCTAAAACTATGAGCTTGCTCCCCAAATCCCTGAAAATAATTACCAGTGCTCCCAGCTCCCTGAAAATAAATAGACATTCTCCCAAGATCCCAGAAACCCCCGGGGCCACATATGTGCCAGTCAACCCAGTAAAAGCCATCTTGACATGACTTGACTAAAATTATTGACGGGAATGAAAAGGATCAAATCAAACAAACACACCGTAGGCAATCATTCTGCCAAATTTGAATATTCTCTCTCAAGAAATAACAGAGTAGCCCAAAGTATGAGCTGTATATAGGTTTTAAGCAAATGCGATCTTGACGTTGACCTCAAAGTCACATCATGAAACCATGGTTTTAAACTATTTAAAACCTCTAAACATCGATTAAATAGCTTCATGTATGAAAAGATGTTTTTTTTTTGTAAAGTTGAAGAAGAAAAAATACTAAAATTTTGGTATGACTTACAAGTGAGTATAAACTTATCATTTATAAATATTTAAAAATATCATCAGTGTTAGTTTTTATATCTGTTATCTCATAAATAATCTTGAAATGGCTGATTCCCAGCTACATATGGTTTTATAAATATAGTCGTTTTCATAGCATAGCCTTGCTTGGGATGGAATTACCCCACCCACTTCAGCTGAATGTACGACTTAGAAAACTTATTATCTTGATCCAACATTTCATGATATTACAGCGAAGACATACTAGTTTGATTACACAACGTTTAAAGGAAATCCATAGTGGCCGTGAAACATGTCTTATAGACATTTAATTGGTCCTTTCTTGAGAATGACAACCCTGTAGATGTGCCAAGAGTGTGTACCACAAAAAACGGTAAATCTTATTTTGTTACGAGGCCACTGGAGTGTGGAACAGCCTCCTGATTTATCTGCGCAAAGTGGGAGACTTTAAGGTGTTCAGGAGGCTGGTCGAAAATAGAGCGGCTCTTCGTGCAGATGTTTAACGTGCAAAAGTTAAGCAGTTTATTTTTGCCTTCGCTTATGTTTTAATTCAGTATTTTATATCTACTCTGCGCTGTTTTGCTTTGCTTGACTTTTTATTATCTTTTATTTTCAGTTTGCTTTGCTTTAAAAAAGTTCTTCTTTTCATTTTAATTATTTTGTTGATTAGTACTTAAACATACGTTTAGCTTTATAGAGAAGCTAAAATGAATCTGTACGTGGAACTAATCACCTCGATACCTGCCTCTCCTCATGGAAGACAGTGTCGTTGTTATATTGGTTATATATTTAGTCTAGTCTCTGCTACTTATAAAGTTCAAAATGTAATATTATGTTTCAGGTCTGTGATTCTTGTTAAAACGTTATGCAGTCTATTCATATCTATCATGCTTGGCGGCAAAATTGCCTACGGCTAATATTATTCTGTTGTACATTTGAAAGTCGAATTGAAATAAATTTTCTTGTATCTTGTTGTTGATATTTTACGTACACATGTTGGCAGTCTTGGCACGGCCATTTATGGGGTCTACTATTGATTTCGATAATTTTGTTGTTTTTTTTTTCAGAAAAATGATTATTTTGGAGGTATGAACATTTTTGTTGATATTGGGGGTGGATATGGGATTGACGCACCACTTTACTTCCCCCCCCCCCCCCCCCCAAAAAAAAAAAAAAAGAAAAAAAAAAGAGAAATAAATGAAATAGAAAAATATCGAAAATATTTGAAATTTTAACACTCCCAAGAAGACCTAAACTGATCCCATCATGGTCTTGTATAGAACAGTAGATGTTAGGGCCAAACCTACATAGCAAGAAAAAAAAGAGTTTTCGTATACTGGTTTTTGAACGACCCTTGTTTCGGTTTGCGTTGTGCGTCAATTACGCATGCGCAGTGAATGATCATCTGAAGCCAGAAATGTAGATTTGTTTTGATCGAAAACAAATGTTTTTCGCTTTATTTACAGAAATTGATGGGTAAGTTTTGTTTTTCTTTGTACCAGTGACTCTTGTTCTTATTATTTTACGCGTTTCCGTCCATTGTCTATGTGTGTCAAATCGATTTTTAAAGATTTTGCCGGTTTAGTTTGCGATTTGGCAGCTACGAAAATCTGATGTCATCAAAATTCGTGGGCGACAGTAGACCTAAGATTAGGCCTAAGAATGGATTTTTCTGTTATGTCCCATTCTTAGGCCTAATATTTTGGGTCACATTTTGTTCAAATAGCAACACTATAACATTTGACTCCAAAGTTTATATATGGAATAAAAGTCTAGTGAAAAAATTATTGTAATAGTAAGTCCCTTACCTCTAGTTGGTGCTCACACAAAAATATGTCCAAAATATTGAAAATCCACTTTTGTTAGTTTTGTAGCAGCAAATAATGATTTGTTTACAAAAATAGTTCAAAAACACATATGCTGACACAGTGACATCACAGTTTTATGAATGACTGCAGCATTGTGGGTTAATTTGCATGAAGAGAAACCTGTAAGCCCATTGGCTGATGGTCAATTGACCATAACTGTGGGTCACATGACATATCTGATGATGTGGCTCACTGATTCCTGTCTCCAAATTTATAGCACTAAGAGAATGGGAACCAGATTGACCCAGCATGGAAGCTAAAGGTCAGGAGATACATGTGTTCTGAAACTTTGTTATCTTTCTGGTTTGTACACTTTTATGTTTAATTATTCTCATGCATTTTATTTCACTTATATGTGCAGTATTTGCCCTAAGCTAACAGAATATGTAGAAATGAAGGAACAATGGATAAATACTTACAACTTTATTTGTAAACAAACTGTAGTGTAAACAATTACTAATTTTGCTTCTATTGTACACAAATACCATAACCTAGTTTGACCATGATGAAACTTACAAACTAGGTTATGGTCCCAGAACTAGGGCGACAGCAGCTTTAATTTCTTTTTTAAAATATGACACCGCCTATCTTCAAAAGTCTCTAGACTATTTAATTAGTCATTTTGTTTTACTACGTGCGTGTCATCTCTTATTAAAATGAACAGTTTTGCCTCGAGTTTAAAAATGTAACGACGATTTCCAGGCTTAAACGTCATGCTTGACTGAGTCTGGCCCAGCAGGGGCGCTTAAAGGGTATTGCAATTTATAGTATATACAATATCACTATTTTTTTCAACGCTGTGTCAGTCATATATTTTACTTCACATACAAAGCTACTTTGTAGTCTGAAAGATTTCCTTACAAGTGGTATAGAAGTCAGAAGACCCTGGTCATATTCATAATAGGTCCGGGTAATAGGTCCTAAATAATAATAATAATAAAATAGGAAAAACCTTACTTTAATGATCTGTAAAAAGAACCATCTCATTGAGCCTCCACAAAAATGTTTTTTTTAGATATAAGATAATTGTTATTGAAAAAAAAATCAAATCTATCAAGATATGCTTGCATGGATTCATCATAAGAGGTTCAGCAAGGGGTAATTGTTTATCTGTGACATGGATTCCTCCATTTAGCATGGTATTGTCCATTGTATAAAAACTAAGGGGTCACAGGTTATAATTTCCACATAAAAATGCATTTATTTTGCTGAAGATAAGTTGATTTAGTTTAAAACTTTTGTTATATCAAACAGCGTAAACGCTGATGAAATGCTGCAATTCGTGTATTATGCTCCATTGTATACAGAGGGGTCACAGGTTATAATTAAATTTCCACATAAAAATGTATTTCACTGACGATTAGTTTTGTTATATCAAACAGTGTAGATCCTGATGAAATGCTGCATTCCCAGGGCTGCATTATGCCGAAGAATGCATAAGAGATACACATTTTAAACCTAAATATGCATTTTGATATAGGTTTTACACCTATATATATATATTCTATGATCATCTGAAACACAATGGTATATTTCTTTTGCTTTAAAAAAAATCAGCACTGGCTTTCAGTTTAATGTAATTTTCCAAGGTGTGAGAAGGGTTTACAACTTTAAAACCCAGGTAAAAAAAAATATACCAAGATTAAAGTTTTTTGGTGTTGTTTTTTTTTCTTAAATATTTATAGTCAAAGAGGGTCAGAAAAAGATACAGAAGTCATCATTTATACAAGTGTTAAGAGAAAAACCTAAAATATAGGCAGTTTTGCTCAGTGGGTGTAAGGATAAGAAATAAAATCCAAATTCTATAGCCATAAAAAGTTTTAGGTAAGCAGTTAAATGCTGGGTAGGTTGAAAACAGACAAGCTATGTCCCACAAAAAGGACGCCAGGCATAAATGGGTTTGTTTAGTTTAAACATATTTTATTGCCAAATATGATACAGCAATGGGGTTGCGTTGGGTCACAAGTTCTCACAATATCAGTTACGAACATTCCCTTATATGGGTTAATGAGAGTACGGTGTACTACAGAAAACCTGTCTTAAGCGGCCACTCAAAAATAGACAAAACAAAGGTGTTATTAAAAGACAAATGGTAACTTAATGAATGTCGGAAGTATTGCAGAATGCTCCCCTTGGAGCATGCTGCAATACTTTTGACCTTCATTAAGCAATAATTTGTATTGAAAACCAATTTTAGTGTTCTTTTTGAGTGGCCCCTTAAGACAGGTTTTACTGTATCTTTTATTACAGGGTCTTTAATGTTCCTAAGGAAGTTGTAATGGGAACCTGGAGTATATGAAATGCCTAGTATACATGTATTTGACTGTCAAGAAAAGAATCCTTTGATTAGGAGTTAAACACTGAGCTCCTGCAGAATAACAAAATGCAGTCTGACAGCAACAAGACGCCTACAAGTTCCCGTCAGCTACAGCCTAAACATGTGACTTTGGCCTCCACACCATTGATTGGTCAACCACTGGTACCAAGGCTACCAGCGCCTACATCTGTTAGTACTGTTCAGAACATTGGCCAAGTTTTCCGGCAACAGGGACAACAGGGGATGTATGTTCAGGGATTATTTCAGACAGGACAGATTGGAGCCCAAGCCCAGAGAGCCCCTAGCATGGCATTTGGTGTTTACCAGCACCCAGCTACACTGTATTCAGGATCTGTTGCCCAGCAAAGACAGCTTAGTCCAAGGATTACCTCATATCAGGGTACCAGCCCACCTGGTTTCCAACAGGCACTGCCAGGCATGATTTCCGGAGTGGGACTAGCACTTCCAGGGCAGGCTATCCCGGGTCAAAACATGATGCCATCAGGTAAGGCGGATCCAGAAAGTTCAGTCAGGGGGGTGGGTCCTGTGACGTATGCCGAATGTGATATGTGGTTGCCATGGAAGTAGTATCTTAAAGGGGACGGCAACCCTGATGATTTCTATGTTTTATATGAAAGATCTTAATAAACCATGAATTTTGATACCAGCTTCGTCTAAATCGGTTGAATAATGTGGAAGTCATGGGCATTTGAATATTTGCAAATGGACTGTAATGGAAGCGGCCATATTGTAGGCTTAGTGACGTCACTCAGCCTAATTAAATATGCCTAATCAAAATAAAAGACAAACCAATGGATTATTTGCATTTATCTTTACTGAAACATTTTCCTTGTGTATTAAGCTTCATATATGCTGAAACACAGATGATGTGATAGTAGTGATAACTAAAAATTAAGCACTTGAAAAAATTCTGAAAACTAATTAAATATTCAAAATGGCGGCTAAATGTTAGCCATATTGAATTTTTTAAATGCCCATAACTTGCCCATTTTTCTACAGATTTTGATGATACTTGTATCAAAATTAATGGTTCATAGAGCTCTTTCTGATAAAACATACTTATCATTAGGGTTGCTGTCCCCTTTAAACTCCCCATTGTATTATTGTTACACAATAAAGAGCTGATTATAATTTTAGTTTTCCTCTGAAAACATTGCTTTTATTACCTTAATAAAGCTCGATTTAATAACAGAATAACTTTTTAATAAGGCTGATCTCACATGCTATCAGACTATTTTCCTTATACAATTTTCTGACTAAAAAAACTCAGCTTTTTCATGCATAATTCTACACCTCACATACATCTGAGGCCTGATATGAATTAGGCTGTGGAGTTCCAAATGGAAAATCATGTGAGCATTACAGACTGGTTTACAGACCAACTTTATTTACCTCAAACTTCTGACAGCTCAAAGTGGAAACTGTGGTCATGTGGACGCTTCAAGTCACATATGAGTTTTGATCAACAAAATTTTTGAGCGTAAAATTGTAAATATTTTCTTACACACAAGTTTTAACATGTGTTTTGGGTGCTCAAAAGAACAGTCTCATTGAGACGGTTCTTTTGAGCCCCCACAACATATGCTTTCGTTGAAAAATAAGAAAATTATTTTTTTGTTAAGCGTAAACGAGAGCTGACTGTAGTCTACAAGAGTCAGCCTCAGGACATTAGTAAAGAGTGCGTAACGAAAATTTAATTTTCTTACTTTTCAACCAAAACATATTATATTGTGGGTACTCAAAAGAACAGCTCAATGAGACGGTTCTTTTGAGCACCCAAAACTTATGTTAAAATTGATGGGTAAGAAAATATTTCCAATTTTATGCTGAAGATTTTTGTTTATCTAAACCTGTGAAGAGTTGACCGTATTTGTGTATTTTAGGTTTAAAGTCAGCTGCAGAAGCAAGTAAATCCATGAAGACTCCAACCATGATACAGCCCAAGATACCAGTCCCTCTAAATCTGCCCAGGCTGCAACCAGTCCACGGATTTTCAGCCTCTAGTAGCCTCTCAACTGGTACCCCAATATCTCCACTGATACCCAGCTCCAGCGGTCTAGCATCAGTGGCTATTACTCAGCTACCCACGCCTCAGTTCTACCCAACAACGGGGTGCATGATTCGATCCCCTGTGTCGCCACAGTTTCTTACTCCACAACCACCCTCTACTCAGCTGTCTCCGGTGATTCCTTTAAGCCCAGCCATGTTTCAGGTTTGTATATATATATCGGGGCCTCCAGAGAAAAGAGGTGATCAACAATTATTGTTCTTATTACTCAACCAAAACATGTTGTGGGTACTAAAAGAACCGTCTAAATGAGACAGATGGCTAGACTGATGGATAAGTAAGTAAGCCTAAAATAAAAACTTGTGTGTTTCAGGTTACCAGACCGTGCCTTATTTTTTGCCCCCCCCCCCCCCCCCCCCCCCTCCCCCCCTCCCCCCCCCCCCCCCCCCCCTAATTTTTTAAAAGTATTTTTAGGGGATTTCCAAGGGATTTCACAGTTCCTCCATATTGCTTCCCAGTCTTCCCCATGTAAAAACTTTTAACAAAAATAAAAAGAATCCTACCTACCATCCCTATTTTAAAATTTCATGTAACCTGAAACACACATATTTTTTCCTCGTATCATGCTTTTATGCTCTGTTGGTAGAATGTTAGACTGGGGAATGAAGGGTTGCTGCTAGTTGGGGACTCACCAGAATCACTGTGTTGTGTCCTTGGGCAAGACTCTATTCTGCTGCTTAGAACTGGTTCAACTAGGTAGACAGGAAATTGTCCCAACATGGCTGAAAAATTGTTGCCTGGGATGTAAACCATCAAAAACAAACATTTACTCGCTTCAAATAGGGCTCTTAAGCTTAGGACAGGAATGGGAGGGTGTGACATATGGTTTTTGTGTGGATCCTCTCGACATTGGTGTACTGCTTTCGTGTGTGCAAGATACATGTATCTGATGAACTTGTAGATGTATTGGAACCAAATTTGCATGCCTGGGATACAAGTTACAACAATGATTGGGGCATGAGAAGGCATTCTGTCCTTTAGGATCACCATTTGTCATCACTCAGCAAGCCTCGTGATGCAAAATGGTGGTCCTCAAGATGGATTCTCTATTTGCCACTCACACTCCAGAAAGATTCTTATAGAGCATAGCAACAAAGGTTTTCATGGAGAAATCTGAAACATGTAGTTGTTTAATAAAGTTTGAAATGTACCGATATAAGCCTAGGCCTGGCATCTTTTTTTGTAGGACATAGTCTAGAGAAATAATGCAGAACCAGATCAGATGCCACAGAATGGTGGCAGAATGAACTTTTAAGATTTAAATGAAATTTTGAATTAAAACCCAACAACCCTTAAGTTTGAAATGGATTCATCCAATCAATAAAGGAGGGAAATTCCATTAGGATTAAATGGGTTAACCTTTTCTATTATTTTTTCAGATGCCAAGAAATATTCAGCCAAATCAATCATTTGTGCCAGCAGCTAGTCTAGCTCCAATGCAGCCCACGCTTTTCTCCTACAGCCCTGGACAGCCCTGTGGCCCCACCACCAGTCCTATGTCACTGAGCCCTCAAACCCCTACTGGTGTTCTATCCGCATCCCCGATTGGTATATCACCTCAGGGAAATGTTCTGTACAGTCCAACTACACCTGGTATGAGCCCTGTTATCATGATGCAGCCATTGGCAACAGAAGATCCATCAGACCAGCCCACAGATCTTTCATTAAAATCCTCCAAAGTGGAGAGTCATAATAGAGAAAATGAAAAAGAGGTTCACATTAGTCCAGTAATCAATGTGAGCTCTCCAAGAGAGAAAGAAACCGATGCTCCAAAGAAGAAAGAAACAAAGGCTAGTCCAGGTGATAATCCTATCTCACCTGAAGAGAGTTTCAGGGAAAGCATATTGAATCTTAAACAGAGAAGTCCAAGATCTTTAGCTCAGACACATTTGGATGAGAAAGAAGATCCACTTGAGGGAAACAGTTTGACTGTGTCACAGTCTAAGGAGAATGTGTCAGAGCCACAGTCTGAGGATGAGATGAAAGAGAAACAGCAGAGGGATGATAAAACGGTCCAAGAAGAAAAATCAGATGATGTTGAAGATGTTAAAAATGACTCTGGTGAGTTGCACCCTTATTTTAAGATAAATGGAATTTTCCAAACAGTGAGATACATAATGACCTCAATAAATTATTAGATTTTGGTGACCTTGACCTAATTTCCAAAGTCACTACGATCATATAACTAAGAAAAAGCCTTGTCTGCACTCCTATCTTCTGAACCAATGGCCAGATTTCAACCGAACTTGCACTGATACATTATTGTGAGGACCTTAATGAATGATCAGATTTTGGTGACCTTGACCTAATTTTCAAGGTCTTCAGGGTCATTTTACTCTATGAAGTGGGTGGGGGACATATGATTTCTAAAAACTCCATTTAGTTTGAAAGGTCTGATATATATTTTGAGTGATAAGTAGTTAGAATCTGTCCAGAGGAACACAGTTTGACATCATGATGCTGAGTGATGACAAAGGATGATCCTGCGGTACAGATTTTTTTTTTGCACCCTCATAACCATAAAGGACTTGTCTAATTAAAACAATTGGATAAGTAAGTAAGGGTACAAAGATCAGGAATCAATACAATCAAGTACAAAACCTGACTCAGGATACAAATGGGAAAGTGATAAACTCACAGTTGGACACCACAAACGAGAGCCAAGAGGTCAGCCCTTTCCCACCAGGTGACCACAAGGCACATATAGACAGACACACAAAGGCATAGCAAACACAAGACAGAAAAAACATTAAAGATCCACAAAAGAAGTACCGCCTTGAAATGGTCAGTAAAATATATAACTGGAGGGTTTAAACCGGTTTAACGGCGCCATTCAGCTTAAATGTTTTAGTCTCATAATTTTAGATGGTGAACCTGCAGACAACAACAGTGACAGTGAATTTGTGTGGGAGGAGTACCTACAGGAGACTGGTGTCCAGGCTGTACCGCCTACAGCATTTAAACATGTGAGTATCAGTATTGGTATGACTGCACAATAGCTGAATTGGTAGAGTGTCAGATTTGTGTGCAAGAGTTTGGGGATTCAAGTCCTGTGGCCATCTTGGTGTTGTGTTAATTAGCAAGGCACATTATCCTCTGTTTATCACTTAACTCAACCTAGGAATATGTCCAGACATTACAAAAACATCAACTCAATCAATTACCTTCAGTATCCACTATCCAGGACAGGGGGAGGTACTATATATCAGGTTTTGCATTTTAACTGACCAAAAAAAGCAGGATGGGAAGAAGACACAAATTCCTGCCCACCCTCATATAAAATTACATGGTCGCTACCTTAAGGTGCAGGCTGGAGCAACTCATTACTAGTGGTCTTTGCTATTCAAATAAGCCAGTACAGTGCAGTCCTATCATAACACACCTCAGAAGAGGGAGCGCAGTGGCTCAGTGGTAGAGTGCTTGACTCGAGACCGAAGGGCCGCGGGTTTGAGCCTCACCGGCGTCACTGTGTTGATGTCCTTGAGCAAGACACATTTATCCTAGCTTAGAACTGGTTCAACCCAGGAAGACCCGTCCCTATATAACTGAAAGATTGTTGATGGGATGTAAAGAATCAAATCAAACAAACAAACAAAACCCCAGAACTACATGGATATGGATATAACTTTAACATGGTCATGTTGTGGCTCCCAAATGATTTTACCCATGGAATTTTACAAAAAAAATTATAGGAAAATTTCCATGTTTATTTTCCTTTAATTTCTTTGTAAAATTTCCCCATTTTCCTAAAATTTCTTTGTAAAAATGTCCCTTAAAAACACAATTCACTTATATCACTGTCCATTCCTATAGGCCCAAAAGATAGTGTCAAAAAGGAACTGCACTGTATGTTGTCATAGACAATCACTTCAGTAGTTAGTCAAATCTGCCAATTGGTCGGAGATGCACAGGCACAGTTCAAACACATTCTTATAAAAGATATATCTGCCTTGTTCATAGTGAAGCTGCCTACAGCAACAGCACATGCTATTTATTTCTTTTATTATATGACATCGCGTCTGGATATGCTATAATGCCATGCAATAAAACCCATAAACCACTAGTGGCTTACATATTTAGTAACGTTATGTAATGACGTCTATTATAACGTTGCGTAAAAGAGGAAAAATCTTGATGTTTTCACGGCAAAAATGCGCTTATTAAGTATTTGTGATAAATAGTATCTAACACTTATGCTCCTGTATTATTGAATTTATTAAACTTGTTGCGGAAAAGAGATAAAATGCTGGGCAAGCCTTGCATTTCATCTCTTTTCCCCAACTTGTTTTATAAATTCAATAAAGCATGAACACTAATGTAAGATCCTCTATCAGGGTTTGCACAGGCTTGAAAAGTACTTGAATTTAGAGGGCTTTCTTGAAAAGTCCTTGAAAATTAAATCTGCCTTGAAAAGTTCTGGAAAATCACTCAAAAGCTTTGAAATGTCCTTGAATTATACTATTTTCTGTAGGACTTCTAAGCACTGTTGATAGAGACTTAAATCAGTATAAAATTGTTGTGCGCTTGTTTGGTGCAGCATATGCTGCACCAAATACAGGCAAAACAATTTTATACTTATTTTCTAATACTAATTTCTCCATTATCTCAGTAAAGCATTTCTAAAGTAGAATTTTAACACTTAAATCTGTATTGTCTGTTAGTTTTTAGTCCTTGAAAACTGTTGGAGACAGGAGAGGCTTTTAGAAGTCCTTGAAAAGTCCTTGAATTTTACTCATACTTGCCTGTATTTTGACTAGGTTGAGTACAGAATTTTAACACTTAAATCTGTTTTTTCATTAACTTTTAGTCCATGAAAACTGTTGGAGAGGCTTTTAGAAGTCCTTGAAGTCCTTGAATTTTACTCATACTTTCCTGTATGATCCCTGTCTATGTCTTTTTGACTAGGTTGAGTACAGTTTACATAGTGGTTTCGTGAAGGGAATGAAGTTGGAGGTTCCCAACAAATAGTATCTAACATTCATGCTCCTGTATTTATGAATTCATTAAACTTGTTGCGAAAAAGAGATAAAATGCTCAGCAAGCCTTGCATTTTATCTTCTTTCCCCAACTCATTTAATGAATTCAATAAAGCATGAGCACTCATGTAAGATCCTCTATATTTTCAGGGCTTTTTCCAGCAATTTTGGGAAAAGGCCCCTGGCCAAAATTGGGAAAAAATGATCAACTTAACATCAAAATTGGGAGAAATTAACGGCATAAAACATAACAAGGGTAGCAAAATATACCCTCAAGGTCAAGTTATTTTAGATTGTATTATGCCAAGCATACCACTTAACCATAAGTGTTTAAGTATCATTCTGATATGGGTCTTTGTTTCTCATCAGAAGTAGTGGTCTGCAATTTTTTTTTTTTTTTTTTTTTTTTTAATTTTCTTAATTCATGATATTGGGGAAAAAAGTGGCTATTTTTGATGGGAATGGGGTCAAAATTTGACCCCGAGAGAAGTGCAGAAAATCCACTGATTTTTGTTTGTTTTGACTAGGTTGAGTACAGTTTACAGAGTGGTTTTGTGAAGGGAATGAAGTTGGAGGTTCCCAACAAGTGTTCACCAGGCACATACTGGGTTGCTTCAGTGGTAATGACCTGCGGGCCGTTACTAAGGCTACGGTATGATGGCTATGAGGATGATAGCTCGGCTGATTTCTGGTGTGACCTGTCATCATCTGAAATCCACTCCATAGGATGGTGTGCACAGAATGGACAGAATCTACAACCTCCTGAAGGTATAGTGCTGTAAATTCGGTTATTTTCGCGAGGGTTTTATTTTTGCGAAACTTTGCTTGTGCAAAGTTTTGCGAAAATAAAATCCTCAATAAAATTTCCGAAATCATCCTGTCATTTACTAATATAGGTAAATCACGCTTTTGTCGTGAATGTTTTATGTCAAAAATATGTGTTTTAAGGCTATTAACAAAAATAAAATTCTGGCGAAATTTCCAAATTTACAGTATTGTAAATGTTAGATACACTTTTCTGTTTTTGTTCTCGAATTAAATGTTGATTATCAGGGCTGGAACTCACAAAATGCTTGTCGGTAAAGGAAACAGGGAAGACCATGATCAGACTGCTTCTTGAGAAGCAGTCTGATCTGGGTCTGCCATGTTTGTCTCAGCCTTTGCGGCAGGCAACTACTGCTTGAAATTTTAGAACATTTAAGGTAAACATACTTACCTCGTTGATCCTCTGCAAAATTAGGTAAAAGGTTTTGATCCATCAAAAAACATGACCACCAGGGAGAAGTGTGCTGCAAAAAAATATAGGAGGGGACAAATATCCAATGTCCTCAAAAGATTGTGTGACAGTTAGGGGTCAAATTTTAGAATTTTTACCGCTTGCTAAAAAAAGCAAGTGATAATTTTTCTTACTTGCTAAATTTTGATGATCAACTTGCTTATTCACTCCCTATATCGCTAATCAGAAAATTGAACAAATTCAATTGGCATATGTATTTGCAAAATTTATTTCAAATATTATCGCCTTTCTGAAATCACATTTTGGTTATCTTGCAGTGTAGATCCAGATCAGCCAGCTTCTGAAGAAGCTGGCTGATCTGGATCTACACTGTTTTTCAAGCAGTTTATGCAAAATTTGGAAATTAGTTGATGTGAGAACGGCGTGTATTCACTTGCTAAAAAATATCAAGTGATGGTAATTTGAGCTTGCTTTTTGGGTAAAACTACTGGCATTTAACAAGTTAGCAAGTGGTAAGTTTGATCCCTGACAGTGCCGATAAAACAAGGGACAAGTAATGAAAACATTAGGAAACAGATACAAATTTCTTTGGGGCAATGTCTCACTAAACTCACTCGAACAGAGTTGGACATTTGGAAATTTGATGTGTCAAATGGCGCAAAAACTACTCAGCCTTGGGACACTGAGGGAGTATGACATCCCAGCTTAGGAAAGCTTAAAACTCTTCTTTTAAAACTTTGATCAGAATTCAAAACAGAAATGGTTACAAGATCTTTCCAAAAATATGGTACCTAGATGGGGTGGTTAAACATACATGCCCTATCAGAAACATGAAACACATCTGAAACCAATGGTCTGATAACAAATAAGCCTTGTTGCGAAAAAACCTGACTTTATTGCATGCAAAAACAAAGATACAGACCAGTCTGTACATCTGTGCAGTCTGATCAGTGCTTTTGTTATTCACCCTCTTGTTAGTATCATAGCAAAATTTGACTTGTGCAAAAATTCTAGCTTGTCCCAGTAGCTGAGCAGACTGGTTTGAGCATTACCTGGTCACAACCATTTAAGACAGGACTGTGTTCTCAAAATGTTTTTTTTGTTTGTTTGATTTGATTCTTTACGTCCCATCAACAATCTTTAAGTTATAAAGGGACGGGTCGTCCTGGGTTGAACCAGTTCTAAGCTAGGATTAATGTTTTGCTCAAGGATACAACGCAGTGACCCCTGTGAGGCTCGAGCCCGCGCCCCCTCGGTCTCAATTCAAGCACTCTACCACTGAGCCACTGCGCTCACTGTTCTCAAAATGAGACTCAAATAAATGCATGTGTATTTGTTTACTTTTGACTGGAGGGAGATATAAAAGTGTGCACATTGGTGGAGTTTAGCAAAAAATTTGAGTGTAAAATTGCCCTTATTTTCTTCTGGAGAGTTTAAACATATGTTGTGGGTACTCAAAAGAACCATCTCATTGAGACGGTTTTGAATACCCACAATATAGGTTTGTTGAGAAATAAAAAGATAAATTTCAGTTCTGCACACTTTTACATCAACATTCAAGTTGTCTATACACACTGTATATGGGTTTTGATGTGTTCTGTACACTTTGTGAAAGATTATTAGGATCCATCATGAGTGTGATGTTGGGATAGAAAAATTGGTCACGAAGATCACCGATTGTCATCACAAGGCTTGCAGAGTGATGACAAACTGTAATCCCGAGGGACGGATTTTCTATCCCAACCTCACATGAATAATGGATTCTTTTTCTTGCTCACCACTAAATACCTCATTTTATATAAGAAAAGCATGAATAAGACTTCCAGAAAATCATGAATACGCTGAGATGCGACATGTTGATGTAAAAACAACGGAAATCCCGATCTGGTGTGTGAGAAAATTATCTCCAGCATTGGTTCTGGGTACTCAAAACTCAATGAGACAGTTATTTTGAGCACCCGAAACATAAAGAAATTAATCTCATATGGATTTTCACCTTGACCTGCCCTATGTTGAAGACTCAGCAGCCTAGATAAGCAGCGTATTTGCATAAATATGCAATTAAAATCATCAAAATAGCAGTTAAAATCAAATGTGTGCGTACCGAAAAGCAATTCCGTCAATCTGTATGCAATTACATGCGATGTCATTGCGTATCATTTGGTCCAATAGGTTTCCATTTGGGTAATAAACAAATGCCAGTCGGGTATTGATTTTTTATAATAGCGAACGCACAGTATAATTCCAATTTTATGAATAAAATATCGGCATCCAGTCACATATTTTAGTGGAAAATGAAACTTTGCAAAGTGGATGCAACAATGTCAACAAAGGGACGAGATTTGCTTCAGGTACAACGAAATCCTCTAATTTGATACTCTTGAAAGGCAGAAGATTAGATTAAATATGCAGGTACATTCACAATGGTTCAATAAGAAAACATGTGTAATCACTGTCAAAAATGTTGTATAAACAAATATAAAAAATATGCAATTGTTTTTGCAAGTAGGCAATGAGGAAAGCCAGGTCGCGTAAATACCCAATTGACCCAAAAGCTTATCTAGGGCGCTGAGACTATTTCAATTTTATTTTGTAGCTATCAAGTTTAAGGTCCGTGATTGGCGAGAGTTTCTGATGTCAGTACTAACAGGAGCCAGAACAGCCCCTTCATATCTTTTGGATAAGGTTTGTACCTATAACGTAACTTTTAGATTTGTCATTTATTATATACTGACAGACTTTAAAAACGTAACACTAACTTCCCTTTATATCTTTCAAAAGACAGTTGTATCTTAAATTTCTTTTCTTCGATAATGTTATCATGAGTTGGCTTCTTCAGCAAACACTTTCGTTTTAATTGTACAACTAAACTCAACGATGTTATTTGCTCTGTATGAATTTAGTCACTGAAACATTTCTTAAGTAGAGATTTTATGTCATCAAATGTAAGGGTACATACATATAAACATCAATTATGCAAAAAAGCTGTATCACAGACCTGCCTATCAATATGAGAGTGATTCCTCGACGACTAACAAAGTCCATGGCACAAATTTGATGCTAGGCGTGTTTCTTGATTTAAAGAAGTAGGAAATCTTCCACCGATAACAGTTTGTCTCATTAAACAGTTGTCCCCTATCTCAAAAAGTTTACAATTTAATGCATTTAATTCATTTTAATTGGGCAAGTTTTGCATGTAGGCAAGTTTAAAAAAAATGTGACCAAGTGTGACATTGGGGTTCAAAAATAAACATTTTATCAGAGCTTTCTTTTTTGTAACATAAGTTTCCTTATACCCCGAATTTTGACAAATTTTAAGTTTTTTGTAAATAGTATTTATGGTTTTCCTTTATCAACCTCTTGATTAAGATTATTAAGAGATTTTTTAACAAAATTTGTCTATTCTATTCAAGGTCATAAAAACATCAAGTAAATGATTAAGTTCTGAAATTTTGACCTTATATGATGAAATGGATATTATAAGCCATGTTTGGCATCAAAACTGCCAGGTTTAAAACATGTTTGTTAAATTAATGATACTTTATAAAATTTGGCAAGGATTTTCCAGCACCTAGATCTTAAAGTTTTTAAATCTTTGATATTAAAGCCCACATTAAAAGAAAACTCATTGATTTGCAGACCTCAGGATCTATAGAAGAAAACATTATACCTATTTGTGTCTGGATGTCTAGCTTTCTAATGCTGGACATTATAAAAACACTGTGTTATGAAAGAAAATGTTACACTCCTGACATTCATTGCTATTTATTTATTACAAAGATAAAATATCATTTCTTCTGTTACCAAGCAACTGCTTAAAATGATCTCATATCATTTGGGGGTCAAATGACATACAGGTGGAGGTTACCACTACTAAAGCCATTTTTAATGGTTGGGTCAGAAAATATTTACCAGACGACGAATTCACCCATTATTCTTCAGCTATTATGAGAAAATAAGGTGACAACAGCATGATTTAAATGCTGTAAAATGTTGTTTATGAACTGCTTTAAAAGACCAAAAAAGAACAATAAACTTCAGAATAAGCAGTCTGAAGTAACACAAGTATAAAACTATCTGAATTGTTACACCCCTGACCCTAACAAGTATGTTGATACAACAAAATGTATAGACAGTCTATATTTCATACATACTATATATTTCTGAAATTACAGGCTCATTTTGGTAACAAATAGTGTGATGGTATACTATTTTTCACAGCATTATATAGTGCTTTTGATGAAAGTTGATAACTTAACTGCTGTTTATCTTGAAATACTCAAGATCATCAGCGCTAAAAAGCTTGTCTTGATAGAATATTCATCAAAATGTAGAGCCTCCCTACTACTTAGAACATTGTGTACACTTTAAGTTTAAAATAAAAAAAAATACAGCTAAAGGATTTTAACAAACAAAAACAGACTTCAAACTATATCAAATGAACAAAATTAAAAGTTGTTACACTCCTGACATGAAAAGACAGAAGTATTTATCTTGATCCATGAACTTTTCTCATCACTTTACATGACAGTCAGTCTTATATAACGATATTTTCTATTTTGTCATTTCAATTATTATTAGTTTTTACCTTTTCCCTATAATTTTCTTTACTCTTTTTGAAACAGATGTCTTGGTTCCTTGGTCTTGAGCCGAGAAAATCCCATACCCCCTTAAGTTTTCTCATTGATTTCCTGATACAAGAAAGTTTTATGACTGGCTTTCCTATTTTTAATTGATGCTTAGGTCATTCATTGAAAGGCCTCTTAGATTAGAAGGGTTAGTAAAGATATATCTCTATTACATATAAAAATTTCAGGAGTGTAACAATTTGTATACATTATCATTATCAACATGTAAATACATTATTAAGAAGTTTTTATCATTATTTGATTGTTTCATTTGTAAAGCAAAGGAATAATCTCATGGTGGAAAAAACACTGACCACTATCTTTCTATTTATGCATATTTTTTCATACCTACAAAATGGCTATTATATTAGAAATTGGCTTTTTTACAAAAAAATAACTTTCATTTTTTGTTATAGAAGGAAAAAAACAAGTTTCCACTGCTAGGACAATGTCTGCATTATCATAATATTTGGTTGCTTTGAGCTAAAATCATGTATTTCATCACCTACACTGAAATACATGCAACAAAATTACAGGTGTTACACTCCTGACATCATAAATCAGGCTCTAAGAGGAAATTCAATCCTCTGATGCAGCAAGTAAGATTTGCTGATTATCTGGAGTGGGGATGTGTTCCTGGAAAACAGAAAAAATATAGGTATTGGGCAGCATACAGAAAGATGGTGAGAAGGTAAACACAATGTGTTACACTCCTGACATCAGTGGGTTGTTGAATTTGAAGAAACACATACCCATGTGAAGTGAAGTGAGGATCAAAATCAGAGCTTCAGTTGATGTTGCACATGTCTGTTTGTGGTGTGACCAAGTTACATATATGTAGCATGTATAGTAAACTTGTAGCAGTTAATATTGGAAGAAGCATTGTCTTTTTACCTCATGTAAATTTTGAAGGGCATGTCTCCAAAATGACATGTTATATCAATAGGTAGATTATATAAAGAGCCCTGCTTTATGTATTTTATCTATAAAATGTCAATTTATGATGTACAAAAGCTTAAACTGGTGTACTGTAACTATGTTTACTAACATTCACATGGTGAAAAAATGTCACACTAAAAGGGTTACACTCCTGACATTTTGGGGTGGTTTTAATGTCATATCTTTTTTATTTGTCATTTGATTTATTTCAAATTTGGCAACAAATAAATTGGTATCAAAACACACCTTTGAGGGATAAATTTAAATAAAAATATTCCATATTAAGAGCATGGGGATAAAAAAATTGAATGGTCACATTTTTTTAAAACTTGCCCATGTGTTACTTACAAGTGAACACTCTTTAACATACAATCAAAATATTTGTTTTACCTTCTTTTTCAAGACATAAATTATAGCTGCTATCCAAGTGTTGTGTCATTATATAAAAAACCTGGATAATCTTAATATTATGGATTCCATGAGAAATAAAAATAATAATTTTCAACAGTGCAATTATGCACACTTTAAAAAATATAAAGAAATCACTTTATCCAGGGTTCGCCTAGGCTTGCGAAGCACTTGAATTCAGAGGGCTTTCTTGAAAAGTCCTTGAAAATTAAATATGCCTTGAGTACTGGAAAATCACTCAATGATCTTGAAAAGTCCTTGAATTCTTAATTTTCTGTAGGAATTAACACTGTTGATAGTGATCTAAATCAGTATAAAATTGTTGTGCCTTTATTTGGTGCAGCAAATGCTGCACCAAATAAAGACACAACAATTTTATACTAATTTTGCTTCACCAAATAAAGGCACAACAATTTTATTCTAATTTTCCAGTACTAATTTCTCCATTATCTCAGTTTATCATTTTGTAGTGAATTTTAAAACGTAAATTAAGATTTTTCATAAACTTTTAGCCCTTGAAAACTGTAGGATACTCTTTGAAAAGTCCTTGATTTTTACTCAAACTTGCCTGTATGAACCCTGTTATCGGTTGATCAGTCAGTCACATTTGGCAAACTGAAACTTGGTAGAGAAGTACTAGCAATGATCTTAGAATCTGAACCCCTTAAGTAATTGAATGGAAAGGTTGTATTTTTGCCTTTATGATATGACATTAATTTAAACATAAAAGACAAATTGCTCCTCATTTCATCATGAATTGTGTTTGCTATTGCTTTGTTAAGCTGACTTTTAATAGTGTGCTTCTCATAATGAACCTGTCACCATTTAAATTGCAATTTGCTTTCTCATGATGATTTTTCAACCATAACATATGTTGTGGATACTCAATGAGACGGTTATTTTGAGCAGCTGAAACATACGTTAAAACAGAGAGCAGGACTTTACATGTAGTTAAGGGTGTGTAATGAAAAAATGATTTTCTTATTTCTCAACCAAAGCATATGTTGTGGTACTTAAAAGAACCCTCTCCATGACACGGCTCTTTTGAGCACCCGAAACATATTTTAAAACTGATGGGTAAGAAAATATATACAGTTTTACGCTAAAAAAATGTTTATTTTAACCTTTGAGATAGGTAAGAAAATATTCACAATATTACGTTCCTAAAATGATGTCTATCTTGAGCTATGGCTTTATACTTGTAGACTACTGGCACCACACCTATAGACCAGCTGAAGCAAGGTATGAGACTAGAACTACAAGACAACCTGAACCCCCTAGAGGTGTGGCTAGTTAAGATAATAGAGAATGTTGGTGGACGGCTGTATCTTCGACTGGAGGGGGTAGAGTCGGCGTCAAAAGATTTCTGGATGTTCTACCTACACTACCGCCTCCATCCAGTGGGTTGGACCAAGACTGAGGGATATACTTATAAACCTCCAAACTGTAAGTGTTGTTAAAATGACCAAGAGATGCTCCTAACTCACCCTCCAAGCAGGCCAAATTAAAAAATAAGTGTGTTTAGGGTAACAGGTCTGGTAATTTAAGTAGGGTAGGCATACATATTTTCTTTTGATTATTTTTTTCTGGAAAAAAATATATAATTTTATGCATTTTGAAAGGCAAAACGCCTTTCAAAATGCATAAAATTTTATTTTTTCCAGAAAAAGTTCTAGGTTTCACCAGTAAATTAAGGTAGGATCAGGTTACCCTAATCACAAGTATTTTTTATTTGGCCTAATTAGCACACATTTCCCTCTGTCTTTGCTTGACCTCTTAGCCTGGTATTTTGATACCTCAGTGAACAATGGCTTAACATTAAAGTGTCAATCACTGGTGCAGCAGGTGACAATTGTTGTGATAAGTTACTTGATTTCTTGGGAATAAAAGAATCTATCATAAGTTTGAAGGTAGGATAGAAAAATCCGTCCCGAGGATCACCGTTTGGCATGACGAGGCTTGCCGAGTGATGACAAACTGTGATCCCAAGGGACAGATTTTTCTGTCCTACCCTCACAGGAAGAATGGATTCTGTTTTTGTTCACCACTGTTTTTTTATTTGAAAATAAGCGTCCAGAAGTCCCTGCATACGCTAAGATGCAATTTTACATAATGACACCACTTAAACATTTATATATAACAATGATGTCACTTGACGACAATGCGTGTGAGTACCAATTCAACCAATGTATGAAGCCCTCACATGACAGCCTGGGTAAGATAGAATGAGTTAGATAAGATTTTCTATCCCAGGGTAAAACCTGATATCCTTATCCGGTGTGCAAGAAAATAAGGTCTGATATCCTGGGGGTGGGATGGGGGTGTGCATTTGGATTTGCTGTTGGTACAGGTGTGCTGCTTGGGTTTTCCATAATCATCCTATTCATGTATTTATACCCCCCGCAAACTTTGTTTGTAGGGGGTATACTGTTTTCACGTCCGTCCGTCCGTGCGTCCGTCCGTCCGTGCATCCGTCCGTCCGTCCGTCCGTAACGCTTTGTTTCCTTAATAACTCGAAGAGTCATTGCTGGATTTTCACCAAACCTTGCAAACATGTTCATATATGCAAGACAAATACTTTAGACAAAAAAGTAAGGGCTAGGGGCCAATTCTATTAGAGTTATTTCCCTTTGTAGTTCTAAATGGCTTTTAATATCGTGCTTTATGCTTATGCTATTAAAGGCCATACATGGGCTGATCAACTCCTACCACAGCTTTTGATGGAACAATTTGATACTTTGCCTATACAATGTAAACACATTGAACATATGCATGAAGGAGTTTTGTTCAGAAAAAATAATTTTTGACGAAATGACAGCTGTGAGAACTTAGACAATTTTTCCCTTATTAGGCTTTTGTATATGCATAGATGGTGCCTTCATGGGCCGATCAACTCCTACTACAGCTTTTGATGGAACAATTTGATACTCTATCGATACAATGTAGACACATTGAACATATGCATGAAGGAGTTTGGTTCACAAAAAATAATTTTGACAAAATGACAGCTGTGAGAACTTAGACAATTATTCCCTTATATGGCTTTTGTATATGCATGGATAGTGCCTTTATGGGCAGATCAAGTCCTACTACAGCTTTTGAAGGAGCAATTTGATACTTTGCCGACACAATGTAGACACATTGAACATATGCACGAAGGAGTTTATAATTTTTGTTTGCACAGATTCTACTGAAATCTTCTTATCAAAACTAAGGTCTTCTTGTTTGAACTATAACTTGCCAAGTTTTTTCACTGACTCTTACTGTGCGGGGGGTATCTAATAAGCATTGCTTATTGACTTTTTTCATTATAACAGTTTTTAGAAATGAAAACCCTATATTTATGTATAAGTCATATTAATTTGCTTCCTGTAAATGTATACGAGCATGGTTCAACAAGTATTTCAAATTTGCCTGTAAAATTTAAATACAAAATAACACAAGCATACAAGATTTTTTATTTCATACCTTCAAAGTATTTTCTCCTTTTTTTAGCCCTTTGTGTGGCAAAAATTATACACTGAGCAAATTTTCTAATTGGTCACCTTACATTTTTGTGTTGGTTTTGAAAGTAAGACACGATTAATACAAAATCCATGCTTCTATAAATCAACCAAGGCCTTGCTCTCTAAACTCTGCATGGCATTTCATTTAAAAATGACAGGTGCGTCTTCCACGGCCGAAGCTAGAGTAAAGGTACCCTCATTTCAAAAAGTCACATTTTTCCTACAATATGAAATATTCCACAGAGATGCCATCCATTTGTATTTTTTGTATGTATGAAACTGTTTCTGACTGCTGTGATTAAAGGCAAACACACTTTAAATGATTTGCTTTAACCAGAGTCCTCTTTTCTGTTACGTAATAACATGATGACAAACATTACCAGCAGCTAAATCATTAAAATTCAGCTTTTTTCATGCAATTTACTTAGGAAGTTCGCACTGTTCTGTGCGCCTTATTATCGGTGATACGGCATTGAAATTTTCAGCGATTATCTATTTCTACTAGAAGTGACTATTCTAGTTTGGAAATTGAAAAAAATAATGCAAAGTACCGTCAAATTGACTTTTTAAGTTTTACATTCAAACCGGAAGTGTGAAGCAGCAGTGAAATGTTTGTCATCACAAAATGGACAAATCAAGTTCTATTTTGTTTGGGCTATCTTGTTAAGATAAAATAAAATGCATACAACACTTTTTGCGCGAGCTACTAATGAATTTCAAAAATCTCGAAAAATGTGATATTTTGAAATATGCATAAAAAATCTACTTTAGTCAAAATTTCATGTGTTAGGTGTTTTTTGAAGTGGACTAGACCAGTCTATTATCAACTGAAGTTAAATTTGACATAAAACTTCAATCGAAACCATTTTTGAAGCATATTTTTGCATTTTTAACCAAAAAACGTGGATTGAAAGATACCTTTTTAAAATGCACATTTATAGTCAAAAATTCATTTCAATGTTATTAGCGCTTGATCAGAAATAATAAGTTTAAAAAGTGACCAATTAGAAAGTTTGTTCAGTGTAGTGTTGATTGTAATTTGTTAAATCACAGCTTCATCGATTCTGCTATTAATAGTACCTGTAATACTTTGATATTGTTTGTAGGCATTCGAGATAAACATACGGAAACAGAATGGCACGAAATTTTGGATACAGCTCTCAAGGAGAATGAAAATATGGCCTTACCAATTGATGTATATAAGGTAATTAGAGCAGTTTTGCCTGAACCTTTACTGCACATGAAAAGCCCTTTTAGATTTTCATTGAATAGCTGGGCATCAAGGGGTGGATCCAGGATTTCTTTGTTTGTTTGATTTGATTCTTTACGTCCCAGTCAACAATCTTTCAGTTATGCCGGGACGAGAAACCAGTTCAAAGCAAGGATTAAAGTGTCTTGCTCAAGGACACAACACATTGACGCCAGTGAGGCTCGAACCCACGGCCCTTCGGTCTCTAGTCAAGCACTCTACCACTTAGCCACTGGACTCCCTCCCAGGATTTCTGGAAAGTGTTTCAGATGTATAAATGAGGGTTCAGTTTACTGGTTTTACCTCATTTTAGCTCCTATGAGCGAAAAATGCTCAAAGTGAGCTATTGGGATCAGTTGTCATAAACAATTTTCTTTAACCCTTTACTCCATAGGCTATTTTTAGAACATGACATCATTTTCTGTTTTTAGACAACATTGAAAAGTAAAGTTTTTGAATACTGTTGAAAATATGATGGAAAATTAAACATTTGCTCAAATGGAGCAAATGCTCAATTTTCCATAATATTTTCCAATATATGATATTTCAAAAGCGTCAAAAGGTGTTATTATGGGGTAGAGGGTTAAATTGCTCTCCTCCACTACCACTGGGCCTAATTTCACCAAACTTCACAGGAATGTTACTTAGGTGACCCTCTGCAAAAAAAAAAAAAAAATCTTAAAAGAGATTTGATCCGTCAAAAAAAAAAAATGGTGGCCATGGGGCATGGCTTACAGTGATAACAAAAACTTTAAAAATCTTCTCCTCTGAAACTTGTGGTCAGAATTTAAAATAATTTGACAGACTGAAATGATCACTGGATGGCCTTCTACAAAAAAAGCTGTATATAAATTTGATCTGTCAAAAACATGGATGCCAGGGTGCGTGGCCAGTTAACTTATGAACCTATATAAGAAACTTAAAACTAAAACATCTCCTGAAACCAGTGGTCAGAATTTTAAACAATTTGGCAAAAATGGTCAATTAGGTGACCCTCTACAAAAATAGCTAAAATGGATTTGTTCCTCCAAAAAATGCCCACCAGGGGTATGGCAAGTTTCCCTTATGTACCTATATAAGAAACTCTTAAGATCATTTCCTGAAACCAGTGGGCAGAAATGAAAATGATTTGGTGGAAATGGGCACCAGGAGGCCCTCTATAAAAATAGCTAGAGGATCTGTCGAAAAACATGGCCTCTAGGGACACCAATTTTGGTCTTGGACCAACGAAAAAAAATCGGCGGCAACGGAGACCAGTTTCCCTTATATACCTATTTAAGAAAATTTAATCATCTCTGAAACCAGCAGGCCTTCAGATTTATGGTGGGCTGGGGTCATTGTCCCATGATTTCAAAATATGGCCCATTACTTTCCAAGGCAGTGGACCCATCCTTTTTTGGTTGTGAAAAAATCTCACTTTGATAAAAATATTCATTTTACAGCGAGTCCACCAACTCCACAAAACAGAAAGTATATGAAGGTTGTCAATACAGTAAAACCTGTCTTAAGCAGCCACTCAAAAAAGACAAAACAAAGATCTTAATAACACATGGTAGCTTAATGAAGGTCGAAAGGACCCTTGGAGCATTCTGCAATACTTTTGACCTGCCTTAAGCGATAATTGGTCTTCTTTTTTGAGTGTCCGCTTAAGACAGGTTTTACTGTATAATCAGCAGTCAATATGTATTATACATATATGCATACAAGTGTCAATGTGTAGGTAAAGTATACTACCCAAATGTCAACTGTGGTTATTTTGATATGCTTGGACCCATCATTTCAGAAAATTACACTCCATGTTTTGCTTCATGGGTCACTTCGGCCAACCAATCTTGAAGAAAAATTGAAGACCTAAACCAGTGGTCAAAATTGAAAACATTTAGGCAAAAATGGTCACTAGGTAACCCTCTACAAAAATAGCTAAAAGAAATTTGATCCATAAAAACTTTAAAAATCTTCTCTGAAAGCACTCATCAGTATTCAAGTAATTTGGTGGAAATGGTCACTGGCTGACCTACAAAAAAGCAAGAACAAATTTGATCTCCACCATGGGGCATGGCAAGCTTCCTTTATGCACCTATAGACCTATATAACATAGATCAAGATAAGGAAATTTTATTAGCGTACAATTGTAATTATTTTCTTACACATCAATCTAAACATGTGTTTTGGGTGCTCAAAAGAACTGTCTCATTGAGACGGTTCTTTTGAGTACACACAGCATATATTTTGGATGAGAAATAAAGAAAAAAGTTTTCCAATACACACTTTTATCTAGAGGTCTGTATAAGAAACTTCAAACATCTTCCTCCTTTGAATTGAAAATGATTTGGCAGAAAAAATCACAAAAGAGATGATCCTGTACAAAATATCTAAAACGTATTTGATCTGTCAAAAACATGGCCTCTAGGGTGCTCAGCTATTCACAGATCTCACAATTTTCCATAAATCACACATGATTATGCATTTTATATACTTCTCTACAATAATTTCAACCCATAAAGTGCCTCCTATAATTAGCAGCAGACAACAATTTAAATTTTGCCGCCAGTTCGAAAATTACAAATAGGGCATGATATTCCATGAGAATTGTCTGCTGGTAGACGATTCTCATGAAATATCATTCCTTATTTTTTTCGAAAATTAGGAAAAGTGTCGCATAATTTGTCGTCTGCTGCAGTCGTGATTGGCGCTTTAAGGGTTAAACATTACTGAAAGTCTGCAACACATTAACTCAGCCAGTCAGGACATTTGTCATCTGCTAATTTCACATGCTTATGGTTTCAGGTAGCCTATATTGCAAACAATATGGACCCTGATTAGACTGCTCCCTTCTGATCAGGGTTGATGTTCGTTGCTTGCATGAAAAAAATTAGTTTGAAGTGGGCTTGAATATATGTGGCAGATGTAAAAAGCAGCCAACATTTTCAGGACGAAGACATAGTGGCGGGACAAGAGTTTAAGATTTAAATATAATAATTGTATTTCATAGGGCCAGGTAAGCAAATATTTTCAGCCTAAAATTGCGATTATTATCTTATCCATCAGTTTAAACATGTGTTTTGGGCGCTCAAAAGAACCGTCTCAGTGAGACGGTTCTTTTGAGTACCAACAACATATGTTTTGGTTGAGAAATAAGGAAAAAAATTTCGTATAGCACCCTTATCTTGGGGCCTGTATAATTTATCATGATCTCTTTTCATAAGTCTATAAAGGGTAAACATAATGATGTTATTTATATTCTTTTATAGGATCAGATTGAAATCCAGACCCATAGATTTCAGGAAGGTATGAAGCTAGAAGTGATTCACCCAGTATCCAAGAATCACATTTTCCCAGCCACTGTGTGCAAGGTGTTCAATAACAAATACTTTCTGGTTGAGATTGATGACATGAGAGATCCTGAGGAGAGATCCATAGTGAGGCTCAGTTGTCATGGTAACCAGATTGGGATATTCCCCATCACATGGTGTCAGAGCCAGGGGATAAAGCTCAGCACACCAAGAGGTATGTTTAAACATTTGACAAAGTATCTTATTTCAAATGGTGTAGTAAGCACACTAAGCTGGGAACATTTTCAAATTTCTGTGTCACCTGCAAAACATGGCAGACACATCAGGACCATGTCTCCATTGGTGATGGAGTCAGCATCACTTTTGGTTTCTGATTAATAGCTATTGAAGGGATGCATCAATTTCCTTCAAAGTTTACAGAAGGGTAAAGCATTGTAAAATGCAGGTCAAGTTCCATTTTTTGGTGCTATAACCCTTTGAGACTGTTTCTTGTTTGGGTTTGGTTTGATTCTTTACATACCAGTAAACAGCTATGGTCATGTCGGGACGGTCAGTTCACCTAACCACACTTTTTACCTGGGCTAGCTTGACTAAGCAGTTAACCAGTACTTCGTGCACATACTTTCGCTTGAAACTGACAACAACCCTTCTTGAATCAGTGGAAGGTTTTATGATCAGTCTCTGAGAAAGTATGGGGCCAAGCAAGGATTGAACCTGCCACCCCTGGTTCTGCAGTCAGAAATGTATCATCAGCCAGACAGGTTACCGACTGTGCTATGCAGCCTGGTTTTTCAACTTTTGTTTAAACAGGTCAACACATCTGATTTTCCGAATTCTAATTTCATCCACACAATGAATCCATATTAAAAATAGAGGATCTTACATAAGTGCTCATGTTTTATTGAATTTATTAAATGAGTTGAGGAAAAGAGATAAAATGCGAGGCTTGTACACCTCCAAGAAATAACTTTTACATAGATTTCTCTGTTTTTATGCACAATTGCTGACATTTTACCTAATTTCTGCTACTTATAGGTTGGATTAAACCAGACTTCAACTGGGGAGAATATCTGACATATTGTGATGCTAAAGGGGCTCCTGATAGGCTCTTTAATTTGGTAAGTGAAAGTCATAATTGTCTTTAATCTTTGTTTCAGATAAGCTTAATATGGGAGCGCAGTGGCTCAGTGGTAGAGTGCTTGACTCGAGACCGAGGGGCCGCGGGTTCGAGCCTCACTGGCGTCACTGCATTGTGGTCTTTGAGCAAGACACATTTATCCTAGCTTAGTACTGGTTCAACCCAGGAAGACTCATCCCTGTTTAACTGAAAGATTGTTGATGGGATGTAAGGAATCAAATCAAACAAAAACAAAAATCTACCATATATTAAAAAAACACTTATTGATAAAGTGCTAAATTTTATGTAACACTCATTTCTCCATTATCTCAGTCTGCATCTGTGTAGACAGGTTTAGATAATCAAAATTTTTAAGCGTACAATTGTAAATATTTTCTTACCCATCATTTTCAACATAATGTTTTGGTGGAGAAATAGGAAAATTATTTTTTTTTACACACTCTTAACTAAAGGCCTGTGTGAAGTCAAATTTAAAAGAGTAAATGAATGTATATATCTCATTAATTTAAAAAATCCTTGAAAAGTACTTGAAATCCTGTGTGAGTCATGTGCTCATAGTTTTGGTTTCTTTCTTTGACAGGCTCATGATGACCACGAGTTTGAGAGGGGAATGAAACTGGAAGCTGCCAACCCAGACAACCCAAACCAAATCTGTGCCAGTACAATAACAAAGATAGCTGGGCCGTTACTGTGGATCCACCTTGACAACAGTGTCAAGGGCATGTCTACCTATATTGAAGATATTGAATCATTTAACTTGTTCCCTGTTGGCTGGTGTGAGAGTAATGGGTACCAGCTGAAACCGCCAAGAATGACGTTTGGAAAGAAACAACGCAAGAGGTTATCAAATACAGAGTAAGATTAGAATACTTGTTTCTCTCACACTTACCTCTAAAGGAGAGATGTTTGATAGGCAAAAAGCTTGGTGGAATTTCCTTATCTCATCCATACAAAAGGCTTATCCCATCATGCTCGCTTATCATAACAAGCCAAATTCATTGAGCAAATTTATTGACCTTTGGGACTTTCTAGTGATCTTGAAATTTACCTGTAAGGCTTGTAAGTGACCTTGAAATTGACATTCTAGACTTGTTAGTAACCTTGATTTTGACCTTTGATGCTTTTAATGACCTTGACTTTGTCTTTTGAGGTTTGTAAGTGTACTTGAATTAGACCTTTCAGGCTTGCAAGTGTCCTTGAATTTGACCTTTGAGGCTTGTTAGTAACCTTGTACTAGATCTTTTAGTCTTGTTAGTCACCTTGCACTTGGTTTTTGAGTCTTGTAAGTGACCTTGAATTAGCCTTTGAGGCTAGCAAGTGTCCATGAACATTGCATTTGAGACTTGTAAGTGATCTTGAACTAGATATTTTTTTGAGGCTTGTTAATGCCCTTGCACTTGACCTTTGAGGCTTGTTGGTGGCCTTGAACTGGAACCCCGATGTTTGAAAGTGGCTTTGATTTTGTCCTTTCAGCTTTTTAGTGACTTTAAACGAGAGCTTTGAAGCATGGTAGTGACTGTGAATTAGATATTTGTGGCTTGTTAAAGGCCTTTGTCAAGACCAATGAGGCTTGTTAGTAACCATTAACTTAACCGTTTGTGCTTGTTAATGACTTTGAACTAGATATTTGAGGCTTGTTAGTGACCTTCAACTGGACTTTAAGGTTTGTTTACTCAATGGTCCAGTTGAAGGTCACTTACATTGTTAGTGACCTTGAACTGGAACTTTGATGCTTGTTAGTGATCTTAAACAATACCTCAGGGTTGCCACGGTCAGGGAAAAAGTTCTGGAAAATGAAAAATTTTCCAGGTCAGGGAAAAGTCAGGGAATTACATTTTCAGTCAGGGAAATTTAAAAAAAATGAAAAAAGTCATGGAAAAATCAGGGAATTTCAAAATTTTCCTAAAAAGATGCTAGTTAACAGGCTTCTGGAAATTTTTGTTTCCATAATTTGCAAGCAATATTAGAAAAGGAATGCTTCTGAACATAAATTGCAAGCAATTTATGTTCAGAAACATTCCTTTTCTAATATTTAGGGTTCAAGATTTTTCTTCAAAGATTAAATCAGCAAGTTCAAATATTTGTGCAAAATCTTCGAATAGTCGATGGATGAAAATGGCTAAAATTCGCCTTCCAAAAGGGTCTGGAAAACGGTTGAAAGTCAGGGAAAAGTCAGTGAAAAGTCAGGGAATTTTGAAATGGATATTGAGTGGCAACCCTGTACCTTCGAGACTCGTTAATGACCTTGAAATTTACCATTCAATCTTGTTAGTGCCTTATTCACATAGTTTTAATAAGCAATCATTTGAGTATACAATCATGAATATTTGTTTATCTATCAGTTTTAGTATGATATGGTTACTCTAAAAAGAAATTTCTCATCAAGAGAATGATCAAAAGAGCTCTCATTGACACAGTTCTTTTGAGTACCCATAACATATGTTTTGGTTGAGAAATAAGATTTCTTGTTTATCTGTTACAGAAAGAAAGACTTAAATGGAGACGAATATAGATCTGAAACATACCACCATGTCAAGTCTGGAAGTAGTGAAGGTAGGTGGACCATCAGATAAGAACCGGGATAAAGTTTGGCATCGGCCCTCCTCGACTTAGTCCAAAAATCTTTCCAGATATCCGAGACCTTACAATTATTATAAAATTATTTTCCAGTTACTAGCATGTATTTACAAGCAGAGTGGAAAAATGTATGGGTCCTGATCGGCTGGCCAGCTGATCTGGATTTACACTATAGTAACACCTGTGTAAAACGGCCACTCACAAAAAGACCAAAAATTGGTTTTCAAGACCAATTATCGCTTAATGCAGGTCATAAGTATTGCAGAATGCTCAAAGGGAGCATTCTGCAATACTTTCGACCTTCATTAAGCTACCAATTGTCATTAAGAATTTTGTTTTGTCTATTTTTGAGTGTCAGACCGTTATATGATCTTTTATGTTTTTTTTCTGTTTTGTGTTTGCTATGCCTTTGTGCGCGTCTTTTTATATGTGCCTTGTGGTCACCTGCTGGGAAAGGGCTAACCTCTTGGCTCTCATTTGTGGTGTCTAGCTGTGAGTTTGTTACTTTCCCATTGGTATCCTGGGTCAGGTGTGGTACATGATGGTATCGATTCCTGATCTTTGCACCCTTACTTACTTTAACTGTATTTTCAAAAGAGGATATATCCAGGCTCAGCATAATAAGTGGTAAGAACGATAATTATTGTGTAATTTAACGGTATGTATTCTTCCTATTTAATTTTGTCAGACTATTTAAATCTGTACTAGACTCCTAGAAATTTTTTGAATGTCAGAATAAGAATGGGGCTGCTTAGACCAAATGTCTGTAGTAAATTCAAGTAAATGTGAATCCTTAAAGAGGCGGTAATAAAAATGAGTTTAGCACATCACTTTTATAAAGTGCAGGGTATTATGCGTTACCCTCAGTGCAAAAATTGCCTTTCGGTGTCCTTCTGTCCATCTGTATGTCAACCTCTCAGTTCTTCTCTCTATCTTGAACATTTTTAAATTGATTTGCATCATACTTTGCACAAGAGTTTATACAGTAAAACCTGTGTAAAACGGCCAGTCAAAAATAGACAAGACAAATATCTTTATGACAAATGGTAACTTAATGAAGGTCAAAAGCATTGCAGAATGCTCCCCTAATACTTTCCACCTGCATTAAGCGATAATTAGTCTTGAAAACCAATTTTGGGTCTTTTTGAGAGTGCCAGTTTTACACAGGTTTTACTGTATCAGGAAGAAGTGGTAGGGGACTGCAGATGGGTAAATTATGTCAAATAGCAATAGAGTAATTATCAGACATTTATTTTTGGTAGTCAAAAACCATCTTAGAAATGGTTACTTTGATCACACAGAGCATGTGTTTAAACTGATGGGTAAAGAAATAATTTCATTTTTATGCTAAAAATACTTATAATCTGTTCCTCCGTAGTTGTAGCTTTTCTCTGTAAAAGCATTAATCCTCAGGGATTTTCCTACCTTTCTGAAGTCAGGACCAGGGGCCTGTTGAAATTGGGGGAAAATATTTGGATCATCAAAATTGGGAAAATTTGATGCAGTCTAAAAAAACTGGACTGTCATTTTAAAATGGATTAAAAAGTAGATAAGATATTAGCAGTGTAAAGCATCAAATTTTGTTGCTTTAATTGCCCTTCATAAAAGCTTATAAAAAGTTTCATTAAAATGTGAATGAAAACATTTTCATTCACATTTTTATACAAATTTCCATGCATCTGTAACTTTGCTATTTTTCTTCTGATTTTCATGAAATCTTCACCAAAATGTAGAACTAAGAAATTGGGAATGATATACACTGTACACCATTTTGGGAAGCTTTTGCTCATTTTTGAATTCGGAAGGGGTTGATATTTGGCCCAAAATCAGGCTTAGGGAATCCTTGATCCTTTGATTTCCTTTCAGATTCCTGGTGCCCCAAAATTTTCTTCAACCATAAGTGCTTCTCAGGGCCCTTCTTGAGCAAGGGCAGAATAGCGGAGCTCCCTAAATATGTGGGCCCGGGTCCTATAGAGCTAGTGATGAAGGAGGTGCTATCTATGTTGTGCAATGTAGCCTACAAGTCTAGTCGAGTTCTCAAGGAAATACAGCATGAGGGGCCAGCCAATCCCAGCATGCAGCAGCATATGCTCAAAGCCAAGTATGTACAGTAGACCAGGCTCCAAGGTTCTAAAACTTTTTTCATTCTCAACTCACATAGGGCTTAAATGAAATATATATGTGGTTCCTGTTGCCTACTTCCCCTTTTTTTTAACCCTACCCTAAACATTAAAATGGTCTTTGGAGAAAAATACCTAAAATGGGCACTTTTTCAGATTTTGTCACTATTTTCTTTGTTAAATGTTATAACAAAATTTAATAATTTCCCTACCTACCTACCCTAAATTTTGTTGGTATGCAACAGGAACCACACATATATTTCATTTAGACCTAGCCATGAAATTTCAACATTTAGATAACAAAGTACAAAAGAAGAGGCTATTTTCTTGCTTTGAAAATAGATCAGTACACAAAGGCATTTCCGTGCATCCGTTCGTGCGTCCGTTCACACTTTCAAACATGAATATCTCTGAAACCAGCGGGCCAATCATAATCAAATTTCATCAGACGCATCATTGGGGTGGGGGATTGATCGCATTAGGTTTTGGGTAAGATCGGATCAGAACTCTGGTTTCCATGGCAACAGATAGCTCCCATAGGGTTATAATGGGGAAAATCTTGTGGCCACTCTAGCTCCTTCATTTTGGATTTGTTCTTCTTTATTCTTGCAGGTAACAAGGACAACCATAAAATCTCGGATGGGTTCGAAATTCGGCAGGATTCAACCAGGGACTTATGAGTTAGCTGCCATTGAGCATCTGGAAAAATCTCCATAGGCTTATAATGGGAAGAATGCTGTGACCACTCTAGTACCTTCATTTTTTGATGGATCTTCTTCATTCTTGCAGATAACAAGACCAACCATAAAAGCTCGGATGAGTTTGAATTTCGGCAAGATTCCATCACTGAATTCGGAGTTAGCTGCCCTTGAGCGTGCTTAAAATTAATGAATAATGTTGTGACCACTCTAGCTCCTTCATTTTTAGCTCACCAGAGCCGAAGGCTCAGGGTGAGCTTATAGTATAGGACTCGAGCCGGCGTCCGTGCGAGCCTCTGTCCTTGCGTCCACACTTTCAAACATGAATATCTCTGAGACCAGCTGGCCGATTGTAATCAAATTTTATCTGGAGCATTATTGGGGTGGGGGGATTTGCTGCATAAGGCTTTTGGCCTGATCGGATCAGAGCTCTGGTTTCCATGGCAACAGATAGCTCCCATAGGGTTATAATTGGGAAAACCTTGTGACCACTCTAGCTCCTTCATTTTTGATTGGATCGTCTTTATTCTTGCAGGTTACGAGAACAACCATAACGTCTTGAATGGGTTTGAAATTCAGCAAGATCCAACCAGGGACTTATGAGTTAGCTGCCCTTGAGCGTCTGGAAAAATCCCCATAGACTTATAATGGGAGAAATATTGTGACCACTCTAGTGCAGCCATTTTTGGATGGATCTTCTTCATTCTTGCAGGTAACTAGCCCTGCCATTATGGCTTGGATGAGTTTGAATTTTGGCAAGATTCCATCGCTGACTTCGGAGTTAGCTGCCCTTGAGCATCTGAAAAATCAATAAATAGTGTTGTGACCACTCTAGCTCCTTCATTATTAATTGGATCTTCTTCATTCTTGCACACAACAAGGAAACCCATAATATCTCGAGTGAGTTCGAAATATGGCAAGATCCGACCAGGGGCTTATGAGTTAGCTGCCCTTGAGCCTCTGGAAAACCCCCATAGACTTATAATGGGAGAAATATTGTCACCACTCTAGTGCAGTCATTTTTGGATGGATCTTCTTCATTCTTGCAGGTAACAAGCCCTACCATAAAAGCTTGAATGATTTTGAAATTTGGCAAGATTCCTTCACTGACTTCGGAGTGAGCTGCCCTTGAGCATCTGAAAAATCAATGAATAATGTTGTGACCAATCTAGCTGCTTCATTTTTGATTGGATCTTCTTGATTCTTGCAGACAACAAGGAAACCCATAGTATCTCGGATGGGTACAAATTTCAGCAGGATCTGACCAGGGACTTATGAGTTACCTGCCCTTGAGCGTTTAGAAAAATCCCCATAGACTTATAATGAGAGAAATGTTGTGACCACTCTAGTGCTTTCAATTTTGAATGGATCTTGTTTATTCTTGCATACAATAAGGACAACTATTAAAGCTTGGATGAGTTTGAAATTCGTCAAGATTCAATAACAGACTTCAAAGTTAGCTGCCCTTGAGCGTCAGAAAAATTAATGAATAATGTTGTGACCACTCTTGCTGCTTCATTTTTGATTGGATCTTCTTCATTCTGGCAGGCAACAAGGAAACCCATTATATTTCGAATGGATTCGAAATTCAGCAGGATCTGACCAGGGAATTATAAGTTACCTGCCCTTGAGCATTTGGAAAAATCCCCATAGACTTATAATGGGAGAAATGTTGTTACCACTCTTGTGCTTTCAATTTTGAATGGATCTTGTTTATTCTTGCATACAATAAGGACAACTATCAAAGCTTGGATGAGTTTGAATTTCGTCAAGATCCCATCACATATTTTGGAGTATGCTCCCCTTTAGCATCTTAAAAATTAATGAATAATGTTGTGACCACTCTAGCTCCTTCATTTTTAGTTCACCTGAGCCGAAGGCTCAGGTTGAGCTTATAGTTTGGGACTCGAGCCGGCCTCCGCGCGTGCGTCCCTGCGTCCGTCCGTCCACACTTTCAAACATTAATATCTCTGAGACCAGCTGGCCAATCATAATCAAATTTCATGTGAAGCATCATTGGGGTGGGGTATTGACTACATTAAATTTTCGGCTAGATCAGATCAGAACTCTGGTTTCCATGGCAACAGATAGCTCCCATAGGGTTATAATGGGGAAATCTTGTGACCACTCAAGCTCCTTCATTTTTGATTTGTTCTTCTTTATTCTTGCAGGTAACAAGGACAATCATAAAATCTCGAATGGGTTCGAAATTCGGCAGGATCCGATCAGGGACTTATGAGTAAGCTGCCCTTGAGCATCTGGAAAAATCCCCATAGACTTATAATGGGAAAAATGTTGTGACCACCCTAGTACTTTCATTTTTGGATGGATCTTCTTCATTCTTGCAGATAGCAAGTACAACCATATAAGCTTGGATGGGTTTGAATTTCGGCAAGATTCCATCACTGACTTCTGAGTTAGCTGCCCTTTAGCATCAGAAAAATTAATGAATACTGTTGTGGCCACTCTAGCTCCTTCATTTTTGATTGGATCTTCTTAATTCTTGCAGGCAACAAGTAAACCCATTATATCTCGTATGGTTTCGAAATTCAACAGGATCCAACCAGGGACTTATGAGTTACCTGCCCTTGAGCATTTGGAAAAAATCCCCATAGACTTATAATGGGAGAAATATTGTGACCACTCTAGTGCTTTCAATTTTAAATGGATCTTTCTCATTCTTGCGTACAATAAGGACAACTATTAAAGCTTGGATAAGTTTTAATTTCAGCAAGATTCCATCACTGACTTCGGAGTGAGCTGCCCTTGAGCATCAGAAAAATTAATGAATAATGTTGTGACCACTCTAGCTCCTTCATTTTTGATTGGATCTTCTCCATTCTTGCAGGCAACAAGTAAACTTATAATATCTCGAGTGGGTTCGAAAATCAGCAGGATCCGACCAGGTACTTATGAGTTACCTGCCCTTGAGCGTTTGGAAAATCCCCATGGACTTATAATGGGAGAAATGTTGTGACCACTCTAGTTCTTTCAATTTTGAATGGATCTTCCTCATTCTTGCATACAATATGAACAACTATTAAAGCTTGGATGGGTTTGAATTTCGTCAAGATCCCATCACACATTTTGGAGTTAGCTCCCCTTGAGCATCTTAAAAATTAATGAATAATGCTTTGACTACTTTCGCTCATTCATTTTTGATTGGATCTTCTTCATTCATGCAGGCAACAAGTTAACCCATAATACTTGGATGGGTTTGAAATTCAGCAGGATCCGACCAGGGGCTTATGAGTTACCTGCCCTTGAGCGTTTGGAAAAATCCCTATAGACTTACAATGGGAAAATATTGCAACCACTCTAGTGCTTTCAATTTTAAATGGATCTTCTTCATTCTTGCATACAATAAGGACAACTATTTGAACTTGGATGAGTTTGATTTTGTCAAGGTCCCATCACATATTTTTATTTTGTAGTTAGCTCCCCTTGAGCATCTTAAAAATTAATCAATAATGTTGTCACCACTCTAGCTCCTTCATTTTTGATTGGATCTTCTTCATTCTTGCAGGTAACAAGGACAACCATAAAAGCTTGGATGAGTTTAATTTAAAGTAGAACCAACTTTAGACTGTGGAGTTAACTTCCCTTGAGCATCATAAAAATCTGCATAGACTTACAATGGGAGATCTGTTGTGACCACTCTAGCACCTTCATTATTGAATGGATCTTCCTCATTTGTAGGTAACAAGGACTTCCATAAAAGTTTGAATGAGTTTGATTTTCCGCCACACCCATCCACCAGCTACAGAGTTAGCTGCCCTTGAGCATCTAAAATATAACTATATAATGTTGTGACCACTCTAGCACCTTCATTTTTCATTTGATTTTCTTCATCCCTTTAGTTTACGAGGACATACATAAAAGTATGGATGAGTTTTAATTTCAGTCAGATCCCATAACTGACTACGGAGTTAGCTGCCCTTGAGTATCTGAAAACTACACTTTCACCAGGTTTCCAATGCAATTTTTATTCAGATCTTTTTAATACTTGCAGATAACTAGAACCTGCATAATATCATATGTTTTTGACTTAATATCTGGTCACTGTTTCAAGTTCAGAGTTATCTGCCTTTGAGCCCCGTAAATTATGGTGTCTCTAAACATTATGCTGGCTCCATGGTGAGCGATCGTTGCCCATTGGGCTACTTGTTGATTGAATCTTCTTCATTCTTGCAGGCAACAAGTAAACCCATAATATCTTTAATGGGTTTGAAATTCAGCAGGATCCGAAACCAGAACTTATGAGTTACCTGCCCTTGAGCATTTGGAAAAATCCCTATAGACTTAGATTTATATATAAATGGGAGAAATGTTGTGACAACTCTAATGCTTTCAATTTTGAATGGATCTTCTTCGTTCTTGCATACAATAAGGACAACTATTAAAGCTTGGATGAGTTTGAATTTCGTCAAGATCCCATCACCTATTTTGGAGTTAGCTCCCCTTGAGCATCTTAAATATTGATGGATATGTTGTGACCGCTCTCGCGTCTACATTTTCGATTGGATCTTCTTAATTTCATCATCTAACAAGGACAATTATAAAAGCTTGGATGTGTTTGAAATTTTGCAGGATCAGACCAAGGACTTATGAATTAGCTGCCCTTGAGCATGTGGAAAAATCCCCAAAGACTTATGATGGGAGAAATGTTTTGACCACTCTAGTGCTTTAAATTTTGAAGGGATCTTCTTTATTCTTACAGATAAGAAGGACAATTATAAAAGCTTGAATGAGTTCGAATTTCTTCTAGATCCCATCACCTTTTATGGAGTTAACTCCCCTTGATCATCTTAAAAATTGATGGATAATGTTGTGACGAGTTGGATGAGTTTGGATGATTTTGAACTTTTAATAGAACTAACCTCAGACTATTGAGTTAACAGCCCTTGAGTGTCATAGAAAATCTGCATGGACTTACAATGAGAGATCTTTTTTGACCACTCTTGCACCCTCATTTTTGAATGGATCTTCCTCAGTCTTGCAGGTAACAATGAAACCCATAAAAGCTTCAATAAGTTAGATTATCCGCCACACCCTACCACCAATTACAGAGGTAGATGCACTTGAGCGTCTAAAATATAGCTGTATAATGTTGTGACCACTCTAGCGGCTTCATCTTTCATTTGATTTTTTTCATCCTTGTAGGTTATCAGGACGTACATTAAAGATTGGATTGGTCAGAACCCATCACTTACTACACTACAGAGTTAGCTGCCCTTGAGCATCTGAAAATATACTTTCACCATTTTTATTCAGATCTTTTTAAAACTTGCAGATAACCAGGACTGGCATAATATCTTATGATTTTTAATTAGTTCCTGGTCACTGTTTCAAGTTCAGAGTTACCTGCCTTAGAGCATCATTAATTATGGTATCTCCAAACATTATGCTAGCTCCCAGGTGAGCAATCATTGCCCATTGGGCTACTTGTTTATTGGATCTTCTTCATTCTTGCAGGCAACAAGTTAACCCATAATATCTCTGATGGGTTCGAAATTCAGCAGGATCCAACCAGGGACTTATGAGTTACCTGCCCTTGAGTGTTTGGAAAAATCCCCATAGACTTATAATGGGAGAAATGTTGTGACCACTCTAGTGCTTTCAATTTTGAATGGATCTTCCTCATTCTTGCATACAATAAGGACAACTATTAAAGCTTGGATGAGTTTGAATTTCGGCAAGATTCCATTACTGACTTCAGAGTTAGATGCCCTTGAGCGTCAGAAAAATTAATGAATAATGTTGTGACCACTCTAGCTCCTTCATTTTTGATTGGATCTTCTTCATTCTTGCAGGCAACAAGTAAACCCATAATGTCTCGGATGGGTTTGAAATTCAGCAGGATCCAACCAGGGACTTATGAGTTACCTGCCCTTGAACATTTTCAAAAATCCCCATAGACTTATACTAGGAGAAATGTTGTGACCACTCTAGTGCTTTCAATTTTGAATGGATCTTTTTCGTTCTTGTAGACAATAAGAACAACTATTAAAGCTTAGATGAGTTTGAATTTCGTCAAGATCCCATCACCTATTTTGGAGTTAGCTCCCCAAGAGCATCTTAAAAATTGATGGATAATGTTGTGACCGCTCTAGTGTCTACCTTTTAATTGGATCTTCTTTATTCTTTCATCTAGCAAGGACACTAGTAAAAGATTGGATGAGTTTGAAATTCTGCACGATCCGACCAAGGGTTTATGAGTTAGCTGCTCTTGAGCATCTGGAAAAATCCCCATAGACTAATAATGGGAGAAACGTTGTGACCACTCTAGTGCTTTCAATTTGAATGGATCTTCTTTATTCTTGCAGATAAGAAGAACAACTATAAAAGCTTGAATGAGTTTGAATTTCGTCAAGATCCCATCACCTATTATGGAGTTAGCTCTCCTTGATCATCTTAAAAATTGATGGATAATGTTGTGACCACTCTAGTGCCTTCATTTTTAATTGGATCTTTTTCATTCTTGCAGGTAACAAGGTCAACTATAAAAGCTTAGATGGGTTCAAAAATTTGGCAAGATCAGACCTGCGACTGAGGAGTTAGCTGCCCTTGAGCGTCTTAAAAAATCTCCATAGACTCATAATGGGAGAATTGTTGTGACCACTCTAGTGCTTTCATTTTATAATAGATCATATTTATTCTTGCAGATAAGAAGGACAACTATAAAAGCTCGGATGGGTTTGAATTCAGTCAAGATCCCATCACCTATTATGGAGTTAGCTGCCCTTAAGCATCTTAAAAATTAATCAATAATGGTGTCACCACTCTAGTGTCTCTATTTTTGATTGCATCTTCTCATTCTTTCAGGTAACAAGGACAACCATAAAAGCTTGGATGAGTTTAATTTAAAGTAGAACCAACTTTAGACTGTGGAGTTAACTTCCCTTGAGCATCATAAAAAATCTGCATAGACTTACAATGGGAGATCTGTTGTGACCACTCAAGCACCTTCATTTTTGAATGGATCTTTCTCATTTGTAGGTAACAAGGACTTCCATAAAAGTTTGAATGAGTTTGATTTTCCGCCACACCCATCCACCAGCTACAGAGTTAGCTGCCCTTGAGCATCATAATGTTGTGACCACTCTAGCACCTTCATTTTTCATTTGATTTTCTTTATCCCTGTAGGTTACCAGGACATACATAAAAGTATGGATGAGTTTGAATTTCGGTCAGATCCCATGACTGACTACGGAGTTAGCTGCCCTTGAGTATCTGAAAACAACACTTTCATCAGGTTTACAAAGCAATTTTTATTCAGATCTTTTTAATACTTGCAGATAACTTGAACCGGCATAATATCTTATGTTTTTGAATTAATTCCTGGTCACTGTTTCAAGTTCAGAGTTATCTGCCTTTGAGCATTGTAAATTATGGTGTCTCCAAACATTATGCTGGCTCCATGGTGAGCGATCGTTGCCTATTGGGCTACTTGTTTTATGATCTCTGGACTAGCCACTCAAAAATAGACAAAACAAAGATCTTAATGGCACTTGGTAGATTAATGAAGGTCAAAAGTATTGCAGAATGCTCCCCTTGGAGCATTCTGCAATACTTTTGACCTGCATTAAGCATTGATTGGTCTTGAAAGCCAATTTTTGGTCTTTTTGAGAGTAGCTGTTTTACACAGGTTGTACTAAATTAATCTTGAATAATCAAAGTATGACAATAAAATATATTTTAAGTTTTTAACAAATCACTTCTGAATTCAATATTTCAGCAACTGTTTTAAGCACATGACTTCTTAGGGCTATTCCAGAAAAAAAATACCTAGGGGGGGAAGAAGGCAAACAATATATTTTTCTTTGGGTGATTGGTGTGGACATTTTTCAAATTGTATTGGTCATTGGTGTTTAAAAAATTCGGATTACATAGGTAGTGGGGTTTTAACTGACATATGATAGGTATATCAAATGTAATGTTCCTGTATCAATCAAAATATTGAATCCCAATCTGCCTGTTTTTCTGTTGTGTGAAATTATCCAATCTACGCATAAATAAATTTACTTTGTATGAAAATAAAACAAAAGTTATTTTCCATGTTTATAAAGCCGTTACCGCATGCCAAAAACGTTTGCAATATGCAATATTTATAGCAACATGATAACCTGCGAAAACTTTCCAAATGCAGCATCTATAACTAGCAGTGAAGGATTGGATAAAACATTGGCTGTTCCAGTGATCACCCTTGTATTAACAGCTGAGTGGGATCAATGAGGATGATGTCAGACAGAAGAATACAAACAAATAAAGTTGAGCAAGTTGACTTCAAAACTAAAAAGCATGAAGCTTTTCATTCATTGACAGTGACTGTTTTCTGTAGAGGTGTATTTGGAAATGTCATAAGTTCTCGGGTGTAGACATCACAGTATAGAAAATGAACATGACTTGCCTTTTCCTCTTTTTGTACAGAAGCTTATTAAAATAATTCACATGGGTAGACATTAAACTTGCTTACTCTATATCAAGGATCAAACATTTTGTATCCATATACATATCTTGTTTAATTCTAAGGGTAGTTGGTATATGAACCTTTCTGATTACATGAGTGGTCGGTGTCTGTGTAAATTTAATTCCATGGTTGGTTGGGTCAAAAATAAAGTGCCTTCTTCCCCCTCCAGGTATTTTTTTCTGGAATAGCCCTTACTATATGACATAATACTAAGTAACATATTTAAAACTGATGGATAAGAATATATTCACAATTTGTGATCTACACCAATGATTATTAAGAAGTTAAGAGGCATAGAACATAAATCTCTTTATTCTATAACGTTGTTTCTGGGAGTGATATAATGCTATGCAATAAAATCAATAAACCACAAGTGGTTTACAGATTTCGTAACATTGCCTGATTATGTACATTACAACTTTGCATAAAAGGTGACAAAATCTCAACGTTTTCACATAAATTATGGTGATTTTTAATTTAATTTTAATGTCATGTGAAAGAATCTAACATTTGTGCTCCTGTATTATCAAATTTATTAAACTTGTTGGGGAAATGTGATAAAATGCTCAGCAAGCCTTGCATTTTATCTCTTTTCCTCAACTTGTTTAATAAAACATGAGCACTCATGTAAGATCCTCTATGAATTTGATTGTTTTAGGTATAAAGGGAAGAGTTACAGGGCAATAGTTGAGGTTTGTCGGAAAGTCTCACAGCTGGAAGAATTCTGTCGACAGATCTGTATCAAGCTGGAATGCTGCCCCTATCTCTTCAGTCCACAGTTTGTTGAAGACGCTTGCCCAGAGAACTGCATGCAACTTACCAAAACAAAATATAGTAAGTTGAAATAAACAGAATTTTCCTATGGTAGTGAATTTTAAGACTTTTCCATCCCTGTGTTGAGGAGCGTAGTGGCACAGTGGTAGAGTGTGTGACTTGAGATCAATTGATGGGTCACTGGTTCAAATCTCACCAGGGGCAATGTGTTGTATCCTTGAGCAAGACATGTTATCCTCTTCTTAGAACAAAAGTCTTGACATGACTGAAAAATTATTGACTGGGATGTGAATTATCAACACTAACAAATATTTCCCTATGTTGAATTTAATTGAAAGCCCTCTGTTAACTCACACATAAAAGAAGAATTACAAACTTGACAACATAATGTGAATTTTCTTTTTCTGGAAGAATCTGAAAAAACAAACAAACATCAATTATAATTGAAGTCAGTCACATCACGACTGGTAGTGAAATAACGCCATGTATTAAAATAGATAAATCACTAGTGGTTTATACATTTAGTTACATTATGCAATCATTGCCATGTCAACGTCAAATATACATGGAAAAATATTGATGTTTTCATTTCAAAGAAATTTTAAGTGTCATATGATATATAGAATATAACATTCATGCTCCAGTGTTATTAGATTTATAAAAAATAGTTGCCAAAAAGTAACAAAATGCTCGACAAGACTCACATTTTATCTCTTTTCCTCAACTCTGAATAAATTCAATAATACATGTACGATTTTCTATATGGCGTCTTACTTGTTTAATAGATCATCTGAGCACATAGTGCGTTGTGTCCTTCAGCAAGACACATTAATCCTTGCTTAGTACTGGTTCAACCTAGGAAGACCCATCCTGATATAACTGAAAAATTGTTGACTGGGATGTAAAGAATCAAATCAAACAAAGAAAAAAGATGGATGTACGGTGTTGATGAAAAAAGTGTGGATCCTGATCAGAAGCCAGCTGATCAGGATCTACACTGTTTTCAAAAGAAAGTATAGACTTTTGAAAAAGTAACTCACACAGTGCACCTATTAGGTTAAATGTATTGTTGCAGAGATTTTCCAATGTCAATTTTGGGGGCCGACAATTGGCCCCTATTTTCTCCAAATAAGAGATAATGAATCCCAAATTGAGAGCAGTTGTCCCAATTTCTATTACTGCACTGCATTCTGGTGAGAAGTTCATGAAAATTGGACAAAAAAATAGCAAGTTTACAGCTAAGGTAAATGTTCTAAAATTTCGAACAAATAAAAATACATTTTCTTTAATTTATGATCTCTTTTCTCCAACAAGTCAATGGGATGAAGCCAATTTTGCAAAGGGAGGCAATTTAATTGCCTCCCTTTGCAAACTTAGCTCCTTCCCTCAAAGAATTTATCATGAAATCAACTTTCCCAATTTTGAAGATGTACATGCTAAAATTCCCAAATGCAAAGGACCCAGGCCCCAAGGCAGAGATGCCAACCATTCCGATTTTTGCGAAATTATACCGATTTTCAAGGCTAATTTCCCCATTACGATTTCGAACATCAAAATTACGGCAAATGGTACCAGATAAAATAAAGGGGGTTACCCCTACCTCTTTACCGGTTATACCTGATCACTGGTAGTAAAATCAAATACAGACTGGTTTGTGCGTAATTTATTGGAAAAACGTTAATACTTTAGCGGGTAAAAAATTGTGAGTTTGAGAACCCACCTGTGATACAAAACAAAATGGATTCCTTAGTAAAAAAACGTCGTGTGGATGCAGAAATTCATCAGATTATACATATCTTTGGCCCTTTCTGAAGCCAATTGAAGGCCGGAAAATATTATGCATGAAGTTGAAGTAAAGCGCTCAGCCATGCATTTGGGAGAGAGGAAGAGGGTGCTGTATTAGGCGATATTGAACCTTGACTAAGAAATTTGTGTGAGTGCATTTTGTACTTTTATGGCGAAATATGCAGGATTCCGCAAAATGTCCCCAGATTCCTGAAAAATGGCTTTCACATTCCTGAAGAGCGCCATTTAGGGTTGGCATCTCTGCCAAGGTTAGAAAGGTAGGAAAATCCCAGTGTTGTCTTTATCTCAATCCTTACTACAGATTATAACTTCGGCTACAAAAAGAAGAAGAAACTTCCAGTAGGGAGACCCCCTGGAGGACACTCCAACTTGGAAAGTGGGCCCAAGATCCCGGCAAAGAGAGGCCGAAAGAAGAAGCGATTCCATCTGATCCATAAAAAGTCGCATACAGCCCCAGTACAGAAGGAGCCAGAAGAAGGGTCGGTAAATGGAGAGAATGGGGACGAGGGCTTCATTGATGACGATAGAAGTGGAGATAATGATGTCGATAACGATGACGAGAATAGTAAGTTAGGCCAAATAAAATAATAAGTGTGTTTCTGGTAACGCGTCTGAACATTTTAAGTAGGGTACGTAGCAGGGTTAGCATAGACTTGAAAAGTACTTGAATTTACAGGACTGTCTTTAAAGGTCCTTGAAAATTAAATTTGCCTTGAAAAGTACTTGAAAAACACTCAAAGGCCTTGAAAAGTACTTGAATTTTACCATTTACAGGAGGATTCAACACTGTCTTTGGAGACCTTAATCAGTATAAACTTGTGGTGCCTTTATTTGGTGCAGCATATGCTTCACCAAATAAAGGCACCACAATTTTATACTAATTATCTAAAATTTATATCTTAAGTAATGCAGTCTAGCATTTAAAAAATAGAATTTTAATGTGTCATCAGTATTTTTCATAAATTTTCAGTCCTTGAAAAAAGAATGAAAGTCTTGAGAAGTCCTTGAAAAGTCCTTGAATTTTACACAAACTTGCCTGTATGAACCTTGGGTAGGCACACATATTTTTTTAATTATTTTATTCTGGATAAAAATTATAATTTTATGCATTTTGAAAGGCATTTCACCTTTCAAAATGCACAAAATTGTATTATTTTTTTTTCGGAAAACCTGAAAAAATTTCTAGGCTTCCCCAGTAAATTTAGGTAGGGTTGGGTTACCCTAAACACAATTATTTTTTTATTTGACCATACTTATGTTTATGGATTGCAGTCATGTTGAATACAGGCCTTAAGATATGAGAGGGTAATTAAAAAATAGTTTCTTATTTCTCAACCAATAAATATGTTGTGGGTACTCAAAAGAACCATCTTTTTAGCACCTAAAACAAATGAATAAACTGATGGATAAGATGATATTCACCATTTTAAGTGACAATGATTTGTTAATATGGACCTTGTGAGTATTTATCCAACAGGGAAATACTGTAGCCTTGACATTGATTAACCAAATTAGCCACTATATGGGATTTCCAACAATGTGGTATACACAGTCTGATCAGAGCCTTTGCTGGTTGCTTGATTATTTTATGACTGTTAAGCTACTGACAGAACATAATTTGGAGTTTCTAAGCTTAAAGGGAGGCTGCTTAAGCTCATCTGAGTCTACACTTGTCAAAATGCCACATTGTTGGAACTCACATGTCATGGCTCAAATACTGTGTACTCTGAAATAATAGGCATCTGGACAAATCTTCTTATCTGATTTTATATGTTGACATGGCCCATTTTATTTTAGAGTCCATAACGCCATCCAAGAAGAGAAAATATACTCATCACATTTCAGCTCCCTTTGACATCCAGACAAGGGGAGCTAAACTACCTCGCTATTATATATCTGATTTTGTTTCAGGGTCCATAACTCCATCCATGAAAAGAAAATATACTCATCACATTCCAGCCCCCTCTGACATCCAGACAAGGGGAGCTAAACTACCTCGCTATTATATATCTGATTTTGTTTCAGGGTCCATAACTCCTTCCAAGAAGAGAAAATATACTCATCACATTCCAGCTCCCTCTGACATCCAGACAAGGGGAGCTAAACTACCTCGCTACAGCTTTGAAAGAAAAACTCACAAGAAAATACTCTTAAGCCATTCTAGTCCACCACAGAGAGCCAAACCAAAACTAGAGTTACCTGCAGGTTCCTTGGTATGTTTTATTGACGAAATGAAATGAGCCACGTCACGTGATTTCCAACAATGTGGCATTTTGACAAGTGTAGACTCAGACGAGCCTGTGCAGCCTCATTTTAAGCTTAGAAACTTCAAATGCTGTTCAGCCAGTAGCTGAACATTCATAGAATATTCAAGTGACTTGCAAAGGCTCTGATCTGACTGAGCGTATGCACAGGTTGGTCTGAGCCTTTGCTGGTCGCACATTTTTGGAAATCTCATGTCGCGGCTCAAATGCAGATTCAGGCCCCAGATAAGAGTACATAACTGAAAATTATTTTCTTATTTCAAAACCAAAACATATGTTGTGGGTACTCAAAAGAACGGTCTCAATGAGACGGTTCTTTTGAGCACCCAAAGCACATGTTTAAACTGATAGATTAGAAAATAATCACACTTTTACCCTGACATTTTTTTGCTAAACTGGCCCTTTGAGATTTACAGCTTCCACTGAATGATGTAAAAGATTAGACTGTTTTAATGTCTATGAAGCTCGAAGAGCTGCTGGGAGACAATAAAAAGCTAAAAAAAATCACCATCTAGTGCAAGTTTAGAATCTGAATTTTAATTTTTATAATTACAATTACAGTAAAACCTGTGTAAAACGTCCACACTCAAAATGACCGAAAATTGGTTTTCAAGACCAATTATTGCTTAATGCAGGTCAAAAGTATTGCAGAATGCTCCATAGGGGAGCATTCTGCAATACTTTCAACCTTCATTAAGCTACCATTTGTCATTATGATATCTGTTTTGTCTATTTATGAGTGGCCGTTTTACACAGGTTTTACTGTACAATCAAATATACCCAACAAGTGTACACCAAAATCTGTTTGTTACCCATATACAATGGTTTATTTTGTTTTTAACATGTTGTTGGAACAGCCAGCTAGTGAAGAGTTTTCACATCGTCATAGAGATACTTGGATGACATCAAGCAAACGTTGATAAACAAGGAAGGTATTGGCTGATGTAAATCTTGAACTTCCTAATGGTGCATACCTAATCATGTGATTGTTCAATGCTTTGGATAAAGAAATGCAAACAGCTGAAATATTGGGTTTTATCTGAGGCAACTACATTGGAAATTATTAAGCAAGCACCTGCCTTAAGCAAGCATTTTTGTCACTTCCTTGGGTGTCTTCTTAAGACAGGGCTGACTGTATGTCACATCCTAACTGTGTTTGCCAAAAGTAAAGGATCTAGCGGGTCTGCGCTTATGATTGGTTGCTTGACAATGAGATAGGTTCCAAAATCTCATGTACTTGCTTATATACAGTGCAGTTATGTTACCACGGATTTCATTCCTGATATATATCATGCTGCACATTAATAATGTTGATGAGCAAAGTATTTATAGAATTTTGAGTCATCTTACACATACTCCAATGTGTGTAGACAGAAGTACTAATGAGCTGCGACATTAGGTTTCCAACAATGTGGTATGTGTGACCAGCAACGACTCAGATCAGCCTGCGCATATGTGCAGTCTGATCAGAGTCTTTGCTAGCGGCTTGAGTATTCTATGATTGTTAAGCTACTGACTGAACACCATTTGGAGTTTCTAAGCCTAAAAGCAGGCTGCAGAGGCTTGTCCGAGTCTACACTTGTCAAAATGCCACATTGTTGGAAATCTCATGCACTGGCTCATGAGCCAGTGCATGAGATTTCCAACAATGTGGTATGTGCAACCAGAAAAACCTCAGATCAGCCTGCGCATATGGGCAGTCTGATCAGAGCCTTTGCTAGTCACTTGAGTATTCTGTGATTGTTAAGCTACTGACTGAACACCATTTGGAGTTTCTAAGCTTAACAGGAGGCTGCAGAGGCCCGTCCAAGTCTACACTTGTCAAAATGTTGGAAATCTCATGCCATGGCTCAATTTATTTTTCTTGCAGCCTCCCTTATTAACTAAAGAGGTGTACCCAAAGTTACCCAAGGATGATGATCTCCACACGGACACTAATCCACTCTACTGGTCGATAGATGATGTGATCACCTTTCTTAAGACAACTGATTGTAGCCATCTTGCTAGGATAATTAAAGAACAGGTGTGTTTCCTTTCTCACAAGCATACTCAACCCTTACATTACTAAACCCAGATATATTTTAGACAAGTTGCCTGTATGAACCCTGTAGAGCTATCAGTGTTCAAGTGATCAAGGTTTTACTGTATTCGTTCTTGCAGCCCCCCTATTAACTATAGTGTTTTCCTTCTGCCAAGCATACCTCAAACCTTGACATGCTAAACCCAGATATAATGTTTTGAAAACAGTGTGGATCCAGATCAGCTGGCTTCTCAGAAGCCAGCTGATGAGGATCTACACTGTTTTCCACTCTGCTGTAAATACATGCTTATAAATTGAATTCTGCAAGTTAATTGGAGAAAAGTGAGGAAGAGTGTAGCATATAAAAATATCCAGCATGATAAAGGTTAAGAATTGCCCCAGGATGGGGCTAGAATTTAAAATCTATTTTTTATATGAGAACAGTAAGAGCATCGACTGTGGGATTATATGCCTTACAGAATGGGTCAGTAGATCCAGGGGTCGCGAGTTCGATCCCGGCCTGATCTGATACTTTAGTGGAGATTGATCATGAAATAACTTCTAAGGTCATTCTCTTCCTTCCGCTGAATCAAGAAGGGTTGTTGTCAGTTACAAGCGAAAGTATGTGCACGAAGTACTGGGTAAGTTAGTCAAGCTTGACTAGGAAAAGTTTGGTTAGGTGAACTGCCTGTCTCAACATAGCTGTTGTCTGGGATGTAAAAGCATCATAGCAAACAAAAACATGCATCACAAGGCACGTTTTTATAGTTAGGAAGGTCTTTATCAAATAAACTTTTTGGAGACCTGTCCTTTGTTGGATTTACAAAATTATGTAAAAAAGTTTAAACCTCGGGCAGCACTTCCCTCCTAAATTGCTAATTTTCTGCCATAAAAATAGTGTTAAAAATTGCCATTGCTGGTATCTATTATATAGATTGTTTAATAAATACCAATACAAAAGAACAGAGGAAAATTAGATGCACCTTAATTATTATCATTACTTTTAAGCATGAGCTGGAAATGTGTTGTATACTGACGGACTTTAAAAACGCAACACTTGGATAACAGCTTTAATTTATGTCTCGAAAAAAAAGGCAGAACAATAATTTTGATTGTATGTTAAAGAGCATTCACTTGTAAGTAAAACATGGAAAACTTATCCAACTAAGATGAATTTAATGCATTGAAATGTACTCTTTTTGAGATAGGGGTCAACTGTTTCATGTGACCTAATGTTATGAATGGAAGATTCCTTACTTCTTTAAATCAAGAAACACTAGAAGCATCAAATATGTATCATGGACTTCGTTAGTCATCGAGCAATCACTCTTATATTGATTGGCAGGTCTGCGATACAGCTTATTTGTGTATCTGACGTTTATCTGGGTGTACCCTTTCATTCAATAGCTTAAAATCTCCTCTACTTAAGAAATGTTTAAATGGCTAAACTCATACGGAGCAAAAATCGTCGTCCAGTTTAGTTGTACAATTAAAACTTAAGTGTTTGCTGAAGAAGCCAACTCATAGTGACCTTATCAAAGCAAAGGAAGTTTACATTCAACAGTCTTTTGGAAGATATAAGAGGAAGTTAGTGTTGCATAATTAAAGTCCGTTAGTATATATTCTTAATTTTTGTTTCAACAGGAAATAGACGGGCAGGCCCTTCTGTTAATGTCACTACCAACCATTCAGGAACATCTTGATCTCAAACTAGGACCCGCTGTCAAACTGTGTCATCAGGTAGAGAGGGTCAAACTGGTCTTCTTTGAAAAATTTGCCAAATAAACTTTAGTCAGAAAAAATGGGTGAGAATGTATTAATAGAAATATGAGGTTTTGTTTATGATGCAAAAATGACATTAGGTCAGTCTGTGTGATATTGGTACTGTCCTGCCAGCCAAGAGTGACAGTGACGTCATGTTGTGTTTTACAAAGTTATCAGAGATTTAAGATCATTAGATCACTTGTGTATTAATCCTATCCACAGGATAGGATTAATACACAAGTGATCTGTCTATTTGCGTAAGCACAAGCGAATTGTAAAAGTTAATGTTTTTAACTTCACTTAACAATTGTAAACAAAATATTACATCACTGTCACTCTTTGTTGATCAAATAGGCATATTATTTCTTAAGGCTTTTGAGAACAGTCTATCCTGGGGTGGACTTGATTAAGCTGTTCTCTCTTTTTTTTAGTCAGAACAAGCAGAACAGAAATCAAGTGAACTAAAATATCTGTGCTTGAGTACTCCTGCATACTCATCTACTGAGGTACTGTAGCCAGAACAGTTACATGTCCTGTTCCAAAACAAGACCAGGGAGTACTGAGATATATTTTCTGTCTTTAGATAGATTCTGATTATCATTCATATTTTATAAAAATAAGCTTAATTACAAAAGAGATTGAAAACACATGTATTTTGTTATCCTTTTTCTTGGCAGTCTTATTTTCATCATTCAAGCATCGATCACTTGATTGACGTTGGAGGACACAGGTGTACTCCTAAGCACTTTTGTTTTAGGCAGCTGTTCTGGCATATTCAAATCAAGTCGGCCCTAAATATCAAATTGGCCAGTCAGAGACGAGCATAAAAAATGACACATGTACTCAGCAAATACTCAGATCAGCCTTTGTTTTCTGCCCAGTCTGATCAGAATCGTCGCTGTCCACACGGAGAAGCATGGAGTCCTCAACTATTCACTGAATACAGAACATAACTCTTTATTAGCTCACCTGAGCCAAGGCTCATGGGTGAGCTAATAGTATACCAGTCACTCCGTCGTCCGTCCGTCCGTCCGTCTGTCATCATTTTTAAACATGTTCTCCTCTGAAACCACTGGGCCAATAAAACTCAAATTTCATATGGAAACTCCTTAGGACGTGGGAACGAAAGTTTGTTCAAACGGTCCTAGTCACATGGCCAAGATGGCCGCCATGCCCATATATGGTAAAAACCCTTTAAAAATCTTCTTCTCCAGAACCAGAAGGCTGATGACCTTGGGACTTGGTATATAGCATTGAGGGTGTTGGGCCTACCAAGATTGTTCAAATAATGATCCTAGGTTGACCTTGACCTACTTAACGTCAAGGTCAAATTTGCTTCCTAATGCATTTAAATGGGAATTTTTTTTGAAGAGTTGATTTTTTTTAATTCTGTTGAAGCCAAAGTCATTATTTTTACTTGATATGTTAAAACTAATGAGACAATGGCTATGAATAAGTTCCAAAGGCCAAGGTTGACCTTTGCCCTTTCAGCCAAGGTCGCTCATATGCCCATATATGGTAAAAACCCTTTAAAAATCTTCTTCTCCAGAACCAGAAGGCTGATGACCTTGGGACTTGGTATGTAGCATTGGGGGTGTTGGGCCTAACAAGATTGTTCAAATAATGATCCTAGGTTGACCTTGACCTACTTAACGTCAAGGTCAAATTTGCTTCCTAATGCATTTAAATGGAAATTTTTTTGAAAAGTTGATTTTTTTGACTTCTGTTGAAGCCAAAGTCATTACTCTTACTTGATATGTTAAAACTAATGAGACAATGGCTAAGAATAAGTTCCAAAGGCCAAGGTTGACCTTTGCCCTTTAAGCCAAGGTTGCTCATATTGCGGTGCAATCAATATATTAAAACTTAGTTTTCTCAGAAACCATTGGCCCAATTGAACTCAAATTTCATGTGAAGACTCCTTATGATAAGATAGCCTAAATGTATTCATAACATTTAGGTCACATGACCAAGATGGCCACCACACCCATATCAAATGTCAACCTGACCTTTGACCTTTAATCCAAGGCCACTCATTTGGACCACTACATTCCTATCTAAACATCTTTCCTCAGAAATCACTGGGCTGTTAGATTGTTTAGGTTACTGGACCAAAATGGCTGCAACCCCCATATATGGTAAAACAAAATATGTTTCATTATAAGCTGTAGTTGACCTTGACCTGTTTTACAATTATTAAGGAGATCAGGTGAGCACCTCAGGATTTTACTGTTGTGAGGTCTAGGCTGATCAAAGTCTTTACTTGATGGAAAATTCATTTTGTTAGTTTGTTCATCATTTCCCACTATTCATGACAATTGTCGTCTGCTCTCTCTTCTACATATATACGTTGGTAGCCTATATTGTAAACACTATAGACCCAGATCAGACTGCTCCCTTAGGAGCAGTCTGATCAGGGTTCATAGCGTTTGCTTCCATTATGAAATTATTCTTGATTGCATTTGAATATAATCAGCAGATAGCCATTTTTGGAATTTTTTTAGCAGGATTAGGGTTAAATTATATTGACTGCTCATTGTAATGTAAGTCTTGTTTGTTAAGACAACTACATGTTTCATATATTTTGCTATACATCCATTTTTTTGAAATTATTTATTGGTGCAATATGTGCATTTACTGTTATTTCTTGTAGTATGGTGATAATATTTTGATAATATTTTGTATTTGTTATATATTGAATGAGTTACATGCAAAAACCTGCTCTGTTGTATCCCAACAAACAAATGTGCTGATCAGCCTGCGCATGTGCAGTTGGATCGACACAAATTTAACCATTGACTAGATGGATGAAAACATTTATTTTCGGATTATATTTGGATTCAAGATTTTTAGGCTGACTTAAGCTTCCCATTGAAAGTCAGCCTGAGAGTAATGAATTAGGCAGATTAAAATAGACTCCCGGATTTAAAAATCAGATGACTTATAGAAATTGACCATTTAAATATGAAATTTTAAAGGCATCCAACAAGTTTTAAGATTTCAAAAGGATCTTGGAAATTTATAACTTTCATCCATGCTTTTCTCAGTGCATACAGTCGACTCTCGTTAACTCAACTATGCATAACTCAATACTATCACTTATCTCGACCTGATGGCCCGGTCCCGGTATTTCCCCCTATATATTATTGCAATTCCACAATGTTTATCTCGATAACGGCTAAGTCAATAAAACTGATAACTCGTTATAAAAAACTGGTCCCACTGATCAATTTTAGTGTATTTTACAACGCTTAACTTGATTCCATTTCATAAGAAAGAGGCAGTCATTAATACCTTTAAATTTGAATGTGTCTCCAATTAATCCATCGTTTTGAACGTTAATTATCCCCATTTAATTTAAAAACCACCAATTGTTTGATCACTTGGTCCATGTGTGTGACACATGCAGTTGTAAATTAGTGTGTTGTACAATTACATAATTGACCGGGGTTGGCGACTTCTATTCATCTATTGTGTACAACTTCAAAGTGGGTACATGTCTATCTCATCTAGTGACGGTTTGAGCTAACGTGATGCCTGTCCGATGACTGCTCGTTTTAAATAAGGCCAAAGTATAATTCAATTGTTTCTTGGGCCATTTTTTTTAAAAACAGATGCAGCGTTTTATTTCAGGCACTGGACAGTTGTGCGTGTAAGGCTATTTTTGGACATTGGCCATATCATGACAAACATAGATCGGGAACAGCCTCGAAAATTAAAACAGGCATGTATGTTGGTGCTAAAAATATGACGACGTGCGAAAGGGTACAACCTGCGACCGCGGGACCAGTCGCCGATACTTACTTAGAACTGAAAATGCTTTCTTTATTTTATTTTGTCTTAGAAAATGAACAAAATAGCCATAATGTCGGGACTGCTGTGGTACCTGAAAAACGATTCTATTTTTCCCCCTTTATATTCTTCCTCTTTTTTTTTTCAATTCCTAATGTCAATTGATTCTTGGATCAAATTATCCCACAGGTCATTGATGTAATAGCTCCCAATAACGATATATTAATGGACGACTTGAACGTGATAACTCGACATATTTTGCTCAGTCCCTTGAAATTCGAGGTATCAAGAGTAGACTGTATATTTCAAATCAGGCCTTTAGATAAGAATGCATGATTGAAAACTATTTTGTTACTTTATCAATAAAAACATAATTTATGTTGTGGGTGCTCAAAAGAGCAGTCTCTATGAGAGGGTTCTTTTGAGCACCCAAAACAAATGTTAGAACTGACAAATAAGAAAAATATTCACAATTTTATGTCTATCTAGACTTTTCTCTAATGGGATAAAAATATGTTAATCTAGATGTTACTGTACATATGGTTATGTGTGTATTTATGATCAGGGTTTGTACATACTTGAAAAGTCCTTGAATATACAAGACTGTCTTGAAAAGTCCTTGAAAATTAAACTTGCCTTAAAAAGTACTTGAAAAATACTCAAAGGCCTTGAAAAGTCCTTGAATTTACCATTTACAGGAGGATTCAACACTTTCTTTGGAGATCTAAATCAGTTTAAAATTGTGGTGCCTTTATTTGGTGCAGCATATGCTGCACCAAATAAAGGCACCACAATTTCATACTAATTTTCTTTAGTCTATATTTTTAGTAATGCAGTCTAGCATTACAAAAATAGAATTTTAACATGTAAATCAGTATTTTCATTAGTTTTCAGTCCTTGAAAACAGTAGGAAAGTCTTGAGAAGTCCTTGAAAAATCCTTGAATTTTACACAATCTTGCCTGTATGAACCCTGATATGGATATGTGTGTATTTATGATGCATTTGTTAGGAGCTGCTTAAGAAGCAGGAATGAATCACTTGAACAATTGCTGTTTGCCTCTTTGTTTGTTTAGTCCATATGCTTGTCCTTAGGACCTTTTTGTCTTTTGAAGGGGACGGCAACCCTGATGATTACTATGTTTATATGAAAGATTTTAATAAAACATGATACCAGTTTCATCTTAATCGGTTGAAAAGCGTAGAAGTTGTGGGCGTTTGGATATTTGCAAATAGACTGTAATGGAAGTGGCCATGTTGTAGGCTTAGTGACGTCACACAGCCTAATTAAATATGCATAATCAAACTAAAAGACAAACCAATAGATTACTGGCAATTATCTTTAATAAAACATTTTCCTTATGTATAAAGCTGCATATCTGCTGAAATACAGATGCTGTGATAGTATTGATAACTAAAAATTGAGCAGTTGAAAACATTCTGAAAACTAATTAAATATTCAAAATGCCGGCTAAATGTTGGCAATATTGAATTCTTTAAATGCCCATAACTTCCCCATTTTTCAACCGACTTTGGTGATACTTGTATCAAAATTCATAGCTCATAGAGCTCTCTCTAATGAAAGATACTTATCATAGGGTTACTCTCCCATTTAAGTGCTACACAAGAAAAATAAAGAAATTTTGCATTTATAGTAGTATTGTTTTTAGTGTATGTGAAATTTTCAGTAAACGAGACTAATAATTCTATGTGGTAAATGTTTTTATCTGAAGCAGTGATAGCTTCGAGTGTGAATCCTTGCATAGTAATTCCTTTCCTACTAGTGTCGTCTACTCATAACATTGGTAAACAGACTGGACCCAGATAAGGCCCGACAAAATGTCCTAATCTGGATCCAATCTGTTTGACATTCAGATGGTATTCATGAAATTTTTTCGGAAAAGTTGATTTTGAAAAAAATTTAGACAGCAAAAAAAGCATGAAAAATTTCCCAGGTGGCAAAGAGTTAACAACCGTCCTTGTTTGGGGAGGGCAGTGGCTCAGTGGTATAGTGCTTTACTGGAGACCGAGGGGCCGCGGGTTCGAGCCTCATCGGCGTCACTGCGTTGTGGTCCTTGAGCAAGATACATTTATCCTAGCTTAGTACTGGTTCAACCCAGGAAGACCCATCCCTGTTTAACTGAAAGATTGTTGATGGGACGTAAAGAATCAAATCATACAAAACAAAACCGTCTTTGTTATTCTCTTCCAGCACACACTATGTTCTTGGCCTACATTTTATGGTCCATTGACTTTGTTATAATTTCCTATTATACAATTGTAAATATTTTCTTACCCATCAATTTTAACATATATTGGGTGCTCAAAAGAACCGTCTCATTGAGACGGCTCTTTTGAGTACCCACAACATATGTTTTGGTTGAGAAATAAGAAAAATGTTTTTTTGATACACACCCTCAACTAAAGTACTGTTCCCTGTGGTAAAGTTTCTCTGCAACAGTGCTAGCTATGAGTGTCAAACCTTACATGGTACATGTAATTGTCCTAGGGCTTATCCTTTCTGCCCCGGGATTAGATGAACTAACATTTTCAGCGTAAAATTGTAAATTTTTTCTTACCCATTATTTATAGCCTGTGTTATGGTTGCTCAAAAGAACTGTTACACCGAGACTGTTCTTTCAAGTACCCACATTATATATTTTGGTCGAGAAATAAGGAAAAAAGATCTGTTACACACTCTTAACTAAAACCCTGCTTTCTGCAAACACTATGACCAGGTGACTGACCTACATTTCATGCACCATTGGCTTTGCTGTCATTCAATTTCTCTGTAACAGTGATAGTTGCCAGTGTCAAACCTTGCAAAGCAATTTGTCCTTGTCATACTCTTCAAGCACACACTAAAGGGGTAGGGTGTTCATTGGCATTGATATATTATTAGAGCATGATGAAGACTTGATTATGTTTTGATGACCTTGCCCTAATTACATGTATCTAGGTCTTAGCATAGCAAAATAGTTCAAATTTGAGCCTTTGTGGTTGAGGACATCATGTTTCTCTGAAAAGAATACAAGTGACTTTTTCATCAGATAGTTAATCTTGCTTCCCTACCTATATGTTATGTTCATGTTATTCATCACAGTCCAGGGGCGGACTTGATTTAGCAATTTTAGAGTATGTGGAGTTCGCCAGAACAGTCATCTAAAACAAGCAAAACTGGGCACTTGGGAGTACTCAAGAGTAAATCAAGTGATTGTTGTTTGAATTGTGAAAATATAACACTATCCGATTGCTAAGAAGAAGAAAAAAGAGAGACAAAACACATGTGCTTACTAATGACCATAATTTTTTCAATATGAATAATTATCATAACTTATCGAGAAAGACAGAAAAATATCTCAGTACAGTGTAGGCAGTGCTCCGCCATCTTATTTTGGAACAGGTCACGTGACTTTTCTGTCTACACCACCTTGGAAGAAGGAGTAGCCGGAGTACGCCAGCACAGATGTTCCAGCACAACTTGATTTTTTTTCTGTCTGTTCGGAGTAAAAGGAACAGCTAAATCAAGTCCACCCCTGATAGAATGTTGAAATCCATGGAATTATTGCTAAAAAACTGTAGAGCCAGATCATCAGAAGCCAGCTGATCAGGATCTACACAGTTGTGATCCACACTATGAGGCCATGTAAATAATAAACGCACTGCAGGATGACTTGAAATCTATGAAATTATAAAGAACTCTGTGTGCACTCAAAAGAGAGGGAGTTCGAGAAAGAACCGGAGGAACTAATGTTTAACATTGGTTTAACAAAACAACACCGAACGCACTCTGGTTTAACCGGAGTGACGTCATAAATTAACCAGAGCCCAACCAGCCAAAATACGCCTGTTCCTCTAGTTTCAAAATGGCGGCTAAACGCAAAAGAGCTGCCAAGTTAAGATTGAAATTGGCATTTGAACATAATTTACGGCTTTTCTAATCCATATATGATACGATTGAAAGGCTTACACAGGCAAAATATGTCTGTGATGCACTATGAAGCAAAAACCTGCATATAGCTGTCCACATATAGAATAGAGAAAACAAGCATTGCCCAATGCATTAGTATACAAGTATTGACTTTTCAAAAAATGTTAGCGATAGTTTAATTCTATCATAGTATACATTCATGCGCAGTGCTCTGCATGCTTGTTTTTATTTCACTTCCCATGTAAGTTTCTTATAAGTTTGTCTTTTAACGCCCCAGCTTAAAAGTCATTGGCCTAATAATCGTCAAGAAGATATTTTAAGTTTTCTATCAAATAATGTTGGGTCGACCATCTTCATAATGTGACCTAGGCAATTTGTGTAAACCTTTTTGCCCTCATGCCAAGGAAAAGGAAATTAGATTGTCTACTAAATGTGGTTCATGGTTATGAGGGCCTGGATGGGGGGATTGGTATTCACTATTCATTAACATTTTAGCCTGTTATTCATTCCATTAAAAATTTGGGTTATTCATTAAAATATTACCCATAGTTCATTTAAATCTAATCAAATTTAAATTCACTATTTATTTATTTTTCTCCTATTCATTAAAAAATAGGATTATTCATTAGTTTTTTGGCACTCATTATTCACTATTCATTATTTTTTGACTCATTATTCACTGTTCATTATAAAAAAGGCCACTAATCAGTATACCCCATCAAGACCCTCGGTTATGGTGGTAATCTTTATGATATGACTTGGATAATTTATGCAAACTTTTCTGTCCTCGTGCCAAGGAGGAACTGTGAAATTTGAGCTTCCCATAGGTGGTACTCTCATTTTTCTTCATACGTATGCTTGGAACCAGCATATACCGTTCGCCCTCATAAGTATCAGGAATATCAAGCAACCCGACCCCCCTCAAAAAAATCTTTGAAATTTTAGCAACCCGAATTCTGTACATTGACCTTAAGAAAAAAATCTAGAATGCATAGAAATGACCCCTAAATCTAGTCCAATTTTGTGATGACCCAAAATAGATATTAACAAATTCTTCATATCCCAATAATTTTTTTCTTCTGAAAACCCCCCAAAATACTAAAATTCAAAATTTTGAAGCAAAAATAATGGTCCAAGCCTACGTTTGTATGAACATATCAGAGTACCCCACCCCTTCTCTGGGAGTGGCTTCTGGGAAGATTGTTAATGTGTAGAACTTATATTTGTTAGCTTTAGTATTAAGTCCATTCAAACCTGCCATACCTTAGGGAAAACAGTATCTTGGAAATCAGTATATTGCATTTTGACGATGACAAGGCCGTCGTCGCCGGTCCGGCAGGACGGCGAGCGCCGGACCACTTTTTGGACGAGTATGCTTTCCGCCTTGTCCCTTTTTTTCTCGTTTTGGCTCATTTTTCTGTGTGATTACCTCTGATTTTCAATTTATTAATGCAATCATCAATACCGCTCGTTGCGCGTGTCATCCATAGACCGAACTAGCCAAGGTGTGAAAACATTGAAAAAAATGCAATTATTATAATGACAGTTATCATACTTATGGGCCGTGTCGAGAAAAAAACCTGACGTAGATGCATTTTAAGATTAAAGGCGCAGACCAGCCTACACATCCGCGCAGTCTGATCAGTGCCTTTGTTGTTCGCCCTCTTGAAAGTATAATTGATAAACTTGCTACACTCAAAATTTCAGCTTTCTAGCTACATGTAATCTCTGTAACTGCGCAGGTTGGTTTGAGTTTTGCAAGGTCGTAAACCCCGAAGACAGGTCTTCTCGCCGCATTGAGGTCCAGATAATTTCTATGCGCCAGAATCATTTCCCTTTAAATTGACATTTTTCTTCTTCTAAATAACATGTCGAGCGACTAAGTATGTTTAAACTTTACGAGCATCGTGGGCATGTGTTGTTACAATTCATTCCGTTACGGATATACAAGTTCTGCCTGTTCGAATTCAGCCCAAGACTTTTCGGTTCCCCCCAACGTTCATTCGACTTTAAGAAGCGTGAACAGAGAAGGGTTTAGCCGTCGTAGTTCGACAGTAGGCCCTGGCTTCATTACGATGAAGCCAAAGATCTCACGTTATGCCTATCGACAAGGGAACTCATCAAGGAAAGTTGTGCAGCAAAAATCTAGATGAAGCATTCTGCATCCTTAAAGTAACGGGTGTACTAATTGAAAAGACGCTTTATGTATATCTTTTCGAAAATACAACTCTTTGAAGAACAACCATGCTCGGATCCAGAAAGTTATGTCAGAGGCTGGCGGGCCGATAATGGCCCAACATTGAATGCTGGCTTGGTAGCTTTGTGATTTTTCAGGAGATCTGGACCAGTATTGCTTAGAAACCCTATTTTTTTGTGATTTTTCAGGGGGGTCTGAACCTCCTGCCCCCCCCCCTCTGGATCCGCCCATGACAACCAAGGATCAGTGCTAAAAGTACTTTGCCAAAACCTGCGGGAACATAGGTGACATAATGTCTAAGAAATATGCTGAAGAAAAAAGTCAAAAAAAGTCATGACTATCTGAAAACGATTTTGTTAAAGCATTCGGTTTTATCACGCGCCAAGAAATATTTTTTCGTGCAAAAAATCGTGTCTGAAATCTGGTCCCAAACGCATAAAACCCCATTGAAACGCGCACATAGAAGCGCTAAAAATTCAAAATTTTCTTGGGGGAGACCCCCTAACCCCCCTACGAGAGGGGGGGGGGGGTCACCCTCTCGTGCTCTCCCCCTCTCGTGCCGTCGGCACTTGATGCTTTCCTCCGCCGGACCACTTTTAAATACGCGGCGACGGCCTTGCGATGATACAGAAAAGGAAGAGAAGTCCTGCTCCCTTCTCTAGACTGTACGTATTCTGTTTATGTGACTGGGTCTTTAGTACATGACCATTTACAGTCTATACATGTAGCAAACAAGATATGTCTCAGTTACGTGACAAACATATCAAAAGTAATGGGTCTAGCATGTGGCACTTTTGTGGAAAGTTATTTGAAAACACTGGACATGCCATTTTTTAAGATTATTTTTTCTAAAACCAGGACAGAAATCCACGGTTCCAAAATGTATCCACAAACCAAATATGGAATTCCTATCTTACATGAAATAGAGAAATGCTAGAGCCCTGGAAACAGTATGTGGCGCTCTGCGGCACCAAGATGTATTCAAATAGCAACTTGGGATTGCGATCCGTAGCCGTACAAAATCAGACGCGGCCAGTCTTTTGAATATGCACAAAAGACTAGCCGCTATTGATTTCGATCGCCGACTAGTTGCAAAGGTTTTCTAGAAGTCGGCGATCGGTCGCCGAACAGTCGCCGATCTGTCGCCGACCGATTTTATGAATATATTGGTTGTGAAATCCTCAGCAACTAGTCTGCGACTTATCGGCGATTGACTTGCGACCGATCGGCGACTGGTCGCCGACAAGTTGCAGTGCCAGCTTCAACATGAGGCTATCTTGCCATCCTGACATCATGTCACCTACTACAAGCGTTGAAAATAAGTGCATCATGAGTCAAAAAAAGACACTAGTACCAAATCAGACGGTAACAATTACTACTGAAATTCAGACTCCTGATTCTGAGCATGTGCTCGGCTGTCTTAGAGATAAATTGAGCCGAATATATCAAATGCTAAAAATGTAAGCTCAGAGCTAGTAGGTCCCAACAGATTCATATGTCAAAAATATATGAGTTGCTCAAGGCTCGATTTTTCAATAACTGAGGCCAGAGGTAGAGATCAATGTCACAGTACCACCAAATGGTTTGAGGCACTCATTGACCCAAAATGCTTTGAAACATGGATTTTGGGACTTTTACCACAAATAACTTTAGGAGATACACTCAATTACACTTCGACAGTGTGATTACTATAATATGCCTCCCTTTTGGGACCATGTCCGCCAAATTTGTAGATGAAAACCGTTCAAGTACGTTACTGACTTAAATTCTAGTAAGCCTCTGAACTGTCTGGGGATTAGCGATAAAGTCATGCAAAAACCAGCCTGTTTAGCTACACAAACCAGCCTGTTCAGCTACAGAGACTAGCTAGAAAATAAAAATTTCGTTTATGGCAAGCTAAGATATGATACTTTCAAATAAGTGACGGAATAAAGTAAGAAATGTTGCAAAGATCAGAAATTGATACGATCAAGTATCACGCCTGACCCAGGATACCACTTGGGAAAGTGACAACAAGAGTCCAGAGGTTAGCCCTTTCCCAGCAGGTGACCACAAGGCAACATTAACAGACTGGAAAGCATTACAAACACAAGGCATAAATAACACAAACTAGAAATTGTGTTTATGAAAGACTGTGGCCCAAACCATATGCGTGTCCATAATGATGATCTAACCAGGTAATCTACTCACCATCCTCTATGAGCTGCCTAAATCTGAGGCCAATAGATGTAATGGTTTTCGATATTTATCTTTATTACAAGTTTTCTATGTGCAAATTTACAAAGGGCAATAGCCCATAAAAATGCAAAGGGCAATAACTCGAAAATAAAAATAACTTTTTCTTACTCATTATCCTCTATCAGCTGTCCAAATTCGAAGCATCTAGCTGTAATAATTTATGAGATATCAAGCTTTCTATTTCCAAACATTCAAAGGGCAATAACTAAAAAAAACTTTAAAAAATCACCAGGTAATCTACTCATTATCGTCTATCAGCTGACTAAGTTTGAAGCCCCTAGCTGTTAGATTTTAAAAGACATCTTGATTACAAAATTTCATTATGACCCTTTAAAAGGGGCATAACTCCACAAAGGGAGATAATTTTGACTAAAAAATATGTGTCTTCTATTTTTTATATATATCTATTTATAAAATTTCAAAACTGTAACTTGATTTTTGCAACGGACGCACAAACGGAAGGACGGACAAGTCCGAAGCAATATGCCTCTTCAACTTTTTTCAATGTTGGGGTATAATTACACATTAGTGGAATCAAAGCTGATAACAATCAGCTTTTAAAATTAATAAAAAAAATGTCCAAACACATTGAATCCACCGGAAGTGACTACCGAGTTACATTGCAGCAAGCCTTCGGTCTCCAGTCTAATGCCATACCATCTGAAGTACTTTGTTACTCTGTTTGAACATATACACCAGAGTTCTGTGTTATAAATGCATGCAAAATAGTTCGTGCTGAACGCAACTAAGCATGATTTTTATGCTCGACAATTATTGGCCTTTAACATCATTTATTGGCATCACGACGAACGACAATTTCTTCTTCCATATATTGGACCGGGATCATCTAAGAACGTAATTGGTCCAGCGAATTTATTTTAGAGTTTTAAAGCAATGGAAAGTTCTTCATATTTTAGAATTTCCTAATGAGCAGTTGAAATTTCATGTTCAATTGAGTTTAGCATGACATAAAATCTGGGCGGATATCCAATAGACAAATGAATAATAACCAATTGATTTTATTGAAATAATTATGCAACAAACACTATGAAAGCACACATATAATTAAGTATGCAAAATAAAAAAAACACAATTGATTTGAAACTGTTTTTTTTATATTGAAAATAAATTCGAGCCACATTTGGTACATGCTCCCGCCTCAGCGTAGAAGATACTACAGCTGTTTTATGTAAGACAATGACTATGGGTACGAAGTCATATCTCTAGTCTGTGAGACTACGGATACGGATCTGTATCTCTGGCATTTTTTTTCAAAAGGCTAGGCTGGAGGTACAATACGATAATCCTGATCTGAAAACCTTCTGCTCAAGTCGTCTGTTGCAAATAATTGTCTAACATTGAAATGATTACTAACTAGTTAAAGTACCAAAGCGAGCAGAGTGGATCCAGATCAGGCTATTCCAAAAGGAGCAGTCTGATCTGGGTCCACACTTTTTAATGGAGGTTTCCCAAAACTTTTAAGCAGACGACAAACGAAGACGACTTTTGTTGTGATTCAATTACGTTTAATTTAGCGGTCCACTGATATGGCAAAGGAAAAAATGACAAAAATTTAGTTGTCATTTATTACGATTTTATAATATAACAATTATAATCATAGCCATAAGACATGTCTGATCCGTATGTCTCAAAGGTAGGGATCCATACACTTTGTATTGTTACAACGTACACTGCCTAGACATCTCTAATGTTCCTACTGAATTTAATGTTCAGGCCTGCGTAAAATCGCAAAACAACACACAAAAAGTACAGCTCCGACGATAGAAAGTAGAATAAATATACATGGACAAACTCACGAGCATACAGTTTGCAAGAATGCATACAATAATAACTATTTGATAAGGCTAGAAGACCGCCTGCTTTTTGTGAAAGCTAATACTTGTCTTCTAACTAACGATCGACAAGAGTGAGTTCGCGCAGCAACTGTACTAGACATGCGCAGTGCATCTACCAGAGTTTAACATTGGTTGAAACACAAACTCCCTCAGAGCATGCACTATAAATAGTTTAAATACGAGGGTGATTCAATACGTAACCGACCTGACTTATTTCTAACTGACCGACACGGTCAAGATTTTTAACAGGGTGTTTGGTCACCATATTTAGACATATGTACAAAATTTAAACATTATTGGTTCATTAGTTGGTAGTTTATCGCGTTAAAACTTTTAACAACTATTTATGTAATAAAATTATATCAATTAATATCCAAATATAATTATAAATTCATTTTGGTCAAAATAGAAAGGGGTAAAATGTTTGATTTCTCAAATTTTCACAAATGAATTTTCCATTTCTTGTAAGGTAAATGTAACTATTAATTTTGAACACTGTGAATTTGTTCAAAAGCACTGAAACTTATTCTCATTTTTATACCCCGCCACACTTTAGTGTCGGGGTATTATGTTATACCCTTTGGTGTCTGTCCGTCTGTCCGTCCGTCCGTCCGTCCGTGCTCACCATTTCCGATCGATAACTTGAGTATTTATTCACGGAATTTTTTCAAATTTTGCATACATATTGTTATCGGCGATGAGTGGTATGGGATTGTTAATGGGCAGAATCCGTCCATTTTTAATGGAGTTACTGCCCTTTTTCGTATTGGAAAAAATGGTTTCTGGCCTGTTATTCCTTTACTGTTCATGATATCTGAATGAAACTTCACAGGTATGTTGCACATCAAAGGTTACATATTGTGAATAAGGACCGTCACTCTGACCTTCCCAGTTTGTGAGTTATCTGCCCTTGATAGGTCTGAAAAAAGGTTTTTGACCTATTGTTCCTTTACTATATGGAATATCTGAATATAACTTCACAGATATGTTTCACATCAGAGGTAACATATTGTGACTAAGAACCGTCACTCTTACCTTTCCCATTTGTGAGTTATCCGCCCTTGATTGAATTAAAAAATGTTTTTATCCGTAGTTCCTTTACTATGTGGAATATTTAAATGAAACTTTACAGATATGTTTCACATCAAAGGTTACATACTGTGACAAAGAACCATCACTCTTGCCTTACCAGTTCATGAGTTATCTGCCCTTGATTGATCTGAAAAATGTTTTTTGACCTGTAGTTCATTTACTATATGGAATATCTGAATGAAACTTTACAGATATGTTGATCATCAAAGGTTACATATTGTGACTAAGGATCGTCACTCTTACCTTTCCAGATTGTGAGTTATCCACCCTTGATTGATCTGAGAATTGGTTTTTGGCCTGTAATTTCATATTGTGAGTAAGGACGTCATATCACTGTCTATCTCATGTCTGTTGCTATTTAGGCATTATATATCTCATAAAATAACTTTTGGTGCCCCCAGCAGTGGCGGGGTATTATGCAGTGCTTGCGGTGCTTTTATTAAAAAATGAAAATATATTCTGTTGGCTTCAATTATAGCTAAGTTATAAGTAAAATGAAAAGTAAAAAAATTGCAATTTGCCTTTTGAAAATGACTCTTGAACATAGCAGTGTTGCATATTTTCAAGTCATTTTAGCACTCTTTCAATGGTGGCTATATTTTTGTTAAATTATTAGATAATAATTTTTTCAAACATAATGTCGAAGAGTATCTTGCAAGAGATAAATTCTATAAAATAAAAAGTGATCAATTAGAAGTAGGGTAGGCCGGTTACTTATTGAATGACCCTTGTATGATGCTTAAAAATTGAGCAGCAGCATATCAAACCAGCAAGATAACAAGTGTTCCACTCTGCTTAACACCAGCCTGGAATTTTGATCAGTCTTATCAAAATATTTGGTATGCATTCAAGGGCAGTTGAGCTCCAGACTCCTTCACAGGGGCAGCAAAAACTGATTAGAACTGGTGGGTTCCCGTGCTGATCTGAGTCTTTGATGGGTGGTAATTTTTAGATATTTTGTCATGTAGTTTTTTAATTTTTTAAAAAGTTTATACTCATGATGCAGAACAGAAGCCACCATTTTGTTTAGTATTTTCTTGTTAAATTTAATCTTTAATTAACACTTTGTATACTGGAAACCCCTAAACAGGTACTTACTTTGGTAAACAGTGAAGACTCCAGATGAAATGCAGCATAAAGCTGCATATCATCAGGGTTTGCACTGTTTGCTAAGATTAAAACAACCTTTAAAAATCCCATATCAAATTCTCAACTTTCCACTTGGGCTCATAAAAATGGATTTAAAAGTTATTAAACTCTTGAAAAAGAGTTAAAATGCTCGGCAAGCCTTGCATTGCATCACTTTTCCCCATCCGGTTTGAGAGGAGTGTGATGGCTTAGTGGTAGAGTGCTTGACTCAAGATTGAGGGGTTGGGGGTTGAGCCTCACTGGAGGCACTGCCTTGTGTCCTTGAGCAAGACACTTTACCCTCTGCTTATTACTGATTCAACCCAAGAAGAACTGTCCCGCCATGACTGAAAAATTGGTGACTGGGATGTAAAAAATCAAAACAAACAAAAAACCGACTTGCTTGATAAATTCAATAAAATATGGGCACACATGTAAGATCCTCTATTTAAACCTGTGCTAAATTTGCTTTACATCTTAGTGATGCATTTCTAAAATGGAACCTTCCAGCCAATGATCTTTGCTAATTGTCCTTCACGGTAAAACTGCAAATAATTTGGTTATACGCAGCATTGTTATGAATGCCTTACCATGTGCATAACATTACTAAAACATGTAAATCACTAGTGGCTTATTGATTTTAATGCATATTGTTATATCACTTCCTGACACAACGTCATTATTGGGCCGCGGCGCGACAAAACCTGTCTTCAGGGTTTCTGAAAAAATCGAGATCGCTTGTGGCAAGTCTAAATATGATACTTTCCAATAAGCGAATAACAAAGGCGCTGATCAGACTGCGCGGATGCGCAGGCTGGTCTGCGCCTTTTGTAGTTTGCAACCCCCCAAGACAGGTTTTCTCGCAACGAGGCCCATATGATAATAGCTATTAGCACCTATAGTAATTATCCAGTATAAGCTATTTAGATTGTGGAGATTTCCTAGCAGCCTGATTCTTTTAGTGTGTGTCCATAAATTTAAAAAATCTATAAATGAAGAATTTCAAACGTTCAGCTTCACATCGATAATATCATAATTTGAGCTGTGACATGAGTTTTCCTACAATATGGTATATGCAACCAGCAAAGGCTCAGATCAGCCTGCGCATACGCGCAGTCTGATCAGAGCCTTTGCTAGTTGCTTGAATATTCTATGGGTGATAAGCTACTGATGGAATAGCATTTGGAGTTTCTAAGCTAAAATGGAGGCTGCACAGTGTCATAAGAGTCTACACTTGTCAAAATGCCACATTGTTGGAAATCACATGTCACGGCTCAGTTTCCTGAATACTTCCAATGGGACTATGCTTATATTCATGTAATCAATCAATGCCAGATAAGAGGGCGTAACTTAAAATTAATTTTTTTACTTCTTATCCAAAATATAATTTATGGACACTCAAAATAACTGTCTCAATGAGACGATTCTTTCGAGCATTCAAAACACACACTAAAATTGATAGATAAGAAAATATTCAAAATTTTAGGGGTGAAAAGTTTGAATATCAGGGCATGTGATTAATTTGAAAGATCTTAACATGTTGGTTTGATGGTAAAGCTTAAGGGCAAATGAAGAAAGTTTGTGATTTGTAAAACTATTATAATGATCTTTTGATGTACATTAATGAGAGGCTGCATCAGTTGGGTACCAACGGGTTTACTAAAATTTGACCGAGCGTTCATAGGTAGATACACATCGTTGGAGTTCAGATGTTTTGTGTTTTGTCTTGGTTTTCATTTAATAAAAATGGTGATTTTTTCATGAAAACATTAGTTATGGTAAGGCCCCTAGATAGGAGTGTGAAATTAAAAGTTAATTTTCTTATTTCTCAATATTTATGAAGGAAAGGGTTAATAAAAAAAGGGTAAACCAGTTAAGAGTTGGTGCCCTTATTGATACCTGTCATTCTGTAATGTACATCTATCATATAAGTAAACATGATCAGGCAGCTCTTCCAAAAGCTGCCTGATCTGGATCTGCTCTGTTTGCAAAAGTGTTAAAATGTGTCTCTATGAGGTACATGTAATGGGTTAAACACAAACTCACCCACCCACAGGTTTCATATTTTTTATTCTCAAAATATGTACATTTCATGCACAGATGTACATTTCATGCACAGTTGGACACCTATCAGTTGTGCCATTTTCTCTTTCTCTCCGTGTGTAATTAAGTTTTTAATAGATCGCCTAGTTGTATAATTTCTTAACTTTCCTTTGATGCTTTGCTGATTAAGTCATTATATTCAGTTCTAGAATCAGTTGGCTGAATCAGGTGAAAAGTGTCCTTTATAATTGATTACCGTATAAAACCTAATAAATAGCTGACAACCCAAGACTCAGACTAGCTAGTTTCGGCTATTGGATAAGCCTTTCTCTTTCAAACAACCTCACATAGGGGGCTCAGTGGTTGAGTGCTTGACTCGAGACAGAGGGGCTGCGGGTTCGAGCCTCACTGGTGTCACTGCAATGCGGTCCTTTATCCTAGCTTAGCACTGGTTCAACCCAGGAAGACCCGTCCCTTTTTAACTGAAAGATTTATGATGGGACGTAAAGAATAGAACAAACAAAACAAACAGCCTCACCTAAAAAATCCAAGATATGTCTAATTGGATTGCTTCTGAAGTGTAAACATGTTGTAGGTAAAAAAAGCCAGGTAAGTTTGCACATAGTTCCCTCTGAATTGATTGTTACTTCCCTTTGGAAAAATGGTGAGCCATATCAATAGGCCACATTGTGGCAAAAAAAGAAAATCTATTTTTTTACTTAGCAAGACTATTTTTTCATGTTTAACCAAACATGTTTATTTTTGAATTCCTTTTTAAGCTCACCTGAGCCATTGGCTCAGGGTGAGCTATTGTGATCATTGAATGTTTGTCGTCCATCGTGTGTCGTCCGTCATCAACAATTGCTTCAAACGACATCTCCTACACTACTGGCTGGATTTTGACCAAACTTGGTAGGAATGATCCTTATGTGACCCTCTTTTAAAATTGTTCAAATGGTTCTGGTCCATTGCATATCTAGGTCACACTGGCTAAAAATAGATTTTCAAGATGAAAACTTTAAAAATCTTCTCTGAAACCACAAGGCCTAGAGCCTTGATTTTTGGTATGTAGTATTATCTAGTGGACCTCTACCACGTTTGTTCAAATTATAGCTTTGGGGCCACAAATGGCCCCGCCGCTGGGGTCACAGGTTTTACAAAGTCTTATATAGGGAGAAACATGAAAAAATCTTCTTGTCTGAAACCATAAGGCCTAGAGCTTTGATATTTGGTATGTAGCATTGCCTTGTGGACCTCTAACAAATTTGTTTAAATTATGCCCCTGGGGCCAAAAATGACCCCGCCCCAGGGGTCACATGCTTTACATAGACTTATATAGGGAGAAGCATGAAAAAATCTTCATGTCTGAAACCACAAAGCATAGAGCCTTGATATTTGGTATGAAGCATCATCTAGTGGATCTCTACCAAGTTTGTTCAAAATATACCCCTTGGGCCAAAAATGCCCCCCCCCGGGGGGGGGGGGGGGGTCACATGCTTTACATAGGCTTAAATAGGGAGAAACATGAAAAACTCTTCTTGTCTGAAACCATAATGCCTAGAGCCTTGATATTTGGACTGTAGCATCACCTTGTGGCTTATGCCCCTGGGGCCAAAAATGGCCCCGCCCCGGGGTTACATATTTTACATTGGCTTATATAGGGAAAAACATCGAAAAATCTTCCTGTATGAAACCATAAGGCATAGAGCCTTGATATTTGGTTTATACAGTCAAAACTCTTTATAACGTCACTCGTTATAACAGAATATTCAATAACAGAATATTCAATATCCGACATAAAATTTTTTGGAACGGATCTGTTTCCATTGAAATTCCCTCTTTATGACAGAATATTCACTTAAGGACATTGACAGTAACTTCTGGGAACAGATATACAATTTCTATTGAAAATAAACTCATTTTAACAGAATTGTTACCATGTGTCAGACAATTTTGTGATCAGACCAAGGTCTTTTTGCATGAACAGGTTTCTGTTTCACCTGATGAGTGGGAAGCTTTGTGCATTGTGATGCAATATGAAATTGAACTGATGTATACATTTGGAATAATAGCATTTTAATTCATTTGTACAATATTTTCTTTTACCGAATGATTATTATGTTGAAATCTGGCAATGGTCAGAATTTCTTTATAACAGCAAATTAACTTTAACGTCAAAAATAGCTTGGAACAAACAGTGTCGTTATAAAGAGGGATGACTGTAGCATCACCTAGTGGACCTCTACCAAGTTTTTCAGACTATGCCCCCGCGCCAGGGACATGGTCAGCTTTCTACAGATACCTATATGTAAGCTTTAAACAAAACTCAGGTGAGCGCTTAAGGGCCACTTGGCCCTCTTGTTGCATAAACCATTGCAACTGTCACGACACAAGTATGCAGAGGTTTTTAGAAAAATAGGTATTTCTATTTTTTGCCTATTTGTCTTATTGATTGTTGATCATCAAGATGGCTGGCCTATGTTTCAAAGGGAAGTAACTATCGGTCCAGTGGGTACTATCAATATATGTGACATATCTTTTTGCAATTCTAACACACCTCGCCTATAGAGCCAACGGTAACAAACTGTGATATATCAGACAATAATTCTTAGCTAAAGTGTGTGATAGCTGACGTCACTGGAAAATGACGTCATTCATGGCGTTAGACGGTGTAACGTCTTTTTTACGCTTGAAGACATTACAATCACATGAAAATGTATGCGACGTAGTCTAAGTATTGGCGGGAGTTCTTCAGTGCAATGGCGGAAGTTGGAAGTAGCTGAAGACTTCGAATGTGTTTTCGTCGTTTATTGTGTGTTAGAATCGAAATAGATCAGCTCCAGTGCGTGAATTGTTGAGTAATAATTCACTGTTTGTCGGTCAGTTGTACGAAGATAAATCACTTGCGCTGCGCGCTCGTGATTTGATCTTCTTTACAACTGACCTCCAAACAGTGAATTATTACTCAACAATTCACTGCTGGAGCTGATCTATTTCTTAAACATTTGCCTTGAGATCCAGCAGTCTAGGTTCAATAGCCACCTCAGACAGCTGGGATATTTCTGCACCCTGTCACACAGGAGCATTTTCTGTTTAAGGGATATCTCACTGGTACCATTTTATCTTATCTTGATCAGGCCCCCAGATAAGAGTGTGTAACTGAAAATTATTTTCTTAATTCTTAGCCAAAACATATGTTTTTGGTACTCAAAAGAACCGTCTCAATGAGACAGAGAGAGCGCAGTGGCTCAGTGGTAGAGTGCTTGACCGAAAGGCCGCGGGTTCGAGCCTCACCAACGTCACTGCGTTGTGGTCCTTGGGCAAGACACATTTATCCTAGCTTAGTACTGGTTCAACCCAGGAAGACCCATCCCTGTTTAACTGAAAGATTGTTGATGGGACGTTAAGAATCAAGTCAAACAAACAAAATCAATGAGACAGTTCTTTTTAGCACCCAAAACGCATGTTTAAACTGATGGATAAGAAAATAATCACACTTTTACGCTGAAATTTTTTGCTTAACTGTCCCTATGTTGATTCATTTTGGTGCATTGTAGACACAAGCACTGTATGCCCTGATTAGGTGCAACAACTGATCAGGGTCTTCACTGTTTACTTATTTTTTGCATGCTGGGTTTATTTGCATGGTTAATGCCTATATAAAATTGCACTGGTTTATTTGTATACATTTCACGTGATTGTTAAATCTTTAAAGAGCATGGGTGAAAGTTTTCAGGATTAATCCTTAATTCAGGATTTTGAGGCTGACTTTCCATAGAAAGTCAGCCTCAAAATGCTGAATTAGGGAGATTAAAGTAGCTTCTCTGATTAATTTTTAGATTATCTAAACACAATTTTAAAACCATTTAAACATGAAATTATTCATTTTTGTAGGCATCGAGCAGGTTTAAAAATTTGTATTTCTAAAGTTCAGGATTTTGAAAATGCCTTTTAATGCCTATATAAAATCACACTGGTTTATTTTTATACATTTCAAGTGATTGTTAAATCTTTAAAGAGCATGGGTGAAAGTTTTCAGGATAAATTCTTAATTCAGGATTTTGAGGCTGACTTTCCATAGAAAGTCCGCCTCAAAATGCTGAATTAGAGAGATTAAAGTAGCTTCTCTGATTAATTTTTAGATTATCTAAACACAATTAATCATTTAAGCATGAAATTATTCATTTTTGTAGGCATCCAGCAGGTTTAAAAATTTGAATTTCTAAAGTTCAGGATTTTGAAAATTTTGAACTTTCACCCATGAAAGAGTGACTTTATGCATTTGGGATACATTTCATTATGTCTCTTAGGCTGGCCCATTGAAGGTTCAACATTTATTTCTTGCCTTTGACTGGATGTGCTTGTGTGCATGTCAAATAACTTCATTTTGGCGAGCACACAAGATTTTGGTACTTTTCGCTTGTGAGCGAAACCATTCTTTAAAAGCAGGAATCCTAAATATAAGACAGTAAGTGAGCGGCTAAGCTACTTGCAGAAAAAATTAGATGACCTGATTAGGTTGATAAGCAGCATGGTAATTGAGCAGATAAGACCTGTCATCTATAATCCAGGTACTTGACAGTAGCTAATCAAATTTAGAGATAAGCCTCAGAAGCTTGTGTTTTATAGTCCACGCCTGCTTTTAACGCCTGTTTAACTGAAAGATTGTTGATGGGACGTAAGGAATCAAATCAAACAAACAAAGACCGATGACCTTATTAGGCTGATAAGCAGCATGGGCATTGAGAAGATAAGAGATGTCATCTATAATCCGGGTACTTGCCAGAAACCAATCAAATTTAGAGATAAGCCTCAGAAGCTACTGTAGATGTTATCACCTTGATGTCAATTGAGAGAGTGACAAAACAGAAGCTTATATTGCGTTTAATAGTCCATTTCTGCCTTTAACACTGTGTATAATTAAAACCTCTTTGTTTGTTTGTTTTGTTTGATTGATTTGATTCTTTACCTCCCATCAACAATCTTTCAGTTAAACAGGGACGGGTCTTCCTGGGTTGAACCAGTACTAAGCTAGGATAAATGTGTCTTGCTCAAGGACCACGACGCAGTGACGCCCGTGAGAAATAAAACCTCTTTAAAACCTCTAAACGGGTACTTTGGCAAACAGTGAAGACCCTGATGAAATGCAGCATAATGCTGCATTTCATCAAGTTCTGCACTGTTTGCTAAGATTAAAACGACCTTCATGGACAGAAATACGTCATAGTTTAAAAAATTCAACCTGCGACCCCTTAAAGTACAAAATGTGCAGTCCCATACTTATTGTATCACTATGTATGGGAAAATCTATGGGAATACAAAGGTTTAAAATATACTCCTGTGCAGTTATCTGTTCGGGCTAGAGGTGTGGAATTTGACATGGGCCTTTATAAGGCCACACCAAATAAATCTTTAGATTCTCATCCAAATTTTGTGAAAAATTGGGGCTGGTGGGGAGGTTTTTATTTTTCTATTGTTCGGACTGCTAAAAACAGAACAGTTCTGAAAGAAACTTTTGATATTATGAAATAGTCAGAATTAAGAAATGATAAATAATGCAAAAATGCTGGCCAGACAAATTGCACCAAAAATTTTCAGCCCTTTCCAAACATTTTTATTCTTTTTTTAAGCAAATAAAAAAAATGGGGTGGAAGGTATTTCAAAAAAACCTTCCACCCCATTTTTTATTTGCTTATATTTCATAGGGGTGGGTGGGGATGAGAATCTTAAAAAATATATGGCATCGATGGCCTAAACATCCCTTACATTGTTGTGAAAGCAGAGATGGCGCAGGTGAGGCTGCACGGATGTTCAGGCTCGTCTGAGCATTCCCTGGTCTTCCATGCAATAAGTACTCAAATCTCACGTGCTGACTTATTTTTGTTATTGCTTCTATTGATCCAGTTTATTATTGTGATAAAATATACCACTCAAACTGATTAGGATCGCTTTATAGCATTCCATAGGATTCAATGCAATGAACCTACCCTTTGACACTCGATGACTTTTGGTTCTTTTCTTTAATTTCTACGAAATATGCAGCGGTAATTGCGATTGCTTCAAGCTACAAACTCAAATGCAGATAACATACTTGATGGCACAGTGTTTGCCGGTTGGTCCGAAAATGTAAATTATCGGGGTTTTTTTTACAGATTTTGCAAATTGTGATTATTGTATCCAGAACTTGGACCTGGGTCCGAGGTCCAGAACTTCTCATACCAGTTACAAACGGGTACCACTGAATATTGAAAGGTTGAAATTGTGTTCCTTAAACACCTTTCATGTTTCTGATTTTTTGAAATAAGTGAGAAATACACTTGAATTTTTTGGTGGAATTTAGAAAGTGTACATTTTGCATTTTCCGAGCCACAGGCATCCATGGGACAGTCTAGTGAGTGGTATGCACGAAAAGCTGTTGTCCATTGTATTTCTAATGACCACTGAAATTTCGTCGAATTTGAAAGAAAGCATCGAAAGTTATCGAGTGCCAAAGTGGTAGACTCAGTGCATTTAACCCTATGGAAATCTTTATAGTGATGCTTATCAAATGATAAATATGGTCAAATTCCTGACAATAAAATGTGATACAATCTTATAGTTTTGTTTTCCTTTTGATTATTATTAACTCATTGCAGTACAACCTGTCTTATGCGGCCACTTAAAACTATACAAAACAAAGGTCTAAATGGCAAATGGTCCCCTTTGGAGCATTCTGCAATACTTTTGACATGCATTAAGCATTAATCGCTATCGAAAACCAATTTTTGGTCTTCTTTTTGAGTGGCCGCTTAAGACAGGTTTTACTGTACCTGCTAGTGGAGATGTTTGTTGTCTGATGCAAACAGTTTGGACCCAGATCAGGGTCGACAAAAAGTCAGTCCTGATCTGGATCCAAAAGGTTTGACATTCGTGTTTGTTTTTTGGGGGTTTTTTTTCTCCAAAAAGTAAGCTTTTAGCAGATAATAAAAAGGAAAAAATCATGGAAAATTACCCAGCATACACAGAGTTAATTACCCCCCTGGCAACAGTGTACGTATAAGAAATACTGTCTTTCTTCCATTCCTCCACCCTGAGTCATATCTCTGTATCCTTAGTAAGATCAGTACAGGGTGAGAATCATTCGGAAAATCTCGGCACAATTCGAGAATCACGCCTCAGATGTATGCAAGGCCTAGTATGAAAAGCTGTATTTTGTTAGCCGGAACTGGCTTTCTGACGGTGGTAATGGAAATCACAGTGTATCGCTGCTTATAATTTTGATAAAAATTAAAGTGGATTAAATGCTTCCATCTTCAAATATAAGATCGCTGTTGGTCCCTAATGTTAGCTCACCTGAGCCATTGGCTCATGATGATCTATTGTCATCGTTGGATGTCCATCGTGCGTCGTCCGTTGTCATTGTCAACAATTGCTTCAAACGACTTCTCCTAAACTACTGGCTGGATTTTGACAAAACTTGATAGGAATGATCCTTATATGACCCTCTTTTAAAATTGTTCCGGTCACTTGCATATCTAGGTCATACAGGCTAAAATAGATTTTCAAGATGAAAACTTTCAAAATCTTCTCGTCTGAAACTTCAAGGCCTAGAGCTTTGATATTTGGTATGTAGCATCACCTAGAGGACCTCTACCACGTTTGTTCAAATTATAGCCCTGGGGCCAAAAATGAGCGCCCTGGGGGTCACATGTTTTACATAGGCTTATATAGGGAGCAACATGAAAAAAATCTTCTTGTCTGAAACCACAAGGCATAGAGCCTTGATATTTGGTATGTAGTGTCATCTAGTGGACCTGTACCAAGTTTGTTTAAATTATAGACCAGGGGCCAAAAATGGCCCCGCCCCGGGGTCACATGGTATTACATAGGCTTATATAGGGAGCAAAATGAAAAAATCTTCTTGTCTGAAACCACAAGGCATGGAGCCTTGATATTTGGTATGTAGTATCATCTAGTGGACTTGTACCAAGTTTGTTCAAATTATAGTCCTGGGGCCAAAAATGGCCAGGCCCCCGGGATCACATGTTTTACATAGGCTTATAAAGGGAGCAACATGAAAAAATCTTCTTGTCTGAAACCAAAGGGCCTAGAGCCTTGATATTTGGTATGTAGTATCATCTAGTGAACCTCTACCAAGTTTGTTCAAATTATAGACCAGGGGCCAAAAATGGCCAGGCCCCCGGGTATCACAGGTTTTACATAGGGAGAAGCATGAAACTTATCTTCTTGTCTGAAACCACAAGGCCTAGAGCCTTGATATTTTGTATGATGCATTATCTAGTGGTCTTCTACCAAGTTGTTCAAATTATACCCCTGAGGCCAAAAATGGTCCACCCCATGGATCATTTGCTTTACATAGGCTTAAATAGGGTGAAACCTGAAAATATATTCTTGTCTGAAACCATTAGGCCTAGAGCCATGATATTTGGTATGTAGGATCACCTTGTTGATTATGCCCCTGGTGCCAAAAATGGCGCCGCCCCAGGGGCCACATATTTTACATTTGCTTATATAGGGAAAAAACATCGAAAATCTTCTTGTCTGAAATCATAAGGCATAGAGCCTTGATTTTTGGTTTATAGCATCACCTAGTGGACCTCTACAAAGTTTGTTCAAATTATGCATCTGGGGCTAGGGTCACCAGGGAGATTGTCAACTTTCGACAGATACCTATATGTAAGCTTTAAACAAAACTCAGGTGAGCGCTTTAGGGCCACTTGGCCCTCTTGTATGATTTTGCATTTGATTTCTTATTTCCATGAATGTACAGCTTTATTTTGGGGCTAAAATGGTCACTTTTTGTATAATACATATAGGAAATAGAAAACTATTTTTAAAACATCATTCCCCCCCCCCCCCCCCCCCCCGAGTCCCAACCAGTCCTTTTGCACATAAGTGTGTTCTCATATTTTACATTATGTATGTGAAAAGCTAGTTGGGACTCGGGGTGGGGGGGGTGATATCTAACAGCCCAAAATGTGATGTCTGGGAGAGCCCGAACATTAGCATTTGGATATCTGGTGTGTTCCTTTGAAAAGGCTTTTTTCCAGTATAATGAAATAATTAGTACAAGCAAGCTTTCTTTTCATAACCCATAAGTCATGAAATATTACAATATTTTAGCATAGTTTTTTTTGGATCATGAAAATTGTCCTAGTTGGTAGATTATTTTGCACATATACTGTATCTATCCAATACGCATAATTTACATGGCCCTTTACTAGATGTACCTTACGCATGGATGAAGGGTTAAAGTACATTGCTGCATAATATTACACCAGGTAAATGGACTACAGTTTCACTTCAAAAATTCTCTTAAAAAATCAGATAGAGAAAACAACAACAAAAATGATCATTAAAATGCTCATGACTTTGGACTTAAAAATACTTTAATTGGATTTGTAATCAAGTATTGATGATATAATACCCTTACACGTGAAAATAATTGATTTCTGAGTGTTTAGTGAAGTCACAAATTTTGCAACCCCAAACCCCATTTGGTAACGTCTTCTGTTTTGTCATAGGGGTCTGCCTGTCTGATTATAACCTTAATTTGTTCCTAATACATCAAGTATCCTATTCAAAAGGATACCAGTGATAGCTTATGCATAGGGAAGTTTTGGAAAGCATCTGAAAAATAGGCAGATACCCTATCAAAGTGTCGACGGTCCTGAGTTGTGTACAGCTTGTGGGTTCAGCTCTATTAAAATTCACTATTCTGTCAACAGAATAAATGAAGTTTATGTTTTTCAAATAAACTATCGCTATATAGCGATATTTTATTGAAAACAAGTCGCTGCAATCAAACTTGTTATTGTATTGGAATGGTTTATGTGACGTCCGCGTCACATTATGTGACATCAGCATCACATTGTCAATGTAGACCCTTGATGGACATCGGAGGTCTGATTCCACGGAATTGGCAATGGCAGTTCCAATTGGGTGAAAATATTCTTGGTATAAAATATACCTTTGGTATGATTGGTCACTACACGTCTTGCTACCTACCCAGATATTACTCGCCATAGCACTTCCTTAACCTGTTAGAATGATAAACTGCAGGAATACAACATGGAACCTTTTTGTAGAAGTGACAATGACCCCATTTCAAGGTCCTGGTAGACTGCTAGGTAAGACTGAAGTTCTGTCCAATTTAAGCCTACAAGATGCTTGTGTGCAAAGATTCTCATGAAATGTCAGATGGAATTTGCATTGATATAGAGTTCATTAGAATTTGGTGACCTTGACCACAACTTCATGTTACTCTTGTACTGGGACTTAATAGTGCCAACCTTATGTCAAAAGGACACATATCTCATGAAATTATAGATTTATTTTAAAGCAGTGTCAACGAGTAGACTTTGTGACACATTAAAGTGGTGACCTTGGCTTAATTTCAAAATCAATGAATGTCAGTTTCATACACTGGTCCGGATACTGGGGTCACTAATTTATCAGAAAACACAGCGCTCTATATTTGAGCCAAGATTTGACTAAAGGTACCTTATAATTGTGTTTAGCAAAATCTAGCTTTTGCTACTTCTGCAAAGTACAACCCCATAAGAAGATTGGTTGAAAATTTGAAGCAATTATCTTCAATATTGACGAATATATGGAGGTTAGAAGCAACTAATATAATCTGGTTTGGATTGTGACGTCAAGAATAACATAAATCCTAACATGACGTCAGGGTGATAGTCTTCACTTCATTAATATCTAACAAATATAATCTATTCACATGTATGCGTTATCTATGTTATAATGTAAATGCAAATGAAATTGTATGAATCTATACTTTCTAAGTCGTATAATAACAGAAGCTATGCCTTGGGCATAGCTGAATTTATCTAGCATGACAGTAACAACCTTTTCCAGTGCACTGGCTAGCTCTACTGACTTCCAAACGATTCTTGTTAAGTGTTCTTGGTAGACAATCTTGCACGCTAATAAACAATTACAATCACTGACTGGATTTTTACTGCTCGGTTATAGTCTGTGGTAGAGCATTTTTGCGCTGTTTGATTGACCTCACTATTGGGATATCTAAGTAAGAAAGAAAGCCCCATTCTCATGTACGTTTAACGAAAATGGACAAAGCAGACCTCCAAATTGGCTCTCATTTCTCGAAAATTACAATGGCAAATCCATTTTTATAAATAATAAACTCACCAGTAATGATACCATTTGCTTGCATACAGATATAATCCTGCCAGCCAAGAGTGACAGTGACGTCATGGTTTGTTTACAAAGTTATCAGGGACTTAGAATCGATAGATCACTTGTGCATTAATCCTATCCGCAGGATAGGATTAATAAACAAGTGATCTATCGATTTACGCTAGCTCAGGTGCAGTGTGCAAGTTAAAATTGTACTTAACAATTATAAACAAATATTACGTCACTGTCACTCTTGGTTGGCACGACAGTAGTGCCAAATCCTTAGGCTATGGTGCTGTGTACAGTTCTCACTGGTTCTATGGCCTGTTTCCTCTTGTGGGAGCGCAGTGGCTCAGTGGTAGAGTGCTTGACTCGAGACCGAAGCGCTGCGGGTTCGAGCCTCACCGGCGTCACTGCATTGTGGTCCTTGAGCAAGACATATTTATCCTAGCTTAGTACTGGCTCAACCCAGGAAGACCCGCACCTGTTTAACTGAAAGATTGTTGTCGGGACGTAAAGAATCAAATCAAACAAACAAACTTTCCTCTTGAGTGGAAAACATTTGACATCACATTTCAAGAGCTATCCCCAATAGTTATGGTCAAAATTTTGGAGAAATCATAGTATTGTTTTCTTTTCAAAAATTAAGCTTTGTTTTCTATTATCATTAATGAGACATCAAACGATCAGCATAATTTTATTATGAATTTGCTTCGTATTCTTGTTCTTTCTTGCATGCAGAATAATACAGTATTCCAATGTAAACATACATGTATAAGTGGCTCACAGAATATATTGGCAGACTGTCTCTCTCGATTACAGGTAATTAAGCCCAACCAGCGAGCAGCAGCCAGAACAGCTTCTCACACATTTTGCAACCAGAGAACTTAATGAAAATATCAAGCAATTACAGCTGTGGCACCAAACACCACAGCTACTTACAGACGAGCCTGGGACACATTCAATGATTCTAGCAGAGCCCTGTATGGGTGAGTGTCTTTTGATATCAAGTTTACCAGGCAAGGCTTTGAGAATGCTTGTTGACATCGCGAGGCTTGCCGAGCGATTCAACAAGCGTTCTCAAAGCCGAGCCTGGTAAACATGATATCAAAAGACGCGAACCTGGTATTCTATTTATAGTTGGACACTCTTTAAACTAGCGATTATGATGTAATCTTTGATTTTTGTGTTGGTTCAGCGTCATTAGCGACGACATTCAAAAAGTGCAACGTCACCATGACCTGATAAAGGTAACATGCCGTGAGATAGAAAAACGTTTATTAGGTTATGTTGAAACAATTCAGTTAATATTAGGGGTGACTGATAAACCCAAGTACTGCAGCCACCTATTGATGTTAGTGTCATATATGCTTTCGTTGCTTACCTACAGCATAAAGGCTACTCTTCTAGGACAATGTCTGCTTTTTTTTATCCGCAATTAGTTACTCTCATAAAATGATGGCATTTCCAGATCTAACATCATCTTTCATTGTAAGCAAATTGCTGGTGTATACCGCCTTAGACCCAGCTTTGGCAGCCGTTTCCCTATTACTGTTGCAATTTTGGATCAAATAATCCAAACAGTTCAGTACACTACCTGACAATATGTGTGATCATTGCCTTTACAGGCTATGTTACTTTTTGCTTTTAATACATTTGCTCTTATTGGGGAGCTTATGTCACCTGGAAATTAAAGACATTGATTTCCAAGGAAATAAGCACAACCAATCAGTTATTGTATCATTCACCAAGTTCAAGCACAATCTAAGTGGCACACCACATCAATTTGAATTTCAGGAGGGTCCTACTAAAGAATCCGATGTGCTAGTAATATCTAATTTCCTACAAAGTGCGGTTCACAGCAAGGCCCAGAAATGATCCTTATATTAATATAATGAATGACCTCAAATAAATGGCACAAATTGTTCCGCTTGGCTTAACAAAATAGCCACCAGAGTTAAAAACAGAAATATCGTTAATCAACGTCTCCTTAACCACAAACCCAATTCAAATATATTTCACAGATGATCATCACAATGCCCTCTACCAAACTTGCACAAACCGTTTTGCTCCACTGAACAAAACAGCGCACATACCTAAATAGAACTATCTTTAAACATTTCCGGCGGAACCACTGACCTAAATTCAATATTACAGAAATGTTTCTCATACATGTAAGCCCCTCTACCAAAATTGCACAACTGGTTCTGCTCGGTTGTAAAAAGTCATCAGAGGTATAGAAATATCTTTAAAAGACATCTCTTAAACATCTATTGCTCAATTTCAAAATAATTCACAGAAGTGTTCCTTTAAATGCCTTCTACCAACATTGCACAAATAGTTCTGAAATAGCCACCAGTACTAAAATAGAATCAACCTTTAAACATCATCTTCTTCTGAACCACTTACTCAAATCAAAATTACTTTCATGCAAATGTTCCTCGTAGTACCGTCTTTCAAAATTGGACAAGTGGTTCTGCTATATGGAACAAAATGGCCACCAGAGCCTATTATGGAATACAACCTGTAGAGGACATCTCCTGATTCACTGGTCCAAATCAAAATATTTTCTCAGAAATGTTCCTCAATATGGTGTTCACAATTGTTCAAAATTATTCGACTCTGCTAGACAAAATGTCCACCAGAATCTAACTGGTTATAGCGAAAAAAAACGTAAAATGACTATAACCACTTAATTGACAGAAGCCATTTCAACGTAAAATCGAAACAAATATAACATGAACTATATTTTTACAACTCTCGGCATGAGACAAACTGAACAACTATATATAACTATGGTCCCAAGCCTGCGAGATGACTGGAAATGACTCCGCTTTTCAATAGCGCTGAGCAAATGTTATCTTGATAATATACATGCACATTTCAAACTCTACTTGGAACACAGTTAAGCCTCTGGATATGACACCCTATCAACTATATGCTTCAAGCATATACTGTAGCAACAGCCGGTTTGTGCTTCAAATCTTCTAAGATGATGTATTGTGACAGTCAGTGTTCGCTCGCTCTTCCTCGCGATGCCGTGGCTTAGTCTGCAGTGTGTGATTGCGTTATTTCCATGCGTTTTTGAAGGTATCACGTTTCCAAATATTTTTTTATATAGTTCAGACCATATGTTTCAGCCCAGTTTCCAATAGTCATAACTATATATTTACATTTCCACTGCGAGTCTTTAAATGAACCTTTACATTTGAGAAGTGGTTCATACCTTCATGAACAAATCGATTTAAGCCACACCCACATACGCGCAATTTCAGCGGGATAACGTCAAGTCCATCCAATAACGTTGCTTGTTTACTGACGTTTGCGTGACGTTGAACACGTATCGCCATGACGTTAAGCGCGGAAATTTGGCGTTTTGGCTATTCCAAACCCTACGTTATGTCTGATTTAATTCAAAATATCTGGAAAACCAGCCAAATTGTGTTAAAATTGAAAATTGATACTTGACTGATAATATAAAATGTAAATATAAGTAATAAATTCAATTTTTGGAAGGTTCATGGAATCATGAATACTTCGGGTCTCTTGCAAAGTTAACGTGAAGCCCTTCGGGCTTCACTTACTTTGCACGAGACCAGAGTATTCATGATTCCATGAACCTTCCAAAAATTGCATTCATTTCTTAAATGGACTTTGGAGCTGACTCGTATGAGAACTTCTGGTTACCATACAAACTCCAAAACATACAGTTCATTCATGCAAGCAGAGCGCGATGGTCTGAATACATTACATAACCCAGCTAAGGAATCACTTTGAAAGCGGAGGCAATAACCCTATACCTTTTGTAGCTGTTCCGTGGCAGTATCCAGTACTGGGCTGGGTGGGTTTATGGTTATATGTCCGGGAGCACCCAAAGGCTCAACTCGCAGTAGTTCTGGTTGAAAACGTCTCAGGAGACAGGGCCACAGCCTAAAGTCTCATCCAACAGGCTGGTGGAACCGGGACTCGAACTTGGGACCCCTGTGTACAAGGCGAGTGACCTATCTACTACACCTCGCCGGATGCCTGGTCCCGTAGTGCATTTGGCAGCGTGTCCAATTGCAGATCCAGGGGTCGTGAGTTCGATCCAGACCCAGCCACATACGTTCGTAGAGATCGATCATGAACTATTTCTCCTTCCGCTTGTCAGTTACAAGCGAAGGTATGTGCACACCATTCAGTTTAAAGTTTCCCTGGAAAAATGTGGTTGGCTAAAATATCCGTCTCGACATGACCATACCTGTTGACTGGGGCGTTAAACCACAAACAATATCACGGCCCCATTGAATAGTTACTTTTTAAAGTAATTTATATAAAAAAAGATCCGACGCGGTGCCTGCGATCGACATACATTTAGTGTAACTGTCTCTCAAAATCAAGTTTGAAATGTTTTAAAATCACCTTGTTATAATTTTCGAGGCGAATATCTGTTTACGTATTTTAGTGGCATAAATAACTCAATGCATTTTATTTATACATCATAGCAGTCAAATGTCCTTAGATACCGGAGGTCGACATGTTTTTTTCTTCTTCGAATTAGATTACAAGTATGGTAATGCAGTGTTTTTGCCAATTATGCCTAAGACTTGTGCCAAACTTTTTGTTCCCGCCCAATACTTATCGTTGTAGTGACGTGTGCAATATTCATTGGCACCAACAAACACAGAAAACGCCGCGATATGAGATTTCGAACAATGTGGTGTGTGCGACCAGCAAAGGCTCAGACCAGCCTGTGCATACGCGCAGTCTGATAAGAGCATTTGCTTGTCGCTTGAATATTTTATGAGTGTTAAGCTTCTGACTGAACAGCATTTGGAGTTTCTAGGCTTAAAAGCTGGCTGCACAGGCTCGACTGAGTTTGGAAATCACATGTTGCGGCTCAAATACATTTTAAAAGTAGAAGGGTGACCGAAACACTCCATTTTTGGATTTTGTTTAGCTTTATCATAAATTATAGTGGCTGTTCAAAAGGTTCCCAAATGGCGTAGCAAGAACGCTGAAAATGTTACGCAAATCACAGGGAAACTACTGGAATAAGCAGTGATTCTCTCCCCTTTTCAAAATGGGAACTTCTCTAAAAGGAAAGAGTTTGCTCCCAGAGGGAGCGAATTCTTTCCTTTATGAGCAGTTCCTTGTGGTTTGGACAATCAATTTTACCTCCCTTGAATGTTGCTATTTATATTGTGCACGTGCGTAGCTACGCCATTGAGTTCCTATATACTTGCTATGACGGAGATGGACACCCTTATTTGACCAGGTTATGTAAGCTAATGACTAATACTGATATCTTGTGACTGCATTTCGTTGCCGTGTCCCAGAGAGTTTCTGCACAGTATTCTTTTTCTGCACAGTATTCTTTTGAATGTGCGCCGGAATTCCGGTGCACTGAAATTGTACAAAAATGGGTTTATCGTAGAATTGATATAGGTTAACCAAAACGCTATGGCGTAAACGAGACGTGGGACACATGATGGACACACTGAACTGACGTCAAAGACGATGTGAAACGGAATCCAACAAAGCGCGTACCCAACGATGACGTACGTAAGTTTTATAAACGTCGCTCTGTCGCCCTTTTGTCGATGTGAGCGCATTCTGTCTTTTTTGATTTTGGGTGTGTGTTCAAATTTTCTTGTCCTCCGTAAATCAGGCTGCTTCTTTTCTGAAGAGTTGTCGTCGTTTGAAATTGATAATTCCCCTCTTAAAGTTAGATTGTGTACATCACTGTATGTTCGCATACGAGATTTTTCAAGGTCGGTAAGACCATTAGAAACTGTAGTAACTTCCGGTTTCTTGGATCCACTCCCCCTTTTTATTTCTTGTTCCCGAAGTTGCATAACTATGAATATTTTGATGTAACAAAACAACAATATGAAACAAGAACCATGATGGCCAACGACAGCAACAACCACAACAAATTCTTTATTCAAGGATGGTTCCCAGATACATTCTTGTGGCTTAGCGTTATTTAAGCGGTCATAAATACACGCAGGGAGCCACAAAACCAACATGAATATCCTGAAACGAAACAAAATTGTATTGCATGTACAGTCAGAAATAATTTAAGCATCACCCAAACATTATTTCAGAGACGTTTTTCGTCTATAAATTTCTTCTGAAGAACAACAAGTTTGTAACATTTTGTTTTCCTAGTCTTTTCTTGGCCTGCTGAACATATCAGAATGCAATTTGGTCATTTTGCTAAATTTCTACGGTGTCCTGTATACATCAGCCCCCTTTTTTAGGGTATACCCTTAAAAAGTGTCACAGCTTAACCCTAAAAAGTGCTTACTTTGAATTCAAATAAACGCAGAAATAATCAAGACCTATTTTTCAAACAGTGCCAAACTGATGCTGTTGAACTCTAGGTTAATGTCAGTTGTAGAGGACCATAGAGATAGGTAATCGCGCGTTTGTAATATTTGCATTATCAATATATAACATGTCTTGCATTATCACTATATAACATGCCATTCTTTACACATCCATAACTTTTATTCTTTTAGAGATATGAATCTGAAATTTTCAGACAGAACTTGTCTTTGATATTGTAACAATATGACACTAAAACTTAACATGTCTAAGCATTTTTAAAACACCATAATGGGGTAGAGAATAGGGACAGTTTTAGGGGTAAGTGTACATTTAGCATGCCTGATTGTTAACCTTTATGATAAATTAAAATTAGCTGTAAATTATCACCAATTTATCTATTCTAATAAATAAAACATAAAAATATTCATGACTGGAAAGCTTCCTTCATTTTTCAAGGAAACTATTGAGGCGATGCTTAACTTATGTCTGACTATATATTGACTAATGGGCGTTATTTTTCAGCTGACTATTTTTGCTTTTGATCTAAATTATCCACCAATCAGACACAATCATAAATTGTAATATTCAGCACAACTACTAGTAAACGCTGTTCTTATTGGCTGGCAATCAGACTGTCAAACTAGAAATTGTTTATATGAAACACTGATGCCCCTAAACATTTGGGATGATGCTCCTTTTAAGACACGGGTCATTTTAAGTTCGATGCTTCTAGCTATACTACTCAACCATCCTATATCACCTGACCAAATTTGAAGCTCGTAGCCATAATAATTTTTGAGATATCTGAACTACAAGTTTTCAATGGCCAAAAATTCACAAGGGGCAATAGCTTGATTTTTTTTTACAAATTCACCAGGTAACCTACTCATCATCTTCTATCAGCTGACCAAGTTTGAGGCTGCTAGCTGTAATAATTTTCGAGATATGATTACAATTTTTCAATGGCCATATTTACAAAGGGCAATAACTAAGAAAATAAGATATTTTTTTTAAAAAAAAGTTTCAACTGTTAATCTATCAGCTGACAAAGTTTTAAGCTCTAAGCTATAATAATTTTTGAGATATCTGAATTTCAAAGTTTCATTCTGACCCTTTAAAAGGAGCATAGCTCCACAAAAGGAGATTATTCAGACTAAAACATATGGGTAAGCTTTTGTTTTTTATGAAATTTCAAAACCCTAACTTAATTTTTTTTGTACGGACGCAAAGTTGGGGGGGGGGGGGGGGCATAACTAGATATTAAAAATAGTAAATGAGTATGATCAGGAAATACCACAATCACAAACTGCAGACAACCCCGTGGCACCGTGAGGAAGAGCCGCTCAACCATCACGAGACACCAGGAAGACAAATTAAGCAAAGGCTGAGCTAATGCTGCTATTCAAAAATGCATAATATTGTATTCTTTGCACCATGAATGTAGGTAGCTAAGTTTGGGTTTTTGTTGATGAGGACCATGGCAAACTTCCTATGTTATACTGGTTACCTAAGCTTCATAAACGGCCCTATTCTTATTATAGTTCATGTACAACTACTGAGTTGTCTATTGTTTTGACTTCTTGCCTCGCTGCGATTAAAATCATGTCATTCAATATTGCACAGGATTTTATGAAAGAAATGGTAAAAAATTATTTTTGTCTACTAAAAATTCAGGTAAAATTCTTAATAAATTGAAGTCTAGAGGTTTTCTAGCATCTGGTTTGTCTACATTTGATTTCCCTACTTTCTTTACTACATTGTCTCATAATCTAATCAAAGAAAAACTAACAGAACTGATTGGAAAAAAACATGAACCGAGAGGGCTCACTATATTTGGCTTGTAACGATAAAAATGCCTTTGTTACTTCTGAACAGCCTTAACGATATAAATTGTGGTCATGTTAGAAAACGTGTGACGCTCTCCATTATCTTTTGGACAATATATTTATAAGATTTGGCATGAAATTATATAGGCAAATTGAAGGTATTCCAACGGGTACTAATTGTGCTCCTCTTGTTGCAGATTTGTTTTTGTTTGTTATGAGACAAACTTTATGTTGTCTCTGTCAGACAATAATCAAACTGATATTATTGAAGCTTTCAATCCCCCTCCAGATTATTTAGATGACTTGCTTAATATTGATAATCCTTAATTTGAACAAATGGTATGTCAAATATATTCTACTGAACTTCGGTTAAATAAGGCGAATTCTTCTGATACTGAAGCTCCGTTTTTGGACTTGACCTTGTCAATAACAAATGGCATACTTTCTTCTAAAATTTATGATAAACGGGATGATTTTAATTTTGAAATAGTAAATTATTCCAATTTTGATGGAGATGTTCCTTGCTCTCCTTCCTATGGTGTATATATTTCTCAGCTTATTCATTTTGCAAGAGTGTGTTCTAATATTGATGACTTCAACAACAGAAACTTATTTTTAACCGTTAAGTTATTAAGACAGGGTTATAGATATCATAAAAATCGAAAAGCATTTTCTAAATTCTACCACAGACACTCAGATTAAATTGTTAAATACAGCATTTGGTTAAAACTCTTCTGCAACAAGGCATATCAGAACTTATATTTTATGGTGATTTAATTATAAATCCAAACTAATTGTTGGAAAGTCTAGTTTTAGTGATCATTTCAAAAAGATTATCAAACGTTATAAAGGCTGAATATAACTTGAATGTCATGCGACAGTCTGCATTGCTGCGACGGGTCATGCCTCAGACTCTATGATGGCTCTGGCGTAAATCTTTAATCGGTGGGTTGGTGCCTGATGCTTATCTGTAGCTGGACCCACCGTGGCTCAACTTGACGTTTTCTTAAGCTCTGACTATCTGTGATTCGTGAGCCCTTTTCTTCGTTTCATCATAGTGTGTTAATTTGATTAGAGTGTTTCTCCATGATGATACATTGCATTCGTTAGAAGGCTTCCAAGCGAGCTGAACATTTCTTGTACTTCAACAACAGCAGATTATAGGGCAAAGATATGGTACCAGTCGAATGCATAAAAGCCCCCCAGTGTCTTAGGCTGATGTCCGTTCTAAGGCGGTGGTTCTGTTGTCTTTGACTTTTTGTTTATTGTTACTCCCATTGTGGGAGTCTGTGATGTTCTATGTGTTGTTGTACGTTACTTTATTTCCATTCTAAATTTGCAATTATCTTGACGGGGGAAGAGAGAGCTGGTTGCTTTGCTTAGTTTGTCTTTCTGGTGTCTCGTGATGGTTGTGTGGCTCTTCCTCACGGTGCCATGGGTTTGTCTGCGGTTTGTGATTGTGGTATACTCACTTAATATTTTTGAAAATAATCATTATCACTTTTTGCATGCCTTGCATAATTGCAAATTGTAAAGAAGTGAAATTTGAAATAACTCGCTCACTCAGCTAATTTCAAAGGACCACGATTTAACAGCGCTGAAGCAAATAATTGTTGAAACCTTTTTCCCACCCCGTGAGGTCATTATTATAGTCTGTTTCTCAAAATTTGAAAAATGAAACACTACCTACAGTCTATTTCTAAATTAGAGCCACACTGACATTTATTGTTGAAATTATGTCAATATTTGAAAGCCCTTTCAAATATCTCTTTTGGAGACATTTTTGTTCTAAAAATAGAATCGACAAAATATTTATATATTTATTATTATTTAGATTTAGTTCAATTTTTGAAAACTGGCATAAATTATGCCAACACTATTCAGGCTTCCATTTGTCCGAGCTTTCGTTGCTCGCATATGCAATACATGTAAATGCTCAAATATGAGCTGGTTAAATTCTACTTTCAGAAATGCTAAACCGTGATTGTGTTGACTAGGCTCCACGGATGTGCAGTCTGGTCAGCTTGCTGTTTTTCGTATAACAAACATATGTTTTGTCGTTCTAATAACATGGGCCACGTCGCGAGAAAACGTGTCTTCGGGGGTTTGCGAATAACAAAGGCGCAGACCAGCCTGCGCATCCGCGCAGTCTGATCAGCGCCATTGTTACTCGCTTATTACAAAGTATCATATCTAGACTTTCGATCAAAGAAATTCAAAGTTTCTAGCTAGTATCTGTAGCTAAGGGGACTGGTTTGAGTCTCACTTTGTCAGAAACCCCGAAGACAGTTTTGCTCGCGACGATGCCCATTATGGCTTTTGCAAGACTTACCACATGCATACTAGAGCGATGACCGTCTTCCTCTTACTGTGATGACGTCGATAGTGTAATGTCCACGTGACGCCCCAGAACCGATCCACAGAGACGAGAACTAACGTAAAAACGGAGGCGAACGTCATGCCGTAGTCAAAGAATATCCAAACGCCACAAAGAAAGGCGCCAAATGGCCAGTATCCGAGGAAGTTATCTGTTGTATGGAAGCTCATAGCCGTTATTGCGACGGCGACGTCCGTTATGGCAAGATTAACAATAAAATAATTAAACGTCGTTTGTAAACGTTTATTTATATAAATGGCAACCAATACTAATATGTTTCCTATGGCTGTCACTAACACTATTGTGTATAGAACAATTCCTACAACTATACTTTTCCAAGTTAATGCTAGGATGTGTTGCGTTTCTTCGATGTAGTTTGACGTTGTACTATTTATATCACAGGACGTCATATCAGTGGCGTTACGTATAATAGCGGTTGTTTCCAGCGTCGTTACATGGCTTTCAAGCGTTGTACTCATCGTGAAAAATGAATAATGTTAGCACTTGGGAGTGTCTAACATGCGTTTAACGCCCTACCAGACGTTGATATTACTGATTTTAAGAACATTTCGCAGTGCTCGTAACTCAAGCTACATTTGTAACTGTTTTGTATGGTTGGTGCGTCTGTATGGAATGATTATCCACGAGCATAAACTTAGCTCACATATCCTCGGCTATCAGGGGCTTACACAAAATGGCTATTTGTCGAATTGATTTTGACATAGACAAGACACGAGCTCTTCAAAAACAGTCCGAAATATTTTTATTGCACTGTGAAATTTCAGCATTAGCTCCAACTGAGAAAGTCTCTTATGGTATGCAATAAAAGAAACAAACACACACTAGTTTGTCACAGCTATCCATACAATAGCTTTGAAATTAATTATAAGCTTATTTTATACTTTATTTCATAAAATCAATTAATGCCTTTTATAGTTGAAGTGTAATACGCCCATGGCCAGTCGTTATAAGCTGACAAAATGGCTATACAGTTGCTTAATACTCCGTACAAACATTTTCTGCGTGCGTTCATTGGAAGCGTCTCGCGAGAACATTACTGAAGATATAGTAAGAACATAACAATTTGGATAATCTCTTATCTGGGAATGAGTTCGTCTCGCGAGACGCTTCCAATGAACGCACGCAGAAAATTATTGAAGATATAGTAAGATAATAGCAATTTGGATAGCTCTGTTATCTGGGAATGAGTTCTAGTCTGTTTGATGATGGTGTCTCTAGTGTGAGAAGTGTCAGAAGTCTGCCCGCAGCGATGACTGATCACAGGATGTGTATATTAAAAGGAGCAATGAATTAATGACCCAACTCATGAGAAAATCTACTTTCGTTTTTTTGGTGGATAAACTTAAAAGATACAGAGAGGTAAAAAAAAAATACGAGAGGGCCATTTGGAAAGTCATTACTTCACAATGCCTTCAAGTTGATAAAATGCTGTCAAAAAACATATTTGGAAACTAGAATTCAACGTTTGTTCATTATCGAAAAAATACTTGGTGCGCACATGTAGTGCATGCTCGATATGAGCATTCTCGCGAGACCTGATGATACCTCATCTAGATCTCTCACATTTCGCCCATTGCATCATGAGTAACTAGCGATATTTGGCTCTCGCACTGCTGTGGTGACAGAAATTATTGTTAAAAATAGCAAAAAGTTAAATTTATCATTTCTCTTTTAGTCAATATTTTCTGGATGTAAAGCCCTGAGTCATGCAAGCACTGATCGCATAATTTATTTTTAATAAAAATGGCGGCTCAATCCCAATGTGCACCGAGCGAAAGGCGACAGGTGAGTACGTGCTAGCGTGCTTAATGTTGGGACAATGCGAAATGAGTAGGTGTAATACACTGGCGGAAAATTTACGCAAAATATTGGGAGAAAATCGATTGAAAGTTCGTAACCTTACGATCATAATCTGAACAAAAAGATAATCGGCTGAGATTAAATGGAAGTGGGTTTTATCATGTTGATAATAAAGCGTTGGTTATTTTTTTTTTGTAAACAGACAGATTATATAGATCTTTGCTATATATGACCAAACACCGCCCTAGAATAAATCGGACAGCATTCCTTCAATGGTGTAACCACACAGTCTGTTACAATAATTAACTGTAGACAAAAGCAGACGTACTGACCTTTATATCAGTCTAGGGCTTAAATTTATAAAATCAAGGGCAGGTATTTATAAGTGTGTTTATTGCCAAAAGAACCATTCTGCGCAGTCAGTATGTGATATATACATGCTGCCTTTCGGAAGATACTGGGGTAAAATTTGCTCTCCTGAAATAAAATTATTCTGGTGACCCCCACTTTTATTCTTTTTTTCTAATAGGTAAAATAATAGTCTACGAAATAAAAACAAAACTTAAAGCTTTTCAATGTCAGATTTTTTAATATACAATTTACTCTAAAAATCGTATTCCTATTTTGGGGGATTTGCCCAAAAATATCATTCAGGTTCTTGTCATGGCTTGCTTGTAAAAACAAATAGATTTTCACATTTTCTAAAAAGCTTGATGTCATGAGGAATAATTTAAATTAATATTAAGAAGTTGGATGACGATAACAAATATTATAGCTTACTATTAAGGACTTTGGATTTGTTCAAAAAATTTGTAAAATGCTGAAAGTTTCAATGTGAGATTATGAAATATAGAGCCTGGTGACATATCCTATTTATTTCATAAATTTACAGTCCATAAATAAAACAAACTGTATGCAAAGTATTAAAACATTTCAATGTGGGAAGTATTACCCGCAATTGCCCTTAAAACTGTCATATCACCAAATAGCTCTAATAAGTTATCTCCTCTTGACAAAGACGGACAGATAATCACTGGCGACTTGGGTGAAGCTTATGCTTTAAATGACTACTTTCAAGACCAAACATTAATTTATGACACGGATGTGGAAGTTCCTGATGTCATTCAGTATAATGTAGCACACAGAGATATTAGATTCTTACACCAGCTGAAATAGAAGTTATCTTAAAGCCACTCAACATCGGAAAAGCTGCCGGTCCAGACCGTATTAGCAATTAAATTATGTGTGAACTTGCTGTTGAACTTTCATATCCTCTCTGTTCTCTTTTTGATCAGTCTACGCAAATGGGCACGTCCCCTGATTCCTGGAAATTATCAGTTGTGAGCCCAATCGCCAAAACAAGCGAACGTTCTTCTGTATCAAATTATCAACTTGTCTCTCTTTTATGCACGTCTCAAAAGTCTTTGAACGAGCTATTTTTCAACATGTTTCAGTCACTTTAGAGACAATAGTATGCTTATTTCGTTGCATTATGATTTTATTCCGGGTGACTCTTTCTTTCAATCTTTATATACTGCCTGACACCCTCACGGGCATTATCGGCAGGTGTACTTTGTACACTCCGGGTTGCAGGGTGAAAGCCCAAAAGTAACCATATCTTAATTATAGTAGGGTTCTTTAACCTGCACAAGGGGTGCCTCTCCCTTCACAGGGGACATCCACTTAACCTCCTTAAGGACGGCCTATTTTTACAATACTTCACTCAAACTGTCAATTTTGGTTAAGAGGTATGTGTAGTCCTTTGTGGCATAAGCAAGGCTTTTTGATTGTTTTTGGCATGACAATCTCTTAAAAAAGCTTGACGCTGCTGGTAAAGATGAATATCTGCTTTTTGATTCTGTTTTTATTTGACTGATGGACGTCAGAGAGTTGTTCTTCCTGGTGCAGAGTCGGTTGGAAATATAATACGAGCTGGTGTTCCTCGTGGTTCTATCCTTGGTCCTCTTTAATTTCTTCTTATCTTTACGACAGTGTAACAGGTATTGGTTCCAATATTCGTTGTTTTGCTGATGATACCAGCTGGTTTATAATAGCTGAAAGCTGATCTTATCAATCTGGATCTGGAAAAACTTATGACTTGGGGAAAAAACTTGGCTTGCTTCTTTAAATCACAATAAAACAGAGTCTCTTCTTATCTCTCGAAAACTAATTTAACCTGTACATCCATCGCTTCTAATGGACAATCAAGTTTATATTGAAGCAGATTCTCATAAAGATGTAGTTGTATTTCTTTCCAACAATTGTACCTGGCATAAGCATATCGATTATGTCAAGGGGTAGGCCTGGGGTAAAATTAATGACATGAGAAGGTTTACGTTTTGTCTCAATAGATCTATATACTCTCTAGAAACTATTTGTCTTACCTTCATAAAACCAAAACTAGTATATGTCAATGTTGTCTGGGGCAACTATACAAACTATGAGGAGCAAAAACTTGGCAGCGGCTAGGATTGTCACTGGGGCCACTAAGCTTGTGCCATTACATGCATTTTTTGAGGAAGTTAATTGGGAACCCTTGGAAACAAGGCGAAAGAAGCACATACTTTTACTTTTATATAAAATGTTTAACAATCCCTCTCCAGAATATATTTCTTCGCTTATTCCCACTTCTGTCAACAATCTATCATGATGAAATCTTCGTAATGCACAGAATATTCAGAAATTTGACTCTCGAACTACACAATATTTCAATTATTTTGTGTCGTCTTCTATTAGAGAATGGAATAACTTGCCGCAGGATGTGAGAAACAGCTATTCTGTTTTCTTTGTTAAATGTAATTAATGCCATCCCGAAATATATTTCTCTGCAGGTAAATGCGCTCATTTATGAAACAGTTCATAAATATATTGCTGACACGAAACGTTTCTAATCTTATCCCTTAAAGTAAACCCTGTTCAAATAAGTTTGATTATGCCAAAAATAGTAAGTGTGTATGATCAGGAAATACCACAATCACAAACCGCAGACAACCTTGTGGCATCGCGAGGAAGAGCCGCTCATCCATCACGAGACACCAGGAAGACAAATTAAGCAAAGCAACCAGCTCTCTCTTCCCCATCAAGATGATTGCAATACTAGAATGGACACAAAGCAACGTACAACAAAAGATATAACAATTACAGACTCCCACAATGGGAGTAACAATGAACAAAAAGTCAACAACAACAGAACCACCAAAATTGATAACATGACTCCAATGTTAGCCTCGGGCCTGTTCACCTCTCTCTCTCTCTCACATTTGTACAGGTTTGTCATTACGTTAACTATTGTTAACATTCACACTACATCTAGTTATACTATACGACGATTGTAACTACATTATAACGCACATTCCTTCTTTTTTCTCTTCTTTAAAATTTCTCCCTTTGTAATAATGTCTAAAGACAATGATCAAATGATCTAGATCAATACACAGTATTAATTGCAGCATAAGATGTATATTTCAATTGAACAAATGGGTAATAGTTACAAGGCGGAGTTGTCGTGGTGTATTCTTTACTTCTACCATGACCTCTAAGTAATGGCCCTCGATTAATTCAATTCATTTATCGTTACAGTTTCGCCTCAAAGCATTTTGTGGAAGTATGTTATATATGTCTCTTTAATGTTTGCTTTTTGAGCTTTTAACATCTGAAAATGATTAAGCGCCATTGTATTTGTGCAGCTTAATATTGTTAGGAGTCGAACGAGTGTCCGTTTTAATCCTTTTGTAATGTGTAAATATTCATGTATGTCATGAAGTTGATATTAAATATGTTAAAACTAGACCATGCTAGCTTTTCATACTGTACATATAGTTCTGTATATCAGGTGTTCTGGCCCAATAGTCGGGTGTTTAAATAAAATCAATGTGTTGCAGTCAACGACCCGACCACAGGGCCAGAACACCCTGATATACAGAACTATGTGTACAGTATGAAATGCTTGAATAACTTTCAAATTGCTCCAGCCTCAGATTTCGAGCTTTGTCGGGCCCACCAGGGTTTACCTGTTGGATTTCTTTTGCTGCGGTATTTAGTTTTATTTACTATGTGGTCCTAATCTTTGCTTTATCTCCTTGTTATATCTTGATTTATATGTTCTAGGAGATGATGCATTGATAAGTTAGGGTCTTTCATGCAAACCAAATATCTATGTGTCTTGATCCACATCTGAATAAAGGGTGAGTTTGGCGCCATGAAACCGGTTTAAGCCCTCCAGTAAAAGTATTTTACTAAATGTTCCAAGGGGGTGCTTCTTTTGTGGATCGTTTTTGTTAGTTATGCTTCATGTTGGTGTGTGTTGTAATGTTGTGTCTGTTCTTTATAGCATTGTGGTCACCTGCTGGGAAAGGGCTGGCCTCTTGGCTGCCGTGTGTGTTGTGTTTTGTCACTTTCCCAAATGTGTCCTGGTCCACATAAGAATCAAGGGTGAGGTTGGCGCTGTGAAACTTGTTTAAGCCCTCCAGTAAAATATTTTACTGACCCTTCCAAGGCGGTACTTCTTTTGTGGATATTTTATTATTTTTCTGTCTTGTGTTTTCTATGCCTTTGTGCGCGTCTGTTTATATGTGCCTTGTGGTCATCTGCTGGGAAAGGATTGGCCTCTTCGCTCTCGTTTGTGGTGTTTGTGAGTTTGTCACTTTCCAATAGGTATCCTGGGTACTTGATTGTATCGATTCCTGATCTTAACACCCTTACTAACTTTTTTACGCATTAAATACTGTTATTTTGCATTTAGGCTAAAGTAAGCATAAATTTCAGACCATAAGCAAAAATTTCTTTCATCCTCTTTTTCAAGAAAAATCACATTTTTGGCATACCTCTGGCGCTGTAGCGACTATCCCTCAACCCACAAACATTTTGTTAAGCAGATACACAGCTGGATTTATAAGTGACAATAATTCGCGATGAATATTTTCAGATCTAAACTTTGACCAATATAGTAGCCATTTTAATAGCTAGGTACACTATTTTGTGCACTCGTCGACTGCAACCACCACCCGATGACTGCGCTGTTCGAGTACAGTGGTTCTAGTTTACAGATTTTCGGGAAAAAATATGACGTCCATAACAACCTTGCTTACATAATAATTACAACTGTCATAACATTTATTGAACTCGGTTTGTCTGATTGGTCATGAACGGTCATCTGATCGCATTGACTTGTATTTCATTTTTCAATGAACCCGGTCCGTATTCATGAGGGGCGGGGCCATTCACGACAGAACTACTTTTGTGATACTGTGCAATGCTTCTATGAAGAGATATGGACGGCCTGCAACTACTGACACTTTACCTTACACTAAGATCTACACATATATTTTCAGGTAGAAAAGCAAAGATTAACTTACATACGACGCCTAAATTAAAAGTAGTCATGCTGATCAACTGTCTGCTGCTATGCGATCTATTCAGCTTCCCAGTCCGCAAAATGATGCGATCACCTCTTGCTTTCCTGCTACTTTGTTGTATGTTTTCAGTCGAGCCCCGCAATAAAGAGGCCCTCCCAGTGGGGGGGGGGGGTACATGTTCCCCTGAAATAAATTGTCTTGTTCCTCATTTTCCCCCCCCTTTTGTTCCCCTGTTCCTAAAAATAATTTGTTTGTTCCCCTGTTCCCCAAAAAGAAACTGTACCTGTTTTGATAGTACTACTTGAATTATGTTTTTCTCAATATTAGTTTTATTTTGTTGTATCAAACGGCTGGATCATGACCAAAGATGGATAGACAGATAACGTGAAAACAATATACCCTCACAAACATAGTTTGAAGGGGCATAAAATATATTGGTCATCTTAGTTAGTCTTTAGTCTTACCCTGAGTAAGCTTAGACCAAAGCAACTAAAGGTAAACAGCTATGGTCATGTCAGGTACCTAACCACATTATCCCTAGTAAGTTTACACCAATGCAACTAACCAGTACTCAGTGCACATTCTTTTGCCAGTAACTGAATCCAGTTGAGATTATATGAGTTGTGCAAAATTACATTAGACAATCATTGTGTTGGTGTTAACACTTGAGAATGAATTTGCTGAGATAATTTATGTCTAATTAGAAGATAATTTATTCTTCACTATCATTTCAATTATTCTGCTTATAAATTTGTTATAAAATGTGCAGCAAACAGTTAGGAAACTGGATAACGACTACTTTATGCACAAAACTGATTTCAATTAGAGGTTTTTATTGACAGAGGAGATAATCCATGACTATTAACTTTCTATTTAGGCATTGCAGTTGATTTGAATGATAAAATTTGATCGATTTTGAACCGTTCAGATTAGCTGTTTATGACATTTGATGCATTCTAAGTAGTTATGGGTAACTTTGATAATTTTCAATCTTTTGCGGTAAACACTCCCCTTGTGTGTTATTTTACACTAGATATTTCCTTTTTCAAAACTATTTTGGGCATAACTTCTTTATTTAACCAATTTGCAAAACTCTTCCTTCACATATCATTACAAACAAAGTTATTATTGATGTTCACTACATTAATATGTAAATTATTTATGTAGGCTATAAACATTATTATATGTTTAATGCTGAATAAAATATATAGTATTATATTGTATTGTTTCTTTGAACCTTGCTTATTAGAATATATGATTAATTGGATTGAGGCCTATTAAGTTACTGTTATAAACACCAATAACAAACAAATCCAATCAACGTGTCAGTGAAGCTAACTTACCGCCTAATTAAAGGACCTTGTTAACACCAGGAATTATCAACCCAATCAACATATCAGTAAAAATGAACACACCAGTTTGCGTTTATAGGTAGGAGATGATTCGAACTTAGCGTACAATATTACATAAAGCATTTTATGGGTCCACACTAATTCATTACTGGTTATATATTTTTTGTAAGAACATATTCTATCTATCCCCCGTACCCATGTTGCTGTTAAAATATGTAACTGGAAAAAATATTCTATATATATTTAATTTTGATGCAAGACTCAAAGATTCCCTATTTTATCCTGCAGTTTTGAGCATTCGTTTCGGTATTTCGCTAGACGATGAATGATTATATATTTTGTCCAAAGCGATTTAACTATTTCTCTTAGCAAATGAACTAAAATAACACTTTAATGTTCTTATTTTCTTAAGTTTGATCAAGAATCTGTATTTCCATTCTTGATGCATAATTTATATCCACGTAGGCCATTTCGGTAATTCAGGCCTAGTACCCTAACTTACGTTTTCAATCATTCGTTTTGGTAATTCAACTAGCAATGAATGTTATTAAACGGTCTATTTAATTTGTCTTTTGCTGTATTAACCTATATCTAATCCCTAAATTTAGAAAGACATCATAACAGTCATAATATAAGCCTAGCTAGTGTAAAGGGGAATATTTATCTATTTTCATATATTTATAAACATTATAAGGGTTCATATAAGCTTAAATTGATCTTTATCAAGTACTTTTTCAGTTCATCCTATCCCAATCACCAATTATTTATTATTCCAAAAGGTAAATATTATTATTAAGAGGCCGTTTCGGTAAATCAACATCGCACCTGTATACCTGTATATGTTTCCCTATTATTCTAATGTTTCGTTCCGGTATTTCGGTTTCGTTCCGGTATTTCGGTTTCGTTGCGGTAAGTCTAGGTACCGCCTGAATTGGGTCCGGGGCTGGTTGATGCAGGGGCAGGTTGATGCAGTGGAAATAAAATGACTATTGGGCTATGTATTGCGTCAGATATGACGAAATTAAGTTGCCCTTCCCTACCGCCATCTCCTCCTGAAGTTTTGCGCCGTTCGAACCATCAATGCGATTTTGGCGAAGAAAATTCGTTTTAGGGGCATGAAAGTAAATTCTTAGGTATATTACAGTTTTTCGTTTAGCTCACATTTGTTTCTGGCTGACCAAGTTTCATTTATGCATAATGGTAGAGAGATTCTTCATCTTCAACGCCACACGCTCCTTTAAAGGAAAACATTGTGTATAAGTTGTCTACCTCGACTTATGTCACGTGGGGTATAGCTGGGGCAAGTTGATGCATTAAGCATGGGGCAAGTTGATGCAGTGCATCAACCAGCCCCGTTGTGGTTCTATAGACAAGGATATACAGAATATATATTCATTTTTGTTGAATATGGCGTTTATCTCATAGTGTGAAGTGGAAAATATTTATATTCCATGTGAAAATATAAAATATACATTATATTACATCCATATTTTTCTGTATTTCACTACTGTGCACTGTGGGATGACTGGCTAATAAGGGTTTCAAAATTTAGTGATTTTTGGACAATGTAATTTCATGATCGTTAGTCTTGATTCAGGATCTGCCACCAAAGACATGGTGTGCCCTGTTGAAGGGCGTGTTTCTTAACTCTGTTATAGATTAATCTATTTAGTTTCCCTTTTCTAGATAATAACAAAATTATATATATTATGTGTCAGATTAGTTATTGTAATGGTGATTGATGTTGGTAATGCCGTTTAAATGGCAATTTTTTCTGTGGCGGGGGCGGGGGGGGGGGGGGGGTGTACAAAAATCATGTTTCTCCGAAAGTTAACTCAATTATTTGGACTACAACATCTGAATTCAATAATCAATCATTTCTGCAAAGTATGCAGCTAAACAATCTGTACAACAACCTGTGCCGATATTCTGTTTAAAAGACAACACCCATTGTTTATGCTGTCACAACTGTTGATTAAGCTTGCTATAACTGATGAAAGATGTTGTAACAACTGATAATGGAATTTAGAACTAGTTGACACCACTTACGATTGATGCATGATAAGATAGTTTAACTGCTTCCATTCACCGTGGCTTACACTAGCTAGCATATACGTTTGCATATAATTTAGTCAGGGCCCTTAGGGACAAAAAATAGGTCCCGTGCGATTTGTGTGCCGATTTATGGTGACCTATATCAAAACCTTCAATGGAGTCTTACCTTTGATTTAAAGGTGGTCACCCATCTCAAATCCGCGTCTGAGGCTAGTTATGACAGCATAAATATGGCGACCATAATGAGAAACTGCTCGTTAATAAAAGCTATGGTTTGTGTTGGTATGGTCATATTTATCCAACACGAACGCTTTTTAACATAATATCAATTATTTTAGTCACATGATAGTTACATCAATGCTTTACCTGACTTTGACAATGAATAATTTCTCGATAACAATATTTTGCATCCAAAATACCGTAGATTTCCTATAAATACCCAGCCTATGGGGCCATCTTTAGACTGATGGCTGAAAATGTTATTGCTACCCCTCAGGAATCTCGCAAACTTATCCTATCTAAAAGAGGATTTCCAGCTGCGTCTTTTAATAGATGTTTGCACTATGTTCGCCGGGGCGTAAGTCTCTAACAGCCTGTTACATATGTTACCATATTAAATTTAGAAAAAAAAGAAAATTAAAAGTTTGAGCTACAGAAAGAAGGCTAATTATTTAAATTACTCATATGGTCTGCATATTGACTACTTTAACTACATATAAATTCTTTTGGAAAAAAATTACAGCTTCCTGTTGTGTTATGTGCGTTACTTTAATTAGATTACCCTTTAAACATGAAAAGTGTGACCAATATCATTTACTTTTAAGCAGATATGTGCATTTTCCAAAATGTTTTGATTATTTTATACTAACAAACTCATTTGGGTTAGAGAAAATCCAAATTCTGCTTTTATACTTTAAAAAAAGTGCCTTATACGAGCAATTTTAAAAACAACCCAATGCTACACTCAATTTTAAGGAGCCGAATTTGGTAGGCATCATTTAAGTAAAAATATATGAAAACATTTGCTGCTGTTGGATATCTTGCACTTTTTGGGATTGTCTTGCTCATACCATAAAGAATTATAGATTTTGCAGGTTAAACAACACGATTGAAGCACTTGTTAAATGCTGTAACATATGTTACATGACATAATAAATGAGCAAGGACATTGACTTGATGTAAGAAATGATGTTTCAGGAAAAAATGAATATATTTCGCATGTTTTCCTAGCTAAAATCTCTAGCCTCTGGTGCCTAAATCTTAGGTATTGATAATTATTAAGCCCCTGTACCTTTGTTACAGATGTTATGAATATTTGTTTTCAATATTTCTTAATATGAATAATTCTAAAATAAAAATACACCCTAAAGAAAAATAGGAAATAATCTTTTCACATTTAAACAGTACAATTTAGTAAATGTCCCTTTCTAATGTAAATATTCTAAACCAATCCTTATCCAAGTCATATACATGTACAATATCGTTTATTATTTCTGCTTCTCTGGTAAAATGATCGTCCTCCTCATATCATAAAAACCAGAATAATCATCAAACAAGATTTTGACTGCAAGCTGAGTAATTACCTGCTCCATCCCAAACCCTTTAAGACATATTCTATCGTATGTACCGATTTAAGGCGCATCGAATAGGAGATGTTTGCACACTGTAAGCATGGGTGTTAGCCTGTATAAGCTTGTTACATATGTTATTTTATCAATGTGAGAAAAAGAAAATTGAAAGTTTGAAGTTTGAGGTACAGAAAGCAGACATTAAAACTAGCTAATCAATGAACATTCTAATAGTCTGCATATTACTGGATGTCTACTACATATGACAGCTGTTTAACATTAATACGGCTACATGTTGTATTATGTGCGTTACATGAGCTTAATCATAATTTAAAAATGGTAATTTTGGCTATCGTCATTTAGTTTAACGACTGCTCTGAATTGGTTTCAAACTGTTTTAGATTAGGTTTAACAAACATATACTCAATTGACGAGTACAAACCCAAATTTTGCTTTTCTATCTTAAATATTTTGTCTTATATGAGCTAATGCACAACCCTACCCCCAGTTTTGCAGAGGAGCAAATTTTGTTTTCGCCGCTTAAAAAAATATAAAAACAATTGCAGAGTGTTGATATTATTCATTTTTATCAGTTTTGCGCATATATCATCAAGTTTCTAAGATCAGGACACTTATCAAAGATGTCAATGTGCCATGATGCCATAACAAGGGCTCTGATCGAATTCCATAAACTTTCAGGTGCTGGTATTAACTAGTTCAATGTCAGGACAGAGCAAGAGATCATATTGGCAGGCATTTAGCTATGCTGGAGACTATCCACGAAGCATTCTTTCACCTCGGCTCAGTGTCCTTAGAAAGCACTGTGGCGGATGCACTAGAGTAATATATTTGTAAATTGTCCTGACCTCTTGGCTCTCGTTTGTGATGTCTAACTGTGAGTTTGTTACTTTCCCATTGGTATCCTGGGCCAGGTGTGGTACTTGATTGTATCGATTCCTGATCCTTGCCGTCTTTCTTACTTTGCATTAGCCAGTCACTGATATTGTTTGACCCACTGCGTGGAGGTGGTGGATGTTTTGGAGAAAAAAAAGATGAATTGCAAGAACTACCACTTCCAAGAGTAGTGTTTCTCGAAGGTGTCAAGCGTGCGCAGTATCAGTGAATCATTTGGAAAACCTCACCTGTCATTAATCCTGACAAATCAAGGCCTGACAATTATGGTTAGAGGCCGGACTGTGATAAATATTGTCCCGTTATGATGACATTGCCCACGTGTGGATCCAGAGGGGGATAGGGGGTCCGGACACTCCCCTGGAAAATAACAAGTACATATATGTGTTTCTATAAAAATTAGCATTTGGACCCCCCCCCCTCCCGTGAAAAGAGTTGGACACCCCCCCCCCCCCGGAAAATAATGGACGGCCTCTGGATCCTTTGTTAAGTATAAGTATAGTTTTCTCAGCAATAAAACCATTGGAACCCCTCTTTAAACTTTAAAATAAGCTGAGGACTAAATAAAACTGACAAAAATTCCTGGATCCGCGCATGTTGCCTCCTGCCCCCGAAAAACCCTCTGCAGCTGATAAAATGTGGTTGCAGCATGTCTGTATGCGAAACATCTCGGTGTAAGTACAAAGAAAACCATTTATATTGTACTGATTTGTATTGCTGTGGAGCAGAAGAGGACTCATGTAAACTATTGCCAGTGATCAATATGCTTATGACTTTTGAACAACTATTTTCATGTGGATTCAGATATTTCTTTAGCCGTATCAACAAGAATGCCTTATTGTCCGATTTTGACCTTTGAAGACAAGTAGTAGCATGCGAAAGATAAATCAAATTGTAACAGTTTTCTATTGCCCGTGCTATCGCAGTACAATGGGTAACTTGTAGAGGGGTTTATCCTTATCTCCATATCATGAACTACTAAGTAGACTCTTCTACCTTTTGATCCTTTAGTGGTCAAAATCGGACTATAATGAGTTTGGTTGATAGTGTATGCAAATGATTATTACTACAATATTTTATTTGAGTGTAGGATAAGCAGCTACAGTTAAACCAAAAGCTTTGAAGCGTGCCTTTATTTACAATATTGATATGTTGTTCTAGAAAAAAGGGTTTCAGGCGTTTATTTACATTTACTATAAAAGCTTTGACATGCACATATGTTCTAGCTGGACTGGCTCATTTTACGTATTTTGCATCAATCGTTTGAAATAGAAAGACCCAAAGGTCATTGGTCAAAGGTCGTAGTATATATATATATATATATATATATATATATATATATATATATATATATATATATATATATATATATATATATATATATATATATATATATATATACGCCCTGATTCCCATATACTACAATGGACATACGGTTTAAATTGCACTGATACAATATACGCTATTTTGATGACGTCATAATGACGTCCAGACGTGAAACCCAGATGATGTTGGGATGTTCATCCCAATCCAGGACCCTCTTCAGTCTCATCTGATACGTCTGACAATATGTCTCGTTCTTCAGCATCGTCTATTTTAGATTCTATAAATCTTTCTCGTCATTTATCTTTTGTTCATCACAATGTACAGAGTATTGTTCCAAAACTAGATATGATCTGGGCAGAATTTTTTGACTTTGATGTTTTAGCTTTCACGGAAACTTGGCTTAATCCCAATATAACAAGTGACGATATCTCATTAATCTCCTATCATCATCCAGAGCGTAAAGATAGAGTTGCAGACAATCACGGCGGTGTAATTGTCTATATAAAGGATAGCATACATTATGTGAGGCGTAGAGATCTTGAACCAAATGGAGTAGAGTGTATTTGGGTCGAATTGACCCTGCGACAGAAGCATGTCCTCTTTGGGGTATTCTATAGACCACCGAGTGCTGATGCTCTTTATTTCTCATCCATTGAAGACTCAATACATCTGGCAGTTGATACGGGTATTAATGATATAATTATTACTGGCGATTTTAACTATAACATGCTTAACGCACACACATCAAATAAGATCAAAAGCATTTGCGAGCAGTTTTCCCTCACACAAACTATCGACAACCCCACCCACTTCACTGAACATTCTTCGTCTCTAATTGACATAATACTAACAAATAACGAAACTAATATGGTCTACAGCGGAGTTGGAGATCCTTTCTTAAACCAAGAAATAAGGTTTCATTGTCCAGTCTTCGGCATTCTTAACTTCACCAAACCAAAATTTAAATCATATACCCGTCATACCTGGTCATACGACCGAGGTGACTACAATCTTCTTCGTGAAAAAGCTGCAGATACAAACTGGAACATCTTGTCTGACCCTGACATAAACATACATACTAAAAATATCACAGATCATATCATCAGCATATCTAAAGCTTGCATACCAAACAGATTAACCAGAATAAAACCAGATGAACCTCTTTGGATGAATACCAATATAAAACGCTACATCAGAAAACGTAAAAGAGCCTATAAACAAGCAAAACGCACAAACATTCCATCTCACTGGCGAAAATTCAGAGCAATCCGCAATAGAGTGATAACTATGATTCGAGAATCTAAGAAAACTCTAAACGAAACAATTGAAAACAAACTGAATTCTAACACATTGACCTCAAGAGACTGGTGGTCAACACTTAAATCTGTCATATCACCAACTAACTCATCTTCAATCCCTCCACTTGAAAACAATGGACAAACTTACACTGACAATCTGGACAAAGCAAATCTTTTAAATAATTATTTCCGAGAACAAACTCTTATTAATGATGATAATGTGAACGTACCAGATGTAGCTAATTATGACATAGAAAATGAACTTAGTTCCATAATTCTCACACCTGCAGAAATCGAAATAGTCTTAAAATCTCTTCCTGTTGGAAAAGCGGTCGGACCTGATGGCATCAGTAACAAGATTCTTCGTGAATTGTCTGTTGAACTCTCACTGCCATTCTGTTCTCTATTCAACCAGTCTCTACAGACAGGTGTGTTTCCAGATTGCTGGAAGATATCAAATGTTTGTCCTATCCCTAAGTCAGGGAATCGCTCTTCTATATCGAACTATCGACCTGTTTCTCTTTTATGCACATCTGAGAAGGTTTTTGAAAGAACTGTTTTTAAACACATTTTCAATCATTTTCAATATAATAATATTCTCACTCCTCTTCAATCTGGATTCATACCAGGAGACTCAACTGTTAATCAACTTACCTATCTGTATGATTCTTTTTCACATGCTCTTGATTTTGGAAAGGAGGTAAGGGTAGTCTTTTGTGATATTAGTAAAGCTTTTGACCGTGTCTGGCATGAGGGTCTCCTAAAAAAGCTTGAAGCTGCAGGTATAACTGGGCACCTTCTAACTTGGTTTCGCTCTTACTTGTCTGACAGAAGACAAAGAGTTGTTCTTCCTGGTGTGGAGTCTGCATGGAACTTCATCCGGGCTGGAGTTCCACAAGGATCTATTTTGGGACCACTTCTGTTTCTGCTTTTTATTAATGATATTGTAACAGACATTGGCTCAAATATTCAACTTTTTGCTGATGACACTAGCTTATTTATTATTGTTGAAAATCCAGATATGGCAGCAGAACTTTTAAACATGGATCTAGAAAAAATAATGGAGTGGGCTAAACGTTGGCTTGTAACTTTTAATCCTACAAAAACAGAATCTCTTCTTATATCACGTAAAATCAATCAACCTGTTCATCCACCTCTCTTTATGGATAATCAAATCATCGAAGAAGTCTCGTCTCATAAGCATTTAGGCATTTTCCTTTCAAATGACTGTTCTTGGCATAAACATATTGATTACGTTAAGGAAAAAGCTTGGGTTAGAATTAACGTAATGAGGAGACTCAAATTTAGACTTAACAGAAAATCTCTTGAGACGATATATTTTAGTTTTATTAGACCTTTATTAGAATATGCAGATGTTATTTGGGACAATTGTACATATTATGAGAAACTTGAATTAGATAAGATACAGTCAGAGGCAGCGAGGATAGTCTCAGGAGCAACGAAACTTGTCTCTTTACACGCTCTTTATGAAGAAGTCGGATGGGAAAGTTTGGAAAAGACGTAGAAAACACAAGCTCTTGCTTCTTTATAAAATGTTCAACAATCTGTCACCTTTATATCTTTGTTCCTTAATACCTCCTACTGTAGATACACAATCTTCTTACAACCTTCACAATGCACACAACATTCGTACAATACACTCACGAACAACACAGTATTTTAACTCTTTTCTGCCTTCCACCATCAGAGAGTGGAACACTTTACCCCTTGATGTGCGAAATTGTGATTCGATTAACAGTTTTAAACGCAAATTGAACTCAGATATTAATGTTGTCCCAAAATATTTTTACACTGGTAACAGAAAAGCCCAGGTACTTCATGTCAGAATTCGTACCAAATGTAGCTCTCTAAACAATGATCTCTATCAAAAAGGAATCAATGAATCGCCTCTCTGTCTCTGTGGCCATGTTGAAAATGCCGACCACTTTCTTATGAAATGTCATAATTATCAAGCACAAAGAGTTGAGCTCGTACGTGCTGTTTCTCAGCATACTTCCGTAACACTACAGACTCTCCTATTTGGTAACAACTCGCTCCCTATGAACATAAACATCGAAATTTTTGAAGCTGTGCAAACATATATTGTTAACACCAAACGATTTTAAAACAACACCTTTCACATAGAAGTATAAAAACGAAAAGTAGGAAAGATGGTACAAGGTTTCAGATTCGTGCCCCAAGTCTACTCATTCATCATCATTTTTTTTTCTTTTTTTAAGTATTCAATTTTCATAGAAACAGTTAGTGCATTTCTGACATTATACAATTTCTAACGTTGAAATCAACATTAACAAACTACTAGCTTGCATTTTCCCTCTCTTTTCAGTGATTTTTGTTATAAAGTATTTTTTCTGTTCTACATTTTCACATTACGTTAACAGACCTTTGCACCAAATAGAATGATTAGACCTGCTAAAATTTCAGATCGCCATAACGAAGTGCTCAATAGTGCACATAATGTATGTGTTAATTAAAAGAGAGCAACAGCACAATAACAGTGCCATTTATGAAGACGTAACATACACATACTTGGCGCAAAGGTATGTTGACGTAACAAGTAAGATTGTGTTAAAGTATTATATTTCAACAGCTTAAAAACAACGCCATTATATTTACATCTGATTATTGCTAGGAGAAGAATAACATAAGCTTCCAGCTTTCGTTCTAATCCTTTTACATTATGTAGCTTGTATATATTTGTATGTGTATCTTACCAAGTTGAAATAAAATATGTTTAAACTAAACCCAGATGGGTGACCAGGTGATTTTCATTAGTTATCCCCTAAAGTTTGATTTGGTATAGGTCACCATAAATCGGCATCAAAGTCGCACGGGAGTCTCGAGCGCCCCTGACTAATTCTAACAATACTTCTTGAACTCCCAAGAAGAATTTGCATTTTTAACATACACTACAACATTTATTTCTTCTATTCAAATGATATATTATGAAAGAATGAAATATATTGAGAGTGCAACATTTTTCATTTTTATGCTCGAGCATTCACAGGTATCCCCGGTTGTGGATGCACCACATTCGCCTCGAAAAAAAACCCTTAGAGGCTGCCAAAACGACTGGTAAAATAGCTGCTTTCTCTATCCACAGCAACGAATTAATTTTGGCAGGCGATAATTGCCAGCCCCCCCCCCCCCCCTCACACACACACACACACACACACACACACACACACACACACACACACACACACACACACACACACACACACACACACACACACACACACACACACACACACACACACAGTCATGTTTAGGAGCGTGGTGGCTCAGTGGTATAGAAGAAGAAATGAGATCGAACGGTAGTGGGTTCGAGACTCACGCGAGACACTGCATTGAGTCCTTGAGCAAGACACTTGATCTTTGTCTTAGTGCTGGTTAAAGCCAGTAAGACAGAAAATCGTACCTATATGACTGAAAAATTGATGACTGGGACATAAAGCAACAACAAAAGTATACAAACATTTTTCAGTCATGTCGAGACGGATCTGCCTGGGTTGGACCTAAACAGCTCAAGGACATAGCATTCACCGATGGTGAGGTTTGGACTAGCAGCCATTCGATCCACAGTCTAACATTCTACCAACTAAACTACTGTGCTCTGCAAAAGGAGGGTTTCTCAAGACTTGAGTCATCTATATTGAAACATTCATAACATATTTCTTTTTTGCTGGAAGTTTTATGAAGTATTTAACCTTTTAAAGACAGAAACCACTTATGGGGTACGTAGGCAAACAGTGAAGACTCCAATGAATGTCGTATGTGCAGTATCAGGGTCTGCACTGTTTGCTTAGAATACTTGTTCTTCTCTCAAATGATGACATCAACATGAGCTCAATTATATTTATCTCACCTAATAAATTTAAATCAGTGGTATGGAAATCAAAAATCAATAAATAATTTAATCACTGTCCAAAATTGAGGCCTTCACATGGGTTTTGGGAAAATGGGAAAATGGCATTTATTTCTAGGGAACTGGGGAAGAAATGCCACCTTTTGAGGAGAACAAAGGCACTATTGGGGAACAGGAAGCATAAAAATGTTTTTTCTTCTTCTATTTTTAGGAACATGGGTACAAGCCAATTTATATCAGGGGAACAAGGGATAAGCACAATCATAACTTAGGAAATATGAGGCTGGAATTTTATTGTTTACTAGAAGCTTCAAAGCTGAAACGCATCCTGTCCCTCCTACATGGCATTGCATTTTTATACCATGGATATAATACAGATGTATGTATATTTGATTAAATGGGCCAGTACAACAGATTATTAGAGATTATCTCATGGCGTTTTGGTTATTGCCCGAAATATCAACCCTCGACCATTATCAGCCCGAGAGCTTTAGCTCTCGGGCTGATAATGGTCGAGGGTTGATACTGAGAGCGATAACGAAAACGCCATGTTATAATCTGTTTATCACATATTCCATTTCACTATTTCAACACATTTGACGTACAAAAATGTAAATAAAACAGAGGAATGGTGTACATTTTGCTTTACGTCACGCCACTTGTTTACATCTGACGTCATCAAATGATCAACGTTACGTGCCGGGCATGATAACCTCTCTCCGTTCAAAATACATGACTTCCGGTTATCATCACGGCGGGCGGATAACCAGTTGGCGGGAAAGAGCTTATCGCATATGCAGACTTTGGGTTATCGCGACAAATAGCGTCTCGAATATGTGATAATTAGAGATTATCTCATGGTGTTTTGGTTATCGCCCGAAGTATCAACCTGAGACCCCATTATCAGCCCGAGAGCTTTAGCTCGAGGGCTGATAATGGTCGAGGGTTGATACTGAGGGCGATAACCAAAACCCCATGTTATAATCTGTTTATCACATATTCCATTTAACTATTTCAACGCGTTTTACGTAAAAATGTAAGTAAAACAGAGGAATGGCGTAAATTTTGCGTTACGTCACGCCACTTGTTTACATCTGACGTCACCAAATGAACAACGTTACGTGCCGGGCATGATAACCTCTCTCCGTTCAAAATACATGACTTCCGGTTATCATCACGGCAGGCTGATAACCAGTTGGCGGGAAAGAGCTTATCGCATATGCAGACTTTCGGTTATCACGACAAAACGTGTCTTAAATATGTGATAATGATACTTATCACACCTTTTAAATGTCTGGCTGACGTATTCAGCGGTTAAAGGAGTCCACATTTTGGTCTGAGCTTTCCTCTACTTGCATACTTTATGTATGCGAAAAGCAAAGGCTCTGGTGAGACTTTGTTTATGTGCAGGCTCACCTGAGCCTTCGCTGCTGGTTGATACGTTAAAGTACTAACTGTTAATTTGAGCATACCGAACTGTCAATTCGCTTAGAATCATTCAATGATTAATGTGCACTCGTCAAAGAAGCCCAGGACGCATATCTGTTGAGCCAGGAATCAAAAAACTAACGCGGGTTAACTTGCAGCTAAATTGGTGTCCTTCAAAATCGACCACCCCCGTTTTAAAACGGATACCTTTTCAATATCTTCAACTTAAAACAATCATGGATTTTCTAGGGCACACTAAAAGCTGGTCAGACTACGATATGCAATAACAACTATCCCGCTGACATTCTCAGGGTTTGTGAAATAAAGGATTTAATCTGGGTGATGAGTTATCAAAGTCCTTAAGTATATCTATTGTACAATCAGTTGCGTGGACAAGCAGACTAACACAAGAGAAAAATGCATCAACCTGCCCCAAGCGTTGCATCAACATGCCCCACTACTGGGGCAGGTTGATGCACGAAATCGATTTAAATGGACGGAAAATATAACGAAATTTAAGGAATTCTTTTTTGTTTTGAATAGAGGAAAGATAGAGCTTTTAGCACATACAAAATGATCATATTTGGTCATTCCGTTCACGAGATATCCCAAAAAGACAAAAAAATGCACCAACCAGCCCCGGTCTCCCCTAAACGAATGACGTCATATCCGATGATGTTACTATCGTACACATTCTAATGAACACTTTTCGGTTGTCACTATGTAAAAAACATGGATTCTAGTCGCTGTAATGCAGTTGTTTATTTTCATTTGGAGAACGGCCGCCATTTTGTTTTTTGAACATCGTAACGTCTACGTACGCACGTCATAGTCTAAATGCGCGACACTTTATTAGCTGGAAACAATATTTTTAGGAAAACATAATTATAAATACTGAAAAAGAAAGAATAACGAAAGAAATTGTAATTATAAGAATTGAAAAATATTTCTCTGCGTTTCACTGAGGTATGTCTTTTAAATTACATCTAATTTTAGCATGAAAACCTTCGGATGTAATTAGATGTGATTTTCCCCACATTTCATACCTCAGTGAAACGCAGAAAAATGAGGCTTGTATAGGGGGTTTAGGGATACAGGATATTTGCCATTTTACTTCCAGGGATATAGGATACTATCCATTTTACTTCCAGGGATATGGGATACTGTGTTCAATATTTTGGTTACTTTCAGGGATATTGACTATTTAGGTAAATTAATTATGGGGATACTAGCCAATTTATAAGGGATACTTGCCTGTTTACTTCAAGGGATATAGGATACTCGGTACCCCCCTATACAAGCCTCAAAAATAACTTTCAATTCTTACATGAAAATATTATAACGTCTTTACGTCAAAAATGAGACTTAAAAGTAATCTTAATGTCATATGATAGATAGAATCTAACATTCGTGCTCTTGTATATTTTACTAAATTCGCTGCGAAAAAAAGGATAAAATGCTCGGCAAGCCTCGCATTTTACCTCTTTTCCCCATCTCGTTTAGTAAATTCAATAAAACATGAGCGCTCATTTATGATCCTCTATTTGCTATTGCGTCAATGGGGCCAAGTGATTTGCGGGCCCATTACAAATATCCACACTTACATTAAATACCGCAAAGTATGATTTGTTTACCTTGACCTTTGCTCCAAGGTCATACCAGCAATCCAAACCTTTTGTTGTCGTCTACACACAAAGGAGAAACAGTAAGATCAGAGACTACTCGCACTAAGACAGCACACCACCAGTTTAAGCATTTTCTCCCTTTAGCCTGTATTAGATATTGCAGACCAGCAAATTTTCTCTCATACAAGGAAGAAGAAAATACTGTTAATTCGGAAATATTCGCGAGAACTTTTTTCGCGAAACTTCGCACATGCGACATGCGAAGTTTCGTGAAAATAAAACCCTCGCGAAATGGCAAAATCACTCGTTTATTGATATAGGTAAACCTTGCCTTTGTCGCGAATTTTTCACATTACTAATATGTCTTTTAATGCTAATCGCGAAAATAAAATTCTCGTGAAAATTTCCGATTCTATAGTAGGGGTTTAACTCATTACCTACTAGTGTCGTCTGCTGATAACCTTTGCAAACAGATTGGGCCCAGATCAGGCCCGACAAAACGTCGGGCCTGATCTGGATCCAATCTGGTTGACACGCAGATTGTCAACGTATTCATTAAAGATTGTTTTTCGAAAAAGATTGATTTGAAAAAACAATCAGCAGACGGCGTGACAAAAAAATGATAATTTCTCAGGATGCAAATAGTTAAGTTTAATGTAAAGGCTGATCATCGTCTTTGTTATTCGCTATCTGGAAAGAATAGTGGACCAATTTGCTCCATGCATTATTTAATGTCCTATATAGCTAGTTTGATACTGTACAGTAACATCGTCTAAAACGGCCACTCAAACACAGACAAAAGAAAGTGGTCTAGGGGCCAAACTGAGATATATTGGCTATTTTGCGAGTTTGTTGCACCCCCCAGGAAGAAAACCTTGGTTATTATTTTCAGTCAGGGACATGTCTTGGGGTCTTAGAAACCCATGTTTTACTAAGTTTTTTGTGGCCAATTGTCTTTAAATGGCCTGTAATCAACGTTACCCTACTAACATTGAAGATAACTACAAAAAATACAAGATTAATAGTTTATTTTACAAAAGTATCAATGAAATTATTTGAGCTTTAAATGTTTGATCTAGTCACAAACATTAATTGCAGACATCATTGAGATGTACTTCCACTCGTCAGCGTTACGTATGTTACTTTTTATACGAAATTGCAGATAATGACGTTATATATTTCATACACGAATGAACCATGTTCCATACACCAGGAAGAAAAATTGGGTTACTGTTTTCAGTCAGAGAAATGTATAAGTGCCTTAGAAACCTATGTTTTACTAAGTTTTCTTCAGTCGATTTTCTGTAAATGGCTTGTAATTAATGTTACCTTACTAACATAGCAGTACACACTATACAAGACTAATAGGATATTTTCCAATAGTATTAATGACATTTTTATTTGAGCTTTACAAACTTGAGCTAGACATAAACATCAATCGCAGACATCTGTGAGATGTATTTCTACTCGTCAGAGTTACATAATGTTATATTTTTTACGAAATTGCAGATAATGACTTTATAAACTGCATATTAGAACTGGAATGCGCAGTCGATGTGGCGCCATGCAAATCCCCACGCTAAAGTTTTTGACCCACCAGCACCCCAAGTCTCACCAGAACAGAACAGAACAGAACATATATTTTATTGACGTAAACTGTACAGTTTCTTGTCAGATACATGAATATAACAACAAATTCACAAATGGTCACAATATATGTATACATGATTTAACAACAAAGTCTTAAATTGGTCACAACAAAAATTATATAAGAACAATATAAGAACAATATATGTGCTCCCATATTAGTTACATAACTATAGATCAAAAATTAAGTTTTATAAGAGAATACAATCTTAAACGTATCGTGTTTTACTATTACGTAAACTGTTACCTATACTGTTACATAAGCTGTTACCTAAACTGGAGGCTGAGTCTGGCTATTTTTAAGCAGATAAAAAGTGTTGATAAGTTAATAGATAAGTGTGCTAGACTGAATTCCAATTAAATATAAATCCGATATTTCATAGACAAAGGATTCTTCTAAACCTTTAGTATGTAAATCCATAGATCCGATCTTGTCGAAACGAAATACAAGAAAGGGCCAAAGGATAACATACACAGGCTTAGATAAAACATCATCCCAAGATTCAATCTTGCAAAAAACAAGAAAAGAGCTTGGGATATCACTTGTAATTTCAGTTATTACTGTAACCGACCGTCCCGGTAGCTCAGAATGAATGAGACCAAACAGAAGACTCTTAATCTATTTTATTGTCGATCACAAACTTGATCAATCTATTAATCACAATCACAATCGAACAATCACAATCACAATCTCAATCTCAATCAGGTCTGAAAATAAAATAAAACATACATTTACCCTAAATGTCCTAAATAATATTGAGGATCGAATGACCTGGTAATTTATGCAGTTAGGTCATTCTTGTCACACTGTTGCGGGCAAACAAGTTCATAATTCAGCAGCTCATTGGATGTTGTTTATTAATAGAAAACACTGCTTTACATTAGAACACTATGAACCTGATTGTCTGCATCGGTGCAACGGCAAATTAAACATGTGTCTAGTCTGCACAGTTATTATAAAGATGGCTAACAATTTAAGTTAAACACAACTTAAATCTCTTTGATATATAAATAATTAAATGAACATGTAATCAGCTCTTTCTGCTTGATCACCATACTAACTGTCAAATGCGTAAATCCATTATTGCAGGTTTACGCCCCTTTCAACACTGTTTCAGTCATATCAGGGCCGATATGAATGATGAAAAATATATACAAGTTATGATCAGCAGACTTGGGCTAATTCTGATAAGCACGCATATGTGTGTACCTACTATATACAAGAAAACTAGGTTTGTCAAATGCACTGAAAGTAGCCATTTGAAATATATATAGATGTGACCTTCCTTTCTCTAAGTAAAACCAACGTTAAAATATCAGGGGAGATCTCTCAAGCTTACCTGAACTATGGGCTCTTGACCGCTGTCTCTTACTCTCTCTCCATCATTCTCAGTGAGTGTTAATACTGAAAAACAAAGGAACAACAAGTGCACTCATGTGACATGTTACAAATTAATTATATTAGTAGACAAGCTAAACTGAAAGTGATGACCACATAAAGTATAGATTGAATTATGAAAACTCGGAAACGGTTTTAGGTCTAGAAATATTGCATGGAGACTATGAATATCAAGTTAGCTCTCCATCAGGATCTTCTCTGTGCTACTATTAGAATTTACTAAATACTTGATAAAACAATTGAAGATTCAGCTTTTATAATGAATTTACTAAAGTACAAAGGCACAATATCCTCAGAGTTTTTGTTGCATGGAATATACCATCGAAGTAAACATTTTGGAGCCAGATCAGGATCCAACATTTGGTGTAAAGATGTTTTGTCTAAATTTACTTACTTTATCATGAAAAAATGATAGGAAACCTCCAAATATAACTTTTTCTTCTTTCTCTCTCAAATTCACACAACACTACGATTTTCCTTCTTGCTACAGTTATTCTATTATTATGCAAAATGTGCTCACCTTTTCGACCAATGAAATCTAAATTGACCACCTAATCTGCCTTCAGCTATACCTGGCTGATCTCAATAAAATACCAACAGCACAAAAGATTTATTCAACCTAAAGGCGTTCACCTGAGCAACTAGAAGTACTAAAGATTAATACAACCTAATGTCGCTCACCTGAGCAACTATAGCTCTCCCATGTATTTAAAACTATCACATCTAAACTTGATTAAAACAATGAAACAGTGAAAATGAACTAATTAAGTTAATTATTTCACTGCTACTAAGACTTAAAATGCTACCTAATGAATTAAACTATAAACAATAAAATCTACCTCTGCTACACCCTCCCCTCCTTCCTGAAATGACGTCCCGTCATTTATAATATGTGACCTACACCTTTTACAATTGCAAACACAGTATCTGGTTCCAATTGTGATAAGGTGGCAGGACTTAACAGAGACTGCAAAACTGCACTCCTTTCTGTAATGGGCATTACGAAGTCTCCCTGCCTTTGCCATAAAGGTTTCTGTTTATATCTGGTAGATCTTCGTATATTTCCAGCTGCATTTTCACTGGTATCTACTGAAGTGTTTCCTTCAGTTTCAGTATCATCAGCTGGCAAGGGTCTTCTAGGATCTGGAATTACTTTTACTGAAGTTTCCTCTTCAGTAACAACATTTTCACCATCATCTTCTAAAAGACCTTCATCTGTCTGATCTGGATCATGAGCGTCCTCATTGTCCATAAAATCAGATGTTTCGTGAGTACTCACATTATTTCCCTCTGTATCAGTAGCTAAATCAACTACTAACGCATCATCAACTTTATCTATCTCATTTGCATCATAATCTGTTGTTTCTGTGACAACAAACAAACTATCATCTTCCTCCTTTTCAGTCTCTATTTCTACTTTCTTATTCCTGGGTTTTGGGGTTGGTAATTTCTTTAAATTTCTGGGTGCTGGTGTAGGTGTAGCTCTTGAAGAGTTGGTTAACCCTTCAGAATCAACAGATGATTTACTTTTATCTGGTTCTTTTACTTCATCAGCTAAGCAGCTTCCTAGGTGAAGTAGATTATTTCTGTGAAGCATTCGTTCACCACCTTTACCATCCTCTCTTTCTACTTTGTAAACTGGAATATTTACATTTGGTATATCTGTTACAATGTATATATCTTTTGTCCATTTATCTGCTATTTTATGTTTGCCGTCAAAGGCCAGAATCTTAACTAAGACTCTGTCACCAATCTCCAGTTTAGCAGCTTTTGCTTTCAAGTCATAGACTGACTTCTGCTTTTGACGTGCTTTATCTGCATTTTTCTGAACTTTCTCAAATGCTTCTTGGACATTCTTTTGGAGATCAGTAATGTATTCCATATATGTAACTTCATCTTCTGGTGTATCCTTTAAGCCAAATGCAATATCTACAGGTAACCTAGGTTCTCTTCCAAAAAGTAATTGATATGGAGAACATCCTGTACTCTCATGTCTTATGCAATTATATGCATGTACAAGGGGTGCAAGAAACTGTTTCCAGTTTTTCTTCTTGTCTTCCTCTAATGTTCCCAGCATGGAAATCAAAGTTCGATTAAATCGTTCTGTCATGCCATTTCCTGCTGCGTGATATGGTGTTGTTCTACTCTTTTTGATTCCCATTAAGTCACATAACTCTTTGATTAACTGGCTCTCGAAGTTAGTACTTTGATCAGAATGTAATCTAGCCGGAATTCCATATCTGACAATAAATTCTCTATATAGAACATCAGCTGTTGTTTTTGCAGTTTGATTCTTTGTTGGTATTGCAACTGTAAACCTCGTAAAATGATCTGTGATGACTAATATATTTGAAATATTGCCTTGTGATGGTTCTAATGTAAGATAGTCTATGCACACTAGTTCTAATGGATAGTGAGATGTAATGTTAACTAATGGTGCTCTCACATCAGTTTTGGATTTCCGTCTTATGCATCTTCCGCAATTTTTGATCCAATTTTCTGTATCAGATGTCATTCCTGGCCAGTAAAAACGATCACGTAACAAAGACAGTGTTCTATCTTTTCCTGGATGTCCCATGTCATTATGGAGACCTGTTAATACTTGTTCTATAAAACAGGTAGGCAGTATAAGTAAATGTTTCTTCTCATTATCTATATCTAGCTCTCTGTACAGAACTCCTCTTATCAGCTTGAGGCTGCTGAACAGTTTATGCATAGCTAAGTCCCCTCTCTTCCTTAGAGTATCTCTATGCGGCTGTGTCTTATTTCTGACTGCTCTAACCCAGAAGCCAAGAAAACTATCATTCAACTGTTGCTTTCTGATCTCTCTTTGCTCTATTTGAGCCATTGGCTCTCCTGGGAACTCTGTTGCACTAAGAATGTCAACTGACGTAGATATGGTTTCTAAATGTGGTGTCACTACACTGGCACAAATCACTCTCACAGAGTCAGAAAGAATTTCTTCAGGATCTGTATCTATATTTCCTGGATATCTAGACAAAACGTCAGCATCGATATTTGATTTGCCAGGTCTGTAAACAATATTGAAGTCATAAGGTGCCAATGACGATAACCATCTATGACCAGTAGCATCCAATTTTGCTTTTGACAATGCATATGTCAGAGGATTGTTATCTGTGACAACAGTGAAGGTGTTTCCGTAAAGGTAATCATGCAGTTTTTCTGTAATTGCCCATTTCAAAGCAAGGAATTCTAACTTAGCTGCAGGATAGTTCTTTTCAGATCTTTTTAAACCTCTGCTTGCATAATGTATCACTCTCATTGTTCCATTTTGTTTCTGGTACAGAACTGCTCCTAGGCCTTTAGATGATGCATCTGTGTGTAACTCAAATGGCAGATTGTAATCTGGATATCCTAAAATTGGTTGTGAACACAAAGCTTGTTTGAGCCTATCAAAAGCATCTTGCTGTTCTTTTCCCCAAACAAAGGGCTTTGATGTTTTTACCTTCTTACCATTCTTAATTGTAGTATTTGGATGTAATTCTGTAAGAGGTTTGGCAATTTTAGAAAAATCTTTTACGAACCGGCGATAATAACCTGCAAATGATGTAAATTTGTGAATTTCTTCTGAAGTCTTTGGTATGAGCCAGTTTCTAATTTTCTCAAGTTTTTCTGGATCCGCTTCTACTCCATTTTCGGAAACAATATGGCCGACATATTTGACTTTAGTTTGTAAGAATTTACACTTCTTTGGGTTTAACTTCAAATTACAATCTTTGAGCCTTTGTAGAACTTTGTCTAGACGTTCTAAATGTTCTTCCATTGTATTGGAGAAAATGATCAAATCATCCAAGTAAATAGCACATATTTTCATGTTCAAATCTCCTAAGCATTGTTCCATAAGTCTCTGATAAGTTGCTGGTGCATTGTTAAGACCAAATTGAAGTCTGTTAAATTCCCAGAAACCTAAGGGACCTACAGTAAAAGCTGTTCGACATTTATGTTCTTCCAATACCTCTACTTGGTGATATCCTGATTTCATGTCTAAAACAGTATAATACTTTGATCCAGACAAAGTATCTAGAATTTCTTCAATTCTTGGAAGAGCGTATGAATCTTTCCATGTTCTGTTGTTCAATTGTCTATAGTCGACACACATGCGGAGTTTTCCGTCCTTCTTTCTACATAGAACTACATTAGAAGCCCAGGGCGAATGTGATGGTCTTATAATGCCACATGCTGCAAGTTGTTCTATGTGTGCCCTTACTTCATCTATCATGGCTGGTGGAATTCTCCTATGTCTTTGTTTGAAAGGTATTTCATCTGTGAGATTAATCTTATGCTGCACAAATGTACAATGACCAATATCTGTTTCACCAGTAGAAAATATATCTTTATGTTTTGTCAAGAGATCTTCAATTTCCTTTGTTTCCTTCTCAGACAATCCATCTGTTTGTATTTCTAATGTATCTTGTATTGATTCTTCAGTATTATCAGTTGAAGATACCTGATAAGTCATGTCTACTGTTACAGGCTGCAATTCACAAATTATTGCTCTTGGTGGAATGTTAAATGTAGATGTAGTAACATTAGTGATTTGAACATCTACCAGTCCATTCTTACCGAAATTGTAAGTTATAACAGCTGGCGTGACATCAAAATCTGATGGCAAAACAGAATCTTCTGTTTCAACTATCATAGCACATGTTTCTTGATGGTCTATCTCTTTTGCTGTTATGCCTTTGATTGTAATGCTGCTATTCGGTGGTATTGTAATTTGTTTCTGTTCTGCACTTCTGATCAATGCTAACCTGTTCTTATTTCTTCTGAGCTCCCTTTCTCTAATAACTATACTTCTAAACGCTAAATACCAACTAGTATGTAAGGCAGCATTTTGAAGAAAATTTTCTCCAATTTTGCTCTTACAATGAAGAAGCAATTCATCCAAGATATTTGTTCCAATAAGTACAGGTACTGTCTTATTATAATCCGTTTCTGGTACTACCAGAAATATACACTCTTGTATATTATCACTTGGAATACCTGCTGAGGTTATCTCTAGTGTAACATAACCAGAATATGGCATAGAACTACCATCGGCACATTCTAGTTTTAAAATATCTTCCACAGGATGTAAAGGTATATGTTTAAAATGACTATCATAGAATGACTGACTTAAAGTACTAACACAAGATCCTGTGTCTAACAAAGCTTTACACTCAATACCTTCTATCATTATATCACACTCATTACTACTTCCAACCATATTTGAAACTTTGGGACATTGGTTCTTCTCCTTGCCTATAGACAGTCCCTGTCCATAGACCTGACCTAGTTTAAATATTTCCTGCTATGGTCCATTCTGACACCACATTCCCACTGATAATGGCCATACTGACGACAGCGGAAACATAGAGGACCTCTGTTTAAATTATCTTCATTGTCACCATCTGTTTGTGTAGGATGCTCTTCATGCTGTCTATTAAAATTGTGTTGAAATGAATTTGTACTTTGTTGTGTTTGACCTTGATATGTATTGTTGTATCTTTGTCCTTGACTCCTACTTCTATATGACTGCTGATTGTTTTGTGAACCATAATGCTGATTATGTCTAGTGTTACTTGGTCCTCTATATGAATCTTGATATCTTTGGCCCTGATCATAATTTCTGTTGTAAGATCTATCTTGTGGTGCATTTTGTCTATTGTTAAAATGCTGTTTGCTTTTACCCCTTCCTCTTGTGTTTGTGCTATTTGATGTTTGTGAATTGACTTTACTTTCAAGCTTTTGCACTGTGTCAGTTAATGATTGGATCATGGATTTCATTTCTTTTAGCTCTTTCTTATCATCATTATGGCTTTGATTTGTTGATGCAATGCAGTGTGTCACTTGTTCATCTGGTTTTAAATGATCTTGTTCAATTTTTCTAATTGCAACTCTGAGATGGTCAAAATCCTTTATCTGCTCAAATCTATATGCACACATACTCTTTAATGATGGTCTGAGTCCTTGGAAAAACATATTCCTTAACATATCATTGACTTGACCTGGTTCAACTAGCTTTCTGTCAACTGCTGATGATAAAATATTTTCTAGCCTGCATGACCATTTAGTAACATCCTCATGATCTTCCTGTTTTGAGCTGTAAAATTTAGCTAAAAGATGCTCTTTTGAGTCTACTTCTCCATAAACACTGTCAAATTTTTCAAGTATATCTGAAATACTTGCACCATACCCTAAACGACGTAAAAGATTACTTGCTTCACCTCTTAGAGAATTTCTGATGGCTTGAGCAATGACCTCTGGTCTATGTACCTTTTCAAGTGTAAGACATCTGATCTCATACACCCATTGTGCATAGCTTGCCTCTCCTTTTGAACTATCTCCATAAAAGAGTGAAATGCGGGGTTGGTGAACTGAAGAGATAGTACTTTTTGTTTTCTCAATACTCTCAGTTGGCTCTGGTTCCTTTTTAATTTCTGTTTCCTTACCAAATGCTTTAAGCCAATTTTCTAAATCTTCAGGGGTATCTGCCTTAGGTTTTACCTTTAATTTGTTGAAAGCCTCAACCAACTTTGCAATTTCCTCAGCGTTTAAGTCAGACATTATTGCTACTTATACTGGCACTGATGAATCTTACTAATTTGCACTATTGGGTAAACACTTCTTGATTTGGGGCACAAAAATAAATATATGAACACAAATGTCACGTAAACAACAAAATGACTATATATAAAACCGATACCTGATATAATAGCAAATATCAAGCACTAGCTATGCAACACCATAAACTGTCAAACTACTAGCTGCTAAGTTAAATATAGTTCAGTGTGTGACAAAAGAAATATTACTGAGGTTGAAGCTTTACAATGGTATCACGTGGCGGAAACCAATGTCCAAACATCGCTCCAGTGCAAGCCACAACACAGCAAAACTTCTTAGTCTTGACAATATGGAATTTGTAAATGTAGAACTAGTCTACGCAGCCAGTATTTAGACAGTGTAACGTCAGGGTGAATGCCATCAACTAGTAAACTAAATGACACCTTGACAGTTGAATGGGACTTGTTGCTTTTTTCTACTTTTAATCAAATCCAATCCAAACTTCAGAGCACTGATGCTGTTTGAAGCATTTACTTCTCGTATTGCCCTATTTAATTCTTCAATCTTATCTAGCAATATACTTGTACTATCCTTAAAGATCTCAGGATTTCGACAATACTGGTGCTGGTTCCAAATCTCTACAGAATATTGTGGGCACTCTAAAAATACAACCTTGACCTTTGGCCTATAAACTGCTGTTACTGCCAATATTCTATTATACTGCTTTATGTTGTCATCTACAGTAACCTCACTTAAATCAATACACCTCCTTCTTCTTTTAGCTGGTCTTGGCTCACTACTTTCATATGATTCAATAAAATTTGTCAAATCACATGTCCCCGTCCAAACAGCTATAAGAATGTTACCATATGCTCTAACAAACTGCTCTACATTATGCTGTATAAAACTAGCTGCCTGAAAAGAAGTTCTACCTCCTTTACAATGCCAGACTATATCTTTCTCAGGATAACTTGACTCTACCAAGCTTTGCAACCTAGAGCCTTTGCTATCTGAAACAACTATAAGTGTTCTGTCTCTATAATTAACTGGTCTTTCTACCTGATGTTTGTCAAGATATTTCACCAAATCTTTAGAACTCATTTGTATCCTAGATATGCTTTCATAGAAGACAAGATAAGCCACAACACTAGTTTTCAAAAGGAATCACAAAATTGCAAACAAAATCTACAGAATAATCACATATGGGGAGAAGAAATCTTCTGGCCCCTAGTCTATAAGTCAAAAATATTGTATATCTAACCCCTAGTCTATACTAAACACAAAATCTGACCCCTTGTCTATAAGTCAAAAATAATGCATATCGGACCCCTAGTCTATATAAAACAAAAAAAATGTTGAATATATATCTAAATTTCAACAAGAGTGGTCTGTTTCAGCTTAGCTTAAGTGCATCTCAGGTATTATATGTTAGTTGTATGCTATTAAGATAAAGTGATGGTTAAAATGTGCCATGCAACACTGTCAATCCACACTTACAACTATAATTATATCACAGGATCTCCAAACAAGCAATTTAAACTGAGTTTTTCACAGACATTTTCCTAATCAACTTTAGACATCAGCTGCCATTACAGCAAATGACAAAGTCAATTTCACATTTTTTTCAAAGAAAATAGGTCTTAACGATTCAATGAATTGTCTACATTAAGGTGTGTGACACATCTATTTACAAGTGTATTATTCAATATCAAATGACATCTTCAAGCTTAAAGCATATAATTAAGAGTTAAATACTCAAAACTCTTATCTGGAGCTCTGTGATACTAAACTAAACCATTTTCACACCTTTCATACATTAGCTTACCATACCAGGGCGTTGAGATTGGCTGTTCACATCTAATTGCTTTTACTTGAAAAATACTGAACTGTCTTTTTAAGAAAGTCACTGCTTGTTGTTTGGAAAAATGCGAACTGATCTGGATCTATGCTGTATTACACAATGTAAATATCACTGAAGTCACGTAAACTAATTAGAACGCACAGTGCTTTGATAAACTTCTTTCCTATCAGGAAAGTCAATACTTGTTGGTCATGGTGATCTGGATCACTGCTGTTTGGTTTCAATGTCAGTTCAATGGAAAAGGGTTATAGAATAAATCAGCACAATATACGCAGTCCCATAAAAGGCTGGTAGAATGATATAGTATCCATTAAGAACATTCGTATCGGTGGATTGAGAAGCAGTTCACATCAACATGTCACCATCAAAGTTTCACCAGGGTAGACTTGAACGTTGGGCGCCATTTTGTAACCGACCGTCCCGGTAGCTCAGAATGAATGAGACCAAACAGAAGACTCTTAATCTATTTTATTGGTCGATCACAAACTTGATCAATCTATTAATCACAATCACAATCGAACAATCACAATCACAATCTCAATCTCAATCAGGTCTGAAAATAAAATAAAACATACATTTACCCTAAATGTCCTAAATAATATTGAGGATCGAATGACCTGGTAATTTATGCAGTTAGGTCATTCTTGTCACACTGTTGCGGGCAAACAAGTTCATAATTCAGCAGCTCATTGGATGTTGTTTATTAATAGAAAACACTGCTTTACATTAGAACACTATGAACCTGATTGTCTGCATCGGTGCAACGGCAAATTAAACATGTGTCTAGTCTGCACAGTTATTATAAAGATGGCTAACAATTTAAGTTAAACACAACTTAAATCTCTTTGATATATAAATAATTAAATGAACATGTAATCAGCTCTTTCTGCTTGATCACCATACTAACTGTCAAATGCGTAAATCCATTATTGCAGGTTTACGCCCCTTTCAACACTGTTTCAGTCATATCAGGGCCGATATGAATGATGAAAAATATATACAAGTTATGATCAGCAGACTTGGGCTAATTCTGATAAGCACGCATATGTGTGTACCTACTATATACAAGAAAACTAGGTTTGTCAAATGCACTGAAAGTAGCCATTTGAAATATATATAGATGTGACCTTCCTTTCTCTAAGTAAAACCAACGTTAAAATATCAGGGGAGATCTCTCAAGCTTACCTGAACTATGGGCTCTTGACCGCTGTCTCTTACTCTCTCTCCATCATTCTCAGTGAGTGTTAATACTGAAAAACAAAGGAACAACAAGTGCACTCATGTGACATGTTACAAATTAATTATATTAGTAGACAAGCTAAACTGAAAGTGATGACCACATAAAGTATAGATTGAATTATGAAAACTCGGAAACGGTTTTAGGTCTAGAAATATTGCATGGAGACTATGAATATCAAGTTAGCTCTCCATCAGGGTCTTCTCTGTGCTACTATTAGAATTTACTAAATACTTGATAAAACAATTGAAGATTCAGCTTTTATAATGAATTTACTAAAGTACAAAGGCACAATATCCTCAGAGTTTTTGTTGCATGGAATATACCATCGAAGTAAACATTTTGGAGCCAGATCAGGATCCAACATTTGGTGTAAAGATGTTTTGTCTAAATTTACTTACTTTATCATGAAAAAATGATAGGAAACCTCCAAATATAACTTTTTCTTCTTTCTCTCTCAAATTCACACAACACTATGATTTTCCTTCTTGCTACAGTTATTCTATTATTATGCAAAATGTGCTCACCTTTTCGACCAATGAAATCTAAATTGACCACCTAATCTGCCTTCAGCTATACCTGGCTGATCTCAATAAAATACCAACAGCACAAAAGATTTATTCAACCTAAAGGCGTTCACCTGAGCAACTAGAAGTACTAAAGATTAATACAACCTAATGTCGCTCACCTGAGCAACTATAGCTCTCCCATGTATTTAAAACTATCACATCTAAACTTGATTAAAACAATGAAACAGTGAAAATGAACTAATTAAGTTAATTATTTCACTGCTACTAAGACTTAAAATGCTACCTAATGAATTAAACTATAAACAATAAAATCTACCTCTGCTACATTACGTGGAAATTTAATTTTCAATACATGATTTTTCTGGAAACAAGTAGATAGATAGATAGATAGATAGATAGATAGATAGATAGATAGATAGATAGATAGATAGATAGATAGATAGGCAGTCAGGCAGGCAGGCAGGCAGGCAGACAGACAGACAGTCAGACAGACAGACAGACAGACAGACAGACAGACAGACAGACAGACAGACAGACAGATCCGACGACAAATGAGACTTAGGTTAAATAATGTTATTTCTGAGATACACGCTTTCGAAGCTTATTTAGTTTTACCCATCGAAAATACTTCTAGGTCCGCCCGCTATTATGTTTACCTGTGCATGAGAAATCCCGACTTTCCGTGCCTTCTTTGTGTATTAGAATTACAAAGGAATTCCGTTCATGTGTAAATTCTATCAAGTAAACAGTGCAAACTCAGACGAAATGCCAGTTTTGCGACATCTCGTCCGAGTCTGCAATGTTTAGATGGATTAAACCTAGCATAAAACAAAACAAAAACAAAAACAAACTTTGTATTGGAGTGTTAACAGCAATAAAAATAAGCATGGAACAATAGTAAGGCAATTGAAAGTGTCAACAATCATGGTAAGTTTTACTGTTTTTTTTCTGAACTAGTCACGACAGGATAATCTCTCAAGCATTCACGGGCATATTTCATGTCTTAATTAACCTATAGAGCGCCAGCAAAAATTCATTTGAAGGTTTTACTGCATGCATTGCATTTGCTAACAATATCACTAATTTAAGTGTAAAGGTTGAAGCAAACATTGTCGACACAGTTCGGACTGCTCCTATCGGTACAGCCAGGTCTGGGTCGACACTGTTAATCGAAAAGGCTCCTATAATAAGCTATTTCGGCAGTGATACTTGTTGCATTTGGCGTTCCAGTGCTATTGCGATAGAATATTATTCCAAAATATATTCGTCATGCAAGCTCGATAGACTGTCTCGGTGAGACTGTTCTAACGAGCATCCATGATCGCAAGATAGACATTTACCACAAGCCGCTCTATGATATAGGTCACTTTTAGATTAAGGGCAGTTTTATAACACAACTACTTTATAAAACATTTCATATTTTGTGGGTACCCAAAAGGATCGTCTCATTGAGACGGTTCTTTAGAACACCCGAAATACCTATTCAAAATAGGACACTTGATGCGATTGGTGCTCCAGTAGATACGATATATTTTAATACGAAAAACAACGACCTTCATTTAAATATTCGTCATGCAAGCTCGGTAGACTGTCTCGGTGAGGCTGTTCTAGCGAGCATCCACGATCGCAAGATGGGCAAATATCACAAGCTGCTCAATAGATAAAGGCCACTTTTAGGTTAAGAACAGCTTCTATAATACGCACAACTACTTCATAATCAATTTTATATTTTGTGGGTACCCAAAAGAATCGTCTCATTGAGACGGTTCTCCGGAGCATCCAAAAAACACATTCGAATTGATGGATAAGAAAATATGCGCATTTTTCATCGACATTATTTGCTTAACTGGCCCTATGAGATTAGATCGTTATAACACTCAGAGTGGCCTTATAACAATGTTATAAGCCACTCTGTGTGTGACAAGGATTAAAAGATGATTTATGAATATACATCAACACCATACTATCGCTCTACATTTTTACATGTCAATAGATATGCCTGGTATCGATGTGCACCACTATCAGTCGCTACTCTGGTAGGCGGACTGGTAAGGGTACACGTCTTTCACCGCGCCTTACCTATATGCTATGATAAAAGAGTATTTCTCATGGAAAATGCTTCATAAACAAACTTACCTAAATTTTTCAAAATTGTAGAGTTTGTGGATCGCATCAAAAGAGTGAATTTATACACACTTGGACGCCTATAATAATATGGTCGGATGTATTTTTCACGTAGCTGACTATAAGCTGAACAAATTGTAATAAAATGGTACTCGTCTTCTATATGTGAGTTATTACATAGAGTGCAAAGGCGCAAAGAACGATCAATTCTATTCTGTGCATACCTTCCGGTAACAATGCGTAACTGATGGGCTGCCAGTCTTAGTTGGGATATAAAACATAACCCCTGGGGTATGACCCCAGCAACAGAATGAAAATTCTGTTCAGCATGTTTTCTATCTTTTATTTGTAAGAACGCACATACAGTTTGATATAAAAAATCTTTGAAATTCATATGGAAGCCAAAATTTAAAGATATTTGACCTTTTGATCTCACTCCAAGGTCACCAGTTTGACCCTAGGATAAAATTTTTCTTGCATTCAACCCTGTCGATTTGATATGCCACATGACCATGTTTGAAAAAAAATTGACCCCCTGGGCACCCCAGCGCCCAAAGTCCCATCCCTAGGGCATGACCCAGGCAACAGAATGAAAGTTCCGTCTGATATGTTTTGTATTTTTCATTTGTGAGAACACACACAAAGTTTGGTATCAAAAAACTTTGAAAATGACTTTGTAATTGAAATTAAAAGATATTTGACCTTTTGACCCCGCCCCAGGGGACGGGGCCAAAAGAACATTTGACATTGCACGCCCCATTCATGTGAGTAACTCACACACAAAATTGAAATTCGTCCAATGGTTTAGGAGGAGATAGCATAACGGACAGACCGACCGACGGACGGATGGAGGCGATTGCAATATCCCCTTCACTTTTTTAAAAAAAAAAAGCGTGTGGATAATAAAACCATGTTCCACAACCTTTAATGTGTAATAAAGATCTCTATTCTAATGATGAATTTCCATTTTCAAATATTTGGAGCTATTTTTAACTTGCAACTGGCGTTAGAGGTAGTAAAATGAATAATTAAATATGCTTATTAGCATGTAACTTCTACTTGCATATAGAGTTTCTATCCGACCTTTTACACTGCATTGCAATGCACAATGTCTTCTTCATCTCTGTCACAAATTCAGGTTACATTTGATTCTACTCTCCACTCTTTTTCCTAAATAACTTCAATAATTATTATAAATGTATTATTCTAAATAAACACTCATTTTAGAGAGTTTTGTAAATTCGATTGATCCTGTTACTTTGATATGACAGTTTGCATATTTTATGATTATGGTTTATAACAATACACATAATATCTTCTTCATGATTCAAATATTGGCCTGAATGTTTTTCTTCGTTTCCTGTTGTCAACTTTTCACAAAGACCTGTAAACTACGTTACCGTATAAAATCAGGACAGAAAATTTGTAAGCCAGTACAAGGCACGTGCTAATAAGCCTATTTAAATATTTATTTCACTAAAAAACGGCTACACGTTATAAACAGCTTCAAATGTGTAAAAATGGAAATTTACCATTAGAATAGAGATCTACATTATGAATTTAAGGTTGTGAAATATGTTTTATTCTAATATTCAATCGATAAAGTCAGTATCTGTAATTTCGTATAAAACGTAACATAAGTAACGCTGATAAGCGGAAACATGTATCATAGATATCTGCAATTGATGTTTATGTCTAGGTCAAACATTTAAAGCTCAAATGAGTTTATTGATATTATTGGAAAATATCTAATTATGTAAAGATGTCTTGGTTGTTCTTTGGGTGACAAAGACTCTAAACAAGGTTATTCAGTGATATATACATGCTACGCATAAATCTGTCATTCGCCATATTGGAGCAGCTGATAGCTCGAGTGTACACCCAGTCTCTCATCAGTTATAAGCGGTTGGAGAAATTGCATCACGAAATGTTTATCTAATATAAATTTACAAGCATGATGAATTGGTTTAACATATTATGCCTGATTAGCTTGGATGTAGAAAAATCCCTAAGGTGGGAAACTCGCCTGTTCTAACGCATAATGAATCTTCTTTAACCGTATCAGTTTGCTGAAACAGTGATTCGGTGATTATATTGTTGGTCTTTACATTACAGTTATCTACTTCAAGTATAAACCAGTGCAATATACGGAATTAGGTAACATACTCAAAAATTGTAATCTTAATATGGCATTACACTTACAATAAAATTGAAGTCATTTCCTTTCACTTTTCACTGTAGACAATATGGGCCTTAAACAATGTTAGTATTAACAAGTATCTACACGGATATGGGAATAAGAATGAGTCAGTTTATGACTAAAATGCTGTCTACAAACTGTTGTCCGCAGTTCACATTTGGGATGGCATTGCATGCAATAAGCCTATTCAGTAAATCTTTGAACCCAACAAACTGATCATATTGTCTCATACTTCTCATTTCATAGACCACGTGTAAACATTTATCAGTGTATCAGTGTTAAAAATAGCTCAACACAATCCGACGGTGCAAAAACAACAAAGCATAAATCCTACCTAGTGAAAAATTCAAGAAAGCCAACAGTTGCGTGTGAGACGTGACACACTGTTTTGAACAGACACTCATTCGACAATTTAATCTCTGAGTTGCAGAGATTCAAACTATGTTGATGACTTTTGGTGAGTCGCGATTAAAGCTTTAGAATAACTCCTGCAATTAGACTTTAAAATAAAGATTCACTAACTGACGAATGCTTTGCAATTAATTTTACCATGAAATATCTTTATAGCTATGTAATTAATGTTACCACACAATATACTTTTAAGTCTATGAGTATGGCTCGGGTAGCTTTACCTCAAACTTCGTATAAGTAAGGTCGCAAACAAAATTACTTCTTTCAAAATTGCTGAATAATATAATAAGATAATAGGCATTACAATGTGGTATAATAAAATCGTGTTTAACAAAAGAAAAGAAGAATGCAATTGTGACAGGTGATACATTTATTTTTTTCCTTCCAAAATGTAATTTTCAAAAGTGAAAATTAAATGTATTAAGAGTACAAGAAAAAAATAAATGCTAGATCTCCAATGCATCAGGTACATTTGGGTATAAACCATTCTATTTCTGTTCTGATAAGTATTTTGGTTGATATAATATTTGCAATCTTTAAAAATTATATAGGAATTTTAAATTATAGTGAAATGCAGTCAATACCTAAAATGTTCTCTTTCTCATGGTACCGTTGGTTGGTCTGCAGTCTGCGAGTGTGACGTTTCCTGGTCGTACTTACTTACTTGTTAGCAAACGATAAAATAATTCTACTGGCAGCACGATAAAATAATTCTACTGGCAGAAAAAAGAGCCAGTAGCCGCAGGAAAAACATATTTTAGCTGAAATAATGACGTTGTGCTGTTACATATGTTATAAGCTTACCTAACATATACATTTAGTGTAAGGGGTTAATAACTTGTAAAACAGCTTATCATCACATTTGACCAATCTGTTACCCATTCACTCTTGTTAAAACGGCTTAACCAGGGCTTAATTAGTTTTAAGATTGTACCTTCTCAATGTGTAAAATCAACAGAAATCCCTGCTCTGACCGACACACAGCACTATCTCTCTGCCTTGCCACCAGATGCAGGGCATATTATTTTACTTTTTTTAATGTAGTTGTTGATATACGGTATATTCAGTCCAATATTTGAATAATGAAGTCAATATCATGTATATTGCTATGAACTATTGATAAAAAATCTGCAAAATACCAAATGAAAATAACAGAACCAAACAAAACTACAAAACTATCTTGGATTAGTGCTTATTTAGAATAATTTGTCTACAATTGAACTTTATTAGAAATATACAGAGAGTAGACTCAAATTTTACCTGAGTCTGGCTTGTCGTCAGGCCAATGTAAAATTTGAGTATACTCTCCACATTTTTTTTGTATCTTTATCCATTGATGAAAGACCAAATTTTGGTTACCTACGTTACCTTATTTATATATTGACAGAAATTAAATATCCGTGGTAGTAAAACTTGTTTGTATATGCGCTATTTAATTTCATTTTGACAGAGATGAAAGAAGACACTACCCATTCCAATGCAATGTCAATGGTTAAATAGCAAAACTTTACACCAGTAGAAGTGACATGCTTAAAAGCATATTTAAATATTTATTTTACTACATCCTGTCGCCAGTTATAAGTTATAAATAGCTTCAAATATGTACAAATGGAAAACCATTAGAATAGAGATCCTTATTACACATTCAAGGTTGTGGAACATTATCTATTCTAATATGCAATCAATAAAAAACATCATCTGCAATTTCGTCAAAAAAGTAACATAAGTAACTCTGAATACATCGCACATATGTCTGCAATTGATGTTTATGTCTAGCTCAAAAAGTAAAGCTAAAAAAAACATTAATACTTTTGGAAATTATCCTATTAGTCTTGTATCTTGTGTTAGTTTCTAGGTTTGTAGGGTAACATTGATTACATGCCATTTGCAGAAACTGACTGAAGCAAACTTTGTAAAACATAGGTTTCTTAGAGGCCCCAAGACATGTTTCTGACTGAAAATAGAAATCAAGTTTTTCTTCCTTGTGTTGAGGAACATGGTTCATACTTATATGCAATCTATAACGTCATTATCTGCAATTTCGTATAAAATGTAACATACGTAACGCTGATGAGCGGAAATAAATCTCACAATGTTAGTAGGGTAACGTTGATTAGTTTAAACATATTTTATTTCAATTCAATTAATGACATACATACATAAATATTATCACAATAGAAAAGGATTAGAACGGAAGCTAAAAGCTTATCTAGTTCTTCTCCTAACGTTGATTACAGGCCATTTACAGAAAATTGACCACAGAAAACTTAGTAAAACATGGGTTTCTAAGACCACAAGACATATCCCTGACTGAAAATAGTAACCAAGTTTTTTCTTCCTGGGGGTTGCAACAGAACTTAAAATTTGAGGTCTGGAGTCTTAACGACAAATGCGAACTTAATGAGGGTCGAAAGTATTGCAGAATGCTGGTATGAAGCGATAATCAGCTTTGAAAGCCAATTTTTGCTGTTGTTTTAGTGGTTTTTCTATATATGTATATATGCATGTTCTTAAATTGTCGATAGTTTCTGTAATTGAAGAACAATTCTTGCGACATCAGGTAATTATTGTTGTCTGAAATACTCTAGATTGATTAATTGCAGCAATCATTTGAGGTCCTGTGCTTAGAGAGGAAAAACATGTTGGTCAGTGGCATTTAAACTATCTAATGAGAAAATGTGTTTTTATTATGCGAACAAAGAAGACGCACACCAGTCTGCTCTTCGTGCAATCTGATCAGTTCCGCTGATAAATTATGCTGATTGTTTGTTTGTGTTTGTGCTTTATAAAAATACATCCCAATCAATAATTTTTCAGTCATGTCGGGACGTTTTCCTGCCGTCCTGAATAGACCCAGTAACTAAGCAGAGGATAAAGTGTCTTGCTCAAGGACACAAAACAGTTTCGCCGGTGATTCTCGAACTAGCGACCCTCAGTCGATCACAAGTCTAACACTCTACCCAGTGGCGTAGCTAGAACGCCGAAAAAAAAATACGCACATCAAAGGGACACTACTGGATCCAGCAGTGATTCTCTTCAATTGTGTCCCTTTTCAAAGTGGGAACTTCTCTTAAAGGAAAGAATTTGCTCCCAGATATGGCGTATCAGGCGTTGCAATATTGTATCTGGAAACATATTTGTTCTATATCGAAATATGTATGGTCTTAATATAATTTTATAGACTAAAAATATATATTTGTTTTATATCGTAATAATATGTATGGTCTATCCGGATTGTATGCCTGTTTTTTGTCTCATAAAGCAAGTTTAACTTTCCAACTGTGACAACTTTACGAGAGGATGACTCATAATGACTCGTGCATGGATAAAATGAAATGTAATTTTTGTCGTTTGAATGGAATGAATTAGACGAAAATTGCTTTCCCTTGTTTTAGTGAGAGCCACTAGGTGGCACTGTTGAGGAGCTGTCGCTTTTTGGGAGGTACCTAGATATGGTGATGTAATTCGTCATTCAGCCGAAGAGCGACCGATTAAACACACATTAATTTTAGATAGGCTCATTTACAACAATGGCAGCTGATCAATTACCGTATACTACAGATAAATGCGACGCTTACTAACATTTTGTCTGAATTAAAGGGACAAAAACAGGAGTTTATCATCGTTAAAAGAGGATGTTAGAGAAAATTGTTTATCTGAACACAATATATGTTTAATGCGGATTTTAGAAGGCAAAGTGAACCAAATTCGCGGGATTTTGGATAAACATAAATTTAAGCACGCACAGGAGGCATCAGTGAGGTGGAGGATAAACTGAAAAATAGGAATAAGTTAATCCGAATCGCAGGCTCGTCAGAAGGGGCTGGGAGACAGTTCGCCATTATGAGGCAAGCCCCCTGGCGGATGACAGTGAAGATGAGAGCAGAGTCAAGAGCTGTTCGTAGCGACAGATCACAAACAGAAACACGGCACGTTACTCACCTTATTCTAGTAACGCTTCTATTTGGTGCTAGTAACACATGGAAGGCCTCATCGGGGAAATGTTTGCCTCCTTCCTTTCAAAGACAGGATTATTCCTGTCGAGGCTTCAGAGCTCAGCCAACAAAGGTCCATTTTCAGGAGCCTGCTTCGCCCGTGGATCATTCAGTCATTTCAGGAAGACCTGGTCGCACATCGCTTGAGAGCAGCCTTCCAGAAGCACAGCTTCAAAGTGAAGGTACTGGGACGGCCAAGAGTGAGCTCGATTTAGAAGATAAGTATAATATTGCTTCTTTTGACAATGACTTTATTTTGACGAATGATTATTATGAATATGAGCAAGGCCAAAAAGAAATAATTGTTAAGAGACGACTAAAAAATAATATCCACTTTTTGGAAGACTGTTCTAAAAGCAAACAGTTTTGTCATTGACACAATTGAAATGGGTACAAGATACCCTTCTTTTTGAAACCCCTTTTTCACCTAATAATCGATCTGCGTTGGCGGATCCTGATTTTGTTAATGAAGCAGTAAGCAGCCTGCTTTATAGAAGAATGTTTCAAAAGTGTAAGGAAGTATGGGAACTAGTTCAAGAGTCGGCATGGCTTTTGACAGATAATAATTCCTTAAACTGTTCTATTAGCATTCCAGCAACAAGAACTGAGAGACGAAAACAGTCCGTAAATGAGTTACTGTCTAAGCAGGGTCGTCATGCTGTTGCAAGTGTTTTTAATCAAATTATTTCTATGAGCATCGTCATAGGTGCTGTCTGTCAAATAATGACTCGTTTCTGGAGTATTGATATTTTGAAAGTACGTACTTGGAATTCGTACATCAAGTATCGATCAGTTATATTTTTGAAATTATAATCTTGCATCTTTAAGTTGTAGAAATTTTGTAGACGCCCACAAGACATCAAAAATTTATCAGATGCTAGCAGCATCGGTTATGGTAGTTATGAGGTAGATACTGTTTACGGTTGAGTGCCTGGCATGTGGACTAAGGTAGAAAGTTTGGGGTGATACTCGAAAATCAAAGAGTTAAATGGTTTACATACAATAAAATGTTTGTTCGGGTGTCAAAAAAGGGTTCAATAAAGCGAGATTTGCGAGAATTGTCGTTGGATGTATTCCAATTTTGCAGCAAAAATAGTATTTCTATCGAAATAGAATGGATTTGTCGAGAATCAAACACAAAAGCTGACATGATATCAAATTTCATAGACATAGACGATTGGAGAATATCGTTTGAGTTGTTGTACTTGCTTCAAGATAGACGGGACAAATTAGACGTAGACTGGTCTACATCTTCTTACTATAATGCTAAGCCACAGGGGTGGACGCCTTCACAGAAAACTGGGGAGGAGTATTTGGCTTATTTGTACCACCTGTTATTTTGGTGCCAAGAGTTTGCAGCAAATCCAAGAGCAAAGGACACGTGGTGTTTTGGTCATTCCCCTTTTGGTCCTCAGGGCTTTTTGGGCTCTTTTATGCATGGGCCAGAAGGGATTTACCAAGCAAATTACAGATTAGATGGATCTGTCCATTTCCAAAGATTTTTATGCGCCCTCTACGTGTGGTCGGTGTGTTTTGGTACAGAAGACCTTTTTTGCTATGGTGGCATTGAAAGTGAATTAACGAGATTTATGTACGCCTCATGTGTCAGAATTACATTCCAACTAGGGCAATGCTGTCAAGACCATATTTTTGTTTATGGTGATAATTACAAGAGGTGTTATTTGATCACGTTTTGTTATTAATAAGAGCTGGGAAAAAACGGCTTCAATGTGCTAAGCTATCTGTGCGCATCGGATGCGTTTTCTGCTTTCTTCTTCTTATAAAAAAAAAAAAAAAATGACAGAGAGAGGGGAATGCCTTGCAGCATGGCAGAGAGGCAGCCACATGGCTAACAGTTCAAAGAAATAATGCCTTGCTGCATGGCAGAAAGGCAGCCACAGGCTAACAGTTCAAAGAAATAATGCCTTGCCGCATGGCAGAGAGGCAGCCACATGGCTAACAGTTCAAAGATATAATGCCTTGCAGCATGGCAGAGAGGCAGCCACATGGCTAACAGTTCAAAGAAATAATGCCTTGCCGCATGACAGAGAGGCAGCCACATGGCTAACAGTTCAAAGAAATAATGCCTTGCCGCATGGCAGAGAGGCAGCCACATGGCTAACAGTTCAAAGATATAATGCCTTGCAGCATGGCAGAGAGGCAGCCACATGGCTAACAGTTCAAAGAAATAATGCCTTGCCGCATGACAGAGAGGCAGCCACATGGCTAACAGTTCAAAGAAATAATGCCTTGCTGCATGGCAGAAAGGCAGCCACAGGCTAACAGTTCAAAGAAATAATGCCTTGCCGCATGGCAGAAAGGCAGCCACAGGCTAACAGTTCAAAGAAATAATGCCTTGCCGCATGGCAGAAAGGCAGCCACATGGCTAACAGTTCAAAGAAATAATGCCTTGCTGCATGGCAGAAAGGCAGCCACAGGCTAACAGTTCAAAGATATAATGCCTTGCCGCATGGCAGAAAGGCAGCCACAGGCTAACAGTTCAAAGATATAATGCCTTGCCGCATGGCAGAGAGGCAGCCACATGGCTAACAGTTCAAAGATATAATGCCTTGCAGCATGGCAGAGAGGCAGCCACATGGCTAACAGTTCAAAGATATAATGCCTTGCCGCATGGCAGAGAGGCAGCCACAGGCTAACAGTTCAAAGATATAATGCCTTGCCGCATGGCAGAAAGGCAGCCACAGGCTAACAGTTCAAAGAAATAATGCCTTGCTGCATGGCAGAGAGGCAGCCACATGGCTAACAGTTCAAAGAAATAATGCCTTGCCGCATGGCAGAGAGGCAGCCACATGGCTAACAGTTCAAAGATATAATGCCTTGCCGCATGGCAGAGAGGCAGCCACAGGCTAACAGTTCAAAGAAATAATGCCTTGCTGCATGGCAGAGAGGCAGCCACAGGCTAACAGTTCAAAGAAATAATGCCTTGCCGCATGGCAGAAAGGCAGCCACATGGCTAACAGTTCAAAGAAATAATGCCTTGCCGCATGGCAGAGAGGCAGCCACATGGCTAACAGTTCAAAGATATAATGCCTTGCCGCATGGCAGAAAGGCAGCCACAGGCTAACAGTTCAAAGAAATAATGCCTTGCTGCATGGCAGAGAGGCAGCCACATGGCTAACAGTTCAAAGAAATAATGCCTTGCCGCATGGCAGAGAGGCAGCCACATGGCTAACAGTTCAAAGATATAATGCCTTGCCGCATGGCAGAAAGGCAGCCACATGGCTAACAGTTCAAAGAAATAATGCCTTGCTGCATGGCAGAGAGGCAGCCACATGGCTAACAGTTCAAAGAAATAATGCCTTGCTGCATGGCAGAAAGGCAGCCACAGGCTAACAGTTCAAAGATATAATGCCTTGCCGCATGGCAGAAAGGCAGCCACAGGCTAACAGTTCAAAGATATAATGCCTTGCCGCATGGCAGAGAGGCAGCCACATGGCTAACAGTTCAAAGATATAATGCCTTGCAGCATGGCAGAGAGGCAGCCACATGGCTAACAGTTCAAAGATATAATGCCTTGCCGCATGGCAGAGAGGCAGCCACATGGCTAACAGTTCAAAGAAATAATGCCTTGCCGCATGGCAGAGAGGCAGCCACATGGCTATAAAGTCCTGTGTATGCCACATGGCGAAATACACAGGCGATTAGTTGACGGTAAAAGGAGTTACCGTATTAGATATAAAAGGTGGTTAAAGCTCATGGTTGATAATATACTAAACAATGGTTTTCTTTATTTATTTTTTTCCAGCGTTTTGCAGTAGACATTAAGACGGTACCATATGCTTTGATGGGCTGGGTGGCCTTGCTGCCAGAGCTGCTTAAAGACCACTGCTTTAAAATGGTATCATAATTGGTTTGATTTTCCTTTCCCAATGGATAGTAATTTAGTAACGAACATTTTAGAATCTGCGAAAAGAAAGTTGGCAAAGCCAGTGACTAAGAAAAAACCAATAACGGTGGAACTGTTAACAAAAATGTATCCTAGATTATTCTGTGATTGTCATGTGAAAAATCAGCGCATTATTTGTGCATGTTTGATTGGATATGCTGGATTGTTTCGAAGTAAGAAGATGTGACATTATGATTATAATACTTCTATGAGTATTTTCATAGATACCAGTAAAACTGACAAATCTCGTGATGGTGCACGGGTAGTTATTTCAAGAACTGGCATGGCGTTGTGTCCGGTTGAGAATTTAGAACGTTACCTCTTATGGGCGGACATTCAGGATAATTGTTATACGCATGTTTTGGTACACTAAGTGCTTGCAAAATGGGTTATAAAATTAGAGAAAATTCTAAAGCAATCATATTCAACACTGAGAGGCATTTAAACCCCATGTATCCGACATATCGAGGTACGGCCTACATTCTCTACGTTCAGGAGGTGCAACAGCTGCTGCTAGTCATGGTATCCCAGATAGGCTCTTTAAGCGCCATGGACGTTGGCTTAGTGAAAGCGCCAAGGATAGATATTTCTTAATTTCCGCGTTACATCGTATAGCGGGAAATTTATGTGTTAACTAGGTAGCGAGGCTCGTGAGTAGGGTTAAGTCACGTGCGGGCAGTTTATATAAACTGGGTCAGGGCGTTGGTTAGTCAGTTTCTAGCGAGTTTTCTTCAGCACAACAAGTTCTATTACATTGCATTCAAATTTCAATTTTGCTATAAAGAGTGAGTAAACACTCTGAGGACGGGAATACTGACTGGAGGTTCTGTAGCTGAGCTTTGTGCACGCACTTTAGATTACATGAGTATATCCAAAAAAGGTCCCGTATTTAATTTGTTGGTGCATTTAAGGTTCAGAGTACAAGCGTGCGTCAGTACGAACGGTCTTGCTGGTCTAGAGCCTGGTAAAATCCTACCTCCCCCTCCATTTCGTAATACGAAGTGGAGTAGGGTTGGGTAGCCCACTCGCAGCAGTGAGCAGCACATCTAAAAATCCTGAATGTAAATATTGTATTTTGTGTCCATCTTGTACGTGCTGCTTTACGCATAAATCTCGCTAAATTGCAAAACAGCTAGTTTTGCTGTGTTTTTTTTTTTTTTTTTTTTTTTCTTCAAAGTGTTGGTCTTAAGGTGATGCTTAAGACGTTAAAGATAAGCTATTGCACAGGCTTGAAGTCTCCCAATGTTTGGGACTTTACTTTTTTAAAATAATTTTCACTTGATTTTTTATGTTGCTAAATCATTGCCAATGCCCGTTCTTTAATATTCAGTAGTTGGTTATTTTGTTGTTATGCATTGAGGAGATTTTCATCTCCTTAGATGAGCATGGTGGATCGAAGGCAAGTCAAGGGAAATGTAATTTTTGTCGTTTGAATGGAATGAATTAGACGAAAATTGCTTTCCCTTGTTTTAGTGAGAGCCACTAGGTTGCACTGTTGAGGAGCTGTCGCTTTTTGGGAGGTACCTAGATATGGTGATGTAATTCGTCATTCAGCCGAAGAGCGACCGATTAAACACACATTAATTTTTCTTTGGAAATGGTAAGATTGGCAATGCTTTTCAACATATTGTTAAATGAAGTTTTGTAGTGAAGTATTTGCATGTGTGTTAGTGATGGTAAGAAATAAAAAGTCGGGATAATCGGTCACCTTTTCCGGCTCAAAACATTCAGTAGTTGGTTATTTTGTTGTTATGCATTGAGGAGATTTTCATCTCCTTAGATGAGCATGGTGGGTCGAAGGCAAGTCAAGGGAATGGATAAAATGAAAGAAATGTACCCCAGATCAAAATTCTATCACTTAAATAAAAGTCGGTAATTTAACAGTCAGGTGCATAACCTCCAAAAGTTAAAAAATATATCACTTAAAGCAGTTAACTTTTTTAGCAACAAATACAAAAGTAACCTGTTTGAGTGAATCTGTCTTTTTTCATCTTCATATTTCGGAATTACTGCTATTTTCACGGCCATGTGGGTAATTTTATCTGAAAGACCAATTACATAACTTTACGGTTATGCAATATATTTGTGTACGCATCTTCTAGAAATTTGTACGCAAGGTCATTGAAGATCAGAAAATAAGCTACTTTTTAACTTGAATAAGTTATATTTTTGACGTCCTAAAATTTGACCTTGGCGTAAATAATTTCAGATATAACCTAAATAAGTTACTTTCGATGGCCTCACTTTGAAATCATTGTTGAAAAGACACAATTTTAACTTCTTCAAGTGATATATATTGTAACTTATACAGGTTATGCCCCTGACTGTTTAAAAGAAATCAAAACCTCCGGATCGGTACTCGAATCTATTCCTAAATGCTGACATAAATCGCCATGTACATGCCGAATACTTAAAAAATAATTGAATTTTATAGTCCCTTTGGCACACGGCATGTTTTTCTATAAAGTACTGACACCAACAAATAAAATGAAAAATGAAAATACCTATTCAGCATGGTCAGTACCGGCAATAGCGTAAATACCGGCAAAGCGACGTACACATTTACCAGTGTGAACAGTCCATAATTCTATACTCAGAAGAAAAGATTTAGTCAGTACAGACACTGTGTGCAATAATTTTGTTAGACAGTCTTTATATTGTCAAAAACCTTACTCAACATGAAATTCATTTAATTTCCTATGAATATGGACATTTTCAACAAAACATTCTGAAAATTAACCCATTTTATTCATCAAAATCACAAATCAAATTTCAAAGCTCTAAAATCAGTGATGCACTCTTCAGACGATTTCTGACAGTTTAGACGAACATTCTCGTACCTGTTGCACGTCTAAGACGTTTAAGAAGTTTCCAAGTGGTCATGAAGCGATTACGTCATGTTGACGTCACTATGACCCTAACTTCAAGTGGCGTCGTTGTCCGTGGTCTCCCTGGCGGTGGTTTGTCATTTTTACTGCCAGACTGTCGAAAACATGTTTGCAGACGATAAATTAATCGTTCATTACATCCAAAACTACCTTGCACGTCAGCAGCACGTGCACCTGCTTCAAAACGTCCAAACGCTGTATTTCTGTAATTTGTCGATAGCCTGGACGACGACTTAAGCTTGCTAACACTGTTTTTTCTCCGGATAATTGCAATTGGAACAACTTTCTTTCAATATCAAACAGCATATGAGAAAATAACCCTGCCGGTTTACCGCAGCACGTGCACGTCGTGTATCTTGAAATTTGGTTGATACAGTCTAATAGAGGCATTATTTATCACACAATAAACAGGTACATGTAAAGTTACGATAATACAACTCATGTATACAATTTGATAATGATATATCCAGTATTGTTGATTTTTGAGAAAACATAAATACTGACTAAACTTTTTCTTCTGAGTATATATTCGGTAGTAGAAGACATCATATTTACTATTAAAAATGAAATAATGCTGCTCTAAAATATACTTGAATGATAATAATATATTCTTTAACCCTTTGTATACCGGAAACCCATAAACAGGTACTTTACAAACATTGAAGACCTACTAGTAGATGAAATGCCGCATAATGTTTGTTGAGGTAAAAAAGTCTTCAGACAAAAAAAATAAATATATTTTTTTTTAAATTATAACCTGACAACCCTAGATATGTACAATGGACTATCCCAAATTTATTGTATCAAACCAGAAGGAAGAATCCATTAATGTACAAAGGGAAAATGACATTTTAAACTTGATATTGATAAAAAAATCAACAGCACAATGGCTAACCGAGAAACAGGGCTAGACCATGTTAGGACTTGAAATACCTATTTAATGCTTGACCTGCATCATAAGTCAAATAGCCATGATACGTTTTCTTCATTTCTGTTTGTCATTTCCAAGAATACTTTCTAAGTTTTACTTCTATGAGCTCTTTGAGCTACATAAACACAGTGTCTGTCGTGGTTGTTCGAAGATGAAAAGTATGTTTTAAAAACAATTTCCTAGATATAAATACGTATTTGCATAAGTGAAAGCAATAACGCAATTCTTGTAATTGCAATGTTAAGACTCGAATAAGCGAATTTCGAAAGTGGTTTGTAGTGTTGTGTTATAATTCATATGGCGTTGCGTCTGGGAGTGACTGGCTATAATATGTTATGCTAAAAAAGGTAACAATAAGTTTAGTTTCCTGGTGATTCCAAACCCATGAAGGTCAGCTCACGTAAACCCATGACGGCTCATGAGTGCATACATAAGGAGGCTTCCACTTCATATTTCCCCATTGCCGACAATGCAAAATAGGAGTTAAATATCCAGTCCTTTCTAAATATCGTAATCACACATAGAATTTATCCAAAGGTTTTTCGATTTGAAAGTTTAGATTTCTGTTGTAAAAAGTCGGGTTTCCCATCTCCCAAACGAATGGTCTATTAATAACTTGGGAAGCCCAGAAGTCTCGAAGTAAATAAAGGGATGATTTTATCATATAATTGGCAGTCCATATCACGAAAAAAACAACACGAAACCGTGCCCAGTATCCTCTACATCATATGACCTATAAACCTGCAAAGTTTGAAGCTACTATGTCCAATGGTTTAAGAGGAAATGCATTTACAAGAAATATTTGATTTGACCTTGACCTGATGTCAAGGTCACATGAAGCATTGCCCTCTACATCTTGTGACATATGCACCTGCAACGTTTGAAGTTGCAACCGCCAATTATTAAGTAGACGCATTACCAAGAAAAAAACATTATTTTAACTTGAGCCCAAGGTCAAGGGGGTCAAGGTCACGCAAAATGTTGCCCAGTACCCTCGAGTTTATGTGAGCAAAGTTTGATGTTGCTACATCTTATGTTTAAGGAGAAAATAATACCCAGTACCCCCACATCATGTGACCTATTCAACTACAAAGTTTTCAGTTGCTATCTCTAACGGTTTAAGAGGAGATGCATTTACAAGAAACGTGACGGACGGACAGATGGATGGACGACGGACCGACTTTGGTACGAAATTAATACACACTTTTTTCTGAAGAGAAAAAGCGGATATAACTACATGTGAATGGTTTAGAAGCAATGCATAGTGACATTTATAGTGTCACTACATGCCAGACTAGGTTAAAAGGTAATTTTAGTGCACAATTTTGGGTAAAATGCATGGAAAATAGCTTATTTTTAGCGATCAGCATACCTAACATATCCATTACATACGAGCAAGGGTAATGCTCCAAAGAACATGGCAGGGACATGATAAACTCATTGGATTCTTATTGAGTCAAGTTAAAAGAAAATCTTCTTTAAGCATAAAGAACAAGAGAAGCTTCCTATCCGTGCTGTCTGACTAGCATTTTCGTTGTTTACTGATTATTAGGTACTGTTCATCCTTACTCAAGCTAGGCTGTTGGGAAGCAGGCCGGATTGAGTCATACCTGTTAGTTAACAACAAAAATATATGTTATCTTGGCGGGTCTTAATAAGGATCAAGTAAGCACCACAGATAGACGCTGAGTTTTCTACAGCTGCGCATTGGTTATTTCTTCTTTATCATATGACGTCGCGTCTGAGAGTGAAAAACACCATGCAATAAAATCGATAAACCACTAGTGGTTTATAGATTTACGGGAAACGTTATGACGTCCATAACAACGTTGCGTACATAATGGCAAAAGTATAACGTTTTTACGGCAGAAATGATATCTTAAAGTAATCTTAATGCCATATGATAAATAGAATCTAAATTCGTGCTCTTGTTTTATTGAATTTATTAAACTCGTTGCGAAAAAGAGATAAAATGCTCGGCAAGCCTCGCATTTTATCCTTTTTCACCAACTCGTTTAATAAATTCAATAAAACATGAGCACTCATGTAAGATCCTCTATATATAACATAAAAAACAGATCTCTTTCTTTGCGGAAGTTGCTGAGTTATAATTCAGGTTTGTCAGTGTACTCAAACAGCAAATTAATTCTCAATCATTAGTGCTATAGCAGATCTATTTTAGTGAAATATGTAGGACCTGCGTTGCAATGACATCACATCCACTAGCTGGTGTGCATTTCCGAGAATCTCTAGAACATTTTCATCTCACTGGCACACATTTTGTCTTGCATCCACAGCTAATTAGCTCTATACGCGGGCAATTGTTACCAAACTACTTTTCGTCCATCTGTACCTCTTAGCACGATAGTTTGACATTGTGATATGTAACTACATCCTAGTTTTCGCCTCCTCATAATATAATGCAATGTGGGACAATTCATATTTTGGAAGTTTGTGCCTTTGCCATAAGTTTAGGAAAAGTTTATAATAGTACTGGGCGAGAATAAGTCTGATTTGGCTGCTGATACATTGATTGTAATTTTGACAACTTAAACTCTCAAATTACTTGAGGCTAGGAAATGGTTACTTCAGGAGGAATTTAAAGTGACATAAGAGCTACATTAAATATACATAAAACGCCCGCCTTGTCATCTAATCATGAAAATCTGGACACTAGGATGGCATAACATACGTGAGATGCAACAGCAGTGAGGTATAAAGGAAATGTTGCCAAATGTCTTCACACAGATCAGGGTTTCAGATGTGTTTATACTATGAGTGTATCACCTCAGAGGGCCTGCGGTATTGATATGTTTGAATGCTCCCAGGAACAGCGAGAGTAATGAAATGCATTCCTTCCCATTCTGTTGCTGAACAGCCACCCCATTTAGTATTGTCCATTAGTTTAGGCTTTCGTGCGCTAACAGGATGCTATACCATGCTACCTTAATCGGGCAAAGGCAAGAATACATGCTGGAAAATGTTCATTAAGGACGCCCATCTTCTTACTGGAGTAGAAAGGGATGATAATGTCGATGATGCTTGGGTGTTTGTATGTTCGTTATATGGGATGGGAGAAAAGGATGTCAGAGGTATTGATGGTGCCAGGCATAGTATTTTTGTGAAAGTGAAGCATGACCTAGATGTGTTGCCTCCAACCCATGATGCATTAGAGTTACATATCACAAGGCCAAGCTATCAAGCTAAAATATTGCTTCAGGCAGACCATGTAATAAAGGATCTAAAAAATAAACTAACTGAAACTATTGACATGTGGCAAGAAGGTACAGACTGACTGGAAGTTGTTTGGAAGTGCTTGCTAGCTATCGCAGTTGTGTGCATGCAGCCAGTTAGTTGTTTGTAAAAGACGAAAAGCATGTCAAATAGGTGCAAGTGTTCTTAAGTATCTCTGAAATGCACTTCAGCTTGTAGGTTTGATGTCATTAATTTTCCAAATCATACAGATTCTACTTAAAAAAGATCTGCTGTAGCAATAATTATCCCCACGCTTTTTAAAAAAGCAAAGGGGATATTGTAATCGCCTCCATCAGTCCGTCCGTCTGTCCATTATGCTCTCTCCTCCTAAACCGTTGGACGAAATTCAGCCAAATTTGGTGTGTGAGTTACTCACATGAATGGGGCGTGCAACGGCAATATTTTTGGCCCCGCCCCCTGGGGAGGGGTCAAAAGATCAATTATCATTTAATTTCAATTACAAAGTCAATTTCAAAGATTTTTATATCAAACTTTGTGTTTGTTCTCACAAATGAAAGGTACAAATCATATCAGACAGGATTTTAATTCTGTGGCCTGGGTCATGCCCCAGGGGTCGGACTTTGGGGCGCTGGGGGTGCCGAGGGGGGTCAATTTCTTTTTCAAACATGGTCATGTGGCATATCAAATCGACGGGGATGACGAGCAGAACAGAAAGCAAGTAAAATTTTCATCCTAAGGTCAAACTGGTGACCTAAGGGTGATGACAAAAGGTCAAATATCATTAATTTTTGGTTACCATGTTGATTTCAATTTTTATACCAAAGTTTCCGTGTGTTCTCACAAATAAAAGATAGAAAACATATTTAGCCGGGATCATGCCCCAGGGGTGGGACTTGGGGGTGCTGGGGGGTCAAGCACTTTAGCGTGGGGATTTGCGATGAGGCCCCATTGACTGCGCGTTCTAGTTGTTGTTGTGAGATAATTCACTGTTTGAGTGCACTGACAAACAGTTAAGCAGCTTACACAAACGAACTGATTTATTTTGATTGGAATAAACAAGAAATGACCAAATGTAATTGAGTATGCCCAAGAGATACCACAATCACTCAGCGCAGACAATCTCACATCATTGTAGGGAAGAGACATAGAGCATTTATAGCCAAAAGTCAGCAGGAAGGCAGTTAAAGTAAAGCAACCCGCTCTCTCTTCCTCAATGAGATGATTGAAAAACTAGAGTGTGTACTGTGTACAGTATAACAAAACATTGATCAAAAACCGAACCCCCACAAACAATGGGAGCAACAATAAACAATGAATCAACAACAAACAGCCACCAGGTTTTTTTTGCCACACCACAATTTGGCAAAATCACATCATCTTTCTAGTGATGCAAAAGACTCAAAACCACTAAATTACATAAATACAGACATAAGGGAGCAAAACATATATAATTATGACTAAAAAAAATATATGCCATCATTGTGAAAAAATGGTCAAAGTTAAAAAAAACCACGGGGTTTTTCCAACCCCGCATGGGTTTTTTCCACCACAATTTCAAATGGCGGAAAACCCTGCAGGGTTTTTCAAAAAAAAATAAATATTAAAATTTGTTCAAGAAACAAGTTTGTTTTATTGTAATTATTGCAGAAAATGATTGATATGGCTTAATTCCAAACTTTGATTTCCCCTGCGGGGTTTTTCTCCCATTTCAGATTGTGGGAGAAAAACCCCGCATGGTTTTTTGAAAAATACAAATGGACTTTTTTGAATTTATATTCATCACAATGCAAAATAAAAGGTATATCAAAAACTGCGTGTAATTCTGCGTGTCTGAGAGCTCTCAGTCTGTGTAATGCCGTTTCATTTCTTCTGGTTGTGAGGTTCTATCGACTGTAAAACTACATTGATATGTTGTACCGTTACAATTGGCTTTTACACAAGGGGTTCTGTCCCCCTGTCTATCCAGACTGGCCATGGGTGGGGAACTTGTACAGTTGTAGGAGAAAATGAAAGTAGCTAAAAACTAATTGACACGTCAGTTAAATTTACCTTTAATCAGCTAGTTGTCATGTTGAAAACATTCCAGTAAAACTTTTTCTTTATAAGTATATCTCACCATACCTTTGTGACAAGTAGAAACATGTGTTTTTGCTGACTCAGAGAGTCTGCATCTTTTTTTTAGAACTACCCACTCCGTACTCCCCAGGAGTTTGGGTTTATTGCAATAAGCACAACTCACCGTCATGGACGACCCTTCTATCCTTTTATGAGGATGCATCGAAGACACTGTTGAGATGGAATTGGTACATCAAGATTTGTAAAATTGGTCTGCTTTAGACCAGGATCTTTCTATAGGATACACACAGGGTTGTAGAAAAGACGCAAATTTCTAGATGCCCAACCCATTCCTAAACAATCAGTGTAGATCTTGATCAGATGCTACATTCTGCTGTATCTGATCTTGGCCTGCACTGTCTGTCGATGTACTACTTATTTGCAGTTATGTGTGACATGTACTGCAATGGCCGTTATTAATATTAGTGCTTTTATCTGCTGTTAGAACTGTTTCAACCCATGAAGACGCATCCCAACATGACTGATAAATAGTTGACTGAGATGTAATGAATCGTGCTAAACAAATAATATCAGTGCTATGTGGTGAAAACAGGCCAGGGCTTGGGGTGAAATGCCACAAATACAGTATTATTCACTGGTTGTGTATATCTTCCAGGAATAGCTCTCTGCAGGTCCGTGTTCCACACAGGGAGGAGATAAAACACTGGGTCGTTAACCTCTGTAGATCTATCTAGACCATTCTTCTAAGATACGCTTCACACTGTGAGCTCTTCTCTGTATATATGTGACGTCTGTCCACCTCAAGATCTGGTCATCTTCTCCTGGATTAGCGGTTCATCTCGCACACTCCATATATTTAGCCACGTGCTCCTCGTGATAATACATAAACCTGGCAAACAGGTTAGCACTCTAAAGGCTTATGCAATCATGCGGCTGTCCTCATTTGCATACCGTATTACTACGCAAGACTGGGAAAACCTGTCGGCACTACACTCCTCCCACTTTTATTATTTGAACTTTGCTGTATATGTATGAGCAAACCAAACAGCTAAGGAGTTATTACTCACAGACAAACCGGTTGCAGTTTGTACAATCTTCCGTGAGTACGTTGCAGTCCTTTGTAGACCTGTTGCGGTCCTTTGTAGACCAGTTGCGGTCCTTTGTAGACCAGATGTAGTGCTTTGTAGACCAGATGCGGTCCTTTGTTGACCAGTTGCGGTCCTTTGTAGATCAGCTGCGATCCACTTAAGAAGAAGACAATATCCTTTCAGTACAGTATTTTCCAAAGCTTTATAAGCCAGTGTTTCTGCTGCTGCTGTACTAATTGGATTTGACTTAATTTGACTGCATGTGTGCCGCATCTATCCCAAAAGTAGTAATTACATGGAGTGTAAAGTTTGGTTTCAAACGATATGTCCCACCATATTCCATTGTTGTTAATTGAGATGTATGGGGAGGTATTCCATGTAATCTTCCATAACTTAGGTGAGGAAATATCCTAATTCTTGCCAAGTCACTTTTCCATACTAAAGAGCTGGGTGGCATCATTCTTGTATCTTCATTATTTGGAAGAGGAAACGCTTAGTAGAAATCATCTTAGCTTAATACCTCCTTCCTTGAGATGGAAATGCCGTCTAATCACTATGAGTCCTGGTGACATGGGTCTCTCTTGAGGATTTCCATAATCATTCAATATCCCAGCTGCGGGACATTATACATTGAGTAATTTGCTTGGCGTGCAGTATAGGGTAATCTGCATGAAGAGACATAGTCCAATTTACAGGTAACCATGGCAACCGGGTCTGCGGAGGTGACTCTCCTTTCAGATATATCAACTCTTTGCAAGTTGACTGGATCTATCTTTAATCCTATGGTCATGAGGTTTCCTCCAGCCATATGCGATTTCATCTGCGACAATATACCTAGCTGTGGATCACACTTAATGAAAAACCACTTCCAGAGTACAACAGACTCCGCCGCCTCTTCCACATGTTTATATTTCAACTGAACCAGAGTATGGTATACTTCACACAATTTGACTTTGTTTAGAGTGTGGTCTAGTTCTATTCCTGAAGTCGCATCATCAGAGCTCTCTTGATATGAGTTATCAACCTGTTGCAGTTGATAAAGTCTAATATCCAGCTGCGGATATGGTTTGCTGGGTTGTAGCCTGTCCAACTGTGGAGGTTGAATAACATTTTTGTTGTAAGCGCTGACTAGTTATTTTCCTGAAGTCAGATCATCGAAACTTTCTTGACATGAAGTATCAACCCGCTGCGGTTGATAAGTCTCAACATCTAGCTGTGGATAAGGTGTGTCCAATTGCTGTTGATATGGTACTGTCTCCAACTGTATATATTGCATAACATCTTTGCTGACAGAGCTGACCACTCATTTTCCTGAAGTTGGATCATCAGAACTTTCTTTGCATGAAGAATTAACCTGCTGCGGTTGATAAGTCCTAATATCCAGCTGCAGATATGGTTTGCTATGCTGCTGTTGATTTGGTACCAACATCCACTGTGGATCTTCCCGATTGATAGTCCTGTCTATTTCTTCTCTTGAAGTCTGGTCATCAGAGCTTTCTTCATGTGAATTATCAACCTGCTGCGGTTGATAAGTCCTAATATCCAGATGTGGATATGGTTTGCTAGGCTGCTGTTGATTTGGTACAAACAACCACTGTGGATCTTGCTGATTGATAGTGCTGCCTAGTTCTTCTCTTGAAGTCTGGTCATCAGAGCTTTCTTGACGTGAAGTATCAACCTGTTGCGGTTGATAAGTCCTAATATCCAGCTGCAGATATGGTTTGTTAGTCCGGTCTTGATTTGATTCCATCAACCCCTGCGTAGTCTGCTTTGCATCTTGCTGATTGCTAGTGCTGTCTAGGTCTTCTCTTGAAGTTGAGCTTTCTTGATGTGAAGTATCAACCTGCTGCGGTTGAGAAGTCCTAATATCCAGGTGCGGATATGATTGGCCCGCACAATGCTGATTCTGTATATTATCTGACTGTGGATAATTTGCTTCTGAAGTAGAAACATAGCTGTCTAGGCATGAAGTACCAACCAGCTGCGGTTGATATTTGTTATTATCCAGCTGATGATGATTCTGTACTTTCTCAGACAGTGTATACTGCATAGCTTCTGAAGTAGCAACAGAGTCATCTAGGCATGAACTATCAACCAGTTGCGGTTGATTCTTGTTATTATCTGTCTGATGTTCCTTCAGTACGTCCTCAGACTGTGGATACTGCATAACTTGTCTTGGCGTTGTCTTGGCATGAACTTTCAACCAGTTGCGGTTGATTTTTGTTATCATCTGGCCGATGTTCATTCTTTACGTTCACATGCTGTAGATACTGCATAACTTGTGAAGTAGCAACAGAGCTGTCTTGGCATGAACTATCAACCAGTTGCGGTTGATGTTTGCTATTATCTGGCTGATGTTCATTCTGTAAGTTCCCAGACTGTCGATACTGCATATCAGCTTGTTTTCGCATTTCCTTAATCTGATGGCTCTTTGTCTCTGACTGCACAAACTCCAGCTGCGGAGACTGTTTAACATTTTGCTGTTTTCTTTGAATGACCTTGGCCCTCAGCTGCGGAGACTGTTTCCCATTTTGCTGTACAATCCGTTTATTCTGTTGGCCCTTGGTCTCCAGCTGCAGAGATACAGCAATCCGTTTATTCTGTTGTCTCTTGGTCTCCAGCTGCGGAGATTGCATCACATTTCGATTTTTTATTTGCCTAATCTTTTGGCCATGCTTTACTGGGGCGAGGATCCGACCTACTTCTTCGTCCCGTTGGCTTTTGGCTGATTGTCTTTGAATCGAACAGCCCTCTCCCCTGGACCTCTTGATAGTCTAGACGGACATTCTCTAGCCATATGTTGTGGGCTACCACAAGTAAAACAGCTTGATCTTTGTAGTGCACCATTATCAATTTCACACAGCATATTCTTGATCCCTGATGTAAGATCAGAGACGTTAGTGCAAAGAGTTGACATTTCATCTGACACTTTGGACATTTGTCTAGCAACCTCTGTTAATCCTTGAGTGCTAGTTCCCGACTGCAGAAACTCATTTCTTGGAATAAGACCTGAATCTGTCCTATGGATTGAAGAATATGGGCTAATGTTCTGTTTCGAATTAATAGTACTTTGTAATTAACCCTCACTCTCATCATCTTCTGAACAGGAATCTGTGTCGTAGTCATCATATGATTTGCAGGTGTATGCATTAAATAAAGGATCAGATTTAGTTGTTTTTAATGATGGACGTCTCGGTTTAGAGGTCTTGTTAATGCATTGGAACCACTCCATTTTGTCCATGGCCTCTACGAATGATTTTGGCTGCTGTGTGCAGGCATGCTGTCCATCTTCAAGATCTAGGCACCCCATGCAGAATCTTATTATGGCATGTCTCCTAATCCAGGCTTCAGGCAAATCTTTGTAAGCTTTTGCAGCTAATGTCAAAATCCTGTCCGCCCAGTCACGTAGGTTTTCACCTTCATCCTGACATTCATTCTGGAAACGGGCTTGAAGGGTTTCAGGTAGTTCCTCCCTCTTGAACCTCTTCCCGAACTCTGATATTAGGTGCTTGTAAGACAAATCTTCATTAATATTACAGAGTAGAACATAAAAATCAGCTGCTTTGCCTTTGAGTCCCCATATCAGTATGTCTGTTTTCTTCTCATCAGTCCAACCTGCAGCAGTTGCATAGCTCTCAAACTTTTGTTTAAATAAAGTCCAGTTAGTCTTCCCATCAAATACTAAATTTTTGGGTAATACTGGTGGCTTACTCCGTTCAGCTGTGTTTCGTCCAGTAGGTTTCTGTCTCTGTACAGGAAACTGATTTGGTTGATATTGGGCTGTTGGTTGATGCTGTGCCATAGGTTGATACTGTGTTATCGGCTGATGCCGTGACATCTGTTGATAATGTGACGTCGGTTGATACTGTGACATCGGTTGATACTGTGAAGGATAACCCACCAGCTGCGGTGGATGCTGTACCTGTGCTTGGACAGGTGTAGCTTGCAATGAACTCTGCTGGGGATCACCACTGTACCCTGGTTGATATTTTCTTGCCGGTTGATACTGAGCTATTTGTTGATAAACTACTTGATGTGGTGACGCAAACCTCACCAGCTGCGGTGAAGGCTGTACCTGTGCTTGGACAGGTGTAGCTTGCAATGAACTCTGCTGGGGATCACCACTGTACCCTGGTTGATATTTTCTTGCTGGTTGATACTGAGCTATTCGTTGATAAACTACTTGATGTGGTGACGAAAACATCACCAGCTGCGGTGAAGGCTGTACCTGTGCTTGGACAGGTGTAGCTGGCAATGAACTCAGCTGTGGATCGCCACTGTAACCTGGTTGATAGTTTCTTGCTGGTTGATACTGAGCTGTTGGTTGATAACCTACTTGATGTGGTGACGAAAACATCACCAGCTGCGGTGGAAGCTGTGCCTGTGCTTGGACAGGTTTAGCTGGCCATGACATCTGTTGTGGATTGTCACTATACCTTCTGTTAGGTTGGTTATCATTCATAAAATATGGCAGGCCCTGTACAAAAGATTCCTGTGGTTAATATGTAGGCAGACTGCTGCCTTTGGCGTGTACAGGCTGGTCTGTAAAATCTATGAGCTCTAGTCATCTTTTTGATGTCCTTAGTTTATGAATATCATGGATATTTGCAGGTGTTATTGGGAAATTCTCCTCTCGAAACCGTACTATGTTTCTCGCTACTCTTGCACCCACTCCTGGAAGTTCCCTTAACTCATCCTCCCCAGCAATTGATTTGAACAGCTGACATGGTAGTATCCCTTTAAGCTTGGATGTTCACAAATATAATTGTTGCATTATATATAAACAATGTATAGTTATTGGTTTTGAATTTGGTTTTAGAAACTTAAGCAGATTAATCACAGTTGCGTGAAAATCAGCTGATTTGTTGGATTTTTTGTATGTTTACAGCGGACAATTCACAGCTGCTTGAAAAATCAAACAAAACATACTGAGTCTAAAAGCTAACCAAAAATATACAAGGTAACTTTATAATTAAAAAAACGCGTTGCTTGCACGTCGTTTGCTTTGCAGAAAAGCAAACTCTTGAATGATGCGATTCACAAAGTTTCAGAGACCACGTTTATCTGAGAAAAAAATGCAAAACAGCCAACTGCGGCCGTTAATTTACCGTTAATTGGTAGTCCTAACAATGTTTTATCAAAAAAAAAAAACTTTAAATAAACCGACTGCGGTTCAAAATTTCATTAAATTCCGCCGTTGTATGCTAAATATTTCCTTACAAACTACACCCGGTTGCGAGTGCTGTTTACCCAGGCGGAAACAGATTTGCACGTGCCAATTTTAAATACACACAACAATCGACTCTTTGCCTGCTATCTATTCCGAAAAATGTTTTTTCTTTCAGACACAGACCGGCTGCATTTCGTGTGCAAATAAATGGGCAAATGGGCTAACTTCTGCAAACCCCCCCCCCCCCCCCAAAAAAAAAAAACTTAAAAAGAAAAATGCACTCGTCTGCTGGTGCGTTGTTTGCTAAAACAATTGTAAGCGTAACCAATTGAGTTACATCGTTTCCGATTGGCTGGACAAAATGGCGCTTTGTTTTCCTGCGCTCGCCATGTGCACGCGACCTATTTTCTCTGAAAATGGCAAATTAGCGTTCAGGCACAGAGGGACTGCATCTCACATGTATTAAAACTGGCCAAACTCGTTCATTCACACCAAAAACAGGTTCCAAGTGGTTCTCAAAGCCGTTGTTCACCTCGTCGCTATTGTGGTGAAACAGGCCAGGGCTTGGGGTGAAATGCCACAAATACAGTATTACTCACTGGTTGCGTATATCTTCCAGGAATAGCTCTCTGCAGGTCCGTGTTCCACACAGGGAGGAGATAAAACACTGGGTCGTCAACCTCTGTAGATCTATCTAGACTATTCTTCTAAGATACGCTTCACACTGTGAGCTCTTCTCTGTATATATGTGACGTCTGTCCACCTCAAGATCTGGTCATCTTCTCCTGGATTAGCGGTTCATCTCGCACACTCCATATATTTAGCCACGTGCTCCTCGTGATAATACATAAACCTGGCAAACAGGTTAGCACTCTAAAGGCTTATGCAATCATGCGGCTGTCCTCATTTGCATACCGTATTACTACGCAAGACTGGGAAAACCTGTCGGCACTACAACTACCTGAAAATCTTTCTTGATCCGTCTTGGTCGTGCAAATTGGTAGTGATCACCGCTTATGCAGTGCATGGCGGACGTGGGGGGGGGGGGAGGGGGAAGCAGCATCAAGAGAATTGTTTTATGGCCTTTAATTACTTTTAAAAAACTTCAACTGTATGAGCTCTAACTGTATAACTTATCTCAATCTTTAATATAAAAAAAAACTGATTATTACTCTTTGGTGAAAACCCCGCAGGGTTTTTCGCCCATTTCATTTTGTGGGGAAAACCCCACAGAAGTAGAAAAGACGCAAATTTCCAGATGCCCAACCCATTCCCAACAATCAGTGTAGATCTTGATCAGATGCTACATTCTGCTGCATCTAATGTTGGTCTGCACTGTCTGTCAATGTACTACCTATTTGCAGTTATGTGTGACATGTACTGCAATTATTTCTGCGTTTATTTGAATTCAAAGTAAGCACATTGGGTTAAGCCGATACTCGTTTTAAGGGTTTACCCAAAAATAGGGGTTGGTGTATACAGGACACCGTAGAAATTCAGCAAAATGACCAAATGACATTCTGTTATGTTTAGCAGACCAAAGGAAGCCTAGGATAACAAAATATTACAAACTGGTTGTTCTTCTGAAAAAAAATGTACACGAAAAACGTCTCTGAAACATTGTTTCAGTGATGCTTAACGTATGTCTGACTGTATATAATTAAAGCCGATTGTCTCTTAGTGTGCCCTATAAGAAGTCCAAGAGGTCTTTTGATGCTAGTTTACAATTGGATACCTATATTTCATTTAGTGAAAATATTTGCTGTGCTCATACGTCCTACTCACTTATGTTGTTGTTTAATGGTTATGTTGGGTATGCTGATAACACGAAGAAGCTGTTTTCAATGCATTTCTACACAAACTGGGTACTTAAGTGACATGTAGTCCTGACCTGGGCCCGGAATTACAATGCCTCCTTAAGTTAAGTAGACTTTTACGAAATTAACTCCAATATTTCTTAAAGTTAAGATTCTATCTTAAATGTGCATTTATAATGCACTGTTTTTGTGAACCTAACTTAAGTATAAATCCCCGGCTAAAATCGTTAATTTGACGGAAAGGCTTACGAGGACATACGAAAAATATAGAGTTTTAATGACTGTAAGCCACCCAAATGTATGGCGCGTCCTGTAAATTAATCAGCGGACTCGAAAATACTACAAAATAGAGTAATTCCTGGTCATTAAAACCCTCCACACGACGCAGAACTACTTGTTTTGATATTTTCCATTTCATAAAAGAGTGTAGGCGTCATTTTAGAGGAGACGGGGAGGGAGGCAGGTGGGGGATCTGCGGCGGGGGAAAGGGGGGAGTACACACGAACTCGTTCACGATGATCATGTTTTTGTGTGTTTGTAGGAGCAGTCCACATGCATCTAGCTCGTTGTAGACTATTTATGGGCTTACCAATGATACTGTATTGCTTATCCCATCCGTATAACCTAACATAAATGATGCATGATCAGCCCATGGTTGCTCGCCTATGCGATAAGTACCATAATATCATGCTGGCTCGGTTGCAGTTTGGTCATACAAATGTTTAAAGTTAAGGTAAACAGTACAATATCAGTTTTGTTTGTTTGTTTGATTTGATTATTTACGTCCCATCAACAATTTTTCAGTTATAAAGGGACGGGGCTTCCTGGTTGGAACTAGTACTAAGCTAGGATAAATGTTTTTGCTCAGTGACACAACACAGTTACGCCGGTGATAATCGAATCCGCGGCCCCTCGGTCTCGAGTCAAGGACTCTACCACTGAAGCACTGCGCTCCCAAGCAATATCAGTAATTTGTGAGACTTCGAGGTCTACGTAAACTCGGGATTTTCATCCGACTTGAGCTGTACAACACTGATGCCATGCTATAAGCTACAAATATCTCTGCCAAAGTGGCACCCGGTTACCCATCTATTTCGCGAGCCCTGTCGAGTCATAACTAATGACTCACATAGCGTACATGTACTCATTTTGGACACATAAACTCCCAATGGCAAGCCAGAAATTGGCTGATTATCAGATACTTAGCTAGTTTAATTTAATTCAAAGGCGCCAATTGAGCCACAACGCGCTACAAAGCATACATGATAATTCCAAATGAAAAAAAACACACCCCCATATATGGTAAAACAAAATATGTTTCAATAATAAGTCTAAGTTGACCTTGGCCTATTTTAATTAAATCAATGAGATCAAGTAAGCGCTACAGGACGTTCAGATCCTCTAGTTTGTTCATATTCTTAACAGGGGCGGGGTGTGTGTGTGTGTGTGTGTGGGGGGGGGGGGGTAGTTATAGAATACTCGCAGACTTCTTGATGTGGTGAACCATTCAACCTTATTACTAAAAAATCGTACCTGATAAGCAGCGATACGCATTTTTTTTTAAATACAAAACAGCGTTTCTAGCAATTTAGTTCATTTGTGATCGCCGCATACAGTATGGGGCAAAGCATGTGGGTAATTCGGTATTTTATATGTAGAGACTCCCTTCACATCCGACTTTGAGAATAATACAATATCCCATAGCACAAAACGCCTTTGATACACGGTGCACTACCCTACTCATGGCATTTTCAATATCGTATCTCCAATCACTAAACAGTAGGACCCTGTCGTTGTTTACCTCAGCCGCACAGAACTTGCATCAATAGAGTGAGTGTCATGCTAAGTCTTTTGACCAAGACGATGTGTGGACGAACCCAGTTAACGATGCCTTGCGTGGAATCAGAGGAGGTGGCAGGGTCCGGACCCCAGCCCCCTGGAAAATCACAAATTCTATAGGTTTATATAGAAATATGCAATTGGACCCCCTCCACCTGGGAAAAGTTGGACCCCCTGGAAATGTTAGAGCGCCCTTCTCCATTGAATATCGGAAAGTTATAGTTTAATAATAGTTTTCTTTGAAAAAGCCATGATCACTGGACTCTCTCTGCAAAATAAGCTGAGGACTTACAGAAAAAAGAAGAGAAAAAACAACGTCAGAGCTTTTTTTTAGTCAGTCACCGCCACACCCGACGAAAAATTCCTGGATCCGCGCGTGGATATGTGTTATCGTGGTGGTATAGAAACGATATCGCTCCTTAAAACCTTCTATAGTGCTGCCAAGATCTAATGACCATGTTTACATTTGCTTGTTTGTAAACATTGAAATCAAAACAGTATAGGTATTGCTCGATAAGCGTAGAGTTACATAGGTGGTCAGGTGATGGTGCTCTATTCACCCGATTGGACAAATACAGGGTTTTCTTTCATACTTCTAACTGTTAATCTATTTCGTCACTCTACGCTAACCGAGCAAGGACTCTAGGCTGGCATATTCAGCAGTCAGGTGTAGTTTTGAAAACTGTTTGATATCATCTTGTATAGCACAGAAGATAGAGTCGCTGGCAGCAGAAAATACATTAAATTTTATTTTTCCATTATGCGCGGGTTCCAATCCCATCAATGCTTTCATGTCTTTTTCTTCATTTTTATTGTATCATATTTTCACATGTGTCTTTAAAGCATTATTGGAAAACAGTTTTAACATTTATACAAAGTGTCCATCAAATGGGACATTATCAAACACGAAAACGCATATGCGAGATGCCACTGAATGCATCAACTCAATAGGGTACGCATTGATTGCTGTCATTCGAGTAAGTAAGGGTGCAAAGATCAGGAATCGATACAATCAAGTAAAGTGATTTTAAGCAACCCAAATGGTTTGGAAATGCTTATGAATTATATCATTAAATATGCCACTACATGAGATTCCTAACAATGTGGTATGTGTGACGAGCAGAGCATCAGATTAGCCTGCGCATACGCGCAGTTTGATTAGAGCCTTTGCTAGTCGTTTTGAATATTCTATGAATATTTAGCTACTGCCCAAACAGCATTTTGACTGTCTAAGCTTAAAAGGCGGCTGCACAGGCTCGTCTGAGCCTACACATGTCAAAATGCCACATTGTTGAAAATCACATGCCACGGTTCAATAAATAATTGATAAAAAATAAAATTAAAAAAAATAATAACATGGTACTGTGACGGGGTTCGAACTCGCAACCCCGTCACAGTACCATGTCAAAAAGTTAAATCTTAACTTTAAGGTTGCCTCGCTGCTACCTTAAATATTTAAGTATTTTGTCGAGATAAGGAGACATTTAAGATAGGGATTAGGTTTGTAATGCACTTTTCGTGAAATTTGAGTAAGTTCGTCAATTTAAGTCTACCTTAACTTTAAGGAGGCATTGTAATTCCGGGCCCTGGCCTGTAGTTACACTATCAATATCGCTATGCATGATTACTAAACCATTCACATGCAGTTTTTGATAAATTTGTATCGTTAGATTGGTATGACACCGATAAAAATTGCAACATTAACATTCATTTGCATACTTTTATTTTGCAAAATTTGCACTTAAATGACCTTTAGCATTGCACGAACATACGCTCAGTTGTTGTCTTGGTCATGTAATACATGCAACAAGTATCTTAAGTACATCCTGGATAGTGTCAGTGAATTTAATGGATGTTAATAGGCGAAAGATGACATAGAAAGGAGTGATTTGTCTATTTTCTAGATAGTTGTACCCAGTTGACCTTTGACCTAATTCTTAGTCACAGGGACATTTACAGACTTGGCATCTACCCCTATCGTGTTTACTACGCATATGTAAACATAATTAGCATGGATGCCGGCTTCTACTCAATTTTGCCATCAAAAGTGAAAATAAGCCTCTTTTGTTTGAATGGACAGCCAACTAATAGGGGGTGACCTAAAAATTCAATACAGTTTTATCCAGCTTTGGGCATAAACTGTTTAAACACTCTTGATTTTGATTTAGTATATCTGGTCTTTTATTAACTTCTTATAAAGCAAAGGTATCGCAGTCGGTAACGTGTCTGGCAACAGATGCGAGTCTGGCTGCAGATTCAGGGGTCGCGAGTTCGATCCCGGTTCGGTCCCATACTTTTGTGGAGATTGATCATGAAATCATTTCTACGGTCATTCTCCTCCCTTCCGCTGAGTCATTCAAGAAGGGTTGTTGTCAGTTACAAGCGAAGGTATGTGCACGAAGTACTGGTTAACTGCTTGTTCAAGCTTTCCCAGGAAAAAGTGTGGTTAGGTGAACTGACCGTCCCGCAATGACCATAGCTGTTGACTTGGGACGTAAAGCAACAAAACAAACAAACAAACAAAAAGGTATATGACCAATGAAATTTTCAACTGGAATTTTCTTCCGACGATAAGCTTCTCCCCAAAAAGGGAGTGACACACCTCATGAATATTTAGTGGAATGCTACCATAACGTCCGACATGATGGCCGGTGTTCACGTCTTTAATGACGTCATTCGCGTCGTTGCGACGCAACGGTTCGCGCGTGCATCACATAACATGTCATCAAAATGTTAAAAAATGTGGCCATCGTCGCGTTACCAGGCATATCATCCCGGCACTCCGTTTTTGCCCTCCAGTAGCGCCACCAAACAGGTTGCAGCAGATTAGCTTAACACTCCTTGAATATTCGAGCGACTAACAAATTTTAGGCTCTGATCAGACTGCGCGCATGCGCGGGCTGATCTGAGGCTTTGATGGCTGCACATACCACATTATTGGAAATCTCAAGTTGCGGCTCAAATGTTAATTATTGATATTGTATGCTTTGTGTATATATACGAGGAGATTATCCACGAGCTTTAGGTAGTGGATTATCGCCCGTACAGACGCAAAGTCATACAATAACTTATTGTACAACAATACACCAGTATGCATATGCACTATGTGCATTGCGAGACATTGGAATATCAATGAAGTTGCAATGATGTAAATATATCGCCGCTCACAAGAATGGCATATCTTTGTTATAAGAAGGGGGTAAACAGATTAAGAGCTTGTGCCAATATCACTCCGGTTAGGCGGAATTCGAAAACGCATAACAATCGACGGACGCGGATCAAAAATCGATAGAAGCAGTGTTTTTGATTGCCATTTGTATCCAGTCGGGCGACAAATGACAATCGAAAACTCTGTTTCTAATTGTAATTAAATTGTTTTGATTTACGTTCGTCGATGTATTAACGTTTTCGATTGCCGTATATCTGGTGTGAATATGGAGAAATGACTTTTTTGGAAAATGTGAAAAATAATGTTGATAAGATGCAAACCGCGTTTCCCGCCAAAATTGTGATTTTCTGCAATTACGCTCATTGGCGTTACGTATGTTACATTTTATACAAAATTGCAGGTAAAGACTTTAAAGATTGCATATAAGAATGGGCCATGTTCCCCAACCCCAGGAAGAAAACCTTGGTTACTATTTTGCAGTCAGAGACATGTCTTAGGGTTTTTTGAAACCCATGTTTTACTAAGTTTCCTTGGGTCCGTTTTCTGTAAATGGCATGTAATCAGTGTAACCCTAACATTGAAACTAGAAGTACACAGAATACAAGACAAATAGTATTTATACAATTATTTGAGCTTTTTTATAATTGAGCTAGACATAAACATCAGTTGTAGACATCTGTGAGATGTACTTCTGCTCATCAGAGTTACTTATGTTACATTTTTTACAAAATTGCAAATACTGACTTTATAGATTGCATATTAGAATAAACCATTTTCTTCAACCTTACAAGTGTGATAAATAGAGGCTCTTACATGAGTGCTCATGTTTTATTGAATTAATTAAACGAGTTGGGTAAAAGAGATAAAATGCGAGGCTTGCCGAACATTTTATCACTTTTTCGCAACTTGTTTAATAAATTCAATAATACAAGAGCACGAATATTAGATTCTATTTATCATATGACATAAATATTACTTTGAAATCTCATTTCTCGCGTAAAAAACGTTATAATTTTGTCATTATGTACGTAACGTGGTTATGGACGTCATAACGTTACCCGAAAATCCATAAACCAATAGTGGTTTACAGATTTTATTATGGCGTTATTTCACTCCCAGACGCGACGTCATATGATAAAGATCCCTATTTTAATGATGAGTTTCCATTTTCACATATTTGAATCTGTTTATAACTTGTAACTGTAACGATAGTGTGTTGTAAAATAAATACTGAAATATGCTTATACGCATGTTACTTCTCCTGGCGTACATATTTTCTATTCAACCATTTACATTGCATTGGAATGGACAGTGTCCTCTTTCATCTCTAACACAATGAAATTTAATAGCAACTATACAAAGACGTATAACAAAATGGATATTTAATTCTGTCAATATATAAATAAGGTTACGTAGGTAACAAAATGACGTTTTGCATAAAAGGAAAAAGATACTAAAAATTGTGGAGAGTAGACTCAAATTTTACCTTAGCCTGACGACACGCCAGACTGAAGTAAATTATGAGTCTACTCTCCACATATTTTAATAACTTCGATAATAGAAAAATTAATCTAAACAAACACTAATCTTAGAGAGTTTTGTAATTTTGTTTGGTTTTGTTACTTTCATATGACAGTTTGCAGATTTTTAACAATGATTCATAGCAGTAAACATGATATTTACTTTATTATTCAAATATTGGATTGAATATACCGTACATCAATAAATAAATCAAAACAGCAAAGCAATATTCCCTGTATCTGGTGTCAAGACAGGGGGGGGGGGTAGTGGTGGGTGTCTTCCAGAGCAGGGGCCTTCTGTTGATTTAACACAAAGACGGACAAATCTTAAAACTAGTAATGTTCTTGTTAAAGTAAGTAAGGGTGCAAAGATCAGGAGTCGATACAATCAAGTACCACACCCGACCCAGGCTCAGGTAAAATTTGAATCTACTTTCAACACTTTTTAGAACTTTATCCATTTATGCAAGTGACAATGTTGTTACCTACGTTACCTTATTTATTTATTAACACCAAAAACTATCCATCGTAGTTGAATTTAATTATAAAGTAATAATTTAATTGTATTGTGACAGAGACGAAGAAGACATTGTACATTCCAATGCATTGTAAATGGTTGGATAGAAAATCTGTATGCCATTAGAAGTTACATGCTTATTAGCATATTTAACTATTTATTTTACTACCTCTATCGCGAGTTACAGGTTATGAACAGCTTCAAATATGTAATAAATGGAAATTCATCATTCAAATGGGGATACCTATTGCATATTTAAGGTTGGTGAACATGTTTTATTCTAATATGCAATATATAAAGTCATTTTCTGCAATTCCGAATTAAAATACTACATGAGTAACCCTGACAACCAGAAGTACATCTCATAGATGTCTGCAATTGGTGTTTATGTCTAGCTCAAACATGTAAAGCTCAAATAATTTCATTAATACTATTGGAAAATATCCTATTAGTATTGTATATTGTGTACTGCTATTTTCAATGTTAGTAGGGTAATATTGATTACATGCCATCACAGAAAACTGACCACAGAAACTTAGTAAAACATGTTTTTTAGGCTCCAATACATGTTCCTGACTGAAAATAGTCACCAAGTTATTCTTCCTGGGGTTGGGGAACATGAATCATTCTTATATGCAATATATAAATAATCCGGAAAAACGGATCGTTCAGAAATAAAGAGAACCTACAATATAAGAAAACAGAAGACTCGGTTTTATTGTGTCATTAAAATCATTATCTGCAATTTCGCATAAAATGTAACTTACTTAACGCTGATGATTGAAAATACAGCTCACTGATGTCTGTAATTGATGCTTATGTTTCGATCAAACATTTAAAGCTCAAATAATTTCATTGATACTATTATAAAATATATCATTAGTCTTGTATTTTATGTACTGCTATTTTCAATGTTGGTGTGGTTACGTTGATCACAGGCCATTTAAAGAAAATTGACCACGGACAACTTAGTAAAACATGGGTTCTAAGGCCCCAAGACATGTTCCTGACTGAAAACAGTAACCAAGTTTTTCTTCCTTTGGGGTGCAACAGAACTTTACATTGGAGATTTGGCCCCTAGACTAAATATTTGTTTATTATTCTACAGGTCATTGGTGCATTCATAAGGCCTATTTTATTGCTTTTCATCTCAAAAATGCAAATCAAGGGCATTAACTCATGCTCTTTTTATCAGTTAAGTTAACATAGGTAAACATGTGTCAAACCAGATATGTTATATATAATTTTACTGCAATCTGATCCTTATTCAGCAATTGGGTGGGGGGTGTATATCATGCGCGGATCCAGAAAGTTTGTCAGAGGGGGTCCAACTCTGACGGTTTTTGTTGATGAGGGAAGGTATGATCCAAATACCACTAAAAGCGGGACATCATCAGGCCAACCAGCGAAACGCCATTTAAATGGCGTTTCGCTGGCGTGCCGATGACGGCCTAACATTGAATGCTGGCCTGGTTATGGGATCAGTACAAGTATTGCTAAGAAACCCTATATTTTTTGTGATTTTTCAAGGGTGGGGGTCTGGATTCCCTGCCCCCTCTCTGGATCCGCGCAAGTTTGGTTTAGTTTATATATTCAGCATAATTAGGGTTAAAAGATCTTATTGATGGTACCTTTTCTCGTTTATCTCATCAATGTTCATCTGTCGGCTAATTACGAACACTATTCTAAGCATAATATTGGAAAGTGGTGGGAAAATATGTTATTGTATTGCTGCAGTCGCTGATAAGCAGGATGAATTTTTATATTGGTGATAATTAATGGCATATCATGATTATAAAAACATGCTTTTGTTGACAACAAAATGAAAAGAGCGCCGATTTCCGCTCTCGATTATCACATCGGGTAGGCGGTGATCGCGAACGAAATGTGTCAGTATATCAAAAATCGGTTTCGATGATCAAAAGCGTTTTCGATGCCAAATGACGTTTATCGAATTCAAATTTGAAATTATCGGTGCTGTACATATCTACAGGGGCCCCCGAGGCTTTATCTTTAATTTTATTGGTGGCCTCTTTACAATTGACAGCTCTATCAGCTCAGTGGGCGAATTGAGTTTGAGTGAAAATCATACCGTGACGGAGTTTGCAATGAGCGGAGAATCACACATTCAAAAGAGCGGATGGATAAATCATTCAAATGAGCGAATTTTCCAGGTAATGGCCTATAGTAATATTACTTCTTTCCCTGTCCAGGGACTGAGCAATGATTTTCATATCTCTGCGTTGGAGTGACTGCTCCTCAAAATTTTGCATCTCTGTTCTTATAACTTCCCGCTTTTTAATTATCCTATGAAAATGAAATAATTTGAGACCAAATTATTTCATTTTCATGGGGTATTTACGAAAAATGAGATAAAAGTAGCAAAGCGAACCCCCACACATTTATACATATGAACCCCTTTCCAGAAATAATTGATCGGTACCCGCATTATGGAATACTTGGGCAAAAGGGAGTACCACCATCGACTCAGAAGGGTCATTACCAGGACGTTTACCTTTAAAAGGATTTCTAGCCAAAAGCGGGCTATTTCCCTAAATGAGACATTCGTTTTACTTTGTTGAAATAAGGACTGGAGACACATGGCACATTTAACAAATACATATAGACCTGCCGTTTATGCATCCTTGCACCCTAACCCCAGTATTTAAATCACTTTTCTCCCTAAATGCATGTAATAACCCTTCGTCTTTTTTAATGAAAATTTATTTTGATCATCAACTGTACTTGCTTTTTCATTTACATGTATGGAAAATAGACCGTTAAACTAAGGTAAACAAACGTCATATCACGATAGAGTATGTATATTTATACAGTTGATGTACAATATAACACCATCTTGCAAAGAGGTCTATTTTGATCAGATGTGTGATGTATTCTTTGGCTTGTACACCCCCCTCCCCTAGACCCAAGACGCACTTTACACATGTTGTATATGTTTATAGCGACATATCACTGTCAAAAGGGCATCTTAGGTCTAGGGGAGAAAGTATCTAAAACAAACTGAAATACACCAATTTCATCTTTTAAATGACAAACGTCACGGTTTTAAGTGTATTTCGTACGCATGCGCAGTAGGAATACCGTATAACTTTGGAAATGAAGAGCACTTCTATCTTTAACATGTAAGCATTTTTACTTTTGGAAAACTCACAATGCATTTACTCAAAGTCTGGTCTAAACGGCACCCAGTATAAAGACGTAAAATGATGGGTGGGAGTAGAAAGCACACGTTTGTACGGCTTTGTGAATGATGAACCATTTTGGGACGGGTTTTTTTTGCTGCTTACTATGCACATTTTAGTGCCGAACCACACCGAGTTTAAAAACATTAGGACAATTTGAAAATTAATTTTGGTGTTTGCAATCATGTCAACTAGGGAAAATACACACCTTATCGCTAGAATTCCTTCGCTTATTTGAATGATTTAAACATCCGCTCTTGCTTCTCATCAGGCTTTGTCGTCAGGCTCAGGTAAAATTTGAATCTACTTTCCACACTTTTTAGTAGTTTATACATTTATGCAAGGGACAATGATGTTACCTATGTTACCTTATTTATATATTAACACCAAAAAACTATCCATCGTAGTTGAATTTATTTATATAGTAATGATCCAATTGTATTCTGACAGAGACTAAGAAGACATTTTATCAGTCACCCCTAATATTAATGAATTATTTCAACATAACCTAATAAACGTTTCCTATCTCACGGCATGTTACCTTTATCGGGTCATGATGACGTTGCACTTTTGAATGACGTCGCTAATGACACTGAATTAACACAAAAATAAAAAATTACGTCATAATCGCTAGTACGAGGAGTGTTCAACAATTGGTTAACTGATAAATAGAATACCAGGTTTGCGTCTTTTGATATCAAGTTTACCAGGCTCGGCTTTGAGCTTGCATGTTGAATCGCTCGGCAAGCCTCGCGATGTCAACAAGCGTTCTCAAAGCCTTGCCTGGTAAACTTGATATCAAAAGACATTCACCTAGTATTCTCTATGTACATGCCAATGCAATGTAAATGGTTGGATAGAAAATCTGTTTGCCAGTAGAAGTTACATGCTTATTAGCATATTTAACTATTTATTTTACTACCTCTATCGCGAGTTACAGGTCATAAACAGCTTCAAATATGTAAAAAATGGAAATTCATCATTCGAATAGAGATATCTATTGCACATTTAAGGTTGGTGAACATGTTTTATTCTAATATGCAATATATACTGACCCACACTTCCAACGCAAAATGTTTCAGGAATGTAACTTTTAATTATCTTTTTTAATTACGAGGTCTTGTTGAAACCATTGTACTGGTCAGGGTTTATGGCAGACATTCACACAATCAGGTTATGATAAAAGGGAATAGCTGACAAATGAAGTTCTACTTCATTTTCATAAATAACTGTTTTAATTTTTGGTGAAATTGCGTTACAATGGATGAAACAATATATGCAATATTAAAAGTTCTGTTCGATTCTGCGTTAGAAGTGTGGTTCAGTATATAAAGTCATTATCTGCAATTCCGTATTAAAATGTTACATAAGTAACCCTGACAAGCAGAAATACATCTCATAGGTGTCTGTAATTGGTGTTTATGCCTAGCTCAAACATGTGAAACTCAAATAATTTGATTAATACTATTGGAAAATATCCTATCAGTCTCTATATTGTGTACTAGTATTTTCAATGTTGGTGTGGTCACAGGCCATTTACAGAAAGTTGACCACGGAAAACTTAGTAAAACATGGGTTTCTAACGCCCCAAGGCATGTTCCTGACTGACAATAGTAACCAAGTGTTTCTTCCTATTGGGTGCAACAGAACTTAAAATTGGAGATTTGACCCCTGACCAAATATTTGTTCATTATTTTACAGGTCATTGGTGCATTCATAAGGCCTATTTTATTGCTTTTTCATCTCAAAAATGCAAAATCAAGAGCATTAACACATGGTCTTTATATTAGTTAAGTTAACATAGGTAAACATGTATCGAGCTAGATATCTTGTATATGAATTTACTGCAATATGATCCTTATTAAACAATTGGGGGGGGGGGGTATAAAATGCGCGGATCCAGAAAGTTTTGTCAGAGGGGTCCAACTCTGACGTTTTTTTTGTTGATGAGGGAAGGTATGATCCAAATACCACTAAAAGCGGGCCATCATCAGGCAAACCAGCGAAACGCCATTTAAATGGCGTTTCCCTGGCATGCAGATGACGGCCTTACATTGAAGGCTGTCCTGGTTATGGGATCCGGACAAGTATTGCTAAGGAACCCTATATTTTGTTGATTTTTCAGGGGGGGGGGTCTGGATTCCCTGCCCCCTCTGTGGATCCGCGCAAGTTTAGTTTAGTTTATATATTCAGCATAATTAGGGTTAAAAGATCTTATTGATGGTACCTTTTCTCGTTTATCTCATCCATGTTCATCTGTCGGCTAATTACGAACAATATTCTAAGTATAATATTGGAAAGTGGTGGGAAAATATGTTATTGTATTGCTGCAGTCGCTGATAAGCAGGATGAATTTTTATATTGGTGATAATTAATGGCATATCATGAGTATAGACACATACTTTTGTTGACAACAAAATGAAAAGAGCGCCGATTTCCGCTTTCGATTATCACATCGGGTAGGTGGTGATCGTGAACGAAATGTGTCAGTATATCAAAATTCGGTTTCGATTATCAAAAGCGTTTTCGATGCCAAATGACGTTTATTGAATTCAAATTTAACATTATCGGTCGATTAAAGCTGCATAATCTGTAACTTTTCATATTTTCATTTTAAAAATAATGTTTCTATTTTTCAAGAACACAGCAAAAATACTAAAATTCAGGTATACATTTTACCTTTTTCGTAATACTTAACAAATTATTAGTGCCAAAATAACAGCATTTATGTTAAAAATTAACTGTCTTGAATTATTGGAGGGACGCAAATAATTACAAACAAGAGAAAATACACCTGTTTTTATAAGATAATTCACTTTTTCATGCAGTTTTCAACTGTAGAAATTAGATTTATTGTGACAACATAACTTTATTCTACTTTTGCAAATGATTTAAAAAGAAAATATTTTTTTTCGAAAAATGTTCATAGTTACAGAGTATGCAGCTTTAAATGCTTATTGAACGATCGAAAACGGCTTCTGTTGATCCCTTTCTCAGTTGGCAATCATGCTGTACATATCTACAGGGCCCCCCCCCACCCCCGAGGCTTTATCTCTAATTTTATTAGTGGTCTCTTTAGGCCAGAATTTTTTTATTAGTTGATTTAAGGGAAATTTTTTTCAGATTTAGGGTCGGGGGGGGGGGGGGGGGGCGAAAAAAATAAATAAAAAAAGCTCTGAAAATGACCAGTTAACTGGTCATTTTCAGAGCTTTTTATTCATTTATTTTTTTTATATATATATTTTCAGCTTTTTTTAATATCTCAAGAAACAGTAAAACTAGTTATAGGTAAACCAACAGTCTGTATTAAATCTTTAAATATTTTATCAATTTCCTAAAGATCAGGACAGAACAATCACTTTTAACAGTGTCACTCTCAAAAATACAAAGACAAAACCTCAAAAATATCTTTTTTTAACCAAAACAAATAATATTTAGAGTCGGTGGATAAAATAAAAAAAAGAGAAATTATAATTTCATTTTTTCTATACTTAACGGAAAATTACAGTAGGGGGGGTCGTAAATCAACTAATGAAAAATTCTGGCCTTACAATTGACAGCTCTTTCAGCTCAGCGAGCGAATTGAGTTTGAGTGGAAATCATACCGTGACGGAGTATGAAATAAGCGGAGAATCACATTCAAAAGAGCGGATGGATAAATCATTTAAATGAGCGAATTGTCCAGGTAATGGCCTATAGTAATATTTCTTCTTTCCCTGTACAGGGACTGAGCACTGATGCTTTCCATATCTCTGTGTTGGAGAGACTGTTCTTCAAAATTTTGCATCTCTGTTCGTATAACTTTCCCGCTCTTAAATATCCTATGAAAATGAAATAATTTGAGACCAAATTATTTCATTTTCATAGGGTATTTATAAAAACTGAGATAAAATCAGCAAAGCGAACCCCCACACCTTTATACATTTGAACCCCTTTCCAGAAATCCTTGATCCGCACTTGCATTATGGAATACTTGGACAATAGGGAGTACCACCATCGACTCAGAAGGGTCATTACCTGGACGTTTACCTTTAAAAGGATTTCTAGTGATAAGGCGGGCTATTTCCCTAAATGAGACATTCGTTTTATTTTGTTGAAAAAAGGACTGGAGACACTAGGCACATTTAACAAATACATATAGACCAGCCGTATATGCACCCTAACCCCTAAATTTAAATCACTTTTCTCCCTAAATGCATGTAATAACCCTTCGTCTTTTTGAATGAAAATTTATTTTGATCATCAACTGTACTTGCTATTTCATTTACATGTATGGGAAGACCGTTAAACTAAGGTAGACAAACGTCATATCACGATAGAGTATGTTTAATGATTTTACATCACAGGAATCTATTGACCACTGAAAAAAGAATAGCAGTTTTTAAAATCTTGTTTGGAACTACTCTGTGCTGAGACTGTAGCTTGCTACTCTGTGGTGAGACTGTAGCTTGTGGTTTAACCCTTAAAGCGCCAAGAAAAAATACATCTGAAAATGTCGTCTGCTGAAGTCGTCTGCTGCAAATAATTGCCTGACATTACTGACAAATAAAGTATAGAAGCAGACAGCGTGAACCCATAACAGACTGCTCCTGTCTGATCTGGGTCCACACTGTTTGCCATAGAGGCTTCTTTAACATTTCAGCAGACGAGAAAAGCAGACGACTTTTGTTGCGATTCGCGCTTTAAGGGTTTAAGTACCGTCACTGATCAATACCACAGGGGTACGCGAGCGTTTTGTAGCACTTTGTGGCACACTGCTATGCAACGGTATGTTACACAATAGCGCTTCGTATCGTTACAAAACTATTCTTGAGCAGTCTCGCGGAAAGCGGTATGTGAAACGAACCGTTGCATAAGCGGAGTGCTACGAAGCGGTTTATGTGTATGCATATCTTGAATAGGAATGTTATCGATGCGCAACGGATTGTTACAAAAAAGCGCTTTTTTGAGGCATGATCGTTGCATAGAGTTAGGAAATCGCAACGTAGCGCTACATTAAAGCGCTCGCGTTAAGCAACTCTCGCCTGGTTTCATATTTTGTAGCTTTCGCGCGGTTGTAGACCTTTAAACGCACATGAGCTTTGTTTTGCTTTTTTATAGTAATAAGTATTTACTGCTGATTGGTCGGAAAACTTGAGATGCTGCAAGCGGATTAGATATTTTTATGAGCATTTGAAATTGAATTTTCCACTGACAATGAAAACTTGACTGTATAATAGAACAGAACGGACGAATAACCATAATCCAAATCGATCGATTGGAAGTGACACAGTTTAAAGGCATGAAGTGCGGTAGATGCCTCTAAAATTTCGAACACTAGTTGCCACCCCAAAAGGCCCAGAAGGACAATGCAGACCTAGATCAGGCTACCTGATCAGAACCTTCCCTGTTTTCTATTGGCAGACATTTTGTAAATTCTAGCCCTGATAAGCAACATCTTATTTGGGAACAGAAAGAGTAAAGTGTTCGAAATTTTAAGACATTTACCAGGTATAATAGTTAAAGTGCGCAACAGAAACATAATTTTCTAGTTTTTTAACCAAAACATATGTTGTGGGTACTCGAAAGATTCATCTTATCCAAAATATATGCTTAGGCCTATCACTTATGGGTAAGAAAACATTTGCAATTTTAAGCTGAACATTTTTGTTTATATAAACCCATGTAAAATTACTGTATTTGCACATCATAGACGATGGATAACACAACTTTCAATGGCACAACAGCATTGGACCATGCGCCAGAACTCTCTTGGGCGGTGATTTTAACAGGAATATTATTATACACTGTCGTCTTGGTTACCATTTTTGGCAACGTCCTGGTTCTTGTAGCCGTTTACGTCAACAAAACCTTACAAACAACGTTTAACTATTACGTCGTCAATCTCGCCATCACAGACTTCGCCGTTGCTGTGACGGCGATGAGTTTTCATACGACAGACAATATTCTCGGATATTGGCCGTTCGGCGGATTTCTGTGCGGCGTTTGGATATTCTTCGACTACGGGATGACGTTTGTGTCAGTGTTTACATTAATCCTGATCTCAGTCGACCGATTCTGGAGCGTGACGTGGAGCGTGCACTACCGACGGTACCATAGTAGGAAGAAGAGTGTTATTGCCATTATATGTGTATGGTAAGTTATTACGTCTACATGTAGTGATCAAACTTGATTTTCCATGCATAAGCGTTCACCAGGTCCTGTTGGAGATTTTTTTTAAATAAAACCGAGGGCAAAGTCCGATGTTTTTACCTGACGAACGTAATGCATTGTAAAATAATGTTTGATCGTTATTATTGCATAATTAAATTTACCGAATTTAACTATTCACCTTAATTTGCAAAACAAATATGGCACTTTATTTGTCACCGTATCACAGTCAATACGTGATTGGGCGTCGACTTCTAGATCCGAGGCGGACCAGCTGTCATAAAATTAAATGACACGGAACGAGTGTGTAAAAGGTACCAAATCCGTACATAAAAGCACATGAATTGCTATGTTAATGCACATACATTGGTTTGTGTCCGTTAAGCATAACTGTTAATTGTGTGCGACAAGGCTTTTCATTTTAGAAATAGATCAGCTCTAGCAGTGAATTGTTGAGTAATAATTCACTGTTTGGAGTTGTAAAGAAGATCAAATCACGAGCGCGTAGCGCGAGTGTTTTATCTTCGTACAAATGACCGACAAACAGTGAATTATTACTCAAAAAATCACGCACTGGAGCTGATCTATTTCGATTCTACAACACAATAAACGAAGAAAACACTTTTGAAGTGTTCAGCTCCTTCCAACTTTCCGCTATTGCACTGAAGAACTCCCGCCAATACTTAGACTACGTCGCATTCGTTTACGTGTATTTGTAACGTCTTTCAAGCGTAAAAACGACGTTACACCGTCTAACGCTATATGAATGTCGTCATTTTCCAGTAACAAATGACGTCAGCTGGCAAGCACTTTCCTCGCGCTTTCAAAACTGTGAATCATTGTTTGATATATCACTTTTTTAGCATTGACCTTATAGGCGAGATGTGTTAGAATCAACAACATTCTTGCATGTGACGTTCACCAATGTATGCCTGTCGTCTATATTTGAACACAGTCAAATAGTGCAGACCCAGATCATACGCCACAGACACGGTGTATGTTCAGTGTACATGAGTACCAATTCAAAATACAGTGTAAAAGAGAACATTAAAAAAACTCGTAAAAATACTCGTCCAATTGTTGAAAATGTTCATTCGGCCAAATCGTAATTGAAAGAGAATGAGGTAAATACTGTTCACCAAAAGTAGGGGATATTCGAATATTAAAACATATAGAACTTACAAAACTAATGGCATGTACCTGTAACAGCTAGTTTTAAAAAGGCAATTCCTCTTAACGACAATGTGAATACTTTTTTAGGATTAATCTGGTCATGTGTTTCTGAGACAGCCATAGTCAGACCAGGGGTAGCCCTTAAATTTTCACACGTGAATATCACGGTGACGGATTATGCAGTGGCTATGTTTTAAAAAAAGAAACTATCCGTTATTCATTATTTTATATGTTTAGAATTTATTTTGATCTCTTTGTCGTCAATTTCAGGAAAAGTTGCTAAAATCTGTCGATTTTTAGTGAACCGTGTCAGTTTTTGCTCCGCCTGCGAAGCATGGTCGACACATAGGGATAATGTCACCGTCCGCGTTGTCATACTTTTGATTTCCGATCAAAAACTCTTGAAGGGATGCATCAATTTCATTCAAACTTTACAGAAGGGTCAAGCATTATTAAATACAGGTCAAACGCTAAAAAGAGGGTAATCCACAAAATTTTGACTGAGTTATGGCCCCTTTTTGTCTCCCGCCTTTTCGAAGAAAAGCAGAGGGACTTAGTTTTTGCCTCTCCATCTTTCCGTCCATCCGACCTTCCGTCCCCCTATACACGGGTGGGCATCAGCGGAACTACCGCGAAATCGCGTAAAGGTAAATTTGTTCCTTCGTCACATCCGGGACCTTTCGCGGTAGTTGCATCGTCACGGAAAAGTCAAACAAAGGTAGGTACTCTCGCTTGTTTTTATTTTTTGTGGAAGAATGAGATAACTATGTAAAAATCGGGCAATGCTATTCCATGTAGATATGATTTACCTTGCTAAATAAGCCAAACGCGATGTTGAAAAAAGTTTTTCATTGAGATGAGACCCGTAACCAAATCGAACCCAGAACGGGATTTCTTCAGTTTTATGTCAAAACGAAGAAAGTATGCAGATGTTTTGCCAGTTTTAGTTCAGAACAAGAGCATTTTACACATGGCATGTACATGACAGCCCTTATTTGTCCCTCGTACGTAAATAAATCGAACCGATCATGTTCTATGAAAGAATAATTGCCAAATTTTTCAAGCGCAGTATCGCCTTCGCCATCGCGGTAGTTGTAACGTCACGCTCTAGTTCCTTCGAGTATACCATATCAGTACATGCAGGCGCGTAGAGAAATGTGTGTATATTGTAGTATCTACACTAAAACACCCCCCAAACTTCCACCAATTAATCTCTAACGCTGCTCCCCGTGTACAAACTAGCACACTTACCCCTGCCCCACCCCAAGTCCTCACCTCCAAGACCCCCACAACCTCTAGCTCAGCCTTTTGCGCAGATGCGCTACAAATGTAAGTATCAGGTCTCGTCTACCGGCCTAAATATACTGGAAATGTGTATAATTTATCTACATCTATATATGTGTCAGTACATGAAAGTTCTGGTGAAACTTTAAAAATTTGCAAGCTCATCTGAGTTTTGACACATGAGATAAGTATCAAAATCTCATGTACTGACACATATATACATGTAGATAAATGTTATACACTTCAAGTATATTTGGGCCGGTGGACGAGACCTTATACTTACATCTGTAGCGCATCTGCATAAAAAGGCTGAGCGAAAGGTTGTGGGGTCTTGGAGTTGAGGACTTGGAGTGGGGCAGGGGCAAGTGTGCTAGTTTGTACACGGGAAGCAGAGGTTGAGATGAATTGGTGGTGGTTTGGGTAGTTTCAGTAGATACTACAATATTACACACATTTCTCTCCGCTCTTACGTGCACTGCATGTACTGACATGATATACTCGAAGGAACTAGAGCGTGACGTTACGACTACCGTGATGGCGATACTGTGCCCTAAAACTTTGGCATTTAAACCGTTATAGAACATGATCGGTTCGCTTTATTTACGTACGAAGGACGAATAAGGGCTGTTATGTACATGCAATGTGTAAAATGCTCTTGTTATGAGCTAAAAGTGGCAAAACATCTGCATACTTACTTCGCTTTTACATAAAACTGATGAAATCCCGTTCTGGGTTCGATTTGGTTACAGTTCTCATCTCAAATCAAAACTTTTTTCAACACTGCATTTGGCCTGTTTAGCAAGGTATATCATATCTACAATGAATAGCATTGCCGGGTTTTTACATAGTAAGCTCAATCTTTTACAAAACATCAAAACAAGCGGGAGTACCGACCTTTGTTTGTCTTTTCGGTGACGATGCCACTATCGCGATAGGTCCCGGATGTGACGAAGAAACTAATTTACGTTTACGCGATTTCGCGGTAGTTCCGCTGATGCCAACCCGTGCTATAGAAGTGGGTACCTTGTCGGCGCAAGTACTCCTAAAGTTTTATACCAGTTCTGTTGAAACTTCACTGGTGCTTAGGTCATGATCTGAAGATATGCATGTGGTTTGGATATAATCCTCAGATTGTTTTTTGTCACTTTTTTCGCAAGTTGAACTTAGCCATTTTTCAGGCATTAACTATAACAATGTGAATGGGCAGGGGATACCCTGTGGGCACAACTCCTCCTACAGTTTTATACCGCTTCTTTTGAAACTTCACTGGTGTTTTGGTAATGGTCTGAAAATATGCATGTGGTTTAGATGTAATCCTCAGATTATTTTTTGTTACTATTTTGAAAGTTGAACTTTACTATTTTTTGGGCATTATCTTTAACAATGTGAATGGACAGGGGATACTCCTCCTAAAGTTTTATACTGATTCTTTTGAAACTTCACTTATCATTTGGTCATGGTCTGAAGATATGCATGTGGTTTGGATATAATCCTCAGATTACTTTTTTTTTTTTTTCACAAGTTGAACTAAGCCATTTTTCTGGCATTATCTATAACAAAGTGAATGGACAGGGGATACCTTGTGGGCGCAACTCCTCCTACAGTTTTATACCACTTCTTTCGAAACTTCACTGAGGTTTTGGTCATTGTTACGATGTTGAATCAATGGAACATCAGAATAAATGATGGTTGCGTATACGCATAAATACGCAAAGGGTTAAGAGTGCACCTAGTCACCTATATGAACTGAGATACGGTACCTTTTCTAATATTAGTCCAATATAAGGGCGGTTTGTCTGAGATTGAGTTCACTGTTTCTATATTTAGTAACGCGAGTATTTAGTGAAGCATGATTTTATCTTATGCATATTTTCCTATATAGGGATGGAATTGTCCATTTGTGTTAGGGGACATAGAAAAGATACCATAGCAAATACGTCGTAGAGACACTGTTTCATTACTCTAGACAAAATTGTCTCTCAGTGTGTCCCCTCCTACATTAGAGGAAGTAAGCCATAAAGCCACCCAATCTAATTCTTAGGGCACAGAAGTAGCTGATCCTCTTAGACCACTGAGTGGGATTAAGTTTTTCATATTACCAAATGGGAAAGAGTACGGTCCTCAACATAGATTGGGTTCAACCATACAACTAGTGAGTCGTGACAGCCTTAGAGCTAGGATCGCGCATCAATCTCAATAAATATGAACTGACCTAAAAGGTCAAGATCGCGTGTATCCAGGGTTACCGAATAACCAAATAGAATTAAACTAACGTCAGAAGTACGTAGTGACTCAGATTCATTGAATAATCACAAATCAGACTGACCCAAGAGTCAAGGGGTGAAACCAAAAGTGACTGAAATTTCGCAAATCGCGTAAATCGGGAAACGAGAAAGAATAACTGCAGAACAGTATAATAGAAGAGCTCATTTTTTCAGATCTTAGATTTATATGTAAATTGTATATTCTTTACGTTTCTTATTTCTGCCTGGTTGACGAACCTCTAAAGCAGGACACTCTAAGAAACTATGTTAGAGTGGAAACTTGCCTTTGTAATGGATGGTCAACTAGCCAGAAATCATAACGTAGGTGGTGTCTTTGTAACATTAATGTGATGTCGATTTTGTTTTAGTACATAAAGTACTGAAAAGTTGTTACTAGTTGCTTGCATTATTTTTCCCTGGTAGCATTGTCAACGCATAACGGAATCTTCCAATAAAATTTCCCCTCTTTTGTCCTGACTGGCCTTATGTCGTAACAATGACCTGCCGATGAGGTCAGTAGGTCGAAAATCAACTTGTACAGAACATGGTCATGTTGCATATCAAATTAAATGGAATCACGAATGCAGCAACATGGTAGCAAATACTATACTTGTAGACATCACCCCCGCCCAACCCTAGGGGTCAAAAGGTCAAAATTCAATTTTTTTCAGAATGATGCCATGTTGCACATCAAATTAAAGGGAATCACAAAATTCAACGTTTTCCTTATTATAGTCATGTTGCATATCCAATTAAAAGGAATCACGAATGCCACAACATGGTAGCAAATATTTGCCCACAGACGCCCCCAACCCGACCCTGCGGATCAAAAGGTCAAAATTCATTTTTTTAAGAACAAAGTCATGTTCCATATCAAATTTAAGGGAATCACAAATGCAGCAACGTGCTGCATATCAAATCAAAGGGAATGTAGCATTGAGCACCATGCAAGCACACATTCTCTCCTTACACACACCCACAACCTGTGGGTAGGATGTAAAAGTAAAAAAAATCTGAATGTGGTCATGTTGCATATCAAATCAAGGGGAAAGAAGTATAGACTAACACAGAAGCAAACACTTTGCCAATACACACACTCCTGACCACGGGGTCAGCATGAAGTGGAATATTGAAATCAACAGATTAGTTTTTTTTGTATTAAACCATTACTGAAAACTAGTTGGTAGGCGTTTAACTTTGATCTGTATGATACCCAAGGTGAAATAAGGGGTTGGAGAAATGGGATTTATGTTTTGTGATTTGTAAGTTTCTCTAAAATAACCCTTCGGGCTATAAATTCCACAAATTTGCCTTGTTATCCCCACGCTTTTAAGAAAGCTTCGGGGATATTGCAATTGCATCCGTCCGTCCGACACGCTATCTTCTCCTAAACCACTGGACGAAATCAAACCAAATTTGGTGTGTGAGCTGCTCATATGAATGGGGCGCGCAACGGCATATTTTTTGCCCCGTCCCCTGGGGCACTGGGGAGGGGCGGAAAGGTCAAATATCATTAAAAATCATTAAATTTCAATTACAAAGTCAATTTCAAAGATTTTTAAACCAAACTTTGTGTGTCTTCACAGAAATGAAAGATATAAAACATATCAGACGGGATTTTTATTTGGCCGCCTGGGTCATGCCCCAGGGGTGGGACTTGGAGGTACTGTGGGGGTTGGGGGTCAATCAATTTTGTCCGAAATTCAACCAGATTTGGTATGTGAGTTACTAACATGAATGCCACATGCAACGGCACCATTTTTTGGGTCCTCGCCCCCTGGGGCCTAGGGGAGGGGCTGAAAGGTCAAATATCATTAAATCTGAATTACAAAGTCAATTTCAAAGATTTTAAAACCAAACTTTTTGTATCTTCTCACAAATGAAAGATATATAACATATCAGACGGGATTTTTATTTGTTCGCCTTGGTCATGCCCAGGGGTGGGACTTGGTGGTACCTTGGGGGTCAAAAAAAAAGTTTTTTCTCCAAAATTCAGCCGGATTTGGTGTGTGAGTTACTAACATGAATGGCACATGCACTGGCAATTTTTTTTTGATACTCACCCCCTGGGGCCATGGGGAGGGGTCAAAAATTTAATTTTCTGAACATGAGGCATATCAAATTTAATGGGGTGAGCAGTAGACCATGATAGACTAAAACATTTTAACCTATGATTATACTGGTGACCTTGAAATGGGGTCAAAGGGTCAATTACCATTAGATTTCTTCGAGAGCGTGGGGATTTGCGATGGCGCGCCATCGAATATGTTCTAGTTTGACTTCTGTTTTTGCCAGGTGGCACATGCGATTCTAGGAATTCTAGTTTACATTTTGTCACCGCCCTATCTCCTAAAAACAACAATTATGGTCCAGAAAAAATCTTAAAATCCAAAGATATCCAAAATGCATATTCAGCATGCGTTATCGAAAGCATGTTAAATTGTTTTGATAATTTTTGTGAAATTTTGTTTTGACCCCTAGTTTCTTTGACATGCCCTTAAGGTCACATTACTCAATATTCTGCTCTCAAATTATGCAGGAAAATTGGCTTACATGTACATATTGTTCTGAGTATGAAATGACAAAATTATTTAATTTCAAGATTCGTTTGCGTCCCAATATCCCTAAATTTTTGTGGACAGTTTATATTCTCAGCTGTTCATAGCAAGATGGCTGATACATGATTGATTGTTGAACTAGATATCGTATTATGCAATCTGTGAGAATAAAAGTTATGTTGTGTTATGTTATGTTAATATCTGAAGAAGAATAGCAATGGCAATTTAGGGAAAGGCGACTGCTGAACGATTTTTATATTCACAGGATTGCTATATTGCCAAAATGCTTAAAACCATATTTCGCGTCTGTTGATTGCTGCCTTGTAATCACCTGAAAGGGAAGGGCTGACCTCTTGACTATTTTTTGTGATGTTCATTGTGATTTTTTACTTCCCAATTTGGTATCCTGGGACAGGTGTGGTACTTGATTGTATCGATTCCTAATCCTTGCTGTCTTTCTTACTTTCATTACATTTTAAATTGGACATTTCCTAACATGCTGGACAAAAAGGCACATTGTACCTATACACAAAAAGTTTCTCTTAATTATGTGGAAAATGATAGGGATATAGCGTTTTTAAACACGCTGTGAAAACTGTTTACAAAGAATTTAAATGATAGGCTACCAGGGTTGGGCAGAAAATTACCATCTTTACATAGAGGGACAGGTGGGGTTCAGGTCAAACATGGGCACTATAGATAATATATTTACACTAAATGACCTTATCACGAGAAAAGCTATATACATGTATAATTGTGCATCAATTTTGTTGATCTGAGTAAGGCATTTAATTACATAAATACGGGGTATTCTTTGGCATAAACTCTTAACAGTAGTGGTAGGAGAGAAAAAATAAACGTAATAACGTAATAAAGAGCATGTATCAAACAGTTATATCAAAAGTTATCATAACCATTTAAGCGAAGATTTTGAATGTTATTTAGGTGTCCGACTAGGGGAGAGTTTAACACCGCGGCGGTGACCATAATGTTTCCTATTTTCAAGATGAAACTGTTGTTACTGCTTTATGCAGATGATATTATAATGTTTTCTGGAACAGTTGATGGCTTACAGACAGGCCTTAATGGTTTTGTACACGTATTGTCGAAGGTGGAGACTTGCTGTCATTACTGCTAAAACAAAGGTTATTGTATTTAAAAAAGAAAAGGGATATTTTGCCAAAAAATCTAAGATTTTCCATAATGATACAGAGTTAGAGATTGTTAGTACGTTTCCTATTTAGATATAGTTTTTGATCAGGCGGGAAATTTGCAATTGCACAAAATCACTCGCAATACAAGCTCAGAAGGCTAATCTCAAACTGAATCGTTATCTTATTAAATTTACTGTCGTTACTCTAAACCACAATCTTGGAATTATTTGACAACGTTGTATCTCCTATTTTATTTAAATTATGCAGCGGGAGTCTGTGGATTTAATAAGGCATCACAAATATACTGAAGCACTTTAAAAAAACGCACCAATTTACATTCACTGTCTCTTCCACATGGTTGACTTGAGGATGTATCCATTATCATTTTTATCTCCTTATACAATGGACCATGGTTTGCCAAAATTTCGATTTACTCATGTTGTTCATTCTGATGTAACACCGACGTTAGTGTTTTTCAACAATTGTCGTCTGAAAAATGAGAGTTTAATTCAACTTGAAAACAAACATTTTTAGTTTGTAGCCAGATGTCTTAACCAATGGTAAAACACGAATGTGTTTGGAAATACTCGTTTAATTACACCCCAGTCGCAAGGTTGCTTTGCTAACGTCAGGCTTAACTTTTTAAACAGCAATAACAGGCGGAAGAAGTTCGCGCATGTCGCGATACTTTTCTCTTTTATGCAACGAGCTGAGTGGTATCTTGTGGCACTTAAAGATTTTGATTATTCCTGTGCCTTAGGATATAAAAGGCCAATTACGCCAAAAAATAACGACGTCACGTTGAGGAAATGAACGTTGCCAGAGGCCTAAAACTTCATGATTTGATTTTGTCTTTCCTTTTTCTTTCGAGAACAAACATCGGTCCGAAAACTTTTGTTTTGCTCACTATGGAAGTTATTGATACTCTGTGACTTTTTAATTTTGGGTTGCCCTAGAATTATCGTGACCTCATGGCAACCGTAAGCCACAGATTTTCTATTTTCTTATTGAATGCATGCTAAATGACGAGAATTGTAATTTTATTTTTAATAAATTAGCATTTTAGCAGGTGGTGCATTTCTAAAGTCCTTCAGTATAGAAAGGGTTCAGTGCAGTTTTTAGGGTAAATAGACTACACAAAATATTTACTGGGAACTGGATAGAACAGACTATCAAACAAAACGATACTCAATTATTATTACCAATACTGCTAAAATTGTAAGTTCTGCAAAGTGAAAATATATATTAAATATTCTCGAATTGTGGCAGACTTTCCCGAATGATCCAAATGTAAGAGTCAGGATAAGAACCTTGCAACTTTCATTTTTAATTCGTTTATTGAGCAGAATGAATATTGAGCAGAATGAATACATGTAGTTTCGTGGAAGCAGCACATGTACATGATTCATGGGGTGGTAAATTTATAAATCATCTTGGTGTATTTCTTTCCAATAATTGTTCTTGGCATAAGCATATCGATTATATCAAAGAAAAAGCCTAAGGTAGAATAAATGTTATGAGGAGGTTGAAGTTTTTCCTTGATAGAAAATCTCTTGAAACTATTTAACTTACCTTCGTAAGACCTGTTCTTGAATATGCCGATTTATACCACCTTTACCAACTTAAGCATGAAATAGCTCCTGACGTACAAGGTCTACACTGATGTAGGTGGTATAAAATAGTTATACCATTTTTGTCCACCTGTACGTAAGATAATCCACTCGCTAAAGCTCGTGGATTATCTACACGTACAGGCGGACAACCCATGGTATAACTTTTACGTCGTCTAGGGTAATTGTACAAACTATGAGAAACAAGAACTTGATACAATACAGACAGATGAAGCTAGGATTGTCACGGGGGCTATTAAACTTGTTTCATTACATGCACTTAACGAGGAAGTAAACTGAGACTCATTATAAACTAGGCACAGGAAACATAGACTTTTACTTCTATATAAAATGTTTATTAATCTCTCTTCAGAATATCTTTCTTCTCTGATCCCCCCTACTGTCAACACTCTATCTCAATACAATCTGCGTAATGCACAAAATATTCCGACAATAGACTCACGCAATACTCAGTAATTCAATTTGTTTTAACCGTCTTCTATTAGAGAATGGAATAACTTGCAACTGGATGTAAGAAATAATGTTTATGTTATCATTTTTAAACGTAAATTGAACTCTGACATTAAAGCCATCCATAGGTGTTTCTATACAGGAAATATGCGTGCTCAGGTACTTCACACCAGATTACGTACAAAATGTAGCTCACTTAACGATGATCTATTTCTGAAACGTATCACAGATTCACCTCTCTGTCTCTGTGGTAATGTGGAAAATACTGATCACTACTTTATGTGTTGTCCACTCTATCGCGAACAGAGAATAGAGCTTTATCACAAAATCTCTCAAAATTCATCAGTTACTTTTCAAATAATCTTATCTGGAAATCCCCTACTGTCTTTGCCCACAAATACACTCATTTTTGAAGCAGTCCATAAATAAATCCCTGGTACGGAGCGTTTCTAATATTGATCCTTAAAGTATACCCTGGAGTGTTTAAAAATTAACTACTAGTGAATGCCCCAAAGTTCAGCCTCAAGCCCGCTCAATTATCTCTCTTTCTCTCTCTCTATCTTACATGTTTAACATTGCATTAATTATTGTTAATATCCTTACTACCATACATTTAAGTCAAAATTTCTCAATGCGATAACACGCCTTTGTAATAATGTCCAAAGACAATGAATCAATGATCTTGAAATTAATAGCATTAAATATCCATTTTCATATCAATAAATAGAAGATAATTACTTTTTTGAGTTGAATTTCAAATATATTTCATCAAGTGTGTAAAAACATCAGAATTGTCACGAGTGCGTAGCACGAGTGAACATTTCGATGATTAAAACTCACGAGATGACATATATTTGGTATTTACTGAAAAAAGTAAATTTTCTTTTCTTTTTATACTTTTTAGAAGATTTATGTTTAATCAATTAAACATGCGTCAAGCAGAATCACAATAATATAAAAGAAGACAAAGGAGTATTTGTGACAGAATATCCAGATCAATCTATACAGATAAAAGAAATTTATTCAGCGTCAGAGTGCGAGACAAGTGACGTCAATAAGTGGTGTCATTTATGTTTTATGACGTTACGTAACATAGGTAACACGTACATGCATTGCCTCACTCACTGAAGTGGGAGGTGCTGAAAATGCAAAATCACCAAAAATTCAGCAAATCTGATTTTTTTTTTGGTACCAAAATGTTCCTCATGTTCTAACTAAGAAAATGCCTACCCACACTTGATGTTTTTGTTCACAAATAAGGAAATTATAGGCGTTTGAACTTTCGAAGTGAGCTGCATTAAGTGAATGGAAAAGCCAGAGGAAATCCAAAAAGTTCTATAGTGAAAATATAGGCTAGCGATGATATCAATCAGTAGTGATTGATATCATATCATTTCACTAGTGATTGATATCACTTTTATTTGTTTTTGATATGCATTGATTTCACTGCTAAGTATAAAATAAATGTCAATATTCTTTTACAGAATTTTTATTTTAATGTTCAAACGAGTATACGTTACATGGCGGAGTTATCATAATTTGCATTCTATTGACTATATTTCTTTTATGTTTGCCATTTTTCGCTTTTTACCTCTGAAATAAAATGAGCGCCAATACATTTGTGCAGCTGAATATTGTCAGGAGATGAACTTGAGAAGCTTTAAACTTCCGCTTAATCCTCTTGTAATATGTTAATATATATGTATGTATGTCATGAGGCTGAAATATGTTCAAACTAAATTTACAAAGGTTTTGTTGTTCTCCCAAGTTGAATGTAAATTGATATACTTCTAATAAACACGACCTCCTCTCCATTAACAGCTGTATATCTGCATTCCACATATAGAGATATAATCGGTTTGAAATATGATACAGGAGAACTTGGAATAAAGACACTCATGCATGGCGTTTCTGTATAGTTTGCCTTCATTCAGGGTCTCTAGCTTGCTGTAAACTAAAATATTAGTGCTAAAAGTAAAATATTTACGTCACATATTACGTCATATATGCACAATGCCATTGTATAACGTGCCTTTTTCCCAAAACTGAAGGCTAGCTGGATATAAACAAATATTTGTTTAGTGTAAACAATATTTTATTCAAATATAAAGTACATCGTGATACATCATATATACAGTACAATACATTTGAAAGGGATACAGAAATAAGTCTAAGACATTTTTATGCAGATAATAAATTATACTAAGAAGTGTGTATTTGTGTGTGTGCGTGCGCGCGCGCGTGCATGTGTGGGTGTACGTGCGTGCGTTAACTAGCAAATAAGATAGAGAGTGAGAGGTTTACACGGTATCGACCTTACTGGATAAGAAAAAGTGCCAATTATATTGGTAGTTAATTCTCAAAGGTGATAAACTCCTGAACAGCTTTGAAGATAATACACTTAGTATGGTTGTTTAAGCTTCGTTCCCCGTACAACAGCACGTTAAGAGTTGGGACACAGTGTCTTTGAACCTTTTCTAGCATAATTTGACGTTGGGCAGTGAACTTCGAACAAGAGAAGAGGAAATGCTGGACGTCTTCAATTTCGCCACATGTACAGAACTTGTCTTATATGATGTTTTTACTGAATAAGGTGTAATGCAAGCTGTTACAATTTGTCCTAATTCTAGCATGATGTATCTGTTCGTTTGGGCTACCAGCGAGATAATCATAATTAGGAACATATTTGTTTATGCATGTATCTTGCAAATAAAATTCACTCCAGTTAAAACAACATTGGCTTGTTTATTTATCGCCTGTGAAAATACAATATCTTTTCACAAGTGAAAATCTCACTTTACTCATTTCAGCTTATACACTGATTTCGCTGAAGAATAAAATATATATGATTATTCAAGGAAACTGCTAGTTAAATGCAGATTAGATAATTCGCTGATTTATAGACGACGGTTAAACGTTTGTACGCTTAAGATAAATCACTTACACTTAAACCCACTTATAGAAAATTTGGTCTCACTTGACTACACAGACCAATATTTGCGTTTAACAAGGTAAAAAATCGACCCACTATGTCTCTAGATGTCATAAAAGACATAAACAAATATGTTTTAAAAAAGTTTCCATAATTACGCATGCGCAAACTAACTAATACTTCCGGTTATCTCCTTTAATAATGTCAAAACGGTAGAAACCATTGAATAAATGGAATAGTTTTATCTTTAGATTCGGAAGTAAATGTGTTTCTGCACAACCATTTATCCAATAATTTTTGCTGCGCATGCATTCACGCTAGAGAGCCAATGTACTAGAATAGTGCAGTCATCGCGGGTCGGTTGCAGTCGATGAGGGCTCACACTATATTACTTTGGTTTACTGTGATCCATTCTTTAGCTAGTTCTTTACAGCTATTAATTTTCATGATGCTGTTTTCAGTTTTAAATGTAGTAAAGCCTGTGTAAAACGGCTATTCAAAACTAGACAAAACAAAGATCTTAATGACAAATGGTAGCTTGATGAAGGAGTATTCTACAATACTTCTGGCCTGCATTAAACGATAATTGATCTTGAAAACCAATTTGTGGTCTTTTTGAGGGTGGCCTTATTTTACACACCGGGTGCCAATCAAGCAAGGGTGACAAATTCTTCAACAGGACCCCAGAAATGCGAAACGAAGTCGTCCTTAAAAACAAAGTTGTCTGGGCTATGTGAAAAGGCATGGTTGACATGGCAACCCAGAACGGATTTAAGAATGGATAGCAGGATTTAAGATTTAGATAGCAGGCGGACGCTTGGCTGCATACCAATGTCGTGCCAACGTCAACGCATCTGCGATGATTCGATACTGTTAAAGTGTTTGCAAATTGGGTATTTAAAACGAAAAGTCTGCTTAGAGGAGATACAAGTAATTGTGTCGTTCTGACATCGATATAACGCCAGTGTCGTTATATAGCCGCCACAACGACCAACTTTGCAATTTGATTTATTTCTTCTATTTGTTTTTTTTTTATTAATACATGCTTGTTATCTTGAATCAGGTAATGAATGTACCGATTTGCTAATAACTCTTTATCTACTATAGTGTCGTCTGTCGATAACATTTGTTAACAGTTTGAACCCAAATCAGGCCTGAAAAAAATATTTGACACTCTGATGGCATTCCTAAAGGAATTTTTGAGAAAAAAAATGGTGCTGAAAAAAAGCTAGGAGACGACAATAAGCATGGATAGTTACATTACTCAGCACTCGCAGGGCTTAAGATAAGAGTGTGTAACAAAAAAAAAAAGATAAGTTTCTTATTTCTCAACTGAAATATATGCTGTGGGTACTCAAAAGAACCGTCTCAATGAGACGGTTCTTTTGAGCACCCACAGCATCTGTTTCAGTTAAAAAGGATGATAAAGAAAATATTTACAGTTTTACGCTGAAAAATGTTGTTTATCTAAACGGATAAAAATATATACTGACCCACACTTCCAACGCAAAATGTTTCAGGAATGTAGCTTTAATTAATATACGAGGTCTTGCCGAAATCATTGTACCGGTCAGGGGTTATGGCAGACATTCGCCCTATCAGGTTATGATTAAAAGGGAATAATTGACTGATGGAGTTCTACTTTCATTTTCATAAAAAGTGTTTAAATTTTTGATAAAATTGCTTTACAATGGATGAAACAATATATGTAATATTTAAGGTTCTGTTTGATTTAGCGTTAGAAGTGTGGTTCAGTATAGTATTGAAGTGATGATTGTAAAACATATTAATGAAGGCCAGTGCTAATGTAACATTATCACGAAGGCTAGGCATTCTTTCTGATTAGCTAATTAATGTATAGTCATCCATCCTTTTTCTTGGTATAGGCAGAACCAATTATAAGGGAACTCTTATATTTTATGGTGTCCAAAGTTAGTAAGGGTGCAAAGATCAGGAATCGATACAATCAAGTACCACACCTGACCCAAGATACCAATGGAAAAGTGACAAACTCACAGTTAGACACCACAAACGAGAGCCAAGAGTTCAGCCCTTTCCCAGCAGGTGACCGCAAAGCACATATAAACAGACACGCACAAAGGCATAGCAAACGCAAGACAGAAAAACATAAAAAGATCCTCAAAAGAAGTACCGCCTTGGAACGGTCAGTAAAATATTTTACTGGATGGCTTAAACCGGTTTTACGGCGCGCCAAAGCCGGGCCGCGTAGCACAGTCGGTAACGTGTCTGGCTACAGATGCGTGTCTGACTGCAGATCCAGGGGTCGCGAGCTCGATCCCGGTCCGGTCCCATACTTTCGTGGAGATTGATCCTGAAATGATTTCTACGGTCATTCTCCTCCCTTCCGCTGATTCATTCAAGAAGGGTTGTTGTCAGTTACAAGCGAAAGTATGTGCACGAATTACTGGTTAACCGCTTGTTCAAGCCTGCCAAGGAAAAAAGTGTGGTTAGGTGAACTGACCGTCCCGCAATGACCATAGCTGTTGACTGGGGACGTAAAGCATCAAAACAAACAAACAAACGGCGCGCCAACCTCACCCTTATTTCAAGTCAATATTGGATATGACCTCCAATAGAAGCAACACATGCACGACACCTGTCGGGCTTACTGGGGACGAAATGTGGAGGTCGAACCCAATATCTATTGGCTTTGACTCCAATCTTTTAAAGAGACTAGGTCTGCAACTATGAACATTTTTCGAATTTTTTTTCTTTTTAAATCATTTGTAAAAGTAGAATTAAGTTATGTTTTCACAATAAATCTGTTCACTATAGAGCTCTGAAAACTGCACGGAAAAGTGAAATATCTTATAAAACAGGTGTGTTTTTCTCTTGTTGGTAATTATTTGCGTCCCTCCAATAATTATAGACATTTAATTTTAACATAAATGTTGTTGTTTTGATACTGATAATTTGTTAAGATTTACGAAATTGGTAAAATGTATACCTGAATTTTTTTTTACTATGTTCTTGAAAAATAGAAACATTAGTTCTAAAATTAAAAGATCAAAAGTTACAGACTATGCAGCTTTAAGTGCAAAAAGTATTAAAGGGTTCCCTTATTTTTGGCTCTGTGTATGTATGGGCCTCGACGTGAAAACATCTGTCTCTGAGATTTGCGAACAGCAAAGGCGAAGACCAGACTGCGCATCCGCTCAGTTTGATCAGCGCCTTAGTTATTCGCTTATTGAAAGGAATCACATCTAAGCTTGCCACAGGTGAAATTTCATTTTTTTTAACTAGTCTCTGTAGCTGAGTAGGCTTGTTTGAGTATGACCTGGTCGGAATACCCCGAAGACTGGTTTTCATACGACGAGGCCCAAGTATCAGGGACCATAAAGCACCACTGGTTCGTCGAGTGAATGTACTCATTACCTCTTTCACACTATCCCTAACATAATAATGGGCCACGACGAGAGAAAGCCTGTCTTCGGGGGTTTGCGAACAACACAGGCGCAGACCAGCCTGTCCATCCGCGCAGACTGATCAACGCCTTTGTTATTCGCTTATCGAGAAGTACAATATCTAAACTTGCTACGAGGGAAATTTCAATTTTCTACCTAGTCTCTGTAGCTGAAGAGACTGGTTTGAAACTCGCTTTGACGGAAACCCCGAGGACAGATTTTCTCGCGACGAGGGCGTATTATGATCTAGTATATAATGAGTAAACTGATTAAATTATAGCTTGGCCTCTAATATAGGGATAAAAATGAAGAAAAAATCCCCATTAATGCGACCTGCGTAGGTCAGTTTCTTAATAATGAGTTGAGAAAAAGCTTGCTGACAGATCATTACATTTAATCTTTGGATCGTTAGAAACCTTCAATTATGTCATAACTTTCCTATAATAATTATATGTTTCTATGTCGGATGATTCCATAAACATCAACATTAATGCAAATACAATATGATAAAAAAAACAACGAGGGCTACATTAACTCTTTACCTACTAGTGTCGTCTGCTGATAACAATTGCAAACAGTTTGGAATAGTCACTTCTGAGTGACTTGCCGTGGAGTGGCGGAAGAATTTCCAAGACTTGCGATATTTTCCTGGGCATATCAACTACATATATATAAATAAACTTTCACGTTTGCACATAGAACAAAGACATCCCCACATAGACTTGATCATCTCCTCCAAACCCTGTGGAGACAACAAGGATAACTGAAATTCGTAAATATTCATTCGTTTTATCAAAAGTCGAATTCAATTTATACAGCTAAACCTGGTTAATTCCATATCGAATTATCGATTTTTTGCTGTATTTTTTTTATACCAAACTTAAAACGGTCGGCCGTGGCCGGCTGCATATATAACCTTTGTGCAAATCACATTTTGACCAAACCTTTATGCCGTGCTCAGGCGATTTTTTATGCGCTGCCGAACAACGAGCGGGGTACCAAATATCGTGGGTTAACCTACAGCGCGCGGCAAAACTGTCCGTGAATCTGTAGGGCTACCAAGAGCGCGAGGCAAACTCGTTTGCGAATTTGATTTTCACTTAAAAATTGAAATGGTTGACAGTTTTGAAACACACAAACCACCCCAAACCTCCACTAAACCACCCAAAACCATTACCGTATATACTCACAATATCATATAATGCGCGATTTTTTAGGACACTCACGTCCTCTTCGGGGAGGCGGGAGGCGGGGCACGTGCCCCCTAGCCCCCCCCCCCCCCCCCCCGAGTCAGGCACTGGCATTGTGCAAGAATACATACAGTGTTAGGGCTAAACGAGCGCCAGCTTTTTTGAAAAGCTAATACTTGTATTAATTCAAGTCGTACGTTTATTATATTACTAATATTGAATAGCTGGGAAACAGATTTACAAAAGTCAAAAGACTTTCTTCTGAATTCCTTTTTTGTAGCTCAAATAATGTGTACGTGAACTTCTTGTATTATATGGACACATGTTGTTATACAAAAAATAAATAAAAGTTTAAACTAAAGACATTACTTGTCAGGTTCACTAGTGTATGATACTATCTAAACTTATTCCCATAAGCAAACAGAGTAGACCCTGATCAGGCAGCTCTTACATGAACTGCCTGATCTGGGTCTGCTATGTTTGCAAAAGTGTTAAAAGGCGTCTTTATGAGGTAAAGGGTTAAACACGTGTATATCTTTTTGCAGGATGTTTATGCTGGTCCTGTGGCTGCCTCCCTGTATCCATGACCGCCTGCACAACGCCAAACCCGGAGAATGCATATGGGAACCATCCTTAAACAAAGGTTTTGTAATAGTTGTAGCGACTATAGGACACCACGGCTCTTGCTTCGTGATGCTGTTTTGCTATTGTAAGGTCTTTTTATTTATGCGGAAGCACAGGGCGATTATGGCATCTCATGATGGCGCAAGAATACAAAATTCGGATATGTCCGTTATTGACAGTTATCAGGATAATCACAGTGAACAACACGACGCCTCCAACACTTCTGTGTTCGTAGTAAGTGAATTATCTCAGGGAACATCTCCATCTCAGGACGCGCTTCCTTCTCAGAAAAAGATACCAAAAGGGTCTATACGAAATGGGTTACTAGATGTTCCTACAATGGAGAGACCTAGTAACCCATATGCTGGAAATGTTCCGAAACGGGTGCCAGGCAAACAAACAAGACACCGACGAGATAGAGCCATCTTTATTACCTTATCTTATGTGTTAATTGGCTACGCAATTTGTTGGATGCCATTCCATGTGGTGTTTGACATTAGTTCAGTGTGCCCTTCCTGCGTACCACGTGACGTGTATGGAGTTACATTTTGGATGACGTACATCAATTCCACTATAAACCCAGTCCTATACAATTTTAGTACCCCTGAATTTCGACGAACTTTCAAGAGATTGCTCTTTAGAAAGTAAATTGTGTGATAAATATGTGGGCTATGTCTTGCAATAAGGATATTTTGATAGTATAGCCTATACTAAATTTTTGTTTAAATCTGCGACGTATCTATACTCACAACTACATGTATTACAACCACGCAACTAACTTTTTGGCATTTCATGATCCTGAAACCTTACATGATAAGCTGTCAGTAACGTAATATTTGTATTCTATTATTGTCAGCCAGGTGTATACCAAACAACATGAAAATGAGTTCATTTCTACATGCTGATTTCATTTAAAAAGTAAAAATAGTTGAAAAGATTGTGATAGATGGGTTTATAAACTTTAATCCATTGGATATACACATATATGATGTTGTTACATGTTGGAATTGCCTCTATGAGGCAATTCCAACATGTACCAACAGCATATATTACTGAAAAAAATAGGAAACACATTTTGAAATTAACTCTTATCAGGTATACTCCCCATAGTATTTGCCACTTTCCAGCATGTGAAGCTGCCAATCATGGTTAAATACCTGTCACTATATGGCAAATTGTGTATATTTACGCGAAAGCTCTAGACGCAAATTTGATTTCATGACCTGTCATTTTGCTAACCTGGTATTGCACAGTTGTAAGTAGCACCAGACAAATAGTCTTTGTCAGCAAAGTCACATACCTTCCTAGTTCACACAAACAGTGACATCGCTATGACCAGACTTTAAACTTTCGAACACGTTTCTCGTTTTGTTCTCAGATAAAATGTTGATTATCAGAACTTGAATACACAAAATCAAAGAGTGAAAATCCTGATCAGATTGCTTCCTTATCAGATTGCTTCCTTAGAAGTAGTCTGATCTGGGTCTGCGCTGTATGTCTAGACCACTTACGTTCGAAATTTTAGAAAAATTTACCCAACCAGTTTCATGACAACTGGTGAATGTATACATGCATATTGCATATGCGGATCCAGATGAGATAAGGGGGCAGGGAGTCCGGAAAATCACTAAAAATATAGGGTTTCTTAGCATTACTGGTCTGGATCCCCTGAAAAATCACAAAGCTACCAAGACAGCACTCAATGTTGGGCCATCATTGGCCGCCAGCTAAACGCCATTTAAATGGCGTTTCGCTGGTGGGTCGAGAATGGCCCGCTTTTAGTGCTATTTTGGATTCTCTCTTCCCTCATAAAAAACATGTCAGAGTTTGACCCCTCTGGCAAAACTTTCCGGACCCGCACATGTATTGTATTTTGCTATCGCTCCCTCACACTGATGATGGATTAGTATACAGTAGGACCTGTGTATAACGGCTACTCTCAAAAAGACCAAAAACTGGTTTTCAAGACAATTATTGCTTAGTGCAGGTCAAAAGTATTGCATAATGCCCAAGGGAGCATTCTGCAATACTTTTGACATTCATTAACCACTATTTGTCATTAAGATCTTTGTTTTGTCTATTTTTAATGGCCGTTTTTTCACAGGTTTTACTGTAGTTACTACAATGTAGCCCCCACTAAGCGTAGAGTAAAAAATCAGTACTGTTGTGTATGATATAACAACAGAATCTAGGGTGATGGATTGGTGCCGGTAAAATGCATTAAGCCCCAGTGACGTAGGCTGTTGTTTGTTTGTTTGATTTGATTCTTTACGTCCCATCAACAATCTTTCAGTTATAAAGGATCGTATCTTTCTGGGTTGAACCAGTACTAAGCTAGGAGTATTGTTCTTGCTTAAGGACACAACGGAGTGACGCCGCTGAGGCTCGAACCCGCGCCCTTCGGTCTCGAGTCAAGCAATCTACCACTGAGCCACTGCGCTCTCAACTTAGGCTGTTGAGGCGGTGGTACTCTTGTTGTTGAGTCATTGTTTTATGTTCGTCCAATTGTTTGTAGAGGCTCTGTGTTTCGTTACACATTATTTAGTGTCCTTTCTAGTTTTGCAATCATTTTGACGAGGAAGAGATAGCTGGCTGCTTAACTTTAATTATTTTCCTGATGTTTTCACTGTGTGGTAAGTACGCAGTTCGCTCTCTTGACTGCACTAACATTTGAGTCGTTGTCCTTGACTTAGTTTGTATATGCATTTACATGAACAGCATCTTCCCAACTACCAGGTAAACATTCTATTGGCATAACTGAATCTGTTTTTAAATGAGTTAATTTTGAAAATATTCAGCCAATGAAATCATGTGAACTGTCAACCATTTATTGCAAACGGATCAATTATTGTTATTGTTAAGCATATACAATAGTTCCTACAGAATGTTAAACAGTTTAGATCCTGATAAGACCTAATGTTTAATAAGGGTATGATCTGGATTTTGGTTTGGTTTGTTGCTTTACGTCACAGTCAACAGCTATGGTCATGTGGGGAGGGTCTATTCACCTAACCAGACTTTTTTTCTGAGCAGGTTTGAACAAGCAGTTAACCAGTACTTTGTGCACATACATTCGCTTGTAACTGACAACAACTCTTCTTGATTGCATCAGCAGAAGGGGGGGGGGGGAGAATGACCATAGAAATTAATTCATTATCAATCGGGATGGGGCTGGGATCGATATTTCCACCCCAGGATTTGAAATCAGACACGCATCTGTAGTCAGACTTGTTACTGACTACGCTACCAGGCCCAGTGTGATCCGGAGTTAAACTCTTTGCAAAGTCTACCAACAAACAACCCCAGCAGATGTCCCCAAAAACGCCATATAGCCTGTAAATGCATACATCATTGCTGCAAACTGTGAAAATGTATCTATGGGGTTTGTGGAAGAGTAAATCTAAATACAGTTTGCTGGCTTACTCAGCTACAATATGGGGTAACTGATCAAGACCCACACAAAACATGATAAGAATAAAAATGCAGATGTTTGGTACATATCCAGCCCTGTAAAATATTGGGCCGGATCCGGATCCAAACAAATAAATTAATTGCTAGTGTCACAAGTTCTAATAAAATCTACAGACAACACAATCAACTCTCAACTATTCAATATAAACTGAGCCAGTGCGTGAGATTTCCAACAATGCGGTATGTGCGACCAGCAAAGCCTCAGATCAGCCTGCGCGTACGCGCAGTCTGATCAGAGCCTTTGCTAGTCGCTTGAGTATTCTATGATTGTTAAGCTACTGACTGAACACCATTTGGAGTTTCTTAGCTTAAAAGGAGGCTGCACAGGCTCGTGTGAGTCTACAATTGTCAAAATGCCACATTGTTGGAAATCACATGCCACGGCTCAGGTTACTTTTAAAGTGGACAAATGCTTTATTTTTATCATGTGAATATTGATAATATCAATTTTATTACATGTACTATGCTGAAGCGAATTCGGTAATACAACCAGAATGTTAAACAGTTGGGATCTAAACTCTTTACAAAGTTGATAAAGAGATGGCACAAGAAGGAGGCACTAACAGGTGCAGCTTAACTGTGAATAAAGGTATATGGGCAGCATCAAGTGAAAATCTGTCTTTTGGTGTGTTACCAAGTGAATCTAAATACAGTTAATTGGCTTGCTTCAAACTGAGCTAGAGTCATACCATATACAATGTAAATGTAAAGAAATGAAGAACAAAATACTTAGCCATTGAATAAATTTCTCATAGGATAAATACCCCGCAGGAAAAAATGCCCTATGGAGCAAATCCCCGCAGAAAAAATCCCTGCGGCCATGGGAAAAATGAAAATGTTCAGATATACTTGATACATTCTCAAATGTGTCAAACAAATTACAAGAGTTAATCTAAGCTTGATTTTAGACACTAAAAGAGATGTTTAAAAATATCCCCATGGGGATTTTTCTCCAATGGGGGAAAAATCAAATATTGTTATTTGGTCGACATTCATTTTTACACACCAATTACATGATATCTTTTCATATTTGAACAAAAAGATGAACTTTACACTTTCCTAAAATCCCGGCGAGGAAATTCTCCCCATTGGATATATCCCCGCAGGGAAAGTGAAAATCGCCAAGGGGAATTATTTGCAAATTCCTGTGGGGATTTTGATCTTTGTCGTGGAATATTTTCTAGATCAGTACACATTTGAAGCCAAAAAGTTATAGAATTTACTGAGTATGGTCCATTCACACAGGAATAAGTCACTTAGGTGTTTATGTTCGCTAAACGCACTAGGTGATTTTGCCAAAAACTGGTTCGGCAAAAACGTTTCGATGGCTGTTTTTGTCTATCAATGTTTATGTGATTAACGTGAACTTTGAACTCAGTAGAATACAAATACAATACAAATTTATTAGCATATCTGCAAAATACAATGCCTTTAGCTATATACAATACAAAGCAATATGACATCACTGAGTAGATGTTTACAGTCAACGATGGTCGCTTTGCAAAGGTCAGCTTTTTGTTGACAAAAATATCACAGATTGAAACAGCGAATACACAGCACTCTAAACAATGAACAAACGGTTATTTCATCAAATTGGGTTTACAAGAACTAATTATCAGACACAGTAGTAAGTTTGTTAAGGAAAATGAGTTTTTTTTACATGGCAGGACTCCCTGCTCCCCTTGCTGCCCAACACGTCAAATGTCAATCGCAATGTTCCGAGCATTGAATAGCTGTTTTACGAAAAAATGCGCAAGTTTACTTTAAACCACCCGTAGGCCTTTTTTAATTACTTGAAATGACAACATTGAAAATTTTGCTGAATATCTCAACATGATTTCGTTTTCTGAAAGAATACAGCCAATTGCTTAAATGTCTTGCGTAGGTTATCTTGCATTAGCAACTGACCTCTTGTTAGTTACGATTGCCTCACATGGGAAGCTATGTGGGACAGATTTTGACCACAGCGAGCTGACATAGGGACCACTCGATCCTGTCAGCATTGGTATGTGAGAAAGAATTATCGTAAATGGGTAAAAACAGTGGAACTCCTAATCTGGTGTGTGAGAATCATACATCTGGTTTTATTGATACAATACACTTTGGAAGGTCGAATGTTAATAGTTTGTTCTTAATAATACAATTTCAAATTAGAAATTCTCTGAATATCGTCTTTGTCTTAGCAAAAGGTTAAGACCCAGATAAAATGCCACATAATAAAGCATTTTATCTGAGTCTTTACTGGTTGCCAAAGTACTCATTTATGGATTAATAGTAAACCAAGGGTAATATGGTATATTCCGAAAACAGTTTCTGTTTTTCCTTTTACAATATCTCTTTCTTTCAAAATTAACATAGTTCTACTGTACACTAAATATATTTTAAGAATGATATTCTTAGAAGGCAAAAATCTATTTGAAGATAAATAATGAACCTCGATAATTCCTTCTTCAATTTGTGACTTGTTCAGAATTTTCCATCTCTGATTTCTAATTCAAAAGCATATTATGTGTAGTTTTTTGTTTTATCTTTCACGTTTGTAAAACATTTCTTATATATTGAAAGTAGTTACAGAAATTTTTAAAACTTAATTACTCTTTTTGGTATATCAGTTTTAACTTAAGTGTGACTTCTAAGCACCAGTGCTTGAAAAGGACGTGTAACGGTTTGGCCGTTTTGGGCCTACGATGGATTTGGCTGAAATTTAAATATAAGGTAGTTCTATGTTTGCCCTTTTACATGAGCATGTATTTTAATTTCACGACGGCATATACAGTCATTTAAATTAAAGTTTCTCACTAGTGTGTAGAAAGCTAGAAAACTAAATTTTTAGGACAGTTATGCAATTTTAAACAATTTGAATGTTTGATGTTATAATTGATATTGCCAGCACCTTATTTTTGCTAAGAGACTTGCATTATGTTAACAAAATTGCCACCAAGTAGGGTTACTTGATAAATGGTATGTTCTAAGTCACAGTATAGCAGTTAATCCCCATTGGTGTTAAACAATGATCTACTTTTCATTTTGTTTTATTTTGATACTCATTAAAGATATTATGCAGACACAAATTGCTTACGCTGTCAATCTTAGATTAAACCAGTACATGTAAAAAATCCTTCACGGTGAAACACAGATCCTCTTGAGAAGTTATCAAGTTTACAAGTGTAACAAACAGCTGAGGCCCCTAGGGGGTTCTGTGGTCCCTTGATCCCTAAAAATAATGTATTATCTTCCATAATCCCTGAAAGAAAATTCCTCAGCTCCTTGAAAGTATTTTCCTTAGCTCCCCAAATCCCTAAAATTAATTCAGCTTCTCCCTAAATCCCCCAAAATATAAACCAATTCTCCCTAAAATGTATTTTTCTTTCCATAGGTTTAAATTCACATACTGAAAAACTATGAAGCTATACACGAGCGGATGACTTAATGTTCGCTTAATATTTTATAATATACATGTAAAGATCGGGCCTAGCCACGGAATACACAATATCTAATTATTTTAATGATATGCATGATATAGCTCAAAGTATGAAGACATCATAAAATTCTGTTATTGTACCTGGTAGTGTAGGTATGGAGGAATACTCTCTAGATTTGTCTTTTTATTAGGGGCAGCTAGACGTTTTGTTTTTCTGGTGGGGGATGGGCTTTTTCCAATAGATGAAACCAGATATTCTTAGACAACGTGAAAGCATTTGTTTTGTAACCATAGAAAGTGATTTTATAATTGCTATTAGACCCTTTACCAAAGTTTAACTTCAGTTTCAACAAGTGAGAATATATCTGATCAACAATTATCAAAGTTTTATTAAAAAAACATCTAATTACCTAGATAGAGAATTACATACCTGTGCGTATTTAGCACTGTTATGTTGCTGAGTCACTCTTTTGCTAGGGGGTTTCCGGAGGCATGCTTCCCCCGAAAAAAATGATAAAAATGGTGCGATCTGGGGCATTCTGAGTGTTCCAGAGTATGTTATTATCAACCTAATAATCAACAATTTTTAGGATAATAAATCAACATCCCAAATTTTGTGCCATATTTTTCTCCAAGATCTATCCAGGTGCGCATTTTAGCGCAACAATAAATACATTAACATTTTACAAGGGGGTCTGGGGGGCAATAGCCACCAGAAGCCAAAGAAATGTAAAAAATGTAGGTTTTTTCCTTTATTACATCAACTATTACATACCATGGCGCGTAGATAGTCCTTTAATGATAGGGGTCGGGGGCATGCTCCCCGGAAGTTTTTTTTAAATTAAAATTATGCAATCTGGGGCATTCTGAGTGTTCCAAATTACGTTATTATCAACCTAAAAATCAACAATTTTAAGGATAATTTTCCACAATAGTAAAAATTATTCGACATATCAGTCACCAATACTAATCCAGATTAGCATGAAAGCACGAAAATAAATACATTTTGATTTTTGAAGGCGGGTCTGGGGGCTCCCTCCCCCAGTAGCCGAATATTTTAAAAAAAACAAACGAAATGAAGGCTTTTCTTTAAGGTGAGATTTTTTCCTTTCTTTGCAGGGCTCCCTAAATCCCCAAAAACTATGAGCTTGCTCCCCAAACTACCAGTGCTCCCCAGCTCCCTGAAAATAAATAGCCATTCTCCCCAGATCCCCAAAACCCCTGGGGGCCCCACAGCTATACATATAAAACAAATCCCGCAATTGAAATGTAGCCGAATATCATTTTTAAAGATATTACTTGTTTAAATTTGCACGAGATTGATCAACAACTTAGGCGTACTTCGAATCGAACTATAGTCCCTACTATAGTAACTAAAGTTTGATTCGAACACCTATAGTCGCTACTAGGGTGACGTCACGAACCTACTGGAGATGGTCGGAGCACCGTTACTCTAGTAGATAGGCTGGTTCCCTACTCTAGACATATCTAACGATGGGTTCAAGATCTAGCACGATGGGTTCAAGATCGGTCAGTAGCCTCAAAATGATATGTTTTTGTAAAATAAACCTAGCTGAACATAATTTTTGGTCCCACTTATTCGTAATTGATAATTAGAAAGCGCTGTGCAGTTTATAACGTCCTTTTTGTCTACGACGAAGAATTTGAAGTGGAGCATACAGGGCTATTATTTTTGTTTACTTGCCAACCAACTAAAAGTTCCAACTTAAATCGTTCGGGTTTAAACGTGCGTGCGCATCTATAACGTAAGAACTATAGTAGCAACTTGAGTTCGATTCGAAGTGGGCCCTACTTTGATCACTTCGAACCGAACTTTAGTTCCTACTATAGTAACTATAGTTCGATTTGAACATCGATAGTCGCTACTATAGTGACGTCACAAAACTACTAGAGATCAACGGCTGGTCAGAGCATCGTTACTCAAGTAGCTTGTCTGGTTCACTCTTCTAGGCATATCTAGCAAGATGATTTCAAGATCTGTCAAAAATATTTTTTACACAACTAGAATTCCGAGAATCAGATGTGTCGCCTGGTTAAACAGAAGCCAAACAAGGTAAATTTGTCGAATTTACATCCCTAAATTTGATATGCAACATGACCACATTAAGATTTTCTTACCTACAGGTTGAGGGTGTGTGTAAGGAGAGAATATGTGCTTGCATAGTGCGCTTTGGTCCATTCACATTAATTTGTTATGCAACATGACCATGTACTGAAATAGTTGAATTTTTATCTTTTGACCCGTAGGGTCAGGTAGGGTTTGGGGGTGGGGTCTGCGGGTTAAGTATTTGCTACCATGTTTCATTTATGGTTCTCTTTAATTTGATATGCAACATGACCATGTTCCGAAAAAGTTGAATTTTGACCTTTTTACCCACCCCCAGAGTCCGGGGGGGGGGGGGGTCCGAGTGCAAAATGTTTGCTACCATGATGCTGAATTCATGATTCCCTCTTATTTGATATGCAACATGACCATGTTCTGAAAAAGTTGACTTTTGACCCTATTGACCCCATCCCCCTAAGGCCAGGGGCATGGGGGTTCTGCGGGCAAAATATTTGCTACCATGTTGCTGCATTTCGTGTTTCCATTTTATTTGATATGCAACATGACCATGTTCTGAAAAAATGAATTGACCTATTAAACCTATCCTTAGGGTAGTTGGAGAGGGGGATGTCTGCCGGCAAAATATTTGCTACCATTTTGCTGCATTCAGGATTCCCTTGAATTTGATATGCAGCATGACCATGTTCTGAAAAGTTTACATTTTACCTATTGGCCCCATCACCAGGGAAGGGGGGGGGGGGTGTATGTCTGCGGACAAATTATTTGCTACCATGTTGCTGCATTCGTGATTCCCTTTAATTTGATATGCAACCTGACAATGTTCTGAAAAAGTTGAAATTTAACCTTTTGACCTACACCCACGATTAGGGGGTGGGTGCGGTCTGCAGGCAAAATATTTGCGACTATGTTTCTGCATCCCTGATTCCCTTTAATTTGATATGCAACATCACATTGTTCTGAAAAATATAGCTTTTGCATTAGCCTAAACCTAAGTCAAAAAAGGGCCATAACTCAGTCAAAAGATTGCATATTTACTCCAAATTCTAACTTTTCCTGAATTGTATGATGCTTACCTTTCTGATAAAAATTTGAAAGATATTGTTGTCCCTTTAACAGTTATTGATCGGAAACCACAAATTGACTGTTTAGCCAAAATCTAAGTAAAAAAGGGCCATTACTTAGTTTAAAATTTGCGGATAGCCCTATTTTGAACTTTACCTGTATTTAATGATGCTTGACCCTTCTTTAAAGTTTAAATGAAATTGATGCATCTCTTTAAGAGTTATCGATTGGAAACAAGATGTGTTACTCCGAGGACGATGCCGCCGCCGGAGTCATGATCCCTATGTGCCGAAGATGCTTCGCAGGCTACACAATAAATCCTTGCTGTGCTCTATTGGCGGTCTAACTTATTCGTAATTGTTTATGCATTGGTCATTTGTGTCCCCCGCCACCTCGGGGCTGGGGAATAGCGGGGCTTTCACTTTTTCAAAGTCCTGCACTGCGGGGCCAAACTTGTAGTAAAATTCCTGCTAAATGACCCCGATTCGAGATAGCCAACTATCTCTGATACATTATGTAACTTATGCCTCTAACGTTAATGTGTTTGAAATAACGTTAGGTATGTTATACAACAGCGAAAGAACATTTATAGTAACAATACATCTACAATAATAGCAAAACAACCAGCTTTCTATTCCTCTTCAAGATGATTGCAAAACTAGAACTGACACAAAGCAATGCTTAACAAAACAAAGACAAACACAGATATCCCACAAACAATGGGAAGTACATTAAACAATAGATCAACAACAACAGAACCACCGCCTTAGAACGGACAGCAGCTCAAGCCATTGGGGGTCTTAAATGTATTTTACCGGCGCCAAACTTTCACCTGTTTAATCACAACACAAAGTTGTGTGATATCTAAGGTTTTGTGTACCTTTGCTAAATAACAGCTTAGTTCACGTAAAGTCGCTCGCTCCGCTTGTTTAAATTTTCAAGATGAATTAAAAGGTGAAATTATGTTGGTTGGGTATTATATGTAAAGTTGTTGGGGGTAAGGTCGCAAAAGAAACAATGCTTTCTTGGCAATTTTGGGACTGGATCATTTTTCAAAAAGGTTACAAGAAGGATATTTGTCAGAAATAACGCTACGCATGCTGTGACGTCAACATCAAACATAATGCATGTGACGCCTATCATAAGGCACACTCAATATATACTCAACTACAAAAAAAACATCAGTCACTTTTTGGGGCAATTATGGAAAAATGATTAAGAAATGAAAATATATTTTATATCATTTTCTTTAACAATCAATTCTGCATCAAAATTGTTGAATAATGTGACAGTTTTAATCAAACCCAGTCATGCTGTACGCCAGTGTATAGACAAGGGTTCATTTCTAAAATGGCACGTTTAAAACAATTGGTTTACACTCGAGTTCTCGTCCAAATCAGTTCACTCCATCCAAAAACCGTTATGCCCCTCTCCGACGAGGCAATCAAGTGTGTGCAGAAGACAAAACAAATTGTGTTAGTTTAGTAAGCCTGGATCTCAGTCCGATAGAGTAGCTGTGGGATGAGCTCTAGCGACGCATCCAGGATCGTTCAGTGCAACCATGGAATCTTTGACAGTTTCAGGTTGCTCTCCATTAAGAAAGGGCACAGATTCCCAAGAACGTTGTGGTGGACTTTCCAGAATAACTTGACCATGTACAGAAATGGCTGAAGAATTGCTTAACTTAAGTCTCATAGTATATTTTTAAAATTACCTAAAAACATCACAGCATGCTTTGGATTCGACTGCGTAATGATGGCGCTATTGCTTCTGGAGGGGGTCATGTCCGTTATTGGACAAATGCAACTTAAGTGAACTGATTTAGACGAGAACGAGATATTCGTTCTCCAGTGAAAACTTGTCATTTTGGAAATGACCCCTTGTCTGAACACCGGCGAAACGCATGAACGGATTGCAGTAAAACTGTAACATTACTCTATGAATTGATGCAGAACTGATTGTTAAGGAATATGGTAGAAATATATTTTCATTTCTTAATTCTATTTTCCATAATTGCCCCGAGTAGGGACTGATGGGTTTCTTTTGTAGTTGAGTATACTTTCATTAAATGCTGATTTCTTGCGTATCATTCGTTAATCTCTTAATTCTATGCCATTTTCTAAATGTACCCGATGCTATACCCAATAACCACACCGAAAAAGTCATTTCGAACGAGAAACGACGTGGGAAAAAGTAAGGTTGTGCTTTCAATTTTTCGTTCAGTATAAAATAAAAATAAAATTTACTTTTATTGTGTAAATACCAAATATATATCTCTCAGGCGGTGAAAATATCAGAATATTTTACGACTGATTTTTTCACTGCACTCGATGAAAAAAATTTGGTATTCATCCCAAAAAAATAAATATACTCTATGTATTGACGTCCGTAATAACGTCGCGTGAATAGGGCAAAATCTTAGCGTTTTCACGAAAAAAAAAATCGATTTCAAAGTAGTTTTAGAGTCTAACATTCCGCTTTTAAATTATCGAATTTATTAAACTCGTTGCGAAAAGGAATAAAATGCTCAGCTAGCCTTGCATTTTACATATTTGACCCAACTCGTGTAATAAATTCAATAAAACACGAGCACTCAAGCAAGATAATCTATATCTTCAAGTCAGTAAATTCCAGGAATATTTGACCTTTTCATCCTCGTATGTGGCACGTAATTACATGCTTTGCTCAGTGTATGAATAATACACTTGTACCTGGTACTGTGAAGCAGTCATCCTCTGTATCAAACTGATTGTTCACAATAAAATCATATATATGTGGTAAGTAAATAGATGTTTTACTCAGTGTGTAAAACACACTTGTTCCTAGCACTATGAAGCAGTCATGCCCTGTATCAAACTGATTGTTCACATTATAAACATATATATGTGGTACATAATTAGATGTATTACCCAGTGTTTAAAACACACTTGTACCTAGTACAGGCATCCTCTGTACCAAACTGATTGTAAACAATATAATCATTTCGATTATCTATTCATTTAATTTGTTCTGTAAGTAAAACAGGGGGCGTGTCTCCTTTTTCATTTCAAAATTCAGGACTTATAAATCTCGTCTCCACTTCAGCGACACAGAACGATGAACTGCCTGTTTGCATGCTGGCCGACCTGTATATCAATTGTGGCAATGCATTTCTGTTTATGTTGTTGTGTTTGAAATGTCTATATGATGTACTTGTACTGCCATTACAAAGCTTGAAACAGATGTCGATTTTAGTAACATTTCTGGGGGCAGCTTGAAAGGAGTAAAACGTTTTGTACTTTCACATAAGAGTCGTCACTAGATCAGTACGATTTTGTGATATGGAGGTACAAGCCTTTGAACCAGATTGGATTGGACGATTGAAAATATTTTCATGCTGTGATGTTTTTAGGTAATTTTAAAAATATACTATGAGACTTAAGTTTAGCAATTCTTCAGCCATTTCTGTACATGGTCAAGTTATTCTGGAAAGTCCACCACAATTCGAGAACCAAATCATGGCTCGGGTGTATGCAAGGAACATTACGTGTAGTACTATTTAAGACGTTCATACTTGTTATTCTGTTAACATGGTTTCTGTGACGTCAGCGTCATGTTATATAACGTCAGCGTCACGTTATCACCCACGTTATCAAAGTAGATCCTCGATGTACATCCAAGGTCTGATTCCACAGAATTTCGTGGAATTGTCGAAGGCAGTTCCGATTGATGGTCAAGTATTATAAGAAATTTTATATGCTTTGTTCAAATTAAGCTTTATTCAAATTTGGTCTGCTTCCACGGAATTGGCTGAGGCAGTTCTGATTGATGGTCAAGTATTAAACGATTTTATATGCTTTGTTCAAGTCACGCTTTATTCAAATACACTGACTTCATTGAAAATTGCTAAAATAAAATCTGATGGTAAAGTTACTGATTGTTTTAATGCCGGACTTTTTGACTTTTTTGCCATCGGTCTGTTGCTTTACTCAGTGTATAAATTACACACTTGTACCTAGTACTGTGAAACAGTCATCCTCTGTATCAAACTGATTGTTCACATTATAATCATATCGACTATTAATTTGTCTCATTTGTTCTGTTAGTAAAACTGTGGGCGTGTCTTCTTTTTCATCCCCGAACTCAGGACTTATAAATCTCTTCTCCACTTCAGAGACACAGAACAATGAACTGCCCATTTGCATGCTTGCCGACCTGTATATCCGTTGTGGCAATGCACTTCTGTTTATGTTGTTGTGTTTGAAATGTCTATATGATGTTATTTCACTGTCGTTACACAAGTTTGAAATAGATGAGTAACATTTCTGAGAGCAGCTTGAATAGAGAAGATTGTTGTGTACTTCCACACCAGAGTCGTCACTGGAGAAAGACGATTTTGTGATATGGCGGTACATGTCATTGAATCAAGTAGGATTGGACGACTAAAAATATTTACATGCTCTGATGCTTTTAGATAATTTTAAAAAATATACTATGAGACTTAAGTACAGCAAAACCTGTCTTAAGCGGCCATTCAAAAAGAAGACCAAAATTGGTTTTCAAGACCAAAATATAGCTTAATGCAGGTCAAAAGTATTGCAGATATTCTGCAATACTTTCGACCTTCAGTAAGCTACCATCAGTCTTTAAGACCTTGTTTTGTCTATTTTTGAGTGGCCGCTTAAGACAGGTTTTACTGTATAGCAATTTGTCAGCAATTTTTATGCATGCTCAAGTATGATAAGATTTTTATATGCTTTGTTCAAGTCAAGTTTTATTCCAATTCACTGACTTCTGAATCAGTGAAAATTGCTGAAATTATATCACATGGTATAGTTACTTGTTGTATTAATGCTGGACTCTTTGACATTTTTGTCATCCGTATGTGTGACGCAATTAGATGCTTTACTCAATGTATAAATTACACACTTGTACCAAGTACTGTGAAACAATCATCCTCTGTATCAAACTGATTGTTCACATTATAATCATATCGACTATTTATTTGTCTCATTTGTTCTGTTAGTAAAACTGTGGGCGTGTCTTCTTTTTCATCCCCAAACTCAGGGCTTATAAACCTCTTCTCGACTTTAGAGACACAAAACGATGAACTGCCTGTTTGCATGCTTGCCGACCTGTATATCCGTTGTGGCAATGTTCTTCTGTTTATGTTGTTGTGTTTGAAATGTCTATATGATGTTATTTCACTGTCGTTACACAAGTTTGAAATAGATGAGTAGCATTTCTGAGAGCAGCTTGAATTGAGAAGATTGTTGTGTACTTCCACACCACAGTCGTCACTGGAGAAAGACGATAGTGTGATATGGCGGTACAAGTCATTTAACCAAGTAGGATTTGACGACTGAAAATATTTACATGATGTGATGCTTTTAGATAATTTTAAAAGTATACTATGCCACTTAAATACAGCAAAACCTGTCTTAAGCGGCCATTCAAAAAGAAGGCCAAAAATTAATTTTCAAGACCGATTATCGCTGAATGCATGTCAGAAGTTTTGCAGAATGCTCCAAAAGAGCATTCTGCAATACTTACGACATTCATTAAGCTACCATTGGTCTTAAAGACCATTGTTTTGTCTATTTTTGAGTGGCCTTTTAAGACAGGTTTTTTCTGTATAGCAATTTTTCAGCCATTTCTATGCATGCTCAAGTATAATAAGATTTTTATATGCTTTGTTCAAGGCAAGTTTTATTCAAACTCACTTACTTCAGTTAAAATTGCTTATTAAATCTCATGGTATAGTTACTAATTGTTTAAATGCTGGACTATTTGACATTTGTGTCATCCGTATGTGTTACGCAATTAGATGCATTACTCAATGTATAAATTACACACTTGTACCAAGTACTGTGAAACATGTAAGTAAAACTGTGGGCGTGTCTTCTTTTTCATCCCAAAACTCAGGACTTATAAATCTTTTCTCCACTTCAGAGACACAGAACGATGAACTGCCTGTTTGCATGCTTGCTGACCTGTATATCCGTTGTGGCAATGTACTTCTGTTTATGTTGTTGTGTTTGAAAAGTCTATATGATGTTATTTCACTGTCGTTACACAAGTTTGAAATAGATGAGTAGCATTCCTGAGAGCAGCTTGAATTGAGAAGATTGTTGTGTATTTCTACACCAGAGTCGTCACTGGAGAAAGACAATTTTGTGATATGGCGGTACATGTCACTGAACCAAGTAGGATTGGATGACTGAAAATATTTACATGCTCTGGTACTTTTAGATAAGTTTAAAAGTATACTATGCGACTTAAGTACAGCAAAACCTGTCTTAAGCTCCCACTGAAAAATAAGACCAAAACTTTGTTTTCTAGACCGATTATCGCTTAATGCAGGTCAAAAGTATTGCAGAATGCTCCCAGAGAGCATTCGGCAATATTTTCGACCTTCATAATGCTTTCATTGGTCTTTAAGACCTTTGTTTTGTCTATTTTGAATGGCCGCTTAAGACAGGTTTTACTGTATAGAAATTTTTCAGCAATTTCTATACATGCTTAAGTATGATAAGATTTTTATATGCTTTGTTCAAGTCAAGCTTCATTCAAACTCACTGACTTCAATGAAAATTGCTAATTGCTCATGGTATAGTTACTAATTGTTTTAATACTGGAATATTTGATATGTTTGCCATCGTTATGTGGTACGTAATCAGATGTTATACTCAGTGTATAAATTAAGTGTGGGCGTGTCTTCTTTTTCATCCCCAAATTCAGGACTATAAATCTCTTCTCCACTTCAGAGACACAGAATGACGAACTGCCTGTTTGCATGCTGGCCGACCTGTATATCCGTTGTGGCACTGTACTTCTGTTAATGGTGTCATCCGTATGTGTTACGCAATTAGATGCATTACTCAATGTATAAATTACACACTTGTACCAAGTACTGTGAAACATGTAAGTAAAACTGTGGGCGTGTCTTCTTTTTCATCCCAAAACTCAGGACTTATAAATCTTTTCTCCACTTCAGAGACACAGAACGATGAACTGCCTGTTTGCATGCTTGCTGACCTGTATATCCGTTGTGGCACTGTACTTCTGTTAATGGTGCTGTGTTTGAAATGTCTGTATGATGTAATTTCACTGTCATTACACAAGTTTGAAATAGATGAGTAGCATTCCTGAGAGCAGCTTGAATTGAGAAGATTGTTGTGTACTTTCACACCAGAGTCGTCACTGGAGAAAGACGATTTTGTGATATGGCGGTACATGTTATTGAACCAAGTAGGATTGGACGACTGAAAATATTTACATGCTCTGATGCTTTCAGATAATTTTAAAAGTATACTATGTGACTTAAGTACAGCTAAACCTGTCTAAGGAGGCCATTCAAAAAGAAGACCAAAACTTGGTTTTCAAGATTGATTATCGCTTAATGCAGGTCAGAAGTATTGCAGAATGCTCCAAGAGAGCATTCTGCAATACTTACAACATTCATTAAGCTACCATTGGTCTTTCAGACTTTGTTTTGTCTATTTTTGAGTGGCTGCTTAAGACAGGTTTTACTTATAGCATTTTTTCAGCCATTTCTATACATGCTCAAGTATGATAAGATTTTTATATGCTTTGTTCAAGTCAAGTTTTATTCAAACTCACTGACTTCATTGAAAATTGCTAAATTAATAAATCTCATGCTGTAGTTACTGATTGTTTTAATGCTTGACTATTTGGCATTTTTGTCATGAGTATGTGGCACGTAATTAGATGTAAATTACACTTGTACCTAATACTGTAATACAATCATCATATGTCGCAAACTGTTTGTTCACATTATAATCATATTGCCTATTTAATTGTCTCATTTGTTCTGTAAGTAAAACTGTGGGCGTGTTGTCTTTTTCATCCCCAAAATCAGGACTAATAAATCTTTTATCCACTTCAGAGACACAGAACGATGAACTGCCCGTTTGCATGCTTGCTGACCTGTATATCCGTTGTGGCACTGTACTTCTGTTAATGGTGCTGTGTTTGAAATGTCTGTATGATGTAATTTCACTGTCATTACACAAGTTTGAAATAGATGAGTAGCATTCCTGAGAGCAGCTTGAATTGAGAAGATTGTTGTGTACTTTCACACCAGAGTCGTCACTGGAGAAAGACGATTTTGTGATATGGCGGTACATGTTATTGAACCAAGTAGGATTAGACGACTGAAAATATTTACATGCTCTGATGCTTTCAGATAACTTTAAAAGTATACTATGTGACTTAAGTACAGCTAAACCTGTCTAAGGAGGCCATTCAAAAAGAAGACCAAAACTTGGTTTTCAAGATTGATTATCGCTTAATGCAGGTCAGAAGTATTGCAGAATGCTCCAAGAGAGCATTCTGCAATACTTACAACATTCATTAAGCTACCATTGGTCTTTCAGACTTTGTTTTGTCTATTTTTGAGTGGCTGCTTAAGACAGGTTTTACTTATAGCATTTTTTCAGCCATTTCTATACATGCTCAAGTATGATAAGATTTTTATATGCTTTGTTCAAGTCAAGTTTTATTCAAACTCACTGACTTCATTGAAAATTGCTAAATTAATAAATCTCATGCTGTAGTTACTGATTGTTTTAATGCTTGACTATTTGGCATTATTGTCATGAGTATGTGGCACGTAATTAGATGTAAATTACACACTTGTACCTAATACTGTAATACAATCATCATATGTCGCAAACTGTTTGTTCACATTATAATCATATTGCCTATTTAATTGTCTCATTTGTTCTGAAAGTAAAACTGTGGGCGTGTTGTCTTTTTCATCCCCAAAATCAGGACTAATAAATCTTTTATCCACTTCAGAGACACAGAACGATGAACTGCCCGTTTGCATGCTTGCTGACCTGTATATCCATTGTGGCAATGTACTTCTGTTTATGTTGTTGTGTTTGTTATGTCTATATGATGTTATTTCACTGTCGTTACATAAGTTTGAAATAGATGAGTAGCATTTCTGAGAGCAGCTTAAATGGATAAGATTGTTATGCACTTCCTCACCAGAGTCGTCACTGGTGGAAGACGATTTTGTGATATGGCGGTACATGTCATTGAATCAAGTAGGATTGGACGACTGAAAATATTTACATGCTGAGATGCTTTCAGATAATTTTAAAAGTATACTGTGTGACTTAAGTAAAGTAAGACCTGTCTTGAGCGGCCACTCAAAAAGAAGACCAAAAGTTGGTTTTCAAGACCGTTATTGCTTAATGCAGGTCAAAAGTATTGCAGAATGCTCCAAGAGAGCATTCTGCAATATTTACGACCTTCATTTAGCTACCACTAGCTTTTTAGCCCTTTGTTTTGTCTATTTTGAGTGGCCACTTAAGACAGGTTTAACTGTGTGGCAATTTTTCAGCCATTTCTATACATGCTCAACAATGAGAAATTTTAATATGTTTTGTTCAATCCAAGCTTTATACAAACTCACTGACTTCAGTGAAGATTGCTAAAATAAAATCTGAGGGTATAGTTACTGATTGTATTAATGCTGGACTATTTGACATTTTTGACATCAGTATGTAGTACGTAATTAGTTGCTTTACTCAGTGTATTAATTACACACTTGTACCTAGTACTGTGAAACAATCATCCTCTGTATCAAACTGATTGTTCACATTATAATCATATCGTCTATTTATTTGTCTCATTTGTTCTGTAAGTAAAACTGTGGGCGTGTCTTTTTTTTCATCCCCAAACTCAGGACTTATAAATCTCTACTCGACTTCAGAGACACAGAACGATGAACTGCCTGTTTGCATGCTTGCCGACCTGTATATCCGTTGTGGCAATGTACTTCTGTTTATGTTGTTGTGTTTGAAATGTCTATAAGATGTAATTTCACTGTCGTTACACAAGTTTGAAATAGATGAATAGCATTTTTGAGAGCAGTTTGAATTGAGAAGATTGTTGTGTACTTCTACACCAGAGTCGTCACTGGTGAAAGACGATTTTGTGATATGGCGGTACATGCCATTGAACCAAGTTGGACAACTGAAAATATTTTATGCTGTGATGCTTTTAGATAATTTTACAAGTATACTATGCGACTGAAGTACAGCAAAACCTGTCTTAAGTGGCCATTCAAAAAGAGGACCAAAAGTGGTTTTCAAGACCGATTATCGCTTAATGCAGGTCAGAAGTATTGCTGAATGCTCCAAGAGAGCATTCTGCAATGCAATACTTTCGACCTTCATTACGCTACCATTAGCCTTTAAGACCTTTGTTTTTTTTATCTATTTTGAGTGGCCGTTTAATATAGGTGTCTCTGTATAGCAATCTTTCAGCCATTTCTATACATGCTGAAGTATGAGAAAATTTTCATATGCTTTGTTCAAGTCAAGCTTTATTCAGATTCACTGACTTCAGTGAAAATTGCTAATTAAATCTCATGGTATAGTTACTAATTGTTTAAATGCCGGACTATTTGACATTTTTGTCATCGGCATGTGGTACGTAATTAGATGCTTTACTCAGTGTATTAATTATACACTTGTACCTAGTACTGTGAAACAATCATTCTCTGTATTAAACTGATTGTTTACATTATAATCATATCGACTATTTATTTGTCTCATTTGTTCTGTAAGTAAAACTGTGGGCGTGTCTTCTTTTTCATATCCAAACTCAGGACTTATGAATCTCTTCTCTACTTCAGAGACACAGAACGATGAACTGCCCGTTTGCATGCTTGCCGACCTGTATATCCGTTGTAGCAATGTGATTCTGTTTATGTTGTTGTGTTTGTTAATGTCTATATGATATTATTTCATTGTTGTTACACAAGTTTGAAATAGATGAGTAGCATTTCCGAGTGAAGCTTGAATGGAGAAGATTGTTATGTACTTCCACACCGGTGTTGTCACTAGGTAAAGACGATTTTCTGATATGGCAGTACAAACCTTTGAACCAGATTCGACTGCACGATTGAAAATATTTTCATGCTTTGATGTTTTAAGGTAATTTTAAAATTATGCTATGAGACTTAAGTTAAGCATGGTCAAGTCATTCGGGAAAGTCCACCACAATTTGAGAATCGAATCATGGCTCAGGTGTATGCCAAAAGCATTACGCGTAGTACTATGTACCAAAAGGCTCCATTTGGTTAGCCACAACTGGCGTATGGAAAATTAGTTCTTTAACCTGTGGGTTCAGCTCTAGTAAAATTGATTTTTTTTGCAGATTAAATGAAGCTTATGTTTTTTTCAATTATGGCGATATTTTATTAAAAAAAACAACAAAAAAACTTCATTTAAGGACATATGCTACTATATACTTACCATGTTGAAATATTTTCAATACTTTGCATACTGTTTGTTTTATGCATGGGCTATCCATTTATGAAATCAAAAGGATATGTCACCGTGCTTATTTTTAACTATCTCATATGGAAAATTTCAGCATTTGACCAATTTTCTAAAAATATGAAAGAATAACACTAGTCCAAAATATCGAGCTAAAACTATTGTAATCTTCAGCCAGCTTCTTTCTTTTAGCTACAATTAGGGCCCATGACCTCAAACTTTTAAGAAAATGTGCAAGTTTAGTTTTTATCCCATGTTTTGACAAAATACTGCATGATATATTTTGGCAATTCGTCAAAAATTGGAATTTGTTTTTAGAAAAAATCATAATATTAAAAAAAATCTGATGTTGAAAATCTTAAGAATTTATTTTTATTTCATGGACTATTATATGACCTTTCAGAAAAAAGAATAAAATTCTGGGGACACCGAACTAATTCTCTTTCAGGAGCGCCAAATTTAACCCCACTCCCATAGGTTTCATGCGTAATTCAATATAAAAAGTTCAGGAATGCCCATTTTGGTCGTTTCGATGATGCCATTTTACTAGTATAAGAAGCAATTTAGATTAAAATGTTAAAAAAGAAAGAAAAAAAACACACTGAAAGAGGGTGCGCACCTGGGAATCGATCCAGGTCCTCTGGCTTTGTAGCCAGACACGCTAACCACTAGGCCACGAGGTCAGGTCGTGCGCGGCTTTAAATAACCGTCCAAATGGTAGAGACTCGGCCACATTCGTATTTGTAACCAAGATAAATGTGTACGTCGTTTGATTTCGTCTTAGCTACATTTATCTGACTTTTGTACCGAGAATATAAGGTCTGATAAAAGGTCAACAGATATTTCGGACACACTTTAATTACTTTATTTTGTCAATAAAATGTCAGAATTCGGATATGTCATAAGAATATCTGAAAGCTATGTTGATCCAAATCCGTGAAAGGTCAAAGACAGGACCCAGACAACTTTACCTGTTTCCAGACGCGGAAAAGGTGCACATTGGGAATAGCCACATAAGTCTTTAAGCTGTTTGTTTTGCTGCAATCACACTTATTAATATGTTAACATTGTTTCTGTGACGTCAGTGTCACGTTACATAACGTCAGGAGTATGTTATCACCCGCTTTATCAAATTAGATCCTTGATATACAGACGTGGTCTGCTTCCACGGAATTGGCTGAGGCAGTTCTGATTGATGGTCAAGTATTAAACGATTTTATATGCTTTGTTCAAGTCACGCTTTATTCAAATTCAATGACTTCATTGAAAATTGCTAAAATTAGATCTCATGGTATAGTTATTACTTCTTGTTTTAATGCTGGTCTTTTTGATATTTTTCTCATCCATATGTGTTACGCAATTAGATGCTTTACTAGGTGTTTTAATTATACACTTGTACCTAGTACTGTGAAACAGTCATCCTAAATATCAAACTGATTGTTCACATTATAATCATATCGACTATTTATTTGTCTCATTTGTTCAGTTAGTAAAACTGTGGGCATGTCTTCTTTTTCATCCCCGAACTCAGGACTTATAAAATCTCTTCTCCACTTCAGAGACACAGAACGATGAACTGCCCGTTTGCATGCTTGCCGACCTGTATATCCGTTGTGGCAATGCACTTCTGTTTATGTTGTTGTGTTTGAAATGTCTATATGATGTAATTTCACTGTCGTTACACAAGTTTGAAATAGAAGAGTAACATTTCTGAGAGCAGCTTGAATGGAGAAGATTGTTATGTACTTCCACACCAGAGTCGTCACTGGAGAAAGATGGTTTTGTGATATGGCGGTACATGTCATTGAATCAAGTAGGATTGGACGACTGAAAATATTTACATGCTCTGATGCTTTTAGATAATTTTAAAAAATATACTATGAGACTTAAGTACAGCAAAACCTGTCTTAAGCGGCCATTCAAAAAGAAGACCAAAAATTGGTTTTCAAGACCAATTATCGCTTTATGCAGGTCAAGAGTATTGCAGTATGTTCTGCAATACTTTCGACCTTCAGTAAGCTACCATCAGTCTTTAAGACCTTGTTTTGTCTATTTTTGAGTGGCCGCTTAAGACAGGTTTTACTGTATAGCAATTTGTCAGCAATTTTTATGCATGCTCAAGCATAATAAGATTTTTATATGCTTTGTTCAAGTCAAGTTTTATTCCAATTCACTGACTTCTGAATCAGTGAATATTGCTAAAATTATATCACATGGTATAGTTACTGGTTGTATTAATGCTGGACTATTTGAATTTTCTGTCATCCGTATGTGTTACGCAATAAGATTCTTTACTCAGTGTATAAATTACACACTTGTACCTAGTACTGTGAAACAATCATCGTCTGTGTCAAACTGATTGTTCACATTATATTCATATCGACTATTTATTTGTCTCATTTGATCTGTTAGTAAAACAGTGGGCGTGTCTTCTTTTTCATCCCCAAACTCAGGACTTATAAATCTCTTCTCCACTTCAGTCACATAACGATGAGCTGCCCTTTTGCATGCTTGCCGACCTGTATATCCGTTGTTGTAATGCACTTCTGTTTATGTTGTTGTGTTTGAAATGTCTATAGGATGTAATTTCACTGTCGTTACACAAGTTTGAAATAGAAGAGTAACATTTCTGAGAGCAGCTTGAATGGAGAAGATTGTTGTGTACTTCCACACCAGAGTCGTCACTGGAGAAAGACGATTTTGTGATATTGCGGTACATGTCACTGAACCAAGTAGGATTGGACGACTTAAAATATTTACATGCTTTGATGCTTTTAAATAATTTTAGAAGAATACTATGCGGCTTGTACAGCAAAACCTGTCTTAAGCGGCCATTCAAAAAGAAGACCAAAAATTGGTTTTCAAGACCTATTAGCGCTTAATGCACGTCAAAAGTATTGCAGAATGCTCCAAGAGAGCATTCTGCAATCCTTTTGACCTTCATTAAGCTTTCATTGGTCTTTAATACCTATATTTTGTTTATTTTTGAGTTGCCGCTTAAGACAGGTTTTACTGTATAGCAATCTTTCAGCCATTTCTGTACATTATCAAGTATGATAAGATTTTTTATATGTTTTGTTTAATTCAAGCTTTATTCAAATTCACTGACTTCAGTGAAATTTGCTAATTAAATCTCATGGTATAGTTGCTAATTGTTTAAATGCAGGACTATTTGACATTTTGTCATCCGTATGTGTTACGCAATTAGATGCTTTACTCAGTGTATAAATTACACACTTGTACCTAGTACTGTGAAACAATCATCCTCTGTATCAAACTGATTGTTCACATTATAATCATATCGCCTATTTATTTGTCTCATTTGTTCGGTAAGTAAAACTGTGGGCGTGTCTTCTTTTTCATCCCCGAACTCAGGACTTATAAATCTCTTCTCCACTTCAGAGACACAGAACGATGAACTGCCTGTTTGCATGCTTGCTGACCTGTATATCCGTTGTGGCAATGCACTTCTGTTTATGCTGTTGTGTTTGAAATGTCTATATGATGTAATTTCACTGTCGTTGCACAAATTTGAAATAGATGAATAGCATTTCTGAGAGCAGCTTGAATGGAGAAGATTGTTATGTACTTCCACACCAGAGTCGTCACTGGAGAAAGACGATTTTGTGATATGGCGGTACATGTCATTGAACCAAGTAGGATTGGACGACTGAAAATATTTACATGCTGTGATGCTTTTAGATAATTTTAAAAGTATACTATGAGACTTAAGTACAGTAAAACCTGTCTTAAATGGCCATTCAAACAGAAGACCAAAATTTGTTTTCAAGACCGATTATCGCTTAATGTAGGTCAAAAGTATTGCAGAATGCTCCAAGAGAGCATTCTGCAATACATTCGACTTTCATTAAGCTTTCATTAGTCTTTAAGACCTTTATTTTGTCTATTTTTGAGTGGCTGCTTAAGACAAGTTTTACTGTATAGCCATTTTTCAACCATTTCTGTACATGATCAAGTATGATAAGATTTTTATATGCTTTGTTCAAGTCAAGTTTTATTCAAAGTCACTGACTTCAGTGAAAATTGCTAAAATTAAATCTGATTGTAAGGTTACTGATTGTTTTGATGCTGGACTATTTTTGACATTTTTGTCATTGGTATGTGGTACGTAATTAGATGCTTTACTCAGTGTATAAATTACACACTTGTACCTAGTACTGTGAAACAATCATCCTCTGTATCAAACGGATTGTTCACATTATAATCATATCGACTATTTATTTGTCTCATTTGTTCTGTAAGTAAAACTGTGGGCGTGTCTTCTTTTTCATCCCAAAACTCAGGACTTATAAATCTCTTCTCCACTTCAGAGACACAGAACGATGAACTGCCGGTTTGCATGCTTGCTGACCTGTATATCTGTCGTGGCAATGCACATCTGTTTATGTTGTTGTGTTTGAAATGTCTATATGATGTAATTTTACTGTCGTTACACAAGTTTGAAATAGAAGAGTAGCATTTCTGAGAGCAGCTTGAATTGAGAAGAATGTTATGTACTTCCACACCAGAGTCGCCACTGGAGAAAGACGATTTTGTGATATGGCGGTATATGTCCTTGAACCAAGTAGGATTGGACGACTGAAAATATTTACATGCTGTAATGCATGGTATAGTTACTGATTGTTTTAATGCTTGTCTATTTGACATTTTTGCCATTGGTACATATATGTGGTACGTAATTAGATGTTTTTCTCAGTGTATAAATTATACACTTGTACCTAGTACTGTAAACAGTCATCCTCTGTATCAAACTGATTGTTCACATTATAATCATATCGACCATTTATTTGTCTCATTTGTTCTGTTAGTAAAACTGTGGGCGTGTCTTCTTTTTCATCTCCGAACTCAGGGCTTATAAATCTCTTCTCGACTTCAGAGACACAGAACGATGAACTGCCTGTTTGCATGCTTTCTGACCTATATATCCGTTGTGGCAATGCACTTCCGTTTATGTGGTTGTGTTTGAAATGTCTATATGATGAAATTTCACTGTCGTTACACAAGTTTGTAATAGATGAATAGCATTTCTGAAAGCAGCTTGAATTGAGAAGATTGTTATGTACTTCCACACCAGAGTCGTCACTGGAGAAAGACGATTTTGTGATATGGCGGTACATGTCATTGAACCAAGTAGGATTGGACGACTGAAAATATTTACATGCTGTGATGCTTTTAGATAATTTTAAAAGTATACTATGCGACTTAAGTACAGCAAAACCTGTCGTAAGCGGCCATTCAAAAAGAAGACCAAAATTAGTTTTCAAGATCGATTATCGCTTAATGTAGGTCAAAAGTATTGCAGAATGCTCTGCAATACTTTCGACCTTCATTTAGCTACCATAAGTCTTTAAGGCCTTTTATGTCTATTTTTGAGTGGCCGCTTAAGACAGGATTAACTGTAAAGCAATTTTTTCAGCCACTTCTATACATGCTCAAGTATGATAAGATTTTATATGCTTTGTTCAAGTTAAGTTTTATTCCAATTTACTGACTTCTTAATCAGTGAAAATTGCTAAAATGATATCACATGGTATAGTTACTGGTTGTATTAATGCTGGACTATTTGACATTTTTGACATCGGTATGTGGTACGAATTAGTTGCTTTACTCAGTGTATAAATTACACACTTGTACCTAGTACTGTGAAACAATCATCCTCTGTATCAAACTGATTGTTCACATTAAAATCATATCGACTATTTATTTGTCTCATTTGTTCTGTAAGTAAAACTGTGGGCGTGTCTTCTTTTTCATCCCCAAACTCAGGACTTATAAATCTCTTCTCCACTTCAGAAACACAGAATGATGAACTGCCTGTTTGCATGCTTGCCGACCTGTATATCCGTTGTGGCAATGCACTTCTGTTTATGTTGTTGTGTTTGAAATGTCTATATGATGTAATTTCACTGTCGTTACACAAGTTTGAAATAGATGAGTAGCATTTCTGAGAGCAGCTTGAATGGAGAAGATTGTTATGTACTTCCACACCAGAGTCGTCACTGGAGAAAGACGATTTTGTGATATGGCGGTACATGTCCTTGAACCACATAGGATTGGACGACTGAAAATATTTACATGCTGTGATGCTTTTAGCTAACTCTGTGAACATGGAATAATCATCTGATACCCTCATATCTGTTGGCTTTATCTTTTCTTTTATATGTTGTTTAAATTCATTTAGTTCTTTTAAAAGCATGTAATTACATGCAGATATATCTTTTAAATGAAAATATTTTGATGTATAGTCAAACTGCACAGATATAGTTTTGCTTCTTAAGTTCGAATTTTGTCTCTGAACAAGCATTGCTGTACACAGTATAAAGTTTTCATTGATTCGCCCAAACGTTTGCTGTAAGTGGTTATGACTCTCCTTTTTGTGGATCATGTAAAGTTTGTGAGCAGCTTCAGAGTTGATGTAAACAATAAGATCAGCATCAGACAACAGTTGGTGTGCTGCATTGTCTTTCTCTCTGGATTCTGTTAGATAAGCCTGAGACACGACGCTGCATTTACTTATCGTTTCAAGGTATTTGACGAATACCTGTATAACTGCATCATGTGCTTGGTTGTCTGTGGTATGGAGAACGCATATCACTTTCTTCCTTTTGGTTTCTGGAAAAAAAGATCAGAATTTGTTTTATTGCTCTGGAAATAGCTCAAGGATATGACAAACTAAATTTCTTTTTCATAGTTGTAATTTGTTAAGTCTATCTGAAGTAGTATGTACAAGGCGTTTGTGAAATGTTGACACGATGGTGGGTCAGTTCTCCGACTTAGTGACGGTCCTGATGCAAAGCTTTTAATCCGTTGGTTGGTGCCAGATGCTTGACGTTGGCTGGGCCCACCGTATCTCAATTTAGATTTTTCTTTAGCTCTGACTATCCGCGCGTCATGAGCCCCTTTTTCTGTATCATCATAGTGTGTTAATTTGATTTGATTGTCTCTATAATGATACATTGCATTAGTTAGGAAGCCTCTATGCGAGCTAAACAATTTAATTTTTTTTGTTTTAACAACAACAGAATCTAGGGCGAAGATTTGGCCCGCCCGGTGGATTAGGCTGCTGTCCCTTCTAAGGTGGTTCATATATTTAGATAACACACACCATTGTTTATTTAAATACATTGTTAATCATCATGTTTGTGATGTAGCGACATAAACAGTTTAATGATGACGTTTTGACACCAGCATTTGACTGATAAAAGTATACTATGCGCATTTGAATGAGATAGACAAAGTGTAATTTCATTCTCGGGAGGCCAAGAATTAGATGATAAGAGTTGCTTTGGCATGCATGTTTCACTGTACAGGGGAGAATATAATGGCAGAAAACTGAGCAAATTTGTTCAGTTAACTTGTACCCCTTTTCTCCAGTGTCAATTATGGAAAATCTCCTGCATCTTCAAAAAATACATTGATCATGTTGATACAGCAGATGGGGTGATCAGGATTCAACTTACTCCCTGTAGTTTAAAAGTTGTTTATACTGACCATTTGCAAACCGCGTTCGTTTTAAACAAGGATACAATATACAATTATTGACTTCAATGAGGTAGACATAAGGATTTATATACCCGAAAAAGTGATAATTCACCAAGGCCGCTAGGCCGAGGTGAATATCACTTTTAAGGGTAGATAAATCCTTATGTCTACCGAAATTGAAGTCAATAACTGTTTTGTTATATGACTTTTCATTTAAGAATGAAAATTTTGCTACTTTCACTTTTGTTGTTAGTCATCTAGACATCTAATGACTTTCTCACAAGTTTTAGCAACTTTTATTAAAATTTGATAATTTAGTATTTGCATTTTCAAATGTATATTAATTCTCTAAATGTGGAATATAAAATGTTATCATAAAACTGTTTTTACAGTTTGTTTATTTAAACAAAGATAAATAAGCAAAGAAAACAAAACAAAACTGTTGTAAAAATTCATGAAAGGTTTTAATTTACCTGTTGGGAAGTGAAACAGCAAATCATGTCAATTTCATGCAGCACATGCTAGTTTCACACTCATCATGCTATTTTTAGCTCTCTAGAGGGTAATATTGCAGAAGTGTCAAAAATATTAACTTCTGGAAACTAGATCGAGCTGGTTTTCTTGCAATATTAACTTGTTGACCGGTTCAGACCAGTTTCCAGGTAGACCTAGAGATTTATGAGGACAAATTGGGCCAATCAGGAGACAGGATTCTCTCCAGTCATATAACAATTTTGCATATTGATTCTCAGACTGTTAAATTATCGATTTGATGTCTTCTAAGTTTCTTAATTTGGACGAGAGTATTGTTGCATACAAAGAAGTATGATTTCAGAAAAAATAAAACAGACTTTCTCACGCAGCTGATCGTTGTATATTATCTAACTTTTTCTCAATTCCTGCTAGCAAAGTTAACCAGCTCTGAATTTTCCCTGTGGTCTAAACTAAATTTAACAACAGGAGTCAATTACAAGGTAACAAGGTGGTACTCAGAAAAAGAGCAACCGGAATTTCTGATAATTTGAGAAATTAGTCTTATATTCTTTACTGTGTACGCGAGTGCATAAACAGTCGACTGTCGAAGCGTCAAGAAGTACCTGTTTTGTCTGTCCCAGCACAGTAATTGATGATTTTGGCTCTTTTAAGCAATAACCCAATAGCTATAATTAACAGTAAGAGCAGGGCTGCAACTATAACAGGAACACCAACCAACAGAAAGACCGACGTGGGATTCTTATCTGAAAGGAAGATAAAAAAGATTTTACACGCGTGCTCATGTACAAGTATTACTGTAAATATGGAAATTTCGCGAGCACTTTATTGCGAATGGCGTTAAAAGACATATTTGCGACGTAAAAAATGCGATTTTGACATGATTTACCTTCATCATTAAATGACAGAATAATTTGTCCGTTTCGTGAGGATTTCATTTTCACGAAACTTCGCATATGTAAAGTTTCGCGAAAATAAAACCCTCGCGAAAATATCCGAATTTAAGGTATTGAATTCATTAAGCGATTAGGGGAAAAGAGACAAATGTGATGTTTGCCGAGAATCTGTTCGCTTTTTTGCAACGAGTTTAATAAATCTTATAATACAAGAGCACCAATGATAGACTTTACTTTTCATATGGCTTTAAAATACCTTAAAAGGGCATTCTGGTATAAAAAGGTACAATTTTTTATCATGTACACAAAAAATGTAATAAACATGACAACATCACGTTGTTTAAGAAATAGATCAGCTCTAGCAGCGAATTGTTGAATAATAATTCACTGTTTGGAGGTCATTCAGTATAAAGAAGATCAAATCACGAGCGCATGCACAGTGCAAGTGATATATCTTCGTACAACTGACGCAAACTCGTGGGGATAGGGAACAATAAATGCGTAGGCCAGCCTGCGCATCCTCGCAGTCTGATCAGGGCCTTCGTTACTCGCTTATTGGAAACTTCATAGTATCATATCTACACTTGATACAAGCGTAGTTTCAATTTTCCATATGAAAAAAACAGCGGTCTCCCAGCAAATCACCCATTTCAGTCAAATTTGACTTGTGAATATTCGAAATCCAATATGTGATTTTTTGGAACGATTGTGATTGGTTCCAAGTGGATCATATAATAGTGCGTAACAGAAAAATAACTTTCTTACTTTTCAACCAAAATGTCCGCTTTCATATTCATTTAAACGTCATCTTTTACATCCTCTGTAATTTTTATAACAGCTGAAATACCTATTTACAATAGCTTAAAAGAAACGAGGATTTTAGAATCATGGATTCAGGCTTGTATTGTTTATACAATCGTATAAGCTAGGAACTATAAGAAGAACTATGAAGCGAGGCAGGGCAGACTTTTTTGCCGTTGTTGAGTTTTATCCTTTAATTCTTTTAATATTTCGTGATTGTGGCAGGTTAATAAGTTCATCGAAAATTGAAACAACATATTAATACTTTAATAACTATTTAGCGATTTTTATAACATATAATTGCAGTTTATAAAGTGTTTACATTGCATTTACGTATTCAGTTAATGTAGATGTTCGACTAAATATTTGTCTTAACTAAGTTTTTAGTACGCTATTCTCATAGACAAGGTTAACATGCTCTTATTAAACCGACCCCTGGAGTGTTTTGGTGCGTGCACCCATAGTAAGGGCATATTAATCATAAAGATATTCATTGTTTACGTGCGCGGATCCAGAGGTGGGAAATGGGGGTGGGGGTGGGAAGGCAGACCCCATTTCTCCTGGGAAAATCACAAAGCTATAGGTTTCTTAATGAATACTGGCCTCGAGGTCATAAAACTATTTTCACGCTCAATTCAGCTGAGCACGAAATTTATCATGCTTATAAATGTTAAAATGCCAACAACCGTGGACATTTTAAAATCTATCAGCATGTACAACATCTAAGAGACTTAAAGCAAGAAGCTTCTTTATTTGTCGGTATTTTAGTTTTATGAGCGGTTGAAATTTCGTGCTCAGTATAATTTAGCATGAAAAAGTTTATAACCTCGGGGCCCGGTTCGGACCCCCTGGAATATATCAAAGCTACCCATACACATCCATTTTTGTTGGGCCATCATCCGTTTTTTATACTGAATTTCTTAGGAATACTGATAAGGACCATGCGCGGATCCAGAATGTTTTTCAGAAGGGGATTAACTTTGGCAACTTTGTTTTCTTTTTTTTTTGTACTTGATGAGAGAGGAATCATATATCACTAAAAGCGGACAATCATCGGCCCACCAGCTAAACGCCATTTAAATGGCGTTTCGCTGGCAGGGCGATCATGGCCCAACATTGAATGCTGGCTTGGTAGCTTTGTGATTTTCAGGGGATCCGGAACAGTATTGCTAAGATTCCATATATATTTTCGAATTTTTAGGGTGGGGGGGGGTCCGGACACACTGTACACCCTCTGGATCCGCCCATGAGGACCTTCTTGAGAAGCAGTTGAATCCCCTCTCTCTCTCTTCTATAAAAATGATGGCAAAAAAGCCAACAAGAAGCCATGGTGTCCCAGAAACGCTCACCTGAATGTTTAGCCCTGAATGCACATTTGTTGAGCATAATGATATAAGGAACACAGAGTATCATAGATTTGATCAATCAATAACATTTTTGTACACGTATAATTATTTTGTATATGCACCAATGGATCAGATGTTGTGTTAACAGTTCTATTCTGACTCTGGTGGCAGTTTTGTTCAGCAAAGCAAAACTGGTTTTGCAATTTCGGTAGAGGGCTTATGGAGCAACATTTGTGTAAAATCATATGAATTTTGACCAGTGGTTCAGAAGGAGATGCAATTTAAAGATAAAGCTTATCTACATCTCTGGCAGGCTATCTTGTTTGGCGGAGCGAAATCATAAGGCAGTTATGGTAGAGGGCATTATGAGCAACATATCTGTGCAATTATTTCGAATTTGGCCAGTGGTTCAGGAGGAGATATATTAAATATATTTCTTATCTAGATCTCTGGCGGCATTCTTGTTCGGGTGAGTGGAACCGTTTGGGCGATTATAGCCGAGGACATTATGATAAATATTTTTGTGAAATTGTTTTAAATTTGGACCAGTGGTTCAGGAATGTCGTTTTAAGATTTTTCTTACCTAGACTCTGGCGGCCATCTTGTTCGGCAGAGCCGTTTGGGCAATTTTGGGAAAGGATATTATGTTGAATATTTCTGTGAAATTATATTGAATTTAGACCAGTTGTTCTTATCTAGTGCTTTTATTTTTTGGGCCTATGGTTCCATTCTCCTGTATTCAGTTTTATGTACTGTTGAGTCCTCATCGTTGCTTTATCTCCTTTTAATATCTTGATTTATATGTTCTAGGAGATTATTCATGGCTAAGTTAGGGGTCTTACATGCAAACCAAACATCTATGTGTCTTGATCCCCATCTGAATTAAGGATATGGTTAGCGCTGTGAAACTAGCTTCAACCCTCCAGTAAAAGTATTTTACTGACCGTTCCAAGGCGGTGCTTTAGTGGATCAGTTTTTGTTATTCATGTTTCGTGTTTGTCATGCTTTCTTGTCTGTTCATTACAGCCTTGTGGTCACCTACTGGGAAAGGGCTAACCTCTTGGCTCTCTTGTATGTGATGTTGTATTGTGTTTTTGTCACTTTCCCATGTGGTATCCTGGGTCAGGTGTGGTACTGTATTGTATTGATTCATGGTCTGTGCCTTCTTTCTTACTTGGAGGAGATGTCGTTTAAAGTAAAAATTTACGCACGACGGCCGAAGACCGGTCCACAAAGCTCAAAAATAAGGCCAGTGCTGGGCTTTCTCTGAAGAAACGTTCTAGAATCGAGCATGGTTTATGATATAAAATGTAGCTTTGTTTACTTTGCGAAATAATTGAAGGTTTATTAGTAAACAGTTATTTTGATAGATAGCAATAATAATGGTCAGCACACTGCGATTAAAATGTTGGTAATCACAAGTCACCATTGTTTATTACTGTATCATTATTGCTCTGTATTTCCTGCTAAGGGGCGAAAGTAACTTGGCACCATTAGTATGCATACTATAATGGACATGGGCGAGGATATGACAAAAGGTACCTTATGGTTGTAAACAAATGTCACATCTATGAAGTACTACCTCTTAATAGTTTGAAGCAATTATCTTCATAATTGACCTATATATGATTGTTAGAAGCGACATGTGTAATCCGGTTTGGAAAATGACGTTAAGAAGGACGTTAACCCTAATATAACGACAGAGTGCTGGTCTCCAGTTGCTTGTTGGTTATTGTTGGCTCAATATAAATATCTAACAAATATAATGTATTCACGTGCGTTATCAATGTTATAATGCAACTGCAAAATTAAAGACATACAGTAGAATGAATTTATACTTTTTAAAAAGTAAGTGAGTATAAGCATGGAAATACCACGATCACACACTGCAGACTAACCCACAGAAGAGTCACCGAATATTTATAGTAATTATTCTCATTTCCTTATAATGTAAGAGTTTGTTCCATTTAAAGATCCCAAATATAACCATAAGGTGGAATAACTTGTTGCGCATGCAAGGACATATTCAAAAGTTTGACGGAATGTGATGTCACTTGTTGCTTAAGAACGCAAACAGGTACTTAAAACTTTCCTGGCCAAATGCCTTAAAATGCTTGCGTTGGTAACTGGCATGTGCAGATCAGTTCCAAAACGAATGTATTCTTTAAACCAAAACATATGGTAGAGCAAAAAACTGGCAAAAAGTCGCTTATTTAAGGCGGAACCCCTCCCCATCTGTAAAATGAAAAACGATTGCATGAATGATATGGCAAGATGCTGAAGTTTCTTGGATTGCCGGAATTACTTGTTCAAAGAGGGGCAACGGTGTTAAAATTTGGCAAAAACTTCATTTTTAGAAGTGAAATTGCGAATTTCTGAAATCCATTTGCAGCAACAGATACACGACGCCGGCAAAGAAAGATCGAAAAATGATCATTGAGTTTTATATAATCATGACCCGACTTTATTATAAAGTCAAATTCAGAAATGAAATGTCTTTATTTTTGGGTGAAAATCAGTATCTTTATAAAAAATAATCCATTTTTTTGTAATCAGACAGGTAAAGTTTTTAAATTTATAGTTTTCATTTATCTTGTTTTAAAATTGATGCTGCATTATTCAACTTACATATTTCCTGTCGTGTTTACTTATAAAACCTGCCAAAATATTTTCTTTTTTGGCCACGAAAACGGACATTTTTATATTCAAGTATATTTTGGGAAATGCATGTCTTGGTATTTAATAGATACCAGGGCATTGTCATATTATGAAAATGACGTAAATATAGTAAACATATCGAATGGAAACAGCATTTATCATGTTCTGTGATATAACATCAAGTATTGACACACACTAAAAGAGGGCCAAGTGACACTGGATCGCTCACTTGAGTTTGTGTTTAAACCTCTAATCTATATGTATCTATTAAAACTGACCACGCTCTGGTGAACCCTTGGTGGGGCCATTTTTGTCCCCAGAGCTCTATTTAGAGCAAATTTAAATATGGTCCATCCACTGGGTGATATCTGGGATCGAGACCTAGTGGTTTCAAACCAGGAGATTTTGTATGTTCCAATTTATAAGTCAATGAAAATTCTGTGACATCCAGGATGAGGCCATTTTGACCATATGACCACAATTTGAGCAAACTCGGTAGAGTACCACTAGGTGATGTTACATACGAAATATCAAAACTTTGGGGCATTATGTTTTCTGGCAAGATTATCTTTTAATGTTTTCTCTAAATAACCTATTTATCGAGGAAAAATCTGGCAACTTATAAGTCGCTCATTTGAAGTTGAACGTCCCCATACTTGAAAAATAGTATTATGACATATCAATGGAAAGTATTATAACTGTACATTATGAAACCACATGAATTACTTTTCAAAACAGGGGCAGTGACTCTTTTTTAAGCTTCGAAGAAGGGCACCCTCATTCAAAGAATCATTTATAGCATCTGAAATAAACAAAAGTTTGCTGGATGAAAAGAAATGCAAAAATGCAAATAATTTCAATATGTTAAAGCATTTGGGGCGTTTATTTAACCAAATAAGCTATGCATTAAAGCACTTAGGCCTTTGTTAAGAACGAGGATCTGACAAAGGGGACCTTATGGAATCCAAAGATCTTTTACGTAAGAGACATTTGAAAAATACTTGAAATAACATAACATTACATACTTTTATATTTTCGTGAAAATACTTTTAAACTTTGATACCATTTATTACAAAAGTTTCTGATTAAACTTTCTTTCAAGTTTTCTATAAGGGTTGTTGCCATGTGAACACTCAGATCACAACACCTACAAGTGGGTCATTTTGAATGTCTATAGTACGATCTCGAAGATACTTTATCTGCATTTTCATCATTACGTGTATAAGACATAAGAAAACTTTATATTTGCTAGATTCTTATGGTGAGCAGGCAATAATCAACAAGCGAATATAGACCAACACTCTGACGTCATCATACGGTTAAGGCAATTATTGACATCATATTCCAAACCTGGTTACATATGTTGTTTATTACATCAATATAATTATCAGTTTTGAAGATAATCACTTCAAATTTTCAGGAAATGCTCGAAACATGTACGAGGTAATACTTTGCAGATGTAAAATTAGCCTGATTTTGTTTATTGCGACCATAGGGTATCTTTCATCATATCCGGACCCATATATACAGAATGGGAGTAACGGATTTATCATTTTGACATCATTATTAAGTACCATGATTACATTTATTTTAGTCTATTGTCTTCATTTTACACGTATTGTCAGCGCGTACGATTTGAACGCATTCCAAATCAAGCATGGTCTTTTTATCCATCAGATAATTAAAATATAGGTTTGTCTTTCGGTATTAGTAGCAACAAGGAGTTTGTGCGTCACCAATTGTCCTCCTAAATCTGTTTTAAAGAGTAACTTTGTTAGTGCTACAACAAGAACTTGCCATTTAACTTAATGCCTCGATGTTTATATTTGCCTATAGTGTGTATTTCAAATTTGGAGTTAAAGGTCAAGGTCAAATTAAGACAAAATATGCAATACGACTCATAACATGAACTCCTCTTTCATTTCTACAAACAAGGGTGTTCATATATGGCACAGTGATTGTCTATGGGGTGTAGATTACAACATAGGTTTCTTATCACCGCGTGCCATTAGTGTCAAAAGACATGGTCAAATATACTAACAATCAGTTTATGGCTTGTTACGCGAACTCCTCCTTCATTTTTGACCAAGGGTGTTCATACTTAGCACAATTATTGCTTATGGTGTGTAAAGTACTAAGTACGTTACATATCACCGTTATGGCCCGGAAGTCAAAGGTTAATTAGAATCTGTCTTACAGTGGCATGTTTTGACATTTGTAGAGTAATTGCCAATATGACATTTGAGCCTTAATTTTCAAAATAATTTGAAACTGGTTGTATGGATTGTAAAGCAATATCTCTAACATGTTTTGTTGTAGATGGTTCATATTTTGCACACTGATTGTCTAAGGTGTGCTTTTGTCAATAATAGCTTCTGACTGCTGATATGACCTTTGTATCAAAGTTCAAGGTCAAACTGTTTAAAACCCTACATTTTGAACCCTCAAAGTGGTACTAATCATAAATGTGTTTATGGCTCTCCTAGGTTCTATGCGAGACAGACCAAATATTGGATTATAAATTCCCTGCATGTGGTAATAAAGAGCGCCTTAAAGGGTTTACTTATTTTCTGATAAAATATTTAAAAAAAGTTATTTAGTAATGCATTCTGTTCTGAAAGAGATGTATAAATGCATTTGAGATACTAGCTGTCTAAGGTTTATGATGACAAAATCTCCTCCTAAATTACTTGTTAGATTTCAACCAAACTTTACAGGAATGATTCTTCTATGACCCTCTTAAATAATTGTTCAAATAGTTTAGTCCATTGCATATCTAGGTCTATTTGTTTGAAACCACAATGCCTAGAGTCTAAATATTTTTTATGTAGCCTCCACCAAGTTTGTTCAAATTATAGCCCTGTGATATAAATGGCACATTTCTGGAGGTGGCATATTTTACATAGGTATGTGATCACCTGCTGGGGAAGGGCTGATCTCTTGGCTCTCTTGTGTGTGGCGTTTTCTTGTATTTTGTCACTTTTCCATATGGTGTCTCTAAATTGTATAGATTTCTAGGTTTTACCCTCTGCTTTACTTTTATATTGGGAAAACAAACCAAATCATTTTGTCTTAAGCAACAATGCCTAGTACCTTGATTTTTGGTATGCAACATCACTTAGTACGCCTCTATCACTTTTATTGAATTTTGGGCACAGGGACTATTAAGTGGACCCGCCTGCGAGGTCACACATTCACTAAGAATCTATTGGGGAAAACTTCTTGTCTGACACCACTACAGAACATTGTTATTTGTTATGTAGCATCACCTAGTATATCTCTACCAAGTTTGTTCACATAATGACCCTTTAGCCAAAACTGGCCCCACCCTGAGGTCACATGTTTTACAAAGGCTTATATATGGAACACTTAAAATAGTCTAGTCTGAAACCACAGAACCTAGAGTTTCTATTTGGCGTGTAGCATCATCTAGCAGACATACTAAGTTTGTTGAAAATTATGGCCCTGTGGCCAAGAATGAGGCCGCCTTGGGGATCAAGGTTTTATATGTAGCTTAGAAAGACCATATAGTAAAAACATTCTTGTCAATTACCAAAAGGCTTGATATTTGATATGAAGCATCACCAAGTGGTACTCTACAAAGTTTGTTCAAATTATGGTTCAATGAAAAAATGGCATCGTCCTGGAGGTAACAGAGTTTATATGAGGCTGCTATTGTTCTTGGACTCTTCCTCTCGGTGCCTTGGGTTTGTATGCAGTTTATGAGTGTGGCATTTCCTGGTCATACATTTTTTTTTTTACATTGACTTACATATAGTGAAAACACAAAAAAATCTTCTTGTCTGAAACCACCAGGCCTAGAGCCCTGATACTTGGTATGTAGCATCAGCTGGTAGAAAACATATGAATATGTTCCTATTATGACTCTGGGACCAAACATGGACAACAAGGCAGGTCATCAGGAGCGTGGCCAGTTTCCAATTGATACCTATAGATAAGATGTTTAAAACAAAACTCAGGTGAGCGATCCAGGGTCACTTGGTCCTCTTTTTTATTATGTCATTACTTGATATGATATCATAGTACATGATAAATGCTACTTCCATTTGAAATGTTTACTATATGTACGTCATTTTCTTAATATGGCAATGTCCAGATATACAAGTAATAGCAATACATGAATTTCATAAAATATACCTGAATATCCTGCTGGGAAAGGGCTGACCTCTTGGCTGTCGTGTGTGTTGTGTTTTGTCACTTTCCCAAAAGTGTCCTGGTCCACATCAGAATCAAGGGTGAGGTTGGCGCCATAAAACTGGTTTAAGCCCTCCAGTAAAATATTTTACTGACCGTTCCAAGGCGGTACTTCTTTTGTGGATCTTTTATGTTTTTGGTCTGTCTTGTGTTTGCTGTGTTTTGTGTGCGTCTGTTTATATGTGCTTTGTGGTCACCTGCTGGGAAAGTGCTGACCTCTTGGCTCTCGTTTGTGGTGTCTTCTTTGAGTTTGTCACTTTCCCATTGGTATCCTGGGTCAGGTGTGGTACTTGATTGTATCGATTCCTGATCTTTGCACCATTACTTACTTTTATCAAAATGCCGGATTTTGAGGTAAAAATGAAAATATTTTGGTGTGTTTTTATGTATACACGACGGAGATATATGTAAGTTGAATAATTCAGCATCAAATTTGAAACAAGTGAAATAACAACTCTAAATTTTAAAACTTTATCAGCCAGATTACAAAAATTTGTGTTTAATTTTATAAAAATCACCAATTTTCACCCACAAATCAAGACATTGAAATTCCGGTTTTGACATAATAATAAAATCAGAGTGGACTTATATAAGACTCAATAATCATTTTTCAGTCATTCTTTGCTGGTGTCATGTATCTGTTGCTGCAAATGGATTTCAAAAATTCGCAATTTCACTTCTAAAAACGAAGTTTTTGCCAAATTTTAACACTACTGCCCCTCTTTGCAAAAGTAATTCCGGCGATCAAAGAAACTTCAACATCTTGTCGCATCATTCAAACAATCATTTTCCATTTTACTGATGGGGAGGGGTTATCAGTCAATTTTCGCTAGTTTTTGCTCTAACAATAAGGTAATTATTCTGTAAAATTCATTGACTTCCTTTGAAAAATGTCGAATTGACAGGTGCATTTAGCGTAAAAAAGCGATAAAAATGAAAATTTGTTGCCTCAGAAATAGGGGTATGTGTCATGAATTTGCCCTTAAATTAATGTTGGTTGGTATAAAGGTTTTAAATCACCCTACAAGTATTAAATATATCCTATACTTAACTACTAAAGAAACCTGACACATACTGTGTGTCAATTTTTTGGTAGTAAATGAACACGATGTACACTTATCTTTCCATTGCGTAAAGTTGAACAAAGGTAGACTAAGATGCACTGAGATTATTTGAAAATATGAACTAATTTCAGACGTCAGCTATCAAAACGTCACGTAACCCCAAAAATCATTTTTCACAAGAACAAAGAAATCACGCAAAATTCATCAGAAACCGCTTTAGTGTGATTCTTTGTTATTTCATTGACATATTCTGGGCATTGAAATAAAACATGCGTGCATTGTTCAACCCAAAAGCCTATTTTCATTTTCTTAACGTCAATTTTACGTTTTCAGCCTTTTGTATGAGCTTTTTAAAAGCACTGCCACTTGATCAACATTTTTCATTTTGTATGATATTTGGAATGCATTTTGACAATGTTTCAGTGTTTTTGAACTCCGTAGTTGCTGCCTACGTCCATTTAGCGACGTCAAGCGTTAAAATTACATGCTGATATGAGTATACTGCAAAGTTTAAAATTCATACGCGATTAAAGTAAAGTGTAGCCAATTGGCACTATAACAAGGTAGATAGCACATACTAAAAGGCGACAAACGTTGACAAAGAAAAAAACGGTTACTATCCATAGTTTACGTTGTTTCTTAATTGACGTTAAATTCGGTTTATTCCGCTTTTACCCTTTAACGTGACGCGAAACACAAGTTCTGATTTTTGGAAATGCATTCTCTTACAATGATTGGTTGACTCCAAGTCATTTCAGTTTCTAAAAATTGCTTAAACAAAGGAAAAAAACTTCCGTTGAAATAACGTCAAAAGCACAAATTAAAACCTCCATATCATACGTCACAGCGAGAAATTGCAAATTTTTAAAATGCACTTTTGTCTGTACTGGTATTGGCCTTGCATACATGTAAAGAGTTTTCAAAAAAATCTCTAGACAAACACTACCGAGGCAAAAGTGATAAAAACGGTATTTTTGACGTCGTGACGTCATCTTCTATCGTTGATAAATATATCTTCTTCGAAGAATACTTTCTAATGTCTTTTTATTAAAATAAGTATAAAAGCTTAGGTCTATAATTTGTTACTTACGAGTTCGAAGCAAGTAAAAAGTGTCAGGTTTCTTTAGTAGTTCAGTATATATTAAAAAAAAGTATCTTTAAAAACATGTATCAAATGTGTCCCCGGTTGCCTAGCAACAGTAAAATATAGACTTATAAATAGTCCATTTTCCTCAATGTCTGGTTGCATGACAACCATGATTAACTTGTACATGTTAATGGTCATATTTTATATGTAACCTTGAGAGCACTTAAACTACAACAGATTAAGGGACAACCTAGGCTCATATACATGATAATAATTAAATGCCAGACTGTGTTTCTTTAGCATGAGTTTTTTTTTGTATAAGGAAAATCTGGACAGGTTAGCTTAAGGATCACTTTTACGTTGCTAAGCAACAAGCGACCTCACTTTTCACCGCAGATTTGGATATGCTGCTGTATTTCCAACAAGTTATGCCACCTAATGATTATATTTGCGATGTTTTAATGGTACGAAATGGTGTATTATAAGGAAATTCTCTTTATTTATTTATTAGATGACCCTCGTACATCTGTAAGACAATCATTACAAAGCAACCAGCTTTCTCTTCCTCTTCAAGATGATTGCAAAACTAGAGAGAACACAAAGTAAAGCATAACAAAACAAAGAAAAACACAGAACTCCCACAAACAATGGGAAGTACATTAAACAATACATCAACAACAAGAGAACCACCGCCTTAGAACGGTCAGTAGCCCAAGCCACCAGGTGGCTAAAATGCATTTTATTAGAGCTAAATCTTCGCCCTTGACTCTGTTGTTGTTAAAACGCAAAATTGATTAGGTCGCATGGAGGCTTCCTAACTAATACAATATATCATCACAGAGAAGCAATCGAATCAAATTAACACACTATGGCAACAAAGAAAGGGGCTCATGACTAACAGATAGTCAGAGCTGAAGAAAACCTCAAGATGGGCTACGATGGGCCCAGCCAACGACACGCATTAAAGGAAACAGCCAACGGATTAAAGCTTTATGTCTGGGTCGTCATTAAGTCTGAGACCTGACCCACCGACTTGCAATTAAAGAGGAAAACCATAGTTATCAACCGTGATTGGGTTCACAACCAGGCATGCAGACTGTCGCATGATATCCATGTTTTATTCCACTCTTTTATAACCTTTAATAATCGATCACTTAAATTTGGCTTTCCAACAATTCTTTTAAATTGATAAACTAAATCTCCAGAAATACAGGTTCTGATATGCCTTGCTGCAGAAGAGTCTTTAAGCAAATATTGTATACTCGGGAAAACAATTCAAGGATATTAAAATTCTTTTGACTTCATAGCATTTCAGAAAATAATTTTCAAACAAGAAATTTTGTACCTGATTGAACTACCAACTATGCAGTTCAGCAAAATGCAAAATGAAACTTACTGGCCATTGGTTACAATACAGAACCATGACAAATGTACCATCCGTTTCCACCCAAAGTTCACAAGCAATAAATTTAGCGCTTATAATTTTTGCTGCAACCTTTACCTGGTCATTGCATATGTTCTAATTCAGACCAAAGACAAGTGTTTACACCCATTTATCAGTCATTTCCCTTTATAATGGGACAACTTCTTCAACCAAAATGCACAGATATAGCATACCCGAGCCAATATGACAACAAATTTGCGGTAAAACTCTGACAGCAACTACACGATAAGGTGCCATACTTTTGAGGGAGAGCCAGAAATGGTTTTTGAGCCAGTCATTATGGATTACAAACGATAAGAATGGGCTTCAATCATTTTTGAACGTTTGTGACTTTTCAGTACAGAGGGTTGCCCAATTTGGATGTGAACTGTACTTAAACTATTGAACCGTGACCATAATCAAGCATCCATTTTGATTTCAGATATCTGGAACTATGAAATGCATACATAATTAGTTTAGTTTTTTATCGTATACAGTGTTAGTGATGGAACTAAATATAAATATCCTTCAATTTTTTTTCAGACTATATTTAACAATCAACTCAAAGCAGTGGAGGAGAGATGCTCGATCGTGATCCATTGACCTCATACTTGAGAGAAAAATGCAGGTAAATGCTACAATTAATGGTAATTTGCTACTCGATCGGGCTCCATTTTATCATTTATATAGTTTTTTGTTTGTTTTGTTGCTTTACGTCCCAAGTCAACAGCTATGGTCATTGCGGGATGGTCAGTTCACCTAACCACACTTTTTCCTGGGCAGGCTTGAACAAGCGGTTAACCAGTAATTCGTGCACAAACTTTCGCTTGTAACTGACAACAACCCTTCTTGAATGAATCAGCGGAAGGAGGAGAATGACCGTAGAAATCATTTCATGATCAATCTCCACGAAAGTAAGGGACCGGACCGGGATCAAACTCGCGACCCCTGGATCTGCAGTCAGACACGCATCTGTAGCCAGACACGTTACCGACTGCGCTACGCGGCCCGGCATCATTCATATAGTGTTCAGAGAAAGTGAAAATTATGTATCACAGCTGTTAACGGATTTTCACCGAATTTCAACAGTCTAAAGATGAATACATTTCCAACTTTTGACCGTTTAGATTTTTTGCGGCGGCTTCGCCGACGCTCTATTATCATTTTGAACCTAAATTTTATGTAAATTTTCGCCAATCAGAAGTATTCTTAAATTGTAATATTCATCACGCCAGCTAGAAAACAATGCCCTCATTGGTTAATACTCAGACTGACCACGCGATCTTATTATAGATGCAATTTAACTTGAAAATGTCCGTGTAAATGGCCGAGAACCAGTCTGTGCACTAGTCCTAACAATGAACATTGATCTTGAATATAGGTCAACTCCCGCTGTACAGCATTTCTAATTTGCTTTACTACCATTCTTTGCATGCCTTGCTTAATTGCACATAGTAAATAAGTGCAATATAAGATAACTCACTAAATCCTAAAGGACTTTAACAGCATTATATAAAGCAAATCTTTGTATTTTTTATTCAAGCCATTATGGTTTCCCCGTATCAAATGCGTTACACGATTATAGTCTGTTTCATAAATTTCGACAATATGCAGTGATTTTTTTACCTGCGCGTCCTGGGTCTCAGACGCATGCTTCTCACAAAGGACGCATGATTTTAAACCATGAGAGTCCCACAGGGTGCATTAAAATTGTGGCGAAAAGTCTGCATTTAGTATTTGCAACTTTCGTTTTTAGTGTTTTGTTTTTTAACTTGCGCACCGTGTCTTGAATAATATTGGTAAAAATCGGTACTGAAAAACTCCCCAACAGTATAGCGATCATTACTTCCCTTGGGAACACGTGTTTTCAGATATGACCCGCTGTAGGGGAGTTTACCGGTAAAAGCCAGTACCGGACTACTGGTAAAAACCAGTGCCGATAAACCAGTACTGATCCAATACTACCAACCCGAAATGAAACATTTGTATAATGCGTTTTACCCGCAAGTTTAAACACCCTGCTTCGAGCAAATACCAATAGAATGGTAAAAGTATTACTGCAGGCTCATGAAGTACGGAGACTGTACTGTGCACAGATGATAAAAGAAAAATTAATATGGTATGTCCAAAGGCTCAAATGCAGTAACTTCCAGCACTACACTTGTAGGCATGCAGAGTTAGATGAACACGGGCTAATGACCTGGGCTCTAAAAAATATATGAAAACTGCGAGACAAAAGTCTGACTCTTGGCAAAAGATGACAATATGATTAAATTAAGGAAATATACTGTCTGGAACTGAAATTTTTATTAATAAGAAAGTCAGGTAGGTTTTTATATCTTTATTATTTTACTTGACAAAGTAAATTAAGTTTGATCTTTATTATAGTATAAATAAGTATGCCAGTGTTTTGCTTCCCAAATTGGCTTCTATGAATGGCCGGATTCCTATGGTTACACAAAATTTATAATTTAAAGTGGACCCCGTATGAGATGCAGAACTTCGAGTTTGGGATGCAAAGAATTTTGGCCCAGTGAGTCCCGGGACTCATAGAAACAAATTTGTAAAAAGATCACTGATAGGTCTAGTCTATTTCTAAAACAAATATAACCAGTGTATTTAATGCATTACATTATATACAAGGGCGTAAAATTCATCGCGAATTAGAGAGTAATCTCGGGGTTCAGGCGAGTAAATACGTGCAAAGCTTGCTCTGACCGGCAAATGCATGTTCTAGAACGACAGTGTAGCTATCGGCAGAGTCTCTCTTTAATCAGACAACATGATGCGTTATAAATAGACAGCAAAAAACCCACGTTATAATGTCTATTAATAGCGCTTAACAAGATACATCTTTGTGAAAAAAGATGTATCTTAAAAAAAGAGGTTATAATGGGGATGGATATTTAATGTAAATAATGGCACATAATTTCCTGCAATTTGAATGTGCCCGCAACCCACAATCCTACACTTAGACTCAGATCAACCTCCGCAGCTGTACATGTATCAGCGTATTTTGCTATTTCCTTTAGGAAGATGACAAGCACAAGCTCTAGTATCTTTAACTACATGTATGTCAGACGAACATGTATCATATAATGCTAACTTCCCGGGGGTAACTTGCAAACAGCCAGCACCAAATCTCTGGCCACTATGGGCCTGCCAGCAAAACGCTTTTCAGGTGGTGTTTTTCTGGCGGGCCGAGAGTAGCCGGATTTTACGTGCTTACTGGGAGCTAGTCGATCAGTTTTTGAGTCTACATGTATTTATTCCCCGACCCCGGCTATGGCGAGGTGCCAGAGGAAATAAAAAGGTTATAGGAGTTAGTCCCACACAAAAGCGATTTGGTATATCAGCATTCTTCTGTAAATAGAGACATTCATAATATGTAAATAGAGTGGTGAAAGTGTAAACCATTTAAGACTTGAAAACTACTCCAAGTTGAGATCTGAGACGGGCAGAATCTAGCCTATGTGACAACAACAATATGGCATGTTTTTTCCGGGTTTTCAGTTTGTTTCAGTACATACATTTTTCGTCAAAATCTCCCGTTTTCTTAAAAACATTAGGACTAATAACATTGTTCCCTAGCCTTTGGTGGTGAAGTGGAACGATTCAGATGAATATCGCTCAGCGAAAAGAGCACCAAGCAAAAGAGAGACCAGAAACATAGCACAACTTCCAAATTCGCTGGTTTTAGACGGAACATCCTTTTCCAGCATTCAAAGACAGGGAGTATAAGGGGATTTCGTCACTTAGTTGTGTTAAAATTGTAAGTATTTGAGAGCCGCCGAATATCTTTTTTGAAGATATTTCTTGTTACAACTGTCTAAAACACAAGAAGGCCCGAGGGCTCTGGATCACTCACCTGAGTCAAGGCACATAAGTAGATGACGTATTGTCGTGTGGCTATGAAGAAATGATATAATTTAAGGATTTTTCTATTTTTAGCTCTGGTAGCCATGTTGTTCAGCTAAGTTAAACCTTCTGATCAATTTTGGTAGAGGGTAACATGAGGACCATTTCTGTGAAATTATTTTGATTTTGGACCAGTGGGTCAGGAGATTTCATTTGAAAATATTTCTTATCTATAGCTCTGCCATTCCCTATTCAGCGGAGCAAAACCATTAGAGCAATTCTGGTAGAAGGCATCGTGAGGGTCATTTCTGTGAAATTATTTTTTAATTTGAACTAGTGGTTCAATGGAAGATGTAATTTAAAGACATTTCTCATCTAGAGCTATGGCAGCCCCTCTGTTTGGTAAAGCGGGACCATTTGTGTAATTTTGGTAGAAGGCATCATGAGGAATTATTCTTAGAAATTATTTTGAATTTGGACCAGTGGTTCAGCAGGATATGCCGTTTAAAGATATTTCTTATCTGAAGCTCTGGCGGCTCTTTTGTTCTGCAGAGCAGCAACATTTATGTAATTTTGGTAAAGGGCATTATGAGGAACAATTCTGTGAAATTATTTTGAATTTGGACCAGTGACCAGGAGATGTCGTTTAAATTTGTTTCTTATCCGGAACTCTGGTGGCCTTTTTTTCAGCGGAGCAGAACTATTTGTGCAATTATGGTAAAGGGTATTATGAGGAACGATTCTGAGAAATTATTTTAATTTTTAGCTCAATATTTCAGGAGTTGATGTCTTGAGAAAGATTTCTTATTTGGAGCTTTGGCTGCCCTTTTGTTCAGCGAAGTGGAAACATTTGTGCAATTTTGTAGATGGTATCATGAGGTACAATTTATGTGAAATTATTTTGAATTTGGACCAGTGGTTCAGGAGGAGATGTATTTTAAAGATATTTCTTATCTGGAGCTCTTGTTGCCCTTTTATTCATAGGAGCGGAACCATTTGTGCAAATTTAGTAGAGGGTATCACGAGAAACAATTCTGTGAAATTATTTTGATTTGGACCAGTAGTTCAGGAGGAGATGTCTTTAAAAGATATTTCTTATCTGGAGCTTTTGCTGCCCTTTTGTTCAGCAGAGCAGAACCTTTTGTGCAATTTGGTAGAGGGTATTATGAGAAACAATTCTGTAAAATTGTTTTGAATTTGGACCAGTGGTCCAAGAGGAGATGTATTGTAAAGATATTTCCTATCTGGAGCTCTGTTGCCCCTTTTGTTCAGCGGAGCAGAACCATTGTGCAATTTTGGCACAGGTGTTATGAATAACAATTCTGTGAAATCATTTTGAATTTGGATCAGTGGTTAAGGAGGAGATGTATTTCCAAGATATTTCTATCTGGAGCTCTGGCGACCCTTTCATTCAGCGGAGCATAACCATTTGTGCAATTTTGGTAGAGGGTATCAAGAGAATCAATTCTGTGAAATTATTTTGAATTGGACCAGTAGTTCAGTAGATTTCATTTAAAATATTACTTATCTGGAGCTCTGGCGGCCCTTTTGTTCAGCGGAGTGGAACCATTTGTGCAATTTTGGTAGAGGGTATCAAGAGAAACGATTCTGTGAAACTATTTTGATTAGGACCAGTAGTTCAGGAGAAGATGTCTTTAAAAGATATTTTTTACCTGGAGCTTTGGCTGGCCTTTTGTACAGCAGAGCAGAACCATTTGTGCAATTTTGGTAGAGGATAATATGAGGGACATTTATGTGAAATTATTTTGAATTTGGACCAGTGGTTCAGAAGAAGATGTATTTTAAAGATATTTTTTATCTGGAGCTTTGGCGGCCCTTTTGTTCAGCAGGGCGGAACAATTTGTGCAATGTTTGGTAGAGGGTATTTTGAGGAACAATTCTGTGAAATTATTTTGAGTTTGGACCAATGGTTCAGGAGATGTCATTTAAAATATTTGTTATCTGGAGCTCTGGTGGCCCCTTTGTTCAGCTGAGAAGAACCATTTGTACAATTTTGGTAGAGGGTATCAAGAGAAACAATTCTGTGAAATTATTTTGATTTGGACCAGTAGTTCAGGAGGAGATGTCTTCAAAAGATATTTCTTACCTGGAGCTTTGGCTGCCCTTTTATTCAGCGGAGCAGAACTATTTGTTCAATTTTGGTAGAGGGTATTATGAGGTACAATTTTGTAAAATTATTTTGAATTTGGATCAGTGGTTCAGGAGATGTATTTTAAAGATATTTCTTTTCTGGAGCTCTGGCGGCCCTTTTGTTCAGCGGAGTGGAACCATTTGTGCAATTTTGGTAGAGGGTATTAAGAGGTACAATTCTTTGAGATTATTTTGAATTTCGACCAGTGGTTCAGGAGGAGATGTATTTTAAAGATATTTCCTATCTAGAGCTCTGGCAGCCGTTTTGTTCAGCGGAGCTGAACCATTTGTTCAATTTTGGTAGAGGGTAACAAGAGAAACAATTCTGTGAAATTATTTTGATTTGGACCAGTAGTTCAGGAGGAGATGACATTTAAAATAATTCTTATCTGGCAGCCCTCCTAATCGGTAGAGCAGAACCATTTGTGCAATTTTGAAAAAAAGGCATTATGGGGGACCATTCATGTGAAGTTATATGAAATTTGGACCAGTGGTTTAGGAGGAGATGTCTTTTAAAGAAAAGTTTACGGACAGACGGACAGACGCACGGCCGACGATGGGCCACAGACGAAAACCCATCACAATAGCTCACCTTGAGCCTTCGGCTCGGGTGAGCTCAAAAGTTATCAAGGTTTAGAATCAGGCTCTATTCTGGTAGTCTGTGATTCCCAATTGAAAACTTGAGAAAGTTAAGAAGCCCGATCGGAAAACAGTGATTGCTGTTTTGGAACATATGAAAAAATGTTTGATTCGGAATTGGATACATTCGAAGAGGACCCAGAGAGTTGCAATTTAGAAAAAAGTGGCAGGAAAGAAGTAGAATATTAGACTATAGCCAGAGTTAGAGTAATGAATCAGGAGTGTGAAAACGTATATTGCACTAATTTTAAGTCTTGCAAAAGATGTTAAATTATTGGGTAACCATAGCTACCCCATGCTAGACTATTGACTGCAATACTTCTTAGAAATTGAAAGAAAAGTTGTTTTTGGCCAGATAAGTCATATTTCTTACAATCTGCATATTGTCTTAATAGCACTTAATCCATTATGGCAACGAACAGTATAAGTTGAAAATTGTTTACTCTTCTATTACTGTTATATACATTACTTACTATAAAATGTGTTACTGTTCATTACAAGACCATGGATTCTCAAACGACATATGAAGAGAGAGTTTTGTAGACTATGTTTAATAATAGGTGGCAAAATAAATGCATGTACAGATTATTTGGAAATTGGGTAATTACCATGCAACAGCCAATTGTTAATAAGTAATAGGAACTCCTTTTATAGTGCTATTGTCATTTTCCGTGTTCTTACATATCATTAAAAATTATCATCCGTATCTTTTAGTTGAATTCAGCTTGGTAGCATAATTATTATAATTAGTTTAGACATCTGGTATTCTGTTATATTCGTGACTTTCTTTATAAATAACATTATAGTGCAATGCTAGGACTATATGAGACCAAACCGATACAGTGTAAAATTGACTTGCATCTATGTGCTCAGTAATCACAAAATATGTAATATTGTCTTTTTAATCCTAACATTTTACTGAGATTAAACTTCAAACGAAGAATGGACGCTTTAAATGGAACAAAATCTGAATATATTGAGCGCACAAAATGCCTTTAAAGATATCTTAGCAAATCGAGTAAACAGCCTTTTTGTTACTTTTTATTTTTCATATTCAAATTATCATCTTAAAGGCTTAAACGGTTGCTTTTATCTCTGTGCCACTAAACGATATGCATGTAATGCCATTAACAATGCATTTTGCTTCAAGCTGTCAACATCTCAATTCAGATGTGACATATAAAGCATAAAATGAACTAGAAACATCAATCCCCCATTGTGTAAGCTATCAAATATTTACATAGACTATCAGCAATAGATTACAACAACTGTGTGTATAACAACATGCAAAAAAGCTAACTGACCATTCTAAACTAGAAGAGCAAATCAAGACGTGAAACATTATAAATACGTTCATCATTGCCATATAAAGGGAGAATACTACTTTTATCATTGATGTAGCTGGTTCTACAAAGTTGTGAAGCGATAAAACAGGAGAGTTTTTAGTATAAATTTCCATTTTAAATTAATCAGTTGGAAAGGCCCCCTTGCATTATTAGTAGTGTAGACATTTTTAAATGATTGGACTTCATTGATAAGGACCTTGGGCTAACCTTTTTTTAGTAAAGGGCTTATAGGTGGTTCTGTTGTTGTTGACTTTTTGTTTATTGTTACTCCCATTGTGGGAGTCTGTAATTGTTCTATGTTTAGTTGTACTTTCTTTTATGTCAATTTTAGTTTTGCAATCATCTTGATGGCAAAGAGAGAGCTGGTTGCATTGCTTAGTGTGTCTTCCTGGTGCCTCGTGATGGTTGAGTGGCTCTTCCTCGCGGTACTATGGGTTTTATCTGCGGTTTGTGATTGTGGTAAACCCTGATCATACTCACTATTTTTGATTGATCATATGTACTGGAATATCCGGAAGTATTTGTAGCAGTTTGCTTTTTGCCATAGAGCTTACTAGCATCTGGGATATGATCTGCTTTAATACTATTTTCATTCTACAGCGAACCTTTAAATAATTAAACCAACAATGAGTGCATATAGCAACTGCTACTCGCACATTAGAACTAAATAAAAATCATAAAATATGTACCAATAAATATTTCATTATTATATAAGCACAGAATCTTGACACATATCACAATTTTCCATATATAAAATTTGCTGTCAAATTTACCATTTGTATTCTATGTGACGTTGTCAATATCTTGTCTCCGATATCTAAAAGCAAATCACAGAATTTGTTCTCTCTTTCAATTGTCATACTTTCCTAACATTACATCTAAGTCTATCATTAGTGACAATGGTCATTATTAACATAGTGCATTTTCTATTGTGTTTCTATATAAAGCTTGCTAGAAAACGTTATATTATTTAAGTCTTATAAGTAAAAATGGTATCGATAATAACAGTTGAACAGATTCCTTTGATATTATCACACCATTTGAAATCACAATAGTGTTTCCCCTATTTTCACAGGAATATTTAATAAACCATTTACTTTTAAGGTGATTAGCAAATCATTAGCAGTACAAATTTGATAATTATCTGTTTCATGATTAATTGAACAACAAAAGCCACGTCAGAAACTGAAATCATAAAAGGAAACTAAAAAGAGAACAAGGTTACCATCTGAGTTTTGATATACACAAATATATGTTGGCAAACAATTTGCATTGGAAACGTTCTCTTAAAACAATGACTTATTTCAAACACACATAATGTCTGAATCTATATTAGCTGTTTGTTGAGTCTTAGTGTATACTGAAATGTAATGTTACCTTTACAATTTTTTCCTCCTACATTTGTAAACGTTTGATACTGTCTGGATTGCAATCGAATGTTTTTCAAACAGTGAGTATGAGTAGAGAATGCCACTCAACTGAGCACGAAGTTTCAAATGCTCATAAACACTAAAATACCGACAAATAAAGAAGTTTCTTGCTTTAAATCTCCCAGATGTTGTATTTATCATGCTGATAAATGTTAAATTGCCAATGATTGTTGGCATCTTAATATTTATGCGCCGAATAAATTTCGTGCTCAGCTGACTTGAGTATGAAAACAGTGGACATGTAACTTGTTTTTTTTTCATGTAACTGCACACAAACCATTCACCTTTTCGAAAACCACGCCCAGTCGAACCCTTTGTCTATAATTGTCGTATGCTGATAACGCTTCAAAACAGCTTGGACCAGGAACAGACACGTCAAAATTTCGGGAATGATCTGGATCCAAACTGTTTGACACTCTCATGATATTTATGAAAGAATTTTCGAAAAAAAAAATGATTAAAAAATGGAGACTTCCAACATTATAAAAAAATTACCCTGACATTCAAAGAGTTTTGAAACGAGTATGCATCCATCGGCAAACTGCACGGTAAACCTCTAATTAAAGGTGGGAGACTAAATATTTGCCATTTTGTTTGTGGGATTATGGATTCAGTTATGCATATGAAAGTTTATGCCAGAGAATATTACTCTTGTAGCACGTTTCCAGAAATTCAATATCATATTTGGACCTGGACACGAAAAACCTGTCTTCGGGGTTTCCAACAAAGTGAGACTCAAACCAATCTCCTCAGCTACAGAGAGTAGCTAGGAAAATGAAATTTCGCTTGTAGCAATTTTAGATATGATTCATTCGGAAAAGTAAAAAACAAATGCGCTGATCAGTCTGCGCGGATGCGCAGGCTGGTCTGCGCCTCTGTTGTTTGCAAACCCCAAAGAAGACAGATTTTCTCGCGTCGAGGCCCATTTACATGTAATAGGAGTATTAAAGTAGGTCTCAGCTTTCTTTACTTGAAATTGCATGACTTTTAAAGCATCTGCGTTCACAAATGTCAGGGACTCGACGCACAATTGTTTTTATGTCTGATGTCAAATGGCCAAAATGTTACATATCAAATCAAATGGAGTCACGAAAGCAACAGCATATTCGGAAACTTGTCATAAATGTCTTGAAGATAATGACTAAGGCATGGTGCATGGATTTGGATAGATCAACACTAAACAGTAGGAAATGCTTCACTTACCCTGCAAATTATCTTCTCATAAATGTAAATGTCATAATCCTAGGAATAAACTTAAACTGGTTGTCGACAATGACATTTTAACCACTGTTTTTAGCTATCATTTTGAGACTTTATGTATGAACATTTTGTTTACAAAAGAAAGCATAATTATAGCAAAATGAGCCAAATACATAATTAGGTAAATAATTTGACATAAAGGAAACAAACTATTGCATGCCTAATTTAATGTTTGTTGTTTCTTTTTTTTGGTCTAAATTCTTTCTGGAAACTATTATTATGTGTCAAAACAATGGTGGTGATTCGGTTTAATTGCAATTAAATGGTCCAACTGCTTTAGGTTCATTGCCATTAAAATATTGTTGAGTTAGCCATCTCTTAAACACACTGTCCCATTAAAAGCAACGCCATTAAAAATAATTTTGTTGAGTATATTATCATTAAACTATCTGCCCCATTAAATTCATTACTATTGAAATATAACCTGTTAAAACAACTTCCATTAAACCAGTTGCACCATAAGATTTATTAAAAACTACTGTATACCTCTTAAATCATCAATCATTAAATTAACCGCGCCATTACATTCAAGGTCATTCATTGATTCAAGGTAATTGTTCATTAATGGGGCTTAAAATTTAAGATCGTTAAGTGTTTTAATAAAGTATACCATTAATTTAAGTCCCATTAAAGGTGCATTAGAACAGCTTCTCACAAGAGTTGACAGGTATTTAATGGACTTTAAAAGTTGAAAATCAATTGGACCAGAATTTAGGGTTATTTTTTTTATGGCATGCAACCCCTAATATCCTTACATTTTCATGGCTTAACATTCCTATTAAGATATACCTACAAAAATAATGGGAATAAATTATGGGTTTAGTCACTTTAATAGTGTTTTAATGATAATTAAATGCATATTTAATGGTATGTGCTTGCAATAGTGACACATGTAGATGCTGAAAGACCTTTAAATGGATAACAATTGTTTTTACCATTCCTTTCATAAATTGCTTCACAATGTTTATAAAATGATTTGTACTCGTAGTGGGCTACGCTGGTTGTGTTTTTTTACACATTTTACACAAGACAGTAATAACAATTGCATGATAAATCCAATTAAATAGCATGGGTTCCTACATGTATGAAAATCTTATATCCAATCAGCCTGGGGATCTGCCCAGACCAATCAAATTCTTCGCTGGTCACATGAGCCGAATAAACCATGCACTCCAGCTATGCACTGACATTCTTCAAGCTCATCTCAACTAAGCATGAAATAAATTGCTTATATTTTTTGTATCTTGCATTTGAACGCTCAGATATTTTTGACCTATTTATATTATTCGTTTAAATGCCAACAATTGTTGAACTGTTTATTATATAAATAAAAAAGTAATTTACATGCTCAGTTAAGTTTAGCACGAAAAAAGATTTATGATCTCAAAACTTAACTGTGTTGAAGTCAGTGCTGGCACTAGTTTTCGATCGAAGATATTTTATGTCATGTAGTTTTATCTATAACGTTGATATATGAGTAAATACAGCTTAATACTTGTAGGAAGACTGTTTATACAAGTCCTCAAAAGAACTGTCCAGTGATGCTTATATCATTTTAGTAGTTTACCTGCATATAACTATAATGTGAATATTTAGTTTAACAAGTTCTAGCTCCTTCAAGCCGACTTTATCAATTGAACCGGTCCATTTCTGTGTAAGGTTGATACATGTTTCAATTTAAATTTTACTATCACATTACGTCGCGTCCTGGAGCGAAATAACGCCATGCATTAAAATCGATAAACCACTAGTGGTTTACAGATTTTTTTCGGAAACGTTATGACGTCCATGTTGCATAAATATTGACAGAATTGTAACGTTTTACGGCAGAAATGAAATTTCAAAGTAATCTTAATGGCATATGATAAATAAAATCTAACATTCGTGCTTTTGCATTATTGAATCTATTAAACTCGTTGCGAACACGAGATAAAATGTTCCACAAGCCTCGTATTTTAGATCTTTTCCCCAACTCGTTTAACAAATTCAATAAAGCATGAGCACTTACATAGAATCCTCTATATAGAACATTACGTAAGAAAACAGTGGACATCTTGATAAAAATATCGCATTCAGGTATCTTCCTCTTGCTACGTAGGGTGTTACGATTTGAGCTGTGACATGAGATTTCCAACAATGTGGCATTTTGACATGAATAGACTCAGACGAGCCTGTGCAGCCTCTTGTTAAGCTTAGAAACTCCAAAAGATGTTTGGTCAGTAGCTTAACACTCATTGAATATTCAAGCGACAAGCAAAGACTCTGATCAGGCGCAGGCTGGTCTGAGCCTTTGCTGGTCGCACATATCACAATGTTGGAAATCTGATGTCGCCGCTCATATGTGATTGTTATAATTCCCAGTATTCGCTTGCTGGACTTTGCTTGATTTTTTTGTTGTTCGATTTGATTGTTTACGTCCCAGTAAACAAGGTTTCAGTAATGTCCTGGATTAAGAGGATCTGAATCCTGCTCAAGGGCACAACGCAGTGCAAAAGACTTTTCTTTAGACATTCAGTTTTAGTCACCGCAAATTACATACACATATGGGTATAATGCATACATAACAATCATCACAAAGGTGGAAGAGAAAGCGAAGGTGCATGCTGGAGGATGGGTCTGTCCATTTGAAATTGGTATTAATCAGGAAGACGAGACCTTGTATTTGCACAGTCTCGTCAGTGCATTCACTGCACGCATACTCATAAATGAAAAAAGATGAGATACCATCCTAGATAACACAGGCGTTAACCATTACGTTAAAATGCATTCATTTAATACAGAGAAATGGAATTTCTCCCACACCAGGTCAGGAGTTCCGTTGTGTTTATTCATGTGAGAAAATTCTATCTCACATACCCTTACCAGCCCATGGGAAAGATAAAAAAAAACGATCATCCGCACGCTGGCAGCACGCCAATCCGAGGCGTCATTGTAATGTAACAAGAAATGTCACAGTCACGTGACGAATGCCCCAAAAGGAATTGGTCTAGCATAAGACACATTCGAGGAAAGTTAGCTGTAATATAGGAGATATGCTCCAGACACGAAAAACCAAGAAATGAGGCCAGAAGTCAATGTCAAGGTAAAAGTGACCCAAAATGGTATGCACCATTCCGCCATCCCAAGAAGATTCAACACACCAAATTTGGGATTCCTACATCAAATAATATAGGAGATATGCTCCTGACACGATTATTCTAGAAACTAGGTTATAGGTCAAGATCACAGTGACCTAAAAATGGTATGTGACAAATCAGCATCCAAAGATGTATCCATACAGAAAATTTGGGATTCCCATCTCAAATAATATAAAAGATATGTTCTGGACACAATTATTCTACAAACAAGGTCAGAGGTCATAGTGACCCAAAAATGGTATATGACACTCCGCCATCAAAAGTTGCATCCACACACCAAATTTGGGATTCTTACCTTTAATAATATAAGATATGCTCCAAACACGATTTTTCTAAAAACTAGGTCCGAGGTCAAGGTCACAGAGACCCATAAAATGGTACAAGACACTCCGTCATCCCAAGATGCATTCATACACCAGAATTGGGATTCCTATCTCAAATAATATGAGAGATAAGCTCCTGACACAATTATCATTAAAACTAGGTCAGAGGTCAAGGTCACAGTGACCCGAAAATGGTAAGTGACACTTTCCCATCCCAAGATGCATATACACACCAAATTTTTAATTCCTACCTCAGAGAATATCAGAGATATGCTCCGAACACAATAATTCTTTAAACTAGGTCAGAGGTCAAGGTCACAGTGACCAAAATGGTATGTGACACTATTTCATCTCAAGATACATTTAAACAACAAATTTGGAATTCCTATCTCAAAGAAATTAGGAGATATGCACCAGACTCAATGCAGTTTTGTAGAAACTAGGTCAGAGGTCAAGTTCAAGGTCATAGTGACCCAATTGTGGTATGCGACACTCTGCCATCCCAAGATGCATTCACACACCAAATTTGAGATTCCTACCTCAAATAATATAAGAGATGTGCTCTGGACATGATTATTCTAAAAACTAGGTCATACTCGTAGGTAAAGTTCAAGGTCACAGTGACCCAATTATGGTTTGCTATACTTCCTCATCCCAAGATGAACATCACACCAAATTTGAGACTTCTAGCTCAACTAATATTAGAGATATGCTCCCAACATGATTATTCTAAAAACTAGGTCAGAGGTCAAGGTCACAGTGACCCAAAATGGTTTGTGACACTCCGCCATTCCAAGATGCATTTACACACAAAATTTGGAATTCCTATCGCAAAGAATATAGGAGATATGCGCCAGACTCAATGCAGTTTCTAGAAACTAGGTCAGAGGTCAAGTTCAAGGTCACAGTGACCCAATTATGGTATGGGACACTTCATCATCCCAAGATGCATCTACACACCAAATTTGAGATTCCTACCTCAAATAGTATAAGAGATATGCTAAGAATAAAATTATTCTAAAATCTAGGTCAGAGGTAAATGTCAAGGTCACAGGGACCTGAAAATGGTATGTGACACTCCGCTATCCAATGATGCATTCACACACCAAATTTGGAATTCCTACCTCAAAAAATATAAGAGATATGTTCCGCAAACAATAATTCTTAAAACTAGGTCAGAGGTCAAGGTCAAGGTCACAGTGACCCGAAAATGATATATGACACTCTGTCATCCTAATATGCATTTACACACCAAATTTGGAATTCCTATCTCAAAGAATATATGAATATGCACCAGAATCAATGCTGTTTCTAGAAACTAGGTCAGAGGTCAAGGTCACAGTGACCCAATTATGGTATGCGACACTTCCTTATCTCAAGATGCATCCACATACAAAATTTGAAATTCCTACCTCAAATAATATAAAAGATATGCTCCGGACACGATTATTCTGAAAACTAGGTCAGAGGTCAAGGTCAAGGTCATAGTGACCCAAAAATGGTACGCGAAACTCCGCCATCCCAAGATGCATCAACACACCAAATTTGGAATTCCTACCTCAAAGAATATAGGAGATATGCACCGGACACGAAGCGGGACGGACAGACGGACGGACGGACATTTTATTACTATAAAAACTTAGTCAGAGGTCAAGGTCAAGGTCACAGTGACCCGAAAATGGTACGCGACACTCCGCCATCCCAAGATGCATCCACACAACAAATTTGGAATTCCTACCTCAAAGAATATAGGAGATATGCACTGGACATGAAGCGGGACGGACGGACGGACAGTGCGATTACTATATGCCTCCCAAAGTTCCTCTTGGGGCATAAAAATGAATCCCATGTCGCATCTCAGCGTATTCAGGATTTTCTGGAAGTCTTTTCCATGTTTTTACTATATAAATGAGGTATTTAGTGGTGTGCAAGAAAACGACTCCATTATTCATGTGAGGATGGACTAGAAAAATCCGTCCCTCGTGATCACCTTTTGTCATCTTTCGGCAAGTCTCATGATGCCAATAGGCGATTCTCGGGATGGATCATTTTATCCCATCCTCACACTCGTGATGGATTCTTATTGGACACGCCTGTGTTGCCGTGGATGGTGAGGCAACTATCAATAATAAGATTGCGTGCTCGTTTTAAAGCTGATTTAATTCAGGTCATGATGACGTTGCACTTTTTAAATGATGTCGCTTATGGCGCTGAATCAACACAAAACTCGAAAATTACGTCACAATCGCTAGTTTAAAGAGTGAAATAATGAGTAAACTGATAAATAGATTACCAGGTTTGCGTCTTTTGATATCAAGTTTACCAGGCTCTGCTTCGAGAACGCATGTTGAATCGCTTTGAAAGCCTCGCGATGTCAACAAGCGCTCTCAAAGCCTTGCCTGGTAAACTTGATAACAAAACTCACTCACCTGGTATTCTCTATTTACGTAATTTTACCAATTTCAGATGGACATGCTTAAATGTTAAGGGGTGGGGTCATGGTTAAGGAGTAATAGAGAAATTACATACATGTAATTTATTTTTAAAAAGACACACACAGAAAAAGAACATCATTTTTAAATGACTGTGCCACCAGTCAATAACATAAAGTTTAGATGGTGACTATATATTTGCTGACTCGACTCTTTTCAACAAAAACAAAGTTGAATGTACGCGCAGTAAGACGTAGACAAACTGGCTGAGTGTATGTTAAGCCTGCTTGATTGGTAGAAATGGAACAATAGTTTGTTCAAGTGGACAAAACATATTCTTATAATAATGTTCGTAAAATAAGTAAATCTGTGTCTTCGTCAGGCGAATGTGTTGTTTGGCTGTTTTTTTTTTTTTTCAGAGGGAGGCCAATTTACAATTGCATATGGCCAATGCACAGGATTTCAGTTATGTTTGCACCAGCGAGCAGCGAAAGATCAGAGAAGTGTTCGGATATGCATGCAAAGACTTGCCAGAACCCACGCATGCGCATAAGAATAACTGTACATAAAGGCTCATACCAAAATCTATTTCTTTAGATTCCCTGGAAGGGTCAGCATGGAGTCACATGCACAGCTGGAGGATAACGTACAATATGCTTTAAGTTATAAACACAAATACATGTACAGAAAAATACAGGAATTCTACAGCAATTTGTTCACACTGCCATCAAACATGGAATTAACACACAAGGAAGATTAAAGAATATTTGTGACTGTGACATTCGTTTTTCGTTCAAATGAGGTTTATAAGTCAAGCGAGCGGTATCGTTTAAAACAATGTATGGTCTACAGACATAATAATTGCAGTAACAAAAACAACACTAACATGTTCCTTACCAACTGTTAATCAAATGGACTAACACGTGCGATTTTGAAACCTTAAGCTTAAATGATCCTGTTTCTGTGAAAGAAAGTGCGTAAGTAAGTAAGTTAGTACGTATGTAAGTAATTAAGTTAGAAAGTAAGTAAGTCTTGTTCAAGTCGCAGTTGTTCATAGACGTTGAGCATTTAAAAAGAAAGAAAGGTACCAACACTGTTTAAACATTTGCGGAGTTTAAGCAAAGAGGGTTAATGATATAGTGTAGATTTTATTTTCTTGTTTTTTGGGATCATGGGTTTCATTGTGGAACTTTGAAACTATTAGAGGGTCACTGATGACGCCAAAGTGGCAGAAACTAGCTAGTCTGGCCAAGGAAATATGCACAATCTAGTTTCAGTTCTTTTGTACAGTCTTTGCTTCTAAAGGATACCCTTTTAAGAACATATTACACCATTTAAAACAGTACTGTACTTTAACCATTGACGCGTGACTTGAATTAAACAGGCGCTATGATTTCAGATATCTGGAACTTTTAAATGTATGCACAGTGAAAAAAAGTACATGTATTGTTGAATGTTAAAATAAGATATAATTTAATATCATACAAATACTTTTCTGAGTATACATGGACTTGCCTATACCGACACACTGAGCTAGTAAGGGAACGAATCCCCCCTCTCTTGATCAACAAGTCATCTACAATAATCACAGTATGTAAACTGAAATAAACATCCTGTACCCGTTCCTCCTAGCTCTCGCCTTATAAATATGAATTACAGCAATCGTGCGTTACCAGTTGTCGGAAATCATCATGTGAGAGTTGTTGGTACAGCTGTAATTGCGAGGGCCTACCTATTAAAAATCATTTTTCCATAGATCTTAGTAAAATTTACAGTTACAACCACGTTATCATGTACACATGTGATTGCCAATTCCACTTAAACCATGCAAATTGGCATTTAAGCTCTTTTTGATACAGAACGGCTCTGATTGTGAGCAAGTCGTTTTTTAACTAAGCAAAATGCAAAGGAGGAAACCGTTAAATCATGGAATAAAACGGAATAAAATAGAAAGAATGGCTTTTCTTACCTTGTTTGAAAGTGTATTGTCTGTATCGCTAACAATATAAATCGAAACGTGTGCATGTACCTAAATACACGCATTTTTCCGACTACTGGTTACTCACGAGTGTTGTTATTCATGTTTATAAGGCAAGAGCTAGGAGGAACGGGTACAGGATGTTTATTTCAGTTTACATACTGTGATAATGCAGTTGGGACAATCCTCCATTAAAAATTATATACTTATTTTCATTTGGTGATGACACCTTTAAACACATGCGATAAAGCATTTATAACACCCTTACTCTATATTGTCCAACTGCACCAAAACTTGGATTATCAAACTTTAATTAAGAGCACCACTGTGAAGAGTTTAACATCTTCCATACAAACACAAAGGTTAAATCAGATCACACAGGTTTACTAGAGAACACATGCAATTAGGGTAATGAAGAAGCAGAGGAAGGGAACCAGAGGAAGGGAACCATCACTGGAGAGCAATAAGAACCAATGAATTACCTTAATTGAGAATAAGCATTTGCTACTTGCTAATTTAAAAGTAAGTCTGATTTTTTTCTAAATCTCATTTTTTTTTCAGGATTTATCTAACATCCATTATTAACACAATGTACTATTCTATAAATTAAAGTGGAAGAGTTTAGGCCAGAATTTTTTATGTTTTTTTTCAGATTTAGGGTCAAGGGGATGAAAAAAACAAATAAAAAGCTCTAAAAATGACCAGATAACCGGTCATTTTCAGAGCTTTTTTCATATCTCCAGAAAAAACAGTCAAACTAGTAAGGTAAACCAACAGTCTGTATTAAAACTTTAAATATTTTATCATTTTCCTAAACAATCTTGACAGGACAATCACTTTTAACAGTGTCACTCTCAAAAATACACGGACATAACCTTAAAAATATATTTTTTATTCAACTAAACAAATAATATTTAGAGTTGGCAGATACAATGAAAAAAAAATGAAATAGTTTTTTTCATACTTTCCGGAAAATTACAGTAGGAGGGTTTGTAAATCAACTGATAAAAAAATTCTGGCCTTACCTTAAAAACTTTGGGGTGTATGGGCTAAGTCTTTTTAGATAAATGTTCTCACATTATGAGACTGCTGATTACCTTTGTTAAACTTGCAAAAATCTCTTAACTTTTTTTATTTATTATTCTCAAAAGGTGTTATTCACTGTTCGCAGGGTACAATCACAACGTCTTACTGGTATTCCTTAAATCTGATTCAATCTGAATAGTTTTACTGTATGTAATACATGGAACACAGGATCTCTGGCTGGATTTGCCAGTATAACATACACATCTATTTGGGTCTGTGTTAAATCTGTTCTCTGGCTGCAACTAAATACAGATACAAATATATAAAATCACACAATCAAAAAATTTATTTGACAAATATTTGCAATTACCATTGTAAACTAAACCTTAAAAAGGAAACGAAAAAGTCATAAGTATCTAAAACAAAATAAAACTTAATTGTTTTTCTATAAGTATTCCAAAAGGTGTTATCCATTGCACGCAGGGAGACAATCACAATGTTCCTTAAATCTGATTTAATCTGAATAGTTTTACTGTATGCAAAACAAGGAACGCAGGATCTTCGGCTGGACTTGCCAGTATAACATGTTTTATATCTGTTCTCTGGCTGCAACTGACCACAGATAAATAATATAAGGAATTAACCAAAATAAGAATGTGAAAAATATTTGCAATTACCATTGCAAACTAAATATTAAAAGGGAAGTGAAACAATCACACACACAGTCATAATGCTTGAAATGCCACACCAAAACACCATGTTCTATTCTTCTAAGAAAAATGGAACAATACAAGATAATTGCAAGAATATTGGCGAACATTTTCTCGACTTGGGATATTTCAGGATGCAATCCTTTCTAGAGTCGTTATATCTACCAAAGAGGGACATCATTTATCAATATCATTGTGATAATCATTTATTATATAGAGGATATTCAAATATTTTTGTTAAATATGTCTTTTATTTCACAAGTGAAGTGGACAATATTTATATTTCTTGAGCGGCGAAGCCACGAATGAAATATAAACATTGTCCATTTCGGGAGTGAAATAAAAGACATATTTAACAAAAAACATTTGAACTTTCTTTTTATTATCAACAAATTTTCCATAATCTTTTAAGGTAAAGAGAAGCAAATCTTACTTTACATTAGCTTTTGTTTTGATTTTCTAGTTGTAGCAGACGAATTTATATAAGCTCTTTCTTTTATTAAGCTTCTAAGCGACTCTGACTTTTTGTTTACATTTCCATAGAAATAGGAAACACCAATAGTTGTTTCCCTTAGGAAAGAAACAGATATGCCATAAAGAGTTGCTTCCCTTAGACCACATTGAGAAAATAGAAAAAAGTAGTTCGAATCCTACGGTTTCTCTCCCGTGAAATTATCAAATCCTGTATTTTCACTGCTTTACTGCTGTGAAAATACAAGTTTTTTTATATTTTCACGGCTGTGAAATATATGCATTATATTTGATCAATATTTTCCTTTATTTCATTACATAGTAGATAATAAATAGTTGTAACTATAAAATGTAGTCATATTGCTTGTAGTATTCAAATTATGTTTATACCATGTGGTACCTGCTGGGAAAGGGCTGACCACTTGGCTCTTGTTTGTGATGTTTAATTGTGTTTGTATCACTTTTCCATGTGATTCCTGGGTCAGGTGTGGTACTTAATTGTATCGATTCCTGATCTTTGTCACATTTCTTGCTTTCATAAGCTAAAATAGAAATGTATATGGCAAGTTTTGGCGGGACGTTACGGCATTACCAAGCTAATATGTACTGAACAAATATGAGGGCATTTGAGTAAGCATACACTATATTGTATGTGAGCAGATATCCAATAACATAAGTATGCTAGTTCTTTGTGATTTATCATACATTTTTATCAATTAATATTTGAAGCTATTTATGAGCTGGGGCATGTGACTTCCAGCAATGTGGCATTTTGACATGATTAGATTCAGATGAGCCAGTGCCACTTCCTTTTAAAGCTGCAGAGTCTGTAACTTTTGATCTTTTAATTTTTGAAATAATGTTTCTACTTTTCAAGAACACAGTAAAAAACTAAAATTCAGGTATACATTTTACCAATTTCGTAAATCTTTACAAATTATCAGTATAAAAAAAAACAGCATTTATGTCTATAATTATTGGACGGACGCAAATAATTACCAAGAAGAGAAAAAACACCTGTTTTTATAAGATAATTCACTTTTCCATGCAGTTTTCAGCTATAGTGAACAGATTTATTGTGAAAACTTATCTTTATTATGCGTTTACAAATGATTTAAAAAGAATTTTTTTTTTCGAAAAATGTTCATAGTTGCAGACTTAGCCTCTTTAAGCTTAAAAACTCCAAATGTTTTTTGGTCAGTAGCTTAACAGTAATATAATTTTCAAGCGACTAGCAAAGGCTAAGAACAGGCTGCGCGTTTGCTCAGACGGTCTGAGCCTTTGCTGGTCGCACATACCACATTGTAGGAAATCTCACCTCACGTCGCGGCTCAAATAATACTATATAAATATTACATTCCCTGATTGGGTGATAGTCGAAAAACTCATCCTGAGGAATGTGATTTTCAACCGAGGTGCAGCCGAGGTTTATAATCATATTTCTAGGGATGATATTTTCGACTATCACTCAATCAGGGAATGTAACATTTATTTTATTATACACAACATAAAATCCTTTATTTTCTACCGTCTTAGGCCTACCATGGTGAGGGGAGTTCCAAAGGGAAAATAATGCACAGCCTCTAATAGATATGCATTCATGAATGAAAATACATCTTTCATAAAAAGGTTTCTTTTAAACAGTTTGAATGCTCGAACTGATCATGACATTCGGTTAAACAAATAACGTCATAAAAAGTCGATGACGTCAAACTTAATACCTATCAGCGTCATTTAAATGAAGATACTGCACTAGATGCGGTTTTGTTGCAAAATAGAAAATTTCACCAAATCCGCTCAAATTTGTTCCTCTCGTCCTAACTAAGAAAACGGGTACCCACACTTTATGTTTCTGACCGTAAACAACGAAGTTATTTGGAGTTTAAAGTCGCTAAATCATGCGTCATGTCCGTCTGGTTGCATAACGTCAAAAATTGCGAAAGTATATCCTGTGATATACTGTCGGAAATAGTTTGACGTCATTAATTACGTCACCTTCGTTGGATGACGTGCAGCCGTATGCGGCTCGCAACACTCTAATTTGAGACGAGGCTGTAGAAGCGCATTAGAATGGGGATAAACACATTCAAATTTTCATTTGGGGAAGTATATCGTCGGATATACGTTCGGAAATCACGTTTTACCGCTCTGCTCGCGCGTCGCCGTAAAACTACATTTCCGACCGTATATCTGATGATATACCTCCCCAAATTAAAATTTTGAATACAGTATTCCCCTAAAAATTCATAGCTGAAGAAGACAACAAACAAAGTGATGTATTTTGCTGCGATTGCGGAAAAGCATCATCGAACAAAGATTGCTACATTGGTGTGTGTGATTTTTTTTCAAACAATTTACAATGAAGTATTTGAATTTCACTCTATTTGCAATGTCGAACATAAGGATAATCTTACCTTTAGGGTGTAATTTCCTGTTTTGAGATTTCCAAGGACTGTGTATCTCTAGATAAAAAAGATGTTATTTTATAAGTAACTTAATTATAATAAAAGGGAGAAAACAGAACTAACAATCATTAGCGTTACGTTGACAATTTATTTAAAGTCGATGTGTTTTGGTCTTAAAAAGACCTTAAGCATTTCTAGATACAGACGTATTAAAAACGAGTACACTAAATGTCATGTGACTTCAGCTACGTCATGTGATGTTATTGTTCTAAAACAGGCATCAGCTTGTAATTATGCAGTAAATGGATAGTGAAATATGAAGTTATTGAAGAAGAGGGTAAAACTGAGTGATATGAGCATTAGGGTGTGAATTAGTAGAAGTCGTGAAACGTACAATCGACTGTACCCATATTTTATATTAAGAGCCCATCGGACAGGCTTAATTCTGCTTTTAAGCAATCAAAAGTATTGCCATAAAAAAACCTCGAAGAATCTTTATCAATAAATTCAAAGCCAATGTTTTAAGTGTAAGTTGTATTTTAGACCTCAATATATCTAGTTTATTGCATATAAACGAGCATTTGTCATGTTTGTAAACATCTGATACATAACAAATCCAGGTCTTTTGTTAAGAGCGCGTAACAGGAAAATAAATTTCTTACTTCTCAACTAAAACATTTATTGTGGGTCTCAAAAGAACCGTCTCAATGAGACGATACTGTTGAACTCTCAAAACAAATGCTTACAATTAGCGGTGAGAAAATATTTACAATTTTACGCTGAAAAGTTTTGTTTTATCTAAACCTGTGTTACGTCTAACAACATAATAAAATAATGGAAGTAATCATATAAATATTTTAAGCTAGTTTTCAAAGGTACGTGTCACGTTGCAGAGCCAATTTTCTGAAAACGTGTGACAATATTTTCAAGACATAAAGGTTATTATCCCCCCACCCAAAACACATAATTGTTGTATTAAGAATAAGGATAAAGGCTCCGAGAGACAGCACGTTTTAAAATCTCAATATCACATTTTATGCATTTTGTTAGAAATAGCATGTAAAAACCTAAGCACACGCAAAAGGATAAGGGCATTCTAACACTTAACATATAATAATCAAAACAAAGAGATTCTGCAGAGCAAATAAGCTTTTAACTTTTTAAGTTCAACAGTTAAACGAATAAAAGGACTTGTATTTTTTAGAACTATCATATGAACACTCGTGGTCCCATTCTATCCCTTAACTATCTACCATTTAAAAACGAACATGCACATAAACAGCTTACACATGTACGCACAATGAATTTTAATGCAAAGCAATAAAACAAACTTGATATTCAAACACTTTGTAGGATAATCTGCGCTACTGCTGCATGCATAATCTCACTGGAAAGATCATCCTGACATTTCATCCTTTAGTGGAAAGTTTACCTTACTCATATGATCTATATCTGAATCTCAAATATTTATTGTTGATTAGTTCAACTAGGACGTCAATACCACGTATTATGTCGCCAAAATATTTAGTTGCAATACCTAAGTGAGGTTTGGCTTCAATGTAGGCTACAGGTATATGATGCTTATTGTAGACTAAAAACGATTTAAAGGAATTTACAACTAGCCCAAGGTACTTCTCACGCCATGATATATTCTTATATGAGCCAGTGCATGGGATTTCCAACAATGTGGAATGTGCGATCAGCAAAGCCTCAGATCAGCCTGCGCATACGCGCAGTCTGATCAGAGCCTTTGCTAGTCGCTTAAGTATTCTATGATTGTTAAGCTACTGACTAAATACTATTTGGAGTTTCTAAGCTTAAAAGAAGGTTGCAGAGGCTCGTCAGAGTCTACTTTTGTCAAAATGTCAAATTGTTGGAAATTTCATGCAATTAACAACTTCATATTTATCAGCAAAATGAGATAATAAAGCGTCCTATATCCCAGATGGCATACAATCACGGGCCACTATCCACCCACCAGCAAAAACGACATACAGTTGAACCTGCTGAATCAACCACCTTAATAAGAGCTCCACCTGCACAAGAGAGCCCGTCTGAAACATTCCAGACATTTTTACCTTATATTGTCGCTGCATAAGACAGCCGTCTCCATAAACCAACCAGCCAGCAGACAGTAAAACCATTTCCAAAATGCTTATACCTTTAACTCCCTATAAGACAGCCACTTCATACTTGCCAAAAGCCAAATTTCAATCAATAAGGTGTTAATTGGCCATATATATTGAGATTTACTAAATAATCCAATGGAGTATACACAAACCTATGAGACCACTGGAATACCATTGAGGCATTGCAGAATCATTAAGATAAGTAAAAACTTTCTACACGGCGCATCTTCTGACTGACTCTTAAAGCTGCATAGTCTGTAATTTTTGATCTTCTAATTTTAGAAATAATGCATTTATGTTAAAAATCAACGGTCTAGAATTATCGGAGGGACGTAAATAATTATCAACAAGAGAAAAAAAACACCTGTTTTTATAAAAAAAAAATCACTTTTCCATGCAGTTTTCAGCTGTACTCAACATTTCTATTGTGAAAACATAACTTAATTCTACTTTTACAAATGATATAAAAAGAAAATATTTTTTTCGAAAAATGTTCGTAGTTACTGACTTAGTCTCTTTAATTAGACAGCCACCTGTGTACCGGGTACAATAGACACTTTTTAGCTTTCAAACAGACGACTCACTTATGAAGGTTTGACTGTATGAACGGCGTTTCGCTGGTGGGCCGATAGTAGCCTGCTTTTGTACACTTACTGTAATGTACTTACATTTTCAGATGGGCTAACAACTTTAAATTGTTCCCGCAATTTTCCTCGTTGGTCTGAGTGATAATATGCTTCAAGTAGGTAGCTGGAAATTTCTTCAATCTCTGGTGTAATGTCTATAGTGACGTTGATACTAGACTCGTTTAGTTGAACAACGTCGATATCTACAGTGATATTCGGATGGTATGCTACAATACAGAAAGGCAATCTAAGAAGCAGTAAATGGGTTTCTGGGTTAAAGAGTGGGTGAGCCACGACATGTGATTTACAACGATATGGCATTTTGACAAGTGTAGACTTAGACGAGCCTGTGCAGCCTCCTTTTAAGCTTAGAAACCCCAAATGGTGTTCAGTCAGTAGCTTAACAATCATAAAATGTACAAGCACTCCCGTGGGTCGGACTTCAGACTCTATGATGGTTCCGACTTAAAGACTTATCTATTGATGAGATGGTAGGGGCCTGATGCTTTGGCTGTTTGTCGGCCCCACCGGGGCTTACCTGTTGGATTTCTTTTGCACGGTATTCAGTTTTATTTACTGTTGAGTCCTTATCTTTGCTTTATCCCCTTGTTATATCTTGATTTATATGTTTTAGGAGATGATGCATTGATAAGTTAGGGGTCTTTCATGCAAACCAAATATCTATGTGTCTTGATCCACTTCTGAATTAAGGGTGAGGTTGGCGCCGTTAAACCGGTTTAAGCCCTTCAATAAAATATTTACTGACCGTTCCAAGGCGGTACTTCTTTTGTGGATCTTTATGTTTTTTTTCTGTGTGTGTTTACTATGTCTTTGTGCGCGTCTGTTTATATGTACTTTGTGGTCACCTGCTGGGAAAGGGCTGACCTCTTGGCTCTCGTTTGTGGTGTCTAACTGTGAGTTTGTCACTTTCCAATTGGTATCCTGGGTCAGATGTGGTACTTAATTGTATCGATTCCTGATCTTTGCACCCTTACTTACTTTGCAAAGGCTCTGATCAGAATGCGCGTGTGCGCAGGCTGGTCTGAGGCTTTGCTGGTCGCACATAACACATTGCTGGAAATCCCATGCCACGGCTCATTTGTTTCTTTAATATCAGATACGTTATTCTTTGTATTAAAGCAGGGGAAAATATACACAGCGTCAAAAGTTAAGCACCACTAATATTTGTGCTGAAACAATTTTCAAACTACCATGAAGAAATTTTATTGAACATAAAAAATCCTTATCTGTTGTGAAGCTCTGCGTAAATATTTAATTGAAAATTTAAAAATGCATGTGATATTCGGGTACGAGTTTTTGCGATTTATAAAAACTTTGCGCTATTGTCCTGGTAACTTCAATATGAACTTGTCGTCTGCTGCAAATTGTAGGTAGCGCTTTATGGGTTAATGCTATCTATAATTATGATTTGTATTCACCTTATACATTTATGAAGATGTTACCAAGAGTGTGTTTATTTTGCTCGTCATATGCGGTCCACCTTTGTACGTTCAGTGGACTACAACCGCAACTGACTTTGGTGTCTATTCATTATTTGAATGTAGCGAGCAAGTAGATATACGCTAAAATATAATAATTAGTCGTAACAATATTGCGTTCTTTCATGAACATTTGCTGTGGGTATGTTTTATATAATGTATAAACCAATATGCCAACTCGAAGCATTATTATGCATTTGCATTATGTAGATGGATGTTGTTTTACGTTTCTTGATTTTAATGTTCTGGGAGATGATGCATGGATTCATGCAAACCAAACATCTATGTGTCTTGATCCACATCTGAACTTAGGCTGAGGTTGGCGCGCCCTGAAACCAGTTTAAGCCCTCCAGTAAAATAGTTTTACTGACCGTTCCATGGCGGTGCTTACTTTATGGATCATTTGTGTTATCTATGTCTTGTGTTTGTCATTCGTTCGCGTCTGTTCATTGATGCCTTGTGGTCACCTGAAGGGATAGGCCAAAGGCTGTCCTCTTGGCTCTTGTTTGTGATGTTTATTATGATTTTGTTACTTTCACATTTTGTATCCTGGGACAGGTGTGGTACTTGATTGTATCGATTCCTGATCCTTGCTATCTTTCTTACTTTGTATGGACATCTACTACACAATGAAACTACCTTTATAAACTAAAGTCTTGTGTTTTCATATTTTAAGTCAATAATACAATATTTTAAACATAATGAAACTTTCACAATGTAGACTGCTCACATCTGTATAGGATACATACTGTAGTTAGTTTTTGTAAACACATTTTCAATCTTTTGAGTATATCCCTTGTTCGGTAGTGGTAATGATTGGACAGTTACTAGGAAGTCTCCAGGATCATTAAAATGTGCTTCAAATGTAGCCTGAAAGTAAACCACAGCTTTAACTCTTAAAACGCCAATCACGCCTGCCACACACGACTAATTTCATTTTGCAACACTTTTCCTTATTTTTGAAAACAAGGTATAACATTTCATGAGAATCGTCTGCCAGCAAACGATTTCCTTGAAATATCATGCCTTATTTGTTACTTTTGAAAAAAGCAGCAAAATTTGATATTGTCGTCTGCTGCACATTAAGGTGGCACTTATTGGTTTAAATGAGTCATCTTGTGGAAAAAGGGAAACGATCTGTTCCTCAAGCATAGACTCAGATCAGCCTGAACATGCGCCTGGTATGATCACATGAACAGTCCTAGACCCTTGGCTATATGTACTCGTCAATACAGTTGTATGATGAAGACTCATACTTGACAGGGCGGATACAACAGCTCATCTGCATATTCAATGGCCATACCGGCCCCAAGGTTATACAAACTTTTTCATGTCTAGCTCAACTGAACATGACATTTTAACTACTCATAAAAGTAAAGGAGAATGCAAAGGAAAAACTAAAACGGTGAAAATAAAGCCATTTCTTGGTTTCAAACCATCAGATGCTGTGTTTATTCTGCTAATAAATGTTAAAAAAAATAACAAACAATTGTTGGCATTTTTGTTTGTTGGCATTTTAACATTATGAGCAGGATAACTATCATGCTCAATCGAGGTGAGCGTGAAAAAACTATAACATTGGGGCCAGGTCATTTTGCCTAACTTGTGCGCACTGGTTCAATAATCGTTTAATGACCCATAAATTCACATGCATTATGGTGTTTGCCTTAATGATAACTCTTTATATAATTTGTGGATGTTTTGATTGCTTAAATTGTTATATATTTGTAAATATTTGTTAACTGTTTACCAATTAAGTTTTACCATATAATTTATGTTAATATACCAGACAAAAAAAGAAACACACCAGTTATTTTTTTGAAATTTTCTTAAAAACTACTAGTTCCAAGTTTATTTGATACACTCGGGTTATACAAAAATCACTAAGAATCTAACAAATTCATTTATAGAGTTGCAAAGATAGACAATCAGACAGTTTAATTCTAAAATTTCATTACATTATGTCTTTTCAGTACTTTTTGACGCGATCTCAGAACAAGATAGGGGTCAGTTTTCAATGTCACAGTGTTCACTAAGATGTGTGACCTCCGTTGGCTCGTATGCATGACATACATCTCCTACGCATCCAACCAACGATACCCCTATCAAGACTGGAATGCAATACCTAAGAATTCGATTAGGGATATAATCGGTTCGATGCGTAGGTGATGTACGACATGCATACGAGCCAACGGAGGCCAGACATCTTATTGAACACAGTGACCTTGAAAACTGACCCTGTCTCTCTCCATACAAAGCAATGCAAAATCAATATCTAATACATTTCAGAAAACGTGGAAACCATTCCAAAATTAGGAAAATGTGTTACTTCTGATGCTTTGAAATGGCTACAATGTAGCAGCATCAATGGATAAAAACTTTACTGTGCAGCTTCATGTTCACTATGACAATTAATGCAACTTCCTGAATAAAAACGTAAGCTCAAAATTGACTTAATCTTTTTATTACTGGTGAACAACCAGGTCCAACGCTTTGTCGAGTTGAAGAAAACACGATAATGCAAAAAAAATTAAAGCTTTCCAACAGAAATCCCAGAAATCAAAGTAAGTAATGGTGCAAAGATCAGGAATCGATACAATCAAGTACCACACCTGACCCAGGATACCAATGGGAAAGTGACAAACTCACAGAAGACACCACACACGAGAGCCAAGAGGTCAGCCCTTTCCCAGCAGGTGACCACAAAGCACATATAAACAGACGCGCACAAAACATAGCAAACACAAGACAGAACAAAAACATAAAAGATCCACAAAAGAAGTACCGCCTTGGAACGGTCAGTAAAATATTTTACTGGAGGGCTTAAACCGGTTTAACGGCGCCAACCTCACCCTTAATTCAGATGTGGATCAAGACACATAGATATTTGGTTTGCATGAAAGACCCCTAACTTATCAATGCATCATCTCCTAAAACATATAAATCAAGATATAACAAGGAGATAAAGCAAGGATAAGGACTCAACAGTAAATTAAACTGAATACCGGAGCAAAAGAAATCCAACAGGTAAACCCCGGTGGGCCCGACAAACAGCCAACTTTCAATGATGCCGAAATGCATGCCACATATCGAATATTGGAACATTACCATACATTTCATTTTTTCAACAACCCTTCCTCAATGGAATGCTTTGTTTTTCAAACAGTTTGAGACAAATTGTTAAAACAAAAGTAAGTTTTGCTGCCTAACCGAATGAACTCTTGTTTAGGTGAACCTATCGACCTATTGCACGCTTACGGACAAAAATATTATCAAAATTAAACAATGTTGCGTTAGAAAATTGGCTCAGTATATTAGCTGGTGCGCTTCTTTTTTGTCTGGTATAAATGTACTCAGTAATGTAACGAGGAAAAGAGCACCTACGGTCATCTTGCTCACGTACAATTCGATTTAAATGACAGTCATACATGTATGTATTTAAATTTAAATAATAGGAAAACTGTAAATTCGGAAATTTTCGCGAGGGTTTTATTTTCGCGAAACTTCGCATCAGCGAACTATCGTGAAAATAAATCCCTTGCGAAATGGCGAAATCACTCTGTCCTTTACTGATATAGGTAAATCAGGCCCTGGTCGCGAATGTTTAACATGGCAAGTAGCTATTTTAACGCTATTCGCGAAAATAAAATTCTCGCGAAAACGTCCGAATTTGCAGTTGAAGTGTAGTAGATGAAAATATCCATAGCTATAAGGGTAAATAAGTTCTTACGTTCAATAGTTGTGAGATAGGCTCCTCCTCGTTACGATTTAGATTTACGACTGTACACAACGTTTTACCGAAGGACTCAAAGCTGGCACCATAGAGGATGATCTGGAAACCCTTCAAATAATGGATACCCCCTGAAATAAACCAATTTGCCTCCAAATAATGCCAATCTTTAAAGCTCAGAAACCGTTTAGTATGCCAGTGTCTAGTCAATGTTAAAATGTACGTATAAGTGTGCAAAATATAATCAAAATATACCTCACAGTTCAATCGTTCTGAACATGTTGAACTCACAGGTTTAGATAAACACAATTTTTCAGCGTAAAATTGAAAATATTTTCTTACCGTCAAACTTTAGCATATGTTTTGGGTGCTCAAAAGAACCGTCTCATTGAGACGGTTCTTTTGAGTACCCACAACATATGTTTTGGTTTAGAAATAAGAAAATTATTTTTCTGTTACGCACTCTTAACAAAAGGCCTAACTTTCACTAAAAGGCCTAGACTGGCCGAAATGATCGTCACCGTTTTGCATACCATGGCTGGACAACATTAAAATAAGCAAGTATGCAAAAGTTGATGTGGTTTAAGAGATGAATTTTTTTACTAGATGACCACGACCCATCAGATTGATGTTTTTCAAAGTCTCTTCCATCAAAAGGATGTTACACATGCCAGTGGTTAGACAATTATGACATGCATATCAATGCAAAGTTTGATTAAAATATACTATGTGGTTCAAGAGTTATGAGCTTTTTTACTAATTGGTGTCAGACAGACAGACATACAGACAGACAGACACAGTGATTACAGTGCACACCTGCTGAGTGTGCAATATAAATCCATGCAAATATACAAAACTTTGTCAGTTTTATATACAGTCAACCCTCTTTATAACAACACTGTTTGTTCCAAGCTATCATTGACGTTAAAGTGAATTTGCTGTTATAAAGGATTTCTGACCATTACCAGATTTCAATATAATAATCATTTGGTAAAAGAAAATAGTGTACAAATGAATTAAAATGCTAAAATTCCAAATGTATACACAGTTCAATTTCATATTGCATAAAATTGCACAAAGCTTCCCGCTTATCAAGTGAGACAGAAACCTGTTTATGCAAAAAGACCTTGGTCTTGTCACACAATTGTCTGACACATGGTAACAATTCTGTTATAATGAATTTATTTTCAATATAAATTGTATATCTGCTCCCAGAAGCTACTGTCGGTGTTGTTAAGTGAATATTCTGTTATAAAGAGGTAATTTTAATAGAAACAGATTCGTTCCAAGCAATTTTATGTCGGATATTGAATATTCTGTTATAAAGAGTGACGTTATAAAGAGTTTTGACTGTACTGCATAGGTGATTAACCAAGTACAGCTTCAATGAAATAAGCCGTGTTGTTATGCCTTTTCCGACTGTTTTCAAAGGAATAAAATGACTGGCATATCATGTACTGCACTGTAATCACTGTGTCTGTCTGTCTGTATGTATGTCTGTTTGACACCAATTAGTAAAACGCTCATAACTCATAGGCTACTCAAACCCGAAAACCCGGTTCCATAGCGGTCGTACTTGCAAATGACAGGCATATGTAAACTTCTGGTGATTTTTGAAGTCTTCAAGATCATTATTATAAAACAGCAAACGGATTTGGACCCAAATGTGAAGATGGTTTTACTTTAAAAGATAATAAATAAATAAAAAAAAGCAAACCAAACTGCCAGTTCCAAGAGTCAATAGAGTCATTTAAAGAGACTAGGTCTGTAACTATGAACTGTTTTCGAAAAAGATTCTTTTCTTTTTAAATCATTTGTAAAAATAGAATTAAGTTATGTTTTCTCAATAAGTATGTTCAGTACAGCTAAAAACTTCATGGAAAAGTGAATTATCTTATAAAAACAGGCGTTTCTTCTCTAGTTTGTAATTATTTACGTCCTCAAATAATTCTAGACAGTTGATTTTAACATAAATACTGTTGTTTTGATAGTGATAATTTGTTAAGACTTACGAAAATGGTAAAATGTTTGACCTGAATTTGAGTATTTTTACTGCATTCTTGAAAAATGGAAACTTTAGTTCTAAAATAAGTAGATCAAAAGTTACAGACTATGCAGCTTTAATTAATGGAAAATGTATACCAACCATTTACAGAAGGCCGCCATGTTATATTTGAAGACTGTTTTCCTATCAGTTTTGGTGGTCCAGGCCATTTTGCAAACTCTCCTTTTGCTGATATATACAATTTTGGAAATCTGGCACTTAGTTCTGTTTCATTACATGCTGCAAAGAAAAAAGTACACATATATGACCAGTGAATTGTATTATTTTGTGTTTTTTTTTTTATACATTTTAACAATATTTTTGTACGGTTTTATCTTGCACACCGGATAAGGTTATCTGAGATTTTACTCTTATCTTACCAATGCTATCTTACGCAGTGCGTCAAGTAAAGTCAGTATGTGAAATTGCATCTTAACGTATTCAGGGACGTCTGGTAACTTATTTTAAAATAAATAGATAAATAAATAAAAACAGTGGTGAGAGAGAAAAAGAATCCATTATTCGTGTGAGGGTACGATATAAAAATCCGTCCCTCCGGATCTCCGTTTGTCATCACTCGGCAAGCCTCGTGATGCCAAACGGCGATCCTCGGGACGGATTTTTCTATCCTACCCTCACACTCATGATAGATTCTTATAATCCTGCTCAGTTTTCAAGTTCAGTGCGCACTGTCGTATTACGGTGTTCTCTTCTTCGCGGTGCCATGTATTGGTACATGGTATGTGATAGTGGCGTTTCATACTCGCATGCATCTTAATCTAACAGCCTGTCATAGACCCATATCCTGAGAAAACCTGTCAAGATTCAAATCAGCCTGCTGCCTTGATAGATAACATCAATCGGGACTGACTCGTCCAATTCCGTGGAATCAGACCTCGGATGTACATCAAGGATCTACTTTGATAACGCGACGCTGACGCCACAGAAACCATGCCAAGACTATAACAAGTGTGATTACAGCGAAACAAACGGTCACAATCTTCCACAATTTCCATTGCTATAAATGAAGTTTATGTGCAGCTATTTTTGTTGAAAAGACATAAACATATTGATTCGTTTCGGACAATCAGAATAATGGATTTCTATAGGACTAACCACATGCTACAGTTCTACTTTTCCTTACCCCAGCTCCGGCTAATGGAATATATAGTACGCCTTACATACATCCTAGGTTTGATTCTCGAATTGAGCATAAAGTTTCCGCTTGACTGATAAAATAGAAACTTGAAAATTGAGTTCGAATTATCAAACAACTGTAAACAAAAAAAAAATCGCGGGATTCTATATTCGCGAAATTTCGTGAAAATAGAACCCTCTCGAAATAGAGAAATACTCTGCCGTTTGCTAGAGGTACAGGGTAGTAAATCATACCCCAGTCGGGAATTTTTAACTGGGCAAATAATTGAGCCGCGACATGAGATTTCCAACAATTGGGTATGTACGACTAGAAAAGCCTCAGATCAGCCTGCGCATACGCGCAGTCTGATCAGAGGCTTTACTCGCGCTTGAATATTCTATGAATGTTAAGCTACTGACAGAACACCACTTGGAGTTTCTAAGCCTAAAGGAGGCTGCACAGGCTCATCTGAGTCTACACTTGTCAAAATTTCACATTGTTGGAAATCACATGACACGGCTCAATTATGTCTTTTTATGAGATCCGCGAAAATAAGACTCTCGCGAAAATATCCGAATTTGCAGTGTTATCAAATTCAAGGAACTACCACAATAATGTTGTTCTGACTATGCAGATGCGCATAGTGGTATGTATCTGTGTTGTGTCAAAGGGGGGATACTAGATTTCCTATATCCCATTAACCCAAGGCCTGGCCCCGTAGCTTTAATATTTACATTGTAGATATAGGAGTAAGCAGTAGTTAGTTATGTACTATTTAGGTAGTTAGTTAGGTAGTGTGTGCATTTGGTAGCACACTGTACACTTTAGGCAGGTAGCTGTAGTTATTTCTTCTACATAACTAACCGTTACTTACTTACATACCTACATATATGTGGTGTATACTGTGTTGTACAGTATAGCACATCTTGTCATAATTGTAAATAAAAGCTATTTCAACCAAATAAATATATATATTACATATTTATTGCAGGTATGTTTTCATTATTCACTACATTGAAATCATTTACGTGTATCATATTTTGCTATTAGTATTTTGTATATTTTGTAAATAAGGAATTTGATAAAATGGCGGACTACACGGTATATGCAGTGTGTTGACACTATATGTACCGTGTCCCTTCATATTATTATATGACTTACTTACATACCTACATATATGTGGTGTATACTGTGTTGTACAGTATAGCACATCTTGTCATAATTGTAAATAAAAGCTATTTCAACCAAATAAATATATATATTACATATTTATTGCAGTTGTTCCTTGAAGTAGACCAGAACTCACGCAACTGACAGGCCAGACAGGCGGTCAGACCTGCGACAGTTGTTTGAGCGCAGCATGACCAGGTTTCCCAAAGAAAGACTACACGAATCCATCATGAGTGTGAGGATGGGATTGAAAAATCCATCCCGAGGATCATCGATTGGCATCACGAGGCTTGCCGAGTGATGACAAAGGGTGATCCCGACTCGGGTTTTTCTATCCCATCCTCCCACGAATAATGAATTCTTTTTCGTGCACACCACTTAATACCTCATTTTATATTCGAAAAAACACGAAAAAAACTTCTAGAAAATCCTGAATTCGCTGATATATGCGACATGGTCACGTCATTTCAACATAACAATGACGTCACGGATCGACGTGCGGCCAGCGTGCGGCCGAAGTGCGGCTTTACGTTTTTATCTTTCCCACGGGCTGGTACGGGGTTATGAGATGGGTAAAAACAACGGAAATCCCGATCTGGTGTGCGAGAATGATAGATATCATAAGAGCCGCGACATGAGATATCCAACAATGTGGTATATGCGACAAGCAAAGCCTCTGATCAGCCTGCGCATACACACAGTCTGATCAGAGCCTTTGCTTGTCGCTCGAATATCCTATGAGTGTTAAGCTACTGTCTGAACACCATTTGAGGTTTCTAAGCCTAAAATGAGGCTGCACAAGCTCGTCTGAGTCTACACTTTTCAAAATGCCGAATTATTGGAAATCACATGTTATGGCCCAATTATCATACGTCTTCTGGCCACGATTTACAAAAATAAAGTGTCATGACAACTTTATCTTATATTTAGTAGTTTCGCCCAAATCATGATAAACTGTCCACAGTTTTCTGTTCAAATGGCTAACATTTATTTTACAACATGTAAACAACTAACGCCTATGCCATATGCGATAATGATAAAAATAAGTACAGCAACCCATTCTATTCTGGTTTGGAAAATCCATTTTCATTGAAGAGGCAATTTCATGAAATGGTCTAAATTGAGTTAAAAGAAAATTATGTTTTGCTACCTACTGTACATAACTGCTGTCCATTATATTGATTGTTCCTATATTAAATTCTATTTTACTCCTATACGGGTAGGCAACTTTATAAATAGAACCGCGGCTCTGAAAAGGAATTCTTATGAGGGTCTTCCGGTTCTGTATATGGAGGCTGAAAAAATCGCCTAAAACTGTAAGTTTTCCATTCGGTGCTTTTATGGTGTAAAGTAGCGAAAACAGGAGAATGTATTGCTCTGCTCTGGTCTTTTTAAAACGTCTTGTCTAAGCTGATGCAAGCTGTAAATTATGTAAGATTTTGTCTGAATCTTTTTTGTCGTGAGGTACATTCACGAGAAAAACGATTTAGGTAGAACCGTATACAATTTGTAGCTCATATCAGCTTGGATGAGAAGTTGAAAGACCAGAGCGGAGCACTACGTTCTCTTTTTTTTCGCGATTGTGCACCATCAATGAAATATGTTTAGTTGTTAGGCGATTTTTCAGCCTCCATTTACAGAGCCGGTGAAGTTTCCTATCCGTATTATAAAACAAACGCAAAAAGAGAGATTTCTTCCAATAAAGATGTAAAAAATGTCCACACAAATGCATTTGTACATGTACATATAAAATTGTATATCTAAATGTTAAGCGATTTTCAGGCATCATGTTTGGAATGGGGTGCTTTCAAGGGTCCCAAACCGGAAACTCAATTTTGGTCCGTATGTCATACATGTAAATGTACTTTACAAAACATAATCGGCGGCATATTTGCACAGTCTTGAGCATCGCATTTATGATCGGATTTCTGGAAAATATGATATTCAGTTTTATTTACTGTTGAGTCCTTATCTTTGTTTTATCTCCTTTTCATATCTTGATTTATATGTTCTAAGAGACGATGCCTTGATAACTTAGGGGTCTTTCATGCAAACCAAACATCTATGTCTTGATCCACATCTGAACTGAGAGTGAGGCTGGTGCGCCGTGAAACCGGTTTAAGCCCTGCAGTAAAATATATTTTCTGACCGTTCCAAGGCAGTGCTTCTTTTGTAGATCATTTATGTTATTTCTGTCTTGTTTTTGTTATGCTTTCGTGCGTGTCTGCTTATTAATGACTTGTGGTCACTTGTTGGGAAAGGGCTGACACCTTGGCTCTCGTTTGTGATGTATAATTGTGAGTGAGTTACTTTCCCATTTGGTTTCCTGGGACATGTGTGGTTCTTGATTGTATCGATTCCTGATCTTTGCCCTCTTTCTTACTATAACTATCTTGAAGACCTCGAGATTATGACCTGCACTATAAGATTATATGCTGATCTTGTGCTGGCCACATCAACGTCACGAAACACAATACAATTCAGGATTTGTGCTATCAAAGCGCATTATGCTAAACTGACTTTAATTTGATAATGCTATCGAAGAATTATTGATATAACAGTTCATTACGCCGTTGGGTGACCATTTGACGCATTTGATCCACTTTGAATAGTCTGAGTTATGAACTCAATACTACTGATTAAATTTGATGAACTACGTGGAATTATGTCGACCATTAGAAATGGGGTAACTTAACTATCTAAAGAAGATGTGGTTGGGGTGTATTCAATTTTGCAATGCTTATCAGCTTGGTATTATACTTGGGGCTCGATGATAGAAAACTTGATTTCGCATGACAGAAGTGTAGACTAGGCTGACAGAAGTGTAGACTAGACTTTTTTGAATGCCAAAGATATAACGAGACCAGGACAATAATGCTTAATGAACTGCTAACTACTGTCAACTAGATTTAAACACTGTGTTATTTGGTATACCTGAATCTGACTTTCATACTAACTATAGTATTTTTGTAACAGTACAAAAATACATATTGGACAGTAAACGGTTTGAGCGTTGAGGATGGAATCTCTCTCTCTCTCTCTCTCTCTCTCTCTCTCTCTCTCTCTCTCTCTCTCCACACATGCACTCTCCCACACACACAATACATTTAGAGTAGAAATGTTATTTGGTTTGAATACAACTCATGATTTTATTGATTTTCACTGGATATAATTTCAAACTGTGCACCATTATGTTCAAAGGTAAACAGATTCGTATAAGTCGCATGTCTTCTTTCTGAATCCCATCATGATTATATTGTAAAATGTATATTTGTATATTACTGTAAATGGAAATATGAATAAATATGTTTAGACCAAGGCTGATCAACTGTTTTGTTATTCGCTTTTTTGTAAAGTCTTAAAGCTTATGTGTTACATGCAAATTTTAAACATTCTACCTTATCTCTCAAGGTTATAAAACTTTGTTCATGCTCAACTCAACTGAGCATTAAATTGTATCCTATTTAAAGATGTAAAAATGCCAAAAAGTGTTGGCCTTTTACATTTATTAGCAACAAAATTAAGGACCCATGACACCTGGGATTTCTAAAGCAAGAACAAACATTACATTCAAAAAACCTGTCTAAAACGGCCACTCAAAAATAGACAAAGGCCTTAACGAGAAACGATTGCTTAGTGAAGGTTCAAAGTATTGCAGAATGCTCTTTTGGAGCATTCTGTAATACTTTTGACCTGCATTAAACGAAAATTGGTCTTGAAAGCCAATTTTTGGTCTTCTGTTGGAGTGGCCGTTTAAGAAAGGTTTAACTGTATTTTCAGTATTTAATTGCCATGCTCAATAATTGAGTCGAGCATGATAAAAGTTTTATTAAACTGATTTCTGAGATAGATTTTCTCACGTTGAGCCCATTTTTGTGTTACCTAAACACTTTGTTATGTGAAAGTGAGTATTCACACTTTTATAAGATTAACATGTATTACTATCCAATTGCGCAATAGAATTCCATATACAAGAAAACAAAAAAAACCCCAAACAAACAAACTCCAGCTGTAATTTTAGAACAAAGTTTTCGAAATAACTTTTTTATCTTCAATTTTAGCAAAATATTTCGGCTGTCCGCCAACTTCTCTAAAAGGTCTGGTGCTTGTGGCGCTAACAGATTTTGAAGATGAAGATTTTGCAATAATTGAGATCATCCTAAATTTCTAAGTCTTTTTTGACAGATATAATTCGTATAGGTGAGACAGAAAGAATATTCGTAAGCGGTGCACATCCCAGTTATTTAAAGGTTATGCATAACATAAAACTGCCGTTTGCATACTCAGAATTTACCGTGCATATGCATAATCAACTTTAAGCAGGCTCAATTGTAGGAAAAAATGTTGGGTTTTAGCATGACGTGCCATTTTTCTCTTATGCACGTGCTATGAAATAAACGGTTTTGAGATGACCCCACCAGCTTAACGCACGAGCGAATCAGGCGCGATTTCCATTATATTGAACAAGCCATCCATTGCTTTTGTAATTGAATTAGGGCGGTGCAATGTAACTTTTTGATGGACATCTTAGACTTGGGTTATTTGCGCTTTACTTAAAATGTCCAAAGAGTCCACCTAAGCGCATAGGAACCTGCTGCATCTTGGATGTTGGAACTGTTTGGAAAAGTTAGTGGAGATGTTCCTCAATACTTTTCATCGGGAGAAGTATTTCGATAAATGACGCAGTAAAAATTTATCGCGAGAAATTAGTTCTAAAACATTACAGCTGGAATTATTTGTTTATTTATTTATTTATTTTAGGAATATTGGTATGGTTTGTTTACAATTAATATTCTCCTTCTGATACCCTGTTTAATCACCATGCCGTTTGCTATTGGCTTAGAATTTATCATGTGTCTTATGGCCTACAGTAAGAAGAATCACTATGTATGTACGTATACTCACCATTATCGCCTTCAAACGTATATTGGGTACACGGTATCATACCAGCTGATGGCTGAAACAAATAAAAACAAAGAAAGTGTTCAACTCCACCCACTATGAATAGTTATAATATAACATTATGAAAAAAACTTTCACATTTGTACAAAGAAGAAATAAATTACTTTCCAGGGCCCGGAATTACAATGCTTCCTTATAGTTAAGGAAGACTTATGTTAAGTATTAATATTTCAACATGCTATAATAAATGCTTAATAAATTGCCTGGACCGATGTGTGGTCAAAGATAACATTGTGATCTACAGAAAAAAATGAAACTATTTTGATTTTAATCAGTTTTAAACGTTATTTTTCGCAACCTGAAAAAATCAATACTTTTACTTAAGTCTTCCTTAACTTTAAGGAGGCATTGTAATTCCGGGCCCAGGTCTACTAGTGTGGGATCATATCTATCATAGTTCCCTAAGCAAATATAGTAGGAACTGATAAGGCAGTTCTTACTGTCTGATCTGGGTCTGCTCTGTTTGCAAAAGTGTTATTAGGTAAGGGTTAACCACTTCATGCGCATGGGCAAACACTGTGCAGACACAGAGAACAGAAGTCGCAAAATCAGGATTTTCACTGTTTGCTTATAGTACACGGTATGTTCTATTAAATTTGGGGAAAAACGAGGACAAAAAACACCACACACCCCTAAAATTTGGAATGAGTTCATCCTACAGATATTTATCCAGTTTATGGGATTACATATTCTGTCAATTCAATGACATCTGTGAAGATTAAGTACCAATTCTTCACATCTGTGATAATTTGGTACCAATTTTTCACATGTGTGAGCATTTGCGATTGGTACCAATTTTTCACATGTGCGAGGAATTGGTAGTTATTCTTCGAATTTGTGAAAATTAAGTACCAATACTTCACATCTTAGAAAACTCTAACCAGTTCTTCACAGATAAGACGAATACGTACCTATTTCTTCACACGTTAAAGATAAAAATATGTGAAAGTTGAGCACAGATTTTAGACCCCCAAAATTATCGAAATTTGCCAAAAGTGACGTTTTGGTACCAATTCTTCTCACGGTGTGAAATTTGCGAAGTGTGAAATTTGCAGTTCAACAAAGCCTCAAAATCAATCTAACCATTGCAAAAGCTCTCCCATTTATAATGCATATGCTGTAAATTCGCAAAAGCCCAGTTGGCCAGCCAAGACAGGCACGTACACTGAATTCTCCTCTAAACCTCAATAAAAAAAATGCAAATTTTACTGTGTTTTCATGAAATGTATCTTTCGTTACAGTTCTTAAATCATGTATCATAAATGTGAATAAATGGGAATGGGTGTGTATTGCTTGGGCTGTGTGTCATGCTTTTGCTTTACATTGCCATTTCATCTTATAACCTTCAGGGTCAGAAATGCATCCTGTGGCCCTTAAAGCTGCATAGTCTGTAACTTTTGATCTTTTAGTTTTAGAACTAATGTTTCTATTTTTCAAGAACACAGTAAAAAAGTAAAATTCAGGTATATATTTTACCAATTTCGTAAATCTTAACAAATTATCAGTATTAAAACAACAGCTTTTATGTTAAATTTAACTGTATATAATTATTGGAGGGACGCAAATAATTACCAACAAGAGAAATACACACCTGTTTTATAAGATAATTCACTTTTCCGTGCAGATTTCAGCTATAGTGAACAGATTATTGTGAAAACATAACTTAATTCTACAATTACAAACGATTTAAAAACAAAATAAAAAATTTCGAAAAATGTTCATAGTTGCAGACTTAGTCTCTTTAAAGTACAAAATGTGCAGCCCCATACTTATTGAATCAATATGTATGAGCGAATCCGGTTAATGGATTTGAAACGCCATACCGCAAGTATGAACTAAACGTAGGGAGGTAGTAATTAAATTACTACCTCCCTACGTTAAGTTTATTCTTGCGGTAGACCCGGTAATTCGAGACGGTTGTGTGTATGAACAAGACACTCTCTCCTACGCTAAGAGCAAGACAGGAAAACGTCCCGATATGACTGATAATTATTTGCAGGAACGTAAAGCGTCAACACAAACACACCCACTATGTTCAGCCAGCCTATTAAATATGTTCTTAAAAGGGTATCCTTTGGAAGCAAAGACTGCACCAAAGAACTGAAAATAGAGTGTGCATATTTCCTGGGCCAGCATAGCTAGTTTCTGCCATTTAGGCTTCATCAGTGACCCTCTAATAATTTAAAAGTTCCACAATGAAACCCATGATCCCAAAGGACAAGGAAATAAAATCTACATTATAGTGAAGGGCAGGGAGACGTTCTACCGCCGCCACAAAGGCTGCCTACCTGAGACCACTAGTCCGCATGGTCTATCATATAATAATGAGCCAGTGCATGAGCTTTCCAACAATATGACATTTTGACAAGAGTAGACTCAGACGAGTCTCTGCAGCCTCCTTTTAAGCTTAGAAAATCCAAATGGTGTTCAGTCAGTAGCTTAACAATCATAGAATACTCAAGCAACTAGCAAAGGTTCTTATCAGACTGCGCGTATGCGCAGGCTGATCTGAGGCTTTGCTGGTCGCACATACCACATTGTTGGAAATCTCATGCACTGGCTCATTATGGCTTGTTCATGTTAATAATTATATCTTTGATATGAAAGTGATGATCTTAGAGAAAAATACGGAAAAACATAGAAACATTCAACATCACGTTTTTAATATTGAATGTGATTTGAGTTTTAATACTTACGCGAATAGTGCAATTTGATACGTTCCCATAGTTTCTCGGAAAAGCCAATAAACAATGAAATAAAAACGTAGAAAACTGTAACACAATAAACGATGTTTTATCCATCCTTCCTGTTTTTCTTAACTCCGCAGCTGCTACCTATATTAATAATCATACAGATACAAAGCGCAGTTCACGTCGTTTGAACAATATATCTGATACATGTACTTTGTCCAGTGTTTTGGCATTATTACAGTGACGCTGGGTGTAACCAAACTAATATTACTCCAATTCAACAACCGCAATGAGCGACAACCCGTTTGCAAGTTTGTTGGTCACGACATCACATAAACTGGTGATTAATTGTACAAATTATCGCTCGCCTCTTGGTGACGTCATCGGGTAGCGTGTCATTCAACCGCCTAGATAATCCATATCTGTAAACTGTTCGAACATAGCTTCCTACGTGAGTCTAATAAAACAGTCTGTTATTAGTAAAATGACGCTATCAAAAAGGCAAATATTGTTCCAAAGATTAAAAGAAAATCTATGTCAACGAAGTCGGAAATTGGCCTTCTGTTAGTACCAGACTTACTGTCTTATAAGTAAGAAATTTCGATTTTCAGATTTGTCATAACTCAAAGCAGTACTAAGTCATATTTGTATGGTTTGTGCGTCTGTACGGTAAGATTATCCACGAGCTCAAGCGAGTGGATTGTCGCCCGTACAGATGCAGAACCAAACAATAACTTACTAATTACACCAGCATGCATTTTGCATTTGCACTTTGTGCATTGTAAAACATTGGAATATCAAAGCAAGGTGCAATAAATAGAGGATTTTACATGAGTGCTCATGTTTTATTTTTGCTTGACACCGGATTTGATAGAAACATGCACATGACTTATGATGATACATTGTAAAATGGTCTCCGACGCGACAAAACCTGTCTTCAGGGTTTCCGACAAAGCGAGACTCAAACCAGTCATTTCAGCTATAGAGACTAGCTAGACAATTGAAATTATTTCACCTGTGGCAAGTTTATATATGATACTTTCCAAAAAGCGAATAACAAACGCGTTGAGGCCCATTAATACATGTATGGCTAACATGATAAGATGGCGCCTTATTGTTGCATCTCATCTTTCATCTTGCTCTACACAGTTTACAAATATTACAGTCAGAAATAGTAAGTGAGTATGATCAGGAAATATCAAACAGCAGACAAACCCATGGCATCGTGAGGAAGAGCCACACAACAATCATGAGACACCAGGAAAACAAACAAAGCAAAGCAACCAGCGGTCTCATCCCCATCAACAGCTGATCAAGATGATCGCAAAACTAGAATGGACACAAAGTAACGCACAACAAAAGATAGAACAATTACAGAATCCTACAAAGGAAGTAACAATCAACAACGAATCAACAACAACATAATCATCGCCTTAGAACGGACAGCAGCCAAAGCCACTGGGGGTTGAGGCTTAAATGCATTTTACTGGTACCAAATCTTCGGCCTAGATTCTGCTGTTGTTGAAGCACAATTATGTAAAGCCCGCATGGAGGAATCCTTACTATTGCAAGTTATCATCAAATCTGTGAACAAAAGTCACAAAATAGAGCACAATATTCCAGCCTTTGTCGGCAGGTGGCTGTTTTGAGGTCAAATTCTATATAAACAGAGACGCTTGGCCTTTGTTCACTGACATGTCGATGCGCTTGGCCTTCGTGTGTTCACATTCTGGTCTTTATTCGGATGTGACCGCTAACACAGGTTTAGACGGTATATATATAGTTAGGCATTTGTGTGCTGTTAAGTATACAAACATTATATAAAACGAAAACAATTACAGTGGAGAGATTTTATATTTCTTTTATTTTCTTTATCAGGGTGAGTGCGCATATTTGTGTGTGGATGGCGGGATGCTGGGGTCATGGTTTCAAGCTGTGCACGTTCTCTTAGATACCTAGATGGAATGTTTAGCAATTTTATCGACAGATAAACTCTCTTTTTCTGTCAAGCTTATTTTGTTTTTAAATTAAAAATTAATAATTAATATGCTGAATATAAGGACTTTTATTAAAGATATAAACTTTAAAACACCAAACGGTATGCTGAGGCGTCCTCTGCGAGGACACCATTTAGTTGGTACACTTCACTGGCGAAGATGAGTCGGCTACATCTGTACGGCCATCCGTATCAACGTATTGTGTTGAGTCACACTGGTAAATGTATACGTCGATTTGGTGGTATTTACGCGTATTGCCGGTACTTCATAGACCGGAAGTGGTAGATATTGGTGTTAATACTATATAGAAAAACATGTCATATGCCTAAAGGACTATAGAATTAGATCCTTTTTAAGTATTAGGCAAGTACATGGCGATTTATGTAAGCATTTAGGAATAGATTCGAGTACCGATCTGGATGATCGGTACTCGAATCTATTTCTAAATGCCTATTACATAAATCGCACTGCACATACTGAATGTACTTAAAAATGATCTAATTCTATAGTCCTTTAGGCATATGACATGTTTTTCTATATAGTATTAACACCAATATCTACCACTTCTGGTCTACGAAGTACTGGCAATACGCGTAAATACCACCAAATCGACGTATACATTTACCAGTGTGTGAGTGTTCAACTTATTTCGATTTTTATAAAACAAGTATTAGCTTTTCAAAAAATCTTGGCATCTTTCAGCACTAGTGTGCTATTGTCTAACATGTGAAAGAGCAGTACTTAACCATTTAAAATCGAACTTTCAGCAACTGTATGGGCTATTAAATGGAATACCCAACTCATCACCATCTCCGCCCGCGGAGATGACGATGAGCTGGGTGTGTCATTTTAGTGTTATGACACCATACTATAATATTCACAGAAAGAGCTATCTCATGCTACACCACTTAGCCGATGAAAACATACAGGTTACAAACTTAGTCAATTATAATCAGGATTGCAATAAATGTTTAGATATGGGTAACGCTTGATACTACTCAAAACAGAATTTGCATCAGTTATAACAGGAATGTATTGTTGTTGTTTTTATGGAAATATTGAAACTAGTATACATTTAGAGCAGATATTTTATTTGCCCACAGTTTGGTACCGAGCTTTCTAGAGACGGGGGAGGGGAGGGTTGGGCCTAACTAATGCATTCAGTTAGTCATTAATTATGGATGTTTACACGTAACTGTTGATTTCAAAACGATAAATTTTATGGGAATTATCGGTATCTATGCTTAAAGATTTACACATTCCAAAAATGTTGTTTTTGGTTAAAATGGCATTTTCTCCCAAATTTTGTTTTATTGCTTTGGCTAACATTTCTAGGTCTTACCAGTGTCTAATTTATAGTTTTGTAATCATCTGGAAGAGGAAGAGAGAGCTGGCTGCTCTTATTCTCTTATGGGTGTCTTGTTACTGTAAATGTTCTGTGACTCTTCCTCACGATGTCGTATGTTGGTCTGCAGTGTTTGATTGTGGTATTTCCTGATCATACTCACTTACTTTTTCTGCTGTTTTTTTTTTCTTAAGAAATTAACATTTTAAATTGAATATCCATCAAGATTCCCAACAATTTTGATCCAGATCAGTCCTAAAATTAAGTCTGGTAGGGTTACGGACCAAACAGTTTGCCATCTGCAGACGGTACCAGCAGGCAAATGATTACTGCGTGGTATAAGAGACATGGTTGCGTCGTTATGAACTTTAAACAAAATGTCAAATCTCAGAAGAAAAAAAAGGCAATATAATTTTTCATTTCATTGTTATTTTACAGTACATTATATCTTCTTCACGAAGACGACATAAAATGTTGAAAAGTGCTGTATAAGCATTTCGTGAAAGGCTTTGCTTGAAAACTGTGATGCGCATGAAAAGGTTTCACGAACACACGAAAATCCCACCTGGCTCTGTACATGTTTCAAAGATTAAAGTAAGAAAGGAGGCAACTATCAGGAAACGATGCAATCAAGTACCACACCTGACCCTAGATACCGCATGGGAAAGTAATAAAAATACTACCCTTATTCCGCCAATATTTTTTAACTGAAATGTCGTCTGCTTTTTACGTCTGCTGCATATATTCAAGTGAACTTCAGACTATATTATCATGGAAAAACACTTTGAGCCCTGGTCAGACAGCCTGACCTGGGTCCATATGGTTTGCAATCAGGGGCGTAGCTATCCTAAAATTCAACTTCACTTATTCAAAAGATTCCAAACAGGGAGCATTTTCAAAAAGCGTAAACCCAGTTGAGACGCCTCAAAAACGCGGCGTCTCATCAGGGTCTGCGCTATTTGTCATGCTATATTCTTGGTAATAGTAAACATTATTAAATCTTATAACAGGACAACGGTCACTTCGTTAATGGGAGCCGCTAAACCCTGTCGATAATTTAATTATATTAACATGTAACCAATTAGATTAGAATTTCTTTACCGCACAATATTTTGTATGTGTATCAAAAAAAACCTTCTTGTTAAAAGGTGTGTGCAAATGCGTTTTTTGTGTATATGGTAGCTACGCACCTAGCATCACAAGAAAATAAACCGACGAGGGAGCAGACGATAAAAGTTGTTGCTGGCGGGAAAATAGATATCCACAAATATCAAATAAATTTTGGAAAAAAAAGTCCAGGCTAAAAGCGTCCAAAATACCCAGACTCAGATGTTTATTTTAAGCACCAAGAAAATATGATAAGATTGGGCTCAGGCGGCCTGGGGTCAGGCGGGCGAGTAGGCAGGCAGTAGGCAATACAGCGGACATCTGTACTGCCACGAGCGTTTATGTGTGTATTCGTTCTGATTTTAAGAAGCTCAGATTTCATAATGTCTTTGATAGCAGAATATGAAACTAAGCACACGCAATTACAGTAAAACCTGTCTTAAAAGCGGCCAATAAAAAGAACATTTAAATTGGGTCTCAACACCACTTATCGTTTAATGCAAGTCAAAAGTATTGCAGAATTCTGCAATAACTCCGCAATACTTTCGACCTTCATATAGCTACCATTTTACATTAGACCTTTTTCCACCGCCGCGAAGCGAAACACCGAAGCCGCGTTTTTAAACTTGCATTTGTCAATTTCTAATGATATTGTTTCTACCAAAATTTATGATAAACGTGACCACTGAATCTTCCAATTTTAGATGGTGATGTTCCTCGCTCTACATCCTATGGGTCTATATATCTCAACTGATTCGTTTTGCTAGAACACCTAGCCATGTTGCTGACTTCAACACTCGCAATGAATTGTTAGCTCAGAAACTTCTTAAACAAGGCTATCGGTATCATAAACTTCGAAAAACCTGTTCTCAATTTTATAGACGATACTATAATTTGATATCTAAATTCCAAATTGGACATACATGTATATCTCTCTTGTGCCAAGGACTTTCGGAACCTGAGTTCTTCTTTTGTGGATCACTTAATGTTATTTCTGGCTTGTTTTTATGCTTTCGTGCACGTCTGTTTGTTGATGCCTTGACGTCACCTGCTGGGAAAGGGCTGACCTCTTGACTCTCGTTTGTGGTGTCTAACTGTGAGTTTGTCACTTTCCCATTTGTATCCTGGGTCAGGTGTGGTATTTGATTGTATCGATTCCTGATCTTTGCCCTCTTTCTTATTTGGTGACCGTACTATTCACGTCGAGTATATATGGCAAGCTCTTTGTTTTAACGTAATAACCGCGAATTCGAAGTTGTTTTAGGGTTATATGATAAATAGAATCTAAGATTCATGTTGACGTATTACTTTATAAACTCATTGCAAAAGAGATAAAATGCTTGGCAAGCCTCGAATTTTGTCTCTTTTCTCCCACTCATTTAAAAATTCAATAAAAAAGGAGAACTCGTTTAAGATTCTCTATATTCAGCATTATCAGATTTGTCAGAGGGGGTCCAAATTTGATAACGTTTTTCTTTTTTAGTTTTTTGTTTTGTTTTTTAAGTTGATGAGGGGATAGAGGATCCAAATATCACACTATATATGGAGCCATCATCGACCGATGGGCCGATAAAGCCCAACATTGAATGCTGGCACTTGGTATCTTTGTGTGATTTTTCAGGGGATCTGGACAGGGGATCTGGACCAGTTTTGCTAAAAACACCTATATTTTCGTGATTTTTCAGGGGGAGGGGGTCCGGACCCCCTGTCCCCACTCTGGATCCACACATGCTTGCCTGGTTAACTTGATATCAAAAATTCTCTATTTACAAGGGTTCAGATCATGTAGTTTACAAACTACAATCTGTCAAGTTCCCATTGAGCAGGTGTGGTGGTGATTGTCCTTGTATAAACTTACATTTAAGTAGATAAAAAGTGACAAACACTGCAAATCAATGACCCCGCCTTGTAAACTTTAGCGGCAAAACCACACGTTCCTTGTACAAACACCTTCCAACCTACCACCTTTCATGACATGTAATTCACAAGGTGGAATCCTGTAAGATGATTAACTCAGATTAAAGTCTTAAAAACCTACACCTTCCTCCCCACAAAGAAAAATGCACACACACACAAAAAAAAAACAAAAAACAAAAAAAAAAAAAACAACGCCAACATAATTCGTCTAACGGTGTCATAGTTTGCATTTTTCGCTTGAAATGGTGAATTAAATGTTTGCAACCTGGCCCGAGGTTATAAAACTTTTTTCAAGCTCAACTCAGCTGAGCACAAATTCATCCTGCTCATAAATGTTAAAATGCCAACAATTGTTGGCATTTTAACATTTATTAGCATGATAAATACAACATCTAAGAGACTTAAGCAAGAAACTGATTTATTTGTTTATTTGTCCGTATTTTAGTTTTTATGAGCAGTTGAAAATTCGTGCTCAGTTGAGTTGAGCATGAAAAAAGTTTTATAACCTCGGGGCCTGAAATAATCGCTTCTCACAGAATGACTAAGTTAAAACAATCCACGAAAGTTAAGGAAACGCCAGATAAAACGGTCAGGCGTGTTGCAACTAAACCATTATTCTTGCATAGAATTCGTTGAGCGAAGCTGTATGAAGCCGTTGTCAAATGAACAAAAATCAATGTTCAAATCATGAGATTCACGTGTTCTTTGAAAATGGTTTTTAACTTTGACAAAGCCTAAACTGAGCCCTGTATTGTTTGCATGACGTTACAAGGGAAAGCGTTTCGGCCTTGACTGATTACATGTATTTGGCAGATGCTTTTCTTCGCGAAAACGTTGCGCGCGTCTATGAAATTGTGGCGACGTAATGACATTTGAAAGTTAGACGCTGACGCCATTTTGTTTAGCGAAAGTGTAAGAAATGGGATACTTTAATGTTTAAACGTCGTTTTCAGTACGGTTTAGTTTGGAATCAGGTCAATTATGCAAGAATAACGATCACACATGTTTGTTTCATTGCATTAACACTTGCAGGGTCCCTCGGACGATGTTTTGAACACTCGGCTTAAAGCTGCATACTCTGTAACTTTGAACATTTTTCGAAAAAAAAATATTTTCTTTTTAAATCATTTGTAAAAGTAGAATTAAGTTATGTTGTCACAATAAATCTAATTTCTACAGCTGAAAACTGCACGAAAAAGTGAATTATCTTATAAAAACAGGTGTGTTTTCTCTTGTTTGTAATTATTTGCGTCCCTCCAATAATTCTAGACAGTTAATTTTTAACATAAATGCTGTTGTTTTGGCACTAATAATTTGTTAATTATTCCGAAAAAGGTAAAATGTATACCTGAATTTTAGTATTCTTACTGTGTTCTTGAAAAATAGAAACATTATTTTTAAAATGAAAAGATCAAAAGTTACAGACTATGCAGCTTTAACCGTCTCGTGTTCAAACAACGTCCTCAGGACCCAGCAAATGTTAGGCTAATGTATGAAATAACATGTGTGATCCCTATACTTCCCACTTTCGAATATAGGCGAAATAAAAGGGGTGAAAAGGTTAGAATATGAAGAAGTATGGTATAAATGTAGAAGGGGAGATGTATTTCTTATATATCAAAGGTATAATAGAACTTTATGCTCTCTGTAAAGGCGGTAACTTTGATATTCATATCTGGGCGTTATTCGGCTATTTCATCTGCTAAACAAGGGAAATCAGGTTTTATTTATAATTTGGTAAATAGTTAATAAGCTTTTGAGCCGCGCAGACGTGCGTGCATTTCATGAAAATCCTAACCATATACACACTGAACTCACATTTATTAACCCTTAAAGCACATAATCACACACTCTATGTTTTTGTAGTCCACTAAACAATTTGAAACCACATAGATAAACAGTGTGGACCAGATCAGACTACTCCTGTAGGAGCAGTCTGGTCTGGGTCCACAATGTTTGCCTCTATGCCTTTTTATGTTAAATAGACATTTTCAGATGCAGTTATTTTGCTGGCGTTTTAAGGACTAAATAATGTCTGTGGTAATGTCGCAAGATGATAAGTTACTTTTGAATAAAACCACGCCTCATTTTCAGCTTTTACCTATGTTTAAAGTTGACCAGTCCTAATTACGCATTCATGAGACGCCGCCTTTACAGTAAGCGAAAAGTCAAAGAATACCCAGATTGGAGCGCTTAAAGACATTAAAATTTGAGAAATAATAGTGGTACCACTCATTATGACTCTATCCAGAGATCATACTGGACAGATCAAAAGGATAGTCATAATGAGGTGATTATGACTTCCTTTCTGGGCAATGAAGTTGTTCTATGAAGGAATTAGGTAATTTAAGATAAAATATTGATCTTTATCTTAGTGACAGAAATTGTGTTGTATACAGATAAGTCCCCTTTTGAGGCCCCTTTAATTTTGTGAGATACTGAAACTGTCCCTTATAAACTAGTCTTTTAAAGACATATATTACTGTCCAATAGAGATCATTTAAGGATTAACTGATAAGGGACAGTTTCAGTATTTCTCAAAATTAAAGAGGCACCAAAGGAGGTATGAAAAATAGTAAGTGAGTATGATCAGGAAATACAACAATCACAAACCGCAGACAACCCCGTGGCACCGCGAGGAAGAGCCGCGCAACCATCATGAGACACCAGGAAGACAAACCAAGCAAAGCAACCAGCTCTCTCCTCCCCATCAAGATGATTGCAATACCAGAATGGACATAAAGTAACGCACAACAAAACATAGAACAATTACAGACTCCCACAATGGGAGTAACAATAAACAAAAAGTCAACAACAACAGAACCACCGCCTTAGAACGGACAGCAGACTAAGCCACCGGGGGGGGGGGGGGGCTTAAATGCATTTTACTGGTACCAAATCTTCACCCTAGACGTTTTATTTTAACGTTCCCTCCCGTCTCAACACCGAATTATCTATAAAACATCCAAATTTCGTGTTGATAGCAAACATTTATTCCTGGCAAAATTTGATTTTCAAATTTTGCTTATTACTTTAAAGAGGCATTAAAGGAGGTATGAAAACCGTTTATTTTAACGTTCTATCCCGTCTCAGTACCAAAGTAACTACAAAAAAACCATCCAAATTTCGTTTTGCTGGCAATTTTTTTTCCTGGCAAAAAATTGATTTTCAAAGTTTGCTTGTTACTTTAAAGAGACATCAAAGGAGGTATGAAAACCGTTTATTTTTAAATTAACGTTCTGTCCCGTCTCAGTACCGAATTATCTACTAAAAACATCCAAAGTTCGTTTTGCTAGTAAAAAACAATCTTGGCCAAAAAGTTGATTTTCAAATATATGACGTCATGTGTAACGTCAACAGTCCATTTTTATTGCGTTTTTTTAATTGATAAGATGGGGAAAAACAAATCAAGCTTTTATCATAAATACGACAAATATTTTACATCTAGAAGCAAATTACCTACGTTTTTCACTTCACTGAATGAAATAAATTTCAAATTCATTCCTAAACCTTGAATATTCTCTATATAAATTTCTTGCATATATATATATATATATATATATATATATATATATATATATATATATATATATATATATATATATATATATATATATATATATATATATATATATATATATATAGGTAAAGTAGGTCTGGGCTTCTTCTTTACACTTGTTTGGAAGAACAGAACGGTAAACCTTTATTCTTTATGATAATTTTGAAAATGACATATTTGGCGAGGAAACGAGGTCCGCGGTTTGAACCTTTTTAAGAATTATCTTTTCTGCTTTACCGAACAAAGAATATCTCCATATTGTTATTGATTTTTAATTTGTCAACCCACTTTTTATTTATTAGTTGGCTATCCAGAGCCTGAAAAAAAAATTCTGTTGGCATTTTTGAGTACATTTTGGCATCCATGCTCAAAGTGTATCTTGATGTGTTTTAAGAAGGATAGGGGTGGATGCCAAGTCTGGAAATGCCCCTAAGTCCCAGAATTAGGTCAAAGGTCAACTGAGTGCAAATTCTTGCATATACGTCAGATTTTAGCGTTTTTATCAATTAGCTATCCAAAATTATGATTCAAAGTAATGCAAAATCTCTTTTGGATAATACAGCCATGCTATATAAACAAACAGCATCATCAAGGCATGATGTGTGTTTGGATCAAAGGTCATTTAAGTGCAAAATCTGTGAGAATTGTTGCAATATTTTATTTATATAGGGGCAAAATTCAAATTTTAAGTTCCCTTCTATCCCAATGGAAGAATTTTTTTATCGCTATCCTGCTAGGTGTGTGTCTATCATGTTTGGAAAGCAATGATTTACCAAGTTTCCTGCGGTCAAATATTAATAATAGGCATGTAAAGTACGTTACTGTATAAAATCAATTAAAATGTAATACAACTAAGAATAACCATTTCATTGTAAAGAAATAATTTTTTGCTTAATGCTTTGTATGAATACGTCATTTGATGCAATTATCTATCCTTTTATACATAAGATGTGTTTAAGTTGTTACTTACGTTACATTTTACCATCTGAAATTGAGTCATTTCTCAACGGTAGATGTTCATAGCTACAGCTTTCATGAAGGACTTGGCCATGATCTCATGCTTATAGTAAAATAAATTTCTTTTCTCATTTCACACATTTGTTGTGTTTGTTCCCATCTATGAGTAATTGTAAAACACTTTTTACAAGGCCTCTACCTGCTAATTGCATATACTAAGCATAGCTTTGTGAAAACACAAAGACCAAGCCTCCTTTCAAAAAACACCAGGCGTGCTGAAACTATGATAGAATACTGGAAGGAATATATCCTCACATTGACTTCACATCAGCCTGTTAGCAGATGGTAACAAACATAACATAAAGCTAATATACAGGTGTATTTCTAATAATGATCATCCAGTGAAAACATTGTTAACTTTTTGTGGCGTATATCATGGAAATAGCCTTGACATTAAGGGTAATCCTCCATATAACTTTAAACATTTAACTGTAGGGGTGTCCTTTCATTTGCACATATTAATGAAATGATGTGGATTCAAAAGCAGCATTTCTTTGAAATCAGGATGCTTGTGTAAATGTATTCATCCATATATAGAAGCAGTATAGATATGATACTAAAGGTAACCTCTGATTTTAAGATACCATAAAATATATATATATATATGTCTTTCACAGTGCAACTTTTTATACATTGTAATTGGTTCAGTGTCGATAAATTCAATTCTAAGTACCATTATTAAACATATTTTGCTTATAATTTTTTTGCAATGATGATAGAGATCAAATGCTATGAGCTTATTGGCATGTGTTTCTTTATGCTATTCTTTTTAACTGTAAAATGCCAATGCAAGTTTTATTCCAAATTAAATTCCCCCAAAACATTTCTAGTGACTTCTTGGGAACACAGGCATTCAACATATTGGAGCACCTGATGATTTGATTGTGTTCATAGTTTTCCATCAGTTTGGGGTCATTTATTAGTATTTAGAGTAAATGTGTCCTGAAATGGTTGTCTAATATGTACATTTACTAGCATAATCCATTGGTTTAACATTTCCGATTTGCATGATGTTTATAAGATCCTAAGGTAGTGAACTCACCTGTTCTAGTGTAGAATCTATCTGTTAACCATGGCAATTAGCTAAGACAGGGATTGATTGCATATATGGTAGGTGACTTACATTAATGTATACATCTACTGCTCGTAGAAACAAGTGCAATATATCAGATTGGATAGCACTTGTAACTGGTAACCTACTCGAAATGTGTAGTTTTAATATGGCATTACTCTTGAATAAAACTGAACTACTTTCCTTTCACTATATACAAGACAGTCTTCAAACAGTGTTTGTCTTCACAAATATCTACAAGGATATAGGTACAAGAGTGAGCAAGTTTATGCTTTAAATGCTTTCTGCAAGCTGTTGTCAGCAATGATGTTCACATTTTCGATGGTTTTGCATATATTTAAGACTATCACAATGAGCCTAATTTAGTGAACCTTTTAAAACCAACAAACATACCATAACTCACTTTTCATAGGACATATATAAAACATGTACTAGGGTTACAAATAGCTCAACAAAATCAATTAGTGCATAAATAAAACTAAAAACAAACTGCCTTGTGAATAAGAAAAGCAAAGAAATCAGCTGCGTGTGACACTACTTTTTCAACATTCAGTTTAATTTGTGAGTTTCAGAGATGCAAACCATACTAGTGAATTTTGGGAGTCATGTTTTTGTATTATGCTTAAGAATAAAACAGTTAACTGATCTTTAAAATAAAGTATCACTAACGTTTGAATGATTTGTTGTTTATGTAACCATGAAATATGTTCAGATGTTTTACAAGACTGCTACAAGTACATGGCTCCGGTAATCTTACCTCAACCAACCTTAGTCTAAGATAATTAACAAGCAGAATAGTTTTTTATCAGAATTGCTGCAGAATATAATAAGATAAACATCATTACAATATGATATGAAATCTAGTTCAACAAAACATAGAAGATTTTAATGGGGACAGATGATAAATTAATTTTATAATGTAATTGCCAACAGAGAGAAGTGAAAATTAAAAGAATTCAGCATACAAGGAAAATCTTTAATACTAGATCTATGTAACATCCTATATTTGGACATAAACCATGCTGGTTCTGTACTACGATGTTATATTTGCAATCTTCAAAAACCTATACCTGCTATAGAAGACACTCAGCACTACCCCTGCCTTAATTCCTGCCTTTCCACTGGATGTATGAAATATTGCTATGCTATTTTAAGTAAATTATTGATATTAAATCAATATTTAAATCATGATGTATATTGCATGTTTATTGTTATGTACCATTGGTAGAAATCTGAAAACTGCAATACGAATGTAAAAGAAGGGTAATTGAGTAAGACCAGGAAATGCCACATTTACATATTGCAGACCAACCCATAGTACTCTTTTAAATTATGTCTTATATAGAATAAAATGTGTGTAGTATATGTAAGCGAATTGTGTCGATCAGACCCAAATTTTATATAAGCCTAACAACAATTTACTACCTTTATTCATTTATTTAAGGCAACTTTTGTTACCTACGTTACCTCATTAATATATGTGCAGCAATTTAAGATCCATTATTGTTAATATAGTTATAATTTGATTTCATTATGAAAGATATTTTGCCAATTCCAATGCAATGTAAATAAAAGAAAAATGAATCTGTAAGCAGCTATGCTTTACACGCTAAAGCCAGTACAAATTACATACTAATTAGCATATTTAAATATTTACTTGATTTCACTTCATTGCAAATTAAAAGTTATAAACAACTTCAAATATATGAAAATGAACAGTTTCAAATAGAATATAGATCAATATCATGTATATTTCAGGTCAGGTATCTTGGTTTATTCTAATACCTGTAATTTGTAAAGTCATTATCTGCAATTTAGTATACAATGTAACATACGTATCGCTGATGTGCAGAAATACATATCACAGCTGTATGCAATTGATTTTTATGTCTAGTTTAAACATTTAATGCTTAAACTGTCTCACTAATACTATTAAAATAAATCAACAGTAGCCTTGTACTGTGTGTACTGTTATTTTCAATAGAAAAATGACCACAGAAAAGTTATAAAATTATAGATTTCTAAGGCCCCAAGACATGTCCCAAACTGAAAATAGTTTTACTTTCTGGGAGGAGCAGCAAACTTTCAAGTAGCCCGTATATATCAGTTTAGCCACATTGAGGGAGAATTTCCATCGGAATTGCACAAAACTTACGATGTTTGTCTTTGTAAAATCCATAAAAGGATGCTTCCAAAGGGGTTCCTTTAATGATAAACATGTTGATTTAAGCCTTTTGAAAGACTTCTACGCTTTTTAGAGTATATAAAGCATCTTGTTGTTGGACCAGAGAAAAAAAGAAACATAGTTTGTAAAAATGCTCCGATTATTGCACTTGATGACCTTTGACCCCATTTTAAAGTCCACATATGAACATTGAGTTATTAAAAAACATTTTCTCAATGTTTTTCAGACTTATAACTATAAGCATACAAAATTTGGCTTGAAATGAAATATGTTTACATATAAAAAAATAAATTTGTTTTACAGTAGTACATATTTTCTCATTTTTGCACTCAATGACCTTTGACCTAATTTCTGGCCTTCATATACAAATTTAGACTTGGTATCCACCCCTATGGCTTTGTACACATGCTAAATATTATGTTAAAAGTGGTCTAACAAATGTACTCAAAAATGCCAACAAAACCAAATATATGCATCTTTTTTCGATTCGGATTGCCAACTATATAAAAATGTTTAACCATTAAATCGCGGATGACGACTGCAGCAGACGACAAATTTTAAAACATTTTTTTTTCTAATTTTCGAAACAAAAGAAGGTATGATATTTAATGACAATCGTCTGCCAGCAGCCTTATTTGCTTTTTTTGGAAAAGCGGACCATTTGAAGTTGTCGTCTACTGCAAATTCGAGGTGGCGCTTTATGAATTAATCTTCTGTGAAAAGCGGTATATCACCCAACTGTACATCTTGAAGAATGATCATCTGCTCAGGTGTATAATAATCTTTCTGTGATTATCACTCGAAAAGGTTTTGGGCTGTTCATAAGCGTATGTATTGGCTGAAGGTCTACATTGTCAGTATCTGGTATATGAAATGTAAACCGATGCATCAGGTTAGAAAACAGCAGAAACACCTCGTTTTTCGCAAAGAACTCCCCAACACAGCGTCGCCGTCCTAACCCAAATTGTACAACAGGAGAGCGCTTCATGAATTTCCCATCGTCATCTTAGTGTCTCTCTGGTTTAAATAATTCTGGGTCTTCCCAGAGAGATTCGTCATGGTTGACTGAATGCAAGTTTACAATAACAACAGTGTCTTTATCAATATCGTATCCATTTAATTCAGTATCCATTGTCGCACTGTGTGGTAGGGCTAGAGGGGCGATACTACTTAGACGCATTCCCTCTAAAATTGTGGCTTGTGTTTGGTGAAGAAGTATCCTGTCAGTAAGATTTACCTTACGGTCGTTACCAACAACTTTATCAATCTCAGCTTGCACCTTCCCTTGAGCATCAAGGTAAGCAGCCATATACACGATCAGCCAATGCATTGTAGTGCTAAGTGAGCCATATCCAGCACCAAGTATGTCATTCAGTGAATGTATCAGACCAGCTTCACTGATATTCAATGTTTTGTCACTAACTTGTTTTGGAAGGCTTGCAAGTAGGAACATATCCGTAACATCTCGTATATTTTCTTCATCAAGTAACTGCTTATGCTGATGTACTTGTTGTTGTACAACATCATTTGAGATGCGTGTCAATTCTAAAAATCTGGCAACTTTTGCTTTAAGAATGTACTTCAGACATGGTAGAACATCTATTGGGTTACCAGATCCCACGAATTCAAGAAAACTATCCGCGGATTTGATAAACTGTCTAAAAGTTTCGTCTGATTTCATATCCTGTCCTTTACCGAATAAGACTTGATAAATAAAGCTCCCAGCTGTAAGAGTTATGCAATCTCTAATATCAGCGGGCTTTCCATCTAGAGACTTAAAGTATGCTGACAATGTCTCTATTTCATCTCATATTATATCTTCCAAATGCTGACTGTTTCGATTGTTTGTAAACCTTCGGAAAGCTGATGCGGTTAACTTTCGCTGTTTAAGATAGGCAGCATTGAAATCGCCAAATTGAACACTATCTTCATCATTATGAAGTTCCCTGGCAATCTGTGTAGAGACAAAATCTGGTCTTCCCGAAAAAGCGTCACCAGGCCTTTCTTGTGTATCTCTTACTGTCGTATATCCATTTAGTACGACAGCATTCCAACTTCCAAGTCGAATTCTAAATACGTCTCCATAAGTTTTCCGCCATTTTCTAAATGTTTCTGTGGTGTTCGAACCAAACCGTGGAAGATGACCTATCAATGGAAAGCCCCATGGTCCTGGGGGCCGTCGTTTCTGGTTCAAAGATCTCAGGATTGGTAAAAGAATCTGTGTTAACAAGAAAACGAACACTGAAAGTAACAATATTTGCAATATTTCATCCATTATTACCATGATTACTGCATGGGTTCAATCACAATTTTTAAAGTACACGACCTTTAGTGATTTTAAACAGGTTAACATTATACTGCATAGGGCCAGTTAAGCAAACAAATTTAGCGTAAAATTGCGATTCTTTTCTTACCTATTAGTTTAAACATGTGTTTTGGGTGCTCAAAAGAACCGACTCATCGAGACGGTTCTTTTGAGTACCCACAGCAAATGTTTTGGTTGAGAAATAAGAAAACTAATTTTCTGCTACGCATTCTTATCAGGGGGCATGTTAACAGGTCATTGCGTGAATAACCTTTAAGGACATATGCTACTAAATACTTCCCATATTGAAATATTTTCAATACTTTGCATACAGTTTGTTTTATGCATGGGCTATCCATTTATGAAATAAAAAGAATATGTCACCGTGCTTATTTTTTCAGAATCTCATATTGAAGTTATCAGCATTTGACCAATTTTCTAGAAATGTTAAAAAAATAACACTAGTCCTATTTATCGAGCTAAAATGGTTGTAATCTTCAAACAGCTTCTTTCTTTTAACTTAAATTACTTCCCATGACTTCAAACTTTTAAGAAAATGTGCATGTTTACTTGTTATCCCATGCTATGACAAGATACTGCATGATATATTTTGGCAATTTGTCGAAAAAATGAATTTGTTTTTAGAATAAATCATGTATTAAAAAAAATTGATATTGAAAATCTTGAAAATTTATTTTTAATTCATGGACTATAATAATACTTTTCAGAAAAAAGAATAAAAATCTGGGGTCACTGAACTAATTCTCTTTCTAGAGGGCCGAATTTAACCCCACCCCATAGGTTTCATGCGTAATTCAATATAAAAAGTTCGGGGATGACCATTTCGGTCGTTTTGATGATGCCATTTTACTAGTATATGAAGTAATTTAGCATTAAAATGTTAAAAAAGAAAGAAAAAACACACTGAAAATATGTGCGCATCCGGGAATCGATCCTGGTCCTCTGGCTTTGTAGCCAGACACGCTAACCACTTGGCCACGAGGTCAGGTCGTGCGCCGCTCGAAATAACCATACAAATAGTACAGACTCGGCCACTATCGTATTCGTAACCAGGGTTATTGTGTACGTCGTTTGATTTCGACTGAGCTACATTTATCTGTCTTTAGTGCTGAGACGATCAGTTCTGAAAAGATGTCAATAGATAGTTCGAACACACTTTAATTAGTAATTTTGTGAAGAAAATGTCGGAACACTGATATGACATAAGAATATCGGAAGCTGTGTTGATCCGAATCCGTTAAGGGTCGAAAGACAGGACCCAGACAACTTTCCCCGTTTGCAGACGCGGGAAAGGTGCGCATTGGACATAGCCGCATATGTCTTTAAGCTATCCATTGTCCTGCTAAACAGTGAACTTTCATGATGGTTTAAGTTACGCGCCAGACGACTCTCATTTACTCAAAGTACATTGGACCAGAACTTTAGTTCGAGTTATTAATAGTTCGAGCTAAACGATGGACTCACCCAAGCTTTGATGGTTGGTCTTGTTACCTGTAAGAATGAAGAAGATCCATCTAGAAATGAAGGCACCAGAGTGGTCATAACATTTATTATCATTATAAGTCAATGGGGATTTTCCCAGTAGCTCAAAGGTAGCTAACTCGGCAGTCAAAGGTTCGATCTGGCCGAATTTCGAACCCATCTGAGATTTTATGGTTGTACTTGTTACCTGCAAGAAGATCCATTTATCCATCATGATGAAATTTGATTACGATCGGCCAATTGGTCTTAGAGATATTCATTTTTAAATGTGTGGATCCACGGACGGACAGGCGGACTAAAAGCTCATAAGTTATAAGCTCATCCAGGGCCTTCGGCTCTGATGAGCTAAATAGCTTCAATTGAGGCCAGAATTAGGAGGTCTGTGAAATACCCCATATAGTACATGATTAGTCTTATTTATAAGATTGATCCAGATACATTCTGTTCAAATATGTTCAAGATCGTGCCTTCGCCAGTGGTGTAGTCCCTCTTTGACTTAAATCATAACATCACCATGGCTATCAGTTGGGCAGTCTCTCCACTTCTGTTTGTTTAAAGAATATCAGAGACGATCATCTTTTAGAATATCAGGGCTGAGCCATGTCTCAGAAAAGGCTTAACAGTCAGACATAAGTTAAGCATCACCCAAACATTATTTCAGAGACGTCTTTTGTGTACAAATTCCTTCAGAAGAACAACCAGTTTGTAACATTGTGTTACCCTTATCTTCCTTTGGTCTGCTGAACATATCCGAATGCCATTTGCTCATTTTGCTGAATTTCTACGGCGTCCTGTATACACCAACCCCTATTTGGGGTGTACCCTTAAAAGTGTCACAGCTTAACCCAAAGTGCTTACTTGGAATTCAAATAAACGCAGAAAAAGTCTAGACGTTTTTTTTCAAACTAGTGCCAAACTAATTCTGTCGAGCTCAAGGTCTCGTGTCAGTTATAGAGGATCATAGATCAATCGCGTGTTTATTATTTTTGCATTATCACTATATAGCATGCCATTCTTTACACATCCATAACATTTATTCTTTTAGATATGAATCTGAAATTTCAGACAGAACTTGTCTTTGATAGTGCAACAATATGACACTAACACTTTACATGTCTAAGCGTTTTGAAAATACCTCAATGGGCTAGAGAATAGGGACATTTTTAGGGGTAAGCGTGTATTTACCATGCCTTGTTGTTTACCTGTGTGATAATCGAATCGAAATTTGCTGTAAATTGTCACCACTTTATCTATTTTCATAAATATAACAAGAAAATATTCATGACTGGAAAGCTTCCTTCGTTTTCTAGGAAACTATTGAGGCGATGCTTAACTTATGTCGAGGTCCAAAAGTTCACTGTAAATTATATCAAGTTTTGTACATGTCATTTAATGATTTAGGGTGGGAGAGGTTTAGATAGTAAGTCATCGAATAAGATGGATTTGACTAGAAGCTGTCAATGATGAGGGTTGATGTTGAAGATACGGGTCCCAGATGTTAACGTATGTCCCCACAGCAAAACAACAGGAGATTGTATGTCCATGTCACAATGATGATTGTAATCAGAAGCAATATTAGTGTAGTTGTACAGGCGACGTCTAACATGTACTGTTTATCTGTTTTGTTTTGACCACCTTATTGCAATAATGAAGATAATCTTGTCCAGTTTTTACCCTTCTGTTTATTTGATTGACAGCTCCCAAGCTCACTTGCCCGTGCAATACGCTTCGGACATCGAACTCATTCGCCAGAGGTGACACTGGTGTTTTGATCGACAGCGAGCTACACAAGAATCGCACGTGCAAAACAATCTTCTTGTTTGTTCCATTGACTGTCCGTGTTCACTCTGGCTGTTCCGCTTTTCTATTTAAACTCCAATAAAACCATTAATACGATTATATATTAAATACAAAACTGCTTGGTTTCCTAAATTATAAATTCTTTTTTCATATTTTAGATATTTATGATAAAATGAAAATATAAGCAATAAATTCAGTTATTGGTTTGTTCATGGAATCATGAATACTTCGGATCGCTTGCAAAAAAGTTTACGTGAAGCCTGAACATTGAATCATGAATAATACTTTTGGTCGCTTCCAAAGTAACTTTGCAAGCGGCCAGAAGTGTTCATGGAATAGTGGAATGTCTTCTATGGACTGCAATACAGTGGTCATGTGTTCACACATACGTCCATAGATATTATTCTCTCAATACGGCTTGAGTCATGTAGGGCATATGTCAGCTACTGGCAAAAGTATACATGCATACTGGTTAAACGCTTGAGAGCAGCCTATCCGGGAACAGTATATAGAGAATGTTAGATGAGTGTCTTTTGTTATCAAGTTTACCAGGCAAGGCTTTTAGAACTCTTGTTGATATCGCGAGGCTTGCCGGGCGATTCAACGTGCGTTCTCAAAGCCGAGCCTAATAAACTTCATATCAAAAGACGCGAACCTGGTATTCTATTTATCAGTTTACCCACTGTTTCACTCTTCAAACGAGCAATTATGACGTAATTTTCGATTTTTGTAATGATTCAGCGTCATTGGCGACATCATTTAAAAAGTGCAACGTCATCATGACTTGATAAAAGCACATGCCGTGAGATAGACATCGTTCATCAGGCAGCGTGCAACAATGCAGTTAATATGAGAGGGAACTGATAAACTATGATAACAAACCTGCCAAGGAACAGTATACTTTGATAACAACCGTCGTTATTTAGAGGTTCTTACAGGAATGCTCATGTATTATAAAATGTATTATATTAGCTGGGGAAAAGAGATAAAATTCGAAGCTTGGAGAGCATTTAAATATCGCAATTTTGCAACGAGCTAAATAAAATTTATACAATGTTATATGGACGACGAGTGTTAGTTTCTTTTTACCATATGGCATTAAAATACTTTGCACGATCGCATTTTTGGAGTAGAAACGTCATGCGATAAAGGAAGTAAAATTCAGAAAGCTACTGTCCTGTCAGTCAATAGTGACAGTGACGTCGTGTTTTGTTTACAATTGTTAAGTAAAACATTAACTTGTACACTCCGCTTGAGCTAACGCGAATCAATAGATCACTCGTGTATTAATCATATCCTGCGGATAGGATCTATACAAAAGTGATCTATCGATTCTAAGAAAACAAAACATGATGTCGCTGTCTTTCTTGGCTGACAGGACAGTACGTACTTGTCCAAATACTACAAAACAACACTGTAAATAAAAAAGAAACAATATAATCAGTGAGGATGATTCATTTCTTTATTTTACTTAGCTTAACACAATACAATTATGTACAACCACGCAACTAGCAATTTAGCAATATACTCCCAAGAAACATCTCAAGATAGGCTGCCAGAAGCATAAAATAGACAGTCTAATATTGTCATCCAAATGCATGACAAGCTACTTGAAAAGTTGTTCATTTCTACATGCTCATTTCTTTGAATAAACGAAAGTGGTTGAGAAATTGTTAAAAAGAAACCTATGGTGAAAAAACTCCCTTATCGAAAAGACATTTGTTGTATAGAGGCAATTCCAATGTGTACATACAACATATGTTACTGAAAATAAAGAAGAAAACCATTTGGAAATTTACATTTTCCAAGTATCATGTCCATTGTCATTACCTCTTTTAAACATCACAAACTGCAAATCAGTACTAAAATTCCTGTCACCTAATTGCAAATTTTTTATATTTGCATGACAGCTATATCTCCAAAATCGAGTTCATGAACTACCTCTTTGCTAACCTGCTAGTTGCGTGTTTGAAATGCATGTCGCATGCGTTATTTACACCACTTGTTCCGTTGGACGAACCATTACTTTATGAATCTGAAAAAAGAGTAAAGCCATCTTGTACGGATGTATTTTGTCATACGCAATTAGATTGGATCATCCAGTAAGGGCCACAGGTCTGTCACCGAAAAAGGCAAGACAACACTTTGCTTGCTATGAAACAATGCATATAAAAGTGTAATCTACCAGTGCCGTGACGTCAACTGCATATAGTTGCTAACACCAAAGCCTAATTTCAGCGTGCATGCCAACAGCATGGATCCTGATCAGATTGCTTAGTTCCGGGTCCCCACTGTTTGCTGCAAAGAAATATTAAAGTAACCAGCAGACGACACACAACAGACGACATGTAGTAGAGATGTCAGCTTGGGAGTTATTACAACCAGGCAACCACCAATTTAGCATTTCATTCCAATAAAAGGTCTAAAGATCGGCTGTCAATAATATAAAAAAGGCTCTAGGTTCACGCCAAACTACACAAAATTGTGTTCATTCTACATGCTCATTACACTGACATATAGAAAAAAAATAGTGGAGAACTTTGTAAAGTTAGAAAATGTGTTTATGAAACACTGTGCCCCCTACCATACGCTTGCCCATAAGGATGATCTTACCAGGCAATCTACTTACAATCTTCTATCAGCTGACCAAATCTTTGGCTACTAGCCCTGATGGTTTATGAGATATCTTTATTACAAGTTTCTATGTCAAAATTTGCAAAGGGCAATAACACGAAAAAAATGCAAAGGACAATAACTCGAAAAAATATAATTTTTTTTTTTTTAAATTTTCACCAGGTAATCTACTCCTTATCCTCTATCAGGTGTCCAAGTTTGAAGCTCCTAGCTGTAATATTTTTGAGATATCAAGTTTTCTATGTCCAAATTATCAAGGGCAATAAATCAAAAAATAAAATAACTTTTTTTAATTTTTCACCAGGTAAATTACTTATTATCCGCTATTAGCTGACTACGTTTGAAGCTCCTAGCCTATACTTTTTTGAGATATCTTGATTACTAAATTTCATTATGGCCCTTTAAAATGGGCATAACTCCACAACGGGAGATAATTCAAATTAAAAAAAAAATTGGACCAACTATATTTTTACGACAAATCTATTTATGAGCCTTAATGGTTTTCGAGATATCTTTATTAGAAGTTTTCTATGTCCAAAACTGCAAAGGGCAATAACTCAAAAAGCAAATGACAATAACTCGAAAAAAATAAATATTATTCTCTTAAATTTTCGCCAGGTAATCCACTCCTTTTCCTCTATCAGCTGTCCAAGTTTGAAGCTCCTAGCTGTTATAGGTTTTGAGATATCAAGTTTTCTATGTCCAAATTTTCAAACGTCAATAACTCAAAAACTATAAAATAACTTTTTTTTTTAATTTTCACCAGGTAATCTATTTATTATCTTGTATCAGATGACTAAGTTTGAAGCTACTAGCTGTAATATTTGAGATATCTTGATTTCAAAATTTCAGTATGACCCTTATAAGAGGCATAACTCCACAACCCGAGATAATTTGGACTAAAAAAATACGGGTCAACTATTTTTTGATGACAAATCTATTTATGAATTTCAAAACTGTAACTTAATTTTTGTAACGGACACACAAACGGACGGACGGAAGGACGGACAAGCCCAAAGCAATATGCCCCTTTAACTTTTTCAAAGTTGGGGGGCATAAATCATTTATGGTGAAACACACTTATTTATTGAATGGGCATTTGTTGTAGGTTCACATTGGAATTGCCTTCATGAAGCAATTCCAATGTGTACCAACAGCATATATATGCTACTGAAATTAAGGAAACCTATTATGAAATATACATTTATCAAATATCTTGTCCATTAGCTTTGCCTCTTTAAAACATCTCAATATTCCTATCAGTATTAAAATACCTGTCACTAAATGGCAAATTATTTATATACCACCAAATATGATTTCATGAACTATATTTTACTAAACTGGTAGTTGCATGGGTGTTTGTAAGACGATTCTTTTGAGCACACAAAACACAAGTTTAAATTAATGGGTAAGAAAATAATTCAATTTTACGCTCAAAAAGTTTTATACGTTTCGTACCGATTTGAGCTGTGCATAAAAAACACCCTAAACCTAATTTTGTTACAAGTGAACTGAAAGCTTGACCAGAGCCCATTATAATTCGCTCTCTTTAAAGTATATTAGAAAGTAATTACTCTATATAGTCATGTGCAGATCCAGATGGGGGAGACAGGGGGTTTGGACCACCCTGAAAATCACAAAATATAGAGTTTCTTAGAAATACTGGTCAGGACCCCCTGAAAAATGTCAAAGCTGACAAGCCAGCATTTAATGTTGGGCCATCAACGGCACGCCAGCGAAACGCCATTTAAATGGCGTTTCGTTGGCGGGCCGATGGTGGCCCGCTTATAGCTCATAAACCAAAGAAAAAACAAAACAAAAAATTAGTTGTCAAAGCGGCCAATATAAGCTCACCTGAACGTGTGGCGGAGAGGCTAATGTTTACTCCACAATGCTACTTATGTCTTCACCTTGCAGAGTCTGAAACCAGATATCAAAAACAAGAATCAAATCAAATCAGATCAATTTTATTGGTATAAAGTCCAGTCACAGGACTGTCACCAGTCACATATTTACAGTTACACAAGAACAATTGCAGACATAATACAAGTACAAATCTTGTCACCGATGAGACTATGAAATATGAAAAATATGGAAATTAATGTGTGTGTTTAATAGAACAGACTATTAAAATTGGCAATTCTCAACACCGAGACCATCACAGGTTTCATGTAGAGCACTCAGGCACGCTTTAAATAAGCGTACCTGAGTACTCCACTGAACCTTTCTTTCACAAAATAAAACAAGATGAAACTAGATATCTGTTAAACACTGTGCTTCCTACCCCCGACCCCATCCCCAACACCCCCCCCCCTAAAAAAAAATAAAAAGTTGTCCATATAAAGCAATCTATACGTGTAGTGATACTGTTTTTTTTCCCGGAGATATTCGCGAGGATTTTTTTTACGAAACTTCACGAATGGAAAGTTTCTTGAAAATAAAACCCTCGTGAAATTACTCTGTCGATTACTGATGGGAAGATTAACCTAAATTTCCTCTGCTCACATGTATTCTATAGTTCATCAAATTTAATAGTTTGGTATTTTGGAGTAATATTCCTTCAGGCTCATGTTAATTACCTCTATGCGTGTTTGTGGGGTCGGGGCAGTTTAAGTAAAACAGATAACTTTAATATGCTAAGCTAGAATTGATTAATCCCATATTATGGATATGTATTAACAAATGTTATTTGTGAAGTAAGAAAAGGGGCAAATATCAGGAATCGATACATTCCACACCTGACCCAGGAAACCAATAGAAAAGGGGCAACTTCACAATTAGACATCACAAACGAGAGCCAAGAGGTAAGCGCTTTCTTCGCAGGTGACCACAAGGCATAAGTGAACAGACGCGCACAAAAGCATAACAAATACATGACAGAAATAATATAAATGATCCACAAAAGAAGCACCGCCTTGGATCGGTCAGTATGAATATTTTACTGGAGGTCTCAAACTGCTTTCACGGCGTGACAGCCTCACCCTTAGTTTAGATGTGGATCAAGACATATAGATGTTTGGTTTGAATGAAAGACCCCTAACTTATCAATGCATCATCTCCTAGAACATATAAATCAAGATATAAAAGGAGATAAAGCAAAAATAAGGACTCAACAGTAAATAAAACTGAACACCTGAGCAAAAGAAACCCAAAAGGTAAACCCAGGTGGGCCCGACAACAGCCAAAACATCAGGTCCCCACCATCTCATCAATAGATAAGTCTTAATGTCGGAACCGTCATAGAATCTGAAATCCAACCCACCGGCGTGCAATTAAGATGGAAACCAAAGTTGCCAACCGTGATTGTGTTGTGAAAACCAAGCATGCAGTCTGTTGCAATACATTAATGTTATAGCCAATCTTTTTATAATGGGAAAATATTTTATTGAACTGCGCTGAAAAAAATAGCGCCAACTCTCTTCTTCAATTTATACACCAAGTAACCATCGAATTCAGGTTCCGAAAGTCATTGGCGCAAGAGAGATTTAAGTCCAATTTGGAATTTAGATATCAAATCATTGTATCGTCCATAAAATTTAGAAAAGGTTTTGCGAAGTTAATGATACCGATAGCCTTGTTTAAGAAAGTTCCAAGTTAACAATTTATTGCGAGTGTTGAAGTCATCAACATAGCTAGATACTCTAGCAAAACGAATGAGTTTAGAGGTAGAAACTCCATAGGATGTAAAGCGAGGAACATCACCGTCTAAAATGGGAAATTGACAATTTCAAAATCAAAGTCGTCACGTTTATTATAGATTTTGGTAGAAACAATATCATTAGAAATGGACAAATGCAAGTCTAAAAACGCAGCTTCGGTATCAGAGGTATTAGCTTTATTAAACTGGTGCTCTGAAGGGTATATTTGAAGTAGTTTTTATATAATACGTTTGTATTGGGCTAAAATACAAAGTATCCTTAAAAGTAATCACTACTTCAATTAAGTATTGATATTTCAACCTGACATTTGAAATGTGTACCTGAGAGGCACGTATACCCATTCGCCCATGCTTTCAGTGTTGTAATATAAAGCTAGATTTTGACCTCTAGCCCAATCCTGGGGTATTGAGCCCTATGAACTGAAGTCACAGAGTAAATGTTAAACCCCTAAATAGTACATGTAGTTTAAATAAAAATGCTTCCATAAAAGGACAAGTGATCATGGTGCCCTGGATCGTTCACCAGACACCTGGCTCACTTTAGCAAATGGTTGAGGAAGAGATGTCTTGAATTATATTCCTAATCTAGCTCTACTTGCCATTTTGTTCAGTAGAGCAAATTGGTTGTGCGATTGTGGCAGAGGACAATACAAGGAAAATTTCATTCTTGCAAACCGGATAAGGATATCTAAGATTTTACCCTTGGATAGAAAATCTTATCTTACCCATGCTATCTTACCCAGGACGTCAAGTAACGTCATTATGTGAAATTGCATCTAAGTGTTTTCAAGGACTTCTGAAGGCTTATTTTAAAAATAATAAATAAATAAAACCAGTGATGAGCAAGAAAAGGGACCCATTATTCGTGTAAGGGTAGGATAGAAAAATCCATCTCTCAGGATCACCGTTTGTCATCACTCGGCAAGTATCATGATGCCAAACGACAATCCTCGTGACGGATTTTCTATCCTACCCTCACACTCATAATAGATTCATATAATCTATGAAATTGTTTGGAAGTTCGACCAGCGCTTAAGAAGGAAACGTCGTCTGGCTCCTGTAGCCATTTTGATTACCAGAGCAAAACAGTTTGTGCAATTTGTTAAGAGGGCATTATAAATAACATTTATGTAAAATAATATTGAATTTGGACTAGTGGTTAAGAAGATGTTGTTTAATGATATAGAGAATACTAGGTGAGTGGCTTTTGATATCAAGTTTACCAGGCAAGGCTTTGAGAACGCTTGTTGACATCGTGAGGCTTAACGAGCGATACAACATGCGTTCTCAAAACCGAACCTGGTAATCTTGATATCAAAAGACCCGAACCTGGAATTCATTTTATCAGATTACCCATTGTTTCACCCTTCAAACTAGCGATTATGGCGTAATTTTCGATTTTGTATTGATTCAGCATCATTAGCGACGTCATTCAAAAAGTAAAACGTCATCATGACCTAATAAAGGCACATGCCTTGAGAAAGACCATGTTTATCAGGCAACGTGCAGCAATAAGTTAATATGAGAGGCAACTGATAAATTTCAATATTTAGCTCTTGTGGTCATTTTTTGTTCAACGGAGAAGAACTGTTTTTGCACTTTATTCAGTATGAGGAGCATTTTTATGAAATTATATTGAATAAGGACCAGTTGTTATGGAGGAGATATAGTTTCATGATACTTCATTTTTAATCCAATCTCAGGCCGCCATTTTGTTCAGTGGAGCAGAAGTATTTGTGCAATTTTGGTGGAGCTCATAAAGAGGAATACTTCATGTGATATTATATTGAATTTGTGTCAGTGTTTAAGGCGAAAAAGGCATTCAAAGCTGTTTTTTCTATTTTTATCTCTGGCAGCCAGTTTGTTCAGTTAAGCAAAACGGTTTTTGCTATGTCGGTAGATGGCTTTTGGAGATTATTTAGATGTAAAAATTATATTGAATTTCAAAAAGTGGTTTAGGAGAATATGTCTTTTAAAAATAAAAATATTTTAGCTCAGGCCGTTTTTTTGGAGGAGCAAAATGAATTGTGCAACTTTCATGCACAACTCAACTGACCATTTCGAGGCGGTACTAAATTTGCGGATCATTTGTGATATTTGTGTCTTGTGTTTGTCCTGCTTCCGAGTCTATTCATTGCTGCTTTGTGGTCACTTGCTGGGAAAGGGCTGACCTCTCGGCTCTTTTTTGTGTTGTTTAGTTGTGATTTTGTCACTTTCCTATGTGGTATCCTGGGTCAGGTTTGGTACTTGATTGTATTGATTCCTGACCTTTGCTGTCTTTCTTACTTTGGTAGAACATATCATGAGGCACATTTCTGTGAATTTATGTTAATTTTTAGCCAGTGGTTAAGGAGGAGATGGCGTTTAAAGATATTTATATTTTTATTCTGGGGGAAGTTTTGATACACCGAACAAATATGTTTCTGCCATTTCGGTAGCTGGCATGTGAGATTGTACCTTAAGTAAACCAGGGATCCAGGAAATATGATTTAAAGAGTTTTCTAGGAAAATTTAATTTTAGCTATGGTGGCCATTTTGTTTGACATAGCATAATCGTTTATGTAATTGGTAGAAGTAAGTAAGGATGCAAAGATCAGAAATCGATACAATCAAGTACCACTACTGACCCAGGATATCAATGGGAAAGTGACAAACTCACAGTTTTACACCACAAACAAGAGCCAAGGGGTCAGCCCTTTCCCTGCAGGTTACCACAAGTCACAAATAAACAGACGCGCACAAAGGCATTACAAACACAAGACATACCCACATAAAAGATCAACATTTTAGGAAAAATTTTCATGTGAATTTATTTAAAATTTTCAACAGTGGTTCAGGAGGAGATGGTTTTTTTTAGATAAAATAATGTTAAGCTCTGGCGGCCATTTTCTTTGGCGGACTGTATTTATTTTATAATTTTTGGTAAAGGGCAATATGTGAAACATTCATGTGAAATTGAATTAAAATTTGAACCAGTGGTTAACGACGGTATGTCGTTTTTGTTGGATTTGTTTCTTTACATTCCAGTCAACAATGATTCAGTTATTTCGGGAGCGGTCTTCCTAGGCCTAACCAGTACTAAGCTAGGATTAATGTGTCTTGATCAAGGACATAACGCAGCGGCGCCGGTAAGGTTTGAACCTGCAACCCTCTGTTGCTTAGAGCCTTTTCGTCAAAGAATCTGTTTTAGCTCTTGCAGCCACTTTGTTTATGCATTATGGGCAACATTCATTTGAAATTTAAAATTTTAATGAGTGATTCAGGAGGTGTTGCCGTTAAAAGAAAGAAAAAGGTTTACGGATGGGAGGACGACGAACGACGGACAAAGACCAATCACAATAGCTCACTTTTGAATCTTCAGCTCTGGTGAGTGAGCTAAGAATCACTTAGCAATCTAAAGATGTTTGCTAGATTTTGCCCTCCAGCGCCACATTTTGGACATTTGCCTCAATAGTACACATTTTCTAAATATGAATGTTTTCTCATAAATGGTTGGTAAGATATTTACATATGTCAGAAAAATTGAACAGGACATTTTAAAGGTGTCCTAGATTTTGATCTCTAGCCCTACCCTGGGTCATGGACCCCACGGTCCAAGGTCACACAAAAAATGTCAGCCAAAATAGAGCATGTGGTTCAAATACAAGTGGTTCTATAAAAGAAAAAAAACTACTCCCCTCCCACCCACCCCCAAAAAAGTTTGCAAGATAATAACCTCTAGCCCCACTCTGTGATATGCACCTAAGTGACTGGTGCTGTTGAGTGTTATGTACATGGTGCATTTAGAAAGTCTGTAGCATGGCATCATATCTCAACATTTCGTTGACAAAATGCTATCAAATTATACATTTTTGGAAACTAAAATTCAACGGCTACTTGATGGTTCATTTTTTCGAAAAGCGACTTGGCGTGCACATGCTCAAAATGAGTCGGGTTTATGCACAGGCAGAAATTAAAAGCATAATATTTGGAAAAAAGGCAAAGGAAAATTGAGGATCTTATTTATATCATAGTTTGACAAATTAACTATTTGGTGCCAACTTATTTATTTTTTGTTAAAATATATCATGCGATCACCGCTTGCACGACTTGCACCTTTACATTCAATGGAGAAATCGTAAACTTTCAAAAATGGGACTTTTTCGATTTTTCTTTATACTTTTACAATAAATTGTATCACTACAGGAGCAAGAAAATGCATATTGAGTATAATTATGTTTTGCATTATTTGTTGCGAGCAATGCATAGAAATCATTTTGTTGCGAAAAAAGTGTGGCTTATTTAGTTCTGTATTCAAGAAAAGTGTTCCTTATTATATTTTTTGTCGATGGCATAAGAAATTCTTATGGTGTCGCGTTAACCATCACGAAATTGATTAATTTCTACTCTCAAGGTAGTTTTACTTTTTTGTTTGCCAACCTTTCTGATTGAAATGAACAAGAACGTCAACTCATAGCTAATCTTACTCTATCTCATGGGAAGATTATAAGAGCTATATTCCCTTTGCTCTGGTTTTCAAAATTTATTTTGGTTTCAATACAAAAAGCATAAAGTGTGCTTGATAAAAATACAAACGCACGACATCTTTAAACGACTGTCGGTATATATTTTCAAATAATGTGCATTGTGACATGCGATTCTTAATCGAAAAATATTTTAGAGGGTATGACAAGTTGAAGTTGAACCGATGTATTTTAACTATGTGTTAAACTTTTACATGACATTGTCATCTGCTGATAACCATTTCAAACAATTCGGACCCAGATCAGGCCCACGTTCTGTCTGGACTTGATAGGGGTTAAACTGTTTGACGCTTTAGAGGTTATGACAAATTGAAGTTGAACCGATGTATTTTAACTATGCGTTAAACTTAAACATGACATAGTCATCTGCTAATAACCCTTTCAGATAATTTGGACCCAGATCAGGCCCGAGATTCTGTCCGGACCTGATAGGGGTCAAAACTGTTTGACGCTTTAGAGGTTATGACAAGTTGAAGTTGAACCGATGTATTTTAACTTTGCGTTTAACTTTAACATGACATTGTCATCTGCTGATAACCCTTTCAACAATATGGACCCAGATCAGGCCCCACATTCTGTCCGGACCTGATAGGGGTCAAACTGTTTGACACTTTAGAGGTTATGACAAGTTGAAGTTGAACCAATGTATTTTAACTTTGCGTTAAACCTTTACATGACATTGTCATCTGCTGATAAATCTTTCAAACAATTTGGACCCAGATCAGGCCCAACATTCTGTCCGGACCTGATAGGGGTCAAGCTGTTTGACACTTTAGAGGTTATGACAAGTTGAAGTTGAACCAATGTATTTTAACTATGCATTAAACTTTTAGATGACATTAGTTGGCAATCCGAATTGAAAAAAGATGCATATTTTTGGTTTTGTTGGCATTTTTGATTACATTTGTTAGACCAATTTTAACATAATATTTAGCATGTATACAAAGCCTTAGGGGTGGATGCCAAGTCTGAATTTGTATACGAAGGCCAGAAATTAGGTCAAAGGTCAATGAGTGCAAAAATGAGAAAATATGTACTACTGAAAAACAACTTTATATCTTTATATGTAAACATATTTCATTTCAAGCCAAATTTTGTATGCTTATAGTTATAAGTCTGAAAAATATTGAAATAAAGTTTTTTATAACTATATGTTCATATGTCGACTTTAAAATGGGGTCAAAGTTCATCCAGAGCAATAATTGGAGCATTTTTATGAACTCTGTTTCTTTTTTTCTCTGGTCCAACAACAAGATGTTTTTTAAACTCTAAAAAGGGTAGAAGTCTTTTAGAAGGCTTAAATTAACATGTTTATTTTTAAAGGAACCCCTTTGGAAGCATCCTTTTATGGATTTTACAAAGACAAACATCGTACGTTTTGTGCAATTATGACGGAAATTCTCCCTCATTTGGGCTAAACTGAGATAAATGGGCTACTTTGAGAGTTTGCTGCACCTCTCAGAAAGTAAAACTATTTTCAGTTTGGGACATGTCTTGGGGCCTTAGAAACTTGTAATGTAATAACTTTTCTGTGTTTTTTTTTCCTATAAATTACCTGTAATAAAGGTTACCCTACTGACATTGAAAATAACAGTACACACAATACAAGGCTAATGTTGATTTATTTTAATAGTATTAGTGAAGCATTTTAAGCATTAAATGTTTAATCTAGACATAAAAATCAATTGCATACATATCTGATATATATTTCTGCTCGTCAGCGATACTTCTGTTACATTTTATACTAAATTGCAGATATTGACTTTACAAATTACATGTATTAGAATAAACCATGATTGATACCTGACCTAAAATACACATGATGTTGATCTACATTCTAATTGAAAATGTTCATTTTCATATATTTGAAGTTGTTTATAACTTTTAACTTGCAATGAAGTGAAATCAAGTAGATACTTAAATATGCTAATTAGTATGTAATTTGTACCGGCTTCAGCATGTAATGCATAGCTGCTTACAGATTCATTTTTCTATTTACATTGCATTGGAATTGGCAAAATATCTTTCATAATGAAATAAAAATATAACTATATTAACAATCATGAATCTTAAATTGCTTCACATATATTAATTAGGTAACGTAGGTAACAAAAGGTGCCTTACATAAATGGATAAAGGTAGTAAATTGTTGTTAGGCTTATATAAAATTTGGGTCTGCTCTCCCCAATTCGCTTACATATACTACACACATTTTATTCTATATAAGACTTATTTTAAAACAGTGCCATGGGTTGGTCTGCAATATGTGAATGTGGCATTTCCTGGTCTTACTCAATTACTTTTTGCAATTTGCTTGGTTCTTTTACATTCATATTGCAGTTTTTAGATTTCTACCAATGGTACATAACGATAAACATGCAATCTACATCATGATTTACATATTGACTTAATATCAATAATTTACTTAAAATAGCATAGCAGTATTTCATACATCTAGTGGAAAGGCAGGAATTAAGGTAGGGGTAGTGCTGAGTGTCTTCTAGAGCAGGTATAGGTTTTTGAAGATTGCAAATATAACATCAACCAAAGCTTTCTTAGTACAGAACCAGCATGGTTTATGTCCAAATATAGGATGTTACATAGATCTAGTATTTAAGAATTTCCTTGTATTGTAAGGTAGTAGTTGATTCTAATCTTCAAGTTGGCGTTGTGTTTTAAAAGTCTCTTTAGAATTTCTAAGTCTTGTAAAATTTCAGTAACAACTTTCACAATTTATAATTTTATTAAATCTTCTTAAGTCCAACTAAATACTTCAAGAAACTATCTATAACCCAAAGTTCCGAAATCTCCAAAGTCTAACCAAAGTCTATGTCCAAATGTTAACCAAGGTCTATGTCCAAATGTTAACCAAGGTCTAAAGCTCTGCCACTGGGTTTCATCTTATATACCTTGAAGTCACGTGATAGAAGCTGACCACAGCGCCACCTAAGGACATCATCACTAACCAATCATATTTCAAGTTTACTATATAGCGCCCTCTACATAGGTAAGCTTCCATTTATATCAACCAATCAGAAGATACAAAAGTGACTCATAGTCACACCAGTTGCGCAATTCCCCTAAGGTGATATGATTAAATATATTGCGCAATCCTGCCAATCAATGTCAGAATTGACACATCTATTTATTGGGCTTATGTAATTTTACTAAACTAAGTAACATCTGTCATCATGACCTTTTGAAAGTGTTAAAACATCCCATCAGAATTGACAGGCTAATAAATATGACATTTGAAAAACAATAACAAACTGGTGTCAGAATTCCCTATAAAAACATAAACATGTCAATCACAGATGTCAACACGGCACCTGGCGGAACACCTGCGTCCTACCCAAACCAAGCATTCACAAATATTGTAAATACCCACAGGCAATTCACAATTATTATGAACCCTCACAGATGAAACCAGTGGCTATTTTATAGTATGCTGAAATATTTTAATTTTCACTTTTCACTGTTGACAATTACGTTATAAAATTCACTTATCATCTGTCCCCATTTAAATCTTCTGTTTTGTTGAACTAGTTGTCATATAATATTGTAATGATGATTATCTTATTATATTCTGCAGCAATTCTGATAGAAACTATTCTGCTTGTTAATTATCTTAGACTAAGGTTGGTTGAGGTAATGTTAACTGAGCCATGTAGCAGTCGTGTAAAACATCTGAACATATTTAATGGTAACATACACAACAAATCATTCGAACGTTAGTGATACTTTGTTTTAAAGATCAGTTGACTGTTTTATTCTGAAGCATAAAACAAAAACATGAATCCCAAAATTCACTAGTATGGTTTGCATCTCTGAAACTCACAGATTAAATTGAATGTTGAAAAAGGAGTGTTACACACAGCTGATTTCTTTTCTTTTCTTATTCACAAGGTAGTTTGTTTTTGGTTTTGTTTATGCACTATTTGATTTTGATGAGCTATTTGTAACCCTGGTTCATGTTTTATAATGTCCTATGAAAAGTGAGTTATGGTCTGTTTGTTGGTTTTAAAAAGTTTACTAAATTAGGCTTATTGTCAAAGTCTTAAATATATGCAAAACCATCGAAAATGTAAACAATATTGCTGACAACAGCTTATTGTGATAGTCTTAAAGTAGATATTTACACTGTTTGAGGACTGTCTTGTATACAGTGAAAGGAAAGTAGTTCAGTTTTATTTCAAGAGTAATGACATATTTAAACTATACGAGGGTCATTTTTTATGTTGGTAGAAAGGAAGATTTAATGAAAACGGCTAAAGTAAATGCTTTCATCATGCATATATTTGGAAAGATTGAGCTTTTATCTATACATGCAACCTAAAATTATTTCAAAATGCGTTACTTTAATGTCTTCTAAGAGGCAAAGACATACCTATATATCGCACACTGAAAATATGGTAGAAATATGACATTTATGGACTTAGTCTCTGACAGAACGTTAGTAACAAGTGCATGAAAATGGGTCGATTGCCATACACCGCTTCTGAAAATTTGGCTGCAGATAAAGGACACCTAGTGCTACAATAATATATGACCATTATATCATATACGCAGCAATTTTTGGATATGTAAGAGTTATTCGGAACCTCAGCAAATTGTACAGTAGGCATATAAACATTTATTGTAAAAAGTTGACACAATTTAAAGTTGGATACGGGCTTTTGAATGTGGCTTTATATGTTAGCTGTAAAGTAGTATTATAATTTTTCTTGTTTATATGGTAGATGGAAGTGTTATGGTAACTTTCATCCCAAAACAAAGTTAATGCTTTTGTTTTATTAGAAATTAATTGCAAAATAAATAGCCTAGCGGGGTGCTAAAATCCCTTATTTTGTACATAAATGACGTCATGGAGCGTTATTATTTTTAGAAAATATATAAAAACTGTTCTTGTGCCTCTAACCATGTGTTGAAATCACTGCAATAAGAAAACTTTGCAGATCCGATTGTTATTGTGTTTTCTACGCGGGGTTGATTTACCCCACCCACTTTTTATAACATGGGGGTATGCCAGTACCGGAAGTTGCCAGTTACACACTTAAATGGATACATCAATATAACTGCTGACGAATGATTGAGTATATCATGTGCTATGCAAAACCAGAAGAAATTTTAAAATTTGCTCCTAATCGTAATTTTACCAGATATAATTAATAGCACTTGACTGTGATTACTTTGGTATATTGATGGGTGTTTTAAAATTGTTATAGAAGAGCAAACAACATTCTTATAGTTGTGCTGCACTTGTCTACGATTAGCGTTTGAATAATAAATTTTGATGGTGCTAAAGCAAAATCGGCTTGAAAAATGCTTATATCACCATAGCGAATGGAACTTAACAGTGTCTAGTTTCCTATTTGTTGCTTGGTTAAAATGGCATGGATTTTGACAAGTGTCATTTTCTATGCCTATTCAAAGCTATATATCTTGACCGAACTAAGAGCTAATGATGTAACATTTACATCAGTTGATAGACAAAAGCTAGGCCTTTCAAAATATATATACTTATGGTACCGTAAATGTTATATTAGTAGAGATACAGCCCAATTCTACGAACATAAAAAATGACCCTCGTACATTTCGAGTATGTTACCAGTTACAATTGCTGTCCAATCTGATATATTGCACTTGTATCTACGAGCAGTAGATGTATACATTAATGTAAGTCACCTACCTTATATGCAATCAATCCCTGTCTTAGCAAATTGCCATAGTTAACAGATAGCTTCTACACCAGAACAGGCAAGTTAACTACCTTAGGATCTTTTCTACATCAAGCAAATCGAAGATGTTAAACCCAGAGATCCAGATAAGGTTTCAGTTCAATTGTGTATTTCCCCAACCAGAATTTTATCAATTGCTTTTTTTTCAAAAACAATTGCTTAATATGTTTGTATTACCCATATATACTTTTTATTTTTTTTTTCATGCCTACTACTGATCTTCCGCCAGATGTGCACACTAGTATGCTACCCAGCCCATGTAGTTATGGGACATGTTCATATTTCAATTAGAATTTCATTTGTTTCGCTTTCTTTTTCCAAAATTCAATTGCTTTTTGTTACCCCATTATTTTGAAAACAATTGCTTTTAACACAAATTGAATTGCTTAAAAAACCCAAAAAGCGGCTTTCTCTCCTCCTTCCTCTGTAAACCAATTGATTATGCCAGTAAATGTACATATGTGATAACCATTTCAGGACACATTTACTCTAAATACTAAGAAATGACCCCAAACTGATGGAAAACTATGAACACAATCAAATCATCAGGTGCTCCAATATGGTGAATGTCTGTGTTCCCAAGAGGTAACCAGACATCTGTTTGGGGTAAATTTAATTTTGAATAAAACTTGCATTGGCATTTTACAGTTAAAAAGAATGACATAAAGAATCACATGCCAATAACCTCGTAGCATTTGATCTCTATCATCATTGCAAAAAATAATAAGCAAAATATGTTTAATACTGATACTTAGAATTAAATTTATCGATACTGAATATTTACAATGTATAAAAAGTTGCGCTGTGAAAGACATAGATATACATTTAATGTTATCTTAAAATTAGTGGTTACCTTTAATATCATATCTATACTGCTTCTATATATGGATGAATACGTTTACACAAGCAGTCTGATTTCAAAGAAAGGCTGCTTTTGAATCAACATCATTTCATTAATATGTGCAAATGAAAGGACACCCCTACAATTAAATGTTAAAAGTTATATGGAGGATTACCCTTAATGTCAGGGCTATTTCCAATATATACCCCACAAAAAGTTAACAATGTGTTCACTGGATCGTCATTATTAGAAATGGACCTGTATATTAGCTTTATGTTATGCATATTACCATCTGCTAACAGGCCGATGTGAAGACCAATGTGAGGATATATTCCTTCCAGTATATGGTATTTGCCATATTCTATCATAGTTTTAACACGCCTGATGTTTTATGAATGGAGGCTTGGTCTTTGTGGTTTCATGAAGCTCTGCTTAGTATATGCAATTAGCAGGTAGTGGCCTTGTAAAAAAGTGTTTTACAATAACTCATAGATGGGAACAAACACAATCAAAGTGTGAAATGAGAAAAGAATTATATATTTTAGTCCTATAAGCATGAGATCATGGCCAAGTCCTTCATGAAAGCTGTAGCTAGGAACATATATCTTTGAGAAATGACTCAATTTCAGATGGTAAAATGTAACGTAAGTAACAACTTAAACACATGTTATGTTTAAAAGGATAGATAACTGCATAAAATGACGTATTCATACAAAGCATTAAGCAAAAGAAATTTTTTCTTTAAAATGAAATGGTTATTCTTAGTTGTATTACATTTTAATTGATTTTATACAGTAACGTACTTTACATGCCTATTATGAATATTTGACCGCGAGAAACTTAGTTACTCATTGCTTTCCAAACATGATAGACACACACCTAGCAGGATAGCAATAAAAAAATTCTTCCATTAGGGTAGAATGGAACTTAAAATTTGATTTTTGCCCCTATAAAATAAAATATTGCTACAATTTTCACTGATTTTGCACTTAAATGACCTTTGATCCAAACACACATCAAGCCTTGATGATGCTGTTTGTTTATATAGCATGGCTGTATTATCCAAAAGAGATTTTGCATTACTTTTAATCATAATTTTGGATAGCTAATTGATAAAAACGCTAAAATCTGACGTATATACAAGAATTTGCACTCAGTTGACCTTTGACCTAATTCTGGGACTTTGGGGCATTTCCAGACTTGGCATCCACCCCTATCCTTCTTAAAACACATCAAGATACACTTTGAGCATGGATGCCAAAATGTACTCAAAAATGCCAACAGATTTTTTTTTCAGGCTCTGGATGGCCAACTACATTGTGATCTGCTGTTACAGTGTAGAAAATAAAGGCAGAAAATTGAACAAAATTTGTTCAGGCAACTTGTACCCCTTTTCCCCAGAGTCAATCGTAGAACCACATTCTTGCTAGCTGACTAGGTGATAAGGTTTCAATTTTCTCCCAGCATTTTCAAGATTGTATATACTGACCATTTTAAAGCACATTTGTCTTAAACAACGATGCAATTTTATTTATTTATTTATTTGTTTTATTGTGCATATATCTGGATCAGAAAAGTGTTGCGTACAAAGCAATTGTTATCAGAAGAAATAGAACATATTTTTTTCATGCAACTGATCATTGCATACATTCTTACTTTTTTTCTAGTGTCCTTCTTACAAAGAATTATAAACTGATTTGACCAGCACTGATATTTTTCTCTGTGGTCTAAATAAAATTTACAGCAGGAACCAATTTCAAGGTGACAAGATGATACTCAGAAAAAAAGCAACCAGAATTTCTACCTATTTGAGGTATTGGGCATTATATCCTAGACTGGTTAACCCTTTCAATCAATTTGGACCCAGATCAGGCCCGACATTCTGTCGGGACCTGATAGGAGTCCAAACTGTTTGACACTTTAGAGGTGATGACAAGTTGAAGTTGAACCAATGTATTTTAACTTTGCGTTAAACCTTTACATGACATTGTCATCTGCTGATAACCTTTTCAAAAATTTGGACCCAGATCAGGCCCGAGATTCTGTCCGGACCTGATAGGGGTCAAATTGTTTGAGGCTTTAGAGGTTAAACTGTCAGTAATGTACGACAGAAATATTGAACAAATTGGGCTCTTAATTCTCTCAATTGGAAATTATTGAATTACTGAACAGAGGAATATTCCTCTATTCTAAAATTGGTAATATTAAAGTTATTAAAAGAATGTCAAACAAGTTGGGCTCTGAGTTCTGGATGTCGCTATAGGAATCTGTAGAACTACTGAACAGAGGAAAATTCCTGTGTTCTTAAACTGTAATTAATGTAGAACAGAAATATTGAACAAAGTAGGCTCTTAATTCTCACAATTAAAATTGTTGATTTACCAAACGGAGGAAAATTGGATATATTTTAGGTTTTGACTAGAATGTCTAAAAAGTTGGGTTTGGAGTTCTGGAAGTCACTATAGAAAAATTGTAAAACTACTGAACAGAGGAAAATTCCTCTGATGTAAAATTCACTCCTTTTATTGATTGTCAAGAAACTGAATGGAGAATGTAGGAAAATTCCTCTGTTGAAAATTGGAAACATTTAAGTTATGATGGATATTTATGTTAAGATGGAAATGAATACAAACAGGATTCTTCATTTTCATTATAGGAAAGTGGGCCTTTATTTTTGCAATAGGAAATTGTTGAATTACAGAATGGAGGAAAATTCCTATGTTGGAATATTGGCAATATTTAAGTTATGACTAGAATGTCAAACAAGTTGGGCTCAGAGTTCTGGAAGTCACTATAGAAAATTATTGAACTACCGAACAGAAGAAAATTCCTCTGTTGGAAAATTGGTAATATTTAAGTTATGACTTGAATATTAAACAAGTTGGACTCGGAGTTCTGGAAATCACTATAGGAAATTGTCGAACTACTGAACAGAGGAAAATGCCTCTGTTGTAAAATTCACGCCTTTTATTGATTGTGGAGATACAGAATGGAAAATGGAGGAAAATTCCTCTGTTGAATATTGGAAACATTTAAGTTAAGAATGGATATTTATTCTAAGATGGAAATGATAATAAACAGGGTTCTTCGTTTTCATCATAGGAAAATGGGCTATTAATTCTCCCAAAAGGAAATTGTTGAATTACCAAACGGAGGAAAATTCATCTGTTGGAAAATTGGATATGTTTTAGGTTTTGACTAGAATGTCGAATAAGTGGGTTTGGAGTTCTGGAAGTAACTATAGGAAATTGGCGAACTACTAAACAGAGGAAAATTCCTCTGTTGTAAAGGTCAATCCTTCTATTTATTGTTGATATTCTACAGAATAGAAAACTGAGGAAAATTCCTCTGTTGAAAATTGGAAACATTTAAGATATGATGGATATTTATGTTAAGATTGAAATGATAGTAAACCGGTTTCTTCATTTTCATTATAGGAAAGTGGGCTCTTAATTCTCCAAATAGGAAATTGTTGAATTACCGAAACGGAGGAAAATTCCTCTGTTGAAAAATTGGTAATATTTAAGTGATGACTAGAATGTCAAACAAGTTAGGCTCTCAGTTCTGGAAGTCACTATAGGAAATTGTCGAACTAATGAACAGAGCAAAATTCCTCTGTTGTAAAATTTTCTCTCCATTTATTAATTTTGTTGAGATACAGAATGGAAAACAGAGGAAAATTCCTCTGTTGAAAAGTGGAAATATGATTAAGATGGAAATGATAACAAACAGGGTTCTTCATTTTTATTATAGGAAAGTGGGCTCTTAATTCTCGCAATAGGAAATTGTTGAATTACCGAACGGAAGAAAATTCCTCTGATGGAAATTGGTAATATTTAAGTTATGACTAGAATGTAAAATAAATCAGTTCTGGAAGTCACTATAGGAAATTTCGAACTACTAAACAGAGGAAAACTCCTCTGTTGTAAAGGTCACTCCTTTTATATATTGTTGAGATACTGAAAGTAAAATGTAGGAAAATTCGATTGTGATTAAAGGAAGACTTGTCCCATTGTCAAAACAGAGGAAAATTCCCTCTGTTGTAAACCGATTTCTACTTGATATATAAATTGATATAAACTATTAGGACAAATACACTACTTGGAACATATTTTAAGGACATCAATTTCTGCATTTTGAGCAGTCGCAACAGATGAAATTTCCTCTGTTCATAGGAAAAATAAATTACATTGTACCATGATTCTTGTACTCTATAACGATGCAAAACTCAAATATGATTATATTCATATTTATGTTTTACCATAAAAAAAGGGAAATCCATCGGGAAATCCCTTTTTATTTCTGAAAGAGTTCTATGTGTCTTGATCCACATCTGAATCAAGGGTGAGATTGGCGCCGTTAAACAGGTTTAAGCCCTCCAGTAAAATGTTTTACTGACCGTTCCAAGGCGGTACTTCTTTTGGGGATCTTTTATGTTTTTCGTTTCTGTCTTGTATTTGCTATGTCTTTATGCGCGTCTGTTTATATGTGCTTTGTGGTCACCTGCTTGGAAAGGGATGACCTCTTGGCTCTCGTTTGTGGTGTCTAACTGTGAATTTGTCACTTTCCTATTGGTATCATGGGTCAGGTGTGGTACTTGATTGTATAGATTCTTGATCTTTGCACCCTTACTTTTTTTGTCTGCCAGCAGTCGATTCTCATGAAAAATCATGCCTTATTTGCTATTTTTGAAAAATACAGAACATTAGAAATTGTTGTCTGCTGCAAATTCTAGGTGGCGCTTTATGTGTTAATCTTCTGTGAGAAGCGGTATATCACCCAACTGTACATCTTGAAGATTGATCATCTGCTCAGGATTATAATATTTTTTTTCTGTGATTATCACTCGAAAAGGCTTTGGGCTGTTCACAAGCGTATGTATTGGCTGAAGGTCTACACTGTCAGTATCTGGTATATGAAATGTGAACCGCTGAATCAGGTTAGAAAACAGCAGAAACACCTCGTTTTTCGCCAAGAACTCCCCAACACAGCGTCGCCGTCCTAACCCAAATTGTACAACAGGAGAGCGCTTCATGAATTTCCCATCGTCATCTAAGTGTCTCTCTGGTTTAAATAATTCTGGGTCTTCCCAGAGTGATTCGTCATTGTTGACTGAATGCAAGTTTACAATAACAACCGTGTCTTTATCAATATCGTATCCATTTATTTCAGTATCCATTGTTGCACTGTGTGGTAGGGCTAGAGGGACGATGCTACTTAAACGCATTCCCTCTAAAATAGTGGCTTGCGTTTGGTGAAGAAGTATCCTATCATTTAGATTCACCTTACGGCCGTTACCAACAATTTTATCAATCTCCGCCTTTACCTTCCCTTGAGCATCAGGGTAAGCAGCCATATACATGATCAACCAATGCATTGTAGTGCTAACTGTGGCATATCCAGCACCAAGTATATCATTCAGTAAAGGTATCAGTCCAGCTTCAGTAACATCCACTGATTTGTCACTAACTTGTTTTGGAAGACTTGCAAGTAGGAATATATCCGTAACATCTCGTATATTTTCTAAATCAAGTGACTGCTTATGCTGATTTACTTGTTGTTGAACAATATCACTTGAGATGCGTGTCAATTCTAAAAACCTGGCAACTTTTGCTTTAAGAATGTACTTCAGACATGGTAGAACATCTATTGGGTTACCAGATCCCACGAATTCAAGAAAACTATCCGCGGATTTGATAAACTGTCTAAAGGTTTCGTCTGATTTCACATCATGTCCTTTACCGAATAAGACTTGATAAATAAAGCTCCCAGCTGCAAGAGTAACGCAATCTCTAATATCAGCAGGCTTTCCATCTAGAGACTTAAAGTATGCTGACAATGTCTCTATTTCATCTTGTATTATATCTTCCAAATGCTGACTGTTTCGATTGTTTGTAAACCTTCGGAAAGCTGATGCGGTTAACTTTCGCTGTTTAAGATAGGCAGCATTGAAATCGCCAAATTGAACACTATCTTCATCATTATGAAGTTCCCTGGCAATCTGTGTAGAGACAAAATCTGGCCTTCCTGAAAAAGCGTCACCTGACCCTTCTAGTGTATCTCTTACTGTCGTATATCCATTTAGTACGACGGCATTCCAGCTTCCAAGTCGAATTGTAAATACGTCTCCATAAGTGTTCCGCCATTCTCTAAATGTTTCTGTGGTGTTTGAACCAAACCGTGGAAGATGTCCGATCAATGGGAAGCCCCATGGTCCTGGAGGCCGTCGTTTCTGGGTCAAAGGTCTCGGGATTGGTAACAGAATCCACGTTAACAAGAAAACGAACACTGAAAGTAACAATATTTGCAATATTTCATCCATTATTACTATGATTTCTGCATGGGTTCAATCACAATTTTTAAAGTACACGACCTTTGGTAATTTTAAACAGGTTAACATTATACTGCATAGGGCCAGTTAAGCAAACAAATTTAGCGTAAAATTGCGATTATTTTCTTACCCATTAGTTTAAACATGTGTTTTGGGTGCTCAAAAGAACCGACTCATTGAGACGGTTTTTTTGAGTACCCACAGCAAATGTTTTGGTTGAGAAATAAGTAAACTAATTTTCTGCTACGCATTCTTATCAGGGGGCATGCTAACAGGTCATTGCGTGAATAACCTTTAAGGACATATGCTACTAAATACTTCCCATATTGAAATATTTTCAATACTTTGCATACAGTTTGTTTTATGCATGGGCTATCCATTTATGAAATAAAAAGAATATGTCACCGTGCTTATTTTTTCAGAATCTCATATTGAAGTTATCAGCATTTGACCAATTTTCTAGAAATGTAAAAAAATAACACTAGTCCTATTTATCGAGCTAAAATGGTTGTAATCTTCAAACAGCTTCTTTCTTTTAACTTAAATTACTTCCCATGACTTCAAACTTTTAAGAAAATGTGCATGTTTACTTGTTATCCCATGCTATGACAAGATACTGCATGATATATTTTGGCAATTTGTCGAAAAATTGAATTTGTTTTTAGAATAAATCATGTATTAAAAAAATTTGATATTGAAAATCTTGAAAATTTATTTTTAATTCATGGACTATTATAATACTTTTCAGAAAAAAAGAATAAAAATCTGGGGTCACCGAACTAATTCTCTTTCTAGAGGGCCGAATTTAACCCCACCCCCAATTCAATATAAAAAGTTCGGGGATGACCATTTCGGTCGTTTTGATGATGCCATTTTACTAGTATATGAAGTAATTTAGCATTAAAATGTTAAAAAAGAAAGAAAAAACACACTGAAAATATGTGCGCATCCGGGAATCGATCCTGGTCCTCTGGCTTTGTAGCCAGACACGCTAACCACTTGGCCACGAGGTCAGGTCGTGCGCCGCTCGAAATAACCATACAAATAGTATAGACTCGGCCACTATCGTATTCGTAACCAGGGTTATTGTGTACGTCGTTTGATTTCGACTGAGCTACATTTATCTGTCTTTAGTGCTGAGACGATCAGTTTTGAAAAGATGTCAATAGATAGTTCAAACACACTTTAATTAGTTATTTTGTGAAGAAAATGTCGGAACACTGATATGACATAAGAATATCGGAAGCTGTGTTGATCCGAATCCGTTAAGGGTCGAAAGACAGGACCCAGACAAGACGCGGGAAAGGTGCGCATTGGAAATAGCCGCATATGTCTTTAAGCTATCCATTGTCCTGCTAAACAGTGAACTTTCATTATGGTTTAAGTTACGCGCCAGACGACTCTCATTTACTCAAAGTACATTGGACCAGAACTTTAGTTCGAGTTATTAATAGTTCGAGCTAAACGATGGACTCACCCAAGCTTTGATGGTTGGTCTTGTTACCTGTAAGAATGAAGAAGATCCATCTAGAAATGAAGGCACCAGAGTGGTCATAACATTTATTCTCATTATAAGTCTATGGGGATTTTCCCAGTAGCTCAAAGGTAGCTAACTCGGCAGTCAAAGGTTCGATCTGGCCGAATTTCGAACCCATCTGAGATTTTATGGTTGTACTTGTTACCTGCAAGAATAAAGAAGATCCATTTATCCATCATGATGAAATTTGATTACGATCGGCCAATTGGTCTTAGAGATATTCATTTTTAAAGGTGTGGATCCACGGACGGACAGGCGGACTAAAAGCTCATAAGTTATAAGCTCATCCAGGGCCTTCGGCTCTGATGAGCTAAATAGCTTCAATTGAGGCCAGAATTAGGAGGTCTGTGAAATACCCCATATAGTACATGATTAGTCTTATTAATAAGATTGATCCAGATACATTCTGTTCAAATATGTTCAAGATCGTGCCTTCGCCAGTGGAATAGTCCCTCTTTGACTTAAATCATAACATCACCATGGCTATCAGTTGGGCAGTCTCTCCACTTCTGTTTGTTTAAAGAATATCAGAGACGATCATCTTTTAGAACATCAGGGCTGAGCCATATCTCAGAAAAGGCTTAACAGTCAGACATAAGTTAAGCATCACCCAAACATTATTTCAGAGACGTCTTTTGTGTACAAATTCCTTCAGAAGAACAACCAGTTTGTAACATTGTGTTACCCTTATCTTCCTTTGGTCTGCTGAACATATCCGAATGCCATTTGCTCATTTTGCTGAATTTCTACGGCGTCCTGTATACACCAACCCCTATTTGGGGTTTACCCTTAAAAGTGTCACAGCTTAACCCAAAGTGCTTACTTGGAATTCAAATAAACGCAGAAAAAGTCTAGACGTTTTTTTCAAACTAGTGCCAAACTGATTCCGTCGAGCTCAAGGTCTCGTGTCAGTTATAGAGGATCATAGATCAATCGCGTGTTTATTATTTTTGCATTATCACTATATAGCATGCCATTCTTTACACATCCATAACTTTTATTCTTTTAGATATGAATCTGAAATTTCAGACAGAACTTGTCTTTGATAGTGCAACAATATGACACTAACACTTTACATGTCTAAGCGTTTTGAAAATACCTCAATGGGCTAGAGAATAGGGACATTTTAGGGGTAAGCGTGTATTTACCATGCCTTGTTGTTTACCTGTGTGATAATCGAATCGAAATTTGCTGTAAATTGTCACCACTTTATCTATTTTCATAAATATAACAAGAAAATATTCATGACTGGAAAGCTTCCTTCGTTTTCTAGGAAACTATTGAGGCGATGCTTAACTTATGTCGAGGTCCAAAAGTTCACTGTAAATTATATCAAGTTTTGTACATGTCATTTAATGATTTAGGGTGGGAGAGGTTTAGATAGTAAGTCATCGAACAAGATGGATTTGACTAGAAGCTGTCAATGATGAGGGTTGATGTTGAAGATACGGGTCCCAGATGTTAACGTATGTCCCCACAGCAAAACAACAGGAGATTGTATGTCCATGTCACAATGATGATTGTAATCAGAAGCAATATTAGTGTAGTTGTACAGGCGACGTCTAACATGTACTGTTTATCTGTTTTGTTTTGACCACCTTATTGCAATAATGAAGATAATCTTGTCCAGTTTTTACCCTTCTGTTTATTTGATTGACAGCTCCCAAGCTCACTTGCCCGTGCAATACGCTTCGGACATCGAACTCATTCGCCAGAGGTGACACTGGTGTTTTGATCGACAGCGAGCTACACAAGAATCGCACGTGCAAAACAATCTTCTTGTTTGTTCCATTGACTGTCCGTGTTCACTCTGGCTGTTCCGCTTTTCTATTTTAACTCCAATAAAACCATTAATACGATTATATATTAAATACAAAACTGCTTGGTTTCCTAAATTATAAATTCTTTTTTCATATTTTAGATATTTATGATAAAATGTAAATATAAGCAATAATTTCAGTTTTTGGTTTGTTCATGGAATCATGAATACTTCGGATCGCTTGCAAAAAAGTTTACGTGAAGCCTTAACATTGAATCATGAATAATACTTTTGGTCGCTTCCAAAGTAACTTTGCAAGCGGCCAGAAGTGTTCATGGAATAGTGGAATGTCTTCTATGGACTGCAATACAGTGGTCATGTGTTCACACATACGTCCATAGATATTATTCTCTCAATACGGCTTGAGTCATGTAGGGCATATGTCAGCTACTGGCAAAAGTATACATGCATACTGGTAAAACGCTTGAGAGCAGCCTATCCGGGAACAGTATATAGAGAATGTTAGATGAGTGTCTTTTGTTATCAAGTTTACCAGGCAAGGCTTTTAGAACTCTTGTTGATATCGCGAGGCTTGCCGGGCGATTCAACGTGCGTTCTCAAAGCCGAGCCTAATAAACTTCATATCAAAAGACGCGAACCTGGTATTCTATTTATCAGTTTACCCACTGTTTCACTCTTCAAACGAGCAATTTTGACGTAATTTTCGATTTTTGTAATGATTCAGCGTCATTGGCGACATCATTTAAAAAGTTCAACGTCATCATGACTTGATAAAAGCACATGCCGTGAGATAGACATCGTTCATCAGGCAGCGTGCAACAATGCAGTTAATATGAGAGGGAACTGATAAACTATGATAACCAACCTGCCAAGGAACAGTATACTTTGATAACAACAGTCGTTATTTAGAGGTTCTTACAGGAATGCTCATGTATTATAAAATGTATTATATTAGCTGGGGAAAAGAGATAAAATTCGAAGCTTGGAGAGCATTTAAATATCGCAATTTTGCAACGAGCTAAATAAGATTTATACAATGTTATATGGACGACGAGTGTTAGTTTCTTTTTACCATATGGCATTAAAATACTTTGCACGATCGCATTTTTGGAGTAGAAACGTCATGCGATAAAGGAAGTAAAATTCAGAAAGCTACTGTCCTGTCAGTCAATAGTGACAGTGACGTCGTGTTTTGTTTACAATTGTTAAGTAAAACATTAACTTGTACACTCCGCTTGAGCTAACGCGAATCAATAGATCACTCGTGTATTAATCATATCCTGTGGATAGGATCTATACAAAAGTGATCTATCGATTCTAAGAAAACAAAACATGATGTCGCTGTCTTTCTTGGCTGACAGGACAGTACGTACTTGTCCAAATACTACAAAACAACACTGTAAATAAAAAAGAAACAATATAATCAGTGAGGATGATTCATTTCTTTATTTTACTTAGCTTAACACAATACAATTATGTACAACCACGCAACTAGCAATTTAGCAATATACTCCCAAGAAACATCTCAAGATAGGCTGCCAGAAGCATAAAATAGACAGTCTAATATTGTCATCCAGATGCATGACAAGCTACTTGAAAAGTTGTTCATTTCTACATGCTCATTTCTTTGAATAAACGAAAGTGGTTGAGAAATTGTTAAAAAGAAACCTATGGTGAAAAAACTCCCTTATCGAAAAGACATTTGTTGTATAGAGGCAATTCCAATGTGTACATACAACATATGTTACTGAAAATAAAGAAGAAAACCATTTGGAAATTTACATTTTCCAAGTATCATGTCCATTGTCATTACCTCTTTTAAACATCACAAACTGCAAATCAGTACTAAAATTCCTGTCACCTAATTGCAAATTTTTTATTTTTGCATGACAGCTATATCTCCAAAATCGAGTTCATGAACTACCTCTTTGCTAACCTGCTAGTTGCGTGTTTGAAATGCATGTCGCATGCGTTATTTACACCACTTGTTCCGTTGGACGAACCATTACTTTATGAATCTGAAAAAAGAGTAAAGCCATCTTGTACGGATGTATTTTGTCATACGCAATTAGATTGGATCATCCAGTAAGGGCCACAGGTCTGTCACCGAAAAAGGCAAGACAACACTTTGCTTGCTATGAAACAATGCATATAAAAGTGTAATCTACCAGTGCCGTGACGTCAACTGCATATAGTTGCTAACACCAAAGCCTAATTTCAGCGTGCATGCCAACAGCATGGATCCTGATCAGATTGCTTAGTTCCGGGTCCCCACTGTTTGCTGCAAAGAAATATTAAAGTAACCAGCAGACGACACACAACAGACGACATGTAGTAGAGATGTCAGCTTGGGAGTTATTACAACCAGGCAACCACCAATTTAGCATTTCATTCCAATAAAAGGTCTAAAGATCGGCTGTCAATAATATAAAAAAGGCTCTAGGTTCACGCCAAACTACACAAAATTGTGTTCATTTCTACATGCTCATTACACTGACATATAGAAAAAAATAGTGGAGAACTTTGTAAAGTTAGAAAATGTGTTTATGAAACACTGTGCCCCCTACCATACGCTTGTCCATAAGGATGATCTTACCAGGCAATCTACTTACAATCTTCTATCAGCTGACCAAATCTTTGGCTACTAGCCCTGATGGTTTATGAGATATCTTTATTACAAGTTTCTATGTCAAAATTTGCAAAGGGCAATAACACGAAAAAAATGCAAAGGACAATAACTCGAAAAAATATAATATTTTTTTTTTTTTAAATTTTCACCAGGTAATCTACTCCTTATCCTCTATCAGGTGTCCAAGTTTGAAGCTCCTAGCTGTAATATTTTTGAGATATCAAGTTTTCTATGTCCAAATTATCAAGGGCAATAAATCAAAAAATAAAATAACTTTTTTTAATTTTTCACCAGGTAAATTACTTATTATCCGCTATTAGCTGACTACGTTTGAAGCTCCTAGCCTATACTTTTTTGAGATATCTTGATTACTAAATTTCATTATGGCCCTTTAAAATGGGCATAACTCCACAACGGGAGATAATTCAAATTAAAAAAAAAATTGGACCAACTATATTTTTACGACAAATCTATTTATGAGCCTTAATGGTTTTCGAGATATCTTTATTAGAAGTTTTCTATGTCCAAAACTGCAAAGGGCAATAACTCAAAAAGCAAAGGACAATAACTCGAAAAAAATAAATATTATTCTCTTAAATTTTCGCCAGGTAATCCACTCCTTTTCCTCTATCAGCTGTCCAAGTTTGAAGCTCCTAGCTGTTATAGGTTTTGAGATATCAAGTTTTCTATGTCCAAATTTTCAAACGTCAATAACTCAAAAACTATAAAATAACTTTTTTTTTTAATTTTCACCAGGTAATCTATTTATTATCTTGTATCAGATGACTAAGTTTGAAGCTACTAGCTGTAATATTTGAGATATCTTGATTTCAAAATTTCAGTATGACCCTTATAAGAGGCATAACTCCACAACCCGAGATAATTTGGACTAAAAAATATGGGTCAACTATTTTTTGATGACAAATCTATTTATGAATTTCAAAACTGTAACTTAATTTTTGTAACGGACACACAAACGGACGGACGGAAGGACGGACAAGCCCAAAGCAATATGCCCCTTTAACTTTTTCAAAGTTGGGGGGCATAAATCATTTATGGTGAAACACACTTATTTATTGAATGGGCATTTGTTGTAGGTTCACATTGGAATTGCCTTCATGAAGCAATTCCAATGTGTACCAACAGCATATATATGCTACTGAAATTAAGGAAACCTATTATGAAATATACATTTATCAAATATCTTGTCCATTAGCTTTGCCTCTTTAAAACATCTCAATATTCCTATCAGTATTAAAATACCTGTCACTAAATGGCAAATTATTTATATACCACCAAATATGATTTCATGAACTATATTTTACTAAACTGGTAGTTGCATGGGTGTTTGTAAGACGATTCTTTTGAGCACACAAAACACAAGTTTAAATTAATGGGTAAGAAAATAATTCAACTTTACGCTCAAAAAGTTTTATACGTTTCGTACCGATTTGAGCTGTGCATAAAAAACACCCTAAACCTAATTTTGTTACAAGTGAACTGAAAACTTGACCAGAGCCCATTATAATTCGCTCTCTTTAAAGTATATTAGAAAGTAATTACTCTATATAGTCATGTGCAGATCCAGATGGGGGAGACAGGGGGTTTGGACCACCCTGAAAATCACAAAATATAGAGTTTCTTAGAAATACTGGTCAGGACCCCCTGAAAAATGCCAAAGCTGACAAGCCAGCATTTAATGTTGGGCCATCAACGGCACGCCAGCGAAACGCCATTTAAATGGCGTTTCGCTGGCGGGCCGATGGTGGCCCGCTTATAGCTCATAAACCAAAGAAAAAACAAAACAAAAAATTAGTTGTCAAAGCGGCCAATATAAGCTCACCTGAACGTGTGGCGGAGAGGCTAATGTTTACTCCACAATGCTACTTATGTCTTCACCTTGCAGAGTCTAAAACCAGATATCAAAAACAAGAATCAAATCAGATCAATTTTATTGGTATAAAGTCCAGTCACAGGACTGTCACCAGTCACATATTTACAGTTACACAAGAACAATTGCAGACATAATACAAGTACAAATCTTGTCACCGATGAGACTATGAAATATGAAAAATATGGAAATTAATGTGTGTGTTTAATAGAACAGACTATTAAAATTGGCAATTCTCAACACCGAGACCATCACAGGTTTCATGTAGAGCACTCAGGCACGCTTTAAATAAGCGTACCTGAGTACTCCACTGAACCTTTCTTTCACAAAATAAAACAAGATGAAACTAGATATCTGTTAAACACTGTGCTTCCTACCCCCGACCCCATCCCCAACACCCCCCCCCCCTAAAAAAAATAAAAAGTTGTCCATATAAAGCAATCTATACGTGTAGTGATACTGTTTTTTTTCCGGAGATATTCGCGAGGATTTTTTTTACGAAACTTTACGAATGGAAAGTTTCTTGAAAATAAAACCCTCGTGAAATTACTCTGTCGATTTCTGATGGGAAGATTAACCTAAATTTCCTCTGCTCACATGTATTCTATAGTTCATCAAATTTAATAGTTTGGTATTTTGGAGTAATATTCCTTCAGGCTCATGTTAATTACCTCTATGCGTGTTTGTGGGGTCGGGGCAGTTTAAGTAAAACAGATAACTTTAATATGCTAAGCTAGAATTGATTAATCCCATATTATGGATATGTATTAACAAATGTTATTTGTGAAGTAAGAAAAGGGGCAAATATCAGGAATCGATACATTCCACACCTGACCCAGGATACCAATGGAACAGTGGCAACTTCACAATTAGACATCACAAACGAGAGCCAAGAGGTAAGCGCTTTCTTCGCAGGTGACCACAAGGCATAAGTGAACAGACGCGCACAAAAGCATAACAAATACATGACAGAAATAATATAAATGATCCACAAAAGAAGCACCGCCTTGGAACGGTCAGTATGAATATTTTACTGGAGGTCTCAAACTGCTTTCACGGCGTGCCAGCCTCACCCTTAGTTTAGATGTGGATCAAGACATATAGATGTTTGGTTTGAATGAAAGACCCCTAACTTATCAATGCATCATCTCCTAGAACATATAAATCAAGATATAAAAGGAGATAAAGCAAAAATAAGGACTCAACAGTAAATAAAACTGAACACCTGAGCAAAAGAAACCCAAAAGGTAAACCCTGGTGGGCCCGACAACAGCCAAAACATCAGGTCCCCACCATCTCATCAATAGATAAGTCTTAATGTCGGAACCATCATAGAATCTGAAATCCAACCCACCGGCGTGCAATTAAGATGGAAACCAAAGTTGCCAACCGTGATTGTGTTGTGAAAACCAAGCATGCAGTCTGTTGCAATACATTAATGTTATAGCCAATCTTTTTATAATGGGAAAATATTTTATTGAACTGCGCTGAAAAAAATAGCGCCAACACTCTTCTTCAATTTATACACCAAGTAACCATCGAATTCAGGTTCCGAAAGTCATTGGCGCAAGAGAGATTTAAGTCCAATTTGGAATTTAGATATCAAATCATTGTATCGTCCATAAAATTTAGAAAAGGTTTTGCGAAGTTAATGATACCGATAGCCTTGTTTAAGAAAGTTCCAAGTTAACAATTTATTGCGAGTGTTGAAGTCATCAACATAGCTAGATACTCTAGCAAAACGAATGAGTTTAGAGGTAGAAACTCCATAGGATGTAAAGCGAGGAACATCACCGTCTAAAATGGGAAATTGACAATTTCAAAATCAAAGTCGTCACGTTTATTATAGATTTTGGTAGAAACAATATCATTAGAATCTGACAAATGCAAGTCTAAAAACGCAGCTTCGGTATCAGAGGTATTAGCTTTATTAAACTGGTGCTCTGAAGGGTATATTTGAAGTAGTTTTAATATAATACGTTTGTATTGGGCTAAAATACAAAGTATCCTTAAAAGTAATCACTACTTCAATTAAGTATTGATATTTCAACCTGACATTTGAAATGTGTACCTGAGAGGCACGTATACCCATTCGCCCATGCTTTTAGTGTTGCAATATAAAGCTAGATTTTGACCTCTAGCCCAATCCTGGGGTATTGAGCCCTATGAACTGAAGTCACAGAGTAAATGTTAAACCCCTAAATAGTACATGTAGTTTAAATAAAAATGCTTCCATAAAAGGACAAGTGATCATGGTGCCCTGGATCGTTCACCAGACACCTGGCTCACTTTAGCAAATGGTTGAGGAAGAGATGTCTTGAATTATATTCCTAATCTAGCTCTACTTGCCATTTTGTTCAGTAGAGCAAATTGGTTGTGCGATTGTGGCAGAGGACAATACAAGGAAAATTTCATTCTTGCAAACCGGATAAGGATATCTAAGATTTTACCCTTGGATAGAAAATCTTATCTTACCCATGCTATCTTACCCAGGACGTCAAGTAACGTCATTATGTGAAATTGCATCTAAGTGTTTTCAAGGACTTCTGGAGGCTTATTTTAAAAATAATAAATAAATAAAACCAGTGATGAGCAAGAAAAGGGACCCATTATTCGTGTAAGGGTAGGATAGAAAAATCCATCTCTCAGGATCACCGTTTGTCATCACTCGGCAAGTATCATGATGCCAAACGACAATCCTCGTGACGGATTTTCTATCCTACCCTCACACTCATAATAGATTCATATAATCTATGAAATTGTTTGGAAGTTCGACCAGCGCTTAAGAAGGAAACGTCGTCTGGCTCCTGTAGCCATTTTGATTACCAGAGCAAAACAGTTTGTGCAATTTGTTAAGAGGGCATTATAAATAACATTTATGTAAAATAATATTGAATTTGGACTAGTGGTTAAGAAGATGTTGTTTAATGATATAGAGAATACTAGGTGAGTGGCTTTTGATATCAAGTTTACCAGGCAAGGCTTTGAGAACGCTTGTTGACATCGTGAGGCTTAACGAGCGATACAACATGCGACATGCGTTCTCAAAACCGAACCTGGTAATCTTGATATCAAAAGACCCGAACCTGGAATTCATTTTATCAGATTACCCATTGTTTCACCCTTCAAACTAGCGATTATGGCGTAATTTTCGATTTTGTATTGATTCAGCATCATTAGCGACGTCATTCAAAAAGTAAAACGTCATCATGACCTAATAAAGGCACATGCCTTGAGAAAGACCATGTTTATCAGGCAACGTGCAGCAATAAGTTAATATAAGAGGCAACTGATAAATTTCAATATTTAGCTCTTGTGGTCATTTTTTGTTCAACGGAGAAGAACTGTTTTTTTCACTTTATTCAGTATGAGGAGCATTTTTATGAAATTATATTGAATAAGGACCAGTTGTTATGGAGGAGATATAGTTTCATGATACTTCATTTTTAATCCAATCTCAGGCCGCCATTTTGTTCAGTGGAGCAGAAGTATTTGTGCAATTTTGGTGGAGCTCATAAAGAGGAATACTTCATGTGATATTATATTGAATTTGTGTCAGTGTTTAAGGCGAAAAAGGCATTCAAAGCTGTTTTTTCTATTTTTATCTCTGGCAGCCAGTTTGTTCAGTTAAGCAAAACGGTTTTTGCAATGTCGGTAGATGGCTTTTGGAGATTATTTAGATGTAAAAATTATATTGAATTTCAAAAAGTGGTTTAGGAGAATATGTCTTTTAAAAATAAAAATATTTTAGCTCAGGCCGTTTTTTTGGAGGAGCAAAATGAATTGTGCAACTTTCATGCACAACTCAACTGACCATTTCCAGGCGGTACTAAATTTGCGGATCATTTGTGATATTTGTGTCTTGTGTTTGTCCTGCTTCCGCGTCTATTCATTGCTGCTTTGTGGTCACTTGCTGGGAAAGGGCTGACCTCTCGGCTCTTTTTTGTGTTGTTTAGTTGTGATTTTGTCACTTTCCTATGTGGTATCCTGGGTCAGGTTTGGTACTTGATTGTATTGATTCCTGACCTTTGCTGTCTTTCTTACTTTGGTAGAACATATCATGAGGCACATTTCTGTGAATTTATGTTAATTTTTAGCCAGTGGTTAAGGAGGAGATGGCGTTTAAAGATATTTATATTTTTATTCTGGGGGAAGTTTTGATACACCGAACAAATATGTTTCTGCCATTTCGGTAGCTGGCATGTGAGATTGTACCTTAAGTAAACCAGGGATCCAGGAAATATGATTTAAAGAGTTTTCTAGGAAAATTTAATTTTAGCTATGGTGGCCATTTTGTTTGACATAGCATAATCGTTTATGTAATTGGTAGAAGTAAGTAAGGATGCAAAGATCAGAAATCGATACAATCAAGTACCACTACTGACCCAGGATATCAATGGGAAAGTGACAAACTCACAGTTTTACACCACAAACAAGAGCCAAGGGGTCAGCCCTTTCCCTGCAGGTTACCACAAGTCACAAATAAACAGACGCGCACAAAGGCATTACAAACACAAGACATACCCACATAAAAGATCAACATTTTAGGAAAAATTTTCATGTGAATTTATTTAAAATTTTCAACAGTGGTTCAGGAGGAGATGGTTTTTTTTAGATAAAATAATGTTAAGCTCTGGCGGCCATTTTCTTTGGCGGACTGTATTTATTTTATAATTTTTGGTAAAGGGCAATATGTGAAACATTCATGTGAAATTGAATTAAAATTTGAACCAGTGGTTAACGACGGTATGTCGTTTTTGTTGGATTTGTTTCTTTACATTCCAGTCAACAATGATTCAGTTATTTCGGGAGCGGTCTTCCTAGGCCTAACCAGTACTAAGCTAGGATTAATGTGTCTTGATCAAGGACATAACGCAGCGGCGCCGGTAAGGTTTGAACCTGCAACCCTCTGTTGCTTAGAGCCTTTTCGTCAAAGAATCTGTTTTAGCTCTTGCAGCCACTTTGTTTATGCATTATGGGCAACATTCATTTGAAATTTAAAATTTTAATGAGTGATTCAGGAGGTGTTGCCGTTAAAAGAAAGAAAAAGGTTTACGGATGGGAGGACGACGAACGACGGACAAAGACCAATCACAATAGCTCACTTTTGAATCTTCAGCTCTGGTGAGTGAGCTAAAAATCACTTAGCAATCTAAAGATGTTTGCTAGATTTTGCCCTCCAGCGCCACATTTTGGACATTTGCCTCAATAGTACACATTTTCTAAATATGAATGTTTTCTCATAAATGGTTGGTAAGATATTTACATATGTCAGAAAAATTGAACAGGACATTTTAAAGGTGTCCTAGATTTTGATCTCTAGCCCTACCCTGGGTCATGGACCCCACGGTCCAAGGTCACACAAAAAATGTCAGCCAAAATAGAGCATGTGGTTCAAATACAAGTGGTTCTATAAAAGAAAAAAAACTACTCCCCTCCCACCCACCCCCAAAAAAGTTTGCAAGATAATAACCTCTAGCCCCACTCTGTGATATGCACCTAAGTGACTGGTGCTGTTGAGTGTTATGTACATGGTGCATTTAGAAAGTCTGTAGCATGGCATCATATCTCAACATTTCGTTGACAAAATGCTATCAAATTATACATTTTTGGAAACTAAAATTCAACGGCTACTTGATGGTTCATTTTTTCGAAAAGCGACTTGGCGTGCACATGCTCAAAATGAGTCGGGTTTATGCACAGGCAGAAATTTAAAGCATAATATTTGGAAAAAAGGCGAAGGAAAATTGAGGATCTTATTTATATCATAGTTTGACAAATTAACTATTTGGTGCCAACTTATTTATTTTTTGTTAAAATATATCATGCGATCACCGCTTGCACGACTTGCACCTTTACATTCAATGGAGAAATCGTAAACTTTCAAAAATGGGACTTTTTCGATTTTTCTTTATACTTTTACAATAAATTGTATCACTACAGGAGCAAGAAAATGCATATTGAGTATAATTATGTTTTGCATTATTTGTTGCGAGCAATGCATAGAAATCATTTTGTTGCGAAAAAAGTGTGGCTTATTTAGTTCTGTATTCAAGAAAAGTGTTCCTTATTATATTTTTTGTCGATGGCATAAGAAATTCTTATGGTGTCGCGTTAACCATCACGAAATTGATTAATTTCTACTCTCAAGGTAGTTTTACTTTTTTGTTTGCCAACCTTTCTGATTGAAATGAACAAGAACGTCAACTCATAGCTAATCTTACTCTATCTCATGGGAAGATTATAAGAGCTATATTCCCTTTGCTCTGGTTTTCAAAATTTATTTTGGTTTCAATACAAAAAGCATAAAGTGTGCTTGATAAAAATACAAACGCACGACATCTTTAAACGACTGTCGGTATATATTTTCAAATAATGTGCATTGTGACATGCGATTCTTAATCGAAAAATATTTTAGAGGGTATGACAAGTTGAAGTTGAACCGATGTATTTTAACTATGTGTTAAACTTTTACATGACATTGTCATCTGCTGATAACCATTTCAAACAATTCGGACCCAGATCAGGCCCACGTTCTGTCTGGACTTGATAGGGGTTAAACTGTTTGACGCTTTAGAGGTTATGACAAATTGAAGTTGAACCGATGTATTTTAACTATGCGTTAAACTTAAACATGACATAGTCATCTGCTTATAACCCTTTCAGATAATTTGGACCCAGATCAGGCCCGAGATTCTGTCCGGACCTGATAGGGGTCAAAACTGTTTGACGCTTTAGAGGTTATGACAAGTTGAAGTTGAACCGATGTATTTTAACTTTGCGTTTAACTTTAACATGACATTGTCATCTGCTGATAACCCTTTCAACAATATGGACCCAGATCAGGCCCCACATTCTGTCCGGACCTGATAGGGGTCAAACTGTTTGACACTTTAGAGGTTATGACAAGTTGAAGTTGAACCAATGTATTTTAACTTTGCGTTAAACCTTTACATGACATTGTCATCTGCTGATAAATCTTTCAAACAATTTGGACCCAGATCAGGCCCAACATTCTGTCCGGACCTGATAGGGGTCAAGCTGTTTGACACTTTAGAGGTTATGACAAGTTGAAGTTGAACCAATGTATTTTAACTATGCATTAAACTTTTAGATGACATTAGTTGGCAATCCGAATTGAAAAAAGATGCATATTTTTGGTTTTGTTGGCATTTTTGATTACATTTGTTAGACCAATTTTAACATAATATTTAGCATGTATACAAAGCCTTAGGGGTGGATGCCAAGTCTGAATTTGTATACGAAGGCCAGAAATTAGGTCAAAGGTCAATGAGTGCAAAAATGAGAAAATATGTACTACTGTAAAACAACTTTATATCTTTATATGTAAACATATTTCATTTCAAGCCAAATTTTGTATGCTTATAGTTATAAGTCTGAAAAATATTGAAATAAAGTTTTTTATAACTATATGTTCATATGTCGACTTTAAAATGGGGTCAAAGTTCATCCAGAGCAATAATTGGAGCATTTTTATGAACTCTGTTTCTTTTTTTCTCTGGTCCAACAACAAGATGTTTTTTAAACTCTAAAAAGGGTAGAAGTCTTTTAGAAGGCTTAAATTAACATGTTTATTTTTAAAGGAACCCCTTTGGAAGCATCTTTTTATGGATTTTACAAAGACAAACATCGTACGTTTTGTGCAATTATGACGGAAATTCTCCCTCATTTGGGCTAAACTGAGATAAATGGGCTACTTTGAGAGTTTGCTGCACCTCTCAGAAAGTAAAACTATTTTCAGTTTGGGACATGTCTTGGGGCCTTAGAAACTTGTAATGTAATAACTTTTCTGTGTTTTTTTTTCCTATAAATTACCTGTAATAAAGGTTACCCTACTGACATTGAAAATAACAGTACACACAATACAAGGCTAATGTTGATTTATTTTAATAGTATTAGTGAAGCATTTTAAGCATTAAATGTTTAATCTAGACATAAAAATCAATTGCATACATATCTGATATATATTTCTGCTCGTCAGCGATACTTATGTTACATTTTATACTAAATTGCAGATATTGACTTTACAAATTACATGTATTAGAATAAACCATGATTGATACCTGACCTAAAATACACATGATGTTGATCTACATTCTAATTGAAAATGTTCATTTTCATATATTTGAAGTTGTTTATAACTTTTAACTTGCAATGAAGTGAAATCAAGTAGATACTTAAATATGCTAATTAGTATGTAATTTGTACCGGCTTCAGCATGTAATGCATAGCTGCTTACAGATTCATTTTTCTATTTACATTGCATTGGAATTGGCAAAATATCTTTCATAATGAAATAAAAATATAACTATATTAACAATCATGAATCTTAAATTGCTTCACATATATTAATTAGGTAACGTAGGTAACAAAAGGTGCCTTACATAAATGGATAAAGGTAGTAAATTGTTGTTAGGCTTATATAAAATTTGGGTCTGCTCTCCCCAATTCGCTTACATATACTACACACATTTTATTCTATATAAGACTTATTTTAAAACAGTGCCATGGGTTGGTCTGCAATATGTGAATGTGGCATTTCCTGGTCTTACTCAATTACTTTTTGCAATTTGCTTGGTTCTTTTACATTCATATTGCAGTTTTTAGATTTCTACCAATGGTACATAACGATAAACATGCAATCTACATCATGATTTACATATTGACTTAATATCAATAATTTACTTAAAATAGCATAGCAGTATTTCATACATCTAGTGGAAAGGCAGGAATTAAGGTAGGGGTAGTGCTGAGTGTCTTCTAGAGCAGGTATAGGTTTTTGAAGATTGCAAATATAACATCAACCAAAGCTTTCTTAGTACAGAACCAGCATGGTTTATGTCCAAATATAGGATGTTACATAGATCTAGTATTTAAGAATTTCCTTGTATTGTAAGGTAGTAGTTGATTCTAATCTTCAAGTTGGCGTTGTGTTTTAAAAGTCTCTTTAGAATTTCTAAGTCTTGTAAAATTTCAGTAACAACTTTCACAATTTATAATTTTATTAAATCTTCTTAAGTCCAACTAAATACTTCAAGAAACTATCTATAACCCAAAGTTCCGAAATCTCCAAAGTCTAACCAAAGTCTATGTCCAAATGTTAACCAAGGTCTATGTCCAAATGTTAACCAAGGTCTAAAGCTCTGCCACTGGGTTTCATCTTATATACCTTGAAGTCACGTGATAGAAGCTGACCACAGCGCCACCTAAGGACATCATCACTAACCAATCATATTTCAAGTTTACTATATAGCGCCCTCTACATAGGTAAGCTTCCATTTATATCAACCAATCAGAAGATACAAAAGTGACTCATAGTCACACCAGTTGCGCAATTCCCCTAAGGTGATATGATTAAATATATTGCGCAATCCTGCCAATCAATGTCAGAATTGACACATCTATTTATTGGGCTTATGTAATTTTACTAAACTAAGTAACATCTGTCATCATGACCTTTTGAAAGTGTTAAAACATCCCATCAGAATTGACAGGCTAATAAATATGACATTTGAAAAACAATAACAAACTGGTGTCAGAATTCCCTATAAAAACATAAACATGTCAATCACAGATGTCAACACGGCACCTGGCGGAACACCTGCGTCCTACCCAAACCAAGCATTCACAAATATTGTAAATACCCACAGGCAATTCACAATTATTATGAACCCTCACAGATGAAACCAGTGGCTATTTTATAGTATGCTGAAATATTTTAATTTTCACTTTTCACTGTTGACAATTACGTTATAAAATTCACTTATCATCTGTCCCCATTTAAATCTTCTGTTTTGTTGAACTAGTTGTCATATAATATTGTAATGATGATTATCTTATTATATTCTGCAGCAATTCTGATAGAAACTATTCTGCTTGTTAATTATCTTAGACTAAGGTTGGTTGAGGTAATGTTAACTGAGCCATGTAGCAGTCGTGTAAAACATCTGAACATATTTAATGGTAACATACACAACAAATCATTCGAACGTTAGTGATACTTTGTTTTAAAGATCAGTTGACTGTTTTATTCTGAAGCATAAAACAAAAACATGAATCCCAAAATTCACTAGTATGGTTTGCATCTCTGAAACTCACAGATTAAATTGAATGTTGAAAAAGGAGTGTTACACACAGCTGATTTCTTTTCTTTTCTTATTCACAAGGTAGTTTGTTTTTGGTTTTGTTTATGCACTATTTGATTTTGATGAGCTATTTGTAACCCTGGTTCATGTTTTATAATGTCCTATGAAAAGTGAGTTATGGTCTGTTTGTTGGTTTTAAAAAGTTTACTAAATTAGGCTTATTGTCAAAGTCTTAAATATATGCAAAACCATCGAAAATGTAAACAATATTGCTGACAACAGCTTATTGTGATAGTCTTAAAGTAGATATTTACACTGTTTGAGGACTGTCTTGTATACAGTGAAAGGAAAGTAGTTCAGTTTTATTTCAAGAGTAATGACATATTTAAACTATACGAGGGTCATTTTTTATGTTGGTAGAAAGGAAGATTTAATGAAAACGGCTAAAGTAAATGCTTTCATCATGCATATATTTGGAAAGATTGAGCTTTTATCTATACATGCAACCTAAAATTATTTCAAAATGCGTTACTTTAATGTCTTCTAAGAGGCAAAGACATACCTATATATCGCACACTGAAAATATGGTAGAAATATGACATTTATGGACTTAGTCTCTGACAGAACGTTAGTAACAAGTGCATGAAAATGGGTCGATTGCCATACACCGCTTCTGAAAATTTGGCTGCAGATAAAGGACACCTAGTGCTACAATAATATATGACCATTATATCATATACGCAGCAATTTTTGGATATGTAAGAGTTATTCGGAACCTCAGCAAATTGTACAGTAGGCATATAAACATTTATTGTAAAAAGTTGACACAATTTAAAGTTGGATACGGGCTTTTGAATGTGGCTTTATATGTTAGCTGTAAAGTAGTATTATAATTTTTCTTGTTTATATGGTAGATGGAAGTGTTATGGTAACTTTCATCCCAAAACAAAGTTAATGCTTTTGTTTTATTAGAAATTAATTGCAAAATAAATAGCCTAGCGGGGTGCTAAAATCCCTTATTTTGTACATAAATGACGTCATGGAGCGTTATTATTTTTAGAAAATATATAAAAACTGTTCTTGTGCCTCTAACCATGTGTTGAAATCACTGCAATAAGAAAACTTTGCAGATCCGATTGTTATTGTGTTTTCTACGCGGGGTTGATTTACCCCACCCACTTTTTATAACATGGGGGTATGCCAGTACCGGAAGTTGCCAGTTACACACTTAAATGGATACATCAATATAACTGCTGACGAATGATTGAGTATATCATGTGCTATGCAAAACCAGAAGAAATTTTAAAATTTGCTCCTAATCGTAATTTTACCAGATATAATTAATAGCACTTGACTGTGATTACTTTGGTATATTGATGGGTGTTTTAAAATTGTTATAGAAGAGCAAACAACATTCTTATAGTTGTGCTGCACTTGTCTACGATTAGCGTTTGAATAATAAATTTTGATGGTGCTAAAGCAAAATCGGCTTGAAAAATGCTTATATCACCATAGCGAATGGAACTTAACAGTGTCTAGTTTCCTATTTGTTGCTTGGTTAAAATGGCATGGATTTTGACAAGTGTCATTTTCTATGCCTATTCAAAGCTATATATCTTGACCGAACTAAGAGCTAATGATGTAACATTTACATCAGTTGATAGACAAAAGCTAGGCCTTTCAAAATATATATACTTATGGTACCGTAAATGTTATATTAGTAGAGATACAGCCCAATTCTACGAACATAAAAAATGACCCTCGTACATTTCGAGTATGTTACCAGTTACAATTGCTGTCCAATCTGATATATTGCACTTGTATCTACGAGCAGTAGATGTATACATTAATGTAAGTCACCTACCTTATATGCAATCAATCCCTGTCTTAGCAAATTGCCATAGTTAACAGATAGCTTCTACACCAGAACAGGCAAGTTAACTACCTTAGGATCTTTTCTACATCAAGCAAATCGAAGATGTTAAACCCAGAGATCCAGATAAGGTTTCAGTTCAATTGTGTATTTCCCCAACCAGAATTTTATCAATTGCTTTTTTTTCAAAAACAATTGCTTAATATGTTTGTATTACCCATATATACTTTTTAATTTTTTTTTTCATGCCTACTACTGATCTTCCGCCAGATGTGCACACTAGTATGCTACCCAGCCCATGTAGTTATGGGACATGTTCATATTTCAATTAGAATTTCATTTGTTTCGCTTTCTTTTTCCAAAATTCAATTGCTTTTTGTTACCCCATTATTTTGAAAACAATTGCTTTTAACACAAATTGAATTGCTTAAAAAACCCAAAAAGCGGCTTTCTCTCCTCCTTCCTCTGTAAACCAATTGATTATGCCAGTAAATGTACATATGTGATAACCATTTCAGGACACATTTACTCTAAATACTAAGAAATGACCCCAAACTGATGGAAAACTATGAACACAATCAAATCATCAGGTGCTCCAATATGGTGAATGTCTGTGTTCCCAAGAGGTAACCAGACATCTGTTTGGGGTAAATTTAATTTTGAATAAAACTTGCATTGGCATTTTACAGTTAAAAAGAATGACATAAAGAATCACATGCCAATAACCTCGTAGCATTTGATCTCTATCATCATTGCAAAAAATAATAAGCAAAATATGTTTAATACTGATACTTAGAATTAAATTTATCGATACTGAATATTTACAATGTATAAAAAGTTGCGCTGTGAAAGACATAGATATACATTTAATGTTATCTTAAAATTAGTGGTTACCTTTAATATCATATCTATACTGCTTCTATATATGGATGAATACGTTTACACAAGCAGTCTGATTTCAAAGAAAGGCTGCTTTTGAATCAACATCATTTCATTAATATGTGCAAATGAAAGGACACCCCTACAATTAAATGTTAAAAGTTATATGGAGGATTACCCTTAATGTCAGGGCTATTTCCAATATATACCCCACAAAAAGTTAACAATGTGTTCACTGGATCGTCATTATTAGAAATGGACCTGTATATTAGCTTTATGTTATGCATATTACCATCTGCTAACAGGCCGATGTGAAGACCAATGTGAGGATATATTCCTTCCAGTATATGGTATTTGCCATATTCTATCATAGTTTTAACACGCCTGATGTTTTATGAATGGAGGCTTGGTCTTTGTGGTTTCATGAAGCTCTGCTTAGTATATGCAATTAGCAGGTAGTGGCCTTGTAAAAAAGTGTTTTACAATTACTCATAGATGGGAACAAACACAATCAAAGTGTGAAATGAGAAAAGAATTATATATTTTAGTCCTATAAGCATGAGATCATGGCCAAGTCCTTCATGAAAGCTGTAGCTAGGAACATATATCTTTGAGAAATGACTCAATTTCAGATGGTAAAATGTAACGTAAGTAACAACTTAAACACATGTTATGTTTAAAAGGATAGATAACTGCATAAAATGACGTATTCATACAAAGCATTAAGCAAAAGAAATTTTTTCTTTAAAATGAAATGGTTATTCTTAGTTGTATTACATTTTAATTGATTTTATACAGTAACGTACTTTACATGCCTATTATGAATATTTGACCGCGAGAAACTTAGTTACTCATTGCTTTCCAAACATGATAGACACACACCTAGCAGGATAGCAATAAAAAAATTCTTCCATTAGGGTAGAATGGAACTTAAAATTTGATTTTTGCCCCTATAAAATAAAATATTGCTACAATTTTCACTGATTTTGCACTTAAATGACCTTTGATCCAAACACACATCAAGCCTTGATGATGCTGTTTGTTTATATAGCATGGCTGTATTATCCAAAAGAGATTTTGCATTACTTTTAATCATAATTTTGGATAGCTAATTGATAAAAACGCTAAAATCTGACGTATATACAAGAATTTGCACTCAGTTGACCTTTGACCTAATTCTGGGACTTTGGGGCATTTCCAGACTTGGCATCCACCCCTATCCTTCTTAAAACACATCAAGATACACTTTGAGCATGGATGCCAAAATGTACTCAAAAATGCCAACAGATTTTTTTTTCAGGCTCTGGATGGCCAACTACATTGTGATCTGCTGTTACAGTGTAGAAAATAAAGGCAGAAAATTGAACAAAATTTGTTCAGGCAACTTGTACCCCTTTTCCCCAGAGTCAATCGTAGAACCACATTCTTGCTAGCTGACTAGGTGATAAGGTTTCAATTTTCTCCCAGCATTTTCAAGATTGTATATACTGACCATTTTAAAGCACACTTGTCTTAAACAACGATGCAATTTTATTTATTTATTTATTTGTTTTATTGTGCATATATCTGGATCAGAAAAGTGTTGCGTACAAAGCAATTGTTATCAGAAGAAATAGAACATATTTTTTTCATGCAACTGATCATTGCATACATTCTTACTTTTTTTCTAGTGTCCTTCTTACAAAGAATTATAAACTGATTTGACCAGCACTGATATTTTTCTCTGTGGTCTAAATAAAATTTACAGCAGGAACCAATTTCAAGGTGACAAGATGATACTCAGAAAAAAAGCAACCAGAATTTCTACCTATTTGAGGTATTGGGCATTATATCCTAGACTGGTTAACCCTTTCAATCAATTTGGACCCAGATCAGGCCCGACATTCTGTCGGGACCTGATAGGAGTCCAAACTGTTTGACACTTTAGAGGTGATGACAAGTTGAAGTTGAACCAATGTATTTTAACTTTGCGTTAAACCTTTACATGACATTGTCATCTGCTGATAACCTTTTCAAAAATTTGGACCCAGATCAGGCCCGAGATTCTGTCCGGACCTGATAGGGGTCAAATTGTTTGAGGCTTTAGAGGTTAAACTGTCAGTAATGTACGACAGAAATATTGAACAAATTGGGCTCTTAATTCTCTCAATTGGAAATTATTGAATTACTGAACAGAGGAATATTCCTCTATTCTAAAATTGGTAATATTAAAGTTATTAAAAGAATGTCAAACAAGTTGGGCTCTGAGTTCTGGATGTCGCTATAGGAATCTGTAGAACTACTGAACAGAGGAAAATTCCTGTGTTCTTAAACTGTAATTAATGTAGAACAGAAATATTGAACAAAGTAGGCTCTTAATTCTCACAATTAAAATTGTTGATTTACCAAACGGAGGAAAATTGGATATATTTTAGGTTTTGACTAGAATGTCTAAAAAGTTGGGTTTGGAGTTCTGGAAGTCACTATAGAAAAATTGTAAAACTACTGAACAGAGGAAAATTCCTCTGATGTAAAATTCACTCCTTTTATTGATTGTCAAGAAACTGAATGGAGAATGTAGGAAAATTCCTCTGTTGAAAATTGGAAACATTTAAGTTATGATGGATATTTATGTTAAGATGGAAATGAATACAAACAGGATTCTTCATTTTCATTATAGGAAAGTGGGCCTTTATTTTTGCAATAGGAAATTGTTGAATTACAGAATGGAGGAAAATTCCTATGTTGGAATATTGGCAATATTTAAGTTATGACTAGAATGTCAAACAAGTTGGGCTCAGAGTTCTGGAAGTCACTATAGAAAATTATTGAACTACCGAACAGAAGAAAATTCCTCTGTTGGAAAATTGGTAATATTTAAGTTATGACTTGAATATTAAACAAGTTGGACTCGGAGTTCTGGAAATCACTATAGGAAATTGTCGAACTACTGAACAGAGGAAAATGCCTCTGTTGTAAAATTCACGCCTTTTATTGATTGTGGAGATACAGAATGGAAAACGGAGGAAAATTCCTCTGTTGAATATTGGAAACATTTAAGTTAAGAATGGATATTTATTCTAAGATGGAAATGATAATAAACAGGGTTCTTCGTTTTCATCATAGGAAAATGGGCTATTAATTCTCCCAAAAGGAAATTGTTGAATTACCAAACGGAGGAAAATTCATCTGTTGGAAAATTGGATATGTTTTAGGTTTTGACTAGAATGTCGAATAAGTGGGTTTGGAGTTCTGGAAGTAACTATAGGAAATTGGCGAACTACTAAACAGAGGAAAATTCCTCTGTTGTAAAGGTCAATCCTTCTATTTATTGTTGATATTCTACAGAATAGAAAACTGAGGAAAATTCCTCTGTTGAAAATTGGAAACATTTAAGATATGATGGATATTTATGTTAAGATTGAAATGATAGTAAACCGGTTTCTTCATTTTCATTATAGGAAAGTGGGCTCTTAATTCTCCAAATAGGAAATTGTTGAATTACCGAAACGGAGGAAAATTCCTCTGTTGAAAAATTGGTAATATTTAAGTGATGACTAGAATGTCAAACAAGTTAGGCTCTCAGTTCTGGAAGTCACTATAGGAAATTGTCGAACTAATGAACAGAGCAAAATTCCTCTGTTGTAAAATTTTCTCTCCATTTATTAATTTTGTTGAGATACAGAATGGAAAACAGAGGAAAATTCCTCTGTTGAAAAGTGGAAATATGATTAAGATGGAAATGATAACAAACAGGGTTCTTCATTTTTATTATAGGAAAGTGGGCTCTTAATTCTCGCAATAGGAAATTGTTGAATTACCGAACGGAAGAAAATTCCTCTGATGGAAATTGGTAATATTTAAGTTATGACTAGAATGTAAAATAAATCAGTTCTGGAAGTCACTATAGGAAATTTCGAACTACTAAACAGAGGAAAACTCCTCTGTTGTAAAGGTCACTCCTTTTATATATTGTTGAGATACTGAAAGTAAAATGTAGGAAAATTCGATTGTGATTAAAGGAAGACTTGTCCCATTGTCAAAACAGAGGAAAATTCCCTCTGTTGTAAACCGATTTCTACTTGATATATAAATTGATATAAACTATTAGGACAAATACACTACTTGGAACATATTTTAAGGACATCAATTTCTGCATTTTGAGCAGTCACAACAGATGAAATTTCCTCTGTTCATAGGAAAAATAAATTACATTGTACCATGATTCTTGTACTCTATAACGATGCAAAACTCAAATATGATTATATTCATATTTATGTTTTACCATAAAAAAAGGGAAATCCATCGGGAAATCCCTTTTTATTTCTGAAAGAGTTCTATGTGTCTTGATCCACATCTGAATCAAGGGTGAGATTGGCGCCGTTAAACAGGTTTAAGCCCTCCAGTAAAATGTTTTACTGACCGTTCCAAGGCGGTACTTCTTTTGGGGATCTTTTATGTTTTTCGTTTCTGTCTTGTATTTGCTATGTCTTTATGCGCGTCTGTTTATATGTGCTTTGTGGTCACCTGCTTGGAAAGGGATGACCTCTTGGCTCTCGTTTGTGGTGTCTAACTGTGAATTTGTCACTTTCCTATTGGTATCATGGGTCAGGTGTGGTACTTGATTGTATAGATTCTTGATCTTTGCACCCTTACTTTTTTTGTCTGCCAGCAGTCGATTCTCATGAAAAATCATGCCTTATTTGCTATTTTTGAAAAATACAGAACATTAGAAATTGTTGTCTGCTGCAAATTCTAGGTGGCGCTTTATGTGTTAATCTTCTGTGAGAAGCGGTATATCACCCAACTGTACATCTTGAAGATTGATCATCTGCTCAGGATTATAATATTTTTTTTCTGTGATTATCACTCGAAAAGGCTTTGGGCTGTTCACAAGCGTATGTATTGGCTGAAGGTCTACACTGTCAGTATCTGGTATATGAAATGTGAACCGCTGAATCAGGTTAGAAAACAGCAGAAACACCTCGTTTTTCGCCAAGAACTCCCCAACACAGCGTCGCCGTCCTAACCCAAATTGTACAACAGGAGAGCGCTTCATGAATTTCCCATCGTCATCTAAGTGTCTCTCTGGTTTAAATAATTCTGGGTCTTCCCAGAGTGATTCGTCATTGTTGACTGAATGCAAGTTTACAATAACAACCGTGTCTTTATCAATATCGTATCCATTTATTTCAGTATCCATTGTTGCACTGTGTGGTAGGGCTAGAGGGACGATGCTACTTAAACGCATTCCCTCTAAAATAGTGGCTTGCGTTTGGTGAAGAAGTATCCTATCATTTAGATTCACCTTACGGCCGTTACTAACAATTTTATCAATCTCCGCCTTTACCTTCCCTTGAGCATCAGGGTAAGCAGCCATATACATGATCAACCAATGCATTGTAGTGCTAACTGTGGCATATCCAGCACCAAGTATATCATTCAGTAAAGGTATCAGTCCAGCTTCAGTAACATCCACTGATTTGTCACTAACTTGTTTTGGAAGACTTGCAAGTAGGAATATATCCGTAACATCTCGTATATTTTCTAAATCAAGTGACTGCTTATGCTGATTTACTTGTTGTTGAACAATATCACTTGAGATGCGTGTCAATTCTAAAAACCTGGCAACTTTTGCTTTAAGAATGTACTTCAGACATGGTAGAACATCTATTGGGTTACCAGATCCCACGAATTCAAGAAAACTATCCGCGGATTTGATAAACTGTCTAAAGGTTTCGTCTGATTTCACATCATGTCCTTTACCGAATAAGACTTGATAAATAAAGCTCCCAGCTGCAAGAGTAACGCAATCTCTAATATCAGCAGGCTTTCCATCTAGAGACTTAAAGTATGCTGACAATGTCTCTATTTCATCTTGTATTATATCTTCCAAATGCTGACTGTTTCGATTGTTTGTAAACCTTCGGAAAGCTGATGCGGTTAACTTTCGCTGTTTAAGATAGGCAGCATTGAAATCGCCAAATTGAACACTATCTTCATCATTATGAAGTTCCCTGGCAATCTGTGTAGAGACAAAATCTGGCCTTCCTGAAAAAGCGTCACCTGACCCTTCTAGTGTATCTCTTACTGTCGTATATCCATTTAGTACGACGGCATTCCAGCTTCCAAGTCGAATTGTAAATACGTCTCCATAAGTGTTCCGCCATTCTCTAAATGTTTCTGTGGTGTTTGAACCAAACCGTGGAAGATGTCCGATCAATGGGAAGCCCCATGGTCCTGGAGGCCGTCGTTTCTGGGTCAAAGGTCTCGGGATTGGTAACAGAATCCACGTTAACAAGAAAACGAACACTGAAAGTAACAATATTTGCAATATTTCATCCATTATTACTATGATTTCTGCATGGGTTCAATCACAATTTTTAAAGTACACGACCTTTGGTAATTTTAAACAGGTTAACATTATACTGCATAGGGCCAGTTAAGCAAACAAATTTAGCGTAAAATTGCGATTATTTTCTTACCCATTAGTTTAAACATGTGTTTTGGGTGCTCAAAAGAACCGACTCATTGAGACGGTTTTTTTGAGTACCCACAGCAAATGTTTTGGTTGAGAAATAAGTAAACTAATTTTCTGCTACGCATTCTTATCAGGGGGCATGCTAACAGGTCATTGCGTGAATAACCTTTAAGGACATATGCTACTAAATACTTCCCATATTGAAATATTTTCAATACTTTGCATACAGTTTGTTTTATGCATGGGCTATCCATTTATGAAATAAAAAGAATATGTCACCGTGCTTATTTTTTCAGAATCTCATATTGAAGTTATCAGCATTTGACCAATTTTCTAGAAATGTAAAAAAATAACACTAGTCCTATTTATCGAGCTAAAATGGTTGTAATCTTCAAACAGCTTCTTTCTTTTAACTTAAATTACTTCCCATGACTTCAAACTTTTAAGAAAATGTGCATGTTTACTTGTTATCCCATGCTATGACAAGATACTGCATGATATATTTTGGCAATTTGTCGAAAAATTGAATTTGTTTTTAGAATAAATCATGTATTAAAAAAATTTGATATTGAAAATCTTGAAAATTTATTTTTAATTCATGGACTATTATAATACTTTTCAGAAAAAAAGAATAAAAATCTGGGGTCACCGAACTAATTCTCTTTCTAGAGGGCCGAATTTAACCCCACCCCCAATTCAATATAAAAAGTTCGGGGATGACCATTTCGGTCGTTTTGATGATGCCATTTTACTAGTATATGAAGTAATTTAGCATTAAAATGTTAAAAAAGAAAGAAAAAACACACTGAAAATATGTGCGCATCCGGGAATCGATCCTGGTCCTCTGGCTTTGTAGCCAGACACGCTAACCACTTGGCCACGAGGTCAGGTCGTGCGCCGCTCGAAATAACCATACAAATAGTATAGACTCGGCCACTATCGTATTCGTAACCAGGGTTATTGTGTACGTCGTTTGATTTCGACTGAGCTACATTTATCTGTCTTTAGTGCTGAGACGATCAGTTTTGAAAAGATGTCAATAGATAGTTCAAACACACTTTAATTAGTTATTTTGTGAAGAAAATGTCGGAACACTGATATGACATAAGAATATCGGAAGCTGTGTTGATCCGAATCCGTTAAGGGTCGAAAGACAGGACCCAGACAAGACGCGGGAAAGGTGCGCATTGGAAATAGCCGCATATGTCTTTAAGCTATCCATTGTCCTGCTAAACAGTGAACTTTCATTATGGTTTAAGTTACGCGCCAGACGACTCTCATTTACTCAAAGTACATTGGACCAGAACTTTAGTTCGAGTTATTAATAGTTCGAGCTAAACGATGGACTCACCCAAGCTTTGATGGTTGGTCTTGTTACCTGTAAGAATGAAGAAGATCCATCTAGAAATGAAGGCACCAGAGTGGTCATAACATTTATTCTCATTATAAGTCTATGGGGATTTTCCCAGTAGCTCAAAGGTAGCTAACTCGGCAGTCAAAGGTTCGATCTGGCCGAATTTCGAACCCATCTGAGATTTTATGGTTGTACTTGTTACCTGCAAGAATAAAGAAGATCCATTTATCCATCATGATGAAATTTGATTACGATCGGCCAATTGGTCTTAGAGATATTCATTTTTAAAGGTGTGGATCCACGGACGGACAGGCGGACTAAAAGCTCATAAGTTATAAGCTCATCCAGGGCCTTCGGCTCTGATGAGCTAAATAGCTTCAATTGAGGCCAGAATTAGGAGGTCTGTGAAATACCCCATATAGTACATGATTAGTCTTATTAATAAGATTGATCCAGATACATTCTGTTCAAATATGTTCAAGATCGTGCCTTCGCCAGTGGAATAGTCCCTCTTTGACTTAAATCATAACATCACCATGGCTATCAGTTGGGCAGTCTCTCCACTTCTGTTTGTTTAAAGAATATCAGAGACGATCATCTTTTAGAACATCAGGGCTGAGCCATATCTCAGAAAAGGCTTAACAGTCAGACATAAGTTAAGCATCACCCAAACATTATTTCAGAGACGTCTTTTGTGTACAAATTCCTTCAGAAGAACAACCAGTTTGTAACATTGTGTTACCCTTATCTTCCTTTGGTCTGCTGAACATATCCGAATGCCATTTGCTCATTTTGCTGAATTTCTACGGCGTCCTGTATACACCAACCCCTATTTGGGGTTTACCCTTAAAAGTGTCACAGCTTAACCCAAAGTGCTTACTTGGAATTCAAATAAACGCAGAAAAAGTCTAGACGTTTTTTTCAAACTAGTGCCAAACTGATTCCGTCGAGCTCAAGGTCTCGTGTCAGTTATAGAGGATCATAGATCAATCGCGTGTTTATTATTTTTGCATTATCACTATATAGCATGCCATTCTTTACACATCCATAACTTTTATTCTTTTAGATATGAATCTGAAATTTCAGACAGAACTTGTCTTTGATAGTGCAACAATATGACACTAACACTTTACATGTCTAAGCGTTTTGAAAATACCTCAATGGGCTAGAGAATAGGGACATTTTAGGGGTAAGCGTGTATTTACCATGCCTTGTTGTTTACCTGTGTGATAATCGAATCGAAATTTGCTGTAAATTGTCACCACTTTATCTATTTTCATAAATATAACAAGAAAATATTCATGACTGGAAAGCTTCCTTCGTTTTCTAGGAAACTATTGAGGCGATGCTTAACTTATGTCGAGGTCCAAAAGTTCACTGTAAATTAAATCAAGTTTTGTACATGTCATTTAATGATTTAGGGTGGGAGAGGTTTAGATAGTAAGTCATCGAACAAGATGGATTTGACTAGAAGCTGTCAATGATGAGGGTTGATGTTGAAGATACGGGTCCCAGATGTTAACGTATGTCCCCACAGCAAAACAACAGGAGATTGTATGTCCATGTCACAATGATGATTGTAATCAGAAGCAATATTAGTGTAGTTGTACAGGCGACGTCTAACATGTACTGTTTATCTGTTTTGTTTTGACCACCTTATTGCAATAATGAAGATAATCTTGTCCAGTTTTTACCCTTCTGTTTATTTGATTGACAGCTCCCAAGCTCACTTGCCCGTGCAATACGCTTCGGACATCGAACTCATTCGCCAGAGGTGACACTGGTGTTTTGATCGACAGCGAGCTACACAAGAATCGCACGTGCAAAACAATCTTCTTGTTTGTTCCATTGACTGTCCGTGTTCACTCTGGCTGTTCCGCTTTTCTATTTTAACTCCAATAAAACCATTAATACGATTATATATTAAATACAAAACTGCTTGGTTTCCTAAATTATAAATTCTTTTTTCATATTTTAGATATTTATGATAAAATGTAAATATAAGCAATAATTTCAGTTTTTGGTTTGTTCATGGAATCATGAATACTTCGGATCGCTTGCAAAAAAGTTTACGTGAAGCCTTAACATTGAATCATGAATAATACTTTTGGTCGCTTCCAAAGTAACTTTGCAAGCGGCCAGAAGTGTTCATGGAATAGTGGAATGTCTTCTATGGACTGCAATACAGTGGTCATGTGTTCACACATACGTCCATAGATATTATTCTCTCAATACGGCTTGAGTCATGTAGGGCATATGTCAGCTACTGGCAAAAGTATACATGCATACTGGTAAAACGCTTGAGAGCAGCCTATCCGGGAACAGTATATAGAGAATGTTAGATGAGTGTCTTTTGTTATCAAGTTTACCAGGCAAGGCTTTTAGAACTCTTGTTGATATCGCGAGGCTTGCCGGGCGATTCAACGTGCGTTCTCAAAGCCGAGCCTAATAAACTTCATATCAAAAGACGCGAACCTGGTATTCTATTTATCAGTTTACCCACTGTTTCACTCTTCAAACGAGCAATTATGACGTAATTTTCGATTTTTGTAATGATTCAGCGTCATTGGCGACATCATTTAAAAAGTTCAACGTCATCATGACTTGATAAAAGCACATGCCGTGAGATAGACATCGTTCATCAGGCAGCGTGCAACAATGCAGTTAATATGAGAGGGAACTGATAAACTATGATAACCAACCTGCCAAGGAACAGTATACTTTGATAACAACAGTCGTTATTTAGAGGTTCTTACAGGAATGCTCATGTATTATAAAATGTATTATATTAGCTGGGGAAAAGAGATAAAATTCGAAGCTTGGAGAGCATTTAAATATCGCAATTTTGCAACGAGCTAAATAAGATTTATACAATGTTATATGGACGACGAGTGTTAGTTTCTTTTTACCATATGGCATTAAAATACTTTGCACGATCGCATTTTTGGAGTAGAAACGTCATGCGATAAAGGAAGTAAAATTCAGAAAGCTACTGTCCTGTCAGTCAATAGTGACAGTGACGTCGTGTTTTGTTTACAATTGTTAAGTAAAACATTAACTTGTACACTCCGCTTGAGCTAACGCGAATCAATAGATCACTCGTGTATTAATCATATCCTGTGGATAGGATCTATACAAAAGTGATCTATCGATTCTAAGAAAACAAAACATGATGTCGCTGTCTTTCTTGGCTGACAGGACAGTACGTACTTGTCCAAATACTACAAAACAACACTGTAAATAAAAAAGAAACAATATAATCAGTGAGGATGATTCATTTCTTTATTTTACTTAGCTTAACACAATACAATTATGTACAACCACGCAACTAGCAATTTAGCAATATACTCCCAAGAAACATCTCAAGATAGGCTGCCAGAAGCATAAAATAGACAGTCTAATATTGTCATCCAGATGCATGACAAGCTACTTGAAAAGTTGTTCATTTCTACATGCTCATTTCTTTGAATAAACGAAAGTGGTTGAGAAATTGTTAAAAAGAAACCTATGGTGAAAAAACTCCCTTATCGAAAAGACATTTGTTGTATAGAGGCAATTCCAATGTGTACATACAACATATGTTACTGAAAATAAAGAAGAAAACCATTTGGAAATTTACATTTTCCAAGTATCATGTCCATTGTCATTACCTCTTTTAAACATCACAAACTGCAAATCAGTACTAAAATTCCTGTCACCTAATTGCAAATTTTTTATTTTTGCATGACAGCTATATCTCCAAAATCGAGTTCATGAACTACCTCTTTGCTAACCTGCTAGTTGCGTGTTTGAAATGCATGTCGCATGCGTTATTTACACCACTTGTTCCGTTGGACGAACCATTACTTTATGAATCTGAAAAAAGAGTAAAGCCATCTTGTACGGATGTATTTTGTCATACGCAATTAGATTGGATCATCCAGTAAGGGCCACAGGTCTGTCACCGAAAAAGGCAAGACAACACTTTGCTTGCTATGAAACAATGCATATAAAAGTGTAATCTACCAGTGCCGTGACGTCAACTGCATATAGTTGCTAACACCAAAGCCTAATTTCAGCGTGCATGCCAACAGCATGGATCCTGATCAGATTGCTTAGTTCCGGGTCCCCACTGTTTGCTGCAAAGAAATATTAAAGTAACCAGCAGACGACACACAACAGACGACATGTAGTAGAGATGTCAGCTTGGGAGTTATTACAACCAGGCAACCACCAATTTAGCATTTCATTCCAATAAAAGGTCTAAAGATCGGCTGTCAATAATATAAAAAAGGCTCTAGGTTCACGCCAAACTACACAAAATTGTGTTCATTTCTACATGCTCATTACACTGACATATAGAAAAAAATAGTGGAGAACTTTGTAAAGTTAGAAAATGTGTTTATGAAACACTGTGCCCCCTACCATACGCTTGTCCATAAGGATGATCTTACCAGGCAATCTACTTACAATCTTCTATCAGCTGACCAAATCTTTGGCTACTAGCCCTGATGGTTTATGAGATATCTTTATTACAAGTTTCTATGTCAAAATTTGCAAAGGGCAATAACACGAAAAAAATGCAAAGGACAATAACTCGAAAAAATATAATATTTTTTTTTTTTTAAATTTTCACCAGGTAATCTACTCCTTATCCTCTATCAGGTGTCCAAGTTTGAAGCTCCTAGCTGTAATATTTTTGAGATATCAAGTTTTCTATGTCCAAATTATCAAGGGCAATAAATCAAAAAATAAAATAACTTTTTTTAATTTTTCACCAGGTAAATTACTTATTATCCGCTATTAGCTGACTACGTTTGAAGCTCCTAGCCTATACTTTTTTGAGATATCTTGATTACTAAATTTCATTATGGCCCTTTAAAATGGGCATAACTCCACAACGGGAGATAATTCAAATTAAAAAAAAAATTGGACCAACTATATTTTTACGACAAATCTATTTATGAGCCTTAATGGTTTTCGAGATATCTTTATTAGAAGTTTTCTATGTCCAAAACTGCAAAGGGCAATAACTCAAAAAGCAAAGGACAATAACTCGAAAAAAATAAATATTATTCTCTTAAATTTTCGCCAGGTAATCCACTCCTTTTCCTCTATCAGCTGTCCAAGTTTGAAGCTCCTAGCTGTTATAGGTTTTGAGATATCAAGTTTTCTATGTCCAAATTTTCAAACGTCAATAACTCAAAAACTATAAAATAACTTTTTTTTTTAATTTTCACCAGGTAATCTATTTATTATCTTGTATCAGATGACTAAGTTTGAAGCTACTAGCTGTAATATTTGAGATATCTTGATTTCAAAATTTCAGTATGACCCTTATAAGAGGCATAACTCCACAACCCGAGATAATTTGGACTAAAAAATATGGGTCAACTATTTTTTGATGACAAATCTATTTATGAATTTCAAAACTGTAACTTAATTTTTGTAACGGACACACAAACGGACGGACGGAAGGACGGACAAGCCCAAAGCAATATGCCCCTTTAACTTTTTCAAAGTTGGGGGGCATAAATAATTTATGGTGAAACACACTTATTTATTGAATGGGCATTTGTTGTAGGTTCACATTGGAATTGCCTTCATGAAGCAATTCCAATGTGTACCAACAGCATATATATGCTACTGAAATTAAGGAAACCTATTATGAAATATACATTTATCAAATATCTTGTCCATTAGCTTTGCCTCTTTAAAACATCTCAATATTCCTATCAGTATTAAAATACCTGTCACTAAATGGCAAATTATTTATATACCACCAAATATGATTTCATGAACTACATTTTACTAAACTGGTAGTTGCATGGGTGTTTGTAAGACGATTCTTTTGAGCACACAAAACACAAGTTTAAATTAATGGGTAAGAAAATAATTCAACTTTACGCTCAAAAAGTTTTATACGTTTCGTACCGATTTGAGCTGTGCATAAAAAACACCCTAAACCTAATTTTGTTACAAGTGAACTGAAAACTTGACCAGAGCCCATTATAATTCGCTCTCTTTAAAGTATATTAGAAAGTAATTACTCTATATAGTCATGTGCAGATCCAGATGGGGGAGACAGGGGGTTTGGACCACCCTGAAAATCACAAAATATAGAGTTTCTTAGAAATACTGGTCAGGACCCCCTGAAAAATGCCAAAGCTGACAAGCCAGCATTTAATGTTGGGCCATCAACGGCACGCCAGCGAAACGCCATTTAAATGGCGTTTCGCTGGCGGGCCGATGGTGGCCCGCTTATAGCTCATAAACCAAAGAAAAAACAAAACAAAAAATTAGTTGTCAAAGCGGCCAATATAAGCTCACCTGAACGTGTGGCGGAGAGGCTAATGTTTACTCCACAATGCTACTTATGTCTTCACCTTGCAGAGTCTAAAACCAGATATCAAAAACAAGAATCAAATCAGATCAATTTTATTGGTATAAAGTCCAGTCACAGGACTGTCACCAGTCACATATTTACAGTTACACAAGAACAATTGCAGACATAATACAAGTACAAATCTTGTCACCGATGAGACTATGAAATATGAAAAATATGGAAATTAATGTGTGTGTTTAATAGAACAGACTATTAAAATTGGCAATTCTCAACACCGAGACCATCACAGGTTTCATGTAGAGCACTCAGGCACGCTTTAAATAAGCGTACCTGAGTACTCCACTGAACCTTTCTTTCACAAAATAAAACAAGATGAAACTAGATATCTGTTAAACACTGTGCTTCCTACCCCCGACCCCATCCCCAACACCCCCCCCTAAAAAAAATAAAAAGTTGTCCATATAAAGCAATCTATACGTGTAGTGATACTGTTTTTTTTCCGGAGATATTCGCGAGGATTTTTTTTACGAAACTTTACGAATGGAAAGTTTCTTGAAAATAAAACCCTCGTGAAATTACTCTGTCGATTTCTGATGGGAAGATTAACCTAAATTTCCTCTGCTCACATGTATTCTATAGTTCATCAAATTTAATAGTTTGGTATTTTGGAGTAATATTCCTTCAGGCTCATGTTAATTACCTCTATGCGTGTTTGTGGGGTCGGGGCAGTTTAAGTAAAACAGATAACTTTAATATGCTAAGCTAGAATTGATTAATCCCATATTATGGATATGTATTAACAAATGTTATTTGTGAAGTAAGAAAAGGGGCAAATATCAGGAATCGATACATTCCACACCTGACCCAGGATACCAATGGAACAGTGGCAACTTCACAATTAGACATCACAAACGAGAGCCAAGAGGTAAGCGCTTTCTTCGCAGGTGACCACAAGGCATAAGTGAACAGACGCGCACAAAAGCATAACAAATACATGACAGAAATAATATAAATGATCCACAAAAGAAGCACCGCCTTGGAACGGTCAGTATGAATATTTTACTGGAGGTCTCAAACTGCTTTCACGGCGTGCCAGCCTCACCCTTAGTTTAGATGTGGATCAAGACATATAGATGTTTGGTTTGAATGAAAGACCCCTAACTTATCAATGCATCATCTCCTAGAACATATAAATCAAGATATAAAAGGAGATAAAGCAAAAATAAGGACTCAACAGTAAATAAAACTGAACACCTGAGCAAAAGAAACCCAAAAGGTAAACCCTGGTGGGCCCGACAACAGCCAAAACATCAGGTCCCCACCATCTCATCAATAGATAAGTCTTAATGTCGGAACCGTCATAGAATCTGAAATCCAACCCACCGGCGTGCAATTAAGATGGAAACCAAAGTTGCCAACCGTGATTGTGTTGTGAAAACCAAGCATGCAGTCTGTTGCAATACATTAATGTTATAGCCAATCTTTTTATAATGGGAAAATATTTTATTGAACTGCGCTGAAAAAAATAGCGCCAACACTCTTCTTCAATTTATACACCAAGTAACCATCGAATTCAGGTTCCGAAAGTCATTGGCGCAAGAGAGATTTAAGTCCAATTTGGAATTTAGATATCAAATCATTGTATCGTCCATAAAATTTAGAAAAGGTTTTGCGAAGTTAATGATACCGATAGCCTTGTTTAAGAAAGTTCCAAGTTAACAATTTATTGCGAGTGTTGAAGTCATCAACATAGCTAGATACTCTAGCAAAACGAATGAGTTTAGAGGTAGAAACTCCATAGGATGTAAAGCGAGGAACATCACCGTCTAAAATGGGAAATTGACAATTTCAAAATCAAAGTCGTCACGTTTATTATAGATTTTGGTAGAAACAATATCATTAGAAATGGACAAATGCAAGTCTAAAAACGCAGCTTCGGTATCAGAGGTATTAGCTTTATTAAACTGGTGCTCTGAAGGGTATATTTGAAGTAGTTTTTATATAATACGTTTGTATTGGGCTAAAATACAAAGTATCCTTAAAAGTAATCACTACTTCAATTAAGTATTGATATTTCAACCTGACATTTGAAATGTGTACCTGAGAGGCACGTATACCCATTCGCCCATGCTTTTAGTGTTGCAATATAAAGCTAGATTTTGACCTCTAGCCCAATCCTGGGGTATTGAGCCCTATGAACTGAAGTCACAGAGTAAATGTTAAACCCCTAAATAGTACATGTAGTTTAAATAAAAATGCTTCCATAAAAGGACAAGTGATCATGGTGCCCTGGATCGTTCACCAGACACCTGGCTCACTTTAGCAAATGGTTGAGGAAGAGATGTCTTGAATTATATTCCTAATCTAGCTCTACTTGCCATTTTGTTCAGTAGAGCAAATTGGTTGTGCGATTGTGGCAGAGGACAATACAAGGAAAATTTCATTCTTGCAAACCGGATAAGGATATCTAAGATTTTACCCTTGGATAGAAAATCTTATCTTACCCATGCTATCTTACCCAGGACGTCAAGTAACGTCATTATGTGAAATTGCATCTAAGTGTTTTCAAGGACTTCTGGAGGCTTATTTTAAAAATAATAAATAAATAAAACCAGTGATGAGCAAGAAAAGGGACCCATTATTCGTGTAAGGGTAGGATAGAAAAATCCATCTCTCAGGATCACCGTTTGTCATCACTCGGCAAGTATCATGATGCCAAACGACAATCCTCGTGACGGATTTTCTATCCTACCCTCACACTCATAATAGATTCATATAATCTATGAAATTGTTTGGAAGTTCGACCAGCGCTTAAGAAGGAAACGTCGTCTGGCTCCTGTAGCCATTTTGATTACCAGAGCAAAACAGTTTGTGCAATTTGTTAAGAGGGCATTATAAATAACATTTATGTAAAATAATATTGAATTTGGACTAGTGGTTAAGATGTTGTTTAATGATATAGAGAATACTAGGTGAGTGGCTTTTGATATCAAGTTTACCAGGCAAGGCTTTGAGAACGCTTGTTGACATCGTGAGGCTTAACGAGCGATACAACATGCGACATGCGTTCTCAAAACCGAACCTGGTAATCTTGATATCAAAAGACCCGAACCTGGAATTCATTTTATCAGATTACCCATTGTTTCACCCTTCAAACTAGCGATTATGGCGTAATTTTCGATTTTGTATTGATTCAGCATCATTAGCGACGTCATTCAAAAAGTAAAACGTCATCATGACCTAATAAAGGCACATGCCTTGAGAAAGACCATGTTTATCAGGCAACGTGCAGCAATAAGTTAATATGAGAGGCAACTGATAAATTTCAATATTTAGCTCTTGTGGTCATTTTTTGTTCAACGGAGAAGAACTGTTTTTGCACTTTATTCAGTATGAGGAGCATTTTTATGAAATTATATTGAATAAGGACCAGTTGTTATGGAGGAGATATAGTTTCATGATACTTCATTTTTAATCCAATCTCAGGCCGCCATTTTGTTCAGTGGAGCAGAAGTATTTGTGCAATTTTGGTGGAGCTCATAAAGAGGAATACTTCATGTGATATTATATTGAATTTGTGTCAGTGTTTAAGGCGAAAAAGGCATTCAAAGCTGTTTTTTCTATTTTTATCTCTGGCAGCCAGTTTGTTCAGTTAAGCAAAACGGTTTTTGCAATGTCGGTAGATGGCTTTTGGAGATTATTTAGATGTAAAAATTATATTGAATTTCAAAAAGTGGTTTAGGAGAATATGTCTTTTAAAAATAAAAATATTTTAGCTCAGGCCGTTTTTTTGGAGGAGCAAAATGAATTGTGCAACTTTCATGCACAACTCAACTGACCATTTCGAGGCGGTACTAAATTTGCGGATCATTTGTGATATTTGTGTCTTGTGTTTGTCCTGCTTCCGCGTCTATTCATTGCTGCTTTGTGGTCACTTGCTGGGAAAGGGCTGACCTCTCGGCTCTTTTTTGTGTTGTTTAGTTGTGATTTTGTCACTTTCCTATGTGGTATCCTGGGTCAGGTTTGGTACTTGATTGTATTGATTCCTGACCTTTGCTGTCTTTCTTACTTTGGTAGAACATATCATGAGGCACATTTCTGTGAATTTATGTTAATTTTTAGCCAGTGGTTAAGGAGGAGATGGCGTTTAAAGATATTTATATTTTTATTCTGGGGGAAGTTTTGATACACCGAACAAATATGTTTCTGCCATTTCGGTAGCTGGCATGTGAGATTGTACCTTAAGTAAACCAGGGATCCAGGAAATATGATTTAAAGAGTTTTCTAGGAAAATTTAATTTTAGCTATGGTGGCCATTTTGTTTGACATAGCATAATCGTTTATGTAATTGGTAGAAGTAAGTAAGGATGCAAAGATCAGAAATCGATACAATCAAGTACCACTACTGACCCAGGATATCAATGGGAAAGTGACAAACTCACAGTTTTACACCACAAACAAGAGCCAAGGGGTCAGCCCTTTCCCTGCAGGTTACCACAAGTCACAAATAAACAGACGCGCACAAAGGCATTACAAACACAAGACATACCCACATAAAAGATCAACATTTTAGGAAAAATTTTCATGTGAATTTATTTAAAATTTTCAACAGTGGTTCAGGAGGAGATGGGTTTTTTTAGATAAAATAATGTTAAGCTCTGGCGGCCATTTTCTTTGGCGGACTGTATTTATTTTATAATTTTTGGTAAAGGGCAATATGTGAAACATTCATGTGAAATTGAATTAAAATTTGAACCAGTGGTTAACGACGGTATGTCGTTTTTGTTGGATTTGTTTCTTTACATTCCAGTCAACAATGATTCAGTTATTTCGGGAGCGGTCTTCCTAGGCCTAACCAGTACTAAGCTAGGATTAATGTGTCTTGATCAAGGACATAACGCAGCGGCGCCGGTAAGGTTTGAACCTGCAACCCTCTGTTGCTTAGAGCCTTTTCGTCAAAGAATCTGTTTTAGCTCTTGCAGCCACTTTGTTTATGCATTATGGGCAACATTCATTTGAAATTTAAAATTTTAATGAGTGATTCAGGAGGTGTTGCCGTTAAAAGAAAGAAAAAGGTTTACGGATGGGAGGACGACGAACGACGGACAAAGACCAATCACAATAGCTCACTTTTGAATCTTCAGCTCTGGTGAGTGAGCTAAGAATCACTTAGCAATCTAAAGATGTTTGCTAGATTTTGCCCTCCAGCGCCACATTTTGGACATTTGCCTCAATAGTACACATTTTCTAAATATGAATGTTTTCTCATAAATGGTTGGTAAGATATTTACATATGTCAGAAAAATTGAACAGGACATTTTAAAGGTGTCCTAGATTTTGATCTCTAGCCCTACCCTGGGTCATGGACCCCACGGTCCAAGGTCACACAAAAAATGTCAGCCAAAATAGAGCATGTGGTTCAAATACAAGTGGTTCTATAAAAGAAAAAAACTACTCCCCTCCCACCCACCCCCAAAAAAGTTTGCAAGATAATAACCTCTAGCCCCACTCTGTGATATGCACCTAAGTGACTGGTGCTGTTGAGTGTTATGTACATGGTGCATTTAGAAAGTCTGTAGCATGGCATCATATCTCAACATTTCGTTGACAAAATGCTATCAAATTATACATTTTTGGAAACTAAAATTCAACGGCTACTTGATGGTTCATTTTTTCGAAAAGCGACTTGGCGTGCACATGCTCAAAATGAGTCGGGTTTATGCACAGGCAGAAATTTAAAGCATAATATTTGGAAAAAAGGCGAAGGAAAATTGAGGATCTTATTTATATCATAGTTTGACAAATTAACTATTTGGTGCCAACTTATTTATTTTTTGTTAAAATATATCATGCGATCACCGCTTGCACGACTTGCACCTTTACATTCAATGGAGAAATCGTAAACTTTCAAAAATGGGACTTTTTCGATTTTTCTTTATACTTTTACAATAAATTGTATCACTACAGGAGCAAGAAAATGCATATTGAGTATAATTATGTTTTGCATTATTTGTTGCGAGCAATGCATAGAAATCATTTTGTTGCGAAAAAAGTGTGGCTTATTTAGTTCTGTATTCAAGAAAAGTGTTCCTTATTATATTTTTTGTCGATGGCATTAGAAATTCTTATGGTGTCGCGTTAACCATCACGAAATTGATTAATTTCTACTCTCAAGGTAGTTTTACTTTTTTGTTTGCCAACCTTTCTGATTGAAATGAACAAGAACGTCAACTCATAGCTAATCTTACTCTATCTCATGGGAAGATTATAAGAGCTATATTCCCTTTGCTCTGGTTTTCAAAATTTATTTTGGTTTCAATACAAAAAGCATAAAGTGTGCTTGATAAAAATACAAACGCACGACATCTTTAAACGACTGTCGGTATATATTTTCAAATAATGTGCATTGTGACATGCGATTCTTAATCGAAAAATATTTTAGAGGGTATGACAAGTTGAAGTTGAACCGATGTATTTTAACTATGTGTTAAACTTTTACATGACATTGTCATCTGCTGATAACCATTTCAAACAATTCGGACCCAGATCAGGCCCACGTTCTGTCTGGACTTGATAGGGGTTAAACTGTTTGACGCTTTAGAGGTTATGACAAATTGAAGTTGAACCGATGTATTTTAACTATGCGTTAAATTTAAACATGACATAGTCATCTGCTTATAACCCTTTCAGATAATTTGGACCCAGATCAGGCCCGAGATTCTGTCCGGACCTGATAGGGGTCAAAACTGTTTGACGCTTTAGAGGTTATGACAAGTTGAAGTTGAACCGATGTATTTTAACTTTGCGTTTAACTTTAACATGACATTGTCATCTGCTGATAACCCTTTCAACAATATGGACCCAGATCAGGCCCCACATTCTGTCCGGACCTGATAGGGGTCAAACTGTTTGACACTTTAGAGGTTATGACAAGTTGAAGTTGAACCAATGTATTTTAACTTTGCGTTAAACCTTTACATGACATTGTCATCTGCTGATAAATCTTTCAAACAATTTGGACCCAGATCAGGCCCAACATTCTGTCCGGACCTGATAGGGGTCAAGCTGTTTGACACTTTAGAGGTTATGACAAGTTGAAGTTGAACCAATGTATTTTAACTATGCATTAAACTTTTAGATGACATTAGTTGGCAATCCGAATTGAAAAAAGATGCATATTTTTGGTTTTGTTGGCATTTTTGATTACATTTGTTAGACCAATTTTAACATAATATTTAGCATGTATACAAAGCCTTAGGGGTGGATGCCAAGTCTGAATTTGTATACGAAGGCCAGAAATTAGGTCAAAGGTCAATGAGTGCAAAAATGAGAAAATATGTACTACTGTAAAACAACTTTATATCTTTATATGTAAACATATTTCATTTCAAGCCAAATTTTGTATGCTTATAGTTATAAGTCTGAAAAATATTGAAATAAAGTTTTTTATAACTATATGTTCATATGTCGACTTTAAAATGGGGTCAAAGTTCATCCAGAGCAATAATTGGAGCATTTTTATGAACTCTGTTTCTTTTTTTCTCTGGTCCAACAACAAGATGTTTTTTTAAACTCTAAAAAGGGTAGAAGTCTTTTAGAAGGCTTAAATTAACATGTTTATTTTTAAAGGAACCCCTTTGGAAGCATCCTTTTATGGATTTTACAAAGACAAACATCGTATGTTTTGTGCAATTATGACGGAAATTCTCCCTCATTTGGGCTAAACTGAGATAAATGGGCTACTTTGAGAGTTTGCTGCACCTCTCAGAAAGTAAAACTTTTTTCAGTTTGGGACATGTCTTGGGGCCTTAGAAACCTGTAATTTAATAACTTTTCTGTGTTTTTTTTTCTATAAATTACCTGTAATAAAGGTTACCCTACTGACATTGAAAATAACAGTACACACAATACAAGGCTAATGTTGATTTATTTTAATAGTATTAGTGAAGCATTTTAAGCATTAAATGTTTAATCTAGACATAAAAATCAATTGCATACATATCTGATATATATTTCTGCTCGTCAGCGATACTTATGTTACATTTTATACTAAATTGCAGATATTGACTTTACAAATTACATGTATTAGAATAAACCATGATTGATACCTGACCTAAAATACACATGATGTTGATCTACATTCTAATTGAAAATGTTCATTTTCATATATTTGAAGTTGTTTATAACTTTTAACTTGCAATGAAGTGAAATCAAGTAGATACTTAAATATGCTAATTAGTATGTAATTTGTACCGGCTTCAGCATGTAATGCATAGCTGCTTACAGATTCATTTTTCTATTTACATTGCATTGGAATTGGCAAAATATCTTTCATAATGAAATAAAAATATAACTATATTAACAATCATGAATCTTAAATTGCTTCACATATATTAATTAGGTAACGTAGGTAACAAAAGGTGCCTTACATAAATGGATAAAGGTAGTAAATTGTTGTTAGGCTTATATAAAATTTGGGTCTGCTCTCCCCAATTCGCTTACATATACTACACACATTTTATTCTATATAAGACTTATTTTAAAACAGTGCCATGGGTTGGTCTGCAATATGTGAATTTGGCATTTCCTGGTCTTACTCAATTACTTTTTGCAATTTGCTTGGTTCTTTTACATTCATATTGCAGTTTTTAGATTTCTACCAATGGTACATAACGATAAACATGCAATCTACATCATGATTTACATATTGACTTTATATCAATAATTTACTTAAAATAGCATAGCAGTATTTCATACATCTAGTGGAAAGGCAGGAATTAAGGTAGGGGTAGTGCTGAGTGTCTTCTAGAGCAGGTATAGGTTTTTGAAGATTGCAAATATAACATCAACCAAAGCTTTCTTAGTACAGAACCAGCATGGTTTATGTCCAAATATAGGATGTTACATAGATCTAGTATTTAAGAATTTCCTTGTATTGTAAGGTAGTAGTTGATTCTAATCTTCAAGTTGGCGTTGTGTTTTAAAAGTCTCTTTAGAATTTCTAAGTCTTGTAAAATTTCAGTAACAACTTTCACAATTTTATAATTTTATTAAATCTTCTTAAGTCCAACTAAATACTTCAAGAAACTATCTATAACCCAAAGTTCCGAAATCTCCAAAGTCTAACCAAAGTCTATGTCCAAATGTTAACCAAGGTCTATGTCCAAATGTTAACCAAGGTCTAAAGCTCTGCCACTGGGTTTCATCTTATATACCTTGAAGTCACGTGATAGAAGCTGACCACAGCACCACCTAAGGACATCATCACTAACCAATGATATTTCAAGTTTACTATATAGCGCCCTCTACATAGGTAAGCTTCCATTTATATCAACCAATCAGAAGATACAAAAGTGACTCATAGTCACATCGGTTGCGCAATTCCCCTAAGGTCATATGATTAAATATATTGCGCAATCCTGCCAATCAATGTCAGAATTGACACATCTATTTATTGGGCTTATGTAATTTTACTAAACTAAGTAACATCTGTCATCATGACCTTTTGAAAGTGTTAAAACATCCCATCAGAATTGACAGGCTAATAAATATGACATTTGAAAAACAATAACAAACTGGTGTCAGAATTCCCTATAAAAACATAAACATGTCAATCACAGATGTCAACACCGCACCTGGCGGAACACCTGCGTCCTACCCAAACCAAGCATTCACAAATATTGTAAATACCCACAGGCAATTCACAATTATTATGAACCCTCACAGACGAAACCAGTGGCTATTTTATAGTATGCTGAAATATTATAATTTTCACTTTTCACTGTTGACAATTACGTTATAAAATTCACTTATCATCTGTCCCCATTTAAATCTTCTGTTTTGTTGAACTAGTTGTCATATAATATTGTAATGATGATTATCTTATTATATTCTGCAGCAATTCTGATAGAAACTATTCTGCTTGTTAATTATCTTAGACTAAGGTTGGTTGAGGTAATGTTAACTGAGCCATGTAGCAGTCGTGTAAAACATCTGAACATATTTAATGGTAACATACACAACAAATCATTCGAACGTTAGTGATACTTTGTTTTAAAGATCAGTTGACTGTTTTATTCTGAAGCATAAAACAAAAACATGAATCCCAAAATTCACTAGTATGGTTTGCATCTCTGAAACTCACAGATTAAATTGAATGTTGAAAAAGGAGTGTTACACACAGCTGATTTCTTTTCTTTTCTTATTCACAAGGTAGTTTGTTTTTGGTTTTGTTTATGCACTATTTGATTTTGATGAGCTATTTGTAACCCTGGTTCATGTTTTATAATGTCCTATGAAAAGTGAGTTATGGTCTGTTTGTTGGTTTTAAAAAGTTTACTAAATTAGGCTTATTGTCAAAGTCTTAAATATATGCAAAACCATCGAAAATGTAAACAATATTGCTGACAACAGCTTATTGTGATAGTCTTAAAGTAGATATTTACACTGTTTGAGGACTGTCTTGTATACAGTGAAAGGAAAGTAGTTCAGTTTTATTTCAAGAGTAATGACATATTTAAACTATACATTTCGAGTATGTTACCAGTTACAATTGCTGTCCAATCTGATATATTGCACTTGTATCTACGAGCAGTAGATGTATACATTAATGTAAGTCACCTACCTTATATGCAATCAATCCCTGTCTTAGCAAATTGCCATAGTTAACAGATAGCTTCTACACCAGAACAGGCAAGTTAACTACCTTAGGATCTTTTCTACATCAAGCAAATCGAAGATGTTAAACCCAGAGATCCAGATTAGGTTTCAGTTCAATTGTGTATTTCCCCAACCAGAATTTTATCAATTGCTTTTTTTTCAAAAACAATTGCTTAATATGTTTGTATTACCCATATATACTTTTTAATTTTTTTTTCATGCCTACTACTGATCTTCCGCCAGATGTGCACACTAGTATGCTACCCAGCCCATGTAGTTATGGGACATGTTCATATTTCAATTAGAATTTCATTTGTTTCGCTTTCTTTTTCCAAAATTCAATTGCTTTTTGTTACCCCATTATTTTGAAAACAATTGCTTTTAACACAAATTGAATTGCTTAAAAAACCCAAAAAGCGGCTTATCTCTCCTCCTTCCTCTGTAAACCAATTGATTATGCCAATAAATGTACATATGTGATAACCATTTCAGGACACATCTACTCTAAATACTAAGAAATGACCCCAAACTGATGGAAAACTATGAACACAATCAAATCATCAGGTGCTCCAATATGGTGAATGTCTGTGTTCCCAAGAGGTCACCAGACATCTGTTTGGGGGAAATTTAATTTTGAATAAAACTTGCATTGGCATTTTACAGTTAAAAAGAATGACATAAAGAATCACATGCCAATAACCTCGTAGCATTTGATCTCTATCATCATTGCAAAAAATAATAAGCAAAATATGTTTAATACTGATACTTAGAATTAAATTTATCGATACTGAATATTTACAATGTATAAAAAGTTGCGCTGTGAAAGACATAGATATACATTTAATGTTATCTTAAAATTAGTGGTTACCTTTAATATCATATCTATACTGCTTCTATATATGGATGAATACGTTTACACAAGCAGTCTGATTTCAAAGAAAGGCTGCTTTTGAATCAACATCATTTCATTAATATGTGCAAATGAAAGGACACCCCTACAATTAAATGTTAAAAGTTATATGGAGGATTACCCTTAATGTCAGGGCTATTTCCAATATATACCCCACAAAAAGTTAACAATGTGTTCACTGGATCGTCATTATTAGAAATGTACCTGTATATTAGCTTTATGTTATGCATATTACCATCTGCTAACAGGCCGATGTGAAGACCAACGTGAGGATATATTCCTTCCAGTATATGGTATTTGCCATATTCTATCATAGTTTTAACACGCCTGATGTTTTATGAATGGAGGCTTGGTCTTTGTGTTTTCATGAAGCTCTGCTTAGTATATGCAATTAGCAGGTAGTGGCCTTGTAAAAAAGTGTTTTACAATTACTCATAGATGGGAACAAACACAATCAAAGTGTGAAATGAGAAAAGAATTATATATTTTAGTCCTATAAGCATGAGATCATGGCCAAGTCCTTCATGAAAGCTGTAGCTAGGAACATATATCTTTGAGAAATGACTCAATTTCAGATGGTAAAATGTAACGTAAGTAACAACTTAAACACATGTTATGTTTAAAAGGATAGATAACTGCATAAAATGACGTATTCATACAAAGCATTAAGCAAAAGAAATTTTTTCTTTAAAATGAAATGGTTATTCTTAGTTGTATTACATTTTAATTGATTTTATACAGTAACGTACTTTACATGCCTATTATGAATATTTGACCGCGAGAAACTTAGTTACTCATTGGTTTCCAAACATGATAGACACACACCTAGCAGGATAGCAATAAAAAAATTCTTCCATTAGGGTAGAATGGAACTTAAAATTTGATTTTTGCCCCTATAAAATAAAATATTGCTACAATTTTCACTGATTTTGCACTTAAATGACCTTTGATCCAAACACACATCAAGCCTTGATGATGCTGTTTGTTTATATAGCATGGCTGTATTATCCAAAAGAGATTTTGCATTACTTTTAATCATAATTTTGGATAGCTAATTGATAAAAACGCTAAAATCTGACGTATATACAAGAATTTGCACTCAGTTGACCTTTGACCTAATTCTGGGACTTTGGGGCATTTCCAGACTTGGCATCCACCCCTATCCTTCTTAAAACACATCAAGATACACTTTGAGCATGGATGCCAAAATGTACTCAAAAATGCCAACAGATTTTTTTTTCAGGCTCTGGATGGCCAACTACATTGTGATCTGCTGTTACAGTGTAGAAAATAAAGGCAGAAAATTGAACAAAATTTGTTCAGGCAACTTGTACCCCTTTTCCCCAGAGTCAATCGTAGAACCACATTCTTGCTAGCTGACTAGGTGATAAGGTTTCAATTTTCTCCCAGCATTTTCAAGATTGTATATACTGACCATTTTAAAGCACACTTGTCTTAAACAACGATGCAATTTTATTTATTTATTTATTTGTTTTAGTGTGCATATATCTGGATCAGAAAAGTGTTGCGTACAAAGCAATTGTTATCAGAAGAAATAGAACATATTTTTTTCATGCAACTGATCATTGCATACATCCTTACTTTTTTTTCTAATGTCCTTCTTACAAAGAATTATAAACTGATTTGACCAGCACTGATATTTTTCTCTGTGGTCTAAATAAAATTTACAGCAGGAACCAATTTCAAGGTGACAAGATGATACTCAGAAAAAAAGCAACCAGAATTTCTACCTATTTGAGGTATTGGGCATTATATCCTAGACTGGTTAACCCTTTCAATCAATTTGGACCCAGATCAGGCCCGACATTCTGTCGGGACCTGATAGGAGTCCAAACTGTTTGACACTTTAGAGGTGATGACAAGTTGAAGTTGAACCAATGTATTTTAACTTTGCGTTAAACCTTTACATGACATTGTCATCTGCTGATAACCTTTTCAAAAATTTGGACCCAGATCAGGCCCGAGATTCTGTCCGGACCTGATAGGGGTCAAATTGTTTGAGGCTTTAGAGGTTAAACTGTCAGTAATGTACGACAGAAATATTGAACAAATTGGGCTCTTAATTCTCTCAATTGGAAATTATTGAATTACTGAACAGAGGAATATTCCTCTATTCTAAAATTGGTAATATTAAAGTTATTAAAAGAATGTCAAACAAGTTGGGCTCTGAGTTCTGGATGTCGCTATAGGAATCTGTAGAACTACTGAACAGAGGAAAATTCCTGTGTTCTTAAACTGTAATTAATGTAGAACAGAAATATTGAACAAAGTAGGCTCTTAATTCTCACAATTAAAATTGTTGATTTACCAAACGGAGGAAAATTGGATATATTTTAGGTTTTGACTAGAATGTCTAAAAAGTTGCGTTTGGAGTTCTGGAAGTCACTATAGAAAATTGTAAAACTACTGAACAGAGGAAAATTCCTCTGTTGTAAAATTCACTCCTTTTATTGATTGTCAAGAAACTGAATGGAGAATGTAGGAAAATTCCTCTGTTGAAAATTGGAAACATTTAAGTTATGATGGATATTTATGTTAAGATGGAAATGAATACAAACAGGATTCTTCATTTTCATTATAGGAAAGTGGGCTTTTATTTTTGCAATAGGAAATTGTTGAATTACAGAATGGAGGAAAATTCCTATGTTGGAATATTGGCAATATTTAAGTTATGACTAGAATGTCAAACAAGTTGGGCTCAGAGTTCTGGAAGTCACTATAGAAAATTATTGAACTACCGAACAGAAGAAAATTCCTCTGTTGGAAAATTGGTAATATTTAAGTTATGACTTGAATATTAAACAAGTTGGACTCGGAGTTCTGGAAATCACTATAGGAAATTGTCGAACTACTGAACAGAGGAAAATGCCTCTGTTGTAAAATTCACGCCTTTTATAGATTGTGGAGATACAGAATGGAAAACGGAGGAAAATTCCTCTGTTGAATATTGGAAACATTTAAGTTAAGAATGGATATTTATTCTAAGATGGAAATGATAATAAACAGGGTTCTTCGTTTTCATCATAGGAAAATGGGCTATTAATTCTCCCAAAAGGAAATTGTTGAATTACCAAACGGAGGAAAATTCATCTGTTGGAAAATTGGATATATTTTAGGTTTTGACTAGAATGTCAAATAAGTGGGTTTGGAGTTCTGGAAGTAACTATAGGAAATTGGCGAACTGCTAAACAGAGGAAAATTCCTCTGTTGTAAAGGTCAATCCTTCTATTTATTGTTGATATTCTACAGAATAGAAAACGGAGGAAAATTCCTCTGTTGAAAATTGGAAACATTTAAGATATGATGGATATTTATGTTAAGATTGAAATGATAGTAAACCGGTTTCTTCATTTTCATTATAGGAAAGTGGGCTCTTAATTCTCCAAATAGGAAATTGTTGAATTACCGAAACGGAGGAAAATTCCTCTGTTGAAAAATTGGTAATATTTAAGTGATGACTAGAATGTCAAACAAGTTAGGCTCTCAGTTCTGGAAGTCACTATAGGAAATTGTCGAACTAATGAACAGAGCAAAATTCCTCTGTTGTAAAATTTTCTCTCCATTTATTAATTTTGTTGAGATACAGAATGGAAAACGGAGGAAAATTCCTCTGTTGAAAAGTGGAAATATGATTAAGATGGAAATGATAACAAACAGGGTTCTTCATTTTTATTATAGGAAAGTGGGCTCTTAATTCTCGCAATAGGAAATTGTTGAATTACCGAACGGAGGAAAATTCCTCTGATGGAAATTGGTAATATTTAAGTTATGACTAGAATGTAAAATAAATCAGTTCTGGAAGTCACTATAGGAAATTTCGAACTACTAAACAGAGGAAAACTCCTCTGTTGTAAAGGTCACTCCTTTTATATATTGTTGAGATACTGAAAGTAAAATGTAGGAAAATTCGATTGTGATTAAAGGAGGACTTGTCCCATTGTCAAAACAGAGGAAAATTCCCTCTGTTGTAAACCGATTTCTACTTGATATATAAATTGATATAAACTATTAGGACAAATACACTACTTGGAACATATTTTAAGGACATCAATTTCTGCATTTTGAGCAGTCACAACAGATGAAATTTCCTCTGTTCATAGGAAAAATAAATTACATTGTACCATGATTCTTGTACTCTATAACGATGCAAAACTCAAATATGATTATATTCATATTTATGTTTTACTATAAAAAAAGGGAAATCCATCGGGAAATCCCTTTTTATTTCTGAAAGAGTTCTATGTGTCTTGATCCACATCTGAATTAAGGGTGAGATTGGCGCCGTTAAACAGGTTTAAGCCCTCCAGTAAAATGTTTTACTGACCGTTCCAAGGCGGTACTTCTTTTGGGGATCTTTTATGTTTTTCGTTTCTGTCTTGTATTTGCTATGTCTTTATGCGCGTCTGTTTATATGTGCTTTGTGGTCACCTGCTTGGAAAGGGATGACCTCTTGGCTCTCGTTTGTGGTGTCTAACTGTGAATTTGTCACTTTCCTATTGGTATCATGGGTCAGGTGTGGTACTTGATTGTATAGATTCTTGATCTTTGCACCCTTACTTTTTTTGTCTGCCAGCAGTCGATTCTCATGAAAAATCATGCCTTATTTGCTATTTTTGAAAAATACAGAACATTAGAAATTGTTGTCTGCTGCAAATTCTAGGTGGCGCTTTATGTGTTAATCTTCTGTGAGAAGCGGTATATCACCCAACTGTACATCTTGAAGATTGATCATCTGCTCAGGATTATAATATTTTTTTTCTGTGATTATCACTCGAAAAGGCTTTGGGCTGTTCACAAGCGTATGTATTGGCTGAAGGTCTACACTGTCAGTATCTGGTATATGAAATGTGAACCGCTGAATCAGGTTAGAAAACAGCAGAAACACCTCGTTTTTCGCCAAGAACTCCCCAACACAGCGTCGCCGTCCTAACCCAAATTGTACAACAGGAGAGCGCTTCATGAATTTCCCATCGTCATCTAAGTGTCTCTCTGGTTTAAATAATTCTGGGTCTTCCCAGAGTGATTCGTCATTGTTGACTGAATGCAAGTTTACAATAACAACCGTGTCTTTATCAATATCGTATCCATTTATTTCAGTATCCATTGTTGCACTGTGTGGTAGGGCTAGAGGGACGATGCTACTTAAACGCATTCCCTCTAAAATAGTGGCTTGCGTTTGGTGAAGAAGTATCCTATCATTTAGATTCACCTTACGGCCGTTACCAACAATTTTATCAATCTCCGCCTTTACCTTCCCTTGAGCATCAGGGTAAGCAGCCATATACATGATCAACCAATGCATTGTAGTGCTAACTGTGGCATATCCAGCACCAAGTATATCATTCAGTAAAGGTATCAGTCCAGCTTCAGTAACATCCACTGATTTGTCACTAACTTGTTTTGGAAGACTTGCAAGTAGGAATATATCCGTAACATCTCGTATATTTTCTAAATCAAGTGACTGCTTATGCTGATTTACTTGTTGTTGAACAATATCACTTGAGATGCGTGTCAATTCTAAAAACCTGGCAACTTTTGCTTTAAGAATGTACTTCAGACATGGTAGAACATCTATTGGGTTACCAGATCCCACGAATTCAAGAAAACTATCCGCGGATTTGATAAACTGTCTAAAAGTTTCGTCTGATTTCATATCCTGTCCTTTACCGAATAAGACTTGATAAATAAAGCTCCCAGCTGTAAGAGTTATGCAATCTCTAATATCAGCGGGCTTTCCATCTAGAGACTTAAAGTATGCTGACAATGTCTCTATTTCATCTTGTATTATATCTTCCAAATGCTGACTGTTTCGATTGTTTGTAAACCTTCGGAAAGCTGATGCGGTTAACTTTCGCTGTTTAAGATAGGCAGCATTGAAATCGCCAAATTGAACACTATCTTCATTATTATGAAGTTCCCTGGCAATCTGTGCTGAGACAAAATCTGGTCTTCCTGAAAAAGCGTCACCAGGCCTTTCTAGTGTATCTCTTACTGTCGTGTAGCCATTTAGTACGACGGCATTCCAGCTTCCAAGTCGAATTCTAAATACGTCTCCATAAGTTTTCCGCCATTTTCTAAATGTTTCTGTGGTGTTCAAACCAAACCGTGGAAGATGTCCTATCAATGGAAAGCCCCATGGTCCTGGGGGCCGTCGTTTCTGGTTCAAAGATCTCAGGATTGGTAAAAGAATACACTTTAACAAGAAAACGAACACTGAAAGTAACGATATTTGCAATATTTCATCCATTTTTACCATGATTACTGTATATTTTATGGTAGTCTTTTTATATATTTTAAAGTACACGACCTTTGTGATTTAAACAGGTTTACTTTATACTGCATAGGGCGAGTTAAGCAAACAAATTAAGCGTAAAATTGCAATTTTTGTCTTACCTGTTAGTTTAAACATGTGTTCTGGGTGCTCAAAAGAACCGACCCATCGAGACGGTTCTTTTGAGTACCCACAACATGCATGTATGTTTTGGTTGAGAAATAAGAAAACTAATTTTCTGTTACGCTCTCTGATCTGGGGGCCTGTTAACAGGTAATTATAGCTATCCATTGTCCTGCTTAACAAATTGATATGGCTCGTGAACTTTCAGCATGATTCAAGTAACGCGCCAGTCGACTCTCATTTACTCGAAGTACATTGGACCAGAACCTTAGTTTGAATTATTAATAGTTTAAGCTAAACGTTGGATTTGTGTTGTAAATAACATTCCACTTTTTTCTCTATTTCCCAGCAACATATATACGCTGAGATGTCAGATTTCGACCTAGCTATGTTCATTGATGCACTTGTGGTATGGAAAGAACAAGTTTTAGCTCTCTTTGCTGTTTTGTTCTTGCACACCGGGTAAGGATATCTGAGATTTTACCCTGGGATACATGTAGAAAATCTTATCTTACCCATGCTATCATACCAAGGACGTCATGTAACAACACCATGTGAACCTGCATCTAAGCGTATTCAGGGACTTCTGGAAGCTTAGTTTAAAGTAAATAAATAAATAAATAAAAATAAATAAATAAATAAAACCAGTAGCGAGCAAGCAAAAGATTCCATTATTCATGTGAGGGTGGGATAGAATGACTTCTTCAGCTAAATCTAAACACTTTCAGAGAGTATACTAGGATTCTTGATGATAAGTGCTATATTATGGCCATTACATTAATTCCTTTTTCATTCTGGACGCCCATGAACCCATAGTCTGGCAAACAGTGTAGAGGCGCTCAGTAATGTAAATACAGGTAACCAGAACCCCCCCCCCATTTCCAGGTATTGGGGGGGTACTGGTTACCTGTTTTTCCATTACTGACCACCTGTAAAGCGGGAACCAGCAATTAATGTAGATATGGTGAATTATGGCCAATACATTAATTCCTTTTTCATTCTGGACGCCCATAAACCCATAGTCCGGCAAATAGTGTAGAACTCGGTATCTGCTTTGTTTGTTAAGATAAAACAATTTTTTAGGACAGAAATAAACTAGAATTTAGAGTGTCGACCCGTGACCCATTGAAATACACAAAAGATTGTATCAATGTGTAGGACTGAAAATGGTTCAGGTTTAACCACAGGCAGGTTCTTCCTCGCGGTGCCACGGGGTTGTCTGCAGTTTGTGATTGTGGTATTTCCTGATCATTCTCACTTACTATTTTGACACTATGATTGATTGTGTATGGTATTACCCATCTTCGCAAGCTAAGGGTACTAAGTCCACTTCGTTCATAGGAACGAAGTGGACTTAGTACCCTTGGCTTGCGAAGATGGGTATTACCAGGCCACACAAAATACTCACACATCTACATGATCGTATATCCGTCCATTCAATGTGTCGACCGGAAGACTAGAGATTTTGTGACATATTCTACGATTATAAGTCGCTCGATTTACGTCTTTGCATCTAGAAAATGTTGATTAATATAGAAAATGTATACTTTCAAAAATGATACTGTTACGTGCCAAGGTCTAGCAGCAGAGAACTTCTCTTCAATATATTAGTGGGCTCAGACTCAAGCTTTCTAAACGGCGGGAGATTGAGCAGCCAAGACGAGGCACTAAACTCACAGAGTCTGGGCCTCGTTATAAGGGGTAGGGTGAACATCAGAGAAAGGAAAATATATGAAAATGTCTTGATTATAACTTAATGGGATAGAATGAAGACAAAAGACATAGTTCAGTTATAAAATGTGTTCTTTTAATGATGAAAAGAAACTTTAAATAAACTTCATGAGTTGTTATTCATATGACTAGAGCAATGTATAAAACAATGTTATGGATTTCTTTTAACAGGATGATGAGGTAGAAAATTATGAGTTACAATTATGCCATGACCGATTTACACCGCACTCGCATCTTCAGTGATCACAAAACCGGTCTGAACTTTGGCCCCAAAGCAATGAAATGAAATGAAGATGAACTTTATGTGCTAAAACATGGTAAAATGATCTAGAACTTAGCTTACACTATGGTGATGCTACCTTTTAGAAAAAGTCTAAACTTGTTAAGAAATGAGCGGACGTCAAATGCAATAACAATCAATAATGCTACAAAAGACCCTCTTCAAACAGGTAGGGATCACACGGAATTCCGCGGCTAGCCTTTGTCGCGGAAGTCCGAAGTCCGCGACTTTGCAACGAGTACCTACTTTTCCGTTGTCCCAACTTATCTTAAGTCTTGTGAAAACAAAAAGTTTCCTGGAATGTGTGCCAGTAAGCAATCTTTTGATGACGTAGGATACAGTTTTCAGCCGGGTGATTTCAAAACACTGGGAAGGAAAATATGTGGTCGGAAGGAGCTGGAGACACTGGTAAAGATGACAGTATATTGCTCTTAAAATTCAATTTTTTCTAACAGGACAATAACGACTGCATAAAATACTGCCTTTAGCTGCAACTGAAATTCGAGTTGTTCAGGTTACTCGGCATTTATATGGAGTTACTCGCTATCAAAAACTTGCAATTTTCTAAGTTTTGAAACGTGAGTCATGGATTTCCGTGACCTTAAAGTTTTCGATTGCAACGGCTTCCCGTCACCTTAAACATTTTTGTAGAGGCTATGGATATCCGTGGCTTTGATTTTTGACAGGGAGCGGTTGTTGAGTTCAGGCTGTGTACAGGTACATTGATTGTAACGGCTTCCCGTCACCTTAAACATTTTTGTAGAGGCTATTGATATCCGTGACTTTGATTTTTGACAGAGAGCGGTTGTTGAGTTGAGGCTGTGTACAGGTACATTGATTGTAACGGCTTCCCGTCACCTTAAACATTTTTGCAGAGGCTACGGATATCCGTGACTTTGATTTTTGACAGAGAGCGGTTGTTGAGTTCAGGCTGTGTACAGGCACATTATCTAACAACTTACAATAATCGAATACTCGAGCATAGGTTACATAGACAACTCGGATTTCTTATTCGGGTCTGCGTTTCAAATTAAGAAACATGCATTTATCAACTTACAATGGTGATCAGACCCATACTTCTACAATCGTACCAATTGCATATGCGAGCAGCGAAGGAGCATACAGGTATTATTAAAAAGCATTTCGTCTGAGCCTTCGCTTCTCGCATTCACATACACACAGCAAAAGCAAAGCCTGATGATGCAGGTTCAGACCGACATCTAGGCGTCTTGCTCCCCACCCTGAACCCGTAGATATAAGAATTAATACTTTTCTCATACAGTACGAATTTGTGTTACAAGTATAGGCTTTCGCAATAAACTGCCGGTGAGCCTTCGGATGCTCCTGGACATAAAACCACAAAAAACATAAACCCCCTCGACCAGTACTGGTTATAGCCAAAGAACACGACCACAAACATTAAACAACAACAACAACAACGACAACAACAAAAAAACAGTCGGCGTGGTGTATTCGAACTGTGATTCTGTCACTTTCCCATTGGTATCCTTGGTCAGGTGTGGTACTTGGTTGTATCGATTCCTGTTCTTTGCACCCTTACTTACTTTGTACCTAGGGGTCTCGAGTTTGATCCTCTTCTCCACGGTGAGTGTTACAGTATCGGATGAGACTTTAAGCTGTGGCCCTGCGCTCCTGGTCATACTAAAGTTATACACTACAATAAACACTCTCAGCTAAGTACTATACTGGTACAGCTACGGAGCAGCCATAAGAAAAACTTCCGTGGTGTAGTGATTAAGTCGCTCGCCTTGTACAAAACGGCTATGCACTGGCACAGACACGGACCAATCACAACAAAAGCTTGGTCTCCGAGGGGGGGGGGGGGGGGGTACTCTCATGTTTTCTTCATACTTAGGCCCGGCCCCAGCATCTACCGATCAGCCCAAAAATATCACGAATTTCAAGCACCCAAAATAATCTTTTGATGTTTTACCAACTCAAATAAATATCCCCCATGCTGTACATTGACCTTAAGAAAAACCCCTAATATGCATAGAAATGACCCCTAATATAGTCCAATTTTGTGATGACCCCTCAAAATATCCAAAAAATCTTTATACCCAAAAAATCATTTTTCTGAAAACCACAAAAATAATGAAAGTCAAAATTTCGGACGCAAAAAAATGACCCGAGCCTACGTGTATATGAAAATATCAAAGAACCCCCTGGGGACGGCTCTGTTTTTGAAGTTTCCTACCCGTGATAAATGGAATCTTGAACTGGAAATGTATCTTACAGTATGAGTTTAAAAGGGAGCGCAGTGGCTCAGTGGTAGAGTGCTTGACTCGAGACCGAGGGTTCGAGCCTAACCGGCGTCACTACGTCGTGTCCTTAAGCAAGAACATTAATCCTAGCTTAGTACTGGTTCAACCCAGGAAGACCCGTCCCTTTATAACTGAAAGATTGTTGATGGGATGTAAAAAATCAAATCAAACAAAAACAACAACAAAAGTATGGGTTTAAAAGCTGTACACATGTGTCTTTATTTTCCTATATGATTGTCTGCACAAAGAAGAGAATTTCCACTGCGTTGTCCTCACTGATTATATACGAGGGCTGTTCAAATATGAATGCAAGTAGCTTCATAACTTTTGTCACAAATATGCTACGACAAAATGGTATACGTTTCTATAAAGGATTATATGTCACCTTTAAACTGGCACCAGACCTAAAGAAAAATACAGTATACTTATTGAGTTATAGCCCTTTGAATGAGGATCATTTTAGTATACTAACAAACTCAATGCTCCACACATACCAGTGATATAGACGGGCTTTAATTCTTCGATAAATCGGTGAAATGTCTTGAAATTTTTAAGGAAGTATCCCCATATACTTATATAATGATTCTGTGAAAGCTATGAAAATCCGACACGTTTTTGTTAAATTACATCGAATCGTTTTCGCTAAAGTCTCCTTATGTTTGCAAATAAATGGTTAACAAAATACCACCTTTCAGTTTTCAGTCAAACTTTTCTCTAACAAAATGCACAAAGTAACATTTAAACTAGTTTTAACTCAAAGACAATACATGTTGATCGCTCATACTGAGTTGTTGTTACAAATCATTGAAGGATATTGGGTAATTTTTTAACGCTGAAAAGCATTTTTATTAAGTCGAAACTGCCTTAAGAGAAGGGGTTATGGAACTTCGACTTAATTTTGTTAACATAACATAGCGGGTTTAATCTAAATTTGAACGTTAACTTTAAGTTTTACCAAAATAGGCATTATTTACAATAAAATTACTCACCTGGTCTTGAGGACTAGACAGATTGAAAATATTTTAATTAATGTAAACACGTCATTAAGGAGCAGAAAATGCTTGACAAAATGATATTAAATGTGATAACTCTGTAAATGGAGGACGGAGTGTGTTGAAAACTTCCTTATGGCATATTAAGCATGTTTTAAACAAAACACAAAGAAAAAGACACAGCAATGATCATTATTTCATTACCAGTAGATTACACAAAATGACGTTTATCATAAAATTAATGACGTCACAAACGTGCCTGTTTACTCGAGATTGAAACAGGATTATATAAACCTTTTTCCGCAAGCAACTGTGTCTATGTACCTTAAACCTGCATCTAAAATTTGGTGCCATTCTGTCTCAAACTAACAAAGATATGACACTATATCCCCACATGTACCAAAACGTGTATGACAATTTGCTTCAGAAAAACGTCAGTATAGAGGTATGGCCTGTATATAAGCGTCTGTAACTCGAAAAATATAGTGAGCGTTTCTTTGTGCTTGGTGTCATTTAAAGGCCACAAATAGTTCTTTCCAGAAATGTATGACATTTTGTCGTATCATATATGTGAAGAAAGTTATGAAGCTACTTGCATTCATATTTGAACAGCCCTCGCAAGATGGCATAGCTTAAGTTAAACAACCCAGTATATCGAGCAGTCTATGGGAAATTGGGCATAGTCAAGCATGGGAACTTATGCTACTGCGAATATCAGAATAAGTTTAAGCTCAATGTGTGATATGTCTGTTAAACAGACATGCATGATCGAATGCCTTTTATATAGCCTACTTGACAAATTAAACCATTTTTAGTCCCCTCAACGCAACCGACTTCCAAATCACTGCTCTGCTGTGTACCCTGGATATTGGCTTTAAAAAGTTGGAGGCCTATGATATCAGAGATCAACATTTTATTGAGAACCTTAAAATCACATGACCTAGTTGGCCATCGTGCTAACATAGCGTAAAAATCCTATGAAGATATTCTTCAGAACCGGACGGGACTTTGTATATTTTATTTGGGTTATGGGTCCAAAAAAAATGTTCAAAATAATAATGATTCTAGCTAGGTTGAATTTGGCCTTCTTTGTGACAATGTCAAATTCCTTTCCTAATACATTATATGAAATTTTTCTTGATGTGTTAGTTATTGGTGAAGTCTAAAAGTAATCGAGTATGATTAGGAAATACCTCTATCACACACTGCAGACCAACCCATGGCACCGTGAGGAAGAGCCACAGAACATATAAAATGGCAAGACATGTGTGAGACAATAAAAACAAAATCTTCCTCTTCAAGATGATTGGAACACGAGAAAGAACACAAAGTAATGCATACCAAAACAAAGACAAACACAGAACACCCCCCACACACAAACAGTGGGGAGTACATAAACAATTGATCAACAACAACAGAACCATCTTGGACTTATCCATAACGAATGGCATAGTAGACGGATGGCTGAGAATGAGTTTGCTTCCCCCTCTAGGGAGTTTTGCAGACATATCCTGTCTTGTAGAGAATTAAAAGCCGGGTCTTTTAAGGAATGTTTTGCACTCTATGCATTGGGGCGTTAGTCTGTAAGAGCCTGTAACATAATACGTTTCTTTATCAAATTAAGAAAAAGTAAATTGAAAGTTTGGGCTACAGATTAAAGACATTTAATATTCATTTTTAAAAGTCATCCATATAGTCTGCATACTGGGTATCTTAACTACGTATGACAGCCATTTGAACTAAATTGCGGCTTCCTAAGGTGTCATATGCATTACATAAATCAGATAACCCATTAAAATTTGCAAGTGTGGCTAACATGATTTACATTCACAATCTTTCTGTGTGTTTTGCAAAATGATTTTTAACCATGTCAGACTAGCTTATGCAATAAGCTAACAGAAAAATTAAAGTTTGTTTCCCTATCTTAAATATGTTATTGGAATTAGCAATTAAACAACCCTACCCTACCCAGTTTTAAGGTGAACATTTGGTATTAAAGCTAGAGTAAAAATAGTTAAGAATATTTGCAGTAAAGACACATTCCTTCTAGAAGTACAACTCAAGCTGCATTGAAAAAAGGATGTGAGTACTCTATAAGTTGGGGCGTTAGTCTGAAACAGCCTGTTACATGCGTTACTATATCAAAAAAAGAAAATGTAATTTGAAAGTTTGGGCTAAAATTGTGAAAATACTTGCATTTTTAGGGGCTTTAAGCTTGCTCGTATGATAAAGACTTATAGGTCTGCAAGTTGTCACCAAGTTCAGTGTCATCATCATCATCGTAATAAGTAAAATCATCAAACAGTATTTTGACTTAAAGCTAAGTAAGGGCCTGCTCCATCCCCATCCCCTTTGAAATTCTGCAGACATATTACATCTTATATAGTCATTCAAGATGCATTGAATAAAAAAAGTTTGCACATTTTAAGGTTGGCCGTTAACCTCCAACGGCTTGTTACATATGTTACTATATCAATTTGAGAATAAGAAAGCGCTACGTGAGTTAAGGGGCAAATTTGGCCCCCTCTGGAGCCAAAACTGAAAGTTGTGATTCATTAATTTCATCCAATTGATTTGTTAGAAGAATAACTCATGTGTAATATCCAGGCTTTTATTTTACTTTTACCGTTACTATGGTAACAAACAATGGCGGACGAAATAGGCTAAAGATAGAGAAATTGCCATTTTGTGCCAAATTTAAGGCTTTTGGAGACCGATTTTTTAAGAATTAGGTATCAGCACAAGCGAATACCAAACACACCTTTTTGATATATTGTGTGCTGTGATAATTCTCATCCTCTGTTCAAATATCTATTTGGTATGTTGCTTGTGCTCTATATTAATTCCTCTGTTACATGTCTCATATTTGCTCCAAAATGGTGATTTTCCTATTTTCGGCCTATTTTGGTGGACCATTTTGTTACCATAGCAACCGTACTTGTCGAATCATTACCAGACTTTAACACTTTAGCTATTGTTCTAATAAACTAATTAGAAGAAACTTGTGAAAAGCAACTTCTATTTTTTGATTTCATAGGGGTCCAAAATAGCATCTTAATGCACGTACCCATTTGAATGTTTGAGCTACAGGAAGAAGACATTCAAACTATCTAATAAATTGACATTCTTATAGTCTAGATACTGGATGTCTTTAGTACATTTGGAAGCTGTTTAACATTAATACGGCTAACTGTGGTGTTATGTGCGTTACATGAACCTAATTATAATTTAATAGACATAATTGTGGCTATCGTCATTTAGTTAAACAACTACTATATCTTGGCTTCAAACTGTTTTATTAGATTTTACAAACATATACTCAATTGATGAATCGGAAAAAAACAAGTTTGCTTTTCTATCTTAAATATATTGTCTTATAGGAGCTAATACACAGCCCTACTTCTAGCTTTACCAAGAAGCAAATTGTGTTATTACCGTTTAAGTAAAACACATGAATGAAGGCAAAGATCAGGAATAGATACAATCAAGTACCACACCTGGCCCAGGATACCAATAAGAAAATAACAAGTTCACAATAATACATTACAAACGAAACCCAAGAGGTCAGCATTTTCCTGGCAGGTGACCACAAGGCATCAATAAACAGACGCGCACGAAAGCATAACAAACACAAGACAGAAATGACATGAATGATCCACAAAAGAAGTAACGCCTTGGAACGGTCAGCAAATATATTTCACTGGAGGTCTTAAACCAGCGTGTGGATATTTTACATTTTCATATATCTGCAAGCTGTCATCAAGTTTCTAAGATCAGGACACTTAATGTGTACTTATAAGTCTTTATTGCCAAAACAATAGAAGTTATACTCCTTTCTATAAAGTCCATGTACTATTGTTACAGATGCTATCAATGACCTTTTGGACACATTCCCTAATACTGTGCATATAATGCTAAATATAGAGCCACAAATAGAAAAGATAGCTTTACATTTATACAGGGCAATACAATAAATGAAATAGTCCAAACTAATTCTCACCGATTTAACACTCATGCTAAACGTTTGTCGTTGTCCGCTTCTGTGGTAATCATTATTATCACCCGCCTCCTTGCAGAATCATCACACAATATTTCAATCATTTACTGTTTACCACTAGTCCACTCAAAATTGATGAGCCATTATCAACTTTCCAATGTTGCCATTCGTGGCTTGGAACATTCAGAAACTGATATGAATTCCTAATAGTTGGCTCTTTTTTGAATATGTGTTCCAAGTGACACTCTGCAAGTAGGAGAAAGACTAAAGCTTTACAAGGAGGAAAACTATGCCATTAAAAAGCAATTAGTACCTGGACTGATGTACCTTGATATTTCTGTGAAGAAGAATCATATCTCAGCTGGTTAACTTTTAAAAATGCAGCCTTTCCATACATGCAACAAACATATTTTCATCTTATAATGTCTATGCACTTATTATCTTTCCCCAAGCATTCAAAAACTTATTTGAAGTCTCAGTACTTCTGAAGTGCTGAAACGGAGGTAACTCTTTCCCTTCAGATAAACGAGCTAGATGTATCACAGCATGTAAAGCAATGACATGCAGGATGAACAGAGCGCAAATTAGACCCTTTCACTTCAATGATTCACTAAGTTTCTAAGATTAGAGCGCTTATTAAAGGATGTAACATATATAACATTGTCATTATAAATGAGCAAGGGCATTGTCTTGTCATCCTTTTTGATAACACAGTTAGAGGCAAGTGTTTTCAACTTCAGTGTTTTCAATGGATCATGAAATAGGGCAACCTTATCAGCTTGTTTACTCTGTATAAATCTTCCATAGAGCATAATATAGACCTACTGGTTATCCTATTCTACCCATAGCCCACTTTCCTTCTTTTGAATGCAACAGCTAATGATATGGCTGCAAAAACTGAGAAATCAAAGACTTTACATTATTTTAAGGCTTGCTTCAATGTACTGACAACAAACAACAACCAGTAGCAAACATAATTGATAGCAATGTCCAACTTCATGTTCTTTCTCATATACCAGATAACTTTCAGGGTGTAACAGAAATTGTTTCTGACTGTCTGCCAAAACCATCAAGAGTCAACATTGTAACTAAAGAAAACTTATTAAGTTCTTTTGGCGCAGCAAAATACTTTTGATCTAAGACCTGATGACTTAAGCACCAAAGGACTGGAAAGGTTCCATGGCAAATGATACAAAGAAAAAGCAGCCTATCAAATTTTTGTTTGACCAAAAATAGTAAGTGAGTATGATCAGGAAATACCACATGTTTCTGTTTGACCAATGTTTTTGTTTTACCAATGTCGAAAATCTTTAAGTATTCTTAGAGGTACACGGTAGAGACATAGCTTTTGCAAAAAAAGGAGCAAAGTTATCATTTGACTAGCATGGATGCAGAGGCAGTTGCGGTAAGATTGCTCTTGCCACTTCACAGGAAGATACATAAACCAGAGTCATACTGCATTGTATGCATATATGTGAAATGGCATTAAACCCATATTTAATCAAGTGTTTGATCCCATGACACTGACATGCTGTTTCTGTTTTTGAAGAATGCTAAGGATTCAAGTTATAGCTGAGTCAATTTGTTTGACAGGCCACACATACAAAGAAAATTAAGGCCTTTGATGGCAAAAGATGAGGATTACATGAAATGCTTATAGGTGATGTTTGTCACAATTACCAATTTTAAAAGATAATCTTAATTAATGTAACACATATAACATCATATGAAGCTGCAAATTTGTTAAAAAAAACCTTTCATGTGTATCAAAGGTATTCAGCATGCAAACAATATGAATAACTCAAATAAATAGATATGTTTATGTCTTCTTTCTGTTTCGCAGACTTTTAATTCATTTATTCTCAAATTGATATGGTAACATACGTAACATACGGTTACAGGCTAACCTCCTGGTTAATAGAGTGCAAACAACTCTTATTTGATGCAGCTTGAATTGTTCTTTAAGGTAGGATATATCTGCACAATTCCCAAAGGGGTGGAGTGGAACAGGATTGTACTCAGTTTGCAGTCCTAATACTATGCCATGATTCTACTGGTTGTGACGAAATGGGTGATTATTTTGCCATAGAAGCAGAAACAATGATAGACATTGTGAGGTTGACTTGAATAAAGATCGTCTTTTTAATATTTATATTTAATAGGAATATTTATTAAATAGTGTCATTTAAATGTGTACTATTATTTCTATTTGTATGTCTATATATTTTAGTATTATAGACATTAGGAAATATGTGATAAAAAGAATATATAACATCTGTAACACAAGTCCATGGACTTGTTATCAGCAATGACTATAATTACTAAGACTAAGGCACCAGAGGCTAGAGATTAATAGGAAAACACGTGAAAATAGTATTTTTTCTGAAATGTCATCTCTTACATTCCCCCCCCCCCCGTGGTTTAGGCTGCTGTCAGTGCTAAGGCGTTGGTTCTGCTGTTGTTGACTTCTTGTTTATTGTTACTCCCATTGTGGAAGTCTGTAATTGTTCTATGTTTTGTTGTACGTTACTTTATGTCCATTCTAGTATTGCAACCATCTTGATGGGAAAGAGAGAGCTGGTTGCTTTGCTTAATTTGTCTTCCTGGTGTCTCGTGATGGTTGAGCGGCTCTTCCTCGCGGTGCCAGGGGGTTGTCTGTCGTTTGTGATTGTGCTATTTCCTGATGATACTCACTACTATTTTTGCAAATCTATGATTCTTTATTGCATTAGCATGACAGCCCCAAAATGTAAGATACTTATCAGTGTCAAATATTTTCATATATCTTTCTTCAATAATAGATATCAAAATTGGATACTTAAAATTGGGGGTAGAGTTGTTTAATAGCTCATATAAAACAATTTATTTGAGATACAAAAGCAAACCTTTGTTTTTTTTCTATTAGTCGAATGAGTATTTTAGCAAACTAAGGTTAAAAACACTTGAAAAAATGCACAAATTGGCTGTAAAATTAAATGATGTTAGCATCGATTTCAATTATGAAAGGAAAATTTAATCTATGTAACGCATATGACACCATTTGAAGCTGTAAAACAGTAATTTTGTTTAAAATGCTGCTTTTATGTGGCTTAGGCATCTAACTTGTAAACTACATAAGAAATTTGAATAATTAGATAGTTTAATGTCTTATTTCTGTAGCTCAATCTTTCATTTTGCTTTTTTTCCTGAGTTTGTTACAGTAACATATGTAGCAGGCTGTCAGAGACTAACGCCATGGCGCACAGAGTGCAAAAATCTCTTTAAAGATGCGGCTTGAATTTTTCTTCAAGATAGGATTTAGCTTGCAATAAATCACCACAGAAAAACTAGAATTGTTTTTCTACGAAAAAATGTCTCCCCCTTTTAAGACTTAAAAAATCACAAAAGTGTGTTACAAGAGGAATTATTTGAAAATACATATGTAAGAGTTCTGGTTCTTGTGAATAACACATCATCTGAATGCGCATTACAAATGTATGAAGTTTCCTTGAAATACCTCTAACGGTTATCAAGTTATAGAGTGGACACGAAATAGCATTGCAAAGGATCAAAGGGAAATAGATCCAAAAATATATAAAGCAGAGTTACGGTTCTTTTGCATGAAAAATTGTCTTAGTGTAATCTAGAAATGTATGAAGTTTCAATCAAATAGCTTAAACAGTGTTCAACTTACAGAGCGGACAAAAAATTGCAATTAGTTATGTTACAAGGGGAATAATTTGAAGAATAAACATGCGGAAGTTATGGTTCTTGTGCATGACACATCGTTTGAATGTGCTTTACATATATATGAAGTTTCGTTGAAATATCTTAAACGGTTACCAAGTTATAAGTTATAGAGGGGACACGAAATAGCATTGCAAATGATCAAAGAGAAATGACTCCAAAACATCCAAAGCAGAGTTATCGTTCTTGTACATGATGCATTATCTCATTGTGCTCTAGAAGTGTATGAAGTTTTAACAGTGTTTAACTTACAGAGTGGCCAAAATGCCCCCTTTACGTTGCAAGGGGAATAATTTGATAAATAAACGTGCAAGAGTTATGGTTCTTGTGCATGACACGTCATCTGAATGTGCTTTACAAATCTATGAAGTTTCGTTGAAATATCTCTAACGGTAATCAAGTTATAGAGCGGACAGGATTTTGAGATGGACAGACAGACAGACGGACGCAAGGGGAAAAACAATATATCACCTGACCCTTCCAGGGGAGGCATAATAAAACATTAAAATGAAACAAAGAAAAGGGCTCATTTCTCACAGACGTCAGAGCTAAAGCAAACCTCAAGTTGAGCTAAGGTTGACGATATATACAACAAATACCATGCGTGCACAAACTTAAAATGGTAGATATTTACAAAGGATGTCACGGATTTCCGTGACGCTTATAAAGTACAAACAATAACTGCTCCCCAATGAGATATATTTAGCGTTTCTTAAAGTCACGGAAAACCGCTACCTTCCAAAAAGTTCAATGTCATGGAAATCCGCGACAAAGGCTAGCCGCGGATTTCCGTGTGATCCCTACCTGTCAAAGTGCTTATTAACTTAATCTGAATGTGTTTTACTTGAAAGAAATCTAACAAAAGTGTGTGAAAGTAAATAAAACACGGACAACGAAAAATGCAACTGTCCCTAACCAAAGAAAATTCTGAAGTCTTTGGGAATGCATTTCACAAATAACAGAACTTATGTTTCGCGTCACGTTAAAGGGTAAAAGCGTAATAAACCAAGTTTAAGGTAAATTAAGGAACAACGTAAACTATGAATAATCACCGGTTTTTCTTTGTCAACGTATGTCGCCATTTAGTGTGTGCTGTCTACTTTGTTATAGTTTTGTTTGTTTTGATTTGATTCTTTACGTCCCATCAACAATCTTTCAGTTATATAGGGACGGTTCTTCCTGGGTTGAACCAGTACTAAGCTAGGATAAATGTGTCTTGCTCAAGGACCACAACGCAGTGACGCCGGTGAGGCTCGAACCCGCGGCCCTTCGGTCTCGAGTCAAGCGCTCTACCACTGAGCCACTGCGCCCCCTACTTTGTTATAGTGTCAATTGGCTACACTTTACTTTAGTCATGTATGAATTTCATGCTTTGCAGTATACACATATCAGCATGTCATTTTTTAGCTCTTGCCGTCGCTAAATGGACGTATGCGGCATCTACGGAGTTCAAAAAGACTGACACATTGTCAAAATGAATTCCAAACATCATACAAAATTAAAAAAAAATGGTTAGGTGGCAGTGCTTTTTAAAAGCTCATAAAACGCTGATAACAAAAAATTGACGTTTACAAAATGAAAATAGGCTTTGGGGTTGAACAATGCTTGCATGCTTTATTTTAAATGCCAAGAAGATGTCAATGAAGTAACAAAGAATCACACTAAAGTTGTTTCTGGTGAATTTTGCATGATTTCTTAGTTCTTGTGAAAATTGATTTTAGGGGTTACGTGACGTTTTGATAGCTGACGTCTGAAATGAGTTAATCTTTTCAATTAATCTCAATGCACCTTAGTCTACCTTTGTTCAGCTTTACGCAATGGAAAGACAAGTGTTCATCGTATTTACTTCCAAAAGATTGGCACACAGTATGTGTCAGGTTTCTTTAGTAGTTAAGTACATATTAAAGAAAATTATTCCTGATGCCACTACCCTCTCTCTTCAATCTCTCATATTTCACCAAGGGCAGACTATCTTCTCATGTTTTCTCACATTATAAGTCTATGGCGATTTTCAGGACGCTCAAGGGCAGCTTACTCCACAGTCAAAGGTTGGATCTGGCCGAATTTCGAACCCATCCGAGAATTTATAGGTGGCCTTGTTGCCTGCAATAATGAAGAAGATCCAATAAAAGATGAAGGCGCTAGAGTGGTCACAAAATTATTCATTGATTTTATAGACGTTCAAGGGCAGGTAACTCCGAAGTCAGAGAAGGAATCTTGCCGGCATTTTAACTCATCCAAGCTTTGTTAGTTGGTCTTAGATCGTAGATCGTAGATCCATCAAAATATGAAGACACTAGAGTGGTCACAAAATTTCTCTAATTATAGGTCTATGGGGATTAATTCAGACGCACAAGGGCAGCTAACTCATAAGTCACTAGTCAGACCCTTCAGACACCATTTAATGGTTGTCCTTGTTACATGAAAGAATGAATAAGATCCAATCAAAAAATGTAGACGCTAGAGTGGTCACAACATTATCCATCAATTTTTAAGATTCTCAATGGGAGCTAACTCCATAAAAGATGATGCGAACTTGACGAAATTCAAACTCATACAATTTTTTTATAGTTTTCCTTCATATCTGCAGGAATGAAGAAGATCCATTGAAAATTGATAGCACTAGAGTGGTCACAACATTTCTCCCATCATAAATCTATGGGGATTTTCCAGAAGCTCAAGGGCAGCTAACTCCACAGTCTAAGGTCTGATCCGACCAAATTTCGAACCCATCCGAGATGTTATATGTGTCCTTGTTGCCTGCAAGCATGAAGAAGATCCAATCAAAAATGAAGATGCTAGAGTGGTCACAACATTATTAATTGATTTTTCAGATACTCAAGGCCAGTTAACTCCGAAGTCAGCGAAGGAAACTTGCCGAAATTCAAACTCATCCAAGCCTCATGGTCTAATGGCCAAATCTCAAATTTTGAGTTCTGTTGCACCCCCAGGAAGAACAACTTGGTTACTATTTTCAGATAGGGACATGTCTTCGGGCCTAAGAAACCCATGTTTTACTAAGTTTTCTGTGGTCAGTTTTCTGTAAATGGCCTGTAATCTACGTTACCTTACTAACAAAGAAAATAGTAGTGTACAACATACAAGACTAATATGATATTTTACAAAAGTATTAATTAAGTTATTTGAACTTTAAATGTTTGTTCTAGTCATAAACATCAATTGCAGACATTTGTGAGTTATGCTTTCGCTGAACAGCGTGACGTATGTTACATTTTATACGAAATTGTAGATAATGACTTTATAGACTGCATTAAGAATGAACCATGTTCCCCAACCCCAGAAAGAAACACTTGGTTACTATTTACAGTCAAGGACATTTCTTGTGACCTTAGAAACCCATGATTTAATCAGTTTTCTTTGGTCCGTCATCTGTAAATGGCCTGTAATCAATGTTACCCTACTAACTTTGAAAATAGCAACTCAAAATACAAGACTAGTAGGGTATTTTCGAATAGTATCAATGAAATTATTTTGGCTTTAAATGTTTGAACTGGACATAAACACCAATTGGAGACATCTGTTGTTTGAATTTCTGCTCATCAGGGTTACTTATGTTACATTTTTACGAAAAAGCTTGTAATGACTTAAATTTATAGATTGCATATTAAAATAAACTTTAAATATGTGATAAACATCTATATTCAAATGATGAATTTCCATTCTCACATATTCAAGCTTTTTATAACTTGTAACCGGCAATAAAGGTGGTAAAATAAATGTTTAAATATGCTTATTAGCATGTTACTTCTACTGGCATACATTTTTTTATTAGACTTGATTTACATTTCATTGGAATGTACAAGGTCTTCTTTCATCTCTGTCACAGTGAAATCAAATAATACTTATATACACAGAGTCAACGATGATGGATAGTTTGATAGTTTGTTGCTGTTAAAATATAAATAAGGTAACGAAGGAAACAGCATTGTCCCTTGCATAAATAGATAAAAATACTGAAGTGTGGATATACTCAAATTTTCTCTTAGCTTGACGACAAGGTTATATTTGAGTCTACTCTCTACTCATTTTGTAAATAACTTCAATTAAAGACAAATTAGTATAAATTAACACTAAAATAAGAGAGTTTCGTTATTTTGATTGATACTGTTACTTTGATATGACAGTTCGCAGATTTTTAACAATCGTTCATAACAATAAACTTAAAATCTACTTCATGATTCAAATATTGGACTGAATGTTTTATTACGTTTCCTGATGTCAAACTCATAAAAGGCCTGTAAATTACAATACCATATAAAATCAGGATAGAAAATTTGTAAGCCAACTTAGAAGTTACATGCTAATAGGCGCATTTAAATATCTATTTCACTACATTTACAAGTTATAAACAGCCACAAATGTTTAAAAATGGAAATTTACCATTAGAATAGATATCTACATTATAACATTAAGGTTAAGGTACTTGTTTTATTCTAATATGCAATTAAAAAGTCATTATCTGTAAGTTTGCATAAAAGGTAAAATACATAACGCTGACGAGCAGAAACATATCCCACAGATGTTTGAATTGATGTTTATGTTTTGGTCAATTATTTAAAGCTCAAATTAGATAATTGATACTGTTGGACAATATCCAATTAAGGTAAGAACGTCTTGGTTGGTCGTTTTGTGACAAAGGCTCTTAACAAGGTTATTCAACGGTGTATATATGCTACGCACGCAGCTTGCATTCACCACATTTGAGCAGTTGATAGCTTTAATGTACACCCAGTCTTTTGTTAGTTACTTAGAGGCCATGTCTCATATTAGGAGAAATCACATCACGAAATATTTATCTAATACAAATTTACAAGCATAATTAATTGGTTTAATATTTCTGATTTGCTTGATGTAGAAAAAAATACCGTAGGTGGAAAGCTCTGCATCCTATCATATAATGAACCTGGGTTTTAGCCATATCAGTTTAATGAAACAGTGATTTGCTGCATATAAGGTTGGTCTTTACATTATAGTTATCTATTACATGCATAAACCAGTGCCATATACAAGATTAGCTAGCACTTGTAACTGGTAACATACAGTACTAAAATCTGTAATCTTAATGTGATGTTACACTTAAAAATAAACTGAAAGGATTTCGTTGCACCGTAGACAAGACATGTAGCTCTCAAACAATGTTAGTATTAACAGATGGGTACAAGAATGAGTCAATTTAGACTAAGATGCTGTCTACAAGCTGCTGTACGCAGTATTGTTCACATTTTCAGATGGCTGTGCATACAATAAGCCTAATTCAGTAAATCTTTGAAACCAACACACTGACTTTAAGCTTATCTCATACTTCTCATTTCGTAGACCATGTGTAAACATGTATCATTGATACAAATAATTCAGCACAATCCAACTGTGCAAATAACAAACAAAAACACACAAAAAACTACCTTGGGAATAATGTAAGAAAGCCAATAGCTGCGTGTTAGTTGTGACACTATTTTTTCAACAGACAATCATTCGACACTTTAATCTGTGATCTTCAGAGATTAAAACCATGTTGCTGAAATTCGGTGAGTCGTGTTTATGATTAAAGCTTTAACTCCTGAAAATGGACTTTAAAAAAGATTCAATAACTGACAAAAGAGTTGCAACTTATGTTACCATGAAATATCTTTATAGCTTTGTAATTAGTGTTGCCACATATTATGTTTTTCAGTCTATGAGTATGGCTTTACCTTAACCTTTCTTAATTAACAAACAAATTAATTTCTTTCAAATTTGCTGTATAATATAATAAGATAATAAGCATTACAATAAGATATAATAAAATCGTGTTCAAAAAAGAATAGAAGATTGCATTTGTGACAGGTGATACATTGTTATTATTTGTTTTTCCTTCAAAATGTAATTGTCAACAGTGAAAATTAAATGTATAAAGCATACAAGAAAACCCGTTAATGCTAGATCTACACAGCATCAAATACATTTGGGTATAAACCATGTTACTTCTGTTCTGATAAGTACTTTGGTTGGTATAATATTTGCAATCTTTAGAAAATGAGTTGAAAATTTAGGATTATTACAAAATGCAGTCAAGACCTAAAATATTCGGTGTCTCTTCCTCAGGCTTCTATTGGTTGGTCTGCAGTCTGCGATTGTGACATTTCCTGGTCATTTTCACTTTTTAGCAAACATAGTTTATTTCAAGAATGATAGAAATACTTCTACTGGCGTAAAAGGAGCCAGAACTTGCAGGAAACACATTTAAGCTAAAATAATGGCAGTGTGCTGTTACATATGTTATGGATTTACCTTACATATGCATTTAGTGTAAAGGGTATACAACTTGTAAAACAGTAATCAGCAAATTTGACCAATCTGTTACCCATTCGCTCTTGCTAAAAGAAGGCTTAACCAGACCTTTATAAATTTTAAGATTTGTCCTCCTCTGTGTAAACTCAACAGAAAGCCCCTGCTCTGAAAGACACCATCCTCTCTGCCCTGCCACCAGATAAAGATGGAGGAAATATTGTTTTGCGATTTTACTTTTAATTATTAATTGATGCACCATATCTTCGGTCCAATATTTGACGCATGAAGTAAATATCATATAAAATGCCATAAACTATTGATAAAAATGCAAATTGCCATTTCAAATTTACAGAATCAAACAAAATTACAAAACTCTTAGATGAGTGTTTATTTAGAAGAATTTGTCTATAATTGAAGTTATTTAAAATATGTGGAGAGTAGACTGAAATTTTATCTGGATCTTGCGTGTAGTCAGACTAAGGTAAAATTTGAGTCTACTCTCCACAATTTAGTATCTTTATTCATTTATGCAAAACATCATTTTGTTACCTACGTTACCCTATCTTTATATTGTCAGAAATTAAATACCCATGATAGTTAAACCTGTTTGTTTAGTCGCTATTTAGTTTCTATCTGACAGAGATGAAAGAAGACAGTGCCCTTTCTGGTGCAATGTAAATGGTTGAAAAGAAAATATGTACGCCAGTAGAAGTGACACGCTTATAAGCAATTTGAAATACTCATTTTACTACACTTTTTCGCCAGTTGCAATTTATAACTAGCTACAAATATGTGAAAATGAAAATTTCATTACTAGAATCCAAATCATTATAACACATTTAAGGTTCTGGAAAATGGTTTATTCTAATATGCAACATTTTAAGTTATTATCTGCAATTTCGTAAAAAATGTAACATAAGTAACTCTGGAGAGTAGAAGTACATCTCACAGATATTTGCAATTGATGTTTATGTCTAGCTGAAACATGTAAAGCTCAAATAATTTCATTAATACTATTGGAACATATCCTATTAGTCTTGTCCTTTTTGTTCGTATTTTAAATGTTATTAAGGTAACACTGATTACATGCCATTTACAGACGACTGTCTGAAGAAAACTTAGAAAACAGGGGTTTCTAAGGCTCCAAGACATGTCTCTGACTGAAAATAGTAACCGAGCGTTTCTTCCTGGGGTTGGGAAACATTTTGCATTCTTATATGCAATCTGTAAAGTGACTATCTGCAATTTCGTATAAAATGTAACATACGTCACGCTGATGAGCAAAGATTCATCTCACAGATGTCTGTAATTGATGTTTATGACTAGAACAAATATTTAAAGTTCAAATAATTTCATTGATACTTTTGTAAAATATCCTATTAGTCTTGTAAGTTGTATACTACTATTTTCAATGTTAGTAGGGTAACGTAGATTACAGGCCATTTACAGTAAGCTGACCACAGAAAACTTAGTAAAACATGGGTTCCTAAGGCCCCAAGACATGTCCCTAACTGAAAATAGTAACCAAGTTTTTCTTCCTGGGGGTGCAACAAACTCGCAAAATAGCCCTTATATCTCAGTTTGGCCCCTACACTATCAGTATTGATTCGGATATCCATATCCGGTAAAATATTACGAACAAAACCAAGTATACCGCATGACAGATAGAAACGAAAGTAAGGCATTATGCCATTTTATTATGAAGAGTAGCAAACGTGCCCAGTAAAAAGGGTGCACCTAAAGTCTAACAGGCAAACGTCCCTAAGTCAAAGTGCCCAAGTCAAACGGGTGTATTACCATAGGACACCCCAAGATACCGCAGGCTCGTTATATGGTAATGTTTATCAAGTACATTGTAACCGTATGTAGATTTTGTCTGTTATTTAATATCGCATAGTTATGTAAATTAAATGCAGTAATTATGTCTCCCCCTGGAAGGATGGGAGACATATTGTTTGTCCCCTTGCTTCTGTCTGTCTGTCACAAAATCGTGTCCGCTCTATAACTTGAAAACTGTAAGAGATATTTCGACGAAACTTCATACATTTGTAAAGCACATTCGGACGATGTGTCACGCACAACAACCATAACTCTGCTTTGGATATTTTTGGAGTGATTCCTCTTTGATCATTTGCAATGCTATCTTATGTCCGCTCTATACTTTAATAACTGATAGAGATATTTCAACGAAACTTCATACATTTATAGAGCACATTCAGACGATGTGGTGTGCACAAGAACCATAACTATGCTGTGGATATTTTTTGAGTCATTATCCTTTGATCATTTGCAATGCTTTTTCGTGTCGGCTATATAACTTGATAACCGTTAGGGGTATTTCAACGAAACTGCATACATTTGAGCCAAGATCTGACAAAAGAGCCCTTCTGACAATAAAAGTCAAAAGTGAGATATCTACAGAGAAAGAAAGACCTAGTTGTTGTGAACAATTATAGAAAATTTGAAGAGATTATCTTTACAAATAACAAAGTTATGGGCGTTTAAACTCGTATATATGATGCGTTTTAAACATGACGTCACTTAACGTTGTATATGACGTTCTGACTTCAACACCATTGTAATAACATATGACGCTAAAACAAAGACGCTAGGAGCAATATTACAAAAATGCTTCATATCTCTGTAAATTTGATGTGTATGCAATTGCATAGACTGCACAAATAGCCCACATACGCACATCCCGTGTTTACAAAAGCATTTTAAATGAGGTATCCTGTTTTCAAGGAAGTGTGTATTCCATATGCGCAGCTGTTGCCATGGCAACATACATTATTCGTATCACTTAATTTTACCAGAACTGTTTGCGCCTTTGATTGTATTACATGTTAGAATCAATTTGAGTCTATTGTAAGAACATGGAAAATTTTAAAAATTTAGATGTTTTTGAAATTTTGATTAATACACAAAAACTGCTAAAATGCCCGAAAGACCCTTTTCTCAGATCGGCGCTCATTTGTAAAGCACATTCAGACAACGTGTCATGCACAAGAACATAAATCTGCTTTGGATAGTTTTGGAGTTATTTCCTTTTGATCATTTGCAATGCTATTTCGTGTACGCTCTATAACTTGATAACAGTTACAGGTATTAAAACGAAACTTTATACATTTGTAAAGAACCTTTATGCGACATGCCATGCACAAGAACCATAACTGTTGCATGTTCATTTTTCAAATTATCCACCTTGTACCTTAACTAAATGCAATTGTTTGTCCGCTCTGTAAGTTGAACACTGTTAAACCTATTTGGTCGAAACTTCATACACTTCTACAGCACAATGAGACAATGTGTCATGTACAAGAACTATAACTCTGTTTACAAATGTATGAAGTTTCTTTGAAGTACCTTTAATGGCTATCAAGATATAGAGCGGGTACGAAATAGCATTGCGAATGATCAAAGGGAAATTTCTCCAAAAATATCCAAAGCAGAGTTATGGTAAACCACATTCAGACGACATGTCATGCACAAGAACCATAACTCTTGCATGTTTATTTTCCCCTTGCATCTGTTCATAGGTCTGTCCATCACAAAAGTGTGTCCGCTCTATAACTTGATAACCATCAGAGATATTTCAACAAAACTTCATACATTTGTAAGGCACATCCTAACAACGTGTCATGCATAAAAATATAACTCTTGCATGTATATTTTTCAAATTATACCCCTTGTACCATAACTAAATGCAATTTTATGACTTGTTTATTCTTAAAAGGGGGAAGCATCTGTTTTTCGTTGAAAAACAATTCTAGTTACCTTTTGATTCTTGTTGCATTATTTCCTTCACTCAAACAAATAGTCTGTATATATCAATATGTCCCATCTCATAAAAAATAGTATTTTGCTTATGCTATAAACTAAACATTTATAGTAACTGTACAAATAATCACTTTTTTTAATGTCATTTACTTCTTAAAACCTAAATTTCAAATATCTGACCATTTTTCATGTCCCAACTCATATAATACTTGTCTATAGGTTATGTTGTAAGAAAACCTGTCTTGTTGGTTTTGACTAGGTCAACAAAACATGACTACAAAGCCAGAAGATGATTAAAGTCATGAAATTTTACATATTTATTATATAAAAGACTTATAATCTGTATGTTGCAATCACAAAAGCGCACATCATTTCCGCAATCTGTATGTTGCAATCACAAAAACGCATCTTATTTCTTCCATCCTTTATCATTGTACAGGTCAACATCAGGTAATTTTAAGGCATAATCCATATTGTATGTCCGTTGTACACTGCATTGTCTTGTCTGTATCAATACAGGAGGGAGTCCAATCTGGTTTTATTGCGTCAAATTTCCTTTGCTTACACTGGATGATATCACTTTGGCACTTATTTATAATCCAACATATAGAACATACTATGTATTTGATTCACATTCCAGGGATGTTACAGGGAATCTAACACCAGAAGGAGCAGCTGTACTGCTTACCTCTGATTTGATTGACGACTGAAGTCAATATATGTTCAGGTGGTAACCAAATGAATTGTTTAATTAAAACTTCAATTTACATGTATCATGAGCTAATTCATGAGTAAACCTCATTTGTACAACAAGCAAACAAATCGTTACAGATTTAACTGCAATACAAATCATTGTCATTGTTATCACTATACGAGGCTTGTTCAGAAACTATTGAGACACATGCATTTTAACATGCAATCTTTGGGGTAGGCAGTTGAAATTCGCTCTGAAGTATTATTGTCCTCTTGCAAAGTTATTTTGCTATACAATGTTGGACTAATTGCGTCGACTTTCATTCTTCTGTTGCCTTAGTAACCACAGGGAGCAATTACCGGAGCACGCCAAAAAACGCTGTGCGTACTTAGAATACTCAATTTTAAAACCACCATGACGTATATGATCTAAGTAAAATATTTTGCAAACATCGTTCAACCAAAACTGCCATTCCATGTGCATCATTTGATAACAGATTTGTAATGTTTACAGATAAATAAATGGTATATCTGTCACATACTCAAGGATACCTTTGAATTACAAATGTCAAAACTTACGACGCCAGTAGAAAACTTGGAGCACAAAAAACGAAATAACTGAGTGCAACACCAAAGTGCAATTTTGAAATGAAATTAAAACCAAATGTTTAGTTATATTTTATTTTCAGCTGGTAAAAGTGTTCGATTGAAACACCTTTTAACAGACTATTTTGAAATGAAATTAAAACCAAATGTTTAGTTATATTTTATTTTCAGCTGGTAAAAGCCTTTTCGCTTTTAACTATCAAAAATAAATTTGACGTGCCCACATCAGTGGGTTTCCTCAACGTTTTGTTCAGATTTTTTCACATATACCAAGTCATGCCGTATATCTCCAAAGTCCATACAGATAATTAGTTGATTCTGCAAATGCAGACTTACATATCAATAGTGTATGCATCAAGAATCCCTAAATTGTCAAATTATCATTGTAGCTTAATTACCTGAACGATATTATTATAGACACTGCAAAATGAATGCAAACGTTATATGGCGTGCTCCGGTGTGGTGGGGGTATCCGTCATCTTAAAGCTATTGCACCATAGCAATTAAAGATAACTGAAAGATAATCCAGCCCACACCCCCTTGGATGCTGCAATTAATGTATATGTACTTTGTTTAAAATACTGTTTAGTCGGTTTGACAAAATAGTTATTGTCTCAATAGTTTCTGAACAAGCCTCGTATATATAAAACAAACACTGCAGTTAATCAGTCTGAACAACAGAAACAAGTTTCCTCGAAAGCCAGCTCATATGTGATTTTTCAAAATTAAAACATTCTTGAATAAATAGACGTCTAACTAAAAATATTTTACCTGTCACTGTTAAATGTCCTCTCAAACACAAAGAAAGCAAACACAATGGCTGAACAACAATATGCTCTAAAAGTATAATCACAAGCAAATTATTGTTCAGCGTGAAATCAGTTGTTAGATCTTATCATCAGGGCAATGCCCGCATTTTTGGCAATAATGCTGGGTATCAATGTACAGCAATTGCTCTTGCAGCAGCATTGATTTTCTCATCATTGTTTGCAGTTTCCGAGTGGAGAACCAACGATGTTGATTAGATTTTATTGTATTGTGATTTACTCTTCTCAAATGTTATACATGATAGGTATCAAGGAAATCAGTTTTTTATGGCATCAGGTCTCCCTCGGTTTGCAAACTACATAGGGCTGTCATTACGCATGCAGTATCAAGAGGGAATAAGGAACCCTGGATGTTGATCAGATTTTATTGTATTGCGATTCGCTCTTCTCGAATGTTATACATGATAGGTATCAAGGAAATCAGTTCTTTTGATGGCATCGATTTGCAAGCTACATGGGGCTGTAATAACGCATGCAGTATCGTTTTGATAATCGAACATGTGGAACATACTTTGTATTTTTCACATTCCAGGGATGTACCAGTGAATCCAACACCAGAAGGAGCAGCTGCACTGCTTACCTTTGTATCGATTGAAGACTTAAGTCAATATGTGTTGAGGCTGTACCCAGATTTATTGTTTAATTAAAACTTCAATTTACACATATCATGAGCTGATTCGTGAGTAAGCTAACAAATCATTACAGATTTAGCTACATTATACAAATAATTGTCATTGTTTTCACTATAACTACTAAACAAAAATTCCAGTTAATCAGTCTGAAATACAAAAAAAACAAGCTTCCTTGAAAGTCATCTTATCTGTTAAATTCTCAAAATGAAAACATTCTTAAATAAATACACGTCTTACTAAAATATTTTTTTACATTTTTTACCTGTCACTTGTGAAATGTCCACTCAAAATATTTGTTAGTTACTTTTAATATAAATTTTATAATATGAATTATGTCTAACTTATCTTTTGCACCCACTACACCCCATTTCATAAACAACACAAAAATTAGCCGTACCTCAACTGGTCATGGCAGCGCAGTGGCTCAGTAGTACAGTGCTTGACTCAACACCAAGGGGCCGCATGTAAGAGCCTCACAGGCATCAGTGCACTGTGTCATTGAGCAAGAACATAAATCCTAGCATAGTACTGGTTCCACCCAGGAAGACCCATCCCTATATAACTGAAAGAGTGTTGATGGGACGTATAGAAACCTCAACTGGTCAAGCCTTTCCTTTTAAAAGGAAACTTAATTATGGTTGGTCTTCTTACCTGCAAGAATAAAGAAGATCCATCCATAAAATGAAGGCACTAGAGTGGTCACAAAATTTTCCCCATTATAAGTCTATGGGGATTTTTCATGACGCTCAAGGGCAACAAACTCCACCGTCATAAGTACGATCTGGCCGAATTTCGAACCCTTCTGAGATTTTATGGGTGTCCTTGTTGACTGCAAGAATGAAGAATATCCAATAAAAAATGAAGGCGCTAGAGTGGTCACAACATTATCCACTGATTTTTCAGACGTTCAAGGGCAGCTTACTCCGAAGTCAGAGATGGAATCATTCCCAAAATCAAACTTGTACAAGCTTTTATAATTGGTCTTGTTACCTGCAAGATAGAAGATCCATCCAAAAAGAAGGCACAAGAGTGGTCACAACATTCTCCAATTATAAGTTTATTGGGATTTTTCCAGATTCTCAAGGGCAGCTTACTCATAAGTCCCTGGTCAGATCCTGCCAAAAAATTGAACCCTTTCGAGGTTTTATATTTGTCCTCGTTACCTGAAAGAATAAGGAAAAAAACAATAAAAAATGAAGGAGCTAGAGTGGTCACAAGATTTTCCCCATTATAATCCTATGGGAACTATCTGTAGCCATGGAAACAAGAGTTCTGATTCGGTCTGGCCCAAAACCTGATGCAGTCAATCCCCTACCCCAATGATGCACCAAATGGAATTTGATTACAATCAGCTGTTTGGTCTCAGAGATATTCATGTTTGAAAGTGTGGACGCTCACACTAACGGACGCATGGGGACGCGGCTCAACGGGGGGCCTTCAGCTCAGGTGAGCTAAGAATGAAGGTGCTAGAGTGCCCACAACTTTATACCTGAATTTTCAGACGCTTAAGGGCAGCTACCTCCATAGTTGGCGATGGGATATGGCCAAAATTCAAACTCATTCTAGCTATTATGGTTATCCTTGTTACCTGCAAGACTGAAGAAGATTCATCCAAAAATGAAGGCACGAGAGTGGTCACAACATTATTCGTTGATTTTTCAGACGCTCAAGGGCAGCTAACTCCGTAGTCGGTGATGGAATCTTGCCGAAATTCAAACTTGTCCAAGTTTTAATGATTGTCCTTGTTACCTGATAAAATGAAGACGATCCATCTAAAAATGAAGGCACAAGAGTGGTCACAACATATCTCCAGTTATAAGTCTATTGGGATTTTTCCAGCTAAATCCAGAGTTCGAGGTCTGATCTTGCCGAATTTCAAACCCATCCGAGATTTAATGGTTGTCCTCGTTTCCTGCAAGAAAAAAAAGAAGAACCAATCAAAAATGAAGGAGCTAGAGTGGTCACAAGATGGTCCCCATTTTAACCCTATGGGCGCTATCTGTTTCCATGCAAACCAGAGTTCACATCTTATCTGGCCCAAAACCTAATGCAGCCATTCACCTACCCCAATGATGCTCCAGATGAAATTTGATAAGGATCGGCCTGCTGCTTTCAGAGATATGTATGTTTAAAAGTGTGAACCCACGGAAGGACGGACGTCAGCTCGAGTTCCATCCTATAAGCTCATCCGGAGCCTTCGGCTCTGGTGAGGTAATAAAGCTTCAACTACTGCCAGAATTAGGAGGTCTGTAAAATACCCCCATATAGTACATACTTAGTCGTATTAATAAGATCGATCCAGATACATTCTGTTCTAATATGTTCAAGATCGTGCCTACGCCTGTAGTGTAGTCCCTCTTTGACATAAACCATAAAATCACCATGGCTATCACCTTTTAGAATATCAGTGGTGAGCCATGTCTCAGGAAAGGCTTGTATATCGAAGTCCAAAAGTTCACTGTAAATTATATCAAGTTTTGTACATTCTAGTGTTAATGATTGAGGGTGGGAAAGGTTTAGATAGTAAGTCATCGAACAAGATGGATTTGACTAGAAGCTGTCAATGATGAAGATTGATGTTGTAGACACGGATCCCAGATGTTGACGTATGTCCCCACAGCAACGCAGGAGATTGTATGTCCATGTCACAATGATGATTGCAATCAGGAGCATTATTAGTGTAGTTGTACAGGCGACGTCTGACATGTAATGTTTATCTGTTTTGACCACTTAACTGCAATAATGAAGATAATCTTGCTCAGTTTTTACGCTTCTGTTGAGTGGAGCGGGACCGTTTGTGTAGTTTTGGCGTTGCATTATGTGTTTTAAGTGTTCAAAATTGTTTTTAGGCCAACTGTTTAGATTGAAATGTATATTTGTTTTGACCACCTAACTGCAATAATGAAGATAAATTTGCTCAGTTTTTACCCTTTTGTTGAGTGGAGCGGAACCGTTTGTGTAGTTTTGGTGTTGCATTATGTGTTTTAAGTGTTCAAAATTGTTATTAGGCCAATTATTTTAGAGATGTCGTTTTAAGATTTCATTTCATTTTTAGCTCTGGCAGCCATTTTATTTGACAGAGTGGTTTCGGAGATGATATTTATAGTGAATACTAGGAGAGTGTCTTTTGATATCAAGTTTGCCAGGCAATGCTTCGAGAACGCTTGTTGACATCGCGAGGCTATTTTATTTTTGAATATATATTTGTTTGATATGTGTTTTGTTAAGTGTTTGTTTATGCCAAGACGTGGTAAGAATAGCTGGATTATGATATTATTTACCACGAGGAAAGCATTGGTATGCGAGAGCTCGTGATATTGATGAAATGCATGAACATTAGAGCCAAAGATAGCCATATTGAAGGATCGACCCACCCACCCGTTATCGAAGCAATGGACCTAGTGGGGATGTTAGTACATATATTTCTGTATCTGGTGCAGGCGATCTGAGGGGCGGAGCTGTTGGTGGAGTTATAACTGAAGTTACGTACTTCTTTTTTATGTTTCAAGGGAAATAACCTAAATAGTAATAAGAGTAATAAAGACTAACGCAGTTACAGTCAGTATTACACACATATACACAGTACTACACACTGTACAGAAAAACTTCCACGGGATGGATGTAAACAAACCATTTTATCAGCTCCATGAGTTCCACCAGTTCAAAGTGGGGTGAGATTAGTTCTGCTTGTTTATTCAAAAGGGAGTATATTAGTGGAGAGTCTATCAAATTACATTTACAGCAGCAGTTGAATTTATTGAAAAGAAAAGGTCTAATGTTTAAGTGCGAGTTAAAGAGTCAGATTAGCCTGCTTAGCCAGTCAGTAGTATACATTGGGCTGTTTTAAGACAATAAAATTATTATCATAAATATGATTTGGTGAGTGAGCAGGCTGCAAATCCATCAGACTTATGTATTGATTCCTGATCATTGCCCTTACTAGTTCAAGAAGCATTTTTCATCAAATCATTTTTTTAATGAAACTAAGCCTACTTGAACTCAGGTCCTCTGAAAACATTGAACCCGAACTCACATTGCAAAGAGTAGACACTGATCAAACCAAAGGCGTCAAAGTGAACAGCTAGTTAGTCCACTGTTAAACTGTAGTAATTATAATAAGCTCAAAGTTGCAAGTCCTATCTTGTGGGAAAGTGTTCATATTATCGACTTAAAATGATCACCTTTATGCTTAAAATGGCCATTGCAGTCTTACAAACAAACCCACTGACCAGCCTCATATTGAGGCTGCTGAGGTAATTGGTGGAAGTTAATAATAACAGCAGGGTAGGGCAGATATTCGCCTTCCAATGTGGTCACTAATTAAGAGCACTTGGCCTGGACTTAAGCTAAGAAGTTGAGACAATGTATACAATGTGTTCAATTAACATTTATTATTATCAGTTATTATTTGCTTTTTATATACGATATATATATATATATATATATATATCGTACATTGTAGCAACAGCATAGGCAAAGCAAAATGGACTTGCATGCTCAGTGGCATTTAAAATGGAATTGAAAAACATCTTAATTTACATGTTTTATCATGTGTTCTTAGAAATTATTTAAAATACAAAATGATTTAATAGCTAGGCAAACAACAACTATAAATCTGTAAAACAAATGAGCAGTCTGATCATCATATAATTGGTATTGCTTTTATGATTGAGTGACTCAATCACATTTACATTGCATCTATTACTGTTGCTCTGTCAAGACTAGTAATAACATTTCGCATAGCACTTACTATAATTAGACAGTGATATCGTATTATATGTTTTGGTCAGTTATTGAAAGATTTACCAGTTTGGGATTTAGCTTACCTAAACTTTTTCTGGATTAATACATGTACTGTTGAATTACAATAGCAATAATCATGCATTCATGAAAAAGAAATGCCGCGGTCGACTTTCCGAACCAAAAACCGAATGGGCTCTGTTGACAGCCTTTCAATAACAACTAACATTTACTGTGTAGGGCCAAGATAGCCACAATTTTAAAACAGGCCAATAATACGCAGGCTGTTTTGCGTCTTTCTTGTTCGCATGGGCATTCCTCATGATATTCAAACTCAAGATTTGAAGAAAGGAAATATTTTATAAATTGAAAGATTGAACCCGTAAAGCGCCAAACGCAAAAATAGCTGAATTTGCAAACAATGTAGATGCAGATGAGTCAGCTGACAATGAGTTTTCATCTGAATCTAGAGAGTTTGTCCTCAATCTTTGATTTTTCGTCAAAATGCAGTTTATAGCTTTTTTTTTAATTTAGTTTAAACATATTTTATTTCAGAAAGATAATTGTACAATTATACATCAACTGTAAATACAAAGTATAGGATTAGAACGAAAGTAATACTACTTATATAGTTCTTCTCCTAGATGCTACATATTGTGAAACGTAGGCAGATTTAACAAGGTAATTCAACTCTCTGGAAGCAAGCAGGTTCAGCTCTGCCAATTATAGTATAGGTTTGTTGGTAAATTCATGAGAAGCCAGTTAACTCCTATTATAGCCATTAAGTGAAAGTATAGAGATAATTGATCGCAGACTATTCATGAGGTGTTGTACATACTAAGCAATATTTCAATATAGTTGCAAGTAATTGGCAGAGCTGTATAATTGGTGAAATGTACATTATCAAGAGAAAAAAAGAAGAAAAATGTGCAAAATCATGAGAAAAAGCAAAGAAAACATATGTAAATAGGAGGATGGGAGAGGGAGACCCTATATGGCCTTGAGGCAGACTCTAAGGTGGAACAGCATCTTTCATATTAATGAAACTGCTAACATATTGTTCAAATTAGTTAGAACTAAAACGTTTTGTCTTTAATATGTATTTGTGTACTGATTCAAATACCCTTGTGTTTAAGTCATTTGAAAGGTTCGGATTACCATAGAGTAGAAGTTTAAGAGAAACATCATGTAAAGTTGACACTTCGTGTAAAAGATCATTTCTTACAATATTGTAGAAGGGGCATTTAAAAAAGAAGTGATGTGTATTCTCAATACTGCCACAGCGACAGAGTGGAGTATCTGAAATATTCTTCTTAAACAGATCATGATTAAGTGCACTGCATTGGGTTCTTAAACGTGTGTGAAGGACTTGTACATGTCTATTACCGCTGTAAAAGTATTTTGGGACATGGGTTCGATCTCTATTAAGATTATACTTGAATGAAGCAACTGAGTCAGACTGAGCAATCTCAGGAGGAAGGTTATTCCAATCCCTAACAGTTGATGGTAGAAATGAGCTTAGGTAGGAATTTGTTCTACCGCTGATTGTCATGATATTATTAGAGTTCCTTAAGTTATACCTTGTGGCAGTGCTGACTGTTCCTGGTACTAGGTCGGAGAGATAAGATGGTGTTATATTCTTATTCATTTTGTAGAACAGGGTAAGTTTGTGGTTGTCTCTGCGCTTTTGTAAGGGCTGCCACTTGACTTCGTCTTGTAGATTTTCAAGGGAAATAAGTTTTGTAGCACCTGTAGCTATTCGTGCTGCTTCGTTTTGTATTTTGTCAAGTTCTTGTTTTTCATATCGAGTACAGTTGTCCCAGATGACATCGGAGTATTCCAGAAGAGGTCTAATGAAAGTAGTGTATATAATCTCTAGAGATTTCCTGTCAAGTTTGAATTTAAGTCTTCGCATTATATTGATTCGTACCCATGCTTTGTCAGTTATGTATTTTATGTGTTTATGCCATGTACAGTCAGCTGATAAGATAACACCAAGGTGTTTGTGAGATTCTACCTCCACAATCTGTTGGTTCTCCATAAAAAGAGGAGGATGTAAAGGTTTGTTTAGTTTACGAGAGAATATTAATGATTCTGTTTTCGTAGGGTTGAACAGTACCAACCAGGTTGCTGCCCAGTGTGATAGTTTAAGTAAATCAGTATTAAGACAGGCTGCAGATTTATCTGAGCCAGTTGGTTTTTTTGGCGCTTTGTGCTTTTTTGCGCTTTGCGAGTAAATATATTTGTTCCCCCCCCCCCAAAAAAAAAATGGAAATACAACATATACCCGTGTCATGAGAAAATCTACTTTTTGCATATGCATGCATCTTACCATTTGCTGTAGCTGTGCAGATCGGTTTGTATCGGAAGAGGCCAGAAGCACCGAAAATAGGTTTCTTACCACCAGGCTCATATGAAGAGAGAAATACATAGCAATGCTTTGAAAGTACTCTTTTTTGCTCTTTTATGCTTTCAAATTTAATTGCAGAGTAAAATTAATGGACAACCGTTAGCCCAGGCGGTAGAGTTACTGACTCTTGATCGCAAGGTTGTGGGTTTGAATCTCACCAGGGGCCCAGTATTGTGTCCTTGAGCAAGACATTTCCTCCTCATTGCTTGAAGTACTAGGTATACCCAGGAAACCGCCCGACATGACTGAAATTGTTTTACTTGGGCGCTAAGCATCAACCCAAACAAAATAGTATTATAATATTTCATATTATTATTCCACTGGACGGCGATTCCGCTACGCTCATGGCGATCAGGGTTTCTCTCTAAAATTATTCTAAATCGCAGCGGAAGCGTAGACAACCACACAATTTGGAGACTTGGCGCTTCAAGTACGCTTTCACTACGTTTCTACTACGATTCCGTAACGCTGCTGCTACGATCCCTCTACAACAATGTAGATCTGGCTACGCTTAGTCTATGCTGATGGCGATGTAGCAGTGAGCTTGCTACGACCTAGGCGATAGAGCTACGCTTTCGTTGTGCTTTTGTATCCTTTCTATACTGAAGGACTTTAAAAACGCACCACCTGCTTAAATGCTAATTTATGTCGATATTTTCATTATGTGAAAAATAAAATGGACAAGTTCCCTCATTTAGCTTGCATTCAATAAGAAAATCGAAACGCTGGGGCTTATGTTTGCCGTGATGTCGCGATAATTCTGAGACAACTCAAATTAAAAAAGTCACAGAGTCCCCATACCTTCCATTATGAACGAAAAAAGTTTTCGAACTGATGTTTGTTCTTGAAAGCAAAAGGAAAGGCAAAATCAAATCACGAAGTTTTAGGCCCCTGGCAAAATTCATTACGTCTACATGACGTCATTGATTTTTAACGTAATTGGCCGTTTATATCCCAAGTATCAGGAATAATCAAAATCTTTTTATTACAAACAGATACTCCCCAATCAGTTGCATAAAAGACAAAAGTATCGCGACATACGCGGACGTCACCAGTCTGTTATTGATGTTTGAAAATTAAGACTGACGTCAGCAAAGAAACGCTGCGAGTGGGAGTGTAATTGAACGATTATTTCTGAAAACTTTTGTGTTTTTCCATTTGTTAAGACATCTGGCTACCGTCTAAAAGTGTTTATTTTCAAATTGAATCAAATTCACATTTGTCAGACGACAATTGTTGAAAAACACTTACGTCGATATTACGTCAGAATGAACAGCATGAGCAAATCGAAATAATGGCAAATCATGGTCCATTTTGCAAGAGGATAAAAAATGATAAAGAAAGCATCCTCAAATTAATCATATGGAAGGGACAGAGAATGTAAAATGGTGCGTTTTTAAAGTCCCTCAGTATATATAGATCTGAAGTCCAACCGAAGTATGTTACGATAGACGCGCTCAAGTCGCTATGCTTCAGCTATGAATCACAGACTTATTATGTTGGGTGATGAGATCTAGGCATGACAGAGGCAGAGGGCCAAAAGGTCCTGGGTCCATCCATGATTATCCGCAGACAGACGGCTACACTTTGGGAACTATGACCAACTAATTAGAGCAATGAGGATGGAAGATAGCTCTTCATTTTTTCAATTACACGAGAATGGAACCGCCCAGAGTAGTCCTAGAATGCAAAAGAGCGACACCAACTTTAGGAGGACAATTGAACCAGGCCTGGAGTTGGCCAGGACGCCAAGAGCGTGGCAGAGGCGCCAATGTTGAATTTACCTAAATAGAACAGTCGCCGCGGAAGCGCGTTGGTCAAAGCGAGGTCGTAGCGAGAGCGTACACAGCTTAACCAAACCGCAAAGAGCGTACAGGTAGCATAAGCGTAGCTGCATCGCGGATGAATAACTCGGCGATTTCGCTACGATGTAACGGCGATTGTGCTACGGTGCTCACGATGCCGCCGCGATACGGCTACACTCATGATGATCTTACTACGATGTGCCTACGCTTCCGTTGCGCTTCGGGTCCACGGCGATGTCGCTACGTAAATTTTGAGCAAGTCAAAACAGTCGTCGTAAGGTGGTGATCATGAAGATTCCAATAAGCTTCTACTACGACCTTGGCGCTTCTCCTACGATATTGCTGTTTCTGCTGCGATCCGCGTCATTTTGACCAAAATTTCGAATTGTAGGGAATCGCTGTTCAGTGGAATGGGGGTTTTAAATGAATAATATGAATATTTGCACTGCACAGGCTCAGTGGTGGTTTATCAGGTCAAGCTCAAACCAGCATGCCCAGCTACAGGGACTAGTTACAAAAGTGAAATTTCAGGCCTCGATTCTTTAGCTATCGAATTTAGCAAAGAAAGAATAACGAATGCCCTGATCAGACTGGGCCGTTGCGAGGCTGTTTTGCTCATTTGTTTTTCGCATCCAACACCATCGTGTTTTCTAGCATGTGGGCTCATATTTTAACATGCTACCCAGATCTTAGTGTTTGCGGTATTATCGAGTATGGTTAAATTGTTGTAGCAGTTTTTCAGGAGGATACGTTTTATACCCCTATCCCATTTTTTCCGCTTTTAAAACAAAATTGCAACATTTGAATAAGAAATGGTATCCAGGTGGTGTCCAGCTGATGCATACAGTCGTTCGTTACTATCCACAGCTTACTTTGAGGCCTAAACAAGCATCAAAATAAATTGTTTGCCTCCAGAAACACACCTTTATGTTATTTATGACATTTACGTTATATTTCCAACTACACCTTATGAAATCATTAAAATGTGTTCATTAGTTTCATTTGATAAGCTTTATAATGAGTATTTGGGTTTTAGATACAACATTCCTAAAATGTAATTTTCTTCGTTTGAGTTTATGAATTAGAAGAAAATTAATTTCTCCTGAGTAATCGAAATGAGCGCCAGGCGGCGCTAGCAGTGAATGCACGTGAGATTTGCTGATTGTAGGCATTCAGCTTTGGACAGTTCGACAGTCAAGTACGCATTGATTTTTTAAACCGGGTTTAGCCACTAGAATCCACATGTATCTGGGCGTGGTACGTGTGACCATCTTTAGTAGATTTAGCTGACATTGTCAAGCAGTGTATCTGAACCATAACCAACGACAAACTAGACTTTTGCAAAGAGCCTGAGGTTTCACTGATTTAGGATTGCTGATTTTTCCACTGGTGGCTAGAATACATTGTAGAAGACAGTACGGGCCTTCAAAACAGAAACTTCTAGTATCGAGGGCTGACGGTGCTCGCCCATATCATGCTGCAGCTGCAAATCGCTTAGCAATCCATGTTCAGGATGTCACCTGCTCTAGGCCCAAGTTTTTCCTGGGGCGAGTATTCACACTACATGATGGTTTTGCTCTATCACACGACCAACATCTGAGGCGACTTGGGAAGTGAGGCGGTTGACGGTGTTCATTGGGACAGTGTTCAGTGGGGCAGCTGTACTGGTGAACAGATAGATGGCAATTTTTCGAAAGATAAGTATGATTATTCACGCTTTACTAATGAGTGCTATGGGGGCAAGCAGGGCATAAAAACTGTCAAACGGCTTTATCTTACATTATAGAACATAGCCATTATTCTAAGATCTGAAAGTTTAGACCCAGATCGGGCTGTATAGCAATCTGATCTGGGTTTATACTGTATGTGACTGGTTATAAGAAATGAGAACACGTGGCGAGGCAGGTACAGCGAAAGTGCAATTTAGGTTTTGATTTGTGGTGATTGGCATAATCTGAAATACGTATGGGGCTACTTATATGAGCCGAATATGTTACAGCTTGATTGCGCTTTCTGATCTTGGTCTTTGCTGATTGGCATAATTTGAAGTTCGTCATGTGAGCGGAATTCGTTACAGCGCGAATGAGCACTCTGATCTGGGTTTGTGCTGATTGGCATCATCTAAGCTATGTATCGACATCTAATATGAGCAGAATCTGCTACAGCACGAATGCGCATTCCGATCAAGGTCTGTGTTGATTGGCATGCTGATTTGCATAACCAAAATAAACATTTGCATCTAATATGAACTGAATATGTTACAGCGCGAATGCGCATTCTGATCCTGATCCATACTGATTGGCATAACATGGTAATATATTTATGCACTGTTTTATCATCTAGTACTATGCAGTACTGTTAAATTCAGTTTTCTATAGATCGAACTAGCAATTGTACAGTCTGATCCGGGTCTTTGATAGCGCCTATCAAAGTGTATCAACTTTATAATACACGCACATAATAATACCTGTTAAATTCTGTTTGCATAAAGTGACGGCATTGAATGATCAGACTGAGCGGTATCTTAGCTGAACGACACACAGGGATATTGAGCTTGCTTACCTTTTCTTATCTTTTTATATCCAACCCAGTTTTGCTTGTAATTAAAGATAAATCCAAACTTCATGTACAATACACACAATAACCGAATGCACCATACAAATATTTAATTGAGTACACATAATGATTTATCAAGAACACACGGAATGCACGAGCTCTATACGCATGGCGAGAACTTGGTCAATAGTGTATGATTTTAAGTGCATATATGAATGGAGTGTAGTATCCAGGACCTTGAACATTCCTACTGTAATTTCTAACGCTAAAGTTACTTTTTTAAATAACAATTCGGCTAGATAGTGGATGGCCCCTTAAACGTGAATTATATGTCTAGCGTTCGAGAATTTGATCTATGAAACGATCGTTCGATCTATCGACCTTTGTCGATTTGTTGGCTTGTTGCAACTTCATGATGATGATGATGATGATGATGATTGTAGCATATTTGAGTAAGGTCAAGGATTTTATCCAAATAGTAGACATATGGTGTAAAAGTAGTGGTCTTAAGGTAGCGCGTGCGTGTGCACAGGTGTGCGTGTGTCTGTTATTCATTTGTTTCGCATAACTCATCGTTTTTGCATGCATGTTATATAAAAGCTCAAGGGAATCCACCTTTCTATTCCTACATGTGCGTTTTAGGGGAGCTAGTTGAAATTTAATACTATAAACTAAATGGTTGAATTATAACATGTTAGCTTCATAGAGAATTAAATTGAGTTGATCTAACCATATGGTAGAGCACAGATTTTCAATTCATCCATAAGGTATTAAAGTCATTTACAATTTTGTTGATTTCATCTGGAAATTATGAAAAGCAGTATTGCTGTAGTAGATATAGATGTGCGTATAGCTGTAGGGTATCATAGTATTTTAATTTATACTGGTTTTATTTTGAAAATATGAAAAGTAGTATTACTCTAGTATATCGTTATGTACTGTTAAACAAACCAGGGTGGGTGTTTAAGAGTTCAAGTGATTTGATTCACCGTAAGATATCAAAGTTCTATGATTTATGCTGGTTTCAGCTGGAAATTACAAAAAAAAATAGTAGTTTTGCTCTGTAGATATAAATGTGGGGTATCGAAAACACAGGGCTGGATGACAACAGTTTGCCTGCAAAAGAGTTTAACTGATTAAATTTAACCATATAGTCGCATAATCCTTTGATTTATGCTAGTTCAAACATGAAATTATGAAAAGCAGAATTGGCCTAGTACATGTAAATACGCAGTATCGCTAACACAAGACTGGATGATAACACGTGTTTGTCTGCTTAAGAGTTATATTGATTTAACTAGTATAAGGTATCAGTCCTTTACTTTTCCTAGTTCTAGCTGGAAATATTGTTCTATTAGATATAGTTGTACAAACTCGCAAACACAGGGCTAGATGCTCACAGGTTTGTCTGCGATTTGTTTCAAACGAAGTGCATCATAGTACTTTGATTTATATTGGTTTCAGCTGTAAAATTTAAACAGCAGTATTGCATTAGTAGATGTACATGCAGATGTTCAGTATCGCAAACATAGGACTAGATGATAACATGCTGGTCTGCTTTACCGTGCAATTCATTTTATTCAGTCGTATAAAGGTATCATTGTACTTTGATTCTCGAATTTATGAACAGCAGTAGGCCTATATAGTTGTGCGGTAAAGCTAGATAGGTCAGGATGATATCACGTATGCCTGCTTAAAAGTTAAGTTGATTTGATTCAAATGTAAGGTATCATAATATTTTGATTTATGCTGGTTTCAGTGTGAAATTATGAAAAGCAGTATTGCTCTAGTTGATATAAATGTACGGTTTTGCAAATACAGGATGGTAACATGTTTTGTTTATTAAAGAGCAGTTCAAGTGATTTGATATAACCATAAGGTAATATATTTCTATGATTTATGTTGGTTTTGGCTGGAAATTTTGAAAAGCAGAATTGCTTTGCAGATATTGATGTGCGGTATCGCAAACACAGGGCTGGATGATAAAATGTTGAAAAGCGGTATTGCTTTAGTAGATGTAAATGTGCAGCATTGCAAACACAAGGTTGGATTATAACATAATTGCTTGTTTAAGAGATAAGTTGATTTGATTCAACTGAAAAGTTTTACAGTCCCTTGATATTTGCTGGTTTCAGCCAGGTATTATGAAGCTAGTAGATATAGATGTGCGGTATTGCAATCACAATGCTGGATGATAACATGTGACCTACAAAAGATTTTAACTGATTAAATTTAGCCATAATGTCGCATAATCCTTTGATTTACGCTGGTCTTAACATGAAATTATGAAAATTTACATTGCTTTAGTAGATGTAAATGTGCAGTATTGCAGTATTGCAAACTCATGGTTGGCTGATAACCTGTTTGAATGTTTAAGATATCACTTGATTTAGTTCAACCATAATGATTCAACTGTAAGGGTTTATAGTCCCTTGATTTATGGTGGTTGCTGCCTGGTATTATGAACAGCAGTATTGCTATAGTAGATATAGATGTGTGGTATTGCAAACACAGGAATTGATTATAATATGTTTGCCTGCCTAGGAGTTAAATTCATTTGATTCATTCATATAGTTGTATAGTCCTTAGATTACTTAGATTAAAAAAAAAAAAAAAAAAAAAAAAAAAAAAGAATAAGAAACAGAAAAAAAGGAAAAAAAAAATGAAAAAAAAAAAAAAAAGAGAAAAGAAAAAAGAATGATGCTGGTATCAGCTGGAAATTAAAGAAAGCAGTATTGCTCTAGTCGATCAGCGGTATCGCAGATCGGAAGTATTTGTATTCATTTTGATGTACATGTATTTATGAATGTCATATGTAACCTAGCATCTGATGCTAAATGCTAAAAAGAAGAAATATTCTGGTATCAGCTGGAAATTATGAAAAGCAGTATTGCTCTAGTACATCAGTAGTATCACAGATTGGAGGTATTATATTGATGCACATATATGTTAGAAAGTCATCTGTAACCTAGCTTTTGATGCTAAATTAAATTGATTGCAAAAAGTATAATGAATAGATGATTACTATATTGAATCTGAAATAGGATTTGAATCATTGGCTTTCCAAACACGTGCATATATGCTGACATATAAGTATAGAAACACACATATATATGTATGCATACGTGGACGTTTACTGATGTTTTTTTTCAAATTCATATTAGATTTTGCAAGTAGTATCACGGGAAGATAAGTGGGATAGGATTATCACATAGACACCCATATCCACTTCCCCCTCATTATCCTCTTCATAGGTAGAAATTTATTGTAACATTGTATTGCAATGTTCGTTTTGTTTGTGTATTCTTGCAGGTTAATTCTGAAAAAGTTCAGTAGCTACCTGAGGTTTTGGCTGGCACCGTGCACCTACTCCCAGAAGTTCTACAGAAATGTAATCCAAGAAAATAAATGCGTCAAGATGGTTCAAGTCAATATGGATATGAGGTTCTCAGATTCAAGGACTTTATATGCGTGTAATTACAAATACTTTTTAAGAAGGCTTCTGATATTAGCAGGTTAATAGAGAAAGATTTTACAATAGTACCAGTAGTTATTTCGAGTCAGAACTTGAGTTTCGCTGGTGAAGACCTGGTGTAAGACCAGGATTATCATTCATTTCCCCCGTTCTTTTATGTTCAGTCGACTGTCCAAGTGCTCCTTACCAATTTCATAAATGTAATTTTGAAATTATTGAAGTTGTTTGGTTGTCTTTTCGTAAGCTAAGAGAATGAAGTGCATTAGGGGAAATGTAATTTTCTTCGTTTGAGTTTATGAATTAGAAGAAAATTAATTTCTCCTGAGTAATCGAAATGAGCACCAGGCGGCGCTAGCAGTGAATGCACGTGAGATTTGCTGATGGTAGGCATTCAGCTTTGGACAGTTCGACAGTCAAGTACGCATTTTTATAAAACGAGAATTAATGGAGTGTTGGTCTGACTCGAAATGATATGAAAGCTACTATATATAATTTAAGTAACATATTAATACTATATTGGCTGGCTAATACCTAGAAGCAAAGATGTATAGTAAAGCTTGTATTGGACTTTCAGTGTTACATGTATACGTCAGTCGACTGTCCAAGTGCTCCTTACCAATTTCATAAATGTAATTTTGAAATTATTGAAGTTGTTTGGTTGTCTTTTCGTAAGCTAAGAGAATGAAGTGCATTAGGGGAACGACAGTTAACTGACTATTTCAAAACTTCAAACAGCTTTTTTATATCATAAATACTTTAAGAATTATAAGCTGTTGAATATACGATGTTCCCGAATTAAATGTTGAATGTAGTAAGAACCTTTTCACTTTTACAGTTATCATGTTATGCTATCATTAACTTTTAAAACCCATATATGAACAGTGGCCTTAGCTGTAAAACTTCCGAATAATGTCAAGCCCACAAAAAATTCAATTTTACTACAAATAAATGTATTGTGTCCATAATTAAACAATCGCTACATTCAGTAAGTAGCCGTAAGGGAAGCCCTTACAGAGGTTTTGGGTAGCAAGGAAAAGGGGCATGGGAACAAAGGTCAATATTTGGAGACACCCAGGGAACAAAGGCAATATGGGGAACCGGGAGTATAAGAAAATGCCCTTTTGGATTGGGGGTACAGGGAACGAACCAATTAAATTCAGGGTAATAAAGGAACAGCTTCCTGACACCGATAAGTGAGCAGTGAGCAATAGAAATGCAAATTCACTTAACCAATACTTGAAAACAAATAAAAAATTTAAAAATCTTACAAAATTGTTTAAACATTAACTTGGGAAATGTTTATATTTAGTTTTGTGCGATTATGCACCTTTAAAGGCATATAAATTTTAGCAATAATACTGGTACCACTCATTATGACTCTCTCCAGGGGTCATACTGGGCAGATCAAAGGACAGTAATAATGAGATGATTATGACTTCCCTGCAGGGGCAATAAAGTGGTCCCATGAAGGGATTAGGTAATTTATGATAAAATATTGATCTTTATCTCAGCAAAAGAAATTGTGTTGTATACAGGTAATTCCCCACTTGAGGCCCCTTTAATTTTGTGAGATAATGAAACTGTCACTTATCAGTAAATCCACTAATGATTCCATATATCACAAAATATATGTCTTTAAATCTTTGCATACTGGCGTTTAGTTGTCTGCTGACTTTCTAAAAACTTCTTTCTGGAATACCACCAGAGTGTCAAACAGTTTTAATCCAGATTAGACCCAGCGTTTTGTCAGGCCTGATCTGGATCCAAACTACTAGCAAAAGTTTTCAACAGAAGAAACAAACAGGTAGATCTAAATGCCAGAAAATCTTTCATTGGTTTGGTCAGTGTACACTCAATGAATTGAAAGTGGCTATCCATTCACTGGTAATATAAACATCAAGATATATTTATCAGTGTTGTAAAAATAATTATATGTGAAACACAGATTTATTGCCTTCCACAGGTCCAGAATCGTTTGGTTTGGCCAATATTTACAGTGCACAATGTGAAGTACTGTACACACTCCTGTGGCGAATTTAATTCACCATCGAATCAGCGATGGTGATATACGTTAGTAAACTTCCATGGGCGCGTGTTCAATTTGGGCCTGTTCCATTAGCAAGTTGTGTAAATACCATCCATGAATGGATCGGGTGTAAACTCCCCAGCAGCAGTGTCTTAACTGTTCTAACTGTTAAAGACGCAGCTTGAAATTCCCTTTTAGATAGGATAAGTTTGCCGAGGGGGAGCAATAACTTTCTCAGTCATCAGCCTAAAGGTGGCCCGATAAGCCGGGTATTTAAAGGAAGTCTATGGTATTTTGCATGCAAAATATAGTTACCGAGAAATAATTCATTGTCAAAGTCAGGTAAAGCATTGATGTAACCATCATATGACTAAAATAATTGATATTATGTTTAATAAAAGGGTTCGTGTTGGATTAATATGGCTATACCAACACAAACTATAGCTTTTATTAACGAGCAATTTCTTATTATGGTCGCCATATTTATGACGTCATAACTAGCTTCAGACGCGGATTTGAGATGGGTGGCCACCTTTAAATTAAAGGTAAGACTCCATTTAAGGTTTTGATATAGGTCACCATAAATGGGGACACAATTTGCACGGGACCTATTTTTTGTCCCTAAGGGCCCTGACTAAAGGAGTTGTCATCCATCTTGGTAGCTTTATACTAATGTAACCTTTTGATGTGTGGTTTCTATTTTAAGAGGTGTTTGAACTACAATACTATCGCTAAAATAACTTTCAATTGATTGACGGTTGTAAGGAAAGTCAAGGCTTTTATTTCTACTGGTGTAATATGAGAGGTAACTTATAAACTACGATAGGAACAATGTACTTTGATAACAACAGTCGTTATATAGAGGATCTTACAGGAATGCTCATGTATTATTAAATGTATGATATTAGCTGGGGAAAAGAGATCAAATGCGAAGCTTGTAGAGCATTTTATCGCAATTTTGCAACGAGATAAATAAAATTTATACAATGCTATACGGGTTGACAAGTGTTAGTTTCTTTATATCATATGACATTAAAATACTTTGAACAATCTCAGTTTTGGAGTGAAAACGTTTAGACTTTGTTATGCAACGTTGTTACATATGTCATTACGGAACTAGATATGGTCTATCGATTTCTAAATATGGTTAATCGATTTTAATACTTAGCGGTATACAACTTCGATGCCATTTGATAAAGGAAGAAAAAGGCTGATAAAGGAAGAAAAAGGCTGAAAGCTACTGTCCTGTCATCCAAGAGTGACAGTGACGTCGTGTTTTGTTTACAATTGTTAAGTAAAACATTAACTTGTACACTCCACTTGAGCTAACGCGAATCAATAGATCACTCGTGTATTAATCATACCCTGCGGATAGGATTAATACAAAAGTGATCTATCGATTCTAAGTAAACAAAACATGATGTCACTGTCTCTCTTGGCTGACAGGACAGTACGTACTTGTCCATATACTACAAAACAGCACTGCAGAGTAAAATAACAATATAATCAGTGAGGATGATTCATTTCTTTATTTTACTTTGACTAACACAATACAAATATGTACAACCACGCAACTAGCAATTTAGCAATATACTCCCATGAAACATCTCAAGAGAAGCTGCCACAAGCCTAAAATAGACAGTCTATAGTTGTCATCCAGGTGCATGACAAACTACATGAAAAGTTGTTTATTTCTACAAGCTCATTTCTCTGAATAAATAAAAGTGGTTGAGAATTTGTTTAAGAAAAGCCTATGGTGAAAAACTACTTTATTGAAAAGACATATGTTGTAGGTACACATTGAAATTGTCTCAAAGAGGCAATTCCAATGTGTACCTACAACATATGTTAATGAAACTAAGGAGGAAAACTATTTGGAAATTTACATTTTCCAAGTATCATGCCCATTTAAACATCCCAAAATGCCAATCAGTATTAACATTCATGTCACTTACTGCAAATTATTTATATTTGCATTATAGCTATATCTCCAAATTTGAGTTCATGAACTACCTGCTAGTTGCGTGGTTGTTATACATGTCGCATGCGTTATTCACACCACTTGTTCCGTTGGGCGAACCATTACTTCATGAATCTGAAAAAAAATAGAATAAAGCCATGTTGTACGGATGTAATTTGTAATACGCAATTAGATTGGATCATCCAGTAGTCACCGAAAAATGCATGAAAACCCTTTGTCTGCTACGAAACAATGCATATATAAGTGTTATCTACCAATGTCGACTACTGCATATAGTTGCTAATTGTAGCGTGCGGGCAAACAACATGGCATATGATCAGATTGCTTAGATCTGGGTCCACACTTATTGCTACAGAGACATTTTAAAGTGACCAGCAGAAGACACACAACAGACGACATGTAGTAGAGATAAGTAGATTTGGAGTTATTACAACCAGTCAAAGACCAATTTAGCATTTCATTCCAATGAAAGATCTAAAGATTAGCTGACAACAATATCTACACAAAAACGTGTTCATTTCTACATGCTCATTACACTGAAACATAGTAAAATAGTTGAGAACTTTGTGAAACTAGAAATTGTGTTAACGAAACACTATGTCCCAACCATGCGCTTGTCCATAAGGATGATCTCACAAGGTAATCTACTTACCATCTTCTATCGGCTGACCAAATCTGATGCTACTTGCCCTAACTATGCCTACCAAACGCTCGAATGCTCAACATCTGGTTGGATTTTAAAAACAATTCCCCCAGGAAGAGAATCAAAAATCGGGGGACTATGCATTCCTGCGCTTGTGGTATAAATTTGAGGTCAGAAAGTTCTCTCGTTTTGTCAGATTTAAATTTCGCGTAAAATAGGTGTACCAAAATTCGACAGCAATGTGTTTATCGCGCGAAAAGTAAATATGACCTAATGAGAATACTTTCTGAGCTCGTATTTATACCACAAATGCAGGAATTCATAGGCTGTTGCACAACATTCTCCGATTTTTGATTTTCTTCATAGAGCAGTTGTTTTTAATGTTCAACCAGATGTTGAGCATTCGAGCGTTTGGTAGGCGTGCTAATGGTTTTCGAGATATCTTAATTACAAGTTTTCTATGTTTGAATTTGCAAAGGGCAATAACTCGAAAAAATGCAAAGGAACATAACTCGAAAAATATAATAACTTTTTCTTAAATTTTCACCAGGTAATCTACTCCTTATCTTCTATCAGCTGTCCAATTTTGAAGCTCCTAGCTGTAATAGTTTATGGGGAATCAGGTTTTCTATGTCCAAATTTTCAAAGGGCAATAACTCAAGAAATAAAATAACTTTGTTTTTTTATTTTTCACAAGGTAATTCAATTATATTCCTTTATCCGCTGACTAAGTTTGAAGCTCCAAGCTGTAAAAGTTTTTGAAATATCTTTAATGCTGAATTTCATTATGACCTTTAAGTTATATTTAGAGAATGCTTTGTACGAGTATTTTTTAAAAACTGACGAGGGGCGGAGCCCCGAGTAAGTTTATAAAAAATACGAGTAAAAGCATTTTCTAAATGTTTTGTATCATTGTCCAACCAGAATTAAGCATTTAGATTTCCTCATCTCATGGATCCACCTTACTCATTGATATTAATTAAGCCTGGCAGGCCAACCTCCTGTCCTGCTGCTAAGTTAACCCTTACAATGCATTTGAAAATGTCGTCTGCTGCATTTACTTGCTAACATTACTGACTATACTGTCTAATGTATGTGTATTTGCAAACAGTACAGCCCCAGGTCAGACCTACCTATCGGTCTTATCTGCATCTACACTGTTTGACAAAAATGAACTTTTGGCTTTTAAAACACTTCAGTAAACAACAATAGCAGACTAGATCGGCTGCTAAAGTTTTATTGTCTGACCCAAAAACTTTTCCCTAGTTTATTTAATCCTTAAAGCGCTTATCATTTTATCGTCTGCTGAAATGTTTTAAACAGTGAAGGCACATAATAAATTGCTGCTGATCTGGATCAACACTGTTTGCCTCTAAATTCCATTAGTCGATGTTAGCAAATATAAAGCATCAGACAACTTGAGCTTATGGCATTTAAGATGCATTTTGATAGCGTTTAAAGGGTTAACATTGTTCACTTAAAAACCTCTGAAAACATGGAGAATCCGGGTCACAGACGAAATCTGACACCGTGCAATATATAAAATCATATTCTGTTAGAGCACGACTAGATTTAGACTCAATACAAACTGAATGGAAATTTAAGCTCCTCCTATTTACTAAGAAAACTGGGTTAATCAAAGCTGTTCTTTATTTAGATAAAGTCACAAAAGATCAAAGAAAAGAAACTAGATCATGATACAAAAGGGGCATAACTCCACAACGGGAGATAATTTGGACTAAAAAATACGGGCCAACAATTTTTGATGGCAAATCTTTTTATGAGCCTTAATATGTTTTTTAGATATCTTTATTACAAGTTTTCTATGTCCAAATTTGCAAAGGGCAATAACTAAAAAAAAGCAAAGACCAATAATTAATCAAAATACAATAACTTTTTCCTAAATGTTCACCAGATAATCTACTCCTTATCCTCAATCAGCTGTCCAAGTTTTAAGCTCCTAGCTGTAATAGGTTTTGAGATATCAAGTTTTCTATGTCCGAATGTTCAAAGTTCAATTTCTCAAAAACAATAAAATAACTTTTTAATGTTCACCATGTAATCTACTCATTATTCTGTATCAGCTGACTAAGTTTGCAGCTCCTAGCTGTAATACTTTTTGAGATATCTTGATTACAAAATTTCATTATGACCATTATAAGAGGCATTACTCCACAACGGGAGATAATTTGGACTAAAAATACGGGTCAACTATTTTTTGATGAAAAATTATTTATGAGGCAATTCCAATGTGTACCAACAACATATGTGATGGGTAAGAAAATAATTCATTTTTACGCTCAAAAGTTTTATACTTTTCGTACTGAGTTGAGTTGTGCATGAAAAAAAAAATCCTTCACATAATTCTGTTACAAGTGAACTGAAAGCTTGACCAGAGCCCATTAATTCGCTCTCTTTAAAGTATAATTGAAAGTAATTACTCTATATAGTCATGTACAGATCCAGATGGGGGAGACAGGGAGTCCGGACCACCCTGAAAAATCATAAAAATATTGAGTTTCTTCGAAATACTGGTCAGGACCCCCTGAAAAATCCCAAAGCTGCCAAGCCAGCCTTCAATGTTGGGCCATCAACGGCACGCCGGCGAAACGCCATTTAAATGGCGTTTCGCTGACGGGCCGATGATGGCCCGCTGATAGTTCATAAACCAAAGAAAAAAAAAGTTGTCAAAGCGGCTAATATAAACGCACCTGAACGTGTGGAGGGGAGGCTAATATGTATTCCACAATGCTACTTATGTCTTCACCTTGCAGAGTCTGAAACCAGATATCAAAACAAGATCAAACTAGATATCTGTGAAACACTGTGCTTCCTACCCCCGACCCCATCCCCAACACTCCACCCTAAAGAAATAAAAAGTTGTCCATATAAAGCAGTCTATACGTGTAGTGATACTGTTTTTTTTCCGGAAATATTCGCGAGGATTTTTTTTTACGAAACTTCACGAGTGGAAAGTTTCTTGAAAATAAAACCCTCGTGAAATTACTCTATCGATTACTGATGGGAAGATTAACACAAATTTCCTCTGCTCACATGTATTCTATATTTCATCAAATTTAATAGTTTGGTATTTTGGCGATATATTCCCCAATGCCCATGTTACTTACCTCTATGTGTGTGTGGGGGCAGTTTTACTTAAACAGTTAACTTTAATAGGCTAAGCTGGAATTGATTAATCCACTATTATGGATATATATTAACATATCTTACTTGTGAAGTAAGGAAAAAGGCAAAGAGTAGGAATCGATACAATCCAGCACCTCAGGATACCAATGGGAAAGTTGCAACTTTACAATTAGACATCACAAACAAGAGCCAACAGGTCAGCCCTATCCCAGCAGGTGGCCACAAGGCATAAATAAACAGACGCACACAAAAGCATAACAATTACAAGACAGAAATAACTCAAGTTGATCCACAAAAAAGCACCATGATGGAACGGTCAGTAAAAATATTTTACTGAAGGGCTCAAACCGGTTTCACGGTGCGCCTACCTCACCCTTAGTTCAGATGTGAATCAAGACATATAGATGTTTGGTTTGCATGAAATACCCCTAACTTATCAGTGCATCATCTCCTAGAACATAAAAATCAAGATATAAAAAGAAGATAAAGCAAAATAAGGACTCAACAGTAAATAAAACTGAATACCGGAGCAAAAGAAACCTAACAGGTAAACCCCGGTGGGCCCGACAACAGCCAAAGCATCAGGCCCTTACCATCTCATCAATAGATAAGTCTTTAAGTCGGAACAGTCATAGAGTCTGAAGTCCGACCCACCGGCGTGCAATTAAAGAGTAAAGCAAAGTTGCCAACCGTGATTGGGTTGACCACCAAGCATGCAAGCTGTTGTAATACATTAATGTTATAGCCAATCTTTTTATAATGGGAAATCATTTTAATGAACTGCGCTGAAAAATTATTCGAGCCAACAATCTTCTTCAATTTATAAACCAAGTCATCACCGAGGTCAGGTTCCGAAAGTCATTGGCGCAGGAGAGATTTAAGTCCAGTTTGGAATTTAGATATCCAATCATTGTATCGTCTATAAAATTTAGAAAATGTTTTGCCAAGTTTATGATACCGATAGCCTTGTTTAAGAAGTTTCTGAGTTAACAATTTATTGTCAGTGTTGAAGTCAGCAACATGGCTAGATACTCTAGCAAAACGAATGAGTTGAGAGATAAAGACTCCATAGGATGTAGGGCGAGGAACATCACCATCTAAAAATGGAAAATTGACAATTCCAAAATCAACGTCTTCATGTTTATCATTAATTTGGGTAGAGACAATATCATTAGAAATGGACAAATGCTAGACTAAAACGCGGCTTCGGTATCAGAGGTATTAGCTTTATTAAGTTGCAGCTCTGAAGGGTAGTTTTTATATCATACCTTTGAATCGGGCTAAAAATACAATGTATCCTTAAAAGTTATCGCTACTTCAATTAAGTGTTGATATTTCAACGTGGCATTTTAAATGTGTAACTAGAAAAGTGACCTGAGAGGCACGTATACCCATTCGCCCATGCTTTTAGTGTTGTAATGCAGTAGAACTTCAATGGCTCGAACTCTGATGGCTCATTCACCTGGGCTGGCTAGAACTGTCATCATGGTTCCTACAGGTCATTTTATGCATATGCCACCCTGAATGGCTGGAACTACCCTTGGCTAGAACTAATTATCATGGTCCCAAGCCTGTTCGAGCCACTGAAGTTCTACTGTATAAAGCTAGATTTTGACCTCTAGCCCAGTCCTCGGGCACTGTGCCCTGGGAACTGAAGTCCCAGAGTGAATGTTAAACCCTAAATAGTACATGTAGTTTAAATACAAATGATTCCATAAAAGAACAAGTGATCATGGTGCCATGGATTGCTCACCAGACCCCTGGCTCATTTTAGCAAATGGTTAAGGAAGAGATGTCCTCTGATATATTCCTGATTTAGCTCTGTTTGCCATTTTGTTCAGTAAAGCAAAACGGTTGTGCAATTGTGGCAGAGGGCAATACAAGGAACATTTCATTCTTGCACACCGGATAAGGATATCTGAGATTTTACCCTGGGATTGAAAATCTAATCTTACCCATGATATCTTACCCAGGACGTCAAGTAACGCCATCATGTGAAATTGCATCTTAGCGTATTCAAGGACTTCTGGAAGCTTATTTTAAATAAATGAATGAATAAATAAATAAAACCAGTGATGAGCAAGAAAAAGAATCCATTATTCGTGTAAGGGTAGGATAGAAAAATTCGTCCCTGGGGATCACCGTTTGTCATCACTTGGCAAGCCTTGTGATGCCAAACGGCGATCCTCGGGACGGATTTTTATATCCTACCGTCACACTCATGATAGATTCTTATAATCTGTGAAATTATTTGGAAGTTCGACCAGCGCTTCAGGAGGAAACGTCTTCTAGCTCTGGTAGCCACTTTGATTGACAAGCAAAACAGTTTGTGCAATTTCTTTAGAGGGCATTATAAAGAACATTTATGTAATAATATTGAATTTGGACTAGTGGTTAAGTAGATGCTGTTTAAAGATATAGAGAATACTAGGTGAGTGTCTTTTGATATCAAGTTTACCGGACAAGGCTTTGAGAACGTTTGTTGACAACGCGAGGCTTGCCGAGCGATTCAACATGCATTCTCAAAGCCGGGCCTGGTAAACTTGATATCAAAAGACGCGAACCTGGTATTCTATTTATCAGTTTACCCATTGTTTCACTCTTCAAGCTAGCGATTATGACGTAATTTTCGATTTTTGTGTTGATTCAGCGTCATTAGCGACGTAATTAAAAAATGCAACGTTATCATTACCTGATAAAGGCACATGTCGTTAGATAGACAACGTTTATCAGGCAACGTGCAGCAATGCAGTTTATATGAGAGGTAACTGATAAATTTCAATCTGAAGCTATTGTGGTCAATTTTGTGTTCAACGGAGAAGAACTCTTTGTGCACTTTTTTTCATTATGAGGAGCATTTTTATGAAATTATATTGAATAAGGACCAGTTGTTAAGGAGGAGATGTAGTTTCATGATAATACAATTTTAATCCAATCTCAGGCCGCCATTTGCCTATTGAGTATATGGTTTGCTTTATTTTTAGCGAACAAAATCTATATACGAGGGTCATTCGGAAAGTTCTTAGCATGGCATCATAACTCCACAATACGTTGATAAAATGCTATCAAATAATATATTTTTGGAAACTAAAATTCAACGGCTACTTGATGGTTTATTTTTTGTCGAAAAAGGACTTAGCGTGCACGTGCAGCGCATGCTCAAAATGAGTAGGGGTTTATATACTGGCGGAAATTTTAAGCAAAATACTTGGAAAAAAGCGAAGGAAAATTTGAGACCTTATTTGCGATCGTGATTTGACAAATTAACGATTTGGTGCCAACTTATTTTTTATTAAAATATATCATGCGATCACTGCTTGCACGACTACCACCTTTACATTTGGAAAATATTGACTAATAGAGAAATGGTAAACGTTCAAAAATGGGACTTTCTTCGATTTTTCTTTAAACTTTTACTATAAATTGTGGCACTACAGGAGCACGAAAAAAGCCTTTTGAGTTTATAACTTGCTTTATTTTTAGCCGACAATGCATAACAATCATTTCGTCGCGCAAAGAGTGTGGCTTATTTAGTTCTGTATTCAAGAAAAGTAGTCCTAATAACACTATCCCTACTGTCCAAGAAGTGGGTGGGGTAAATCAACCCCTAATATTTTGTCGATGGCATAAGAATTTCTCAAGGTATCGCGTTAACCATCACAAAATGGAATGATTTCCACTCTCAAGGTATTTTTACTTTTTTGTTTGCCACTCTTTCCAATTGAAATGAACAAGAACGTCAACGCATAGCTAAACTTACTCTCTCCCATGGGAAGATTAAATGAGTTATCTTCCCTTTGTCCTGGTTTACAACATTTCTCTTGACTTCAATACAAATAGCATCAAGTGTGCTTGACAAAAATACCAACGCATGACATTTTTAAACTACTGTCAGGTATATATTTTCAAAATATGTGCATTGTGACATTGCGATTTTAAATTGAAAAAAATAGCGCATTGCTTTGCTTTCTAAACTGTTTTGGTATTGCTGTTCCCGTATTTAGTTATTAGAAACACCTAACTCGGTCATCAACTATATAATCACTGAACCAGATTGTGGCCTGCCAAATGGTACAAAAGTATTTAACTTCATGAACTATTGTTAATGTTCTGCACACTTTTCAAAAGGTAAAAAGTTTTCTTGTATACCGACAGTACATGTATTCACAATAATATTTCTCACATTGATTCTCATGAAATTTGTGCAATAACATATAGAGGAAATACCAAACATGATAGGGTTTGTAAATCGGTTACTGAGATAAAAGGTCATGCTACGAACTTTCCAAATGCCCCTCGTACAAGGCTATGAATGGTACCAATTATCTAAATATGTATGCTTTCTAATAATTGCTGGTAAATGTATCAGAAAAGGTAGAATACCAATTTTTAAACCACCCTTGCCAACTTTAACATGAAATATCTCATGATGTGCAAGGTCTACACTAATATAGGTGGTATAAAATAGTTATACCATGCTTGTTCACTTGTACGTACGATAATCCACTCGCTAAAGCTTGTGGATTATCTCCACGTACAGGCGGACATCCCATGATATAGCTATTACATAGTTGTTCTAGTGTTTGACCTTCAGCACCACCATGAGTTATGAACACTCACACCCAAAGTCACACGAGAAAGTCAGTCCTACATAGTACATGTTGTTCTAAAACGAATGCTTCTTTTCAGAAAAAAACATCAGAAAAAGATCTTAAGACGTCCTAGATTGGGACCTCTAGTCCCACCCTGTGGGATCGACCAAAGTGTGAATCCGTCGAACGGAAACCGTATGAATGGTACCAATTGTCCAAATATAAATGCTTTCAAATAAATGGTTGGTTAGATATCTGCATAATTAAGGAAATAGCAGTTTTAAGGGGTCCTATATTTTGACCTTCAGTCCCACTAAGGAATCAGGAATCCTGGGGTCGGGAGTCATAATGTGTACGATAACCCTTCAGGGTAAATATGCTGAAATTATGCTAAAATTGTATTGTTTTCTGAAATATACGACACTTGAGACATGTTATCCAAAACGTTGTTGTACCTTTTAAAGGTATCCTAGAATTTGACCTTCAGGCCCACACAGTGGCTGGGACACTGGCGCCTGAAGTATAACGTGAATGCCAACCCTGACGGTCCAAATACGAATGATAAGTAATTACTGAGACAGAGACCACTGGAGAAACTTTAACCAAAACTTTGTCGCGAATTCTACAAACGGGACCGTAGAAATTACAAAAGAACTAACGAACGAACGAACATACAGGCGGACGAACTGAAAGAGAAAAAGTATATACAATGTACCCCTCGGCATGAATACCTGGGGTACGATAAATTGCCGGATACAGTCATTGTGATCTACAGAATAATGTTACAGTTTTGATATGCCACCGCGAATTCTAATGCATCTTAGTTTTCCGCATGAAGAAACATTGGACTTTTGCCTACATATAAAGCGCCCATCAAAGACTCTGATCAGACTGTGCGGACGCACAGGCTGATCTGAGTCTTCGATTGGCGCACGTGTCAAGATGTACCTATTGTTGGACACCTGCGTAAATGCAGATTTACCTGTTTTGTTTCGTAGATATGCTGTGCTTCCTCTTCGCCAACCTGAACTGCATGGAAATGACTCTTAACTAGTCCGGGGCTAATACTCTGAAAAAAGTTGATAATAAGTACGTATATACGAGGGTCAGTCAAAATAACTGAGAGTTGGTTAATATCTTTGGACATGGTTGTGACTTTTGACTGAAACTTAATACACATAAAGGATGAACTTTTGGATTACACTGCATATAAAAGTTGACGTCTTATCATCTTCAATGTGCTGTTGCTAGGCAACCGAAGACCGTCTCTTAGCGATATGCGTTCGCGCTGCCGACATTTCTGACCAAGAAGCTATGAATTCAAAATCATTTTAAATCTAAAACAGTATAATAATGGACATTTTATCTCGCGAATTGTATCAAACAATGTGTTATCAATGTTTTGAAGATGTGTAAAAGAAAGTAAATACAATAGCAATATAAAACTAGAAATTGTGTTTATGAAACGCTATGCCCCCAACCATTAGCTTATCCACCATTCTATTCACCAGGTCATCTATTCACCATCCTCCTTCAGCTGACTAAATCTGAGGCTACTAGCTGTAATAGTTTTCAAGATATCTTTATTGGAAGTTTTTGATGGGCAAATTTCCAAAGGGCATTAACTTAAAAAATACAGAGGCGATAACTAAAAAAGAAATATTTTTTTTTTTATTAATTTTCACCAGTTAATCTACTCATTACCCTCTATCAGCTGTCCAGATTTGGAGCTCTTAGCTGTAACGGTTTTTGAGATATCAAGTTTTCTATGTCAAATTTTTTCAAAGGGCAATAACTCAAAAAAATAAAACGATTTAAAATAAAAAAAAAATCACCAAGTAGTCTACTCATTACCATCTATAAACTGTCTAAGTTTGAAGCTCCTAGCTGTAACGCTTTTTGAGGTATCAAGTTTTTTATGTCCAAATTTGCAAAGGGCAATAACTAAAAAAATTTAAAATGATTTTGTTTTTAATTTTCACCAGATAATCTACTCATTACTTTCTATAAGCTGACCAAGTTTGAAGCTCCTAGCTGTTATAGTTTATGAAATATCCTGATAAAAAAAAATCAATTTGACCCTTTAAAAGTTCAATCTGTTTGAACCACGTTATAAAATGTGAATAATTAGAATCGATTGCAAAATGCAGCAGATTTGGGGTGTTTTTTCTCGAAGTGAAGATTGCGCATGTATGCTACATATAACTTCACTACGATGTGAAATATTGGTATGAAATATGTGACGTATTGGTACCAATTCTTCACGAAATTTGAGAAATTGTGAAATTTGCGGTTCAACAGAGCTGTATTATATATTTTCCAAAGCATCGAAATTTAGATACTGGTAACTTTTCATTGACGTTGAGTATACTTCTTTTCATCAGGACACATCAAAGCACTACTGGACGCTTGCAGCAGCAATGTTCTAATACAGACGGTGACAAAACAAACAACAAAGCATTAGCTATTCGGGGATCAAAGAGGTACGTGCATTTAGGGGGAAATTTGGCCCCTTTTGGAGCCAAAAACTGAAAGTTGCTTTTCACGAAAATCACCCAATTGGTTTATTTGAAGAATAACCCAAGTGTAAAATTCTGGCATTTATTTTACATTTTAGTTGCTATGGTAACAAAAATGGCCGACAAAATAGGCTTAGATAGAGAAATTGTGATTTTGGGCTAAATTTAAGGCTTCTGGAGACCGATTTTTCAAGAATTAGATATCAACACAAGCGAATACCAAAAGAAACTTTTCATATGTTGTGTTCCATGATAATTCGCATCATCTGTTGAAATATCTTTTTGGTATTTGCTTGTGCTCTTTGTTAATTTCTCTGTCAAATGTCTCAATGTTGCTCCAAAATGGACAATTTCCTATTTTCAGCCTATTTTGGCGGTCATCTTGGTTACCATAGCAACGGTAAAAGTCGAATCAATACCAGAGTTTTACACTTTGGCTATTACTCTAATAAAATATTTAAAAGAAACTTCTAAAAGTAACTTTTATTTTTTTGCCTCATAGGGGGCCAAAATAGCCTCTTAAAGAGACTTAGTCTGCAACTATGAACGTTTTTCGAAAAAATCTTTTTTCTTTTTAATTCATTTGTAAAAGTAGAATTTAGTTATGTTTTCACAATAAATCTGCTCGCCATAGCTGAAAACTGCATGGAAAAGTGAATTATCTTATAAAAACAGGTGTTTTTCTCTTGTTGGTAATTATTTGCGTCCCTCCAATAATTAAAGACAGTAAATATTTAGCATAAATGCTGTTGTTTTGATACTGATAATTTGTTAAGATTAACAAAATTGGTTAAATATATACCTGAACTTTATTTTTTTAGCTGTGTTCTTCAAAACTAGAAACATTATTACTAAAATTAAAAAAGATCAAAACTTACAGACTATGCAGCTTTAATGCACGTATTTTTATAGAATTTTTAGCACTTGCAAAAAATAGCAAGTGACTATTTTTCTCACATGCTAAATGCCCTGATCAACTTGCTTATTCACTGAAAATGAAGTTATAACCATTTTATCAGTTACATCACAAATTAGAAAATTGAACAAATTCGATTAGCATTCAGGTAAACATACACCATAAAGATAGATTGATAATAACTATCTATCATTTTCATCTTCCTGAAACAGTATTTAGATTTCTTTGCAACCAGTGTGATCCAGATCAGCCAGCTTCCTCAGAAGCTGACTGATCACTGGCTGATCAGGATCAACACTGTTTGCCATACAACCTATGCTGTGTTGCATAGTTTGGTTGATATAAAAATGACTTGCTTTCACTTTCTAAAAGTATTAAGCGATGGCAATTTCTACTTGCTTTTTGGAGAAAATATTAGCATTTAGTAAGTTAGCAAGTGCTAAACTTGATCCCTGCTGTTCGCAAGCAAGAAAAAACGTCTCGTGAACTACGGCAACTGAATTTGACTCCTCAAAATATTACGTAGAGCAGCAGCTTAAAATATTTTGTTTAAGCCATCGTTAACCTGTCTACAGCGATAGCTATCGCGGAAGTCAGCAGATGCGCATACTTATCAGATCATTCGCATAAGTACCAATGTCATTTTAGCTGACCCTATGCGGATCCAGAGCCAGAGGGGGGGGGGGGGGCACGGACCGCCGACGCCCTGGAAAACGCAAGCAGTTGCATGTTTATGTTTCCTAAGAAATACTGGTATGGAGCCCACAATGGGTCCTATTGCCCCTCGATTGAACTGCTCACTGAGGTATCATCTTTTCCAGAAAAACATTATTGATAATCCTGTATGTGAATGCGGTGAGATTGAAAATACTTCACATTTTTTCTTACACTGCAATCTCTATGGACAATTAAGGCATGCTTTGCTAGATAGAGTCTCGACCTACTGTCAACCAACGGTTAATGTTTTCTTATATGGTAATACTGATCTGACAGATGTTGAAAATACAGAACTCTTTTCAGCTGTGAAAGATTATATATTAAAAACAAAACCACTAGACCACTGAAATCCATTCCCCGTGGAGCCCTCAACAGTACCCCTATCGCCAAACAGCTACAAAGTGCGACCATTATTCACTACATAAATGACAATTACAACATGATAGTACATATATTAGTAATGTGAACTCTTGGGATACAGATTCAAATAAGTCATTTGACTTTCTTCTGAATTCCATTTGTATAGTGGTTGTATTGTAATCGTATTCTGTGTTGTTTGTATACTTATCATATATTATACATATAAAATAAAGTTTAAACCATTGCCCCTCGAGGGAGGTTTGTACGGCCCTCGTCGATGACTAACTAGTTTTCCGAGAAACGGATGTGTTGCCTGGAAAAAGAGAAGTCAAAGAAGGCAAATTTGTCGAATTTATATCCCCGGCGAAGGGTTATTTTAGAGAAACTTATAAATAACACAACATAACCCCATTTCTCTAACCCCTGAGGTCACCGTTAGTATTAAAACCTATCAACTAGTTTTAGTACTTATCTGTACAACCTGACCAAGAGGTCAGAGGTGTGTGTTAGGTCAAAGTCCTTGCTTCTATGTTAATCTATACTTCTTTCCCCTTAATGACCACATTCAGATTGTTTTTACCTTTAAATCCATCTCTGCTCCATTCCCTTTAATTTGATATGCAACATGACTGTTTTCAGAAATAAAATGCTTTGATCTATGACTCCACCCCATGGGCTGAGGGTGTGTGTAAGGACAGATGATGCGTTTGCATGGTGCCCTATGCCCCTTTTCCTCCTAATTTGATACTTTCATTATAAAATGTTTTGACGTTTAACCCCAACACAGGGGTCGAGGGTGTGTGAATGTACAGAATATGTGCTTGCATGTTGCTGCATTAGTGATTCAATTTAATTTGATATGCAACATGACCATGCTCTGTAAAAGATGAATTTTGACATTGCCTGCGGGCAAAATATTTGCTACCATGTTGCTGTATTCGCGATTCCATTTAATTTTATATGCAACATGACCATGTTCTGAAAAACTTGAATTTTGACCTTTTGACCTCCAGAGGGTCGGGTTGGGGAGGGTCTGCGGGTAAAAAAATGCTACCATTTGGCTGTATTCGTTATTCCATTTAATTTGATATGAAAATTGACCACGTCCTGAAAAAGTTAAATTTTGACCCCATCCCCAGGGTCTGGGACGGTGTTGGGCCTCTAGGCAATATATTTGCTACAATGTTGCTGTATTTGTGATACCCTCTAATTTGATATGCGACATGACCATATTCTAAAAAGTTGAATTTTGACCTATGACCCCACCCCAGAGGGTCAGGCTGGGGTTTGCAGGTAAAATATTTGCTACAATATTGTTGCAGTGCATATGTCATTCCCTTAGATTTGATATGCAACATGACCATGCTCTGAAAAAGTTGAATTTTAGACCTTTTGACCACACCCCAGTGTCGTGGCAGGGGTCTGCGGCAAACAATTTGCTACCATGTTGCTGCATGAGTCATTTCCTTTAATTTGATATACACCATGTATTCTGAAAAAGTTGAATTTTGACCTTCAGACTCAACAGTAGAGGGTTGCGCGGGGGTGGGGGGGTCTGTGGGCAAAACTTACCGTTCCATGTTGCTGTGTTCTTGCGTTCATTTAATTTAATATGTTGTGAAAAAGTTGAATTTTGACCCCACCCCTGCGGGTAAAATATTTGCTACAATGTTGTTGCATGCGTAAATTCCTTTAATTTTATATGCAACAAGACCATATTCTGAAAAAGTTGAATTTTGACTTTTTGACCCAACCCCCAGAGGTTCAATGATGCGTAATGAAAGCGAATTTCCGTTAATTTGATATGCAATATGACCATATTCTGAAAAAAAGTTGAATTGTGACGTTTTGACCCAATACCTAGAGGTTCAATGTTGCGTAATGAAAGCTAATTATACAAGGTATCTATGATGCAAGTATGAATGTTTTCCGACAAGTGAATGTCAAAATATTGACTTTTAGAAAACTATAACGCAACAATCCTATCTATTGGATATGAAATAGATTTTGACCTCTAGCCCCAGCCCCGGCATGGTCCCTGAGGTCTGATGATGTGGAGTGTAAACTAACCTTACAAAATATCATTGGTGCTTGTATGAATGCTTTCTGACATGTGGTTGACAAAATATGGACTTCTAGAAAAATTTAACGCAAAAATCCTATCTTTTGGATATGTATTAGATTTTGACCTCTAGCTCCACCACCAGCATGGACCTTGGGGTCCGATGTTGTGGAATGAAAGCTAACCCTACAAGGTATCTATGGTGCAAGTATAAACGCTTTCTAACAAGTGGTTGTCAAAATATGGACAGCTTTAACTCATAAATCCTATCTTTTAGATATGTACTAGATTTTGACATCTAGCCCCATCCCAAGGCATGGACCCTACGGTCCGATGGCGTGTAATGAAAGCAAACTTTACAAGGTAGCTATGGTGCAGTATGAATGCTTTCTGACAAGTGATTGTCAGGATATGGACTTCTAGAAAACTTTAATGCAGTGTCACAGGGAACGAAACGGGAATGCGTACGACCGTGGTGACTACAATAGCTCTTTGCACTTCGTGTATTCGAACTAAAATGGGCCATAACTCATTAAAACATTGCGGATGACTTCCAAATTTGAACTTGACTTGTGTTTTATGGTGGTTAACCCTTTTGTAAAAATGTGAATGAAATTGTTGCCCCTCTTCAAACATTATTGACCCGAAACCACATTTTAGCCAAAATCTAAGTAAAAATGGGCCATATCGCAGTCCAAATTTTGCATGACCTCCACTATCGAACTTGATATGTATTAAATTATGCTCTACCCTTCTGTAAAATTTTAAATGAAACTGATGCATCCAATCAAAAGTTCTTGATCTGAAACCAAAAGTTTGACAACGCAGATAACGACGACATGATCCCCATGTGTCACTCCTATGAATCGCAGGCGACAGAAAAATTAATCGTTGTCAATACCCCCCCCCCCCCCCACACACACACACCACTCTACCCTGACGGAATTCTCTGGATACCCCCAATCAGACCCACCTTTTAAACTGACCACAAGATAAACGCAATGTCATACAAGGCAACTCTCTTGTCCTTAAGGATAAAATGATTGTAAATCATCACTTACTGAGATGCGTATGTGAGAGTTAATGCCGCGTAGTTCCCATCGTATACCCTCTGTCAGTGCTGTCACTGCGTACTTGGTCGCGGAGTAGTAATGCGATTTTCCTACCCTCTGGCCGGATAAACTGAAATGATTAACAACAATTGGGCCAGGACATGAGGAAACATAAAACTTTCTTTCTTGCTCAACTAAACTGGGCATGGAATTTATCCAGCTCATAAATGTTAAATGCCAACAATTGTTGGCATTTTAAGATTTATGAGCAGGATAAATACAACATTTGAGAGCACAAGCAAAATATGTCATTGGTGTTTTAAGCATTGTACATGTAGTTTTTATGAGGAGTTGTAATTTCATGCTCAGTTGTGTTGAGCATGCAAATGAGTTTTTAAGGCTGTGCTTCTTTTGGGGATCATTTATATTATTTCTGTCTTGTTTTTGTTATACTTTCGTGCGCGTATGTTTATTGATGCCTTGTGGTCACCTGCTGGGAAAGGGCTGACCTCTTAGCTCTCGTTTGTGAGGTCTTATTGTGAAGTTTTCACTTTCCCATTGGTGTCCTGGGTCAGGTGTGTTGCTTGGTTGTATCGATTCCTGATCTTTGCCCTCTTGTACTGATAATCTCTGGCCCTGACTTTGTTGAATGCTAAGAATCAATGCACAATGCGCAGACTAATCTGCGCATCCACACAGTCTGATCTGTGCATACAACATTTGAGAGCATCAGCAAAATTGTATTTGTTGCTTTAAGCATTGTGCATGTAGTTTTAATGAGTAGTTGAAAGTTCATGCTCAGTTGTGTTGAGCATGAAAATCAGTTTTATAATATCTGGCCCTGACTTTGTTGTGCACTAAAAATCAATGCGCAATGCGTAGACCAGTCTGCGCATCCACACAGTCTGTTCAGCGACTTTTTCGCTGTCTGGTAAATATGATAGCTTACAGTTAGCTTGAAAAATACAGATAATGAGATTGATTTTGCTAGCTGGTCTTTGTAGCAGAGCAGGCTGGATTGAACCATACCTGGTCTCTAACACAGACGACAGCTCAGCCCAATTATAAGTAAAAACCATTTTAGTTAAATAATTGATAGCTTGAATTACCATTCAAGTTTCTTCAACGATACATGTAATGCATTTGGAAAAACCTTTATAAAATGGACTGCGACCAATGCAACCTGTCTTTGGGTTTTTTTGATCAAGTAAGTATTGTATCAACCTCACAGTTGAGCCATCTAGACTGATAGAATCGTAAAAAAATGTGCATGTAGAAAACTGGAAGGATACAGTGAATAACAAAGGTGCTGAGTTGTATCCTCTTCAATGTCAGGTTTTCTAGCGTCGAGTCCAACAATAATTTGATAACAAATCAAGAATTGGTACAGTAAAATCTGTCTAAAACGGCCACTCAAAAATAGACCTTAATGCTATAGACAGGTTTCACTGTAGCAATATGGAGACCTGTCCTTCATGATATATAGAGAATACTAGATGAGTGTCTTTTGATATCAAGTTTACCAGGCAAGGCTTTGAGAACGCTTGTTGACATCGCGAGGCTTGCCGAGCGATTCAACAAGCGTTCTCAAAGCCGAGCCTGGTAAACTTGATATCAAAAGACGCGAACCTGGTATTCTTTTTATCAGTTTACCCATTGTTTCACTCTTCAAACTAGCGATTATGACGTAATTTTCGATTTTTGTGTTGATTCTGCGTCATTAGCGACGTCATTCAAAAAGTGCAACGTCATCATGACCTGATAAAGGCAACATGCCGTGAGATAGACAACGTTTATCAGGCAACGCGCAACAATACAGTTGATATGAGAGGTAACTGATAAAGCTGATTATAAGAATCTATCATGTTGGGAAAGAAAAATCTGTCTCGAGGATTACCGTTTGGAATCACGAGGTTTGCCGAGTGATGGCAAATGGTATCCCCTGAGGGATGGATTTGCCTATACCAGCCTCACACAACTAATGGATTACTTTTCTTGCACACCAGACATCTTATTTTAAAATAAGCTTCCAGAAGTCTCTGAATACGCTGAGATGCAATATCAAACTGCTGCGTATTTATAGCCTTGCACAGTGTGTGTACCCTACAGGTAAATTGGAACAGGTATATTGTAATTTACGCAACTGGATACCAATAATGTAACAAGCCCACAAACACATTTATGCCAATGTGATATTTATCGTTTCCCCTCAAGATCAACCACTGTACCGTTTATCAGTGACGAAATTCGTTCGCTGAGCTTTTTATCATCGAAAAACGATGCTGCTGGCCATTTTATCTTCAAACCCCTAAATAACCTGTTATTCCAGGGCTCGTTGTGTATCTAATCATAGACAATGCATTGAACAGTTTGTGTGATAAGACGCTAGGGATACTTAGCTTCTAGTCTGCCACAAAGTAAAGGTAAATCTTATCAGGAAATAATGTTTTTGAGATGCATTTTGACGGCGACGATCAAAAGAATACGATTTTACCACAATCGAATGCCATGTTCCAGATAGAACTGTTTCAACGTTTGACGGCGACGATCAAAAGAATACGATTTTACCACAATCGAATGCCATGTCCCAGATAGAACTGTTTCAAGGGAACCAAACACGCACAGTACTTCTAAAAATAATCCTGAACAGCCTTCAATCGGCGTCTCTTTCAATACGTACTACAGTACAGCAAAAAGTAGATAAAATTAACTCATTTTGACGGAATGGCCGCTGGATTATTAACATGGCACAAGATTTTTATCGCCTTGTGTAGTTTGCAATATCACATGATGAGGTCTCTTTGACTAAACGTTGACGTCACTTGACGACCATGTGCGCGAGTTCCAATACAACAACGTAACAGCCTGGGTACATGTAAAATAGCATGGGCAAGATAGAATTCTTAACCGGCATAAAACTTCAGATAGCCTTATCCGGTGTGCAAGTAACAAATATTTGAGTTGGTTAAAGGTTGCAATTTTTCCACTTTGAAACTATTTTTGTACATGATGTTTGATGTCCGTCGATTTCCCAGAGAAAGTCCAGGTGCCATTTATGCAATACTTTCGAAACCGAGCTTGCAACATGCTTGAATAAATGGAGAATACTAGGTGAGTGTCTTTTGATATCAAGTTTACCAAGCAAGGCTTTGAGAACGCTTGTAGTCAAGGAGCTAGGATTTTGAAAATTGACTTGGCACAATTGTCCAGCCTGAAAAAGTTTGACTTCAGAAATAGTAAGAACTACCCTTCTACATCATTTCTAGGCACGTCGTACAGTCAAATTGAGGTAGCAGTTTTCCAGGAGGAGTCGTTTTGTACACCTACCCCATTTTTATTATAAAAAATCAAAATGGCGACATTTGAATAAAAATGGTATCCAGGTTGTAATCAGATGTTGCATACGGTCGTTATTTACTGCCAAAACCTCGATAAGGACTTAAACAATTATGAAAATAAATTGTTTGCATCCAGAAGCATAACGTTTATGATATAACTGTCATTTACGTTATATCTTCAATTACGCCTTATAAAATCAATTAATTTTGGTCAAAGTTTAATTTATAAGCTCCATAATGGGTATATACGTTTAACATACCATGTTTGGAAAGGATAATTACCTGACTGTTTAAAAACTGCAAACATCTTGTTTCTATCATAATTACTTTAAGAATTATACGCTGTTGAATATGATTACCCCCCAAAAATGGTGAACATTTCACTTTGCTAGTTAGCATGCAATACCATCTGCTGACTTATTAAACCATAATTGAACATTCTATCGATACACGATAGTAAAAATCTATACTTAACTGCGTTTCTGGTGTAAATTCCATATTTTAATGCTTATGACAATATGTAACGCACATTACAAACTTTAAGACTTCCTATATATATTGCTAAATACCTTATATTATATGTCATATGGTATTTTACTTAATTTCAAACCTGTTTTGTTTTAAATTTATAACGAGACAGCAGTTTGTTCTAAAATATTTATCAGTTTTTATTAAGTAACTATATCTATGAACATTGACATTTGCAATAAAGATTATTTTCTAAGTATCATCTCCACGAAATATCATTTTGATTTGTCCAAAGTTAAAAATTCTAAAACACATAAACAAAGAATAGGACAGCCCTTAAGTAGTAGTAGAATACATTCCATTGCTGTTGAATTTATCAAAGTAACATATATAACCATATTAAATTTCATAATGCCCTTTGTTTGTCTTCAATGTTATTAAAGACAGTATATGATTGGACCTTGAAAAGCTAAAATATCAAGGATGTAGAATTTTGTAAAATTTATCGCAGGAGAAAAATACACAACTAAGTTTTATTGAATGAAGTCTCATCAGTCATTTGAAAATATTTCTATGTACCCAGTTTACTATTGACACATTATGCAAACAATGTCAGTAACATAATATAAGTTAGCTCCTTGTATAATACCTAGGTTAATTTCCCATAGAAAAAAAATAAGTACTAAATGTTTAGAGAGATGGTAATAAAATTATACTATTTTTCTTTGCTAACATTCCAGACAAAATCAATTGTCTAAGAGTTGGTAGGATAAAATTTATATATATTACAATAGAGGTTATGCATTATACGTGTCTGTAATCAGTTATTTCTTTAAAAGATAATCTCTAAAAATCAAATTGTATACTGACAATTATATGCATATGCAGGTGATGACACAATTTTCTTGTTTCAGCTTTTAAATAGATTTTAGTTTATTTTCAGCATACCTTTAAAAGTTTATTTAATAAAACTGTTAGTATCTTTGATCATTTGCTAAACTAATATCTTTATAAGGAGAGGTTGAAGAAACATTTCCCTGAAAATGGGTAAACTCAGTTATAATGGATGACAACGATCTCATGTGATATGATCATATCCAAGGAACACATGTTATATGCTGCTTAAGAAACTATTTTTAACACATATGACATTATCAGGCAAGAGTTATGTCAGGCTGAATAAGACATTGTGACACTCAGGTTATGTAAATAGTCTTTTAAATGATCTTTAAGATATTAGATGGAAAATAAAACGTTTAAAAACACACAGTCATGAGATCTCACTCGGTTTTAGCAATCAATGCTTAAATAACTGATGACAATTTTCATTATACAGAATGTGGCATGGCCAAATTATTACAGGAGTCTTGTAAATATAATTCTTGATAACACAGCGCTATATGTACATTAAACATAAGAATGAACAAGTGATATTAAATCAAAATCAGCAAAGCTTTTTCACAAAAAATATCTTGCTTGTTCAGACAGAAAACAAATACATAACACATAAATAGGAAATTATATAAAAGCACAAAACATGTTGGGGTAGTGATTTATAGAGACATACAAAGAGTCAATTGTTCTTACAAACACAGTCGTCTTTGTCATCACTGTAAGACTTAAATGCAATGCCTAGAAAGGATGCAACGAAAGTATTATGCATGTAATATTTGCAATGCTCCTTCCAAAAGAAATCATACTTCTATTCGTCTTAAAAGTAAGTATACATCTTAGAGGTTGATAAAGCAGTGCCTCTAATGTTGTATATGTTATGTGATATAATAAACAAGATTTTGATTATCTTATTTTCGATATGATCTTTGGCAGTAGCACAAGCGTGAATTAATTTCGTTGCCATAAAATAAAAAAAAAAACAATTGCTGACCTCTCTTATGTAATTTATACATGCCCAATTGAAGATTTGAACCACCATATGTGATTTCGGTACCTACCTCACATGGGCAAATGCACCGTTTAGTCCCCATGCTGATGCTGTGGAGCTAGCGTTCGTCTTCGTCTACATATACAAACAGCAAATGCTATGATGTGTTTACAGGCTCGCAAGAGCCTTCATTGCAGAAATAAAATCAACGTGCTTACTAATTTGATATTTTATTTACGTTAATATTTATCATCAATTTAGTTTGATTTGGAACATACAATGGATACATGGGATGCTTTTCTTGCATCAGTTTTTATGTCCTCATTTGAGATGCTGAATATCGTAATGATTTTATATGAACAAATTCCACGTTTAGACAAAGCCTAATTGATAGAAGTAATGCGAAACAGAATTTTCAATACTTTATTTGAGTCCATTCATTTTGCAACAGCTTACAATATAATCTTTACAATCCAAGAGAGTTGCATTTTTCTCTAAAATGTATGACCATAAAGAACCTTGGAAAGAATACCCTGTTTCGATGCTCTATAACATTGTAGAACCAGACAAACCGTATGATAAATGTCATCATCTCCTTAACCCTTTTAAGTCGAATGAAACTTCCCACTTTTATCAAACAGACCAGTCCATTTTCGTCTTCAGGGTTGTTGGATGTTGTTTTCATTCTTATTTAAATATTAATAGAATATCCTGTAAGCACACGGTAGAGAACCTGATCAGGCAGTCTATGGCGTCTGATCTTGGCCTGGACTATTTGTCTATGTCCCACAAAAAGAACGCTAGTCTAATATGGGTTAAATACTTTTGTTGTATATGTTTCTCGCATCAGTTGTATTGCTACTTCATCGAAATGGATAATGATTGGATATAGAGCGGTTTGAGCCATATGTATAGGCATGGCGTTTGCCATATGTTGGACAGAAACCGTTACGATTAAAACAGTTTTTTGCTATGGCAATGATTAACGTTTGCTTTAATTTTTCATTTAGTAAGTTTAGGAATTAAGTGTAAGTTTTCCCCCAAATCATAGCTATTAATATAGTTATTGTAGTCAACAGCTGACAAGCTATAATTGCATGTATTTTGGTGGCTTACACAATTGGTGGTATAGTGCTGTCATTTCCTTAAATATTGTATTTAGCAGAAAGTCATATATATAACTGTAATAACAGGTGCCAAATTAGTTTAAATTCATATTGCTAGTAATTTTCTTCCAAACAAAGTTAATATTGATACGTAAGAATACGAAATAACTGGATATTAACACTATATGAATTCCTATTATTTTAGGGTAACGTAGTAAATTTGGCTATTGCACGGTAACACCTTATGCGCTGAGAAGCTAACACACCTCATTTTGTGGCCAATATAATTTGGTTTTAGAAATTTACAGTTTACAAACGTAACGTATATAACTGTAATATCATGTTGTATAATGGTTAAACGCATACTGGCTTTTTGCTGCATTTCATTTAATGATTTAAGGCTATCGTCATGTCCATATATAAGAATTAAGTATAAGTCACAGATATATTGCAGCATAGAATGTACACTGTAAATTGTGTAATACACGCATTACTGAATTGTCATTTCAGGTGGTATGTTCTTTCTATGATTTGTAACACATGTAAATTTGACAAACATTCTATAAGAATAATATTTAAATATGATTATAGATATGTTGTTTTACTTGATAAATTAAGAAATTGGGAAGATTTCATTTCTTTTTGAATTTGGATACATTATATTCAGGGGGTGGGGTAAATCACCCCTTCCGTTGGACATTTTCACGTCTTATATAACATATATACAAAAATTTATATTGCTTTACTGTCGTATGCCATTGCATACATGTAATGTATAAATTTAAAGGGAAATATGCTGAATAGGAAGCAATGGTTTAACGTGAGGCGTGTTTTACTCTCAATTTACCTAAGCCTCATTTAGCGTAGGGTACGTTCAAAGATGACGTCCTACAGCAAAACTGCTACCACAATTTAACTGTACGACGTACCTGGGAGTATTACAGAAGACCCCAGGATTGCATTTCTGCAGTCAAACCTTTTCTGGCAGGTAAGTTGTGCCAAGTCACAAACTAAGGCCTGTACAGAAATCAGCGCCTGGACTATTGTTGACATCGCGAGGCTTGCCGAACGATTCAACATGCGTTCTCAAAGCAGAGCATGGTACACTTGATATCAAAAGACGCGAACCTGTTATTCTATTGATCAGTTTACCTATTGTTGAACCCTCTTCAAACTAGCAATTATGACGTATTTTTTCATTTTTGCGTTGATTCAATGTCATTAGCGGCGTCAATCAAACATGACCTGATTGAGATAGACCATGTTTATCAGGCAACGTGCAGCAATACAGTCAATATGAGAGCTAACTGATAAAAATGATTACAATACATGCGATGCGAATATTTTGCAGTTTTTTATTTTGCAACAAAGAAGTTGCAACGTGCAGCAATACAGTCAATATTAGAGCTACCTGATAAAAATGATTACAATACATGCGATACGAATATTTTGCAGTTATCCTCGTAGAAAATGAACAAAAAGGAACCCCAAAAAAAAAAAAACGCATAGTTTCAAATTTTGTTCAGTTCAAGCAATGGCATTCGTTTCGCTATTCAAAGGGAAGCTAATAGTTCTAAACTATGAAACTATCTTGCTTTTATTGTGTCACCAGAAGTTGTCAAGTACTGTTGGTTCAGAGATGTTATAAAAAATATATACTACTGTGATTCCATGTTTTAAGTGACCCCCGTTTTTCTTTTATTTAAGCTTAAATCCTTACTAATACAATCGACGTTTAGCATGTGAATGTAAATGCACATCGCGTTACTAAAACTTATTTTTGGTGAAAGCCCTTATTTTAAACTAAGGCCGAATGCCCTGTAAATCAGAATAACTTAAGTCTTATTTTTATTAGATATATACCCATTTTCGCCTCTATATAAGCTTAATGCACGAATTTTACACCACCGATTGGTATAAATCATAGTTTATTTTTATATTGATAAGGTACACTTGGGGACTAATTCTAAGAGGAGGTACAAAATATTCCCAAATTCTATCTTATCCAAGCCTAAATAAAAGATCATATATAATTGAGAAAAATATATCTAATTACGCGGTCTATATCTAAATTCGTTTCTGTATTTTTTTTCAATTAAAATCACCAATAAGGAATAGTCTGCAAAAAACGGGGGTCACGTTTAACCTGGAATCACAGTACATCCAGGTACTGGTAAATTTCGACCTGAGACGGATCAAAGATGGGACGAGTTTTGCAAAATAATGACTGAAAGGTTACTCAGACTGTATCAGTTATTTTCTAGGGCCCAGACCTGTAACTGTTTTTTCCATACACTCCATTATAGCTTTTAAGTAAGCTGTGGTCCGCACAACTCTCGAGGCTTTAATAATGAGGCTGCCATAGAATTTCAGATTTCACCTAGTTCAATCTACATGTATAAACAAGAATGAAATACCCTGGTGACCGCCATGTTTTACCACGTTTTGGCCCCTGAAGGATAGGCACTCTACATGAGAGGAAAAGGACCTCGGACAGTCCTAATGAAAGCTTGCCCATAAAACGGCCAGAGAAAATTTTCAAGGAAAACGATATTTTTCCATGAAAATGATAGTAGGTTCTACCCTCAAACCGTAAAAGTGTTTTTCTCATAGGACAAGTATCTTTTAAAATTTATGGGTTGAAAACGCTGTTTTTGCTATTTAACACATAGTAATAGAAAAGGGTTTTATTGACTGAAGTGCTTCCCCCCACCCACCGTGACCGAACTAATCCTTTTGCATACAGTTGTAGTTTTACATTTCACATATCATATAAAAATGACATGATTGGTCACGGGGGGGGGGGGGGGGCGCTGTCAAAATGCTCAAAATCAAAAACAAAATATCATAAAAACTTATTTGGAACTAATTTTGTACAAACCTGCAGGTAAATATCAAAATATCAATTTACTATATCTTTGTGCAAACTCTAAATTTTCCTCACGCCACACCGGTGCTCATCTTTCACCTGCTTCAATGAAAGCGAGGTGTGTCAGCATGAAGATATATACATATATATGCCCCTTTCCATGGCCCAAAGTTACAATGCCTCCTTATACTTTTAAGAAGAATCAAGTTAAATATTGATTTTCTAGGATGCAAAAATAACGTTTCGAACTTATTAAAATCAAAATAGTTTCACCTTTTTATGTAGATCACAATATATTTGACCATAAGTACTACATCGATCCTGGCAATTTATTGAACATTTATTGTAACATGTTGAAATAACAATACTTATAGTAAGTCGTCCTTAACTTTAAGGAAGCATAGGGGGGAAGTTAGACCATATATAACGAAACAGCCGTTGTTATTCTTAGTCACAATATCATGCCATTAGCAGATATATATACTTTAGGTTCGTCCCCGTCGCCCTTGCATGTATGAAAAGAGTCAATGCCAAGTTATTATATGGGCCTCGACGCGATAAAATCTGTCTTCAGAGTTTCAGACAATGTGAATTTGAAATCGGTCTCGTTAGCTCTAGAGACTAGCTTGAAAATTGAAAGCGAATAACAAAGGAGCTGATCAGACTGTATGAATGCTTAGCTCTGTTTACCTGTTCATGTTAATAATATGCCCATTATCTTAACCTCTCTCTGGGCCCTCATTGACTTCACTACCGCTCGGGTACATGTACAGTGATATAATGACATGCTATTCACCGATTAACCAGTTTATGTTAATAATATGCCTCAACAAATAAAATGCTAAGCTCTGTGTACCTGTTCATGTTAATAATATGCCCATTATCTTAACCTCTCTCTGGGCCCTCATTGACTTCACTACCGCTCGGGTACATGTACAGTGATATAATGATGTGCTATTCACCGATTAACCAGTTTATGTTAATAATATGCCTCAACAAATAAAATGCTAAGCTCTGTGTACCTGTTCATGTTAATAATATGCCAATTATCTAAACCTCTCTCTCTGGGCCCTCATTGGCTTCACGTCCGAATGGGTACATGTACAGTGATACAATGGCGTACTATTCACCGATTAAAAAGCTTAGTTCTGTTAACCAGTTCATGTTAATAATGTGCCCATCATGTACATGTACCTCTCTCTCTCTCTCTTATTGACATCACTACCACTCGGGTACAAAGATACATGCCATACTATTCACTGATTTACAAGCTTACATGTACATAGAAGCTCTGCTTACCGGTTCATGTTAATATTATGCCCATTATCTACCCCTCTTTCAGGGCCCTCTTTGACTTCACTACCGCTCGGGTACATGTACAATGAAAACAATGCCGTGCTATAAGCCAATTAACAGGTTAAGCTGTGTTTACCCGATCATGTTAATATTATGTCCATTATCTTACCCTCTCTCTGGGTCCTCATTGACTTCACTATTGCTCAGGTACATGTACAGTGATATAATGGCGTGCTATTCACCGAATAACCAGTTTATGTTAATAATATGCCTCAACAAATAAAATGCTAAGCTCTGTGTACCTGTTCATATTAATAATATGCCCATTATCTAAACCTCTCTCTCTGGGCCCTCATTGACTTCACGTCTGAATGGGTACATGTACAGTGATACAATGGCGTACTATTCACCAATTTAATAAGCTTAGTTCTGTTAACCAGTTCATGTTAATAATGTGCCAATCATGTACATGTACCTCTCTCTCTCTTATTGACATCACTACCGCTCGGGTACAAAGATACATGCCATACTATTCACTGATTTATAAGCTTACATGTACATAGAAGCTCTGCTTACCGGTTCATGTTAATATTATGCCCTTTATCTACCCCTCTCTCTGGGCCCTCATTGACTTCACTACCGCTCAGTTACATGAACAGTGAAACAATGGCGTGCTATAAGCCCATTAACAGGTTAAGCTATGTTTAACCGATCATGTTAATATTATGCCCATTATCTTACCCTCTCTCTGTGCCCTCTTTGACTTCACTACCGCTCGGGTACATGTACAATGATACAATGCCGTGCTATAAGCCAATTAAAAGGTTAGGCTGTGTTTACCCGATCTCGTAATATTATGTCCATTATCTTACCCTCTCTCTGGGCACTCATTGACTTCACTACCGCTCGAGCACATGTACAGTGAAACAATGGCGTGCTATTCACGGATTAAACAGCTTGGCTCTGTTTACCAGTTCATGTTAATAATATGCCCATCATCTACATATACATATATCTCTCATTCTCTCTTATTTACATCACTACCGCTTGGGGTACAAATATACATGCCATACTTTTCACTGATTTATAAGCTTACATGTACATTGTAGCTCTGCTTACCAGTTCATGTTAATATAATGCCCATTATCTAACCCTCTCTCTGGGCCCTCATTGACTTCACTACCGCTCGGTAACATGTACAGTGATACAATGCCGTGCTATAAGCTGATTAAAAGGTTAAGCTGTGTTTTCCCGATCATGTAAATAATATGCCCATTATCTACCCCTCTCTCTAGGCCCTCATTGACTTTACTACAGCTCGGTATATTCAGTCATTAATTTGACTGCACTATCACGCAAATGCCGCTGATGACGTCGCGTGATACATACAGCACCGCGCACCTTTCTGCAGTTAAATGAAGCTTTTTGATTATTTTTATGTTTAAACAGTGGCGTGTATGATAGCATATCACAAAAAGAGTTTATAAACATTTTTCTAATTAAAAGTAATTAATAACTTCAATATTACGAAAATGAACGTCAAATTTGAACATAAATTTATGGCTCCTTTTTAGAAACATCTCCATAAGTTACCTTTATGCACGATTTCATTACTGATATTGACTACATACACTGGCAGTCATGTGGATAAGACGTTTTGGTGTAAATCATGGCAGGAGATCTGCTGTCATGTGATCGAGAACGTTTTAAAAAATTACGTTAACGTCACCTGCACAATACAAAAGACACGTGATACAAGCGTAATTTACGCATTATCTGTCATTTGTGCATGTCCATAGCCTCTTCCAATAAAACTGAACGTAAAAAATGAAACTTTGAGAGGCCCATTATGTTGAATTTTATTACTAGACTATAGTAATCAGGGTGGGTTGGGTACATCGTATGTCGGTATTTTTATAGGGGTGTAATTTTGAGCAAACCGAACTGTGAATTCATTTCTCAACGTTAAATGATGAATGGGCGATCGTGACAGAAGCAAAAGACGCAAATCTGTTTGGTCAGGAATCAAAACTAACGCATGTTACCTTGCAGCTGAATTTGTGTCCTTCAAAATCGATAACTCTTGACTTAAAACGGATACTTTTTCAATAACTTAAAGTGAATTTACAACCATGAATTTTCAAGGACACACTACAAGCTGGTCAGACTATGAAAGGCAATAATAATTATCTCGCAGACATTCTCAGGGTTTGTGATATATAGGATTTAATCTGGGTGAAGCGTTTTCGAAGTCCTACGTATAGTGTATTTTTTTCTGTAGATCACAATGATATCTTTGACCACAAGTACTGCATCGATCCAGGCAACTTATTGAGCATCTAATATAGCATGTTGAAATATCAATACTTAACTTAAGTCTTCCTTAACTTTAAGGAGGCATTGTATTTCCGGGCCCTGTTCATTTTAATAATATGCCCACTATTTACCCCTATCTCCCGCATTGACTTCACTGCCGCGCGGTACAAAGACACAATGCCATATACTATTCAACGTCTGTTAACCTGTTCATGTTAATAATATGTCCATCTTCTACCCTTCTCTTTCTCTCGCATTGACTTCATTTCTGCTGGGCTACATTGATACAATGTCATACTATTTACATTTTAAAACCATTCATGACCATCATCTCTCTCTCTCTCTCTCTCTCTCTCTCTCATTGACTTCACTTCTGCTTGGCTACATAGACACAATGCCATACTATATACATATTAAAAGCATAGATGTATTTACCTGTTCATGTTTATAGTATGTCCATCATCATCATCTCTCTCTCTCTCTCTCTCTCTCTCTCATTGACTTCACTGCTGCCTGGGTACAAGGACACAATTTCATTCTATTTACATATTAAAAGCATAGATATGTTTACCTGTTCATGTTAATGATATGTCCATCATCTACCTCTCTCGCTCTCGCTCTCTCTCTCTCTCTCTCTCTCTCTCTCTCATTGACTTCACTGCTGCCCGGGTACAAAGACACAATGTCATTCTATTTACATATTAAAAGCATAGATATGTTTACCTGTTCATGTTAATAATATGTCCATCATCTACCTCTCACTCTCTCTCTCTCTCTCTCTCTCTCTCATTGACTTCACTGCTGCCTGGGTACAAGGACACAATGTCATACTATTTACATTTTAAAACCATTCATGACCATCATCCCTCTCTCTCTCTCTCTCTCTCATTGACTTCACTTCTGCTTGGCTACATAAACACAATGCCATACTATATACATATTAAAACCATAGATGTATTTACCTGTTCATGTTAATAGTATGTCCATCATCTCTCTCTCTCTCTCTCTCTCTCTCTCTCTCTCTCTCTCTCTCATTGACTTCACTGCTGCCTGGGTACAAGGACACAATTTCATTCTATTTACATATTAAAAGCATAGCTATGTTTACCTGTTCATGTTAATGATATGTCCATCATCTCTCTCTCGCTCTCGCTCTCTCTCTCTCTCTCTCTCTCTCTCTCATTGACTTCACTTCTGCTCGGCTACATAGACACAATACCACACTATTTACCTATTAAAAGCATAGATCTTTTTACCTGTTCATGTTGATAATATGTCCATCATCCACCTCTCTCTCTCTCTCACTCGCTCTCTCTCTATCTATCTCTCTCTCTCTCATTGACTTCACTGCTGCCTGGGTACAAAGACACAATGCCACACTATTTACCTATTAAAAGCATAGATCTTTTTACCTGTTCATGTTAATAATATGTCCATCATCCACCTCTCTCTCTCTCTCTTTCTCTCTCTCTCTCTCTCATTGACTTCACTTCTGCTCGGCTACATAGACACAATGCCACACTATTTACCTATTAAAAGCATAGATCTTTTTACCTGTTCATGTTGATAATATGTCCATCATTTACCTCTCTCTCTCTCTCTCTCTCTCTCATTGACTTCACTGCTGCCTGGGTACAAAGACACAATGCCACACTATTTACCTATTAAAAGCAGAGATGTGTTTACCTGTTCATGTTAATAATATGTCCATCATTTACATCTCTCTCTCTCTCTCTCTCTCTCTCTCTCTCTCTCTCTCTCTCTCATTGACTTCACTTCTGCTTGGCTACATAGACACAATGCCATACTATTTACCTATTAAAAGCATAGATATGTTTACCTGTTCATGTTAATGATATGTCCATCTTCTACCTCCCTCTCTCTCTTTCTCTCTCTCTCTATCTCTCTCTCTCTCATTGACTTCACTTCTGCTCGGCTACATAGACACAATGCCATACTATTTACCTATAAAGCATAGATATGTTTACCTGTTCATGTTAATAATATGTCCATCATCTCTCTCTCTCTCTCTATCTATCTCTCTCTCTCTCTCTCTCTCTCTCATTGACTTCACTGCTGCCTGGGTACAAAGACACAATGCCATACTATTTACCTATTAAAAGCATAGATCTTTTTACCTGTTCATGCTGATAATATGTCCATCATTTACCTCCCTCTCTCTCTCTCTCTCTCTCTCTCTCTCTCTCTCTCTCTCTCTCTCTCATTGACTTCACTGCTGCCCGGGTACAAAGGCACAATGCCACACTATTTACCTATTAAAAGCATAGATCTTTTTACCTGTTCATGTTAATAATATGTCCATCATTTACCTCCCTCTCTCTCTCTCTCTCTCTCTCATTCACTTCACTGCTGCCCGGGTACAAAGGCACAATGTCATTCTATTTACATATTAAAAGCATAGATCTTTTTACCTGTTCATGTTGATAATATGTCCATCATTTACCTCCCTCTCTCTCTCTCTCTCTCTCTCTCTCTCTCTCTCTCTCTCTCATTGACTTCACTTCTGCTCGGCTACATAGACACAATGCCACACTATTTACATATTAAAAGCATAGATATGTTTACCTGTTCATGTTGATGATATGTCCATCATCTACCTCCCTCTCCCGCATTGATTTCACTGCTGCCTGGGTACAAAGACACAGAGCCATGACATTCACCTGCAACATTAAGACCAGGCTTATCATGCTCTTGTCTTATTGAATTTATTATACTTGTTGCGAAAAAAAGATAAAATGCTCAGCAAGCCTCACATTTTATCTCTTTTCCTCAACTCGTTTAATAAATTCAATAAATTATGAGCACTCATATAATAATCAGGTCCTCTACACTGAACCGAAGTTATAAATAGCCACCATACAATTTTTGCTCCCGTTCAGAAAGTAAAAATCGCTCTTACAAAATTTAAATTCTATAAAAAGGTCCAATGCTTTGTCAAGACTCTGCAAATATGTCATTTCAAAATGACGGGTAGATCTTGCGCAGACGAGCTCCGAGTAAAGGTACCCTCATTTTAAAAAGTCACACTTTTTAGTGTGATATAAACTATTCATCAGATACGTTATCCATTTATATTTTAATTAGTTTGAGGGTGTTTATGTCTGTTGTGATATAAGATGAAAATAATCCAAAGTGTTTTTGACAATTGAACACTCCATTCTCTACTACGTTAACATGAAGACAGCCACGGTCAACAACTTAATCAAAAGATATTTAGCTTAACATGCAGTTTGCATACTCACTTTGCATTGCTTTGTACGCTTTATTATCTGCGACACAGAAGTGCAATTTTCAGGGTTTTTTTATTATGAATTGGTGTCACTGTTCTGCTTAAAAATGAATAGAAATCTTTAACAAATGCCATTTAAATGACCTTTAAAGTTTCACTTTAAAATCGGAAGTGGATACCAAATTATTTAAATACAACTGAGAAAATGTGTTCATCAAGTTGCATGGTGTTTTGTCAAACATATAAACATAAAACAAAACACTTGCAATGATCTAAGTATTTGCAGCTGGTGATTTCCGAAAAATTCGGAAAATTCGTAAATTTATCAATTTTTAAAAATTCATAAAAAATCTGTCATAAGCAAAATGTCAAATGTTTGGTGTGTTTTGTTTTCAAGTCAACTAGGCAGGTTTGCAATCACCTGTACTTGAATTCGATAAAAACTGCACTCAAAACGCTTAATTTCTTCAAAAAGTTGATTTATGCATTTTGAACCCCAAAATCGTTAAGTGATAGCAAACTCTTCAAAAGCACCGCTTAGCTTTAGTCCATTACAATGCACATACTTGGGCAAAAATTCATTTCAATATCACTAGGGCCTATAGTGTAGGCCTCTGTGTAATCTCGTGGGAATTTTTGGGTAAAAGTGTCAAACATACATTTTCTTGTAGAAAAATGTATCCTGTTTAAGTAAAAAGATGTTTCCAATTTTTCCTTGTCGTTTTAACGTCATGGTGACGTCACAAAGTGATGTACCCATTTTTGGCTAATTTATGGCTCTATGAATTCCAGATGGCGCAAACATGTACTGTTTGATCAGCTATAGTAATATTACTGGCGATATATTGTATTTGGAGCATAGACTCTGACTCAGATTTTTAAAGAGGCTACTTTAACTTCAAAATGATGCAAAGAGAGGAGAAAAATGACGTCAGTATCAAAGTGAAAAGTATGTTATAGTGATAGCTCAAATAACATTAGAATACAATATGCAAATAGACCCTCCTCTCCCACTGCTGGAATATTGTACACCATGCTTTACTGAAACTACATAATATAAGATACAAAATGACACATGTTAGCTCTCTGGCGTGTAACAGCCATGTTAACTACGTTATTCTATTATAATTTCAAAACCTATTGTGCAAATACTAAGTTATATCTAATTCTTATTTATCGACATGCTGATTGCCTTAAAAGCATTTATCAAATAGCAGCAAACAGCAAGTATGCGCTTAAACAATACACCTCTGTGAAATGACAGTTATATATGTTACTTACTTCAAAAGTATTACTATTTAATGTAGTACCAACACTAGACGATAGGCTGCCAAAATACCCCTGAGGGAGAGTTTTGTACACTACATCTTTCTAAAACCAGAATATATATATATAAGCCACAGAATAATGTATATTAACTTGATAGGGGTTACAGAGTTACTTCGTTACCCTGAAATAATAGGAATTCCTATCAAAGTGTTCCTTATTCTTACGTGACAATATAAGCTTAGACTTTTAATTGTATTCAAATGACTAGCAATATGATTCTATTAAATAAAAAGACCTGTTATTACTGTTATGTACTTTACTTTCTTTTGAATGCATTATGTTAAAGCAAATACAGCAATTTATGAGTTAAACTGCTAGTGGTTTATTTACTGTCATTTAACTGCCAGTAATTGCCATTAACTGAAATATCAACAAAGCAAAAGTAGAAGATATGTTAGCCTAAATCACATAAAATGTCATTGCAAGTCCGTGTATTTTATCTAATTTTAGATGCTGCTTATTTTATGATCCATTTATGTTTCTTTAATGCAAAAATGATATCTTTTATCTCACTGACACGCGTGTATTTGCTTCATTTTACACATGAAACGATGTATAAAAAAAGACGCTTTTCTTTACTGACTACACCTCATTTTAGATGACACAATAATGTTAAGCATGAAGTAGCTCTAAGTTAGTAAGATCTATCACACATTGTGTAACCCTACTATTGATTACACTAACTGTATTGATAAAGACAAAAACTTACTCAGAATTCGTTAAAAAAAATAAGTTATTTCAGAGTTAGATCTAAATCGTGACCTTTATCCTTGTCTTTTGAAACAATAAGCTGAAGTGTTTTGGAAACTTAATGACTATTTCCCAACATACGAGTATGACACACACCAAGCATATTCCTATGGTTAAAATCGCTTTATATCCGAAGAAGGATGTCTAGTTTGGTGAAGTAAGAATACCATTTATGTTGGTAAAATGCATAACAAGAGACGTTTAAGGAGCATATTACATTTATCTTCCTTTCTGTCTGGTTCTAAAATTTTGTGAAGCATTGAACAGACAGCATATGCTCTAATAGTTCATGATAGTCATACATTTGAAAGAAAATGGTTTATCGCCTAGAAAAGCTCCCTGGCATTGTTAGTATAGCATATATATTGTAGCCATTGCTATATTAATGGACCAAATAAAGTATTGGTTAATTTGTTTTGCATAATTCTATCAATTAGATTTAGTCTTTAAGTTGAATTTTGCTTCAGATAATATCATTTTGATATTTAGCCAATCAAATATGAACATTACGATAGATACAAAAATACATCCAATTACTTCTTTACATATTTCAAATCAAACAAAATAGATTAACAGTAGTAATGGAAAGAATAATTAAAAGGATTTTGCCCATTTGATTTTGGTATTTTGCAAGTGAGTCTATCATTGGCGACTGAGTAGAGTGTCCTCTTAATGCTGATATTTGATAGAACGGTTTAACATTTTTGTGTGCTTCTTTTGAATCTATATCCTGGTGAGTTTACAACTTATTCAAATATTCCATACACATAGGACTCTTTATTATTCCATTTACCATGTTTACAATGTTCCTGTAATATTATGTCAAAGTCACAGTCAGTTCAGGTATGTAAGGATGTATTGCTAAAACAAGTGAGAGCTTATACTTGCACTTTCTTATTAAATATTTCACTTTTCCATCCAGCATTCTAAAAGAACATTGTAAAATCTATATTACAATAACTTTAATGTCGCGTGATCAAATTTGGCCGGACATTATTTGGGCTAATAAAATTTGTATTTAAATTGTTATTGAAGTAACAATTGACCTTTAACTAGATTCCTTGAATATGGTCATATCTAATGTGGTCATTGCCTTAGAGTAAAACTCACCACTAATTTCCCATTTTTGGTTGAGCTAGTGACCAGAAGTACTATGTTGATGTGATTGACAGTTTCGTTAATTAAACAAGGAAAGCTATGTGGAATATAAACTTGTACTAATTTAAAAGCTTCAGTAATGCCTCGCCATCTACATACGCAACTAGATGCCAGGATACAAATTGATTTGGTGACAGTCTCTTTAACAATAACTGATTTCAGGCAGTTATAACATACCTCCCTCAAAACATTTAGTAGTTAGAAGGGTTACTATTTTCTGGTAATTGAACCTAAATAAACATGGATACATGGAATCTAGCCTGTATCATGCAACGTAACTGAATACGTGTACCCAAAGTTGAACAATTTGAACAACTGTAAACAGTTACATAGAGTGATTTTACTGATTATAATTATTTCAATTTAAATGAGATTTCTCCAGATAAATACTACAAAACAAATCTCTAAACTCACCATGATATATTAGCTTTTCAGGCTCAATTATATATCGTGTTTGACAACATTTTTCATAAACATGGGGCCTTGTGATATATTTTATACAGCTTTATATGTTATTTTAACAAATTTGACAGAAAATGGGAATGTATCCTTCTAAGTACTGGTCTTGAGAGCTATCATTTTACTTGCTTATGGGTTTTAAAATCTATAATTTTAGGAAAATCATTTTTTGAAGATATAAAAAGTGAAAAGATATAGTATTTTGCAAATGTTGCATGGGTGAATTGATACTTTTTTTCAGACAAACAGGAACCTGGATATCTATAACAAAAACAATTAATTTTTCCATGAGAACCAAACAATTGTTGTGCTTTAACAACTACATAATCTAGGACTAAGATTTGGTACCAGTAAAATGCAGTTAAGCCCCCCTCCCGCTGCAGTGGCTGAGGCAGCTGTCAGTTCTAGGCCGGTGGTTTTGTTGCTGATGATCCATTGCTTATTGTTGCTCCCCTTGTTTGTGGCGGTTTGTGTTTGGTCCTTGTTTTGTTATTAAGTATTTTGTGTCCTTTTTGTGTTGCAATCACCTTTATACGGGAGCGCAGTGGCTCAGTGGTAGAGTGCTTGACTCGAGGCCGAAGGGCCGCGGGTTCGAGCCTCACCGGCGTCACTGTGTTGTGGTCCTTGAGCAAGACACATTTATCCTAGCTTAGTACTGGTTCAACCCAGGAAGACCGTCCTGCATAACTGAAAGATTGTTGATGGACGTAAAGAATCAAATCAAACAAAAACAAAACAATCACCTTTATGGGGTAAAGAGAGTTAATTGCTTAACTTTAATTGTGTTCCTGATGTCTTGTGGCTGTTAGTGTTCTGTCACTCATCCTCACGGTACCATGTGTTGGTCTGCAGTGTGTGATTGAGGTATTTCCTATTCATACTGACTTGCTTTTTTGAAACGATATCAAATACCATATAACGTATAATATAAGGAATTAAGCAAGTCATATACAGTCTTGAAAGCTGTAATATACGTTACATGTTGCCACACAAATAACAAAAAGATAATTAACACCAGAAACGATTGTGTGTTACACTTTTTACTATTGAATTTCAATATAATGCTCATACATGGTGTTTAAAGGTTTTCATATAGCAATACATACAAATTTAGAATGAATATATTCTAAGCTTATTTAACGTGCTTTTCTGTGGTATCACATTAAACAGCATATAACTCTTAAAGTTTTTTTTAATAAAAACAAGCTGTTTGCAGTTATAAAATGGCCCATTAATTTCTTTTGGAACATATAGTTAAAACATGAATGTTAAATGAGAAGCTTATTAAATGAAACTTTTAACAACATTTCAATGGTTTTACAGTGAGAGGGGTAGTTTAATTGTAACATAAACGACATTACAATGGGCCCTAATAATTAAACATAAATATTTGTAGGAAATGAAATGTTCTTGTACAATAAATGATGTTTGGCCAATATGACTATACCAGTACTACCTTAACAACCTTATTTACAGTATTTGTGTTCTAAACAATTGAGGGTCAACGTAGTTAATGTGCTGTAACAGCCAAATGCCCCTACCATCAGAGAGCTAACATGTTTCAAAAAGCTTAGTTAGAAACTTAAATTTATGCTAACATTTGATTTTAATCGCAAGGCACTCACAAACTTTCCAGAATTATATTTCTGTACACAATATTTTTTTGCTGAAAACTGACATCAAATCAACGTCAATTTGACGTAAAATTGAAGTCCACGTTGAATCGATTTTCATTTTGGTCCTCCTATCGACGTTTTCAACCAGTTCAAGGCAATGAATAAAATTACAATGCGATTAATTTAGGTGTATAAAGCACTAGCAGATATAAATTGTTTGATTCATGTTAAAATACGGTACGTCATTTTGTGACGTCACTGTGACGTCAATACTGCAAGTAAAAATTGGAAACATCGTTTTCCTAAATCTGCATATATTTCTCTAGTTGAAAATCGCCATGAAACACTTTTACCCAAAAATTCCCACGGGAGCCCAAATTTCGACACAGCGGCCTACACTACTAGTCAGAAAAAAAGAAAGTGAAAAGTGGCTACTTAGAACTTCGGTTCAGTGTATATATAAAAAAAACTGTACCTCTGAAGAAGTCATTATCCTAACGTAGCGTTTCTGAACTCAACAGAAATTCTGCGCTGAATTGATGAATCACAGCTGCCCTGTCTATATTTTCTTTGTGGCCGTGTTCTCTGGCTATAACCAGTACTGGTCGGGTGGGTAATGGCTTTTGTGGTTATTTGTCCAGGAGCACCCGAAGGCTCTCCGGCAGTGGTTCTGGTTTTAAAGCGTCTCAGAAGACGGAACCACAGCTTAAAAGTCTCATCCGACATACTGGGAGAAGCCGGGAATCGAACCTGCGCCCCCTGGTTACAAGACGTAGGTTTATCCCCTACACCGTGGTGGCTTCTGTCCTGTCTATATATGCATTTCATCGTAAATAAAAAAATATGGAAATTTTTGCAAACTTAATATATACATTTTAAAGTTGTCTAGACACTGATTTGCAAGCGGTGACGAGGCTTCAACGAGCATCATTCCGGCTAGTGAAAGTAACTGCAGATTTTCACACCTTCACACCACTGGCACTTGAGTCCCAAACCTCAATTAATAAGTTGAAAGCACCATCGGCATATCAACGAAGCTCAAAATGCATGAACACATCGAAAAAAATCAATTTTATAAAGATAGTGTTCGTTTCTACTTATAGAAACGAACACTATCTTTATAAAATTGTTTCTACTTATAGAAACGAACTATCTTTATAAAATCGTTTCTACTTATAGAAACCAACACTATCTTTATAAAATTGATTTTTTTCCGATGTTTTCATGCATTTTGAGCTTCGTTGATTTGCCGATGGTGCTTTCAACTTATTAATGGAGGTTTGGGACTCAAGTGCCAGTGCATCACACGATAAAATAAACTACTATCCTGCCAGCCAAGAGTGACAGTGACGTCATGTTTTGTTTACAAAGTTATCAGGGACTTAGAATTGATAGATCACTTGTGTATTAATCCTATCCTGCGGATGGGATTAATACACAAGTTATCTATCGAGTCGTATTGGCTCAAGCGGAGTGTATAAGTTATTGTTTTGCTTAACAATTCTAAACGAAACACGTCGTCGCTGTCACTCTTGGCTGGCAGGACAGTACATGTAACAATGCGTTATTTGATGCACTTTTTACAATAATAGAAAGGGCAGCGGTGATCCATCAATGCAGCGAAAATGCTTATCATTTCAGCGCAGAAAATGCCATCGATTCAGCACAGAATTTCTATAGAGTTTCTTTAGAAACCTACACTTTAGACGGTTGCAAAGACAGGAACATTTTAAGTTTTGGTCAAGTTGTTAGTGGTCTCGCTGGTCGCGTAAGACGATAAGTCGCCAAAAACAGGTCATTTTGCATTGCTGAGAAAGGGCTGACCCCTTGGCTCTCGTTTGTGATGTCTAATTGTGAAGCTGTCACTCTCCCATTGGTATCCTGGGTCAGGTGTGGTGCTTGATTGTATCGATTCCTGATCTTTTCCCTCTTTTCTTACTTTGAAAACGTTTGGGAGAGTTGCATACCGGTCGATTAAGACGACTAACGGCTTGGGAGATATGGTCGTTGGCACAGTTAAGGATACACATATACATTAAGACTCGCACTATAACCGCTGTGTCACTCCGTCCGTCCGTCCGTCCGTTCATGTTCATTAAGTGAAAATTCTCATAACTCTTGAACAACATGGTATATTTTGATCCAATTATCATTCTGCATGAAATGATCATTTGTTTTCCACACATTTCGTCTGGTACCAGATACTGGTCAGATTATTTTCATAAGTTCAACTACCAGGTTACTCACAGAAACTGTCGCGAAGTTAACATCGACAGTTATCCGTTTTAACCCTATACCCCCTAATAACGCTTTTTGACGCCTTTGAAATACCATGTTTTTGAAAATAGTATGGAAAATGGAGCATTTGCTCTTTTGGAGCAAATGCTCCATTTTCCATAACATTTTCAAAAGTATTCAAAACTTCTTAAATTTTTTCAATGTTGTCTAAGAATAGAAAATGATGGCATAATCTAAAAATAGCCTATGAAGTAAAGTGTTAAAGATACAGAAAAATCTGTGTGAAGCGGCCACTCAAAATAGACAAAACAAATGTCTTTTTGGAAAAGGGTTGCTTAATGAAGGTCGAAAGCATTGCAGAATGCTCCCCTTTGAGCGTTCTGCAATACTTTTGACCTGCAATAAGCATTAGCTGGTATTGAAAACCAATTTTCGGTCTTTAAGAGAGTGGCCGTTTTACACAGGTTTCACTGTACTTTTTGTCGTACTTTTCCACCAGCTTACCAACAATAGATAATGAAGTAGCTACATAAGGATACTTATCACAGATCCGTAACGTGTCCTTTAACTCTTTACCTCATAGACGCCCTTAAACTCTTTAACAAACAGAGCAGACCCAGATTAGGCAGCTCTTTTTAAGAGTCAGTCCGTCCAGTTTGTCACGCGGAGGTACAAAACTAAGAATCCATACAAAAGCTGTATGACTGTATCGGACCCATTTGCAAACAGTATAGACCCTAAGGCCCGGTCCCACAGAGCTTGCGACCGCGCTGCGACTTCTTTGCGACTGAAAAAAAGACAATCGCAGAGAGGTTGCCGAGGTCGCGACTAGGCCACAGAACGCGGCGTCTGATCAGGTTCTGAACTGTGTGTGTACATAATGTTCTTTTAACATTTGAGTGAAATTGAAACTCAATATTCAACATCCCTTACATTCAAAATGGATTAGTCCAATTGATACGGGTGGAGAATTCCATTCAGTATGAGGGGTTAAGGTCTTCAGACCGAAGTATTATGCAGACGAATGTCTATGTATTGTCAATATGGGAAGCTAGCAAAATATTCTAGGAAGTCAGTGAAATATAACTGTACAATGAAACTTCCCAGTTTTAGGTCGTTCGGGTGACTGACCACTTTTTCGAGAAAAAAGGTTTATTCCGTTAACCCTTTGCCGACTTGTGTCGTCATTTTTACCCTTTGCAAACAGTTTGAACCCAGATAAGGCCAATAAAACGTCAGGCCTAATCTGAATCCATACAGTTTGATATTATAATGGCATTCCTGAAAGAAATTTTAAAAAAATGGTTTCGGCGACAAATGACATGCATAATTACGCAGGAGGCAAAAGGTTAAACAGAACCCTCTTTGTATCTGCCTGTTTGTAAGTTCAGTCATTTTCCTATTCCGGTTTCGAGAGCAGCATTTTGGTTCTGACTGTACCATTTCCGTTTTAAACAACATTGTTGAAGAACTTGATCCGGAATCCTCCAGTGCCACGAGTGTTTCGATTGCCTGCCATCCAAAAAGGCACTCAAAAGCGCAAGCTGCGTCCGGACCACTTAGTTTTAAATGAGTGTTTTGTTGCTGTGTTTATTACGTTGGACGGGTTTCCGACTAGGGCTACATGCATAGCTTACCTAAAATGCAGACAACGAAGTCTTTGACATACCGTTTTGAATTAAAATCACCGTTCCAAAACCTTCACATTTCATTCTACAGTCATCGATAGGCTTTTCTGAATGCCAGTCCTCCAGTGAGACATCATCTTTAACTGCATTGAAAGACCAAATCACCTGTTTGTACGAGGAGAGTTCAATAAGTTCGCAGGACTTGGTATTTATCTATACATTTCAAGAATAATTTCTTTTTATTTTTTGTGCAGTTGAATCAGTTGAATGATAACAGTCGTTCAGTCAACACATATGAGCCACGACATGAGATTTCCAACAATGTGGTATGTGCGACCAGCAAAGGCTCAGACCACTCTTCGCATACGTGTAGTCTGATCAGAGCCTTCGATAGTCGCTTGAATATTCTATGACTGTTAAGCTACTGACCGAACAGCATTTGGAGTTTCTAAGCTTAAAAGCATGTAATACAACCGTTTTGTGTGGAAAACTTTGATTTTGGCAATTAGTTAATTACGAAATGTTGATTTGAGATGACCCCTGCCCAGTGAGTGCTGTTATGTTTTTTAGAACTAGTTTTTCGCAATAACGTTTTTATCTTAAATTTTAGCAAAATGTGTTTGCGATGAAAGTTCTGCAAACTTCTCTAAAAGATCTGGTGCTCTTGACGCAAAGAGATTTTTGTGTAGCCAGATGAAGATTTTGCAATAATTTGAATTCGTCCAAATTTCTGGATATGTTATTGACAGGTAAAATTCGTATGGGCGAGACAGAAAGGGACACTCTAAAAAAATATTCGAAAACGAAAAATCGCCGTCATTCAAAGGTTGTGTATACATGTAACATTATATTGTCGTTTGTATGCTAGAATTTACCATGCATATGCAAAATCAATTCCAAGCGAACATAGGCTGTGTTTTCACATGACGGTCCATTTTCCCCTAATACGCGTGCTCCAAAATGGTCGATTTTCATTGTATACTTAAAGCCCCGTTCTCACTGTCCCGGTTTAAGGTGCCGGTTTATCCCAGTTTGATGATCCGGGATGAACTGTGATGAACCGTGTCACAACCGTGGCGGCACCGTGGACACCCTTGGAGATCCGGGATGAACCGTGTTGAACCGTGTTGAACCGGCTCATGTCCCCGGTTGTTTTAAAATGTTTAAAACAACCGGCACTCACCGGTAGTAACCGGGAAGGCTGTCAAATACCGTGATAAACCGGGAAGACGCCGGGAGCAACCGTGTCTCCACCGGGACGGCGTCGGGGCGATACCGGCGCAATCCGGGAACATCCGTGTCTCCACCGTGATAAGCCGTGTGGTTCCACTGCCTATGTATATGTAATAAAATGCAAAATAAAAATGAAAAGTCACTCCTGTTGTTCCTAAAATGAAAGTGGATTCATCCAAATGATAAGGATGGGAAAGTCCATTCGTCACAATTTGGCTAAATTGTCAGCAGTATAAATGTGCTCATTTACAAAGCTTATGAATAAATGCACTTATAGTTACTGAGGAGTCAAGCATATATGAGCCACGACATGAAATTTCCAACAATGTGGTAGTTGCCATTAGCAAAGCCTCAGATCAGCCTTCGCCTAGGCGCAGTCTGATCAGAGCCTTTGCTAGTCGCTTGATTATTCTATGACTGTTAAGCTACTGACCGAACAACTTTGAAGCTTAATTTGGGACTGCACAGGCTTGTCTGAGTCTACAATTCTCAAAATATCACACTGTTGGAATTCACATGCCCCGTTCAAAGTGTTCATATATTTTTTTACGAAAAAGCAAGACAATCTGGGCCTAGAATTACAATGTATCCTTAAAGTTAAGGAGTACTTAAGTTAAGTATTGAATTTCCAGGATGCGAAAAATAACGTTTACAAACTGACAAAAAACAAAATAGTTTCATTTTTTCTGTAGATCACAATGATATCTTTGACTTGGCAATTTATTAAGCATTTAATGTGCATGTTGAAGTATCAATACTTAAATTAAGTCTTCCTTAACTTTAAGGAGGCACTGTAATTCTGGGCCCAGATCAACAACATTTAAACCTCGTCGTAAGAAAACAGGTCTGCTTCTGCTTATTTGTCATGCAAATGAGCTGCGAGGTTACTAGGCATTTGCTTTCGCTACACAGATAATGATTCCTCTAGTAACTCGTATATGGCGGTGCAGTCCAAGTGTCATAACTGTTATGCGATTGAGACAGAAGAAAACTAATGTTACTCCACATTTTTATCCTGGTTTTATAGTGTAGAGTAGCACCGGGACGCAACCGTGGCCCTACCGGCATGTAACCGTGGCACAACCGGCAGTTACCGGGACATCACCGTAAACAACCTGGGTAACACCGGGGTATACCGGCACGAACCGTGGCTCCACCGTGCTGCACCGTAAGTGCTCCGTGGTGAACCGGGGATCAACCGGCGTCTCGCTTTCTCAAGAACCGGGGCTATACCGGGGTAACGTCGGCAATGTGAGAACGCAATTTATTTTTTTATGAAATGTGTCCCGGTGCATCACGGTATACTGGCTGTCCTGCATCGGGATGAACCGTGGCTACACCGGCACAGTGAGAATGGGGCTTAAGGAATAAAGAAACGCAACAAACACTTTGAGTCATTGTAAGCATACAATATGATGCAAGTATTTAGTCCAAATGATATTTATCCATAAGAGCAGTATGTGGCCTTCAAATTACAGCAGGTTCAACGTAAATATCGATTACGTAATCATTTTGGTATGCACGTAACCAGCCTGACCCCCGTAGTAAACTGCTGAAACAGGGTCAATAAAAGCAAAGTTTGAATCGACCATCAGTTTATTGTTTTAAAAAGTATTGGCATAGATTGCGGATCAAGGAAATAATCAAATGGCGACGTTTCTGTAGGATTCTGAAACGGCTTAACGTCATTAACGTCAACCCTGAATACTGCGTGAAACGCGTTAACTTTCTTTTCTGCTTGAGATTTATTCATTACAAGGACGACTTGTTCATGAATTATGACATGAGATCTTCAGACGTCAAAAAAAACTCAATTCTGACGTCAAAATTTGATATCCTACGTTTTCATGGTTTCCATGATGTTTATGTGTTTTTCTAATGATAAAATGGTCCAGTGACAAAGTTTAGGTTACAGTTAACAAGTTTAGTGTTCGCTCTCGGCATGTAATAAGATGTTTTCTCTTGCATTATGCCGTGTTTTGTTTGGCTAACGTCAATATAAACACCTTACCAGCGTATTTCTACGGTATCTGAAAAGTCAGTTTTTCCCAAGAAAGCATGTTCTGGTGTTTCTAGGCTTATCTTATCCCGTATATCCACAAGCGACCCAACCCTGACGGCTCTAAGTGACGTTTATCGTTTATTCACTACCTTTGTGTATCTTGTCATTCAAGTAGCGTGTTTTGACGCAATATTTGACTGCATTACGAATATGATTGGACGTTTGTTTAATTTGCACATTGACAAGTCGACGCCTAATAACCAAACATGGAAAAGACGGGATTTCTTTATCTTTATTCTGACGTTAACGTCACATTTTACGTTTTCATATGTTTTCATCTTGTAGCTTAAAATGTAGCGTTAAAATGACGTTTTGGTATTTCATCAAGTGCTATAAATACTCAATAAGAAATTTTCAAAAGAGATTTCACCAAACCGTCATTTAAACACGCAAAAATTATATTTTTGTCTGTTGCGTTTCTTTATTCCTTAAGTATATTTAAACAAGCCAAACATCGCTTGAATTCGGGCGGTGCAATGTAACATCTTGACTAGCGTATTTGCGCTTTGCTAAAAAAAGTATAAAGAGTGCATCTATGCAGCATCGTGGATGTTGGAACAGTTTGGAGAAGTTGGCGGAGATATTCCTGAATACTTTTCATCAGGATAAGATTTTCGAAAAATGAAGCGGTATAAAGTTCTCGCAAAAAACGCGTCTAAAAATATTCAGCGCGAGCTTAATAGCAAACAGAAATACCACTACATGTATTCTTTGACTTAATGCTTACTGTAATGGCGGCGCCTCATGAATGCGTAATTAGGACTGGCTAGCCTTAGATAAAAGTAAAAGCTGAAAATGAGGCGTGGTTTGATTCAAAAGTAACTGTATCATCTTGCGCCATTATCTCAGTCACACTATTAAGTCATTGAAACGCCAGCAAAATAACTGCATCTGAAAATGCCTATTTAACATAAGAATAGAGGCAAACATTGTGGACCCAGACCAGACTCTGATCTGGGTCCACACTGTTTGTCTATGAGTCTTCAAATATTTTAGTGGACGACAAAAACCCATACATATTGTGATTATGCGCTTTAAGGGTTAATAAATATGTGTTCAGTGTGTATACAGTAAGGATTTTCATGAAATGCACGAACGTTTGCGGCCCAAAAAGCTTATTAACTCTTTACCAAATTATAAATAAAACCCGATTTCCCTTCCTTAGCAGACGAAATAGCCGAACTACGTATAGATATGAATATTAAAGTTGCCGCCCTTACAGTAAGCGAAAAGTCTATTAATACCTGCCACATGTTGTCCCACTCGTCGCTATCTCCTTCAATTATCGAGGGCCCTAGAGCGAGCCCTGCATTGTTGATACACACATCAACACCGCCCCAATGATCCTTGATTGTGTGGAACATTTTCTCTATGTCATCCTTCTGACGGAGGTCACATTTCACAGGTAATATTTCACCTGGGCTTCCGGAGGTATTGGCAGCAATATTCTGAAACAATTCGATTTTTGAATGTTCATGGAATCATGAATACTTCGGGTCTCTTGCAAAGTATGCAAGAGACCCGAAGTATTCATGATTCCACGAACATTTCAAAAATTGAATTTATTACTTATATTAACACTTTATTATAAATATCTAAAAAATGAACGATAAATAAAATTGGGAATTTAAACAGTTTTGTATTTAAAATATAATCGTATTAACGGTTTTGTCAGAGCATAAAACGGAAAGCGGAACAGCCAGCGTGAACACGGACAGCCAATGAAGCAAACAAGAGGCTTGTTTTGCACGTACGACTCGGGTGTGGCTCGTTGTCAATCACAACACCAGTGTCACTTCTGGCGAATGAGTTCGATGTTCGAATGCAAGTGTGCTTGGCAGTTGTCAATCAAATCTGTGGCATTTATGACGCTATGAACTGTTGCAAAACAGGGGCCACTAACTTGTAGACATCGTAAGTTGACCAACTTAAGACGACCTTAAGATTAACTTAAGGTGACGACCGTTATATTTAAGGTGGCGCTATTCCGATAACATAAAGCCGTCTTAGCGCCTTCTTAACTTAAGGTCATCGTATCTTTTAAGATTTACCTTTGTTATATCTATTCTCTCGTTCAAAGCATGTTGTTTACAGTATTTAGAACCGACTCAGCAGAAAAGATAAATATATCGGTCGCGACGCGAGAAAAGCAGTCTTTGGGTAGGCTAAAATCAGCATACTCAGCTACAGAGATTAGCTAGAATATTGAAAATTTCGAGCTGCGATTTGTGTTGTAGCTGTCTGTGCTCTCTGTCTCTTCCTCGCGGTGCCGTCGGTTGGTCTGGAGTCTGTGATCGTGGTATTTTCTGGTCACTTTCTAACTACTATATCTTACAGTTAACAAGGATAACGACACTGATCAGACTGAATAGTTGCACGGGCTATTCGGTGCGAATGTTTTTCGCGTGTAACTAAGTCTGGTTTTCTCGTGGCCCATATTGTTAATATCAGCCAATTGGTATCAATATTATTCATTTTGCATGAACCCTTTATATTTGTGAAACCCCAAAACGAGTATTTTTTGAAAACAGAGAAGACCCAGATGAAATGCTTCATTTTATCAGGGTATTTACTGTCTGTAAAGGTAAACTATCTTCAGACAAAAGAATACAATATATCTTTGAAAATTACAACCTGTCAACAGCCTGATATTTACAATGGACTAAACCAAGTTTATTGTATCAAGTCAGAAGGAAGACTCCATTACTATTAAAATGGTTAAGCTTCGCCTAGTTCCCTGACAAGTTTCAAATGTGCATTATAAGCAAACAAAATATCTAAGTCCTGGCGGCTTGTCAGAGATGGTTTTCTCGTGGAAGTGTTGTTTTATTATTATATTAACAAACAATTAAAAGATCTTCATTATTGTGATAGCGTACTGAATACAAAATGAACTTTAAGCAACAGTCACAGCCGAAGAGCTGGCAAATGCATGCTATGTGAAAATTTGAATAGCCTTTACTTCAAAAATAAGGGACACAACATCCAAATATTTTCTTAATATCGTTTAAAAAGCAGTGGTCGAATTGCTTTGAAGACCAAGAGTTAAAACTCATGAGTACGTCGAAAACTCTGATCAGGCTGCAGAGTTCTAGGCATCTGCAGGGTTGTGTGTAGCTGTAGTCGACCCGCTCATATGCATTCAAAAATGAACACAACCAGTGGTTTGGGGAACAGAAGAAAACGACCTTTTATTTTATTTTGGAAACCCACCCACCAACCTACCTACCTACCTACCTACCTACCTATGTACATACACCCTTGATTGGCTCAGAACGATACCCTTGTGGCCATAGTCTTTCATTCCCTAATTATTTTGACCATGATCAGTGAAAACTAACATAAAATGGCCTACAAGTTTCATTACTAAATACAGCACACAATCACTGAACATACATTAAGCAATTTACATGAACATACACGTGCGTGTTTATCTGCTACATGCCTACATGCATTCAGGAAATTACGCCAGAGGTTGGGGTCAAGGCCCAATATTTTTTTATTTTCCAGGGGGTTCCAACTCTTTTCGGGGGAAGGGGGGTCCAATTGCTATTTAATAAAGAAACGTGTGGATTTTCCAGGGTGAGTGGTCTGGACCTCCTCCCCCCTCTGGACCTGCGCACAACATATATATATGTGTCTCTGTATAAAGCCTTTAAAATGTAGCAGGCAAAGATATAGGCTTTCATAGTCTTCTAAAAATATTATGTCGCCAAAATCATTATTTTATTGCATTCGTTCTTGGAAGTACCTCTTGAGATGTCTACGAGTTAGTGGCCCCATGTCTAAAATCTAAAGATTCATTAAAGGCTTGCTTTGAAAATGTAAATATCATGCAATACAACTGTTTTGACTAAGCATGGGCGCAGTCAGAATACGCACATCAAGGGAGATTAATGAAACAATCTCTTCAATTCTCTCCCTTTTATAACGAGGAGCTGCTCTAAAAAGAAAGATTGAGCTCCTTTTCTGGTGCGTGGCAGTTACTTAAAAAAAAAAACAAAAAAAAAACAAAATGAATACCATCAAATTGGCAAACAGTTTGGATCCAGATCAGGCCGGACGCCTGATCTGGGTCCAAACTGTTTGCAAAAGTTATCAGCAGCCAGACGACTCTAGTAGGCAAATAGTAGGCCACTGGCTGGATATGGTTTACCTCCCCCCAGGCGGAATTTTGTAGACCATATTTTTCTTGAAAATTTAATAGCATCATTTGTCATTTTTGAACAGACTGAATCTTGACTGTGGAGTGCAAAAAAACGACAAATGATGCTATTAAATTTTCTTATCATTTTTTTGATTATCTGATGCTCAACCAGATTTTTCTGGGACTTTCCACCAATGTTTTTCGCATATTGCACAAGCTCAATGAAAATAACCATCTGAATTTGCCGACAGGCCTGTATATATCACCTTGGATGACATAATAAAAATGAATACACACCCCAAAATAACACGAACTTCTACACGTTTATATCTGCTTCTGGTACACCTTCCTCACGCAAAAAATAAATCTGACAAAAGGCGAAAATTCTCTGACCTTCTATTCACACCATAATCGTAGGGACCCGTAAGAGGTTGCATGACATTCCCCGATTTTTATTCTCTTCCTAGGACAAGAAATATTAATTATAACATACAGAACATGCAACTTTAGCTCCTCGAAATCTCAACTGGACGACACTCGAATATTTTTCTCGCCCAACCAGTGGTTGACAGTGGTTGAGCATCTGACCGTTTGGTAGGCGTGTGGGTGAGATTCATTGATTTAAAATCTTTGTCAGTCGGTTTGACGTATTGAAGGACATTGGGTGTGTGAAAAGCACATTGCTTATGTAAAGCTCTTTTAAGAGAGGACGGTGTGACACATTTGCAAAATTGAGAAACCTGAAATACACACTGGTAAATGTATACGTCGATTTGCTGGTATTTACGCGTATTGCCTGTACTTCATAGACCGGAAGTGTTAGATATTGGTGTTCATACTATATAGAAAAACATGCCATTTGCCTAAAGGACTATAGAATTAGATCATTTTTAAGTATTCAGTATGTGCATGGCGATTTATGTAAGCATTTAGGAATAGATTCGAGTACCGATCATCCAGATCGGTACTCGAATCTATTCCTAAATGCTTACATAAATCGCCATGTGCATGCCTAATACTTAAAAATGGTCTAATTCTATAGTCCTTTAGGCATATGGCATGTTTTTCTATATATGATTTAACACCAATATCGACCACTTCCGGTCTATGAAGTACCGGCAATACGCGTAAATACCACCAAATCGACGTATACATTTAACAGTGTGAAATAAGAGCAGTCATCAAGTGCTTCCGTAAGAAAGGAATGCCTCCCAAGGCCGAAATTCATGAAGACTTCATGGAAACCCTTGGGAAGGAGACTCCGTCTTATAGCATGGTGAGAAAACGGGCAGAAGAGTTTAAGAGGGAGAGAGAGAGCGTTGAGGATGATGGACCGTCTGGCCGCCCCAAAGATGCCACCGCTGATGAAAACGTCAAGGTCGTGCATACCCTGTGTGATAGGAGGCGAGACCTGCGAAGCATAGCTAGCGAAGTGGGCATAAGTTTTAGGGCAGTGCAATCAATACTATCCGACATCTTAGGTATGTCAAAGGTTTCGGCAAGATGGGTGCCGCGAATGTTGACCGATGATCAGAAAAGGACTCGATATATCTTGGCGAAAGAGGCGAGGAAATCTGACTCGTGGTGTTCTGCTCTTGCAGGTCGACGTCCTTGCCCACACGTCACAAGTTGCCATGACTGCTGCGATTGAATGTGGATTTGAAATCCTTCCTCATCCCACATATTCTCCTGATATGGCTCCTGTTCCCAAAACTGAAATCCCATCTTCGTGATACACAGTATGGAGCCAATGAAGGCGCCATAGAATACTTGGGGAACCAGGAAAATGCCTACTATTTTGAAGGGATAAGAAAGCTCGAACAGAGATGGGTTAAGTCATTGTCATGAATGGAGATTATATTTAAGAAAGTAACGGTCAAATTCTCATTCCCTGGTACCTGGTAGCCCGAAGTACAAGGAGCCAAGAACTTTTTTGATCATCCCTCGTATATACAATTATGCAGACTGAAATCGAGATCTCTAGCCGGGCTAGATATGCCAGAATCAATCAGAACTGCCTCGGCCAATTCCGCGAAATTCCGTGAAATCAGACCACGGATGTACATCATAACGCGGGTGACGCTGGCATTTTATAACGTGACTCTGACAACAAGTGTGATTGCAGCAGATGAAGTTAAGTTTTTTCAATAAAATATCGCTATAGCGATATTTTATTGAAAAAAACATAAACTTCATTTTTCCATTGATAAAACTTTTCGCGGAAAGTCAATTTTAATAGAGCTGAACCCACATGCTACAGAACTAATTTTCCATACGCCAGTTCTGGCTAACAAAATGGAGCTTTTTAGTACACAGTACTACGTGTAATGCTCTTTGCATACACCCGAGCCCTGATTCGATTCTTGAGTTGTTGCGGACTTTCCCGAATGACACCAGTATGTGTCTTTAATGGAGTTGTTTGCGCATATGCGATAAGCACCACAATCTCCAAATTTACCGTGAAAGCCACAAAAATACATGTAAGTTTACCTATAATTATCAAACAACCAAAAATTGGTTCGATGTTCGGTTGCTTAAATATCAGTCTCTATAAATTCACTCAGGCATCTAGATACGAGTGCGTAACTTATTATTTTCTTCTTATTATTTCCTTTATATCTCAACCATAATATATGTTGTGGGTGCTCAAAAGAACCGTCTCAAAGCACCCAAAGCAAATATTAAAGCTGCAGACTCTGTAACTATGAACATTTTTCGAAAAAAAATATTTTCTTTTTAAATCATTTGTAAAAGTAGAATAAAGTTATGTTGTCACAATAAATCCAATTTCTACAGCTGAAAACTGCATGGAAAAGTGAATTATCTTATAAAAACAGGTGTTTTTTCCTCTTGTTTGTAATTATTTGCGTCCCTCCAATAATTCTAGACAGTTAATTTTTAACATATATGCTGTTGTTTTGGCACTAATAATTTGTTAATTATTACGAAAAAGGTAAAATGTATACCTGAATTTTAGTATTTTTACTGTTTTCTTGAAAAATAGAAAAAATATTTCTAAAATGAAAATATCAAAAGTTACAGACTATGCAGCTTTAACAAGACAAATTCGACGAATTTATATCCCCCGACGAAGGGTTATTTGAGAGAAACATGTAAACCTAAAACATAAATCCCATTTATCTAACCCTTAGTTCACCTTCGGTATCATTCAGATCATAACAAACACCTATCAAGTATGTTTTAGTGCTTAGTTTAATAAAAAAAAATACTTACATCTACACAATTTCAATATCTGACCTTTCAACCCAACCCTAGAGGTCAAGGGCGTGTGTAAATTCAAACTGTTGCCTTGCATGTAGGTCTACAGTTTTCTTCCATTTTAATTTGATATGTAACATGACCACTTATAGAAAAGAAAAAAATGCCGTTTTGATCCCACCCCAGGGGTCGTTGGTGTGTGTAATGACAGAATGTTTGCTTTCATGGTGCTATGTACTCAATTCCCTTTAATTTGATATGCAACATGACTAATTTCACAAAAATATATGGGTTGACCTTTTGGCCCCAGCCCCTGGGTCGAGGTTGTGTCTTTGGGCAAAGTATTTGCTACCATGTTGCTGCAAAAGTCGTCAGCTTTAATTTGATATGCAACATGACCATATTCTGAAAAAGTTTAATTTTGGCCTCTGTTTTGCGTTATAATTGCCTTTATATAAACAAGGGCAATAGCTCAAGTGTTACGAAACTTAAAGGATATCGAGAGTCTATGGTACTAATCATTTATACCATGAATCAAGTCTGACCATTAGGTACTGAGATATGGTTCCCGACGGACAAAAAGTGATGACGGACGGACGGAATGGACGAACGACACCAATACTATATCCTTCCGACCTCGTCGGGGGATAAAAATAAGGTAAAAAATACTCATTTTGTTTTGCTAAGCTTGACCTTTGTGACACTTTATGCTTTCATTTACCTTTAGCTTGTCTTCACTTCTTGCACAAGCCACGACCTTCATGCCATGTGAAACTAGCATTCTACAAATTGCCTCTCCTATACCCATTGACGCCCCGGTCACCAAAGCCACACGGCCCTTCCATCGCTCCATTTAGATGACGAGCTTGACAAATGGTGTCGATAAGTTTGGCCTCTACAACAAAAATAACAGCTGCTCTTTGCACATGAAACAAAGCCATTCCGTAAGCGCATTAAATGACAGAAAATTGGTAAAATTATCATACAGCACGCATACATGTACATTGTATTTCTTCTTGTTATTTCAAGATAACATTTGTTAGGTGCTTTGTTTCCAGTTAACTTGCAGGGTGCTTATTGAGAGCATATACATGTATTTGCAGGGCGGGCTGAATTTTGGATCTTGATCAGAAGCGAGACAGGATATACACTGGATTAGCATGTAAGTATTAACCAAAAGCTACATGTACGTGTGTCACCACATGTTTATTTAAGAAATAAATTCGATTTTAGGAAATTCATTGCTCATGGAATCACGAATACCTCAGGTCTCTTGCAATAGTGAAGCCCGAATTCTTCGGTTCTCTTGCAATGTGAAGCAAAATTAAATGAAGCCCCAAAGGGCTTCACTTACTTTTTCGGGCTTCACTTAATTTGCAAGAGACCCGAAGTATTCATGATTCCATGAACATTCCAAACTTTATTTACATGTTATTATTGATATCTAAGATACAAAAAAAATAATTTAAGAATTAAAACATTTTGTATATAAAATATAATTGTGTTAACGGTTTAGTCGGATTGTAAAATGGAAAAGCGGAACAGCCAGCTTGAACACGGAAATCCAATGAAGTAAACAAGAGGTTTTTGCACGTGCGACTCAGGTGTGGCTCGCTGTCAATCACAACACCAGTATCAATTCTGGCGAATCAGTTCGATGTTCGAAGCGTATTGCACGGGCAATTGAGCTTGGCAGCTGTCAATCAAATTTGTGTCGTTCATAAGGCTATGAACGGTTGCAACAATCTTAAGATTCAATAAAGGCTTGATTTGAAAATGTAAATTGATTTTTAAATACAAATCATCTGAAAAGAAACCGAGCCTTCAGAAATAGGAAGAACCTTTACAAATTTAAATCTCAGACGTTTTTTAATATCATCATCATTTTTGTGGGAATTAATGCAAAATGGAATAACCCTTACGCCTCGTTTGACATAGACTGATAGACTGGTGGCTATAGCTAAGAATGATTTTGCTCCCCCCACCCCTAGGGAATTCCGCAGACATATCCTATCTTAAAGACAATTCCAAGCTGCGTCTTTTACGAGATGTTTGCAATATGTGCTCTGGGCGTTAGTCTTTGACAGCCTGTTACTTATGTTACCATATCAAATTTAGAAAAAGTAAAAGTTTGAGCCACAGAAAGACGGCATTAAACTATCTAATTATCTTAATTACTCATATTGTCTGCATGCTTGCTACCTTAAATACGCATGAAAGCTTTATGAGCAAAATTACGGTGTCCTAAGGTGTTATGCGTGTTACTTTAATTAGGTTACCCTTTAAAATGATAATTGTGACCAATATCATTTACATTTACAGCTGATCAGTGCATTATTCAAAATGTTTTTGATTATGATATACTAACATCCTTATGTAGCTTATAGGAAAGCCAAAGGTTGCTTTCCTCTCTTAAATATAATTGTCTTATATGAGCAATTAAACAACCTTACCCCCGAGTTGAAAAAACCCAATTCGGTAGGTATTATTGAAGTAAACATATATGAAAACATTTGCTGCTGCTGGATATCTTACATATTTAGGATTGCCTTTCTTATATAGTAACCAATTAAAGATTTTGCAGGTTCAGTCGTGTGTGTTGTGTTTTCTCCTGTTTTGTCACTTTCTCAAATGTCCACATCAGAATTAAGGGTGAGTTAAGCGCCGTCAAATTAGTTTACGCCCTCTAGTAAAAGTATTTTGTACTGACTGTTCCAAGCGGTACTTCTTTTGTGGATCATTTTTTAAATTTATGTTTCGTGTGTGGCATGCTTTCTCGTCAGTGTTCATTTCAGCCTTGTGGACACCTCCTGGACAAGGGCTGACCTCTTGGCTCTCTTGTATGTGGTGTTTTATTGCGTTTATATCACATTCCCATGTGATGTCCTGGGTCAGGTGTGGTGCGTTGATTGTATCGATTCCTGATAGTTGCCCACTTTCTTACTTTAACAAGATTAAAAGACTTGTTAACGTGCGTGCGCACCTTTGATTCGAAGTGGGCCACTGTTAAAAGTGATTGTCCTGTCCAGATGTTTTGAGAAATTATGAAATATTTAAAGATTTAATACAGACTGTTGGTTTAGGTTACCAGTTTTACTGTTTTTCTGGAGATATTAAAAACCCTCCAAAAATGAACATATCTCCGTCGTCGTCATCGTCGTCCCCGTTGTCACACTTTTGGTTTCCGATCGATACATTTTGAAAGGATGCATCAATTTCAATCAAACTTTACAGAAGGGTCAAACATCATTAAATACAAGTCAAGTTCGAAAATGGGTAATCTGCCAAAGTTTGACTGAGTTATGGCCCCTTTTCACTTAGATTTTGGCTAAATTGTGGTTTCTGAGCAATAACTTTTGAAGGGATGCAACAATTTCCTTTAAATTTCACAGAAGGGTAAGACATCACAGTTACCTTTGATTGATTGGCAAGTAATCAAAAATAATAGCCATGTAATCTTCATCGTAAACAGAAAGGATGTGTATAAACTGCGCCGCCTATTCTAATAATTAAATACGAAAATAAATTTGACCGCAAAATGATGCACAGCAAGGAATTATTTTGTAAAAACAAATCATTTTTTAGATTACAGACAGCTATGGAAACCATCTTGCTAGCTAGGTCTAGAGGAGAGAACCAGACATGCTACTAGAGTAACGGTGATCTCTAGTAGGTTCGCTACGTCACTCTAGTTGCGACTATCGATGTTCGAATCAAACTTTAGTTACTATAGCAGGAACTATAGTTAGATTCGAAGTGCGCCAGTGTAACTCTCAATAATACAGACAGATTCTCAAAATATTTTTTCAACGAAAAATATTTTTTTTCTACTTTCTGGAAAATTAAAGTAGAAGGGTTTGTAAATCAACTAGTAAAAAAATTCTGGCCATAACAAAGGTGCTGATCAAGCTTTGATATACCACATTGTTGGAAATGACATGTCGCGGCTCATTTGTCCTGTTAATGAGCGGGTGAAACAGGTGATCACTTATTTATTTTCTCAAGTATACATAATTTATTTATTTGAACTGATACCTGTTAATCCTCGGTCAATGATCAGGACGAGATGGGTCTTCATTTCTTCTTGAAATCGAAGAGGAAGTATCAGACATAATAGAGTGCTTGACTCGAGACCGAGGGGCCGCGGGTTCGAGCCTCACCGGCGTCATTTCGTTGTGTCATAGTGCAGGAATATTAATCCTAGCGTAGTACTGGTTTAACCCAGGAAGACCCGTCCCTTTATAACTGAAATTTTGTTGATGGGACGTAAAGAATCAAATCAAACAAAATCAAAATTGAGCCATGACATGTGATTTCCAACAATGTGGCATTTTGACAAGTGTAGACTCAGACGAGCCCGTGCAGCCTCCTTTTACCGCTCAGAAACTCCAAATGATGTTCAGTCAGTAGCTAACACTCATAGAATATTCAAGCGACTAGCAAAGGCTCTGATCAGACTGCGCGTATGCGCAGGTTGGTCTGAGCCTTTTCTGGTCGCACATACCACACTGTCGCGGCTCATATTATAGAAAATAATGAAAATAGCGAGTTTTTTCCTACCTGAAAAATGTTTGTTATAATCATCCGACCACGTGTCACATATTATAACACAGGTAAATTTTCAATAAATATGAAAACCGGTCAATACATGTACGTTTATTATACATGTACCAGGTTGGACAATATGCGCTGAATTCTTATTCATTTATCCCAATATTGCAAAAATGCATTTACCTGCAGAATAAAGCGCACTGCAGATCCCGACCAGCTGACTTCAAACCAGCTTATCTGGATCTACATTGTTTTTGATTTGGATATATCCAGGTTGAGCAAGATAAGCGTAAATGGGGGTAATGAAGATTTTTTTTTTTTTTTTTTTTGTTTGTTGTTGCTTTACGTCCCAAATCAACAGCTATGGTCAGTTCACCTAACCACATTATTTCCTGGGCAAGCTTGAGCAAGCAGTTAACCAGTACTTCGTGCACATATTTTCGCTTGTAATTGACAACAACCCTTCTTGAATGATTCAATGGAAGGGAGGAGAATGACCGTAGAAATTATTTCATGATCAATCTCCACGAAAGTATGGGACCGGGCGACCCCTACTCGCATCTGTTGCCAGACACGTTACCAACTGCGCTACGCGCCCCGGAGGGGAAGTGAAGAGATGAACGCTTTGTAGGTACACATACAGAGGCGAGTTCAACATGCGAGAGCTCGTGGGCGCTCGTTGTTCTCGTTCCTATCTTTATTCGTAATGTGTAAAGCCTGACATCAGTACAATGAGCGCTTGAAAGCACTCGCATTGTTGAACTCGCCTCTGCTCAGTATGCATACAACTCAAATATGAGCTAGGGAGCGTAGTTGCTCAGTGGTAGAGTGGAGGGACCGCGGGTTCGAGCCTCACCGGCGTCACTGCGTTGTGGTCCTTGAACAAGACACATTTATCCTAGCTTAGTACTGTTTCAACCCTGGAAGACCCATCCCTGTTTAACTGAAAGATTGTTGATGGGACGTAAAGATTCAAATCAAACAAACAAAACAAAAACAAATATGAGCTGTATGCAGAGGCGATAGATACGCATACGGCTCACTACGCATACAGCTAACATATGAGCTGTTGAACATATTGGCATATATTGAAAATATGAGAAGTTCTGCATTTGATGATGACTGGACTTTGCTACTGTTGGCCGGGAAGTCTTTTTGGATGTTTATTTATCTACAGGCTAGTGTGCGTTCTTAACTCACAAAATATGATTCAGTGTTTATAGGTAATACCCACATTAATGGACCTTTCATCAATCTTATTATTTCGTGTGTTCAAAGTAAGCTAATACTGTAGTGTAGCCCTTTATATGGAACACTGTTTTTCGGCAATAACATTCAATCTATACTGCCAATTTTAAAATAATTGAAGAAATATATTATAATATTCCCTTCTAGTACCTTGAGCGAAACGGACCACCGACTATCAATTAAACATAAAGCAATGTATGTACTAACATACACAACTTGCAATTTTAAAAATATTGGTGTGTGTTGCTGTATATCTGCCTAGTCGATAATATTTTGTTCATTTACAAAGATGATAAATGAAAATAAATTCAACATGTATGCCTATTGTCATAAAGGCCCTCTCATTTGGAAGCCCTTGGTCAAGCTATTCCATGAATAAGTCTGCTTATTGATCCCACCACTCCCACATGCTGATGTAAGCACAACAGGCATATTTTTTCGATCATATAAAGTAACGGTAATAGCAAACACAAGACAAATAACACTTATCCACAAAAGAAGCACCGCCTTGGAACGGTCAGTAAAAATATTTTACTGGAGGGCTTAAAGCTGTTTCATGGCGCCAAACTCACCCTCAGTTCAGATGTGGATCAAGACAAGTAGATGTTTGGTTTGCATGAAATACCAATAACTTATTCATGCATCATTTCCTAGAACATATAAATCAAGATATGAAAAGGAGATAAAGCAAAGATAAGGACTCAAAAGCACATGAAACTGAATACCGGAGCAAAGGAAATCCAACAGGCAAACCCTATGTTAATACAGCAGCTATGTTGGCTATCTTAACAGCATTTTACTCAGGTGTGCAGAGGCCTCAATTGTCCTAGAATGACCAGCTACCGGGACAGAAACAACATTCTCTGAAAGCATGTTAATTTACCATATAACAAGGATGCTAACATGAATTGGTATATTAAAAGCCAACTAAAAGGGGAACAATTTGCGTGAAACAACATCCTGCTCGTGTTCAACTAATCAATGACATAATCATGGTATGATTCCGCCTAGAATGAAAGAACAATTCTATCCGTATTATTTAGGCTTTTACGTTTGAAAAATAGCAAGAATTCACTCATAGTTTGGTCGAAACGGTAAGCAGTATCGATATGTGAAAATGAGGGGTAAACGTAAACGCAACTTTTCACGACTTTTTTTTTTTTTTTTAAAATGAGTTGATACATGGTTTGAATCATCTATAGAGTTTACCGCAGAGCTATGCCAATTCTTAACATAAAGGCGGTTTGATGTTTTTTATGGTTTAATTTGATTTACACCCCACTTGCACGCTATTCTTGTGCAAACAAATCACATAACAGATTTGGTTTGATTATGTCCAGCCGTCTATGGTGGAGTTCGCGCGTTAACCATAGAGACTATAGTTGCTCTTCCGACTATCAGCGTTCCTCCCCAGTAAAACAGTCAGCCAATCACAGCCGTCGATACAAAACATACAGGTTTCCGGCAATTCCAAGTTTGCATTGGAGGACGGGAACCAATCAACTATGGTCCGACCACAGAATTAGTCTGGTTTCTCTAGTGAAACCAGACATGCGCAGTGCATAAAACCAAAGAGAGTTTTATCGCTCTATGGTCCGACTATAGGGACTGGACTATAGTCTGGTTAGCGCACGAACTCAGCCTATGAAGAGGTAGCACAATGGGAAAAAATGACAGATAGACGGGTTCCTATTGTATTGGTTGGGCGTAAGGGGGCAAACTTGTGCTCTTGTACGCCCCACTTGTGTAAGCAAGTCGCTTAACAAATGGTTCAGTGGTTTAGGAGAAAAGAGCATAGCAGTCAAATTGACGGACGGATGGATAATTTTACCCCTCACATGCTATTACGCCCTCCCCAACCAAGGAATCGGTTGAGGGCAAACTGTGTCCGTCTGTCAGTCATTGGCCAATTATGCTATCTCCTTCGTCAAATCTTAATTTATGTTAGATGATTCAGGCCTTTTAGCTAAGAGTGCATTACAAAAGAGTATTTTTTTTATTTCTCCACCAAAACATATGTTGTGGGTATGCAAAAGAACCGTCTCAACGAGACGGTTCTTTGAAGCATCCAAAACATATGTTAACTAGAATTCCGAGAATCGAATGGCAAAATAGAAGTCAAACAAGGCAAATTTATCAAATTTATAGCCCCGGCGAAAGGTTAATTTAGAGAAACTTATAAAAACAGAAAACACAACCCCATTTCTCCAACCCCTTATTTCACCTTGGGTATCATACAGATCAAAGGTAAATTTTCAGTGCTTGGTTCAATAAATAATAAACTTATCTGTACAATTTCAATATCTTACATTAACCTGACTCAGAGGTCAGCGGTGTGTGTAAGGTCAACGTGTTTGCTATTATGTTAGTCTATACGTATTTCCTCTTAACTTGATATGCAACATGACCACATTTAGATTTGTTTGACCATTTAATCCAATTCACAGGTTGAGGGTGTGTGTAAGCACAGAATATATGCTTGCATAGTGCGCTATGCTCCATTCCATTTAATTTGATATGTAGCATGACTTATTTCAGAAAAAAATGTTTAAAGTTGATCTTTGAACCCACCCCAGGGGTCGAGGGTTCGTGAAAGGACCTAATATGTGCTTGCACGGTGCTCTATGCTCAATTCCTTTCTAATATGATAATGCAACATGACTACTTTCCGAAAACTTATGTTTCGACATTTTCCCCACCCCAGGGGTCAAGGGGTCGTTAGGACAGACTATGTGCTTACATTATGCTGCATTCTTGATTCAATTTAAATTGACATGCAACATGACCACGTTCTGAAAAATCTGATTTTTTACCCCTCCCACAGGCTCGTAGGGGATTGGTCTGCGGGCAAAACATTTGCTACTATATTGCTGCATTCGTGATTCCATTTATTTGATATACAACATGTCCATGTTCTGTAAAAGTTGAATTTTGACCCTTTCCCCCAAGGATGGGGAGCGGGGCGTCTGCGGGCAAAATATTTGCTACAATGTTGCATCATTCGTGATTCAATTTATTTTATATGCAACATGACCATGTTCTGAAAAATGTTTATTTTGACCCCATTCCCGAGGGTAGGGGAGAGGGGGGGGGGGTATACGGGCAAAATAATTGCTACCATGTTGCTGCATGCGTCATTTCCTTTGATTTGATATGCAAAATGAAATTATTCTGAAAAAGTTGAATTTTGGTCTTTTGACCCCAACCCCAGGGCCGGAAGGGGGGGGGGGGAGGCGGGGGTGTCTTCTGGCAAAATATTTGCTACTATGTTGCTGCATTCGTAATTCTCTTAAATTAGATACGCAACATGACCATATTTTACAAAGGTTGAATTTTGACCTTTTGACCCCACCCACAGGGTCAGGAGGTGGAGGTCTGTGGACAAAATAGTTGCTACAATGTTGCTGCATGCAACATTCCCTTTAATTTGATATGCAACATGGCCATTTCTGAGAGAAAAAAATGGTCTCCTACCCACCCCTACGTCCACCATGGGGTCGGAAACAGGCCTTCGGTCTAAAATTTCGATAATGATGCTTTACACTTCTGTAAACTTTGCTTATCTGTAGCTGGACCCACCGTGGCTCAACTTGAGGTTTTCTTTAGCCCTTTTATCTGTGAGTCAGGAGCCCTTTTCTTTGTTTCATCATGGTGTGTTAGTTTGATTAAAGAGTTTCTCCATGATGATACATTGCATAAGTTAGATGGCCTTCATGCGAGCTGAACATTTCTTGTACTTCAACAACAGCAGAATCTAGGGCGAAGATTCGGTACCAGTAAAATGCATTTAAGCCCCCCCCCCCCCCCCCGGTGGCTTAGGCTGCTCTCCGTTCTAAGGCGGTGGTTCTGTTGTTGTTGACTTCTTGTAAATTGTTACTCTCATTGTGGGAGTTTGTAATTGTTCTATGTTTTGTTGTACGTTACTTTGTGTCCATTCTAGTATTGCAATCATCTTGATGGGGAAGAGATAGCTGGTTGCTTTGCGTAAGTCCTCCTGGTGTCTCCTGATGGTTGAGCGGCTCTTCCTCGCGGTGCCACAGGTTTGTCTGCGGTTTTTGATTGTGGTATTTCCTGATCATACTCACTTACTATTTTTGAATGAAATTGATGATCCCTTCAAAAACCAAAAGCGTGCAACGCGGACAACGACGCGGACGGAGATATGATCCCTATGTGTCGACCATACTTCACAGGCGACACAAAAATGATGGGTAAGAAAATATTAACAACTGTACGCTGAAAAAATTGTTTATCTAAACTTGTGATATTTTGTTTACACAAATTTGGGCTGATTAGAGCACGTTGGTTGTGTTTCCAAAATATCTGTCCGTCTGTTTGTCTGTTAAGATATATATACCGATAGACCGAATCTACCTAGAACGTAGGAAATAACAAATCACAGTCACGTTGCAGACCAACCCTCGGCACCGTGAGAAAGAGACACAGAACATCACCATGACACCAAGAAGACAAATAAATTAAAGCAGACAACTCCCTCTCTCCCTCTCTTTCTCCCCAGCGAGATGATTGCAAAACTAGTAAAGGTTAACTAAATGCTGAATAACAAAACAAGGACAAAACTCAAATCCCTCTTAATAAATGGTATCAGCAATGAACACTGAATATATTGTCAATTTGAGCATATTTAGTGATTGCACATGCTATTTATCACAGGACACCAAACCACACTCGTAAATGTATACGTCGATTTGGTGGTATTTACGCGTATTGCCGGTACTTCATAGACCGGAAGTGACAGATATTGGTGTTAATACTATATAGAAAAACATGCTGTATGCCTAAAGGACTATAGAATTAGATCATTTTTAAGTATTCAGTACGTGCATGGCGATTTATGAAAGCATTTAGGAATAGATTCGAGTACCGATCATCCAGATCTAATTCTATAGTCCTTTAGGCGTATAGCATGTTTTTCTGTATAGTATTTACACCAATATCTTCCACTTCCGGTCTATGAAGTACCGGCAATACGCGTAAATACCAGCAAACCGACGTATACATTGACCAGTGTGTAAACGGACACTGAACATAGAATGATTTCTTATCAGATTAACCCAAATAAGTTGCCATTTTCAGAACATAAAAACTTTTGCAGCGAAACTCTTCTAATGTCACTGCGTTGTGTCCTTTGGCAAGACACATGTTTCCTTGCTTAGTACTGGTTCAACCCTGGAAGACCATTCCCGACATAACTGAAAAAATTGTTGACTGGGACGTAAAAAATCAGATCAAACAAAGAACGCACAGGAAAAAAATTAACGTAATTAAACATCAAATGAGGTGACAGCTAAGCTACCACCCCTGACACTCACTTTTCATACGAAAACAATTGGTATGGCCCCCGTCGCGAGAAAACCTGTCTTCGGGGTTTCCGAAAATGCGAATTTTAAACCAATCTCCTCGACTAAAGAGACTAGCTAGAAATTTGATATTTCGCTTGTAGTAAGCTTAGATATGGTGCTTTCAAAAAAGCGAATAACAAAGGCGCTGATCAGACTGCGCGGATGCGCAGGCTGGTCTGTGCCTTTGTTGCTCGCAAACCTCCGAAGACCGGTTTTCTCGCGACGAGGCTCAATTAAGGCAAACCTTTCTCCAGTAATAACTCTTAAAATTTCTACCAGTTATTGTTGTATGTATTCTACAATCAAACAAAACGTAGCATTTTAAACAGTGAAAAGATAAAGCAAAATAATTAGTGACAGTAGAGCTGCCACCAGAACACAAATTATGTTTTGCAGTGTATATACAATAGTTGGTCACTTTTGTTAGTTTCAAACAGTCCATAAAATACTTAGTATACTGAGCCAAGGTTCTAACGCAACTCGTTGAGGGCAAGAATCATATACGACCAATTGCTGTACGACAGTTTATGCTAAAAAATTGCACAACTAATCATAGAGAATATTGTGTTCGAAGAGAGTACGTTGTCTACAGTATGGTGAGGTGAGCTTCATCCTGATTGGTCAAAAATGCCTTTTTTGGTCTCATGACCTTGTGAGAGGTCGTAAAAATAAATTGCTCATACTAATTTAGCCCACACTCTAATGCTAGGCCAGTAAGATGAGGGGTGTTACATGTACTGGAAAGTTGTTTTGTTGAATTCTACAAAGTTAAGCGTCGAATTTCAGTTAATTGAGATTTGAGAGTTTATTGCCAGCACGTCTATACAACGCAATGCAAAATCAATATTGCATACATTTCAGGAAACGTGGAAATCATTAAAAAGTGTTAAGCACGTGCTAATTCTGATGCCTAGAAATGGTAAGGAGCATAAACTGACAAAAAACATTTACTGCGCAGCTTAATGTTCACTGTGACAATAAATGCAACTTCCTGAATAAAAACATAAGCTCGAAGTGGTACGTGCATTAAGGGGCTGATTTGGCCCCCTCTAGAGCCAAAAGCTGAAAATTGACTTTTACAAAATTCTTTTGATTGGTTAATTATATGAATAACTGAAGTGTAAAATTTCGGCATTTATTTAAATTTTACCGTTGCTATGGTAGCAAATATGGCCGATAAAATATGCTTAAAATAGAGAAATTGTCACTTTGTACCAAATTTAAGGCTTTTTGAAACCTTTTTTTAAGAATTAGATATTAGCACAGCTGAGTACCCAAAAAACGTTTAATATGTTCTGTGCCGTGGTAATTCTCATGTTATTTTAATATATTTTTGGTATTTGCTTGTGCTCTATGTTATTTTCTCTCTCAAACCTCTCAAATTTGCTCCAAAATAGGCAATTTCCGATTTTCGGCCTATCTTTGCAGCCATTTTTGTTACCATAGCAACGGCAAAAGTCAAAGTAATTAGAGACCTTTACACTTTGGTTATTGTTCTAATAAACTAATACGAACAATTGGGGGAAAACTATTTTTATATTTTAGCCTCACATAGGGGCCAAAAAAGCCTCTTAATGCACGTAGCTCTTTGACTAAATCTTTCTTCTTATTGGTGAACAAACGGGTCCCACGCTTTCTATTTGCCGAATTGAAGAAGAATAATATATCGCTAAAGTTTACAGCTTTCCATCAGAAATCCCAGAAATCAACCCAACTTTCATGATTCCGAAATGTATGTCAAATATCGAATATTGGAACATTACCATACATTTCATTTTTTTCAACAACCCTTCCTCAATTTAATGCGTTGTTTCTCATGCAGTTTGAGACAAACTGTTAAAACCAATATAAGTTTCGATGCCTAACTAAATGAATTTTTGTTTAGGCGAACCAATCGGCCTACCGCATGCTTATGGACAAAGATATTATCAAACTAAAACAAAAATACGTTAGAACTTTGGCTCAGTATATATCAATTTTTTTTTAAATTAAAAATGCATAACATTACTGCAAAGTGGGCAGTACTTACTCATCAGAATCGCCTCTTAGGGACAGCTTTAGTAGTTTAAACCTTTGTATAAAATGAATTCGTCCTTCTGGTTTGATAAAATAAACTTGGGATATTCCATTATACATATCGAAGGGTGTCAGTTTATATATATTTTCAATATTGTATTTTGTCTGAATATCTCATTTTTACCTTAATAAACAGTGTAGACCCTGATGAAATGCCGCATTATGCGGCATTTCATCTGGGTCTTCACTGTTTGTAAAAGTACCCGTTAATGGGTTTCCCGTATTTAAAGGGTTACTATGTGATCATTATGCACTAGTCAGTTGTATCCACGCCACCAGCCCCAGGGAACAGCGGGGATTTTGACTTTTCGTCTTGCAATTCTCTGCTATAACTCCCATACTGCGAGGACTGCAAGTAACTTGCTAGCAATGCTAAAACCACGGAAGTTCTCCCCTGCAGTTTTACGCGTCATGTTTGCCTTAGTGTATCAAATCCCTGACATTTTCCCCGCAATATGGGGACTATGTAAAAGTAGATACGCAGTACATTGTCCTAGCTATCTCCGGCGCTGCCCAGGGACTGAGGGGAGGAGGGGGGGGTGGTCGTGCAGTCACAAATGACTGGTTCATTATCCAATGTATTCATTACAATAAAACAATGATAATGAATGATCTCAAGTTATTTGCCATAAATTGGTTATTTGAGGACATAATGTATAAATGTACTTCCATTTTTTACTTGAAAAGCACATTTTTTTCCAAATGCTATACATTCTTGTTAAACAGTATAGATACGGATCAGTCAGTTTCGTATTAAACCAGCAGATCAGGATCCATACTTTTCGTAGCCACACAATCAATCCATATCAACCCTTAAAGCGCCAATTGCATCAAAAGTTGTCTGCTTTTGACGTCTGTTGAAATATTTAGAAACCTCTTGTCCGAACATCAAACTACGCATTGTATAACTCTACACTTACATAAGTCAATAATGTTAAGCAAACGACTCAAGCAAACGATATTTTCGTATGCATTTTGCAGGAGCTTTAAGCGTTAAACCTTAAAGCGCTGACAAAATTGCATCTCAAAATGTCGCCTGCTATTGTCCTCTGTTGCAAATAATTACCTAACAAAACTTACTTATTTAAGTAAAGAAGCAAACAGTGTGGATTCAGATCAGACTGCTCCTATAGGAGCAGTCTGATCTGGGTCCACACTGTTTTTAAAACATTTCAGCAGACTTGGCGCTTGAAGAGTTAATGATGAAAAAACACGACTTAACTGACTTGAAAGCAGCTAACAACTCATGAAGGTCTCCGTGTGTACTAATAGTAACATGTACCTTTATTATGATTAAAACGGTATTGTCGTTAAGCGATACTTTTCCTTAGTGTCTAGAATATTTATTTAGTTTTTTCACAGACAAATTCATGATGAAAAAACACGACTTAACTGATTTGAAAGCAGCTAACAACTCATGAAGGTCTCAGTGTGTACTAATAGTAACATGTACCTTTATTATGATTAAAACGGTATTGTCGTTAAGCGAGACTTTTCCTTAGTGTCTAGAATATTTATTTAGTTTTTTCACAGACAAATTCATGATGAAAAAACACGACTTAACTGATTTGAAAGCAGCTAACAACTCATGAAGGTCTCAGTGTGTACTAATAGTAACATGTACCTTTATTATGATTAAAACGGTATTGTCGTTAAGCGATACTTTTCCTTAGTGTCTAGAATATTTATTTAGTTTTTTCACAGACAAATTCATGATGAAAAAACACGACTTAACTGATTTGAAAGCAGCTAACAACTCATGAAGGTCTCAGTGTGTACTAATAGTAACATGTACCTTTATTATGATTAAAACGGTATTGTCGTTAAGCGATACTTTTCCTTAGTGTCTAGAATATTTATTTAGTTTTTTCACAGACAAATTCATGATGAAAAAACACGACTTAACTGATTTGAAAGCAGCTAACAACTCATGAAGGTCTCAGTGTGTACTTATAGTAACATGTACCTTTATTATGATTAAAACGGTATTGTCGTTAAGCGATACTTTTCCTTAGTGTCTAGAATATTTATTTAGTTTTTTCACAGACAAATTCATGATGAAAAAACACGACTTAACTGACTTGAAAGCAGATAACAACTCATGAAGGTCTCAGTGTGCACTAATAATAACATGTACCTTTATTATGATTAAAACGGTATTGTCGTTAAGCGAGACTTTTCCTTAGTGTCTAGAATATTTTTATATTTTTTTCACAGACAAAGTATCTACGATTACTGCAGATTCTATCATATAACTTCCCATAATATCCCCAAAGCGCACAGTGTTCATTACCTCCATTGTTGTTTGGTTGGTCTTGAGCCCAAAGATCCTTTTGCACAGGCTGCTTACTTTGCTGCCATACAAACTGTCCCTGCTGTGCTCTGTCATGTGCACCAACCCAAATACCATACAATCTTTGTGTATATGTGTCTCGAATGAACTGAAATTCCTCATTGCTATCAATCTCGACCAGTGAACTATCAATGTTCTGACAATACTCATTAGCCTCATCCCAGGTCTTTGCCTTATAAATGATATTGTAACAGTGATCTGAAAAGCTGTCCCAGCCTTTATCACAACGAGCACGAGCAACAGCCTGCCTAACTTCCTCATTGATACTATTCTTCACTGAGGATATCATGTTCTTGTTCCCTTCAGCTGCCTTTTCCACATCTTTTAGTTCTCGTGTCACTACTTCTAGGTCTTTTGTCACATCTTCTAGGTCTTGTGTCACACCTGCTAGGTCTTGCTCTACACTTGTTAGTTTGTTGAAACAGGTTTTAGTTTCGGCTTTGTTTTCGTTGAACTTTGCTGTATAGTCTCGTGTAAGGTTGTGTATGGTGTTCTGGAACTTGGCAGTCAGCTCGTCGATCACCTGTTGTTGCTTATCTTGGAAACTCTGCAGCAAGAGTGTTATTTCAGTAATGTCCTTAGTAGTCCTTGACTGTAACTCATTTTGAAAGCTAGTTAATTTGCTAATAGCATCTCGATTTAGGGATTTTTCATTTCCGAACCCTTTTCTTGCGTACCTCACGAGCTGTTCAACTTCAAGTTTTAAATTGTGCATGTCAGCTATGGAAGCGTTGAATTGCTGGATCATTTCACTCGTTGAGATGTCGTTTAGCTTTGTTTTATCATTGTTCTCTTTAAGGCTGTTTAGGCCAGCAACAGAAAGGGCTTTCCAAATATCTATGATATCTTGATTAAGCGTGTTCATATGCCTGTTTAACCTGTCCACTTCAACACCGAGATGCAGCACTGCAGAAGTCTGAGAGTTGCATATTACAGCTGTATAGAAAACTAAGATTATTTTAAGCCACTCCATAATTATGTCCTTTTCCTGCTATGAAATAAATATATTTGTAAATACCGTCTGTTGAAGTCGTCTGCTGCATGTTAATGCTCACGTCAAAGACTTATTTCGACATATAGACAAACAGTGTGGACCCTGATCAGACTGCTCCATGAAGAGCAGTCTGATTTGGGCACACACTGTTTGCTATAGAGACGTTTGAATGGACCAGCAGACGACGTAAAACAGACGATGTCTAGTTAACTCCACTACTTAATATCAAGTGACTGTCTGAGTTTGATTTCAGAGAATTATGAAGTACAAGCAGCACATTGTTTGGCTGCTTTCCATATCCGTAATCGCTTAACTGTTTATCATTAAACATACTTGAGTTTGAAAACAGTCTTGATTTTGGAAAATATTGCCATGCATTTCGGTTGGATGGTCAACATGCAGACGATTCATATGAAATATTAAGCATTTATTTGGCCCCCACCCAAAAAAAAAGAGCTACGTGCATTAAGGGGATATTTTGGTCCCCTCTGGAGCCAAAAACTGATAGTTGCTGTTCATTAATTTAATTGGAATAGCCCAAGTATAAATAGACTTCGAGCTAAAAAAGGTCCTGCTCCCCCCCCTAGGGAATTTCGCAGACATATCCTATCTTGAAGAAAATTTCAAGCCGCATCTTTTAAGAGATGTTTGCACTCTGTGCTCCGGGGCGTTAGTCTCTGACAGCCTGTTACATATGTTACTGTAACAAACTAAGGAAAAAATCAAAATGAAAGTTTGAGCTACAGAAAGAAGACATTAAACCATCTAATTATTCAAATTTCTTATGTAGTTTGCAAGCTGGATGCCTAAGCTACATAAAAGCAGCATTTTAAACAAAATTACAGCCTTCAATGGTGTTATATGCGTTACATAGATTAAATTTCCCTTTGAAAGTTGAAATCGTGACTAACATCATTCATTTTACAGACGATTTGTGCATTTTTACAAGTGTTTTTAATCTTAGTTTACTAAAGTACTCATTTGACTAATAGAAAAAACAAAGTTTGCTTTTCTATCTCAAATACATTGTTTAATATGAGCTATTAAACAACCCTACCCCCAATTTTAAGTATCCAATTTTGGTATCTATTATTGAAGAAAAATATATGAAAATATTTGACGCTCGTGGATATCTTACTTTTTTGGCACTGTCTTGCTAATGCAATAAAGAATCATACATTTGCAAGTTTGACATAAGGATCAGAGCACTTATTCAAGTATGTAACGTATGTTACATGGCATAATGAATAAGCTAGGAAATTTTCTTGGAAGTAAGAGATGATATTTCAGATAAATACCGTTTTTCACATGTTTTCCTATTAATCTCTAGCCTCTGGTGCCTTAGTCTTAGTAATTACAGTCATTGCTGATAACAAGCCCTTGGAATTGTGTTACCTATGTTATGTATAACCTTTGTAATCACATATTTCCTAATGCCTATAATATTAAAATATATAGACATATAGATAGAAAATAATAGTTCTTATTTAAATGACACAATTTAATAAATATTCCTATTAAATAAAATTATTCAAAAACAATCTTTATTCAAGTCACCCTCACAATGTCTATCATTGTGTCTGCTTCTATTGCAAAATAATCACCCATTTCATCACAACCAGTAGAATCATGGCATTGTATTAGGACTGCAAACTGAGTACAACCCTGTTCCTCTCCACCCCTTTGGGAATTGTGCAGACATATCCTACCTTAAAGAACAATTCAAGCTGCATCAAATAAGAGATGTTTGCACTCTATTAACTAGGGGGTTAGCCTGTAATGGTATGATACGTATGTTACCATATCAATTTAAGAATAAATGAATTGAAAGTCTGAGAAACAGAAAGAAGACATAAAACTATCTATTTATTTGAATTATTCATGTAGTTTGCATGCTGAATACCTTTGATACATAAGAAAAGATTTTTTTTAACAAATATACGGCTTCCTATGATGTTATATGTGTTACATTAATTAAGATTACTTTTTAAAATTGGTAATTGTGACAAACATCACTTATAAGCATTTCGTGTGATCCTCCTCTTTAGCCATCAAAAGACTTAATTTTCTTTGTATGTGTGGCCAGTGCCAGCGTCAAACAACTTGACTCAGCCAAACTTGAATCCTTAGCATTCTTCAAAAGCAGAAACAGCATGTCAGTGTCATGGGATCAAACACCTGATTAAATATGGGTTTAATGCCATTTCACATATGCACACAATGGAGTATGACTCTGGTATATATCTCTTCCTGTGAAGTGGCAAGAGCAATCTAACTGCAGCTGCCTCTGCATCCGTGCTAGTCAAATGATAACTTTGCTCTGATTTTGCAAAATCTATGTCTCTACCGTGTACCTCTAAGAATACTTAAAGATTTCTGACATTGGTCAAACAGAAATTTGATAGGCTGCTTTTTTGCATCATTTGCCATGGAACCTATCCAGTCTTTTGGTGCTTAAGTCCTCAGGTCTTAGATCAATAGTATTTTTCTGCGCCCAAAGAACTTTATAAGTTTTCTTTAGTTACAATGTTGACTCATGATGGTTTTGGCAGACCGTCTGAAACAATTTCTGTTACACCTTGAAAGTAATCTGGGATAAGAAAAAGAATATGAAGCTGGACATTGCAGTTGGTTGTTTTTTGATGTCAGTACATTGAAGCATGTCTTAAAATAATGTAAAACCTATGATTTCTCAGTTTTTGCAGCCATATCATTAGCTGTTGCATTCAAAAGAAGGAAAGTGGACTATAGGTAGAATGGGATAACTATGCTCTATGGAAGATTTATACAGAGTAAACAAGTTGATAAGGTGCCTTATTTCATGATCCCTTGAAAACACTGAAATTGAAAACACTTGCCTCTGACTGTGTAATCAAAAAGGATGTCACGACAAAGCCCTTGCTCATTTATTATGACGAGTTATATATGTTACATCCTTTAATAAGCGCTCTTATCTTAGAAACTTAGTGAATCATTGAATTGAAAGGGTCTAATTTGCGCTCTTTTCATCCTGCATTTCATTGCTTTACCTGCTGTGATACATCTAGTTTGTTTATCTGAAGGGAAAGTTATGTCGGTTTCAGCACTTCAGAAGTACTAAGACTTCAAATAAGTTTTTGAATGCTTGGGGAAAGATAATAAGTGCAGAGACATTATTAGATGAAAATATGTGGGTTGCATGTATGGAAAGGCTACATTTATAAAAGTTAACCAGCTAAGATATGATTCTTTATCACAGAAATATTAAGGTACATCAGTCCAGGTTCTCATTGCTCTTAATGGCATAGTTTTCCTCCTTGTAAAGCTTTAGTCTTTCTCCTACTTGCAGAGTATCACTTGAAACACATACTCAAAGAGCCAACTATTAGGAATTCATATCAGTTTCCGAATGTTCCAAGCCATAAATGGCAAAATTGGAAAGTTGATAATGGCTCATAATTTTGAGTGGACTGGTGGTAAAATTGAATAACAATAAATGATTGAAATATTGTGTGATGATTCTACTAGTTGCAAGGAGGCGTGTGATACCCGGTAATAATGATTACCACAGAAGCAGACATCGACAAACGTTTAAAATGAGTGTTAAATCCATGAGAAATAGTTTGGACCATTTCATTTATTGTATTTTCTTGTAAAAATGTAAAACTATCTTTACTATTTGTGGCTCTATATTTAGCATTATATGCACAGTATTAGGAAATGTGTCCAAAAGGTCATTGATAACATCTGTAACACCAGTCCATGGGCTTGATAATCAGAAATGAATATAATTTCTAGTGTTTTGGCACCGAAGACTTATAAGTACACATTAAGTGTCCTGATCTCTAACTTAATGACATCTTGTAGATATATGAGCAAGACAGACTAAGAAAATGAAAAATTTCCACACGCTGTAATCGCTTTCATGTGTTTTACTTAAATGGTAATAACACAATTCGCTTCTCTGTAAAACTGGGAGTAGGGCTGTGTATTAGCTCCTATAAGACAATATATTTACGATAGAAAAGCAAACTTGGTTTTTCCTATTCATCAATTGAGTATATGTTTGTAAAATCTAATAAAACAGTTTGAAACCAAGTCATAGTAGTTGTTTAACTACATGACGATAGCCACAATTATAGCTTTTAAATTATAATTAGGTTCATGTAACGCACATAACACCACAGTTAGCCGTATTAATGTTAAACAGCTTCCATATGTAGTAAAGACATCCAGTATAAAGACTATAAGAATGTCATTTTTTTTATTAGATAATTTTAATGTCTTCTTTTGGTAGCTCAAACATTCAAATTTCTTATTCTCAAATTGATATAGTAACATATGTAACAAGCTGTTACAGGCTAACGCCCCGACTTACAGAGTGCAAACGTTTCTTATTAAATGCACCTTGAATGGTTACATAAGATGTAATTTGTCTGCAGAATTTCAAAGGGGATTAGGATGTAGCAGGCCCTTACTCAGGTTGATGTCAAAATACTGTTTGATGATTTTACTTATCACGCTAACATATGTAACGCTCTCTGATCTTTAAAACTTGGTGACAACTAACAGAATTCTAAGTCTTTATCATACGAGCCAGCTTAAACTCCCTAAACAATGTAAGATATCCAGCAGCTGCAAGTTTTTTTTTCACAATTTTAGCTCAAACTTTCGAACTACATTTCCTTTATTTGATATAGTAACACATGTAACATGCTGTTTCAGACTAACGCCCCAACATAGAGAGTGCAAACATCCCTTATTCAATGCAGCTTGAGTTGTACTATAAGAAGGAATATGTCTGCAAAATTCCCTCGAGGAGATTAAAACATTTTTAGGCATATCTTTCGTAAAGACAATGAGTTTGCCCATTTATTACATCAGGTAACATATGTTACAGCCTCTGATATTAAGAATTTTGCAGCAAACTTGCAAATTTATGAGTCTTTTCATATAAGCAAATAAATCCCAAACAATGAAACACGTTCATCAACTGCAAATATTTTTTAACTATTTTTACTTTAGTTTTCATACCAAACATTTCACCTAAAAACTGGGTAGGGGTAGGGTTGTTAAATTGCTTATTTCAGAAAAAATATTTAAGCTAGGGAAGCAAACTTTAATTGTTCTGTTAGCCAATTGCATTAGCTAGTCAGACATGGTTAAAAACATTTTGTAAAACACACAGAGAGATTGTGAATGTAAATGATGTTAGCCACTCTTGCAAATTTTAATGGGTTATCTGATTTATGTAACGCATATGACACCTTAGGAATCAGCAATTTTGTTCAAATGGCTGTCATACATCGTTAAGATATCCAGTATGCAGACTATATGAATGATTTTTAAAAATAAATATTTTAATGTCTTTAATTTGTAGCCCAAACTTTCAATTTACTTTTTCTTAGTTTGATTAAGTAACGTATGTTACAGGCTCTTACAGACTAACGCCCCGGAGCACAGAGTGCAAACATCTCTTAAAAGACTCGGCTTTCAATTCTCTACAAGATAGGATATGTCTGCAAAATTCCCTAGGGGGGGGGGGGAGCAAACCTATTCTCAGCCATCCGTCTAAAATTACTTGCATTCAGGCCAGGATGTGACAAAGGTACCTTATGGTTATTTTAAAAAAATCTAGCTTATGTTGCCTCTGCATAGTACTATCTCTTAACAGCATTCCCAGAAAAATTTAAACATTGACGAACATATGGCGGTTTGAAGTAACATGTGAAATCCGGTTTGGAATGTGACGTCAAGAAGAACGTTAAAGCAAGTATGACGTCAGAGTGATGGTCTCCAGTTGCTTTTTTGGTTATTTTGGACTCAGTATAAACATCTGACAAATATAATGTATTCACATGCGTTATGCTACGTTTACATTATGTCCCGGGCGGCCACGGCAGTCACGATTTCGGCTACCGTGGACGAAACGGGGTGACCGTAACACAACGTAGGGGAACGGGGTCGACAAACGTAGCTCGCCGTGGTTGCCGCGATCGCCGGGACAGATTTTTAAACAGTCAAAAAATTTGCCACGGCAGCCACGGTGGGATTGATCTACTTAAATATGCCGTAGTAGAACGGAGAGAACGCAACAAAACGTGACAGAACGTAACAGGCCTTAACACAACTTGGAGTATGTCTGTAGCGGGACGGTTTGTTACGAGACGGCAACCCAATGTCTGTCAAGGTCTATCAAGTTCTGTTGCGGTCTGCCACGTATTCCTAACCCGACCCCACAGCTCGAACCTGAACATGGAATCTAAGAATCTCAGATAGATGCATCTGAGGAGGAAAGTAGTGACAATGGTAGAAATAATCATAACTGAATGTATTTGTGTGCGTGCGTGCATTAGTGTGTGCAATTAAACCTTTGTACCTTTTTTCTTCTTCTTCCGGTTTAATACAATAAAGACGTGGGTAGTTCCATTGTATTATCGAGGGGTCATAGGTTAAAAATTCCCGTGGCAGACTATTGCATTTATTTCTCTGAATATCAGTCAGTGTAGACATTGATAAAATGCTGCATTGTGCGCAATTTCATTAGAATATCTGTGTTTTTAGAAAATACTCATAAATGAGTCACTAGAGTACAAAAGGTTAATGCTGATACCAATGACTGGTGTTGTTTCAACAGTTCGAAGAGATTTGGCGGCCTGAAACAGAGAATACTAGGTGAGTGTCTTTTGATATCAAGTTTACCAGGCAAGGCTTTGAGAACGCATGTTGACATCGCGAGGCTTGCCGAGCGATTCAACATGCGTTCTCAAAGCCGAGCCTGGTAAACTTGATATCAAAAGACGCGAACCTGGTATTCTATTTATCAGTTTACCCATTGTTGAACTCTCTTCAAAGCGATTATGACGTAATTTTGATGTTTGTGTTGATTCAGCGTCATAAGCGACGTCATTAAAAAAGTGCAACGTCATCATGACCTGATAAAGGTAACATGCCGTGAGATAGGAAAAGTTTATTAGGTCATGTTGAAACAATTCAGTTAATATTAGGGGTGACTGATAAATGCGGTTACATCTTTGATGCGAAGCTCTCTTGCTATAAAAAGTGAGAAATATACCAATTGGTTGAATTCGCTCTTCCGAAAACCATGCCCGCACTTTGCATCCGTCTTTAACCTTCCTGCTAGACGACCGTTCTTCTATACAGCTGCTGGTGGCCTCCTTGCTGCCGCAAAGGCTAGATGTACACTCCTAGCAATTATATAAATACGAAATCGGATTCTTCATTGCCATTACATGTAATGATGTTTTTGATCATGGGTGCATAATATAACGATTGCAGCAGCTTTGTGGACCTCCTCTTTATACCGTGGACATATTGGGGCTCAAACACCATACATCGTCCACGTTTCATCGTAGAAAACCTTGACAGAATTTGATAGACGTAGCGTAACTTGATCGCAACGTAACAAAACGTGAGAGGTCCCAACAGAACGTGGCACTTCCTGGGTAGTTTGATGTGTTGAAAAGGTATCTGCAGTAATATCATCAGTATATCACACAATTTGGATCCAATCTGCTTATTGAGCCTGCTCCTTGATGCAGTCTTTCGAGCGGTCGCGAGCTTGATCCTGGCCCAGTCCTACAGATTAGGAAATAGTTTCTGCGGTCACTCTCCTCCTTTCACTGATTCAAGAAGGGTTGTTTTTGTTTACAAAAGAAAGTAGACAAGCTTGCCTAGGAAAAAGTGGAGTTATGTGAACTGAGCTTCACGACATGATCATAGCTGTTGACTAAGTCGTCATATACATGTATAAAGCAAAACCCCTAAAATAACCCACCTGAGTCCTGGCACATGGGTAGATGATGTATTAGCCTATTGCGAAGGAGATATGATTTAAAGATATTTCTTCTTTTAACTCGGGTTACCATGTTATCCAGTCAAGCGGAACATTTTGATAAATTTTGGTAGAGGGCAATATCAGGCCCATTTCTGTGACATTAATTTAATATTTGGACCAGCGGTTCAGGAGGCGGTTTCGGTTGAAACCATTTCTTATCTAGAGCTCTGGCAGCCCTTTTTGACAGGGCAAAAGCATTTGTGAAATTTTAGACACCATGAGGAACATATCTTAGATTTTATTTTATTTTGGGCTAGTGGTTCAGGAAAAGGTTTGGTCTTAAGACATTTCTTATCTAGAGCGCTGGCGGCCACATTATTTAGGTTCAGGAAAAGGTTTGGTCTTAAGACATTTCTTATCTAGAGCGCTGGCGGCCACATTATTTAGCCGAGCAAAATTATTTGTGCAATTTTGGCAGAAGCCATGTTTGAGAACAATTCTGTGACATTATTTTAATTTTTGGAACATGGGTTCGGGAGGAGATGCCATTAAAATATGTATCGTATCTAGAGCTCTGGAGCCCCTTTTTTCAGCAGAGCAGAACTATTAGTACAATTTCTAAAAAAGGCATTATAACTGATATTCAACTCCGTCAAAACGAATATAAGTTTTTCGCTGATCCATCACGAACTTTCACTTAGAACGAAATGTTTAATACAACATCACGGATTTAATGGAAAAAAGTCAGAACACTAACAAGGTCAAAATGATCATGGCATTACTTGACTTTTCGCTTATTGTAAAGGCGGCAACTTTAATATTCATATTTGGGCGTGGTTCGGCTATTTCATCTACTGAGGAAGGGTAATCATGTTTTATTTATAGAGTAAAGAGTTAATAAGCCTTTTGGGCCGCAAACGTGCATGCATTTAATGAAAATCCTAACCGTATACACGATGAACTCACATTTATAAACCCTAAAAGCGCATAATCACAAAATGTATGTTTTTGTCGTCCACTAAAATATTTGAAGCCTCATAGATAAACAGTGAGAATACAGATCAGACTGCTCCTTTAGGAGCAGTCAGGGAGCGCAGTGGCTCAGTGGTAGAGTGCTTGACTCGAGACCGAAGGGCCGCGGGTTCGAGCCTCACCGGCGTCACTGCGTTGTGGTCCTTGAGCAAGACACATTTATCCTAGCTTAGTACTGGTTCAACCCAGGAAGACCGTCCCGCATAACTGAAAGATTGTTGAGTGGACGTTAAGAATCAAAACAAACAAACAAACAAACAAACAAACTTTAGGAGCAGTCTGATCTGGGTCCGCAATGTTTGCCGCCCTGCTTATGTTAGATGCGGTTATTTTGCTGGCGTTTTAAGGACTAAATAATGACTGAGGTTGTGGCACAATATGATACAGTTACTTTTGAATAAAACCACTCCTCCTTTTCTGCTTTTACCTGTGCTTAAGGTTGACTAGTCCTAATTACGCATTCATGAGGCGCGGCCTTTACAGTAAGCGAAAAGTCAAGTAATAGCGCATTTATTATTGTCGTTTATCGTAGATATCGTTATATTAGTTATAGCGGACATCTAGTCAATAACTTTCCTAGCTATTTACCAAGGCCCAGAATTACAATGCCTCTTTAAAGTTAAGGAAGACCTAAGTTAAGTATTGGGTTTTCAAGATGCAAAAATAACATTTCAAACTGATCAAAATCAAAATAGTTACATTTTTTCTGAAGATCAAAATGATATCTTTGACCACAAATACCGCATCGATCCAGGCAAGTTATTCACAATTTAATATAGCATGTCGAAATATCAATACTTAACTTAAGTCGTGCTTAACTTTAAGGAGGCATTGTAATTCCGGGCCCAGGCAATTACCATATCATTGCGTTTTATTGGCAACAACTGTGTCTAGGTGTATTCATAACTTTGATTCAGAAATCAAGCATAATTTAACCCGGGAACATGTTTCTATTGATTCACAAAAGAACTATTTTGAATATCTCGTGCATATTTGTTGTAATACTCATAAACTACTATAACACAACAAAAACATATGAAATGTCACAGTCTGGCTGAGACAGTTTCACGGTTTTTGAAAACGATTCTGATGGTACTGTCACGGTTTATTTTAAGACATTTTTAACACAGCCTGATATTGTTTTACCTTGTAAACTTATCAAAGCAACCTTAAAATGGACACTGCTTGGTCCACCTTAACGCTGGCAGCCTGGTTTGTATCTTGTAGAAGAAAATAACATTTTCTTCATTAATGCACAGCAAATGAGTATAACTAGGAAACGTCATAATCACTGGCTTACTCACGTCACCAAGAGGAAGAAAGATAGAACACAGACAGCCACAATACAAGTAACGTAAAGCAACCATCTATCCATTTCCTGCTATATTTGTATATAATTGTTAAAAAAGATCCACGCCAGGAACCTTAGCCTTGTTAACCTAGGAACCTTAGCCTTGTTAACCAGGTGTTGCAGGTTTGATCCCTAGCTTCTCAAGGATGTCGAATGAGTCTTTAATTGAAGAAGATTGTTGGATCTCATATTTTTTTCAGCGCAATTCATTAAAATAATTTCCCATTATAAAAAGGCTATAATGTTAATGTATTGCAACAGACTGCATGCTTGGTGGTCAACCCAATCACAGTTGGCATTTTTGCTTTCCTCTTTAATTGCACGCCAGTGGGTCAGACTTCAGACTCTATGATGGTTCAGACTTAAAGACTTATCTATTGATGAGATGGTAGGATCTATTGATGAGATGGTAGGGGCCTGATGCTTTGGCTGTTTGTCAGGTCCACCGGGATTACCAGTTTGATTTCTTTTGCTCGGGTATTCAGTTTTATTTACTATTGAGTCCTTATCTTTGCTTTATTTCCTTGTTATATCTTGATTTATATGTTCTGGGAGATGATGCATTGATAAGTTTGGGGTCTTTCATGAAAACCAAATATCTGTGTGTCTTAGTCCACATCTGAATTAAGGGTGAGGTTTGGCGATGTGAAACCGGTTAAAACCCTCCAGTGAAATGTTTTTACTGACCATTCCATGGCGGTGCTTCTTTTGTGGATCATTTATGTTTTTTCTGTCTTGTGTTTGTTATGCCTTTGTGCGCGTCAGTTTATTTGTACCTTGTGGTCACCTACCGGGAAAGGACTGGCCTATTGGCTCAAGTTTGTGGTGTCTCATCGTAAGTTTGTCACTTTCCCATTGGTATCCTGGGTCAGGTGTGGTACTTGATTGTATCGATTCCCGATCTTTGCACTCTTACGTACTTTTAAGCCATTGCTTCATCTCAATATGACCTTAGCTGTTGGTTGGACAGTAAAAACTCAAACACAAACGCACAAAATCTATGCAAATCCCAGAGTGAAATAAATCATTTGACACCATAGCTGCAGTTTTAAATCCTAAATAAATATTCAGTTGATCTGATAGGCTCAAGAGAAGACAAGTTAGGTAACTCCATAGCAAAGGTTATTTACAGTCATTAGTTTTAAAAATAGTACTCAGTGCTATAGGGTGGGGGGATAGAGGACCAATATAAAAACAGATAGGAATGTGCCACTTTGCACAAATTCAAAGACAGAAAATAGTTATTTGAGGACAAAAGTTATTTGAGAAAAAAAATATTCAAACCACCAACTTTCCATCGTCTTCGCAAAGTATCTCATAAATTTTCATGAAATTCTAAGAAACAGTTTTAAGAGGTGAAGCCATGGAAAGGTGTACAGGGCTGAAAGAGGGAGAACACCAATCCAATATATCATCTGATTTCTTTTGGCAGGGGGGTCAAAAATAGGAAATAACTACATACACTGTAAAAAGAAAGTGTAACTTTATATCCATTGTGAAGTTTGTTTGACTGTTCTGGTCCAGAGATAACTTCAGCAATGGCAGGTAGAAATGTTTAACATGTTGCCACCCTTCATTTACGTTATAATTAGGTTATATTTAGAAAATTGTTTGAGCAAGCACTTATGATTATTGTATCATGGAAAGCTTATACATTTCCACCAATTTAATTATACAATTATAGGTAAATTACCAAGACTGACATATCTTATTACCATTTGATCTTGATAAGTTAACTTTAATAGCGCCTGCAAAAATGCATCTGAAATGTCTGCTGCATATATCTAGTTACACTACTGACTATTGAAAGTTGTAGATGCAGTCTGATCTGAGTCTACCCTGTCTGATCAAAAGACTTTTATTAAAGAATATCAGCTGACAACAAGAGCACATGATTTTGTTGTAATTGACACTTAAAAGGTAAATGTATTTAAACCCAAACACTGAAACCTTCGAATTTCAAATCCTGCCAATTTCATCTCATAAACCTCTTTGAAATCAGGACAACCCTTCAAAAGTTCTCATCAGCATTTGATACTTAGCTTGTATCTTGGAGCAGCGAAGACTCAGATGAGTAAGCCCAAAAAGTGCAGGCTATCCAGAACTATGTATAATTGAAATCTTCAGTAGGGTATGAAAAATTGGAAATAACTACATACACTCTAAAATTAGTGTATTACTTGACTTTTCTCTTACTGTAAAGGCGGCGCCTCATGAATGCGTAATTAGGACTATCAACCTTAGGCATAGGTAACTGCTTAAAAGGAGGCGTGGTTTTATTCAAAAGTAACTGTATCATCTTGTGCCACCACCTCAGTCATTATTTAGTCCTTAAAAACGGCAGCAAAATAACTGCATCTGAAAATGTCTATTTAACATAAGCAGGGAGGCAAACATTGTGGACCCAGATCAGACTGCCCCCACAGGAGCAGTCTGATCTGGATTCACACTGTTTATTTTATCTACAAGGCTTCAAATAGTTTAGTGGTCGACAAAAACATACATTTTGTGATTATGCGCTTTAAGGATTAATAAATGTGAGCTCGGTGTCTATACGGTTAGGATTTTCATGAAATGCATGCACGTTTGCCCGGCTCAAAAAGCTTATATATTCTTTACGTAATTATAAATAAAACCTGATTTCCCTTCCTGAGCAGATGCAATAGCCGAACCACACCCAGATATGAATATTAAAGTTGCCGCCTTTACAGTAAACGAAAAGTCAAGTTATACCTTTACATCACATGTGCAGGCGGCTAAACCACAACTGCTACAGATGCAGCAAACATGATGCAGTGAAGCAGATGAAAGTCAAGACTAATATTAAGTCCAAGAAGGTATATAGCTGTGCATATTGGACTTGCAGACCTGTATATTTGGGTACTCATTGAGTTTGGTTGATGTCGCAGAAAGTATAACTGCTTAGGCTAGTCCTTTATTTTTGAAATGAACTATTATATGAATGAATCATTTCAATTTGTTATGGACAAGTTCAAGTCCAAAAATGGAGCTTCATTATCAGGAGAATTCGCCTTAATTATTTGAAGTTTCGTAGGACATATCTGATCTATCATTTGTTCAAAATAAGGATTAAAATATTATATAAATATCATAACTCTGCTTTGAATATTTATGGAGTTATTTCCCTTTTATCATTTGCAATGTTATTTCGTGTCCGCTCTATAATTTGATAACCATTAGAGATATTTCAAGGAAACTTCATACATTTGTTATTCACATTCAGACAACATGTCATACACAAGAACCATAAGTCTTGCTTGTTTATTTTTCAAATTATTACCCTTGTAACATAACAAAATGCAATTTTGTGTCTATTTTTATTCCTAAAAGGAACGCCTATAATTACGGGTCAATAGATTTCGGACACATTTTAGTTACTTTATTTTGTCCAGAAAATGCAGAAATATCCATCTGACGTAAGCGTATCTAAAAACTGTTTTTTTGATGCGAATTTGGAAATGGTCAAAAGACGGTACCCTGACAATTTTCCTAGTTACCCGCCGCAGGAAAGGTGCGCGTGGACACTTCCCGAATTATTCCTTAACAGGAAGTGTTTAAAGTTCTTGTTTTATTCTTGCTGTCCTAAGCCCCTGTAATGAAAGTCATTAAGCCTATGAAGGAAAATCCTGGACTACGAGTATGATCTATACACAGCGCCAAACGTTATAAGCACCGCCCAATCATTTTTCAGTGATGGTTTTCATTTATGACTTTCTTTAAAAGAGTAATAAATTTGTAAAATATTTTTACCTAATTAGTTACTTGGTTTGTCAAACCTCTCAGGATGGTAATTGATAATTTTGCTAAAGTTCTGTGTTGGCCTGTATACATGAACGCCTATAGCGGACCCAAAGAGCTTCTTTTAAATCCGTATTAACGCGAAATAGGCTGGGGCCCAGGGTGAAAAAAATCAAAAATGGTTACCCGGAAAGTAACAAGGTTTGTTATAGTATAAATTTGAAATTTGAAGAAGTATATATGGTGCATTCGAAACAACTGTATGGCAAATTTCTCGGAATTGCATAACGCCACTAGAGGTAATAAAGTATGGTGGCCCGTGTGTGTCATATGTATGCATGCGTTTAATACAAACGCTATTATCTCAACAATGCGTTATCAAATTAAAATTAAACTACCTTTCAGGAATGAAAATGTGTTTATTTTAAAAGTTTTGAGTATTAATTTCAATTTCAAAGAGCTTTTGCCTTTGTATTACGCATGCAATTTTGTGTACCATATGTAACCAGATAAAACGTAATGTTTCGTTTTCTCCCATCTGTATCTACCACGACTCAATTCAATTATTTTCACACAAACACATTATAACTGTCCAAAGATTACATTGCTGCCTGTTTGGGTGAGATTTGATATCCAATATGGCTGCCGTCGCTATAAGGTATGAAAACGTATATTTGGGGGTCGTTTCTTATCCTACTAGCAGGTCACGTGCAAAATGCTTGTGTATGTAGTGGGACGTCCGTATGCCTATTTCACAACACAAATTGTATTGTTACGTAATAATGGACACTTTAAGATGGCCTTAAATGTGAGCACATAGGCTGTAAAATAGATTCGCTTTATTCAATGCATTGTTTTGGCGAACCAGAAGGGTAGATATGCAAAAACAGGTCGCAGTGGTAAGTACATCCTGAATGGTTTCTAACTTTCTTCTAAGTATGCGATAATAGCCTACATGTAAATAAAGTTGATATAGGATGGCATCATTTTGTTTCATTACATAGTTATTGGGCGAAAAGCGTGAGAATCTTTTGACGTTTATAATCGGCTGACCCATTTCAAAAATTAACACACGTGGAGGACAGTGTTGGTGGCTTACCTATTGGTCCTCTGGCTGTCCTGTCACACTATACATAAATTGAATTTTATATACACATGTAGTCTTGAATTTATTGATATATATTAAATGTAATAATGTAGAATGCCAATGTATGAAAGGGAAAATTCACACTTTTTTGAAATGCATTTATTATAGAGCTTACAGTATGGTAGGAATAATCATTCACTTAATGTGTGTGAAATCTCTTCAATTAGCCTGCAATTAATTACTTTCAGTCGGCACTGGGGGTCTGGCCATTTGCAGGTCAATGAGCTCCTAACTAGTGGACTGGAATCACTATGACCTGCTTACACACTACCAGACCAAAGTCTTAAATCTTTGATAATGGCAAAGATTACCAATGTTTCAATGTAATATTTTAAGCAGGGTGTACATTGATGACTATATTTTGATACATGGGCCAAGGTTTGATAATTATTTCTAAAATTCAACCCTGAAAGCACTAATTATTACTATAGCAGACGACATATTTTGTAATAACTCTCTTCATTTTGGGTACAATAAGACATAGCAAAATCAACTAAAACTTTTTTGAAAAACAAAATACTTTTCTTTTAATAGTCGTAACATTCTAATTTGCATTAATCTGACTTATAATTGTTATTAAAACAGAATACCAATTATCCAATATTGAAATGAAGCAATGTATGGAACCACTAGCAAGGTGATTCCATTAGTCATTTAGCTGACATGAAATAGAGGTTAATGTCCATCTTTTAGTGTCCATTACTGTAATATGGCAGCCCTCAAGTGTTTAGATTATGGCAATGAACACTGCCATAATTAACTTTGCCGATCAGGGGATGATCTATGAAAAATATAAAAGTACATTATGACATATTTATTTTTGATTTAAGTAAAATGTTTAAAACCATGAACATACACTTTAAGTGTATTATAAATGTTTAACAACCACAGTAAATTGTTCAACTGACCCAATGTTATTATGTACAATATCACATTTTCTATAAATATAGAGGTTTGTGGTCGATTTTTTATGAATTTTGTTATTTCCATTCTCTTGAAATTAGCATTAACTGTGGTTAAGGGTGTGTAAGGGTGTACTTTGTGATTTCAATTGTGTGAAATGTATAAGTGTATTACCCCGGCATCCAATTTAGGTTACCTTGCATCCCCCCCAGGACAATTTTTCATGGGTGCCAAATTTTTCATTGGGACCCCCTGGATGGGAAACGAAGGTGTCCTCAAATAAAATTTGGTTTGGGCTATGTGAAATTGCATGGTTTCTATGCCAACCCATAGCGAATTTGAGAAGGGGGGTCTGCCTATAAAAATACTCATATCTCAGCTGTTACTTATCCTAGACTACTAAACTTAATACCAAATTAAAGCTTAGACATATGCCTAATATCCCCTTGTTGCATATGGAAATTATCTAATTTGCATATTCATAAATATTTATGAAAACATTAAAAATGTGTTTCACGAATGGGGGTATACGTACAAGATCAATAATATCTCAGCTGCTGTTAGTCGTAGAGTACTAAAATTTGTACTAAAATTTAAGCTAAGACATAGGACTTTCATTCCATGGTCAAATATGCAACGTATCTTATTTGCATAATTTGCATATTCATGAATATTAATAAAAACGCTAAAAATAAGGGAAAATCATTACAAATATAAATAGGCTGATTTCATCCCAATATTGTCATTGTTGCCTGTTTTAATATAATCAATGTTACAATTTGACAGGTCCAATCATCCAGTGGTCCTATAATTATGAATATTATCTCATTTTAATATTCAAGAAAATGCCTGAAAACTTAAAAAAATGAGGGAAAATCACGTAAAAACTATAAGCCTAGGGGAGGGGTTAAGGTACGATCTATCCTGCACTCCTAGGGCCTTTTAAATTCATGCCAAATTGTTCAGTGGGACAATCAGAATGTGAAATGAAGTTCTCCTCACAAGAAATTAGGTATGGGCTACGTAAAAATGCATGGTTTCCATGGCAACGGCTTATATGATTCTCGAGATTGGGGGTAGGCCTACAAATTCAATCATATCTAGGGTTCTACTTATCCTAGAGCACTAAAATTGGTGTCAAATTAAAGCTTAGACACATGTCTTTCTTCTTGTTGTCAGATTTGTAAATCATCTAATTTGCATATTTATGAATATTAATGAAAACCTACAAAAATGAAGTAAAATCATAAAAAAAACAACATAAATGAACATATTTCAGCACAAAAACATCATCAAACCACCATTGTTGCCAGTTTTTATATCCTCAAAGATTCAATTCGATAAGTTCTTTCATCCAGTGGTCCTATATGAAAATGATAGCATGAGCCTATATGAAAATTATCTCATTTGCATATTCATGAATATTAATGAAATCTTAAAATGATGGAAAAAAGCATGGGTAAACTATAGTATGCAACAGGGGTAATCAGACCTAAATTGAACACATCAGACATTTTATTATGGGCATAAATTTGTCCAATAGGACCACTTAAATGTAAAAAAAATATTGTCCTCAAAAATAAATGTTATTTGGGTTTTTGAAATTTCATGGTTTCCATGGCAACCCATTATGCCGACTGTAAAGATTGGGGGTATACATAAAAAAAAATACTCATATCTTAACAACATCTCATCCTAGATTACTAAACATGGTACCAAACTAATCCCTGTACATAGTAGTTTTATTTGGTAGTTAGATATGCAAATTATCTAATATCCATATTCATGAATATTAATGAAAACTTTAGATATGAGAGATAAAATCTCAGAAAAATTAGGGGGTGTATGTATAAAATTACCAATATCTCAGCAGCTATGCGTCCGAGTGTATCAAACTTGGTGCTAAATCAATGCTTAGACATAGTACTTTTACCTTAAGTTCAGCTTTGAAAATAGTTATCATAAATAATTATGAATTTTAATTATTATAGATGACAAAAAGGCAAAACTTCACAAATAATTATTTATTCAATGTTGGCATTTAAATTGGCCATGACGGTTATTTAATAACATTTGTTTATGGATATATCAACTTCCATAATTCACAATTTTCCACAAACAACTATGATAGTTCGTTATTTTACAACGAGGACATTTGTTTTAACACCATCAAATATCAACTGTCAACAAGTCATTTTATCAACTATTACCAACCTGATAAATGTATCAACCAAATTTTAATATTTCACCACTTAATGTTACATGATTAGGTGGGGTACGCAACCAAATCATGAATTTAAGAAATCAGACGATCAAACTGCTGAACAGCAGTTGACAAGCAAAGAAATACTGTCTTTATTATACTTTGGTCTAGACAGCTAGCAAAGAATACCAGTTCTCAACAGAGGTTGACACAGTAGTTTTCAACTTGCGCCAATGGACGAGTGGATGCACTGCCAGTGCGGCCACTCGGCCACCGCCACTATTAAGTTGAAACCAACCGCCATGGCCTTTATAAGGAAACCTAGGTATCTGATGGGTAAACTTTAACATCTTGGTAATTTATAAATGTATCCAAGGCAACTTGGAATGTGTTCAGAAACAAGTCCCTTCCAATAAATGACAGATGACAAGAATCCTCAAACAGCCCTGGGGATTTATCATCGAAATCTGGATGCTTAATGGCTTTACCGCCATTCATTACAATAGCTCTGATAATTTCCCTATTGATTCTAGTGCGGATTTTTTCCATTGCTTTGGTATTACTTGAGTAGCGCCACTTTATTCTAGGCAAGATACAAGACCAAATTATACAAGTATATGGAAGCAGTGCCTGCAAGTAATAAATGGTATCCTTTATATATTGCCTTAACACACCTCCTTCAATCCAACCAATGTCATTACCTCCTGCATGAATTATAAGGTATGCAGGAGGACTCCTTGGATTAGCATTTATTAAACTATGACATAAATTGGACACTTGTGTAAACTTCAAGCCAGGATGGCCAACCCAAATGACGTTATACCCGTAGTGCTGTAAACCAAGATTATCTCCCAAAGGTCTGGATTTCACATGCTGGTATGCCTTGCTAATGAGTGATGAACCAATAAACCAAATCATGGTGGAATCTGAAAAGCTTGGTAAGATTAGTATACAATTAAAGAGCAACTAATATGGATCTTCAAGCTTTGATCTTATCTAACCTAATGTATCTTTTGTAAGACGAGCTTTGTTCAGACCATCGGCCCATTTCCTTAATCAGTGCATCAGAGACGTTTTGAGAACTTGCTAGAGTTGCTGCGCCAATTCGAAATGAATGACATTTAACAGTTGACAGCGTATCAAAACCTGAGAATCGAATTACTTTTTGCAGTATTGTAGCAAATTGGTACCGAGTCAATGGTTCACCACTATAATGGCAAAAAAGTGGGCCTTGGATCTTAGGTCTAACTTGCATGTAGCGTTTAATTAAAGAAACAGGACAAATTTGTTTTTGCTCGCAAGGGTAGAAAACAAGTGTCACTGATTTACCCAACTGATCTGTTTTTGAAAAGCGTAATGTAATACTTATATTTCCGCTAAGTATGGCTACATCAGAGATAAGTATGATACGTGAAGTGTCGCTGGTTTTACTATCTGCTACCATTTCTCCAACTCTTAAAAAACCAAAGAAAGCCACTGAAAAGGCTGTAGAAAATAAAAGAGCCTCATATGATGAAGATGTGACATTTTTCAAAGATAATGGAAAAGAAAGTAGCATCTTAAGTGTAACAGGAGCCCTCGTATCTTTAACTGGGCTTATCCTCTGAAATCCTTTTAACATTTTCCTTACTACAAATGATTCTGAGGGATCAGGCCAATTATTTATTCTTATATAAAACGAAATACCAGCCACATATGATCTTGCAGTAGAAGACTTGTAACCCTGTGTTGATAGATATGCTATAAAATTTATCAAGTCATCAATCATAGGTGGCCATGAGTTTGAAAGGTTGTACTGAGAACGAAACATATCAAATTTGGAAACTGCTGTTGCATATGACTTTACCGTATTGTCAGCCAAGGATGCACTAATCAAACGGTCAACTTCGCTTCCAAGAGGTTCCAAAACTCTGTAGGAATTGGTGTGGGCTGTGCATCTGCTGCTGGGGCCAGGCTCTTGAATCTTTGCCACTGTTTTCGAGAAACAGAATCAGCTATTCCATTATCCGAAGAACTAACATGCAGGGCATTGACGTGAAAATTATACAGCAATGACCATTTAACGATTGCCCTAACAAGCTCCATAACCCTTTCTACCTTAGCTGTTTTAGAATTTAATATATGTACTACCGCCATATTGTCACAATAAAATTGTATCCGCTTACCTTGAAACTGATTTTTCCATAAGCAAACTGCTAACGCAATCGGGACCGATTCTAAGAATGTTATATCTTTAAGCAAACCAGTTTCAGACCAACGTTCAGGCCAAGACAAATGACACCAGTGACCATCAAAATAAACTCCACAGCCAAGTTCTGCCCCACCTGCACTATCAGTCTGTAGTTTCAAACTGGTAGACGATACCCACTCATCATCTAACATATATGAGATGCCATTAAATTTGGACAAAAACTGTTGCCACATTTTAAGGTCTTCTTTTATGCCTTTAGAGAGTCTAATCCGATGGTAGGGTTGCCTAACACCAGACATTGCTGCGTACATTCGTCGAATAAAGGCCCTAGCAGAAGGCATGGCCTTCGCACAAAAAGCTAGGGATCCTGTCAAGGATTGCATTTCCTTAAGTGTAACTTTCTTTACAGCCAAAACCTTTTCAATGAGACGTAAAGTATGCTGCACTTTATCCTCTGGCATCTTTATTTCAAATGTAACGGAGTTCAATTGATAACCCAAATATGTCAAGCAAGTACATGGCCAGACCGTTTTTTCCGTAGCAATGGGTATGTTTAATTCCTTGCAAAGAAGCGAAAATTGCTGCATCAAACACAAACAGTTATTTGAAAGCCCAGGGCCAGCAAAAATATAGTCATCTAAGTAGTGATCAACACAATCGTTATTCGGACCAGATCTTTGCTTAATAAGCCAATTCAGGAAAGTTGCAAAAGCTTCCCAAGCAGCACATGAAATTTTTAACCCCATTGGAGCCATTTTATCAATGTAATAATGGTTGCTTAATTTGATTCCTAGTAATGGGAAGTCTCCAGGAAAAATTCTTAGTAGTCTAAAAGCACCCTTTATATCAAATTTTCCCATAAGGGCTCCTTTGCCTAATTTTTTTATCATTGCTATTGCATTGTCAAAGTTGGAATATTTAACAGATGCAAATGTTTGATCTATACAGTCATTTACACTGGTACCAGAGGGATATGACAAATGTGTAATCAACCGAAAACCTCCTGTCTTCTTGGGGACCAAACCAATGGGTGAACAACGCAGGTTAGATATTGGCTTTTTCAAAAAAGGACCAACCATTCTACCCAATGAAACTTCTTTCTGAAGCTTTTGCTTTGCCAACTGTTCATTTTGTGTGACCGATTTTAGATTCTTGCATTCAAAAGAGATGCGTGGACCTTCAAAATGTAGCTTAAATCCAAACTCAAAACCGTCAGATAAAAAGGCTGCGTCTGACCGATTTGGGTATTCAACCAAAAGTTGTTTGAGCCGTTCAACATTAATAGGTGTTCGACCTAGGGCCCATATATCTTCCTTGGGAGCGAAAATTTGAGGGGCGAAAGGGACGTGCACCCTGCTGCCTAGGATTGGCTGGCCTGGAAAAATGATTGACATGCCTTGGCTGAAAGTTTTGCTGAACCGGAGAAAACACAGGTGCAGCTACTTGTGTATTTTGCTGATGATTTGGTTGCACAGGGTTAACGGCTGGTGCAGCCGACCTAAATGTAGCATTATACGGGTTGTTTGAAAACCTAGCATTCTTATATGTTGATTGAAATTTAGATTCTTTAAATAGGTTACAAGTACTTGCTGGGTGTTGAACTTTGCATTTAATGCAAGTGTGCGAGTAATTACAGTTCACTCTTGTACAAAACCCTTTAAAATTGTATTCGTAACAAGGACCTGTTGATATTGTGCTAGCAGCAAGGTCACCAGATAAACCACAAGATAGCCATAAATGACCGTCAATTGTATCCCATGACCTGCTAGGGTCTTTGGACATGCGCAACCTGAACTGCATGTCATAGTTAGCCCAACGGTGTAATGGATTACTTGATGCTGCACCTCTGATGATTGTCATGTACTTTAACAATTCAGTTATTTTTTCTTTGTGCTTTAATCCAAAAACCATCGTAAAATTAATAAATGCGTCAGTCCAAAGCTCTATACTATTGACAGGCACTTTGATTCTTGGTGTGCCTGCCTTTATAGATAACTGGTTATTGATAACAGTTAATGTGCCTGGAGTATCATAACTAGGGCAGAAATTTTGTTTTAGCAATAATGCCAGATCCACATATTCTAAATTCCATATTTTTTGCCTTGTATTCTCAGATATAAATATATCAAAGTCATTGTAGGTACACATAGGTAATGGGTCTAACTCACCGTTTGTGTTATTCATGTGTGAAATGGCAGATTGCACACCTGAGGACAGGGGGGGCGCACTGTCCCTGACTGGTGCCTGTATAATTGCTGGTGGAACCGTCTGGCTAGTGGTGTGATTGGCTGGCGTACTTGTGGCAGCGTTGGGTTCATGGCCCGTATCCTGTGAAGGAGTAGCTATAGGTGCCATGCTGACTGCTTCCGAACTGGTTGAGGGGTTGGGCTGTGTGTCAACATCGTATGTGGTAGTGGCTGACCTGCCACGCTTTGTCTCTACCGCCTTCTGTAACTCTTGTAACCTTTCGGATTTCCTTTTACGAGGAGGCATCTTTCCTGCAACGTAAAACTGTGTTAAAATCCTATATGCAGTGAAAACTCTTTACAGCGACATTCTTTATAACAGCAAAACTCTTTACAACGTCAATTGTATTTGCACAAATGTACCACTTTAGCTTAAATGCGAATTCAATACAACAGAATTCAGTTTAACGTCAAATTATTTGGGGACAAACAGTGTCGTTGTAAAGAGGGTTGACTGTATATCGTGTGCACCTGTACTTGCACTTTTTATTTTTTATGAAGTGCACAAATGCACCATTTCCTGTTATATGACTCATTTATATGTAGAGGTATATAACTTTAAAACCAACTGTGTGACCACTTGATTGAATATGGTAATACATTGATCCCAATAATATTTTTACAATGTTGCCTAAAATAAAATAGAGAATAGTGAATAATTCTTCCAGGGACCGATAATATTTGGCTGCAGGGATATGTACACTATGCTAGCTCTAAATAATGATGAGTCATATAAATGGGTCAGTGGCCCGAGTCTCCTTCAAATGCACGTAAATTGTACAAATGCGTGTCAACGCAATTGTACCCACTATGTTTAAATGTACCATATAAATGGGCCAATGGCGCAATTTCACCCAAATGCGTGCAAAGTTTACAATACCAATTGAAATGCACTTTTCTATCCTTGTGACGCCACTGTAAGTTTGACATTATTATCTCGCATCCTCTTGAAAACTCATAAATTGCATGTATACTCAATAACATTTCACGTATGTCCTGACATTTTAACTGGGAAACATGCTGTTGTAGTTGATCTACTTGCCGCTAAGCAATGGAGTGAACATCATACATACTCCCCCCCCCCCATGAAAATCCAAAATTCCGGACCAGCCTTCAATGATCCCGAATCCCCAGTTTTCATAATGAGGGTTATACAATTGTACCAATTCAGACGAGCGAGAAACAAAACGTGATAAATGCTGGCGTGACCCCATACATGTATTTTTCTGTAATAAAACCACTGGCCTCAGTTATTACTTGAACGTGCAGCAGGGCTAATGGTTTGCGTAATGGGTGTGAGACGGGGCTTCTGCTGGCAGCGACAATTATAGCCTCTGATAGCATTTAAAGGTTTTTGCTGGTTTCGCCATGACCGTCTAAACACTATGTAGCGTGCATCCGCCCCACAATCAACAGATCTGGATGCATTGAGACAATGAGGCTAGCCTGTGTGTGTGTTAAATTGCGAGATCTGTGGATATTCTTCCATGAGCTCTGGTGAAAAAAGGGGAATTGAGACCAATGCACTCGTCATCCGATCCTGTCGATAATGCTTTGTAAAACTCATATAATATGAACAATAAATAAAATGAGCAGCATAAGACGCTGACTTGTTCATTATACATTGTTATAAACCAAATTAAATACTTATCTGCCGCAAATAAGAACGGATTCCTCTTGATTTCTTTTTGACCGCAAATTCTTGCAGCTGACATCAACCATGAGGTTTAGAAAAGGCCGCTTTTACGCATGCGCAATAAAAGGCTACAATCTACGCATGCGCAGTTGAGGCTGGAATGATTCATTAATGTTGTATGGGAGGTAACTCATACTTGTGAACATAAAAAATGCAACAAGAGTTCATTCTCGCAAATGCATAATGGTTTCTACTATAATAAACAAATTTAATTCCTAATCAGAATGAAATTTCGTTAAAACAGAAGAAACAAATGAAAAATCGCGGAAAATCAAGGGGGTGCACTTACAAATCTAATAATATCTCAGTTGCTAAGTGCCCTAGAGTACCAAAATTGGTTTTAAACTAATGCTAAGACAATAGTATGTTTAACAAATCATCAAATTTTAAAACGGTTATATTATAATATTCATGAATATTGATGAAACCATGAGCATTTTGAGAATAATATTTGAAAATGAAGGGGATATACCTACAAAATTACTCATATCTCAGCAGCTTATTGCCCTTACGTAGCAAACAAGGTGCCAACTTATTGCTATGATACAGCGGTTATATTTGCCAGTTGTCGCATTTACATATTCATGAAAATTAATATAAACATATGAATAAAGAGAAAAATCGCCGAAAATGAATGGGGTATACCTACAAAATAACCAATATCTTAGCTGCTAATTGGCCTAGAGTAGCAAACAATATACTTAATTTAAGTCTATGCATAGCAGATTTACCTAGTGGGAAGATATAAGAATTAACTAATTTGTTTAATATCAATATTAATAAAAAAAAAACTTTAAAAATACAAGTAAAAATGTATACAAATTGATAGCAGTGTAGTTACAAAATTACTCATATCTCAGCTGTTATAAATTTTATACTTTTTTCTTTTACTCAATTTCACTTAAGATTTTGCTGTTTGATATGGTACCAAGCTTGTTACTATTGGGCTATTGGAAGCCAATATATATATCACTTTGTAGCTATACCCCCTTAATTTTCCTGTATTTTCTCTTAATCTCTCATGTTTTCATCAATATTCATGAGAATTTAAATTTGATGTGTTATGAATTGGATCATTTTGGTAAACATGTTGTGTCTATGCATTGACTTAAAATCAGGTTTGGCACTATTGGGCACTTAACTACTGAGATATGAGTAATTTTGGAAATGCACCCCCTTGATTTTTGCCGCAATTTTTCTTTCATTTCTTCTGTTTACATTAAAAATCACGAATATTCATGATAAATATTTTTCATATTATACCTTATGGTAAAAGTACGATGTCTAAGCATTAAATTGGCACTAGGTTTGATACACTGGAACACATGGTAGGTGAAATATTTGTCATTTTATATGTACATCCCTTAATTTTTCTAAGATTTTTTCTTTAATTACAAAACTTTTCATTAATATTCATGAATATGCAAATGAGATTATTTTCATATAGGACCACTGGATGAAAGAACTTATCAAATTGAATCACTGAGGATATAAAAACTGGCAACAATGGTGGTTGATGATGTTTTGTGCTGAAATATGTTCATTTATGTTGTTTTTTTTATGATTTTACTTCATTTTTGTAGGTTTTCATTAATATTCATTATTATGCAAATTAGATGATTTACAAATCTGACAACAAGAAGAAATACATGTGTCTAAGCTTTAATTTGACACCAATTTTAGTGCTCTAGGATAAGTAGAACCCTAGATATGATTGAATTTGTAGGCCTACCCACCAATCTCGAGAATCATATAAGCGGTTGCCATGGAAACCATGCATTTTTACGTAGCCCATACCTAATTTCTTGTGAGGAGAACTTCATTTCACATTCTGATTGTCCCACTGAACAATTTGGCATGAATTTAAAAGGCCCTAGGAGTGCAGGATAGATCGTACCTTAACCGCTCCCCTAGGCTTATAGTTTTTACGTGATTTTCCCTCATTTTTTTAAGTTTTCAGGCATTTTCTTGAATATTCAAATGAGATAATATTCATATAGGACCACTGGATGATTGGACCTGTCAAATTGTAACATTGATTATATTAAAACATGCAACAATGACAATATTGGGATGAAATCAGCCTATTTATATTTGTAATGATTTTCCCTTATTTTTTAGCGTTTTTATAAATATTCATGAATATGCAAATTATGCAAATAAGATACGTTGCATATTTGACCATGGAATGAAAGGCCTATGTCTTAGCTTTATTTTACTACAAATTTTAGTTCTCTACAACTAAAAGCAGCTGAGATATTATTGATCTTGTACGTATACCCCCATTTGTGAAACACATTTTTAATGTTTTCATAAATATTTATGAATATGCAAATTAGATAATTTCCATATGCAACAAGGGGATATTAGGCATATGTCTAAGCTTTTATTTGGTATTAAGTTTAGTAGTCTAGGATAAGTAACAGCTGAGATATGAGTAATTTTATAGGCAGACCCCCTTCTCAAATTCGCTATTGGTTGGCATAGAAACCATGCAATTTCACATAGCCCAAACCAAATTTTTTTTGAGGACACCTTCGTTTCCCAATGAACAATTTGGCACCCATGAAAAATTGTCCTGGGGGGGGGGGGGGGGAGGTAACCTAAATTGGATGCCGGGGTATATGGTATTATGTTTCATTTCAGTCAAGTGACACATTAAAGTCCTCAAAGCGAATCTAAATGCAAAAATTATGAATGCTTATTTTCAATACCTTCTATATTATAAATCTGAAAGACAATACTAATTAAAACATAATCCACTTCGTAAAAAGTCAGAAACTTGTACTCGTACATATAGACGGTTGCCTAGCAACAAGACGAAACTAATGGACTAATTTGCCATACCACATATAATAAAACAATCGTCATGGCAACTAGACTTTACATACTGTTATGACATTGCTTGAACTACATACTGATGTAAACATATATGGATTTATTGAAAATTCGTCCAATACCAAAGTCTATTAAATCATCATTTTATATTTTAAAAAATCAAAACAAGGAATAAACAGTTAAGTAAGTTTCAGAACTTCCACAGCAGCATTTGGATGCACAATATTAACTTTTTACACACATTTACTTAAAAAGTATGCCTACCTGAATGTCTATAGCATAGTTTGAAGTGCATTTATTACTTGTTCATATCTAAAAAGTCATATCTGGCTCTCCAACACTCGAGATTTTTGGAGTTGGACTCATGAGAGATTTATTAAATTTTCTTTTATGAAGTTTGCAGTTGTGTAAACTTGAGGTCTTTAATTTTGGCATAATTGTATGTTTTACATGTATTAACAAAACATTTTGCAATGTAGCAACACTGTTTTAAAGATGTCAAAACATAGGAACAAGTCCATTAAAATCAAATACAAGGCTAAAATTGCATAAAATAGTAAAAAAGGGGCAAAACAACGGAAAATGAAGAAAAACTAGCAAAAAATAAAAAAAACATAGGAAAAGAAAAAAGCAAAGACAAAAATAGATAAAAATACAATTAAAAACTATGGCGGGGATATATAAATGCAGCTGAAACTGGCGCCATGACACTGGTTTAGGCCTTCCAGTAAAATATTTTTACTGACCGTTCGAAGGCGGTACTTCTTTTGTGGATCATTTGTATTATTTATGTCATGCTTTCGCGTCTTCTCATTGCTGCCTAGTGGTCACCTGCTTGGAAAGGGCTGACCTCTTGGCTCTTGTTTGTTGTGTTTAATTGTGTTTTTGTCACTTTCCGATGTGGTATCCTGGGTCAGGTGTAGTACTTGATTGCATCGATTCCTGATATTTGCTTACTTTCATTGTTGCAGCTTACGACATCAGTAGTCCAAAAGTTACGTATAACTATTATACCTTTAATATCTGTTTTCTGTTCATGAAATCTTCCATGGGCGGATGACTTATGGAGGATCGGAAAGAATAATTTGCTTTTTTAACCTGAAAACACGCACATTCTTTTCATTGTTTATTATACAAGTCATTTGGATAAAGTTTCTTATCCTCTTGTAGCCTTGTGTGGGATGATTGTCACGCTGTTGGTCTCCTCTGTTTCTTTGTTTTTCTTTTTTGTTGATGGGGCACCTATGTTTGTTTTTGCCACATGGATTAACTAATGAGTATATTATTTCAATTTTTATTTTTTAGTGTTGCAAGCATATTTGCCTCTTGGCTAATAACAAAATAATTGTCATATTCCTTGTGATCATGAAGATTATTTAACAAATCGAAACGAACAAACTATAACTTTGAATAGCATAGACATACTGTGTTTTCAAGCTAGATTTTAAATATAAGGCAATTCAAAATATGTCCCCCCCCTCCTCATAACATACAATAGTATATATGGGACAGAATAGATACCATTTACAATCCCATTAGCTATGATAACATGTTTAACAATGCGTTTAAATCATTATTACGATATTTAAAGGAAAACGGCTTCCCATACAAATGTCACTTATATGGCAATTCGCAATTCGCAACGAATTGCTATACAGTGGTTTTGTATTACCGAATGTTCAAATATTCTTTGTGCAAAAATCAGCTTTGCTACTTTCGGGGTAAGCATCGATGACTTTTTTAAGAGATACGTTGGTTTGGGCTATAGCCTAAAACTAAACTTGACATGTTTTCAGATACTCGTCTTGCCAGTTACGGAGATAGTTAATCACGTGTTTACAAATTTTGCGTTTTCGTTATTCGGATCAGAATTCAACAGCAGATTTATAAAAACACTTGGATTTCTATTAACCTTTCCAAATGGAACACTGCCAGCTGAACACCTGCAGTAATATTAACAAAACGCAATTTAATGATTTTATCGTTTATCTTAATTACATTTAGGCGTTTTCCATGGATATAATACTGATAAACGGCATAGTTGTAAACAACTTGAAAACTGAGACCTGAGAAATATACAAACAGATGCTCTCTGAGAAAAAAAATCACAAAAACATTTTGACGCTTAACAAAGTATGGAAAAGAGACCTTATGTCAAAGGCGACATCATTACGTTTATGGAACAAGTAATAGCATAGTTTTGCCATGGGTTGTCCGCCTGCACGTAAAGAAAATCCCTGGCGGAGCTTTAGCGCGTGGATTATCTTACTTTAAGGCGGACAAACATGTTATAACTATTTTATACCACCTACATCAGTGTAGACCTTGCACAGTACAAACTATTTCGTGATGAAGTTGGTAAGGGTGGTATGATAATTAAATCAAGCTCATGATTTTTTCAAAATTCATTGATATAGTAATTAGCATTCGTTAGACGTTTCCATAAGAAGTTTCTCTTGTCTGTTAATACTTTAAAGATTCAATTTTAAACAAAAGGATGGATATACATGTAGTGTACAATGCACATTGTTCATGCACGGATCCAGAGGGGGACAGGGGGTCCGGACCCCCACCTGAAAAATCACAAAAATATAGGGTCTCTTAACAATACTGGTCCGGATCCCCTGACATTCACAAGACCACCAAGCAAACATTCAATGCTGGGCCATCATCGTCACGCCAGCGAAACGCCATTTAATGGCGTTTCGTTCGTGGGCCGATGATGGCCCGTTTATAGTTGTATTTAGATTATCCCTTCCCCTCATCAACAAAAAAAAAGTTGTCAATGTTGGACTCCCTCTGACAAAAAATTCTGGACCCGCGTATGATATAGTACATTGCACACCTTCATGTCAAGGGTGTAACAAGCTCCACCTACTCATTTAGATACTATCAACAGCCTGATATACTATTTGAGTTCCCTCATAAATAGTAAGTGAGTATGATCAGGAACAACCACAATTAAAAACTGCAGAAAAACCCATGGAACCACGAGGAAGAGCCTTACAACAATCACTAGAAATCAGCAAGACAAACCAAGCAAAGCAATTAGCTATCTCTTCCCGATCAAGATGATGGCAAAACTAGAATGGACATACAGTTACGTACAACAAAACATAGAACAATACAGACTCCCACTATGGGAGTAACAATAAACAAGGAAGCAACAACAACAGAGTCACCGCCTTAGAACGGATAGCCGCCTAAGCCACCTGGGGCTTAAATGCATTTTACTGGTACCAAATGCAGTCCGATAAAGACACAACTCTCATTCTGTACTGCTCTTAGTGTGTATTAAATTAGTATACTGGTACACAGTATGTTAACTGAAAAACGTTCTGTACCCGTTCCTCCTGCTCTCGCCATATAAACATGGTTTTCAGCGCTCTTGTGTAAACAATTATCGGTAACGGTGCCAATTTGAGGTTTTACGCCGACTTTTTTGCAACAGCTATCATGTTTTACTGACTGTGGCATCTGTCCTTGAAGTTAATTGTGTATTCTTTGTTTTTATCCGCATTTTAAACTTGTATAACAAATTCCTCTTTGCTGTGTTTTGAATTTGCATCTATCATAGCTAATTAAATCACGTGTTATTGTCAAAGAAAACGCAGACTGCTGGCAATCCTTTACACCAAGAGCCTGTAGATGACTAGTATTGCCCTACATCCAAAGGATCTTTACGAGATCTTTACAAATTTTGCTTAAAACTGTTTAAAATGGTGTCCACTGACGGTACAAAACTTTACCAACAACTGCGCTCGAAGTGCACCCCTAACTTGCATGCATGTTGAAGTTACTGTACCGCTAACTGGATGAATCTAAATCTGACTTCATGCTCATATAGTTATATATTAAATCCTTATAATCTAAGACACAATCCAGTGTTTCCATTAATTTAGAAAATAAAATAACAGGACTCTGTACTTCGGTTTGCTCTTACAAACCAATTTAAAAGCATTCATCCAATTATAAATTAAAGCGAGTTTATTACTTTTATGCATGCAAGTAGCGATGATTGAGACAAGCCCTCCATTCCCACAGGCTCACCAGTGATATTCATCTTTTACACTCACAAAGAAAGTTTGTTTCGATGCTTTAGGTATCAGTCAAAAAATCAGTCCTGTCTGAATGATTTCCTGTCTTACCCAGTTGAACCAGTACTTATCAGAGGATAAAATCTTTTGGTGAAGGACACCTAATCACAAAGGAAGGGCGTATATAAGGCTAAAGCGGCCAATCCCTTGTAGATAGCTTAAGATTAATGCTCAAATAATGCATTTGCATATATTATGTGATAGTGACAATATCACATGAGCATGTCTGCTCTATGATGACACCCTTTGGTGATTTTTTCATAAAACAATTTAAGAATTCTATGGTGATATTGTTTGCTGATACTGAATATTAAGAAAAAGTTTAGACAGCTTCACGGTTTTGTTTTAATCCCAACCGCAATTTGGATAGTGGATTATGAAAATGGGCATCCTCATATACACTCCTTCGACTAGAGTCTGTGCTATTTATAGAACTCCATTAGGCTGCTATGTAAACCTGATCAGATCTGATCCTTTTATTTACCCTAGTCGTAGGAGTGTATATCTATTGATTCATCCATCCAACTGTTCATAAAAAACACGTTCGTGTCCGTTCCAGCTCTCCTGAACCATTTGAAAGATCTTATCAAACTTTGGTCAGATGTTGATCTCAGTAAAATGGTATTCAAAACCGAAAGTGTAACTATGCAGGCTCAAGGTCAAGGTCACAATCATAAGTCATGGGATTTATCTTGTAATTTCCTGTCTGTTCTCTTTCTCCTTTAGCTGTAGATGGAATTTCATTAAACCTTGGTAAGATGTTCACCTAAGTAAGCAAGTAATACAAAATCCTCTTTCATTTCTTGACATAGGAAGTTAATATTTGGCACAGTGTGTTGTAGATAAAATGTGATGTTCAGAACACTGATATTACCTTTGAGCCAAAGGTCAAGGTCAAATATAATTAAAGGGAGCGGCAACATAAATAACAAGTAACTTTCAAATTCAAGCCCTTAATAAACAATGCAATCTGCCACAAACCCCATCAAACTCGAACGTAAAATAAGAAAGTTATAGCAATCCAGAAGTTAAAATCTCATATAAGCCAATGGAGGGCGCCATTTGGAAAATTTAAGCAACTTCCGAAACTGTTATTTTTTCTCCAAGTTAACTAATTCAACAGAAGAAGCAATAAATATGCATAAAATGAGTAGCGGGAAACTAATTATTATGTTTAAGCATATTTAATTAGGTATGTGTGATGACGCTAATCCTTAAAATGGCTGCCCTCTATAGATTTTAATTATCTATCATACTACCTGGATCCAATCTGTTTGACGCTCAGATGATATTCCTGATTTTATTTCAAAAAAGTTGAATTTGAAAAGACAGACAACAAAAAAGCATGAAAAAATTCCACGGGGCAAAGAGTTAATACTATATAATTAGTAGCACATTTTTTCCTCCAAAAATCAAAGTAACTTACTAGACTACACCAGCGGCACCGAGTTGTACAAATGCATTTTGTGTACATAGAGAATACTAGGTGAGTGTCTTTTGATATCTAGTTTACCAGGCAAGGCTTTGAGAACGCTTGTTGACATCGCGAGGCTTGACGAGCGATTCAACAAGCGTTCTCAAAGCCGAGCCTGGTAAACTTGATATCAAAAGACGCGAACCTGGTATTCTATTTATCAGTTTACCCATTGTTTCACTCTTCAAACTAGCGATCATGACGTAATTTCTGATGTTTGTGTTGATTCAGCGCCATTAGCGACGTCATTCAAAAAGTGCAACGTCATCATGACCTGATAAAGGTAACATGCCGTGAGATAGGAAACGTTTATTAGGTTATGTTGAAACAATTCATTTAATATTAGGGTGTCTGATAAATGTAGGTACGTCCCTGTCAAACATATTTCAAATATAATTCAGACTGACTGATGGTACCATATAAAGGGGCCGTGGCATTGATTCCCACTGTGAGGAAAGGAAACAGATTGGTGTTTTGTGTAGTAATATGCTAGGATGCATTTAGAGATCTTAAAATGAAAAATCTTCACTTTGAACCCCAAAAGGCCACCTCTGAGAAATCGAGTTGTTAACCACAGAGCAGCTCAAGATCAGTTCTTATAATTTAGCAAGAATTCTTGAACTGTTCATGAACAATTGTACTGGAACCATTCAAGAACATATATAAGAAACAGTTTATGAACTTTTTTTAAGAATTTGTGATGTTCTTGCATTTTTCATAAACTGTTCTTTTCTTGAATAATGTGTTGCCTCTGGTGTACTTGAGCTGTTCTTGAACACTTTAAGAGCAGTTCATGTCCCATTCCTGAACCATGTTCTTGAATTATGAAAGAACTTTTCTTGAACTGTTCTTCAAAATTTTCCAGGGGCTCTGACATATTATTGGTTTTCGTCTATCATTTCAGGTGTTGCCAGGGTCACCCAAGTCTACACTGAAAAAGGTGCTTCTATAATTGAGAGAAAGGCTAAAGTCAGGGCTATAACAGTCTCATTTTTGATTGAGCATTGTCTGCCATACTCACTTTTTAGGATCTCCTGATCTTTGCCAAACGTTTAAGTGAGGACAAGACAGCACTAGATAAGACAACTATATACAGGACAAGTGCCGCTTACATCAGCACACATGATGAGGCTTAATCTATTAAAGAAGAATTAATGGAAAATCTGAAAGATAAAATGGTCTCTTTAAACATAGACGAAGCAAATAATAATAACAATGACAAGATCTTGAACATAATTGTACAATACTATGACTTAGAGTCCAGTAGAGTTGTGATTGACCATCTGGGGTTCAGAGACAAAACTTGGCAACAGCTTCCAATATTCTTGTGTCCATAGAAGAAGTCATGCAAGAATACAAGATACAGTGGACACACATTGTCAGTGTTTTGATGGACAATTGCAGTACCATGAGAGGTGTAAGGGGCGGAGTAGAGACATTGATTCGAGAGAAAAACCCAAACTTGATGGACATAAGTGGAGATACAGTTCACATGATAAATAACGTGGCAAAAACTTTGCTGAGCCTTGTAGATTATTCCATCTAGAAGTTATGTAGTGATATATACTATGTATTGAAGAATCTACAAAGGTGCAGGAGATATTTAATGAAGTACAGGGGCTCCTGAACCGTGATAAGGCCAAGCAGCTAAACCATCAATGTCCAGCCAGTTCCTTTAGATGCTAGATGTATGTGACAGTGTGCTCTCCTGGATTCATCGACTGTTTATAACTACAGTTTCCTGACAGACAAAGAAAAGAATGTGCATAGGTATGAATGAAATGAATTTTATGTTCTTTAGATTTTATTTTCTTGTCCTTTGGGATCATGGTTTCATTGTGGAACTTTGAAACTATTAGAGGGTCACTGATGACGCCTAAAAGGCAGATACTATGTAGTCTAGCCCAGGTTATATGAACACCCTGGTTTCAGTTCTTTGGTGCAGTCATACCCTTTTTAGAACATATTTATCCTGTTCTTATATTTGGATTTTGCAGTCCTTCAACACTCTTCAGGTCTCATATGGAACCAGATGACGCAGTATGAATATTTTGCTGACCAAATATTTTAGAGATTTAAAATGTGTGGGTCATGTTCTGTGTTGCTGGCACCCAAAGTGGCATCCCTGCTGTTTAAGTTGTAGCATCTGGTGCTTGCAGCTTAGGTTCTTGAGTTTTCTGAGCAGAAGAGTTTCGACTACCAATACTATTATAAAGCTTTTTATGTTCTCTTTCTCAAATTTTCTTCATAAACACAAATAAATGCATTCAAATTTTCAGCTATAAACAACATTAAAACACAAGTACAACGATGTATAGGCATAGTAGCTATGACTGTTGATGGATCAATGCTTTTATAAATATTTTTTGTTTTCCTTTTAAATATTTTTCATAAATAGAATGCTTTCAAATATTCAGCTTATAAACAACATTTAAATGTAGGTGCAAAGGTGTATAGGCATAGTAGCAATGGTGATGGAATTGTTATTGTCTATATTTTCTTTTATATATGTATACTCTATGTCATACTGTGTCTCTTTGATGGTGTGGCTTATCTCTGTCTTTTCTGTTTTGTTTTATATATTGACTGGTGCTGGTTCTCATATGTACTCTGTTTTCATATTCATATACAGTAGAACCTTGAAAATTCGAACTCCGATTTATTAAGTTCGTACTAATTATCCATGCACATTTACATTTGCAAAATAGTATATATTTGAACATTTCACATCTACAAAGAAATGATTGGCTCATAATTATAGATTTTAAAATTCATAAACAAAGGAAATAATAGCACTCAAGTACCAGCACTTAGATGGATACATTTCAATTTTCTGTCAAATTTGTTAAAATAACATTATAATACTGTACAAAATATATTATATTGCCAAATGTTTATCCAAAATGTTAACAAAGGCGATATATAATTGAGCCAGAAAAGCTTATATGTTATGTTTAGTTTAGAGTTTTGTATTATTTTCTGAAAAAAATTTAAGTTTTATTGAGCTACTTTTATTCAGTTACTTAAACTGTCTGTAATTAGTTATTGTTTAAAGTGACCGTCTCGAAATCAATTTGTATCCTGACTTTTAGCTGCGTATGCATATGGTGATGCAATGCAGAAGCTTTGAAATTAATTTCATTTTATAAACACCATAGCTTTCGTTGTGCAATCAACAAAACTGTCCATCACATTAAAGTAAGTACCTTGGATCACTTGCTCAGTCAATAATATCTAAAGAACTGCTTTATTGATCAAAAAACATTTCCCTGGAAATAGAGAAAGTTAGTTATAGTGGTGAGTTTTACTTTAAGGCCACATTAGATATGGTCATTTACAAGGAAATAGGTCAGCTGTAACTACAATACTAATTTAAATAAAGACTTTTCAGCTAAAATTGTATGCGGCCTAATTTTAACAGATGACATTCAAGTTATTGTAAAGTAGATTTTACAATGTTTTTAGAATGCTGGATAGAAATGTGAAATGTTAACAAAATGCAGTCAAGAGATTAGATCTGATTCATTTTTAGTAATGAATGTTTATATACCGATGTTAATTTCCACTAAGCAGAACGTTGGCAATATATTACAGAAACCTCGCAAACATGATAAATGTAATCATTAATAACAATGTAAATGTGTACTTAAGATAAGAATGAGTTTTTGACTTGCCAGGAAATGTATTCAAAAAGGCATGCGCAATGCTAACTGTTTAGCATTAAGATGGTGCCAGGACATGTATTCAAAAAGGCATGCGCAATGCTTACTGTTCAGCATTAAGATGGCGCTCATTGTCACCAATGATAGTCGCACATGCAAAGTTTAAAAAATGTGCATGAACTGTTGCATATCTAATTTGGCATGTATACTTTTATTCAATTATCTCTTAAAGAATTCCATTTAAATGTACAGGATATCATTATAAATCTCACAGGTTAATTGAGCAGTGCCTCATTGTCAATTGTGTAATATGTGTGTATGGCATAGTTTACAAAATGATGAATGGTATATTTCAGATATGATCTTTGACAGTAGCGCAAGAATAAAAGTAAGTAAGGGTGCAAAGATCAGGAATCGCTACAATCAAGTACCACACCTGACCCAGGATACCAATGGGAAAGTGACAAACTCACAGTTAGACACCACAAACTAGAGCCAAGAGGTCAGCCCTTTCCCAGTAGGTGACCACAAAGCACATATAAACAGACGCGCACAAAGACATAGCAAACACAAGACAGAACAAAAACATAAAAGGTCCACAAAAGTAGTACCGCCTTGGAACGGTCAGTAAAATATTTCACGTTGCTTTTAGATGAAAAATATCTTTAGACTTTTTTTTACTGTAATTCATTAATAAATATTTGGACTAGCAAATGCATTGTTTAATCACTCATGACAATGCAGATGGGTTAGCGCTCAAAAATTTAGTCTTCAACCTACATACTACTTTGTGTATACGAGCAGACATGGCTCTGGAATGTCTACCTACACATATTAACAGGCTCACCTCAGCCTTCATTGTTCAACACTGCGACAAGTACCAAAATCAAATGAGATTATTCCTTTGATCTGTTCTTTCGTTACTAGTAAATCTATTTTGTTTGATTTGAACTATGCAAAGAATGATTAGGCTGCTATTTAATATCAACGGTTATGTTCACATTTGACATGTTTAATATCATTTTGAGATTATCTGCAACAAATTCCTCTGTAAGACCAATGGGTCTAATTGATAGAATAATGCCAAACAAATAATTTATTTAAAACAATGATTATTGTGAGTCAGCTATTTTAGCAATTGCTACAATATACATGTCAAACTAACGATGCCCGGAGGCTTTTCTAAGTGATAAACATATCTCTTTCAAATGTATGACTAAAATGAACCATTAGAACAAATTTGATGTTGTTCTGTATGAATACTTCACAACAGTTTAGAACCAGGCAGAACAGATGATAAGACATGTCCATAAAATTCTCTTGTTATGCATTTTACTATCTTAAATGGTATTCTTTTATCAGCAAACTGGACATCGTTTTGATATAAAGCAATTACAACCATAGGGATAGGCTTGGTGTGTGTCATACCTTTGGACAAAAAATTGTTACGTTTTTAAATCATTTCAGTTTATTTTTTCAAAAGACAAGGATAAAGGACTGTTTTAAATTCTCAATTCTCGATCTTGATATATGCTTGAATTGACCTACAATTACAAATTCTAAATAAGTTTTTTATTCCTGAATGGTATCAGCATAGTAGTTGTAATTAATAGCTGGCTTAAAGAATATGTGATAAATCTTACTAAGCTAGTCCATGCTTAATATTAATGTGTTATCTAAAATACGATACAATATAATACAATATATTTTATTCAGCATTAAACATATAACAATATTTATAACCTACACAATAAGTTAACATGTTAAACAACAAAAAATTTCCCGAGGAGCATAAAACATTTCTTCTGATATGTTTGATGACATTCATATGCATCTTTTAAATATCATTTCACGTATAAAACATACAAATATATCAGTGTCAGTGAGATAAAAGATATCATTTAATAAGATTTTTAGAAAATAAAATGCTGCTTACATACTTGATAAAGCGCACAGACTTAAAAATTTCGTTGTATGTGAATAAGGTTCAAATGTCATTATTTTATTCATCCATGCGTTGTTGGTACTTTCCTTTAATGTGAATAAGGTTCAAATGGCATTCTTTTATTCATCCATGCGTTGTTGGTACTTTCCTTTAATGACAATTAATGACAGATAAATGGCAATAAATAGCCCACTAGCAGTGTAAACTTAAATAGTGTTCTTTTGTGATTTGAAAATAAATTTAAGAGAAAGTAACGTATATCACAGTAATAAGAGATCCTTCTACTTTGATAACATCATATTGCTAGCCATTTGCTTACAATTAAAAGGTTATATTGGCATGTAAGAATAAGGAGTAATTAGATAAGAGTTACAATTATTTTTTACCGTAACGTAGAAAATTTTGCTATTGCATGGTATCACCCCAACCGCTAAAGAATGAACATACATTATTGTGTGGCTTGTAAAATGTGGTTTTAGAAAATTATACTGTACAAAACTCCCCTAGTTGGTATTTTGGTAGTCTAATGTCTAGTGACAGTAATGCATTAAATAGTTATAGAGTTAAAGTAACATATATATTTTTTTTAAATGCATACCGGTTGTTCCCTTCCTTTAAAATGTTTTAAGGCAAACAGCATGTGGATAAATAATCATTAGGTATAACTTGGTATTTAAAACTATAATAGGCTAACGTTATAACATGCCTGTCTGAATATAGGTCAGAGAGCTAACGTATGTCATTTCGCATCTTATATAATGTAGTCTCAATAATTTATAGTGAACAATGTTTCCCTGCTGTGTGGAGAGGAGGGTCTAGCTATTTGAGCTTTCACTATCACAGAATTTTCATTTTGGTACTGACGTCACTTTTCCATGTACAAACATCATTATGAAGTTAATGTAACCTCTTTAAAATCCAGAGTCAGTGTATATGCTCCCAAAGCAACATGTCGGCAGTAAAATTACCACAACTGATCAAACAGTCCATGTTTATGCCTGCTGGAACTCATAACACTCCACTTTCAAGCCTTAAATAAGCTAAAAATGGGTACGCCACATTGTGACGTCACAGTGACGTTAAAACGCCAAGGAAAAATTGTAAACATTTTTCTTCTTACTCAGGATACATTTTTTCTGCATTAAAATATATATTTGACACTTTTACAAAATAAAATGCACACGGAATTACACAGCGGCCTACACTAAACGTAACCCTTTACACGCTAGAGCAAAAGGTTAAGATCACTCAATCAAATTTTGCTGTAAGTTGGCTAAGTCACAATAGCTACGCATATGTTAGAATTATTTGGTTGTGAGTACAACATTGGACCAATATATTCAGCAAGATGCAAGCTAAGTTCGATAAGTTGAGTTAGTTAAGCAAGCTGAGTTCAATAAGTTAAAAGCTAAATTTGATAAGTTGCATGAGTTCGATGAGTTGGGCATTTTAAACTGTAAGTTCGATTAGTTGGATAAGTTGGAATGAGTTGGATGAGTTAAGGTGTAAGTTCGATGAGTTGGCTAAGGTGAATGATGATGTTGTTGAGTTGGATAAGTTTACAGCTCAAAGAGTCGGGTAAGTTGAGTAAGCGGTTGATGAGTTGAACTGTATGTTCGATGAGTTGGTTTAGTTAAAGAATGAGATTGTTGAAGTGGATAACTTGACCTCTAAGTTGGATGAGTTGGATAAGTTGAAATAAGTCGGATGAGTTGAGTAAATTAAGCAGGCTGAGTTCAATAAGAGAAAAGCTTTGTTCGATGGAATGCATAAGTTGGATAAAATGAATATGTTAAACTGTAAGCTCAATGAGTTGGATAAGTTAAGGATTGAGTTCGATAAGTTGGATGAGTTGAGCTGTAAGCTAAGTTAAGGTATGAGTTTGTTGAGTTGGATAAGTTGAACTGTATGTTCGATGAGTTGGATAAAATGAATATGAGACGGATGAGTTGAACTTGGCAGGGCTCACCCTGGCTCAGACTTTGTTGTAGCCAACACTTTAGCCAAATGGAAAAACGTTGGAGCCAAATAAAATTAACTTTACAGAGAGTAGTACACATTTCAAACTTTTTGCCCACTCGGGATGCTGTGATAACCTTTGCAAACAGTTTGGACCCAGATCAGGCCCGAGTTGGATAAGTTGAACTGTATGTTCGATGAGTTGGATAAAATGAATATGAGACAGATGAGTTGAACTTGGCAGGGCTCACCCTGGCTCAGAATTTATTGTAGCCAACACTTTAGCCAAATGGAAAAAAGTTGGAGCCAAATAAAATTAACTTTACAGAGAGTAGTACACATTTCAAACTTTTTGCCCACTCGGGATGCTGTGATAACCTTTGCAAACAGTTTGGACCCAGATCAGGCCCGACATTTTGTTGGGCCTGATCTGGATCCAAACTGTTTGACACCCTGATGATATTGAAATATCCAGCATCCAAAGAGTAAAATATGGCACAATGATAAAGTGTGAAGGAATAATCAAAGCACTATTGGAATATCCAAAAGCTGATCAAAATACACTTTTCCGCAATATGTCATTTTAAACCTCAGAGACTGTAATTTTAGCCAATGACTTATATTTGTAGCCACTCTACATTTTAGTAGCAAATGGCTACAATGGCTAATGGCAGGGTAAGCCTTTCGAGTTCTAACAGTACAGAACTACCAGTTCAACTTATCCAACTTATCGAACTCATCCACACCTTAGCCAACTCATCAAACTTACAGTTCAGCTTATCCAACTCAACGAACTCGTTCTTCAACTTACATGTAGCCAACTAATCGAACTTACAGTTAAACTTACCCTACTCATCCTCAACTTATCGAACAAATCGAACTTACAGCTTAACTTAGCCAACTCATCGATCTTACAGATCATCTTATCAAACTTATCGAACTCATCCTCAACTTATCCAACTGATCGTACGTACAGTTGAACTTATCTACATGTAGCTACACGAACTTATCCTTCAGCTTAGCCAACTCATCGAACTTACACTATAACTTATCCAACTCATCCCCAACTTAGCCAACTCATCAAACTTGCAGTTCAACTTATCCAACTCAAAGAACTCATTCTTCAACTTACATGTAGCGAACTCATCGAACTTACAGTCCAACTTATCCAACTAAGCCAACTCATCATCAACTTACCGAACAAAATCGAAGTTACAGCTTAACTTATCCTACTCATGGAACTTACATCTCAACTCACCCAACTCATCAGACACATCCTCAACTTATACAACTCAACAAACTCATTCTTCAACTTAGCCAACTCATAGAACTTACAGTTCAACTAATCCAACTCATCCAACTCATCCAACTTATCTTCAACTTATCCAACTCATCGAACTAACAGTTCAACTAATCCAACTCATCCAACTTACAGCCCAACTCAGACAACTCATCGAGCTCTAAGCCAAACTCACCCAACTCATCGAGCTCTGCCTTCAACTTAGCCACCTTATCGAACTAACAGCTCAACTCATCCAACTCACCCTCAACTTTCGAACTCATCTAACTTAGAGTTCAACCCATCCAACTCACCCTTAACTTTCGAACTCATCGAACTTACAGCTCAACTCATCCAACTCACCGTCAACCTTCGAACTCATCTAACTTACAGCTCAACTCATCCAACTCACCCTCAACTTATCCATCTCATCAAACGTACAGCCCAACTTAGCCAACTCATCGAACTTACAACTCAACTCATCAAACTCACCCTCAACTTATCTAACTCATCGAACTCATCCTCAACTTATCCAACTCATTGAAGTTACAGTTCAATTTATCCAGCTCAACTAACTCATCCTTCAGCTTAGCCACCTCATCGAATTTACAGTTCAACTTATCCAACTCATACTCAACTTACCCAACTCATTGAACTTACAGCGCAACTTATCCAACTCATCGAACTCATCCTCAACTTATGCAACTCATCGAACTTACAGCTCAACTTATATCCAACTCATCGAACTCATCCTCAACTTATCCAACTCTTACTCACCTTATCCAACTCATCGAACTTACAGCTCAACTTAGCCAACTTATCGAACCCATCCTCTGCTTATCCAACTCATCGAACACATCCTCATTACACGTCATTTTCCCCGCATAATTGTACCAGAGTTATCGCGCTTGATTTACGCCAGAATTTTGTTTCCGCTCCATATCTTGAGAATGAATTGACAGAATTTCATCAAACTGTGTATATGCATTAATATTGTCAAATTCTAATTGGGGAATGTTACACGAATTTTAAGCGCCAGAATTTCGCTTCCGCTCAATATATTGAGAACAAATCGACATAATTTCACGAAATTTTGTATATGCATTCATATTGACAATATCTATGTTGGAATTGTTACGTGTCATTTTTCGCACATTTGTACTAGAGTTATGGCACTTGATTATATTGACAATTACTAAGTGGGGATTGTTACACATCATTTTTCGCACATTTGTTACAGAGTAATGGTCCTTGATTTACGCCAGAATTTCGTTTCCGCTCAATATATTGAGAACAAATTGACAGAATATCCCCAAATTTTATATATACATTGATATTGGCAATATCTAGATTGAGATTGTTACACGTCATTTTTCGTACATTTGTACCAGAGTTATGGCCCTTGAATTGCGCTAGAGTTTTGTTTCCGCTCAATAATTGACAGAATTACACTAAATTTTAACTAAGCATTGATATTGAAAAGATCTAGGTTGGGATTGTACATCATGCATGTTTTGCTTATTTGTTACAGAGTCAGAATTTCGTTTCCGCTAAATAACTTGAGAACAAATGGACAGAATTTGACAAAACTTTACATAATCTTTTAAATTGACAGGATCTACGTTGTGATGGTAATCTGTCGTTTTTCGCAAATTTGTAAAAGGGTTATGGCCCTTGATTGGGGTCAGAATTTCGTTTCCGCTCAACATCTTTAGAACAAATGGAAATAACTTTACCAAATATTATATGCATCGGTATTGGCTAGACCTAGTTTGGGATTGTTAGCTGTCCTTTGATTGCTTATTTGAAACAGAGTTAAGGCACTTGATTTATGTCATAATTTCGTTTCCACTCAATATCTGGAGAACAATTTGATAGAATTTGACCAAATTTTGTATAAACGTATCTAGGTTGGGACTGTTACCTGTTATTTTTTGCTTATTTGTAACAGAGTTATGGCCCTTGATTGATATCAGAATTTTGTTCCTACTCAATGTTTTTAGATTTTTCTTGCTCAATATCTTTAGAACGTAGCGTTTTTTACTGCAAAAAAACGGTCGCCACCTGACAAATTGCACATTTGGAGACTTTCACTTGGTCATTTATCACCGAATTTCTTCCAAACCATATGAACTACTTTCATTAAACTATTGTTCATATCTGAATATGAGTTTTGTCCTATCAACGATTCTGGAAATTGACGCTATAACAGATATCCACTTTCCACTGCAAGGTATTATACGGGACCCTTTGTCGGAGTCTGCCTGTTCTAGTTCGAAATTGCACCGAAGAACACAGCTAGCATAGCGGGTATTTTCCAGTAGTGGACAATATTTAAAAATTGTAACTTTTTTCTTTTTTAAATCGCAATTTTGGCGAGAACGGCAGTCCGCGATTAGACACTTTTAAATATATTTTCCTAGCTTAACAGAGAAGATAAGCAGATTATCACCTTTTAAAGACCTATATTTCAGTAAATTACTTGACTTTTCGTTTACTGTAAAGGCGGCAACTTAAATATTCATATCTGGGCGTGGTTCGGCTATTTTCATCTGCTAAGGAAGGGAAATCAGGCTTTATTTATAATTTGGTAAAGAGTTTATCAGCTTTTTGGGCCGCGCAAACGTGCGTGACTTTCATGAAAATCCTAACCGTATACACACCGAACTCACATTTCTTAACCCGTACAGCGCATAATCGCAAAATGTATGTTTTTGTCGCCCACTCAAATATTTGAAGTCTATACTGAGGTAATGGAGCAAGATGATACAGTTCCTTTTGAATAATTCAGCTTTAACCTATGTCTAAGGTTGACCAGTCCTAATTACGCATTCATGAGGTGCCGCCCTTACAGTAACCAAAAAGTCAAGTAATATAAGAGATCATTGTCGGATTAACTAATAAGGGACAGATAAAATCAATTAAAGTATTTCAGTACAAATGTGGACTTACGTGTATTAAACCCATTTCTTCCACCAAGATAAATAACCATATTTTATAGGAAAATACACAAAAACCTTCAAGGCAGTTCTTTATTAGTTACCCCTGGAATGAGTTCTTAATCACCTCATTATGACCAGTCTTTGATCTACCTGATGTGACCCCTAATACCCCTATTCCACACAGGCTACGAATCGCCCGAATTGCCACGAATTGATTTTTTATTGATTCGGGGGGATTCGTGAGGTTTCATTAAAAAATTTCTCCAATCGTGATGGTGTACGAGTCAGTCCCGATTCAGATAGGATTTCGTCACGAATATTCGGGAGAATCGGCTCAATTCGGCTGGAATCGCACAAGAATTCATTACGAATAGCAAAATAACATTAGAGCATGCTGCACGAAAGTTAAGGAATCAATTACGAATCAGATAAGAATATGCCGAATGCAGCACGAATTGGGCACGAATTAACAGAAATCCGCGACGAATCGCCACGATTCGCGAGATTTTCTCTCACAATAGTTATAAAAAAGGCCCATCTATGCTTCGGGGGCATCAGTTCCAAAATGAATGTTCCTCGTAAAGCAGCAGTAGAATTGATCCTGCAACTTGAGTGTTGAAAACGGCTTCTTATATAGCTAGAAGAAAACAACTACGTTAAAGTCGAGAGGCCCCTCCCCAGACTCTTTGACTTGGAAAAATATGGCAGTTCACCATTGGCAAAATCACCAGCCAGGAGCTACTGACTGATCCTGATTGTGCTCCAGAATCTGCCAAATCTGTTTCAACTTCTAGGACTGCTTACATGCGCGAGACGGGGTAATTAACCTTAGGGAAAATCCTTCTACTATCTCTTCCTTGGTTTTATTGTTCGGCTTAATCTCCTGATTCCCCACGAATGAGCTAAGAGTAGCTACGAGTGCCCAAAACAATGCAAAAACGCCCCCGAATCGATTACGATTCAGTTACGATATCCAAGAATGCCTTAGGAATTTGGTACGAATCACGCACGATTTTTCGAATCGGGGAATTCGTAGCCAAAGTTTTGAACAGTTCAAAACTTTTGAGCCGAATTCCCGATAGACCTACGAATTGCAAGAACTCACTACGGACTGTGCGAATCAGTTAAGACCTTCACGAACTGAGTACGATTCAGCCACGAATCCAAATATTTGTCAATTCGTGTCAATTCGTGGGATTCGGGGCCTGTGTGGAATAGGGGTATAAGAAGAGTCATAATTAGTGGTACCACTTTTATTGAGCAAATACTTTAGGCCTTAAACAATTATCAGCTATTCATAAGAGATTTATTTATGTTGTACATACTGTATATATTCAATGATTTGTCTTGTGTGCATTTCTTCATATCTTAAATGATGCTGACTTAATACGAACGGAATTTCATAATCAATATTGAGCTGGTTTAGATTAAAATACCTCTGGCATGCAGTAGCTTGAGATAATTCTTGAAATTCCAGAGTCATTAATAAATACTAGCAGATTACATTTTCAAAAGCAACGATTTTCTTGAGCAATAAATAAGCTGAATACGCTAAGATGCAATTTCACATGATGATGTTGCTTGACGTCTTTGGTAAGATAGCATGGGTAAGATTAGATTTTCTATCCCAGGGTAAAATCTCAGATAATCTTATCCGGTGTGCAAGAATAAATCTGTCGCATAAATTACCAATGGCGGTTTCATTGAATAGCAGTTGGTTAATTAAATCAAATATTTAGATCGCATACCTTTAAAATGACTCACCTGGATCAATGCTTGTTCTATATGAAAAAGATTCCCGCTCACAGCTTGCACATGTTACCAAGCCACGCCCGATATTGGAAAAGCCGTAAAACGCATAGAATACATGTTTCAGGCAAAAGACGCGTATTACATGTATCGATATACTAAACAAGGCTGGAAATGGCTGTCGTCAAAGAAATATACATGAGTAAAATATGTTCCTTAATTGCGTTCGTTTATCTTGGATATATTGGCTCTTCTCTGGCTTGGTGAGTTACCTGCTATAATAAAATAACTCATATCTGGTAGCTCAAGTAAAATGGAATATTCTGACCAGTTCCTACCAAAACGTGCAATTTTTACAACGCCATTATACATGTATGTATACTATGAACGATATAAGCTTCTATTTTTCACTCTAATCCTTGGATATTCTGTAAAACCTCGGTTACATTGACCATTGTCGTTGATTAGAATCGGCCGATAGTCGGCCGACAGTCGGTCGATTTTGTGTGCAATTTTAGCTGCTTTTTAGAGTCGGTCGACTGCAAAATAAATTATAACTGACGAGTTATATTTTTTTGATCGGCAAACTGTTTTGGGGATTTGGCAACCAGTTTTGAGTCGGGCTACCGTCTGCCGACTATCGATCGATCATCGGCAGATGGTCGACCGACAGTCGGCCAACTTCTATTTGTAAAATAATTCACTCAAACCTGGCCGAATGGCGGCCGATGATCTTTATTATCGGCCGATAAGCCCCGCCCCATGTTTTTAATTGCATTCATGTATAACTTATTTTGAACTCTCTGCTTTCTCTAAATATTTTCATCTTAAGGCGGAATGCGACTTTATAAGTACAAACGATCAATTCCACTACTATCTACAAAACGCCAATGGTTACTGAAGCCATAAAATTATATCATAGTTTAATCAGTTGGCGGACAGACGGCCGATTGTAGGCCTACGATCGGCCGATCACCGAGCGATGGTCGGCCAATTGAAAAACTTTGTGGTTGATGAAGTCAATCGGTGAGGTTTGTTTCAATGTAACTGCTCCAGTCGGCCGACTAAAACCACATTTTTCGGCCGATCAACATGATAAAATCTAGTTGGCCGACTGTCGGTCTTAATATAACCCAGGTATTATTTGTAAATGCTTAAATATGTATCGTATCAAATTGAAATAAAATATGTTTAAACTTAAACGTGCAATTAAGGAGTTGTTCGTGTCTTGTTAAGCCTACGTTACATTAAGACCAACAGGCGGCCGACTAGATTTTTCCTGTTAATCGGCTGATAAGTATGGTTTTAGTCCGCCAATCTTGAGCAGTTATATTAAGAAAAAATCACCGATTAATTTTATCAACCACAAAGTTTTCCAATCGGCCAACCATCGCCCGATGAGCGGTCGATCGTCGGCCGATTAAATTTACCTGTCGAGCAGGATACAATAAGTCGGGCGATGATCGGCCGACTGTCCACCGACTTATCAATAATATGACATTTTGGCATCAGTAATCATGCGCATCTTATTTAAAATAGTGGAACTGACATCCTGTTCATCTACTAAGTCGCTTTCCTGCAAGAGTAGAAACCATTCAGAGAAAGCAGAAAGTTCAAAATAATACCAAACTGTCATTTTTGCATTTTCTTTTATTGCACATCAAAATACTGCTACTTCGTCATCCCAAAGTCAGCAATATAGAGCTCTTCCAATCCTGATGTCGTCACGGCAACCCGGGAATGGTACCTACTCAGACACCCGATGATTTTCACCAAAATTCAGAAACGTTTATTGCACTTTTAACGTTTTCAGATGAAAATCCCTGCTATTCGCTGTACATGTATGACTCTTTAACATGTTTAAAATAAAGATTTTTGCCCTTTGATTCTAGCCTGTAATTAGGATAGTGACAAGGAAAACGGTTTTGCAGCATTTATTATCTGGGCCTCTTCGCGAGTAAACCTGTCTTCGGGGTTTCTGCCAAGGTCATACATGTAATGTACATAAAGCAGCCTGCCCCGCCCAAGAGATTAGATAGAAAATAGAAAATTTACTTGCAGAACAAGTTTAGATGCGATATTTTCCAATGAGTGAATAACAAAGGCGCTGATCAGATATTGCGCGGATGCACAGGCTGGTCTGCGCCTTTGTTGTTCGCTAACCCATAGGACAGCGGACCGATTGTGAAATGCCAGATTGTTTCTTCGAGTCGAGGACGATTAAACTAATTATATACAAATTCATTCCATTAATACATTATGCGACTCAACGCTGTATATGCTAGGCCAAAAAAGAAACGCCGCATATAAAGATTAAAAATATTGCGCGTTAAATGAGAGCTGCAAAATTTCATTTGCTATATATGTTTCGCTACTAATCCTGCCACAAATTATCCCCATTGTTTCATTGAGCTCAGTCAACCCAAACCAGTGTACTGACTGTCTTTTTATTTTCAAGTTTTTCACGTGCACATTCATTTTATTTAGATTTACATATGTAAAAACTACTGAAATCCCTAGTCTACTATCCAATTTGCTTGAAAACATTTTAAAACTTTAAAATTAAAAGTTACACATTGCTAATTTACGATGCTAAAACGGACACATGTTGAAAGCGAAAAGACGATAAGAATGTTACAAGCTAACGTGACGCGATAGGTGATAGCCCAACAATTTCGATGCCATGCAAGGATGATTGAACGTCTCAGGAAACGTTTCTGACAAATTGAAACAATGTCAGACCGTGCGCATTCATGACGTCATCGCCTAATGACGCGACGTCAAGATCGACAAAAACGTAGGTTTAAACTGCTGAATCAATTTCTTCCGGTGCCAATGATAGCTAGCACAACCCCTGGAACTCATAATCCAAGAATCAGCGCTCAAACTGTGACAAATCGTTTGCGAGAGATTGGTGAAAGACCCCCATATACAATGTATGTTTTATATGCGGCGTTTCTTTTTTGGCCTAGTATATTTTGCTTACATACATGTATCTTGATATCTGTTAAATTTTGCTATCATACGAGACTTGATTGAAAAATTGGTCTTTAAAGTCTGAATCCTGCCCGGCTTTTAGTCGTTGCATGGAAGCGCATGGGAGTTCGGCGTTTTTCCTACTTAGACTACCCATATCTCCCACCCCATCCCGAAAACCTGTTCGTTTGATATGGAATGTGCCATAAGACAATAGCTTATGCACTTTTTAGCGAAAAACAAATGGAATGTAACATTTCAATTAAACGTTTTTTATAATGCTATAATATTATAATTGAGCCGCGACATGATATTTCCCACAATGTGGTATGTGCGCCCAGCACAGCCTCAGACCAGCCTGCGTGTACGCGTAGCCTGATCAGAGCCTTTGCTTGAATATTCTATGAGTGTTAAGCTACTGACTTGGCAATATTTAGAGTTTCTAAGCTTAAAAAGGGGTTACACAGGCTCGTCTGAGTCTACACTTGTGAAAATGCCACATTGTTGGAAATCCCATGTCATGATTATTGTTTTGATAGTCATTCTGAACTACTAATTATGACTCATATTCAAGATGTTTCAGCATGACGTTTTAAGGGATCCATTGTACCTTTCTAGTTATTTAACATCAATAGCAATGTATACATGTATACGTATCCGTTTAAAGAAATTGCCTTTAATGAGAAATAAATTACTTTTTGTCATGACATTGGTCAAATGATGCTTTCCAGGAAAGATCACTCGCATGATGAAGACGAGCGGCATGGGTAAATAGTACCTTTCATGGGCGGATTCCAGAGGGGGGGCCAGAGGGTCCAGACCCACCCCCTCCCCCTTTGGAAAATCTCAAAACTATTGGGTTTAGCAATACTGGTCCGGATCCACTGAAAGTCACAAAGCTACCAAGCCAGAATTCCATGACGACCATCATCGGTCTGCCAGCGAAACACCATTTAAATGGCGTTTCGCTAACGGACCGATAATGGCCCCTGCTTTTAGCGGTGTTTGAATCCTAACTAAAAAACTTTTCAGAGTTGAGTTGGACCCCCTCTGACAAATCTTTCTGGATCCGCGAATCCCGTTACAATATTTTTTTTTTATAAATCATTTTCACTTTTGTAATTTATTCTATTTTGATACTATTCCACAAATAGTTTATGACAGTGACGTTTTAAGGTATATCCCAAAATCGATAACTCTAAGATCTACTGATGTTAAATTTAGTATCACGCCTTAGTTGACGACAAAGTTGGAATCTCCTTGTTCATTAGTACTTTTCTACTATTTTCTTCTTCTTTCGTGATCGTACTTAAATTGAAAAAGACACGTATTGATATTACTTGACTTTTCGCTTACTGTAAAGGCGGCGCCTCATGAATGCGTAATTAGGACTAGTCAACCTTAGGCATAGGTAAAAGCTGAAAAGGAGGCGTGGTTTTATTCAAAAGTAACTGTATCATCTTGTGCCACCACCTCAGTCATTATTCAGTCCTTAAAACGCCAGCAAAATAACTGCATCTCAAAATGTTTATTTAACATAAGCAGGGAGGCAAACAGTGTGGACCCAGATCAGACTGCTCCTACAGGAGTAGTCTGATCTGGATTCACACTGTTTATCTATGAGGCTTCAAATAGTTTAGTGGACGACAAAAACATACATTTTGTGATAATGTGCTTTAAGGGTTAATAAATGTGAGTTCAGTTTGTATACGGTTAGGATTTTCATGAAATGCATGCACGTTTGCGCGGCTCAAAAGCTTAATTACTATTTACCAAATTATAAATGAAACCTGATTTCCCTTCCTTAGCAGATGAAATAGCCGAAACACACCCAGATATTTAATATTTAAGCTGCCGCCTTTACAGTAAGCGAAAAGTCAAGTAATAGCTGCGTCATTATTCGGTCAATAAACGAATGAAATTATATAAATTCAAAAAAAATGCGCGAGAGTTTTATTTTACGAATATTATTAAAAAGACATATTTTCGACAAATGTCGATATTTCGATATTCACATCTAGAACATAAGCCTAGATCAGTAATATATATGCGACAGGTAATTTCGCCCATTTCACAAAGGTTACTCTTTTGCGAAAGTTCGCTGCTCGCGAAACTTCGCAAGCGAAATTTAGTGAAAATCAAACTCATTCGATTTTTTTTATTTTACAGTATTCGGAACCTTCACTAAACTACAACTTTTTTTAGCACCAGAACACTATTTATGCCGGATACCGACAAATATACAAACAGTGAAGACCCAAATGAATGCCGCATAATACAATGTGCATCTTATCATAATCTACACTGTTATATGATTTATCACATGACGTCGCGTCTTGGAGTGAAATAAATCGATAAACTGGTTCCGAGTTGTTCAAATTAACAACTGGTCATGTATAATGTTAGGCGGGCTGTGATTGGTCGGCCAATCATAAGTTGTATTACAAATCTTTACGTTGACAAGACAACCACAGAAACATGACTGCCTCCGCCAACGAATCCCGACGTTAACGGTGACGTTGACGTCACGAAAACCATGCCAACACAGTTACAAACTCGATAAACGTCATAAAAAGAAAAATGGTAAAGCGATATTTAATAGAAAAACCCCTAAGCTCTTTTTCTGTAGCCTGTATGGAAATTTTAAACCTGTTCCGAGTTGTCGGCTAGCTCCGTGACATTCCGTGAAACGGGCAGATTTCTGCCCGTTTGATTTATCGATTACCTGTCCCTACAATAGCCAGTGTAGGGGAGAGAACCGGTCTATAAAATCGATAAACCACTAGTGACGTTATGACGTCCATAGCAATGTTGGACATATGACGTCCATAACAACGTTGCGTACATAATGACAAAATTATAACGATTTTACGCCAGAAATGAGATTTCAAAGTAATCTTAATGTCAAACGATAAATAGAATCTAACATTCGTGCTCTTGTATTATTGAATTTATTAAACTCGTTGCGAAAAAGAGATAAAGTGCTCGGCAAGCCTCGCATTTTATATCTTTTCCCCAACTCGTTTAATAAATTCAATAAAACATGAGCACTCATATAAGATCCTCTATGTAGGAAACGAGTATCTTATCGCAGTCTCGTCTGATAAGTTTCAGACTTCATAGTGCTTTACTCATGTATGCTTTTGCATTTACTAGTTTGTTTCATAAATATGAGCCGTGACATGTGATTTCCAACAATGTGGCATTTTGACATGTGTAGACTTAGACGAGCCTGTACAGCCTCGTTATAAGCTTAGGCTCTCCAAATGTTGTTCAGTCAGTAGCTTAACAATCATAGAATACTCAAGCGACGAGCAAAGGCTCTGATCAGACTGCGCGTATGCGCAGGCTGATCTGAGGCTTTGCTGGTCGCACATACTATAACATAGTCGGGGCTGTATCGTATAGTAGTACTTTTCAAAGTCAAAAAACAACAGTTCATAATAATGGTTTATTATGCAAATCAACCCAGGTTCGAGCTGATAATAACGCTATACAGTCTTCATGATCATGACTGATCAGCAAGCTTAATCTGATCACTGTCTCGATCTCTCTCTAACGACATGGTAACGACGGGCAGTTTAGATAGTAAAATCTGAGAACATTATGACAAGGAATGATTGCTGACCTTATCACAAACACTTGTCTCCTGGGGTGTGATCAGCTGACTAAGTGGGAGAAGTATGCACACGATGGAAACTTTCCATCACCTGACAGAATATGCAGCCACAGAGGTTCCTTCATAATATAGCTCATAGCTGGGCACTAATCCAGCCTAACTGTTACCATCCTGAAGTTTAACTTTTGAGCCCATATCCCGACAACAGCTAGCTATTGTGGGGACTGATTCTCAACTTAGAATATCATCCATAGGCCTGTGAATCCAGTGGTTCGAAGCTACGACCCCTAGGCTACTAAGACCCACAGAATATTCTTTATTTAACTGCACATGCAGAATAAAGGTGCAAGAGCAAATAAGTATTTGTACATGTAGAAGCATGTGATGCCAGCCTCACACGATCTTTTGATATTTGAAAACTTAACAATGATTTGAATTAATGCCAATATAAAAGATCATATGCATTTAGCTAGTTTTAAAGTTCATCAGGCGGACTCCTATGCAAGCCTTTCAAAATACGATAATAGCAATTTTATCATCTTTTCTTGCAGGAATAACAAATGTGCAGTATTCAATTTGAATGCTGCCCATCAACTACAGTGACTTTAGGTCCCATCAAGATCAATTTGATCATTTTGTCCCTTTACCTTTCAACAGTGTTTCAGTCATTTAGAGCAGGTGAAAGGGCTATTATGTCACAATACCACACTGTTGAAAATCTCATGTCATGGCTCAAATATATTGTAGCTTTCAGTTGCCATTATTGTAAGCTGCTGTTTGTTTTTCTGTTTTGATGTCAAACATGCTACGCTATCACCCTTTCCATTAAGACGTCACACGTTTCGCTTGATAGTAAAATTCCCTTGACCCTTGGTATTGCCCGACAAAAAAAGAAACGCATACATTAACATTTCCAAATTTGTTTGAAAATACAATAAAAACAGTTATTCTATACTGAACCACACTTCTAACGCAAAATCAACCAGAAGCTTTAATAATACATATTTTGTTTCATCCATCGTAACGCAATTTTATCAAAAATTAAAACACTTATTAATAAAAATGAAAGCAGAACTTCATCGGTCAATTATTCCCTTTTAATCATAACCTGATCGGATGAATGTCTGCCATAACCCCTGACCGTACAATGATTTCGACAAGACCTCGTATATTAATCAAAATTACATTCCTAAAACATTTGAAGTGTGGGTCAGTATATTTACACTGCTCTTAAGTGTGTTATTTTTTTATATAACCGAACAGTGTATCCTTTGAATTTTACACATTTAAATTCAAATATTTATATTTTCGAATCAAGCCTTTAATGAATCTTCAGATATTTGCAACCGTTCATAGCCTCATGAACGACATAACTTTCCGCTTTTTCCGTTTTACACTCCAAAAAGCCATTAACACAATTACATATTAAATACAAACTGTTTTGTTTCCTAAATTATAAATAATTTCTATATTTTAGACATCTAAAATAAAATGCAAATATAAGCAATAAAATCTATTTTTGAAATGTTCATGGACTCATGAATACTTCGGGTCTCTTGCAAAGTTTCTTTGCGAGAGACCCGAAGTATTCATGATTCTATAAACATTTCAAAAATTGAATTTATTTCTTAGTACACTTTCTGTAAATTGTAGAAGATTAAAGTAGGGGTCATTTTTAGGGCCACATAATGTTTATTTAGAGGTATGGCCTCCACCAGCCTGCACACCGACAGTGCACCGACGACGCATTAAACCAATAATGAACATGGTGTCATTTGAGACGTGTTCTAACATTATGATGTCACCTGATGTTACGCACCAAAATGTCTTTAACATGTTCAATCTGTAGCAGAGCAGGACTTCTAGCTGGCCACGATAGTGTAATGATGTTCTGATTTTGAGTAAGTCTCTCGGCAGCCATGCTGCAATCTTGGCATAGCACAGTTAGGCACATTAACATATTCCAGAAAGCACAGATTCCATATCTACATAAAGATACACTGTACATTTTGGGATTGATTAAGTGCGTTTTTGTTGTCTTTTTTTTCATACATGTTATTGATATAGTGTGACACCAGGGATTATAAGCAATATAAAATTCCAAATAAGCAGCTGTCATGGTTTACATGTATTACATGTTGTGCACACACCACTTTTTTTTTTTTTTTTTTTTTTTTTTTTTCAAGGGAGCGCAGTGGCTCAGTGGTAGAGTGCTTGACTCGAGACCGAAGGGTAGCGGGTTCGAGCCTCACCGGCGTCACTGCGTTGTGGTCCTTGAGCAAGACACATTTATCCTAGCTTAGTACTGGTTAAACCCAGGAAAAACCGTCCCGCATAACTGAAAGATTGTTGAGTGGACGTAAAGAATCAAATCAAAAACTTTTTTTTCAACTTTACTATACATGTATATTATAGTGTACTTATGGGGCAACATGAGTTTCCTTGTCTATGCAGGTGATTTAGCAGTCATTGAATCTGGAATCGTCATTTTGAAATATGTTTTGGGATATACATGCACGTCTGTTAATTTAAATATAAATTTTGAGGCCCTAATAAAACTCCAACAAACATGACAAAGTTGTATACGGCCTGGTTTAGACTCTCCCCATTCACCTATAGTCTTATTTTCAGCGTCTTCACTGTCTGTGATGATAGACGCAGTAAGGATTAGGAGCGCAGCAGATCAGTGGTGCTCCACCTGAGATCGATGGATCGTTGGTTCGAGCCTGACCTGAGCTACTGTGTTGTTAATCCGAGCCTTCTCTGATGTTTCAGTGGCTTTTCCATATTTTGAAATTTGCCACTAGTGGCAAATATCAAAATAAAGAGACGCCACTAAAACGTCAGAGAAAACTCGGACTACCTTGTTGTGTACATGAGCAAATCTTCTTGTCATCTGCTTAGTACTGGTTCAGCCCAGGGAACTTCCTATAATCACTGAAAAAGTGTTGACCAGGACGTAAAGCATCAACTCCAAAAATCAAATAAGAGGATCTTACAAGAGTGTTCATGTTTTATTTGATTTATTAAACGAGTTGAGGAAAATAGATAAAATGCCAGGCTTGTCGAGCATTTTATCTCTTTTTCGCAACGAGTTTAATAAATTCAAAATGATTTATATGATGATGCATCAAAAAATCGTGTTGTTACTTTATTGTCTTCATTTAAAGTTCAGTTCACATTTCACTTCATTTTATAGTCAAATTTCAACGCAATCGTTAAACGCAATGTTTGCTGCTGCAAGCGAGCGATCCCTGGAGGAAATCTTTATTTATAGATCAAGTTTATTTGTTTTAATGAAAAGCTCGTGTTACATGTACGTATCTATGGTAGCTATGGATACGAGTTTTACGTGCAAGCTAAGAATTCTATATTTTTAATTACCGTGATTTACAGCCGCGAAGCAGTAGCAGTTTACATGTAACTACTGTCCAGCCAGCCAAGAGTGACAGTGACGTCATGTCTTGTTTACAAAGTTATCAGGTACTTATAATCGATATATCACTTGTGTATTAATCCTATCCACAGGATAGGATTAATACACAAGTGATATATCGATTCGCATTAGCTCAAGTGGAGTGTACAAGTTAATATTTTACTTAACAATTGTAAACAAAATATTACGTGACTGTCACTCTTGGTTGGCACGACAGTACATTTGTAATTGGGTATCAAGATCTAATCACTCTGACAGACAAATGACAACAACACATGCGACTTAAATAGTCCCTGATCAGACTGCTCCAAGAGGAGCAGTCTGATCAGTGACTAATTTTGCTTTCTTTAATATCAACTAATGTGTTCACAGCTAGGATGGAGAGTCCATATTAAAGCTTTGCTTTCCAGCGGCCAACTTTGTCGTCTGAAGATAATCTGTGCGAATAGTTTGGACCCAGAATCGTTGGACACTCTGATAGTGTTCCTGAAAATGTTTTTTAGAAAATTTTATTTTTGAAAAATATCATTTAGACGACAAAAACTGATAAACAATTACCCAGCATGCAAAGATTTAATATTTGTAAGAATCCAATATAGACAATCAGCTGTCAAAGAGTTCGGTGACAAACAAAATTCAAGATTATAGCAGTTTCAAAGATGCACAGTAATGAGGCAATTCTATTTTACTTATAAACAGGTACAGTCCGTGCTCGATAACAGTAGAGTTACGTAGCCGGTCAAGTTATGGTACTTTATTCATCTGATTGGACAAATATAGAGTTTTCTTTCATACTTCTAACTGTAAATCTATTTCGTCTTGCACGGACTTTACAGTAGGTAAAGCATGACTATTCACAACATATGCAGTAATCCGTGGTAGGTTCAATATAACTGCGAACTGAAGCAACCTGCACGCCCAGAATCAAAGTAAACTCACCAGTGTTTGTTTACAACGATTCTTATCTATCTTTTAAACTACTATATCTTTGAAACTATCAAAACAAAAAAACTATAGCAATCAACTTGTCCCCGCTGAAAAAAGGTCCATGTCAAAATTTATTTTTGCTCACACAAAATGAGGTTATCCATGAATTCATTCACCAGGTTTATGGAGCGCAGTGACTCAGTGGAAGAGTGCTTGACTCGAGGGAGAGGGGCCGCGGGTTCATGTCACACCGCCGCCACTGCGTTGTGTCCTTGAGCAAGACACATTACTCTTACCTAAGTACTGTTTCAACACAGGAAGACCCGTCCCTACAAAACTGAAAGAATGTTAATGGGACGTGAATCGTCAAATCTAAATCATTCACCAGGTTTAGATAAACAACAAAAAAAAAAAAAACGCGTAAAATTGTGAATATTCTCTATCCAGATATGTTTTGGGTGCTCAGAAGAATCGTCTCATCGAGCCAGTACTTTTGACTATCCAAAATTGAGAGATAAGAACACTAATTTTCTATTATGCATTCTTATCCTGAGGCATGCATTATAGTTTTTGGAATTATAGCCTTTTCCACTTCCTTAAACCAGATATGTTTGCTAAAAACAAGTTTAAATGATCACGAAATGCCATAATCGCATCTCATAGACCTACCATGGCACCAAGAGGATAGAGATTTAGAACACAGGCCTTGATTATCTACTAAATACTATAAAGTGGTATGTCATGAGTGTAAGGATATATCCCCCAACTCGTAAGCATAAATCATATAAATTATTTAAACAAATCAAAAACTAAGATTAAACTGTTACTGCAAGCTGTCTTACAAACATTTCATCCACAATTTAAATACATCTGTTGAACTAAGTAAGAGGGATAACCACACCAACTGCCCCATCATCAGAAAAAAATAAATAATAAAATGGGTCTGAGTTTTAAATTATGATCATATACCCGACAACAGTAATTCTTCTATTTTATTGTATGGTGTATTCTCACCTTATACACAGCCTTGTTTTAAGATTTTATTAATAAAAGTGAGAAAGGAGGTAAATATCAGGAAACGATACAATCAAGTACCACACCTGACCCAGGATACCACATGGGTAAGTAACAAAAAAACAATAAACGTCACCAACAAGAAGTCAGCCCTTTCCCAGCAGGTGACTACAAGGCAGCAATGAACAGACGTAAAAGCATGAGAAACACAAGACACAAATGATCCACAAAAGAAGTACCGCCTTGGAACGGAACTGAGTTATAAGAATGAATGGAATAAACATAGATGTGACATTTCACATGAATGCAGAAAAATGGTATGTACCGTAGGGATCTGTTTCTTAAGCATGGTCAATACGGACAACTACATCAGCTGGTGTAGTATGTGATGGTGTTCATTAGTAGCATACATACTGCAACTTAACCCGTCATTACAACGTGTACTTCTTAATTGATAAAATGAGCCACGTCATGAGATTTCTTACAATGTGGCATTTTGACAGGCGTAGACTCAGACGAGCCTGTGCAGCCTCCTTTAAGCTTCGAAACTCCAAATGATGTTCAGTCAAAAGCTTAACATTCATAGAACATTCAAGCGACAAGCAAAGGCTCTGATCAGACTGCGCGTATGCGCAGGCTGATCTGAGGGTTTGCTAGTCCACATACCATATTATTGGAAATCTCAAATAGTGATTCAGTGCGCCAAAACCCATGAGTCTAGGACGACAATGACAAGATTACAAGGCCACTTGACGACCACGTGCATGTCAGTTCAAATACAACCAATAAACAACCGACACGTGGCATTAATATCATGACAATTTAACAAGATAATACGGGTTAAATGCCAAGGCCCAGGCTACTAATCTGAGGTGGTATCCGTTGTGAAAATTTCTGCGTTACCCACCCAACCAATTTACGTTTTTTTTCGAACGTTTTTCCCTAACCCTGTTTATTTCAGTTTTTGTCTTAGGCACAACTGAATGATTTGGTATTTCTAACCCACCGGGCCAAAGGCTCAAGCTGAGCTGTTGTGATCATGCGATGTCCGTCGTCCGTCGTGTGTCGTCTGTCGTGCTTCGTCAACAGTTGCTTCAAAGGACAACTCCTCTTAAACTACTGGCTGGATTTTGACCAAATTTGGCAGGAATGATCCTTATTTGGGACTTTTAACAATTGTTCATATGGTTCTAGTCAAGTGCATACCTTGGGTCACATGGGCTAAAAAGGGATTTTCTAGATGAAAAGGTTACAATTTTTCATGTCTAAACCACGATGCCTAAGCCTTGATACTTATTATGTTGCATCATCCGGTGGATCTTTACCAAATTTGTTCCAATAATGCCCCTGGGCCAAAACATTTTCCCTCCCTGTGGGTCATGTATGGTTTACGTAGGCTTATATAGACGAAACACGAAAACACTCTTCTTGCCTGAAACAACAAAGCATAGAGCCTTGAAATGTGGTATGTTTTATCATCTAGTTGATCTGTACCATGTCTGCTCAAATTATGTACCTGGGGCTAAAAATGGCCCATCCCCAGAGGTAACATGTTTAGTATAGGCTTACATAGGAAAAACATGTAAAAATAGTCCTGTCTGAAAGCACTAGGCCTAGAGCCTTGATATTTGGTATATAGCATACTCTTGCAAATCTGTACCATGTCTGTTCAAATTATGCCAGTGGGGCCATAAATGGCCCCGCCCGGGGGTCACATGGTTTACATAGGATTATATATTAAGTGAAACACGAAAAACCTTTTAAAATGTCTGAAGCCTTGTTATTTGGTATATAGCATCACTTAGAGGACCTTGCCCAAGTTTGTTCAAATTGTGGCTCTGCGACCAAAATGGCCCAACCCCAGGGGTCACATTTTTACATTGGCTTGTAAAGGGAAAACATGATAGAAAAACGTATGTCTGAAACCACAAGGCATTTGGTATGTAGCATCATATAGTGGACCTCTACCAAGTTTGCTCAAATTATACCACTTGTGCTAAACTGTTTTACATATATGCTTATATAGGGAAACTTTACAAAAAGCTTCTTATCTGAAATCAATAGGCCTAGAGCCTTGGTATTTGTAGCATCATCTGGTGGTCACTTACCAAGTTTGTTTAAAAATGGCCCGCCACGGGATTCACATGTAATAAAACAAAAAAAAATAGTATTATTTTGAATTGCACATAAAGCTTTGAGTATAGGTTATAACTTTTCGTTGTGCTCATTATCTAAGGTGAGTGGCTTTAGGGTCCGTCGGGCCTTCACGTTTTAATATAGGATAATAATCATTTAGATAATATTGTGAAACTGGAGTACTTCATGGCATTTGTAATACGGGGTTTTTAGATGGGATACGGTGCATTTGCTAACTCATTAATAACCCCTTTAATTCGAATGGACTTAACCAACCCTTTGCTGTAGGACGAGTCTGTTTCCGATATAAGGATGTTGGGTGGTATTTTACCTTTTTCAAATTTAAAGCAAATGTCCATTATCCTGATCAGACGATCAGTGTATGCACTGTTTGACTATGTCCCATAAAAAAGCACACAAGGCATATATGGGTTTAACATTATGAGAATTATCGAGATATTTCCGCTTGAAGTATATGTTATATTATTTTTATTATCATGATTTTAGGGCTGACCACCACTGCCCGTCAGAAGATAAGGAAACACACGAATGCTACGAGTTAACTATAGAACCTCGAACTTGCGTGTCCTATGGAATACAATGTTGCTCAAACACCTATAACGGATACTTTTGTCAGTAAGTATTTTACAGCCAGTAAGCAAACAGTGGAAAACCTGATCAGACACTGCGTGTTGCGACGTCTGATCTGGTTTTGCACTGTTTGCTAGGACGCTAGGCTTATAAGGGTTTAAGCATATGATTTTCTGAAACTATAGCTCGGATAGCTTATTCGGTGGGGCGCCCCGATAGCTCAGTCGGTTGGCTAGCTGGATACACTACCGCCCATCTATTTGTCCTTGTCGAATTCGCGTTGAAAACGCATTGAAAACGCACGTAAAACGCATTAGTTTTCCAACGCGAATTTCGAAAATCCAATCAAAGCCCACTTTCGATACGCGTTGAACTGCAGTGCAACGCATTTACCTGTTAACCAATCATTAACTCAAGTACAGCAACGCAGTTCAACGTACAATTCACGTTGAAACGCATTGTTGAACAGCCAATCAAAAAGGTTCAATTGCGTTGCCAGACCTGTTACATGTAAATCAATAATAATTTTATTATTGAAGCCAAGAAAACAGCGAAAACATTATCCCACAAAATGCTTTGTTTATCGTTTCTTTTTTCTTTTTTGTGTCAATGACACTCACTCATTTATGGCCATGGTTGCGAGATATTTCATGTCAGCTAACTTCACATCCCATGACATTTGTTTAACATCGGTTACAATTCAAATATGTGGACCAGTTCATCGTGTTTAGTCCACCCATATCAAACAGGTCCGTAATTCTGTGTTATCAGGCCTTGGAATCAGCTTTCAGAACCTGAACCTGCTGCATTTTGATCAAATAATTAGCTTGAAGTCTTTATTGATCAATCTCTTCTTACTGGCTCAATTAAATTTGGGTCTTCAGTTGATGAGGCTCCAGGTCCAAGCCTCAGAGAAGGCACTGTGTTCAGAGAGAGAGAGAAATAGAGAGAGAAAGAGAGAGAGAAAGAAGGCTGTTTAAACAGTGTCGGAACCTATCTGCCGGGCACTGTGCTGCAGAGGTGCAGCTGTTTAAGTGGTGTCGCAACCTATCTGCCGACACTGTGTTGCAAAGGTGCAGCTGTTAAAACAGTGTCGAAACCTATCTGCCGGCACTGTGTTGCAGGGGTGCAGCTGTTTAAGTGGTGTCAAAACCTATCTGCCGGCATTATGTTGCAAAGGTGCAGCTGTTTAAGGGGTGTCAAACCCTATCTGCCGGCACTGTGTTGCAGAGGTGTAGTTGTTTAAGCAGTGTCGCAACCTTACTGCTGGGCACTGGGGTGCAGCTGTTTAAGAGGTGTCGCAGCCTATCTGCCGGCACTGTGTTGCAGCGGTGCAGCTGTTTTAGCCGTGTCAAAACCTATCTGCCAGGACTGTGTTGCAGGGATGAAGCTGTTCAAGCAGTGTCGAAACCTATCTGCCGGCACTGTGTTGCAGGGGTGCAGCTGTTTTAGTGGTGTCAAAACCTATCTGCCGGCACTGTGTTGCAGAGGTGCAGCTGTTTAAGCTGTGTAAAAACCTATCTGCCAGCACTGTGTTGCAGGGGTGCAGCTGTTTAAGCGCTGTCACAACCTATCTGCCGGGCACTGTGCTGCAGGGGTGCAGCTGTTTAAGCCCTGTTGAAACCTATCTGCCGGCACTGTGCTGCAGGGGTGCAGCTGTTTAAGTGGTATCGTAACCTATCTGCATGCACTGTGTTGCAGGGGTGCAGCTGTTTAAGTGGTGTCGAAACCTATCTACTGGCACTGTGTTGCAGAGGTGCAGCTGTTTAAGCGGTGTGGAAACCTATCTGCCGGCACTGTGTTGCAGAGGTGTAGCTGTTTAAGCAGTGTCCCAACCTATCTGCTGGCACTGTGTTGCAGAGGTGCAGCTGTTTAAGGGGTGTCAAAACCTAACTGCCGGCACTGTGTTGCAGAGGTGCAGCTGTTTAAGCAGTGTCATAACCTATCTGCTGGCACTGTGTTGCAGGGGTGCAGCTGTTTAAGCGATGTCGAAACCTATCTGCCGGCACTGTGTTGCAGGGTCGCAGCTGTTTAAGTGGTGTTGAAACCTATCTGCCAGCACTGTGTTGCAGAGGTGCAGCTATTTAAGCGGTGTCGAAACCTATCTGCCGGCAATGTGTTGCAGGGGTGCAGCTGTTTAAGCAGTGTCCCAACCTATCTGCCAGCACTGTGCTGCAGGGATGCAGCTGTTTAAGCAGTGTCCCAACCTACCTGCCGGCACTGTGTAGCAGGGGTGCAGCTGTTTAAGCAGTGTCCCAACCTATATGCTGGCACTGTGTTGCAGGGGTGCAGCTGTTTAAGGAGTGTCGGAACCTACCTGCCAGGCACTGTGCTGCAGGGGTGTTGCTGTTTAAGCAGTGTCGCAACCTATTTGCTGGCACTGTGCTGCAGGGGTGCAGCTGTTTAAGCTACAAGAGGTGTTTCATGTTAATTTGAACAAATTTGAAAATGCTGTTAATCATTTATTTCTCGTTATATTGGGTAATAACTGATTTCCATGGGTTAGTCTGATCTCAAAAAATACGCAGTCATCAAGAAAATAGTTCTTATTTTTTATTTTCTGGTTTAAAACAGTCTCTGAACATGAGTAGTCAAATTTTAAGCGTTTAAAAATGCTGTCTGAAACGAAATGAACTAGATCTTTCTCGAACAATTTCTATAAAAGATGTGAAGTTTTTTCACTTGGAACCTTTTATATATTGTACATAGATAATTAAAGTATGTTCTGTTAGAAAGTAAAGCATTTCAGTTGGATATTTACTTTTTGGAAGCGACTTGAACATCAAATTTTATGGTTTACAGTTTCCATAGCAACACTTAATTGTATGCAAAATACTCAAATGCAATATTTGGTGATCAGTTTTATCGGTAATAGATACTTAAAATATCTAAGAAATTGTGTGGGGTGTGAGTTTTGCGAATTTGCTTTTCAAACTTCTTCCAAGACGCATTTTATACATGATATACCCATTAGGGCACTTGTATGGAAGAACTTATTAAGGCCAGTTTCCAAGCAAAAAAATGCACACATAGGCTGTTTCTCATTTTAATAATAGACTGAGTGTGCCTCTAAACTTAAAAGAAAATTTCACTTTTAAATACGTATTTTCTTAGAAGATACACCCGTTTTAGCTCTTAAAGTCAGTTAAAAGGGGGTGGGGATGTATTTAAGGCCACCATGTTATGGCTTTGCTTTAAATTGCCATCTTGTCTATTTGGTAATACCAGGGACACGTTTGTTATGCATGAAAAAGCAAAATCTGTTTGTTTTAATTATATGCAACCATAAAAAGTCAAATTCAGATCTGTTAAAATAAACATGAAACATGTCTCGTATGTCGGAACCTACCTGCCGGCACTGTGATGCAGAGGTGCAGGCTGTTTAAGCAGTCCTGGAACCTACCTGCTGGGTACTGTGTTGCAAGGTTGCAGGCTGTTAATGTGGTGTCAGAACCTACTTCCCAGGCACTGTGGTGCAGTGGTGCAGGCTGTTTAAATGGGGTCTGAACCTACCTCCTTGGCACTGTCGAGCAGGGGTGCAGGTTGTTTAAGTGGTGTCAGTTTCTACCTCCTGAGCAAGTTAGATGGGCAGAACTGGATATACTGCTCTACTTTTATTTTAGGACTGATCAGGTGAAGCCTGGGTACATGCAATTGCTTTTGCTTAGGAGTGCCTTCTTTTTTCTTTTGAGAGAGATCTATTCAGTTAGAATGTCAACAAGTGAGTTTTGCTCGATTATTTTACTTAACACGGAGAGTTTGCATCTAATCTCAGTTGACCCAGTCTGAAAGTTCAAAATTGTTTGATGCGAAGTCCAAGAAACAAAATTGAATGCAGTGCGACATATTTTTAATTCATTTGCTTCATGTCGTTGTTTTAAGAAAAATATTTTACATTGGGCACTAAAAGAGAATGATTATAGATCTATATCTGATGAATATCGATGTGATTTTACTGTTATATATTCATTTTCGGCCTTGAGTAACTCCATTCATTTCTCTGCTGAAAAGTCGTGATAGTCGGCTCAAAATATTGATCAATAAATGGAGTGAGATATTTGATTCAAACTGGGTTTTAAAACCTCAAAGGAACCGGGAATAGAGATTTGCAAGACAAGTCTTATCAGAAATATTCAAAGCAAAGTTAAACCGTGAATAACAATGTAAACATTGAGCAAGGTCACCTCAATACTGATTGGTTTACGCATTACTGCGTTGTAAAAAAAACGATTTGATTGGCTAAAGGAAGAAACGCATATTTTATCGTTGAAACGCGTAAGAGGGCTGCTATTGAATATTCATGAGTTTCGAAATACCTTGATTCGCGTTTCATACGCAATTTTAACTCAACGCACGTACAATGCGTTGGAAACGCACATGAAATGCGAATTCTCAGGACAAATACGCGGGCGGTAGTGTACCTCTTCCACGCTGTTTCGAATCTCGCTAGTGTCGCTAGCATAATATCGATTAGTCCTGTTCTGGTTTGTATGTCAATGGAAACAGAAATACTCAAGTCTGACGTCTATCTCCAGTAGGTTATCTCCAGTAAGACATATGGTATATGTTCATAAAACTTCACAGGTGGGTACATTTTTTCCAGCCAATATGCCATCAAAACAAGCTATTTTGCTGTCCGTCCGTCCGTTAACTATCAGTTTGCACAAAAACTCTGAAACCCCCAGTCTGACCAGAGGCTTTCCTGTGCCCTCAGTGAGTACATGCAAACCAGAAACAAAGCTTTCTGAATGCGGACAGCGAATATTCTAATCAGACTGAGTTGGTGGCTATGGTTATCTGAGTCTTCTTGTGGATATCTCATGTCGCACTCATGTTTCTGTTTACCTTGCAGGTTGTGTTTGAAAGAAGAGTATCGGCCATGCCCACTGTATATGTGTACGAACAGAGGCTGTTGTAAGGGCTGGGCGGAAGATGAATTCGGACAGTGCAGTATTCGTAAGTGTATTTTATTATCTTACCCAAGTAAATTGCGAGCCTCCATCTACGAGATTTTCCTCAATTAGCTTATGACCGAGATTGCCACAATGTCCATATAAATACACATTGTGAAAAGGTAGAGAGTACCTCGGTTAATGCATGGGTAAAATTTCCCTGCATTTTAAAAATGTTTTATTATTTTTTTTCAATCTATCACAACATGAAACCAATACCTCTGATAAAGAAGCCTCGTTTGCGGAATTGCATTTGTCCATTTCTAATGGTACTGTTTCTAAAAAAAATCATGATAAACGTGACTAGTTTTATTTTGAAATTATCAATTCCCATTTCAAGATGGTGTTGTTCCTCGTTCTACATCTTGAAAAGTTTATATTTTTCAACTCATCCGATTTGCCATAGCATCTAACCTTGTTGCAGACTTCTACACTCACAATAAACTTTTAACCAATAAACTTCTTAATCAAGGCTATCGTTATCATAAACTTCGCAAAACATTTTTTTCTAAATTTTATCTCCAACACTATGAGGTGATATCTAAATTCCATGTCGGACTTTAATCTCTCTTGCGCCTGTGACTTTCTGAGCCAGAATTTTATGTTTAGTCTAAAGAAAATTGTTGGCACTAATAATTTTCAGCGCAGTTTATTAAATATTTGTTTCATTATAAAAATGTTTGTTATAACATCAATGTATTGCGACTGAATGCATGCTTGGTGGTCAACCCAATCATGGTTGACAACTTTGGTTACCACTTTAACTACACGCCTGTGGGTCGGACCTCAGACTTTATGACGGTTCTGTTTTAAAGACTTATCTATAGATAAGAGGGTTGGGACCAAATGTCGTGTCTTTGAGGCCCACCGGGTTTGTATCGATTCCTGATCTTTGCACCCTTACTTAATTTAACTGTTGAATTTCTTGTGCTCGTGTATTCAGTTGTATGTAAAGCTGAGTCCTTATTTCTGTTTTATCTCCTTTTTTATATCTTGATTTTTATGTACAAGGAAATGATAAATCAATTAGTTAGGAATCTTTCATGCGAACCAAACATCTATTTGCCTTGAGCCACACCAGAGTTAATGGTGAGGTAGGCGCCGTCAAACCTGCTCCAGCCCTCTAGTGAATACTTTTTACTGACCATTCCAGGGTTGTGCCAATTTTCTGGATCTTTTTTTTTTTTTTTTTTTTTTTATTATTTCACGTTTGTCTTTGTCAAATTGTCATGTCTGTTCCTTGCATGCTTGTAATCACCTGTTGGGAAAGGCCTGATCTCTTGGCTCTCTTGTGTGTGATGTTGCTTTGTGTTTTTGTCACTTCCCTATATTGGTGTCACGGGTCGAATGTGATATTTGATTGAATCGATTCCTGATCTTTTCTTCGGTGAACACCACTTTCGAGGGTTGACTAATCCTGATGTTAACCCTTAAAGCGCCATCTACAATTTGCAGCAGACGAAATTTTCAAATTTTGCCGCTTTTTCAAAAATAACAAATAAGGCATGATATTTCATGAGAATTGTCTGCCGGCAGACAATTCTCATAAAATATCATTCCTTATTTCATTCGAAAATTAGGAAAGATGTCACAAAATTTGTCGTCTGCTGCGGTCGTGATTGGCGCTTTAAGGGTTAACTTCAAAAGAATGCATCAATTGTATAATGTTTTCTTGGAGAATTATGTTTTTCGCTGTTTTTTACGAAGGTCATCGACTTAGATGGGGTCACGCAACGTAATGTTAGCCGGGTAAAAATTTGAGCTTGCCTGTGAAAAACAAAGGGTTAGATCAACCTGAACATTGGCGCTGTCGTGCATTCGCGCTTTCTGATCAGCGACTTTATTTTTTTGCTCTATTGAAATCATAAAAACTTAACATTTTAATATTCTAGTTAGTCTTCGTAGCCGCGTATGTTTATTTGAATATTACATGTTACATGTCTCGACCCCTTAACCCTTTCACCCCTATGTGTATAGTGCGTCCAGCTAATAGAGACTGGGCGTGTCAGACAGAGCGCTGTCATAAACTGTCAAATAAGACTAGTCTACAGTAAATCGGGTGTAATAGCCTTTGTACGCTTTACTCGTGCAACCAACTGAAGCGCAGACGACAAGGGTGACCAACTTTATACGTTAGCATGCATGGTAAACGTTTATCTTTAGTATGCTGCTGGGGACCTGCTGCATTTCATTTTTCGGGATGGATAAGTTGTGAAAGTTTTGGGGGAGGGTAGGTTTTCAAATTCTGTCTGTTTGGCAAAACTGGTTTGATTTTTAAGTCTGATACAATAATAATAAATCACCAATTAGAATTAAGCGAGACAAGGGTTAAGTATCTGGATCATGAGAAAAGGGCATGCAAATATGAGATTTGGTCTTATCGCATATCCGAAAAAAGCCCCTTATAATCGCTCATTCTGGCGTGTCCAGACAGACTAGATGTCTAAAAGTTGTTCGGAGTCTTCTTCAACTTGCATACTTTGTTTATGCGAGAAGCAAAAGCCCTGGCGAGGTCATGCATACATGCAGGCTCGTCGGAGCCTTCGCCACACGCCGATGTAATAAGAACCATCATCTCGTGTGCTGACCAAAGTTATAGTATTAATTCTATATTGCGGACCATTATTTTATTTTCTTATTCAGTATTATAATTTGAATAGTTAAAATTTCGAAACATTGTCAGAGCGCATATATCTAGATTAGCCAGTCTCCTAGTTATCCAAATTAATTCGAGATGCCTTTTTCTCACAATAGGCTCAAAACTAGGACAGGTATATTCAGGTACACAGCTGTAAAGCGTTTCACAGGTGAATAAATACACTCTGTCTTACCGATTTTTAAATGGAAACATCCACGGGCGTGTCTTTGCTAAGAACCGCCCAGTCTCTCTTAACTGGTCGGACTATATGAGGTAAACTTATAAAAGAGTTTTAGACATATGAGCCGCGACATGTAATTCACAACAATGTGGCATATTGTCATGAATAGACTCAGACGAGCCTGTGTAGTCTCTTTTCGAGCTTAGAAACTCCAAATGATGTTCGGTTAGTAGCTTAATATTCATAGAATATTCAAGCGACTAGCAAAGGCTCTGATCAGACTGCGCATATGCGCAGGCTGGTCTGAGCCTTTGCTGGTCACACATACCACATTGTTGGAAATGTATTGTCGCGGCTCAATTATTCTGAAAAAAAAATGCAAACAATGAGATTGAGAAAAACAGCAAATGAGTACTGCCTCGGTTACATTTGCCATGGTCACCATACGATTTATTTGGCTACGATTTCCTTTACGAATTTTTCGGCGTCGTAGGCGGCTATAAGCTACAACGTATGTGTTTACATTGCTTGCGATCACCCTACGATTTCTTTCGGCGACAAACTAGCCTGGACTAAACCTTACAGAGACCTTGCGGATATCGTACGACAACCGCAAGGTTATCGTACAATCATCGTGTTATCTTCACGACTTCCCTATATAAATCACACGATGCCCGTACGGTGACCTTGCAGAAGTCGCAAGGAGTCGGTACGCTGACTGTGCTATTGTCATGTAATTATGTGCATGAATTTAAACGGCCATCCATGTTCATTTTTGATACACATTTTAACTGTGTTTCAAAGTTATGTGATCACAAATCGTGCTATTGCGAGGCTAGTGTTTTAGTTGAACATGGCCCTAAGTTATGGGATTGCGTGTTACGTTTGTGTATATTTTAATGTCAAGTTTTAAGTTCTTCAGTTTTCATAAAGTTTGAATCACAGAATATAACAACAAACCTTTTTTATAGTACACTTTTATAGTTGGAAAAGTATCACTTTAATTGAAAATATAAAGATGCTTTAATTGTATCGCCTCGTAGATTCAGTGTAGACTAAAACGCTTGTTATGGTTTTATTATGTTTAATCATCCAAAGGCACTCTACGGCCAGCAACACATACAATATTCGTCAGAAGCAAAAATGAAGTCGTTGCATGCGAACAACAAAGGTACTTACCAGTTTGCGCTTTCTTCCATTCAACCTGTTCAGCACATTTGCCATTCGTTTTCAGTAAAACATTCATACATTCAAATTTCAATGTTCGACCTAGTCACATGTTCTCACTACGAGATCCATATTATTTATCCTTGAAGTAATACTCAAATTCAAATCCCAGAGTTATAAATCCCCCCAAAAATATCTGGACCTTTTACTAATCTTATCTAATTTATTAAACCCCTTATCCAGCCAGCATTTTATACACTCAAAATGCATATATGCATTTCACGTTAGGTGCCTATTTTCAATTGCACTTCAGACAATTTTATCATGGAAGCATACTCTATGGGCCCTGATTAGACTGCTTCCATTAGCAAACTGATCTGGGTCCATATTGAGTCACTCTGAGTTTTGTTTGATTTGATTCTTTACGTCCCATCAACAATCTTTCAGTTATAAAGGGACGGGTCTTCCTGTGTTGAACCAGTACTCAGCTATGATTAATATTCTTGCTCAAGAACACAACGCAGTGACGCTGGTGAGGCTCGAACCCACAGCCCTTTGGTCTCGAGTCAAGCACTCTACCACTGAGTCACTCTGATTGGTGGTATAAGAGATATCGCCTGAAGACAACAAACAGCGGAAGATAACCAATATATACCCGTCTGGAAATTGTTGACAAGTCGCAAGGCGACCGCACGATCGTTGTGCCATCGCTTTTGGTAACTGTAGGATGACCGTCCGATGTCCGTACGATTTTATGGGCCCTGCAAGGGCATCGTGCGGCGACCTTGCGGGCTCCTTACGACTATCGCAAGAGTCAACGAACATTTTGGGCCAAAAATGGCAAACTAAAATCGAGCGTTGTCCTCACGATCACCGTGCGGTGCCCGTACGGGGATCGTACGATGTCACTGCGATGTGTCTACGGGCTACGGGCTTACGATTTTTTTCAATTTGTCATTGTGCGGAATTAACCAAAATCGTAGAGGCCACGATGCCCGTCAATCTGTACGATGGTCGCAAGGTCTCCCTACGGAGTACAGGCATCGTATACTCGTCGTAAGGCAAATGTAACCGAGGCATAAGCAAACGATGTAGATGCAGATGAGATGGCTATTATGAGCCGTCTCATCTGGATCTACATTTTTGTATGGACCTTTTACAGAAGTGTGGTGTTGAAAGGGTGATGACAGTTTTTCTCAGTAAAACAATAATTCGTTTTCTGTTTATTGAAGCTACTGGATCAGAGATTATCTGTGAAAATGGGGGAGTTCTCTATGGAAACAGCAGCATGTGCAGATGTCCACAAAGTTTTACTGGGGATCGCTGCGAAATACGTACGTATTTTATCTGGATATTATTTTTCTTTACTTGTTTATTTATTTACTTGTCTATGACCACACAAAGGAAATTAATAAACAATATCATGCACGGATCCAGGGGGAGAGGGGCGGACAGAGGGTCCGGACCCCCCTCCCCTCCCCCCCCCCCCCCCCGAAAAATCAACAGCATATAGGGTTTCTTAGCAATATTGCCTTGGATCCCCTGAAAAATCACAAAACTACCAAGCCAGCATTCAATGTTTGGCCATCATCGGCACGACAGCGAAACGTCATTTAAATGGCGTTTCACTGGTGGGCCGATGATAGCCCGCTTATAGTGGCATTTAAGTCCTCCCTCCTCTCATTAACTAAAAAAAAAGAAAAAGAAATAAAAACAAGAAGAAAAAAAACGTTGTCAAAGTGGGACCCTCTCTGACAAAACTTTCTATAAATTTAATTATCAGTCACCCCTTATATTAACTGAATTGTTTCAACATAACCTAATAAACGTTTCCTATCTCACGGCATGTTACCTTTATCATGTCATGATGACGTTGCACTTTTTGAATGACGTCGCTAATGACGCTGAATCAACACAAAAATAAAAAATTACGTCATAATCGCTAGTTTGAAGAGTGTTCAACAATGGGTAAACTGATAAATAGAATACCAGGTTCACGTCTTTTGATATCAAGTTTACCAGGCTCGGCTTTGAGAACGCATGTTGAATCGCTCGTCAAGCCTCGCGATGTCAACAAGCGTTCTCAAAGCCTTGCCTGGTAAACCTGATATCAAAAGACACTCACCTAGTATTCTCTATTTATGGCGTCATATTTTATCCCAGGCTAGCCAATACAGAGTCATTAATTAACCAATAAATTAAATGTATTTGCAAGCAATGCAGGCCAATTTAAGATGGTGTCTTAACAGGTTTCAAACTGTTATTCTGCTGGACTCCTACAAGTGATAACACAGAACCTGATCAGGGTTTCCTTTGATTTAAAGCAAAGTCTTTGTATACGTCACGTGATAAAAGGAGTCATGGGTGGATCCAGAGGGGGGACAGGGGGGGGGTCCGGACCCCCCCCCTGAATAATCACAAAAATATACTGGTCCGGATCCCCTGAAAAATTACAAAGCTACCAAGCCAGCATTTAATATTGGGCCATCATCGGCCCGCCAGTGAAACGCCATTTAAATGGCGTTTTGCTGAAGGGCGGATGATGGCCCATTTATAGCGGTATTTGGATCCTATATCCCCTCATAACTAAAAAAAACGTTATCAAATTTGGACCCCCTCTGACAAAACTTTATGGATCCGCGCATGGGAGTGAAACGGAATGCTTTACTCCTGGGTAAACGAGGATTACTTTATGTCATCTCTAGCTTTTGCAATCGTCTTGACGAGGAAGAGAGAGCTAGTTGCTTTGCTTTTATTGTCTCTTCGGATGTCTTGTTTCTGTAAACGTCATGTGACTTCCTCACGGTGTCATGGGTTGGTCTGCAATTTTGATGATTTCCATAACCACTGTTATAATGTTATATGTGTCATATCAAGGCCAACATTTTCCTTAACTTTGTTCAAACAGCTTGGACCCGCATTGGGACCTAAGCTGTATGACACTTAGTATGTATTTGTGTGAAAAATCTCTTACAATAAATAATTTATCTTGGTAAAATAAAAGCTGGTGTACACAGATAAATAAATAATTTCCCTCTTGGAGTCCACTGAGACATTTGGTACCAGTAAAATGCATAATTATAAGCCCCCTGGTGGCTTAGGCTGCTGTCTGATCTAAGGCGGTGGTTCTGTTGTTGTTGATTCATCGTTTATTGGTGCTCTCGTTGTTTGTGGGTTTTTTTTTGTTTGGTCTTTGTTTTGTTATTAAGTACTTTGTGTCCTTCTAGTTTTGCAATCATCTTGATATGGAAGAGAGAGCTGGTTGCTTTGCTTTAATTTTCTTCCTGGTGTCTTCTGACTGTTAGTGTTCTGTGGCTCTTCTTCACGGTGCCGTGGTTTGGTCTTCAGTGTGTGACTTTGGCATTTCCTGATCATACTCACTTAAATTATTGAAATACACTTACTAGATATGATTTAATCTAACCTGTATCAATTAATCCGCTAATGATCGCAATATAGGCCTTTAACCCTTTACTTCATAATAACGTCGTTTTAAGCCTTTGAAATATCGAATATTTGAAAATATTATGGAAAATGGAGCATTTGCTCTATTGGAGCAAATGCTCCATTTTACATAATATTTTCAAAAGTATTCAAAACTTAAGTTTTTTCAATGTTGTCCAAAAATAGAAAATGATGTAATGATCTTAAAATAACATACGGAGTATAGGGTTAAGCAATCAAATTTACACAATATTTCTTTCTTCTTGTAGCTGTCTGTGAAGTTAATTGTCAAAATGGGGGAACGTGTGCTATGGTTGAAGAAGAACCGACATGCATTTGTCCTTCAAGTTACTTCAGTGGAAATTTCTGCGAAATAGGTAAGGTTTGATTTGCCAAATGCACTTGGAAAACTGCTTCTAAAGATGCAAAAGTGGACATATTGTTTATTGACATATGATTCAAAATATGATATTTCGGTTCTATCCCATATAAACAGAAACCTTCAATGACGTTTAGCAGGGCGAGAGGTCTAAGTTTGATCTGTGTCTTCACCTACATGATTATTTGAGTATGCGAACAGCGACGACCTTGGCAGTTTGTGAATTTGCGCAGGCTTACTGTCGTGCCAGCCAAGAGTGACAGTGACGTAATATTTTGTTTACAATCATTCAGTAAAACATTAACTTGTACACGCCACTTGAAATGCTTAAGCTTAGGCAAATCGATAGATCACTTGCGGATAGAAATAAATCCACAAGTGATCTAACGATTGTAAGTCCCTAATATCTTTGTAAACAAAACATGGCGTCACAGTCACTCTTGGTTGGCAGGACAGTGCATGAGTATTGTTGCTTGACAATGCAGTTAAATATTTTAGGCCTGAAGTGGTGCAACTCGCTAATGATTTTATGACATTATTTTCTCGCTTTGCAATTAAGATCAAAGGGTTGTCTAAATGAGGGAATTTTGAGCTCTATGCAATTAGCCATAAAATGCCCCAATTAGCGGTTTGTTCTATATTAATATTGTGCGTACATACAGTAGCTTTACACTTTTCAATACCAAATATATATTTACTGTTTTTGATTTTAACCAAATCAAATATTGAAATGAACTCCGGGTACCTGCCAAAACATAAGACACAAAAAGTCATAGTCAAACTAATCTTCTTTCGAGTTACAATGTATATGTACTATCACTATAACACAAAATCGGCCTTTCCTCACAAAATCAAACATAACCCTAGAATTTGAACACTCTATTTTAAGGCCATCCATTGTCCTTTGGTTAGTTTTTGGCAGTATAGTGCGACCAGCTAACAGAGACCGGGCGTGGCAGACAAAGCGCTGTCATACACTGTCAAATAAGACTAGTCTACAGTAAATTGGGTTGGCCTACGTACGCTTAACTTGTGCAAACAACTGAAGCAAAGGTGACCAACTATATACTTTAGCATGGCTGATAAACGTTTATCCTTAGTAGGCTGCTGTAATGTAATATGTGTGATCGTATAGTACTTCTGCGTTGTGTTTTCTGTTAAATAAAATAAAGTTTCAAACTACAAGAGTTTAATATTCTTTAATGAAAACCCAATAATCAGCTCGTTAAAGATCGTTATGAGAGAGAGAGAGAGTCCATTTTTCATAGAGGCTGCCTTAATGCATATTTAACAGTACACGCTTTGTGTACACTCTATACAGATACAGGAGGGTTTAGCATTCCATCACGTATTGTTTTGTTATCTTAAATTCTTAGTACCTTAAAATAAACACAAATCATAACAAGTTGTCAGCACAATATGCAGGCGGCATGTTTAAACTGGCAACTGCACTCTGGTTTGCTTCAGTGCCAATTATGAACAATGAACTTGCTTTCTTGCCAGATGTATACGAGCAATTATCTAAAGTACATCCTGCATGTCAGAGAGATGGATAAAATCCAATAGTGATAGTTTTTAGCCCAAAATGATTTCAATGATTAAACATTTGCTTACTAGCGTATCTCAGCCTTCTGATATTATTCTCAAAGATCCATTCTGAGTGTGGTCTGTTAAGCACTATTGAAGTCACTTGGGGCTGGCCCATATTACACCTGTAATTTCACTTTGAGTCTTAAAGCCGCATAGTCTGTAACTTTTGATCTTTTAATTTTAGAAATAAAGTTTCTATTTTTCAAGAATACAGTAAAAATACTCAAATACAGGTAAACATTTCACAATTTTCGTAAATCTTAACAAATTACCACTATCAAAACAGCAGCATTTATGTTAAAAATCAACTGTCTAGAACTATTAGAGGGACGTGAATAATTACCAATAAGAGAAAAACACCTATTTTAATAAGACAATTCACGTTTCCTTACAGGTTTTAGCTGTACTGAATATATTAATTATGAAAACTTAACTTAATTCTACTTTTAAAAATGATTTAAAAAGAAAACCTAGTCTCTTTAAGCCTTACCCTTGTTCCTACTAATCATTACTGTGACCATGTCGAGCGTCCGTCTGTGTGCGCGTACGTACAGGTAACTTTGTTACACACCTTCCTTTTTACAAAGAAATAAATTTACCCATTGATTAATTAATAATCAATTTAGTACCAAATTAATTTAACTAATTTATGAAGGACCTCTGACGGTGGTAATGGGAATCACAGTGTATCGCTGCCTATAATTTTGATAAAAAATAAAGTCGATCAAATACTTTTATCTTCATATATAAGCTCGCTGATGGTCTCTTTTAATGATATTGCATTTGACTTCCTATTACCATAAATGCACAGCTTTATTTTGGGGCTAAAATGGTCACTTTTTGTATTTTACATATAAGAAATAGATAAAATATTTTTAAAACATCATTCCCCCGAGTCCCAACTATTCCTTTTGCACGTAAGTGTGTTTTCATATTTTACATAATATATGTGAAAAGCTAGCTGGGACGCGGGGGGGGGGATGATATCCCACAGCCCAAAATGTGATGTCTGGGAGAGCCCGAACATTAGCATTTGGATTTTTGGTGCGCTCTCTTGAAAATCTTTTTTTCCCAGTATAATGAAATGATTAGTACAAGTAAGCTTCCTTTTCATAACCCATTTGTCTTGAAATATTACAACGTTTTAGCATATTTTTCTTTAGATTATGAAAGTTGTCCTTTTACTTAATTCAGTTGGTAGATTATTTTGCATATATACTGTATCAATCCAATACACATAAACTACATGACCATTGACTAGGTGTACTTTACGCATAGATGAATGGTTATAGTACATTGCTGTATAATATTGCACCAGGTAAATACATTGTCATCAAGGTTGAATATGGACTACAGAAGCACTCAAAAATATTTCTTAACAAATCAGATAGAAATAACAGCAACAAAAATAATCATTAAAATGCTCGTGATTTTGGACTTTAAAATACTTTCTCTGTGATTTGTTATCATGTACTGACGATATAAGACCCATATACGTAAAAACAATTGATTTCTAAATGTTTTGATCAAGTCAAATTTTGCAACCCCTATCCCCTTTGTTAGCGTCTCATGTTTTGTCATAGGGATCTGCCTGTCTAATTATAACCTTAATTTGTTCCTAATACATCAAGCGTCCTATTCAAAAGGATACAAGTGGTATCTTATGCAAAGAGAAGTTTTGGGAAGAATCTGAAAAATAGGCAGATACCTTATCAAAGTGTCAGAGGCCCTTTCTAATTCTAACCATACAAGTTTAAAAATACTTATGCAACCATGTATTGGTGTTATCCCACAACTTTAAGCGACTGAGATACGCACTACACACAAGAAAAATAAAATAACATATATTATATACACAAAAGTCATTGTCCATTCTGAAAAGTATTCATCAGAACGTCTATAGTGACTCGAATCATCAGAATGTCCATGTATAGTGACCAGGATCTATTATATACATTTATTATATACCTATAACTGATACGACTTTAGAACTGTCTGTTTTCTGGATATCTGATATAGAAAGCCGGATCAACGAACTGAGGTGTTCTGAATCGATATCACTATCCTTTAAAACGAGGCAAACGTCGGTTACCTGCTTTTGCGGCGACGTAAATTGCAAGCATGGAACCAGAGACGGAAAACATGTTGACGTGACGTCAAGAAACGTAACGTTATGGCAAACGTTCCCGCAATTTTTCGGGATTAAAGACCAAATCAGGTTTTAAAATCAGAAAGAATATCAGAAAAAAGGCATATAATAAACATATTATCATAATAGTAACTTGATCTGGCGTACAGTAACACGTCTCGTGGATGAGGCCATACCATTGGATCACCCTCGACGCTACGCGTCTCGGGTGATCCGATGGTATGACCTTATCCACTCGACGTGATACAGTACGCCAGATCAAGTTACTATTATGATAATGTGTATATAGTGTCCAGGATCCAACTGTCTATATATATGTTCCAAGATCAGGATCACTATCCATGGTCTTCACTTCATCCTCGACGACTTGAGGGACTGAAACAGACATCACAGGGACATGAAACTTCACATTCGGTACTAGGATTCTGTCTTCTTCGGACGATCGAATATAGCAATTCACCACCAAAAACGTGGGCACAGGAACTGAACCAGGAATAACCTTGTATTCGGTAGTCATTATCTACACATCGTCTGGCTACAATAAATAGTTACAGTTCATATAATCCAACGCCGATAATACTCCAGCGTCGGCACTCTGTAAGACCTTCAGGGTCAGACTTAATAAATGTCATCATACATGTAAATATTAAAAATGTATACTTCAATAAAAGTTCATCATAAATCATCTATACATTTATACACCAAATATGAAATTTATACATATATCTTGGAAGATATATCCGCTCTACTTCGAGCCTGCAAACGCTAACGTTGCATCAGTCCGCCTGAAGGGATTTTGTTGACCTTCTGATCTGTTACTGACAGTTCGATCATGTAGAATGGCAGACATCTCAATCTCTTCTTCACCATAGGAAGATGAGCGTTTTACATTTACTATCTCAAGGTTATGATCATTATTAATCGTTTACCAACTATCCAGTTCAAGCATTTTACCTTATACCTTTGCAACCAGAGAAATATACTGATAAAACATACAGATGCAATTAATATTACTGTAACAATGGTCAAATTAAAATTATTATGAGAATAATCAAAAATGACAGATTCAAATGTTCTCATTTCATGAAACATGCTCTGTAAGGGAATCTGTTTTGAGCCAGACAAATGAGAGGGCAACTCTAGTTTTTCAAGTTTAATCAAATCCACTTTAGAATTATTCAACAGAGAAGATCGTAATAGGTTTCGCATTCGCACAAGTATTTGCAATGGATCTGAATTGACTTTGCATTCCGAAATACTCAGCAAATTGCAAATATGTGTTGTAGGCCTTACATGTATTGTTTAGCTTAACAATGCCAAAAGGTGGTTCAATTAGAATTTACTGTAAATGTCAAGGGTACATCAGTGACTATAACCCAAAGTCGAAATGACAAATATCTAGACATTGGCAGTTTCTGGTTCAAAACAACCATTTGTTCACAAAATTTGTTAATGTCATGTATATTTTGCATGTACTACGCCATAATGCAAAACTGATTAACATTCGACTGATAGAATGCTGTCTCTGGGTTACAAAACTGGTAATGATAATTATTACATAAATGATATGTGCTTTCAGACAAGAGCAAAAAATCTTTCGATACCATTAGCATTTCTGTTTCAAGGTCATATTTTAATAGTAATTTAGCATTTTTCTTTGACAAGGGAATTGGTAAGTTATACGTCTTATAAATCCCATACCTTTCTTTAGTGTTCATGGGTGGAATTTTAAGGGTAACTCTTATCTCATTACTCTCTAAGTATGCGGTGCAGTTTAGTGTTTTATAAAAGAACCAAACTTCTTTTCTTGGATTTCTTGGTAACTCAGAGTTATTAGGAAGTTTAATCTCAATTTCATTTAACAGTTCCTTAAGATTTCCTGGTGAAATTGTGTTGGTTGAAAGATGTATTTATTTATTTATTTATTTCGATTTTTACGTTTTTTTTTTAAATTTTTTCCCTAACTTATGGGGTCACATCACCGCATTTCAGAACATGAAACAAATGCCTCAGGCCTCAGGCAATCCAATCCCAATATCAAGTTTCCATTAAAACACCAAATCACATAGAGCTCTTAATATTATGTTTTTTACTACTGAAATGAGGACTTGCTGTCCACATATCGAGCTCTAAATCTTTTTGCAACAAATCTCTTGAAACATTTTGGAATTACCAAATTAAGGAACAATTAGTCCATGTAACAATCTGAGTTTTAAACTTGCTCACACAAAAACATTCAACTCCTAACACAGCTCGGATCCACTGATTCAAATAAATTCCCGTATCAATAGAAGTCGGAAGTCTTTGTTTTCTAATCATATTTGAACTAGAATTGGATTTTATGTTTGATGAAGTTATCCAGCTCTTTGCATTGACCCCTTTTGGCATAGCGTTTTAGTCTATAAATCTAAATTGAGCCAGTGCATAAGATTTCCAACAATTTGGTATGTGCGACCAGCAAAGCCTCAGATCAGCCTGCGCATACGCGCAGTCTGATCAGAGCCTTTGCTACTCGTTTGAGTATTCTATGATTGTTATGCTACTGACTGAACACCATTTGGAGTTTCTAAGCTTAAAAGGATGTTGCAGAGGTTCGTCGGAGTCTACACTTGTCAAAATGTCAAATTGTTGGAAATCTCATGCAACGGCTCAATTCTGTTTTTTTACTGTTAACCTCTAGAGTGGGCAACCTCCACTGGTGTGTGTTGTGCATGCTGCGTGTGTTGTGTATGGTTACTCGTGTAGCCACTATGATGTGACATCTGCACACTGGCCCTAAGATTTTGTTCGTTTGTTGCTACTGCTACTGCACCTTGCAATGTAGCAGGCTGATCTCTTAATAGTTTCATTTTTAGTTGGTCATAATTTAAGGGGATATATCTTTCAAAAGCTCTTAATTGCATGAAATGTTTCCTGTATAGACAAAAAATACTTTTTTATCAAGGAGATGGATATCTTTGGCCACATTGTTGTATGAACAATTTATACATCTCACATAGATCACTTTACGCCCAACATACAGCTTTTGAGCAATCCACAGCATGCTTATCAGTCTTTTAGAGTCACTTCCTGGTTTGATACCGTTTACAATTTTGTGACACGCTGGGTGAACTTTAAAAAAACAGTTGCATGAACATGAACCACAGTTATTCGACTACAATATTTAGAAGTATTTTCGCCCCAAATGTACAAATTTCTGGTAGAAAATATATATTTACAATTTTTGCTTATGAACTTTTCAAGTCAAAATAAAATTTTGTAAATAATACCAGAAATACATATATATTGGGTCAAAATAAACTATAACAATGAATGGTATTACAGTAATTGGCGAAACAATGATAAGATTTTCTACATTAAGACAATTTGGGTCAACAACTGGTTTCAGTGACACGTGATGATGCAGATTGATATAGCTAATTTCATACCGAGTTTTGCCGACATGTCCCGATTAGCTACGAGCTCTCCTGAATAGAAAAATATCTGGCCAATAACGACAACTTCCCAACAACGTGACGTATATTCAAATTAGCATTGCAGATACCCAATGCCGACAAGTGAAAACGTGCGAATTTATTTAGTTTTCTATCGCTAGATTGACTTGATAGCTCGATGCCACATTGCCAATGATGTTTTTGACGAGTTTTTGAGTCATTCTTCAAATGGTGAAATGTTTACACAAACACCGACTCAGTCAGTAACATCGGTGCTGTGACGTACTCAATAATGGCATCAGCCTGTTGACAACCACGGGTGCTGTTTAAAAAATATAAAATTGTTTTCGAGGTAAGAATAAACATACAAAGAGGCTCTAAGTGGCCCCTTACAACTAACCCTCACTTCGTATGCAATATATACAAGCCTGTTTGCTTTCAAAACAGAATTTCTTTTGTGATTTAGTTTATAAATTCAAACGATTTGTTGGAAAACCTAATTTTAGTGATCAATTCAAAAATATAGTTAAACGTTATATAAGGGTTGGATATAACTTGGATACCATGCGACAGTCTGCTTGCCTAGTTTTTAACCCAATCACGGTTTATAGCTATGGTTTCCTCTTTAATTGCACGACGGTGGGTCAGGCCTCAGACTCTATGACGGCTCTGGCGTAAAGCTTTAATCGGTGGGTTGGTGCCTGATGCTTATCTGTAGCTGGACCCACCATGGCTCAACTTGAGGTTTTCTTTAGCTCTGACTATCTCTGAGTCATGAGCCCTTTTCTTTGTTTCATCGTGGTGTGTTTATTTGATTACAGTGTTTCTCTATGATAATACATTGCATTAGTTAGATGGCCTCCATGCGAGCTGGACATTTCTTGTACTTCAAACACAGCAGAATCTAGGGCGAAGATTTGGTACCTGTAAAATGCATTTAAGCCTCCGGTGGCTTAGGCTGCTGACCGTTCTAAGGCGATGGTTCTGTTGCTGTTGACTTTTTGTTTATTGTTACTCCCATTGTGGGAGTCTGAAATGTTCTATGTTTTGTTGTGCTTTACTTTGTGTCCATTCTAGCATTGCAATCATCTTGATGGGGAAGAGAGAGCTGGTTGCTTTGCTTGATTTGTCTTCCTGGTGTCTCGTGATGGTTGAGCGGCTCTTCCTCGCGGTGCCAAGGGGTTGTCTGCGGTTTTTGATTGTGGCATTTCCTGATCATACTCACTAACTATACTAAAACCAACTGCTAATTGGTCACCTTACATTTTTACGCTAGTTCAGAAAGTGAAACATAGGGTATACACAATTCATGTTTTTAAAGTGAAGCAATACTTTGCAAGGACTCTGCAAGTTATTTCATTTAAAAATGATGTGTACTTTTTGCACGGACGAAGCTAGAGAAAAGGTACACTCATTTCAAAAAGTCACGATTTTTCTACGTTATAAACCATAACATAAATTAAAGTTTTTGTTTGTTTGAAGATATTAATGGCTAGCGTGATATAAGAAGAATAAACCACAAAAGTTTTGATTCCATCGGACCTGTCGTTTTTGCTACTCAACAGCATAAGACAAACACTTTTAGCAGGTAAATCATTGAAATTCAGCTTTAAGCTTGCAATTTACATAGACTCTTTGCACTGATCTGTACGCTTTATTGTCAGCGACACGGCATTGGAATTTTCAGCGATTATTAATTATCACCAGACGTCACCGTCCGTCTTTGAAAATTGAAAAAAAATATTATGCTACCAAAGCGATTATTAAACTCTCACATTGAAACCGGAAGTGTACAGTAGTTGTAAAACAATAATCGCCAAAAATGGACTAATCAAGTTCTACTGTGTTTGGCCTACAGTGTTCAAATCAAATTAAGTGCATTTAACAATTTTACCTGGAAATACTGGTGAATTTCGAAAATCTCAAAAAAAAATGAAAAAAATGTAACTTTTTTAAAAATGCGTAAAAAATCCACCATAAGCAAAATTTCAATTGTTTGGTGTTTCCACGTCGAACAGACCAGTTTGTAACCACCTAAACGTCAATTTTATGAAAACTCCTCTCAAAACCATTTTTTCTAAAAGAAAGTCGATTTTTGCATTTTTAACCCAAAAAACTTTGAAGTAAAAGAAAACTGTTCAAAAACACTGCTAAACTTTTGCCCATTTAAATGCACATATATAGGCAAAAAATCATTTGAATTTTATTAGCGGTTGGTCAGAAATTATGAGTTTGAAAAGTGACCAATTAGAACTTGGTTCTAGTATATTTCTTTTGTTGTCTGATGCTGGCCTCGAGCACATGGCAGCTCTGTCTCGTGGTAACGGAACAAATTTCGATTGGCTGAGGTAGTGATGTGATATAAGTACATGTGACTTGAGTCCCGATGAAAATCTGGAAAAGTACGGAAGGCCCATGAAATCAGCTATTAACAAGTTTGAATCAACCAATCAGCTGGATTTGGTGCCGCGTGTAACATACACCCAAAATACTTAAATCAGTCAGGTTAGTATTTGAAAGATGCTTCCCGGCGGAGACAATGATTCGTTTACGCGTATTTGTAACGTCTTTCAAGCGATAAAGCGACGTTACACCGTCTGACGCCATGAATGATGTCATTTTCCAGTAACAAATGACGTCAGCTAGCACGCACTTTTCTCGCGCTTTCTAAACCGTGAATTATTGGTTGATATATCACACTTTTTTAGCATGGACTCTATAGGCGAGATGTGTTAGAATGAATAACAGAGTGAACTTTAATCTACGTGTAATTACCTGGAAAAGGTCTATATATTAATAGTGTAAAGTCACTTTTGCTTTTAAGTATATATACCTGTCATAATAACTAAGTTATTTCCCAGTGTGTGGTCTCTGTCTTCCTGATGAGCTGTGTTAAGTAGGCAGTCTCTTATCAGTCTTAATAATACAGCCCCATATTATCAAAGAAATATGAGCCGCGACATGTGATTTCGAACAATGTGGCGCATAAGTGCAATCAAGGCTTTGCTGGTCGTACATACAAAAGTGTTGGTAATCTTCAATTATGCCTTTAAGATTTATTATTAATTAAATACTCAATATATAGCACTTATACAGCGAAATGCGTCGGTGTCATACTTGTGACGTTTCTACTTTCATAAAGTCTATATTTGATTTTACCTCATACCTATACGGTTTACTTTGGACTATATGGATTTCACCTTGGACTATATGGCTTTGACCTTGGACTTTACAGAAATCCATGCATCTGATTGGTCAGAAGCTCAGTGAGCTCAGTCACGATAGATCACTCTTCGTGGGATCTTGATTGGGGGAATTTTGACTTGGGGACGTTTCGACTGTACATCAAGGGGCATCATCAGATTATTAGCTCCCTTGTTGCAGAATATTTTGGAGTTTACAGAGCCTATACTGGTCTTATTCTAATGTCGACCTTTTCGTCTACAGTATGTTTGGTTGAATCAATTTATAAATTACCAAGGATGGTGTTGATTACAGTCTAGCGACATAAACATTTCTAAATTTATAGCTTTAAAATTGATATGCATATATACTCCTCAAAATAATTAAAGGACCATGATTTTAGAATGTGAGTATAATTAGCTCAAACTTGTAAATTCTGTAAAACTTGGCCCAAAGCTTTCTATTCTTTATGCCCATAAGTCAAGAATCATTATTACTGATTTCCATGCCTACTTCTGCCATAACTGTGTCTCAAATGCACATACCCTCAAAAACACACTTTCAAAAGGCAGTGGGTGGGGTAAAGAAAATATTTTGTGGTCAATCGAGTAGAATGAAAGTGACATTAAATTAAACATCGTTTTAAACAGTTGAGCTTACATGCAAAAAAAATCCTCAAACAGTTTCAATATACTGGGAAGCAAGCAATTTCATCTCTAACAATGGCGTTTTGACATTGTTTTGTTTTCTGAAAACAATGTGTGTACGTGGCCATTAAGAATCAGATTTTCAAACGTCATTCTTTGCCTTTGAGTGTTAGATAGATGTCCCGGCGAATTGTTAATGATAGTCACAGACAAACGTCAAAACCAGTTGTCTGAACCTATAGACTGGCCATTACGCCACAGCAGAAAGGGGCAATTTTCTCTCACAGGAAGAGGTAGACTGTATCGACGGGATTAAATCACTATTCAATCATGTGAAAACAGAGATTTCAGCATCTAAAAGCATTTTTCATTCATTTCATGCAGTTCTGTGGTCCATGGATCACACACAAAAAATGACATTCCCATGCATTTAGGTCAAGTTTCAAAATGACAAAAAAATCCTTGTTAGTAACATTTTCTACCATTTTCTTTTGCAGTTTCACTTGGCAATTCGGCGCCAAAGATGTCCGAAAAATTTAGACTAGATCATAAATTTTGTTTTCAAAATACGTTCTACACAAAATGCATCAATGTTTTAATTGATAGCATTGGTCCTTCAATTATTTTGAGGAGTATATTAACTAACTTGTTCTTTTTATATGAATATTGTGTTTTTTTGTATTAATTTTACAATTCATGTAGCAGGGCCCCCATGAAGTCATTCAGGGCTTTAGGATAAGACTTAAAACCGCGGCCCCGTCTTCTGAAACGCTTTAACACCAGAATCACTGTCAGCTGGGCCTTCGGATGCTCCCGGACATAAAAACCCACAAAACTCATAAACCCACCGGCCCAGAACTGGTTACAGCCAAGGAACGGCCATCAACAAGGAGTCAGAGATCGAGATTGAGCCTGATTTAGAACATTCAAACTATTCAATGCGCCACGTCTGTCGGATGAGACTTTCAGCCGTGGTCCCGTCTTCTGAGACATTTCAAACCTGAACCACTGCCGGTTGAGCCTTCAGGCGCCCCGGAGGTTAAGCCACAAAAACATAAACCCAACCAACTTCCAAGGAACAGCCACAAAACGTGAGCTACCGTGGTGTATTGGATAAGTCACTCGCCTTGTAAACAAGTGGACCCGAGTTTGCTCCCCGGCTCTCCCAGTCTATGTAGACGGATGGCTGAGAATGGGTTTGCTCCCCCCCCCTAGGGAATTTTGCAGACATATCCTATCTTGTAGAGAATTGAAAGCCGAGTCTTTTAAGAGATGTTTGCACTCTGTGCTCCGGGGCGTTAGTCTGTAAGAGCCTGTAACATACGTTACTTAATCAAACTAAGAAAAAGTAAATTGAAAGTTTGGGCTACAAATTAAAGATATTAAAATATTTGTTTATAAAAATCATTCATATAGTCTGCATACTGGATATCTTATCTACGTATGACAGCAATTTGAACAAAATTGCGGCTTCTTAAGGTGTCATATGCGTTACATAAATCAGATAACCCATTAAAATTTGCAAGTGTGGCTAACATCATTTACATTCACAATCTCTCTGTGTGTTTTGCAAAATGTTTTTAACCATGTCTGACTAGCTTATGCAATTGGCTAACAGAAAAATTAAAGTTCGTTTCCCTAGCTTGAATATTTTTTCTGGAATAAGCAATTAAACAACCGTACCCCTACCCAGTTTTAAGGTGAAATGTTTGGTATTAAAACTAAAGTAAAAATAGTTAAAAATATTTGCAGTCGATGAATGTGTTTCATTGTTTGGGATTTATTTGCTTATATAAAAAGACTCATAAATCTGCAAGTTTGTTGCAAAATATTTAATATCAGAGGCTGTAACATATGTTACCTGATGTAATAAATGGGCAAGCTCAATGTCTTTACGTAAGATATGCCTAAAAATGTTTAAATCTCCTCGTTGGAATTTTGCAGACATATTCCTTCTTATAGTACAACTCAAGCTGCATCGAATAAGGGATGTTTGCACTCTCTATGTTGGGGCGTTAGTCTGAAACAGCGTGTTACATGCGTTACTATATCAAATTAAGGAAATGTAGTTTGAAAGTTTGAGATAAAATTGTGAAAAAACTCGCAGCTGTTGGATATCTTATATTGTTTAAGGAAATAAAACTGGCTCCTATAACAAAGACTTAGAGATCTGCTAGTTGTCATCAAGTTTTAAAAATCAGAGAGTGTTACATATGTTAGCATGATAAGTAAAATCATCAAACAGTATTTTGACATCAAGCTGAGTAAGGGCCTGCTCCATCCTAATCCCCTTTGGAATTCTGCAGACAAATTACATCTTATGTAACCATTCAAGGTGCATTTAATAAGAAATGTTTGCACTCTGTAAGTCAGGGCGTTAGCCTGTAACAGCTTGTTACATATGTTACTATATTAATTTGGGAATAAGAAATTTGAATGTTTGAGCTACCAAAAGAAGAAATTAAAATTATCTAATAAATTGACATTCTTATAGTCTTTATACTGGATGTCTTTACTACATATGGAAGCTGTTTAACATTAATACGGCTGACTGTGGTGTTATGTGCGTTACATGAACCTAATTATAATTCAAAAGCTATAATTGTGGCTATCGTCATGTAGTTAAACAACTACTATGACTTGGTTTCAAACTGTTTTATTAGATTTTACAAACATATACTCAATTGATGAATAGGAAAAACCAAGTTTGCTTTTCCATCTTAAATATATTGTCTTATAGGAGCTAATACACAGCCCTACTCCCAGTTTTACAGAGAAGCAAATTTTGTTATTACCGTATAAGTAAAACACATGAAAGCGATTACAGCGTGTGGATATTTTTCATTTTCTTAGTCTGTCTAGCTCATATATCTACAAGATTTTGTTTTGTTTGATTTTATTCTTTACGTCCACTCAACAATTTTTCAGTTAGGCGGGACGGTTCTTCCTGGGTTTAACCAGTACTAAGCTAGGATAAATGTGTCTTGCTCAAGGACCAAAACGCAGTGACGCTGGTGAGGCTCGAACCCACTACCCTTCGGTCTCGAGTCAAGCACTCTACCACTGAGCCATTGTGCTCCCATATATCTACAAGATGTCATTAAGTTAAAGATCAGGACACTAAATATGTACTTATAAGTCTTTGGTGCCAAAACACTGGAAATTATATTCATTTCTGATTATCAAGCCCATGGACTGGTGTTACAGATGTTATCAGTGACCTTTTGGACACATTTCCTAATACTGTGCATATAATGCTAAATATAAAGCCACAAATAGAAAAGATAGTTTTACATTTTTACAAGAAAATACAATAAATGAAATTGTCCGAGCTATTTCTCATCGATTTAACACTCATGTTAAACTTTTGTCGTTTTCTGCTTCTGTGGTAATCTTTATTATCACACGCCTCCTTGTAACTAGGAGAATCATCACACAATATTTCAATCAATTACTGTTATTCAATTTTACCACCAGTCCACTCAAAATTGATGAGCCATTATCAACTTTCCAATTTTGCCATTTATGGCTTGGAACATTCGGAAAACTGATATGAATTCCTAATAGTTGGCTCTTTGAGTATGTGTTTTAATTGATACTCTGCAAGTAGGAGAAAGACTAAAGCTTTACAAGGAGGAAAACTATGCCATTAAGAGCAATGAGTACCTGGACTGATGTACCTTGATATTTCTGTGATAAAGAATCATATCTTAGCTGGTTAACTTTTATAAATGTAGCCTTTCCATACATGCAACCCACATATTTTCATCTAATAATGTCTCTGCACTTACTATCTTTCCCTAAGCATTCAAAACTTATTTGAAGTCTTAGTACTTCTGAAGTGCTGAAACTGAGGTAACGCTTTCCCTTCAGATAAACGAACTAGATGCATCACAGCAGGTAAAGCAATGAAATGCAGGATGAACAGAGCGCAAATTAGACCCTTTCAATTCAATGATTCAATAAGTTTCTAAGATAAGAGCGCTTATTAAAGGATGTAACATATATAACTCGTCATAATAAATGAGCAAGGGCATTGTCGTGACATCCGTTTTGATTACACAGTCAGAGGCAAGTGTTCTCAGTTTCAGTGTTTTCAATGGATCATGAAATGAGGCACCTTATCAACTTGTTTACTCTGTATAAATCTTCCATAGAGCATAATATAGAACTACTGGTTATCCAATTCTACCTATAGTCGGCTTTCCTTCTTTTGAATGCAACAGCTAATGATATGGCTGCAAAAACTGAGAAATCATAGGTTTTACATTATTTTAAGACATGCTTCAATGTACTGACATCAAAAAAACAACCAACTGCAAACATAACTGATGGCAATGTCCAACTTCATATTCTTTCTCTTATACCAGATAACTTTCAAGGTGTAACAGACAAATGTTTCAGACGGTCTGCCAAACCATCAAGAGTCAACATTGTAACTAAAGAAAACTTATAAAGTTCTTTGGGCGCAGCAAAATACTAATGATCTAAGACCTGAGGACTTGAGCACCAAACAGACTGGATAGGTTCCGTGGCAAATGATGCAAAAAAGCAGCCTTTCAAATTTCTGTTTGACCAATGTCAGAAAATTTAAAGTATTCTTAGAGGTACACGGTAGAGACATAGATTTTGCATAATCAGAGCAAAGTTATCATTTGACTAGCACGGATGCAGAGGCAGCTGCAGTTAGATTGCTCTTGCCACTTCACAGGAAGAGATATATACCAGAGTCATACTCCATTGTATGCATATATGTGAAATGGCATTAAACCCATATTTAATCAGGTGTTTGATCCCATGACACAGACATGCTGTTTCTGCTTTTGAAGAATGCTAAGGATTCAAGTTTGGCTAAGTCAAGTTGTTTGACGCTGGCACTTGCCACACATACAAAGAAAATTAAGTCTTTTGATGGCTAAAGAGGAGAATCACACGAAATGCTTATAAGTGATGTTTGTCACAATTACCAATTTTAAAAAGTAATCTTAATTAATGTAACACATATAACACCATAGGAAGCTGTATATTTGTTAAAAAATCTTTTCTTATGTATCAAAGGGATTCAGCATGCAAACTACATGATAATTCAAATAAATAGATAGTTTTATGTCTTCTTTCTGTTTCTCAGACTTTCAATTCATTTATTCTTAAATTGATACGGTAACATACGTATCATACCATTACAGGCTAACCTCCTAGTTAATAGAGTGCAAACATCTCTTATTTGATGCAGCTTGAATTGTTCTTTAAGGTAGGATATGTCTGCACAATTCCCAAAGGGGTGGAGAGGAACAGGATTGTACTCAGTTTGCAGTCCTAATACAATGCCATGATTCTACTGGTTGTGTGATGGGTCATTATTTTCCAATAGAAGCAGACACAATGATAGATATTGTGAGGGTGATTTGATAAAAGATTGTTTTTGAATATTTTTATTTAATAGGAATATTTATTAAATTCTGTCATTTAAATGAGAACTATTATCTTCTTTATATATGTCTATATATTTTAATATTATAGGCATTAGGAAATATGTGATTAAAAAGGTTATATATAACATAGGTAACACAATTCCATGGGCTTGTTATCAGCAATGACTGTAATTACTAAGACTAAGGCACCAGAGGCTAGAGATTAATAGGAAAACATGTGAAAAACGGTATTTTTCTGAAATATCATCTCTTACTTTCAAGAAAATTTCCTAGCTCATTCATTATGCCATGTAACATACGTTACATACGTTAATAAGTGCTCTTATCCTGATGTCAAACTTGCAATTGTATGATTCTTTATTGCATTATCAAGACAGTGCCAAAAATGTAAGATATCCACGAGCGTCAAATATTTTCATATATTTTTCTTCAGTAATAGATACCACAATTGGATACTTAAAATTGGGTGTAGGGTTGTTTAATAGCTCATATAAAACAATGTATTTGAGATAGAAAAGCAAACTTTGTTTTTTCTATAAGTCAAATGAGTATTTTAGTAAACTAAGATCAAAAACACTTGTAAAAATGCACAAATCGTCTGTAAAATGAATGATGTTAGTCACGATTTCAACTTTCAAAGGGAAATTTAATCTATGTAACGCATATAACACCATTGAAGGCTGTTATTTTGTTCAAAATGCTGCTTTTATGTAGTTTAGGCATCCAGCTTGCAAACTACATAAGAAATTCGAATAATTAGATGGTTAAATGTCTTCTTTCTGTAGCTCAAACTTTCATTTTGATTTTTTCCTTAGTTTGTTACAGTAACATATGTAACAGGCTGTCAGAGACTAACACCCCGGAGCACAGAGTGCAAACATCTCTTAAAAGATGCGGCTTGAAATTTTCTTCAAGATAGGATATGTCTGCAAAATTCCCTAGGGGGGGGGGGGGGGGAGCAGGACCTTTTTTAGCTCGAAGTCTAATGGGATGAGTCTTTAATGCCTTGGTCACATTTGCCACGGTCGTCGTACGATTTATTTGTCTACGATTGTCCCTATGCTTTTTCGGCATCGCAGGCGGCTATAAGCTACGACGTATGTGTATATATTGCTTACGATCACCTTGCGATTTCTTGAACAAAATCTTACAGAGACCTTGTGGATATCGTACGGCAACCGCAAGGTTATCGTGCAGTCATCGTGTTACCTTCATGATCTCACTATATAAATCGCACGATGCCCGTACGATGGCCTTGCGGAAGTCGCAATGAGTCGGTACGATGACTGTGCAATGGTCGTGTAATTATTTGTATGGATTTAAACGGCCATCCATGTCCACTTTTGGATGCATATTTGAACCGTGTTTCAAAGTCATGTGATGATAAATCGTGCTATGAAGAGGCTAGTACGTTTTGTTGAACATGGTCACAAGGTATGGGATTGATGATACCATACAGCTTGTTACGTTTGTGTATATTTTAATGTTAATTTTTAAGTTCTGCAGTTTTCATAAAGTTTAAATCACAGAATATTACAACAACCCCTTATTTATAGTACACTTTTATAATTAGAAATGTATCACTTTAATTGAAAATATAAAGATGCTTAAATTGTATCTCCTCGTAGACTCATTGTGGACTAAAACGCTTAAGTTTAATTATCGAAAGGCACTCTAAGGTCAGGCTGACAGCAACACATAAAATCCTCGTCATAAGAAAAATGAAGTCGTTGCATGCGAACAACAAAGGTAATACTTACCAGACTTCGCTTCCTTCCACTCAGCCTGGTCAGCACATTTGCCATTCGTTTTCAGTAAAGTAAAATTGTGTATAACTATCATTCAGTCAAATCACATGCTCTCACTACGAGACCCATAATTTTTTTCTTTGTAGCAATACTCAAATTCAAATCCCAGAGTTATAAGTTACAAAAAAAAGTCTTGACTTTTTATTTATCTTATCTAATTTATTAAACCCCTTATCAAACCAGCATTTTATGTACTGAACAATGCATGTATTTCACGTTAGGTGCATACATGTATTTTCAATTGCACATCAGGCAATTTTATTATGAAAGCATACTCTAAGGGCAGTGATTTAACTGCTTCCATCAGTAAACTGATCTGGGTCCATAATGAGTCACTCAATTGGAGACGGATACCTTTTGCTATATTGTTGTATGGACAATTTATACATCTCACACAGATCACTTAACACCCCAACACACAGTTTTGAGCACTCAGCAGCAAGCTTATCAGTCGTTTTTGAGTTACTTCCTGGTTTAGATCTTGCATTGCAAATTCAAAAACTATTCTTTCGAGTAGAAGAACACAAGATTTGAAATGCTGCTTCTATTGCAGAATTTTGACATTTACTTTATTTAGTTATAGAACTTGAACAAAATCAAGCAAACATCCTCATAAAGCCTCGCCATTCCAACCAGGGCCCAGAATTACAATGCCTCCTTAAAGTTAAGCAAGACTTAAGTTAAGTATTGATATTTCAACATGCTATATTAAATGCTAAATAAATTGCCTGGATCGATGTGGTACATGTATTTGTGGTCAAAGATATCACTGTGATATTCAGAAAAGTTAGAACTGTTTTGATTTTAATCAGTTTTAAACGAAAGGTTATTTTTCGCATCCTGAAACTTAAGTCTTCCTTAATTCTAAGGAGGCATTGTCATTCCAGGCCCAGGGATGCAACCAGAGCACTCAACCATCGATGAACAAATCTGTAACACATCAACAGCCTGGAAATCTTAGAAAAGTTTTTAAAAACACACTTCACATAATTATATCCTAACATACTATTTTAAATTTTAATTATTCGCTAACTTTACTCTTGAAAACAACTTTACTAAACATCACTATACATCGGAATCTGTTTAGCGACCATCTCACCGAAACTAAGTATATCCAAGTTTTATATTTAACTTAAAATTTCGGAATATTAGTTGAATCTGATATACTTGTAGGAATTATGAAAATCTAGCGACTGAATTCAAAAGCTAAACAAATATTCAGATTAACTGAAAGAGTTGAAAAGCAAACGAAAAACCTTAAGTGTTTCATTTCTCTGAACTGACTACAATGCAGCCAAATTTTCTTTCATAGAGACTCTGTTAAAAACTTACTGTAGAAAAAGCATGACCTACAACTACATGTATATTTGGAAGCATACTCCCGAAATACAGGTTTAAAACAAAATGTTATGGAAAGTGCTCTAGCGTTGATAAATAACATTCCCTTGAAAATTTAATTTATTAACCCTTAAAACGCCAGCAAAAATGCATCTGAAAATTCCGTCTGCTTTTTCCGTCTGCTGCAAACTTTTACTAACATTATTTAACAAAGTAAAGTATAGAGATAAACAGTGTGGACCCAGATCAGACGGCCCCTATAGGAGCAGTCAGATCCGAGTCTACACTGTTTGTTGAAAAGGCTTCTCAAACGTTTCAGCAGACGACAAAAGTAAACTAATTTTGTTGTGATTGTCGCTTTAAGGGTTAAAACTTCTGAACTAGGTATTTTCGTAGTCTAGCCTAGTGCTGTGTCAGCTGTCCTCAGACCTGTAACTGGGTCAATTCGAAATCACTAGATTAATAACATGCGTATTTGAAGGGGATATATATCCTTCAAAAGCTCTTACTTGCATAAAAAATTTCCTGTACAAGAATTGCTTTTTTGTCAAGGAGACGGATACCATTGTCCACATTGTTGTATAAATAACTTATACATCTCACAAAGATCACTTTACGCCCCAACACACAGCTATTGAGAAATCCACAGCATGCTTATATCAGTCTTTTAGACCTACTTCCTGGTTTGATACCGTTTACAATGTTGTGACACGCTGGATGAACTTTAGAAAAAAACAATTACATGAACATGAACTACAATTATCCGACTACAATATTTAGAAGTATTTTCGCCCAAAATGTACAAATTTCTGGTAGAAAAATATATTTGTTTTCAATTTTTGCATATGAATTTCTCAAGGTCAAATTGAAAAATTGTAAATAAAACCAGCAATACATAATATTTGGGTCAAAATACTTCTCAATATTGCAGTCAGATAATTGTAGTTCATGTTCATGCAAATGTTTTTCTCTAAAGTTCACCCAGTGTGTCACAATATTGCAAATGGTATCAAATCAGGAAGTAACTCTAAGAAGACTGATAATCATGCTGCCGATTGCTCAAAGGCTGTATGTTGGGGCCTAAAGTGATCTATGTGAGATGTATAAATTGCTCATACAATAATGTGGCCAAAGGTATATGTCTCCGTGATAAAAAAAAGCAATTTTTGTTTATACAGGAATAATTTCATGCAAGTAAGAGCTTTGAAAGATATATCCCCTTAACTAAGCTTATATTGTATTCTACAAACATTTGTTGGTAGTTTAGGTGTTAAACTTCTAGAAAATAAACAATGTAATTCTGTTATTATTATCACAAACTTACTAATGGCAATTATTAGAATTGAAAATGGTAATGTATATAGCAGGCTACAAATAGATCAGGTTAACAGTAACATCGTACAAGCATCTCTTATTCGACAACAAAATAAGTGCATATGTCTGCATTAATCTCTAGGGGTGGATGTATTGTCTGTCTAGCAGATCGACTAATTAATATATAGAGAATACTAGGTGAGTGCCTTTGATATCAAGTTTACCAGGCAAACTTCAATAATGCTTGTTGACATCGCTATACATGCCGAGCGATTCAACATGCGTTCTTTAAGCCGAGCCTGGTAAACTTGATAAAAAGACGCAAACCTGCTTTATATTTACTCTTCACACTAGCGAATATGAGATAATGATCGTTTTTTTGTCAATTCAGCGTCATTGGTGACGCGTCATTGGCGACGTCATTAAAAAGTGCGACGTCATCCTGACATGTCGTGATATAGACTGCGTTTATCAGGAAACATGCAGCGATGCAGTTGATAAGAATGGATAACTGATAAACACGTTTATACATTCATTAATAAAAGGCTAATATACAAATGGGAATTTTTAAAACATTAAACAATATTCGGTGTAACGCAGCTGATTGTCATGTCAGGTAATTTACGTAATTGGGCCTCGTCGCGAAAAAAACTGTCTTCGGGGGTTTGGGAACAACACAGGCGCAGACCAGCCTGCGCATCCGCGAAGTCTGATATCTGAGATTTTACCCTGGGATAGAAAATCATATTTAACCCATGCTATTTTACCCAGGACGTCAAGTAACGTCATCATGTGAAATTGCATCTTAGCGTATTTAGAGACTTCTGGAAGCTTATTTTAACATAAATAAATGAAAATAAAAACAGTGGTGAGCATGAAAAGAATTCATTATTCATGTAAGAGTAAGATAGTAAAATACGTACCTCGCGATCTCCGTTTGTCATCTCTCGGCAAGCCTCGTGATGCCACACGGCGATCCTTGGGACGAATTTTTCTATTCTACCCTCACACTTATGATAGATTCTTATAATATGACAGACAAACGCGATAATGATCCACAAACTATCGAAGCGCCGCCTTGGAAGGCTTAGTAAGAAAATTACTGAAGGGCTTAAACATGTTTGACGGTACCAATCTCACCCTTGTTTTTGATGTGGATCAAGACAAATAGATGTTTGGTTTTGCATGAAATATTCTTAATTTATCGATGTATTACCTCCTAGTACATACAAATCGAGATATTAAAAGGGGATAAGACAATGATAAGGACTCGACAGTTCATTTCATTAGGCTGCATTCTGCAGTAAAAGAAGGCCAACAGTTAAACCTGTATGGTCCGGACCATAGACACAACATAAGTGCCTAACTATTTCATCTATAGATAAGTCTTTAAGTCGGAACCGTCATAGAGTCTGATGTCCAACCAGCCTTTGTGCGATTAAAGATGCATGCAAAGTTTCCAACCGTTATTGGGTTGACTACCAAGCATGCATTCTGTTGCAATGCATTAATGTTATAATCCATCTTTCTGAAGCAGTCAACAAAGGTCCTGCAGTGGAATACATGTAGACCAAACAAATATAATTGAAATATGACTTGTTTCTGCAAAAGCATTTTCAGTAGAGAATGGCACGTTATGAGGCAACCAGGTAATAATACCCATTTCTGACCTTCAAACAAAGTTCTTTTGTAAAAGATACATGCTTTGATGCTTGTATAGAAGAAATGTAATGACATGGCAATAAATATGCAGCATGCTTTAAATTACTCTGTTCTTGAAACTAGATACGATAAAAGTCTGAGAGTGTCATTAGCGTTCAAACAAAATGAGCCTTACGTTGCAATAGATCATGCTTTAGCAGCTAGCATGGAAATTTTGAGACAACAAAACCATCTTCTTAAGAAAATAGTGAGTATGATCAGGAAATACCACAATCACAAACTGCAGACAAACCCATGGCACCGAAAGGAAGAGCCACACAACAATCACGAGACATCAGGAAGACAAACTAAGCAAAGCAACCAGCTCCCTCTTCCCCATCAAGATGATTTCAAAACTAGAATGGACATAGAGTAATGTACATCAAAACATAGAACAATTGCAGACTCCCACAATGGGAGTTACAATAAACAACAAAACCGCCGCCTTAGAACAAACAGCAGCCTAAGCCACCTGGGGGCTTAAATGCATTTTTCTGGTACCAAGTTTTCGTCCTAGATTCTGCTGTTATTGAAGCACAAAAATGTTAAGCAAACCTATTTAACTCTTTGTATGCCAGAACGGGTACTTTGGCCAACAGTGAAGACCCAGATGATGCAACAGTTTATTAGAGTCTACACTGTTTTCTTAGACAAAATCGATATACAGAAAATGAAAAACGTTTGATTTGAAATTGTAACCTGTGACTCCTCAATATATACAACGAACCCTGACTGAATGTTCGTATTAATTAGTCTGAAAAGTGTTAAGGAAGTATTTTACATCTGAACCTGAAAGAAGTTGGATTGTTGAAGGCAGAGCACGTATAGTAAAACCTGTCTAAAGAGGCCACTTGAAAAGAAGACCAAAATTGGTTTACAAAGTAAGAGAGATGGTAGAGATCAGGAAACGATACAATCAAGTACCACACCTGACCAGGATACCACATTGGAAAGTATCAAAAATACAAAAGACATCACCAACAAGAGCCAAGAGGTCAGCCTTTTCCCAGCAGGTGACCACAAGGCAGCAATGAACATACGCGAAAGCATGAGAGACACAAGACATAAATAACACAAATGACCCACAAAAGAAGTTACGCCTTGGAACGGTCAGTAAAATGTTTACTGGATAGCTTAAACCAGTTGCAAGACGCCAACCTCACCCTTAGTTCAAATCGGTATCAAGACAAATGTATGTTTGGTTTGCATGAAAGACCCCTAAGTCCGATTGTCGCTTAATGCAGGTCAATAGTATTGCAGAAGAGAGCATTCTGCAATGCTTTCGAGTTTAATTAGGCTACCATTTGTCTTTTAAACCTTTGTTTTGTCTATTTTTGAGTGGTCGCTTAAGACAGGTTTACTGACATGGGAATGTGATATTTATGACATGTCCAATCGACGAATATAAACATGTGTATCTACGCATTCGCATAACAGTAACAGTATAGTACGGTGTCAGTGCCAAGATGGATATAGAGGCAGAGTATGGTCATCTATCAATGTATCTGTATATTTGTGTGCATTTCTAGTCACGTGTATGGGCGACTGTCTACGTGGTCGCCTATGTATATATAGATGATGGAGTTTGTGCACGTTATCAGTACAAAGATAGATAAGGTCATCTTTAAATTTATCTGTATATTTATGTGTATTTCTAGTCATGTGTAGGGACGACCGTCTACATGGTCGACTGTGTATAGTACGTCTACATGGTGGTAATGTATAGAAGATGGGGTTATAGCACGGTGTCAGTGCCAAGATAGATGAATAGGAAGAGCATGTTCATCTATAAATGTATCTGTATACTTGTGTATATTTCTAGTCACGTGTACGGAAGACTGTCTACATGGTGGTCAATGTATAGAAGATGGAGTTATAGCACGATGTCAGTGCCAGGATGGATATAGAGGAAGAGCATGCGAAGTTTGTAAGTTTTCATGTCATACGACCGCATGATAGATAAATGCTGTAAAATTGTACACTTTGCACAGGCTCTATATGTTGTTACAGTACATTTCCGGCCCTTGTAGCAGAATTGTAGTTTAATTTTTTGCGGTTTCTCAAAAGGGATACTTTTAAAAGAAAGTATTTGCTCCCAGATAGGAGCAGATTCTTTCCTCGATGAGTAGCCCCTTTTTATAGAGAGTATTTATCCACGCTAAATAGACACTTAGGACCTCGGGCAGTCTTAATGATGGATTGTCCATTAGAATGGACAGACAAAAGTTTCCAAGAAAATGACATTTTTTCAGTGGTTAAGATAGTTGGTTCAGCCTTCGAATTATCCGCTAAAGGGTTTTTTGCATTGGACAAACCCGATTACCATTATTTTAGGAGACTGTTTGAGTCGTCTTAAACACATAGCAAACAAACCCCATATGAGTGTCAGTTGGCTGCATACTATTAATTTGGAAACTTTCGCGAGAAGTTTATTTTCGCGAATCTTCGTGAAAATAAAATCCTCGCGAAATGGCGAAATCACTCTGTCGTTTACTGAAGTAAGTAAATCATGCCTAAATCGCGATTTTAACGTGGCAAATATGTCTTTTAACGCCACCGAAAATGGAAAATCGCAATTTTTTTCTAATTTACAGTATTTGAAGTACATGTAGCAATGCACACTTGCGCTTAATATCACAGAGGTCTTGCATCATTGATACACTCGCACATTTTGCAAAAAGTTTGATATATTGTAATCGCTTTGTCCATCCATCTGTTCAAGCCAGAACTCCTTTTTCAAAGCCTACGTGGGTACATAAAACTGAGTGTAGAGTGTGTGCTCTATATACCAGAGGCAACCCTGCCATTCAGCCGTCAGTCGTTTTGTCAGTAACGCCAACTAGGTGCTCATATTTGAACAACACGTGCAATTGCCTATTAATTGCCTATCAATTGCCATTTAAAGGGCGTTTCACTGGCGGGCCGATGATGGCCCGATTTTCAAAGAAATTGTATCCTCCTTCCCGTCATCAGCTAAAAAAAGTTGAGTTGAACCTCCTCTGACAAACCTTTCTGGATCCGCGCATGATAAAACCACCATATACTCCTGCGACAGGGTAAATAAATTGCTCGGATCTGATCAGTTAATGGAGTTCTATAAATATATGTAGCACAGACCCTGTTCCAAGGAGTGCATATTTGTTCTCCATATTTTTATAGCATTCTACCACTGAGCCACTCCGTTTCCGCGCATGTCTTATAAAAACATTGCGTTCATGTCGATTTCAGTGACAAGCAACATGTGTCCTATCAACCCTGATGACTTAAAGAATTCTGATTGCAATGACGCTATACACGAGTGCCTCTCAAACAACGATTGCCATGGTAACAAGGTCTGCTGCTGGAATGGGTGTGCTGGAGAATGTAAGATGCCAGATGACGTCAAATGCTATCTAGAAAGTCAAACGTTCAACGTCGGTGACATCTATAGGCCATCAGTCTGCTCAGTAAGTCTATGTTAACCCTTAAAGTGCCAATAAAGATGGAACATGACATATTTTTTGCTGTCTTCTAGGCATAGAAAAGCATTTGATTATGACAACGATGTTGATATATCTGCAGATGCTCTGAAGATTGCTGAATTTGTGGTTTAACGTCCAAGTCAACAGCTATAGTCATGTCTAGAAGGTCAGGTAACCTATTTACATTTTTTTCCTGGGCAAGCTTAGACTAAGAGGTTAATTGTACGCAGTGCACATACTTTCGCTTGCAACTGACAAGAGACCTTCTTGAATCAGCCGAAGAAGGAGAATGACATATTGCATGGTCAATCTCCACGAAAGTGTGGGCCGAGGCAGGATCGACCTCATGACACCTGGATCAGGAATCAGACTCGCTACCGATTGCGCTACGCAGCCCAACTATTTCCAATGATTATTGACCCTGGGAACGATTTTTTTTTATCTTAACGAATGGGACTCTGATAAAATTGCTACATTATGTGGCATGACGACAGGATCTAACATGTACGCAACTGATATTTGGTTCTGGATGTTGTTCCTGGTGGTATGTGTATATGTCAACCGTTGGTTGAAACCACATGTTAGCAAATGAACTGCACTAATCTCGATATTGCCCAGACATAACGTCTGTGCCTCAAAGGTACGCAATTTATATTCTTCTTGATTTTTCTGCAGGTGTGTATATGCCAGCCGTTGGGAGAAATGAAATGTGAGCAAATGAACTGCACAAGCCTTGAATGTCCAGGCGGCCATTTTCCTTTGGCGATTGAAGGGCAATGTTGTATGAAATGTCCAGGTATGGTGAGATTTCTGTAATCATGCGTATTTATTACCAACGGTTCTCTGCTACATGCTAATAGCAAATGCGCAGATCAGCCTGCACACTTTAGAAAGTAAAACAGCTTAATTTTCTTCATGTAGAATTCCAATATTCTAGCTAGTCACTGTAACTGAGCAGATTGGATTAAATTTTATCAAGTTGCAAACCCCTAAGACAGGATTTCTTGAACAAGGCCTTTATGATGTTTATACCTCTTTTAACCCATGAAAAGTAAGAAAGACGGCAAAGATCAGGAAACGATACAGTCAAGTACCACACCTGACACAGGATACCACATGGGAAAGTAAAAAAAAAATACAATAAACATCGCCAACAAGAGTCAAGAGGTCAGCTCTTTCTCAGCAGATGACCACAAGGCAGCAATGAACAGACGCAAAAGCATGAGAAACAGAAGACACAAAACACACAAATGATCCTCAAAAGAAGTAACGCCTTGGAACGGTCAATAAAAATATTTTACTGGAGGGCTTACGCCCTCTTTCAGGGTGCCAACCTCACCCTAAGTTAAGATGTGGATCCAGACACATAGATGTTTGGTTTGCATGCATAGTTTATCAATGCAGCATCTCCAAAAGCATATAAATCAAGATAAAAGATATAAAAAAGGAGATAAAGCAAAGATAAGGACTCAACAGTACATAAAACTGAATAACGGAGCAAAAAAGCCGAATGGAATTTCCCGCTTTATATGCGTTGGCTCTGCGTTTTTACTGTACTGCTACGTGACTACATTCTTTCTTTTAGAAATACTTCCTCCTCATATACGAGCATGCGCGGATCCAGAAAATTTAGCCAGAGGGGGTCCGACTCTGACGTTTTTTTTTGTTGTTGTTTTTTTTTATGAGGGCAGAGAGGGTCCAAATAGCACTAAAAGAGGGCCATCATCGGCCCGCCAGCGAAACGCCATTTAAATGAGGTTTCGCTAGCGGGCCGATGATGGCCCAACATTGAATGCTGGCTTGGTAGATTTGTGATTTTTCAGGGGAGTACCAGACAAGTATTGCTAAGAAACCCTATATTTTTGTGATTTTTCAGGGGGGTTCGGACCCCCTGTCCCCCCCCCCCCCCTCTGGATCCGCCCATGACGAGTATGTTCTCATTAAGAAGCAAGCTGATGTATCTTATCATTTCAGGAAATGATACACCAAGCGCACCACAAGGTAAGCATTTACTGTCCTGCCAGCCAAGAGTGACAGTGACGTCATGTTTTGTTTACAAAATTATCAGAGACTTAGAATCGATAGATCACTTGTGTATTAATCCTATCCGCAGGATAGGATTAATACACAAATGATCTATCGATTTGCATTAGCTGAAGTGGAGTGTACAAGTTAATGTTTTACTTAACAATTGTAAACAAAGTATTACGTCACTGTCACTTTTTGTTGGCACGACAGTAGATATATTATTTATTATGCTTTGATGTCTGTTATTATGCAATTTAAGAGTTGATAGTTCCGATGGGCCCGCCGATCAGTTGATTATTTTATAGTTCTTATTTGATACAACATGGTGTTTATGTAATAGTTATACCATGAGCTATCCACAGTGTACGGGGAGATAACCCACGAACTTTAGGGAGTGGATTATGACAAACATGGTATAACTATTTTATACCACCTACATCAGTGTAGACCTTGCATATTACGAGATATTTTATGCTAAAGTTGATAAGGATGTTATGAAGTCGGTTAGCTACGTTGATAATATACATACTCAGAAAATGTTTCACTTAAATAATGGCCGCCTTCATTAAAAATACGAATTATTGTGACCAGAAAATGCTATAGATTATTTAAAGCAGCTGTCTATTGCTACCAATGTAAATGCTTAATATCAATTAACCAGGGCACCCAAAACCAACAAAATGGCATGTGCGCACAGAGTTTCCTCTAGACTGGCAATCGTCCAAGCAGTAGAAATAATTTTTGTTGTTTTTCTAAATAAACGCCTCATAACAAGAAGAAAATATCCTCTTAAATAGTTTATATCACTTTAACTTCAATTCTCTCCAGATTCTTTGAAAATCAGTAAGATAGGTATTCGAGAGAATAGTAGTTACTTGTTTCCATGAAAATATAAAACCTGATTGAATGGACTGCACAAGTCTAAATTAACTCAATTACAATGTAAAAAATAAGGATAACTTCATGGCAATTAGGTGGCAGCTAATCTGCTACTGATCAAAGTGTAAGCTTTGAATTTCTTTAAAAGCTATGTACTGTTCGATTTTGTTGATCTAGGAAATACCTACAGCAATAACAGAAGTACTGTCCTGCCAACCAAGAGTGACAGTGACGTCATGTTTTGTTTACAAGGTTATCAGGGACTTAGAATAGATAGATCACTTATGTATTAATCCTATCCGCAGGATAGGATTAATACACAAGAGATATATCGATTCACATTAGCTTAAGTGGAGTTTAAAAGTCATAATGTTTTACTTAACAATTGTAAACAAACACGACGTCACTGTCGCTCATGGCTGGCAATACAGAAGTAATGGGATTACTACTATAGATAAGCTAAAAGCTTTGATGCGTGACTGTATTTACAATTTTGAAAATACAGATCTAGAAATAGGGGTTTCAATTACTATAATATTTGGCAATATGGATATTCAAGTGCGACTGGCTAATTTCACACTGGTAAATGTACACGTCGATTTGCTGGTATTTACGCGTATTACTTCATAGACCGGAAGTGGTAGATATTGGTGTTAAATCATATATAGAAAAACATGTCATATGCCTAAAGGACTATAGGATTAGACCATTTTTAAGTATTAGTCATGCATATGGCGATTTATGTAAGCATTTAGGAAAAGATTCGAGTACCGATCTGGATGATCGGTACTCGAATCTATTCCTAAATGCTTACTTGAATCGCCATTCACATACTGAATACTTATCTAATTCTATAGTCCTTTAGGCATATGGCATGTTTTTCTATATAGTATTAGCACCAATAACTATCACTTCCGGTCAATGAAGTACCGGCAATACGCGTAAATACCAGCAAATCGACGTATACATTTACCAGTGTGAATTTACCCATTACGCATCAACCTATTGAAATAGAATGGTGCAAATGTCATTGCTCAGAGGTCGTGGTACATCCATACCAGGCAGGAATGTTTACCATTTATCACTTGAGAAATGATTGGTTTATGTTTCAGTAGGAAAGGAAGTGTAAGGTTTCATCAAAAGAGGTGACAGCTAAGCTGTCACCTCTTTGGGTGGAAACTTACATTTATTTTTAACCTAAACCTAAGGATCAAGATCAGGACCATGCTGGTTAACTGGCGATGTGACAAACTGACAATTGCTAACTAATAGGAGGACCTATGCATGGGCGGATCCAGAAAGTTTTTCAGAGGGGTCCAACTTTTTTTAGCTGATGAGGCGATCCAAATATCACTTAAAGTGGGTCAACATCGGCCCGCCAGCGAAACGCCATTTAAATGGCGTTTCGCTGGCATGTCAATGATGGCCCAACTTTGAATCCTGGCATGGTAGCTTTGTGATTTTTCAGGATCCTGACCAATATTGCTAAGAAGCACTATATATTTGTGATTTTACAGGGGGGACTGGGCCCCCTGCCCCTCCCCCCTCTGGATCCGCCCATGCTATGATTGGGGATTAACTGTTCTTTACGTGAAAAATTGTCATGGGTCTATCATTTATTTCAGAGCCTTCTTTTGTCAACTGTCCCGCTCATTTTGTGGAGGCTAGCGTTCGAAAGAACAGCGACATTGCCCTACTTCCAGAGATGCAATTGGCCGCCAAAGACTATAAGGGAGAGACATTAGGGGTATGTATTTAAATCGAGGATCTTACTCAAGTCCTCATGTATTTCTGAATCTATATACCATTTACTCTATTAAATCGCCTTTTGAAGCCTTTATAATACCATGTATTTGAAAAATTATCATGGAAAATGGAGCATTTGGTCTTTTGGAGCAAATGCTCCATTTTCCATAATATTTCAAAAGTTTTTATAAATGAACCTATTTTTTCTTGTTTTTTTTTTCAATTTTGTCTAAAAATAGAAAATGATGTCATGATGTAAAAATAGCCGATAGAGTGAATGGTAAAACGAATTATGGAAAAGAGATACAATGCGAGGCTTGTCGAGCATTTTATCACTTTTTTTCACAGCAAGGTTAATAATTTCAACAATACAGGAGCACGAATGTTAGGTTGGGTTTTTATCATATGATATACTCAAAAAACAATTGAAGGCTATTAAGATTCATTTGAATTTAATACATTTGAGAAAAAAAAATTCCAGACAAAGCATTTTGTATTCGATAGAACAACCAATCTGTAATCCAGCCAAATGCACAATGAAATTTACGGGTTCTTGGATACCATGATACTGTACAGTGCTATACCAAACATAAAACCCTCTCTACCGAAAGACAATGCAATCCAATTTGCTTATAATTTGTTACCGCAAACCTGACCTTGACATTGCTTATTTTCTAGATCTGACCACAGAAAAGTTTTCAAACCAATTTCTCAGTGATTGCATCTAATAGCATGACACTTTCTTCAACAAAATATGCAGATATGATACACCCACTCCACTATGGCAACAGATTGGCATTAAACATTGAAAACGACTACAAAATTAGGTGTCATACTTTTGACTGAGAGCCAGCAATGATCTTGGAGCCAATCATTATGGAATCCAACTTTAAAATGAGGTTTTATCAGTTTTGAATAATCGTGACTTTTCAGTATAGAGGGTTAAACTATTTGGGACCAGACAGTATTTCAACATTGAAGTATGGCTTTATTTAAACAACAATTTGATTGCAGATATCTTGAACTCTGAACTGCACGTATATTCAGCTGTATTGATTGTAACAGGTGAATTTAAATCACAATTTCCTTCAATTGTTTTTCTGAGTATATTAAAATTGCTTTGAAATTGCATTTTTGGTGTCATTAACGTTAAGATTATAATTGGGCCAGTGCATGAGATTTCCAACAATGTGGTATGTGCGACCAGAAAAGCTTCAGATCAGCCTGCCCATACACGCAGTCTGATCAGAGCCTTTGCTAGTCGCTTGAGTGTTCTATGATTGTTAAGCTACTGACTGAACACTATTTGGAGTTTCTAAGCTTAAAAGAAGGCTGCAGAGGCTTGTCCGAGTCTACACATGTCAAAATACCACATTGTTGGAAGTCACATGCGACGGCTCATTTCATTATGTGCGCAACTTTGATCTGGTCATCACTTCATAATGTTACTAAATACGTAAACCGCTAGTGGCTTACTGAGTTGAGGCCCTCAGGGGGTCTGTGCTCCCTTGATTCCTGAAAAAATGCATTGATCCCCCCAAATCCCTGAAATAAAATTCCTCAGGGATCAAGGGAGTAAAGACCTCCCCCTGGGGGCCTCATTCTGAGTGTTCAGAAATACGTTTTTATCGCCCTAAAATCAACAATTTAAAGGATAATAAATCCATAAAAGTATAACTTATTGCTGTATCTTTTACCAATACCAATCTAGATTAGCATGTCAGTACGAAAGTAAATACATTTAGATTTACTAGGGGGGGGGGGGGGTCTTGGGGGCTCCGCCCCCCCCCCCCCCCCCCCCCGCCCCGAAGCCAAAGATTGATTTTAACAAATCAAACGAAATGAAGGTGTGTTTTTTTAAAGTGAGATTTTTAAATTTATTTTTTAAATTTTTTGCAGGTCTCCCTAAATCCCCAAAACTATGAGCTTGCTCCTCAAATCCCTGAAAATAATATCCAGTGCTCCCTGGCTCCCTGAAAATAAATATCCCTTCTCCCCAGATGCCCCAAACCCCAGGGGCCCTGAGTTTAATGCGTGGTGTTAGATTATTCCCAGACATGACGTCATGCGATAAAAATCAGCCAAACTTTAAGTGTTAAATTTTGATCTTAGCTTTCATCCTTAACAAACTTCATGTATGCAAGAAGACTGCACTAAATGACTTTTCATGTCTGAGCTTTCGATGGATGCATATGTGGAAAGAACTAAACGTTTAATGTGGAAATTAAGGGTTAGTTATTAATATTCATGCTAAGCTCCACCTACTATGAATAATTATATAAAGAAACTTTCACGTTTGTACATAGAACAAGGTAGTTACATGTCAGGTCCACATTCTAATCATATTTCCATATGCAAACATAGTAGACCCTAATGTAAGGGCTGCCTGATATGGGTCTGCTCTGTTAAAGGCGCCTCTTTGAGATAAAGGGTTAAGTCAACATAGAGTGAAAATCGACAAGTTCTTATATGGTATTCAATTGTGCAGTGTAAATTCGGATGCATTTTATCAATACTTTTAACATTAGCGGGCAATATCTTTTAAATATATTTGATAGTCCTATTTTGCTGCCACAATTGTGGAAAGTGTTCAAAACCTGAAACCTGTGCACATTAGCGGGCAATATCTTTTAAATATATTTGATAGTCCTTTTTTGCTGCCACAATCGCGGAAAATGTTCAAAACATGAAACCTGTGCACATTTGCTGGCAATATTTTTTTCAATGTATTTGATAGTCCTATTTTGCTGCCACAATCGCGGAAAATGTACAAAACATGAAACCTGTGCACATTTGCTGGCAATAGCTTTTTCAATGTATTTGATAGTCCTATTTTGCTGCCACAATCGCGGAAAATGTACAAAACGTGAAACCTGTGCACATTAGCGGGCAATATCTTTTTAAATGTATTTGATAGTCATATTTTGCTGCCAAAATCGCGGAAAATGTACACAATATGAAACCTGTGGACATTTACATGAAACCTGTGCACATCAGCCGGCAATATCTTTTTAAATATAATTGATAGTCGTATTTTGCTGCCAAAATCACGGAAAATGTACACAATATGAAGCCTGTGCACATTTGCACAGGTTTCATGTTTGGTAAATTTCCTGCATTTGTACATCTTTTAATTGTTTGATCGAAGACGGGCAGTGGCTCAATTGCATGAATTGGTAGAGCGTTAGAGGGGTTCGAAATTTTGCTTGTTCAAGACTCAAAGCCGTCTGTCTCATATCAAGGCACTTATCCACTGCTTAGAACTGGTTTTCCGGTCCCATACTTTCACGGAGATTAATCATGAAATAATTTTGTACGACCATTCTCCTCCCTACCGCGGATTCAAGAAGGGTTGTTGTCAGTTACAAGCTAAAATATGAGCACGAAGTACTGGTTAACCCCTTCGTCAAGCTTGCCCAGGAAATAAGTGTGGTTAGGTGAACTGACCGTACCGACATGACCATAGCTGTTGACTGGAACGTAAAGCATTAAACCAAACAGACAAACTGGTTCAACCCAGGAAAACAGGAACTCGTTCTGACATGACTGAAAATTCGTTGATTTGGACGTAAAGTTTTTTAACAAAATTTGAGCCTTGACATGAGATTTCCAACAAAGTGGTCTGTGCAACCAGCAAAGCCTCTGCTAAGCCTGCGCATACGCGCAGTCTGATCAGAGCCATTGCTAGTCCCTTGAATATTCTATGAGTGTTAAGCTACTGACTGAACATCACTTGGAGTTTCTAGGCTTAAAAGGAGGCTGCAGAGGCTCGTCTGAGTCTACGCTTGTCAAAATGACACATTGTTTGAAATCACATGACACGGCTCATTTGCGAGACATCAACTTTCAGATATTCTATAGCCAAACACAGTTCAGACACAGTAGAACATCGGACATCTACAGGAATACCCATATTGTGATGGCATACTCTTATGCTGATAGGAATGGTCGTGTTGCTGAATGTAGCTTCAAGGTCTTGGTTAGAGGTCAGTACTGAATAACAATGATACTGTAAAAGTTCTAAAATCCGAACTCTTTTCTCGCTCTGTTCTCAAATAAAAAGTTGCTTATCATGGCTGGAATTCAAATGCTTGTCAGAATAACATTATGCGGCATTTCATTTGGCTCTTCACTGTCTGCCAATTTAAACCTGTTTTAGGGTTTCTGGTCTAAAAGTGGTAAAGTTATAAGACTTTGTATTATGATTTTTTGCTAAACAAATATCACTATCAAATGGACCTCGACGCGATAAAACCTGCTTTTTATTGCACACTTTTTGATACTCTAGCTAATCTCTGTTGCTGAACAGATGAGCCTTACACGCTCGCATATCCCAAAGATAAGTTTTCTGGCAACTGATACATTTTGAAAGATGAGACGCGTACTGAATTTCTTACCCACACCGGATATGTGGCAATTGAAATTGCTGTTAAAATCAAAATAGCTAGAAACAGCGTTTCCGGTTGCCATTTGTTGCCAGTCTGGCGACAAATGACAATTGAAACATCTGTTTCTAACTATTTGGATCTACTTTCAACGATAGTATTAAGGCTTTCGAGTGCCACCTATACGGTAGATTACCTGTCTTTATATTTATAATTCAACATTAAAATCTGCACTACCCAGGCCAGAGAGCTCAGTGGTTCAGTGCTTGACTCGAGACAGATGGGCCGCGGGTTCGAGCCTCATCGGCGTCACTGCGTTGTGGTCCTTGAGTAAGACACATTTATCCTAGCTTAGTACTGGTTCAACCCAGGAAGACCCATCCCTATATAACTGAAATATTGTTGATGGGACGTAAAGAATCAAATAAAACAAACAAAACTACCCAGGCCAACTATTCTTATTCAAATTCCGATATTTCAGATAAACAAGCACCTGTGTTCACAACGTGCCCTGTTGAAATACTAACCTACGATGATAAAGTGGTAACATGGGTGGCTCCGGTACCGGAGGATAATGTTGGAATTTCACAAATTGTTGCCGAGGGAGACTTCTACCAGGACAAGAAACTGCGTCACGGGACTTATTCTATTAGCTATACGGCTCTGGATTATGACCAAAATAAAGCAATCTGCGCTTTTAACATATACGTGTATAAAAGTGGTACGTTTTTTATACAGGATCTGCAAACTATTTTACTTTGTGGTCAGTTTTTTTACCGATTTCATCAAAGCAATGAGTCAGTATATGATTTGCGTGTTTTATTGATGATCTACAGCCCATTAAACAATTTTTCAGTTATGTCGGGACGTTTCTTCCTCGGTTGAACCAGTACTATGCAGAGGAAACAATGTCTTGCTCCAAGATACAACCGTACCTCCGGTGCCTCTCGAACAAGTAACCCCTCAATTAGAAATCTAGCACTCTTCCACTGAGTCGCATGACAAGAATTATGTCCTAATCTTACACTCCTCCATTCATGCGAAATTCATTAAACTGGTGAAAGGCTCTTTAAATAAATTTCATATAAAAATAATTATTCATATAAGATATTTTATGTATTTAAAACGATAATATACTTGGTATTTCTGAAATTATGTCAAATTATTCAGGCAACGTTATACCATGACTTCCAGACCAGAACAATGTTCTGATTTCAACGTCACTTCAGTGTCAGACAATAATTAGGATCAAACATTTGTTCTACAATAGTATTGAATTTATTAAACTCATCAGACAAAATGCAAAGATGCTCGCATTTTATCAGTTTGCTCAAACCTGTTTGATATGGAATGTGGCATGAGACAAAAAAGTAATTTGTTGGATGCGAATGACAAAAGGTAGACCTGCCTGCACTTTCGTGTAGTCTGGCCAGTACCTTTGTATTCCCTTCCTGCCTACTGCTAAACACAAGTATAAGATTCCAACTAGTCTCTGTAGGTGTACAGCTGACTTGATTTTCTTTTGACATGGTGCATATATTTCAAAATAAAGAGCAATCATGTTAGAGCCTGTATTTTCTCCTTTCCGTACATCAAGTGAACCGATACACAGCAAAAGATACAAGTTGTCAATCACGGATCCAGAAAGTTTTGTCAGAGGGGGGTCCAACATTGGCAACGATTTTCCTCAGTTGATGAGGGAATAGAGGATCCAAATACCACAATATGCGGGCCAACATTGAATGCTGGCTTGGTAGCCTTGTGCTTTTACAGGGGATCCGGACCAGTATTGCTATGAAACTCTATACTTTTGTGATTTTTCAGGAGTTCCGGGACCCCTGTCTCCCCTCTGGATCCGCCCATGCGTTGGCATGTGCGCCCAATGAAGACTCAGATCAGACATCTGTGTTGTCTGTTCAGAGTCTTCGATGGCCGATCTATGTGCAGCCAAGGATCCGATGTTTATTCAGAGAGAATACTTACTAAGACTCTGAGCAGACTGTGCAGATACGTAGACTTATTTGAGTATTTGCTGTACGCACATGCCAACCTGCACATTAATTTTATTTGTGTTTCCTTTTTCTAGATCCTGATTGGACAAACTATCCAGACTACGATTACTATTATTATAATGGGGTTCCTACAGGCACAATCAGTGAGTAAAATACAATAAAACATCGAACTTCGTTTTTCGAAGTACTTGCTTATTAAAGGAAAGAAATTTTCAGTGAATAGGGCCTATAAAGGTATTCTGCTCTCAGTCAGAATCAACTATTCTTGAAGGAAAATATAAAAAAAAAATATTTCACTATATATCTATGTATGGAACAAAGTTCTACACAGCAAAATGACCTGCTATTTTAACCTGATACTGAAAGCTTAAAATTATACCAGGTTCTGTGAAGTACAAATTTCGAAGGTGTCAATGATATACAGAAAAACTTAAAAGATTTGCTTTACTTCAAATGCATTTTTTCTCTGATAAACCAATACTTAATCTAAGAAAAGCTTAAATCTAAAGAACAGTTGTAATTCTAGGATCTGGTCTTCTCTTTTATATATTCAGGGCCCTGATCATGTGCAAGCTATATTTTTTCATAATGTAGGTGCATCAAACATAATTACAAGCGTATATCAAAAAATAAAACCTTGTAGAATTTACTTACAAGCTATAGAACAAATTCATTATGCTTAAATGTTTACGAGCATATTCTAAGCATCTAACATGTATGCACTCATTACTTTTGGCATTGCTCTGTCTTTTTCGATCTTACGCGTATTAAGAATAACAAACCCGTTTATATTTTACAGTTGGCATATCAACGGGAACAGTAGTTATGGTATTCTTCACAATTTGGATGTGTGTCAGGATCAAACAAAATCGTCGAGCCGAAGCCGAGGACAGAGCTGCCGAAACTAACACACTTGCATCAACCGCTGACAGTGGGCCAAACAGTACTGTATATGCTATGGCTGGAAGAGTAGCGCAAATGTATACTGACGTAACGAGGCGGTCTAGGGAGATTGTTGGAATCGCCATGCCTAAGGATATCAAACTCCCAGCCTATTCTCCACCAATGAATCCACCATCATATGAAGAGCTTGGGGAGTTAGGAGAAGCAGAGCCGGGTCAAGGTCAAAGTTTGCCCTTTTCACCACCTATATATGAAGAAATCCCTGAACAAGAGGAAACAAAGGTTTTGACACCACATTATCAGAACTTGGCTAGTGGCGTTGAAAATCCCACATACTCCAACAGCGCTGGTGATGAGGATAATATCATTGACAATTCCAAGAATTGATGTTCTACAGAGATCCTTGTAAATAGTTTAGAAAATGGCACCTTTGTATAAATACAGCGAAAACCTTTTTTTAAAAAATGAAGCACAGTCATTGGAGAAGCAGTCATTGGAGAATTTGAGCATGGAAACCAGAGGAGGAAGTTCATCCTTTGAATACTAATGACTTCTTCTATCAGGCCCTGAGGTTATAAACTTGAGTACAGTCTCAGACTCAAAATAAGGCGCAATGATTGGCTGCTTGTGGACACGTGTCCACAAGCAGCCAATCATTGCGCTTTATTTTGAGTCTGAGAATGAACTGTTTTATAAGGATTGGTTTTTCATCATAATGATCTTTGCTGCTTAGATACTTAAAAAATTAACACAAATTGATAATTCATACATATATGGTTCAAAATTCGTGTTTGAAATTGATCTTGTAGCAAATCATCTCCCTTTTGATTAAGATTATAGTGATTTCCAATGTATCATTTCTTCCTTACCCATTCATGAAATGTTGCTGTTTCTGTAATATTGTGTGGATTTTCCATACACTCTGTTGATGGGGTGGCAGTATCTTGGAGATATTCTGTTTGCCACCCATTTTACTTAGCCATTCCAACTTATTTTAAACTTAATTCCTGTGAATATTGGCACAGGAAAGCACTTTTCCTACAACTTGAAATTGCACATTAAATGTTGTTGGTGTATAACAAATTTGGAAAAACTGCCCTTCAATTCATCAAGGGAAAAAAAGTGCACTGAAAATTTGTGTAAGTCTGGGAGTTGAATCTGGGAGTCCCTCTTTGGCACTGAGACGATCAGTACCTTGGGTTCACGGTCACACAAAACGTAGCCAAGTGCCCTAAACATCCTGTGGCCTACATATATGCACCTGTAAAGTTTGAAGTTGCTATGTCCAACGGTTTCAAATGAGATGCCTTTGCAGGAAATATATTATTTTACCTTTGGCCATGGGTCAAGGTCACACGAAACATTGCCTAGTAAACTCTACAGCATGTGCCATATACACCTGCAAAATTTGAGCTGCTATGTCCAACGGTACAGGAGATGCATTTACAATAATATACATTATTTGAACTTTGACCTTAATCTTGTTGTCAGGGTCACATGAAACGTTGTCCAATACACTCCATAAAACATTGCTCAGTACGCTCTATATCATGTGACCTATGCACCTACAAAGTTAGGAGTTTCCACGTCTAATTGCTCAGGAGAAGACGCAACAAGAAATGTGACAGATGGAGGCAGAGACAGATGAACAGACTCTCATAAAAATAATATACCTTTGTTTTTAAAAAAACTGTCTTCTAAATAACGTGGGTATAACTACAAAGTATCTAAGGGGCTATCGCCCGTGAGGCATTTTTTGCAAGAATCTGTTACCTGAATCCTCCCTATTTAAAGATGCAGAGTTAAGGTCAATGCATGCATTTAATGACCCAGTTAAATGCTTTAGTTCTACTGTGTTCAGTTGGCTGACAGCTGATTTGCATGCAGTTCATCACTTATTTGCCAGATAACATATTAAAAAATCTTGAGCGAAGCCTGTCCTAAAACCTTTCTATTTCTAAATTGCATTTGTATCACTGAAATGCTGTTGAAACTACCGTAACTATTTGTCATTTTCTAGCAGTTTAGAATTTGAACTGTTCGTCATATAATGTCTTTCCTAGTATGAAATTATTTGTCATTTTCTGATATTTCCAAATAATGACAATAAATCCCCAAAACTTATTTGAAATTACTAGGAATTTTCTATCATTTGTATTTGCAATTTAATGTCATCTTTTGAGACTTAGTACCAAATATTGACAAAAAATGTCGTTCCATTTAACATTCCATATAATAACAGAAATTTACAAATTCAGATTCCAGATAATGAAAAATAATTGTTCCAGAAATTTCTGGAACTTTCCAGAAAATTTTCATCAGTTTTTGGGAGGACTGAGGCCGACAATGATTAATTAAAGATATCAAGTGTGGAAATATTAGGGGCAAAAATTGTTATTGTGGAAACAATATAGATACAATGATCACTCGTTTTGTCTTTCTCGCTTCAGTTACAATTCAGGTTTAATTTTTTTTCATAGAAATTTTTACAATATATATCAAAAAAGGAAAAAAGTAAAACCTGTCTTAAGTGGCCACTCAAAAATAGACAAAACAAAGGTCTTAAAGACAAATGGCAGCCTAATGAAGGTCAAAAGTATTGCAGAATGCTCTCTTGGAGCATTCTGCAATACTTTTGACCTGCATTATGCGACAATCGGTCTTGAAATGCAATTTTGGTCTTCTTTTTGAGTGGCCGCTTAAGACAGGTTTTACTGTATGCACTGAAATAATTGCGGATTTTCATAAAGGTGGAGGCACACTACAAATGATTTCTTAACGTGTACATATTTATTATGCTATCTGCAGGTCAGACATACTTTTGCTTTACTTTTATTTGATTATTCATTTTTATTGATTTTGAATTATTGATGTATGAAGAGTGCATAGTGAGTTTAAAAATCCGGGAAACTGAACCTGATCAGCCAGGATGAGGTAAACTGATCTAAAGCTATTTATCAGTTACCTCGCATATTAACTGCATTGTTGAACGTTGACCTGATAAACGTTGTCTATCTCACTGCATGTGCCTTTATCAGGTCATGATGACGTTGCACTTTTTGAATGACGTCGCTAATGACGCTCAATCAACACAAAAAATCGAAAATTTCGTCATAATCGCAAGTAAGACGTGTGAAACAATGGGTAAACTGATAAATAGAATACCAGGCTCATGTCTTTTGATATCAAGTTTACCAGGCTCGGCTTTTAGAACTTATGTTGAACTGCTCGCAAGCCTCGCGATGTCAACAAGCATTCTCAAAGCATTGCCTGGTAAACTTGATATCAAAAGACACTCACCTAGTATTCTCTTAGGAGGAGATAGATTGAAACTGATAGAAAAGATTTTCAGTAGACGAGAAAAATCGCAGGCAAAGAGCTAAGGCAAATTTATCCCTAGTTCAACAAAGTATACAGGTCTTCAGTTAAGAGTGTGTAACAGAACATATTTTTCTTATTTAGTTCAAACTTTTATTTCATTTTTGTATAACAACATGTGTACATACAATACAATAAGTTCACATCCAGATCATTTCGAAATATAAAAAAAAGGATTCAGAAGAAAGTCTATTGACTTTGTAAATATGTTTCCCAGCTATTCAATATAAGAAATACGATAAACGTATGACTTGAATTGACATTAGTATGTATAAACAATACAGCAAAACCTCGATAATTCGAAACAGAATTAACCAGGTTTAACTGTATATATCATAATGTCACAACTATTTCCTTATTTTTTTTATCAAAACATATGTTATGGGTACTCAAAAGAACCGTCTCAGTGAGACGGTTCTTTTGAGCACCCAAATCAAAAGTTAAAACTGAGGGGTAAGAAAGTATTCACAATTTTACGCTCAAAAATTTTGTTTACCTAAACCTGTGGTACAAGACACCAAACTTTAGAAATGAGAGCTTGGAGTGGGGGGAGCTGACTTAAACAGTAAAGCATTACCGTCCTGTAAAACACTTATAGTTAGCGAAAATTTTTATTTGGTGCTATTAATTGGCGGTAAAAACAAAAATCGCCAAAAGATGAGACCGCGACATACAGTTTCCAGTTCAACTTACACAGTAAGTGAACAATACAGTGTGTTTCAACGTGGGGGTTTGTCTTAAAATTGGCCACTATCATTAATAGTTGCCCCTATGAGAATAAAAAATACCTTTAAAGGGCTTTGAATTGAGAAACCGCCAAAGTAAAACCACGCCAATATGTCAGTCTTTTAAAATCACCAAATTTTGATGCCGCAAATAATAAGTTGTTTACAGTATAGTGTGGCTTGTATTAATAGACTTTTCGCTTACTGTATAGGCGGCAACTTTAATATTCATATCTGGGCGTGGTTCGACTATTTCATCTGCTAAACAAGGGAAATCAGGTTCTATGTATTTGGTGGAGAACTAAGAAGTTGTTTGGGCAGTAGGGCAAACGTGCGTACAGTTCATGAAAATCCTAACGTATACACACTGAACTCACATTTATTAACCCTTAAAGCGCATTATCACTATATGTTTTTGTCGTCCACTAAAATATTTGAAGCCTCATAAATAAACAGTGTGGACCCAGATCAGACTGCTCCCCTGCTCCTACGGGAGCAGTCTGATCTGGGTCCACAATGTTTGCCTCTATGCTTATGTTAATTAGACATTTTCAGATTTTAGTTATTTTGCTGGCGTTTTAAGGACTAAATAATGTGTTTTGGGTCTACACTAAGGTAATGGCGCAAGATGAAAGAAAACCCCGCCTCATTTTCAGCTTTAACAATGCCTAAGGTTGACCAGTCATGAGGTGCCGCCTTTACAGTTACTACAAAGTCATATTATACTATAATGAGAATGAGTGACATGTTGACTTTTCAGCCAGACTATGATGTTTTGGTACATTATATAATACCACCTAAGTGACTGGAGAATACTCAGACAAACCTGCACATATATGCTGTCTTGCTAGTCTTCACTGCTCACATTCACAATGTATAGAGCAGGGTTCGCACAGGCTTGAAAAGTACTTGAATCTAGAGGGCTTTCTTGAAAAGTCCTTGAAAATTAAATATGTCTTGAAAAGTACTGGAAAATCCCTCAAAACCCTACTGAAAAAGTCAGTGGAATTCCGGTGGAATTCCACTGCAATTCCACTGTTTTCCAATGAAGCACTTAATTCCACTGAAATTTCACTGAAATTCCAGTGAGCTTCAAATCTCATTGGAATTTCAGTGGAATGTCACTGGAATTCCAGTGATTTTGAATGCACTTAATTCCACTGAAATTCCAGTGAGCTGTAAATCTCATTAGGATTTATTTCACAGAAATCTCAATGCTTTCAAGAGCAAATATCATCAGTGATCTACAGATTATTTATAAATACAGTAATATTTTTCATAAGAACAAGGAAGACATGAATTATCTACATGTATGTGACAGTGTTCAGTCATCTTTATAACCATCTGGGGAAAAGGGAAGTTATGTCTGTCAGAAAGAAAAGAAAAAACTTGAAAGTACACTATCAGGACATAATTCCATACTGATTTGTGATATTTTGCCTGTACTCCATGGCTACGGTACCTCCAAATATGAGAAATGAAAAAGATCATCCGATCAAACCAGGAGACACTATTTTTCCAATGCTCACTACAAACTCAAAAGTAGAATCCAATCGAAATTAGAACTCATTAGAAATATTTTGGCTGTCCTGGATACCTGCAAGCATGAAATGATCTGATTAAAAATGGCCAAGGAACCCTGGAGATACCATGTTTATCAAGTCTCAAGGGCAGACAAAACCCAGGAGATAAAATCAATACTAGAATGTGTGATCTGGCTGAATTCAAATTCACTGGAGATATAATGCATGTCCTGGGTACCAGCAAGTTAAAGGTTTCTATAATTGCCTTTTATAGGTATTAATTTGCTTAAATTAGAGTGAATAATGATTTTTTTTTAATTATTCCATATTTTAAATTGCTAAATAAATGTGCTATATGTTTAATTTGCTGTTGTACATGTATGTATGTGTTTATTTTACCAAATAAATATCAATCAATCAATCAATCTATTACCTATCCTACATATTCAGTGCTGCTCATTCCAGCCATCCACACAACCAACCACACACTCATCCATCCATCATGTCTGATTGTGGGCGAAATGACTTGGGAGGAAATGGTGCTGTGTTGTGTTTTTTTTTTTTTTTTTTTTGTTTTTGTTTTATTTTTACCGAAATTTCAAAACTAGCACTCCCTGGCGTATTGCTCAAGTATTAGCGAAGCCAGTTAGTTAGTTAGTTAGATAGATAGATAGATAGATAGATAGATAGATAGATAGATAGATAGATAGATAGATAGATAGATAGATAGATAGATAGATAGATAGATAGATAGATAGAAGTCAAAACGACTATGGCCAGAACGACCAGGTTTGAAAATAGAGACGAAACGACAAGGAGGCGAACGTCTTGTTACCAATGTTAAGTTTAAACGTCAGTCTGTACTTTCATCCACGCTAGAATTGTATGACTGGTTTAACGTTGATGATTCCTCTGAATCTGACATTTTCTCGTCAAAATCATGAAAACTTATTAAATTATACAGTTAAAAATCTCATTTAAACTGAAATTCGCTGTTTATTTACATTCTCACGCTTTGTGCCCATCCGGTTATATCAAAATTAGAACTAAAATAACTAGCGAAATAATTAGGGAACCAAATTTCGTAATTAAATAAAACGTTGGAGTCTTTGGAAGCAAAATGATTTGCATAGTAAATGTTAATTAATTTCGAAATAAGAAATAGCCAACAAAGTACTAAATTATAATTTATATACTGTGAATGAACGTAAAAAAATCTATTCGTTTCGTTCAATTGCGAATGTGAGAAATGGCTTTCGCCCTGATGGTCGTTTCGTGTCAAATTACGCGCGCGTGGTAACTGCCTTCCTGTTTGAAATTAGAAGTTGGGGAATCGATCTCTTTCTGCAAAGATAACAATGGTTCTCATAACACATCGAAGAAATGACCCATATATAGCACACACAAACCAAGAAAGGACTCGGACGAAGTTGGCGAGAGCTGTGTCACCATGCAGTTGTGTGTTCAAGATGCGACCATTGGCGGTATTTTATCGTTTTTTTCTTTTATCTATTGTTAACAATCAGTTTGAAAGAAAACGAAAGAAAGTTTGCCACAGGCCTGATATTGTGTGAAACAGCTCACTCACCAGTCATTTGTGGCACGCCCCATGCGAATATCCATGAATTTTCGCCAGGGGGTGGGGATTCGGCCCCATGTGCGGATCCAGAGGGGGTGACCCCCAATCACAAGCACAGGTCATTGACATTATGCTACAGCTGTAATAAATGCAAATTTAATACCTAAGATATACTTCTGGTAACTCGATAAAGACCGTAATCTGTATACTTATTAATACTCGCTTCGTAGTTTGAAAAACAGAGTACACTGGTTCAGCTAAACAAAATTTATGAGAATTGCCCCATCGACAGTTTTTGGGGTGCTTAAAACAACCGTCTCATTGAGACGGTTCTTTTGAGTACTGGTTGAGAAATAAGGCCTAATTTTCTTTTGCAAACTTTTAAAACTAAAGGCCTTGGTGGAGGAGCGCAGTGACTCAGTGGTAGAGTGCTCGACTCAAGACCTATGGCCGCAGGTTTGAGCCTCACCTGCGTCACTGCGTTGCGGTCCTTGAGCATGACACATTTATCCCAACTTAGCACTGGTTCAACCCAGGAAGACCCATCGCTGTTTAACTGAAAGACTGTTGATGGGACGTAAAGAATCAAATCAAACAAAGGCCTTGGTGCAACCCAAATCAGGCACTCATTCTCTGATTGGGGTCTAGACTGTTTACTTATTTACCAAAAGGAATATCTTTTACAAACAGAATAGAAATAAATATAAAAAAGTAATACTGACACGTACTCCATTACTTGGAAATGGACTTGACCAAATTTAGGGGCCTGCTGTGCTGGTTGGGGGTATGGGCATATTTTTATTTTTTTTCTGTTCACCTTTCTGTCATAGAGTACTCCTTTATCTAAAGTATATGTATTTTTTTTCTTTCTTAGGTTTAAGCTCCATGACCACTAAACACTGAGAGTCAGACAGATATGGAAATAGGAAGTCCAGGACCTCTGAAAGGTAAGGAGCAAAGATCAGTTCATCTTTCAGTGTGTTTCAGTCACTTCACAACACGTAATTTTGGTACGAGTGTGCGAGCCAGTTTTTTGAAACCTATCCCAATCATATACTTGGTCTTCCAAAAATATGACCTATTCATATACTTGATTGAACAAAATGTTTACATATTCATATACTGATCTTTAATTTTATATACCCTCTTTGCTGTCTGTAAACAAAATTTACAAATATTATTACAATGAGGTTTTCGTGGATATAGCAACCAGCACTAGGGCCAGTCTGTTGATAGGCGAAACCTTGTGCGCTCCTTCATTCCGATGATCTTAAATATTCGGACAGACGGTTCTGAGCAAACAGTGCAGACCCAGATCAGACCTTGAAGGTGCAATCTGTTCAGGGTCGCCAATATTTGCCATTCCGTCAACATGTTTTGGGCACATTTCTATTTGGTAAAACTGCACTTTTCAAATTTAAAAATAGTTTACTAGTAATTTATCGAGTATCTGAACCATTTTTAGGGGTTGTGTTGTATGAGCTGTTTTCTGGACAGACTCAAACAAGTATGATCAGCCATTCATGCTAGAGTTTTGTTTTTGTGCAGAAAGCAACTATTGACATGTCATATTCATTATTGTGCTATCTAGATGCTGTGAAAATAAAGACACTGATCAGACTGCATGGAAGGGCAGGTTGATCTGTGTATTTGTTTGGCAATGGCTTTTGCCTTGATGTTACTTATAAGCGGAAACTGTTGTTTTTTCAGTCAGTCTGGCTTTCATTCATCATTACATTGATATACTGGAGCGCAGTGGCTCAGTGGTAGAGTGCTTGACTCGAGACCGAGGGGCTGCGGGTTCGAACCTCACCGGTGTTGGTGCATTGTGTCCAATTGAGCAAAAACAATAATCCTAGCTTAGTGCTGGTTCAACCCAGGAAGACCTGTCCCTTAAATTTATAACTGAAAGATTGTTGATGGGACGTAAAGAATGATATCAAACAAACAATTACATTGATATATTCACAGACATAGTACAATATTTCATTTTGTACAGTATGAAAATTCTCAGGAACCAAATACACAATCAGACACTTAATGAACATTTGTATGTTACCCATTATAAGCCTCAAAGGCTTGCCAGCTTTTGCTTTAGTCCATATTGGGCCATACTTTGCATGGGTGAAAGTTTTCAGGTTTATTCCTGAGTTCAGGATTTTGAGGCTGACTTTCCATAAAAAGTCACCCTCAAAATCCTGAATTAGGCAGAATCTTATACATGTAGCTTATAAATACAATTGATCTAAAGACACTTGAAATATTTCAATTTTTGATGACATACTGCAAGTTTTAAAATTAAAATTTCAAAAGTTCAGGATTTTGGAAATGTTGAACTTTCACTCATGTACTTTGTTGTGGTATACAGTATAGTGTCTGCTTTCACAGTGAGTCGGATTGTAAGAATAGACATCAGGCTAAAGTTATTCAAAACTTCTGTTATTAATACATAATATGATGCTAAAATTTTAGCAGAAAGTATGGTAAATACAGTGATATTGTAAGCAGAATAGATGTGAGCAGTTGCTGGGCAAAAGCTACTCACATTTTTCAGCAAAAATGTCCTACTATAATATTTTCTTAGTTTGTGCATTTGAACAAGTTCATCTCAAAAACAATAAAAATGGCATCAATGACCAGCAACAGATAAATTCAGTCTGTTCATGAATAATAATAACATATGTATGCCTGAACAGTCTTCAGTCTTCGCATAAGCCTTCTGTTAAACCTAGGCTGTCCGAAGACTGAATAGTGACAGCTTGCTACAGACTGCAGATGGGCAGGCCTGGCAGGCCGATAGCTTGTCACATGGCATTTTGTTAAATGCTGACTCATACAATTATTTTTCTTTTGTTTACACAGAAGCTCATTGATCTCAACGATGAGGATGTTGATGCTCCTTGGTTTTATATGGTGGCAGAAACCAGAGTAGCCGCAGAAAACCACTGACTTTGAATGGGTGACCACGAAGAAAAGAAGGCAAAGATCAGAACCTGCCATATAGTGATTATGGGAATCAAATACGGGTTGCAGAGGGGAAAAGTGAGGATTTTACCACCGTGTTGTCCCTGTCGGACTATATGTATAATGGGTGGTTTACATGTTTAACCAAAATGACTCAAGACTTTAAAATTTACTTAAATGCTGGCAGATCAGAGTTAATTATAGGCCCACAGGCTTGGGTCAAATAATGTGTTTATATGTTTCATGAACATGGTATTTACTAAACAGCAAAATGTCCTTCTGTTTTTATTTGATTTATGTGTCCCTTATTGATTGCTTTTTACTGTTGGAAATCAGTGGCATTTCAGAGAAATTTCACTGGAATAACACTGAAATCTCAGAGAAATTCCACTGGAATCTCAGAGAAATTCCACTGGAATATCAGAGAAATTCCTCTGATATTCCAACAGAATTCCAGAGAAATATTCCACTGAAATTTCAGTGAAATTCCACTGTAATTCAAGTGGAATAACACTGGTATTTCTGTGGAATTCCACTGAAATTTCAGTGGAATTCCACAGAAATTCCAGAGAAATATTCCACTGAAATTCCAGTTGAATTACACTGAAATTTCAGTGGAATTTCAGTGAAATTCCGCTGGGATTCAGTGGGAAAACACTGTTATTTCAGTGGAATTCTACTGAAATTTCAGTGGAATTTCACAGAAATTCCGGAGAAATATTCCACTGAAATTCCACGGGAATTTCACTGAAATTCCACTGATCATTTTCAGTAGGGAAGCCTTGAAAAGTCCTAGAATTCTACTATTGTCTGTAGGAATTAGCACTGTTGATAGAGACCTAAATCAGTATACAATTGTTGTGCCATTATTTGGTGCAGCATGTGCTGCACCAAATATAGGCACAACAATTTCATACTAATTTTCCAGTACTTATGTCTCCATTAGCATTTCTGATGTATAATTTTAACACTTAGATCAGTATTAGCCGTTGAAACTGTTGGAGAGGATTTGAGAAGTTCTTGAAAAGTCCTTGAATTTTACGCATACTTGCCTGTATGAACACTGTAGAGACGTAGATGAAGACGCATGTCTACATATAGGCATCTAGCGCCACCAGATAGCTGCACTCATATTTAGAATAACTTCATGTATAGGTACCAAAATTGGTACCAAAACATAAGTACCAAAATTTCATGAACTGGCCAATTTATTTTTTTTTGTTTAGTTTTAGTTATTAATAACTTGTTTTTTTACAATTTAAATATCTCGTTTATGTTAAGTTTCCTATTTGTCAGATAAAGCTGCATGTCGGTGCACCACAAAACATTGATCAGTGCAGAAAATAAATCTAAAAAAAAAACAGAATGGATGTTATTTGTTCTTAATTTTGTAGATCACCTAAACAAAAGGCTGTGAGTACTAAATTAATCATTGAATTTGACTGAGTCTTTAAAAAATTAAATTGGACCAGTGGTTTAGGAGATTTTGTTTTTAAGCTCTGGTGGCGATTTTATTCATGGGAGCAGAGTGGTTTCTGTAACTTTGATAGAGGGTATTTAGAGGATTATTTCTGAGAGATTATTTTAAATTTGGGCCAGTTATTAAGGAGATGATATTTAAAGATTTTTCTAATTTAACTCTGGTGGCCATTTTGTTCAGCGGAGCAGAACGGTTTGTGCAATTTGGTTTCGAGCCCATTATATGGACCATTTCTAATAAATTATTTTGAATTTGGGCCAGTTATTAAGATGACATTTAAATATATTTCTATTTTAGCTCTGATAGCGAGTTTGTTCAGTGGAGCGGAACACCTTGTGCACTTTTGGTAGAGGGCATTGTGAGGAACATTTCTGTGAAATTATATTGCATTTGGACCAGTGGTGTTGTATAAAGATATTTCATTTTGATCAGGGGAGCAGTCGGTTTGTGCAATTTTGGAAGAGTATTATGAGGAACATTTCTGTAAAATATTGAATTTGAGACAGTGGTAACGGAGATGTCGTTTAAAGATATTTCTTTTTTAGCTCTGATGGAAATTTTATTCAGCGGAGCGGGAGTCCCGGTTTGTGCAATTTCGGTGGAAGACATTATGGGGAACATTCATTAGAAGCGATATATACCCATACAAATGAAAAATTCGACCTTGCCATAAAGTAGGTGAAGCTAGGATTGGCAGGACCAACAAACTAAATGCTACATACCAAGACTGCAGATGATTGGCCAATTGGTTTCAGAGACAAATTTTAAAGGGTTTTTAACATATATTGGTATGGTCAGCCATGCGAACAGGAAAAATCAGTCTTCAACCCTAAAGAGTACTGATATGAAATAGTTTTGGTCTAGTGGTTTCTGAGAAAAAAATGTGTTTTGATACATGTATATTGATTTGGGTCCAATACAAGCAACCTCATCTGAAAGGTCAACCGTAACCTTTAGGACTTACATATAGTCAGATTCTCTTAAGTTGAACAATTCTAAAGTATGATGACTTTGACATAAAAAATTTCAAACAACATATGTCCCAGTTACTTGACAAATGCCCCCAAAGGAATGGGTTTAGCGTAAGACTCGTCAGTAGCTTGTAATATAGATATGCTCCGGAACGACTAGTCTAGAAACGAGGTCAGAGGTCACAGTGACACAAAATGGTATGCCATACTCCGCCATCCCAATATGCATCCACGCACCAAAGGATCATTGATGGTTTGGGCCTTATACGCCTATTTTTCTGATTCCCAGAACGCTGCTTTTGAGCTTCTAGTGTGGTGCATGTATTATCAGTGTAATAGGTGAATCTAATGGCAAGAGCTAGCTAGCAAAATAATTTCAAAATCCCTACGCACTCGAGAGTTATGGCGGGTAGAAAGGGGAGGGGGTCTGAAATTTCTGAGAAATAAAAGGTGCTTCAAAAAGTGATTTCTGCACGTTTTCTTGATTTATTTGGTAGGCATGGTGAAATCTATTGAACATATTATATGCAGAGTATTAACGAATCACGATTATTGATGAAATTGTTTTAAAAAACAAATATGTTTTGTAATAAAATGATTTTGGGGAGATAATTTAGAAGTTACCTGTACATTTTGTCTACATGTACCGTAAATAATATAAAACTGATAGCTCAACAAAAGAAATAAATATTTTTGAAGGAATGATATAGTGTCCCATTTAGCATTGGAAAGTAAAACTGATTCTAACTAGATCCTTTGAATATTACTTTTGCTTTGTTTAAAGGGCATAGCATGTTGAATGTATTTAAAGTGTCCTAATATTTATGGTATACTTGATGCATGTATATCCCTATATAAGACAATATATTGAACACTAAAGTATTTACCTGTTACAACTCTTTGCATGCCAGTGGATAATTTTGTCGTCTGCCAATAGCCTTTTGCAAACAGTTTGAACCCAGATGAAGACCAATAGAATGTCGGTCTTGATCCGGCTCCAAACTGTTTGACACTCTGATGGTGATCCTGGGTGGTTTATTTTTAAAAACTTAATTTTGAAGAAAGTCAGCAGACGAACAATTCCCTAGCATGCAAATAGATAAGTACAGGACGTTTGCAAAATAATGTGTCATTTTATAACAGTGAGATTTTTTCTTATGAAAAAATGCATAAAACCTTGTTAATTCTACTTTTAATCTTTAAGTACTTTATATTAAACTAGCACAGAATACAAAGCAATTTAGGAGGTTGGTTCTAGAGAACTTAATTACTGTCATTAATTTCTTATCTGGTAGAAAAGGCATTTTATGGGCTTAGGCCCTGGGTTTTTGGGCTGCTGAACATCTTCCCCCCCCCCCCCCCCCCCGTGTGCCAGCAAGCCACTTCCATACAAAGAGTAAAATATTGTAACACATATGCAGGCAAAAGCTTTTGCTGGCACACGGGGGGGAATGATATTTTAAAAAATGTTTTCGGATTCCTATATATCTTAATGTAAAACTGATTGTTCTACCCAAAATTTTACACCTTTGAAGCATTTAATTTAGAAAACGGATTTCACAGCCATAAAGTACTCAGGTCAGGGTAGCTTTAAGGCGAAGAAAGGGACGATTGACAAACTTTTATTGTTACTGAAAACCATAGGCATTTACCCATAGCAAATGTCAATGATCCTTTGAGTTTTCCACCTCAAATATGATATGCTTCAGACACACGACTATTCTAGAAACGACGTCAGAGTGACCAAAAATTGAACGACACACTCCGCCATCCCAAGCTGCATTCATACACCGAATTCGTTATTTCTACCTCAAACAATACAGAAGATATGTTCTGGACATGATTATTCTAGAAACGAGCTCTGAGGTCAAGGTCACAGATGGCCAAATATGGTTAGCAACACTCCGCCACCCAAGGATGCATCCACATTAGTCCCTCAAATAATGTAGGAGATATGCTCCAGACACAATTCTATTCTAGAAATGATGTCAGAGATCAATTTCATTCTGATTCAAAAATGGTACGAAACACTCTGCCATCCCAAGATGCATCCATACACCAAATTCAGTATTTGGTTTAAACATATTTTATTAGCAAGAAAAACAGATGTTTACAGTATTAAAGTTACAAGGATTGGAATGGTATTTCTATCTCAAGCAATATTGGAGATGTGTTCTGGACAAGATTATTCTAGAAACGAACTTAGAGGTCAAAGTCACAGTGGTCCAGATATGGTTCCCAACACTCTGCCGTCCCAAGATGCCTCTACATACCAAAGGGGTACGTGCATTAAGAGGCTATTTTGCCCCCCCCCCCCCCCACTGTGAGGCAAAAATTTAAATCGTTTTTCACAAGTTTCTTCTTATTAGTTTCATAGAACAATAGCCCAAGTGTTAAAGTCTGGGATTGATTCTATTTTTACCGTTGCTATGGTAACGAAAATGGCTGCTAAAATAGACTGAAAATAGGAAAATGACCATTTTGGAGCAAATTTAAAACATTTGACAGAGAATTTAACATAGAGCACAAGCAAATACCAAGAAGATATTTCAACAGAGAATGAGAATTATCATGGCACACAATATATTAAAAGTTTTTTTTGGTATTTGCTTGTGCTGATATCTAAACTCCATCTGTTAAGTTTTTAGACTTAATTTTTTGCAATAACTTTTTTATCCTCAATTTTAGCAAAATGTGTTCGCGATGGAAAGTATTCAGGAACATCTCCGCCAACCCTCCAAATGGTTTCAACATCCTAGATGCTGCAGGTTCATCTGTGCTTAGATGAACTCTTTGAACATTTTAAGCAAAGCGCAAATAAACTAAGTCCAAGTGTCAGTCAAAAAGTTACATTGCACCGCCCTAATTCAATTACTAAAGCGATGGATGGCTTGTTCAAATATAATAGAAATCGCGCCTGATTCGCTCGTGCGTTATGCTAGTAGGGTCATCTCAAAACCTTTCATTCTATAGCACGTGCGCAAGAAAAAAAAGCACGTCGTGCGATGACCCAGCCTTTGTTCCTACAAATGAGCCTGCTTTAAGTTGATTCTGCATATGCACGGTAAATTCTGAGTATGTTAACTGCATTTTTAATGTTATGCACAGCCTTTGAAGAACGGGATATGCACCGATTCAGAATATTTTTTGAAACTACCCCTTTCTGTCATGGCTGTACGAGTATACCTGTCAATAAAAGACTAAGACATTTAGGACGAATTCCATTTATTGCAAAATCTTCATCTATATACACAAAAATCTGTTTGCGCCACAAGCACAAGACCTTTTGGAGAACTTGGTGGAAATTCTCCCCTACAACTTTCATCGCGAACACATTTTGCTAAAATTGAAGATAAAAAAGTTATTGCGAAAAATTAAGTTTAAAAACTTAACAGCTGGAGTTTTTTTTGTTTTTTTAATTCTTAAAAATCGGTCTTAAAAAGCATTGAATTTAGCGCAAAATGGCAATTTCTCTGTTTTAGGTCTATTATGGCGGCCATTTTTGTTGCCATAGCAACCATTTAATTTAAATAAATGCCAGAATTTTATACTTGAACCATTCTTCTAATAAACCAATAGGATGAAATTGATGAAAAGCAACTTTCAGGTTTTGTCTGTAGAGGGGGCCAATTAGCCCCTTAATGAACATACCCCTTTGGGATACGTAACATAAATAATGTAGGAGATATCCTCCAGACACGATTATTCTAGAAACGAGGTCAAGGTCAGTGACCCAAAAGGGTATGCGACACTCCGCAATCCGAAGATGAATCCACACACCAACTTTCCTACCTAAAATATTACAGGAGATATGAGGGTCTGGATGGGGTATAATGATTAGTGAATAATGGCCCTTTTTAAAATGAATAGTGAATACTGAGCCAAAATAATAATGAATAGTGAATAATGAGGGCCTAAAAATTAATGAACAATCCTGTTTTTTTAATGAATTGAAGAAAATATTAATGAATAGTGAATAATCAGATTTCTTTGCCACCTTTCATACTTTAAATGAATAATTGGTCTTATTTTAATGAATTGCCCAAAATTTTAATGAGATGAATAATGGGCTAAATTTTTAATGAATTGAGAATACCAGACACCTCTCCCCATCCAGACCCTCAGATATGCACCGGACACGATGCGGGCAGACGGAAGACACTTCGGACGGACAGTGCAATTACTATATATGCATTGCAAAATTCCTTTGGGGTCATAAAATCGTTTTTTTTTTAATTAATCCATGTTCATACAAATGCAAATGCATTAAAAATTAAAAGTGAACTTGACACTTAGTAGGCCAAGGTCAACCCAAGATAATCGTTTGAACCATATACCAAATGAGTCATTTTAGCCTTTTTGGTTACAGAAAATAATATTTCTAAAGAGGTTTGTACCCAAAATGGGTGTGGTGACAATCTTGGTCATGTGACCACCAGGACCATAAAAAGGCATTTGAACTAACTGTCGTTCCCCATACTAAGAAATCTCCATATGAAATTTATTTTCATTTGGCTTGACCAAGAGGTTTCAGAGAAGACGGTTGAAAATGTTGACAGATGGACACCAGTCATTACTATACTATCAGCTCACCCATTAACATTTGGCTCTAGGCCTTGTGGTGTTGGACATTTTTTTAAAGTTTTCATGAAAAAAATCTGTTTTTTTGCCCATGTGATCAGGATATGCAGACAGGAACCATTTGAACAATCCTTGCAGTGAGCCATATAAAAATCGTTCCTGCCAAAATTGGTCACAATCCAGCCAGTAGTTTAGATGTCTTTTGAAGCAATTGTTGGCGATACACGACGCCCATATATTGATCACTATAGCTCACTTTGATCCTTTGTCTGAGTTAAGCTAAAAGTCCAAGATGTTTTAACTGTCAGCATATTGGCCAAAGGAAGCTACTTTTATATTGATTTTGGAGCTTGGAGACATCACTGGAGTTGGAGTTAATACTTTATGGTTTGAGATATTATTATGGTAACAAGAATTGATCCACCAACTTTATCATCAACGCCTTATGAACTATATAGGCAGGAGTTGTTGGCGTGGAGAGAGGCTACTGATCTTCAGAAAGAAAAACAGGGTGTGGTTATTGCATTATCCCTCCCAAAGGGGGATAAGGATCAAATACGAAAGAGTTTGATCAAATTTCTCTGGATGATCTGAAGGAGGATGGTCTTGATATACTAATAGTCTTTCTCGATAAACACCTGAAGAAAGATAGACAAGTTTGGAGGATTCGAGGATTTTCACAGATATGATGGAATGAGTATATTTGAGTATTTCGCATCATCCAATACCAAGTATAGGAAAATAGAAAAGCAGAAAATGACATTACCATCAGAAATACTGTCATTCAAGCTGCTGAGAAAAGCAAATATCAGAAAAGAGGAAATAATGCTAGTTTTAACTGGAATGAGTTATTCTAACAAAAAAAATTATATGATGAGTCCAAACAGTCGCTCAAAAAGTTTAAAGGAGACATAGCCGAGGGTAGTGTCAATTCCAATACAAGTATCAAATTAGAACCAGCATGTTTGGCTGAGCATGAGGAGGCTTTGTTAGCAGCAGGATACATTAAACAATACCAAGGTGAACGGTCTGGTAAAGGGGCACACAGTCAAGGTAATCAGCGAGGTCGAGCACAACAGTCCAGCAGGAAAGTAAACCCTACAGGAACAGATAGTAAGACTCTTACATGTAAATACTGTGGTTCCTTCAGACATCTTGAAGCAAATTGTCCACATACAAAGGAAACGAAACTATGGCCAAGGTGCACATCACCCATACATCTCCAAAGGATGACCAAGAAGATGAGCATATTGTATTGTTCACAGGTTATGATAAAAGGGAAATTGCACAGCTAGGCATTAATGCTTGTAATTGTGCTGTATTAGATGGTGCCTGTAGCAGCACAGCATGTGGAGAGACATGGCTGGAGGTCTATCTCAACTCGATGAACCCTTCAGACTGGGGGAAAATGAAGCAGACTGTCGGCCAGAATATGTTTAAGTTTGGTGGAGGAGAAATTATGAGATCTAAGGGAGAACACAGTCTTCCAGCTGTGGTTGCTGGAAAAGATTTCATGATCAGAACTGATGTGGTAGGGTCTTATACCCCTCTGTTGTTATCCAGAAGTGCAATGAAAACAGCAGGGGTGAAGATGGATATGAAAAATGATACAGCTAACATTTTTGGGGAAAATGTTGCCTTGAATCTCACGACATCTGGCCACTATTGTATTCCTATCGACAGAATGGAAGAGATACCAGTAAAAGAAGTGTTTTCAGTCAAGTTAGAGGAGGTGGATAGCAAAGACAGGTACAAAACAATAGTCAAATTACACAGGCAATTCGCACATCCACCAATAAAGAAAATAAAATGCAGGGCTTTGGGGGAATGAATATGTAGATTTGCTTGAAGAAATAAATAAAAGATGTGACTTATGTAAGAGATATGCCAAGACATCACCATGCCCAGTTGTTCCTTTGCCCATGGCAACTTGTTTTAATTAAACAGTAGCTATTGATTTAAAACGGTGGAAAGGACGCTGGATCCTACACATTATAGATATGTGGTCCAGACATACTGTGTCAGTATTCATCAACAGCAAAAAGTCAAGCAATGTAATTGATACCCTCATGCAGAGATGGGTTGCTGTTTTTTGGAGTTATGGGGTCCATAATGACTGGTAATTAGGGTGAATTCAGTTCAGACGAAGTTGATGCTAAATGTGAGATTAATGACTACAGCCGCAGAGAGACCTTTCCAAAACGGACTTCTGTGAGTTTTTCACTTTCCCATTGGTATCCTGGGTCAGGTGTGGTACTTGATTGTATCGATTCCTGATCTTTGCAACCTTACTTACTTTGTGAACGAGTGCATGCAGTAACTGATATAATGCTTTTAAAACTAACTGAAGAAAATCAAAGTACTGATAGCCAGACATTATTGGGGTGGGCTAATATGGCTCGGGATGCATTACAAATGTGGAACGGATTCAGTAGCCACCAGCTAGGTTTTGGACAAAATCTAATTTACCAGGTATCATGACAGATGGATTACCAGCCCTCATCGGAGCAAGAAGTATTAAAGTTTTTGCAGATCATTTAAATGCTTTGCACGAGTCTTGCAGTGCATTTATACAATCTGAGTCAAGTGAAAGAATAAGGAAAGCACAACGCACTAAGGTAAGAGCTGCAGAGGATATTTATGAAAATGGAGAGAGGGTATATTATAGGAGAAGAGGGAAAGAGCGATGTCTGGGACCAGCTACAGTAGTGTTTCAAGATGGCAAAGTAGTCTTTGTGCGACATGGAGGAATCTTTGTTAGGGTGTCTGCCAACCGACTAAATAAAATACAAAAGTTAAAAGGTGGAATGACGGGATCTGGAAACCCCGAACTAGACAGCTTTGACAAATATGAGAATATGACGCAGGTGACTGGAATGCAAAAGTCAGAAATGGAATCACCTTCTGAAGGTTCAAAGCCAGATTTTAGTATTACAAAATACTTTTCATCTGCTAAAGCAGATCTGAATATAGAAAATCATACAGAAGAACAGCCAGTAAACCCAGACACAGTTAAACAAACTTCCATTAAAATCAATGACATTATAAAATATAAAATGGATAATGAATGGTTCATTGGTACAGTAACAAGTCGTGAAGGAAAGGCTTTGGGAAAATATAGAACATGGTACAATGTCAGGGATGAAAATCTGGAGGAGCAGTGTAGATCTAGGTCAGATAGAATGGGAGAAAGTTCCAGAATCTGAATAAAATATCACATCATTCACGGACAGCCTATGGTCTGTAAGCAGAGAGATTACTATAGCCAAGGAGAATGAACTAAACAAGTTTGCACTATTTGATTCATCCCAAAAGGTTACTGACTGTGGACAAAAGCCATTGTCATTAAGATGGATTGTAACAAAGATGGAAATACTAAAGCCAGGTTAGTGGTAAGAGGATTCGAGAAGACCTAGAAATACCTAGAGACAGTACTACTGTTGGTAAGGATGCCATGAGATTATTTCTATCAAATGCAGCAATTAAAGAGTGGACTGTGAAAACTACAGACATGAGTTCTGCTTTTCTACAAGGCAAGGAATTGGACAGAGATGTATATATAAGACCTCCTAAAGAAAGTAAGGCTCCAAAGCATGTAATTTGAAACATGGACTGTATGGACTTAAAAATGGAGCAAGACAGCTTTATGAAAGTGTTAAAGGCATAGAAAATTTAGCAATAATACTGGTACCACTCATTATGGTTCTCTCCATGGGTCATACTGGACAGATCAAAGGCTAATCTTTATTAGGTGATTATGACTTCCTTACAGGGGGCAATAAAGTGGTCCCATGAAGGGATTAGGTATTTTCTGATAAAATATTGATCTTTATCTTAGTGAAATAATTTATGTTGTATACAGGTAAGTCCCCTCTTGAGGCCCCTTTAAGTTTGTGAGATACTGAAACTGTCCCTTATCAGTAAATTCACTAATGATTCCATATATCACAAAATATATGCCTTTAAAGAGAAATTGATAAATCTTGGGTTTATACAATGCAAACTGGATCCAGCTGTATTTTATTTTCATAAAGAAAAGAAGCTCATAGGAATGATATGTTGTCACGTGGATGATTTCCTTCATGCAGGGGATAATTCATTTGACATGCTTATGAAAAAAGTCAAGAAAGATTTTCTGCTTGGAACGTTGAGGAAAAGGCATTTAAATACATAGGTTTTCAAGTTAAGCAAAATTGAAGTATGATAGTCCTTGATCATCCTGGCTACATAGACAAAATAAAGAATTCCAATTTACATCCAAAGAGAGCTTCCAATAAAAATGAAACATTAAATGCACAAGAACAGATATTGTTTCGACAAATAATAGGTCAGTCAAATTAGGCTGTTCAAGGCTCAAGACCAGATATGGCATTTGAAATGATTGCATTAAGGACAAGGTTGCAGCAGGGTAAAATAGAGGACCTCATTATAGCCATAAAGAAAGTCAATCGACTGAAGGATATAAGATCATTTATTTCATTTCCTGGATTGGACAAACAAAACTTACTGTTGTTGTGTTTACTGACGAACCACATGGTAATATAAATGAGGGTACATGTAGCACTGGTGGGCATATAGTGTGGCTAATGGACAATTTGGGAAGATGGTGCCCAGTAACATGGCATGCCCATAAAATCACATAAGCCGCAGAAACCTTAAGTCTACAGGAAGGCCTAGAAACTGCTTTTTACTATCGACAAATGGTGGAGGAGATATTGGGACTAGAATCTAAAACCATTCCAATTGAAGCATATATTGACAATAAGAGTGTTATTGAGGCCAATCTTTCAACAAGGATGGTTGATGACAAACGGTTAAGAGTAGATGTGGCTGCAATTCAAGAACTATTTAAGTTTCACGACAATAACAGAATACCAGGACAATTGCAATTAGCTAACCCTATGACAAAACAAGGGGCATCTGGATTTAGCTTGCTTTATCGTCAAGACAAATGATATCGGAAATTTCAAATTAGTTGTGAATTTTAGTTTGGAAATGGCAATATATTTATACAAGACAATTTTTATTGCATCTTTTAACTTTTGGCCGAGATTATTTTTAATCTTTGTTAATAAAACAAGATGAGAATAATAATACTTTATAAACTTAGAAAATTGTATTTAAATTTTCCCACGTCATTTTATGCTTTGATTTGCACGGTAAATTATCCCATCTCTTTTGTTTTGATTAGATCTCTACTTTTACAAGAATGATAATAGTAAAAAAAGATAAAATATAACTAATGATAACTGTCAGCATATTGGCCAAAGGAAGCTACTTTTATATCAACAAGGAACATTAATCCATTCTGAACTCTTCTATCATGGAGGTTGTTATATAACGTTATTATGACGTCATCGCAACGTATATAGCTTACTTGTATTGTGTATGACTAGCATTGTCATGAATAAACATGCTGTTCTCCATATTGAGTAGTTATTGACTTAATCAGGATGTACCAAGGAGTACAGTACTCTTACACCTAGTAGAATCTGATGTGGTGCTAAAATATGATTTCCAACGTGGCATTTTTACATGAATAGACGATGAGCCTGTGCAGCCTACAGTTAATCTTAGAAACTCCAAACGTTATTTGGTCAGTAGCTTAACAGTCAATGAATATTCAAGTGACTAGAAAAGATCTGAGTGCGAGAATGTGCAGGCTGGTCCGATACTTTATTGGTTGCATATACCACATTGTTGGAAATCTCATGTTGTGGTTCTTATACTAGCCAAATGTAATAACCGGCAACCTGTATTTTATTAATCTTCTTCAAAACGTAAAATGGCATGCTACTCTTTTTGCATCTCAAAATCGACGGACGTGTCATATACCTTTGGCAGTGAAGATATTGACAAAATGCTCGACAGTTCATTCAGGGTGCTAACATGAATAATGATACCCCAATTTTCAAAACTCGCATTTTGGCACAATTTGTAAGACAGGCCTTTTTAAAATAACCCCCTTTCACACCCAAAACGTTTTCATTTCAAAAGCCAAACACATATTCAACTCTAAAATTACTGAAATGAACACTCCATCTGCACGAAATTCATTGCTATAGCCTTAAGTGGGAAAAATAACCCCACCATCCAATGCAAATTCTTGTGAATTTTGAAATTGATGGTAAGTGTATTCGGCAAAGCCTCCCGGATACAATTTAAGGAGTTTTGCTTAGCCCTTTTCTGTTATCGATTACTGATAGGCTGGCCTATTCGGGATTGAAAATGAAATTGATATAGCATTTGCTTTTCTGAAAATCAGTAAAAGCACATGTGGCCAGTTAGCACTTTTGACTAGTATAATATTCTTCTGCTTTATGGCGTACTTGTCAGACTCACATACTCTTTGTTTCCTGCTTTAAGTTTATATTTTTATACAACGTACGTTTGAAACAGTACAACCCGTATGAACACGCTGCTATTTTAGCAAGAATCAAAAGCCTGTCCTATCCATGGCACTGCCTGCAAACCTCTTAGGTATTTGATTCTTTACAGCCCAGTCCATAATTTTTCAGTTATGTCGGGATTGAAACAGTACTAAGAAAGTGCAGTGACCCCAGTGAGGCTCGAAGCCACAACCACTCAATCTCGAGACATGCACTCTACCACTAAGCCCATGGGCACCCCACCTCTTTGGTATGCATATGATCTTAAAAGGGTATCCTTTTGAAGCAAAGAATGCACCAAAGAATTGAAACACTGTACTTTAGCCCTGCTATCCCAGTACCCAGGAGGCGATGGTTGCAAACGAATGATTCATTAGACACTGAAGGACTTCATCAAAATCCGGCTATTTCTGATAAAGTTCAGGCCTTCAGCTAAGAGTGTGTAAAAAAATTCTCAACAAAACGTGTTACACACTCTTAGCTAAAGGCCTGAAATTTATCAGAAATAGTTTTGAGACGGTTCTTTTGAGTACCCAAAGCATATGTTAAAACTGATGAGTAGGAAAATATTTACAATTTAATTTTACGCTCAAAACTTTGTTTATCTACACCTTTGAATTTGTATAATTCATATTCAGGAAGTGTCAAATCAGTTGCCTACTTCGCCTTGGTATCCCATAGTCAAAAATTTAGAGACACCCCTTGAAACCTAGCACCATTGATTAGGTTAGCATGCATGTTTTGCTATATGCTACAACAGCCATAAAACATGGAAGATAAAGTTTGGCAGGTATTTTATTTGTCAAAGTTATGCAATACCAATAATAAGGTACAATATCTATACAGCCTTAACCCTTCCTTCATGAATATTCATGCCAAACTCCACCCACTATGAATAATTACATAAACTTTCAAGTTTGTACATAGAACTAAGAAATTACTTGTCAGAGCCACTAGCGTAGGATGATGGATCATATCTAATCATACTTCCATAAGCAAACAAAGTAGACCCTGATCAGGCAGCTCTTAGAAGAGCTGCCTGCTCTGGGTCTGCTCTGTTTGCAAAAGTGTTAAAAGGGGTCTCTATGAAGTAAATGGTTACGACAGGAGTTGTTCACTCCAAAATGTTCACATTGAATACAATTATGGGTTCTTAACGCTATATGAACAAACCTGTGCTGTAATTTCATTACTTTTAACATAAAAAAGTCAAGGCTCAATAAATTAAATGGCAGTAACATTATGCGAAAACACCAATGACACCATAATAGCATACTCTAATAATTAAACATTTTAATCAGTTACCTCTCATATTAACTGCATTGTTGCATGTTCCCTGATAGACATTGTCTATCTCACAGCATGTGCCTTTGCATAATGATGTTGCACTTTTTGAATGACATTGTCAATGACACTGAATCAACACAAAAATGGAAAACTACTTCATAATCGCAAGTTTGAAGAGTGAAACAATGGGTACACTGATAAATGGAATACCAGATTCACCTCTTTTGATATCAAGTTTACCAGGCATAGCTTTGAGAACGCTTGTTGAATCGCTCAGCAAGCTTCGTGACGTCAACAAACGTTCTCAAAGCCTTGCCTGGTAAACTTAATATCAAAAGACACTCATATAGTATTCTCTATATATGACCTGTACACAGAAACACTAGTTCCGAAAATGCATTTTATTCATTTTCAGATGTTTAACCAACACATTTCCTACACATGGCAGATATTAAATATCTCTGAAGTTAACACCCCATCTTATAATTACGTTGTAATGTCATTTGATTCTTAACTTGTTTTGACTAGTATATATTCATGCTGGATAAAAAAAAAGTGTGGATCTTGATCAGCTGACCTTACCAGAAGCCAGCTGATCTAGATATTCACAGTTTTCAATTTTTCGAACAATTTATGAGAGAAGTAATGTTGTCCCTTTATATATAATAGCATTTGGGGTCCTTGGAAAGTGCTGTCAACCGGGTTCAAAGCAGACAATTTTACAAATTAATTAATAAGAAAAATTTACCATTTAGTGGTCATTTTCTTAAGATTCCTTTGTAAAATTCCACGATAAAAACTTGATTGTATTTTCCTATAATTCCTTTGTAAAATGTCATTGTTAAAAAAAAAATGGGAGCCCCAACTCGTTAAATAAATTCAATAAAACATGAGCACTCATGTTTATTGAGCACTCATGTAAGATCCTCTACTTTCTTATTTCTCCAACAAAAAATATGTTGTGGGTACTCAAAAGAATCGTCTAAATAAGACAGTTGTTTTGAGCACCCACAACATACTGATGGGTAAACTTGTTAAACAATTTGAGGGCCCCCAAAATATTTGTTTATCAGGATATTTGGTGAAGCCTACCCACTCCAAGTTGAATACACAGGTTTAGATAATTGTAAATATTTTCTTACCCATCAGTTTAAACTTATGTTTTGGGTTCTTTTGAGTAACCACAACATGTTTTGGTTGAAAAATAAGAAAAAAAAATTTTTGGTACGCACTCTTAACTAAAGGCCTGTGAATAAATAAGAGTACTCAATAACTTATTGTACAATACTTTACATCTACAAGCAAAACTAATTAGGTAAAGCTATTTCCTTCATTTGACAGCACATTTTTCATCAACCCTTTTTATGCTAATGGATTTTCCCAAACATGTTGATAGAATAAGTATGGAACTGCCCATTTTGTATTTTAAGGGATCACAGGTAGGAATTTCTAAGCTAACTTATGATGCATTTCTGTCAAAGAAGATCCGTTTTTATCTTTACAAACAGTGTAGACCCTGAAGAACACACATCTTGAAATAAACAAAAAATTTTAGCATAAAATTGTAAATATTTTCTTACCCATCAGGTTTAACATATACTGTTGGCATACAGTTAAGCATAATATACTTCCATTGACCAAAATTGTAAGATCTGATGTACTCACATAAAATCCTTTTTATATTAGGCTACCTTACTTATTTTGAGTTGGAAACCGTAATTTCGGTATTATAAAATACATTCATCTACTAAAATGAACAGGTTTTCTGTTTACTCTCAGTATGCAAAAAGCCAAACTTTGATGCTGTTTACAAACAACAGATAGAAGAGGGCTATTTTTTTTTAGACTTTTAAGACAAATGCTCCCTCTAAGTTGAGACAGTGAAGTTTTACAGATCAGACGATCTTGTGAGGAGCAGTTTGAAAACAAAAATATACAAAGTTTAGTCATGAAATGTGTTAATGAAATGCAATTCAGTCAATTATTTTGTTATTTGACTGTTTAAACCGACCCTTTTGCTGAAAATATTGCTTGGTGATGTGAGAAGAATCGTTGTGACATTTACAGAAGCTACAAGCTATGGAAAAGATTTCTTAGTCATTATTCTTAATCCAGCCTAGCCTCAAAGGGCAAGACTTTATAATTATTTAAACCTATTCGAAATCGCTGGAGGCATAAAGCTATGCCGGTGTGATTTAGCAGCTATGATGATCTGAAAACTTTGACAGACAGCAAAACCATTTCTGAATTTTTGAAAAATCACCATTTTGATTATGGAAGGTGTTTCAGTAGCTAGTCCTCATGTTGCTGTCACGTCATCAGGATTGGTAGAGTTCTATTTTTCTGACTTTTGGATAGTAGAATAACAGTACATTCTAATGTGCAATAAATATTTTTGCAAAAATTGAGTCTGGTAAAAATTAGCAACACCATCAAAATACGCTTAACTTTATGTCATTAATATATGTTATGGGTGCTCTAAAGAACCGTCTCAATGAGACGGTTCTTTCCAGTTCCCACAACATATGTTTTCCTCGAGAAATAAGCAAATAATATTTTGGTACACACTCACAGCTAAAGGCCTGTGAAATGCCGCATTATGTGGAATTTCATCGTTGTCTTCACTGTTTGCCAATGTACCTGTTTGCAGGATTTCAGAGTGAAGTGTTAAACCAGCAAGTGTATCAATTCAGCCCAATTTATTTTCCTATAAATTAAAACTAACCCTTATCCTTGCAATATTCTTTGTCTGAAAACATTGTCTGCTTATTATGCCTGCTGCATATGAGGCCAAAATAAGAAATACCTGTGTTTAGGGTAAACCCTACCTAAATTTACTGCTGAAACCTAGAATTTTTTTCAGGTTTTTTTGAAAATATATACAATTTATGCATTTTGAAAGGCGAAATGCCATTCAAAATGCATAAAAAAATTCCAGATAAAAAAATTAGATAAAATATGTGTGCCTACCCTGCCTAAAATTTTCAGACCTGTTACCCGAAACACACTTTTTTTTTTATTTGGCCTGATCAAATGCCCTGCAGTATACTTCAACCATGAAAGAAAACACTCTAATCATCCTTCCCCAATTCCACCCAAATTTGCCACAAGAAAAGCAAATTTCATCCTGCTAACAAGCAAAATATTATACGGTCATCTCTCTGAAACAAATGTGAAACCTGCAGCAGAGAACGCACCATCCTACCACCCACCTTATATAATATTCTCAATCTATAAATATTGTCGGCTCTCAAGACTCATTGGTCTCAAAAGAGATGGGTTATTTTGAGCACTATAACCATATGCTTTTGAAAACTGATGTATAAGAAAATAATAAAGATTATTAAGCCAAAAATAATTGCGTAACTGCCACTGGACATATGCTTCTGGTGATTTTTTGTTTTGGAGGCAACCAGTCTTGTTTTTAGCTATTGGTTAACAACAAAGTAAAATGGAGATGCTGATGGTCATTGAATGCACATGTTTAGATCAACAAAAACTTTCATCTTAAAATTGTAAACATTTTCTTACCCATAATTTCTAGCATATGTTTTGAGTGCTCAAAAGAACAGTCTCATTGAGACGGTTCTTTTGAGTACCCACAACATATGTTTTGGTTGAGAAATACAAAAAATATCCTGTGATGGTCATTGTAGGACCCGAGTACCAAGTTAGACGATCAAGAAGCCTTCCTCAAGACAATCTGGCATCTTTGTTTAATATCAAGATGAGAACTCTGGAGACCAATACTTTCAAGGAGAATTCCGGCTAACAGACACGATGAGCCTTTTTCAGGGAATTTAATAGAAAAATACTCAATCAGCAGCACTTCCCTATACACTTACCTTATAAAAAGGTCCATGTTTTCTAGAAGGGGCATTTTTAGAAAAATTAATGGCCTTTTAGCACAGGGCAAGGTTCCCACAGAAACTCAAAAACACAATTCCATGATTTTTCCATGATTTCCATGATCAACAATGTAATTTCCATGACTATTGAATGCATGGCCTCCAACCTCCCCTTTTAGCAGCATCTTCACCACGCTGAGCATAAATTGGGAATGCAGCAACAACAACATGCTTGTAGAACATGCATGCATTTTGAAATAATTAAACCTTGAAACCACCATTAGCCAGAAAACTAGATGTCGGACACAAGTGTCCGACAGCTAGTTTTCTGGCTAATGGTCACACTGGTCAATGTAAACGCACCGGTGGTTGCTACAACGAGCTGGTGGTTGCATTTTTCAGCACCGGTGGTGGCGTAAAAGGTAAAAAAATCTATACCTGTTGACTTTACTATTTATTTATAAACTTGCATTTATTTTATTTGTGATGATACCTGGCACACAGACCACCGGTAACATTGCAGTTTATGGCTCTGCCAAGCAATTGGTGATATAATTCATGGTTTGGGCTGCAAATCCAACAAAGTTCTAGAGTTTTGCCGTGACAGGTGTTTTTTTCCTAGTGTAACTGCCTAAATTTACAACGCACTGGGAGCATTTTTTGACGCATTGATACAACGCACTGATGGTTGCAAAGAATTCCTGTGGTTGCTGGTGCAGACCCACCACATCATTCGCTGTTCACATAAACGTTGCAAAAATCGCCATTTCAACCAGCACATGATATTTCGATACTGTATAGAAGGCTCAGGCGAGCCTATGCACACATGCATACTCCCAAGAGCCTTTGCTGCCAGCACAAGAGATCTTGATATTTATTACATTGTCAAGTGACTGCCTGCGCAAATGTGCAGACTCACCAGAGTATTCGCTGCTGGCGTAAATAGCACACAAATCGCCATTTAAGGCAGCACAAGAGGTTTTGTACAGTGACGAAGGCTATGGTAAGCCTGTGCAAATGTGCAGACTCGCCAGATCCTTTGCTGCTCGCACAAAATGGCATCCAATAGCCATTTGAGTCACCACATGAGAATTTTAAACTGTGACGAAGGCTCAGACTAGACCAAGCAAATGTGCAGACTCGCCAAAGCCATCGCTGTTCGCATGAATGACACCCAAAAATAGTATCACAATTACAAACTGCAGACAAACCCATGGCACTGAGAGAAATAGCCATACAACAATCACGAGACACCAGGAAGACAAACTAAGGAAAGCAGTCAGCTCTCTCTCTTCCCCATCAAGATGATTGCAAAACAAGAATGGACATAAAGTAACAAAATATAGAACAATTACAGAATCCTGTAATGGGAGTAACAATCAACCACGAATCAACAACAACAGAATCACCGCCTTAGAACAGACAGCAGCCTATATCTATGGGGTGCTAAAATTGCATTTTACTGGTACCAAATCTTTGCCCTAGAATCTGCTGTTGTTGAAGCACAAAAATTTTAAGCTCACATGGAGGCTTCTTAATTATTGTAATGTATCATAACGGACAAACAATCTCATTAAATTAAAAGTTTTGGGGCCAATCTGAAAAATAGGCGGAAACACTCTCAAAGTGTGAACAGGGCTAGCTCTGGAGCATCTCTGGTGAGGCTACACATTTGCAGAGTCACACTTGAGCCTTCATCAGTGTACAAAAACTACAAAATCTATGCCTATTGACTGTATGATTTCTTTATGAGCTTGTATTTATTTTACTTTTGATGACCCAATGCGCACAAAACGTCAGAAACATTGCTGTTTATGGCTCTGCCATGCAATTGGCTTTTTAATTCATGGTTTGACCGACAAATCCGACACAGTTGTGGAGTTTGACAGTGACAGGTGCTTTTTTCTATTGTGACTGCCTAACTTCAGGAAATTCTGCATGTCTAAGCACAGCTGCAGCTATGTTATCATAGTCCAATGAAATAACATCCAAAAACGATTACTACTCTCTATTTTTTTCTCTGCAGAGAAGGCTCTGGCGAGTCTGTACATTTGCACAGGCTCACCTGAGTCTTCGTCCTGGTACTGAAATATCATGTGCTGGCTCAAATAACGATTTATGTACCGTTTATAAGAACAGTGAATGCTGTGGTGAGGCTGCATCAGAAACCACAGGAATTCTGTGCAACCATCAGTGCGTTGTATCGATGCGTCAAAAAATGCTCCCAGTGTGTTGTAATAAAAATTCCTCAATAAAACATTTGCTAGTTTACCAAGAAAAAAAAACCAAAGTAGTAATCGTTTTTTGGATGTTATTTCATGGGAATATGACAACAGCTGCCCTTAGACATGCAGATTTCACTCAATTTAGGCAGATACACTAGAAAAAAAGCACCTGTCACGGCAAAACTCCAGAACTTTGTTGGATTTGCAGTCCAAACCATGAATTAAATCACCAATTGCTTGACAGAGCCATAAACTGCAATGTTACCGGTGGTCTGTGTGCCAGGTGTCATCACAAATAAAATAAATGCAAGTTTATAAATAAATAATAAAGTCAACAGGTATAGATTTTTTTACCTTTTACGCCACCACCGGTGCTGAAAAATGCAACCACCAGCTTGTTGTAGCAACCACCGGTGCGTTTACATTGACCAGTGTGATGGTGGTTTTGTCAATTTTTTTCACAAAATTCCATGATTTTTCCATGATTATTCAGTTTTTTTCAAATTCCATGACTTTTCCATGCATGGAACTTTTTTAGTGATTTTCCATGATTTCAAGAGCATGTGGGAATTATCCCTGTCACTTAGCCACTACACTCACCTCAACCAGTCTTGTAGTGGTATAAGTCTTGTATAAATCGTTATTAATCAAGGGAATTTGTATTGGTCCAGCAACAGGTCCAAGGCCACTGTACTGACCAAGGCCAAAGGCTGAGGTCCAACACAGCTGACCAAGGACAATACGAAATCCCTTCATTAATGACATTTTTTATTAATTAACATCTTAGTAATACATGTTACGTAGCACTTTTACAGTTTGGTTGTTTGGTTTGGTTCTTTACGTCCCAGTCAAACAGCTATGGTCATGTCGGGACGGTCAGTTTACCTAACCGCCCTTCTTGAATCAGCTAAAGGGAGAATAGCCGTGAAAATTTTTTCATGATCAATCTCCACAAAAGAATGGGACCGGGCTGGAATCGAGCTCGATGACCCCTGGATCTGCAGTCAGACACATATGAGCTGTGACATGAGATTTCCAACAATGTGGTATGTGCGACCAGCAAAGCCTCAGATCACCCTGCGCATACGCTCAGTCTGATCAGAGCCTTTACTAGTAACTTGAATATTATATGACTGTTAAGCTACTGACTGAACAGCATTTGGAGTTTCTAAGCTTAAAAGGAGGGTGCACAGGCTCGTCTAAGTCTACACTTGTCAAAATACCACATTGTTGGAAATCACATGTCGGGGCTCATATCACTTTTACATTTTATTTGACCTTGACTGATACTGTTGATGTCAGGCCAATATTGACTGGCCTTGAATCAATACAGTTTAGCTAATTTATTATTCTAGAAAACAATTTTTCATATTTCATCAGCCCTAATCTCATGCAAATGGTCTCTATATGTAAATACACAATAACATTGGTGAAAGTTTAAAATCTCCAAAATCCTGAACTTTAGAAATTTAAAGCTCAAAGCCTGCAGTAATTTACTGCCTCCAAAATATTAGCAATTTCAAGATAAAATGGGTAAATAATCTTTCTAAGATAAACAGAAAATAAATCGGAGAAGTTATTATAATCTGCTTAATTCAGCATTGGATGCTGACCTTCAATATATTGAACATCAGCCTCAAAATACTTAATACAGGAAGAAACCTGAAATTTCTACCCATGCAATTAAATAGCACACACAGGTTGAGATAAACAAAACTTCTTTGCGAAAAACTGTAAATATTTTCTCACTTATCAGTTTAAACATATATTTTGGTTGCCCAAATGAACCGTCTCATTGAGACGGTTCTTTTGAGTACCCACAACATATGTTTTCATGGCAAAATAAGAAAGTTTATTTTGGTTTCAAACTCTTAACTTAAGACTTGAAAGCACATACATTAACTGTGAGGAAAAGACAAATCTCGAGAATCAGACATTCTCATCCAATGTTAATGGTATTTTGTTCTGTGCCGACGGATTAACATTGATTATAACAAGGTATAGAAGTACAGCAACAATTATAACGAACAACAGTTTGATCCATAATGCCATTCCACCGCTCGGCTTCTTTGTCGTCTTTTTATCAGGTGCAGAATCTGTCTGTCTTGGTGCCGGTTTTGCACTGAAATAAGATGTAACAGTATTAGTAAAATTCAAGGACTTCTCAAGACTTTCCTACATTTTTCAAGGACTGAAAATTGATAAAAATTACTGATTTACACGTTAAAATTCTCTTTTTGAAACTCAGGACTGTATTACTAAAGATATAAAATCTAAAATTTCAGTATAAAATTATGGTGCCTTTATTTGGTGCAGCATATGCAGCACCAAATAAAGGCAGCACAGTTTTATACTGATTTAGGTCTCCAAAGACAGTGTTCAATCCTCCTGTAAATGATAAAATTCAAGGACTTTTCAAGGCCTTTGAGTATTTTTCCGTTTCAAGGCAGATTTACTTTTCAAGAAAGCCCTCTAAAAAGAAGTACTTTTCAAGCCTGTGCGAACCCTGTGTAAACATGTGAGTGAGTCCTGTCCAGAGAGAACCTTTCTTTGGAAATTTGTGACAATGTTAGATTCAAAGGGATTTTCCTAGCAGGCTTAATTTGAAGCTGAACTTGGGACCCTTTCCAATCCAAATTTGAGCAAACACTTTCTGAATAGAGTATAACATTCCCAAATCTTTAGTTTTACACTTTGGTGAAACAGTGATTTTGTTACCTGCGCATGCTGCATCTTTAGCGCATAATTTTGTCTCTGGGATGCTAAGTTTTTATTTCAGCTAGTCCCAGGATGCAACAGTATTGCAGACTTGTCACTAAAAACAGTGTTCTGGACTCATAAGTTTGCATTTGGGACTCAATGGTATCGGAAGCAGCGAGTCCCAGGACCCATAAGCCCAAAATTGTAAATGAATCACTGGTGAAAATTTGATGAAAATCGCATATAACATAGCAATGTTACAGATGCATGGGTGAAAGTTCAAAATTTCCGAAATCCTGAGCTTTTGAAACTCAAATTTTAAAACATGCAGTATTCCCACTAAACATAAACAATTTCAAGTTTAAATGGCCAATTATCTTCAGACAGGCTGAATATAAATAAGAAAACCTATTATTATTCTTCCAATTGAGCATTTTGAGGAATAATCCTGAAAACTTTCACCAATGCAGATGTTTACATTCACACACTGATGCGACATGTTAAGCTTTAGACTCTTTATAACTTTGTCGAATAGAATGTTTCTTTTTTGAACACACTGTAGATCCAGATCAGCTGGCTTCTGTTCAAAGCCATCTGATCAGGATCTACAGTAACACTGTTTTCCACGCTGATTGAAACAGCATACAACGTTAACTGAAATGTTGCAGGTCCATTGGAAAATTGGGGAAAAATGTTGTAATGTACATATATGTAGCAATAAAGGTAAATAGTTATGGTTGTAACCCGAGAAAATTGTCCAATGTAAACAGTGTTATCTCAGCAAATTGTTTGTTAAGACAGGCTTTACCGTATATAATTAATTTTAATGGGTATCCAATTTGAGATTTTTAGTTAAAAAAATAAGTTTCCAACCGGCCAACCCATACTGGTAAAACAGGGTCAGGTAAGAGGAAACAAAAATATTTTTAAGGTTGGCCTAACAGAAAAGGGGGTACGTGCATTAAGGGGCTATTTTGGCCCCCTCTAGAGCCAAAAACTGAAAGTTGCTTTTCACCAATTTCATCTTATTGGTTTGTTAGAAGAATAGCCCAAGTGTAAAATTCTGGCATTTATTTTACTTTCATCGGTTGCTATGGTAACCAAAATGGGCGACAAAATAAGCTTAAGATATAGAAATTGCCATTTTAGGGCAAATTTGAGGCTTTTGGAGACGGATTTTTTAAGAATTAGATATCAGCATAAGCAAATACCAAAAAAAACTTTTAATATACTGTGTGCCGTGATAACTCTCATCATCTGTCAAAATATCTTTTTGGTATTTGTTTGTGCTCTATATTAATTCCTCTGTTACGTGTCTCAAATTTGCTACAAAATGGTCATTTTTCTATTTCAGCCTATTTTGGCTGCCATTTTTGTTACCATAGCAACCGTAAAAGTTGAATCAATACCAGACCTTTAAACTTTGGCTATTGTTCTAATAAATTAATAAGAAGAAACTTGTGAAGAGAAACTTTTATTTTTTGACCTCATAGGGGGGCTAAATGCCTCTTAATGCACATACCCCTTTTATTTTCTTATTTCTCATCCAAAACTTTGGCAAAACTGAAGATCATATTAAAACATAGCAAATAATGCCACATAATGTGGTATTTCATAATGATCTTCAGTTTGCCAAAGTACCGGTTAATGGCCATATACCAATTGAAAAAGCATATAGGTTTAGATAAGCAAAAAATTACAGCGTAAAATTGTAAATAATTACTTACCCATCAGTTTTAGCATATTTTTTGGGTGCTCAAAAGAACCGTCTCATTGAGACGGTTCTTTTGAGTACCCACAACATATGTTTTGGTTGAGAAATAAGAAAATTTAATTTTCTTTACGCACCCACAACTAAAGTTCTAGGAAAAAATTCTAAAAGAGTATGTATACTAAGGTGCAAAAACAGTGTGGTCCCTTTATAACACACCTTAACACCTATTTGAACAAAACACAATCATGTTATGGCTTATAAATATTTTCAACATGGAGTTTTACAAAGGAATTATAGGAAAATGACCAGGAAATATCATTTGCCTATCATTTCTTTGTAAAATTGCCCTTTTATAACACCTCTTTAGAAGGCCCTAAACATAGCTCCATAGAAGTTTGATTTGTTGGTTAGGCCAAATAAAAAAAAAAGGGTTTCAGGTAACGAGTCTTACAATTTTAGGCAGGGTCGATAAATCTTTTTTTTTTTTTTAAATTTGAAAAAAAAATAATATAATTTTATGCATTTTGAAAGGCAGAGTTTTGCCTTTCAAATTGCATAAAATTATTCTTTTTCCCCAAAATCTGAATAAATTCTAGGTTTCACCAGTAAATTTAGGTAAGATCGGGTCACCATAACACAGCTATTTTTGAGCGGCGACATGTGATTTCAAACAATGTGGTATGTGCGACCAGCAAAAGCTCAGACCAGCCTGCACATACGTGCAGACTGATTAGAGCATTTGCTAGTTGCTTGAATATTCTATGAAAGTTAAGCTACTGACCGAACAGCATTTGGAGTTTCTAAGCTTAAAAGGAGGCTGCACAGTCTAGTCAGAGTCCAAACTTGTCAAAATACAATATTGTTGGAAATCACGTCACGGCTCTTTTTTTTATTTGGCCTTACCTTGCAACATTTCTTTGTGTAGCTCTGGAAGGAGAAGCTCGTCTTTGTTGTATGACTGGAGTATATCCCGTTGGTACTTGTGTTCTTTGTTGTGTTGGAGTTTGGACTGGGGCTGGGGCAGGGGCAGGACGGCTGTAAAGTTTAGGTTCTGGTCTGTAATAGAGAAATCAAATGAATTCGCACAAGATGTTGGCATTTATCTTGAAGGCGAAGATGAGCCTGCACACTTCCCACATGCTCATCAGAGCCTTCCCTGCTTATACATAGAAGCACATAGGGCTAAGTCTGGCTCAGAATTTGTTGTAGCCAACACTTTAGCAAAAAAGTTGTAGCCAAATGAAATTAACTTTAGCCAAGGTTTAGCAAGAAAGTAGTATGAAAAAAGTAGTATCAACAAGTTTTTATTGTATTTAATTTTTTGCCCACTTTTGTTGTCTGCTGATAACCTTTGCAAACAGTTTGAACCAAGATCCAGCCAGACATTTTGTTGTCTGCTGAAAACCCTTGCAAAGAGTTTGGACCCAGATCAGGCCTGACATTTTGATCTGATCTGGATCCAAACTGTTTGACATCCGGATGGTATTGAAAAAATCCAGCATCCAAAGAGTAAAGTATGGCACAATAATGTGTGAAGGAATAATAAAAGCAATATTTGAAAATCCAAAAGCTGATCAAAATACACTTTTTCGCAAATATGTATTTTTTGAACCACTTAGACGGTACTTTTAGCCTATGACATATATTTATAGCCACTCTACTTTTTTAGTAGCAAATGGCTACAATGGCTAATGGCAGGGTGAGTCCCGACACAGAACAGCTAATTAGCACCTAGTCCCACTGAATGTCTGCCGAAGGACATTTAACCCTTTATGCACAGTATTTTATTGGTACTATCCACAATAAATGCCAATTATATATACAGGGTTCATACAGGCAAGTTCGTGTAAAATTCAATGACTTTTCAAGGACTTCTAAAAGACTTTCCTACTGTTTTCAAGGACTGAAAACTTATGAAAAAGACGGGTTTACACGTTAAAATCCTACTTCTGAAATGCTAGAGTCCATTACTAAAGATATTAGTTTTAGAAAATCAGTGTAAAATTATGGTGCCTTTATTTGGTGCGGCATATGCTGCACCAAATAAAGACACAACAATTTTATACTGATTTAGGCCTCCAAAAAGGTGTTGAATCCTCTTGCAAATGGTAAAATTCAAGGGTTTTTCATTGCCTTTGAGTGTTTTTCAAGTACTTTTCAAGGTAAATTTATTTTCAAGGACTTTTCAAGACAGTCCTGTATTTTCAAGTACATTGTAATTTTCAAGCCTGTGCGAGCCCTGATATATATTCTTATTTGTTTCTTTATGTCCCTGTCAACAGTTTTTCAGTTATGTCAGGATGAGTCTTCCTGTGTTGAACCAGTACCAAGCAAAAATTATGTCTTGTTCAAAGACACAAGGCATTGACACTGGTGAGGTTAAAACCCTCAACCCTTAGTTCTCGAGACAAGCACTCTACCACTGACCTCCCATAACGTATATTTGAAAATTATATTTCATATGTGAATATATAAAATTATATTTCACATGTGAATATAAAAAAGTTACATTTCACATGTGAAGATATAAATTACATGTATAACCAGTATAATTGGACATCCTCTGCTTTCTATGTTGATTTCCCTGAGCCTACTTCAGAGTTTCAAACAACCGTCACTTTCTTATCACGTCACAAAAACACAAAATATAGCAAGGTTCATACAGGCAAGAATGTGTAACATTCAAGGACTTTTCAAGGACTTCTTAAAGACTTCCCTACTGTTTTCAAGGACTGAAAACTTAAGAAAAATACTGATTTACACATTAAAAATTCTACTTCTGAAATGCTAGATTCCAATTATACTAAAGATATTAGTTTAAGATAATTAGTATAAAACTGTGGTGCCTTTATTTGGTGCAGCATATGCAATTTTATACTGATTTAGGTCTCCAAAAACACTGTTGAATCCTCCTGTAAATTGTAAAATTCAAGGAGTGTTTTTCAAGTACTTTTTAAAGCAAATTTAATTTTCAAGGACTTTTCAAGACAGTCCTGTATACTCAAATACTTTTCAAGCCTGTGCGAGCCCTGTGTAGGTCATTTTCTTTATTGGATCATAAAGAACATTTTGGTAATATGGTAATAAAGTACAGTAAAACCTGTGTAAAACGGCCACACTCAAAAAGACCCAAAATTGTTTTTCAAGACCAATTATTGCTTAATGCAGGTCAAAAGGGGAACATTCTGCAATACTTTCTACCTTCATTAAGCTACCATTTGTCATTAAGATCTTTGTTTTGTCTATTTTTGAGTGCCTGTTTTTCAAAGGTTTTACTGTAGTCCGATCATTCGCTGAACCTTTCCTACTTCAGTTGCTGTGGTTTGAGTTTTGGAAGTCAAATATGCAAACATGTCATCAAAAATAATTATGATGTCCATCATGTGTGATCATGCATGACGCAATAGTGCCAAAATCTGTTAGGCTTCAAAATTGTACTTTTGTTTGTTTGTTTGCTTTACGTCCCAAGTCAACAGCTATGGTCATTGCGAGACGGTCAGTTCACCTAATCACACTTTTTCCTGGGCAGGCTTGCACAAGCGGTTAACCAGTAATTCGTGCACATACTTTCGCTTGTAACTGACAACACCCCTTCTTGAATGAATCAGCGGAAGGGAGGAGAATGACCTTAGAAATTATTTCATGATCAATCTCCACGAAAGTATGGGACTGGGCCGGGATCGAACTCGCGACCCCTGGATCTGCAGTCAGACACGCATCTGTACACGTTACCGACTGCGCTACGTGGCCCGGTCCTCAAAATTGTACAGAATAAAAATAAAATTCAGTTTTTGTCATGAATATGACATTGATTTCATCCTATGAAGCGAAATTTTTGCCAGCTAAAACATATGTTGTGGGTACTCAAAATAACCATCTCATTGAGACGGTTCTTTTGGGCACCCAAAATATATGTTTACATGGGTGGTTAAGAAAATAATTACAATTTTCAGGGGATTTTCTGCCCATCTCTAGGGGCCGAATTTCGGCCTCATTCCCAATAGAAAATAGCCACCTTTATTCCCAATACCATGTCTTATTTTCCCAATTAAGAAAAGTATTTTTTTACCTTTTTACTTTTTTTATAGAGACCACTACTACTTATGAGGAACAATGAGTGACCCATATCAGAATGATACCTAAAACACTTGTGCTTAAGTGGTATGCTTCGCCTAATACAATCTAAAATAATATATTGAGGATATATTTTGCTACCCTTGTTATGTCCTATGTGGTTAATTTCTCCCAATTTTGATGTTAAGTCGATCATTTTTTTTCCAAATTTTGGCCAGGGGCCCTTTCCTAAAATTGCTTGAAAAAGCCCTGAAATTTCAGCTTACTTGTGACTGATAGTTTGTACGACTTCTTCTTCTTCTTCCTCCTCCTCTTCATCTTCCTCTTCTTAAACAAAAACATAAAAAAATAGTATTATTTGACTTTTCGCTTACTGTAAAGGGGCTGCCTCATGAATGTGTAATTAGGACTGATCATCCTTAGACATAGGTAAATGCTGAAAAAGAGGCATGGTGTTATTCAAAAGTAACTTATCATCTTGCGACATTATCTCAGTATAGACCCAAAACACATTATTTAGTCCTTAAAATGCCAGCAAAATAAACTGCATCTGAAAATGTCTATCTAACATAAGCATAGAGGCAAACATTGTGGAACAAGATCAGACTGCTCCTACAGGAGCAGTCTAATCTTGGTCCACACTGTTTGTCTATGAGGCTTCAAATTTTTTTAATGGACGACAAAAAACATACATTTTGTGATTATGTGCTTTAAGGGTTGATAAATGTGAGTTCAGTGTGTATACGGTTAGGATTTTCATGAAATGCATACATGTTTGTGCGGTCCAAAAAGCTTACTCTTTACCAAATTATAAATAAAACCCGATTTCCCTTCCTTAGCAGATGAAAATAGCCGAACCATGTCCATATATGAATATCAAAGTTGCCATCCTTTACAGTAAGCAAAAAGTCTATTAATACATACACTTTATTATAATAGTAACTTGATCTGGCGTACTGTATCACATCTAGTTGATGAGGTCATACCATCGGATCACAGGAGACGCAAAGCATTGAGGGTGATCCAATGGTATGGCCTCATCCAAGAGACGTGATACTGTACACCAGATACCGTTTTCTGACATTATTCTGATTCTATAACTTGTTTTTGTCTTTATTCCGGAAAAATTGCAGGGACTTTTGCCATTATGTTACGTTTCTTGACTTTACGTCATCATGTTTTCCGTCTCTGGTTCCATGCTTGAAATCTACTTTACATTATGTCGCTGCAAAAACAGGTAACCAACATTAGCCTTGTTTTAAAGGATAGTGATATGGAATCAGAAAACCTCAGTTTGTTGATCCGACCTTCTATATCAGATAGCCAGAAAACAGACAGTTCAAAAGATGAATCATTTATAGGTAATAATTAGGTGGTCCCTTTATAACACCCATATTCACCCATTAGTAAGCTCTTTTCTATTAGTCCAGTGATCAGGCTACAGCAGCATGGGTTAAAGTTAAAAAAAATCTAAAAGTCTGAACCTCTTTAATACCCCTGCAATAAGTTCATAATCACCTCATTATGACCGGCCTTTGATCTGCCAGGTGTAACCCCTAGGGAGAGTAATAATTACATAGGTTTAGATAAACAAAAATTTTCAGCGTAAAATTGCAACTGTTTTCTTACCCATAAGTTTTAGCATATGTTTTGGGTGCTCAAAAGAACCGTCTCATTGAGACGGTTCTTTTGAGTACCGCAGCGTATGTTTTGGTTGAGAAATAAGAAAATTAAATTTTGGTACACACTCTTTACTAAAGGCCTGAATTAGTCATACCACTTTTCTTGAGTAAAATTTTAGGTCTTTAAATCTTGCAGTATGACTACAAATTATTGATATTTCATTGCACTTAAACTGAAAATAGATCTGAATAAATCAAAGCAGTCATTTCAGTATTTTGAGGCTGACTTTCTATAGAAATTTGATTAATATATATTAAAGATATTCTATATAGTCAGCTTCCAAATTCTGAATTCAGGAATAATCCTGAAAACCCCGAAAATGTTCATCTATTTAACTGAGAAAATTGGGAATGTAAGAATCTCTGGATATTATCAATTGTGTTACCTTCGGATTCAGTTTCTGGTTGTGGGGGTGGCGCTCCACCAGAATCTATCAACTTTGCCAACTTTTTCTCATAAAAAAGCCTAGTGGTAGCTGAAAAACAGGAAGAATACCAATATACAATTATATATCATAACATTAAGCCCCAGTTACACATTCCCGATTTGGGCCACGGCAGAGCTACGATTCACCCGATTTGTCAAATCGGGATACATCAGCATGATTCTTAGTAGCACCGTTGCGCTGCACCGGCTTGAGTCATACAGGTAGTAGTACCATAATGATTCTTGAAGAATCATGGTGATTCCGGAACCTCGAGGACAACGCTACAACGAGTTAAACAGTTTAAACTTGTCAGGGTGATTCATGGTGGATTGTGGGCGTGGCCTAGATCATAGCTCTACCGTAGCGGGATCCGGATCATTCCTAATGGCACCGTGGTCGTATTTGTCGTCATTCTTGGGAGTTCCGGGTTAATCGGGGTATCATCTGTCATCACGATTAATCCTCGACTCATCCAGATTCATCCCGATGCATCACGAATACAGTACGACTGTCCTACGGCTATGTCGTGACGCTGCCGTAGTAGCACCATCATGAATCGTAGAGGATTCGTAGAGATACCGTAGGAATGTCGTGAGACATCGTAGGGATTTCTGAATTTTCTGTTTTAACCATCCCGATTTTACAATAAAGGTCTCATCGGGATGAGTCGTAGCCAGAATCAGGAATGTGTAACTAGGGCTTTAGGAATAATGCATGGGGACTAGAGAAGCAGCGTATTTGTGTAAATGAAATAGGATAGAAAGGATATCCAAACATAATATCCAACAGTAGCCAGGACTTAATTTAAGAATGGAACGAAAATTTAATTTTCTTATTACTCAATCAAAACATACGTTATGGGTACTCAAAAGAACCTTATCATTGAGATGGTTCTTTTGAGCACCCAAAACATATGTTAAAATTGATGGGTAAGAAAATATTAACACTTTTACGCTGATTTTTTTTAATCTAAACCTGTAGTAGCAATGAAATACTATGATTTAATGTACATCCAAGAGAGTATGTTCAATGAAAATCATTGTATTTTGATGCCAAAGCCTTAAGTTAAGAGTGCGCAACAGAGAACAATTTTCTTATTTCTCAACCAAAATATATGTTGTGAGTACTCAAAAGAACTGTCTCAATGAGACGGTTCTGTTGAGCACCCAAAACATAGGCTAAAAATTAATGATAAGACAAAATTTACAATTTTAAGCAGAAAAATTTTTGTTTATCTAAACCTGTGGATACCCAAAATGAATTTGAGAACTGTCACAATTTTCTTCAAACCCTTTTCGTTAGCTTTAAAAATTAGGAGGTTGAAAAACTCGAGTAGATGATATGGTTTGTTTTTTGTTTGGTTTCATACTTTACACCCCAGTCAACAGCTATGGTCATGTTTGGACAGTCAGTTCACCTAACCACACTTTTTCCAGGGCAAGCTTGACAAAGCAGTTAACCAGTACTTTGTGCACATACGGTAAATGTTCTAAAATTTCGAACACTCTAAAATTACGAACACCTAAAATTATCGCCGAAAATAATTTTTAAAACATCCTAAAAAATCGAACACTGACCTTTTTCGGAAAAGTGAATTTCTAAAATTACGAACACACCTTATTTTCCGCGGAAAATCGATGTCCGTTTACCTGTTTGTCCCATCTGTGTTCGGTATACTTCTACCGTACAGCACGTGAGCGGTAGCGGCATTTGGAATGTTCCATTCTACTTAGATTTGTAATCTGGCATGTGGCGTTCTATTTCGCATGCCAGCGCGCGACGTTATACATTATACATTATTCAAGGTCACCAGCATTGACGAACTTGATGCACGGACAAGTTCCTGCAACGATTCCGAAACTGCTTTGACTAACCCTATTGAGTATATGTATCCACCCAAATGGCTGAGATCATTATTTATTACTGACCAAAGGCCTCGATTCAGCTAATTGCACGTGAATTATGCACGTTGACAAACGCATATATAGTGTGCTGTGACACGTACTCGTTTTTTTTTCTCTAAAATACCAGCCCCGAAGAGAGAGTTAACTTAAGGCTTAAATATGTGTGTTTGCACAATCTCGTCAGGGTCTCGTTCACTAACAAACTTTAAAGTGGATGAAGACTCTAGCCAAATAAAAATTCTAGACATCTACGTACGTTGACTTTAAAATACTTAAAATACTTGTCAGCGGTTTTCTAAGTACATGTTATAATGGCTAATCCTATCAATCAAAAAAATCAATTCCTCAAAATTGAAACATTTTAACAAACTGTTGAGCCGATCGCGGCGTGTCTGTTTGTCCTCATGAAACTGCACATGGAGGGTCCTACGAGTGCATTACCGGTATAATGTACGCACAGACGCACATACATGTACCAAGAAATAAATTGATTGTAGCACGATTCTGCATCTTGATGAATTTATTATTTACATATTTAATTTCATGAAATAAGTCAGCTATGTGAGCAGCGAAGGCTCAGACGAGCCTGCACATCCGCGGAAAATCGCCAGCGCCTGACATCTCAGAAATCGCTTTATTTACCACACATCTGTAGATGTATGTACCCCGACTTTGTTACATGAGAAGATCAGCCTGCACATGAGAAGATCAGCCTGCATACCGCACACGCAGTCTTATCAGCACCTTTGTTTCTAGAACAAAACATTAAACATTTTGTCGGGCCAGATCTGGGCCCAAACTGTCCGTTAAAAATTAGTTTGTCACAGCCTCTCGGGGGGGGGGGGGGGCTGGGTCCAGCATGGCTAATAGTATATCAGCCGCAGACAAAAGGACAGGGTAATGGTTCACGGACATGTGTTTGAGATCAAAGAAGCCGACTATCAGACCACGTGTTGTTGTTGTTTTAAGACTCGGGTAGCACGCGGTGGCTTTGGGCGCACGAAAGCGGACTTAGCACACAAAACATAATTGCATAGCTGTGTCTCCTTTTCATGGGTTTGCATGAAAAAAAAAAACAATTTCAATGAACTCGAGAATGAAACGGCGCACTGCATGCATGAAAAACTTGATCTGAAGTTTTCCTTTTCTTTGAGATATGAATGTACCGCCCAGCGTATCGTACGCATCGGCTCGAAGCCAATATATCATAAATTGAGCCGCGACACAATGTGGCATTTTGACGAGTGTAGACTCAGACGAGCCTGTGCAGCCTCCTTTTAAGCTTACAAATTCCAAACGATGTTCAGTCAGTAGCTTAACACTCATATGATATTCAAGAGACTACGTAGCAAAGGCTCTGATCAGACTGTGCATATGCGCAGGCTGATCTGAGGCTATGCTGATTGTTGGAAATCTCATGTCACGTCTCGATTATATTTTTGCGAGGCATCGGACGCAAAGTCGAACGTTCGCTTACATGATTAATTCTTGGTATGCTGTTTGCCCTTGATTTGATTTGGCAAGATGTCGGAGATCTTCTGGATCCAAACTATTTGCAAACTTTGAGAGAGAGAGAGAGAGAGAGAGAGAGAGAGAGAGAGAGAGAGAGAGAGAGACTAGCGCTTGCATACGAATCTCTTGTAATCTCGAAACATATGTATCGGTGCTGAAAATGATCGCATGGCCAAATGTTTAAATTGAAGAAACATTCTTTCCTGAATGCCATTCGGATCAGATCTGGATCCGAACTGTTCTTCTTTTTGAAGAGAGAGAGGATCCAAATATCACTAAAAGCGGGCCATCATCGGCTCGTCATCGAAACACCTTTAAATGGCATTTCGCTGGCCCAACGTTGAATGCTGGATTGTTAGTTTTGATAATTACAGGGGATCTGGTCCAGTATTGCTAAGAAATTCTGTATTTATGTGATTTTTCAGGGGGGGGGGTGGTGGTCCGGACCCCCTGTCCCCCCTCTGGATCCGCGCATGGGACAATGTATACACTTATTGAGATATACTGAAAACCCATTTTATCGTGCGCTTCGGCTTTTGTACGACACTTTGCATACTTTCTATCGCATGCACAAAATTTTAAATTGACGAAATATTCAGTCTTGAATTCCATTCGGGTCTGATCTGGATCCAAACCGTTTTTGCAAATGTAAATAGAGAGAGAAAGGGAGAGAGACTGGTACATGCACATCCTTTCGGGAAATCAAAGTGCATCGACAGATTGACAAGTAGAGAGAGAGAGAGAGAGAGAGAGAGAGAGAGAGAGAGAGAGAGAGATGTGTGTGTGTGTGTTCTTTTTGAATTTCGTCATTTTTTTAACTCTGAGAACTCGTCTACGTATTTCAAAGTTTCGTGTATATCTTTGCAAAAAATTCTGATCGACGCGATTACATTACAAACGGCATTTGCGCAGATGGAGAGCAAGCGAAAGCGTTTTGGTTTTCTGAAGGAAGAACGAAAGTGTAGCGATTCATCGGTAGTCCGAGGTTAAATAAGTGGACTTTTACAACTTGTAAGTAAATTGAGTGACATAACATGCACGTGCCTGGCTCTCGACTTGGTAACTAACGCACGCGCTGTACAGCTGCAAGAATTTAGCGGCGGTTGAAAAGAAAAATGAGTAGATAGCGCAGAATCATATCGCTGTGTTTTCAACACGTTTCTACCACATTTTTACATGCATATATACGGTTTTTGCTCATGCTAAAGACCACATTCTAAAATTACGAACACTAGCACTTTTTTCTGAAACGTAATTTCTAAAATTACGAACAGCGGAAAAAATAATTATTTTTTAGTGTTCGAACTTTTAGAACATTTACCGTACTTTTGCTTGTAACTGACAAAACCCTTCTTGAGCGAAAGGGAAGAGAATGGCAATATAAATGATTTCATGATCAATCTCCTCAAAAGAACTTGTTACCCCTGGATCTGCAGTCAGACATGTTACAGACTGCGCTCCGCAGGCTGGCTAGTAGATAGCATAATGATGTTACAAAACATGTGTAAAATATGACAGAAAGAAGACAGCTCAGCTGAATTGAATGGAAGTATAGTCTCTGAAGGCTGGTATCTGCATAAAGAACAAATATTTAAGGTTTGACAATATTGTGAATCATTTCATTAATGTAATTTTCCAATGAAATGAAGATTATTTAAGATATAACAAAATTTAATTGCATTTTGGGTGTCACAATTAATCATCCTATGAAAGTTTCCAACTATATAGTTTCATAGGATGATTAATTGTGAAACCTAAAGGGTTACAACTGTTACAACTTGTAATCTATTATTTTATTACTTTAAGGAAGAAAAATATTGCTCAGGCCAAATAAAAAAAATTTCTGTGTTTAGGGTAACATGACCCTACCTAAATTTACTGGTGAAACATATAATTTTTTCAGGTTTTCTTGGAAAAAAAGAATTTTATGCGTTTGAAAGGCCAAATGCCTTTCAAAATGCATAAAAAAAATTTTTTTTTCCAGATTTTTTTATTTAAAAATATGTATGTGTGCCTACCCTACCTAAAGTTTTCAGACCTGTTATCCGAAACACACTTATTTTTTTAACCTGGCCTCACCTCAAAGGAATCAAATTTCAAAATTTTAAACTGTTTGCTTAAAATGGCGAGAGGTCATTTTCATCACTTCTGAGTGATTCATTTACAATTTTTGGCTTTTGGGTCCTGGGACTTGCTGCAGGGCCTTTTCTGCCCATCTCTAGGGGCCAAATTTTGGCCCCATTCCCAATAAAAAAAAAGCCACCTTTTTCCCCAATACCATGTCTGATTTGCCCAATTAAGAAAATTAAAAAAAAGAAAGATTTTTTTTTTTTTTTTTAAGAGACCACTACTACTTATGAGAAACACTGACCCATATCAGAATGATACTTAAACACTAGTGCTTAAGTGGTATGCTTGGCATAATACAATCTAAAATAACTTGATTTTGTAATGTTCTATGTCGTTTATTTCTCCCAATTTTGATGTTAAGTCGATCTTTTTTTCCAAACTTTGGCCAGGGGCCTTTTCCCAAAATTGCTGGAAAAGGCCCTGTGCTGTTTCCCATATCAATGGGTCCAACTGCAAACTTATGAGTCCAGATCACTATTTTTCATGACAAGTCTGCAATACTATTGCAGACAAGTCTGCAATACTATTGTATCCTGGGAGTTGCTGAAATAAAAACTTTGCATCCCAGAGAAAAAAATATGCGCAAAAGATGCAGGATGCGCAGGTAAAAAACCTTGTCTTTGGGAGTTCGCGAACAACACAGACGCAGACCAGCCTGCGCATACGCGCAGACTGATCAGCGCCTTTGTTCTTCGCTTATCGAGAAGTATCATATCTAGACTTGCTACGAGCGAAATTTCTATTTTCTAGCTAGTCTTTGTAGCTGAAGAGACTGGTTTGAAACTCGCTTTGTCGGAAACCCCGAAGACAGGTTTTCTCGCAACGAGGCCCAAATGAAGTCAGAGGCTTTCAAAGTCTGCATTTTTATTAAGAATCAGTTCCATCAAAATTTGTAAACTTCCAACAGCTAGTGTCAGATTTGATAAGACTTCATACTACATGTATAATTCTCCATTTTAGGGGCAAGCTGGACCCTAAACATTTGTTTTTAAGGGGCCAGCCCAAAATTTAGGGGCACTGGGCGACTAGGTCTCTGTTAGTCTTTTTCCCTGGCAACCTGTATGGTAGCACTGGCTAAGAGGTGTAGCATGAGATATATAGCCCTTTATGTGAAAATTACCTGTGTGTATTTGTTTGTTTGTTTGATTCTTTACGTCCCATCAACAATCTTTCAGTTATATAGGGACTGGTCTTCCTGGGTTGAACCAGTACTAAGCTAGGATAAATGTGTCTTGCTCAAGGACCACAACGCAGTGACGCCGGTGAGGCTCGAACCCGCGGCCCTTCGGTCTCAAGTCAAGCACTCTACCACTGAGCCACTGCGCTCCATACCTGTGAGTGTTATCTCATGGTGTCACAGCACTAAAATAACTGACCAGCTCTTTGCCATCTACGCGAGCGTAGATGGCAATGAGGTGGATGTGATATTTGATAGATCTTCACTTTCATTTTTCAGCGCCCTAGATAAGCTTTTGGGTCAATTGGGTATTTACGCAACCTGGTTATCCTCAATGCATACTTGCAAAAACAATTGCGTATTTTCATTTTTTTACGCCACGTTTTTTTTCTGTGATTACACGTTTTCTTATTGCATGGAGCCATCGGGAATGGGCTTGCATATTAATTCACTTCAATCGTCTGCCTTTCTAAAGTATCAAACTAGCGTATTTAATTGTACCTGAAGCAAATCTCATCCCCTTGTTGACATTCGAGCGTGTACACTTTGCAAAGTTTCACTTTCATCATAGTGTTTTTCCGCACAATACTGGACTGGGCACCGATATTTTATTCATAAACTGGAGTGATATTGCCCGCTCGCTAGTAAAAAAAAATCAATACCTGTCTGGCATTTGTTTAATACCCAAATGGAAACGAAATGGACCAAATGGTACGCAATGACATCGCATGTAATTGCATACCGATCGTTAGAATTGCTTTTCGGTACGCACACTTTTCATTTTAATTGCTTTTTTGAGGATTTTAATTGCGTATTTCTGCAAATAAGCTGCTTATCTAGGGTGCTGATTTTTGAAACAGCTACTGAATGGCTACTGTACGACAACAAACTCCTTGTTTTAAGTGCTGAAAGACAAGCTTTTTTGAAAAGCTTATACTTGACCTCTATAGTACTTGTTACATGATTTGGTTGATGTATGAGTAACTTGTATTCACTTGCTAAGATTAGCCAGTGATGGTTATTTTGATTTAGAAAAACAAAGCAGTAAATAGCTTTCAGCAAGTGTCAATTTTAAATTTGATCCCTCACTCCTTACCAACAATTGGGCCTGCTTTGACTCCATAATCAGAGAGTTGCTGTCTTAGTTCTGCATCTGATAATTCACCAATGTCTGTCAGCACCATGGCACACTTTTAATCAACAATATCTGAAAAAAGGTATTACTTGACTTTTCGCTTACTGTAAAGGCGGCGCCTCATGAATGCGTAATTTGGACTAGTCAGCCTTAGGCATAGGTAACAGCTGAAAAGGAGGCGTGGTTTTATTCAAAAGTAACTGTATCATCTTGTGCCACCGCCTCAGTCATTATCTAGCCCTTAAAACGCCAGCAAAATAACTGCATCTGAAAATGTCTATTTAACATAAGTAGGGAGGCAAACATTGTGTACCCAGATCAGACTGCTCCTACAGGAGCAGTCTGATCTGGGTCCACACTGTTTATCTATGAGGCTTCAAATAGTTTAGTGGACAACAAGAAACATACATTTTGTGATTATGCGCTTTAAGGGTTAAGAAATGTGAGTTCAGTGTGTATACGGTTAGGATTTTCATGAAATGCACGCACGTTTGCGCGGCTCAAAAAGCTTATTAACTCTTTACCAAATTATAAATAAAATCTGGCAATTGAAACACATCTATATTTATTGTGTAAACGTGGGTAACTGACTTGTTATAAAGTACATTGAGTTTAATAGAATATAAGCTCCGCCTATTATAAATAGATGCCAGCTTCAGTGGGTGTATGCTAATTCTAAAGGTTACTGAATACTGTATGCATTACATCCTGATTTCCCTTCCTTAGCAGATGAAATAGCTGGACCACACCCAGATATGAATATCAAAGTTGCCGCCTTTACAGTAAGGGAAAAGTCAAGTAATACTGTAAATTATGAACTTTTAAATGTTGGTTTTCGGGGACATTCATAGTACTACTAGCTTGTTAGAATAGCAAACAGAGCAGTCTGATTAGGGCATGGGTGTAACATCAAAAGTTCCGAAATTCTGAACTTTAGAAATTCAAATTTTAAAACTTGCAGGATGCCTACAAAAATGAATAATTTCAAGTTTAAATGATTTATTGTGTATAGATCATCTGAAAACTAATCAGAGAAGCTATTAAAATCTGCCTAATTCAAATTCAGCATCCAATTCAAATTCAAAATCCTGAATTCAGGATTAATCCTGAAAACTTTCACCCATGGGGCCTAGTCTGTTTGTCACTTGGCCTTTTTAGCAGGGCCCCAGACAATTTTTTGAGACACGAGAGTATTTAGTTTTACTCATCAAATTTTCAACTATCTTCAGGAGTAAAATGATGTGTCAATAATTCAAAAAAGATCAATCCATGTTCAGCAGGATAAGGATTAATTCTAAAATATCAGCTTTATCATGGGGGGAAAAAGGTACAAATTCACCTGTCTATTGACAGCAGTTGAAACAACAAAATCTCAAGCCAAGCTTATTATAGCAAGGGGCAAGGATGAACAAGAAAAACTATAACATGTGTTACATGTTATAAACGGCGTTGTTGCAAGGTTGTTATGAGTATTAATAGATAAAGGATAATAATGAAGTTTTTTGCTCGCAATGAGATATACGACATTAAAGCGGCTTTGAAATGAGTCATTCGACGTTTCGCTAATACATAAACTATTCAATCAGACGGTGTGATAGGGAAGCAAGCTTTTGTGAAAGCTTATGTTTGTTTTCAAACCACAGCGTCACCGAGACCCTTCGATTATGAATACAAAAATATAAGACTTCTTCCTTAACATAACTGTAAGTGGGCCGATCAAATATTAGATAGACATTTAATTGTTCAAAATATTATCCATTTTGGTCACTTGCTATACCACCGCAACTTTTCTTTACAAACACGGGTAGCTCTAAAAAAGAAACAGACAGTCAGTGTTGAAAAATGTGTCCCTATATGATAATCAGCCCGGGACCAAAATCGTCATTAATTTTTCTATTGCGGTATTAACGATGTTAAGGGAATTTCAATATATTAAGCCTATATATCAATCTTATTTGGTACTTATCGCATCTTCAAGCAGAGAAGGCTCAGTCGAGTTTATGCCAATGCACAGCCTCGCCTGAGCTTTCGCTGCTTGCAGTAAACTAGAAAGAAAATCTTGAAATTAGGTATCTGTCACAATTTAAAGCAACGAAGGCTCAGTCGAGTTTATGCCAATGCACATGCAGTCTCGCCTGTGATTTCGCTGCTCGCATCAGATGAGAAAAAATATGGAAATTTGCTATTTTTCAAATTTTAAAGCTAAGTCGAATTTACGAAAATGCACAGACTCGCCTGAGCCTTCGCTGATCGCTGAAATGAGAAATAATATAGAAATTCGCTATTTCTCGATTTTTGAAGCTCAGTCGAGTTTACGACAAGAGTAGCGTCTCAGTGATGAGATGCAGCAGTATCAGGGTTTTTTATACCCAGCATGTTTTTTTTTGTTTTTTGGAATAAGTGAAATATGCCAACGTGAATTGTTCGCATATTATTTTGCATGTTAATTTGGCCGCCAAAGATAACTTGATTGTCCATTGTTTATATGATGCTTCAGAATATTGTTAGCTCCTATTATAGTTAAATCTCGTTAGCTAATTAATTAATCATATACAATTATGGGCGTGATTAGCTTAATTCCCTTACACTCTCGTTAAAGGCATCTTCACCAGCGAAGGTTTCGTCGTATCTACCTTTCGACAAACCCTTCGCCTCACGACCCTCAAAATTTATTAATAGCGCAGACAAATCGACCAATGAAAACGCCAGGAAGGATTTTTTCGATAATCCCTTCCTGCCAATCAGATTAAAGGTAGAAGTTTATCGGCATCTTATATACACCGCCTGCTAATTCTCCATAAGTCCAGATAAGCAAAGATTTTGGATGTAAAATTATTTATTTTTCTTCTATCCTTCAGTTCAAAATTATGTTATGGTGCTCAAGATAACCATCTTAATGTGACAGTTCTTTTGAGCACCTTAAACGTCTATTTTAGTTGTTAAGCAAGAAAACTGAATGCAAATAAATAACTCTGTCTTATCTGGAGGCCTGGTATTTATCGATTTTTGCACCGCTTTGTGATCGATCATATTAATTGTTACTATTTTCGGCTGATGGCGTATTCAATCGGAGAAAATCAAAGCTGTGAGGCCAAGGGTTAGATTGGACAATCGCAACCCTTGGTAGGAGAAGATGCGTTAAAGGTGGGTTATCAAGTCATTGACAAACTCAACCGCTATAACGTATAGCTTTATTATCTTAATTCAAGTTAGGCCAATTCAAATATACTTTTTTATTTTCATACTCTTTGCCAGCTTTATATACTGACTTTTTCTTTATCATTTTTTATCCTCTTGCAAAATGGACCATGATTTGCCATGATTTCGATTTGCTCATGCTGTTCATTCTAACGTAATATTGAGGTAAGTGTTTTTCAACAATTGTCGTCTGACAAATGTGAATTTATTTCAATTTGAAAACAAACACTTTTAGGTGGTAGCCAGATGTCTTAACAAATGGAAAAAACACAAAAGTTTTCAGAAAAAATCGTTTTATTACACGCCCACTCGCAGCGTTTCTTTGCTAACGTCAGTCTTAAATTTTCAAACATCAATAACAGACGGGTGACGTCCGCGTATGTCGCGACACGTTTGTCTTTTATGCAACTGATTGAGGGGTATCTGTCAGCAACTTTTTTTTTATTATTCCTGATCCTTAAGATATAAACGGCCAAATTACGTCAAAAATCAATGGCGTCATATAGACGTAATGAACGTTGCCAAAGGCCTAAAACTTCGTGATTTAATTTTGTCTTTCCTTTTGCTTTCAAGAACAAACATCAGTTTGAAAACTTTTTTCGTTCATAATGGAAGGTATGGGTACTCTGTGACTTTTTGAATTTGAGTTGTCTCAGAATTATCGCGACGTCACGGCAATCATAAGCCACAGCGTTTCGATTTTCTTATTGAATGCAAGCTGAGTGACGGAACTTGTCAATTTTATTTTTCACATAATGATTTGTTTGTTTGTTTGTTTGCTTTACGTCCCATGTCAACAGCCAGCATGCCCACTCATATTTCTGTTTGGGGGTACATGTACCCCCTGGTGTTTCCATTTGGGGGTACATGTTCATTTTTGAGGGTACACATATTTTAGAGCTGTTTTTTCATAGTAAACGTATAGAGGCCATGAAATCAGATCATTTAGATGTGTATAACAGTGATATCATTATGCTGTGAAAATGCTAATAAATGAGCCCTGCAAGTAACCACCCCACCCCCTAAAAAAAACTAAGTCCGAACCTGAGAAAAATTTGGGCATAGGTTCCCCTAGGGGCGTAAGCCCGGTTTCATTCACCCCCAACCACAATAACCCTAGCCTTTGAAAGTTTTGGGTAAAGACAGAATGAAGAAGAGTGGGAGGGGTGACGGAAAATGTAAACAAACGTATCCAGATCACCCTCTTCTTCAGAATGATAGATGATTTTTGAAAAATAGAATACAGTAAAATGTCACATACCTCTTAGATTGTGTTACTCCTATATCTAAATTAAAGCTCTGAAACGTGTCAAGCAATTTATCAAGTTTTCTTCTTCCACACATCTTGCCTGTCCACTTAACATGGCATATGTAAGCGTAATGCTGATTGGTTCAGTAGTAATAGACAACCAATCAATATTGACTTTACTAGAAGCGTGGTTGACTGTGGCCCGAGATTTGCTATATTATACTGAACAGTTTACTATCAATGCAAGATACCAGTCAGCGGTAAATCTGAGCCGATAATTCTAAAAAAACTGGACTTGTTTTCTTGAAAATTTCATGAGATTCACACACAACGTTCACTGGTTATGTGTGCACAAAAATTACTCTACGTTTTTGCACGTAGGTACCAAATGATAAGTGCGTGCATGACCGTTTCTGTGCGTGAATTACGTACTGCAGTACGTGAATGGGCATGCTGAGTTACAGCTATGGTCATTGCGGGACGGTCAGTTCACTTAACCACACTTTTTCCTGGGCAGGCTTGAGCAAGCGGTTAACCAGTAATTTGTGCACATACTTTCGCTTGTAACTGACAACAACCCTTCTTGAATAAATCAGCGGAAGGGAGGAGAATGACCATAGAAATTATTTCATGATCAATCTCCACGAAAGTATGGTACCGGGCCGGGATCGAACTCGCGACCCCTGGATCTGCAGTCAGACACGCATCTGTAGCCAGACACGTTACCGACTGCGCTACGCGGCCCGGTTTTTTTACACATAATGAAAATATCTAATTTTCAACATAAATTAGCATTTATCAAGCGGTGCGTTTTTAAAGTCCTTCAGTATAGATGGCAAAACGAAATATATAATTGGCATCTAAAAAGTTTTTGTAGGCAAAAATTGAAATTCCCTTGACATCGTCAATGCCGCAATAGAAATATAAATGGCCATTTTGGTCCCTCGATTAATTTTCTCTTAGAATATTAGATCAATTCAAATATTTTTTTTATATTTTTATACCCTTTGGGATCTTTTAAAACAATAATATGAAAAAAAAATGGGATTTAAAAGGTTTCAGTAGCCAAATTTTGGAATATACTCAACATCTTCAATACCGCGAAAACTGGTCCGGGGTGTAAAATGCATGACAGAGTCCGGTATTAGTGCTAGTAATTAACAAAAATCAAAAAGTCATAAAGAATCTTTATAAGCATTTTTAAGAAGGCTCTATAATGGACATGTGATCCAATTTTTAGGTCGACATTTGCATTTTAAATACCATTTTGATGCCTGCAAACTTTGGTCCCGGAATTTGGTCCCGAGTCTCGGGCGTTGGTCCCGGCTTTTATTCCTTCCCTTGTTATCTTCAGTCTTTTATGAAAACCAATACTTGTCCGCGGGGAAAGAAGACTTCTCAAGTCGAAATAATAATATCCCATGCATGTTCCTCCTTTAAATGGAAAAAAATCCAACCCCAGCCATGAATTTGCGAATGATAGGAAAAATCTACAAGCATGATCACGGATGTACAGTTCAATATATGCGTCCCTGGCATGATGATCGTTTGACACAATTTGCTTCGAAAACGAATGACCTATTTTCCGCGTTTTGCCTTTAATCTTTCTTAGGTTATTTTCTTTGCTAATTCATATTTCTGCTTGTATGCCCGTTGTCCGTTCTGTTTGTTTGTTTAAGATTTTCTTGCTTCTATTTTCTAATAAAATGAAAAGTTCGTTTCTGTTTTATCGTGGCACGAAATAATTTAACCTCGCACACTGCTAAATATAGAATGAATGACGTCACAATGATTTATAGAATAGTCCTTCATATACTCATTTAATATACTTATTTAAGAATTTCGTATCTATAGTAATGAATTTATCAATAAGTTCGCCCCAAAAACCACTGAAAAGTTATTCTAAGTTAGACCATTAGACCAGCTGGCGAGGGTGGAAAATAGGTACAGTCCGTGGGTAGAACAGCTGTTGAACATCCGACATTTACACTGAAAAGACGCCCGATTTAGGACGTTTTAAATACTCTTTTAATAAGAGAAGTCTAAATTTGTTTTACTTTACCCTTGGATAAACGAAAAACATTAATCAAAACGTTATTCATTGAACAATAACTTTGATCACACCCCTCTTCGGAAGAGTCCATTTCAAAACCAATTACAATTATAGGCTAAGTAACTACTGTTTCATAAATGAACTAATAATAGTTACTTATGCATTAATAAGTAACGCCGTAGAAAATAGGATGTCATGATTGTCTTAAAGTCTAGGTGAGAATAAACAGAGGCGTTTAAACTGTCTTAGATATGGTTCCAGATAAGGGTGACTCATCCAAATGTCCAGCCTTATCTGTAGCTATGCACAAGCTAAATGATGAGTACTATGGCAGGTAGAAACTGAGCATTTTTACTTCATAATTTCACTTTATTAAATCAAATGTTATATAAACTAATACTTATACCTTAAACTATATGAAAATTTAACTGATAAACTATTATATAATTGAAATATTTTTGAAATTACTCATGTGAATGTTCGCAGTGATTTTTTTACCTGCGCGTCCTGCGTCTCAGACGCATGATTCTCACAAAGGACGCATGATTTTAAACCATGTGAATCCCGCAGGACGCATTAAAAATTGTGGCGAAAAGTCTGCATTTAAAAATTTGCAACTTTCGTTTTGAACGTTTTTTCACTTGCGCACCGTGTCTTGAATTATATTGGTAAAAACCGGTACCGAAATACTCCCCAACAGTTTAGCGATCATTACTTCCCTTGAGAAACATGTGTTTTCAGATATTCACGGGGAGTTTACTGGTAAAAGCCAGTGCCGATAAACCAGTACCGACCAAAAAAATGAAGCATTGGAATAAAGCGTTTTACCCACAAGTTTAAACACCCTTTCCATAATGCCCCTCCATAATGAACACAGCATGCTTTCATGAGAAGATTATGTCTCCAAAAATAGACCCTAAACAGCCCACACTGGTGTTCTTAGCAAGAGGCCCAACTTGGATATAAACGAATGGCATGGCATTAGAGTCTGACATATCTGAGGAATATTAAATTGTCTTCTACCGACCAGGTATGTGCCATTTAGTACTCTATTTTCCAAAAATCTATCATTCTGGAGAAGAGGGTGCTCTGATTACATTTGTTTATATTCAAATCAGACACCCCTCCCACTCTTCTCCCTCTGTCTTTGTCCAACACTTTTGAAGGCCAAGGTTATTGTGGTTGGGGGGTGAACAGAACAGGCCAGCGCCTAAAGACAACCCCTGCTCGATTTTTCTTTAGGTGTGGACTTAGTTTTTTTTTGGGGGGAAGGGCTGGTGGGGCTTTTTTTTTTTAGAAAATTACCATTACCCATTTGATTTGCAGGTTGGCCCCCTTTTGGGAACACAGGGGGAGGGGGGGAGAGAGTTGGCCCCTTCTAGACAAATCCTAGAATCAACTCTGCAAATAGAATTGTTAAAGTATTACTGCAGGCTCATGAAGTACGGGGACTGTACTGTGAACAGATGGTATTAACAAAAATTAATATGGTATCATCACCGTATGTCCAAGGGCTCAGTAACTTCCAGCAGTACACTTGTAGGCATGCAGAGTTAGATGAACACAAGCTAATGGCCTGGGCTCTAAAAATTATTTTACATGACAAAGTAAGCTTGCTCTTTATTGTATAAGTAAGTATGACAGTGTCTTGTTTCTCAAATTGGCTTCTATGAATGGGTCGGATTTGTATGGATACATAAAATTTATGGGCCCCGTATGGGATGCAGAACTTCGAGTTTGGGATGCAAAGAATTTTGGCCTAGTGAGTCCCGGGACTCATAGAAACAAATTTGTAAAAAAATCACTGTGTTCGGTGAAGTGTTTTGTAAAAATTCTGTGGTGGTAAATCATATTTGCCGGTAAATGCCAGTAAATAATGTCTTTTCCCCGGTAAATGCCACTGGCATGGAAAATATCCTTATTTGTCGGCATTTTGCCAACCTTGAGTCTAGCCCCACCCCCAGTATGGACCCTGAGGTCCCATGTCGTGGAATGAAAGGTAACCCTACAAGATATCTATGGTGCAAGTATGAATTGTTTCTGACAAGTGGTTGTCAAAATAAATATGGACTTCTAGAAAACTTTTAATGAAAAAATCCTATCTTTTTTATATGTAGATGTACTAGATTTTTACCTCTAGCACCATCCCCCGGCGTAGACCCTGGGGTCCGATGTTGTGGAATGAAATGTAACCCTACAAGGTATCTATGGTGCAAGTATGAGCACTTTCTGACATGTAGTTGTCTAGAAAACTTAAACACAAAAAATCCTATCTTTTGGATATGTACTAGATTTTTTACTTCTTGCCCCAACCCCCGACATGGACCCTAGGGTCAATGTCGTGGAAATGAAAGCTAACCCTACAAGGTATCTATGGTGCAAGTATGAATGCTTTCTGACAAACGGTTGTCAAGATATGGACTTCTAGAAACTTTAACACAGTGTGACAGGAACGGAATGTGTACTACCCTGGTGACTACAGTAGCTCTTTGCACTTCGTGCAGTCAAGCTTAAAATAAAAATTGTTTGCCTGCTCATTTGAATTTGCGGCAACGGTCCTGTAAGTCAAACTTTACTTGCCTATTAACTCAGACCCAGTATATACACAGACTGGTAATTGACTTACAGGTAAAAGTATATATTGGAAATAAGTTGTCAAGGCTGAGCTTTCAAAACTGACGAATGTTGAAGATTAATTAATAAAATCTCCATTATTTCTCTGCAAATCTGTGTTTTTTCTTCAAAAAGCAATGGTTCAATATACTATATTTAAGACTGTAATGTTAAATTTATTGAAATTTTATTTGTCTTTCCGAATATCAGCAAGAAACGAAGGTACCCTTTTTAGCTATTTTCAGCACTTTTGGCCGAACATCGTCAGAAATCAACCTAAAAAGATGATAAATGTCGATTTTATTTACTGTAACTTGTAATATTTCAACTTAAATTTGCATACCGTGAATAACTTCATATAATCTCAGGTATGTCACAGACCCAGTAAAAACGGACTGGTCACTGACGGAAATACAAAGTTATGTTGTCGAGGCTTTATTTTAGCGCTATTTCAAAGTACTACAGCAAATAAAATTGATTCTGAACATACACAAAATTATAATAGGTTAATCCCGGTATGCGAAGCTGAAATATTACAAGTTACTGTAAAAAATTGAAGTTTTCTCATGTTTTTGTGTTGAGTGCTGACGATTTTCGGCTAAAAGTACCCATAATAGCTAAAAAGGGTACCTAGGTTTCTTGCTGACGTTCATAAAGACGGACAAACTTTCAATAATTATAACAATACAGTCTTAAAGATAGACTATTGAACCATTGCTTTTTGTAGGAAATTCGAAGATACGGAGATATTATTATTTAATCATCAAAATACGTCAGTTTTGAAACCTCAGCCACTGTCGAGCCACGACAGCGTATTTCCAATATATATATTTACCTGTACGTAAGTGACCAGTCCGTGTTTATTGGGTCCGAGGGTATGTTCAGATTCAATTTTATTGGCTGTAGTACTTTTTCTTTTATTCTTTACTTCCCATCAACAATCTCTCAGTTATAAAGGGACAGGTCTTCCTGGGTTTAACCAGTTCTAAGCTAGGATTAATGTTCTTGCTCAAGTACACAACACAGTAATGCCGGTGAGGCTCGAACCCGTGGCCCCTCGGTCTCAAGTCAAGCACTCTACCACTGAGCTCCCCTGTAGAACTTTGAATTGCGCTTTGTGTTTCCGTAAGTGACCAGTCCCTTTATACTGGGTCCGAGCTATTAAGTACCAATACAAGCTAAGAAATGTGGGTTTATTTATTTTGTTTCGTCTAAAAAAAACACGATCTTAGTTTCAAATATTCTGTTGTGTATTTTTTACGCAGAGAACCAGCCAATGGATGTCAATAGGCAGTGGTTTTTTTTCTGCTGTTTTTGGGGCCGAAATTGGGCCCCATTCCCCTCGCCAAAAAGTATGTTTTTTCCCCCTATTTTGAAAGAAAATTCCCCTCAAAATGAAGTATTCAAAAAAATTAAAAAAAAAAATCGGCAAAATGTGACGACAGCGTGTCAAGTGCGTTTAAATTCGTTCCGTGCATTAGCCATGCCGTGAATTTGCGAGTAGTGTCCCTTGGTGATCGATAGACGCTTTCATGCGGTTTTCTTAAGAGCGTCTAAGGGAGAAGTTCCAATCGTGACTTCGCAAACAAAATGTCCCACAATAAACGTTGTTACGTGAAGAAAATTAATAAATTGGCGGCGCAGGGATCAAGAAGAGTCGACTTAATGTTTAAGCAGGCTTCCCTGGAGGCCTTTACCAGTGACTTTGATGTTTGTGACAAGGATTTGGGGATTGACTCAGTCTCTTCGGCGACATGTATTGAGTCAAACGAATCAGTCCATCAACCTAATTTGTCTTCGACCGTTAGCATTTCTGCATGTGAAACAAATCCAGAGTCGGAGTCTAGTAGTAGTTCAGGCTCTCGTCAACATCTTTGTTCCATGTAGCAATATGTTTTGGACTTTGGTTCAAAACATTTATCAAAAATGACATGTTTTAACAAATCATTTAGGATAAATGTTTTGAACAAATGTGGAACAAAAGTTTAGGGGGATTCGTTAGTTAACAAGCATTGTTTGGTTAAATGTTTTGAACAACTGACCCACAGTGCACTGAATGGATTTAATTAGTTAAATAAAAGTTAAATACTACAGTGTTATATCCTTTAACAGGCTTATGGTACAATACAGCCAAACTTAACTGGATCCATTTTTTTCATTCTATTTAATAAATAGAATGGAAAACATGGATCCAGTTTGGCTGTGTTGTACCATAAGTCTATCAAAAGATATAACACTTTCATTTTTAACTGCAAATGTTTCAATAAAAGATGCTATTGTGTTAAGTTAATAGTTTTCCCCTTTTTGCCCCTATGCGCGCTAATTTTCCCCTTTTGAAAGGCCCCTCCACCATTCTGATGGCACCATATGATATAAAATAAAATATTTTTTCTTTCAGCTTTAAAGGGACAATGGTTGTTTTTGGCCATAGAGTTCCCTAGAAATGTCCGATTAAAAAAACAAGTATGAATCCTAAAAATTGGAGTACCACCGAGCTTTCATGGGTGCAGGACAACTCGGCCCAAAACCAAATCGGCCCATGCCAACTCGGCCTAAGATGCAAAACTCGGCCCATGCCAACTCGGCCCAATTTAAGTTTTATAAATAGACAACCCGGATTGAACTCGGACCCAGTATAATTATTGTTTATTGGGTCCAAGGATTGAAGTGATTAACTGCAAGATTCGCGCCTTCACGTTAGCCAAAGAATCAAGTATCTTTACCCGTTTGTGCATGGTTAACAGCGCAGACACAAACGACAAATCGCAAATTGCCACCATGCTGTTATAGTCAATATATCGCACATTCAAATGAGCATAAGCGTAATTTCGCAATCTAACTGGTCTGAGCATACTTATTCCTTTTTATCTCTCAAAAGACCGTCTCGATACTAGCAAGCAGTGTGGATCCTCATGAAATGACGCGTCATGCGGCACTTCTTCTTGGTCATCACTGTTTGCCTTACATATTTAAATGCGAAATAATGGTGCGAGGCTAGAAGAATAAATCCATTGTTCCATACTCTATGTTTGATAGCAGCGACAGCTCTGATGATACTGCGCATATGCACAGGTTCGTCTGATCATTCTCTGCTCGTAGATGGGATAAGTACCAACATTTCAGACATTATTAACACTTTGACATTTGCAAATGAAACAATTCAGAAAACAAAAGGAAGAATTTAATGGAATATTAAATGCCTCTGTAAGAACAAAAATGAAGTCATCGGACAAAGTTATGCCGCATGTTCAAATGCACTGGTTATAGACACTGATTTTCACACATTTGCGATTCAGTTGCCAGTGATTAACATAATTACGCCAATAATATTAAGATGATTAAAGGTGTGCATCAATTGACACTTCGTCCAAACATGCTAATCTCCTTAACTGATCATTTACAATTATCAATGGACAGATGGATTGATGGGCAGCCAGGCGGACCCATGTACGGATCTAGGATTATTTTGTCACGGGAGGTAGGGGGGGGGGGGGGGGGGGGTCCAGGCCCGACGGCATACAGGATCCGCACATGCAGGGTTCATACAGAATTGACAAAACAAAATTCCCTGACATTTCCCTGACTTTTCTCTGACGCCAATCCAAATTTCCCTGACATAACAGTACTTGCCAGTGAAACTTGGATTCAAACCTTTGTGTATAGCTACAGTTTACATCTCTTTTTTTTACCATTTTGAGTGATTATTTTGAACTTTGCGAAGTTTTTATTTCAGCTTTTCAGCATGCGTATAGTAAATAACTTTTCAAAGAAATTTACAGATTGTCACATTAGGATATGTTAAAAACTGCTGTTTTTTTCCAAATCTTTGGATGTTGCCCTCTTAATTTAACCTCCTCTACAGCTACCTGTAATGCAGCCAATAAATAGAGGAAAGCATGCAACTCGTATGTACTTCAAAAAATATATGGGCCGAGTTGGCTTATGAATTTGGGCCGAGTTGTCTAAAAAACTTGGGCCGAGTTGGCATGGGCCAAGTTTTATGTGGGCTGTATGCTTGCTGAGTTGGTTTTGGGCCGAGTTGTCCGTAATTCGCTTTCATGAGGTCCAATAAGCACAACTACTTGTAAGCCTGCTTATCGCTTATCTATGCTGCCGCACTTTTGATATAGCTTGAAATGGTGAATCATGCAATGAAATTGGAAAACGAAAGTTGAATAGATTTCTTCATGTTCTTGGGTGTCGTTTTTTTTTCTTGCTTTTTTTCAAAACTAACGGTATTAAAGAGATTAAGTTAAGGACAACTACTGCATATTCAGCACTACAATATACCATATGCAGTAAAACGGCTATCACCTCATAAACACCAGTGTAAATAAGCAAAATAAGGAAATGCTTGACTCAACAATTTCCGTATTGCACAAGAATGGGCTCCGCGAATCAAATGAAGCCTTTCAAAATTTGGCGGCAGATTCCAAAAACTTTAACAAAGATATTATGGATTGGACTATATTCAACCAATCAGAAATAGGTAATATATTGCTAGTGGTTCGACCGTCGTGTCACTGTTGTTCTCATCGTCGCCCAAGCACTGTCGCCTTTTGCTCGGTGCACACTTGGATTGAGCCAACACTAATCCCCAGCCATTTTTCATTAAACTTCGATCACTGCTTGCTTTACATAGGGCTTTCCATCCAGGAAATATTGACTAAAAGAGAAATGGTAAACTTTTAAAAATTGGACTTTTTGCAATGAAATGCTAGATCATGATGAGATATCGTCAGGTCTCGCGAGTATGCTGTTGTTCTAATCTTGACTGCATTACGTCTACATCTAATCGTTGAGTAACTTCTGTCACACATTTGGCCATTACGTTACACTTGGGGTAGAGAAAAGAAAAAAAACAATGAAAAAAGGAAAGCAATAGTTATAAGAAAAAGGGAAATTTAGAGAAATTTTCCAGGCTGCCTTTATCCATTCAAGTTGAACGAATCAGGCTACCGTAGCGGACCCTGGGTTTGATCGACAACCGGCATAGCTCCAACCATCACTAGGGTTTACTCACAGCCTGACCCTGATATGCTTGAATTGTAATAGTGGACATCTCCCGCTTGAAGAATACCAAGTTCGGAGCCATAGCTACAGAAGCTGGCAATAAGTTGCTTCAACAAGTAGTACCAGCCCAGATACTTTATCGTCTACTGCGTCCGAACACCTTACACATCCGAGTTTCAACGCCCTCAGTGACCCAATTGCTGTACATCGTAGCCTACGACAGCGAGATGACATCCCTCTTAAAGTCCTTGTCATTAATTGACAATCAATAGTAGACAAGAAACTGGTGCTTGAGAATATGAACAGATATAGTACTTGGTACAGAATCCTGGTTAAAAAGCCATCATCTGTCTACAGAAATATTCCCAAACAGGCTTCAAGGTATACAGGAAAGACAGGGAACGTCAGATTGGAGGCGGTGTCTTCATACTTGTTTCAGAGCAGCTTATAAGCACTGAACTGGAGGAGTTGAAAACAGATGGAAAGTGTGAATTAGTTTGGGCCCAGATCCAAGTCCCAGGGTCAAGGCAGTTGTTTGAAGGCTCTTTCTATCGACATCCAGATAAAAATGGCCCAGGGTATCTTAGAGATTTACAGACATGCTTGGCTCGAATACCTGCCTGAATTGGTGGGGACTTCAACCTTGGTGATATAAATTGGGAGACTGAAAGCGTTAAACCGTATGCCAACAAATCAGGTCTATGTAATCCGCTTCTAATAATAGCCAAAGATAACTACCTCGAGCAAATGGTCATAGAGCCCACGAGAATTACAGAAGACACAGAAAATGTACTTGATCTTTTCTTCTTTAACAATTCATCTGTAGTGTACAGAGTGGAAGTTATCCCAGGTATATCTGATCACGAAACAGTATATAATGAGTCCAGCCTCAGACCAGCTAAGGCTCAGACCCCACCTAGAAAGGTCTACATCTACAACAAGGCAGATTGGGAGTGCAGTGGCTCAGTGGTAGAGTGCCTCATCGGCGTCACTGCGTTGTGGTCCTCGAGCAAGACACATTTATCCTAGCTTAGTACTGGTTCAACCCAGGAAGACCTATATAACTGAAAGATTGTTGATGGGACGTAAAGAATCAAATCAAACAAACAAACAAACGAACAAAACAACAAGGCAGACTTTTCATCTATGGAAGCTGAACTCAGACGCATAAAAGAAACCTTTATTTCATTGGAGCCTGTCTCTACCACACAAGAGTTAAGGTGCAAGTTTAGCTCCTCAGTGTCTGATCTCATGACAAGGTACATCCCTGCAAAGATAATTAATGGAAAGAAGATTAAGAAGTCGTAGATCAACAGAAAGTTAAAGGCACAGATGCGCAGACGTGATAATTTTTTTAGAAGAATGAAAAAGACCAAGAACGAGACTGACATCAGGAAATTCAAAGAATGCAAACAAGTTGTACAGAAGATATAATGAGAATCCTACTGGACCTACATTAATAGCATCATCGAGACAGACGAACCAGACAACGATCACACTCCTAAGCAGAAGAGGTTCTGGAACTATAAAAAGTCCCTATGGAAAGATTCAACTGGTATAGTTCCACTGAAAGACAATGGACGTCTGTTCAACGCATCTACAGACAAGGCTGATATACTCAACAGACAGTACCAGCCTGTCTGCCCCCAGGAGGACCTGGTACCCAAGTTCCTGTCCCAGACGGAAAGCCCTATCCTGATATGAACAATATATACGTCAGAAAAGATGGAGTAAGGAAGCTTCTACAAAAAGCAATCCACATAAAGCCACCGATCCTGACATGATTCTAGCACAACTGTTGAAAGAATGCTAAGAAGAATTAGCCCCAATCTTAGCCATCACCTACAACAAGTCAATCCAAACTGGAAAAGAGGTCGGACGACTGGAAGAAAGCCAATGTCACTGCAGTATTCAAGAAAGGCCAACGTTATGATTGAGCTAACTATGGCCCTGTCTCATTAACCTGCCTTTGCTGCAAGATATTGGAGCACATCGTAGTCAGCAGTGTGATGAAACATGTGGACATACAAAGCATCCTTACAGACTGTCAATATGTATTCCATGCTAGATGGAGCTGTTGGAGCCAGTTGGTGACCCTTACCCATGACCTAGCCTCTTCTTTAGACAATGAAAAATAAACAGACATGGTGGTCCTGGACTTCTCAAAGGCATTAGACCGTGTCCTCCACCAGCGTCTAATGTGGAAGTTGCACCACTATGGTATCAGAGGCTCCACTTATCATTGGATATCATCATTCTTATCTGGTCGGACACAGAAGGTGATCCACGAAGGTTGTTCATCTGACAGTGTTCCAGTAGTCATTGGGGTCCCTAAAGGATCAGTTTTAGGACCACTTCTGTTCCTGTTGTTTATCAACGACCTACCAGGCAAGAGTGTTTCCAATACAAGGCTCTTCGCCGATGATTGCATCGTATACCGACAAATCAATAGGCATGAAGATTGTTTAACGCTACAAGGGGACCTCAATACTCTGGCAGAGTGGGAATCTAAATGGGGCATGGCGTTTCATCCACAGAAGTGCAGCGTCTTGAGCATCACAAGATCTCGCTCCCCTGGCAAATACCCCTACCGCCTGAAAGGACATGTTCTTGAATTGCAAGACTCCACAAAGGACCTGGGCGCAGACATACAATCATATCTGTCTTGGAAGACTCACATCGACAAGATAACCAAAAAGTCAAACTGTATGTTGGGCTTCCTACATCAGAATCTGTGTCCTGCAGTAAAGAAACCAAAGCAAACGCCTACTTTAGTATGGTCAGGTCCAACCTTGAATATTGTTCTTCTTTATAGAGCCCTCATCACAAGGATCAGATACACAAGATAGAAATGGTGCAAAGACGAGCCGCATGGTACATGACTAATCGCTTCAGGAATACCAGCAGTGTCTCATCAATGATTGATCAACTACAATGGGAATCACTTGAGTCTAGTAGATCTAAAATTCAGTGAACCCTCTTCTTAAAAGTGATACACATCTTGATGGACATACCACCAGACAATTATCTGACACCTTCAACAACAAGGACACGGTCGACTCATTCGAAGAAATACAGACTATTCTCCCAATCTACAGATTCCTTCAAATTCAGTTTCTTCCCAGGTACTGTACCTTTGTGGAGCTCTCTTCCAGCTGTTATAGCTGAGGCCCCTTCTTTGGAAACTTTCAAGAAGGGGTTACCGACTCTTTCATTCTAAAATTAGGTAGGGCCTAGGTGCTGACTAACTTACCAAGGCGGGGATCGATGCTGTCGGGGATGTAAGGGCCCTGGTACCTGCAAGGAAGGCAGTTTGGTCTTCGCCTAGTGAGTAAAGGCATCTAGGAAAACTTTCTTCCTTTTATCCTTTTTATAGACTGTACCTCTTAAATTTACACCCTCTTTATTAATTGTGTTATTTTTATTTGATTACTCCTTAAAACCTTAATCCTATTATTACTTGTATTTACTTCTTCTGCCTATATTCTCTTTGTCTCATCTTTTTAGCGTTACCAATCGAAGTCAACCTGTTGTGTAAAAGTCAATTGTGACGGTACAACGTATCGATGTAGATGTAGAAGTATAAAGAAGAAGTATAAAGTAAGAAGTATAAAAAAGGGATGGTGCAACGGAAAACAAACTGAGTTAATGAGGAATTCTTATAAAGAAGAATTAAATGAAAATACTATATTGATGCTTGAGAAAAATAAGAATAAGGATCAAAGTTTGCATCTTGGTCCCTTTATACACAATACAATATTTGAATAGCTCGACTGTGTAAGAGTCTAGTTCTTTTCATTCTGCCTTGGAGCCCCCGCCCCCACACCCGATTAATATGAACTTAGGCGCTACCTAAACCATGCAAAGCAATCAAACAGCTCTGTTCTCAATTATTATGAATGTAATCCACTGGCTACTTTCTCAATTTTAAAAGAACTTAATCTGATATAGGTGTCTACTCACCTAAACTTACGTATCTTATAATGTCAGGACTTCTGTTCGAACAGAGTAGTCTGCTTCTTTGCCGTCAATGAAAAAGTTCGGAGGACGACAGCCCACTGAACCTGCGGAAGATGGTGAAACACAAGGATACAGGACTTCGAACCAGTATCAGCGACACATCTGATGAGCATGAACGGCCATCTCTGTCGGCACTTAGGGATTAGTCCCTTTGATTCTCTTTCTTTCTTTTGTGGATATTTTTTTCTGTCGTGTGTTTGCTATGCCTTTGTACGCGTCTGTTTATATGTGCCATGTGGTCACCTGCTGGGAAAGGGCTGACCTCTTGGCTCTCGTTTGTGGTGTCTTACTGTGAGTGTGTTACTTTCCCATTGTTATCCTGGGTCAGGTGTGGTACTTGATTGTATCGATTCCTGATCTTTGCACCCTTTCTTACTTATTGTGTTGTTGGTGTTTGTGTTGATAAAATACTCGAAACTTGCTCACATTTTGAAAGTCGTCAGGTTATCACAGTGCCCAATGTGGTAGAAAATAGACATAAAAGGATACCCTGAATAATGTCTTCCCCCCCCCCCCCCCCCCGAACTATATAATCCACATTGAAATAGTCTTTCTCCTTTAACTGTCATTGCCAAAACTGCAGAAAAGTTATGGGCTCTCCTCATTTAGTAAAATTCACAACCAAAAAAAATTTGCCCAAATTTCAAAATAAGCACTGCCTGACATAATGATTGAAATTATATTAAACCAGTAGCTAGGCGTAGCGTAGCAGTATGGTTGGTCCCTCTTCCGTGGGACAAAATACATAACTTAGGGCAAACCCCTAAGTGTGGAATGGACAATCCCATACGCATGGAAGAACTCACCAATCTGAGAAGTGTTAACAACACTCAATATGAAAAGTCTTAATTAAAGTTTAATGTTTGCAGATTAAATAAGTTATAATTAAAGCTGCATAGTCTGTCACTTTTGATCTTCTAATTTCAGAAATAATGTGGGTTTTTTTTCAAGAATACAGTAAAAATACTCAAATTCAGGTAAACGTTTTACCATTTTTGTAAATCTTAACAAGTTATCACTATCAAATCACCTGCATTTATGTTAAAAATCAGCCGTCTAGAATTATTTCAGGGACGTGAATAATTACCAACAAGAGAAAAAACGCCTGTTTTTATAAGATAATTCACTTTTCCATGCAGTTTTCAGCTGTACTCAACATTTTTTATTGTGTAAACATAACTTAATTCTACTTTTACAAATGATTTAAAAAGAAAAGATTTTTTTTCGAAAAGTGATCATAGTTACAGACTCAGTCTCTTTAAGCAGGTTCTCCAGATCCTTCAAACTGGACCATAGAGCTAGCTATCCATGTTAAACACTTTGCAGATGTTTTTGTCACTTCTGCTGTAATTTTAATAAATGACTGTTTCATCATCATCATCATCATCATCATCATCATCATCATCATCATCATCATCATCATCATCATCATCATCATCATCATCATCAACAACAACAACAACAACAAATCAGCATAAATTTGAGTTTCAAACGATTCAGAACCAGATCAAGCCGAAAATTTTGCCTGACTTGACTTCAGTTCACACTCTTTGAAAAGGTTTTCAGCAGTATTACAGCAGGCAGTGAAATTCGCCACGATCAGGCAAAAACTCAAAATGGCAACATGAAGCAATATCTACATTTTTGAAGTAAACCTTTAATGAATCTTTAGATTTTTGCAACCGTTCATAGCCTCATGAATGAGAAAAGTTTGATTGACAGCTGCAAAGCTCACTTGCCCGTGCAATACGTTTCTGACATCAAACTCATTTGCCAGAAGTGTTGTGATTGACAATGAGCCACTACCGAGTCGCATCTGCAAAACAAGCCTCTTGTTTGCTCCATTGGCTATCCATGTTCACGTTGGCTGTTCTGCTTTTCCATTTTACCTACCGACAACACCATTAATTCGATTACCTATTAAATACAAACTGTTTTGTTTCCTAAATTATAAATAATTTTTATATTTTAGTTCATAATAAAATGTAAATATAAGCAATAAATTTATTTTTTTTTGTCTGTTCATGGATATTACTTTGCAAGAGACCCGAAGTATTCATGATTCCACGAACATTCTGAAAATTGAATTCATTTCTTAATTAAACTCGCTTTTCTGGTATTTGCACATTTTGGCACATGTTGATAGCATTTGCAAACATCAGGTTATACAAAAACGCCCCATCTGATCTGGATCGAGAATGTTTGTAATTTTAATGTTTTTTTTCTGAAAAATATCAGCAGGCAACAATACAGCTTGTAAAAATTATCCATAGTAAACTTGAGTAACCAAAACCCATGCCTTAAGTACTACAGTCCTCTGGATTTTCTGTCCAATTAACTCACATTATAACTTTTATCAGCAGAAATTTACAAGTACAATGGAAAACAATATGGATCTTGCAAACTGATCTAAATCTACACTGTTTTCAAATCAGGACACTGTCATGTATATCCAGGTTCAGCATAATAAATGTTAAGAACCTTAAGTTAAGTGGAAATCTCTCAATTAATCTTATATCATTCACCTTTCTGCAGTCGGAAGGAAGTTTTTACTGGGGTCATCAATCTGGTCTTGTTTTTTCTGTCTTGTGTTTGCTATGCATTTGTGCGCGTCTCTTTATATGTGCCTTGCGGTCACCTGCTGTGAAAAGGCTGACCTCTTGGCTCTCGTTTGTGGTGTCTAACTGTGAGTTTGTCACTTTCCCATTGGTATCCTGGGTCAGGTGTGGTACTTGATTGTATCGATTCCTGATCTTTGCACCCTTACTTACATGTACTTTGTGCTCAATAGTCGGGTTCCTGCTATTAGTAATAATTCATTGTACTGTTAATCTTGAATGGGACTAAACAGATTTCTTACATAAGCAATGGTAGATTCCGTAAGTCTGATGAGCTAGCAGAAGAAAAAGTATTTAAGAGGAAGGATAGATTTAGTTAAAAAAAACATCAATATTAATAATAAAAAACCCATCTATATGAATAAAATCATATCTCATCAGACTTTATAAGTCTAATGTTGAATGTGCATACCAAAGAATCTCGGGTTACTAGAAAGACAGGAGACTACTTATTGACTGGAAAACGCAGGAAACTGCCGAAAAACGCTGGAAAACACCTAAAATATATCAAAATTTGGGTCGCAGAAGTTGAGTGGTGTAACCAGGATGTATATTTGGAAGTTATGAATGATATTGAAGTCCCAATATGCCGGAAAAAATCGGCAAAATGCACCACAGAGTCGCAGTTTTCGGCGCATTGATGCGTCTACACAGCATAAAAAAGTAGACTATAATAGAAGCCTGCAGTTAGTGATTGTGGCATTTCCTGTTCATATATACTCCTGGACCTGCTGGTCTACTGTACTGTATGAACAAAATATTCACTTTATGATCAAAGAGAAAATAGTATGAGTTTTAAATGATAGCATCTTTTACAAGTTTATGATAATCACTCGTCACTGTCCATATGTCTTTCAAAAAATCATTATTTCCTTCTTGTGTCATAGGCTTGTCTATTCTCTATTAATTGAAGAGCAGTCATTAATCTTAAAGTAGTATGGTAGTCTTGTGATCCTGTAAGGGCCAAAGAAACTGCCCTATACAAGCAATTCCCATCACCAAGTGTTTGTAAAGAGTAAACGCCAGTGTTCATCACTGGATGGAACATGTTTAGAATCTGAACTGAACATTGATCGGTTTATGATTTGCTATGAAGAATTCTTTCTTGAATTGGCATAGTAACTGTGTATGTCTGCAAAAGCTTACACTCTGATTTGACTTGGTTCAAGAGATCACACTTGTTCGAAGAAACTATCGCTTTCTGCAACCCAATAAAAAAAACTATGGTTTAATAAACTAAGCTACGGGAAAAAGACAAAACGTTGGGTCTGATCTGAATCCAAACTGTTTGACACTATGATATTGTAATTTGACTTGTAAAGAACTTAAGTCGTACGAACATTTTGAACTCAGAATAGGTCCGACTGACCCCGAGGTTATAAAACTTTTCCATGCTAAAATCAACATGAGCTCATAAAAACTAATATACCGACAACTGAATTTTTTTGCATTAATTCTCTCAGATGTAGTATTTATCATGCTTGTAAGTGTTAAAATGCCAACAATCATTGACATTTTAACATTTAGTTGCAGGATAAATTTCGTGCTCAGCTGAGTTGACCATGGAAAAATTTTATGACCTCGGAGCCTGGTAAGTTTAAAAATTAAAATCCTGCGGGGTCACAGGTTAATTACAAGAAAAATAGCCATAGTCAATATTTGTCCTTTATATATCTTCCCTGCATTTTCTTTATACTAGTCGGTCATTAGGGTATTATGCAATCCAAAACGTGCCTTTAATATCATATCGGTTTATTGATGACACGCGCTAATCAATCGATCTCATCGATAAACAGATTATATAAAGGTAAAGGGATTAATTTTTGTGTACTGCTACTGCTTATGACAAATTCCTCACTGATAGACATATGATAAACAGCCAAGACTCTAATAAAATCACGTATAATGCGTAATCCATCAGGGTCTGTACCGTCTGCTAAATAACATGTACTTATTATATGGATAATCTATATTTGAATGAAAAGTAACAGAATCAATATTTGGAATGTTAACTACGAAGCCTGGTGGGTACAAGACTGGCGAAGGAAAGTGCGAGGCTGTACATTGGCACAGACTCAACAGCTTCTTTCGCATATCGTTAATCCATGGAAGGCAGACCGCATACACAAGAATTGAAGATAATCCGCAGACCACTGTTTAAGATTACACTTAGTTAAATTTGAACTAGTATTGTGCACCCAGTTTTGACATTGAGCACATTTGATAGTATCATGCATTTCATCCAAGCATTGCTCGGAACCCATCTTACTTTGGACAGATAATTGCGTGCGACAAACAAATGCGGCAGACCAAACGCTGACATTCTTTAATTTTCCAACGAGTTGCCTATCTCAAATGATCAAAGGTGCTTTAATTGCAAAAAAATAATTGGTTTGTTGTTTGTGGTTATCGGTTAGAAATAATTAAAAAATGATTGGGCCGCAACACGAGAAAATCTGGTTGTGCGACAAAGTGATATTTAAACCAGCCTGCTGAGCCAAATGTACTAGCTCATAATTCGAAATCCTCCACATTGCAAGGCTAGATATGATCATTTTCAATTCTCGATTAACAAAGGCACTGATCAGACTGCGTACATGCACAGGCTGATCTGCGCCTTTGTTGTTCGCAAACCCCCAAAGATAGCTTTTTTCACATCGAGGCCCATTATTAATCTCTGGAAAATTATCAAAGATTCGGTCATGGAAGCAGCTTAAATAAAAAAAGCAAGCAGGGTCATATAATTTTTAATAGCAGATAAGCAAAATCGCTGACTGTCAATGTGATCTGTGTGACATCAAAACACGTCGAACTTAAAACATATACTTCTTCATTCCACTTGGTTTACTGAAATCTATTCATAATTATCATTAAACATGTATAATAATTGGGACTCGGTAAGAAACCAATTTGTAACCAGTCCGCTCAGCTACATAGACAAGCTAGAATATCATAATTTGCATGAAGCGAATAACAAAGGCACTAATCAGACTGTGCTGATGCGCAAGCTGATATTTGCCTTGTTGTTCACAAGTTTTGCAGATTCGTTTTCCGTCGGTGATTATTGAAAATAAGATTATTCTTCGTTTCCGGCAGTGAAGTCACCATTCGTCTTCCCACAATACCTCATTTACCATGCATTTTTGTGTGTTTCCAATCAAAAAAGTTAGGAAATATCATCACTATAAGTGTTTTCCGGCACTGTAAGTGTTTTTCGGCTGTGAAGCCACCAACGCTAAACGACCACGATCTTTTTCAGCGGCGTAGTCATTAACCGTAGATGACCCCGATCCGATCCCCGGACCCCACAGCCGCAGTTGGTCATACTACCAGACACCCTCAACACAACTTAACCTATACGACCCCCTCCCCCTGACTTGCATTTTAGTTATATTTTAGGTGTTTTCCTGCGTTTTCCGGCAGTTTCCTGCGTTTTCCGGTCAATAAGTCGTTTCCTGTCTTTCTAGTAACCGAAGAATCTCTGTGCCAAATTTGAAGAAAAACTTTTGAGGAAGTATTGAAAAAAAATCACTAAAGTTTCCTAGTGCTGAGTTGTTGATAGGTTTGAATGCATTAGACAAGTAGAAATTTTCAAGGACCCACCAGGCTTTTATACTTGGCCCCTGGTGTTTAAAGGTTCAAGCCTGGGGTCCCACGGGGGTACTCTAATTTTTTCCACACACGTAGGCTTGGGCCCAGCATCTACCTTTCAAACCCAAAAAATATCTGGAATTTCAAGCACCCCAAAAAAATATTTGATATTTTAGCAACCCATAAATATATCCCCATTCTGTACCTTGACCTTAAGAAAATACCCTAAAATGCACAGAAATGACCCCTTAATACAGTACAATTTTGTGATGACCCCAAAAATATCCACAAAATCTTCATACCGCCAAAAATATTCATTTTCCTGAAAATAAAATTTTGAACCCCCATTTATGACCCGAACCTTAGTATGTATGAAAATATCAAATCCCCCCCCCCCCCCCCTGGGCACGGAGCATCCTGCAATAAAAAGTACGAGTCTCCGCCCCTGTCCCATACCGGGGCCACAGAGCAAAAACAGCAGTGACTTGTCGGTGAACTGTCTTGTCGGTGAACTGTTGCACGGCTTCTGTGTAACCAGAACCGGTGTTAAAGTAGATGTGTAAAATTTGATCTTTTCGTAATTATTACACACAAGATAAATCTACTTCATTCGTCATGAAAATCTTGTCATGGAACATCAATGGCATAAGAGCTAGCAAGATTAACTTAAAGAAATTATTCGATTCTCTGGACGCAGATATAATATGTCTTCAGGAAACAAAAGTTACACGTATGGTGATTTCCCCCTTTTGTATCAAGCAAATTATCCTATGTAAACAAACTTTCTTTCTTTCTTTACTGGTTCGCTCATACATGAGCATTACACCCAGGGAGTGCGAATTTGGAAATTTTGGTAAAATAAAAAAGCAAAAAACACAAAAAACAACAAAAAAAAACACAAAAAAACCTTTGGCTGAATTTTTGTTTAAATAAGGAGTGCCCTAAACTCCTCTGTGGACTGGGCATTTGCCACAGAAGGAGGCAGACTATTCCAATGTGGAATAGTTCGGGGGAAAAAAGAATTCTTCAGGGCATCACTGTATGTCTGGTGTCTGCGGTATTGAGCACTATGTGATGACCTGGTAGTTTTCAAACTATGAGCAGGGGTCATATACTTGTCTTTTTCAATAGACACTGCTCCACAATGAATCTTGTGAAAGAGAAGCAAGGAGGACTGGTCCCTACGGGCCTCAAGAGATGGCCATTCAAGCTCATCAAGCATTTCGCCGACGCTACTGGTGTTTCGAACGAAATTTGGCGTTTTCTATCAAAACATGTCACAAGGTTAGCTTTAAACAAAAAAAAGCTTAGAACCATCGCCATCGCATGGCGTTATAAAGTCATAAAGAAGAACTTTTATAGTGTTTTAATATTGCATTTGCTGAAGTTACTCTTTTCAGAATTTCATGCGTTTCAAGCTCTGAGTATGTTTTGTTTGAGTTAACGATTTGTACATAGGATCCATTGGAAACAAATGAAACACAGGAAATATGCATATTCCAGTAAGATTCTGCTCATGAATACACTGAAAAGTGGTAGAATTAACCCCCTCCCCAGCGGTATGTATCCTAGTGTAAGCAATAATCACGCATATATCGCTTGTCGGCACATTTGATATATTCAATCACATCAAACAAAATACTGGCTTATTCTCGCCTTTATTCATGTAAATCCTCACAACATAACTAATGATAAGTTTAGAAAACCTCTTTTCCTGTGCTCCAACCAGCCTCGAAAATCCCAGACAAAAATGGCACCTTGCTGTATACGTCATCAATAATCACACACTTCTAAAATCCCAGTTTTATGAGAAGTCAGACATGCAATACTTTTAGTAGACTGACCAAAATAAACAAGAGTATCTTATAAAGTCTACAGGTAATGAATAGTTAGAAATACTGCAGAACTAATAATTGATTTGCACGTAATCCTCGCGAGGGGGTGTTGCAGAATATAAAGAAAAAGAAAAATTTGATTCAGCACAACTCCAAGGTTGTTGTTTATTCATTGTTTGTTGTTGGTCCCATTGGCTATGGGGTCTTATGTCGAGTTCTTGGTTTAGTGTGTGGTTCTTTGTATCCTCTCTAGTTTAGCAATCGTCTTGCTGAATGCTAGCTGTAATATTGATATGATTTGATCTGTTCCCAAATAATTATATGTTTAAATAATGGGGATTCAACTGCGCCAAAGTATAATGTAAAAATACACATTATCTCTCATTTTTACACAACAACAATAAGGTATGCATGGCGGTCTGTACTTTTTTTACCGCCATAACTAACCACGTGACAGTCATGGGAATTTGAAGTAGGGATGACAGCTAACGCAGCAGACAAAGTGTCAACAAACTGGGACAAATGAAAAAATGTTTATTTGCCACCTGTTTTCTTCAAAGTTTTGGGTATAAGAAAAATAGGACTAAATAACACTGTGTGAATAAATTGCGCAACAACTTTATCGTTGAATCGTCATTTTCCACATGATGAAGGCGAGTGAAAGTAGAGTGCTAAGAGTCCTGAAAACTTCCGTGTGACGTCACAAGTTTATGTGTAGATAGTGCGAGAGACAGAAAAATAACACTGTGTGATTATTGTGTAGGGCGAAAAAGCATACTCGGAGGATATAGGTCATACAACCATATTCCTCAATCAAATTCAATGCACATATCCCTTGTTCACTAAATATCGGTGTATACTAATTACCGGTGTATTCCATTTCCTCCAAATGACTGTCGTGTGCGCTATTATCATTCGGAATTTTCCACTCAACATTGTTTGTAATGCATTTTTCTCTCTTTATCAAAGAAAAAAAAGCAGAAATGTCGTTTCTGAGAGTAAGTCACTTACTTTTTGTTTGTGTAGTCCTAAATCATTTGTCGTTGCATATCATTAAAATGGTATTTTTATTGTAGAAAATAAATGATAAATTGCCGTTGGAAAAGTGTGTCTGCTTGTTGTGGAAAACTTTGACAGCCTGGTTCCCGGCTTAAAAGCTGAAAATGACGTCAAACTTTGTCTCAGCACATGGGTCACATTATGCCCAAATATGGCTGAAAGGTGTAGACATAAAAAGTGCCACCTCCGTTTTATCTTGTTTGTTTACGCCCTTTTGGTGCACTGTCTGGTAGGGCATGTGCCAAATATAGACTGTGTAGTCTGTTTATGATTATGAAACATATTTGTGATGATATTAGTTACCATGAATGAAAGACAACAAGTATTTTGTTGTAAAAACAGTGTAGCGTTGACTTATATTTTTTTCACCTACATTAAAAAATGGTATACCTTACAGAAAACAGACAAAGAAAGCATAACAAGTTTTCATACAGGCCCTTTACTTCTATCATTTTGAAGATCACTAATCCTTTCAATGTAGAAACTCATAGCATGTAGAGATGTCTACCCGAGATGATTTTCTAGAGCATTTGTTTACATATACACCGGTAATAAGTAACATCGGGCATTCAAATCAAAATATCGGCTAGGGTAGCCCAATATGAATTAAGTTTTCAGCAAATTAAACTTTATTTTGAAACATTTATCATTTGTTTTCATTGAAGGAATGAATAAATAGTTGAACAAGACGTTATTTATTGGTTTCTGTAAGATAGTTTGTTTTATAGACTGTCTTAAACAGTAAGTAAAGCGGTAATTAGTTAACCAGTATAATGCCTAGGGGGCATATTGTAACTGACCCATCTACATTTAGTTATTTCGTCACATTAAGCCTAGGATATCCGAAGGCTCCAAGTTTGATCTGGATTCTAGTTCGGTGGTAAGGTCTCTAATTGGCCTTTTCATTTTTAGAAGCAATCCGGTATCCAAAGTGTATCAACATCGCTCACGCAATGGTGGAATTTTGGAAGTAGCTTGATTGACATAGAGTTTTAAAAAGGACAGTAAATGCACTGCTACTGGGGAGTTAGCAACTTTGTCAAGTTTGTGAATGGAACAGGCCCGAACCGAACACGCACCCATGGAATACCACTAACATTTATCACCATGGCTGACGCAAAAGTGAAATATGTCATGAGATATCGTATTGGTAAATATGATTAAACTGGCACTCATTAATCTTCGACATCATTCGCATGGATTATTTTCGGGGGAGATAGTGAGAGATTTGCTCTTTTTTCTGCCAAAGATCTCATTGAAACTGATGAGAGAAAAATCTCATAGCAAAATGTGATTAAGCAACAGATTTTGTTTAAATTTCTTGCTAAAAATTCATAATTTCTCGTCAGTTTCAGCTGAATGGGATATTTTCTCTCATGATATTCTGAGCCAGAATTATCCCTGCATTCGGTTACGTTCGGAGCGTATTTGCTATTTTAATTGATTAATGTATGGAACAAGTATCTTTCAGCATGTGAATCTGTCACTGCTGAACCAGTGATGAAGACGATAAGCACATAATCCGGATTGTGAGGGTTCGATTCCAACTGGATAAGGTTATTTTAACATCATTCCAAATATACACTTTTTTTTAAATTATGATATTGTTTTATGCCATAGTATGTTCTTGTGTATGTTATACTTGATGGCTTGTTATACATACGTTTATCTTTGTTTTTCATTCCATGATTTTTTTTGTCTTTCATTACAAAGGCAATACCACTTGCTGTATCTGTAGTAGTGTCCATACTCGCTGTTTCTGTGCGTCTGAATAGGTCGGTACTTATCGCAAATGCCAATAACAAACGCACATATTGACAATTCAAGCTAGAGATAAATTATTTTGTCTGGGCCTTCATCTACGTCTGTACTGTGAATGTGCGATATGTATCGAAATATCGAGCACTAGCCCATTTATGAGCCTTAACATGCGATTTCCAACAATATGGCATTTTGACAAGTATAGACTCAGACGAGCCTGCGCAGCCTGCTTTTAAGCTTAGAAACTCCAAATGCTGTTTGGTAGTTGCTCAACAATCATAGAATATTCAAGCGACTAGCAAAGACTTTGATCAGAGACTGTGCATATCTCATGTCCCGGCTCATAATGGTTTATATGTATGTCTCAGCGTTTTGGTTTCATTTGCAGACAAAGTCATTAGCATACAATTTATTAAAAATAAATAAATGAAAAGAAAATAAAAAAAAAATTGAAAAATATATAATGTCAGATCATGAGACACAAACCCACAATCTCAGCCATGACAGCTACATGCTCTGTCCACAGATCTAATCGGGACAGTGATGGTGAGATGATTAGAAAAAGTACACTCTGAAACCAATACCTTTTGTAATGTCCGGAAATCTAAAATTAGTATATTGGATTTATATGAGTTTATATGGCATATGCATGAGTGCCATTTTAATAATGTTTACTAATAGCCCTCAGTAGATGTAGCCGTTTGTATACTTCGTTAAAACTCCGTAACACGACCATCAATTGAGGTGGCTAAGATTATCTGTGAATGTTTAAAAACTGATTAAAACATGCATAAATGAAGAAAATACCTGCTGTTTTCACCCGACTTTGATGTAATAAATATGCTGTTGCGCTTGTTTTATGCGGTCCATTGAAACACCCCAAAACACCCGAGACCTCCACCAAACCACCTCAGACTCTATAAATCAAGAATCTAGAATCAAACCACCACCAAAGCATCCCAACCCACATCAGACTAGTCTGTCAAGATATACAAGCACACATTTCACCACTCCCCTACCCCCCCCCCCCCCACACACACACACGGTCTCAGGACCAAGGCAACTACAGCCTTTATATTTCCCCTTTTCGCTTCCCACCAGAGTTCAAGTAATTAAAATTGTAATTGTAATTAATTGTAATTTAATTACATTTTCTGCAGTAATTGCATGTTATTGTAATTAAGACGTTTCTTTAATTACAGTAATTGAATGTAATTAATTACATGGCCAAAAATGGGAGTAATTATCAATTATTTTCAGTTACTTTTTAATTACTTTTCAGATTAGTTATGCACTTCAGTTACTAAAGATTATCATACAGTGTAGATACTTAAAATACTTCTAAATGAATTGTTCTTGGCCTTTGTAAATGCATACTAGTTGAATGCAACATGAAATAAATGAGAATTGGGACTAGTCATGCTAATATCTATAGACATAAAAATAGAATATAACAATTTTACTGCAGACGCAGACTGTATGTTACTTTTACTAGTCCTCTTTTAAGCAAATTATGTATTCTTTGTTCATCTGCTTATAAAAGATATGGTTTTGTGACAGTCAACCTTTAATAGTCAGTTACCAAAACAATACAAAAACAAAGAAGGTGTGAAAATCTCAACAATAGTAATAATACTGTATTTACTCTGGTTAGTGTATTGACTTTATGAAGGTATTATGCTAAGGTGCATGACCCAATCTATCCACTACACTATTTAAAGTCCTTAAACTGCTCATTTGCCATTTTCAATAATAATAATAATAATAATAATAATAAAAAAATTAATTATCATAAAATGTGATTCAGAAAATTAAATTGAATTTCAACAAACCTGGGGCCCATCATTGTTAATATAATAACAAAAAATAAAAATAAAATAGATGTTCCAGTGGTGAGCGAACTAGCGACATCTTGCTTGCCAAGCCAGCATTTCAACAGGCTAGTAATATTTTAGTTTGTCACTATCTGATAATCCTTTTTGGTTTACCATCAAAGTGCCAATCAGTTCGGAATGGATCCAAAAGGCCTGAACTTTTGTCAGCACCCTAGATAAGCAGTGTATTTGCGTAAATATGCAATTGAAATCCTCTTAAAAGCAATTAAAATGAAATGTTTGCGTACCGAAAAGCAATTCTAACGAGCGGTATGCAATTACATGCGATGTCATTGCGTACAATTTGGTCCATTTCGTTTCCATTTGGGTAATTAACAAATGCCAGTCGGGTATTGATTTTATTTTTACTAGCGAGCACGCAATATAACCGGTCAGTCTGATTACCGCAGGTTACCACAGGATACAGCAGGATCCCTAAAATGCTATAATTTATATAATTTTAATCTATAAAAAGCTCAATATATTTGATTTGGTGACATTTTATCTTGAAATTTAGCAATCAATGCTAAAAACTGCATAAAAATAGTATGTACGAACAAGTTTTAAATGAGTTCAAACCAGCAAATATGCAGCACAGGTAGGCTACCGCAGGATCCCTCAAAGTGCTAGGCATAGGTACTTTATAATTAATTTTCTTCAATGAAAAGCTGGATACATCATTTAAGACATATTTTTATAAATATTTCTCGAACAAGAATAATTCTAATCTAAAGATAGAATGGGGGAACCTGTTTTATATTGTAACACTGGCAATCGGTTGCATGACAGGATACCGCAGGATTCCTCAAACATTTATTTCAAATATCATCTTAATCTAGGAAAACCTTAAATCATGATTTTGGTTACGAAAAATATATATAAAAAATAAACATAGGAAACAATCACTTGTTGAAATTGAGTATGTGAAATAGTAACGCCAAATTGTGTACTTTTTTGCCAACAGAACTCATAGGGCCACACAGATTTTTTATCAACACTTTATGAAAACAGTTATTCTGGCATTTAAGCTAGTTTTACAAAATAATTTCCATGGTTTATCGTCCACAGTTGTAGGACTTCTCAAGCCAATGTGTATGTCTGAACAGCTAGTTTGAGAACTTTGGCAATTTATCCCCCCTCCCCAACCCCCCCCCCCCCCCCCCCACAAAAAAAAAAAAATAAATAAATAAATAAAAATAGTTTCTGTATTTTCTCTTGTGTGACCATGTCATCAATCGCAAAAAAACAACAACTGATTTTGTACATTTCATTTCTTTTAAAAGTAAGTAATGGTGCAAAGATCAGGAATCGATACAATCAAGTACCACACCTGACCCAGGATACCAATGGGAAAGTGACAAACTCACAGAAGACACCACAAACGAGAGCCAAGAGGTCAGCCCTTTCCCAGCAGGTGACCACAAAGCACATATAAACAGACGTGCACAAAACATAGCAAACACAAGACAGAACAAAAACATAAAAGATCCACAAAAGAAGTACCGCCTTGGAACGGCCAGTAAAATATTTTACTGGAGGGCTTAAACCGGTTTAACGGCGCCCCTTAGTAAGTTGCATCACTTGACAATAATTTGATACAAGAGGCCTAATAGACATATATATAATAATATAATAATAATATATATATATTGAATTTAGAATATCAAGGTTACTTAGACGTTTAAGGAGATTTTAACTCATTTCAAATATCTCTCTAAGTGGCAGTGAAATGTAATTGTAATGTAATTAATAACATTTGGCAAAGTAATTGTATGTAATTAATTACTTTGCTCAAAAGCCATGTAATTGTAATTTAATTGAACAATTCCCCAATGTAATTGTATGTAATGAATTACTTTTTCAAAGTAATTGACTCCAAGTCTGCTTCCCATCACAGATTCTTTCATTGATGTGCTGTCAAACAATCTACAAATTTTTAAGATCATTTACTATATTATTGTACTACCATTGCGTAAGCAGGATTATTATACTAAGCATAATTTCCCGGATTCAAATACATGCACCTAAATTGAATTAATTAAGTGCTTGGTTTCTCTCTAGTATGAACAATATAATGACATCTGATAATTATTTCGTTTGGTGCGTTTTATGATGATAAGAAAGTTTAAAATGAGTTTTAAATTGGTTTGGCATATAGTATCTGAATGTTCTGGGTGGTTTGGTGTAGTTTTATGTGGTTTTTGGGCCATTGCAATGCCTACTGTCGAACCATTACATTCTTTCCAGTTTAGATCATGCAGTAAAGTATTTGCTATTTGGGTTTTGACCCCCTGTTGTGGTGATAAGAAAGTATAACATACCTTTTAAAGACATATGCGGCTATTTCCCATGCGCACCTTTTCCGCGTCTGGAAACAGATAAAGTTGTCTGGGTCTTGTCTTTCGACCTTTCACGGATTCGGATCAACAAAGTTTTCAGATATTCTTATGCCATATCCGTGTTCCAACATTTTATTGACAAAATAAAGTAATTAAAGTCTGTCCGAAATATCTATTGACCTTTTATCAGCACTTATATTCTCAGTACCAAAGACAGATAAATGTAGCTCAGGCGAAATCAAACGACGAACACAATTATCCTGGTTACAAACACGAGTGTGGCCGAGTCTCTACTATTTGGACGATTATTTAAAGCCGCGCACGACCTGACCTCGTGGCCTAGTGGTTAGCGTGTCTGGCTACAAAGCCAGAGGACCTGGATCGATTCCCGGGTGCGCACCTACTTTCAGTGTGTTTTTTCTTTCTTTTTTAACATTTAAATGCTTAATTGCTTCATATACTAGTAAAATGGCATCATCAAAATGACCGAAATGGGCATTCCTGAACTTTTTATATTGAAGTACGCATGAAACATATAGGGGTGGGGTTAAATTTGGCCCTCCTGAAAGAGAATTAGTTCGGTGACCCCAGATTTTTATTATTTTTTCTGAAAGGTAGTATAATAGTCCATGAAATAAAAATAAATTTTTAAGATTTTCAATATCAGATTTTTTAATATTATGATTTATTCTAAAAACAAATTCCAATTTTCGACAAATTGCCAAAATATATCATGCAGTATCTTGTCAAAACATGGGATAAAAACTAAACTTGAACATTTTCTAAAAGGTTTGATGTCATGGGCACTCATTGAAGCTAAAAGAAAGAAGCTGGCTGAAGATTACAACAGATTTAGCTCGATATTTAGGACTAGTGTTATTCTTTCATATTTTTAGAAAATTGGTTAAATGCTGAAAACTTCCATATGAGATAGTGAAAAAATAAGCACGGTGACATATCCTTTTTATTTCATAAATGGATAGCCCATGCATAAAACAAACTGTATGCAAAGTATTAAAAATATTTCAATATGGGAAGTATTTAGTAGCATATGTCCTTAAAGTGGTTTAATATATGGTATGAGTATGTTTGGATGTGGTTTAGGGTGGTTTGTTGGAGGCTTGGGGTGTTTCAATGGACCCTGTTTTATGAAAATAAGTCCATTTTTGAAAATTTGGTCGTCTTGCTTGGTTACCGCTAGCCAGATTAATTTACAGAAATTATTTGATTCTCTAGACACAGATATAATATGTCTTCAGGAAACAAAAGTTACACGTACATGTATGTTAATTTTCCCCTTTTGTAATTTGTATCAAGAAAATTATCCTATTTGTAAACATACGAGTGAAATTTGGCATTTTCTCAGACCGATATCATAACATGAGACATTGTAGCCCTTAGTAGATGTAGCCGTTTGTTTAGTTTAAACATATTTTATTCAATAAATACCAATGATATACAACATACGTACATTGTAAACATACAAAGGATTAGAACAAAAGCATAAATGCTTATAGAGCTCTTTTCATGTTGAGAGTGACTATGTAGTGTACATGCAAATGGCAGTATTTTATCTATGTATAGCAAAGTGAGTATGCAAAGTAAGATTTTAAATATGAAAAGAAAATAATTGCAAAAAATAAGTATTTAGAAAAAAAACAATTAGAAAATGATACAATTTACAAACAAATAACGATGGAAAAAGCATGAAATATTTTCAGATTGTATTGCTTTGCTGAATGTTGAAGGGATATGGGGAGGGTGCAGACTTAAGGACATGTTTGTTTACTTTGTTAAACTCCGTAACACAGCCATTAATTAAGGTGGCCAAGATTATTTGTGGATGTTTAAAACTTGATTAAAACGTGCATAAATGAAGAAAATACCTGCTGTTTTCATCTGAATATAATGTAAAAAATTTCATCATGCAGTAAAGATCATTTTTAAGTATTTGGAATGCACATGGCGATTCATGTAAGCATTTAGGAATAGATTCGAGTACCGATCTGGATGATCGGTACTTGAATCTATTCCTAAATGCTTACATAAATTGCCGTGCACATACTGAATACTTAAACATGATTGAAGTCTATAGTCCTTTAGGCATATGGCATGCTTTTCTATACAGTATTAACACCAATATCTACCACTTCCGGTCTATAAAATACCGGCTAAACGGGTAAATACCAGCAAATCAACATATACATTTACTAGTGTGGAACTGCAATGTCTTGATGGATAAGGAGATCTATTTTCAACATAGTCACCTCTGACAATGATCAAACATGGTAGCCAGAGTATAAAAAAAAGATATAAATTTGTGTCCTTGATCAAGGCACTTTATCAGCTGCTTAGTACTGGTTCAACCCAGGAAGATAGGTCATTGTTCAGATATGACTGGGATGTAAAGCATTAAAACAAACAAAATGACAAGCAAATATTGATTTTGTTTTCTTCAGGTGACATGCTGGATGAGCCAACAGCAATTGTTGAGGGCTACAACTCCTACTTCAGTTTTTCAAGGAAGAGAAGCGGCTATTCAGGTTTGGGTTTTATTACAAAATTCACCCATTTATGCCGAATGGAATTACCCACTGTTATCAATTGGTCCAGTCCCTTTCCATTTTAAGGGATGTTGGGTGGTATTTTTAATTTTCATTCAAATTCTAATAGAACATCCTGTAAGTAAATAGTTGAGGCCCGGGTCAGACGCCGTGTTTTGCGGTGTCTGGTCTTGGTCTGTATTCTTTTCCCTATGTCCCACAAAAAGTATGCTAAGCTTAAATGGGTTAATATTCTAAAATTTTGAACACTTTTTCTCTTTCTGTTCTCAAAGAAAATGTTGGTTTACAACTTTACAGTGCTGGAATTCACCAAATACATGTCAGATTGTCAGAATAGCAAACAGAGAAGACCCTTATCTGACCGCTTCTTCAGAAGCAGTCTGATCTAGGGCTGTGCTGTTTGTCTTCTTTGGTGGGTAACAAGTGTTAGAAATTTTAGAATATTTACCATATTTTACCATCATGATGGTTTTTGCCAATTCAATTGTTGTGCAACGGAATGCACTGAAATGCTATATATATATATTTTAGCCATTCTGCAGTAGAAATTCTATTGAATTAGGCAGAGCTCAAGCAAGCAGAAGCAGGTTTTGCACAGGCTTGTATACCATGTATTTACAAGCAAGATGGAAAACAGTGCAAATCCAGATCACCTGGCTTCTTAGAAGCCAGGTGATCTGAATCTGCACTGTTTTCAAAACAGGCTATATCAGAGTATTGGCAGAAAAGATACTGTCATAAATGTACTAAGATACTGTCATAAATGTACTGTGGCATGTACTGTGAAATGTACTGTTTCAGTGAATCCTTATAGCTTGTGGGGCTTGATGCTTAAGTTTTGGGCTTGGTCTTCATCTGATCCTTGATCTATTTTATGTACAGCATAAGGCTATGGCGAGGCTACTTAAATGTACATGCTCATCAGGGGATAAAAAATCTTCTCGTCCGCTCATAATTTTACGAGTGAAATCGAGAAAGGACAAGTAATTCTTCACAAAGCACTCGTCCTGTAGGACCAGTGCTTTGGGAAGAATTACTCGAGGAAGTTAAATTACATATGACTCCCTTATGTTCATTATTGTAAACACTTTTAAAGGACAAGTGCATGTGTTACAGGACAAGTGAAAATTGTAAGTCATTCATCCTGCAGGACATGTGCAATATTGAAATATTTTTGTCCCCTGCTCATCTATGGTTTCGCTGATTAGATAAATGTATGTGACATGTACCAAAACCCTTTGTACTGATTACTTAAGTTTTCTGTCTTAACCTGGAACTTTCCCTGTTTTCCATATTTTTGAGAGAGCATGGTTTAATCTGACAAAATTTTGTTTTCTGTTGCCATAAACTTCACCAGCTGCTTGCAAAATGTCCAATATGTGTACATGTTCTTGGTCATGATTTTACATAACAGAATAGAACATAACTTTATTGGAAACTATGCATCTCAGGCCACTCACAGGTGGCGTAAGAGGTAAACACAAACATGTTATGCAGTAAAATATACATATAGTCTGCCAAAATTGACCTTAGACTGATTAATTTTCGCCAAAATCTTTGTGATATTCGTGCATTTCCGTGGAGTTCTCCGACCTTGGTCACGCTTTTACAGAGAATATGAGGATAATGTCAATTCGTTAAGATAGCCTAGTGGTTAGTTGACTACTTACAAATCAAGCATACCTGGATCGAAACTTGGAAGGAACCTTTTTTTATATAAAAATCCAAATTGCTTTCTTTTTTAAGTTAATTATTTTTCGTATATTTTACATCATCTTGTGGTAAGCTTTACATCTTTCATTTCTATTTAGCCGCTTTTGTATTCATTATTCCCTAAGTTTCCCTCTCTTTCCTTGTCAGCTGATATAACATTTGCAAATAGTTTAGACCCATTTCAGTGCTAACAGAATGCCAGTTCTGATCTGGATACAGATCATTTGACACTCTGATAGTGTTCCTCAAAGAATTTTTGAAAAAAGGTTAATTTTGATTAAATGTCAGCAGATGATAACAAAAGTCTCAAAAATAGTCAGCGTGCAAAGAGTTAATCACGTGAAGGCTTATTGAAATTATTCACGGTGCTGTATTTGTTACATAAACGCATTTCAAATTCAAATAAATGTATCCAGGCGTGCACATAATCAAAAATAAAGACAAAGAAACTAGCAAATCGAAAAAAAAAATGAAAAAAAAAAACTTCAATGCTACTGGGCTCGAACCCACATCTTTTGAGTGCTAAAAAGACTCAACTATCCACTAGGCTACCGGGGAATTGTGATTAATTTATTTCAGATTAGTAATTGTACAACAATCTAAAGCGCACTTTTCACGAAGATTCATGAACACTGAGTAAAATGTCATTGAATATTCATATGTCTCGGGTCAATTTTGACAAACAATAATACATAAATATAGTGTACTATGAAATACAATATTATTGTATTGGGAATATAGTCCGTGACAGGAAATTGACCATTAATAACAAAGAATATATGGTGACATTAATAAAATTTTTGAGCGTAAAATTGTAAAATATTTCTTACACATCCGTTTTAGCATATGTTTTGGGTGCTCAAAAGAACAATCTCATTGAGATGATTCTTTTGGGTACTGCTCACAACATATGTTTTGGTTGAGAAATGAGAAAAATATATTTTTCTTATTATGAACTCTTTAAATCCTAGTGTTGTCTGCTGATAACTTTTGCAAATAAGTACCCAGATCGGGTCGTCGGATGTGATCAGGATCAAAACTATTTGACACTCAGATAGTATTCCATTCCTGAAAGAATTTTCGGACAAAGTTGATTTTTAAAAAATCAACAGACCACAAAAAAGTGGGGGTAAAAACCCAGGGAGCAATGAGTTAAAACTTAAAGCCATTTTTTTATATCCCAGGTGTTGCCAATTTCTGTAAGGACTCTGTCACTCCCTACAAAGCTGAGGAAGGATTGTCGGGTTGTTTGACCTTGAAAGAAGAGGGCAGTCTGGGTTGCTATGGAAACCTGACCAGTTTCTCTGATGATGAGCTGCAGTCTCTAGATGCTGAAGGCAGGACCATCATAACACAGCACAAAATAAAGTGAGTTTACCAATATATGATTAGTGTTTTTAGTTGGTGCAAACAGATTTATGATCGGGAATAATCAATCCTCAGTTATCAACTATAACATGGGCGGATGCAGAGGGGGGTGGGGGGCAGGGGGTCCGGACTCCCCCCGAAAAATCACAAAAATAAAGGGTTTCTTAGCGATACCCCTGAAAAATCACAAAGCTTCCAAGCCAGCATTTGATGTTGGGCCATCATCGGCCCCCCAGCGAAACACCATTTAAATGGCATTTTGCTGGCGGGTCAATGATGGCCCATTTATAGAGGTATTTGGATCCTGTATCCCCTCATCAACTGAAAAGAAACCGTTATCAAATTTGGACCCCATCTCACAAAACTTTCTGGATCCTCCCATGTATAGGGATCACACATTTTTTTTCATGCATTAACATATGCGGGTCCCGAGGAACTCAGAATGAGCTGTTTGAACACAAGGCCTTTTGAAAAAGTCGGCCCAATGGGTCCGGACAGAAATGTTTCCTGTGTAATGTCAGATAAAACAAATCGGGGCTCATTTTAAGAATTGTAAAATTTAAAACATACAAGACCCAAACTTTCGTGGAGATTGATCATGAAATAATTTTTACGGTCATTCACCTCCCGCTGAGTCAAGATGGGTTGTTGTCAGTTACAAGGGAAAGTATGTGCATAACTTCTAGTACTGGTTAACCGCTTTGTCAAGTTTGCCCAGGAAAATAGTGTGGTTAGGTGAACTGACTGTCCCAACATGACCATAGCTATTGACTGGGATGTTAAGCAACAAACCAAACCCCCCCCCCCCCAAAAAACCCAAAAAACAACCATGATAAAACAGCATGTGAATCTCCTGATTTGAACATGGATTTGGGTTCATCTGACAATGGCTTCAAATAGCTTTGTGCACGAAAAATAATTTGCTAAAGACAGTAAACAAATAGTCGCTGAACAGACTGGAGCCCATCATACTGCTCGCGTCTGATCTAGGACTATTTGTTACACAGATCATTTTTTCACTTGATCAGGGACTAGTATGCACATGATTTTCTAGACTGGCTCCAGTCCTTAGAACAATAGCTTAAGACAGAGCCATCAGAGTAAGACTGGCTACAATTTCTATCAAATGTACATATGGGCCTCGTGGCGAGAACACCTGTCTTCGGAGGTTTGCGAACAACAAAGACGCAGACCAGCCTGCGCATCCGCCAAGTCTGATCAGCGCCTTTGTTATTCCCGTTTTGGAAAGAACCATGTCTAAGCTTGCTATAGGCAGAATTTCAATTTTCTAGCTAGTCTCTGTAGCTGATTAGACTGGTTTGAGTCTCGCTTTTTCGGAAATCCCGAAGACAGGTTTTCTCGTGACGAGGCCCATATGTACATTTGCACATGGGAAAAAGACGCTAGAGGGCGCACTTTAGGTGTGCCGTAAACATCCTAAAATTAGCTTGTATAACTACCAGTATATGATATGACACATTGATGAAAAACTGTTTTAAGGACTGGAGGAGCCAGTATAATGATTTTCCTTTCTGAGTAATTTGCTTCCAGCGTTTAAAGAGTTCAACAAACCTCCAGAAAAAAAGCATGTTTCTAAAAATTCATTTTGTTATTTCTCAGTTAAACTATTTAATTTAATGCTGTATTTATTAAACGAAGATTCCTAACAGCCCAGGGGCCACTAGTAGGGTTATCTGATAATTTTGTTTGATTTGATTCTTAACGTCCCATCAACAATCTTTCAGTTAACAGGGACATGTCTTCCTGGGTTGGCCCAGTACTATGTTAGGATAAATGTGTCTTGCTCAACGACCACAATGCAGTGACGCTGGTGAGGCTCGAACCCGCGGTCTATCTGATAAGGATCCACACTGTTTTCCACTGATTAAAAATACATGCTTTCACCTGGAATGCTGCAGGTTAACAGAATAAAATTGGAGAGGAGCGTAGTATATAAATAGAGAATTCTAGGCGAGTGTCTTTGGATATCAAGTTTACCAGGCAAGGCTTTGAGAATGCACGTTGACATCGCAAGGCTTGCCGAGCGATTCAGCATGCATTCTTAAAGCCGAGCCTGGTAAACTTGATATCCAAAGACGCGAACCTACTAATTTATTTATCAGTTTACCCATTGTTTCACTTTTATAAATAGAGAATTCTAGGCGAGTGTCTTTGGATATCAAGTTTACCAGGCAAGGCTTTGAGAAAGCTTGTTGACATCGCAAGGCTTGCCGAGCGATTCAGCATGCATTCTTAAAGCCGAGCCTGGTAAACTTGATATCAAAAGACGCGAACCTACTAATTTATTTATCAGTTTACCCATTGTTTCACTTTTATAAATAGAGAATTCTAGGTGAGTGTCTTTGGATAATTAAGTTTACCAGGCAAGGCTTTGAGAACCCTTGTTGACATCGCGAGGCTTGCCGAGCAATTCAACATGCATTCTCAAAGCAGAGCTTGGTAAACTTGATATCAAAAGACTGGAACCTCGTATTCTATTTATCAGTTTACCCATTGTTTCACTCTTCAAACTATCCATAATGACATAATTTTTGATTTTTTGTATGGATTCAGTGTCATTAGCGATGTCATTCAAAAAGTGCAACATCATCATGACCATATAAAGGCTCATGCCAGGAGATAGACCATGTTTATCAGGCAATGTGCAGCAATACAGTTAATATGAGAGGTAACTGATAAATATTCTCAGCCGACCAATGGCTAAATATGCGGTGGTGATAATAGTCTCAAACTTTAACCATACATGTAGGTTTGTGCCTAATGGCCAATTTGATCAGTGTCATCAGCCCTCGAGATAAGAGTGTGTAGCTGATTTTTTTTATTTCTCAATCAAAACATATGTTGTGTGTACTCAAAAGAACCGTCTCAATGAGACGGTTCTTTTGAGCACCCGAAACACATGTTTAAACTGATGGATTAAGTAAATAATCGCAATTTCATGCCAAAAAAAATTGCTTAACTGACCCTATGGTGTCATCATGGTCTGCATGAGGAATATATACGCTAAAGCTGCCCATTGACTGCATGATCTGAATGTAAAGTTGCCGAGTCTGATCTGAGTCTATATAAGAATGTGCATTTCAAAATTATCCCTCTTATTTCTCAAACAAAGCATATTTTGTGGGCCCTTGGGCCTTGGGTTTCTCACCTGAGAATGACTGTTTATTAAGGTAATAGGAGAGTTTCGCTCCTCTCAAAGTCTAGCTATGAATTTTAATAGATCAGCAGTGTCATTAAGACTTAACTTAACATGGGTTATGTCAACAAAATTAACAGGATGTAGGAACTCAACAAATAAAACAAGTGACATCAGCATCGGGGCCATTTTTAGCCGCCAGGGGTATAATTTGAACACACTTATTAGAGGTTCACAAGATGATGCTACAAACATACCGTAATATCAAGGCTCTAGGCCTAGTGGTTTCAGAAAAGTTTTTTTATATATATATTTTGGCCCCAAAGGCATTACTTGATTGAACTTATCTGATAATGGGGAATAAACCATTTGTTTACTGGAAACTCCTGAAAGGGTAGTTTGGTAGTTTGCTGCATTTCATCAGGGTCTGCACAGTTTGCTATGCTTAATGCAATATTCAGAGACTGAAGTACACATTTATTAGGAAAGTCTACCTGTGACCACTTAAAAAATATTATATAATGGACAATCCCATCCTTATTGTAGCTATCGGTATGAGAAAATCAATCTTCCCAGAATCAAGGGAAAAGCTCTCTACGAACAAGGCAGCCAACTTTGCAAGATTTATCTCCCTTACAAGATTCCTATATAAATTTTTTAATTTACACTTAGTGGTTCAGTAGAAGATTTCATTTAAAGGTGTTTCTCATATAGAGCTCTGGCAGCCCCTTTGGTCAGTGAAGTGGAATCATTTGTGAATTTTAGGTAGAGTGCATCATGAGGAACAATTCTGTTAAATTATTTTGAATATGGACCAGTGTCTCAGGAAAAGATGTTGTTTAAAGACATTTCTTATCTAGAGCTCTGGCAGCCCTTTGTTCAATGTTTTGAAATCATTTGTACAATTTTGGTAGAAGGCATCATGAGGAACAATTCTTTGAAATTATTTTGAATTTGGACCAGTGGTTCAGGAGGAAATGCTGTTTAAAGATATTTCTTATCTGGAGCTCTGACAGCCCTTTTGTTCAGTGGAGCATAACCATTTGTGCAATTTTGGCAGAGGGTATTATGAGGAACAATTCTGTGAAATAATTTTGAATTTGGGTCAGTGGTTCAGGAGATGTCGTTTAAAAGAGTTCTAATCTGGAGCTCTGGCAGCCCTCCTGTTCAGTGGAGTGAAATCATTAATGCAATTTTGAAAGAAGGCATCATGGGGAATATTCATGTGAAGTTATATGAAATTCGGACTAGTGGTTCAGGAGGAGATGTTGCTTTGAGACATTTCTTATCTAGAGCTCTGGCAGCCCCTTTGTTCAGCAGACCGGAACCATTTGTGCAATTTTGGTAGAAGGTATCATGAGGAACAATTCTGTGAAATTATATTGAATTTGGACCAGTGGTTCAGGAGGAAATGTTGCTTAAAGGTATTTCTAACCTGAAGCTCTGGCAGCCCTTTTGTTCAGCGGAGCGTAACCATTTGTGCAATTTTGATAGAGGGTATAATGAGGAAAAATTCTATGAAATCATTTAGAATTTGGGTCAGTGGTTCAGGAGGAGATGTCGTTTAAAAGATTTCTTACCTGAAGCTCTGGCGGCCTCCTGTTCAGTGGAGTGGAACCATTTATGCAATTTTGAAAGAGGGCATCATGGAGAACATTCATGTGAAGTTATATGAAATATGGACCAGTGGTATAGTAGGAGATGTCGTTTAAACAAAAAAGTTTACAGATGGACAGACAAAGGCTGATCACAATAGCTCACCTTCAGGTGAGCTAAGAACTTCACAATGAGACAGCTCTTTTGAGCACCAAAAACAGATACAATGTAGATAATAAAAAAGTCTGCTGGGTCAACAGGTTGTTTTTTGGGCGTTGTGTCAAGCACAGGCTCCTATGACAAGGTCTGTAGATAAGAGTGCATAATGAAACTTATTTATCATATTTCTCCACTAAAACATGTTGTTGGTACTCAAAAGAACCTTCTCAGTGAGACGATCCTTTTGAGTACCCAAAACACATGTTTAAATTGATGAGTAAGACAGAAACAACAATTTTACGTTCAAAAGATTTTCAGGCCCTGAGGTTATAAAGCTTTTTTCATGCTCAACTCAGCTGAGCACAAAATTTATCCTGCTCATAAATGTTAAAATGCCAACAATTGTTGGCATTTTAACATTTATTAGCATGATAAATACCACATCTGAGAGACTTAAAGCAAGAAACTTCTTCACTTTTCGGTATTTTAGTTTTCATGATGAGTTGAAATTTCTTACTCAGTTGAGTTGAGCATGAAAAAAGTTTTATAACCTCGGGGCCTGATCTTGACTTTTGTTAACTCTTAAAGCGCCAAGAAAAAAATGCATCTGAAAATGTAGTCTGCTGAAGTCGTCCGCTGCAAATAAATGCCTAACATTACCGACAAATTAAGTACAGAAGCAAACAGCGTGGACCCAGAACAGACTGCTCCTATAGGAGCAGTCTGATCTGGGTCCACACTATTTACCATAGAGGCTTCTTAAACATTTCAACAGATGAGAGAAGCAGCCGACTTTTGTTGCGATTGGCGCATTAAGGGTTAAGTTGTATATCTTCTAATTTCAGAACTGAGAATGGTAAAATAGAAGACCTTGCTATCATTAATGTGTACTGTCCGCGGGCTGATCCTGAGAGGGAGGACAGGCATCTGTACAAGCTGAGATTTTTCGCTTTGCTGCAAACCAGAGCGGAAGCCTTACTTAAGAACGGAAGGTATACACATAAGCTGTAGTATATGGGGCTGTACATGAGAATTTTGGTATTTTACATAGCTCAAGATAAACAAAAAATTTTAAGGAAATATTTGTAAATATTTTCTTACCCATCAGTTTTAACATAAGTTTTGGGTTCTCAAAAGAACCGTCTCATTTAGACGGTTCTTTTGAGTACCCACAACATATACGAGGGTCAGTCAAAAATAACTGAGAGTTGATTCATATCTCTTACATAGGCTAACGTACACTAGTGAAATTTGGCACATGCATGCATTGAACTGTCCTGCGTCAGAATATGCCATAATCAAGACCATGCAAAGTAAAGATTTGTTGTTGCTTAGCAACCAAAGAATGTGAAATAGCATCATGCGTTCACGCTGGAATATAGCGTTGCCATGGAAACACTATACAAAATTTAAGTTACACTAGCTTGTGCATTTTTGTAAAAACAGTATGTAAATGTATTTTGTAAAATGCAACAGCTAAGACTGAGGCATTGGAATTTTATTACATAGATAACAGAAAAATTAACCAAATTTTCTGAAAATTTCACCCCAAAATATACCCCACCCACCAGTTACGGTTCATTTTAGAGCAATATTATCAACTAAGTATCATATCATATGACCATTTCATTGTATTTAGTAATTGGTTTTGACATCTGAATGCATATCTTGAATGTCCTCAGGAATAAACGGTTGCCATGGCAACAAAATCTGGTCTTTTAGTTAAAATTGGAATTTCCATCGATTTTGGTTGCTAGGCAACGAACATTGCATGTATTGTTTTTACTATCTATAACACTTCTTAAAAACATTGCTAACACATTGTTTGATACAATTGGAGAGATAAAAGGTCCGTTATTATACTGTTTTAGATTTGAAAGGATTTTAAATTCATGGCTGCTTAGTCAGAAGTGTCGTCAGCACGAACGCACATCGCTGAGAGACAGTCTTCGGTTGCCTAGCAACAGCGCATGAAGATGATAAGACGTCAATTTCTATATGTAATGAAGCCCGAAGGTTCATTCTATATGTGCATAAAGTGTCAGCCAAAACTGCTGACCCAGTTAAAAGATATTAACCAACTCTCAGTTATTTTTGACTGACCCTTGCATTTTGGTTGAGAAATAAGGAAATTAATTTTTATTGGGTGTATGAGATGAGGCCTGCTTATAGACTACATGCAAGTTCTCTAGCAAATGCCTATTTTGACGTATTAAGCTGTGCTAGAGATCTAAATTTTAGTCTGCATCTTTATATAGAACCATATTTTTGTGTATGCTAGCATTGAATGCTCTTGCTAGTCTACACATGCAGCCCTGTCTTGGCCTGAAATTTTATTGCTCAAAAACGCGATAAGTGCCAAAATCTCATTTGCTGGCCAATATAGAGGATTGATGTTCAAACTTTTGAAATAAATGTTACGCTTACATGTATTTCATCAACTTCAAGTGAAATGAAAAAAGGCATATTTCATTAGTGGTGAAGCTATGAATGAAATATTCACTTTTTCACTGCAACAGATAAATACATAACTTAATGATGACAAAACAGATTTGTTTTTATACATGTATCAAGAATCTTATTAGAGTGCTCATCTATTATTGAATTAATTAAAGGAGATGAGTGAAAGAGATAAAATGCAAGGCTTGCAGAGCATTTTATTACTTTTTTGTAACAATTTTGATAGCTGAGGTTCAATAATGCAGGAGTAGGAATGTTAGATTTCTATAAATCATATGATACTTAAAGTATTTTGAAATCACATTTTCATGTGTAAAATGCAAGGTTTTGCCATATATGCATGTACTCAAAGTTGTTATGACTATCATTGCATAACATTACTTATTACATGCCTTCTACATTTTACATAGTAAAATTGCCGTTAGCACTCGGTAATAATTTCAATTGAACTGAATCCATAATGGCACAGTCACATGACGATGCCAAAATCCATATTGGGGCCTCATTATGGATTTTTGGCACTGCCTCATAGTGATGACGTATAAGAATCGTGCATTTTTTCGATTAAAACTAGGCTAGGCTACTCGATTCGACATGGCTGAATAGATTTAGAATGGTTAGGAGACCCTGTTTTCCGACGTATTTTACGCTCGATTTGGGCTATGAAATAGCGAAATGCCAGAAGAATAAAGAATGGGACATCAGAACAAGGAACAGTTCTAGGCTTTTTGCTAGTTTCGGTTAAACAAACAAAATGACTAGCCCTGAGCCAGGTTGATATTGTGTCAAGCTGATCGGATCGATGAGCGATCGGGGATCGTTAAGTTCCAAATAAAACACTTTTTGGGGGAAAGGTTGACTTTCTATGAAATACAGTGAGAGAAGAAAAATATACCCGTATTACCAGTATCTGGATATGCATGAATGCTAATCTTAAGGCTGTCTTTGATTGTTTTATTGACAAAAGTCCGTTGAAATGTCTCGTCGTCAATGACAATGTAAACAATGTTAAGCTATCTAATGACGTCATTTTCTATGTCACCCTATTTGTTGCTGCAATTTTCATCTCGCCAGTTTTTCGGACTCACTGGCACTACTGGTTAAAAAGGCAAAAGAGTTTACGCGGATGTAATAAAAAGGTTATGATATGGCCGAGTTGTGCCTCTAGGTCATATTGGCACTGGATAGCCATATAGGCCCTCGGGCTAAAGCCCTCGGGCCGATATGGCTACCCCAGTGCCAATATGACCTAGAGGCACACCTCGGCCATATAATAACCTGTAAATATTTGGGCCTTGACACGGAAAACTTGTCTTTAGGGTTTCCGGAAAAAACGAGACTCAACCCAGTCTCCTCAGCTACAGAGACTAGCTAGAAAATTGAAATTTTGCCTGTAACAAGTTTAGGTATGATAGTTTCCAAACATTGAATAACAAAGGCGCTGATCAGTCTGCGCGGATTTTCACACCCAAAACATATGCTAAATATTATGGGTAAGAAAATATTTACAATTTTATGTGGAATATTTTTTTATCAAAATAGACTAAATCCTGTGTTATTTCTCAATGAAAACATGTACTGTGGTTACTCAAAAGAAGGTTTATCTAGACTTTTGCATATTGTTAGTCTTCAATTGTGTTTTTTCCCTATTTTTCAGTCATGTAATAGTATTGGGAGATATCAACACCACTCACAAACTGATTGACCACTGTGATCCTAACCATGAGGTTTGTTAAATTTTCTTATCACCAAAAACTTGCGAAAGATAGATAAATTAGTGCATATGAGTATTCAGTATGTTCATTATTGAGGTATATCATTGGATATGGAGTTGGAAATTTAGTTTTATGCAGCACATATGGGGAGCTGTAAAACCTTATTACAGACTGCATATCAGACAAAATATCTCCTCAAAATGAACATTTCAAATAGTTTCATCACCATGGATAACTTTCCTTTAAAATATACAGTGGCTGATCCAGAGGTGGTTAAAGTGGTTTGCTTGAACCCCCTTTGTGACAAAATTATTTTATGGAGATATTTTAAAAGATCTGGAAAAATTAATAAATAATTAGGAAAGATTAACAAATGCACACCCCCCTCCACAAAGAATCCTGTTTCCCCCCTGAATTATGAGTGAAAATATGGGAGCGCAGTGGCTAAGTGGTAGACTGCTTGACTGGAGACTGAGGGGTTGCAGGTTCCAGCCTCACTTTGTCCTTGAGCAAGACACATCAATCCTTGCTTAGTACTTGTTCAACCCAGGAAAATCTGTAACAAAATAGTTGAAAAAAAAAGTTGATTGGGACGTAAAGAATCAAATTAAACAAACAAACAAATTCAGTGAAAATATCCCAATTCATGCCAAGAATCAGTGGCTGCTGGCTGCATTTTACCACCTGAGTCCATGATAGTAAAGAGGAAGGCAAAGATCAGGAAATTATACAATCAAGCATCACACCTGACCCAGGACACCATTAAAGTAAAAAAGAAGGCAGAGATCAGGAATCGATACAATCAAGCACCACACCTGACCCAGGACACCACATGGCACATGACACCACATGGGAAAGTGACAAAAACACAATAAAGCATCACATACAAGAGAGCCAAGAGGTCAGCCCTTTCCCAGCAGGTGACCACAAGGCTGCAATGAGCAGACAAGAAACCAAGACAAACACGAATCATAAATAACAAAAGTGATCCACAAAAGAAGCACCGCCTTGGAATGATCATTAAAAATTACTTTTACAGGATGGTTTAAACTAGTTTTACAGCGCTGACCTCACCCTTAGTTCAGATGTGGATCAAAGAAAGAAAGAAGCAAAAATCAGGAATCGATTCAATCCAGCACCACACCTGAACCAGGACACCACATGGGAAAGTGACAAAAAATAATAAAACATCACATACAAGAGAGCCAAGAGGTCAGCACTTTCCCAGCAGGTGACCACAAGGCTACAATGAACAGACAAGAAAACAAGACAAACACTAAACATAGATAACAAAATACATATAGATGTTTGGTTTGCATGAAAGATCCCTAGCTTATCCATGAATTATCTCCTAGAACATATAAACCAAGATATAAAAAAGGAGATAAAACAAAGATAACGACTCAACAGTACATAAAACTGAATACTGGAGCAAAAGAAATGCAACAGTTAAACCCCGGTGGGGCTGACAACGGCCAAAACAGCAGGCCTCAATCATCTCATCTATAGATGAGTTTTTAAGTCAGAACCATCATAGAGCCTGAAGTCAGACCCACTGGCACACAATTAAAGAGGAAAGCAAAGTTGCCAACCGTGATTGGGTTGACCACCAAGCATGCAGTCTGTTGCATTACATTAATGTTATAGCCAATCTTTATAATGAGAAATTATTTTAATAAACTGCGCTGAAAAATTATTAGAGCCAACAATCTTCTTCAACTTATACACTAAGTCACCATAGAACTCCGTTTCTGAAAGTACTTGGCGCACGAGAGATTTAAGTCCAACATGGAATTTAGATACCAAATCAGCATTACAGATTATTGTCAGAATTATTAGCCCATCAGAGCCGAAGGCTCTGGGGGAGCTTATAGGATGGGACTCAAGTCTGTGTGTCCATCCCTCCGTACTCACTAATGAACCTTTGTTGGGTACTTTAAATACGGAATAAACCTCATTTGCGTATAAAGGGAGCTTATTTACTCAAAATGAAGTTTATTCCGTAAACAATTTTCTGGGATTTAATGGGTACTTACGCTTTCTTGGCTACTTTTTCTAATACTGTAAGTACCCAACAAGTATCCAAATGTAAGAGCGTCCATCTTCAAACATAAATATCCCTGAGACCAGCTGGCCGATTGAAATCCAATTTCATATGGAGCATCATTGGGGTGGGGGAAAGGCTGCATAAGGTTTTGGTCAAGATCGGATCAGACCTCTGGTTTCAATGGCAACAGATAGCTCTCACCAGGTTACAATGTGGAAAATCTTGTGAGCACTCTAGCTCCTCCATTTGTTATTGGATCTTCTTCATTCTTGCAGGTAATGAGTACAACCATAAAATATCTCAGACTGGTTCAAAATTCAGCCAGATCCAACCTTGGAGTGTGGAGTTAGCTGCCCTTGAGCATCTGAAAAAAATCTCCATAGACTTATAATGGGAGAAATGTTGTGAGCACTCTAGTGCGTTCATTTTTGGATGGATCTTCCTTCATTCTAACAGGTAACAAGGACAACTAAAATATCTTGGACAAGTTTGAATTTCCTCCAGATCTCATCACCAACTACAGAGTTAGCTGCCCTTGAGCGTCTGAAAAATTAATGTTTAATGTTGTGAGCACTCTAGCGCCTTCATTTTTGATTTGATCAACTTTATTCTTAAAGACAGCAAGGACAGCTATAAAATATTAAATGGGTTCGAAATTCGGTCAGATCGTTCCAGGGTCTACGGAGTTACATGCCCTTGAATGTCTGAAAAAAATCCCATAGACATAATCCCATAGACATAATGGGAGAAATTATGTAAGCACTCTAATCAGTTCATTATTGGATTAATCTTCATAATTCTTGCAGGCTACAAGACCAACCATTAAAGCTTGGATGAGTTTGAATTTCGGCCCCACCCCACCACCTACTACAGAGTTAACTGCCCTTGAGCATCTGAAAATTGATGTTAAAAGTTGTGACCACTCTAGTGCATTCATTTTTGATTGGAGCTTCTTCATTCTTGCAGGTAATGAGGACAACTTGGATGAGTTTGATTTCGCCCAGCACTCACTTGAAAGTGTGGAGTTAGCTGCCATTGAGCGTCTGAAATAATTACCAAAGACTTACAATGAGAAATGTTGTTGCCACTCTAGTTCTTTTATTTTTTATTTGATCTTCTTCATTCTTGTAGGTAACAAAGACATACATAAAAGCTTTAGATCTGATTCAATCACTGACTATGGAGTTAGCTGCCCTTGAGGGTCTGAAATTCCCCATGTTTTTTTGGCCATTTTAATTCAGATTTATTTAGTACTTGCAGATACGCAGAACTGGCATTAAATCTTGTGTTTGGATTTAGACATGATCACTGTTTCAAGATAAATGTCACCTGCCTTTGAGCATTGTAAAAGATGGTGTCTTCAAACATTATGCTGGCTCTCAGATGAGGGATCGTTGCCCATTGGGCTGCTTGTTATTACAAAGCATGGGACTTCGGCCTTTCCTGCTTATATTCACTTTTTGTACATCGGACCTCGTAGCGCAGTTGGTAACAAATCTGACTGCAGATCCAGGAATCCCAAGTTTAATCCCTGTGCAGTCGCATGCTTTAGTGGAGATTAATCATAAAATAGTTTCTATAGCCATTCTCCTTATGCTGATTCAAGAAGGGTTGTTGTAAGTTACAAGTGAAAGTTAGTGCCCAAAGTAATGACTGGTAAACGCGTAGTGAAGCTTGCCCAGGAAAAAGTGTGGTTATGTTAACTGACCCTCCTGCCATGACCATAGCTGTTGACTGGGATGTAAAGCATCAAACCAAACAAACAAACATCAGGCATGACAAATTATATTGTTTTATTTCTTTTAAATATTATTCAGGAGTTCATAAAGAAGCCCAGCAGGATCTGGTTGAATCAGTTTCTCTGGGAGAAAGACAGAGATCCAGATATTGATCCAGTCACTGATCAGGAAGAATTTGCTGTGGTCACTCCTTACACTAAAGGCGGTCTCTTTGTGGATACTCTCCGCTACCTTCATCCTGACCAAGAAGGAGCATATACAAATTGGTGTACATTGACTGGTGCTAGGGCAACTAACTATGGCAGAAGATTAGACTATATATTTGGGAATGTTGATCTGGTTGAAAGTCACTTGACTGGTGCTTCAGTTATGCCAGATGTTGAAGGTTCAGATCATTGCCCTGTGAAAGCTGAATTAAAATGTGAATCAGTCCCATCAAAATTTTGTCCCCCTTTATGCACAAAACTAATGCCTGAATTCCTAGGAAAACAACAAAAGTTGTCGATGTTCTTTACAAAATTGAGAAAGGAAGAGACCATTGAAAACACAAGTAGTAACCTAAGTGTAAGCGCGACCCGTGCTGTACATGATGTAGAAAACGTAAGCAAGTTAAAAACTTCACTCTCACAGACAGTAAGTAAGAGGCCAGCAGAAAACACTAAAATTACAGGAACATTGAAGAAAAGGAAAACTGATAGTAAAAAGCCAGAAACTGGAGCAAAACAGTCAAGTTTGAAAAGTTTTTTCAATACAAATTCGAAAGAACAAAAGAAAGTTGATGCTTTTACTGTTGAAGCGAATCCACCTCCTAAGCCAATTAATACTGTTAACAATGCTTTTAGTTCATATTTTAATAAAGGTGCCATAGACGTTGATTCCCAAAACAGTATGAAGGATAGCCACATGCCAGATGATAAAACTGCTACTTCTGACAATGTCAAACCAGTACATACTGAAGTTAATACTTCCAGTAACAATAAAACTGTAAGTGCATGGAAAAATCTTCTTGGTGGGTTAGGGCCACCTCCCTTGTGTAAGGGTCACAAGGAGCCTTGTGTTCTTCGTATGGTGAAAAAAGAAGGGCCTAATAAGGGTAAACAGTTTTACACGTGTGCTAGAGGAGAAGGACTTAAAACTAACCCTGAAGCAAGGTGTGACTTCTTTAAATGGATTGAAAAAAAGAAATCTTGATACACTCAAATTGGCATGGAGGGAGAGTAATATAAAATGGTCCACAATGAGAGAAGTCCTGTCTTTGGGGCTTGCAAACAACAAAGGCACAGACCAGCCTGTGCAGCCACACTATCTGATCTGCACCTTTGTTATTTGCTTAATTGAAAAGATCATATCTAAACTTGCTACAAGCGAAATTGAAATATTCTAGATAGTCTCTGTAGCTGAGCATGTTGGTTTACGTATGACCTGGTCGAAAACCCAAAAGACCTGTTTTCTTGCATTAAGTCCCATAGACTTCGAGCTAAAAAAGGTCCTGCTCCCCCCCCCCCCCCCCCCTAGGGAATTTTGCAGACATATCCTATCTTGAAGAAAATTTCAAGCCGAATCTTTTAAGAGATGTTTGCACTCTGTGCTCCGGGGCGTTAGTCTCTGACAGCCTGTTACATATGTTACTGTAACAAACTAAGGAAAAAATCAAAATGAAAGTTTGAGCTACAGAAAGAAGACATTAAACCATCTAATTATTCAAATTTCTTATGTAGTGTGCAAGCTGGATGCCTAAGCTACATAAAAGCAGCATTTTAAACAAAATTACAGCCTTCAATGGTGTTATATGCGTTACATAGATTAAATTTCCCTTTGAAAGTTGAAATCGTGATTAACATCATTCATTTTACAGACGATTTGTGCATTTTTACAAGTGTTTTAATCTAAGTTTACTAAAATACTCATTCGACTAATAGAAAAAACAAAGTTTGCTTTTCCAACTCAAACACATTGTTTTATATGAGCTATTAAACAACCCTACCCCCAATTTTAAGTATCCAATTTTGGTATCTATTATTGAAGTAAAATATATGAAAATATTTGACACTCGTGGATATCTTACATTTTTGGCACTGTCTTGCTAATGCAATAAAGAATCATACATTTGCAAGTTTGACATCAGGGTCAGAGCACTTATTTAAGTATGTAACGTATGTTACATGGCATAATGAATGAGTAAGGAAATTGTCTTGGAAGTAAGAGATCATATTTCAGAAAAAAATACTATTTTTCACATGTTTTCCTATTAATCTCTAGCCTCTGATGCCTTAGTCTTAGTAATTACAGTCATTGCTGATAACAAGCCCATGAAATTGTGTTACCTATGTTATATATAACTTTTTTAATTACATATTTCCTAATGCCTACAATATTAAAATATATAGACAAATAAAATAATAGTTCTCATTTAAATGACACAATTTAATAAATATTCCTATTAAATAAAATTATTCAAAAACAATCTTTATTCAAGTCACCCTCACTATGTCTATCATTGTGTCTGCTTCTATTGCAAAATAATCACCGATTTTATCACTACCAGTAGAATCATGGCATTGTATTAGGACTGCAAACTAAGTACAATCCTGTTCCTCTCTACCCCTTTGGGAATTGTGCAGACATATCCTACCTTAAAGAACAATTCAAGCTGCATCAAATAAGAGATGTTTGCACTGTATTAACAAGGGGGCTAGCCTGTAATGGTATGATACGTATGTTACCATATCAATTTAAGAATAAATGAATTAAAAGTCTGAGAAACAGAAAGAAGACATACAACTATCTATTTATTTGAATTTTTCATGTAGTTTGCATGCTTAATACCTTTGATACATAAGAAAAGATTTTATAACAAATATACAGCTTCCTATGGTGTTATATGTGTTACATTAATTAAGATTACTTTTTAAAATTGGTAATTGTGACAAACATCACTTATAAGCATTTCGTGTGATCCTCCTCTTTAGCAGCCATCAAAAGACTTAATTTTCTTTGTATGTGTAGCCAGTGCCAGCATCAAACAAACTGACTCAGCCAAACTTGAATCCTTAGCATTCTTCAGGAGCAGAAACAGCATGTCAGTGTCATGGGATCAAACACCTGATTAAAATGGGTTTAATGCCATTTCACATATATGCATACATGGAGTATGCCTCTGGTATATGTCTCTTCCTGTGAAGTGGCAAGAGCAATCTAACTGCAGCTACATCTGCATCCGTGCTAGTCAAATGATAACTTTGCTCTGATTTTGCAAAATCTATGTCTCTACCGTGTACCTCTAAGAATGCTTTAAGATTTCTGACATTGGTCAAACAGAAATTTGATAGGCTGCTTTTTTGCATCAGTTGCCATGGAACCTATCCAGTCTTTTGGTGCTTAAGTCCTCAGGTCTTAGATCAATAGTATTTTGCTGCGCCCAAAAAACTTTATAAGTTTTCTTTAGTTACAATGTTGACTCTTGATGGTTTTGGCAGACCGTCTGAAACAATTTCTGTTACACCTTGAAAGTTATCTGGTATACGAGAAAGAATATGAAGTTGGACATTGCCATCAATTATGTTTGCAGTTGGTTGTTTTTTGATGTCAGTACATTGAAGCATGTCTTAAAATAATGTAAAACCTATGATTTCTCAGTTTTTGCAGCCATATCATTAGCTGTTGCATTCAAAAGAAGGAAAGTGGACTATAGGTAGAATGGGATAACCAGTAGTTCTATATTATGCTCCATGGAAAATTTATACAGAGTAAACAAGTTGATAAGGTGCCTCATTTCATGATCCATTGAAAACACTGAAATTGAAAACACTTGCCTCTGACTGTGTAATCAAAAGGATGTCACAACAATGCCCTTGCTCATTTATTATGAAAAGTTATATATGTTACATCCTTTAATAAGCGCTCTTATCTTAGAAACTTAGTGAATCATTGAATTGAAAGGGTCTAATTTGCGCTCTGTTCATCCTGCATTTCATTGCTTTACCTGCTGTGATACATCTAGTTCGTTTATCTGAAGGGAAAGAGTTACCTTGGTTTCAGCACTTCAGAAGTACTAAGACTTCAAATATGTTTTTGAATGCTTGGAGAAAGATAATAAGTGCAGAGACATTATTAGATGAAAATATGTGGGTTGCATGTATGGAAAGGCTACATTTATAAAAGTTAACCAACTAAGATATGATTCTTTATCACAGAAATATCATGGTACATCAGTCCAGGTACTCATTGCTCTTAATGGCATAGTTTTCCTCCTTGTAAAGCTTTAGTCTTCCTCCTACTTGCATAGTATCACTTGAAATACATACTCAAAGAGCCAACTATTAGGAATTCATATCAGTTTCCGAATGTTCCAAGCCATAAATGGCAAAATTGGAAAGTTGATAATGGCTCATCAATTTTGAGTGGACTGGTGGTAAAATTGAATAACAGTAAATGATTGAAATATTGTGTGATGATTCTACTAGTTGCAAGGAGGCGTGTGATAATAATGGTTACCACAGAAGCAGACAACGACAAACGTTTAACATGAGTGTTAAATCGATGAGAAATAGTTGGACCATTTCATTTATTGTATTTTCTTGTAAAAATGTAAAACTATCTTTTTCTATTTGTGGCTCTATATTTAGCATTATATGCACAGTATTAGAAAATGTGTCCAAAACGTCATTGATATCATCTGTAACACCAGTCCATGGGCTTGATAATCAGAAATGAATATAATTTCTAGTGTTTTGGCACCAAAGACTTATAAGTACACATTAAGTGTCCTGATCTCTAACTTAATGACATCTTGTAGATATATGAGCAAGACAGACTAAGAAAATGAAAAATATCCACACGCTGTAATCGCTTTCTTGTGTTTTACTTAAACGGTAATAACAAAATTTGCTTCTCTGTAAAACTGGGAGTAGGGCTGTGTATTAGCTCCTATAAAACAATATATTTAAGATAGAAAAACTAACTTGTTTTTTCCTATTCATCAATTGAGTATATGTTTGTAAAATCTAATAAAACAGTTTGAAACCAAGTCATAGTAGTTGTTTAACTACATGACGATAGCCACAATTAAAGCTTTTAAATTATTATTAGGTTCATGTAACGCACATAACGCCACAGTTAGCCATATTAATGTTTAACAGCTTCCATATGTAGTAAAGACATCCAGTATGCAGACTATAGGAATGTCAATTTATTAGATAATTTTAATGTCTTCTTTTGGTAGCTCAAACATTCAAATTTCTTATTCTCAAATTGATATAGTAACATATGTAACAAGCTGTTACAGGCTAACGCCCTGACTTACAGAGTGCAAACATTTCTTATTAAATGCACCTTGAATGGTTACATAAGATGTAATTTGTCTGCAGAATTCCAAAGGGGACTAGGATGGAGCAGGCCCTTACTCAGCTTGATGTCAAAATACTGTTTGATGATTTTACTTATCACGCTAACATATGTAACACTCTCTGATCTTGATGACAACTAGCAGATCTATAAGTCTTTATCAAAGGAGCCAGCCTAAAATCCCTAAACAATGTTAGATATCCAACAGCTGCAAGTTTTTTCACAATTTTAGCTCAAACTTTCAAACTACATTTCCTTTATTGGATATAGTAACGCATGTAACACGCTGTTTCAGACTTACGTCCCAACATAGAGAGTGCAAACATCCCTTATTCGATGCAGCTTGAGTTGTACTACACTGACCCAAAATGAAAACTTTACATAGTATTCAAAAGTATATATTTTGGTGATAAATTAAGTTTCGGGGATAATTTTTTCTGTCATCTAATTTTCTATGTCTTGTCGATGTCTCTTAAAAAATTATTGGTGGAAATAAAAAAATTGCATACTTTTTTATGAATAATTCAATTAAGAGGGGTCAAAATGAAAAATTCTAAAAACAATTATTCCAGTCACACAGATTTTGGAAACAAGAAATTACTGACTGCGTGCTTTAAGTGATGTTAAAAAGGTCATCAGTAGCCAGTGTGACCCACATTTTTACGAATGCTTAGCAGAATACGTCACCTCATTGAATTTACGTAACGCTGTATGAGCACGTTAGGGATACGTATGTAATGCTAACAGAGGTGCATATTGGAGTCATTTAGCGCATCCATTTGATGATTGGACCTGACCATCGGACCCAATTCATCCTATACGTGTTCTATGGGGTCCATGACCGTGGATGAAGCAGGCCAAGGCAAGAGGTTGACGTTATTTTAGCATGGAATTGTGTGATTATTTACGTGTTGTGTGAGGCCTTGTATAGTCATGCTGGAAAATTCCAGGTCCGTTATTTTGCACGAAATGACTAATTATCTTATGTGCATTAACCCGTAAAGACCAGCAAAACTTGCTGCCGTTTAAAACGGTCACGTGGGTGAGTTAACGTGTTAACGCGATAAGAACGTAACATCGTCACACGTGCGTGACCAGGTCTTGCACGAACTCTGACATATCCAGTAATGTTGTACCCGTTCATAAGATAATGAATAGTCTGTCTAGAGCAGCCCAAATGATTCGCGATATCATCTACCGTAGACCCCGCCTTGAGCACGCCAAAAACTTAATTTCTTTGATCTTTTGAAAGACGTACCGTCACTAAATGGAAGCGTTTTGTAACAATAAATTGTTTTTTTATTACCAGTACTCAGCTGCAAATGTTTTCTTGTCGGTTTTAAAGCTGTTAATGAACCGCCTGTTCCTCAGCACGTGCAAGGTAAGGATCACGTTTTTCAGGCGTTGACGCTTTGATAGACCAGGAATTTGAATAAAAATTGCATAATCGTTATCTGCGACGAAGTCGCAATAAGCATGCGTAAATCTTACAACGACATGTTTTCTAACAACACAGTTATTCAAATAAATAAAGTGTAAAGTTTTCATTTTGGGTCAGTGTATAAGAAGGAATATGTCTGCAAAATTCCCTCGAGGAGATTAAAACATTTTTAGGCATATTTTACGTAAAGACAATGAGCTTGCCCATTTATTACATCAGGTAACATATGTTACAGCCTCTGATATTAAAAATTTTGCAACAATTTTGCAGATTTATGAGTCTTTTCATATAAGCAAATAAATCCGAAACAATGAAACACATTCATCAACTGCAAATATTTTTTAACTATTTTTACTTATGTTTCAATACCAAACATTTCACCTTAAAACTGGGTAGGGGTAGGGTTGTTTAATTGCTTATTTCAGAAAAAATATTTAAGCTAATGAAACAAAATTTAATTTTTCTATTAGCCAATTGCATAAGCTAGTCAGACATGGTTAAAAACATTTTGCAAAACACACAGAGAGATTGTGAATGTAAATGATGTTAGCCACACTGGCAAATTTTAATGGGTTATCTGATTTATGTAACGCATATGACACCTTAGGAAGCCACAATTTTGTTCAATGGCTGTCATACGTAGTTAAGATATCCAGTATGCAGACTATATGAATGATTTTTAAAAATAAATATTTTAATGTCTTTAATTTGTAGCCCAAACTTTCAATTTACTTTTTCTTAGTTTGATTAAGTAACGTATGTTACAGGCTCTTACAGACTAACGCCCCGGAGCACAGAGTGCAAACATCTCTTAAAAGACTCGGCTTTCAATTCTCTACAAGATAGGATATGTCTGCGAAATTCCCTAGGGGGGGGGAGCAAACCCATTCTCAGCCATCCGTCTACCACGTTTAAGTGAGGAAATTGCTATTTATTGAAACACATGCTCTGATTCAGACACAAATCAGCTCCCTGTATTGTATATTTTATTGACAATTAATCTGGGCAGTGTAGCATATTTTGTTGACTGAATAATATTGATATCATGTGAGGCTGATAAGGACCACGCCCAGATCCAGAGGGGAGGGGGCTTAAGGGCTCTTGACCCCCCCCCCCCCACCCCTATGAAAAATCACAAAGCTAAATTTTCTTAGCAATACCGGTCTGCATCACCTGGAAAGTCACAAAGCTACCAAGCCAGCATTCAATGTTGTTGGGCCATCATCATGTAAATGGCGCTTCGCTGATGGACTGATGATAGCTTGCTTTTAGTGGTATTTGGATCCTCTCTCCCCTCATCAACTAAAAAATAATAAAATTAAAAACATCATTAGAGTTGAGTTGGACCCACCCTGACAAATCTTGCTGGAATCGCACATAAGATATCTGGGATGGAATGATTCTTTAAGTTTAGAACAATCATTTACATGCAAACTTTTTATGCAAATAACCACAAAAGTCCGCTTTACTGTATGTCCTCTAGTCTCTGATTTCAAAGCTTAATGAATTAACTCTTTTGATACCAGAGCTAAATTTATTCAGACAGGTATATCATGCAAATGGAATAGTCTCAGATCAGACTGCTTCTCATTGAGGAGCAGGCTGAACAGGGACTACTTCTTGGATTTATTTTCAGCAAATAATTTATTTTTAATTCATTGTAGTCTGATGGATTTTCCCATACATATTGATACAATAAGTATGGAATTGCCCATTTTGTATTTAGGGGTCACCGGTAGAAGTTTCTACATTATGATGTATTCCTGTCCCTGATAGTTGTTTAAATCTCAGCAAACAGTGCAGACCCTGATGAAATGCAGCATCATGCTGCATTTCATCTGGGTCTTCACTGTTTGCCAAAGTAGCCTTTTAGGTGTTTCCCGTATACAAAGAGTTATCAAGGACGGAATTGTCCATACAATAAATTGGAAAATTCCATGTTTAAAATTGAGCTCTTTAAAGAGTGAAACATATACGCGGCCACCAATCCATCTCCTTCATCGCATATACCAGTTGGATTAAACTTTCTGTTTCCTAAGTTTGAGAGCAAAATTTAGAAATCGGGCAATGCTATTCGATGAGACACTTATTAAACTTTTCAACACTGATATTGGTTTTAAGACGATATCCTGCTTGACAGTTTAAACTGTTTTGTAATGAAGAAAAACTACATTTTTTCAACTTCAAAACATATTCTAGAACCAGGCACAACAATTTTATACTAATTTACCAGTGCTAATGTCTCCATTATCTCAGTCTAGCATTTCTGAAGGAGACTTTTAACGCTTAGATCAGTATTTTTCATTAACATTAAGTCCTTGAAAACTTTTAGAGAGGCTTTAAGAAGTCCTTGAATTTGCCTGTACGAACTCTTAATGCGGTCGTATGTGTGATGACTGTTTTGACTGACAAAGCAGTACAAGTTATAAATCAGTGGGCAATTTGTCTGAAATTCGTGGTTGCGCATGCAATCTATATAAATGATAGGGACATTTTAAAACACATGTCAGTTCTAAATGCCACTTCTAGTCCTCTGTGTATACATTCAAAGTTTTGATTGTAGGCCTTTCTTATCAAAACTTACAAGCATTTCATTTCCAAATAGGAAATTCACAACATTTAGGATGAAATATATATTACCTCTGAAATCAGTAGTGGATAAACCGCTTGCCTTGTAACCCAGGGGTCACAGGTTTGATTCCCAGCTTCACTAATCTGTTGGATGAGACTTAAAGCCGTGGCCCTGCCTCCATATGACCTTAGCTGCTGGTGGGACGTTAATCACAAACACAACAACAACAACAACCTCTTAAATCATGCTGTAGAGAGTAACTATCAATTGTTTTTCTACAAAAAAAAAACAACAACATTTATTTGGTTATCTGAAACTGTGGATATGTATTTCCTCTTAGGAATAGATAAGATATTGAATAAAATCCAGAATAAGAAGCAATGTTTATCACTATAGAAGCTAAAAATACTATGGTATATATGTTTGAGCCTAGCCAACTTCACTGGTTAGGTCCATGAGCCAGACATCAATCCTTGCTTAGTATTGGTTCAACCTAGAGAGACCTGTCCATCATAACTAAAAAAATGTTGACTGACGTAAAGGATCAAATCAAGCAAACTATGGCATGTTATGTTACTTGCTCAGGTAGCCACCTTCTAAATTACTGATAAACCCTTTGTATACTAATGAATTCTTCCTTCTGGTATGATACAGTACAGAGACTTTGGAAAGTCCATTATACATAGCTATGTGTGTCAGACTATGTACTCTTATGTTTAAAGATTTTTTTACCTTTACAAACAGTGTAGTCACATTATGCTGCATTTCATCTAGATCTTCACTGTTTGTAAAAGTACCAGTTTAAGGGTGTCCCATAATATTATACAAAGGTTGAAATTCATGAGGTAATAGGGGATCATCACAAGAAAACCTGTCCTTACAGTTTCTAACAAGGTCATACCCAAAACAGCCTGTTCAGCTACAGAGACTTGCTAGAAAATTGAAATTTGGCTTGTAGCAAGTCTAGATATGAAACTTTCCAATAAGCAAATAACGAATACACTGATTAGAATGCATGGATGCGCAGACTTGTCTACACCTATGTTATTAGCTGACCCTGAAGACAGTTTTTTTTTGTGTTGAGGCCTATATATAAGTCTTATTGTTATTGCTCCGTTTCTTCTTATTCTTCTTTCCTCCCAATTTTTTCCGGATGAGTTCTCAGTAACCACTAGATGGATTGTTCTGAAATTTGGGGATATTATAGATATGGATGTGAAATTGTGCAAGAGAATCTCAAAATAAAAAATATCCGACTCAAAGGCTGGCCCATGGGCATTCTGAAAACCACTGGAATTCTGTCCGAATTCTGTCCGGACTATATCTCACTAACCACCAAAGGGATTGTTCTGATTTTTATTGATATGATCAATATTGATGTATAGTTTTGCAAGAAAGTCCTAAATATCTCAGAAACCATTCAGTTCCCCACTCCTAAACCAAACATTATCATGTTTCTCATAATAGAAGGCATTCAGTAACATTGACTGGGAAGTTCCCAGTGGCGTGCCTAGGCATGCCCCACCCCATTCACTTTATAAAAGGCTTTATATCTCGGAAATCGTCCAGATCCCCACCCCTTAACCATATATAATGTGATTCCATATGATAAGACACATTCAATAACACTGACCAGGATGTCCCCAATGGCATGCCCGGGCTTGCCCTACTCCAGCAAGTTGCACCTCGTAAAAGGCGTAATATCTCGAAAAACACTCAGATTCCAACCCCTTAAGAATATATATTCATGTTTCCTATGATAATAGACATTCAATATCACTGACAGGAAGACGCCCAGTGAGTCCCCAGGCATGCTCCACCCACATCATTACATAACAGGCTTAATATCTCGGAAACCGTTCAGATCCCCACCCTTAACCATATATATATTCATATTTCTTTTGATAATAGGCATTAAATAACACTGGCGGGGAAGTCCCCTAGTGGGAAGTCCCCTAGTGGCGTGCCTGGGCATGCCCCACCCTGTTCACTTCATAAAAGGCTTGATATCTCGGAAAATTTTCGAATAAACAGTATCTCATGAGCTGGCAGCCTGGCACACTTGACCCTACATATGGGCAGATCCAGAGGGGGGTGGGGGGTCCGCCACACATACTCTGGATGATCGGTTCTCGAATCTTTTCCTAAATGCTTACATAAATCGCCATACACATACTGAATACTTAAAAATGATCTATTTCTATAGTCCTTTAGGCATATGGCATGTTTTTCTATATAGTAATAACACCAATAAATAGAGAATACTAGGTGAGTGTCGTTTGATATCAGGTTTACCAGGCAAGGCTTTGAGAATGCTTGTTGACATCGCGAGGCTTGCCGAGCGATTCAACATGCATTCTCAAAGCCGAGCCTGTTAAACTTGATATCAAAAGACTCGAACCTGGTATTCTATTTATCAGTTTACCCATTGTTGAACACTCTTCAAACTAGCGATTATGACGAAATTTTTTTTATTTTTGTGTTGATTCAGCGTCATTAGCGACGTCATTCAAAAAGTGCAACGTCATCATGACCTGATAATGGTAACATGCCGTGAGATAGGAAACGTTTATTAGGTTATGTTGAAACAATTCAGTTAATATTAGGGGTGACTGATTAAGAGAAATACCAAACCCCTAAAATTGAAACGTCTTTGATATAGTATAATTGATAAGGATGTGAAAAGCGGAGCGCAATGGATCAGTTAGAAGAGCGTTAGACTGGGCATCGAAGGGTTGCTAGTTCGAGCTGTCACTTCTAGTATAGGGGCCAAATCTCAATTTTTGAGTTCTGTTGCACCCCCCAAGAATAAAAAGTTGGTTACTATTTTCAGTCAGGGACATGTTTGGGGGCGTCAGAAACCCATGTTTTACTAAGTTTTCTGTGGTCAATTTTCTGTAAATGGCCTGTGATAACCGTTACCACACAAACATTGAAAATAGCAGCACACAAAATACAAGACTAATAATATATTTTATAATAGTATCAATGAATTTATTATACCCCCCCCCCCCCCCCCCCACAAACTTTGTTTGTGGTGGGTATACTGTTTTCACGTTGTCCGTGTGTGCGTGCGTCCGTCCGTCCATAACGTTTTGTTTCTTTAATAACTCAAAGAGTCATTGCTGGATTTTCATTAAACCTTGCAAACATGTTCATATATGCAAGACAAATACTTTAGACAAAAAAGTAAGGGCTAGGGGCCAATTCTATTAGAGTTATTTCCCTTTGTAGTTCTAAATGGTTTTTAATATAGGGGATGTTTTCTTAATAACTCGAAGAGTTAATGCTGTGCGTTTGTCCGTCCGTCCGTAACGTTTTGTTTCCTTAATAACTCGAAGAGTCATTGCTGGATTTTCATTTAACCTTGCAAACAGGTTCATATATGCAAGACAAATACTTAAGAAAAAAAATAAGGGCTAGGGGCCAATTCTATTAGAGTTATTTCCCTTTGTATTTCTAAATGGCTTGTATTATAGGGGTTGTTTCCTTAATAACTCGAAGAGTCATTGCTAGATTTTCATTAAACCTTGCAGACGTGTTCATATATGTAAGACAAATACTTTAGACAAAAAAGTAAGGGCTAGGAGCCAATTCTTTAAGAGTTATTTCCCTTTGTAGTTCTAAATGGCTTTTAAAAATAATTTTTGACAAAATGACAGCTGTGAGAACTTTGACAGTTTTTCCCTATAGGCTTTTGTATATGCATCGATGGTGCCTTCATGGGCCGATCAACTCCTACTACAGTTTTTGATGGAACAATTTGATACTTTGCCTATACAATGTAGACACATTGAACATATGCATGTAGGAGTTTGGTTAAGAAAAAATAATTTTTGACAAAATGACAGCAGTGAGAACTTAGACGTTTTTCCCTAATAAGGTGTTTGTATATGCATAGATGGAGCCTTTATGGGCCGATCAACTCCTACCACAGCTTTTGATGGAGCAATTTGATACTTTGTCTACACAATGTAGACACATTGAACATATGCATGAAGGAGTTTGGTTCAGAAAAAAATATTTTTGACAAAATAACAGCTGTGAGCACTTAGACAGTTTTTCCCTAATAAGGCTTTTGTATATGCATAGATGGTGCCTTCATTGGCAGATTAACTCCTACTACAGCTTTAAATGGAACAATTTGATACTTTGCCCATACAATGTAGACACATTGAACATATGCATAAAGAAGTTTAGTTCAGAAAAAATAATTTTTGACAAAATGACAGCAGTAAGAACTTAGACAATTTTCCCTAATAAGGTGTTTGTATATGCATAGATGGTGCCTTTATGGGCCGATCAACTCCTACCACAGCTTTTGATGGAGCAATTTGATACTATGCCTATACAATATAGACACATTGAACATATGCATGAAGGAGTTTATATTTTTTGTTGAACTTAGACATTTATTCCCTTATATGGCTTTTGTATATGCATGTAAAGGGTGTTAAGAAAGTTCGTTCCGCTCTTCATCATATATTTTCGAATCTTTTAAAAAGAAAATTATGCTGAAATATTGCATTTTCAATGGGCCTGTTATTCCTTGTGATGCTCTATAGTGTTTGGCATCGTGTCTGACATCGAATTTCTTCACACAATTACGTTTAACTTGGGTACAGTCTTTCAGTCGGTCTAGAATAATCTGTTATTTTCCAAAAAATGTGACATCTATTATTTTGGATGGTCCTTTACAGCCTTGCAGTTTAGTAAACGTACTAAAGGTTTATATAAGATGACTAACACCCCCATTTAGGCTTTCTTAACCAATTAGAAAATAGTCTTAACACTATGGCCAGGACATGACAAGGGTTCTTTGTCATATACCCCCATTTTGCTCATCGAACCTAAAAAGTTCAAAGTGGTACTTGATTTTGAAGATAATTTATTCGGTGATAAAATGTTTGATTAAACGTCCAGTTGTTTTTTCTTGTCAAGTGTGTCGACTTTAAAGAATTCCAGTGACATGTATGTCATTGGACACATAAAAACTAAAATAATAGGAACATAATTTTAATGCGGAACGAACTTTCTTAACACCCTTTATAATGCCTTTAAGGGCTGATCAACTCCTACCTAAGCTTTAAATGGAGCAATTTGATACTTTGCCGATACAATGTAGACACATTGGACATATGCATGAAGGAGTTTATAAATTTTGCTTACACAGATTCTACTGAAATCTTCTTTTCAAAACTAAGGTCTGCTAGTTTGAACTATAACTTGCCAAGTTTTTTCACTGAATCTTACTGTGTGGGGGTTATCTATTAAGCATTGCTTATTGACTTTTTTGATTTGAGATTTAAATGTTTAACATAGTCATAATTATCAATTGCAGACATCTGTGAGATGTATTGCAGCTCGTCAACGTAACGTATGTTACTTTTTATATGAAATTGCAGATAATGACTTTATAGATTGCATATAAGAATGAACCATGTTCCCCAACCACCAGAAGAGAAACTTGGTTAATATTTTCAGTCTGGGTTTCAGTCTGAGACATGTATTGGGGTATTCGAAACCTATGTTTTATTATGTTTTCTTTGGTCATTTTTCTGTAAATGGCCTGTAATTAATGTTACCCTACTAACATTGAAAATAGCATTACTCAAAATACAATACTAATATGATATTTTCAAAAGTATCAATGAAATTATTTAAACTTTCCATGTTTGAGCTAGTCATTAACATCAATTGCAGTCATGTGTGAGATGTATTTCTGCTTGTCATAGTTACTTATGTTACATTTTTACGAAATTGCAGATAATGAGCTATAAATTGCATATTAGATAGAATAAACCATTTCCCCCAACCTTAAATGCGTATTAAAGATCTCTATTCTAATGATCAATTTCCATTTTCACATATTTTAGGCTATTTACAACTTAAATCTGGCAATAGTGGTTGAAAAATAAATATTTAAGTATGCTTATGAGCATGTCACTTCTAGTATTGGCGTAGAGATTTTCTATCTGACAATTTACATTGCAATGGAATGTACAACGTCTTCTTCACCACTATCACAATGAAACGAAATAATTACTATAAACAAATTTAACTACGATGGATAGTTTGTTGCTGTTAATATATATCAGGTAACCTAGGTAACAGCATTGTCCCTTGCAAAAATGGATAAAGATACTAAATTAAAAAGTGTGGTAAGTAGACTCAAATTTTACCTGTGCCTGGGGCTCAGAATATATTTGAGTCTTCTCTCCACATATTATTTAAATATTTTCAATTATGGACAAATTATTCTAAAAAAACACTTATTAAAGAGAGTTTTGTAATTTTTATTGATTATTTTACTTTGATATAATGACAGTTTACAGGTTTTTAGTCGATGGTACATGACAATATGTATACTATCTACTTTATAATTTAGATATTGGACTGAATGTTTTATTACGTTTCCTGTGGTCTGTTTTACTACGTTTCCTATTGTCAAAGTTTCATAAATGGCCTGCAAACTACGTTACCTTATAAATGAGGATAGAAAATGTGTAAGATAATTAGCATATTTATAAATTTATTTAACTACAGTTACACGTTATTAACAATTTCAAATATGTAAAAATGGAAATTTACCATTAGAATAGATATCTACAATATAAATTTAAGGTTGGGGAACATGTTTTGTTCTAAAATGCAATCTATAAAGTCATTATTTGCAATTTAGTATACAAGGTATCATAAGTAACGCTGACGAGCGAAACATATCTCACAGATGCCTACAATTGATGTTTATGTCAAGCTCAAACAAGTAAAGCTAAAATAAGTTCTTTGATACTATTGAAAAATATCCAATTAGGTAAGTGTGTCTTGGTTGGCCTTTTGCTGACTAAGGCTCTTAACAAGGTTATTCAATGATATATACACATGCTAAATGCAAGAATCTGTCATTCACCATATTGCAACAGCTAATAGCTTGAGTGTACACCCAGTCTATTATCAGTTTATCTGAGGTCATGTCTAATGTTTGGAGAAATTACATCACGAAATGTTTATCTAATACAAATTTACAAACATAATCAATTCGTTTAATGTCTGATTTGCTTGATGAAGAAAAATCGTTAAGTTGGGAAACTCGCCTGTCCTTACATATTAAAAATGCATCTGTGTTTTAACCATATTAGTTTGCTGAAACCGTGATTCGTTGCATATAAGGTTGGTCTTTACATTAAAGTTATCTACTACATGTATAAACCAGTGCAATATACGAGATAAGCTTGCACTTGTAATTTGTAATCTTAATATAGCATTACACTTTAAATAAAACTGAAATACTTTTCTTTAACCAGAAACAGCCCTTAAACAGCGTTAGTATTAACAAATATATACAAAGATAAGGGTGCAATAATGAGTCAGTTTATGACTAAAATTATGTCTAAGAGCTGTTGTTTGCAGTATTGCTCACAATGTCTGATGGTTTTGCATACAATAAGGCTAATTCAGTAAATCTTTGAAACCAACAAACTGATCATAAGTCTCTTACTCCTCATGTGTAAACATGTATCAAAGAAAAAAGAACTTCCTTGTCAATAATGTAAGAAAGCTAACAGCTGCGCATGAGTCATTGCACTACTTTTTCAATAGACACTCATTCTACAATTTAATCTGTGAGTTTCAGAAATTCAAACCATGCTGTTGAATTACAGTGAGTCATGTTTATGATTAAAGCTTTATAATAACTCCTTAAAATGGGCATTAAGATAAAGCTTCACTAACAGACAAAACATTTGCAATTAATGTTAACATGGAATAGCTTTGTAATTAATGTTACCACGTAATATGCTTTTAAGTCTCTGCGTATCGCTCAGGTTGCTTTACCTCAAACGTGCTTGGTTAACAAACAAAATAATGTCTTTCGAAATTGCTGTATATATAATAAGATAACAAGCATTTGGCAATATGATATTATGAAATCGTGTTCAACAAGAGAATAGACGATTGCAATTGTGACAGGCCTAGGGATACATTGATTTTTTTCCAAAATGTAATTTTCAACAGTGAAAATTAATGTATTAAGCATACAAGAAAAAAAGTAAATGCTAGATCTTTAAAGCATCAGGTACATTTTGGTATAAACTGTGCTATTTCTATACTGATAAGTACTTTGATATCATATTTGTATTTTTTTTAAAACGATAGAGGAATTTTAGATTATAACAAAATGCAGCCAAGACCTAAAATGTTCTGTGTTTCTTCCTCACGGTACCTTTGTTTGATCTAAAGTCTGCGATTGTGACATTTCATGGTCATTCTCACTATTTAGCAAACATATTTTTTCAGGCATGATAAGATACTTCTACTGGCAAAAAAGGAGCAAGGTGTCGCAGGAAAACATATTTAAGCTGAAATAATGACAGTGTGCTGTTACATATAATATGGGCTTGACAAATATATGCATATAGTGTAAAGGGTTAATATCTTGTAAAACAGTGAATCATCAAATATGACCAATATGTTACCCATTCAACGAAGGCTCAGCTGGAGCTTTACTAGTTTTAAGATGTGCCCTCTGTGTAAAGTCGACAGAAAGCCCCTGCTCTGGAAGACACCCATACTATCCTCATGCCTTGCCACCAGATGCAGTAAATATTGCTTTTCTATTTAAATTTATTTATTGAGGTATGGTATATTCAGTCCTATATTTGAATCATAAAGTAAATATGTTTATTGCTATGAACCATTGATAAAAATCTGCAAATTACCATACATGTATTAAAGTAACAGGATCAAACAAAATTACAAAACTCTCTTAGATTAGTGTTTATTTTAAATAATTTGTCTACTATTGAAGTTATTAAAATATTTGGAGAGTAGACTCTGCGTGTCGTCAGGCTTAGGAAAAAATATGAGTCTACTCTCCTCAATTTTTAGTATATCCATTTAAGCAAAACACCATTGTTGTAACCTACGTTACCTTATTTATATATTAACAGAAATTAAATGTCCATTGTAGTAAAACTTGTTTTTATAGCTGTTATTTCATTTCATTGTAACAGAGATGAAAGAAGACACTGTCAATTCTAATGCGATTTATATGGTTGACATAGAAAATCTGTATGCCAGTAGAAATGATATGCTTATAAGCATATTTTAAAATTTATTTTACTACAAATTATCTCCAGTTACAAATTATAAATAGATTAAAATATGGAAAAATGGAAATTCATCATTAGAATAGGGATATTTACGGCACATTTAAGGTTGGGAACATGGTTTATTATAATATGCAATCTATACAGTCATTATCTGCAATCTCGTAAAACAAAGTAACGTAAGTAACTCTGATAAGCAGAAATACGTACATATTACAGATGTCTGCAATTGATGTTTATGTCTAACTAAAACATGAAAAACTCAAATAATTCCATTAATACTATTGTAAACTATCCTATTACTCTTGTATTATGTGTACTGCTATTTTCAAAATTAGGGTAACATTGATTACAGTTCATTTACAGAAAACTAACCATAGAAAACTTACTAAACATGTATTTCAATAGCCCCAAGACTTGTCCCAGACTGAATATAGTAACCAAGTTACTCTTCCTGTGGCTGCGGAACATGGTTCATTCTTATATGCAATCTATAAAGTCATTATCTGCAATTTCGTATAAAATGTAACATACGTAAAGCTGATGAGCGGTAAAACATCTCACAGATGTCTGCAATTAATGTTTATGACTAGATCAAACATTTAAACCTCAAATATATTCATTGATACTATTATAAAATATATTATTAGTCTTGTATTTTGTGTACTGCTATTTTCAATGTTTGTGGGGTAACGTTGATTACAGGCCATTCACAGAAAATTGACCAGAGAAAACTTAGTAAAACATGGGTTTCTAAGGCCCCAAGACATGTCCCTCACTGAAAAAAGTAACCAACTTCTTCTTCCTGAGGATGCAACAAACTCGCAAAATAGCCCATATATCTCAGTTTGGCTCCTACACTATTTGTTGTGTCCTTGAGTAAAACACTTTATCCGCTGCTTAGTACTGGCTCAACCGAGAAAGACCCGTCTCGGAATGAATGAAAAAATGTTGACTATGAAGTAAAGAATCAAACCAAAGAATGTGAAAATCATGACTAATATTTGATCATTTTTCTGATAAAAGGAAATAACGAAAATACATGTAATATCTCCGAACTTCGCGCTTTTTACAACACAGTAGGCTCACAGCAATAAAGCAAAACATGCCAACGTCGATGTGACGTCGAAGTCGATACGATAAGCCGTTGTTTTGACGTCATGTGCCTACAGATTTCAAAAGACAAGAGGGAAATTTTCTGTTATTCTCCCTATAGTAGCGTATGAAATACAAAGACATTTACTCGGTAGACCAAAATTAAATTCCAAACATCTTTAATCTAAAAAAATGTGCAGTGAAAATATGTTTCCACGAGCTTAGCGCTTTCACCAGCGTAGCCTAGCACTACATGCAACATCTGACCCCCTTAATAATTACACCACCGAGGCATTCATCAAAATAGGAAGCTCAAGTGCCGTATTTGGACACTCTATGCGCGCACGCCGCATTCGCCGCAAAAGTATAGGAAAATATTTGTCTCATCTGCTTTTAGGAAAGAAAGTTGATCAGTCCGAATTACGAGAGAATTAAAATAAAAGGATACAAAAAGTTATCACCGTCTCAGTGTCGTGTTTCAAAACCGGATCAAGGACTCTTGATTGCATCTATAATATTTAGCTAAAAGCATGATGAGGGATCTTAATAGTCATGAATTGTTTTTTTAAAAAATAACACCACGTCAGAAAAGAGCGCTTCCTTAATGCGTAGTTAGTATCTTGCGACGTCTTGGCATTTGCATGAAAAGATTTTTTCTCTACGTAGTATTTTAGCGACCTTGATTTGTTTACTGTACTCTACTTGGTCATCTTTAGTATTATTTGCCTAAATGAAAATGAAGAACATAAAAAGTTCGCGTACATATAGTGGCAATTGGTTGAAGTTTTCATGATAATATCGTTTTTGTGTCATATGATAGAAAAATCCAGCAACCATATTCCTTAATTATTGAATTTATCAAACTCATTGCCAAAAGCAATATTGAAATGCTTGGCAAACCCTCTCTTTTTCCAACTACTTTAATGAATAAAAAATACATGAGCACGTATGCAAGATCCTCTATTTCATGATACATACATGTATTTAGATCGTCATATTATAGATAAGCAAAAAACTTTGAGGCGTGAATGTATTGACAATATTGAAAATACGGATCTAGAAAAAGGGGTTTCAGGAGTTTACTTACATTTACTAAAATATGTTGACAAACATAGATATTCAAGCCCGACTTGCTCATTTTACGCGTTACACATCAACCTTTTAAAAAAGCAAATATCAAAAGGTCATTACTCTGAGGTCGCGGTACATCTTTAGATCGTCAAATTTAGACCCTACATGGCGAGATAAAGCGTTGTTTATGAGAATGTTTTTTTTTCTTCAGGGTATTCAGTGGCGGATCCAGAGGGGTTCAGCAGGTTCGCTCGAAACCCCTCCCCACCGCCCGTTTTTAAATATCCATGATGAGAATGAAATAATTTGGTCTCAATGAGACCAAATTATTTCATTTTCATGGGATATTGAAGAAAAATGAGAAAAAATCAGCAATGCGAACCCCCACTCCTTTATATACATGTATATGAACCACCTTTTCATAAATCCTGGATTCGCCCCTGATATTATGAATATCTCTTACATGTATCACGCTTTTATTTGATCCAGTGCATGAGATTTCCAACAATGTGGTATGTGGGACCAGCAAAGTCTCAGATCAGCCTGCGCATACGCGCAGTCTGATCAGAGCCTTTGCTAGCCGCTTGAGTATTCTATGATTGTTAAGCTACCGATTGAACACCATTTGGAGTTTCTAAGCTTAAAAGGATGCTGCACAGCCTCGTCTGAGTCTAGACTTTTCAAAACGCCACATTGTTGGAAATCACATGTCACGGCTCAATTATCTCTTACCACGTTTTTATTTATTAAAATGGTCCAAAATAGAACGGCTGCAGGGCCATTATTCATTTCTACATTATGTTTTCTGATCTTTGTAGATAATTGAAGAAATAAAAAGTGTTTTTCAATTTGTCGTTCAAGGTCAGCATTTTAATTTTTACACCAAATATCTCACAATGTACAGAGTGCAAATGCATGTTGGTGCGAGAACGTTACATTATGGTTTGTGCGTCTGTGCGGGGCTAAAAAGCTAAAGCTCGTGGATTATTTTCCCGTACAGACGCATAAACCATACAATAACCTAACACTTGTAAACTCTTTGTATTGACTTAAAATGTATAAATAACTAGGAAAAGAGCCCAACATAATTTGACTGAAACAACTTGAACTCATCAACAGAGCAGTGAGAATATTTACTGAATGACTTTAAAAACGCACCACCTGCTAAAATGCTAATTTATGTCGAAAATTGGATATTTTCAATATGTGAAAAATAAAATTGAAAAGTTCCGTCACTTAGCTTGCATTCAATAAGAAAATCGAAACGCCGTGGCTTATGATTGCCGTGACGTCGCGATAATTCTGAGACAACTCAAATTCAAAAAGTCACAGACTACCCATACCTTCCATAATGAATGAAACAAAGTTTTCGAACAGATGTTTGTTCTTGAAAGCAAAAGGAAAGACAAAATCAAATCATGAAGTTTTAGGCCTCTGGCAACGTTCATTACATCTACATGACGTCATTGATTTTTGACGTAATTGGCCGTTTATATCCTGAGGATCAGGAATAATCAAAATATTTTTGTTGCCAACAGATACTCCTCAATCAGTTGCATAAAAGACAAAAGTATCGCGACATGCGCGGACGTCACCCGTCTGCTATTGACGTTTGAAAATTTAGGACTGACGTTAGCAAAGAAATGCTGAGAGTGTGAGTGTAATAAAACGATTATTTCTGAAAACGTTTGTGGTTTTCCATTCGTTAAGAAATCTGGCTACCACCTAAAAGTGTTTGTTTTCAAATTTAATCAAATTCACATTTGTCAGACGACAATTGTTGAAAACACTTACGTCGATATTACGTCAGAATGAACAGCATGAGCAAATCGAAATCATGGCAAATCATGGTCCATTTTGCAAGAGGATAAAAAATGTTTAAGAAAACATCCTCAAATCAATCGTGTGGAAGAAACAGAGAATGTAAAATGGTGCGTTTTTAAAGTCCCTCAGTATATGTAAAAGTTATACCATGGGTTGTCCGCCTGTACGTGGAGATAATCCACGAGCTTTAGCGAGTGGATTATCTTACGTTCAGGTGGGCAAACATGGTATTACTATTTTATACCACCTACATGAGTGTAGACCTTGCACATAGTGAGATATTTCGTGCCAAAGTTGGTAAGGCTGGTATAAAGCCCAGATGAGGCAATTTACTGGTGACAAGGTGATCTTGGTCACCGTTTGTGCTACATGTATATCGACAAACTGATTCTGCCGTTTTCAAATTTTGTTTTCCCATTCTATTCAAGAGGACCCGTTGTGCATAAGAAATGTTCTTGAAATGCTACAAGTTGTGTTTATAAATCACTCCTCGACATCAAGATACTGTCCTGCCAGCCAAAAGTGATAGTACCGTCGTGTTTTGTTTATAAAGTTATCAAGGATTTATAATCGATAGATCACTTGTGTATTAATCCGGCCCGGTACCATACTTTCGTGGAGATTGATCATGAAATAATTTCTACGGTCATTCTCCTCCCTTCCGCTGATTTATTCAAGAAGGGTTGTTGTCAGTTACAAGCGAAAGTATGTGCACAAATTACTGGTTAACCGCTTGCTCAAGCCTGCCCAGGAAAAAGTGAGGTTAAGTGAACTGACCGTCCCGCAATGACCATAGCTGTTGACATGGGACGTAAAGCAACAAAAACAAAAAACAAAAAAAACACTTGTGTATTAATCCTATCCGTAGTGATCTATCGATTCGTGTTAGCTCAAGTGGTGTGCACAAGTTAATATTTTACTAAACAATTGTAAACAAATTGATACGTAACTGTCACTCTTGGTTGGCATGACAGTAGTTTACTAATGAAACGCCGACAGCAGGACATGTAGTTGGTGAAATTAGTCCCTAGCTCTCACCAGCAATTTCAACCGAGGAAATTACAGATTCTGGGAGGCGTTCCAATTCCTAACAGTCTGTGGGAGTTGCCTTTGTAAATATCTATGCCAGCTGTAGCAGGCCTCGATATTTCTTTAAAGCTGCATACTCTGTAACTATGAACATTTTTCGAAAAATTTTATTTTCTTTTTAAATCATTTGTAAAAGTAGAGTTAAGCTATGTTTTCACAATAAAAATGTTCAGTACAGCTGAAAACTGCATGGAAAAGTGAATTATTTCATCAAATAGGTGTGTTTTTCTCTTGTTGGTAATTATTTGCGTCCCTCCAATAATTCTAGACCGTTGAATTTTAACATAAATGCAAGTGTTTTGATAGTGATACCTTGTTAAAATTTGCGAAAATGGTAAAATGTTTACCTGAATTTGAGTATTTTTACTGTGTTCTTGAAAAATAAAAACATTATTTTTAAAATTAGAAGATCAAAAGTTACAGACTATGCAGCTTTAAATAGGCACTTGCCCTGCATCACAAAAAGTATTGACATAAATGGGGAAAAATAATTTTCATTAGAAATATCAAAATTTTGACTTGCCCATCAGCCTGAAGCACTGTGTAGGTGACTTAAAATGCCATTGAGTGGTGACTTCATCCGCTCCGGGTTCAACTCACAGAATAGCAAATGAATGTGCGAATACAAAAGGGGGTATACTGATTTTAGGGCAAATATGAAGACATGTCAGTTATTCAAGTGAGCCTGACATGCAAGCCGTTATTAATTCATGTAATCTGCCATAAACCCGATCAAAATCGGATATAAAATAAGAAAGTTTGAGCAATTTTGAAAAAAATATTCTGACTTCTATTAAGCCACTGGATGCCGTCATTTTAGTCCCCCGCCGCGTAGCGGAAGGGGGGTGATATGACTTAGCTACGAAGACCCAAGGTCAAGGTCACACTTCAAGGTCATGTGATTTACCCTTTAAATTCCTGTCCGCTCCATATCTCCTAAACCCTTTCAATGTTTTTCATTAAACTTCACTCAAATGTTCCTTTTAGTGAGACGGTTTGAAGAGCACATGACCCAGCTACCTAGCCTGAAGGTCAAGGTCACATGTCAAGGTCAAATAATTGACCCTTGAATTTTGTGTCTGCTCCATATCTCCTGAGCCCTTCAGGCGATTTTCATTAAACTTCACCATAATGGTCCTCTCAGTGAGACACTGCAGAAATTATAGCGCAGCTACGCACACTCAAAGTCAAGTTCACACATCAAGGTCACGTGATTTACCCTTCAATTCGTGTCCCGCTCCATATCACCTAAACCCTTTGAACGATTTTCATTACTCTTAACAATAATGTTCCTCTTAGTGAGACGGTGCGCAGAGCACATGACTCAGTTACCTAGACTGAAGGTCACGGTCATAGGATTTACCCTTGGAATTTCATATCTCCTGAACCCTTCAGGCGATTTTCATTAAACTTGACCTAAATATTCCTCTCAGTGAGACGATGTGCAGAACTGATGACCCAGCTACGCACATTGAAGATCGAGGTAACACGTCAAGGTCAAACTTCAAGGTCATGTGATTTACCCTTCAATTGGTGTCCGCTCCATATCTCCTAAACACTTAGGACGATTTTCATTAAACTTCACACAATTGTTCCTCTCAGCAGTGCCGGACCTAAGGGGGGGCCTGGGGGGCACGTGCCCCCCCCCACCCCCCGAAGAGGTCATGAGTGCCCTAAATAAAAACAAAAACATTTTTTTTATGCATTATATGATATTGCGAGTATACACAGCAATGCATAATTGTGAGGATTACTTTTATGATAACGGATTACCCATGAAAGAAAAGGTGTCCGTGGGGGCACAGACAGGTCTGTGAGTGTGACCCGGGCTTGTAAATTATGGGATTTTAAATCTCCTGTAGTCTGGTCGTGGAGGATAAAACACTTTTGTGCCCCCTCCCAGTCCCACACAAAAAACTCAGAAATGTGGGGTGAGGGGGGGGGGGCACTTATCCCCAGTCCCAAGGCTGTGGGACTGGAGTGTGTGCCCCCCCCCCCATCTTCCATTACGTTGATGATTCCATTGCAAATCCCATGTAGTCTAGTAGTCACAAAGCTAATAAGTAATAGCTGTGCCCCCTCCCCCGACCAGACTCAGAGAAATTAAAAAGAGAGCAATAGTCACTAGCTGGCGTATGTTATTGGGTTTGGGGTGAATGAAAAAGTACAAAATACAGGGGAACCTATGCCCAATTTTTTTCTTAGGTGTGGACTTTATTTTTTTCTAGCATTTATCTTTTTCCTTCAAATTTTAAGCCCCCCACCCTCATCCTCCTCACACGGGCTCTGCTGTTTTTCTGGACATTGGGCTGACTCAGACTTGTATTGCAACTGCTGTGCCCCCCACATGGGAACCTTACCATAGCTCCAAGAGGACGACAAGAAAATGCAAAATAATAGTTAGGAACAAGGTGTTTGAGTCCCGCGGGGGTGGGGGTACTCTCATTTTTCTTCATATGTAGGCTCGGGCCCAGCATCTACCTTTCACCCCAAAAAAATATCAGGAATTTCAAGCACCCCAAAAAATATTCGAAATTTTAGCAACCCAAAAAATATCCCCCATTCTGTACGTTGACCTTAAGAAAAGACCCTAAAATACATAAAAATGAACCCTAAATATAGCCCAATTTTGTGATATACCCCCCAAAATATCCACAAAATCTTCATACCCAAAAGAATATTCATGTTTTCTGAAAACACCCAAAAGTATCGACATTCAAAATTTTGAACCCCCCAAAAATAGCCCCAGCCTAGGTATGTATGAAAATATCAGAGTACCCCCCATGGGGTATGAGTGTTTAACCTTACTTTAAATTGAGATTATAGAATATGGAAAAAAGGGCTTCAAAATGGCTTGAAATGCATTCTCAGAGACATAGATTTTAAAAAATTTCCGGGGGAGGTCCACCCCCTCTCATACTCTCCCCCCCCGCTCACGGCTTGGGCCGCTCGGTTCAAACTTTCGGCTTGAAGTGCCCCCCCCCCCCCGTAAACAACCCCTCTGGGTCCAGCCCTGCTCAGATCACATACCCAGCTGCCTAGACTGAAGTCAATGTCGCAGGTGAAGGTCAGTGGATTTACACTTGAATTTCATTTCCGTTCCATATGTTCTGAACCCTTTATGCGATTTTAGGGAGCGCAGTGGCTCAGTGGCAGAGTGCTTGACTCGAAACCGAAGGGCCGCGGGTTCGAGCCTCACCAGCGTCACTGCGTTGGGGTCCTTGAGCAAGACACATTTATCCTAGTCTGGTACTGGTTCAACCCAGGAAGACCCGTCCCTGTTTAACTGGAAGATTGTTGATGGGACGTAAAGAATCAAATAAAACAAACTTTTTTGTGATTTTCATTAAACTTCACCGAAATGTTCCGCTCAATGAGATGGTTTGCAGAGCACATAACCCAGCTAACTAGACTAATGTTCAAGATCAAAGGTCAATGTCAAGGGATTTACCTGTGAATTGTGTGTCCGCTCCATATCTCCTGAACCATTTTGGCGATTTTCATTAAATTTCACCTAAATGTTCCTTATAGTGAGACGGTGTGCAGAGCACATGACTCGGCTGCCTACATTAAAGGTCACAGATCATCGTCATGGGATTTAAGCGTGAATTTCATGTCCGCCCATATCTCATCAACCATTTGTTAGTTTTTCATTCAACATCACTCAAATGCTCCTCTGAAGTAGTTGTTGTGTAGAACTTATAACTCGGCTACACAGACTCAATGTCCAGGTCACAGTTCAAGGTCATGAGCTTTACCCTTTGGATTTGACGTCTGCTCCATATCTCCTGAAACCTTTGAACGATTTTCATTAAACCTCATCCAAATATTAATCTCAGTGAGACAGTGAGCTGAACCTATGACTTGGCTACGCAGACTCAAGGTCAATGTCACGGTTCAAGGTCATGGGATTTACCATTGAATTTCGTGACTGCTCATATCTCCTGAACCCTTTGAATCATTTTCATTAAACTTCAGTCAAATGTTCCGCTCAGTGAGTTGGTGTATAGAAACCCATGACTCAGCTTTGCAAACTCAGTCAAGGTCACACTTTAAGGTCATGGAATTCTGCGGGAGGATATGGCTGGCCTTCAGACTGCTGTCTTTTGAATATTTAATTAACTTCCTGTAAGTTTTGAAAAGCCAATAAAATCTACAATTTAAATGCTAACTGTACATACTTTTTTTCAAAATCAACTATTTTCAACAGAAGAATCAAACAAAGTCAAAATGAATTGCAGGAAACTAGTTATTCTATTTATGCATATTTCATTAGGGCCGTGAGACATCACGCAGCCTAAAAATGGCCGCCCTCTATTGCTTTCTATTATCTACTATACAAACATCTGTAACTCTTATTTTTCATACCATTTTGAATGGGTTTGCGGCATAGTGCATGGTTTAATAAGGACTTGCATTTCAGATGCACTTGCTTTCAACGTTGCCGTCCCCTTTAATAAAGAATACATATATTCAAAGGTATCCTTAATGTTGTTAAATTTGTCCTTTACGCACCTTACCAAATGTTTAAAGAAAAAAGCAGACACGTCAACATAAACTGCTGATGATATAGTTTAAGTTTGTCTTAAGTTCATATTTTGTATATTGGTCTATATTTCACGAAGCAGTATATTGTACACTGACCTTTAATTGTAACTTTATGGAGGCGGATACTGATTTTATACATGCACAATGTATAACATGAAAGTATTTGACGCTTCATACAGTGATTCGCCAGATAAAATAGCGTTTGATGATGCTCACAACACAAGATAATTTGAAGTCCAAAGGCCAAGTTGGAAGATTTACTTTAAGCACTTTAAGTCATCAGTAACTCAAATTAAAGGAAACTAGCTAGTCACTAACTCATTAGTATATTACCCCCCCCCCCCCCAACCTAAATTATATTGTTTATGTAAATCTTGGGAGAGCTGTTTCTTTTAGGCACATAAAAAATACGTTTTGATAAGTAAATAATTGAATTAGTTCTCCTTTTCATATGTAAATAATGTTTCCCAGCTTTAATTCGAGTAAGCGTGTACTTCGCTTTAACGTAGTATAAATTATCGAGGTTTTACTGTAGGCCTACTGCAACATTTCGCCGTCTATTGTTTTACATGTACATTTATCAACATTTACTGGAACCTTCTATTTTTGAAATAGGTCTGAAATCGAGCCCACCAGGGCGGTCTCTTGATCGCAACAGCTTCTTCCGGCCAACACTCTTCCAGACCGTCTGACATCACTTCCTGTCGTTTGTCAGGCGGGTTCACCGGTCCTTCGATCTCCTCCAAGCGCTTTGCAAGCTTCTCGGCTCTCTCTCTGTTCTGTCTTCCCCAGCGGCTGTTTCGGATGATCTCGGCCGCCTTTTTGTAATTAACTCCCTTCATTTTATCGAACTGCTTCTTAAACTCCCGTGGCCCCACGTACAACATAAGCTCAGTTAAGACGAGCCTTGCCTCTCTGTCGATGCAATCCCAGAACTTGATTCCACCAGGACCGAGCCATTTCTTTATATTCTCGACGGCATCCGCTAATTCTTTGTGTATCCTGGCTGTCAGATTTGACCATTCTTCGTCTGTCAAAGAACCATTGACTGTGGATATAAAAGAAAATACGAATAATTGCACTTTGACACAGTGACGCAATGATGCGTAACTTTTTCTTTTGGGTTTGCGATCAGGTGAGGCTCAAACCAGCCTGTTCAGTTACAGAGACTTGCTTGAACCTTATACTGTGTATGGCAAAATGCTACATATAGGCAAAAATCATACTCAAATTCAAGAAAGCGATATACAAATGTGTTGGCCAGATTACGCAGATGCCCAGGCTGAATGGCATGCAGCACAATCAGGTTGTCTTATAATGAGACCAAATTGACCTTTCCTAAAACCTCGCCTACTGGTGCCATATGCTGATAAGTTCTGCAAACAGCTTGAACCCAAATCAGTACCGACATTTTAACCTCTGGCTTGATATGGATTCAAACCGTTTGACATCATAGCCAACTATCATTACGGTGACGTGGCGAAATCGATAGCCTGATGACTCTTGAAATATATTTTGTGGAAAAGTCGCACGCAAAATTACCCAGCATGTAATTAGTAAAGTTCATTAACTGTACCTTAACTGTAAGGTAAACCTCGGATCAATTGTGGGAGACGGAACACGTGCGATGTTATTTTTGGGACTATGCCACGTGCAGCGTGTAAGTCATCGTTTTATTGGTCAGTTATACACTGTCAGGTGACCTTTGAGTGACAATCTGCGCGTAGTTTGGAAACGCTCATGTGATTATCGACACCCAATCGTTATTCGTAACATATTGTAGGGCTATTTGTCAACAGTAAAATCGGTGTAAAACTGCCAATCAAAAAGAGACAAAATATAGATCTTAATGACAAATGGTAGCTTATGAAGGTCGAAAGTATTGCAGAATGCTCCCCTTGGAGCATTCTGCAATATTTGTGACCTGCATTAAGCGATAATTGGTCTTGAAAACCAATTTTTGGTCGTTTTGAGAGTGGCTGTTTTACACCGGTTTTACAGTAGTTTTTGGCATGCTATCATTCATTTTTTGTCAGCAGCAAAGGCTCTGTCGATACTGGTGGGATGCGTACAAATGTAGGTTTGTCTAGATTTTCCCTGTCCGTCTATGTAATTCGTGACATGTGATTTCCAACAAGTGGCATTTTGACACGTGTAGACTCTGACGAGTCTGTGCAGCCTCCTGTCGAGCTTTGAACGCCCAAATTATGTACGGTCAGTAGCTTAATATTCTTAGAATATTCAAACGACTACCAAAGGCTCTGATCAGACTGCGCATAAGCGCAGGCTGGTCAGAACCTTTGCTGGTCGCACATGCCACATTGTTAGAAATCTCATGTCGCGGCTCAATTATTCATATGTGCTGACTCAGAATATACCGTCCAAATTCAAAATAATTCCACAGACATAAATACTGCCGTAAAAGATTGATTCTTTGAAATTTATAACTTGCTGTACATTTATAAAAGCATATGTTAAAGGTACACACCATTATTTCTTATGTGGACCCTCAACCTGAACTGTAATAGCGAACTTTTGAATCAGTGGCGATCCAAAGAGAACCCACCCCCTCTCTGCACCCCCTTTACTGAGACCAAATTATTTCATTTTCATAGGATATTTAACAAAAATGAGATAAAATAAGCAAAACGAACCCCCACACCTTTATACATATGAACCCCCTTTCCAGAAATCCTTGGCCCGCCCCTGTGAATAACCACTGTATCCAACAATATAAAATTTTGGTTTGTGAACTGACTTGAAAGGCCAGAATGTTTTTATTAGTTAATTTACAAACCCTCCTACTACAATTTTTCGGAAAGTAGAAATAAAATAAAATTTAATTTCTAAAATTATTTTTTATATTTTATCCGCTGACTCTAAATATTATCGGTTTCGTTGAAAAAAAATCTATTTTTGAGGTTCTGTCTGTGTATTTTTGAGAGGGACACTGTTAAAAGTGCTTGTCCTGTCCAGCTTTTTCAGGAAAATGATGAAATATTTAAAGATTTAATACAGACTGTTGGTTTACCTTATTAGTTTTACACGTGCTGTTTTTTTCTGGAGATATAAAAAAAAAAAAAAAAAAAAAAAAAAAAAAAAAGCTCTGAAAATGACCAGTCAACTGGTCATTTTCAGAGCTTCTTATTTATTTTTTTCGTCCCCCCGACCCTAGATCTGAAAAAAATTCCCGTAAATCAACTACTAAAAAAAAATTCTGGCCTTAGCAATTACATCTGTGTACCTGGATTTTTGCTTCCATCGCCACTAGCGCCCTCACCCGGCTCTTCACCGCCTCCGCCTGGTTCTTCACCGGGATTGCCTGGTTCCTCACCCGGATTGCCTGGTTCATCACCCGGATTGCCTGGTTCATCAGGATTGCCTGGATCGTCATCAGGATTCTCTTGGTTTTCTAGCTCCTGTATCAGCTTGTCGATTTTCTGTATGTTTTCCTCTATCTTTTTCTGCAAGTCTTCAAATTCTTTCTTCAGGTCCTGTAAAGGCCAACGTATAATTAGCTAAGTGAATATTTTCAATATCAAACTATCTTGTAATTTTTTGCCAGTGAATAAATACGGCATGAGAGTCTGGATAGGGGTCTGCTATTCACTACTCATTAAAAATTTAGCCGTTTATTCATCATGTTCATCTCATTAAAATTTTGGGTTATTCATTAAACTAAGACCTACAGTTCATTAAAATTTGATTATTCACCATTCATTTTTTTTCTTCTATTCATTAAAAAATAGGATTATTCATTATTTATTTGGCACTCATTATTCACTATTTATTATTTTTTGGCTCATTATTCACTATTCATTATAAAAAGGGTCATTATTCACTAGTCACTATACCCCATCCAGACCCCTCCGACATGATGGACTAATTTTATTCATTAGCATTCATTAGCATTGTCTCAAATTTTAAAAGTAGGATTTAAGTTCAGGACTTTTTTTCGTTTCACCCACTGACCGCCATGCGCGGATCCAGAAAGTTTTGTCAGAGGGGGTCCAACTTTGACAACGTTTTTTTAGTTGATGAGGGGGGGAATCCAAATACCACTTTAAGCGGGCCATCATCGGCCCGCCAGCGAACCGCCATTTAAATGGCGTTTTGCTGGCGTTCCGATGTTGGTCCAACATTGAATGCTTACTTGGTAGCGTTGTGATTTTTCGGGGGATCCGGACCAGCGTTGCTAAGAAACCCTATTTTTTGTGATTTTCAGAGGGGGTGGGGTCCGGAACCCCCTGTCGCCCATCTGGATCAGCACATGACCGGCATTTCCCGGAAGTAGTTTTGACATGTGTATAAATGTTTATTGTCTAAACATGTTATCAGCTTATTCATGAAAGTATTACTTTTTTATAAATACTTTTTTTGATTGCCACTGCACAATTGCCCAGACGTGCAAATCTAGCCCAATCCAGTGTAATAGATACTAGAGGTTAACCAATTTCTTAATATTGTTTTCTTATTGTGGAACATCGCAAAATGGGTGGGAAAGGCGGTCCGTGATTTGAATCTTACGGCTTTACCAATTGACAGAACATGCCCACATATTGGCACCGATCCCTTCTTATTAGCATAAAAAACATAATGCTTACCTCACATGGATCCTGTCCACGAATACACAAACTCAGTAGAAACACCACTGACAAACAGCAATACAGACGTGACATTCTGAGAAGATATTTGTACTATTGTGCGCACAGGATTAAACATTGGGCTTTAAGTATAAAAATGCGGTCGCGGAGCAATGGGCATCTACACTGCCGTGAAATTGTTCAAGGATGTTAGCCGCTACTTGAGAAAATCTGAACCGCGACATTTGATTTCCAACAGTGTGGTATTTTGGCAAGTGTAGACTAAGACGAGCCTGTGCTGCCTTCTTTTAAGGCTAGAGACTGCAAATGATGTCCGGTTAGTAGCTTAACAGTCATAGAATATTTAAGTGACTAGCAAAGCTCTGATCAGTCTGCGACGCCTCAAAACAGGCTGTACGCACTTAAACGGAATTGAGCAGCCTGATTAGAACCTATTAAGGACATATGCTACTAAATACTTCCCACATTGAAATATTTTAAATACTTTGCATACAGTTTGTTTTATGCATGGGCTATCCATTTCTTTTAACTTAAATTACTGCCCAGGACCTCAAACTTTTAAGAAAATGTGCATGTTTACTTGTTACCCCATGCTGTGACAAGATACTGCATGATATATTTTGGCAATTCGTCGAAAAATGGAATTTGTTTTTAGAATAAATCATGTATTAAAAAATCTGACATTGAAAATCTTGAAAATTTATTTTTAATTCATGGACTATTATAATACCTTTCAGAAAAAAGAATAAAAATCTGGGGTCACCGAACTAATTCTCTTTCTAGAGGGCCAAATTTAACCCCACCCCCATAGGTTTCATGCGTAATTCAATATAAAAAGTTCGGGGATGACCATTTCGGTCGTTTTGATGATGCCATTTTACTAGTATATGAAGTAATTTAGCATTAAAATGTTAAAAAAAGAAAGAAAAAACACACTGAAAATATGTGCGCATCTGGGAATCGATCCTGGTTCTCTGGCTTTGTAGCCAGGCGCGCTAACCACTAGGCCACGAGGTCAGGTCGTGCGCCGCTCTAAATATCCATACAAATAGTATAGACTCGGCCACTATCGTATTCGTAACCAGGGTTAATGTGTTCGTCGTTTGATTTCGACTGAGCTACATTTATCTGTCTTTAGTGCTGAGACGATCAGTTCTGAAAAGATGTCAATAGATATTTCGAACACACTTTAATTAGTTATTTTGTGAAGAAAATGTCGGAACACCGATATGACATAAGAATATCGGGAGCTGTATTGATCCGAATCCGTTAAGGGTCGAAAGACAGGACCCAGACAACTTTCCCCGTTTGCAGACGCGGAAAAGGTGCGCATTGGAAATAGCCGCATATGTCTTTAAATTGATGTATTTTGGCCATCCCATGAGAAATGATTTTATTGCAATTACGAGGGTCATTCAATAAGTTCTGACAATGATCCCATAAAGCAAAAAATATTTCTCTAGGACGCGTTTCAATAATCTTCATATGTAATTAGAATATAGGGAATTGAATAACCTGTTCAAATATTTTCCATGTTGCAATCACAATGGTTGCTAGGCAACTAAAGAACACAAGGTAAAGGACCATGGATGGGACACTGTAAGCGGTATACATGGCCAAATCTAAGAAATTACAAACTCCTCTTGAAAGCTTTTTATATAGATGAATACAGACATTATGTATGCTGATTTTAACGTCATAAATAATGGGTAAGCTTGCGACTGTGGTGTTAGCAGGGGTTCACCAACTTTGCAAGAAATATTTTCATTAAAAATCGGTTTACTAGTAGAGTATTATATTTGGCATATAGCATAAATTTCCTATGCGTTAAGAAGAATATAGAAAAGATTTATCGAAACATGTGTCTTTGAATATGCAAACTGATTATAATGGTTTATTTAAGTGTTCAAAATATACTATTTTATAATTAACGTTTTAGGTGAGGTGAAAATGTAATTTTATGTTGTTGCCTAGCAACAAAGAACGTTTAAAGCAACTAGGTTAATGTCATTGTGTTGTTTGCTTTTATGGGTCAATTGTGTATTCAGACAAAATCACCAAATACTAATATAACTTTCTAAAGAAACATACTGCATCTTTAACTAACTCTACCCCCAGCAAAAACTAGTTAATGACGTGATTTTCGTGGCTTTGAGCTCTCACAGTGGTGTTTACAAATTTGTATAGCATCAGATCAGGTTGTGATAAAAACTCCATATGAGTAGGCAACATTAAATGGCCACATGCAATGGATAATAGAATTCTGATTTCAATAACAGTTTCTGAGATTTGAGACCATTGTCAGAATTTATTGGATGTCCCACGTAATCACATGACGTCGCGTTTTAGGGTGATATAACGCCATCATGCAGTAGAATCGATAGTCCATTTACAGATTTAGTAACGTTACTAAATGACGTCCATTTCAACGTTGAGTAAAAGATGGCGGACCCTCTTTTTTACCCAAAATGCAAGTTAGTAATTTTAATGTCATGTGATATATAAAATCCAACATTTGTACTCCTGTATTATTAAATTAATCAAACTCGGCTGCGAAAAGGCGTTAAAATGCTTGGCAAGCCTCGCATTTTATCGTTTTATCCCAACTTGTTTGATAAATTTTATAAAACATGAGCACTCAAGTAGGATCCTCTTTTTTAAAATCCAAAATATTGTACAAGGTATATAAAATAATTCACTTTCTGGACATCCCTGTATCTGCATAATTTGACGAACGCCCAGTGAAGACCCTGAGTAGCCAGGACATCTGACAATCATTATCTTTCTTTGCTGATAGCATGAAGAAAAAGAACCCTGTGTAGAGAGCGCATTTTTTCCGGGTAAATAATGTACTTCTGGCAATGTCTGCAAGTAGAAATTGATATAACGCCATCATGCAATAGAATCGAAACACCAGTTGCAGATTTAGTAACGTTGAGTAAAAGATGGCGGACCCTCGGTTTTTACTCAAAATGCATTTTTAGTAATTTTAATGTCATGTGATAAATTGAATCTAACATTTGTACTCCTGTATTATTAAATTAATTAAACTCGTTGCAAAAAAGCGATAAAATGCTTGGCAAGCCTCGCATTTTATCATTTTCCCCAACTCATTTGATAAATTTTATAAAACATGAGCACTCAAGTAAGATCCTCTATTTTAAAAAAATCCAAAATATGGTACATTGTAGATAAAATGTCTCACTTTCTGGACATCCCTGTGTCGAGCCCAGTATCTGCATAATTCTACGAACGCCCAGTAAAGACCCTGAGAAGCCAGGACATCTGACAATCATTATCTTTCCATGAAGAAAAGGACCCCTATGCAAAGAGCGTATTTTTCCGAGTAAAAAATGTACTACTAGCAATGAATGCAAGTCGAAGTTACATCCCTTTTACTAATAATCAAGACAACATCCGCAACTTATCTGACAAAGTATCACCAACGGTTAAGCATTAGATCGTTTGGTAGGCGTGGCCAATGAGATATATCTTATGCTAGGTTTACACTATGTTCCCGGCAGCCACGGCAGTCACGGTAGCCAGAAACGTAGCTCGCCGTGGTGTTTTTAGTCATTTTTGTCTTTGTGTTCAAGTTCTGTTAAGTCTCGCTACGTTTTCTCACTGTCTGTCAAGGTCTGCCGTAACAGAGGCTCTCCGGCGCGCTACGTTCTGTCACGGATGGTTCTACGTTTCCTCCCGGCCTGCCACGTTCTGTTGGGACCTCTCACGTTTTGTTACGTTGCGATCAAGTTCTGCTACGTCTATCAAGTTCTGTCAAGGATTTCTATGATGAAACGTGGGCGATGAATGGTGTTTGAACCCCAATATGCCCACGGTAAAAAGAGGAGGTCAACAAAGCTGCTGCAATCGTTATATTATGCATCCTTGATCAAAAACGTCATTACATGTAATGGCAATGAAGAAGCCGATTTCGTATTTATATAATTGCTAGGAGCGTACATCTAGCCTTTGTGGCAGCAAGGAGGCCACCAGCAGCTGTATAGAAGAATGATCGTCTAGCAGGAAGGTTAAAGAGGGATGCAGAGTGCGGGCATGGTTTTCGGAAGAACGAATTCAACTATTGGGATATTTCTCACTTTTTATAGCAAGAGAGCTTCGCATCGAAGATGTGAATGCATTTCAGGCCTCCAAAGTTCTTCGAAACTGTTCGATGAGAGTCTTGAAACAATAAAACCAGCCATTGGTATCAGCATTAACCCTTTGTACTCTAGTAACTCATTTATGAGTATTTTAAAAAAAACACGAAAGATTCTAGCAGCATTTTATCAATGTCTACACTGACTGATCTTCAGAGAAAGAAATGCAATATTCTGCCACGTGAAATTATAACCTATGACCCCTCGATAATACAATGAAACTACCCAAGTCTTTCTTGTATTAAACAGGAAGATGAAGAGAAAAAAAGGTACAAAGGTTAATTGCACACACTAATGCATGCACGCACACAAATACATTCGGTAATGATTATTTCTACCCTTGTCACTACTTTCCTCCTCAGATGCATCTATCTGAGATTCTTAGACTTCATGTTCAGGTTCGAGCTGTGGGGTCGGGTTAGGAGAACGTGTCAGACCGCAACAGAACTTGATAGACCTTGACAGACCTTGGCAGACCTTGGGTTGCCGTCTCGTAACAAGCCGTCTCGCTACGGACATACTCTAAGTTGTGTTAAGGTCTGTTACGTTCTGTCACGTTTTGTTGCGTTCTCCCCGTTCTACTACGGCACATTTAAGTAGGTCAATCCCGCCGTGGCTGCCGTGGCAAATTTTTTGACTGTTTAAAAATCTGTCCCGGCGATCACGGCAACCACGGCGAGCTACGTTTGTCGACCCCGTTCCCCTACGTTGTGTTACGGTCACCCCGTTTCGTCCACGGTGGCCGAAATCGTGACTGCCGTGGCCGCCGGGGACATAGTGTAAACGTAGCATTATCTTTCCGATGTCTGTGGCTAGGCTATTGTCTGCTATTAAGTGGTTGTTCTCCATGCTGAGCACGGACTTTATCTTGCTCATAAATGTTAAAATGCCAACAAATGTTGGCATTTTAACATTTATTAGCATGATAAATACAACATCTGAGAGACCTAAAGCAAGAATTTCTTCATTTGTCGGTACTTAAGTTTTTATGAGCAGTTGACATTTCGTGCTCAGATGAGTTGAGCATGAAAAAAGTTTTATAACCTCGGGGTCTGGTGTGTTTATAACCTTCGTAGTCTTAACTCATTAACCCTTAACACGCCAACAAAAAAACCTTTCATCTGGGAAATGACGTCTGCTTAAGGCACCTGCTTTATATATCTGCCAATCCTTTGGACGAATATAAGTATACATTCACACTGTGTGGAACCATATCGGACTGCCTCAACAGGAACAGTCTGGTATGGGTCTTCACTGTTTGACCAAGATGCTTCTGTAATATTTCAGCAGAAGACAAAAACATATGACTTGTTGTGATTGGCGTTTTAGGAGTTATAGCCTTTAATAGAGATAATAGACAAACAGTTCAGACCCAGGACATTTAAAACAATACTACCCAACAACCCTTCAAAGGGAAATGGACTGGTTCATTTGATAAGAGTGGGAAAATTCCATTTTGTTTAAATAGGCTATACGAGTCACGTCTCTTTCTCTTCATAAGACTGCGGTATGTGGTTTGGTGTTTCCTGGTTGTGTTCTACTGTTTTTGCATTTGTGCAGTTTAAACAATGTTTGGTAAAAAAGATATATAGGACAGACAGTTTTGTACATTGAAACCTCGAACATTCGAAATACTCACTAATTCGATATAAACGTGGGACTCACTAAATTCATATAAAAGGATAAAGTCTACAAAATATAAGAACATACGAGTATGCTCTGAGTGAGTAAAAGATAAAAAAACGTCTTTATGAGACGTTTTTACGCGCCCCAAATAAATGTTTGATAGAGGAAAAAAACTGATTTTTTTTTTTGGGGTGTGGGGGGTGGGGGAGGGGGCGTTATATAGCTTATGTCAATGCCTCTATAATTCGAGCTACTGTTAATTCGAAATAAAAAGTCTAGTTCCGACGACTACGGATTTACGAGGTTCGACTGTAACTACAAACAAAATAACTATAAATCTAAGGAAAAGACAATTATTCGATCGACCCTGGCGTAAAAAGAGGCATTTTCTGACAGGCCCAATTAGCGTGTTTGCCTACGGTAAGTGACATGACACGAATCAAGTCAACAACCAAAGAAGAATCCAACTTAACCGTCCCAAGGGTTTATATATGTTTTCAATGCTTTTAAACTGTTAGGCGAACTGGTACATTACAAATTGTCTGAAATGAATGGCCAAATAGACCCTTTATTTTTCTTCTAGCTTCCTGATTTTGCGTAAACATTTGGGCAAAGAAATGTAAACAACGCATATCTTTTCTTAAAAGCTTTTAAATGGTAATCGGTCTATTTCTTTGTCTTTTTGCAGACCATTGTTCAACTCAAATGGCACTTGAAAAGACCAATATTGAGAGTGTTTTGTTTTCAACCAATACATATCACAAGAGATGATTTACTGTGACTGCATAAAATGCTAGGAAAGGCAACATGTTTCCGCAGCCAACTTCCATCAGAAGGCATGCCTTCGAACTACTGTAAATTCGGAAATTTTCGCGAGAGTTTTATTTTGGCGAATATGCGAAGTTTCGTAAAAATCAAACCCTCGCGAAATGGCGTGATCATTCTATCGTTTACTGATATAGTTAAATCATGCTCTAGCCGCGAATGTTTTACGTCGCAAATATGTCTTTTGACGCTATTCGCGAAAATAAAATTCTCGCGAAAAATTAAGAATTTGCACTTGCAATGAATGATCCTGTACTAAATTGCTGCAGTCAACAGTTATTGTGTCTTCTTTGAATCATATATTAACTTTCAATACAGAATGACATAGGCAATGAGGCCTTACCGCATTCTTTATTGGGGCGATGGCAAACGGTTCTTTCGGGTGCATGGCTAGAAACATTTTTGTCATTTAAAAGAAAGTAGATGGTTTACTTTTAAATCATCAGTTTATTTTTAAAAGAGGCTATCAGGCAATATTAACATTTTCGAAGCAATTCTTTAATGAATCTTTAGATTTATGCAACCGTTCATGGCCTCATGGATTACACAAATTTGATTGATAGCTGCCAAGCTCACTTGCCCGTGCAATACGCCTAGAACACCCAACTCATTTGCCAGAAGTGATACTGGTGTTGTGATTGACAGCGAGCCACACCTGAGTCGCACGTGCAAAACAAACCTCGACTGTTCGTGTTCGAGCTGGCTGTTCCGCTTTTCCATTTTACACTACGACTAAACCGTTAATACGATTGTATCAAATACAAAACTGTTTTTAATCCCTAAATTAAAACTACTTTTATATTATATATATATATATATATAATAAAATGTAAATATAAGCAATAAATTAGTTTTTGTTCTGTTCATGAAATCATGAATACTTCGGGTCTCTTGAAAAGTTAACGTAAAGCCCTTCGGGCTTCACTTACTTTGCAAGAGACCCGAAGTAGTCATGATTCCATGAACATTCCGAAAATTGAATTCATTTCTTAAATATAAAAAGCATGAACACACAGAATGCAAAGAAATAATAATTTTTGCTGACCAAATACTAGTATACGCCATATATACTAAAACCAACTGCTCATTGGTCACCTTACATTTTTACGCTAGTTCAGAAAGTGAAACATAGGGTATACAAAATTCGTGTTGTTTAAAGTGAAGCAATACTTTGCCGAGACTCTGCAAGTTATTTCATTTAAAAATGACGTGTCCTTCTTGCACGGACGAAGTTAGAGAAAAGGTACCCTCATTTAAAAAAAACACACTTTTTCTACGATATAAACCATAACACAAATAAACGTTTTTGTTTGTTTGAAGATGTTACTAGCTAGCGTGATATAGGAAGAATAAACCTCAAAAGTTTTGTTTCCATCGGACTCGTTTTTTTTGCTACTCAACAACATAAGACAACACTTTTAGCAAGTTAATAATTAAAGTTCAGCTTTAAGCTTGCAATTTACATAGAGACTTTGCACTGCTCTGTACGCTTTATTATCAGCGATACGGCATTGAAATTTTCAGCGATTATTTATTATCACCAGACGTCACCGTCCTTTTTTGAGAATTGAAAAAACAAAAATATAATGCTACCAAAACGATTTTTAAACTCTAACAATGAAACCGGAAGTATACAGTAGTCGTAAAACAATATTCGCCAAAAATGGACTAATCAAGTTCTACTGTGTTTGGCCTATAGTGTTCAAATAAAATTCAGTGCATTTTACAATTTTACCAGGAAATACTGGTGAATTTCAAAAATCTCGAAAAAATTTGAAAAATGCAACATTTCAGAAATGCGTAAAAATCTACCATAAGCAAAATTTCAATTGTTTGGTGTTTTTCAAGTCGGACAGACCATTTGTAACCATCTAAACGTCTATTTTATATAAAAAAAAACTACTCTCAAAACCATTTTTTCCTAAAAAAATACGATTTTTGCATTTTTAACCCAAAAAACTTTGAAGTAAAAGAAAACTGTTCAAAAACACTGCTAAACGTTTGCCCATTAAAATACACATATATACATGTAGGCATAAAATCATTTCAATTTTATAAGCGTTTGGTCAGAAATAATGAGTTTGAAAAGTGACTAATTAGAACTTGGTTTTAGTATATTCTGTTCATATCACTTGTTGAGCTTATACATGTACATGTACTCGTACGTATACCTTAATTGGATGACTTGGCTTACAGACATCGTTGTAGCAGTATCTATCTTCACTAAAAAGAAAACCATGTGCAGACCCTCAGAAAAAATGTAGCCTATGCCAAGTCACTTTACCGGATACACGTAGCAACCAACATGTTATCTTTGATCGAGTGATCGATGATTAACGACTAGCGGCCAACAGAAAGATTAAGGGCCCGCACCAAGATTTGGGTACTTATCGCACGTGCGCAATCGCCTCCTTTAAACGTGCATGCTGCCCTATCCAGCAACGCTAGGAGATTCAAATTTTATTTGAGCCATCGTCTATACCCATACTTTTTACATACGAGCAGTGAAGGCTCTGGCGAGACTGCGCGGACGCGCAGGCTCGCCCGAGTCTTCACTGCTCGCCCTTGCGACAAGTATCATAATCTCATGTGCTGACTTTTATGTTTGTCAGTTTAGATGACAATAATTCTTGTAACCCGTAGATGAATTATTTGCGGAGCGCGAAACAATGCCGCTTAGATGCGCACTAAGACAAATGACAGAGTAATAATGTTTCAGTCTGCGCTGGAAATTGATCACCCCTTAGGGGTCTTCGAGGATAAAATGAGTTGTATAGGTGGCTTTTACTGCAATTAATAATCATAATGTGTGTCTTTATTGTTGTGTTAAATGACATTATCCTGTCGACATTATGTGAATAAACACTTTTGCCTCTAAATCAAATATTTTCCCTTCTAAATGCTCTCAAAGCCGACATCAAAACTTTGATTTAGTAGGTATGAATTTCAGTACCCAATGCGGGCCTTAAATATTTCCTTTTGACTTAATTCATATTGCAGATACAATGTACACTCACTTATCGTCTGTATGAATTGTTATAAAACTTCTTAAACCTTCATTATGAAATATGACGTTGCGTCTGGAAGTGAAATAACGCCATGCAATAAAAACGATAAACTTAGTTTAAACGTATTTATTGCCAATACAAAGCAAGGGGTCGGGCCACAAGTTTTTCCAACATTAGTTACGGCCCTTCCCCTACAGTATACATACAAAGCATTACATAGACAATGGCGAACATATTTGAGCCGGAACATTTGATTTCCAACAATCAGGTTTGTGCGACCAGCAAAGGCTCAGACCAGCCTGCGCATACGCGCAGTCTGATCAGAGCCTTTGCTAGTCGCTTGATTGCTCCATGACTGCCGAGCCACCGACCAAATTTCATTTGAAGTTTCTAAGCTCAACAGAAGGCCGCACAGGCTCGTCTGAGTCTACACTTGTCAAAGTGCCACATTGTTGGAAATCCCGTGTCGCGGCTCATTTCTTTAAGAACAAAGTGATGATAATCGTTTTCTTAAAATGAGCTAATGATACAATGTTATTGATGGTAATGGAAATGAGAATGAGTGATTGGACGGACTTTGTTGGGGTAATATCAGTGTGTTTCAACGTTCAGGTGCTGACTGTAGACCTGATACAACATATACTGACGTCAACTAAAAACGCCTCACTCATTATCACTGATTTCTTAGCGATGATAAAAGAAAATGAACAGCGACGTACTGCTTCTTTATGTAGAGGTTGGGCGATGTTGGAAAATGACTTTAATTTGATATGCAGGTGACGCGTTATTCCGATGACGTCATACAGGCTCAACGTACACATGACGGTATTGTGCATCAATCGCTTATGATTTCAATTTGTATTTTCACCCAGTTTGTGCCGTAAATGTTTTGCTAATCAAATAACAAATTTGGATCATTTTTTCAAACAGTTGTGCTTGCGAGTAATAACTTTATGAAATTATTACGTCATATCAAAGACAAAATGTAAGGTCCGTTTACGAAACTTGCCAACATCCTTGTTTTCCTTTAAGTAATGGAATACATGATAAGGGGATACATTAGGTAAGGTACACAGAATATGCATACATAAAATTACGTTATTTAAGATAAGCTGTAACGCCCAATGACCAGTCGTTGGTCTACGTTAACGTCATCCAAAACGGCCGCCTGGAACACGTGCCAGATTGCGTTTCCTCCGCAATCGTCGCTGGTTAAAGACTAAAGACTTTTGTAAAGGATTCGTAACAATCTTTTCACTCGCTTTGCAGAGTCATGACATTTAAGTTTTACTGAAATGCATGGCGAAAAGGTGGGTGGGGTAAGTTGTTTCTTTCAGCAGACGCATACAAACATTGTCTGAACATTATAAACGCATTTTTGGTAAAATAGAGACTGTTTTACAATGGTAAAACACGTTATTCCTGTCATAGGAGTGTGTCTGGAAACAAAGCAAATGTGGCTAAAATCTTGTGTCGCACGAAATGGTGACCCCTGTCTCAAACCGAGGTCGTTTTCTCAGCCTCAAATATTCTTTCAGCAATTTTGTTTGCATGAGATACGCTTGACTGGCAAGATGTTATAATGCACTAAAATTCATAACTTTAGTCTGATCAGTCTAAGAGATATTTACGTTTATTTTTAGATGAGGCGTTTTTTCTTGACGTCAGTATATAAAGGAATTACTGTTGAACATTCCTATGCAGGCACGCCACTGCTCCAGGCTGTTACCCATTGGGTGGCAGTTTAGTAAACAAACAAATAGGGGTCCGCACAAGGAATGTCAAACAGTAGTACCCTTCAAAAAAGCCCAACAAGCCGTCCATTGGCATTAATGAAAAAGATATGAAAAGCATGATTGTGAAAACATATGACAGATAAATGAACATATTATGTTCGACGACAGTCGGTGTCAGTAAATTATGGGAATATAACCGAGTTTACTTTGTTATGCAGTAAAATCCTGGAAAAATACCCTGGCAGTATAAATCCTGACGAGATACCGTGGAATGCCACAACTCATCAGGGTCTACACTGACTACTAAAATATGAATTGCATGTATATTATAGCAGGGTCTTTCTTGTATAGAGAATCCCTGATCATAGAGAATCCTGGATGGAAGATTTCACAACACATCGTGCTTTGATCGATTAGGCTGATACCGTGTTCTTTCTGATTGATACCCAATATGTACATAGACATTTATATTGCTAATACTTTCAGCATGAAATTTCAGCGCATTCTGCACTCACTGCACTAATTATGGCTAGAAATCGTTCGAGTCCCGCCATTCTCAGTGTAGTAAGGTAAGAAAGTCTACGCTCGACCAAGCTTCCCGCCAAATGGCCGAGCCGCACATTCTATATTGCTCGGAGCCGCGCCAAGCGAAAAGGGGCCAATGTACGCAGCACATTGAGATTGCTCAGGGTCGCTTGCACCCTTCAATGAATGTCACAAGGCGCTTGAAATATACTGAGGGAATAAGTAAGTGATGAATGTCCCGTTCACAAGTCACGGCTCCAAGCTCTACTCCAACATGCCGTTGAAGATGATTGTGGCACTGGCAGTCTCTCTGATCTACAAAATATATGATGGCGAGTATGACGATAAGTCTGTGCATTGCTCAGTCTAGTTAAAAACCCGTATGCTTTTACATGTTAATAAGTTTTCTATGCATTGGACCTGCTAGGAGTTTGGGTAAAAAAGGAAAGGTCCTATTCTCGTGGTATAGCTTACAAATGTATGCAGTCCGCTTTTCGTCACGGTTGATTTTCCCCTCATTCAGGATATCAGCAGATAGGCACTTTGGCAAACATTGAAGACCCAGATGAAATGTCATTAGGGTCCGCACTGTCTGCCAAAAAAAAAAAAAAAAAAAAAAAAAAAAAAAAAAAAAAAAAAAAAAAAAGGGGGCATCGGACAATCCATTTGAATGAAAGGGGCTAATAAACATGACAAATATACGTGTGCTTATAAGTACATTCCAAGTTGTATAGTTGTATGTACTGTCCTGCTGGCCAAGAGCGACAGTGACGTCACGCTCTGTCCACAAACCCATCAGAGACCTATAATCGATAGATCTCATGTGTATTCATCCTAGCCTGTGGATAGGATTAATACACAAGTGATCCATCGATTCGCGTCAGCCCGGGCGGAGTGAAAAAGCTGATGTTTTACTCAACACTTGCAATAAACCACTAATACTGCATAAAAAGCCGTGTCGCACGCTATTAACCGGCAAAAACCATGTATTAATCAGGCAATTCACGTGCTGTTGATGCAATGCTTTTGTACTTTACATATGCGCATTCTAGGCCGCCACAAAAATTGACGTCATCAACAGTAACACGCATAGGAATGAACGTAATTTAGTGACGTTAAGATGACGTTCAATATCTAATTAAGTTCATGTATTGCTCTATATAATCATTGCTCCAAAATATTATATATTAATTGATGAGTGACCGACACTTAAAATGCAAAGTGTTTATTGACTATAAACTTAATTACAATACAGAGGTCTTTAAAAAATTTCATACCATGTACCTATGGCAGACGTTTACGATAAATAGATGATTGACTGGCCAAGTCCTGCTTTCATATTTACAAAAAAAAGTGTTATGGCTTTGGATAATATTGTGTTATAATGGATGAAACAATATATGAAATGTTTAACCCTTAAAACGCCAAGAAAAATGCATCTGAAAGTGTCGTCTACTGAAGTCGTCTGTTGCAAATAATTGCCTAACATTACTGACGAATAAAAGTAGAGAAGCAAACAGCGTGGACCAAGAACAGACTGCTCCTGTAGGAGCAGTCTGGTCTGGGTTCACATTGTTTGCCTTAGAGGCTTCTTAAACATTTCAGCAGACGAGAAAAGCAGACGACTTTTGTTGCGATTGGCGCATTAAGGGTTAAGCTGATTATAAGTGTAGGTCAGTTTACTGTACTAAGTCAATGCTGAGAAAACATTGTACACATTTCTTCCTTAAAAATGTTCAAACACGATATATTTTCCATAATTTGCTAAATAGCATGTAAGGCAAAAGATCATCCTTTATTCTTAAGATTGACCATTGTCCTATTGAGCTCAAATTAATACTTAACATCAAGATCAGCTGTATTCTGATGAAAGTAAGTAAGGGTGCAAAGATCAGGAATCGATAGAATCAAGTACCACACCTGACCCAGGATACCAAAGGGAAAGTGACAAACTCATAGTTAGGAACCACAAACGAGAGCCAAGAGGTCAGCCCTTTCCCAGCAGGTGACCACAAAGCACATATAAACAGATGCGCACAAAGACATAGCAAACACAAGACAGAAAAAACATAAAATATCCACAAAAGGAGTACCGCCTTGGAACGGTCAGTAAAATATTTTACTGGAGGGCTTAAACCCTTAATTCAGATGTGGATCAAGACACATAGATATTTGGTTTGCATAAAAGACCCCTAACTTATCAATGCATCATCTCCTAAAACATATAAATCAAGATATAGCAATGTGATAAAGCAAAGATAAGGACTCAACAGTAATAAAACTGAATAACGGAGCAAAATAAATCCAACAGGTAATAGTCGGGGAACCAAGGCCGAAAAAATGCTAACCCTCGCACCCGAAAGTTATACAGCTAAATTTTGTATGGTTGCAAAGGTAATTCTATGGTGTATCTGAAACCACTGCATAGCAGGCTCGATTGACTTGCATAACGACAGAGCAGTCCATTTTCTACGAAAGCCCAGCAAGAACATGAAAAATTATTATTTTCAAAAATGCCCTGTACTTTTATAAAAAAAAAGTCGGAAAAGAAAACAAACGAGTTTATATGATTAAATAAACAATGTCCGTGGAAACCTCCAGAAGAAGTGATCGTCATCGTAGACTACTGCTAAGTGATATTTAAAGCATGTAGATTACGACACCCCAATTTGGAAACATATAGATGTTTATTTGCTACAAATTCCATTTAACTGCATTTATTGCTCAGAAATGTATTTGATGTTTATTTATACATTGCGTAGAAGGTAATCTCGTAGAAAATTGTGCGCTGACATTTCAGTATTGTCCTCCCACTGATTAGGTCTGATTTTCATGTTTCCCCCAAAAAATATGTGCATTAAAATCATGCGTTTAAAAACTGTTTGCAGTTAGAAGGATGTTGGCGGCATCATATAAAACAAAAAATAATGTTTTCTAAAAAAAGGGCAGGTAGGTGAAAAATAAAAATATGGTACCACAATAATTTGATACGTAGTACTTTAGTTCATTTCAGCTTGCTCGTAGTTAAATACTATGGACAACATAATATCAAATCATGTCAGGAATAAAATATTATCAAGGTTCAAAGGATATTTGACTTCCATTTTTACAACAAATTGATAAAGAGTGTCATTATTGAGAGTTTGTGTATTTTTTTGTTAAAAATAATTTCATTTTTCATTGGTAAAACAAAGATAAAATTTAAATCGTATAACTATAATAACATTACCACATTGACCTACCTGTATCTTCTTTAAAATTCAAAAGTGCAATCACAATGTTTAGTGTAATGAAAAGTGCCCCAACAGAACGATTCAAGCCCTTAATCCATTTGCTAGATGATATATTCCACTACATATCTATTTAACCCTAGTATTTCGAGCCCTTATACATTTCTGGAAAGTTAGGATCTGATAAATATTCGTCTTGGATGTTATGGCACATATTTGCTCCCATATAAACTACCTACCTGTTGATATAAATTAACACGCACTACTGGTTTCTACATAGGTACATTCCGTGCACTGTGTTTACCTATACATTTAATCAGCGTAGTGGAGGTCATTTGAAATCGATCGCCTAATTGTGTACATGGTGTAAATTGAATGTCTGCTAGCCATGAAACAATAGTTCAGCACTTGCTGATGTTCTCAATTTAATTTTTGGTTATTCAAAAGAAAGTTGAATAACAGTAGCTTTGTGTTGTTGTTATTTTTAAATCGACACATACTATTTAACATCTGATCCATACCGAGCTGAACTGTTACCTATTCATGTATATATTTTGGTTGTTTTTTGTACTAGGTCATTTACAGTATCTGCAGCCTGTCTGCAAGGGTGTGCAGAATTCAAAGATGGATCCAGCAGCCATATCAGCTGGGTCCAAAAGATTGTTCTCTTCTGACACAGATTTTAAAAAGTGTTTGATATGTCAGTTGTGTAAGAATGATCCTCTGTATAAGCGCACTGCTGCTGGTTAGGACAATTTCAAAACTGCTCTCTATGAACGAAAGGATCATGTATATGACCGACTATATTTGGGCCTCGTCGCGAGAAAACCTGTCTTCGGGGTGCCCGACAAAGCGAGTTTCAAACCAGTCTCCTCAGCTACAGAGACTAGCTAGAAAATTGAAATTTCATCTGAAGCAAGTTTACATACGATACTTTTCAAAAAGCGAATAACAAAGGCGCTGAAGGGAGCACAGTGGCTCAGTGGTAGAGTGCTTGACTCGAGACAGAGGGGCCGCGGGTTCGAGCCTCACCGGCGTCACTGCGTTGTGTCCTTGAGCAAGACACAGTAATCCTAGCTTAGTACTGGTTCAACCCAGGAAGACCCGTCCCTTTATAACTGAACGATTGTTGATGGGACGTAAAGAATCAAATCAAACAAACAAAAACAAAGGCGCTGATCAGACTGCGCGGATGCGCAGGCTGGTCTGTGCCTGTGTTGCTCGCAAACCCCGAAGACCGGTTTTCTCGCGTTGCGGCCCATTTGATACAGGACAAAGACAGACGGCTGTCTCATGAACCTATGTGCCATAAAGTCTGCAAAAGCATTTATACACACAAACGATCTGGTCAAGTTGTTGAAAGCAAACGGTCGAAAATGGCTGCTACTCGTGTAAAAGTCCCTGATTTCAAAAGTTGTTGTTTCATTTGTGGTAAAGATAAAGATGTAAAAGGGATCAGAGATATGTTTCTGTTTCTACTATTGGAGTATAGCCCATCAAATGGAACACTGTTCTGTGGCAATGACATTGAATCTAAAATGGCCTAACCAAAAATATTTTTTGAAGTTTTTATATAATTTCATAAATGCTGGAATAGGATGGAATTCTAACATTCTCAATGTTTGTGCCAAATATCATTCCCTTCTTGTACCTTGAGCGATATGGATCAATGACTATCAGTTGAATATAAAACCATTTATATACTAATATAAGACAATTTACAATGCATCAAGGAGTTTTAAATGTAGCTGTATATTGGCTTGCGTTGCTGTTTATCGGCATAGTCAACAATATTTCAGTAATGTAACCATGTCACAAAGACGGTGACACAAACGAAAGGCTACATCTATAGATGTATACTACCGAAAAAGTACTCTTAGTTTGAGGTGTCCATTTGCCTAGGTATTCCATGAATGTGTCTGCTTATTGATCTCACCACTCCAATATGAAAACATGCATATTTTCCATCATATAAAGAAGCAGTAAAAATTAAATATAAAATGAAATATAGTACATGTAAGTGCCCGTACATCTGTGATCTTATTCGTATTTTCAGGCCTGTGCATTTCTAGTTGTTCGCTCACACATACAGACACATGAACAAAACATACAATTAGGTAGCCAGATGGAAGCAGGCAAAATGGTGGTACTTGGTTGGCATGAAACGCGTTAATAACCCGTTATCCGTAGAACTATATAAGCTGGTTGGATTGCATCGTAAACCACACCATTTGATGTTACAAAATAATCGTCTGCTGTAATCTCTGATGGACATTTTATAGCTGAGCAAATACTACGATATCTATCCAAGGTGTATTGTACTGACAGTACAAAAATGGGTACTAAACGGGTATTTTCATTCCAAAAAAACTAAGTTATTTATTTTTACAAGATATCAGAGCAGTAACATTGATATCAATCTCCGCCAAAATTTAAATCTAGTTAGGGTTTTGCTATATCTATGCGCATGCAAAATTTCAGGGTGAAGAAACCTTCATGTAAAATTTTAAAAACGAAAAACTGTGTTCCATTTGAGGTGCAATATACCAGTAAAAGTAAAAGTGATGCTATACATGGAAGAGCAAGCGAATTGCAAGATGCCTATGTCCTTGCTAACATAACTGATGAAACTATGATCAAATAAACCTGGCTGCGAGTAAATACCGCTATCATAGAGTCTGTATGGATGGATTTTTGAAGATGAAAGGCAGTGACATTAAAGACACATCTACAAGTAATAATCAAGCTTTCTTACAGATAGTCGGTGAAATAAATGATCACTTTTGCAGAATACCTTTATCAGAGTTGTGGATTGAAAAGAAAGAACAATTTCTACCTGTTCACACATTAACCAGGAAATTGTGTGAACATACACAACGCTTGGGTCTTGCAACTTCTGATTGTCTTCTGACTTGCTATGTCCTGACAGGATGCGATACTGTTAGTTATCCATATAGGCGTGGAAAACGCAATGCTGCACATTGTGCATTATAGATGGTCTGCTGCTTTCCTCATCTTTCTGAATTTGGTAGAGAGAATACTGGGATGGATATCAGGAAGGTCCACATTGATGAGGCACGTGACTTCTTTGTTGCTTTAAATGGAAGAGAAGGATTTAAGTCTCTTGGTGTGTTGCGTGCACATCTTTGGTCTTCTGGCAAAGCCGATATAAGATAATTGCCACCAACAGAGGATGCCTTTAAGCAACACATGTTCCGTGCCTTGTATCAGCTGTCCTTATACAAAAGATCACATCTAGCTGATCCACTTTTGCCAGTACCGACCCAGTTTGGTAGGAAAATTTTGTATGGAAATTGCTGCCAATTATGATGGAGAAGTCATTTAAACCTCCTTCTATAAAGAAAGTTTACTGCAAATGTAAGACATCAAAGTGCTTGAAAGCGTGTCCTTGTTTGAAGGCATCAGTACCATGCGTTCTTGGATGTTTCTGTATTGGAGTACCATGCAAATGTGGTAGGGTGGCAGCACCCCACGAAGAGTCTTCCGATGATGAAAGCTTGTTGAACTGAGCAAGTACTCTCTATAGGATTCAATATAGCTTAAGTTAGTTATATATCATAAAATATAGATACAGTCATGTCCCCTAAAATTGCGCGGCCCCTAACATTGCACACTAGCCCAAGAGACTATGCCACATTTAATCAGATAAAATCTTTTTTGATATTTAATATCAGGTTGCCTTGGAAAGAGAAAAAGAGCAAAATATTTTCACTTTGTGTTTTCATGGCTGAACAGGGGTGGATTTCGGCAAAAATTGACAAATGTTGTTAAAAACATCTGACCTTAATTTCAAATGCCACAGACATCAAATTATTTACTTTGAATCATGTTAATGATGAAGTAAATTGTTGAGAACAATCTGGTGTTTCTTTCCCTGGTATATTTTGTAAAAGTAATTCATTAAAGAGAAGTTATTGAAAATTTTGCAGAAAGTGCTCAGTGTTAGGGGACTATTTTTGTTATTCTGAAACAGTGGGGTCATGCACTTCAAATCAAAATTGCTGGAGATTGGGAAAATATTTTTCATCTCGAAGTCTGTGTAAATAAAGTATAATGATTACTTAATTTGACAGTGCAAACTATTTTAAGTTTGTTTCTTTGTTATTATGTGCAATGGAGGTTAAAAAGCTTAAGTGCGCAATGTTAGGGGCCTTAACCGTATATATACTGAACAAAAAAAGTTAAGGAAATCCCAGAAAACCATGCAACATAAGAACACCAAAGCAAACAATTATTCAATTTTTATTTATGTGTTTAGATACATGTCATCGGTTGAAAAACATGTTTACTTTAAGTTGCTAGCACCAATGCCTTTGTTGTGACACAGTGTCAAGTAACCCAGGGGTCAAAGTCATTTTTCGCAAAAATGTCTACAGAGTATTCCTTCATAAACACATGAATATCATGTAAGTTTTCAAATCTTAAAATGCAATTCCTTTGAATGTCACATGAAATTAACTTGATAGCCTTAAACATAACATTTCGAAGATGAGAATGGCTTCAGTAATGAGTGTGTCCCCAGCCAGTGGCAAATTAGAACTAGCACAGGTTTTGCATACACTGAATAATTCTTTTGATTTGGTGCAGAGGGATCAGCATTGACATCTCCTGCAACACTGCATGGAGGGGCTATGAGTTTCTTGATGCCATTATTATGCGTTGGACCCTCTGTCCAAAGATGTCACAGACATTTTAAAATTGTAGACATGTCTGACCAGTCAATACGCACAAGATTGTTTTTGCTGATTCTAGTGAGGTGTGTTCTGGCACTGTTATCCTAGGCGAGGTACTGTCACTGGTTTTCGCACAAAAAGTCAGGGCAACAGACATCAACATCTCATCCATGTACAATTGATTGGTCAAAGGCCCTGTATAACCACCAGAGCTGTCGTCCTAGGTTTTTAAACATCTCCATCTCCTAAGGGACCTTGCGAACGTTAATGGATAAAACCTATGTTTGCTCCGTAAATTGAATTTTTGCGAAAAATGGAGTGGAGACCAGTCAACTTTGGCATTGATTTACTAAGCTGCTGTTGTCGCTACAGACCCAGAAAAAACGCCATTATAAAGAAAAATGGTCACATTATACTATTGTGAAATTCAAAAGTCTTTAAATGCTTAAGATATTTTGTTATAGCCCCTTAAACACATTTTCCTTAACTTTTTTTGTTGAGTATATATATAAAATAAAATAATAAAAAAACTATAGTGGAGTTATCTATTGCAGACACTTTTTGTTTTGGCCCGTTTCTGGCCAACCATAATACACCTTCATGTGACACTATTTTCATCAGATAAAGGTTACAAAAAGACTGCAATCGCCACCTGATGATGACTCATGGAAGGGGTCGAAATATTTCTTTTTAAAATTTTAGTACATGGACAAATAATAATCATTACTCGTAACATTATATGTTTGTCATTAAGCATTTCGTGTGTTCAACGCAACACTTTCGATTCTACTTCTTATTTATTCTAAAAGTGCAACATTTTTACGATGATCAAACGATAAATTATTGTCCTAATAGTCAATAAGTCTTAACTTAAGTTTGATAAGAAACTTATTGTAATGAAAAAAGAAACATGTGTCTGCTGGAATACTTAATTGGTACACGAACGGCTGTCCATACTTTAAAATGCATTGGTAGTTTTTCGATTGCAAAAACATTGTATAATCTTGATAATTGCCTAAATATTAGCCCACAAAATGCTCTATTATCAAAAAAGCGAGTGTATGCCTTCCCATACAAAAATGCATTTTCTCAGAAAATGCAATTCGAATTGCTTTGCTATACAGTGGTTTCATATCAATTACTTGTCAGGCTATCAATATACAAAAATTCAGCTGTATACCTTTCACGTGCAAAAAATGCGTTTCTGCACGATAGGCCACTTCTGTTCCCCGAATATAAACAACGGTGGACCCGACAAACAGCCAAAGCATCAGGCCCCTACCATCTCATCAATAGATAAGTCTTTAAGTCGGAACCATCATAGAGTCTGAAGTCCGACCCACCTTTCTGATCAATAAATTCAATAATACAGCAGGCATTCTGATCAGGGTCGATGCACACTGTCTCAATGAGGCGGTTCTTTTGAGCACCCAAAACATATGCTAAAATCATGGATAAGAAAATATTTACAATTTTACGCTGAAAAAAGCTGTGATGTTTTACTATTTATCATTCTGAAGCATACATATTGAAAAAACAATACAGGAATTAAATAGTTTATTTTATACTTCAAAGAGTTGCTGGTCTAAAATTCGATGAAATCAATCATACATTTCTGTCTTTGATATGTTTTGGTTTAGCAGCCAGCAAACAGTACACGCAGATCCTGATGAAGTGTTTAATGTTTTGCAAGGTATCCAGAATGCAAACGGTAACAAGCACTTTTTTTCAAAATGATTTCTGCTAATCATGAATTAAATAATTAATCTGCAACACTTGATATCCACAACTAATTACCTATTCTTATAACAGCAGGTATGCAATCATTTGGAATATCTATGGTAGTTTATGATAAATAGTTACGTAGTTGGTCGGGTTATGGTGCTTTATTCCCCAGATTGGGCATATACAGGTTTCTCTTGCATACTTCTAACTGTAAATCTGTTTCGTCACCATACACTTACCGAGCAAGGACTCTCCCCAAGAAATGAATAATACGAGGGTTAGTCAAAAATAACTGAGCCCTACCTCATAACATTTGAATCTAGTAAAATGGACATATAATTGGATGATATTTCATTGAAGTTATATGTCATCTATTTAATCACCTAATTTATTTCTGTTGGTAGGCTTTGTGTAGCGGTTGCTAGGCAACAGAATATGACCTGTCAAAGGGGTGCGTTCACGCTGTGGTACATCTTACTCTAAGAGTTGCTATGGAAACAGTAATGTTAAAGCAAGGCTTTATTCACTGTCGTCTGATATCTTTAACATATACCTATTCAGTGTCACAGAACAGAAACCGACTGACCCCAAATTATAGATGCTGTGGTTGTTCGATTTCAGAATTTATCAAATTTTAACATGCCTGACGTCCTATAATTTACCCCACCCAAAATCAAATTTACACAATTTTAATAGAAAACATTAAATATTAGCCTAATAATGCTTTAACAGTACTGCATACACAAACCAACCCTCAGACATATTAAGTTCGTTGATTTAAATTCGCAATTTTGTTTCCATGGCAACACAATTCTCGTGTATTTAAAAATTTGTAGAATTTTGGCGTTTTTTGTTGCTAGGCAACGCATTCAATCAATGTTCAGTTAAACATTAAAGAACTAAGTGTAATGAAAAGATAATATGATATTTGTTATTCAAATAAATGTCAAGTATGTCTTCCACAAAAACTATCAAGCACGCAAGCTTTTTAAAGACATACGGTATTTTCAAGGTGGCTGAGATCATGAACGCATCAATCTGACTGACGATCTTCAGTTGCCTAGCAACCATAATAAAAGCTTCACTAGGATAATTCTTCAGGGTCAAAACATCGATGACATATCATACCTATAGAAAATAATCACATTTTTTGTCTACAATACCAAACTAAAATGTTATGAGGTAGGGCTCAGTTATTTTTGACTGACCCTCGTAAACAGGGACAGATCTATCAATCTGACACAAAACCTTTAAATCATTTGCATAATGTGTCAATTACAAGTGTTTCAAGAGATAGCATTCTGAATAATTTAATTTTTAAATATCATTTGCATCCTGTCTTGATATATGTGTATGAGAAAATTAAAAGAAAATAATAGCCCAATAATTAAACCCCAACTAAATAGACGGCATACAGTCCATTTCCCTAAAGAATCCCTCAAGACTAGGTTTCGTGAGCACTTTCGTAAAATGAAAAAGCCTAAGAAATTTGACACATTTCTTTATCGCCATTTCAAAAATAATGGTCATTCACCTAGTAAAATTGTAATTCAGCCTGTTGAAAAAATTATATATGATCCTAATTCATCAACTAGATTAAAAAATATTAAGAGACATGAAACTGAACTTAAATGGATTAAATTTTTGCAATCACCTTTTCCTTTAGGCTTTAATGATAATATATACCATGAAGGCAACATTTCTAAAATGCCAGATTTTGATGTTTTTTCTGTTTTGGAATGTAAAAAACGTAAAAGTAGATCTCATGGTGAACGTAAAAATGGCAACATTAAGCGCAAAATTTGTACTGAAAAACAAACGCTTAAATACTTCTCTAAAGGATCTTTCTCTGGCTTTAACTAATCACGGTCGACATGGCTTATTTTCATTTTTAAGTTCCTTGCCTATCTCAGTTTCACGCAATTTAGAGTTAGAGGCTAATAAACTTTATGATAGAGCAAACAAATTATATAAAGCAGCACTCCTTACAAGGTGTTATGTTCAACATTTCCTTAGTCCTTATATCGATTCTGAAGTCAACCATAAACGACATTTTATCAAAATTCCATTCATTAACAAAGGTATTGAGTTTATTGATTTACATAGTATCTTCAAGGATAATTCAGTGATTTCATCTATTCCAAATTACTTTAATAATTCTGAAACTCCTATCATTTGTTATAAATATAACAAACCAATAAGGTCTACGATATTTAACTTTAATAAAATTGTAAATGATTTAGATATAGATTCCAATACTCCTGCCTCCTGAGATTGTAAAAATTCAAATTATTTATATCCCTCTGCAGGGCATGTTATTACAGGTAATCTAAATGTCATTCCTGACGCTAGAGTTCGCAATATCATTTCTAAAGGTCCTAAATATAGATTTCCCTCTAATATTGATTTCTCTAAATGTCGTAGAGAGATCGCTGCTTCTTTAAATGACTTCAGTAATCGTTGGTGCAAACGCGAAAATGTTGAACCTGATGCTTTGAAGGAATGGAAGATTAACATTTTTAAAATTATTGATACTCGTATTTCATTTTACTCTCGTAATACACATCTTTTGCCCCCTAAACCTAAATCTTCTTTTCGTCATCTTAAACGAGGTATCCAGGATTTTCATATGAACTATGTTTTGGTTCCAGCAGATAAAGCTGCTAACAATGTTGTAGTTGTTTGACGATTGTATTATATTAATACTCTTAAGCGTGAGCTTGTTGACACTAATGCCTATAAACTGCAGCCTTCTTTAAGTGAAAGGTTGATTGTTGATGGGCATGGTTGTCATACAGCCCTACATTTTGGTGTCAAAGCTAAAGAAAATCAAGACAAAGTTCCTACGTTGTACTGGTTACCTAAACTCCATAAAAAACCCTATAAAGCAAGATTTATTGCAAATTCTAGTTCTTGTACGACAACAGAACTTTCTAAATTGTTAACCTCGTGTCTTACAGCTGTTAAAAAACATGTTATCAAATATTGTGAAAAAGTATATGAGAGATCCGGTAAAAACCTATTTTGGTCCATTAAAAATTCAGGTGAAATTTTAGATAAACTTAAAGCTAGAGATTTCAATGCGACCAGTTTGTCTACTTATGATTTTTCTACTCTTTACACTACTTTACCTCATAATTTAATTAAAGATAAACTTATTGATCTTATTGAAAGAACCTTCCAGAGAGAAGGCTCTCCTTACCTTGCATGTAGTGACAGAAATGCATTTTTTACTTCAGAAAAACCTAAAAAATATCATGCATGGTCGTGTCAAAATGTATGTGATGCGCTGACCTTTTTGTTGGACAACATTTTTATTCGATTTGGCACCAAGCTCTATAGACAAGTAGTTGGGATTCCTATGGGCACTAATTGTGCTCCCCTGGTTGCAGATTTATTCCTGTTTTGTTATGAAAGGGACTTTATGATGTCTCTTTCTGATGATAAGCAGGCTGATGTTATTGATGCGTTTAACACTACTTCCAGATATTTGGACGATATTTTAAATATTAATAATGTTTATTTTGAAAATATGGCTAGTCAAATATACCCTTCAGAGCTCCAACTTAATAAAGCCAATGCCTCTGATACCGAAGCCGCATTTTTAGACTTGCATTTGTCAATTTCTAATGATATTGTTTCTACCAAAATTTATGATAAACGTGACGACTTTGATTTTGAAATTGTCAATTTCCCATTTTTAGATGGTGATGTTCCTCGTTCTACATCCTATGGAGTCTATATCTCTCAACTCATTCGTTTTGCTAGAGCATCTAGCTATGTTACTGACTTCAACACTCGCAATAAATTGTTAACTCAGAAACTTCTTAAACAGGGCTATCGGTATCATAAACTTCGCAAAACATTTTCAAAATTTTATAGACGATACTATGATTTGATTTCTAAATTCCAAGTTGGACTTAAATCTCTCTTGCGCCAAGGACTTTCGGAACCTGATTTCTATGGTGACTTGGTGTATAAGTTGAAGAAGATTGTTGGCTCTAATAATTTTTCAGCGCAGTTCATTAAAATAATTTCCCATTATAAAAAGATTGGCTATAACATTAATGTATTGCAACAGACTGCATGCTTGGTAGTCAACCCAATCACGGTTGGCAACTTGATGGTTCCGACTTAAAGACTTATCTATTGATGAGATGGTAGGGGCCTGATGCTTTGGCTGTTTGTCGGGCCCACCGGGGTTTACCTGTTGGATTTCTTTTGCTCCGGTATTCAGTTTAATTTACTGTTGAGTCCTTATCCTTGCTTTATCTCCTTGTTGTATCTTGATTTATATGTTTTAGGAGATGATGCATTGATAAGTTAGGGGTCTTTCATGCAAACCAAATATTTATGTGTCTTGATCCACATCTGAATTAAGGGTGAGGTTGGCGCCGTTAAACCGGTTTAAGCCCTCCAGTAAAATATTTTACTGACCGTTCCAAGGCGGTACTTCTTTTGTGGATCTTTTATGTTTTTGTTCTGTCTTGTGTTTGCTATGTTTTGTGCGCGTCTGTTTATATGTGCTTTGTGGTCACCTGCTGGGAAAGGGCTGACCTCTTGGCTCTCGTTTGTGGTGTCTTCTGTGAGTTTGTCACTTTCCCATTGGTATCCTGGGTCAGGTGTGGTACTTGATTGTATCGATTCCTGATCTTTGCAACCTTATTACTTTTATTAAAAATACATGATACCTCCCAAAAAGTAAGGTAAAATATCTAATTCAATTTACTACATATTTGGGTCATCCTTAAAAGAATCGTTTGCTGTCACCCTACTCATAATTTTCAGGTGGGTAGATAGGTATCCATTTTTTTTTTGCATATTTCCTTAAAGACATTAAAAATAATGATAAAATATCTAAAATTAAAATGATAAAATATCTCTCCGAAACAGCCATCATAATTGTTTGGTTGGTGAAATTTTGAGTGAGTCGGTCTCCTGACAGCAAACAAACATTTTTTTAAAGAGACTAAGTCTGCAACTATGAACATTTTCGAAATTTTTTGTTTTGTTTTTAAATCATTTGTAAAAGTAGAATTAAGTTATGTTTTTACAATAAATCTGTTCACTATAGCTGAAAACTGCACGGAAAAGTGAATTATCTTATAAAACAGGTGTGTTTTTCTCTTGTTGGTAATTATTTGTGTCCCTCCAATAATTATAGACAGTTAATTTTAACATAAATGCTGTTGTTTTTATACTGATAATTTGTTAAGATTTGCGAAATTGGAAAAATGTATACCTGAATTTTAGGTTTTTTTTACTGAGTTCTTGAAAAATAGAAACATTAGTTCTAAAATTAAAAGATCAAAAGTTACAGACTATGCAGCTTTAAGGATGGCAATGGCTGTCAAATAGAGAAATTGAGTAGGGAATGTGTATATAGAGAATACTAGGTGAGTGTCTTTTGATATCAAGTTTACCAGGCAAGGCTTTGAGAACGCTTGTTGACATCGCGAGGCTTGCCGAGCGATTCAATATGCGTTCTCAAAGCCGAGCCTGGTAAACTTGATATCAAAAGACGCGAACCTGGTATTCTATTTATCATTTTACCAATTGTTGAACACTCTTCAAACTAGCGATTATGACGTAATTTTTCGTTTTTGTGTTGATTCAGCGTCATTAGCGACGTCATTCAAAAAGTGCAACGTCATCATGACCTGATAAAGGTAACATGCCGTGAGATAGGAAACGTTTATTAGGTTATGTTAAAGTAATTCAGTTAATATTAGGGGTGACTGATAAATAATCTTATCTTTATTAACTAATCACCATTCTTAAGATATCACATACTATAATATAATAGTATACCCACTTTTTTCAAAGTAGGTCAATCGTCCGTCCGTATGTCTGCCCGTCCTCATCATGTTTCTTGTAAATGTATCCCCCCATAAACCGTTAGACCTTGCAACTTAAACCTTTGTTCCTAGATAGGCCACATAGTGTAGAGGATACTGGGCAATATTTTGTGTGCCTAAAAATTGACACCAAGGCCAAATACTGTATTTTCTTGTAAATGCATCTCCTCCTAAACCGTTAGACGTCCCAACTTCATACTTTGTACCTGATAATGTCACATAAATTAGAGGGTACTGAGTAAATTTACTTGTGACCTTGACCCAAAGGTCAAGGTAAAATGTTCAAACAATGTATTTTCTTGTAAATGTATCTCCTCTTAAACTGTAAGACGTAGCAACCTGAATAGGTCACATGATGTAGAGAGTACTGGGCAACATCTTGTATGACCTTATCACCAAGGTCAAGGTCAAATTATGTATTTTCATGTAAATACACCTCCTCCTAAACCATTTGACATAGCAACTTCCAACTTTTGCAGCTGCATAGGTCACATGATGTAGAGGGCACTGGGAAAACTTTTATGTGGCCTTGACCCATATGTCAAAGACAGAGCTCAAATAATGTGTTTTCTTCCTAAACCGCAGGAAATTACAATAGTGTGACCTAAATGCCAAGGTCTAGATCAAAGAATGTATTTTCTTTTAAATGTATCTCCTTAACCGTTTGACGTAGCCACTTCAAACTTGCCAGGTGTACCATTGACTGCAGTCTAGTAAATAAATAAATTCAGCTGTCTGTGCGTTCATCATATTTCTTGTAATTGGATTCCTACTATTCTGTTGGAGGTACCAACTTCTAACTTTGCAGATGAATAAATAATAACATGTAGAGGGTACTAGGTGATTTTCTGTGTGACCAACACAAAGATCTAGAAATAATGTATTTTCTTGTAAATGCATCTCTTAAACTATTGGAAGTAGCAACTTCCAACTTTGCAGGGTGCATAGGTCACATGTCATGATGTAGTGGGCAATACTTTGTATGACATTGACGCCAAGATGTAGGTCAAAAGTCAAATATTGTATTTTCTTGTAAGTGCACATCATAAACTGTTAGATGTACTAACTTCAAACTTTGTAGGTGCATTGGTCACATGATGTGAAGGGTATTGGGCAGCACTTCCTATGACATGAGCGTCAAAGGTCAAATACAGTAAAACCTGTCTTAAGCGGTCAGTCAAAAATAGGCAAAAATATATGTCTTAAAGACAAATGGTAGCTTAATGAAGGTCGAAAGTATTGTAGAATGCTCTCTTGGAGCATTCTGCAATACTTTTTACCTGCATTAAGCGATAATCGGTCTTGGAAACCAATTTTTTGTCCTCATTTTGAGTGACCGCTTAAGACAGGTTTTACTGTAGTGTATTGTCTTTTAAATGCATCTTCATAACTGTTGGATGTAGCAACTGGTGCATTGGTTACAGAATATAGAGGGTACAATGTAACAAAAGGGGCAATTTTATGATTTCTATTGAGTACCATCGTAACCATATTATCATAAAGACAAAAAAGTTCAGTTTAAAAATAGAGATGTCTAAGAGTTGCTTTTAGACAACAGAGCAACCCTGTTATTTGGATATGCTATCTTTGATACTCGAATTTTGGGCTGGTTTTACTACTCAGAGCTAGTGGATGGGGTAATTGTACCCCTGTCATTTTGATATCTAGCATAGATTTGCTGTATAATTGGTAAAATATGATATATTGTCATCAAATACATGCTTAAATGCGTAGTTGCATTCAATTTCAGCTAAAACATATATCATTTTGACTTTAAATGCCATTTTTTGTTAAAACTTGCTTTTTGGATTTTCAGAAAATTGGCCGACTTCAAAAAAAAAATTCATTTAAAAAATATACCATCTCCAACTTTTTGATATGTCATGATTTTTGGAACTTCAGGCATAGATAAAGTTGAGAAAAATGACATTAAACTTAAGGATTTTTTCATTATCGGCAATATTGCTTTACGAGGTACAAGTCAAGGTCACGTGCTGTCTGACTACACCTTTTTGAAGAAATATTTGATAAGCAGCAGAGAGTATTTGGCCTATGCTTTTATGAAAAATAACCATCACTTAGATTTCTGACAAGAGTTTGTCAGTAAAGCCGGAGTTAATACTGACTTTTTTCACTGAAAAATAGTCAAAATAGGCTAAAGATAGGGTTTATTGGTTGCCATGGTAACGGGCATATTAAGAAAAGTAAGGGGTCCATTTTTCTTCTTCAATGGACATAAGCTAAATATACACCAAATTTCAAGAAAATCTGAGACACGTCATTTTTTACCCCTATGGCAATTTTTGGTGCTTATAAATAATCACTCTTAAACATTTCAGCAGACAAGAAAAGCAGATCACTTTTGTTACGATTGGCGCTTTAAGGGTTAATGCACAAAGTAAAAGTCCAAATTAATTCATATGCACAGTTTATCTAAATGCAGCTTAATCTTACATAGAATGCATATCTTTTTATACTGTGTCAGGATTATTTTGACTTTGTGCTGCTTTATGACCTTGGCCTTATAATAATTGTCAATAGGTATAAGATGGCCCATACTCATGTTCTTTGAAAAAATGCATTGTATAAATTAAACCAGCTGTTAATATAGCATGTCAAAAAGTTTGAAAGGATAATGAAACAAGAGGGCCGTTGGGCCCTGAGTCGCTCACCTGAGAATGACTGATCAGTGGAATGGAACCATTTGTGAAATTTTGGTAGAGTGCATCATGAGGAACAATTCTATGATTTTTTTAATTTGGGTCAGTAGTTCAGATGTCGTTTAAAAGATTTCTTATCTGGAGCTCTGGCGGCCCTGCTGTTCAGTGGAGCAAAACCATTTATGTAATTTTGAAAGAGGGCTTCATGGAAAACACTCATGTGAAGTTATATGAAATAAGGACCAGTAGTTCAGGAGGAGATGTCGTTTGAAGAAAAAGTTAACGAACAGACGGACGGACGATAGACGGACGGACGAAGACAAAGACCGATCACAATAGCTCATCTGAGCCTTCGGCTCAAGTGAGCTAAAAAAGAATTTTCATCTTAATTAAATGCGTCAGCTCATGCTATTTTGGTACTTATCCTATTTTTAACTAACAAGGGCTACGGTTAGCCTACAGAATTATGCAGACTGCACAGAAAGATAGAGAGTAAGCAAAAATGGTCTCAAATTGCAACAGAATTGCTTCTTTAGTCATCTTTAAGTACAAAATTTTCATGGGGGAGATCCCCCAAACCACCCTAACGAGAGGGGGACGTACCCCCTCTCGTGCTCTCCCCCCACTCGTGCCCTTGGCACTTGGTAAACCTGGACGGCGTTTAATGGCCGTACCACTTTTTTTAAAAAGCAGACGACGGCCCTGAGAAGACTTTGCGCATGCAGCTTTAACTACTCGGACACAAATTTAGGAAGATGATGATGGTTCAGAGAAAAACTTGGACCTGTTTTTCACTGTCTCACTTAAACAGAGAGGTTATTAAAGAAGTACCAAAATAAAGTTTGCTGCCCCATAGTAATTTTTGAAAGATTAAGCATTTGGCCGTTTTATTAGAAATATTTGATTTAAATTTTCCATGTTTGTACTAGTTGATTTGTCAGTATGTTGCTTTTTTATAATCAAGAGCTCTGTGAGATTTAAGGACATCATAATCAAGCTGTTAGAATTTCAAATCAAGTGATATTCAAACTAAGAGTGTGGTATCTAAATGAAAGTTCTTTAAACAGTTAGTCTTGAATGATGTCCTTTATTGCACTGCATTACCTATTCGAAAAATGATGACTTCCACCAATTCATTTAAAGTACCTCAAACATATTGGTCCTGGGATTGAATGATAGAATCTTTCCAAACCAAATTTTATCACTGCCATTGCTGTTCCATGTATTATTTATTATTTATTATCAATTATGTTCGGATTGTTTTTTATCTCGCTGATGTCAATATCATCTTGGTCAGTCTCTTCTTCTCTGCTCATATGGATATTTATCAACTCTATTAAATTCAATCTTAATTTATCAACAGTGAACTTTTCCCCCTTAAACTAAATGTAAATAATTCTTTGTCATTCACTTGTTGTCCTAATGTATTTTTTTCTTGCACTGATTTGTTCTTTGATGAGTTTTAGCTGTTCTGTTTTGGTTCTACACTTTTTTAAGTTTTCATCTATTCCATCTTCCGAACACCAGTAACCTCTTTGAATTATGGACTTTATTAAACCCTCCTTTCTTTGATTTGATTTTTTTCTTTGGATTTCTTTTCCTCTTCTCTTCTTTTAATTATTTCTTAATATTCTTTTCTAAGTTCACATTTTCGTACTTCCACCAGGTTTCTTACTTTATTATTAATTTCCATTGCGTTTGTCACTATTTCATGCCTTTTACTTTCACTTTGACTTTTCAACCACTCTGCGATATTGTTCTCCGATATACATAAGCTGTTACATGTTATTTCCAACACTGTGGCATTTTGACAAGTGTAGACTCAAACGAGCATGGGCAGACTCCTTTTAAGCTTAGAACCTCCAAAAGATATTCGGTCAGTAGCTTAACACTAATAGAATATTTAAGCGACCAGCAAAGGCTCTTAGCCTTTGCTAGTCGCACATACCACATTGTTGGAAATCTCATGCACTGGCTCACATAATCTTTAACTCACGGTTATATATGTTACAGTTTGGGGCTCTGTTAAATGATGAATCAGCTTGAGCCATAAGTCTTTCTATGCTTATAGTGTTGGTTGGACAATACTGACTAGCCATCTTAATTTCAAGTCAAGGCTAATAGAATTTATTTCCTACCAAGAATTCATCAAATAATTTTTATCATATGACGTCGCGTCTGGGGGTGAAATAACACCATGCAATAAAATTGATAAACCACTAGTGGTTTATAGATTTACAGGAAACATTATGACGTCCATAACAACGTTGCGTACATAACAAAAGTATAACGTTTTTACGGCAGAAATGAGGTTTCAAAGTAATCTTAATGTCAAATGATAAACAATATCTAACATTCGTGCTCTTGTATTATTGAATGTATTAAACTCGTTGCGAAAAGAGATAAAACGCTCAGCAAGCCTCGCATTTTATCTCTTTTCCTCAACTCGTTTAATAAATTCAATAAAACATGAGCACTCATGTAGGATCATCTATGTAGCTTTTTTTAAAGAAATTCTAAACTGTTTCTTGCAAAACCTGCCCAACAACTTCTTGTTTTACTATATCTTTGAAAAAACTGTCTATTTGCTTGAAGGAAAATGTCTTCATCCTTAAAACACAAACTATTATCTCCACACAACAAAGAGTTTATATCAGAAGAACACTTTTCTAATTTGTGGATAAGCTTTTGATACAAAGGTCCCATGTCCAAAGCAGTCAAATATTTTTGAGATGTTAATGTCATATATGGTCTGGTTATGGAAATATAGACAATACCAAGTACATAGCACATTTCTAGGAGCAATGGATTTTTCAACAAGTTAATACATAGGAATGTATAAAATTTAGTGGTGATTTAGTATTCACTTAATATTGAATTATCAAATCTTTTATTTGGAGAAGAACAAGAGCATTGTTGAATATGACATTAAACCGGTTTCCTATGAATTTCTTCCATGAAATATTCTTAATATGCTGGGTCACGTAGGTCTTAAACAGCTGTGGATCAGTCACATTCTCCTTATAAAAAGTTTATCCACACTTTGAATCGTTGATATGCATACACTTTCTTTGTTCGTGTTGTTTTCGTTCATGTTTATTTGCATGAGGTGTTCTTTTTTCATACCTTTTTTATTACTTCTTCTGCTTCTTCCAAATATTGGAGTAACGGGTGTACTGCGCACTGAAATTCATTAATGTCCTCAAATTATTTTACACCTCACCAATTTCTTCACATTCATTTACAACTTCTTGAAATGTCTTTTTTCAACTCATTAAGCAATTTATTAACTTCCAATTCGGTTGCACACCTGTCAGTCATTGTATTAGTCACTATTGGCAATATTGTCTTCCCATCTTGTTGTGCCTGCTCAGCGCTATCAATGATATCACTTGTGGTGTCAAACAAGTTAATGGTTGTTGTATTAGAGATTTGCCTTAGACCGACTGTGAAAGTTTTCTTTTCCGTTGCCAATTTGACACCGTATATATGGATACGTTTTTTGGTTGTGCAATCACGCAGCATTCTAATGCGGTTTCTTTTGTAACGCTTCTTCTGATTGGATAACGTCAAAAATTTGCGACAGTATATCCTGCAATATACTGTAGGTAACAGTTTGACGGCATTAATTACGTCACATTTCATTAGATGACGTGCAGCATTATGCTGCTTGCAACGTTTGAAACTGCAAAAGTGCATTAGAATGGGGATAACCATATTCAAAATTTTCATTTGGGGAGGTATATCGTCGGATATACGTTCGGAAATCACGTTTTACAGCTCCGCTTGCGCGTCGCCATAAAACTAAATTCCCGACCGTATATCCGACGATATACCTCCCCAAATAAAATTTTGAATACAGTTATCCCCTAAATGTAACATTCTTTTCATGACTTAACACATCAGCAATTTGCTGTTCAGAAATCTGCCTAGCTTCTAGATTCATAGATGAAATACAAGTAAGGGAAGGTAGATCCTGGTCATGAATTTTATGTTAAGTAAGGTTATTCACAGAAGACATTATTGAAAAAGGTGTATTTGGAAGAGAAACATTTTCCTTAAAATGCGTAACACCCCTGCCTCTTAGCAACAGAATATGGACTACTATGAGTACCCTGTGGACGAGTTACAACTGTACTCTTGTGTTGAATTTGTTCAAGGAGTTTTATATTTTCTGCTTCCAACTCACATATTCTTTGTTGTCATATTACAATAAATGTTTTTATCAACACAAAGGTCTTGAAAACTATGTTGCATACCAAAAATCTTTTTAAAACTCCTTCGTTTAAGTCTGTTATAAGTTATGTTAATTCTTGTGATGGTGTTGATGTTTCTTCTAAGTTTCTGTCTTATCTTTATCTTCTCCGGTTTAAGTTCTTTAACTGTTGTTTGTAATTTAATATTTTTTTGCAACAATTGGGGACTCTTCACTTTTATTTTTACGTTTCAAAGCTGAATGTTTACAATTGGGGAACTTGTATGCCTCATTTTAAAAAAATTGAAATACCAAACGACTTATCTTTTTTAAACAAGCATGCTTCCTGAGGACTTTCTTTACACTTTCACATAAACTATTTATTTTAATACTATCCTATGGAATACATGCTTTTTCACATATGGCATAATGTAAAAACTTGTATTGCTCATCTCCATGATATTTTTACTATCTTTATATATATTAATAACCTCTATATTCCTAAGTACATGTATATTAATATATTTGGTGGAGGCCATAATGCTAAGTGATCAGTTCACCATATCATTAGAGTAGGGCTGAAAGATTACATTTGAAATAACATACTTTAATATCTAAATTTCAATGATGCGCTGTTGTTGTTTTTCTTGCTGAAATGAAATGCAGTCAACTCTCTTAAACACAAACTCATTAGCTCCACAGTCTTCATTTGAAATTATCAGTACTTTGAGGTAAAAGGAATATATATTAATCTTTCAATGATATATGTCACTAAATGTTATACTTAATTTAGTTAATAACAATTTATAACAGTGTAAGTACTGCAAATAGACATCCCTTTCAAGTATATGTTAAAGCTGCATACTCTGTAACTATGAACATTTTTCGAAAAAAATATTTTCTTTTTAAATCATTTGCAAACGTAGAATAAAGTTATGTTGTCACAATAAATTTAATTTCTACAGCTGAAAACTGCATGGAAAAGTGAATTATCTTATAAAAACAGGTGTTTTTTCGCTTGTTTGTAATTATTTGCGTCCCTCCAATAATTCTAGACAGTTAATTTTTAAAATAAACTCTGTTGTTTTGGCACTAATGATTTGTTAATTATTACGAAAAAGGTAAAATGTATACCTGAATTTTAGTATTTTTACTGTGTTCTTGAAAAATAGAAAAATTATTTCTAAAATGAAAAGATCAAAAGTTTCAGACTATGCAGCTTTAAGAATACTTTAAAATACTCGGATCACATACTCATATGTATCTTTTCTAATGACAAGAGTCCAAGTTATAGAGAGTTAACAATATTTTCTGGGTACAGCAGCTTAACATCTTAACATTACCGAACCTGATACTTCTTTTATATTTCTACATTTATTCCCATGCAATTAGCTGTTTAAAGACATAGTAAAATGAGACCAAATCCATTCTCAAAAGACAAAGTTGTAAGAATCTATTGTTTTGGATAATCCAAAACAAGAGGGACTTCGGGCCCTGGATTGGTCACCTGAGCTCTGGCTTTAAAGGAGACTATGTTAAGCCAAAAACATAAATCAATCCTTCTTCTCCTGCATCTAAATTTAAAAACACAGTGGTTCGATCAAATGTAGGATGCTTATCTCAGTGTAATCACAGAATTGTGCATTCAAGCCTAATCAGAGTCACTGCATTGTGGTTCAATTCCTGATGACCCATTCCAAATATTTTGACATTGACATAAAAAATCAAAACAAACAAAAACTGGGCCAAGCAAAGCTTTCAATATACCCCTCCGCAAGCATTATCTTCCATATGTCTGTAGCATAATGAGTATTAAAAGGATACACGAAAGGCTATAGGAGTTTGTTTCACAACGTATGCACTATTAACCATCCTTCCATATGTGCAGTGCTCTAGAATTGGCTAATTTTAAAATGCTGTAAATTTATCAAAAATATTTTTACACATTAAACTTCCCCATGCACATTTTCAATATGTCTGAAACATATGTGTTAAGTATTAAAAGGATTCACTAAATACTGTTTGAGGAGTTGATTTCACAAAGTATGCACGATTAACCATTATTCAATATGTGCAGTGGTTGAGAATTGACTAAATTCAAAATGCTGTAAATTTATCAAAAAATATTTGTTTATCATCAAACTTCCACATGCACATCTTCAATATGTATGTAACATACATGAATTGAACTAAAAGCATACACTAAAGTTTCTACGAGGAGTTGATTACACAAAGTATGCACTATCATTGATAACTTAATATGTACAGCGGTCGAGAATTGGCTTAGGTAAAAATTGTGTATATTTTTATAAAAGATAATTTTTTCATCATTAAACTTCCACATGCACATTTTCAATATGTCTGTAACATACTTGCAACGTATTAAAAGGATACATTAAAGGCTTTTGAAGGAGTTGATTTCAGAAAGTATGCACTATCATCCATTACTTAATATGTGCAGTGGTCGAGAATTTGCTGAGTTAGAAATGGTGTAAATGTATCAAAAAAATTTCTTTTACACAATTTAACTTCCACATGCACATTTTGAATATAACATACATGCAAAGTTTTAAAATGATACACCAAAGACTCTAGGAGTAGTCGATTTCCACAAAGTATGCACTATCACCCATTACTTAATATGTGGAGTAGTCGACAACTGACCAAAATAAAATGGTGTCAATTAATAAAAAAATATCTTTTTCATCATTAAACTTCCTCATATACATCTTCAATATGTCTATAACATAACTGCGAAGGTTTAATAGGATATAGACCAAAGACTCCAGGAGTAGTTGATTTCACAATGTATGCACTAATTTTTGACTCTTAAATATCATTTACTTGATAAAAAATACAGAAATCTCTTCTCTGGCTCACATTTTATAAATTAGTCATTATATTGTTCAGGAAGCAGACTGCTTTGAATTTTTAAGCAAAAAAGTATCTGTAGCTGTTTAGCTAGTATCATTATTTACAATGTTTTCTAACAAATGGAACAGCCCTACTATTACTACTTTTTAGATAGTGTAAAAAGGGGGTCAGGTTATATTTTGTGTTGTTCCAGGGAAGTGGGGATCATTGTATTAATATTTTGTTAGGATGTTGGGATAATGAGCTGTCTCTAACTGTCCGAACTTTGCATTTCACATTTTAGAAAACTTGACAAATTTCTAGCTGTGTATGAATAAAATTCACATTATGATTATAATCTATTGAGTAAAAAATGGGGAAATGTTTTATTTTGCATTGTTGCATAATATGAATCAGAATATAACTTTACTATCAGGTTGTGACATACTTTTCATTTATAATAATATTTCTGAAATTCGCAAATGTAGGCCATGCATTTCACTGCTTACCGCTGCATTGAAATAACCTAAAACCAGCATAAGAGATGAACATGTATGACAGTGCGTCTGGAAATGGGTATGGAAGCTGAATGCAGAAAAAAATAAGAAGAAAATATTTTTTTCAATCTATGGGTGAACAATAAGAGAAACTTACCAGTTGAATCAAAGAACGACAATGAATCCATTCCAGGGAAGTACTTTGAACGTGCAATTGCAAAATTGTGCGAAACGTGCATTTTGCGTAAACTTCCGATTGGAGCATGTTTATTTCGTTTTCTAGTGGGCGTGGTCATTAAAACATGTGACTGATGACGTCACTGTAGTCTCTAAAGTGTAAAAAGCTCTACAAAATGGAACACATGCCAAAGTGGAGAGCAAAATAGAGCGGGGAAATGCATAATAAAAAACGTGCCAAAACTTTTACACACACCTGTAATGTACAGGTGGTTTTACACCGCGAAATCTACGCGTGTTTCGCTTGAATGCAAACGCTGTTTCCTTTAATGAGCTGCCTGTGGGAGAAATAAGGTTTTGTTGAAATATAAAATTATTCAATGACAGGAATGCTGCGTTCATTTTTGATATTCTGAGTGCTATAATACATTGTTTTATTAAAGTTGTATATTAAGTATGAGAAACTCCTTGTATCTGGCGATTCCTGAAATATAACGTTTACTCGGCCCCTTCAGGGCCTCGTCATACATCAATTTTCAGGAATGGCCAGATACGCGTAGTTATTCATATACGTAAAGTTTCTTTTTACGTAAACATTACATAATGATTTTTCTCACACAGATAAACAAGAAATTTTCACCAGAAAATTGTAAATATTTTCTCACCCATCAGTTTTAGCACATGTTTTGGGTGATCAAAAGAACCATCTCATTGAGACGGTTCTTTTGAGTTCCTACAACATATGTTTTGGTTTAAAAATAAGAAAATTGAATTTTCGTTGCGCTCTCTTATCTAAAGTCCTTCAAGATAATATACGAGGGTCATTTTTTATGTTCGTAGAATCGGGCTGTATCTCTACAAATATAGAATTTACGGTACCATAAGTATATATATATTGAAAGGTCTAGCTTTTGTCTATCAACTGATATAAATTTTACATCATTAGCGCTTTGTTCGGTCAAGATATGTAGCTTTGAAAAGACATAGAAAAGGACACTGGTCGAAATCCATGCCATTTTTACCACCCAGAAAGCAGGAAATTAGACACTGTTAACTTGCATTCGCTATGGTGATATAAGCATTTTTCAAGCAGATTTTTCTTTTGCACCATCAAAATTAATTATTCAAACGCTAATCGTAAACAAGTGCAGCAAAACTATAAGCATGTTGTTTGCTCTTCTATAACAATTTTAAAACACCCATCAATATACAAAAATAATCACAGTCAAGTGCTAGTTATTATATCTGTTAAAATTACGATTATGAACAAATTTTAAAATTTCTTCTGGTTTTGCATAGCACATGATATACTCAATCATTCGTCAGCAGTTATATTGATGTATCGATTTAAGTGTGTAACTGGCAACTTCCGGTATTGGCATACCCCATGTTATAAAAAGTGGGTGGGGTATATCAACCCCGCGTAGAAAACACAATAACAATCGGATCTGCATAATTTTCTTATTGCAGTGATTTCAACATCTGTTTAGAGGCACAAAAACAGTTTTAATGTATTTTCTAAATATAGTAACGCTCCGTGACGTCATTTATGTACAAAATAAGGGATTTTAGCACCCCCTCTAGGCTACTTATTTTGCAGTTCATTTATAATTAAACAAAAGCATTAACTTTGTTTTGGGATGAAAGTTACCATAACACTCCCATCTACCATATAAACAAGAAAAATTATGATACTACTTTACAGCTAATACCCCTATTCCACACAGGCCACGAATCGCCCGAATCGCCACGAATTGATTTTTTATTTATTCGGAGGGGATTCGTGAGGTTTCATTAAAAGAATTCTCAAATCGTGATGCTCTACGAGTCAGTCCCGATTCAGATACGATGTCGTTACGAATATTCGAGGGGATCGGCTCAATTCGGCTGGAATCGCGCAAGAATTCATTACGATTAGCATAATAATGTAAGAACAGGCTGACGAAAGTTAAGGAATCAATTACGAATCAGTTAAGAATATGCGGAATGCAGCACGAGTTAGGCACGAATTAACAGAAATCCGCGACGATTCGACACGATTCGCGAGATTTTCTCTCACGATAGTCATAAAAAAGGCCCGTACATGCTTCGGGGCATCAGTTCCAAAATGAATGTTCCTCGTAAAGCAGCAGTAGAATTGATCCTGCAACTTGAGTGTTGAAAACGGCTTCTTATATAGCTAGAAGAAAACAACTACGTTAAAGTCGAGAGGCCCTGACCCAGACTCTTTAACTTGGAAAACTATGGCAGTTCGCCATTGGCAAAATCACCAGCCAGGAGCTACTGACTGATCCTGATTGTGCTCCAGAATCTGCTAAATCTGTTTCAACTTCTAGGACTGCTCACATGCGCGGGACGGGGTAATTAACCTTAGGTAAAATCCTTCCACTATCTCTTCCTTGGTTTTATTGCTTGGCTTAATCTCCCGATTCCCCACGAATGAGCTAAGAGTAGCTACGAATGCCCAAAACAATGCAAAAACGCCTCCGAATCGATTACGATTGAGTTACGATATCCAAGAATGCCTTAGGAATTTGGTACGAATCACGCACGATTTTTCGAATCGGGGAATTCGTGGCCAAAGTTTTGAACAGTTCAAAACTTTTGAGCCGAATTCCCGATAGACCTACGAATTGCAAGAACTCACTACGGACTGGGCGAATCATTTAAGATCTTCACGAACTGCGTACGATTCAGCCACGAATCCAAATATTTGTCAATTCGTGGAAATTTGGGGCCTGTGTGGAATAGGGGTATAACATATTAAGTCACGTTCAAAAGCCCGTATCCAACTCTCACTTGTGTCAACTTTCTACAATAAAAGTTTATATGCCTACTGTTCAATTTGCTGAGGTTCCAAACAAATCTTCCATATCCAAAACATGCTGAGTATTTGCTATAATGTTTATATAATATTGTAGCACGTGGTGTTCTTGATCTGCATCTAAATTTTCAGAAGCTGTGTATGCCTATGGACCCATTTTCATGCAATTGTTACTAACGTTCTGTCAGCGACTAAGTCCATAAATGTCATATTTCTACCATATTTCCAGTGTGCGATATATAGGTATGTCTTTGCCTCTAAGAAGACATTAAAGTAATGCGTTTTGAAATAATTTTAGGTTGCATGTATAGATAAAAGCTCAATCTTTCAAAATATATACATGATGTATGCATTTACTTCCGCCGTTGTCATTAAATCTACCTCTCTACGAACATAAAAAACGTCCCTCGTACATTGCATGCTAAAAGAGTCATGGACGTATGTCTTTGTAATATTTATGAGCCTCGATATACAGTATGTGATTCCAACAATATGGTATGTTCGACCAGCAAAGGTTCAGACCATACTGACCACAGCCTTTGTTAGTCGCTTGAAAATTCTATGACTGTTAAGCTACTGACCGAACAGCATTTGGAGTTTCTAAGCTAAAAAGGAGGCTGCACAGGCTCGTCAAAATACCACATTGTTGGAAGTCTCATGTCGCGGTTCAAATGATCATATCTTATCTTATGTTGTATCTCCCTCGTTTAAAACTTGAGAACAAAAGTCCCTATGTACTAGAAATACAATACATATGTCCCTTAATATTGAGACGAAGCTGTTTAGTTAAAAATCAAAAGCGTTATCTAAATAGCTCCAACAGAGCAGAGACTTAGAAATATTTGCTGTTCAAAATCACTTAAAATACTTATATCAAACAACGAAAAAATTGAAGAGGAACAGTTTTGTTCAGTTTTGAAATAAATGGTAGGCTTACTCAATGAATATACATACATAAAAAAGCCGTCCTTAATTGATGTATTCCAAATGCTGACTTCGGCTTAGATGTTCAAATAAAATTATGATCCAAGACCTAGATGTAAACAATTAAACGGTGCGTACCTTATAATTAGATATGCTATGTCTAAAAAGTGAGAGTTTTAGAATAATCGCGAAAGTTTTGCATTTTACTATCAAGGACACTTGACAATCTAGCGCTGCTCCTACTTGCAAGGTCAGGATAATCAATTATTTGAGCGTAAAAATGTGAATAGTTTCTTATCCAGCAGTTTGAACATATGATTTAGGTGCTCATAAGAATCGTCTCATGTTGACGGTTCTTTTGAGTACCCATAACATATGTTTTGGTTGAGAAATATGAATCGAATTACTTAATTACGCACTCTCATCTATGGTCTGGTATTATACGTTTGAATACCCTTAACAAGACTAAAAAGGACCAAATTAGCTAGCCCTTATGAAAATGTTTTGAGGGGTAACGTGTTTACAATTTCTTAAAGCAAGTATGCATTGCTATCAAATGAGGTTTTGTTTCTAGGGTTTGGTCTGCGTCTGTATTGATTTCCATAATGTGAGTGTGTGAGAAACGGACGACTCTGGTGAAATACTGACATGTATGAGTCTACAGGCCTGTAAGTAACATTTTTGACGGGAGGGGGTAAATGGTTTTGGTCTTGCAAACCTAGTAATTACTGATTTACTTATCCAGATACATACAATTCTGTACAATATATACATTCAGCTAAGAGTACACATGTTGAATGCAGTGTTACCGTGCCAATGTAATAGCAAACCTATCCATGTTATTATCATATGAAGATAGCTCAATTATGTTCAAGTAAACGTTTCATGTTATTGAATTAACTTGGTATAATACGACATTTAATCACCTGTGTGCCATAGTGACCACAAATAAGCACCTGAAAGAGTAATTGAGTATCTTTAAAGGCATACATTTTAGCAGATATTCAATAGCACTTTCCATCAGAATTTCAAGAGAGTTTGTAGGGCCCAGACCTGTAAATGGTTTTCCATATACCTCTATTAAAGTTTTAAGTAATCTGTGGGCCTCCAAACTCTTAAAGCACATTGAGGTTTTATTTCTAGTTTTTGGTCTGCGTCTGCACCCAAAACATATGTTAAAACTGATGAGTGAGAAAATATTTACAATTTTACGGTGAAATTGTTTGTTTATCTTTAGAAACAATTATTATGTAATGTTTACGTAAATAGAAACTTAACTAGAGAATACAAGCACTTATCAGATAATAACAATGGCGTTGTAATTTAGTAGGACCTGTATTGGGACCTGTTTTCTGCTTCAGCTTCCAGAGACTGTCCTGTCATATTCAGCTTGATGGAAGGATAAAATTTACTTTACTCGAGGCAAATTTGGTGGGGGTCAGGACCTTTTAGTCTATCCCATTCTCATAGAAGAAGTCACGACAGGACTAAAATATTGTTGACTGGCACTTTAATCCTTAACTTAATCAAACTCAATGAAGCTGGAAAATAATGCCCTAAAGAATAAAGATTAAAACCATGGATCGCCATTCCCGACAAAAGTGGGTTTAATGGAAAATAATGCCGTAAAGATTCAAACCGTGGGTTGCCATTCCTGGGGAAATGGCAAAAATGCCGTAAAGATTCAAATCATGGGTCACCATTCCCGGGGAAATGGGAAATAATGCTAAAACGATTCAAACTGTGGGCTGCCATTCCCGTGTTAATAGAAAAATAATGCCATAAAGATTAAAACCGTGGGTAGCCATCAGGGGAAATGGAAAATAATGCCCTAAAACTAAAGATTCAAACCATGAATCGCCATTCCCAGCGAAATTGCGCTAAATGGAAAATAATGCCATAAAGATTCAAACCATTGGTCGCTATTCCCTGGGAAATGAAAAATAATGCCGTAAAGATTCAAATCATGTGTCGCCATTCCCAGAGAAATGAAAAATAATGCCCTTAAGATTCAAAACGTGGGTCACCATTACCGGAGAAATGGAAAATAATGCCGTAAAGATTCAAATCATGGCTCGCCATTCCTGGGGAAATAGAAAATAATGCAGTAAAGATTAAAATCGTGGGTCGCCATTCCTGGGGAAATTGAAAATAATGCCATAAAGATTCAAACCGCGGGTTGCCATTTTGGGCGAAATTGCATTTCGCTAAAAATGGCGACCCACGGTTTGAATCTTTACGGCATTATTTTCCATAAATTTTAGTTTTCAATAAAAATGCAAAGTAACTAAATTGCTTAAGCATTGGCATCCGTTAAAAGGTTGATTTGCCATTCGTTACAATAGTGAAATCGAACTCCAGATATACTTTTCTAAAACCTCCAAGATGAAGATTGAGCTGACAACACGTTCTAAAGAGGATCTTACATGAGTGCTCATGTTTTATTGAATTTATTAAACGAGTTGAGGAAAAGAGATAAAATGCGAGGCTTGCCGAGCGTTTTATCTCTTATTGCAATAGAGAATTTAATAAATTAAATAATACAGGAGCAGGAATGTAAGATTCTATTCATCATATGACATTAAGATTACTTTGAAATCTCATTTCTGCCGTAAAAACGTTATAATTTTGTCATTATGTACGCAACAGTGTTATGGACGTCATAACGTTTTCCGAAAATCTGTAAACCAATTTTATTGCATGGTGTTATTTCAATCCCAGACGCGACGTCATATGATAATATACAATTATTGACTAATGAGGCAATGTGGCCTCTGGAAGCAAATTCTTTCCTTTAAGAGAAGTTCGCAATTTGAAAAGGGGTGTCATTGTAGAGAATCATTGCTTGATACAGTAGTCTCCCTTTGATGTGCGTAACTTTTTCAACGCTCTGGCTACGCCATTGTAGACATACACTAAAGTATGTTTTACCGAGATGAAGTCAGATCAACCGATTTGAGAAAGTTCGGAGGATGGCAGCTCATACGACCTGCATGAGATGGCTTAACGCAAATGACGTTGGCTACACGCTTGGTGAGCTAGAGTGTACATCCATCTCTTGAGGCCCGTAGGGATCTGTCCTCAGTGCTTTGCTTTCACACGATTCATTGCGGTGCTGTATCTATTGAAAGAGACTAGTACTTGACCCATGTTCACAGCTCCGAAATTACACATAGTGATTAATTCGAGCGTTGTAGATATATGTCCCAGTCATATAATGATGCCCTAAAAAATTCATTTCCCCCCGAACTATTCACTATTCATAGTATTGGAATAGATTGTCTCTCTCTGTGGCGACTGCCCTGATCAATGAGGAGTTTATGACACTCTTTAGTCAAACACAGCTTGATTGGTTTTGAATTCAACATTTAGCACTCCCCGACCCCTGGCATAATGTTTATGTTTGAGCAAGCCAGTAGAAAATAGATAGATATACTTTTGAACATATCACTTTTACTTATTTTAGAAACAAATTGATTTTACTGCAAGCAGATTTAAACAAAATTTATTTGTACAATCCTATAAGGTCACACCAAATAAATTTTAAGATTCTCAACCAAATTTTGTGAAAAATTGGGGTGGATGGGAGGTTTTTACTTTTTTTTTGAACTGCTTTAAAACAGTACAGTGCTGAAAGAAACTTTCAATACCAAGAAATTGTCAAAATTAATAAATGATATTTATTAAGTGTCCAAATAAAAACCATTTTTTGTGTGTGTTTTTGTGCAAAACTGCTGGCCAGAAAAATTGCACCAAAATGTTCAGCCTTTTTCAAACATTTTTTTCTTTTTTTAAGCAAATAAAAAAAATGGGTTGAAAAACCTTCCACCCAAATTTTCTTTATTTGCTTAAATTTCATAGGGGTGGGTTGGGAAGAGAATCTAAAAAAATATTTGGTATGGCCTAAACTGACTATCTATATACTGATTTAACTCGTCAGAGTTTATTTTATTAAATAACCAAAGAAAATGTCAGTTATATTGCCAAACGAATTTCATGGTTGTCATTTGGGATTGAGTCTGTCGCTTTTTTCTTTCTAGCGTGAACTAGTAATTGTAACGCCTTCATTAAAATGACCAATAACCAGTGTAATATAATGAACCGTCACCGTGCTAACAGCCGCCGAACCTTTTAGTCGCGTGCAGGCGTTGGTGCGAGTTTTGAAAGCATATGCTTCAATAAAACACTTATTGTATAACTATTGAACTTGGTGACGTGCCTTCAGCACTTCTCAATCAAAATGTTTTCACACTGTTGGGTGGACAATGTAATAAAATCGAAACTTTGGTCTCATGAAATACCGTATCCGACCTAATGGGTGTCCATACTTATAGTATGCCTATCCTACTGGTTAAACGTGATAGAAAGTTTATAAATTGTTTTGAAAGTGTTATCTCGCAGCAAATGCATAATTCTATCAGGCAAATGTTAGCCATATTGCATCTACTAATATACCTTAATTTTACACTCTGTTTTGTAAATGTAATACTGTTTATATTGCTCTTCTCATTGTACATATGTAAGAGTAGAGGCACATACGTGCCATATGCCAAGTATTATTATGCGCACACTGAATACGAGGTGTGATCAAAACGTTCTCGGCCTGATATGCTTTGGTGAGATACATTGGATTAAAATCTTTGTTAGTAATTGAAGGACATTGGGAGTGTGAAAAGCATGCGGTCATGCTTGGTTCATTATGTAAAGCATTTTTAATGGAAATTGTGCGACACATTTGCATAGTGGAGAAACATGCAATCAGAGAGGTCCTCAAGTGCTTCTGTAAGACATGAATGCTTCCCAAGGAAATTCACGAAGACTTGGGAAGGAGTCTCCTAATTGCACAGTGAAAAAAATTGAAAGCAGAGTCTAAGACGGGGGAGAAAGCGTTTTTTTTTTTTGTTTGATTTGATTCTTTACGTCCCATCAACAATCTTTCAGTTATAAAGGGTCGGACCAGCACTAAGCTAGGATTAATGTGTCTTGCTTAAGGATACAACGCAGTGTTGCCGGTGAGGTTAGAACCCGCGGCCCCTCGGTCTTCAATCAAGCACTCTACCACTGAGCGTTGAGGATTATGGACAGCCTGGCGGTCCCTAAGATGCCACCACTGATGAAAATGTCAAGGTCGTGTACACCCTGGTTATTTGTGATATGAGGCGAGGCCTGCGAAACATAGCTAGCGAAATTGGCATAAGTTTCGGGGCAGTACAAACAATCCTAACCGACATCTTAGGTATGTCAAAGATTACAGCAAGATGGATGCTGCGAATGTTGACTGATGACCAGAGAAGGACTCAGCTCGATATATCTCCTGTCTCGCTATAAATTCCAGAAAATAAACAAAAAATCCTTTCATCCTTTATTCAGGAAAAAATCACATTTCTTGGCATAATTCTGGCGCTGTATTGACTATCACTCAACCAACATAAATTTGGTTAAGCAGATACAAAGCTGGATTTTGAAGTGACAATAATTCGCGATGAATGTTTTCAGAAGTAAAATATTTTACCAAATGTTACCCTTTTTAACAGCTAGGTACATTATTCTGTGCACTCGTCGACTGCAACTACCACGCGATGGCTGCACTTTTCGTGTACAGTGGTTCTCTAGCGTGATATGTACATCTATACTTTCTGTAATTGAGCAGTGCATGTCATGACAAGTCTGCGCAACTCGTCTGGGTCGTCGCTGCTCTCTGTTGCGATATTAATATACTTTTCACTTACTGTAAAGGCGGCAACTTTAATATTCATATCTGGGCGTGGTTCCGCTATTTCATCTGCTGAACAAGGGAAATCAGGTTCTATTTATAATTTGGTTAAGAATTAATATGCTGTTTGGGACGCGCAAACAGGTGTGCATTTCATGAAAATCCTAACCGTATACACATTGAACTCACACATATTAACCCTTAAAGCGCATAATCTAAAATTGTATGTTTTTTGCCGTCCACTAAACTATTTAAAGACAAACACTGTGGACCCAGATCAGACTGCTCCAGTAGGAGCAGTCGTCTGATCCGGGTCCACAATGTTTGCCCCTATGCTTATGTTAGACATATTCAGATACAGTTATTTTGCTGGCGTTTAAGGACTAAATAATGTTTTTTGCGTCTATACTGAGGTAATGGCGCAAGATAATACTGTGTAACAGTTACTTTTGAATAAAACCACGCCTCATTTTCAGCTTTTACCTATGTCTAAGGTTGACCAGTCCTAATTACGCATTCATGAGGTGCCGCCTTTACAGTAACCAAAAAGTCATAAAATACATGTAAGTACCAGCACCTCTTGTTCTGGCTCAAATGATGCTCAGAACCAAAATTCTCATATCACAGTCCGTTTGATCGCTGGAATTGCTGCACGTGTTTGTTCATACGTCTGAGAGACAGATGCCTTATAAATTCCCAGCTCAGTGATTTGCTTCACACTTCATATACTCAGTCCAATAAAATGTCCATTACATTATTAATGAATTCATTCACAAGTGATAAGACGGTCTTCTGTAACGATCGGAGTTGGGTTTCTAATGATTTGGAATTGGTTTCAACACGCGTATCGTGTTATATTTATATTGTTCTCGTTCAGACAAGCATTTGAGCTTAGATGCGGCGACAGTGTATCAATATTGTAAATAACTGATAGAGGTTACTGTACGGTTTGTCAGCGGAAGTTATTTGGATCTGTTATTTAAAAGAAGTTAATTGAACTGCTAACCGATGTCAGTTTCTGATTTTAACTGACACACACACAATAATGTATCAATCGTAGAATCCATTTTAATTCGTTGATGCGCAGGTGAATCCGTCACGGTACATGTACCTGCCACTCACTTTATTCACTTTTACCGAGACACTTGGCGTTCAGGTTTAATAGATAATTAATCTTCAATTATGAATTTAAACCTCATATATGCAGATGATTCAACTGAAGTCTAAGTGCATGTGTGGATCCAGAGCGGTATAGGGGTCCAGACTCCCCCTGGAAACTCACAAGTACGGTGAAGGCCCCTAACAATGCGCACTTAAGCCTTTTAGCCTCCGTTGGTTATAATAAGAAAGAAACAAAATTGAAAAAGTGTGCACAGCCAAATAAAGTAATCATTATATATAATTTATATAGAGTTAAAATTGAAAAATATTTCCTCGATCTCTAGCAACTTTGATTTGAAGTGATCAACCCCCCTGTTTTAGGATAACGAAAATAGTCTCCTAACATTGCGCACTTTCTGCAAAATTTTCAATAACTTCTCTTTAATGAATTGCTTTTACAAAATATACCAGGGAAAATAAAACCAGGTTGTTCTCAACAATTTACTCCCAAAAAAAAACTTGATTCAAAATAAATAATCTGAAATCTGGGTCATTTGAAATCTAAGTCTAAAAATGCTTAACAACTTTTGCAATTTTTTGCCGAAATCCACCCATGCTCAGCAGTGAAAGCTTAAAGTGAAAATTTTTTGCTGTTTTTCTCTTTCCAAAAGCAGCCTGATACTAAATATGAAAAACGATTTTATCTGATTAAATGTGGCATAGTCACTTGGGCTAGTGCGCAATGTTAGGGGCCGCGCAATGTTAGGGGACATGACTGTAATATGGTTTTCTTTAGAAATTAGCATTTGGAAACCCCCCCCCCCCCCTGGAAAAAGTTGGACCCCCACGAAAATGTTGGACCCCGCTGAATCCTTGGAAAAGTATGGGTTTCTCTGAAATAAAACCATTGACCCGCCTCTGTAAAGTGTAAAATAAGTTGAAGATTGAAAAAAAAAAAAAAAAAAAAAACGTTGTCAATGTTATTTACTGGCATAAGGCTTGAATCCCCTGACACAAGTTCCTGGATCCTCGCATGAAGTGTACGTTAAAATTAACCCTTAAAACATATATTCACAAAATGTATGTTTTTTTTTGTCGTTCTCTTAAATGTTTAAAGCCTCCTGGACAAACAGTGTGGACTCACATCAGACTGCTCTTGCAGGAGCAGTCTGATCTGGGTCTTCAATGTTTGCCTCCATGCTAATGTTAAAAGACATTTTAAGATGCAGTCATTTTGCTGGCGTTTTTTAAGGACCAAAATGTGTTTTGCGTCTTTACTGGGGTAATTGCGCAATATAATACAGTTAATTTGAATAAAACCACGTCTCATATTCAGCTTTTACCTATGTCTGAGGTTGACCCGTCCTAATAACGCATTCATGAGGTGCCGCCTTTACAGTAACAAAACGTCAAATTATATGTTGTATCTTTACAAATGTATGTAGCCGCGATACAGGTAGAAACGTTTTAAAATTATAACATATATCACTTGAGAAATTTTGGCCTCAAGTTGTTTTAGTTGGAAATTTAGTGTGCATGTTAACGCATTACAAGAGGTGGCAGCTCGCCTCTTTTGGCGTGAACTTACACTTAATTTTTACAGTACAAATGGACGATTATTCTGTAGATATACAAACAATTACAGCAAATGATGGTATCCTATTGCCATGATCAAACGAAGCTAAATGTGAAATGAATAGAACAATCCATTATTTATATAAGCGATCACTTTATTTAATTGTTTGGGGCTTGCAAATGCACATCATCCAAAAATAGTGAGTTATGTGTAGTAAATTATTCATAATGAGCAGACGTTTATCAAGGACCTGAGAGATGTGCACACGATCTGATATGATGGGTAGGACTGCACAGACTCCGGAAATAGCTACCCAACAAAGTGTCGGCCCCGACTGCGATGCTGCATCAATGTCAATGTGTCCGATAACCTTTCTGACATATTCAATATGCCCCTAATTGATTCGCGCACTTTTTAGATTTTTTGTAATTATTTGAAAGTAGCATCTTATTGAATCAATAACCTGTGACAATGTTCACCATCCCTAAATTCGAACCGTAACCCACAATCCGTTACGATAACAGACAATTTTTTTTCATTGGCACTTGCGTTGGGTACTTGATTTCATTTTTTCCTTGTTATACTTCACCAACTATTTAAAAAATTTATTCCCTTATACTCTGCTATTTTCCTGTGTAATGCAGATTGTATCCAAACATTTTCATTGTTGAAGTATTCGTTAAAATATATATTGTGACCGTTTTCCATCATCGCTTCAGACTGCAAGTTACCAAAGCATGAACGTTAATTAACACTTACAGTGCATACAAAATGTATAAATATTAGTTAATTATACATGTACCTGGATATAAGATATGGAAACTGGTTCATTTTGTTATGAATGGTGTAAATATCAAATATTAACACGAGTTGAAATTACTTGTTCCCCTTATCTGTCTCCTGGGATGCATCGTCTGTTTTCGCGTGCTGTGGTCCAATTTGTGTTTTATATTCCGACGTTTGATTTGATACGTCCCACGAGACGTGGAACCATACGGTTGTTTGAGAAACTCCCTGTTTTCAAGACAAAGCTCATATCGCTGCTCTAATGGCACGTGCTGAATTGCGCAGATAATTATTCTTTTTAATTTCAAATGAGCGGATATCTCAATAAAATTCATCTAAACGGTCAAGGAATGGGACTCTATGTCAACATTATTACATTAGCGTATTGTGTAAATTCATCCGCCGGAACTATTTTATGCGGTCTTGTCCCGGGAGACTGGTTGCTTTTTCTTGCTTTCCGATAAAGGAATGGGACTGTTTACAGTTAATTGATGACATTACATGACATTTGATTTCTAATTAAATTGGTCGATATTTGTGATTGTGTATACAAATTAATTGTCATTAAACACTAAGAAAGTTATTACAGAAGTGGGGCACACGCCGTATGATCGTAGAATAAAGTTTATACCAGAAGCTAGACCTCTTTTTTGGCCAGTACACATAATCCGCTTTTAAACGCACATGGTCTAAAATTATCTGAGGCAATATCTTTGAAGGGAAAATTCAACTCTTAAACATAATATTGGGACATTTTTATGTTCATAGAATTAGTTGTATTCTACAATAATAGAATTTACGGTACATGTGTTGATCCAAAGTAATGTGGCAGGGGGTCTAGAACCCCCTGGAAAATCACAAGTTCTATAGCTTTCTATAGGAATTTAAGCAATTGGACCCCCCCTGGAAAAAGTTGGACCCCTTGGAAAATGTTGGACCCTCTTCCTAGAATCTTTGAAATTGATACTTTTTTTTTGAATAACCCTTGGAACCCCTCTGTAGAATAAGTGATGACTAAAAAATCCGTCAGCTTTTTTTCTGTCAGTTGGGCCAAGATCCACCTGCAGAAAATTCCTGATTCCGCATATGCGGTACCATAATCTTTTGAAAGGTCTAACTTCTGTCTATCAATTGATTTAAAATTTACATCATTGCTGTTAAGTTAAGTCAAGAAATATAACTTTGATATAGGGGGTAGTGAAGCACACCGACCATAAATCAAGCTATTTTAAGTGCACAATCAGCATAGAATTAGAATCTGTTAAGTTTCGTCACTATGGTAAAATATATTTTTGCCAACCAAATTTTCGCTTACACCGTCAAAATTATGCGTTAAATCGCTAAACATAAGCTTTATCTAAAATATAAGCATGGCATCTGTTCTTCTATAGCATACTAATTAATATACCAAAATAATCACAGTCAAGTGTTGGTTCAGATACCCGTTTAAATCACGATTATGAATATATTTTAAAATTGCTTTTCGTTTGCATAGCTTAAAATAAATGAGATCATTCATCATCAATATAGACTGGCTCCAGTCCTTAAACAATTTTTCATCAATGTGTCATATAATATACTTGTAGCCAGTCTAACTCTGATGGCTCTGTTTTAAGCTTAAAAACAGAGCCATCAGAGCTAGTTTCTTCTGGTCGCTTTGATGTTCATTTACAAGTAATACAGCCGATTTAAGAGTTTCCATATCTAATCTCACTCATAAAGCTACCCCAAATACGTCATTTGAAATAAGAAAATCTCTTAATAGAATGTCATCTCTGGCTTACACTAAAATGGATCAGACAAAATACCGCGTTTCACCGATGCTTGCATTCGGATGCATTATTTGGACATTGTTACACGTATTTGCATGTATATAATCTGGCTGGCTTATTTCAGACGATAAAATTATAGGAAACGAAAATGGTATACCACACAGATGAGATATCCCTAGATATTGGTTTCGGTTTAACTGGCCTATGCACTGTGTTTATTGAAATTTCGATACAATCAAAATTGTCTTGTCCTGGTACAAAGCCATATTTCTGATTTTCAATAACCATGCGTATTTTAGTGTTACGTCCATTGCTTTAAACGACGTCAACGTAAGAGGGGGTCACATAATAAAACCGTTTGCACGAGAAATCGGTACCAGTCGTTATAGCAGATAAAGGGGAAATGATCAGAAAACTATGGCTATGTGATTCATGCATGTTAAATGTTTGTTTTAGAAAATGCAGCATGACTTTCTACCTTTGATAAAATAAGTCTTTACAATTCGGAAGGAAAATATATGCCGTGTATATTAGTGTGTTTTTTAAAAAGTCCGTAACTTATTAAATTTGGAAGGATAAAATAATGTGTCCTGCACTATTGTAACCCTTCGTTTGGCATATAGCATAAATTCCTTACGTTTTTGTGGATGGAATTATTAATGGGTTTTCATTACATATTGAACCCCCCCTCGTAATCAGAATAAAATGTAATGATGTTTTACATCAAACATAATTATTATTAAATCTCATTCAAAAGCCAATATCCAAAATATAGTAAATGAGTATGATCAGGAAATACCAAAATCACAAACTGCAAACAAACCCGTGGCACCGCGAGGAAGTGCCACACAGCAATCACGAGACACCAGGAAGACAACCTAAGCAAAGCAACAAGCTCTCTCTTCCCCACAAAGATGATTACACAACTAGAATGGGCATAAAATAACGTACAATAAAACATAGAACAATAACAAACTCCCACAATGGGAGTAACAATAAACAACAAGTCAACAACAACAGAGAACGGACAAATTGAATTTGTAAACCATTTTTCCAATAAACTAGTATGTGCCTTATGTACAATTTTGCTTATAGACTTCGAGCTAAAAAAGGTCCTGCTCCCCCCCCCCCCCCCTAGGGAATTTTGCAGACATATCCATTCTTGAAGAAAATTTCAAGCCGCATCTTTTAAGAGATGTTTGCACTCTGTGCTCTGGGGCGTTAGTCTCTGACAGCCTGTTACATATGTTACTGTAACAAACTAAGGAAAAAATTGAAATGAAAGTTTGAGCTACAGAAAGAAGGCATTAAACCATCTAATTATTCAAATTTCTTATGTAGTTTGCAAGCTGGATGCCTAAGCTACATAAAAGCAGCATTTTAAACAAAATTACAGCCTTCAATGGTGTTATATGCGTTACATAGATTAAATTTCCCTTTGAAAGTTGAAATCGTGACAAACATCATTTAATTTTACAGACAATTTGTGCATTTTTACAAGTATTTTTAATCTTAGTTTACTAAAATATTCATTCCACTAATAGAAAAAGCAAAGTTTGCTATTCTATCTCAAATACATTGTTTTATACGAGCTATTAAACAGCCCTACCCCCAATTTTGAGTATCCAATTTTGGCATATATTATTGAAGAAAAATATATAAAAATATTTGACGCTTGTGGATATCTTACATTTTTGGCACTATCTTGCTAAGGCAATAAAAAATCACACATTTGCAAGTTTGACATCTGGATCAGAGCACTTATTTAAGTATGTAACGTATGTTACATGGCATAATGAATGAGCAAGGAAATTGTCTTGGAAGTTAGAGATGATATTTCAGAAAAAAATACTTTTTTTCACATGTTTTCCTATTAATCTCTAGCCTCTGGTGCCTTAGTCTTAGTAAATACAGTCATTGCTGATACCAAGCCCATGGAATTGTGTTACAGATGTTATATATTATCTTTTTATAACATATTTCCTAATGCCTATAATATTAAAATATATAGACATATATATATATATATATGGAAAATAATAGTTCTCATTTAAATGACACAATTCAATAATTATTCCTATTAAATATAATTATTCAAAAACAATCTTTATTCAAGTCACGCTCACAATGTCTATCATTGTGTCTGCTTCTATGGCAAAAAAATCACCCATTTCATCACAACCAGTAGAATCATGGCATAGTATTAGGACTGCAAACTGAGTACAATCCTGTTCTTCTCCACTTTTTTGGGAATTGTGCAGGCATATCCTACCTTAAAGAACAATTCAAGCTGCATCAAATAAGAGATGTTTGCACTCTATTAACTAGGGGGTTAGCCTGTAATGGTATGATACGTATGTTACCATATCAATTTAAGAAAAAATGAATTGAAAAGTCTGAGCAACAGAAAGAAGACAAAAACTATCGATTTATTTGAATTATTCATGTAGTTTGCATTCTGAATACCTTTGATACATAAGAAAGTGTTTTTTAACAAATATATAGCTTCCTATGGTGTTATATGTGTTACATTAATTGAAATTGGTAATTGTGACAAACATCACCTATAAGCATTTCGTGTGATCCTCCTCTTTTGCCATCAAAAGACTTAATTTTCTGTGTATGTGTGGCCAGTGCCAGCGTCAAACGAATTGACTCAGCTATAAATTGAATCCTTAGCATTCTTCAAAAGCAGAAACAGCATGTCAGTGTCATGGGATCAAACGCCTGATTAAATAGGGGTTTAATGCCATTTCACATATACGCATACAATGGAGTATGACTCTGGTATATGTCTCTTCCTGTGAATCGGCAAGAGCAATCTTACTGCAGCTGCATCTGCATCTGTGCTAGTCAAATGATAACTTTGCTCTGATTTTGCAAAAGCTATGTCTCCCATGTACCTCTAAGAATACTTTAAGATTTCTGACATTGGACAAACAGAAATTTGATATGCTGCTTTTTTTGCATCATTTGCCATGGAAACTATCCAGTCCTTTGATGCTTAAGTCCTCAGGTCTTAGATCAATAGTATTTTGCTGCGCTCAAAGAACTTTATAAGTTTTCTTTAGTTACACTGTTGGCTCTTGATGGTTTTGCAGACCGTCTGAAACAATTTCTGTTATACCTTGAAAGTTATCTGGTTAGTTTTCTCTAGATGTTTATTAAGTCTTTTGATGATCTAGAGAAAATTAAGTCTTTTGATGATCTAGAGAAAGAATATGAAGGTGGACTTTGTCATCAATTATGTTTGCAGCTGGGTTTTTTTTATGTCAGTACATTGAAGCAAGTCTTAAAATAATGTTAAACCTATGATTTCTCAGTTTTTGCAGCCATATCATTAGCTGTTGCATTCAAAAGAAGGAAAGTGGACTATGGGTAACCAGTAGTTCTATATTATGCTCTATGGAAGATTTATACAGAGTAAATATTTTGATTGGGTGCCTCATTTCATGATCCATTGAAAACACTGAAATTGAAAACACTTGCCTCTGAATGTGAAATCAAAAAGGATGTCACGACAATGCCCTTGCTCATTTATTATGACGAGTTATATATGTTACATCCTTTAATAAGCGCTCTTTTCTTAGATGTTAATCATTGAATTGAAAGGGTCTAATTTGCGCTCTGTTCATCCTGCATTTCATTGCTTTACCTGCTGTGATATATCTAGTTTGTTTATCTGAAGGGAAAGGGTTACCTCGGTTTCAGCACTTTGGGAGTACTAAGAATTCAAATAAGTTTTTGAATGCTTGGGGAAAGATAATAAGTGCAGAGACATTATTAGATGAAAATATGATCGTTGCATATCTGGAAAGGCTACATTTATAAAAGCTAACCAGCTAAGGTATGATTCTTTATCACATAAATATCAAGGTACATCGGTCCAGGTACTCATTGCTTTTAATGGCATAGTTTTCCTCCTTATAAAGCTTTAGTCTTTCTCCTACTTGCAGAGCATTACTTGAAACACATACTCAAAAAGCCACTTATTAGAAATTCATATCAGTTTCCGAATGTTCCAAGCCATGGATGGCAAAATTGGAAGTTGATAATGGCTCATCAATTTTGAGTGGACTGGTGGTAAAAATTGTATAACAGTAAATGATTGAAATATTGTGTGATGATTCTACTAGTTGCAAGGAGGCGTGTGATAATAATGATAACCACAGAAGCAGACAACGACAAACGTCTAATATGAGTGTTAAATCGATGAGAATTAGTTTGGACCATTTCATTTATTGTATTGTCTTGTACAAATGTAAAACTATCTTTTCTATTTGTTGCTCTATATTTTACATTATACGCAAAGTATTAGAAAATGTGGCCAAAAGGTCATTGATAACATCTGTAACAACAGTTCATGGGCTTGATAATCAGAAATGAATATAATTTCTAGTGTTTTGGCACCAAAAACTTATATTATAAGTACACATTAAGTGTCCTGATCTTAACTTAATGACATCTTGCAGATATATGAGCAAGACAGACTAAGAAAATGTAAAATATCCACACGCTGCAATCGCTTTCATGTGTTTACTTAAACTGTAATAACAAAATTTGCTTCTCTGTAAAACTGGGAGTAGGGCTGTGTATTAGCTCCTATAGGACAATATATTTAAGATAGAAAAGCAACCTTGGTTTTTCCTATTCATCAATTGAGTATATGTTTGTAAAATCTAATAAAACAGTTTGAAACCAAGTCATAGTAGTTGTTTAACTAAATGACGATAGCCACAATTATAGCTTTTAAATTATAATTAGGTTCATGTAATGCATATAACACCACAGTTAGCCGTATAAATGTTCCATATGTAGAAAAGACATCCAGTATGCAGACTATAAGAATGTCAGTTTATTAGATAATTTTAATGTCTTCTTTCTGCAGCTCAAACATTCAATATTCTTATTCTCAAATTGATATAGTAACATATGTAACAAGCTGTTACAGGCTAACGCCCCGACTTACAGAGTGCAAACATTTCTTATTAAATGCACCTTGAATGGTTACATAAGATGCAATATGTCTGCAGAATTCCAAAGGGGATTAGGATGGAGCAGGCCCTTACTCAGCTTGATGTCAAAATATTGTTTGGATGATTTTACTTATCACGCTAACATATGTAACGCTCTCTGATCTTTAAAACTTGGTGACAACTAGCAGATATATAAGTCTTTATCATACGAGCCAGCTTAAAATCCATAAAAAATGTAAGATATCCAGCAGCTGCAAGTTTTTTCACAATTTTAGCACAAACTTTCAAACTACATTTCCTTTATTTGATATAGTAACGCATGTAACATGCTGTTTCAGACTAACGCCCCAACATAGAGAGTGAAAACATCCCTTATTCAATGCAGCTTGAGTTGTACTTTAAGAAGGAATATGTCTGCAAAATTCTTTCGAAGAGATTAAAACATTTTTAGGCGTATCTTACGTAAAGACAATGAGCTTGCCCATTTATTACATCAGGTAACATATGTTACAGCCTCTGATATTAAAAATTTTGCAACAAACTTGCAGATTTATGAGTCTTTTCATATAAGCAAATAAATCTCAAACAATGAAATATATTCATCGACTGCAAATATTTTTTAACTATTTTTATTTAAGTTTTAATACCAAACATTTCACCTTAAAACTGGGTAGGGGTAGGGTTGTTTAATTGCTTATTCTAGATAAATTATTTAAGCTAGGGAAATAAACTTTGATTTTTCTGTTAGCCAATTGCATCAGCTAGTCAGACATGGTTAAAAACATTATGCAAAACACACAGAGAGATTGTGAATGCAAATGATACTAGCCACACTTGCAAATTTTAATGGGTTATCTGATTTATGTAACATATATGACAACTTAGGAAGCCCCAATTTTGTTCAAATGGCTGTCATACGTAGTTTAGATATCCAGTATGCAGACTATATGAATGATTTTAAAAAATAAATAATTTAATGTCTTTAATTTGTAGCCCAAACTTTCAATTTACTTTTTCTTAATTTGATAAAGTAACGTATGTTACAGGCTCTTACAGACTAACGCCCCGGAGCACAGAGTGCAAACATCTCTTAAAAGACTCTGCTTTCAATTCTCTACAAGATAGGATATGTCTGCAAAATTCCCTAGGTGGGGGGAGCAAACCCATTCTCAGCCATCCGTCTATTAGGTTCCAAATTAATCTTTCATACCCAATACTTGTTGCGAGTATGCTATAATGGCCACAGAATGTTGTAGCACTAAGTATCCTTTGTCCATGGCCGGAGTTTCAGAAGCCAGGAATGGAAATCAGCCCATTTTCATGCTATACGTATTTACACGAGGTACCTGTCTTGCTTTCTAAACCATTTTGAAGAGGATCTTACATGATTGCTCATGTTTTATTGAATTTATTATAAATGAGTCGAGGAAAAGAGATAAAATGTGAGACTTGCCGGCATTTTTTCTCTTTTTCACAACGAGTTTAATAAATTCAATAATACAGGAGCACGATTGTTAGATTCTATTTATCATATGACATTGCCCCATTTACCTGGTACGTTATCAAAAGAGCAAATGCGTATGATCAGGAATACCTCAATTAGATCAACCCGAAGCATCGATCTCACCTTTGACAGGACATGTTTACTTTTTTGAATTATAGGTGTAATTCTTTCATGGTTGACTTAACCCTTGGTCTCAACCTCTGGATCCGCGCATTGAAGCTCACAGATTGGGACGAAATGTATCAGATTACACTTTTTTATTTGTCTTATGGCATGTTGTCGAAAAATATGGAAATAATTAATGAAAAATGGGATTACTAAAAAGTACCCATGGATGCCTAAACTTTCTACAAAAACGTGTGGCAGAAAATCTCCTTTTGAAGTGATGAGACAAACACGCTGTTTACACAGCGGCATCAAACAACAACACGCTCATCTCATGTCTGGGTCTTAACATTAAGGTTTTATTTGTTACGCGTACTACATTGTAGGTGGTTCATAGTACCACACGCTGACCTACTAATCAGATATGCATTGAATGGTTATCGCAAATTTGAGTACAAACATGGCAGGACATAACTATATCTAATAGTACATGTAAGTAAGCATGACTGGGAACAACCAAAACTATTTGTTATATGACTCCTATAAAAGACCTCCTCTGATTGGCTGAAACCAGCTTGCACTGGCTTTGACCGATCTTGTTGTCAAACAGTGATGAGCTCAGGACAGGTAAAATTGATTATGTCAGTGCTGACAAGAGAGCTAAAAATAGATTGAACTAGATCATTACTTTTTTCACTGCTACCTGACAGCTAAAAAAATAGATATTGCAATACTTACTGATTTCTTAAGTATATTACACAGCTAAAATGTGTTGAATTCAGAATTTGTTCATTTTATGAGAACAACATTTAACGCATTTATGCCGAATGGAATTTCCCACCGTTATCAATTGGAACAGTCCATTTCTGTTTTAAGGGATGTTAGGTGGTATTTTTCATTTTTATTCAAGTTTTAATAGAAAATGATGCAAGCAAACATTGGAGACCCTGATCAGACGCCGCATTTTGCCTATGTCCCACAAAAAGGACGCTAGGCAAATATGGTTTAAAAATGCAATTATTTTGCTTATCTCATAAGAGTTGCAGAAATTTGGGAACTATATTGTTGAAATAATCTTCCTAGTGAAAGTGCACTAGGAACATCTAACTTGAGTAAATTTATAAATATGAACATACTTTAAATAAAACTAGGAAAATAGAGACAGTGTCATATAACAAGACAATTGGTGCATTCTTTTCGGTTAAAGCTGCATACTCTGTAACTTTGAACATTTTTCGAAAAATTTTCTTTTCTTTTTAAATCATTTGTAAAAGCAGAATTGAGTTAAGTTTTCACAATAAATCTGTTCGCTATAGCTGAAAACCGCATGGAAAAGTGAATTATCTTATATAAACAGGTGTTTTTTCTCTTGTTGGTAATTATTTGCGTCCCTCCAATAATTATAGACAGGTAAGTTTTAACATAAATGCTGTTGTTTTGATACTGATAATTTGTAAAGATTTACGAAATTGGTAAAATGTATACCTGAATTTTAGTTTTTTTACTGTGTTCTTGAAAAATAGAAACACTATTTCAAAAATTAAAAGATCAAAAGTTACAGACTATGCAGCTTTAACATCAGAATTAGTCAACTTCGAAAGTGATGTTCATCTCGGCTTCGCCTCGGTAAACATCACTGTTCTCGGGTTGCAAATCCTAATGTCAAACACATTAAAAATGCATCAATTGCATAATGCTTTATGGTTATGTCAAAAAGTGTTTGACGCCCTTCATTATTTTTTGGACGATATAATTACCTAATGACGTCGCGTCTGAGAGTGAAATAACGCAATGCAATAAACTCGATAAACCACTAGTGGATTACAGATTTTCGGGAAACGTTATACCGTCCATAACAACGTTGCGTACATAATGACATAGAGGATATTTACTTTTTTGAGGTGAATACCAAATATATTTCATCGAGTGTGTTAAAACATCAGAATTTTCATGAGTGCGCAGCACGAATGAAAATTTCGATGTTTTTAACTCACGAGATGAAATATACTTGGTGTTTACTAAAAAGAAGTTTTTTTTTTATTTGATACTTTTTAAGAAGATTTACAGTTAATCATTTTGTTAACCATGCTTCAAAAATAATAAGTGAGTATAATCAGGAAATACCACAATCACAAACTGCAGACAACCCCGTGGCACCGCGAGGAAGAGCCGCTCAACCATCACAAGACACCAGGAAGACAAATTAAGCAAATCAATCAGCTCTCTCTCTTCCCCATCAAGATGATTGCAATACTAGAATGGACATAAAGTAACGTACAACAAAACATAGAACAATTACAGACTCCCACAATGGGAGTAACAATAAACAAAAAGTCAACAACAACAGAACCACCGCCTTAGAACGGACAGCAGCCTAAGCCACCGGGGGGCTTAAATGCATTTTACTGGTACCAAATCTTCAAGCCGAATCACAATAATGTAAAAAAAGACAAAGGAGTATTTGTGACAGAATACCTGGATCAATCTCAACATGATCTGTAGTCATCAGGACTCACAAATAAAAAGAAAATTGTTCAGCGTCAAAGTGCAAGACAAGTTATGTCACAAGCGACGTCATAATTTGTTGATGACGTTGCGTAGCATAGGTTACACGCATTGTCTCACTCACTGAAGCGGGAGGTGTTGAAAATTCAAAATCGAAAAATTTCAGCAAATCTGAATTATTTTGGTACCAAAGAGTTCCTCATGTTCTAACTAAGAAAATGGCTACCCACACTTGATGTTTTTGTTCACAAATAAGAAAGTTGTAGGCGTTTGAACTTTCGAAGTGAGCTGCATTGAGTGAATGGAAAAGTCATAGGTGATCCAAAACACGCTACAGTGAAAATACATATCATTTCACTAGTGATTGATATCATTTTTATTTGTTTTTGATATGCATTGAATTCACTGCCTCTGATAAAATAAAAAATTATATTTTTTTCACGCCAGAAATGAAATTTAATGTCATATGATAAAAAGAATCTAACATTTATGCTCTAACAATTCGTGCTCTTGTATTATTGAATTTATTACACTCGTTGCGAAAAAGCGATAAAATGCTCTGTTAGCCTCGCATTTTATCTGTTTTCCCCAACTCGTTTAATAAATTCAATAAAACATGAGCACTCCTATAAGATTATCTATTTATAAGAACTAGCCCTAAAAGACTGTATAGAGGAATAGTAGTTATTCTAATGGGTACGTATTGTGCTCCCCTTTTGCAGCCTTGTGGTCACCTGCTGGGAAAGGGCTGGCCGCTTGGCTCTCCTGTGTGTGATATTTATTGTGTTTTTGTCGCTTTCCCGTTTGGTGTCCTGGATCAGGTGTGGTACTTGCCAAATTGATTGTATCGATTCCTGATCTTTGCCTTCTTACTTACTTTGTTTTTGTTTTGTTGTGAGAGAGACTTCATGTTGTGTCTTTCTGGCAATAATCAGGCTGATTGTTATTGAGGCGTTTAACCCTGCTTCAAGATATCTAGATGACTTACTGAATATTGATAATCATTATTGGCTGGTCAGGCCTTAGACCCAATGACGACCTTGGCATAAAACTCATCGATGGGGAAGTACCTGATGTTTAACTTTGGCTGGAAAAACGTGGCTCAACTGGAATTTTCTTTAGCAGTGATGACTGTCTGTGAGTTGAGAGTCTTTTCCCGACCAAGAAATACCACATTTAAACACTGCAGTCCAACCCATGACACTATGAGACACAGAACATCAGCAGTCGCATCACAGAAATAAGACAAAAAACCTGCAGATTCGAAGGGATGTTTTTCCGTGACGTCGTCCATATGCTCTCAGCTTCTCAGTCATGTATCGGGTACCATGTCATCTTTTCCACACAAACGGGTATCAATAACAAACTAGTTTTAGTGCCTCATTTTACCTTATAATATTCTCTCTAGCAGCCAAATAAAATGACATGCGCTTGTAAATTATGATGTTCCATCTCTAGCTAGTCTTTATGTTTAGCTCAATAAAACATAGAGAAATACTGTTGATGTCAAGAATAATTATCTTCAAATGCTAACTGATAAAAACAGTAAATTGGCATCTTTTGGATGGAGGTATTGTTTGAGAAAGGAGAATAGCACCAGGAAATTCCACAGCTGACAAAGTGGCAGAGGTAAAAAAACAACACACAATTTAAGATCATGCTGTTTCGCATTGAATGTAATTCTGCCAATACCAACGAGAACATGCCATCAGGCTATGCAAGGAATACATGTATCAAAGAATATAGATGATCTAGTAAACACGTTGGTAGTTGGTTCATATCACATGTGAGCACTGAGACAGTCTTTATTAGTTTTGCTTTGCTTTTAACAATATCAGAATCTAGGGCGAAGATTCGGGTCGTAAATATATTTAAGGTATTAAGATCATAATGCCAGATTTTGGAAACTCGGCAAACATCGACAAACGCCGAGAATGGCCGAAGTTATCTTCGTTCGTCACCGGCAAGGAATGGCAAACATTGTTAACTTCCGTTCCTAACTTCGTTTAACGCCGGCATACCGGCGTTAAACGAAGTCAGTAACGGAAATTCAGTATATTTGTCGATATCAGGCGGAAAAGGCCGATCTCAATATGGTCCTAATACCTTAAAGATCATATGAAAAGGTTTCAGAAATGAATTGAAATGAAACAACTTATATCATATAACAAAATGCTGAAAACCGCGTCAAAAAAATCCAATTATTAAAAAAGTTATGCCTATTTGAATTTCAGACTTGGTTTTGGTTTTCCAAAACAGACTTGGAAAACTAAAAATAGATTCTATCCAACAATGCACCATTCTATGACGTCATATGATGATTTAAAAAGGTGGTTTAACTTCAAATATCTCAATCTGTGTATTTTAAAGGTACATCTTCAGTTTGAAAATGCCAATAATTTAATTGCCTAAATTACCTTTTGTCCGATTAAATGATTTTTTGTAAATTTGCGTAGATAAGCGAAAAATTGAATTTTTGTTTTGAAATTTTAAAATGTATTTTTTTTCCTTTCAGACAACATGTTTTTGGATTATCTTTTTAATGATTCAAAATAAGTTAACATAAAAATTGGATTGACCTATTTTTGTATCATTTAGAATAAGAAATGCATGGTAAAAGTAAATTTAAACTTTTATTTAAATTTGAGATTTAAGCATAAAGTTTCAATAAAATAAAATTTAATATACAGAAAACCATTTATGCGAGATCAATATTCGCTGTTTAGCAGGAAAGCATACTAAAGTTTGACAAATTCTTTGTATTTGCAAATATTTAAATTCATTGAAAAATTTCAAACCTTACATGACATCTCAGAATGATGCATTGTTGTATAGAATCTATTTTTAGTTTTTCAAGTCTGTTTTAGGGAAGAAATTCCAGTCCGAAATTCAAATAGGCATACTTTTTGAATGGATAGTAGTTTTAGATGCGGTTTTCAGCAAGCTCTTTCTCACATAAACTTCTATTTTCTAAAATGATTGGTTAAAAACTTCTCTTTACCTTTTCAGTTGATCTTTAAGCACCTGTTGGCTACGGCTGCTGTCTGTTCTAAGGCGTTGATTCTGTTGTTGATGATTTATTGTTTATTGTTGCTCATATTGTTTGTGCGGGTTAAGTATTTGATCAATGCTTTGTAGTGCAGTCCTTACTGTCCTTTGTTAGTGTTTCAATAATCTCGCTGAAGAAGAATACTCTGTTTGCTTTAAATTAATTAGCTGTCGTTCTTTTACGATGATTTGGGTGGTAAAATATACTTAATTAAGGTGGCACCTGACTTATAGGTATGTGTCCAAAACGTAACTCTCTTTTAATGTATATATTAAAAACCGGTTCAAAATTCATATTTTAAGACATGGCCTTACCAGCATTCTTAAAAAGTTATTTGATTTTAAAAGTTGAAAATTTGAGGGGGGGGGGGGGTCCAAAAAAATAAAATTCTCATATTTTTAACATTTGTACAAGAAAAATGACATAAATTTTCTGAGAATACACTACATGCTATTGGCTATAAAATGGAGACAAAAAAGCCACAGCGATTTGCATATTTATTAAGCTTCAATCTATTTTTTCAAAAAATATTAAGGCCAAAAAATCGTTTATGATTTATATGTTTTAGGAGATGACGAATTGATAAGTTAGGGGTCTTACATGCAAACCAAATATCTATGTGTCTTGATCCACATCTGAATTAAGGGTGAGGTTGGCGCCGTTGAGCCGGTTTAAGCCCTCCAGTAAAATATTTACTGACCGTTCCAAGGCGGTACTTCTTTTGTGGATCTTTTATGTTTTTGTTCTGTCTTGTGTTTGCTATGTCTTTGTGCGCGTCTGTTTATATGTGCTTTGTGAAGATTTGGTACCAGTCAAATGCATTTAAGCCCCCCGGTGGCTTAGGCTGCTGTCCGTTCTAAGGCGGTGGTTCTGTTGTTGTTGACTTTTTGTTTATTGTTACTCCCATTGTGGGAGTCTGTTATTGTTCTATGTTTTGTTGTACGTTACTTTATGTCCATTCTAGTATTGCAATCATCTTGATGGGGAAGAGAGAGCTGATTGCTTTGCTTAATTTGTCTTCCTGGTGTCTCGTGATGGTTGAGCGGCTCTTCCTCACGGTGCAACGGGGTTGTCTGCTGTTTGTGGTATTTCCTGATCATACTCACTTACTATTTTTGTGGTCACCTGCTGGGAAAGGGCTGACCTCTTGGCTCTCGTTTGTGGTGTCTACTGTGAGTTTGTCACTTTCCCATTGGTATCCTGGGTCAGGTGTGGTACTTGATTGTATCGATTCCTGATCTTTGCTCCCTTACTTACTTTGAATAAATATGCCACATAATGTTACTACAGTAACAAAAAACTTATTACGTTGAGTTTTTTTTTCAATAAAAACTTATAATTATTTGATAAACATGTGTCACAATGCTCGTTTTCCTTTTGTATGTTCTTTTCTTTCTTATACATCTAAATTAGAACATGTATGGCTTGTTATACCTGTTTCACTGCTTTTTTATGTCAATGGGCGTAGACAATCATGGAAGAAGTGTTTATTCAGAAAGCAGCAATGTTTGTTTCAGCTGATATTTTGCGTCCTGGAAAACAAACATCAGTAATGCCGTGATGTTTATTTAGGTGCCAGCCAGTACTGAGTAGTAAGGATAAAGGTCTTGCTCAAGAACACAAAATAATAACTGCGTAAGGCTCAAATCAGGGACTTCTTGATCTCAAGTTGAGCACTCTACCACTGAGTCAATGGGTAAAGCAGGTATGATAAGCGGGGTTGGTTATTATCATAAAGGCGATTAGTGAATGCTCAGACAACATGCACATGTGTACAGTCATACTGGAGCATTCACAGGAATGAGGTTGCTCTGTTGTGATATCTTTCAAAATTGGCGCCACTACGTGATTTTGTGACTTTTGCTTATATTGTGATAATTTTATTTGTTATGATTTTGAATTTATTCGTCAACAGATTTATTCTCAAATTGTCTGATCAGAGCCTTTGCTATTCGCTTGAGCAGTCTTTGAGCGTTAAGCGGCTGGCTGAAAATCACATGGAGTGTCTATGCTTAAAAGGAGGCCTGAGTCTACTCTTTTCAAAATGCCACATAGTTGAAAACTACATGCCGCGGCTCATATAATCTTTGGACAAGACACATTTATCCTAGCTTGTTACTGGTTCAACCCAGGAAGACCCGTTTCTTTGTTCTATGTACAAACGTGAACGTTTTTTTATATAACTATACATAGTAGGAGGAGCTTAGCATGAATATTCATAATAGGTATAAATGACTAACACAAAGAGCTACATCATAAAACTATATATAAAACATATGTTCTGAAAGTAAGGAAGGAGGCAGATATCAGGAATCGATACAATCAAATACCTAACCTGACCCAGGATTCCATATGGGAAAGTGACAAAACACAAGAAACAAAACATACAAGAAGTCTGTATTTAAAGGATCAACGTCAAAATTAACTATCGTTAAAGCATTGTGATACCTAAAACCTAACCCCTATTGTATGCCCAGGTGTTTCCTATTTTTTCAGCCAGTGTAAGCCTCTGTTTGTATTACATGATATAACATTACTTTGTCTAAACAAGGGGTCTTTGTTGAACTTTTTCTATTACTGTAAAAGAACCACTCCACACTTCTGTAACCAGTATCTAATAGGTCCTTGAAATAGAAAAGGCGAGTGACAAGGTATCTTTAAGACGTGGGAACTCCAATACTGACAACATTAAGTCAATTCCCTTTCATTGCTTGACTAAATAAAACGAAAAAAATATTACGGTGCTAGTATTCTATTAATTCAAACTTGAACTGGTAATTATATAAGCCAGTGTAATTGAAATGGTCCCGCATGTTGCACGCGAAAATTGGCAATGCAGATGTGTAGAAAGATCCGAGCTTTCGCGGATATAAGCAATAAACAAAAACACATTTTGGTATAAAAGAGCACGGCTAGTGACATGTATCAGGATGCTTTGGAAAATGCCAGACAACGCTGAGCATACATACAGAGCTACGTCCGTTTTCGACGGTTTTAGATTCTGTTGTATTTGTTTTGGCTATTGTCGCAAGTGTCTTTAGTTATGGCGCTATAGAAATTGTTCTGAACAAACTTTGTTTTATTTCACTTAATGCTATCCTACGTCGTGGCAAGGAGGGAAAACAAACACTTAAAAAACTAAATGCATAACTCGTTTATAGAACTACATTCTTGTTTAAGTATTAACAGCTGTGTTCTAATGAACTTTTATAAATTTTATATGTAATTTAGCTGTCAAAGGTTTCCACATCTTTCTATAGTACATGTATTGTTACAATCGTAGTAATAAATTGCAACAGTATAAGCTCAAGAAGAGCAACTTGCTCTGAATGAATTCAAGTCTAAAAGGTTTTGAAATCATCTCTTTAAATCTTTTAGTTATCATCATTATTCAATCAAAGATAAACTAAATTTTGTGCGCACAGTTTTTACCTTTTGTATTCAGGAAACCTCTAAACGTAGAGATAAATAAAATCATAATGCTGCATTTCCTCAGGGTCTACACTGTTTGTTTAGTTAAATGTCTTAAGATAATAATACATTATTTTTTGAAAATTATAACCTGACACCCTTAGATACTTACAATGGACAATCCCAAGTTTATTATATCAACCAAAAGGAATAATCCATTAGTACACAAAGGATTTATAGATATGGCCAATTCATCTGGCTCGTAATGAGATATACATACTAGTCTTATGCAGATTTCAGAAGTTATTGCTCCACTTTATTATCTACAGGACAATATTTTATTAGATTTAGAGATATCTTAATTGAATAGTTTAATGTATTTAATTGAGTACTTAATATACTCCTTTTGTCGCAGATCCCTTTTCATCTTTCAATGTGATACATCGTTCTCTGTCTCTCGCTTTGTCTTCCTCTCTCTCTATTGTCTGTCTGCCTGTCTGTCTCTCTCCCTCTCTTTCTTTCTCTCTCTCACACACACGCTACCACATGCTAATATTTCTGAAACCCTAAACTCTAGCACTTTGATAGCTACATTACTTACTATATATTGACAATCCTTATCACCAGATAGTTTCATCCATTTGGACATCAGTGCCCAAAATTACAATGCTTCCTTAAAGTTAAGGACGAATGCACAGTTTCATAGAAAATGTATTATCTAAAAGAAATCTACATGATTCTGAATTCAAAAGCTCAATGTCTATTATCTTGATTGAAATACGCCAAAACCTTGATATTTGGAAATGCATTTCACAACTTTTCTCTTTTGCAAGAAATAGTTTGTAGGTTAGTGACTTCAACATGTGAACCCTGACTAGTTCGGCAATGATTTCGCTGATGAGATAGCTCTGTGCTTTGATTATTGTGTTTTATGTAGTTGTTTTGTTAGATTACTCATTTAGTTTATCTTATCTTTTAGTAGTTCGATGGGTCATAGATCTTGTTATATCTAGCTGCTATTTAAGGTCGCTACAGACACCTGGGCATTTTTTCCGAAAAATAGATTTTTTTTCATTTTCTGTAATTTGCTGTATCATTTTATTAATAATGATATAAAACAATCAAAGACATGCATAATACGCCCCTTTTCTCGAAAAATGTTCATGGTTGAAGTTAGTGATAATCAGGTATATGCTAATTGTAGCTGATGATTATTGAATATTGTGAATTATTGCATAAGAACGGCTTAATAGCAATTTTCTAGGAGATGATGCATTGATAAGTTAGGGGTCTTTCATGCAGACCAAACATCTATGTGGCTTGATCCAAATCTGAATTAAGGGTGAGGTTGGTGCACCGTTAAAGTAAGTAAGGGTGCAAAGATCAGGAATCGATACAATCAAGTACCACACCTGACCCGGGATACCAATGGGAAAGTGACAGACTCACAGTAGACACCACAAACGAGAGCCAAGAGGTCAGCCCTTTCCCAGCAGGTGACCACAAAGCACATATAAACAGACGCGCACAAAGACATAGCAAACACAAGACAGAACAAAAACATAAAAAAATCCACAAAGGAAGTACTGCCTTGGAACGGTCAGTAAAATATTTTACTGGAGGGCTTAAACCGGTTTAACAACGCCAACCTCACCCTTAATTCAGATGTGGATCAAGACACATAGATATTTGGTTTGCATGAAAGACCACTAACTTATCAATGCAACATCTTCTAAAACATATAAATCAAGATATAACAAGGAGATAAAGCAAGGATAAGGACTCAACAGTTACCGCTTTAAGCCCTCCAGTAAAGTATTTTACTGACCGTTCTAAGGCGGTACTTCTTTCTTTGTGCGCGTCGTTTTATATGTGCCTTGTGGTCACCTGCTGGGAAAGGGTTGGCCTCTTGGTTCTCGTTTGGTATCCTAGGTCAGGTGTGGTACTTGATTGCGTCGATTGCCCCCTTACTTACTTTAAGATTACTTAAAATACTGGAATGGTTAATTGATTTGAATTTAGGCATAATATATTTGATGACCAACTTTTGGTCCATTCTAGTATTGCAATCATCTTGATGGGGAAGAGAGAGCTGGTTGCTTTGCTTAATGTGTCTTCTTGGTGTCTCATGATGGTTGAGCGGCTCTTCCTCGAGGTGCCACAGGGTTGTCTGCGGTTTGTGGTTGTGGTATTTCCTGATCATACTCACTTACTATTTTGCATTATAAGGAATATTAAAACATATTGCAAATTTTACGTTTGATCACTACATATTTAAATATTTCAGGAAATAAAAAAATAGATTTTTGAGAAACTTGTATATAAGAAATATGACTATGGCCGCTGAATCTAATGTGCAATCTGAGCAGTTTTAACTGTAAGGAAAAAGAGAGATATCGTTTGATTACTACCCCATACCTCCTGTAATGCACAATTCATTTTTTTCAACTTTTTAGCTCCATAATAAGGAATATTTTTTTCTTTCAACAGCATAAATTGTTTATAATAATGTTTTGATGCTATCAGTATGTGTAGAAACTATTTTTGAGAAGATTAGCTAATAAAATAAAGTTTCCGTGGCATTTATTTATATATTGCTAGCCAACCTACTATGTTCGATGATTATTAACTCTAAGCGCAATGATAGAGGTTTTTTTTTAAATTATTTTTTTTGTGAATGAAAGCGCTAAAAAATGGTTCAAACAGTTGCAAATACACATTGTTGATTTTGATATATAAAGACAATTGAAGGAGCCTTCGAAATATATCACAATTGAAGTGTACTTCAATATTTTTGTCAATATTGTGGGATTATTGATGCATTTACAGGCATATTTTATTGTTTTTGTTTCACCCCAAAATGCAAAATCAAGGACAATACCTCATGTTTGATCCAAATTTTTAGACCAGTTGAGTTAACAGACATAAAGGTTTATCAAACCAAATATCTTGTATATACTTTCTACAGCTATCTGATCCTTAGTGAACAAGTTATAGGAGTATATTGGACTTTCGACTCATTTTCTATGAAAACATTAATATTAAGGGACAATATTTCATGTTTGAAAAATAAGAATGTGTCAGAAGCAATTTGCAATCTTAAGTTTGACATAGTAATGGTTCAGAACAGCTTTCGTCCATTTATAAACTAAGTTTTCAATTTAATGAGCTTTTACTCAATTTACTGCAGTTTTCCCATACAAATAAATGGTAAAATAATAAAAAGGGGCAGTAAATTGTGCTGAAATATGTGGATAGTCCAATGCATTATATTTGCGTTTGGTATACCAATTCCATTTATCTCAGTAAGTTTCAGGAAAATACGGTAACAAATATTGAAGTAATAAGGCGGATTGTGTTAAGTCATGCAAGAGTTATTGTTATTGGTGTCGTTAGTGACCTTAATATTGCTTTTGCAGTATATCACGTCATCTTAGTCTAGTAATGGTGTATTTCATGTATATTCACTTGTAATTTTTAAATTAAATATTGAATTAATTTCTTTGGTTCTTCATCTTAATTCATTTTGATTGTAGTGTTTTATGATGATATAATGAGTATCCCCCGTAAAACTGAAATCAGCATAGGTCACCAGCGGTGAGAGGCTAATGTATATTTCAGGACTTTATTGATGCTACATGAACCAATATTGTGTTGCTTATCTCTTTTCATTCTGAATACCGGTAAACAGGTACTTTGAGAAACAGTCAGGGCCCAAACAATGCCACATAAGGTAGCATTTTATCAGGGTCTGCATTGTTTGCTCAGATAGGAATAATCTTCAGGGCCAGAAACACACAGTTGTGTAAAAATGTGCACTGGCTATATGTATCCCTTCGACTCATTTTCTATGTAAATAGTAATATTAAGGCGCAATAACTCATGTTTGAAAAAAAATGTGGCAGAAGCAACTTGTAATCTAAAGTTTGACATAGCAATGATTCAGAACTACAAAATTGACTCTTCCATTCTTATTCTATCAATATGAAAGGAATACAATATAAGAATTAAATTGGGTTATGGTAGCTGGTCGGTCTGCTGCCTACTGAAGAAGTTGTTTTGTGATGCGACAAATGTAGAGATTAGAAAACAGAAAACAGAGTGGAAAGAAAAAAAAAGAAAAGCGAGATTATAAGAATTTATCGTAGTGTGAGGATGGGATAGAAAAGTATTTTCGAGGATTGCCGTTTGGCACCACGAGCCTGCCAAGTGATGTCAAACTGTGAAAGACAGATTTTTCTATTCCTCCCTCACACTATTAACGGATTCTTTTTTTGCTCAACGTTAAATATATCTTTTTCATATTTGAAATGAAGACTTCCAGAAGTCTCTAACGCAATCAAATACTCACGACTCATGAGACTGTCAAAATTCTAATTATGTATATCTCCCTGCCAGGCATGTGATTACAGGTAATCTAAATGTCATTCATGACTCTAGAGTTCGTTATATTATTTCTAAAGGCCCTAAATATAGATTTCCCTCTAATATCGATTTCCCTAAATGTCGTAGAGAGATCACTGCTTCTTTAAATGACTTCAGTAATCGTTGGTGTAAACGAGAAAATGTTGAACATGATGGATTGAAGGTATGGAAAATTAACATTTTCAAAATCATTGATACTCGTATTACATTTTACTCTCGTAATACACATCTTTTACCCTGTAAACCTATATCTTCTTTTTGTCATCTCAAACGAGGTATCCAGGATTTTTATATGAACTATGAATAGGTTCCAGCAGATAAAGCTGCTAACAATGTTGTAGTTGTTTGACGATTGTATTATATCAATACTCTTGAAGGTGAGCTTGTTGACACCAATGCCTATAAACTGCAGCCTTCTTTGAATGAGAGGGTGGTAGTCAATGGACATAGTTGTCAAACAGCCCTACATTTTGGTGTCAAAGCTAAAGAAAAGCAAGACAAAGTTCCTTCTTTGTACTGGTTACCGAAACTCCATAAAAACCCTATATAGCAAGATTTTTTGCTAATTCTAGTTCTTGTACGACAACAGAACTTTCTAAACTGTTAACCTTGTGTCTTACAGCTGTTAAAAACATGTTAACAAGTATTGTGAAAAGGTATATGAGAGATCCGGTAAAAATCTATTTTGGTCTATTAAAAATTCAGGTGAAATTTTAGATAAACTTATAGCTAGAGATTTCAATACGACCAATTTGTCTACTTGTGATTTTTCTACTCTTTACACTACTTTACCTCATAATTTTACTAAAGATAAACGTATTGATCTTATTGAAATAAGTTTCAATAGAGAAGGCTTCCTTACCTTGCATGTAACAACAGAAACGCATTTGTCCTTCAGTAAAACCTAAAAAAAATATAATGCATGGTCTTGTCAAAATGTATGTGATGCGCTGACCTTTTTGTTGGACATTATTTTTATTCCATTTGGCACCAAGTTGGATAGACAAATAGTTGGGATTCCTATGGACACTAATTGCGCTCCCTTGGTTGCAGATTTATTCCTGTTTTGTTATAAAAGGGACTTTATAATGTCTCTTTCTGATGATAAGCAGGCTGATATTATTGATGCTTTTAACACTACATCCAGGTATTTGGACGATATTTTAAACATTAATAATGTTCATTTTCGACAATATGGTAAGTCAAATATATCCTTCAAAGCTCCAACTTAATTAAGCTAATACCTCTGATACCGAAGTCGCGTTTTTAGAATTGCATTTATCAGCTTCTAATGATATTGTTTCTACCAAAATTTATGATATACGTGAGGACCTTGATTTTGAAATTTTCAATTTCCCATTTTTAGATGGTGATGCTCCTCACTCTACATCCTATGGAGTCTACATCTCTCAACTCATTTGTTTTGCTAGGACATCTAGCCATGTTGCTGACTTTAACACTCACAAGAAATGTTAACTCAGAAACTTCTTAAACAAGGCTAGGTATCATAAACTTCGCAAACCTTTTCTTAATTTTATAGAAAATACTATGATTAGATATCTAAATTCAAAATTGGACTTAAATCTCTCTTGCGCCAAGGACTTTCGGAACCTGAATTCTATGGTGACTTGGTGTATAAATTGAAGAAGATTGTAGGCTCTGGTAATTTTTCAGCGCAGTTCATTTAAATAATTTTCCATTATAAAAAGATTGGCTATAGCATTAATGTATTGCAGCAGACTGGTTGGCAACTTTCCATAGGGTCGCACTTCAGACTCTATGACGGTTCCGACTTAAAGACTTATCTATTGATAAGATGGTAGGGGCCTGATGCTTTGGCTATTGTCAGGCCCACCGGGGTTTACCTTTTGAATTTCTTTTGCTCTGGTATTCAGTTTTATTTACTGTTGAGTCCTTATCTTTGCTTTATCTCCTTTTTATATCTTGATTTATATGTTCTAGGAGATGATGCTTTATTTAGGTTAGGGGTCTTTTATTCAAACCAAACATCTATGTGTCTTGATCCGCATCTGAACTAAGGGTGAGGTTGGTGCACCGTTAAAATATTTTGACAGACCGTTCCAATGCGGTACTTCTTTTGATGATCATTTATGTCATTTCTGTCTTGTTTTGTCATGCTTTAATGTACGTCTGTTTTTTGATGCCTTGTGGTCACCTGCTGGGAAAAGGTTGACTTCTTGGCCTCGTTTGTGATGTCTTATTGTGACGTTGTCACTTTCCCATTGGTATCCTGGGTCAGGTGTGGTTCTTGATTGTATCTATTCCTGATCTTTGCCCTCTTTCTTACTTTTAATGTACTTTGTGTCGCAAACAACGGGCTCAGTGTTTGCTAAAGGTGCCAAATATATGTGGAGGAATTCATATATCATAATTATATTTAAAGGCTTACTGACATGTTATGCTTTTCAAAGCGTTTAATATATATCTACACGCCTATTGACACTTAAGTAACAAATTGTAATTGAAACACAATAGGCAACGGACGGATTACAAGCTTCTTGCTGTGCGGCAATATGCGAATTATACCTTCTGCTACGCCTATACCAATTATCGCTTTTTAAAAAATACTGAACCTATATTTACTTTTCGATGATCATTGCTTATATTCCAGTTATTATTAATTACTTTGATAAAAGAACCGTATAAAGTGCCCCAACTTATTATTTCGTTGTTACATTTTCATTTATCTAAAGCCGTCTGACACTGAAATGCACGATGGTTTAATAATTAAATTTCTTTTGTATTATATGTATTAGTATTTACCTTAGTATATTAAAATAACTACTTCTTAGTGCTAATGTATGAATAGATGTAGTCAAGTATTTTGCCATTTTATAATAATTAATTGTTCATATTTTAGTTCCCAGCGGATCATAACAGACACACTCATGAAATAAAAATCCTAATAAGCTGTACTAGATAATCCACAATGTTGAGTCTTATTATTGTGACATTAGAATTACTGCATCTAGCGGTGGTATAAGACCATTCGAAAGCATCAGTAGTCGAACAAAATTATCTAGCAAGAAAAAAAAGTACAACATTAAGTACATGCTATATACAACGCGTAAAAACGCAGTAAAATGAAAGGACCCACTCATTTTATTATAATTAACTTATAAATGTCTGAAATGGTTCAGAGAACGGGTTTATGGTGGATTTTAAACAATTATTCTCCATACGATAGTGTTTATGCGATGGGTAACTGGCATGGATATTCCTGTTAAAACACCAGACTCGCGATGTTTTTAAGATATGGTGGTGAAGCAGTCACCATAGATAGATAGATACTTCTACCAATAGATAGATAGATAGATAGATAGATAGATAGATAGATAGATAGATAGATAGATAGATAGACAGATAGATAGATAGATTATGTAATTGTATAAATAGAAATCGTGCTGCGCAAACAAGTCTGTAGTTGTGCGCCAAAAGATACTTCAACAGACTCCAGGATCTTACCATGGAGGGTATACTGTAATTGGATTGCCTGCATAGTTTTGTTAATGTGCAGAACCTGGCATTTACTGGGATTGAGTTCCATTTCCAAGATTCGTTCCCATTTTTGTAGATGTTCAATGTCACTCTGGAGAACTCTGCAGTGGCTACTATTTTGATTATATACTGTGAGATAAACTGCAGTGCCTGACCTGTGATTAGATATTTTCTGGCAAATCATTTATGTAGAGTAAAAATAGAAGGGGTGTCCAGTACTGAGCCTTGGGGTGCGCCTGACAGCGCAGGTACATCTGAAGAACACTCCCCTTCAAGCACTACAGTCCCCAAAAAGGATGCGATCCAGTTAACGATATAAGCCTAGCGTCCTTTTTATGGGATGTAGACAAACACTGCAGATCCTGTTCAGACACCACAGAACGCGGCGTCTGATCAGTGTCTCCACGGTTTGCTTACAGAATGTTCTATTAGAATTTTGCTAAAACTGAAAAATACAACGCAACGACCCTTAAAACGGAAAGGGACTTTTCCAGTCGAAAAATAGTGGGAAATTCCATTCGGCATAAATGGGTTAAGGGGTTTACCTTTGACACCATGCTTGAAGAGTTTATAAAGTGATTTCAGGTGGTTTATCTTGTCAAAAGCCTCTCTAAAATCTATCATGACTAAGACAAGACTTTAAGTTCTCCTCACAGATACTCTATAGGTAAGAAAGGATGTAAGTGAGTATGATTAGAAAATACCACCATCACACACTACAGACTAACTCACGGCACCGTGAGTCACAGAACATTTACAGTAACAAGATATCTGTAAGACAATAAAAGCAAAGCAACCAGCTCTCTCTTCCTCTTCAAGATGATGGCAAAAACTAGAAAGGACACAAGTAATGCATAACAAAACAAAGACAAACACAGAAACCCCACAAACAAAGAAATACATAAACTTTATTTATTCTGCTGATTAAACTTAAAGGGTAATCAGAAGAAGTTGGATTTTATAGGGCTGAACCCACATGCTAAAAAACTAATTTACCTGACGCAAGTTCCGGCTAAAAATGGAGCTTTTTCGTACATAGTACTACGCGTTATGCGCCTTACGTACAGACTTTCCTGTTTGCTTTTTATGTATGAAACCGGGGGACTCTAATCTGCAGTTTGTGCAGCTAGTCATAAAACATCGTACATATAATTATCATATGCTGATCTAATTTCAGTTTGAATAAGGTGTTACTAAATATTTCAAGTGATGTATGTACCAGTTCCTCCCCGATCTCTTCTGTATACCTGAAACAGGCAATCTCGTTTTCGGATTAGTCGTTTTATATCTTTGGTGATCCAGTGAAGGCTCATCTAATCACCAAACCTTTGACTGGATTAAACGTTGCAATGCCTTGATTTATAGCAGATTTAAACTATCTGGAAATACGGATCCTTGCGAAATAGAGAAAACCTATAAAATGTAGAAAAATGAATCTCTGGTTCATTGTGTCTGGTCATGAAATTAAGTGCAGCCTCACTCATACCTTAAATCTTTGCTTTCTAACTGAACCCACCGTTTAAAAGGACCAGAATGTAAAAACGTCTCCTGTTTTAGCCATATCTAAAATAACGTACGTATACATTGGTGAAGCCGCAGCTTTCGTGAACACACATGACGGTGGTGGGGACACACTCTTAAAGTCGGTCCCGACATACTCGACATGTAGGTCTAGCAATTAGTATGATGTCAAACAGCGGGTATTTTATGTTTAGGAATGAAATAGAGGCAAGGACGTCATTCAGATTAAAATATCTGACCAACAATTTGAATACAGGTAAGAGCCCGTCATGAAGAAACCTCCTGGGGTGATGTCTTTTTCAACCTGTCAAAAGGTATTCTGCTGTTAAGTGACCATGATTCTAGAGTACTTAAGCATTTAGCTAAAGTGTTTTAACTGTCAAATGTATGGTGTTAAAAGTTTAAACCGCCCTGGAACGTCTTCTTAAAGACGGAAGTATGTTTCTGGTCTGGTTTATAAAGTAAAAGACTAATTAGCTCAGATTTCTAGTTGTATGAGGATTTAACCATTAGTCACTTATCAAAAGAATGTCAACAGGTGTACATTTACAATACTTTGCAAAACTGACGACTAATCTAATCTGATTTAGGTAAGAGAGTAATTTCTCCCACCTTTGCCCATGTAAGAAAGTCAGCTCATGTAAAAATGTCTATCTTACATGACCACGTTACAGCTTTCTTACATGGGCAGAGAAAAATTCGATTTCTCCAAGAAAGGGTATACAAAAACAACATATTGCGCCTAAGTAACTCAAAGATTCTTAGCAAGGTTATGCGTCGTGCGTCACGTGGCAGTATCAGCAACGTGGACTCTAACAGCACAGGGAGCTTAGCAGGATTTTCTGTACTTACCCAATGCTGCAATCGTGTTTTCCAGCCAATTACAAGTTGCAAACTATGTTTACACCCATTTTCATACCCGAAAAATACACTCGTAAACTCATGATAAATGCCAATCCGATGAGTAAAGCATGATTTATTTTACGTTTTAAAGACTTTTTATGTTTCAACAAAAAAAAAAGTTTGGAAAAGTTGGGGAAAAACAATCAAGCATGAGCCTGTCAATGTGGGATAGAGAAATCTCACCCTCGGGGTCAGAATTTAACCAGGGACTCTGCAAGCCTCGTCCCTGGTAAAAATTCCGACCCCTCGAGTGAGATATCTCTATCCTATATCGGCACTCGTGGTGGATTGTTTTAATCTTCAGAATTGTCATTCACGTATACCTTGGTAATGAGCATGTAATGCTTGAGCCAGCACATGCCTATTCAGTATTCATCAAAAGATCTCAGACGATTGCGAATGTACACAGTCTCGACAGAGCCTTCGCAGCTCAATACCCAGAGTATGGGCGGTAGAAGGGTGCAAATGTTTCAAAGACCAAACATTAGGGTTAAATATGCATGCTTCTTTAATATTTGAAACCGCAAACGTGAAAAATATGTCTCGTATAAAGTACAAGAATATGAAGCGGCCATGTATAAGGAATTGATATTTTGTTATCAAACCCGTGCATTGACATACCAGGTATAACTTATCGGAATATTGTTTATAGTGCCTCTCTAACTCAAAGATATAAAATCAGTGAATATGCTTCTTCACACAGAATATCAAATAAATATAATAATAAAAATAAGGAAAACAAAATATAAGGTTCATTAATTGATGCCTAAATGGAAGCTGCCTTTCTGGGTAAAGCAGAAAAATGGTGTTGAAAAATTCAAACAGAGGACTCGGTGCGTTTTTAGCATAATTAAGTCATATGATCAGGAAATATCACAATATTTATTACAAACTGCAGACCACTCCTAGACACGCCAATAGTCACAACAATCAAAGTGAAGCAATTAGACTTCTCTTTCCTCGACAAGATGGTTGAAAAACTAGAAATATTGCACATTTACTACAATGTTTCTAAACTGATTTAAATTGGCAAACCGCTGGTATCCTTAATGCATGTGGTCCGCGTTAACAAGCATGCAATGGGCTTCCAGATGCTTACACTAATATGTTTGTAAAACGGTTTGATTCATCTAGTGTGCTTTAAGTTGCTATCGCAAGCAGTGTAAAAAATTCGAGTTCTGTGCACAGATACACATATGGGTTGCATATTTTGTTCGTTATCATGATATAGACATTAATTGATCCAGTGAGATGACATAAAAATGCCATTTAACTATGTTGTATATCAAAATGTAATAACATTACATGTCTGTAAGTATGCAATAGAAAGCCATTCTAATGCACTTGCTTTTGTAAAGCTACTTCTGATTGGATAACGTCAAAACTTTGCGACAGTATATCCTGTGATATACTCGACAGTATATCCTGTGATATACTGTAGGAATCAATTTGACGTCATAAATTACGTCACATTTCGTTGGACGACGTTCGTCATTTTGCGGCCTGCAACGCTCCAATTTGAGACGAAACTGCAGAAGTGCATTAGGATTGGGATAACCATATTCAAAATTTAAAACTAAATTTCCGACCGTATATCCGACGAAATACCTCCCGAAATGAAAATTTTGAATACAGTTATCCCCTAACTGAATGATTAACAAACAGCAAAATTCCTTAACAGGCTACATTGCCATCTTATTTATGTTTTTTTTTGTCTCAGAACTGCGTATGTCTGTGATTGCGACAAATCTGTGCAATACATTTGAAAACGGAATCAGCACAGTTGTTATTATTCGATCAGTCATAATCTTATTACTTCAATTATATGATACACACTTTTCTTGAAAACCCTCAAAATAATGATTTTAGCATCCATATAAGCGGGGGAAATTTTAGATCAGGGGGCGTGTGCGCTATCTGATCTAGAATTTCAGCGTTCTGGTAGACATTAGGTCTGATTTTGGATGCATCAACGTCTATTATGGTACGATAAAACGATAGAAACGCGTCGGAAATCAACGTTATATTTCCAGCAGATTCTTCTAAAGTAGGAAATATCAGACACTTTGTCCTATTAAAACATGGAAAGAACAAGCTTTTAGCGTAATCGAGCGGAAGCTATCCCGGCACCACTTTGGTTGTGACATTTTCAATAATGACACATCGAAGTGATCAGTTTTACTCAATCTCATCAAGAACAGATAAATATTTGCGATGCGAAAATGAGTTGGGGAAAAGGTACTTTAGCCATAAAAGTGCAGCAAGACCATTAATGAGTGGGTCATTGCAAGAGATTTTGGTGCTGATCGCATCTGCGAACAAGCGAAGAATCAGGCGAGTCTGCGCATATGCGCAGTCTCGCCTGAATCTTCGCTGCTCGCATGCAAAGAGTATATATATAGATGAAGACTCATACCAAAATGTAGGTTTCTAGATTTGCTGTATTCATCAGTATGGGTGATTATTGGAGGCATTTGCGCATGTAAGAAAAGTACCAAAGTGCGAAAATAGACAATTTTGGACAGTAGAACTTTATGACAAAGGTATGGCGGCCATTAAAAAGAATATACGAAAAGTAATCGTAGCTGATCACAACATTTCTGAATTCAAAGTAAAAATAATAGAATATTACAGAACCAACCACCAGATTAACTTAGCATAGTATTTATTACTTGAACGGAAACGGCAGTTAGAATGACGATTTGTTCATGAACATATATTTTCGAACGCCTTCCTACATGTATCCTCAAAATCACTCAATTTAGAATCATATATAACTATAATCAGATACTTTTTAATGCAACAAATAAATATGTTTAAAATATCAAGTAACACGGTCATTTTTGCAGAACTGGGTAGCCTAAAATTCAACGTACGCAATTGTGAGGATGTGGTTAATTCATTTATTCAAATAATTCCAATAGGGAGTATTTACAAATAGCGTAGACCCAGACCGCGGCATCTCATCAGGGTCTGTGCCATTTGCCATGTTAAGCACATTCTTGGTAATTGTGGACAATATTAAAACCTATCAATCACTTTGCTATTGGGTGCTAAACCCTTGAAGGGGGTCTTAGAGCTGATAGTTTAATCATATGTACATGTAACCCCCTACTAAAATTGGAATTATACAGATTAGAATTGCTTTACCGCTCACATTAAAATGTGTTTACAGGACTTTAGTTAAGGGTGCGTAACGAAAATTTATTTTTCTTATTTCTGAACCAAACATATGTTGTGGGTACTCAAAAGAACCGTCTCAATGAGGCGGTTCCTTTGAGCACCCAAAACAAATGTTAAAACTGATGGGTAAGAATATATTTAAAATTTTACGCTGAAAAATTTTGTTTATCTAAACCTGTCATCAAGACACATTCAGAACCCCATATTTTAGGTTTAAAATGTGTATTCAAATGTGCTATTTTGAATATGGTAGCTACGCCCCTAATTGTTATGACACTGTTATGATACAGTTCGCTAAAATATAAGTAAATAATAATAAATTAAATTAATGAGCCAGTGCATGAAATTTCCAACAATGTGATATTTTGACATGTGTAGACTCGGACGAGTCTCTGCAGCCTGTTTTAAGCTTAGAAACTCCAAATGGTGGTCAGTCAGTAGCTGAACAATCGTAGAATACTCAAGCGACTAGCAAAGGCTCCGATCAGACTGTGCGTATGCACAGGCTGATCTGAGGCTTTGCTGGTCGCACATACCACATTGTTGGAAATCTCATGCACTGGCTCAAAGTTTAAACTTCTATTAGCATCCTTTTTCACGTGTTGCTGTGCATTGTGTGTTGACGTTAAATAGCTCCATTATCTCATAAGGCAGGATGTCTCGCAGGCTTTCTGTTTGCCGAGAAATAGAATTGTATGCCATATATTGTCATTATTAGAAAAATGAGGATTTTCCTTTTCATTTTAGTAGTCTAAAGCATCACGAGAGACTCCAAAAGTTTGTTGGATACAGCTATATGTCATAGATTGTGACACGTTTTACAAATATTTTAAATTACGCACATCTCACCTGGGTTGTTTATCTTTTATTTTGTGTTAGATTTTGCACTGTAAACAATTAAAAAGAGGTAGTTCCTGAACTCGAATTTGGAGATATAGCTGTCATGCAAATATAAACAATTTGCAGTAGAGTGACAGGAATTTTAATACAATGTACTGATTGGCAGTTTGGGATGTTTAAAAGAGGTGAAGACAATGGACATGATACTTGAAAAATGTAAATTTATTTATAGTTTTCTTCCTTGTTTTCAGTAACATATGTTGTCGGTACTCATTGGATTTGCTCTATGAGGCAATTCCAATGTGTACCTACATCATATGTCTTTTCAATAAATGAATTTTTCACCATAAGCTTTTTTTTAAACAAATTCCCAACCACTTTTATTAATTGAAAGAAATGAGCATGTAGAAATGAACAACTTTTCATGTAGCTTGTCATGCACCTGGATGACAATAATGCACTGTCTATTTTATGCTTCTGGCAGCTTATCTGGAGATGTTTCATAGGAGTATATTGCTAAATTGCTGGTTGCGTAGTTTAAAGTCTTAACACCAAATTTGGTTGCAGTTGCCGCGTGACTACCACTGATTTTGGTGTAATCTTTTAACTGTTTAAAAAGCTATGTTGTGTTCAATTATAATGATCCTTATGATAAGTACAGTAATTACAGGTAGAAATGCTAAAATGCATTCGTTGGAGCAGTTGGCTCAAATTATTTTAGGAGGAAAGTGAGTGTCAAATGGCAGCTCAGATGCTATCCCATGTTGTGTTAACTAACACTTATTTTACAGTGTGTTTTGCGAATTGAGCCATTGTTTATGTTTGCAGTTAACATTCTTTGATTTGTTTGTCATTGATCTGTTTGTATCGTGTACATCAAACCATGACAATACTCTTTAAACTACAAAAAAGTAAGGAAGTATGATCAGTAAATAACACAATCAGAAACTGCAGATAAACCCATGGCACCGCGAGGAAGAGCCACATATCAATCACGAGACATCAGGAAGACAAACTAAGCAAAGCGACCAGCTCTCTCTTCCAAATCAAGATGACTGCAATTATATAATTGACACAACACAATATAGAACAATTACAGAATCCCACAGTGGGAGCAACAATCAGCAACGAATACAAGACTAAGAGTTTTGGCATTGTACAGAGAACAGGCGTTACGTAAACAAAATAAAATGACATTTTCCTTGATCTTATCATATTTTAAATGATAACAAACTAGTATTAATCTCAAACTAGAACACATTTGATGGCGCGCCATCGCAAATCCCCACGCTCTCAAAGAAATCTAATGTTAATCGAAAATTTCGTATGATATGTTTTATATCTTTCATGTGTGAGAAGACACACAAAGCTTGGTTAAAAAATCTATGAAATTGACTTTGTAATTGAAATTTAATGATATTTGACCTTTTGGCCCCTTCCCAGGGCCCCAGGGGGCGGGTCCGAAAAAAATGTGCCGTTGCACACCCCATTCATGTGAGTAACTCACACACCAAATTTGGTTGGATTTCGTCCAATGGTTTAGGAGGAAATAGCGTGACGGACGGACGGACGGACGGAGGCGATTGCAATATCCCCGACGCTTTTTTAAAAAAAGCGTGGGGATAATTAGATGTATAGTTATACTGTGAACTTAATCTGTTCGAAGGAAATTTAGTTTTTCAATAAACATCTTAGTCATTTTATTTCTATCATAACTCTGCAACATATCAAAACATCTATTGTCAGAATTGAGAAACCATTCGTCATAATGGTCACTGGGTGACCTTCTACAAAACTAGCTTTAACAAATTTGATCCGTCAAATACTATGGCCGCCAGGGGGCGTGGCTGATATTCAGATGAAACAGTAACATCTGTGATCCAATGGTCAGAATTCAATACCATTTGGCTGGAATGTTTACTAAGTGACATTCTACAATACAAGCTTAAACGAGTTTGATTTGTCAAAAATATGTCACCAAAGGACATGATCAGTTTCCAACAGATACCTAAACAAGAAACAATATAATTCAGGTGGCCGTCTCCGGGTCACTTGGTGCTCTTGTTTGATTTCGACATATTCCAACTTTCAAACCACTTAATCTAGATAGCGATGTGTAGAATATCTAACTAGGGTGACAACTTTGCACTAATTATAACAAAGTAATTGCCCCTGATTCACGCAAACTTTGTTACAAAGATACCTCACAAACTATAAAACTACATTCTTGCAACATGGTACGCACATAATAGGTGATGAAACACTTAATTCAGATTGGTAGCTACCTTAAGGTGCCGTGGGTCGTTTTACAGTGTGTGATTGTGGCATTTCCTGGTTATACTTACTTTCTGAAGGAATTCTAAAAAATGTGGTGGAGCTATGACCCTTGTTCAAAAGGAACCATCCTTATAGACAAGCATATGGTAGGGGGCACAGTGTTTCACAAATACTATTTCAGTTTCTATTAAAAGTGCGATTTTCACCTGAAGAAAAGCTTCAATGAGCATTTGATATCACTAGCATGCTTCTCGATTAGAATGTTGAAAGTGCAAGAGTTAAACGCAAAAGAGGGAACCACATGCATACATATTTAACTTGCACAAAAATATTTAACGCCGAAAAGAAAAGGAGTCTATTCGTATTTGATAAATCAGCTAGTATATTAAAAGACATGCTTCTAAGCTTGCCATTTCTGATGGGATGTTTTAACACATTTGAAAGGTCGCGTTGATAAATGTTATTTTTGTTTAGTAATATTGCATCAACCAAATAAATAGATCATGTCAAGTTTGGCATGAATTGGCAAGATTTCGCAATACATGCGCGGATCCAGAAACTTTTGTCAGAAGGGGTTCAACTTTGACAACATTTTTTTTAATTGATGAGGAGAGATGATCCAAATACACTTAAAGCGGGCCATCATCGGCCCACTAGCAAAACGCCATTTAAATGGCGTTTTGCTGGCGTCCTGATGATGGCCTAACATTGAATTCTGGCTCTGTAGCTTTGCGATTTGTCAGGGGATCCGGACCAGTATTGCTTAGAAAACCTATTTTTTTGTGATCGTTCAGGGGGTCTGGACCCCATGTCCGCCCTCTGGATCCGCCCATGCGATACGGCCAGTCTTGTGACCTTTGTAGAATTGCACACTTGGTATGCCAATGAGTCACAGTTTTATCTTCCTATTGGTTGGTAGCTTACGTGTAGAGGGCGCTGTACTGAACATTTGAACATGATTGGTAAATGATCATATCAATAGATAGCGCTGTTGTCAGTTTCTATCACGTGACTTTCCCAAATGTGTCCTGGTCCACATCAGAATTAAGGGCGAGGTTGGCGCCGTGAAACTGGTTTAAGCCTTCCAGTAGAATGTTTTTACTGACTGTTCCAAGGTGGTACTTCTTTTGAGGATCATTTGTGTTTTTGTGTCTTGTATTTATCATGCTTTCGCGTATGTGCATTGCTGCCTTGTGGCCACATGCTGGGAAAGGGCTGACCTATTGGCTCTTGTTGATTTGCTACTTTCCCTTGTGGTGTCCTGGGTCAGGTGTGGTACTTGATTGTATCGTTTCCTGATTTTCGCTGTCTTTCTTACTTTTATCAGATGTAGCCCAGCGCGAGAGCTTTAGATTTGGAACTTTGGGTTTTTGATTTGTTTGTAGAAGTTATTTAGCAGATTTAATATATTATAAAATTATATAACGTGTTCCTGACATTAGAACTTCTTAAGAGACCTTTAACACAACGCAAACTGAGAAGAAGAATCAACTACTATCTTACCGACTAATAAATGGAATATAACTTACATGTTACAAAAGTAACCTAAACCACAGCATGTAAAAATATAAAACAAGCACATACATATATAATTTTAGTACAGAACGTTTCTTCTTTCAGTAAAAATTAAAGTGAAATCATTATCTAGTTCTTATCTTTTAGGCATTGTATACATAACTCTGTAAACTTCAACTTAAATTGGTGTACTCGACAACATCCACTTGTAGACATTTACGTCGAGGAAAGGTGACTGTACATCTTTGCTCCGACATCGTATTAAAATATGTATGCAATGTATCTCAACTGTCCCATACAAAACTGATGTCACACTACACCATAAAATAGTCTAACAACCAACATGTATTTACATTAAACAATGTCTAATCCTTCTATACATAGGATGGCACTAGTGGAACGAGTTGGATTGCCGATTTGAAAGCATCCAAACTCGCAGAGGCAATGCAGGATTCCGGTAACATGTTCCAAGTGGTGATAGTTCTTGGGAAAAATGAGTTCTGATAAGTATTTATCCATGGTTGAATTGGTATGAACTTCATGCTGTGGCTTCTGCTAGTCGAACGTACAGTGACAGTGGTAGGAGGGTAATTCCCTGGTATGGCGATTAAACAGTTAACAACTTTATACATTAGAGTCACATCCGCCCATACTCTGCGATGTTGTAGGCTGGGCCATTTTAGATGATTTATTTCAATTACGTTGGTTGTACGGTTGATTTGTCACCCATCGTTATGCGTTTCTTTGAACCTGTTCTAGTTCTTTAAGTGTGTTTTTGAGACGGATTCCAAATAGGTGAAACCTAATCCAACTTGGGACGTCCTAGGCCGGCATAGGCTTTTTCTTTCACTTTTGGCGGACAATATATTAAGTTTCTTTTCAAAAATCCAAGGGTAGATGATGAGTTTTTAGTGATATTGTCAATATGATCATTAAATTTCAGATTGTCACTGAGTTCAACCCCTAGGTATGGATGTTGTGAGATAGTTTCTAGAATTTCTCCTTTCATTATGTATTCATATTTTTGTTTCCGGTTAGAAGTTGAAAAGTGCATGGATGCACATTTTTTCACATTAAAGTCCATTTCCCAGATATTTGACCAGTGTACAAGTTTATAGAGGTCCTCTTGTAAGGTTATATTATCAGATGTGCTATTTAGAGTTCTGTATAGTACACAATCATCAGCGAATAGACGAATATTTGATGTGATGTTGTTATCATGTATGTAAATGAGGAATAGTGTCAGCCTTAAAACAGTCGGCCCTAAAGTTACTGGAGGTTAGGGAACAAAAATTGAAACGCCATTGGTGGCAAAGGGACTTGTGCAAAATAATTATTGCTGCAAGGAGACCTACACCGAAAAACCAAAAAAGGTTAAATTGCATTTAAAACTGATAGACTTGTGACTGGGAGATGGATACGCGCTTAATGTAAATACTGTTACTGTACAAAAGGAGCCAACAAATATAATGATGAAAAGATGTTAGGAAAATACAAGTTCTACATGTATCAGCAAACGAACAAAAAAAAAATAAAAAAAAAAGTTTCCTAAAGAGTACGCTAAAAGAAATGTTATAAGTATTCCAGCTTTGCCTGATAGCGCTAGTGATGAATTTTGGAAATAGTAGCCGAAATAAAACTGGTTGACATTCTGATGGTATTCCTGAAAATGAATTTTAGGGGGGGGGGGGGGCTAGAGGGGCCAAATGCATACATGCAAATAGTTAAACAATACGATTATCAAACTGTTCCGTTTAGGTTGTGTCTTCACGATTTACTTGAACATTTCTTTATCCTATATTTGGGGTAAATACAATGTTTAACAAACTAGGACACTATTGAAATAGCCAAAGAGAGTGCGAAGCTGCAACATGCCGGTAATTATTTCGAACAAAACGGCTCAGTGATGCGGGAATGCATTAGAGATAATCGTTTTAAGCAGACTTCTGACAGTTCAGATTTCACTATGTATAGAGCGAAACCTATCATTTCACATGAGAATAGAGTATAAAGAGGCGCTTTCGGTTCCCGCGGACGCAATTAAGCTAGAATTGCTGCCTTTTGAAGTTTACCTGAGCGTTTATCAACGGTAATTAAATATAGCAACTAGAATTAATTGCATTCGCTAATGTTCTAGTGTATATGATACAAAATATGGGCCGGTGCACGGGATTCCGGTACTTATCGCATCAGCGAACAGCGAAGGCTCAGACGAGTCTGCACATTTGCGCTGACTCGCCAGATCTTTTGCTGCTCGCATACACATAGTATAGATGCAGATGAAGCCCCGGGACATATTTTATTTCTCTTGTCCTGCTGGATACGCCAATGTTGGCGTTAAAAAGAGTGTTTGTGCTATGCGATAGGTACATGTATACATACATCTCGTGTGCTGGCTATTATAAACGAATTAAGGAGAATAGACTGGTTAATGACTGAAAATGAACTTTTCAAATATATTTTGATACTTTTAGTTAACAGATTAGGACTGAGTGTATTGAATCCAGTGCTTTGTTGGTCATCCAACTATAATAAAACAATTATTCTGGAAATTGGAAAATAGCCTCTAATAAACAGCGAAATGATTGGTTTGCTTTATTTCACCATCGATGTGATGTGCAGTTGATAGAGTCCAATACCATGAAATGTAGAGCACTTTATACTTTATTCCTAGGTTATGAGATGGAATAAACATGTACACAAAGTAAGGAAGAGGGCACAGATCAGGACTCGATACAATCAAGTACCACACCTGACCCAGAAAACCATGTGGGAATGTGACAAAAACACAAGAAAAGATCACATACAAGATAGCCAAGAGAACAGCTCTTTCTCAGCAGGTGACAACAAGGCTGCATGAAACATACAAAGCAGTATGACAAAGACAAAACGCAAATAACAAGAAGGTAGCAAAGTAAAAAACAAAGTTCTTCGCATGTACATTCATTTGCGTTCCAGATTTTTTTCAACAGCATTTTTAGAAGCTATTGATAATTTTAGTTTCAATTATTCACAGACATTTCTTAGCCCGTTAAAGTAAATACAGATAGATAGATAGATTTCTCTATTTCCTCCTGATAGGAGAGTTACAAAAACACATACACAAATGACAATATATACAATATAGCATACAATACCTAATTTGCTCAGCAAGTATCTGTCAAAGTAAGCTTCAATTATTGGAACAATTTTAACATATAATACAAAAATAGGTACATTGGGCGAATTGGGCCAGAATATTAACCCTTGCATTATGCAAGTTATGCTTAACTTCATTGTGCACAGCCCTCCTGCCGAAACGAAATGCAAGAGTTCTGCAAATGAGTTATTAAGCGATAAATTTCAACAAGTCTACAATTGCAGCCCACGAGTCAACATCCAAGAAAACTTGACTGGACTATAGGGCAGAGCTTTGTAAATAACGTATTATTCAATTTATTATCTTTGTGTTGAGCACCATATATGACTGAGATTATGTCTATTCCATAGACACATCTTTTGTGGATCATTTTTGTTATTAATGTTTCACGTCTATCTTTGTTATGCTGACTTGTCTGATACTTGCAGCCTTTTGATCACCTGCTGGAACTGGCTGACCTCTTTGCTCTCTTGTATACTGTGTTTTTTCGCGTTTATGCCACTTTCCCATATTTTATTCCGGGTCAAGTACGGTTCTTGGTTATATTGATTTCTGATCTTTGCCTTCGTCTCTTCGAGGATAATTCCATCAGTCTACTCTCTTAGGTTCCGATCTGCATGTAATTGACAAATTACATAATACAGTTAAACCTTGAAAGTTCAAACTTCGATTGTCAGAATCGAATTTTGGACACAATAAATTCAGAGAATAGGGCCTATTTATAAACTGTTTTATTAACCGCTTATAGAACATATTTTTGGTGCGTAAAAGAAACATCTCCCTGAGATGTTTCTTTTAAGCACCAAAACATATGTTTGATAGGAGAAAATATTAAAATCATTCTAGAGGTTATATAGATTTATGTCTACATCTCTATAATTCAAACTACTGATAAGTCGAAGTAAAACCTATAGCCCTTAAGACTTCGTATTCACAAGATACTACTGTAGTGACAATCAATATTTATTGCAAGAGCCTTTTAGATAGGCAAAGAGAATTAATTAGAAGAACAAACAGTTATCACCATTTATTCACAAATGCAATCAGAAGGTTTACCAAATCAAACAACTTCTGCTATAAAACGGATGTTATTTCATTGTCTCAAGATAACACAGGCTATGAAATATTAACCTAACAGTTAATGATTCATTCAAACGTATGCTTCAATAACTAAAGGCCATAACATTAACTTTAATTAAGTTCAGAGATAACATGTATTTGTGACCTGCTCTTTTGTGAATGAAGCGCCCCTAAACAAACAATCAAATCATTATCTTGTACCTGGCATAGTAATCAATCGATAAACATTAATTATTACAGACATCGTTTGATCAGTTGTCCACCTGGATTCGTAATAACCGATGATTTGATGAAATAAATTAATATTGCTGCTATATTATATGTAAACCTCACAAAATGGCAAGCAAAGTTAAACATAGCATATCAACGGCGAGGAATAAAATTTAAATACCAAAAAGTAAGTGAGTATGATCAGGTAATACCATAATAACACACTTTAGACCGACAGGAAGAGTAAAACACATACTAACAGCAACAAGACATCAGAAAGACAGTTAAAGTAAAGCAATCATCTTTCTTGTACACCAGATAAGCATATCTGAGATTTTACCCTGGGATAGAAAATCTTATTTTACCCATGCTATCTTACCCAGGACGTCAAGTAACGTCATCATGTGAATTGCACCTTAGCGTATTCAGGGACTTCTTGAAGCTTATTTTAAATAAATAAATAAAAACAGTGCTGAGAAAGAAAAAGAATCCATTATTCGTGTGAGGATGGAATAGAAAAATCGGTTCCTCGCGATCACCGATTGTCATTATTTCACACATATGTTGTTTTATGTAGTTTGCCAAACACCTGTATGACAATAATTTTTTCTTGAAGAAAATATGCGCAAGGATGTAAAAGATGACTGCAAGAATAACCTTGTGTAATTAGACATATGTTAAGGAATACAAAGACTTAATGTCTCAATTATTTTGCTGACTTATCTGTAAAATGTACTATAATGATAAGAAACTCCAATTCTTACTTAATATTGGCTTTATTTGGCCATGACGGACATTGTATAACAATTGCTTCGTTTCACTTCAATTTAAAAGATATTATTTTAACCATTCACAGCGTTCACATATTTTACAATGTTCAGTATCAACAATAACAATTCCACAAACATCATCATTATTCAAGTTATAGCAATATCACTCAATATTATTCTAATTTTCTGTCTATTTCATTTTCGAATTAGACTTGATAATACGGAGGGGTTCCAACCATATTACAATTTTGATTGAGACGGCCGCATGCTAAACCTAGCATACAACATGTTCGCAATATTCCAAAATTGAAGATCAATTTAAGCATTCGCGCCAATGAGCGGACCAACTGTGCAACAGTTGATTCTCTTGGGTTTGAGAGTGCTGACTTAGCGGTGTGTCTTGCTCAAGGACACAGCACAGTGACTCCATTGAGTCTCATTCCAAAAACAAGTATATTTAACATGCAGTACATTTAAATATTAACCAAATCAATAATTTATATTATTATGCATATTGAATTTAACCGAATTTATTGTTCCCACATCTGAGCTGAGACTTTTTGCAGCGCTCTCAGAGCATATTTAATGCTATATCGCTTGTCCAAAGTAGCGGATAGGGATCAGCTGATGCGCTCTTCCCTGTACCCTTACCAAAGCATGTATACAGGTCAAGTTAACTAAGTAGTAGTAGTAGTAGTAGTAGTAGTGGTGGTTGTAACAAATACTATGCTAAAGTGTAATAAGGCATGCTATTTTTATAATTAAAATATTAACGCAACAACTTCTTTTGCAACTATTATTTAACCTTCACTCACACACCCAATGTCAACTTATGGAAAAGAGCAACACGCCCGTGAACCTTTCTACTAATGTAAAAAACATCACTCTCACATAATTATAATAAACAAAAATATAAAAATACTTATCCTATATAGGATTCCAATCAACAAAACTTCCTTCGAACACCATGCTGTTCTTTACGTAGCCGAAACGAAGAAGGCAGATTTTAACATGTGTATGTACATATCTTTGCAGCCTGGCTATTAATAGATATCTGAAACACGTTTACGCTTCTTTAACGTTTCCCACACAATGGAATTGAAGTGTGATTTCTCAATAATAAATGAATTTAATTCAAATCGAATTAAATCGCAATAATGCTTATCTCTTATGCTTACATGTATATTAGGATTTCATTAGAATATGAATTATTACTGAATTGGTAGTGGAGTAGCCTGGCTTCTAGACTTATATCAGTCGTAGATGTTGTAGGACCTATGAATCCATACCAACCAATACCATTCCACATATTTTGCCGTATTCCAGTCCAGAATTTTAATTTATGCTGGCTCAACATCTACGACTTATGAACTCTACCAAGCTGGTTGGAGGAATTCAGGTTACTACAGACTTCAAAGCATTTCACAAGTATGTTCCAGCTCCCTAATTTACATAACTTCATCATGGTGCTTAGTAGATCAATTAACTTATCTCACTAGCACCAGGTGATTTATTGCTGGCCTCCAACCGGTCATAAAATTATATAAGCTCCCTACTATAACCAGACTTGAGGAATACTTTGTCTTGATTGTTTTTAACCCTTGCTCTGTTATCAAAATGAAAGATCCTGTATTGTATGGACTTGAAAAGTTGAATTTCACAGAGAGGAGAATTTACTTGGGTCAATATTTATAAATGAAGCTCATTGTATTAGGAAGTTGTAAGTATCACATCAATGTAATTAGTTATCCCATAAAGTGCTGAATACGCTGTCAGCTTATGTCACCTGCTGCATTCGGTTCACATGAAACAAGAGCGGCCTGATCTTGGTCTACAGTGTTTGGCTTCTAAAACATTTCAGCAGACGACAAAAACATGTGATTGGCACTTTAATCCTTAAACCCTTAAAGTGCCCATCATGACAGCAACAAACCATATATTTTTGTGAAATCTTTCTTAACTTTGGAAGAAAAAAAATATATGATGTTTCATTTGTTTTGTTTGATTTGATTCTTTATGTCTCATCAGCAATCTTTCAGTTATATAGGGACGGGTCTTCCTGGGTTGAACCAGTACAGTCACTAAGCTTGCTCAAGGACACAACGCAGTGACGCCAGTGATGCTCGAACCTGCGTCCCTTCCGTCTCGAATCAAACACCCTACCACTGAGCCCCTCTGATGTAAATCAAAGGTGGTACTTTGAGTTAAGGGATGTTTGAGCATCCTTCAGATATATATATACAGAGTGGTCTATGAAAGTGTACAAAAGTAGATTTGAAATCGATCTGAGAATGTTGCCTGCTTAATTCATCTGCTGCAGACTTTGTCAATTATTATTTTACTAATGTAAATATGGAGGCAAACAGTGTGGACCCAGATCAGAATGTTTCTACATAAGCAATATGATCTGGGTCTGCACTGTTTGTCGAAAAGGCCACTTAAATTATCTACAAATGACAGAAGCAGACGACTTTTGGCACTTAAAGGATAATTGACCAAATCACAACAAAACCTGCAAGTTCTGCAAAAATAAAGTTCAATCTGAATCAAATTTACGAATAATAAACTAAAATATTAAATACTAAAGATTAGGATTTTTATTCATATCATTTATATACTAAAATCTGCAACGTACAGCTCACTATTTTAAGAGCGGCAAACATAAACAAGCAATAATAAACCTTCTTGCCCTTCGAGGCGGAATAAAAACTTATACATTCAGGAACAATGGGGGTGATACTGAGCAGACGAAATTGTCACATCGACCCCTACAAGATTGGACCCTGCTTTAGAACATTTCCAAAATCCAAACTAATAATGCCCCCACAATTTTACCTAATACAAATAGGCGTAGGATAATGACGGGACACAGTCAGAATTCCTTTATTAAAGCCACAGTGGGTGCATAAAACTGGGTGGGTCGTGTGCGCTTTATAAGCCTTGTGCGCTGGGGCCGCGGCACACCGTCATTATAACTGAAAAAAATTCAAGTCGAGTCATACTAAAATCTGCTTTGCCAAGCTGATTATTATATTCCATACATGTTGATAAAATATGTATATTTTATATTTGAAGGGTTATCAGTTCAAATTGCTATAGTGTCTGAATAATGTTTGTTTTAGTATACAAAGCAGACCCTGAGGAATTTGTGGCATTTTATCTGGGTCTTCACTGTTTGCCAAATTACTTGTTCCATGGTGTCCAGAATGAAAATGGCTCAAGTTTTTCTTTGCCATATTTTCCTAGAAAATTGAAAAAGAAAATCGCAGTGTGTAAAATTGTATCCTCTCTGACAGTGTACTTCTTGATCAGGTGGCTTCTGATGAATCCGGCTGTTCATGACAAACACTTATTTCTCGAAACTAATCATTCTGGATACTGGTAGTAAGATACTTTGGCAAAAGATGAAATAATATCTCTAAAGCAGTACAGCATTTCATCAAGATCTGCACTGTTTACTAAGATATTACATGTAACATTCTTCAGAAAAAAAACTTTATTTTATTGTAATTTTAACGAGCAGGCCCTTATGTACCGATATATAAATAAAATTTCAAGTTTGTACATGGAATAAAGCACTTACATGTCAGGCTCAATAGGGTAGAATCATATAAAATTATTTGTACTTCCATATTGAAACAGAGTAGACCCTGGTCAGACAGTGATTGAGAAGCTACCTGATCATGGTCTAATCTGTTTGCAAAAGTCTTCTGACCGACCCATGCAGCTAGAACTTGATTTGTAGGGATAGAAAACTCATTTGTGATCAGTTAAGGCTCAAGTTAGCTTGTATATCTGCACAGTCTTGTGAGCCTTTATTGTGCACACAAAGTTAAAGGCTCAACCCTTTCCATGTTGGATATCTTATGCAGTATGCTAAATCCAACCAATTCTCTACTGACCTTTTTAACTGAATGCTTTCTTTTATTTATATTAGAAGTACTTGAGAATCACAGTTGAAAGCAGTATGGATCATGCCACCTGATCTGGATCTACACTGTTTTCAAATTAATACTTTTTACATGTTTTTGTTGTCGTCTGCTGACTTTTTTTCAAATAATGATTTCAGAAAATTCATTCAATATCTAATGGTTTGGATCCAGATCAGAACCAATGAACTGCATGTTGGTCCTGATCCAAGGCCAAACTGTTCGGAAAAAATATCAGCAAATTACAAAAGTCACCCATAGCTTGGTAATTTATGAATCCATAGTTGAATGTTAAAAAAATATGTTGTTTTTTTAATTTTCTAATTTTTCATTTTGAAAATTAAATTTTCCCAATTAAATGTTTAATTCCAGATTAACACCAATAGTAGACGCTCAACCTAAAATGAAAAGAATTTCTCAAAATCTTCTACTATTCACCTGTCTGACATCTGCAGGAAATTCTACTGGGGTCGTTAATCGTTGTCTTGAGGTCAAGAATTGGACAGTTCCTATTAGTAGCTGATGGCTGTAGTATTAGTGTACAGTTATACAAATGGGCAATAAAAATATTTCTTACATAACCAGTGGCAGAGTCTATAAGTCTGATGAGATAGCAGAAGAGAAAAAAGTATTTGAGAGGAATATGGATATTTAGTGAAATATATCAATATGAGTGAAAATGTATATGCAAAAAACAACAACAAACATCTCATCAGACTTTATAAGTCTACCTGGCTTCAGGCTCTGAGTTCAAGGTAAAGTACTGCTACCAGACGAAACTTTTCTCTGATATAATCTCCCTTCTTGGTTGTAACTCAGATAACTGATAGCATTGTCCGAGAGATAAAGGACTGAAGTTAAGAAGGTTTCTTTAATAAGTTGCATATTTCTTGTAGCATGATAAAATTATCAGTTAGACAGGGGCTAATCTAAAGGTCGGAAACTCGATATATATACTTGGGACAACAGTGAACGCTCTGGCAAGGCTGCTATGATTAGCAGGCAGGTCATAGCATTTGCTGGTCGCCTATTATATATGTCTGAAGTCCCAAACTCCCATTGGTTAAAGTGTGTGAAATGACGAAAAGTATATTGAGTGTATTATAGTCGGTCAATAATTCATTGTACTAGTACATTTTGATTTTGTCCATGTTTGTCGTGGTAAGTTTGTCCGAATATCTGGTACTTATACGGTAAACATGGCGTTAAATGATCGGAAGTTTATAAAATGTGCAGCGGATTAATACGGGCGATTGATGCGCATCATCATCCTGTATAGCTGCAGTTTATGTATCCTGAACGAAGACATAATAAAATTTCCATTATCTTATTAGTGAATTAATTGACTTTCATTGAACGAGCTTGTAACGGTATAACTTAAAGAGCTCTATTGATTCTGTACACTTTAATTGGTGTGTTGATTTTACCGGTATAGTCGTTTTACTAATTAAAACTCATTTTCAAAATTGTAATTCATTTCTATTGGTGCTATATTGTGATTAAAAATGCGAGTTTCATAAGGTTACCGTATCCACAAAACGTAGTGAATTGATCACGGTATAGCATCACACACTGCAGACCAAGCCACGGCTTCGTGAAGAAGAGCCACAGACCATTAACAAGACAAGACATCAGTAAGTCATTTAAAGTAAAGCAACCAGCCCTCTCTTCCTCGTCAAGATGATTGCAAAACTAGAGAAGACACTAAGTTAAGCACACCAAAACAAGGAACAAACACATAACCGCTACAAGCAATGGGGGAACATTAAAAAATGAATAAAAAACAACGGAACCACCGCTGGTGCCTTAGAATGGACAATAGCCCAAGACACCAGGGCAAGGTAGGTACACGTAACTGCATTTTACTGACGCCAAATCATCGCCTTAGATTATGTAAAAGCACAAAAAATGTTTAGCACGGAGCCATTCGAACGTATGCAATTCATCAGCACAGAGAAACAATCTAATCAAATGAACACACTATTCGTGAAGCAGAAAAGGAATAACGACTCGCTAAAGGGAACCTCAAGTTGAACCACAGTGGTACCAGTCAAAGACAAGCATCAGGCAACCAAGGAATGAAAGCTTTACCACCTTTAAATCGCAGCATCAAAATTTGGCGGTTTTAAAAGCCTGACAAGTAAGCGTATTTAATTTTCGTGGTTTCTTAATTTCATGCTCTTTAAAGTGTTTTTTATTCTCATAAGGGCTACTCTTAAAGGGAAGAATATGCCCCCTATATGTAATGGGAGCATAATTCTTTCCTCTAATAATAGCCCATTTCAAAGGTCTTGTGAACCTTCAAAAAAACTTTTTTCATACTCCTATTGTTTGAAAAGCCAGTATTGAGAGAAACAGAATGGCGAAAGTCCCATCAAAAAATTCAAAATAGTTACCTAGTTATGAAGGTTTCAAAGTTTTATTAGATGTAAATATGCGAGAAGCTAAAATGACGTCATTTGAGCTTTTTGAAATATTAATTTTAATATATTTCATTTATTTTAACATTTTTTAATATTTTATTTGCTGAAAAAATACAACATTTACATATTGCTATAAATACAACATTTACATATAAAAGCTTAATTGTGCTGTTTTTAATTGCTTAGAAATCGCACGACATGAAATATGACATTTTGAAAAATCATCTCGAAACAAGAATGTGGGCGGGGCTTATATGCTAATTTGCATAATTTCAAAACTTGCATAACTTTTGACTCGGTTGGAATTTTAAGATGGGGTTATCAGCATTTTTGCTTTCTCAATAATGTCATTCAAATCATGAAGAGTTTTAAAAGTGTTTTTGAAGATTCGCAAGACCTTTAAGAGGTGATGTCCTCTTCGTTGAAAAATACTCTACCATTCAAAAGTTGGTTTTTGACGAATATACCAAAACATCATTGGCGTAGCTCCCATTACACAGTATACGCACATGCGTGATAAAAATAGTAACACTCAAGGGAGCTCACCTAATGTGGTAAAATGTTATTTTCCATACCTTAAGGAACAAGGAATAGGCTCCCAGAGGGGAGCGAATTCTTTCCTTTAAGAGAAGTTTCCCAAATTATTACGTTAGATACTTAGTTATTTGTTTCGTCAGAATGATATGTAAGGGGATATAAATACCAGATGTACAGCATATAAGAATATATTCAAAGGCACTATACCTCGTCTACCAAATTGAGAAGTCTAGATACAAATAAGTTATTTGTTTCGTTGGGGATATAAATACCAGATATCAAGTCTCTAGACCTTGTGGTATCGTTATAGATTTCATTCTGAGACACTGATCTATTTTAGCTCACTAACCTAGTTATGCAATTGACTGAAATCAATAATAATTATTTAAAATATCGAAGAGTGCTATATACGTTAATTATTATTCATGCTAGGTTTGGTCAAATTCCGCCAGAGGTTTAGGTGTCTTCTGAAGCAATTGCCGACGACGGACGACAGATCACACATATAGTGCTCGTGCATTCACAGTCAGTTCAGTAAATAGTTAAACTTTCCAGATTCAAAAGAAAATACGTATTCCAACTTGTCACTGAGCATGAGCAGACTGGATGGAGTCTTGCATTTTGCAAACCCTTTCGGGAAAGCCCACCACAATCCGAGAATCGAATCATGGCTTGGTTGTATGTAAGGAGCATTACACGTAGTACTATGTACCAAAAAGCTCCATATGTTAGCCAGAACTGGCGTATGAATAATTAGTTCTGTAGCATGTGGGTTCAGCTCTATTAAAATCGATTATTCTGATTATGCAAAATTAATCAGCAGAATAAATGAAGTTTATGTTTTTCAATAAAGTATTGCTATAGCGATATTTTATTGAAAAAAAAACAAAAACTTCATTTAAGCCGTTTGTTTTGCTGCCATCACACTTGTTATTATGTTAACATAGTTTCTGTGACGTCAGTATCACGTTATATAACGTCAGCGTCACGTTATAACCCGCGTTATCAAAGCAGACCGTCGATGTAAATCCGTGGTCTGATTCCACAGAATTTCGCGGAATTGGCCGAGGCAGTTCCCATTGGTTGCAAACCCTGTAGACATTTCACGAGAATGAGAGCCAATGACAGGTTTAACATAACAATATACTTGGGAAAACATTTCTACCTGTCAATCTATGGCGGGATGTAAACATCATGTGACAAAACCATATAGAGAGAACGAGGTGAGACGAGATAGACAGACAGACAGACAATAAAACGTGTAAGAAAGTAGCACAACAACAGTAGCTAAGGGACACACTGTATGCAATATTTGCTCCGACACAATATTCAAGATATTTTTGTTATATATTTATACCCCACGCAAAACTTGGTTTGTGGTGGATATACTGTTTTCACGTTGTCCGTGCGTGCATCCGTCCGTCCGTGCGTAACGTTTTGTTTCCTAAATATCTCGAAGTCATCGCTGGATTTTCATCAAACCTTGCAAACGTGTTCATATAGGCAAGACAACTACTTCAAACAAAAACGTAATGGCTAGGTACAACCTATTCTATTAGAGATATTTCCCTTTGTAGTTCTAAATGGCTTTTAATATAGGGTTTTATGCTTATGCTATTTTAGTCCATACCCAGGCCAATTAACTCCTACCACAGTTTTTGATGGAACAATTTAATACTTTGCCTATACAATATAGACACTTTGAACATATGCATGAAGGAGTTTGATTCAGAAAAAATATATTTGAAAAAATGACAGCTGTGAGAACTTAGACAATTTTTCCCTGATAAGGAATTTGTATATGCATAGATGGTGCCTTCATGGGCCGATCATCTCCTACCACAGTTTTTGATGGAACAACTTGATAATTTTCCAATACAATGTAGACACATTGAACATATGCATAAATGAGTTTGGTTCAGAAAAAATATTTTTTGATAAAATGGCAGCTGTGAAAACATAGAGAATGTTTCCCTAAAAGGGTTTTTTGTTATGCATTGATGGTGCCTTTATGGGCCGATCAACTTCTACTACAGCTTTAAATCGAACAAACTGATGCTTTGCCTATACAATATAGACACTTTGAACATATGCATGAAGGAGTTTGATCCAGAAAAAAATAATTGATGACAAAATGACAGCTGTGAGAACTTAGACAATTTTCCCTAATAAGGCTTTTGTATATGCATAGATAGTGCCTTCATGGGCCGATCAACTCCTACCACAGCTTTCGATGGAACAATGTGATACGCTGCCTATACAATGTAGACATATCGAACATATGCATGAAGGAGTTTGATTTTTATATGTGTGTGACAAAATGACAGCTGTGAGTACTTACAGAATTTTCCCTAATAAGGCTTTTGTACATGCATAGATGGTGGCTTCATGGGCCGATCAACCCCTACCACAGCTTTAATTGAGCAATTTGATACTTTGCCCATACAATGAAGACACATTGAACACATGCATGAAGGAGTCTGGTTGAAAATTATTTTTTGACAAGATGACAGTTATGAGAACTTGGACAATTCTTCCCTAGTAAGGTTTTTGTATATGCATAAATAGTGTCTTCATTGGCCGATCATCTTCTACCACAGCTTTTGATGGAACAGTTTGATAATTTTTTAATACAATGTAGACACATTGAACATATGCATAAAGGAGTTTGGTTCAGAAAAAAATATTTTTTGACAAAATGACAGCTGTGAAAACTTAATGAAAATTTCCCTAATAGGGCTTTTGTATATGCATTGATGTTGCCTTCATGGGCCGATCAACTTCTAGCACAGCTTTTGATGGAAAAATTGAATGCTTTGCCTATACAATGAAGACACCTTGAACATATGCATGAAGGAGTTTGATTTATAAAAAATAATTTTTGACAAAATGAGAGCTGTGAGAACTTAGATAATTTTTCCCTAAAAAGGCTTTTGTATATGCATAGATAGTGCCTTCATGGGCCGATCAAATCCTGCCACAGATTTTGATGGAACAATTAGATTTTTTGCCTACACAATGATGACATATTGAACATATGCATGAAGGAGTTTGGTATATGTTTTATTGACAAAATGACAGCTGTGAGAACTTAGATAATTTTTCGCTAATAAGGCTTTTGTATATGCATAGATGGTGCCTTCATGGGCCGATCAACTCCTACCACAGCTTTTAATTGAGCAATTTGATACGTTGCCTATACAATACAGACACATTGAACATATCCATGAAGGAGTCTGGTTGAAAACATTTGATTTTTCACAAAATGACAGCTATGAGACCTTAGACAATTATTCCCAAATTAAATAGACATATTGAACATATGCATGAAGGAGTTTCAGGTAAAATATATTTTGACAAAATAACAGCTGTTAAAACTTAGAGAATGTTTCCATTATATGGCTTTTGTATATGCATTGATGGTGCCTTCGTGGGCCGATCAACCCTTACCACAGCTTTTGATTGAGCAATTTGATGCTTTTCCTATACAATGTAGACACATTGAACATATGCATCAAGGAGTTTGGTTCAGAAAAATATTTTTTTACAAAATGACAGCTGTGAAAACTTAGATAATGTTCCTAAATAGGACTTTTGAATATGCATTAATGGTGCCTTCATGGGCCGATCAACTTCTACCACAGCTTCTGATTGAGCAATTTGATACTTTGCCGCTACAATGTAGACACATTGAACATATGCATGGAGGAGTTTGGTTTGGAAAAAATAATTTTTGACAAAATGACAGCTGTTAGAACTTAGAAAAGGCTTTGTATATGCATTTATAGATGGTGTCTTCACGGATCGATCAACTCCTACCTCAGCTTTTGATGGAGCAATTTGATATATTGTCTATACAAATAGACACATTGAACATATGCATAAGGAGTTTGGTTCAGGAAAAATAAATTTTGATAAAAATGACATCTATGAGAACGACTATTTTTCCAATATAAGCTTGATATATAGAGCTTTCAGGTGTGAATTATTTTGTGTATTTGATCTTAACAAATGTTCCAGATTGCAAGCTTTAAGGTAATTTGCACAGATTCTACTAAAATCTTCTTTTCACAGATTCGATTGAAATCTTTTTTTATGAAACTAGGGTCTGCTGGTTTGAACTATCACTTGCCAAAACTATGTTTTTCATTGATCCTTACTGTGCGGGGATATCTAATAAGCATTGCTTATTGCCTTTTTTCATTTTACATGTACCGGGTCACAAACGCAGAAGGCAGATTTTCTCATGCATGGCTCATCTACAGTGTTGGATGTTTTACACCACATTAACGTAAGAATTTGCATGGCGACGTTGTTATTTAAGGGAAGCGTTTAATCCAGTTTATGCAGGGGAAAGAGATATGGCCCCTGAGACACCTAAACAACGTCCAACATCTCGAAATTACATTAATGGAGGACATTTTGTTAAAAATGAATAGCATGGCTCAGTTATGGGTGCCATCAAGACAATTAATTTGTCAGCCATCCGAAGAGATTAAAGATATAAATACGGGCATTAAAGTCTTTGTCCTTTTGCTATTTCATTATTTTATTGTCAAAAAAGCCAGATTCAAGTCTGTAATGCAGGCCTTTGGTTAATAGTGCCTAACAGAAAATAATTATCTTATCTCTCAACCAAAACATATGTTGCGTGTACTCAAAAGAGCCGTCTAAATGAGACAAAACATAATATGCTAAAATTGTGGGTAAGAAAATTTTACAATTTTACGCTGAACATGTTTGTTCTAAACCTACTATAATGTTATGTTAACCCTTAAAAACCTGTCAGTTGATGCCATATGCGTGGCCCTTGAGGTATTTATCCAGTTTTAGCTCAAATATCAAAGATATTGTCGTACCAACCAAGAGTGACAGTGACGTAATATTTTATTAACACTTGTCAAGTTAACCATTAGCTTATAAACTCCACTTGAGCTAATGCGAATCGATAGGATTAATACACAAGTGATCTATCGATTATAAGTCCCTGATAACTTTGTGAACAAAACATGACGTCCCTGTCACTCTTGGCTGGCAGGACAGTAGTACAAAATATGCAATGCAAATATACCAATTATTGCAAAGCCTTATTAGAAGATGTAGACGCTTTACATAAGATACAGAGAATACTAAGTGAGTGTCTTTTGATATCACGTTTACCAGGCAAGGCTTCTAGAACGTTTGTTGACATCGCGAGCCAGTTTACCAGCTGGTTCACTTTTCAAACTAGCGATTATGACGTAATTATCGCCTATCGTGTCGATTCAATGTCATTGACAACGTAATTCATAATGTGCTACGTCATGATGACCTGATAAAGGCACATGCAGTGAGATAGACAACGTTTATCAGGTCAACATGTAACAATACAATTACTATGGGCGGTAACTGTTAAATGAAGATATCTAGTACGTATTATGCGTTTAACTTCAACAGTAATCAAGTAATCAAAATTTAACTTTTCAAGATCATTTCCATTAAATGCACCAGGAAACTGAGTAGGTCGAGATCTACCTAGGATCATCATTTGAACAAACTTGGTTAGATCCTACATTCCAAATGCAACATACCAAGATTTTTTTATTCTTGAGAATAAGAGTTTCAAAGTGACAAGCATCCGCTTGAATAGTAATGTACGTTTTCACGTCGCCATTACCACGTTTAGTGTTAGGGGAGGTCTTAATTGTAAACTGACAGCTGGAATAATAGCCACCGATTCGTATAAATGGAATCCCTCACGTTCATATCAACCATTATTTTTATTAATTAAAATAAATCCACATGGGTGTTATCTTAAATTTTTACATTGTTTGGTCTAAAATAATATCTTTTGAGAAATATGTGAAATGGGTTTCATTAAGAGAAAAGATCACTAAAATAAATTGCTCAGGGTTTTCAAATGCACATCAAATGAAAAAGCGTCTGTAATATTATTAATTATTAACGTTTTGCAAACGCTCATAATTGACCTTAGAGAATTCTACGCCATCCGTATTAATTGAAAACTGACATATAGCAGAAAGGGTGTCGTTTGAAACAAACAACATTCATTAAGGACGTTATATTTTGCTCTCGTGCTTATGTGCATTCCTTTCAAAGTGGTTTTGCTTGTACAAATGTGTAATTATGTGGTTTAATAATTTATTAGGTGATATTGCAAACACAATTATATACTGGAAAGTCATGACCAAGGGTAACAGTGGTCATTGCGTGCACGTGCCAATCCTTAACAGAATAAAGTGTTAATTGGTTTAGTATGCATGTCGAACATGTTTTGTGTTGCAAAGGGCAGTATTCCAGATATTGTACTAGATAAAATGTTTTATACAATACGGATAATATACTCAGAAGAAAAAGTTTAGTCAGTATTTATGTTTTCTCATAAAATCAACAATACTGCATATATCATTGTCAAATTTTATACATGAGTTGTATTATCGTAACTTTACAATCATGTACCTGTTATTGCGTGACAAATAATGCCTTTATAAGACTGTATTAACAAATTTCAAAATGCACGATGTGCACGTGCTGCGGTAAACCGGCAGGGTTATTTTCTCATATACTGTTCGATATTGAATGAGATATGTTCCCATTGCAATAATCCGGAGAAAATTCAGTGCTAGCAAGCTTAATTCGCCGTCCAGGCTATCAACAAATTACAGAAATACCGCGTTTTGACGTCTTGAAACATGTACACGTGTTGCTGACGTAACACGCAGTTTTGGGTGCAATGAACTAACAATTTATCGTCTGCAAATACGTTTTCAACGGCCTGGCAGTAAAAATGACAAGCCTCTGTTGGGGAAACCACGGATAACGACGCCATTTGAAGTTAGGGTCATAGTGACGTCAACAAGACGTAATCGCTTCATGGTCGCTTGGAAACTTCTTTACTTCCTTAGTCATGCAACAGGTGATAGAATTTCCGTCTGTACTGCCAGAAATCGTCTGAGGGGTGCTAGACTGATTTTTTTGAGTTATGAAATTTGAATTTTATTAATGACAACTTTGTGTAATTTTGAAGAAGAAAATGGGTATATTTTCAGAATAATTCATTGAAAATGTTCACATTTAGAAGACATTACATGAATTTTATTTTGAGTAAGGTTTTTGTCAATATTAAGACTGTCTTACAAAATTATTGCACACAGTGTCTGTACTGACTAACCTTTTTCTTCTGAGTATATCTTGATTTATATGAAAATACTCACCTTTAATAAGACCAGCACACATACCAGCAAACGTTGTTTATTCAGTATGGTATAGGTTGTCTACACTGCCATATTCATTGTTTATTTCACGCGTGTCACATTCACATTTAGAAGACATTACATGAATTTTATTTTGAGTAAGGTTTTTGTCAATATTAAGACTGTCTTACAAAATTATTGCACACAGTGTCTGTACTGACTAACCTTTTTCTTCTGAGTATATCTTGATTTATATGAAAATACTCACCTTTAATCAGACCAGCACACATACCAGCAAACGTTGTTTATTCAGTATGGTATAGGTTGTCTACACTGCCATATTCATTGTTTATTTCACGCGTGTCTAACGATGAACAAGAACAGCAGCGTTTTCAACCTTTTTATATACAAATAACTTGCTATTCAGATTGAATAACTTCAACATAGGATGGTAGGATCTTCAACCTACCTCTCCATATTACTAAAACGCAAAACAGCAAATAAAGAACACCTTTTATTTTAAGGGGTTTATTATTTTTAAAAGATATAGAGTCCAAGTAAGTAAGTGTGCAAAGATCAGGAATCGATACAATCAAGTACCACACCTGAGTCAATATCGGGTGTGACCGTCACATTTCATCTCCAGTATGACTGACAGGTGTCAAGCATGCGTTGCAGCACGTGGAGGTGACACGCGAGATTGTCTTGGACTCCATATTATACAAGATTTTGCCTAATTATCGGTTATTCTTCTAACATGATATATACTAGCCAAAAGTTCTAATCGACCACCTGCATTTTATTAATTTTCTTCCTAACGTAGAATGACATGACTACTCTTTTTAGATTTCGAATGTACCCTAGACAGTGAAAATATTGACAAAATGTTCAACAGTACATGCAGGATACCGATTTGAATAGCGGTACCCCCATTTTCAAAATTCACTTTTTGGCATATTTTTTGAGTCATGACTTTTTGAAATGACCCCCTTTTACACGCAAAACGTTTTCATTTCAAAAGCTAAACTCACACGTAACGCTATAGTGCTGAAATGAAAACTCCATCTGCATAAGACACGTTGTTTTTGGCCAAAGTGTCAAAAATTACCCCGCCATCCAATGCAGATTCTTGTGAATTTGTGAATTTTGAAATTGAGTGTGTGTCTTCGGCAAAGCCTCCCGGATACAATTTAATGAATTTTGCTTAGACATTTTCTGGTATCGTTTACTGAGACGGTTCTTTTGAGAGCCCACAACATATGTTTTGGTTGAGAAATAAGAAAATATTTTTTTCTGCTACGCACTTTTAACTAAAGTCCTGGAACTTTGACCAAGAAACGCAACAATCATGGACTACCCTATCAATTTCATTTGGTAGCCTGCAAATGAAATTGATACACTGCTTTCAGCTTTTCAGAAAATCGGTAAAAACACAGGTGGCCGGTTAGAACTTTTGGATGGAAATATTGCATTGAACCTGTCTCTTTTGTGACAACTGACATAGTATCTTACACTATGTCCAATGTATGCGCGGAGCCTGAAATCTTTGTCAGAGGGGGTCCAACTCATTTTTTAGTTGAAGAGGGGAGAGAGGTTCTTAAAACCACTAAAACCGGGTCATCATCGGTCCGCCAGTGAAATGCCATTTAAATGGCGTTCGCCGGCAGACCAATAATGGCCCAAAATTGAATGCTGGCATGGTAGCGTTGTGATTTTCCACGGGATCTGGACCAGTAATGCTAAGAAAACCTATAGTTTTGTGAATTCCCCTCTAGATCCGCGCAGCCAATGATAAGCAGATCATAATCAATACAAAAATTAAATGAACGCCCCTCGTAATCGATACAAAGGTTAAATATCTTCTTTAATATCACTTGACTGGGCTTCAGGCAAATGACCACATTATCATTGATAGTGCTTTGTTCGCATTCTACCAGACAGGCTCTTTGCATGCTAGGTAAATTCGATTTTTTTATCGTGTGCAGAATTTGCTGAAAACACATTTTACAAACGTATACAATGTAATCAGGTATACCATCAAAGTACCAAGCAGTCTATTTCCAGATCAGGTCCTAGTCTGGATTCAAGCTGTTCGCGAATCATATCAGCAGATGACTAAAATATTCACTAACAGGACAATTGTTAAGAACTTGATGACTCTTATGAAATCGCTTCCTTGTTTTCGTGGAATTTCAATGAAGCCAAACAAAAAAGAAATGCCATATATGAGACGAAGTTAATTATTTCAACTGGTCGTATAATACTCAAATTGAAGAAATTATGCCATATAACATACATTCTAACACACGTCGCCTATAGAGCCAACGGTAACAAACTGTGATATATCGGACAATAATTCACAGCTAGAGTGTGTGATAGCTGACATCACTGTTACGACATAAAGCAGGTCAGGAAGGAAGAGGGGAAATCTTATTGGAAAATTCCTTTATGCGATGACGATGCTACCAGGGAAAAATAATGCACACAACTAGCAAACACTTTTCAGTACTTTATGTACTAAGAAAACATCAACAACACATTAATATACAATGACACCACCTACGCTGTTATTTCTGGCTAATTGACCATCCTATACTAGGGCAAGTTGCCACTCCAAGATCATTTCAATTAGAATCAATCTTGGAGTGTCCTGCTCTAGATGTACGTCAACTAGTCAGAAATAAATGACGTAAAGAATATGATTAACATATAACGTAAGTTTTCAAAGAAAAAAAATTGGGCCCTTTAATATTTCAGTTCTCGTATTGACGAGAAATCTCGAGATTATACGCGTCCCGCGAACACTATAACTGTTGATATTTCACGCGTCTCGCGAACACTATGTCTTCTTAGCCGCATGTTGTCTACTTTAGACCATCGGCGCTGAGGTGATCGAACCTGTACTTTGGTCGTCACTGGTTTTGCATAGTATTTCTTGCGCGTAATATTGATCGTCTTTCTAGACGTCAAGATTAGTATAAGTGGTTCTTCCTATACAACGGTCCCTGATCGTATCCCCACGTTGGGATGTCAGATTCACTTATAACAATTCAAGCCGGTTGGCTCCCAACTCGGGCTATTCTACGTGGTTGGATGTAGCAATTGGGCCTGATCCACGCTGGTCGTGGCCTGAGGGGGGCAGCTAATACGTGCCCTCAGGTATCAATCATTTGGCTCACCAACATTCAGCCTCCAACGTAGGAGGGGATACAAGAGACGATTCTGCAAAAAACAATCTACTTTTAGAATCTCAGAATCACTCTGTTGCGTCAATAATGGAGTTGTTCTTTTGAAGTTCACAAAAATAGAAATAATTTCAGTGGTCTTACTCTTTTAAATTACAGCCTAACCCTATAAGCGCGCGGTTAGCCCTCACCCGTGGGTGTATGGCTAACGGCTCCCATGCGGTTAGGATGGATCGGCTCTTCTAAATATCCACACTCAAAATTATATAATAGAGAAGTATTTTTAGTGACTGGCCTATGTCAGCGCTATACAATACCTCTTATGCCAAACGAACAAACCCATATGTAACAAAATTTCCAATACACTGTCGTAACGTCACCCTGGTTGAGACACTATGGCAGCCGAAATATCAAGATCCCGTGGCCCTTTTTCCCTTCAAGGTCACGTTATCTAGATAGTTTCGAGGTTTACAAATACTGATACCAATTCTCTTAAAATTCCAGGAAAAGGTTGAACAGTGTGGTGCCAACGTAACGTTTGGACGTTTACGTCGGACATCGCCCTGCCCAAGCGCTAATTTCGTACATGTATAACGTATCAGTTGTAAACAACTAATTATGACCTCTCGGCAAACATATTTACATTAATATTGAGAGATTACATTCTGCTGTTTTATGTGTGTAAAACCGTACAATATTTTTTTACATTTATTTTGGTGTAACAAATGTTTTACATTTACTTTGGTGTAACAAATATTTTTACATTTACTTCAGTGTAACATTACACCTACCTAATCTCTAAACATACATGTCAGCTATCACCTTATTAATGTAAGTATGTTGTAGTGTATGCACCTAACCCTTATTCTTATATGCGTCAGATATAACTCGAGGTGACACATACAGGTCACTACAAGAAAGTCGACTATCACTGGCAGTTAAATCGTCTTTCCAACAACGCCATATAAAATCACAACAACTTAAAATCTAGCTGCTAAAATTGTTTTTCACCTATCGGTCCCTGGTAAATCTTTCAGCATACCATTATAGTTTTATGTGCAGACCCGACATGGCCTGTGACTACTTTTGTCCGAAATAACCCAACGAGTCCATCCAGACAGCTTTTACTATAGCCGCAAGAATGGTCCCAGCAGATTTTTAGGCATAACGCATGTGCGTAGCTTCATACGCAAGTGCGTAACAATCACTATTTTTACCGAAAAAACGGGACGTCATTGATAACACCCGTAGAAATCATACACAGAATGCTGGCCGATTCAACAGACGACAAAATAGAAAACGAGTGACTTATTATTTCAATACAATGTGACATGCTAGAGACATCGCGATTCAGTGCAATAACACGAATCGCCATCGCCCTGTCATGTACAATTTCAACACAGTAAAAATATATATAACTTCACGTACCTTTTATAATAATGAATAGCGTCTCTATATCGAACCTTTCAACGGTATGTTTAAAATGTCCCCTAACAAGAATTGGAAATTCCATCCTTTATATATTGAAAAATGCACAAGATTTCCAAGATATTCAAGAAAAGTAACAAAATCGTGCAAGCGTTGATAAATATAAACACAATGAATTCCATCTCAGACAAACCGACCTTTTATTGGGACTATTAGTAGAAAAGGTACCGTATCATGGTTCGAATAGGTGACCAGGTGCATACCTAAACCTTTGCGTATTTGTGCGTATACGCAACCATCACTGATTCTGTTTTTCCATCTATTCTGCATCGTAACAAAGGCCCTTCCTTTTGGGAGAAAAAGAAATGAGTTTTTCTTACGATACACGATGTAGAAAAGAAGGAGTAATACAGAATAAATATATAATACAACATATATACACGTGCAACTTAAATGGCGGACTACCTGGAAAGATAGTCTGCCCCCACATTGTCTTGTCCTCGGATTGCCACAATCCTAAATCTGTATGGTTGGAGCTTTAATGCCCAACGCATAATTCTGGGATTCAATGCCTTAGCAGTCTGCATGAATGATAGGGGTTTGTGATCACATTCCAGGATAAATTCTTCCCCAAAAAGATATTTCCTGAACTTTTCAATTGCCCAAATAATTGCTAAGCATTCTTTCTCAATTACTGAATAATTTCTTTCCTGGGGTACATGTAACAACTTCTTACTAGCGAAGGCATTTGGCAATTTACCTTCCCCCTCAAATTCTTGCAGCAGTACAGCTCCGATTCCTATATCGGACGCGTCTGACCTAAGTATGAATGGTTTCCCTTCATTAAAGACAGGCAATCTCAGAATAGGGGAGGATGTAAGACGACTTTTCAACGTTTGAAAAGCCCTTTCGTGATGACTTAGCCAGTCCTTAATTCGGTTTGGGCGATCTTTCTTCGTTAAATCGGTTAAAAGTGCTGCAATCTCAGAGAAATTGGGGATGAATTTCCGATAGAACCCAGCTAAACCAAAAAAAACTCGGACTTATTTCTTAGTAACGGGCCTTTGTGCATCTTTAACAGCCTGTATCTTGTCATCCTTGGGCCTTAATGTTTGGTCTTGAATATTATGGCCTAGGCATTCAATTGTACTGTACCCTATTTTACACTTAGAGGGTTTTGCGGTAAGTTTAGCAGCTCGCAATCTATCCAAGGTGGCTTTTATGGAGATGATGCATTGATAAGTTAGGGGTCTTTCATGCAAACCAAATATCTATGTGTCTTGATCCACATCAGAATTAAGGGTGAGGTTGGCGCCGTTAAACTGGTTTAAGCCCTCCAGTAAAATATTTTACTGACCGTTCCAAGGGGGTACTTCTTTTGTGGATCTTTTATGTTTTTGTTCTGTCTTATGTTTGCTATGTTTTGTGCGCGACTGTTTATATGTGCTTTGTGGTCACCTGCTGGGAAAGGGCTGACCTCTTGGCTCTCGTTTTTGGTGTCTTCTGTGAGTTTGTCACTTTCCCATTGGTATCCTGGGTCAGGTGTGGTACTTGATTGTATCGATTCCTGATCTTTGCACCATTACTTACTTTTATGGATTTTAAATGTTTTTCCCAAGTTTCTGTGAAAATCCACATGTCATCTACGAAACTATCGACATTTCTCAGACCTTGCAATACTATGCGTATGAGATGGCAAAAAGAGGCCCCCGCATTAACTAAACTAAAAGGCATGGTTTTAAACTGGAATAATCCCTTAGGTGTTTCAAAGGCTGTATATGGCCTTGACCTTTTGCTGAGGCCTAATTGCCAGTAACCTTTACATAAATCCATTTGCGTATAGAACCTATGCCCTAACATTCTATTAATAACTTCCTCCATATTTGGCATAAGTTCCACATCGAATTCCGTAACCTTATTAAGCTTGCGGAAGTCAATACAGAATCTAACCGACCCATCTTTTTTTGGAACTAACACAATGGGCGAAGAGTAAGGAGAGATCGAAGGTTCGATCACGCCTAGCTCAATCATCTCATCAATTTTAGATTCCATTATCTCTCTGGTTTTATATGGTAAAGGGTAACCCTTAGACCTGACAGGTTCTGCAGTTGATAATTTGATATCATGCTCCAATAATTCGGTCTTGCCTGGTATACTGGTCAGTACATCTGGTTATTTGGCCAGTAATTCTTTGACCTCTTTTTTCTGTTCGTCTGTAAGTTCGTCCGGGATACTAACATCTCGATATGTCTCAATTTCCTTATTAGAAGGAAATGTACAGTCCTCAAATAAATACTCATCACTTTCGTTGTCATCATCTTCCCTTAACGGAATACTCGCTTCGGCGGATAATAAGCAGTGAGATGCTTCAGTTTTCCGTTCAACATAGAGCCTCAAAATATTGGCGTGATATGTATGGATGTAACCGTTTACGTTTACACGGTAGTCAACACGGTTCAACACTTCTACTATCTCGAACGGTCCCGCCATTGTAATAATAGCTTATTGCTATCGGTGGGGAGTAATAATAGAACTTTATCTCCCACTTTGAAAGAACGAGGTTTCGCTCGTCGATCGTAATACACCTTTTGTTTTCCTTGCATTTTTTGTAAATTTTTCATTGCCAACTCGCAAGTATGCTCGAGACGTTTTCTTAAATTTATCATGTAATCATAGGTTGAGCGAACCTCTTCATCTTCCACTTCGTCTGTCCATAATTCTCTTAAAATTGCCATCGGACCGCGTACGTTTCGTCCATACAATAATTCAAACGGCGAAAATCCTAAAGACTCCTGAGGTACTTCCCTAACTGCAAATAAAAGTGCAGGAAGATACCTATCCCAATCCTTTGGGCGTTCAGCGCACATTCTTTGCAACATTTGTTTGAGCGTCGCGTGTGATCGCTCTACTAAACCATTACATTGAGCATGAAATGCTGACGTAGTCAGCTGCTGTAATGACAGCAATTTTGCTACTTCCTTCATAATCTCAGACGTGAATTGTGACCCACAGTCCGTTAACATTTCATCGGGTACGCCAACCCTACTAAACATTTCGACTAACACTTCTGCTACGCGCTCGGTCTTGATACTAGGTAATGCGATGGCCTCAGGATAACGCGTCGCGTAATCCATCATCGTTTAAATGTATCTTGATCTGTTGTTCGATCGGGGCTCAATTGGTCCTACAATATCTACTGCTACACGCTTAAAAGGAGTATCGATTAATGGTAGCCGACCTAAAGGCACCTTTGCTGCCCTGCCTTTTTGAAAGGTCCTTTGACATATGTCGCAGGATTTGCAGAAACGTGTCACGTCACCTCAAACGCCTGGCCAAAAAAATTCTGCCACTACCCGATCGATCGTCTTTCGAATGCCTAAATGGCCTGCCATGAGCGATTCATGGGCCAAAGTCATAACCCTATCGGTCAGACTCGAAGGTACAACCAGCTGCGAAGTAGTTTTACCACGCAAAGTAAACTGCCGATAGATTAACCCTTTCTTCATTATGAACTTTGTTTCTCCTCGGTGTATGCCCCGACTCACGGTCACGTTGCCTAACTCTACTTGGTTCCGTATATTTGAAAGCTTTGGATCTGAAGCCTGATCCAACTCGATCGCATTCCTATCACTATTGATAATCTGATCTGGGACTTTAAGTTTTTAAATATGTACGCTCGTCTTTTTTTGCTTGTGACCTAGTTACTACGCTCGCCGCGAAATGCGACATATCTGGCAATTTCGATCCGTCGATATTCCCTAAAACTGGATCATACAAAGTATCCTCCATGCATAAGGCTTCTGTAGTGCCATTAAAAATGGTCACTCCACGCTAATACGCCCCACTGGGTATTTCAGTTTGGACTCATTAATAAGAGTTACATCTAACTCTTTCCCTAACATTTGCTCATCGGATACTAAGTCCCTTCTAACCACTACACCGGTACAACCCGTATCTCTCAAAACTCTGACCTCCTTCCCATTTACGGTACCTACCGCTGTCGGTAATCTAGATTTTAAAAAATAGCAAGTACCCTTGCTATCCTTATGGGGATTCTCCCTATAATTATCAATTGGGTCGTGCATTTTAGCATGATACACGCTATGCACTCCCTTATCTGTACTTTGTTCTCCCTTTAATTTACAAAAGTTGACCTGATGGTCGACTTTATCATTATTATAGTTCCTATTGGAATTCCTACCGGGAGCTGACTGATTCCGACGGTAATTATTATGGCCTCGATTCCAATTGCGACCCCTATTTTGCCATTTTCCCCCTTGATTCCGAGAATTTAATTCAGCACTTAATGCTATTTCCGTACCAGCTGACACCCTCTTGCTCTTGTTGTGCCAACAATTATGTGTTTGATGGGCTTTACCACAAATCTTACAAGAAATATTTGATTTTCGATCAACCTGATTTCTGTAATTATGCGGAATTTGACTCTTAGTCTCACGATGCCCATTTGCGACGCATCCGGGAACTCCACCCCTTGCATCGGCAAACAAATCCGCCTCATGGGCTAACTCACCCAGGACTTTAAACGTCTTAGGTTTGAGATACAAATAGAGCTCATGACTGCAACAGTCAAGGAACTGGTCTCGGGCCAAAAAATCACAAACGGCCTTGTAGGTCTTTTCGACCTTAGCCAAACCTAACCATTTATCAAGGTAGCTCGCTAGCCTACTGCTAAATTCTCTGAAAGTTTCGGCTTTCTCGGGCCTACAATCCCTAAATTTCTTATGAAAAGATCGTTCGGTGAGGTCGAAATTAGTAAGCAGAGCCTCCTTAATCTGACCGTAATCCGACTGGTCATCTCTGGAAAGCCTAACGAAAACTTCTAAAGAACGTCCCTTTAATAATGCACTTAGGTATGATGCCCACATAGACGGGTCCCATTTATTTGACATGGCATAACTTTCGAACCTAGTTAAATAGCTATCCATCTTATCCGTATGTTCGTCAAAGTATGGAAGCTTGGGACTCCTAGGATTTGAACTTTTCTCTTTGGGCCCCCAGGGATGTGAAGTGGTCTTGGCCTAAATTTTTTTGAGTTCCACTTCAGCCTCAATTTTTTTATTTTTCCATTTCCATTTCCTTATCCTTATGCCCGGCCTCAATTTTCATTTTTTCCGCCTCAATCCTTAACTTTTCCAATTCTCGATCTTTCTCTTTTTGATCGGCCTCCCTTTTCTCTCTTTCATATTCCCTTTGGGCCAACCTTTCCTCCCTTTCTAAATCTTGTTGCCTCTTAAGATAATACCTTAGTTCTTGCCCTTCATATCCTAATTCCCATGCTAATGAAATATGTTTATCCATTTTAGCCTATTGTTGGGAATGGTATAAGTCAACTATACTGTTGAAAATAAATAAGGGTTCGCTTTGTCCCTTTTAGATAGGTATGGGCTAACCAACGTTCGCGCTGGTAAACTAATAATTTTACTAGGGATTTTAATGACGTTACATATGAGTAACGTAAAGTACAACGTATAAGAGATCACCACGGAAAGGTGCCTAGGATATATATCAACCTTAAATAGGCCTTCACTAAACGTATTTGACTAAAAAACCGTCATTCATTTTCTCGTATTTACGTCAAGAAATGTATACCTACGCGATATTAATATAAACGCGTTACAGTCAAGTCAACAGTCACTTGTCATAGCAAGACATAATAATTGACTAAAATAATCTTTCTATGGACTTCTTCTAATAATAGAAATCAGTTGAGTGACGTCACACACTATGACGTCACTGAGGTGATTTAAATTATTAGTACCCTCAAACGATATGAAATTTTCCACATCAGTATCCTTAATTAATAGGAATACAGGGCATAAGCCAATACACAATTGTATAGGTCAAATAAAGGTGGACAAGTCTAATAATTAAACTCTGACAAATTTCCCTTGGGTTTTATACCCTACTGGCAATCCACAGAACAAGAAAGTATGGGTCCCCTCAGAATGTTATGTGATGACTTATTTACATGTGTCGCACTTCAGACCATCGGCGCTGAGGTGATCGAACCTGTACTTTGGTCGTCACTGGTTTCGCATAGTATTTCTTGCGCGTAATATTGATCGTCTTTCTAGACGTCAAGATTAGTATAAGTGGTTCTTCTTATACAACGGTCCCTGATCATATCCCCACGTTGGGATGTCAGATTCACTTATAACAATTCAAGCCGGTTGGCTCCCAACTTGGGCTATTCTACGTGGTTGGATGTAACAATTGGGCCTGATCCACGCTGGTCGTGGCCTGAGGGGGACAGCTAATAAGTTCCCTCAGGTATCAATCATTTGGCTCACCAATATTCAGCCTCCAACGTAGGAGGGGACACAAGAGACGATTCTGCAAAAAACAATCTACTTTTAGAATCTCAGAATCACTCTGTTGCGTCAATAATGGAGTTGTTCATTTGAAGTTCACAAAAATAGAAATAATTTCAGTGGTCTTACTCTTTTAAATTACAGCCTAACCCTATAAGCGCGCGATTAGCCCTCACCTGTGGGTGTATGGCTAACGGCTCCCGAGCGGTTAGGATGGATCGGCTCTTCTAAATATCCACACTCAAAATTATATAATAGAGACGTATTTTAGTGACTGGCCTATGTCAGTGCTAAAACAATACCTCTTATGCCAAACAAACAAACCCATACGTAACAAAATTTCCAATACACTGTGGTAACGTCACCCTGGTTGAGACGCTATCGCAGCCGAAACATCAAGATCCCGTGGCCCTTTTTCCCTTTAAGGTCACGTTATCTAGATAGTTTCGAGGTTTACAATTACTGATACCAATTCTCTTAAAATTCCAGGAAAAGGTTGAACAGTGTGGTGCCGAGGTAACGTTTGGACGTTTACATCGGACATCGCCCTGCCCAAGCGCTAATTTCGTACATGTATAACGTATCAGTTGTAAACAACTAATTATGACCTCTCGGCAAACATATATACATTAATATTGAGAGATTACATTCTGCTGTTTTATGTGTGTAAAACCGTACAATATTTTTTTACATTTATTTTGGTGTAACAATTATTTTTACATTTACTTTGGTGTAACAAATATTTTTACATTTACTTTGGTGTAACATTACACCTACCTAATCTCTAAACATACATGTCAGCTATCACCTTATTTATGTAAGTGTGTTGTAGTGTATGCACCTAACCCTTATTCTTATATGCGTCAGATATAACCTGAGGTGACACATACAGGTCGCTACAGAAAGTCGACTATCACTGGCAGTTAAATCGTCTTTCCAACAACGCCATATAAAATCACAACAACTTAAAATCTAGCTGCTAAAATTGTTTTTCACCTATTGGTCCCTGGTAAATCTTTCAGCATACCATTATAGTTTTATGTGCAGGCCCGACATGGCCTGTGACTACTTTTGTCCAAAATAACCCGAGGAGTCCATCTGGACAGCTTTTACTATAGCCGCAAGAATGGTCCCAGCAGATTTTTAGGCATTACCCATGTGCGTAGCTTCATACGCAAGTGCGTAACAATCGCTATTTTCACCGAAAAAACGGGACTTCATTGATAACACCCGTAGAAATCATACACAGAATGCTGGCCGATTCAACAGACGACAAAATAGAAAACGAGTGACTTATTATTTCAATACAATGTGACATGCTAGAGACATCGCGATTCAATGCAATAACACGAATCGCCATCGCCCTGTCATGTACAATTTCAACACAGTAAAAATATATATAACTTCAAGTACCTTTTATAATAATGAATAGCGTCTCTATATCGAACCTTTCAACGGTATGTTTAAAATGTCCCCTAACAAGAATGGGAAATTCCATCCTTTATATATTGAAAAATGCACAAGATTTCCAAGATATTCAAGAAAAGTAACGAAATCGTGCAAGCGTTGATAAATATAGACCCAATGAATTCCATCTCAGACAAACCGACCTTTTATTGGGACTATTAGTAGAAAAGGTACCGTATCATGGTTCCAATAGGTGACCAGGTGCATACCTAAACCTTTGCTTATTTGTGCATATACGCAACTATCACTGATTCTGTTGTTCCATCTATTCTGCATCGTAACAGTCACTGGAAATGACGTCATTAATGGCGTTAGACGGTGTAACGTCGTTTTTACGCTTGAAAGACGTTACAATTACATGTAAACATGTGCGATGTAGTCTTAGTATTGGCGGGAGTTCTTCAGTGCTATGGCAGAAAGTTGGAAGAAGCTGAAGTTCGTCGTTTAATGTGTGTTAGAATCGAAATAGATCAGCTCCAGTGCGTGAATTGTTGAGTAATAATTCACTGTTTGTCGGTCAGTTGTACGAAGATAAATCACTCGCGCTGCGCGCTTGTGATTTGATCTATTTTACAACTGACCTCCAAACAGTGAATTATTACTTAACAATTCACTGCTGGAGCTGATCTATATCTTAAATATTGTATCATACACAATTAATGCACAAGCAACAACAACAGAACCACTGTCTTAGAACGGACATTATTTTCAACCACGGGGGAGGACGTTGGGGCTTAAATGCATTTACTGGCCAGATATTTACCCTTTATACTGTTTATGTTAATTCAAATAAATTGCATACATGTAGTTTGGAGGCTTCCAAGCTTAATCAAGGTATCATCATAGCGCAACATGGCAGTCAAATTAACGAACTGTGATCACACTAAGGAAATGGTTCACAACCCACTGCCAGTTATAGTTCATGGAAATCAGCCACAGTAGACCCTGACAAAGACAAGAATCAGGCACCAGCTCATCTATAATAGTTTCAGATCAGGTCGTTATTGAATGTGAAGACTGGCAAACGTGTTTACAAGTAAAGAGATAAAAATAGCTATATAGACAACGATTGGATTATCATCCAGTAATTCATGAAAAATAGTAGAATTATTTTATTAAAATATCCTGGCGCCAATGTTTCTCTCTTTGAAACGACCAGAGTTCATATTATATGTGTATCATTGGAGTTCCAAATACAGAAGCCATATATAGAAACTATGTTTTATAGGTATATCAAGGTTTATACTAATCATAATAATTTTTATCATCAATGCGGCACTGGGGTATGGTTTTTGCCCTGTCGCCAGGTTCCCATATTTAAAAACAAAAATAGCATTTTTCTGGTCCTAAAACAGTTGTAATCACACTTGTTTTAATATGCAATGGTACCTAATAAAAAACAGGAGAAGTTATATGCTCAGGCTTCTTTTTTCTAGACAAACTTGCAAAATTTACTTCGTCGTCAGGACTGCACTAACCTACCATAACGGACCTAATTCCTGTCAACGATGTAATTCTTATACCTAACATCCTACCAGATGAAAATGTTGATGAATAAAACTTTACCTTCCTTTTACTGAATTGAATCATTAACATATCATCACAGTTAATATGGCATAGTTTATTCGTCACTTTTCAGACAATCTCCCCCATAACGGTGGTTTTAATCAGTAAAAATGAGAGTAGCGAACAATTCGACATATATGTATATGTGTAATAGATTGGGCAAGTGTAGGATTATATGAAATGGTATACAGGTGGCTGGAGCAAAAATGCAAGTTAACGACTATTCAACAAAATTTCCGCTCTCCTCCGTACCTTCTCACCTCCATAGCTAAAAACTGGAATCACTGTATGTATATATCGCAGCATTTATGGGTACATAAACTGCAAATCATACCCCTTTCTTCAAATACGCCAAAGTTCAACACTTGTTTTCAGTTAAGTGACACGGTATAATTTTGCTATGCTCTGTCGTTACATAGGAAATGTTATGTAATTGAGTTTAATCGTTATGGTAGAGATTAGTATGAATTATTCAGAAAGAGTATTAATAGTTTAATGAATTATTGTTCATTTGCAATTACAATTAATTGCAGGCCGTAAATACACAAAGTGTTTAAGTGTAGACGTGTTAATGCCACAGAGTAGATTGCTCAAACAGTGAACCTCTTACGTACGTTCAACAGCATGTAACTCGAACACCTTTGAAATGGTGTGGGTAAAATATCGTATCAGGTGTCAAAATATTGCATATTTTCAAAAGAAAAGTTTCCTTCGAAGTCTTGTAAAGTTCATTTTCCAACTTTTTTGCATTTGAGATTGTACGATTCTTTCAAGAATCACTGTACCACCAGGCACGCAGACTGTCGTATAATATTCAAGGTATAAATCGCTCATTAAAAAAATGTATATATTTTTGATTGATCAAATAAAGAAGGGTCCAAGAGTTATTTTGAACAAAAAAGTGAGTACGACAAAATACATTCCCTAATCAAAAACCAACGACCAACTCACTGCACCGGAGACGAGACTTAGAAAACAGTAAACACCCACATAGTAGCAACACATTAAGTAAAGCAACCAGCTTAAAGAATGAGGCTATAAAAATGTCAATGTAATTATTGACATCGTCTACCACACGACTTCGTCTACCGCACCTGACAGACGGCAATCGAAAACACTAATAACAATCGACAGAGCGCGGATCAAAAACCGATAGAAGGAATGTTTTTGATTGCCATTTGTTTCTGATTCTATTTAGGATGCCTCCATTTAGTCCTAAAATGTCAGAAGAATATTGAACACTCATTTAAGCTCCCCTTCCCTCCAACGGCTTAGGCTGCTGGCCATTCTAAAGCGGTGGTTCTGTTGTTGCTGTTGATTTATTGTCTACTGTTTCTCCCACTGCGGAGGTTCTGTGTTTGTTCCTTGTTTCGCTATGCAATACTTTGTTTCCTTTCTAGTTCTGCAATCATGGTGGATAAGAGAGAGGGGTTGCTTTATTTATATCGCCTTCCTGATGCATTGTGACTGTTATTCCTGATAGTGCCGTGGGTCGGTCTGCATGGTGTGATTGTGTTATTTACTGATCATACTCGCATACCTTTTTTACACCAGTGCAACTACCAAGTAAACAGGCTGGTAGGTCATGAAACATAGCTGCCATGTAAATATACCCTATTCGCAGAGTGACAGGTATTTTAATACTGTTTGGCACTTGAGATGTTTAAAGCCACATGTCGTTGGTGCACAATGGAATTGCCTCGAGCAATTCGAATGTGAACAGCCGCGCATGTCTATTAATGAATGACAGCTTTCCGTCATGAACTTTCTTTTCTATTTTCCATTGTTTCAATGAAATTAGCATGCAGCAATGACCATGATTCTATACTGACGGACTTTAGTTACGCAACAATAACTTCCCCTTATATCTTCCAAAAGACTGTTGAATGTAAACTTTCTTTGGTTCAATAATGTCACCATGAGTTGGCTTCTTCAGAAAACACTTTGTACAACTAAACTGGACGACGTTATTTGCTCCGTATGAACTTAGCCATTTAAACATTTCTTAAGTAGAGGAGATTTTAAGCTATTGAATGAAAGGGTACACCCAGATAAAGGTCATATACGCAAATAACCTGTATCGCAGACCTGCCAATCAATATAAGAGTGATTCCTCGATGACTAACGAAGTCCATGATACAAATTTGATGCTTCTAGTGTTTCTTGATTTAAAGAAGAAGGGAATCTTTCATTCATAACGTTTGGTCACATGAAACAGTTGACCCCTATCTCAAAAAGTTTACATTTTAATGCATTAAGTTCATCTAAGTTGGACAAGTTTTCCATGTTTTACTTACAAATTAATGCTCTTTAACATACAATCAAAATTATTGTTCTGCCTTCTTTTTCGAGACACAAATTAAAGCTATTATCCAAGTGTTGCGTTTTTAAATTCCGTCAGTATATGTAGTTTGTCATGCACCCGGATGGCAATAATAGACACCCGATATATTTTATTGACAGTTTTTTGAGACATTACATTGGAATGGAATGCTAATCTGGTAGTTGCACTGTTGGATGTTAAATCTAAGTTAAATAATTTATCTGATCATTCAAATTCTTCATCAAAAGATAACCATTTATATACAAATGTACTATATTCAGTGCAATAGGTATAATTGAGTCAAAATGGGTGCAGATCTCAACCCCTTGGTGACATATTAAGGATGTCAATGCGCCTGCGTCCTGACGAATCGCCATGATACTTAAGAAGAAACCATAACTATAAACTGCGATTTTGTTTATATTTCCACACACAGATTGCCGTACAACATCCCTGTTATAAACTTATTCTAAAAAGCTATACTGCCTTTTTGAAAGAAGTATTTTCACTGTTTACAAAGTACCTCTATTTTAGACTCTTTTTACGTGCAATGCGTATTCTTAGCGCTGTTAGGATCTGCTACACTAACATTTAGAAAACTGGCTTCTATCGTGTCTGCTTTGTTTAGTCACTTTACCACACACTTTGATTAATTTCAGCTGGCAAAGATTGCAGATACGCATCCTCTATTTGACACTTCTACGTGAAAAACTATCCGAGGCGATTTCATCAGGTTAATGATCACTAAAAGGTAAACAGTAACGGAAGGCCAATAGATATTTTTTGAGATAGTCGCAGGCAGTTTTGTGCTATCTATAGGATCACTATAGCCTTAATCGTTGTAAATTTTATGACTGTCGCACTTTATTAAATTGATCCTTCTAATCGGCAGATTTAATTATCTTTCAAAAGACCACGGCACGCGGATGCAGTTTAACACCCCAGAGGAAGAATAAATAGGCATGAAAAAGATACAAAGTAATAACATTATGCATTCTTGCATAAATATCTATCCATATAGCTGTTTAACCCATTAAAAAATAAACGAAAATTCAGGTTCAAATCAGTTTTTTCACGTCATGTTTGAACTTGGATTTAACTTGAAAATACTAAAATTCTACAAAAACAAATACAAAAATAGAAAACAAATGTATCCCCGACCCCGTTTGGTGTAAGACCAAAATGTCACTAAATGCAATTTCAAACTAAAATAATGGTGATTTTTTTAACAAAACATTGATTTTATATCCAGCAAAGACATCCTGCTAATGTAGTTCATTATTGCACAACCATCATTTGGGGATAAAGTTAATTATCATATATTGTTCCTATTATAAAGAACAATCCATATGACATCTAAATCACATAAACATCTCCAGACCTAGCCAAAACAACAAAACAAGTTTCATAAAGATACGGATAAAACTGCAAGTGCAGTTGCGCTAGGTATGCTTAGGTATAAGTTGAGCCAAACAATGACTAAGTTCAAACTGAAAAAAGTGACACTAATAATCTGGGGATAACAGCAAAGCCTCAAGCACATCGTCCAACCTTGACAAAAAAACCCTGTAAAGTTTCAATAAGATCCGGCTTAAACTACAGGAGGAGTAGCGTTCAAAATATTGGACACAATTTGTGATGGACAGTAAAAAAATAGACAGACAGACACACAGGGAAAAACAATATGTCTCCCGACCCTGACGGAGGAGTCATAATGACCCCGTAATTATTCACACGAAGATAGCTCAGTCAATTAGTGAAACAATTATCGAAATAGTTCCTGCAGCAGTGGTATCAAGGGTATGGCTGTCACCTTCTGGGTTGCGGTGGTTTCACAAGGTATTTCCTGGCCGAAAGCCGAGATCTTTTTGACCAGACTCGCCGCTGATTTTGTTCGTGAAAACGTTACATACAGCTTGGACGGTGTGACTACGTTATGACGTTTGAAACGTTACAGCTGATGTCATTTTGATCAGAAAAATCTAGAGTAAGAAAAGGAATATTTTAATGTTTTAGCATCGATCTCATTGAGAATTTGGTTGGAATTAGGTAAAATATGCACTGACCAGGTCCCGAGCAATTGGCCTATCACCCTCGTGTTCAAATAGCTTCCTCGGGACCTAGCAAATGTCAATGTATATAACAAAATGTGATCCCTTTATTATACACTGCAAAAAGTGTTACGCTGCACCAAAATAGTAAGTGAGTATGATCAGGAAATACCACAATCACAAACTGCAGACAACCCCGTGGCACCGGGAGGAAGAGCCGCCCAACCGCCACAAGAAACCAGGAAGACAAATTAAGCTAGCAACCAGCTCTCTCTTCCCCATCAAGATGATTGCAATACTAGAATGGACATAAGGTAATGTATAACAAAACATAGAACAATTACAGACTCCCACAATGGGAGTAACAATAAACAAAAAGTCAACAACAACGGAACCACCGCCTTAGAACGGACAGCAGCCTAAGCCACCGGGGGGGGGGGGGGAGGCTTAAATGCATTTTAGTGGTACCAAACCATCGCCCTAGATTCTGCTGTTGTTGAAGTACAAGAAAAATTCAGCTCGCATGGAGGCCATCTAACTAATGCAATATATCACCATGGAGAAACAAATTTGATGGCAACTGAACTGCAACTTGTGTCTTGTGTAACCTTTCAAATTCTTTAAAAACTATGTCCTGTTTGATTGTATTGATCTGGAGAATAACTACAACAATAAAATGTAGAAATGTTTTAACAGTTAACATTGTACAAATTTTGGCCTCCATTTGTACGTTGTAAGTGTTAGATTACACAAAAAGAGATGACATAAAATGTTTTAACTTACACGGATGTTTACAGAGAGAGAGAGAGAGAGAGAGAGAGAGAGAGAGAGAGAGAGATCACTGTCCCAGCGCAGGAGTACCACCGCGAAAAAAAAAAGAGACAGTACACTAACAGACGCATGCCATCAACAAAATACGAGGTAAAGTAACCAGCTTTCTTCATCCCCAGCGAGTTTATAGTAATAATCTGGAAAAAACGAATCCTTCAATATAAGAAAACAGCAGAATCGGTTTTAAACATATCTTCCTTCACAACTGGACAGAAAACTGAGAACGACATCACACTACAAAGACTGAGCGTAAAACACACACACACGCACGCACGCACGCACACATCAACAACAAACAATGATGCATTTTGGTTTCTTTTTCCGATGTCTGTACAATAGAAAATTTACCTATCAGAAGTCTTCTTGAACACATCAGCGGTTAATATTGGTAGTCTTTAATTATCTACTCATCAGGTTGGTCACATTTCACAGTCTTGCATATTATGGCGTTTTTATCTTTTTCGACAATAGAAAGACGTCTCAATAATGTTAAACCGGGTGCAAGTATGTCAAACTCGATTTACTTCCCACTATAACTGATCATTTAGTAAAACCGGTATAAAGATCGTCGTGAAAAGAACTACATTTGGGGATTACGACCAGGTAAACTCTTGACTCTCTTGTGTGTGATGTTTTCTTGTGTTTTTTTCACTTTCCCATCTGGTGTCCTGGGTCAAGTGTGGTACTTGATTGTATCGATTCCTGATCTTTGCCGTTTTACTTACTTTTATTATTACACATACATTGTAGGTTGAATGTTCATCTATTTCAAGTACGTCTTCCATTTTCAACCGTCAACCGGGGCTTTAGATATTTGAGAGGTGGCTATTATTACTTTACTCCTGGCAAACGGTTTAAAACTTCAAAGTCCCTCAAACTACTGTATAGTTATCATTTGGTTTGTAAAACTACTCTGGCCTGTCATGATGTATTACATTGAATATGATGTTTGTTTTACTTGATTAAATTGGTCTCTCTCTCTTTCTCTCTCTCCCTCTCTCATTCTGGCGTTTTAATACCTTTAAACACATATTTATGTGGCTTCCTTAATATGTGACCATTCTTGTCACATTCACCTATGTTTGATGAAAAGGCCATTTGAACTTCATTTGCTTCATTAACGTTATTAAGCCAGGTGTTCTTTACCAGGTACTCTGATTGACAATATGTTTACTCTCCATCGATTTATTCCATGCTCATCAATTTCATTAGGGAGATAGTGCTTTACAAAAACTTTGAAGGCAAACTCTTGTATAAAAGGCACATCAATCAAGGGTCAAATGTATATGTTATTCCTGAATCTAATTAACGCTAATGAGTTGGCCTTTGTTATTGACATGTATGCAAATTCATTTCATTTCTGTTTTCAAAAATAGTAAGTGAGTCTGATCAGGAAATACCAAAATCACAAACTGCAGACTTACCCATGGCACCGCGAGGAAGAGCCACACAACATTCACGAGACACCAGTAAGACAAACTGAGCTAAGCAACCAGCTCTGTCTTTCCCATCAAGATGGATGCAAAACTAAAAGGGACATAAAGAAACGAAAAACAAACCATACAACAATTACAGAAACCCACAATGGGAGAAACAATAAACAACAACAACAGAACCATCGCCTTAGAACAGACAGCAGTCTAAGCCTACTGGGGCTTAAATGCAGTTTACTGGTACCAAATCTTCGCCCTAGATTCTGCTGTTGTTGAAGTACAAAAATTGTTCAGCTCGCATGGAAGCCTTCTAACTATTGCAATGTATCATCATGGAGAAACACTCTAATCAAATCAACACGCTATGATGAAACAAAGAAAAGGGCTCACGACTCACAGATAGTCAGAGCTAAAGAAAACCTCAAGTTGAGCCATGGAGGGTTTGGCATACTTGTCATTATCAGAATGAAAAATTGAAGTTCATGCAACAAAGTGAATAAGACCCGGAAAGTCCATACTCACAGATCACATACCAACCCATAACATCAATAGTAAAACATTCTTGAATACATGTCACAGGGTGAACAAAAAACTCTCAAACACCTGAGCATTCGAAAAAGTGACAAATTACTGCATTACAAAACAAGGACTTTACACAACACAACCCCAACAAGCAATGAGAGAAAATTTAAAATTGAGGATCTTACATGAGTGCTCATGTTTTATTGAGTTTATTAAACGAGTTGGGGAAAAGAGATAAAATGCGAGTCTTGCCGAGTATTTTATCTTTTTTTCGCAACGAGTTTAATAAATTCAATAATACAAGAGCACGAATCTTAGACTCTATTTATCATATGACATTAAGATTACTTTGAAATCTAATTTCTGCTATAGAAACGTTATAATTTTTGTCACTATGTACGCAACTTTGTTTTGGACGTCATAACGTTTCCCGTAAATCTGTAATCCACTAGTGGTTTATCAATTTTATTGCATGGCGTTATTTCACTCCCAGACGCGACGTCATATGATGACAATGAATTAACAACAACAGAACCACTGCATAAGAACGGATAGCAGCCCAAGTCACCAGGTGCTTATATACTGAGACGCAACAAAGAAAACGGTTCTCCACTCACAGACTGTAAGATCGAAAGAAAATCTCTAGTTGAGCCACGGTGGGCCATATACATACATCAGGCGCTGACCTACAACGATGAACGTTTTAAGTCAGTGACATCATTGAGTCTGAGACCTTGCCCACCGTCGTGCATTTGAAGAGAAAACCATAGCTATAAACCGTGATTGCTAATTTATTCCTGTTTTGATATGAAAGAAACTTTATGATGTCTCTTTCCGATGATAAGCAGGCTGATATTATTAACACTACATCCAGATATTTGGATGATATTTTTATCATAAATAACGTTTATTTTGACAATATGGTAAGTCGAATATACACTTCAGAGCTCCAACCTAATAAAGCTAATACCTCTGATACCGAGGCCGCGTTTTTAGACTTGCATTTGTCCATTTCTAATGATGTTGTTTCTACCAAAACATACGATAGACGTGACGATTTTGATTTTGAAATTGTCAATTTCCCATTTTTATATGGTGATGTTCCTCGCTCTATATCCTATGGAGTCTATATCTCTAAACTCATTCGTCGTTTTGCTAGAGAATCTAGTCATGTTGCTGACTTCAACACTTGCAATAAATTGTTAAAGTAAGAAAAAGGGCAAAGATAAGGAATCGGTTTATTCAAGTACCACACTTGACCCTGGATACCAATAGTAAAGAAACAAACTCAGAGTAAGACATCACAAACGACAGCCAAAAGGTCAGCTCTTTCCAAGCAGGTGACCACAAGTCATCAATAAACAGACGCGCACGAAAGCATAGCACAAGACAGAAATAACATAAATGATCCACAAAAGAAGTACCGCCTTGGAACGGTCAATAAAAATATTTTACTTTAGGGCTTAACCAGTTTCACGGCACCAACCTCGCCCTTAATTCTGATGTGGACTAGGATACATTTGGGAAAGTGACAAAACACAACAAACACGACAGCCAAGAGGTCAGTCCTCTCCCAGCAGGTGACATCAAGGCTACAAGGAACAGACAACACAACACAACACACACCAACATGAAGCATAACTAACAAAAACGATCGACAAAAGAAGCAACGCCTTGGAACAGTCAGTAAAAACTCTTTAACTGGAGGACTTAAACCATTTTCAAAGCGCCAACCTTACCCTTAGTTCAGATGTGGATGAAGACACATAGATTAACAGACAAGAAAGCATGACAAACACGAAACATAAATAGCAAAAAAAGGATCCACAAAAGCACCGCCTTGGAGCCGTCAGTAAAAATAGTTTATTGGAGGGCTTAAACCGGTTTCACGGCGGCAACCTCACCCTTAGTTCAGATGTGGATCAAGACACATAGATGTGTGGTTTGCATAAAAACACCTAAGATATCAACTCAGAAACTTCTTAAACAAGGCTATCAGTATTATAAACGTCGCAAACATTTTCTAAATTTTATAGACGATACTATGATTTGATATCTAAATTCCAAGCTGGACTTAAATCTCTCTTGTGCCATGGACTTTCAGAACCTGAATTCTATGGTGACTTAATGTATAAATTGAAGAAGATTGTTGGCACTCATAATTGTTCAGCGCAGTTTATTAAAATAATTTCCCATTATAAAATGATTGGCTATAACATTAATGTATTGCATCAGACTGCATGCTTTGTGGTCAAGCCAATCACGGTTGGCAACTTTGCTTTCCTCTTTAATTGCACGCTGGTGGGTCAGACTTTAGACCCTATGACGGTTCCGACTTAAAGACTTATCTATTGGTGATATGGTAGGGGCCTAATGCTTTGGCTGTCGTCAGGCCCACCGGAGTTTACCTGTTGGATTTCTTTTGCTCTGGTATTCAGTTTTATAAACTGTTGAGTCCTAATCTTTGCTTTATCTCCTTTATATATTTTGATTAATATGTTCTAGGAGACAATGCATTGATAAGTTAGGGGTCTTTCATGCAAACCAAACATCTGAACTAAGGGTGAGGTTGGCGCACCGTGAAACCGGTTCAAGCCTTCCTGTAAAATATTTTTACTGACTGCTCCAAGGCGGTACTTCTTTTGTGGATCATTTGTGTTATTTATGTCTTGTTTTTGGCATGCATGGTCTGACCTCTAGGCTCTTGTTTGTAGTGTTTATTGTGATTTGGTTACTTTCCCATTTGGTATCCTGGGACAGGTGTGGTACTTTATTGTATCGATTCCTGATCCTTGCTGTCTTTCTTACTTTTATAACCAGTCATGCAGACTGTCTTATGATATCCATGTTAAATCAAACTTTTTTTTTTATAACGTTTGATTATTTCTTTGAATTGATCACCATAAAATACTAGCTCTAATATGCCCTGTTGCAGAAGAGTTCTTTGTCAATATGATTGTATTTAACAATTTAAAGTGGCTCCAAAATGCCTTTTGTATTTAAAGGCAGTTTTAAAATACCTTTTGGAGTTAATGATTTTGGCTAGCCCGGTAAGTTTACTTAGCAACCAAAAATAAATGCAATTTGTTGAAGTACATCCACGCAAGTATCCACTTAGCTTTTCATTTCAATGAAATTATTGTCTTCTATGCAGTGTATACCAAACTACATGAACACATTGGTATCCTAGGTCAGGTTTGGTGCTTGATTTTATCCATTCCCGATCTTTACCCTTTTTTTACTTTCATTTAACCATGCCAATTTCTCTAAAACAATAAAAACTTAATTGAGATGTTTGCAAAAATAAATAGTTGTTGTGTAAAATCTCAAATCCATTGAATATAAGTTGTCGGTATATGTTGGAATTTCCAAAGTGTACCAACGAAATTTAATGCTGACAGCATAAGGAAGATATTTTGAAATTAACCCTTATCAAGTGTGATGCCCATTATATTTGCCACTACTGGAAATATATATCATCGTATGGCTTATTGTGTATATTTGCATGACAACTTTATGATCAAATTTGATTTCAAGAGTTGCTAACCATGTACATTCACAGTTATATAGTTTCCAAGAGGCATGCATATTACTCTCAACAAGTGCACCATCACACAGTCAACACTAGCCAAAAATTTTAACATTCAATATGTACTATGCACAAGAAGTTTAGCAATTTCTTATGTTTCGCATCGTTATGTGCTCATCTTTGTGCATTGTCAAACAATTTCAAATGCAATGACGAGAACAGGATCTTAGGCAAATGAGACCACGAATTTACAGACGCCATGCTTTAATAGGCATTTGGGGAGAGCAATTATTGGCATCCGTTGTAAGTAATGCTAAATGATAAGCATGTGATTTTTCGTTTGGTGGTCTTACATCTTCCTCATGCATCATACGCCTATAAAAAACTATTGGTTGTGTGACAGATGTGATAGAGATTCCATGCTGAAAAAAACAGCTGTCATCAATGACGTCAAAACGTAGTCATCATTTGATTACACTTCTAATGTTAATTGGCGTGCCAATTCAACAGAGCCTCAGTTTACAAAAATTGCACATGCTTACAATGTAATTGATATTATGGTTGATCAAAGCCTTAAGTTGCCGGAAAATGGTGCGACGCATTTCATTCAACATTATTTTCTGAATGCGTTGGAAGGCATAATACAGTTTACTTGTCAATGCGGTTCAAGAAAAACCGACTAGAAACACCGTTTAATGGCAATAACGTAAAAACATTTATAAAAACGTCAAATTGTGAAAACCTGGTCCTTTATTTCTCTTAGACAGTTTAGAAAATTGCAGCATTTGCTATGCTTTATTTGGTTTCAGTGACCAAACAATCGCTTGAAAATGTTTTTTGCCCCCCCCCCCAATGATCAGAAATACCCACGTTACCCGCTAGCCTTAAAACGTAACGTCAATTTAGCAAGGCCGCTGCGTTTGGTAATTCCATAATTTTTAAATGGAAATTCTTGTCAGATGTTCGGCGCTTGTATCTTCATAACAGCAAATGAAGCTTGAGATCTGATGTGGATAGGCTCACCCATACAAAACAATTGCTAAACTTATTGTGCATAGTATATATAATATTTTGAGAGCCAGTCTGTTATGGACATAATCTGAGTCGACTTTGTTGCATTCTAGTACGCCAAGCCAATTTATCCTATACATCGCCCCAAAGCAAATAGTTGTAAGGAATGATTACAAACACAAATTAATCAATTTGCAATAATAACAGTTAAAAGCGGTGTTGTACGTATTTCATGAATCCGAAGACAAGTTGGTTATCTGAGCACTGCAAAAGCTCCACAGAGTAATAAAGTTACAGCGTCTGTATGAAATGGATCACACCGTGGAGACTTGTATGGCGCAAAGTTCTTTGTAGGTGGCTTAAACTGCAATTAATAATCGTAATGCGTGTCTATATTGTTCACTGAAATGGCATTACGCTGTCTGATTTGTATGAATTAACGCCTTTGTCTCAGATGAACATTTTTCTCTCTCTTATATGTCTCAATGTTCTCATCATAAAATGAGTTCATACATTTCGTTGACAGTGACTAATACTTTGTTCAATTGTGGTTTATATGATGGTACTGATCAGAATACAAGTGATGAGAAAATGTCTTGGCCAGAGATCACAGACAAACCTATGCCACCAAGAGGCTGAGCCCTTAAAACATATACAAACTAAGGCATGCATAAATAACAATATAGAATAGTTAAGCAATTAAAATTTTGTTCTCACTCCCTCCTCCCTCATTGAGAATATAGCCAACAAGCAAGAACTCAACGAACGTTACCAAATGGCAAGAGCCAAACACGAAATTCCTTCAGAGAGGACAAGAGTAAAGCAAACAAAGAGCCAAAAAACAATAGGTGATCATATTATGAAGGCGCCAAAAACAATAGGTTATCGTATGAGGAAGGACAATACCTATATCCAACAGCTAATTGACAATGGGGTAAAAACCTGTGTCTAAGCTTAATTTCGTTTTTAGGTTAAAGAAGTCTAGGATAAGTAGCAACTGAGATATAACTGATGTTGTAGGTACACCCCAATTTTCGAGAATCACGTTAATGGCTGCCATCGAAACCATGTATTTTCGCACAGCCCCAATGTCTATTTTTAGGACAACTTTTTCCACATTCAGGGGGTTCCACTAAACGATTTTGCATGCATTAGAAAACGCCACAGGAAAGCAAGGTAGATCTTTACACCAACCACCTCAACCCCTCCCATGGTTTTATAGCTTTTATGTGATTTCCCTCATTTTTAAGCTTTCACGTACTTTCATGCAAATGCAAATGGAAAAAAAACGTTTTTAATTACTTCCCTTATTTGTTAACGTTTTTATAAATATTCTTGAATTCGCAAATTATGCAAATAAGATAATTTGCATATGTGACCATGGGATCAAAGTTAGTAAGGATGCAAAGATCAGGAATCGATACAATCAATTACCACACCTGACCCAGGATACCAATGGGAAAGTGACCAATTCACGATTGTCTGAGGTTTAATCTGGTACCACTTTTGGTTATAAACGGTAATATAGCAGCTGAGATATTGATTTTGAAGGTATACCCCTATTCTTGAATCACATGTTTTAATGTTTTGATAAATAATTATGAATATGCAAATTAGAAATTTGCATGTGAGACAAATGGATAAGAATGCTATGTCTAAGCTTTATTTTGGTACTAAAATAGTAAGTGAGTACGATCAGGAAATACCACAATCACAAACCACAGACAACCCCATGGCACCGCGAGGAAGAGCCGCTCAACCAAACGCTAAAACTTGAGGTTTTCTTTAGCTCTGACTATCTGTGAGTCATGAGCCCTTTTTTTTGTTTCATCATGGTGTAGTAATTTGATTAGAGTGTTTCTCCATGATGATACATTGCATTAGTTAGATGGCCTTCATGCGAGCTGAACATTTCTTGTACTTCAACAACAGCAGAATCGAGGGCGAAGATTTGGTACCAGTAAAATGCATTTAAGCCCCCCCCCCCCCGGTAGCTTAGGCTGCTATCCATTCTAAGGCGGTGGTTCTGTTGTTGTTGACTTTTTGTTTATTGTTACTCCCAGTGTGGGAGTCTGTAATTGCTCTATGTTTTGTTGTACGTTACTTTATGTCCATTCTAGTATTGCAATCATCTTGATGGGGAAGAGAGAGCTGATTGCTTTGCTTAATTTGTCTTCCTGGTGTCTCGTGATGGTTGAGCGGCTCTTCCTCGCGGTGCCGCGGGGTTGTCTGCCGTTTGTGATTGTGGTATTTCCTGATCATACTCACTTACTATTTCCTATGGAATTCCTGAACCACTTTCTTTACATTTCTAAAAGTGAATTTAGGTTTAGGTGGAAGAGATCTAAATTATGGCAATAAAATTAAATTCTATCAATAATTTTAAAAAGATATTTAATTTCCACGTATTTGAAGTATTAGGTTCAATATTCTCTTGCATGCACCATCGATTACAAAGGTCTTGTAAGGACTCAAATTAGAATGAAATTTAATTGCATGTACGAGTAACAACTAAAATGCTGAAAATAATTTTTTTTTCACAATCTCAGATGGTGTATATATGTTATGTTAATAAATGTTTATATGCCAACAATTGTTGGCATTTTAACATATATGAGCATTATAAATTTCAAGCTCAGCATAAGCAAGCTTTATAACCTCGGGGTCTGGGAAATTGGCTAATACATTAACGGCCAAACATAATTTCTACATGATCTGTCTAAAATATCTGGAAATGTGCATCTGGATGTTCACCACACAATTGTATAGAATGAATCGACCTGTAATTTACATCTCCCTCAAAATTTGTAACCTATATGGTAGACATGAATGGACACTGACCACGCAGCTACCAATTTAGCATTTCATGTCACAAGATACGCTGTCAATAACATAATAATTGCAGTTTATTATTGTCGTCCAGATGAATATCGAACCAATAGCGAATGGAAAGGTATTTATTTCACCATGCTAATTTCACTAGGCAATACAAATAACTGTTTGTGAAAAAAAGGATCATGGTGTATGACCCCTAATCCATTGAACATATGCCGTCGATTCATGTTAGAATTACCTCTTAGAGACAGTTCGAACGTGTAACAACATCATATGATGCCATGAAAAATAAGTACAAACAATTTTTATTGAATGCTTATCAAGAATCATGTCTACTGTGTTTCCCTCTTTAGTCTTTACAACATGTTAAGCTGTCCACCAATGTTAAAAATAGCTGTCCCTTATGGCTAATTATCAGTATTAAATACATTGTTGCACGTTGACCTGATAAACGTTGCCTACCTCACCGCATGTGTCTTTATCGGGTCACTATGACGTTGCACTTTTTGAATGACGTCGTCCATGACGTTGAATCATTACGAAAATCATAACTACGTCATACTCGCTAATTCGAAGAGTGAACCATCTTGTAAACTGATAAATAGAATACCAGGGCCCGGAATTACAATGCCTCCTTAGAGTTAAGGAAGACTTAAGTTAAGTATTGATTTTTCAGGATGCGAAAAATAACGTTTAAAACTGATTAAATTCAAAATATTTTTTTCTGAAGAAGATAATGATATCTTTGACCAAAAATACTGCATCGATCCTTGCAATTTATTTAGCATTTAATATACCATGTTGAAATATCAATACTTAACTTAAGTCTTCCTTAACTTTAAGGAGACATTGTAATTCCGGGCCCAGGTTCGCGTATTTTAACATTTAGTGTACTAGGCTAGGCTTCTAGAACGCATGCTGAATCGCTCGGCAACCATCGCAATTCAGCATGCGTTATCAAAGCCTTGCCCTTTAAACGTGACAACATGAAAAGACACTCACCTGGTATTCTCTATATATGTTTATTTACGCGACAGGTGTTTCATCAAATTTGATTCATAGGCGGATCCAGAAGGTCCAGATCCCCTGGAAAATCCTTTAAAAATCCTTAAAAAATACTAGTACGGACATCCTCGCGAAGCAACTGGACAAACTTCATACTTATTTTTATTGTTTTAGTGAACTTAGCATGGTGAAATGAATACGTAATAGAGGTCGAGAGAGGTCCTCCCGAAAATATGTTGATGACTACAAAAAGTTTTCAGGACCCCCTGGCGGAATCATCTAATCCGCGCATGTGATTTAAAGAATTACATGTACCAATTGGCTAATCTGGTACTTTCAGTTGTATATAGCTTTTACTAAAATTAATGATATTTCAAACAATGCCATTGACATAAACGAGACCAGAATTTATTGGCAGTACACCTGTTTATTCAGAAATAAAGTCAAATATGTAACTTGTATAAAGTTAGTACCCACACTTTTATTGCATCTGAATATGATATTTTCTTGCACGCCTGATAAGGGTATCTGAGATTTTACCCTTGGATAGAAAATACTATCTTACTCATGCTATCTTACCCAGGACGTCAACTAGCGTCATCAGTGAATTTGCATCTTAGCTATTCAGGGACTTCTGGAGGCTTATTCTAAAAAAAATAAATAAATAAAAAAGTGGTGAGCAAGAAAAAGAATCCATTATTCGTGTGAGGGTAGAATAGAAAAATCCGTTCCTCGGGATCAACGTTTGTCATCACTCGGCAGCACCGAGTGATGAGTGATGGATGACAAACGGTGATCTCGATGGACGGATTTTTCTATCCTACCCTCACACTCATGATAGATTCTTATAGCATCCGAACGTTTTCCTTTATCGACCCTAAGACATCGAGCGTCACTTAATGTCTTATTGGTGTTATTGTTATTGCTCGGCTGGTATTGGCTGCTGTTGTTGATCGTTCGTCCTATGAGAATAATCGCTAAAATGTCACCCTCTAGAAAAAGGCCAGCACTACACGACTAAACTGTGGGTGGCATTTTTATATAATGTAGGCCCGCTGCGGAAAAAATAAAATGTTTTTTTTTTCTCAGTAATTATCTGGTCGAATTCCTCGGCTGATCGATTGAATAATGCAAAATATATATATATATGAGGGTCGCCCTGATGCCATTTCTCGTAGTTAATATCTTCCTAGATTTCTTTGTGCATATTGAATCTCAGAATAAATGGCGCATTTTGTGACCCTTCGTATACTAATGGATTCTTCCTTCTGGTTTCATACAATTAAGTTGGAATAGTCCATTGTACATATCAAACTTTGTCGGCTTATTATTTTCAAAAATATTGTATTTTTATCTGAAGATCTTTTCTAATGGTGGTACTAGTTGCATTGGAGAGCAGCCATGACGTAGGAGAGACTGCGCTTTCGTGCAGTGTCGCTAAAGCCTTCGCTGTTGGCATACATACATCATGGTCAATCAAGTGCATAGCTTTCAAAGCTGAAAATATATCACTTAAAACAGTTATTTATTTTTGCAACAAAACGAAAGTAACCTGTTTGAGTTAAAGTGCCTTTTTTCATCTTCATATTCTGGAGTTATTACCTGCGTCGCTTTAGCGAAAGCAGGTCTAGTAATGGGTCCACTCCGTTCGTCCGTCCGTCTGTCCGTCCGCAACACTTTAGGGGTACCAAGTTTGTGTAATCTGTAACTCCAAAAGTTTTTATTCCTTTTCATTCAAACTTTGCCAAATGATTGTTCACATATTGAAGATGTGCACCTCCTATTTTGTGCACGTTTCATAATTTTTTTTTTTCATTTTTGAGGGGTGTTGAACTTAAACATTTGGCCATCCGCAACACTTTAGGGGTACCAAGTTTGTGTAATCTATAACTCCAAAAGTTTTTATTCCTTTTCATTCAAACTTTGCCTAATGATCGTTCACATATTGAAGATGTGCACCTCCTATTTTGTGCATGTTTCATCATTTTTTTTTTCATTTTTGAGGGGTGTTGAACTTAGACATTTGGCCGTCCGCAACACTTTAAGAGTACCAAGTTTGTGTAATCTATAACTCAAAAGTTTTTATTCCTTTTCATTAAAACTTTGCCTAATGATTGTTCACATATTGAAGATGTGTACCTCCTATTTTGTGCATGTTTCATAATTTCAGTTTTATTTTTGAGATGTGTGGAACTTAGACATTTTTTTCATCCGAAATGCTAAAGGGGGTTCCAAGTCTGTGTAATCTGCAACTCCATCAGTATTCAGTCCTTTATATTCAAACTTTGCATGATGATTTTTCACACATTGAAGATGTGCACCTTCCATTGTACACATTTCATATTTTCTTTCTTATTTTTGATGGGTGTTGAACTTAGACATTTTTCCATCAGAAATGCTTAGGGGGTGCCTAGTTTGTGTAATCTGCAACTCCAACAGTATTCGTTACTTTATATTCAAACTTTGCTTTATGGTTGTTTACACATTGAAGATGTGCACCTCCTATTTTGTGCAAATTTCATTTTTTTTTTCACTTTTTTGACAGATGTTGAACTTAGACATTTTCAAGCAGTTTTCATTCCTTCATATTCAAACTTTGTGTTATGATTGTTCACACATTGAACATGTACACCCTATATTTATGCTAATTTGATATTATATTTTTGAGTGTTTAACTTTGAAATTGTTAAGTCACCTACTGTAGATTACATTGTGAAATTTGGATGTAATTTGATTTCATTCCTGTATATTTGAACTTTGCATATCGACTGTTCACAAAACCGACGTGCACCGGCGACGCAGGTCCAGAGCAGAGTTTGGTCTTGTATTAATTTTCATGGTCATGTGTGTAATTTTATCTGAAAGACATATGACATAACTTAACGATTGTGCAAAAGAATTCTGTACGCATCGTCTAGAAATGTGTGCGCAAGGTCAATGAAGATCAGAAAATAAGCTACTTTTTAACTTGAATCAGTTATATTTTTGAGCTTGCAATTTTGACCTGGGACTAAATAATTTCAGACATAACCTAAATAAGTTACTTTCTGTTACCTCGTATGATAGCATTGTTGAAAATGCACAATTTTAACTTGTTCAATTGATATTTAAACATATACATGTTATGTCCTGATGGTAGATGGTAATACATGGTCCCACTGCGTAGCTGCGCAGTATTGTTTGAAACATGTATTTAGAATATATGCGATAAGTAGCAGGGACTTTCTTTTGTGTTCTCAGAGGTCAAAATTTCCAATGGAATTTAGGTGACTTTTTTCCCAATTTTGAAAAAGAAAATCCCAATCTTTAAAAAATATATATTTTTTTTCATTCAGTCAACACACACACACGAGCTACATGGTGATTGTTTTGCTTCAATTTAATGCAATAGTATGTGTAATAGCTTATTTGTTTTTTTATTGACCAAAATGACATAATTGTGCACTATGATAACAAATTTCCAAATTCAGGGGTTTCCCAATCTGAAAGGATCTAGGACCCCTTCCCAAAATTGCAAAAAATCCCTGAACAATCCCAACTTCTCTATTGTCGTATCCGAGCAGCAATTCTAAAATACATGTTAAATGCCCATATGCAAATCAGCATTACTGTATTGCTGTGTGCATTGTCAAACCTTTGGATAAGAGTGCGTACTCAACAATCTATTTTTTTTATTTTCGAACCTAAACATATGTTGTGGGTACTCAAAAGAACCGTCTGAATGAAACTGTTCTTTAAAAAAAACACACACATATTTTCGTTTAAACAGAATTTTATTTGATCAATCACTATTACATAAGTACAATACCATATAAGTTTGATCTTACAGTAATCCGTGAGGCCTATTTGTGGGTACTCCAAAGAATCGTCTAAATGAGACGGTTCATTTGAACACCCAAAAGTGAGTACCCAAAAATATGTAACAAACTGATGATTAAGAAACTTTATATACTTTTTTTACAATAAAAAAATTGTGTTAATCAAGACCCATGACTTTTATTGAAAGTTAAATTTCACACAGGCTTCATCCAATTTTTCTATATTCTAGCTAGACCCTGTAGCTGAGCAGCTATATGTTGGCTGAGTGTGTCTCCTGGTCCCGAGGTTATAAAAAAAACATGCTCAACTCAACTGAGAGCGAAACGTCAACTGTCAACTGCCCATAAAACAAAAATACCGTAAAATGAAAGAGTTTCTTGCTTTTACTCTCTCAGATGTTGTATTTAGTGTGCTTATAAATGTAAAATGCAAACAATTGTTGGCATTTTAACATTTATGAGCAAGATAAATTTTGTGTTCCGTTGAGTTGAGTATGAATTTTTTTATAACTTCGACGCCTGGTCAACTTTATGCATGCTCAAATCAACGGAGAATGACATTGATGTTGTATTAAAACCCTCTTCAACTTATCTGACTATGAAATTTCCACTACTCCCATAAAAACTAAAACGTCGAAAAATAGTCTTTTCTTGCTTTCAAACTTTAAGGTGTTGTATTTATCATGTTAAAACAATTATTTGAATGATATATTTCATGTTTAGTTGAGTTGAGCTATAAAAAAGTGTTGTAACCTCGAAGCTATATGCAGGTCTTATCTTCTTGTTTTGACACGCTCCAAGAAAGTGCGCAATGCATTGTAGTTGCAGCGTAATCATCTGAATGCTTCTGGTGTGGTTTGTTTTTCTGTTGATCCATATCAGTATATTATTAACAGTGCATTGTCTCGAACAATGAATTGTGTTAATTCAAAAGATTGCATTTTTTCAACTGTGTGTGTTTTTTCTTCTTTTCAGAGCAATCCGTTTGGCTTTTTTGTTTAGTCAACTCATTATTCGTTCGCCTTTCTTCTCCTCGTAACCGGTTAACCTCCCCTATCTGCCGCTTTTGTACGAGCATAAAGCAAGTAGTTAGCATCTTGCAGACTGAGTTCATTAATTAATACGGAAAATGTCAAAGCGACGGTTAAAAGGAAATCGCCAGGGCTAGTCACAGCGCGAGACTAGCAACAAATATGATTTTCTATTGTTGAACGTGAGTAATTAATTCTTCCCTAACGGGTGAATGGCGTGTATACGTTATTTGAGATATGGCTGCAAAGATGCTGAGAGCTGCTTCGCGTGTGAGAGGAAGATTTCTGTCTTACCTCCTAAAGGTAGGGGTTAGCAACGTTAAAGATCAATTGCAGTTTCAATTTTCGTCTGATGATTTCACACACATGATGTCTTAGGCATCGCAATTACTCCCGGAGCGCCATAAAAGGCAGTAAATTTCATCAGGTAAAAATTAGAGAGCCGGTGACAGATTTAGATTTCTACCCGTATTGCGTGAACGCCGTCTTAACGACAAGAGTCTATCATTAGCGTCTTGGCTTACAGGCACTTACTGAGAGCTTCCGGGTGTCGACAACACAAGAAATTGGCTCATGGCAGAAACATCTTGGTTTGCAGACGTCCTTAGAATACCAGAATATATGTCATCTGACAAGCAACCGTTTCGATGAATAAGAAAGAAATATTTCGTTTAAAATAACTTCTAATTGAAGGTCGAAATAAGTTCCAATCTTGTGGGAGAACAGGTAGAAAGAAATAAATTTAAAAATATATAACATTCATAGACAGCTAGTGGAAATGTTTCTTTATTTCCTCCAAGTAGGAGAGTACAAACTATCAAAGGATTAGCATACATCAGACAAACATAGCATATATATAATGAAATTAAATTCTGAAAGCAAGCTTATATTTACACGATTTTTATTATTATTGTGAGCTTGGCTTTCTTGCAAGCATGTCCCTTGTCGAAAAGAAATGCAAGAGATTTACGAACGAGATACCAGCATAAGCGATATATTCAATAGCTACTATATAGTACAGTGAGTTAGTAATACCGTGAACGGCTTATGTAGCAGAAGAACCATACCATCAAAATATCAGTCAGGTATATGTCAGACACACACAAGCAGACATGTTGATGGCATGTTTCAACGCCTGAAAGACTCCCACTGAAACCGCTCTCAAAGGCATAACTCACCGAATCACACGACCACGTGATGATATCTCGACCATAAAGTATGCACGTCTTCAGTGCATTACAAAAGCATATTTGAGCCGCAACATGTAATTTCCAACAATGTGGTATGTGCGACAAGCAAAGGCCCAAACCAGCATGCGCATACGCGCAGTCTGATCAGAGCATTTGCTTGTCGCTTGAATATTATATGAGTGTTAAGCCACTGACTGAACATCATTTGGAGTTTCTAAGCTTAAAAGGAGGCTGCACAGGCTCGTCAGAGTCTACACATGTCAAAATGTCACATTGTTGGAAATCACATGTCACGGCTCATTTTTCCTTTGACGTCGCGCGCATCTGAAAATGGTGTAAAACCACGTATTAAAACAACAAGTCCCTCACATGTACATATTTAGTAACGTGATGCATAACTATGCATTCATAATGACAAATCTTAACATTTTCAAGCCCAAAATGCGATTTCAAAGTAATTTTACCGTGATAGGATAAACAGTCTCTTACATTTGTGCCCCCTGTGTTATTTAATTAATTAAACTTGTTGTGAAAAAGCGATACAATGATCAACAAGCCTCACATGTAATCACTTTTCCTCAACTCGTTTAATAGGTTCAATATTTGTGGGTTTTTTTTCTTTTGTTGCTTTACGTCCAAAGTCAACAGCTATGGCAATGGCGGTACCGTCAGTTCACCATACCACACTTTTTCCTGGGCAAGCTTGAACAAGCAGTTAACCAGTACTTCGTGCACATACTTTCGCTTGTAACTGACAACGACCCTTCTTGAGCGATTCAGCGGATTGGAGGAGAATGACCGTAGAAATTATTTCATGATCAACCTCCACGAAAGTATGGGACCGGGCCGGGATCGAACTGGCTACCCCTGGATCTGCAGACAGACTCACCTCTGTTGCCAGACACGTTACGGACTGCTGCGCTAATCATGTAAGATCCTCTACATGTATATAAAAAGTATATACACATCTTCGGAGCATTACATTGCATCTTTAAAGTTTTATAATACCAGTATAACGCTATACATTTAAAGTAGTTGGGTAAACATGTTGCCCCCCAAAAAATCAGGACCCCACCCCCGGTTGGAATTTTCTGGATCTGCGCATGGGTCGTCCTCCCCATTTATCACCAAGTCTTTGCCATTTAGATCAATACTGATCACTTTAACAAAGTATCAGACCAGACGATAATTTAAAGTCCACCAGTCGTCAATTTTACGGTGCAATATTTACCTTGTAAATACCATTAAATAGTTTTCTATCATTAAAATGTTGCTATAATACTGTCCGATTTGTTTGTTGCAATTGTCAGGTGCGCGTGTCCCATTCGATAGCATCTTTATTGCCCAGGAATACAATGCTCCGTAAAACGGTTAATCACGCCTCGTCAGATGGTTGCGATAATCCGCGATAAAATCAAGATCGTAATCGGGAAATCATCATTTTATCGTCAGTTAACTTTTTTTCGCTGCATCTAAAGATCCTTACCTGTCTGATCAAAGTCAAACATTGCAAGTGTATTTTTAAATTCTTTGTACTTTTACTGTCTTTATGAATTTATTTTCTTAGCGATTTGAATTATTTCAATAGGCGCCATGGGATGGTACCTTGATATAGAGTTCTGATAAACACTATGATGGCTTCTGCATATCTGCATCAAAGACACCGATTATCTTCAACGACTGTGGTCTTAGAATTACCTGAATAAAATAACTTTTTATTCTATAATGATAAATTATGATTTGGAAGGTCATAGTGGCTGCAAGACAGTGCTCAATAGCATATTAAAATGCCACACACTCATGCACAAAGCACAACTTGGAAGCTAGCTGAACAGCCTAAGATTCCACATTCACGCTATGCAATGTTAAACTAGAACTTCTGGAAAAAAAACGATTGAGTATTATCAGAAAATACCACAATCACATATTGCAGACAACCCCACGGTACCGTGAAGAAGAGTCACAAAAAACTAACAGTCGCAAGACATCACGGAGTCAATTGAAATAAAGCAACCATAATAAGTAGGAAGGCAAAGACCAGGAATCGATACAATCCAGTACCACACCTGACCCAGGATACCGTATTAGCGAAAGTGACAAGAACAACAAAATTTAACATACAGGTGAACCAAGTGGTCAGCCCTTTTCCAGTGAGTGACCACAACGCTGCGAGATACAGATAAGACAATATGACAAAGACAAACACAAAGATCCACAAAAGTAGTACCGCCTTGGAACGCTCAGTAAGAAAATCACAGCTCTCTTTCTTCCCCAGCAAGATGATTGTAAAACAAGAAGGACATAACTTACCGAATAACAAAACCTAACACACAGAACCCCCAGAAACAATGGGAGCATCAATAAACAATGCATCAACAATAAAAGGACCACCACCTTAAATTGGACAGCAACCTAAGTCGTCGGGGCGGGAGTGTGGGGAGTTAAAGTGCATTTTACTGGAACCAAACCTCCGCCCTAGACCCCGACTAAGACCTCCGCATAATGTTGACGGACATCTTGGTTATCGTTTATAGGACAAAACCAATACTCCAGCATGTGGGGGAATTAGAAGAAAGAAATTAATGTATGAAATTTGGAATAAATCAGGTACTGCTTTACTTAATTTGTGAGTTCACAGACACGAGCTGAGAGGCACCGGCTATTTTGGCAGCCACCTTGGTAATCGTTCATGGAACAAATCCCAAAGTCGATCTATGGACCGAGGTTGATCAAAGTATTCAAAATAAGAAAATATGAAGAAAACGGGTGATAATGGAATAAGAGTTTTGTCCTAGACATCTGACAAACCACACATTCAATCATCGATAATCCATATATGAAAACAGGAAGAAATCAGGTGATACATGTAAATGACTAAGCTAAAGTTTCGACAAGTGCAAAGCGACAGGTCCTGGTGGCCATTTTGAATTTATATCCTCCATTGGACAAAACCCATATTCAAACTTAGGCGAGAGTTCGGTAAAAGTAAACGATATATAAAATTGGAAGAAATCATATGATTAAGGACTATGTTTATAGAGTGTCCACAAGTGCAAACTGACAGGTGATGGAGGCCATTTTGGCAACATCGTGGATATAACCTATATTCAAACTTGGGCGAGCGTTTGATAAAGATCAGGAATCGATACAATCAAATACCACACCTGACCCAGGATACCAATAGGAAAGTGACAAACTCACAGTTAGACACAACAAACGAGAGCCAAGAGGCCAGCCCTTCCCAGCAGGTGACAACAAGGCACATATAGACAGACGTGCACAAAGGAATAGCAAACACAAGACAGAAAAAAACACATAAAATATCCACAAAAGAAGTACCGCCTTGGAAAGGTCAGTAACATATTTTACTGGAGGGCTTAAACCGGTTTAACGGTGCACCAACCTCACCCTTAGTTCAGATGTGGATCAAGACACATAGATGTTTGGTTTGCATGAAAGACCCCTAACATATCAATGTTTCATCTCCTAGAACATATAAATCAAGATATAAAAAGAATATAAAGCAAAGATACGGACTCAACAGTAAATAAAACTGAATACCGGTTGGAAAGTTGGAAGGAACACAGTAATGAATGACTAAGAGTGCCCACAGGTACAAACTGACAGACGGTGGCCGTTTATCCAACAATCGTGGTTAACGTCCTTCTGACAAAAACGTATCTGAACTAGGTGGGAAGTATGCTTGAAGTAATTGGAAGAAATCGGATGATAAATGACTAAGTTAGAGTGTCAACAAAAAGGATGACTGTCGGATAAATGGACAAGCCAAAACAATATAGATCCGCCAAGATTCGCTGGCAGGGCCCTAAATATCGCTTTCCATAGATTAGCATATAAAGTAAATAAGAAAGAGGGTAAACAAATTAAGGGCTGGTGCCAAGATAGAGACCTGTTCGCCTCGGTAAAGCTGAACAACCATGCAGAAAAAAACAGGGGCGGATCCAGGATTTCTTGAAAGGGGGTTCATATATATAAATGGTAGGGTTTCGCTTTGCTGATTTGTAGATTACCTAAAGGGCTACTCCTATGTACTCTTTGTTGGAGGCCCAGTTCCATGCTTTAACCATGCTTATAATATGGTATCCTGGTTCAGATGTGGTGCTTGATTGTATCGATTCCTGATATTTGCCCTCTATCTTTTTGAAGACTGTTTTGCGGTAAGAATTATGTAACAGCGCAGTGCAAAACTATAACTAATTTTAATTTGTTGAATGCCTTTAAATATATCGTTTGGAATTGACTCGTACATTTGTTAATTTTTATGCCTCCAATTTGTTTCCAAAAAGAACATCTATTTTCCTTTTCGTTGATCATTTCATGTTACCATGGCAACGGTACAAGTCGAATAGGTATCAAGCAGTTATAATTTGAAAAGGAAAGGACCTCTGACGGTGGTAATGGGAATCACATTGCCTATAATTTTGATAAAAAATAAAGTCGACTAAATGCTTCCATCTTCATATATAAGCTCGCTGTTGGTCTCTATTTTATGATTTTGCATTTAATTTCCTATTTTCATGAACGTACGGCTTTATTTTTGGGCTTAAATGGTCACTGTTTGCATTATACATATAGGAAATAGAAAATACTTTTAAAACATCACCCCCCCCCCCCCCCCCGAATCCCAACTAATCCTTTTGCATGTAAGTGTATTTCCATATTTTACATAATTACATAATATATGTGAAAAGCTAGTTGGAACTCGGGGGGAGGGGGGGGGGATGATATCCCACAGCCCAAATTGTGACGACTGTGTGAGCCAGACCATTAGAACTTCGATTTTTGGTGTGCTCTCTTGAAAATCTTTTTCTCCAGTATAATGAAATAATTAGTACAAGTAAGCTTCCTTTTCATAACCTTTTAATCATAAAAATTACAGCGTGTTTACAATATTTTTCTTTAGATAATGAAAACTGCCCTTTTACTAAGTTCAGTTGGCAGATTATTTGCACAAATACTGTATCTATTAAATACACGTAAACTACATGACCTTTGACTAGGTGTACTCTATAAATGTATGAATGGTTATAGTACATTGCTGCATAACATTGCACCAGGTAAATACATTGTCAGCAAGGTTGAATATGGACTACAGTTGCACTTCAAAATATTTCTTAACAAATCAGATAGAAAAAACAACAACAACAACAAAAATAATCATTAAAGTGCTTATGATTTTGGACTTTAAAATACTTTCACTGTGATTTGTAATCGAGTATTGATGATATAATACCCTTACACGTGAAAATAATTGATCTCTAAATGTTTTAAAGAAGTCAAATCTGCAACCCCTACCCCATTTGGTAGTGTCTTCTGTTTTATTGTAGCGGTTTGCCTGTCTAATTATAACCTTAATTTGTTTCTAATACACCAAGCATCCTATTCAAAAGTAACCAGTGATATATGATGCATAGGAAAGTTTTGGGAAGCATCTAATAATAGGCAGATACCCAATCAAAGTGTCAGAGGTCCTTGGTGATTGGCTTCAGAGGTTGACGGTCAAAAATCCTGTTCATCTTTTTTATGGGGACGAATTATTATAATTCCCTATACGACAAATCTAGTTGGTATATATAGAGTCTTGACGTCATCAGCCTTTGCTGTGGTAATACTGTGTACTACATGCTTTAGCTCCAAATTGATTGAAAAACACAGTAAGTGGTGAAAAATTGCAGTAAAGACATTAAATTTAGATCTTTGTATATGAAGCTTAGCATTATACGATAGTTTAAAGGTGAAGCATATTTTATCAGACACTGACAACATCCTTATTTCCATCAGCGGTTGAGAGAGAAAACGTTCAATGTAAATATGCAGCCAGACCAGGTTTCTACAGTTAAACAAGACAAATTCCTTTGATACTAAAACTCCCTTTTTGAACTTGGGCTAGGGGCGTGAGAATTGTTGTACTTTCTATTAGTTCTCATGAACAGACTCAATTAAACCGAGTCTGCTGTTTTTTGTATTGTAGGTTCTCTCTATTTCTGAAGGATCTGTTTTTCCATATTATTTAGAGGTCGCAACAGCTGTCGTTGTGCCACGTTGAGTTGGTAAAACTTCTCCCCGTACATCAATAAGGTGTTGATATTTTTATCATATTCTGGTCCTTCAGCAATATTGGTTTTTGATAGAAAACAGAATACCGCTTAAGCTGGTGCTAAGGGGCGTGAGAATTGTTGCACTTTCCATTAGTTCTCATGAAAGACTCAATAAAACAGAGTCTCTATTTTCATATATTGAAGGTTCTCTCCATTTCTGAAGAATCTGTTTATCCAGATAATTTTGTCCATAACGAACGGCATAATTTCATCTAAAATTTATGATAAACAGGATGATTTTAATTTTGAAATAGTTAATTCCCATTTATTGATGGAGATGTTCCTCGCTCCCCTCCTATATAATAATATTTCATAGCTTAATTGTTTAGCGAGAGTATGTTTTAATGTTAGTGACTTCACCAACAGAAGCTAATTTTTGCCTGCTAAATTATTAAAACAAGGTTATAGATATCATAAATCCATAAAACATTTTCTACCACAGACACTTAGCGTTTGGTGTTAAATACAATATTGGTTAAGAAACTCTTCTGCAACAGGATATATCATAGCCTGTATTTTTTGGGGATTTTCATTTAGTTTAAAAATTTGAAAGAATTGTTGGAAAATTTAATTTTAGCAATCAATTCAAAAAGAAAATTGACCGTTATAAAAAAGTTGGATATACTATGGATATCATGCGACAGACTGCATAGCTGGTTTATAGCTTTTGTTTCCTCTTTAATTGCACGACGGTGGGTCAGGCCTCAGACTCAATGATAGTCCTGACGTAAAGCTTCAATCGGTTGGTTGATGCCTGGTGCCTGTCTTTGGCTGAGCCCACCGTACCTTAACTTGAAGTTTTCTTTAGCTCTGACTATCTGTGAGTCATAAGCCATTTTCCTTATTTCATCAGTGTGTTACTTTGATTAGATTGTTTGACTGTGATGATACGTTGCAATAGTTAGGAAGCCTCCATGTAAGCTAAACAGTTTTTGCATTTCAACAACAACGGAATCTATGGGGAAGTTTTTTTTCGGTACCAGTAAAATGCATTTAAGCCCCCCCCCCCCTGATTTATTGTTGCTCGGTTCGGTGTTTGTCTCTTGTTTGTTATTCAGTACTTTGTATCTATCTAGTTCAGCAATCATTTTGATGGGGAAGAGAAAGCTGGTTGCTTTTCTTTAACTGTCTTTATGGTGTCTTGTGACAGTCAGTGATCAGTGGCTCTTCCTCACAGCGCCGTGGGTTGGTCTGCGGTGTGTGATTGTGGGATTCCCAGAACAGTTTGTTAACTGGATACCAATAAAGAAATATTTTGACAGAAAGGGTTTAACAAGATGCGCAGATGAGATGCTACCGTGTATAACTGTTTGATTTCTTTAGCTCCAGTTTTATGTATTGTTGAGTCCTAATCTTTGCTGTATCTCCTCTTTATAATTTGATTTATATGTTCTAGGAGGTAATTTATGGATAAGTTAGGGGTTCTTTCGTGCAAACCAAAAATATATGTGTCTTGATCCATATCCTAACTAAGGGTGAGGTTAGCACTGTGAAACTAGTTTAAGCCCTCCAGTAAAATATATTTACTGACCGTGCCAAGGCGGTGTTTCTTCTGTGGATCATTTTTGTTATTTATGTTTCGTATTTGTCATTCTTTCTTGTCTGTTCGGTGCAGCCTTGTAGTCACCTACTGGGAAAGTGCTGAGCTCTTGGCTCTCTTGTATGTGATGTTTTATTGTGTTTTTGTCACTTTACTACGTGGGTCCACTGCATTAAATATTCATGAAATCTGGCCCCATCTCTTGTGGGGAGAGTATATACTTTACATTAGAGCTACGATGACGTCATTCCTCAATATTTGTTGATTGACAGGTGTTATGGCGTGTTTGATTAAAAGATGCGAGTCATAGTCCGTTTTAATGGAGGTGGCTGAGGTGATTAATCCGGTACCAGGTTGATATCAGATTGGTTTTGCTTCTTGGAACCCCCTTGAAGAGCTATCTATATTAGGAAACATGTTGCTTCGTAACATGTCAGTTTAAAGGGAAATAGTGCGAGAATGAGCTGGAAAACATGTAGTTATTATTCAATGAAACTAACCGGCAAGGTTGATATTTTAAAATGAGGCCAGTTTGGTAAATTTTGTATGTATAGTTTTCGAACAAGGGGTTAAAATGTTAACATTGTCGTCTATGGAAAACCTAATAGTGGAGTGCAACCTAATAGGCAAGCTTTCGAAATTGAACCTTAGCTGACCTTTCGCTTTCAATTTCGAAAACTATTGATATTGGCTGGTATTTATCACTCCATCTCTCCTGAGTGGAATCAATGCAACAAGTTTCTGATAATAAGATAAATCATTGATCTTAGTGCCATCTAGTGTCAAAGAGTTCGATCATTCGTGTTTTTTCAGTACTTCCATCCTTGAAGGGATAGGGGGTGGGGGTAAGGAAAGAGCATGGTCACTCTTAATGGTCATTAAATGCAACAAATAAGTTCAAAGGAGACAAATGCACTGTCGAATGGCTGAAACAAGATGCGAGTTGATGACCTAGAAGCACTCAGGATATCGTACAAGGTCTGAACATAGCATTGCCTATTTACTGATAGCAGATATTGTATGGGCCTTTTGGTACATGAGCGACACAATTTCAGGTAAATTCGCTATTTTCTGACCTCTTTCCTCTGTTTTGGTTTGCCATATACTTGTCTTGTGCCTTTATATAGTAAAGGGAGTTGCTGTACATTAAACGTCCCATATATGCTATGGAAAATCGATATTTTTACCATTTACATCAATGAATTGGGGGTGTACTTGGGATAATTAGCGAGATTGAGCTGGAAAACTTTTAGTTATTATTCATTGAAACTAACCGGCAAGGAGGATATTTAAAATTGAGGCAAGTTTGGTAAATTTTGTATGTATAGTTTTCGAACAAGGGGTTAAAATGTTATCATTGTCGTCTATGTAAAACCTAATAGTGGAGTGCAACCTAATAGGCAAGCTTTCAAAACTTAACCTGAGCTGACCTTTCGCTTTCAATTTCGAAAATGATTGATATTGGCTGGTATTTATCACTCCTTCTCTCCTGAGTGGTATCGATGCACCAAGTTTCTGATAATAAGATAAATCATTGATCTTAGTGCCATCTGGTGTCAAAGAGTTCGAACATTCGTTTTTGTCAGTACTTCCATCCTTGAAGGGATAGGGGTGGGGGTAAGGAAAGAGCATGGTCACTCTTAACGGTCATTACATGCCACAAATAAGTTCACAGGAGACAAATGCACTGTCAAATGGCTGAAACAAAATGCGATTTGATGACCTAGAAACACTCCAGATATCGTACAAGGTCTGGACATAGCATTGCCTATTTACTGATAACAGACATTGTATGGGCCTCTTGGTACATGGAAGACATGATTTCAGGTAAATTCGCTATTTTCTGACCTCTTTCCTCTGATTTGGTATGCCATATACTTGTCTTGTGCCTTTATATAGTAAAGAGAGTTGCTGTACATTAAACGCCCCATAAATGCTATGGAAAATTGATATTTTTACCATTTACATCAATGAATAGGGGGTGTACTTGGGATAATTAGGCAAACAGTGTGATAAACCCATTTACTGAACGTTTGTCTGGTTTCTTGTATTTTCTAAAGCATTGTGTTACTTTCTAAGCGACAATAGCATACATAATAGCAATGACGTATGAGCTAGAGTCGAAAAACTTATCTTTATTTCTCAAAAAAGGCCAATGTCTGCCATGTTGGAAAAATTAAGTGGGTATACTTGTTTTAATGGCCACAGTTGTGTTAATTTTCAATAAATCCTTTAAGAACTTTGCATATATGCTAAAAATTTATTGGCCTTGCACTAAATGGACTTTTAGGGGAATGCAACACTTTTTGGTTTTGATTTATTAAAGGGTACACTACACTAAATACTCGTGAAATCTGGCCCGCCTTTGGGGGGAGAGTATATACTATACTGAACTACAAAAGAAACCCTTCAGTCTCTTTTTCGGGGCAATTATTAAAAACGAAATAAGAAATGAAAATATATTTAATATCATATCCTTCAACAATCAATTCTGCACTAATTCAACGAAAGATTACTCAGTTTTACTTAAATCTGTTCCTGTAATATGCCAGTGTTTACACAAGGGGTCATTCAGAAAAATGACAAGTTCCCGTCACTAGGTTTTCTCTGGATAATGAGCATCTCGTTTACGTCTAAATCAGTCACTTGAGTTCAACTTGTCTAATAGCGGGTATGACCCCCCTCCTGCAGCAATGACTGCGTCACAACGAGATCGCATCGAATGAACGTAACGTCGCACAACGTTCTGGGGAATACGTGCCCATTCCTGATTGAGAGCAACCTCAAGTTGTTGAAGATTCTGAGGCTGGACTGGACGAGCACGGACGCGTCGCCCAAGCTCATCCCACAGATGCTCGATCGAATTGAGATCTGGGCTTACTGAAGGCCATGGCATGACGTTGACGGCTTGTTGACGAAGGAAGACAGTAGTTATCCTAGCCGTATGCGGTCTGGCGTTGTCTTGCTGCAGCAACGTGAGACCGTTGTTTCTCATGAACGGAACGACGATGGGTTGCAATATGGTATCAGGATAGGTCATTGCATTTAATCGTCCGCGCACAATATGCAGGTCCGTTTTGAAGTTCCGACTTATTCCAGCCCAGACCATCAAACCACCACCGCCAAACCGATTCACCTCCACGACACAACATTGAGCAAAACGTCCACCAGTTCGCCGGAACACTCTTTGTCGACCATCAGAATAACTTAAGTTAAATTTACTTTCGTCAGTGAAGAGAACTTTTTCCCATCTCTGGCGAGGCCATCGAGTGTGTGCATTGGCCCAGGCAAGACGCGCCTGTTTATGCCTGCGCAGCAAGACTTGTCCAATGTACGGGCATCTTGATTTAAGTCCAACATCCGCCAAACGTCGTCTTACTGTGTTACCATTAATAGGCTGGTTATGTGTGCCTACTGTATGCCTTGCAGTCTCTGCAGCTGGTAGGAACCAGTCTCGAGCATGTGTAAGACGCATGTATCGGTCTTGATGTGCTGTCGTCACGTGAGGACGGCCGCTACTGGGACGGTCCCTAGCGTGTCCCTGTTGCTGGTAGCGATTCCAAAGATCAGATATAGTGCTCTGGTTACAGTTCATTACACGACCAACATGGCGTTGAGAAGCACCAGCTGATAACATCCCTATCACCTGGTTTCTCTGATCCATATTTAAGCGCGGCATTACTTATTCCAAAAATCTAAGGATGGCAAAATATAAGCATATGCTAAAAGTACAGTCAACCATATTACAGCAAAAGACGAAAGTGTGTACCGAAAATAAATTATACTGGAGCCGAGGTATTAAATTTTGTGACTTATGTGATATAAAACTTTATTTATTCTATGACCAATAAAAGAGATATTAGACATACAAAACTGATGGGTTTCTTTTGTAGTTCAGTATACTTTACATTAGAGCTAAGATGACGTCATTCTTCAATATTCGTTGATTGACAGGTGTTATGGCGTGTTAAATTAAAAATTGCGAGCCATAGTCCGTTTTAATGGAGATTGCCAAGGTAATAAATCCGGTACCAGGTTGATGCCAGATGGGTTTTGCTTCTTGGGCCCCCTTGAAGAGCTATCTTTGTCAGGAAACATGTTGTTTCGTAGTATGTCAGTTTAAAGGAATATAGTGCTGAACATGTATATATTATACATTGAATCTTACCGGCAAGGATGATATTTTAAAATGAAGCCAGTTTGGTAAATTTTGTTTGTATAGTTTTCGGACAAGGGGTTAAAATGTTAACGTTGTCGTCTATGGATAACCTAATAGTGGAGTGCAACCATGTGGTGTCCTGTGTCAGGTGTTGTGCTTGATTATATCGATTCTTGATCTTTGCCTTCATTTGTATGTTATTATCAGGGTCTTCACAGTTTATTAAGATAAAATTTGTTTGGGACAGAAACATCAAAATACCTAAATATTTTCTATGATTTATTGTTATATTTTCAGTCTGCAAATCCTTGCAATAAATAAACTAATATTTCCTATAAAACATAACACAGCCATATCGGATGGATGCTCTTACTCATTTTAAATAGGCTAGATGATACTTAAATGAGCCAACACATGAACATTTGGTTATTATAACATATATGCGCAAAATCCTCCTTTAAAACGCACATGCTAGCATATCCAGCAGGGCTAGAAGTTTAGATTTTTGTATAAGTCTTCAACGTTTGAATACAAGCAGCGAAGGTTCAGGCGAGTCTGCGCATATGCGCAGACTCGCCTGAGCCTTTATTGCTGGACAATACAATAAGTATTAATCTCTCATATTCTGGTTCAAATACTACTTTATGTACAGTACCATTCCGTTCATTCTTTACACCTTGTTAACTAGAAGTCCACTAGGAGCAAAATAGGTATAGACATCAAAGTTAACTAAAGGTAAACATGGAGTTATCTATTATACTCAACTGTTTTTTATAAATAATAGTTAAAGCTGCATACTCTGTAACTATGAACATTTTCCGAAAAAAAATATTTTCTTTTTAAATCATTTGTAAAAGTAGAATTAAGCTATGTTTTCACAATAAAAATGTTCAGTACAGCTGAAAACTGCATGGAAAAGTGAATTATCTTATCAAATAGGTGTTTTTTCTCTTGTTGGTAATTATTTGCGTCCCTCCAATAATTCTAGACCGTTGAATTTTAACATAAATGCAGTTGTTTTGATAGTGATAACTTGTTAAGATTTACGAAAATGGTAAAATGTTTACCTGAATTTGAGTATTTTTACTGTGTTCTTGAAAAATAAAAAACATTATTTTTAAAATTAGAAGATCAAAAGTTACAGACTATGCAGCTTTAACTATGCAGTTAACACCTCGTTTACCTGTAGTTGACTCCAGGTTAACAAGGGTGTGAAGAATAGTGTGAATGGTATTGTATCACAGGTCCAGATGAGGACAGTTTGTACACCTCAAATTGCATTTATTTCCTTACCTATCGATTGAAACATGTGTTTTGGATGCTCAAAAGGACCGTCATATTGAGACGGTAATTTTGAGTAACCACAACATATGTTCTGGTTGAGAAATAAGAAAATAATTTTCAGATGTGTATTCTTATCTTGAGGGCCTGTATGTGCACCATTTATTCCATTTCAAATGCTACCTCCGATAACATACTCTGACAGAAAATAACACCCAACACAAGATACATTTGACTTTCATCAGCCCAAATACATGGAACCAAAATTTCTTCTTGTCGGATCCAGAACATTCTGTCTGGAGCGGTGGGGGGGGGGGGGGGTCCTGACAACTTATTTTAGTCAACGTATTTGACAGAGGGCCGTCCGCACCTCTCTCTAGAAGCCATTAGACCGAATGGATCATTGGACCTATGGAGCCCAATTGCTTCTAGCAGAGGTTCCGTACCAGTATTTCAAAAGAAACCTATAGCCACTTGAGATTTTCCAGGGGTCCCCCCTCTCTCTCTGGATCCGCCAATGCCCCCTCTTATAACAACGGAAGTACCACTTCAGCATTTCGATCCTATGTAATCCGCAAGAAAAGCTGTCAATAACATGCATTAGCCGTCCATAACTGTTATACAGGTACATACCAAACTACATGAAAATTTGTTTATTTCTACATGTTAATTCCGCTGAATCAAGAACAGTAGTTGAGAAGTTTTCGAATAAAACGTTATAATGAAATACTCTTATTTATAAGACACGTTGTAACTACAGACCTCTAAAATTTAGAGCAGTATTTGATACGTTTCTTTACATACACTGAGCCGAAGTTCTAAGTAGCTACTTTTCAGTTTCTTTTTTTCTGACTAAGCCCTAGTGATATTGAAATGAATTTTTGCCTAAGTATGTGCTTTGTAATGGACTAAAGTTAAGCGGTGTTTTGGAAGAGTTTTCAATAACTTCACGATTTTTTAGTTCAAAAATGCAAAAATCAACTTTTTGAAGAAAATAAGCGTTTAGAGTGCAGTTTTTATCGAATTCAAGTACAGGTGATTGCAAACCTGCCTAGTCGACTTGAAAAAACACCAAACACTTGACATTTTGCTTATGACAGATTTTTTATGAATTTTTAAAAATTGATAATTTTCCAAATTTTTCGAAATTTTCGGAAATCATCAGCTGCACATACAAAAGTCATTGTATGTGTTTTATATTATGTTAATATGTTTGACAAAACACCATGCAACTTGATGAGCCCATTTTCTAACGATATTTTTTACTAATTTGGTATCCACTTCCGATTTTAACGTGAAACTTTAAAGGTCATTTAAATGGCATTGGATAAAGATTTAATTTAATTTTTAAGCAGAACAGTGATGCCAATTCATAATGAAGAACCCCTGAAAATTGCACTGCTGTGACGCAGATAATAATGCGTACAGAGCAATGCAAAGTGGGTATGCAAACGGCATGGTTAAGCTTAAAATCCTTTGATTAAGTTGTTGACGGTGGCTGTCTTCATGTTAACGTAGGAGAGAAATGGAGTGTTCAATTGTCAAAAAATTTTTTTTTGATTAATTTCATCTTATATCACAGCTAATATAGATCTAAACATCTTCAAACTAATTAAAATATAAATGGATAACGTATCTGATGAATAGTTTATATCACACTAAAAAGTGTGACTTTTTGAAATGATGGTACCTTTACTCGGACCTCGTCTGTGCAAGGTCTACCAGTCATTTTGAAATTACATAATTTGCAGAATCTTGACAAAGCCTTGGACCTTTTAATAGAATTTAAATTTTGTGAGAGCGATTTTTACTTTCTGAACGGAAGCAAAAATTGTATGGTGGCTACTTATAACTTCGGTTCAGTGTATGTTACATGTACACAAAGCAGAAAATACCCAGTGTGAAAAGCAGTCCTTTTTTAAATTTCAAAGCTCCATAACCCTAACCAATCACAATACAGAGGTATGGTTACTGACAACCATTTGAATTTTCACAAAAAATCAAAATTAATTTTTTCATCAGTAACAGAGTGGACATGGTAATAGCAAACAATTACCATATTTAATGGTCAAGGGACTATAACTCCAAAGGCGGGTAAATTAGAGTTAGGCTTCTTGTGTTCTGTATGCTGTCTGGTGATGAAAATGTCCCAAACAGTTTAGAAATTACAACACAGCCACACAAAAAAATAACGCTAGTGAAGTTATTTTCAAAGCTCAGCAGGTTATTACTCCAAAAGAGTGAATCAGAGTTATAGTATATTCTATTTGGCTTAAAGGGGTTAAAATGTAAATGCCACTATATGGCAAAGTGAGTATATTTACACTGAAGCTATATATCACCAAATTTAAAGGGGACAGCAACCCTAATAAGTATGTTTTATCAGTAAGAGCTCTATGAAGCATGAATTTTGATACAAGTATCATCCAAATCGGTTGAAAAAAGGGGCAAGTGATGGGCATTTAAAGAATCCAATAGGGCCAACATTTGGCCGTCATTTTGAATATTTAATTAGTTTTCAGACTTTTATCAACTGCTTAATTTTCAGTTATCGCTACTATCACATCATCTGTGTTTCAGCAGATATGCAGCTTTATTCATAAGGAAAATGTTTCATTAAAGATTAATGCAAATAATCCATTGGTTTGTCTTTTATTTTGATGACGCATATTTAATTAGGCTGGGTGACGTCACTAAGCCTACAATATGGCTGCTTCCATTACAGTCCATTTGCAAATATTCAAACGCCCACAACTTCAACATTATTCAACCGATTTAGATGAAACTGGTATCAAAATTCATGGTTAATTAAGATCTTTCACATAAAACATAGAAATCATCAGGGTTTCCGTCCCCTTTAATTTCATGAACTACCTAACTGCCAACCTGGTACTTGCATGCTTGAAATATCTGATTTTGCACTACAATATAAACTATGAAACGTAAATGTATCATATGAAGTCGCGTCTGGGGGTGATTATAACGCCATGCATTGAAATCGATAAACCACTAGGGTAAGTCGGGTAACTTCAGACATCAGGCAAATTCGGACAGCGACCATGCTTCTTTCACATTTTCATTATTGGAATAAAAAAAAGATTTACAAAGCAAACGGTAGAAATCCAGATGAGACGGCTCCTTATGAGCCGTCTCACCTGGATTTCCACTGTTTGCAAATGTGTGTCCGAATTTACCTAAAGTCTGAATTTACCCAACTTTACCCTAGTGGTTTACATATTTAGTAACGCTATGTAATGACATCCATAGCAAAGTCGCATACATTATGACACAATATTTATGTTTTCCCGCCAAAAATGCGATTTTAAGTACTTCTAATGTCATATAAAATTTTGAATCCAACAATTTTGCTCCTGTTTTATTAAATGTATTTAACTCATTGCGAAAAAGCGATAAAATGCTCGACAAGCCATGCATCTCTTTTCCTCAACTCGCTCAATAAATTCAGTAGGACATAAGCACTCATGTAAGATCTTTAAGAGGTATTCAGAGTTTTTATCATGAAATTCTGATTCCAAGGTATTCAAGTGATGTGTGGATTTAACCTTTAGATCCTAATCAGCTTGGTCATCAGAAACCAGGATCTACAATGTTTCAAACAAGAATTGCGTAATTGTAATGCGACGAGTGGACTATTCAGTCTTCAAAGATGTGCTGTGACTACTAGAACCGTTTTGGTCAGATGGACTTTGAATAACCTCATTCTTTCTTTGACGAACATAAAGAAGCCAACCCTCTGAGCTGAACGTAAGGAATACCAAATTAACTTTGAATTCTCTATAAATTTCGATTCAACATGATTGTGCTGTTGAAACTCTCTATACACGTTTATTCAGTCATATGGCAACCTGAAATTAAAACACATATAGATAATACAACATGTCTCTTATTCTGATATTTTCCAAAACACTGTCTTTGGGTTTAAACTCATACATGCTTGATTAACGCTAACCAGGCAGACTTTTTCAACTTATTCAAAAAGTTTGCTCAAATACCTAAATTCTTAAACATACTGTTCATCGGTGAGTTATTATTGTTTTTATGATCTATGGTTCGCCGTTTACATAATAATTAATGGGATAACTCTCGATGACGTCATTCTCATAAAGCACGCTTTAATCCATACCTTGATATTTTTACTTTTGTAGCCAAAAAATATAGTCATTTAGCAGATTTCTAAGAAACAACGCATGTGAAATAATTACCGTTATTTGTAATCTATAAATAGACAGTCTTCCATTGGCTGATAGCATGACTTTTGCTAAGTAACACAGGCTACGTTCACTGGACTTGTCACTGCTTTGCAAAATCAGTTTCTACAAATAACTTTTCATTGGGATATTACATTAGTTTCCGTCAGAAGAGTGCCCCAAGAAACAGTATGAAGTAAATAATGTATCACGGATCAGCTATCAATTGTATGTGAACTAAATATATCACGCTTTGTGTGTCTTCTTTCACTTTAAACTGTTATAATCTGGTCTTTTTAAGTTCTTATATCTCAATTTTCCTTCAGAATTATTATAAAACATGTTTATGCTATCAATCAAGTGACTTTGTATTGGTCCAGTTACCGGTTCTCTGTCAGCTGTATTGGCCTTCGACTAAGGGCAAATATAGCTGACCTTGAACCTGTATATGGGCAATTACGAATATCGCTGGATTAAAGACAAGTATAATAATTAACTATTTAATAGTATAGCACTTTTACTGGCAAACGTGTCTGTGTCATACTGGCGACACTTCTACCTTACAGTATGAGTCACGACATGAAATGTCCAACAATGTGGTATGTGCCACCAGCAAAGGCTCAGACCAGCCTGCGCATCCGCGCAGTCTGTTAAGAGCCTTTTCTTGAATATTTTATGACTCCCAGGCTATTAACCGAACATCATTTGGAGTTTCTAAGCTTAAGAGGAGGCTGCACAGGCTGATCTGAGACTACACTTGTCAAAATGCCTCATCGTTGGAAATCACATGTATTGGCTCGTAGGTATTTGATACCAATATTGTTGACCTAAAGTCAATATCAAGCAATACAGAAATGAGCCGCGACATGAGATTTCTAACAATATGGCAAGTTTGGATCCAGACAAAAATAGTAAGTGAGTATGATTAGATTCAGACAAGCCTTTTAAGAATAGAAACTCAAAATGATGTTCCGTCAGTAGCTTTACACTCATAGAATAATCAAGAGACTAACAAAGGCTCTGATCAAAATGTTCGTATGAGCAGGCTGATCTGAGTCTTTGCTGGTCGCACATACCACATATTTTGGAAATCTCATGTCGCGGCTCATACATTTTGTATATAATTTAACAAAAGTTGACTATTGGGGCATAAGACATGAAGTTTGTTTGTTTTTGTTGTTGTTGCTTTACGCCCCAGTCAAACAATAAGTCATGTCGGGACGAGTTCCCGTCTTCCTCTTAGCAACGGATGATGACACAACACCGAAGAGTCTTGAACTAGCAACCATTTGATTCCTAGTCTAACACTCTACAAATTGAGCCACTGCGCTTTGTATTAGACATGATTTGGTATCGACCAAATAATAATAATATTGAAATCATCTTTGCCTATGTCAATGGATCTTGCATTATGTCCAATGACCCAATAGTCATTACGTTTATACCATTTCATGAAATTTCCTATATGTTCTTATAATTGTCATTACAAGTAAGGTCACATCATTGCCGAGAGTTTATGTAACAGATTACTTGTCCCAGGATTAATAAGATACTGGGGCAAATAGTTCCTCTGGTACGCATACTGTGACGCATGCGCAAATACAGGATGTCTCTGCATATACCCTGGCTGTGTACCATGACCAAGCGCCATCGGGGAGTACAGTCCATTCGATCCCATATAGTTGTCGCTAGGCGAATGAGCTCCGTCCGCACTTTGCTGTTTCAATGTCACACCATCATGAAGTTTTCTTATATGTTTCTTGAGATCAAAGTTCCGACAAAATCCTTTCTGGCATATGCCGCACGTGTATGGCTTCTTTTCATTGTGAGTATGCATGTGGAACGTGAGATTGTACACCTGGTGGAAAGCCTTGTTACATATATCACACTTGTACTGCTTCTCCGTGCTGTGCGTGAGTTTATGGTTCTTGTAGTTTCCTTTCTGGTGAAAGCCTTTACCGCAAAATTCGCACGTGAATGGCTTGTAATTCAGGTGAATACGCATGTGTGTGTTAAGCGTGCTGCTACGGTTGAATGCCTTGCCACATGTTTTACATTTGTGTGGCTTCTCTTGGGTGTGGATGATCTTATGGCGACACAGTGTGCTGGCCTGTCGAAATCCTTTCCCGCAAACTTTGCAGATGAATGGTCGTGCACCTGAAAAGAGAAAATGAAGGTTTTTTTTTAAGTTTTTGTTTGGTTTGATTCTAAGCGTGCCAGTCAACAGCTATGGTCATGTCGGGGCGGTCAGTTCATCTTACCAGACATTTTCTTATACTGTAAAAAAACATTCTATGAAGTGGGTAAATTTATTAGCGCTATTGGACGGTAAAAAACAAAAATCGCCAAAATATGAGACCGCGAAATACAGTTTCGAATTTAGTTTCACAATAAGCAAAAATGGACACACATGTATATGTTGAGTATGTTGGTATGTATATTGTCAAAACCAACTTTTGAACAGTGGATAATGTTTCAAGGTAGAGGGAATCACGTCTTAAAGGGGGCTACTTTTAATAGAAAGCATATGGCCCATAAGGAGCATATTATTTCCCCTTAAAGCAGCCCCTCTGTGAATAGAAAATAACTTTAAAGGGCATTAAATTGAGAAACCACCAAAATTAAAAGCCAATATTTCAGTCTTTTAAAATCGCCAAATTTTGATGCCGTGAAACATAAGTGGTTTACAGTACAAATGTATACCCAAGACTAATAAAATAACCAGATATACCTTTACCGATGTCTTTAATGACATACTTTTGCACACCATCCATGGTTTAAAATATACAATGTTAATATATCACTTCTCACATATTACAAACAATATTCTAAAGAAAACTTAATGCAGGTCAGACGTATTGCAGAATACTCAGCATTCTGCAATTCTTTCGACCTTCATTAAGCAACCATTTGTCATTAAGACCTTTGTTGTGTCTATTTTTCATGGCCGTTTTACATAGGTTTTACTGTATTAATTTTGTACTACATGAAATATGGTTTCATGCTCTTTTTAGTAAAGTAATGTAAAATGATTCAAAGATCTGACACGTTTCCCTTTTTCTACAATTAAGAAAGTATGATAAAGTAAGCGAGTATGACAAGGAAATACTACTCACATAGTCGCAACTGAAATTCATTGGATCTGACATATGAATCTATTTGGTGTAAAAGAAAAAAATGTTTTTGACAAGTTTTATGTTAGCTGCTTGTATAGCTCAGGCTTGGCGTTTAAGTAGCGACTGTGGTTTGCTAGACCAACCGTCAGTTGTAGCAATTGGGCTGAAGTTGACGACATGTGAACCATAGCTGCAATTGAAATTTCTTTGGAGAAATTATTTGGTATAAGTAACGTTCAGAAATATCATTACAAATTTTCAAAAGTGTCAATGTCTTACTTTTGAAAATAAAATTTACTTAAGTTATCAAGTAGAATACTCCTGTTTGATAATACATCATTGGACGCATTATTAGTGCTGTAAATATGTTTATATCAAATATGTTTTTGTATTTCTTACTATGTATTTGTCAAACCATCGTATGCTCTTCACTTTTGTAGGAAATTAAGATTATTATTATTATTATAATTATTATTATTATTAAAGTAAAACAACCATCTCTCCCCCCCCCACGCCCTCTCTCATATCAGGATGATTGTAAAACTAAAAGGGACACTAAGTTCGAAATAACCTAACTACTGTTATCCGTTATATGATTTATTCACTTGCATCAAACAACTCGCTGCGCTCGTTCTTACTTTATTCGTTTGTAATTGTAATATATGATCTATAGCCTATACTTATACATTTGCCTTAAACAACTGTGCCGTTTATAATTTAGATGCACTTGACCATTACTTGGCGTATGCACAAAATAAGAAGTATGTGCAAAACTGCACAAGATTCATATTTTAATATTTCCCGCGGTTGCACACTTTTAAGTTGTGTGTTTTACATCAAATGTACACTTATAATCTTAGTAAATTTAAAACAATAAGATAATGTAATTATCGCGATATAATCAATCGAATAAGGTATTTGTACAACGTTTTAGTTCAACGTTCAACGAAATACTTGTACATTAATTTTTATCATGTATCTAGTATTAAAGGTAAATATATAATGTAATACATAGTGAAATCAGTATGAAATGATGTTAAAATCTGTATATAACTGCAAAATGATAGCATGTTATTTCTGCTAGACGACCCACAGTCTGACTAGGTGTTCACGCAATAATGCGTTGCTGTTTAATTTCGAAACTAGTTAGCGCAAATTGTAACTCTGGCGCCAAGCTAAATGACCCTTTCAAGAAAATTGTACATCACAGTTTCAACACGAAGTGTCAACTAATGAGAATGGGAAACCGTATTATTTAATTCAAACTGAAACTTGAACACATTAGAGAAGCGCCCTGGTGCCATATCTTGTTCGTTCTGGAAAATAAAAAATAAAATGCTTTCGGAAAGTCGCAAGGCTTACCAAGATAATAATATTTTTGTTAACACTATTAGTAAAATTCTGTTAAGTATTAGAAAATTAAGAAAAATGTGGCTATTATATAGCACATAACATAATTTCCTTGTGGACTACGCTCCTATTATACGTATCATATAACATCTAAAATTCTTATTTCATTTATATTCTTTTGTTTGTTCATTAGTTTGCACTTTTATGCTAAGTTTATCACAGAAAGTACACGGATCTCGAACGATGAGATATGACATAATTAACGGAAATTGAAACCTATTACGACCACAATCGCTTCAATAAGCAGCGCAAAAATGTCCTTCTACCTCAGAACACAGATTGTATATAGCCCCTCGAAATGTAATATAAAAAAAATATGAAACTTGTGCAATTTTGGACGTTTCTCGATGCAAATCATTGAACAAGCACGTGAACTAAAACAAGAATTAGACTTGAGTATAGTCACAGACTCAAATTAAAGCGCACAAAAATAATCCACAAAAGAAGCACCGCCTTGAGACGGTCAGCGATAAATTACTGGAGGGCTTAAACATGTTTAACAGTACTAACCTCACCCTTAATTCTGATGTTGATCAAGACACACAGATGTTTGGTTTCCTTGAAAGATCCCTAACTTATCGATGCATCATCTCCCAGTACATACAAATCAAGAAATAAAAGGGAGATAAAACAAAGATAAGGACTCAACAGTACATACAACTGAATACCACACCAAAAGAAATCCAACAGTTAAACCCCGGTGGGTCTGACCAATGACACAACATTAGGCCCCAACCTTCTCATCTGAAAAAAGTCTTTAAGTCAGAACCGTCATAGAGTCTGCGGTCCGATCCGCCAGCGTGCAATTAAAGAAGAAAGCAAAGTTGTCAACGGTGATTGGGTTGACCACCAAGCATGTAGTTTGTCCCTATACATTATTGTTATAACCGATCTTCTTATAATGAGAAATTACTTTAATAACTGCGCTGAAAATTTATTAGTGCCACCAATGTTCTTAAATTCATACACTTAGTTGCCATAATACTCTGGCTCCGAAAGGCCCTGCCGCAAAAAAGATTCAAGTCCGACATGTAAGTTAGATATTAAATCATAATGTCAGCGATAAAATTTAGAATTTTTATTTTTTTGAAGTTTATGATACGGATAGCCATATTTAAGAAGTTTCCGAGTTAGAAGTTTATTGCGAGTGTTGAAGTCTGCAACATGGCTAGATGCTCCAGTAAATGGGATGAGTTGAGAAATATAAACTCCATAAGATGTAGAACGAGGAACATCATCATCTAAAAATGGGAAATTGACAATTTTAAAATTAAAATCGTCACGTTTATCGTAAATTTTGGTAGAAACAATGGCGCACTTCGCAATCGAACTAGAGTTCCTACTATAGTTCTTACGTAATAGATGCGCACGCACGTTTACACCCGAACGACTTAAGTTGGAACTTTAAGTTGGTTGGCAAGTAAACGAAAATAATAGCCCTGTATGTTCCATTTTAATTCTTCGTCGTAGACAAAAAGGATGTTATAAGCTGCACAGCGCTTTTTAATAATCAATTACGAATAAGTGGGACCAAAAATTATGCTCAGCTAGGTTTATTTTACAAAACATATCATATTGAGGCTACTGACCGATCTTGAACCCATCGTGCTAGATCTTGAACCCATCGTGCTAGATAGGTCTAGAGTAGGGAACCAGCCTATCTACTAGAGTAACGCTGCACCGACCATCTATAGAAGGTTCGTGACGTCACCCTAGTAGCGACTATAGGTGTTTGAATCAAACTTTAGTTAATATAGTAGGGACTATAGTTCGATTCGAAGTGCGCCACTATCATTAGAAATGGAAAAATGCAAATCCAAAAACGAGGCTTCAGTATTAGAGGTATTGGCAATATAAGTTGAAGCTCTGAAGGGTTTATTTGACTTACCATAATGTCAAAATATATATTATCTATGTTTAAGATATCATCTAAATATTTAGATGAAGTGTTAAAAGTGTCAATAATATCAGCCTGCTATCATCAGGAAGAGAATCATTAAGTTACTCTCATAACAAAACAAGAATAAATCCGCAACCAGATACCCGTTGGAATCACTACAACTTGTCTATACAACGTATTGCAAAATCGTATAAAAATGTTGTCCAATAAAAGGTAAGCGCATCACATACATTTTGACAAGACCATGCATGTTATTTTTTCGGCTGTTCAGAGGTGAAAAACGCGTTTCTGTCATTACATGCAAGGTAAGGAGAGCCTACTCCTTGTAAGGTTCTTTCAATAAGATCAATAAGTTAATCTCTAATTAAATTATGAGTTAAAGTAGTGTAAAGAGTGGAAAAATCATATGTGAACCAACTGGTCGCGTTGAAGTCCCTAGTTTTAAGTGTATCTAATATTTCCCCAGGATTTTTTATAGACCAAAATATATTCTTACTGGATCCTTCATATACTTCTTCGCAGTACTTAATTACATGTCTTTTCATAACAGATCCTTCAAAAATAGAGAGGACCTACAATATTAGAAAAAAACAACAGACTCGGTTTTATTGAGTCTGTTCATGAGAATTAATGGAGAGTGCAACACTTCTCACGCCCCCTAGCACCGGCTTAAGCGGTATTCTGCTTTCCATCAGAACCCAGTATTCCTGAAGGACAAGAATAACGTTACCAATTTAGAAAAATAAGTTGTCGCACAAAACTAGATTTGGCAATAAATATAGCTTTACAGAATTTTATGGTGTTTAGATTACCAGTATAACGTTAGAAGCCTGTCTTAATTTTCTTTAGCTTTGACACCACATTTTAGGGTTGTATGACAACCATGCCGATCGACAACAGCAACTCAACTAAAGTCTTTGTGTTTGTAGTTTTTTTTCATTCATTGGTACCCATGCAAGTCGACAGAAAACATGATATTACAGTGCCTGCAAAATATGGAATTCAACCTTTGGATAAGAGACAGTTTAATCTAAGCACCAACACATTTGAATTACTTATCTTTGAAATGGCCCTGGTTATAAAACATTATGTTCAATTTGCGTTTCTTTTTGTACACACTGTATTTTCCCATATAAGAGATTGGTCTTTTTTTTGTTTTAAATGATCACAGGTAGAAAATTCCTTAACGATTATATACTTAGGTCCCTGAAAATTGTTATCTTAGCAGGCATTCCATGCCCGATTAAATGCGACATTTTGAAGCCCTTCATCTGGGTCTTCAATGTTTATCTAAGTACCCCTTTTAGGGGGTTTCATGCAAGTAGGTACCGTAAAAGCCAAGTTCATGTATACATACATTAAAATGGCATTTAATTAGACTTCTGTCTGTGCAACTTATCAACTTATGGCTTTTACAAAACTTTTAACTGTATACGGATGATATTTCGATTTTTTTCTTAGAATAAATAACACATAATCGAAATTGTGCATGGCTTTACCTCAAACTTCTTGTAAGAAAACAGTTACTGCATTGACAATATGCTGTTCATCATATAGCCGCGAAAGTCAGCCTTAATCGAGCAACATAAGATATCAATAAGGAAGTCAGTATGACAAGGGAGTGCCAAAATCACAGATTGCAGACATACCCACTGCATTGTACGGAAGACACCGAACATAGACATTAACAAAGTGAAAAGAAGGCAAAGATCATGAATCGATACAATCTTAAACCATATCTGACCCAGGACACCATATTGGAAAGTGACAACAACACAATAATTATAACACACAAGAAAGCTGAGAGGTCATCCTTACCCAGCAGGTTATCACAAGACTGCAAGGAACACACACGACAGCATAACAAAGACAGACGTGAATGATAAGTAGCAAAAAGGATCCACAAAAACAATTACTCGAGGGTAAAATTTGTTTAAGGGTACCAACCTCAAACTTAATTCTGGTGTGGATCAAGACAAGGGTAGCAAAATATTACAAACTGATTGTTCTTCTGAAGAAATTTGTAAACGAAAAACGTCTCTGAAATAATGTTCGGGTAATGCTTAACTTATGTCTGACTGTATATTTCAAAATCAAAATCGTCACGTTTATAATAAATTTTGGTATAAACAATATCATTTGAAATGGACAAATGCAAATCCGAAAACCAAGCTTCGGTAGCAGAGGTATAGGCTTTATTAAGTTGAAGCTCCGAAGGGTATATTTGACTTACCATATTGCCAAAATATACATTGTTTATGATTGTTATATCATCCAGTGTTAGCCAACATGCACAGATCTAGAGATCTCTGTCAGAGGGGGGGGGGAGTGCCCAAGCCCAACTGACAAGAAAAATCTATTAATTAGGGGGGATCAATATGCTTACTTTTGGACAATATATTTATTAGACTAGGTACTAACTGAACAGACAAAATCTAGGGTATCCCAATAAGTACTATGCTTTCACTCAAATCCTTGTAACGTTAGTATTTTAAACTATTTGATAATGCCAAATGAATTTGCCATATAATATATTTAAACCAATAAGTACTTTTTCTGCTATACTCTTTTGTTTTCTTATTTTGTTTGTTTCTGACAATAATCAAGCTGATGTAAGCAAATATTCCAACATACAAGAATACATATATATGGTTAACTCAATATTGACATTCCACATTACAAACTAAATATAAATCCCACATATCCCACTGAACTTCAGTTCAATACTCAACTTTTTATTGACACCGACGCATCCAGTTTATCACGTCATAATAACATCAAACATTAGTGATAAAAGAGAAAATTTGAATTTTTAAAGTTGTCAGATGGAGGTGTTTCTCGCTTCCATTCTTGTGGTGCATTTATTACAATTAACCATTTTGTGATTAGTGACACCAACAATAGATATATAGTTACTCAGACTTTCATTTAAGAGTGTGTGACGAAAAAGTATTTTCATAAACGAAACACATGTTGTGGGTACTCCAAAGACCCGTCTAAATGAGACGGTTCCTTTGAGCACCCAAAACATATGTTAAAACTGATTGGTAAGACAATACTTAAAAATTTGTTTATCTAAACCTTGTTACATGATTAAGGCTATCAATATCATAGACCTCGTGATGATTTTTGTCAATTCCGACTGATGAATTCTATCAACATACACGCAGAGTCGGTGGGTGAGTTAACCTTCTGCAACAGTGCATATCAGAACCATAATAGGGAAAGCCTATTTTCCAAGATCAAGAAAACTAAATGTTATTAAAGAGTACAATGTAACATGGATATTACATGACAGTCTACATGCCTGGCTAATACATTAAGGCAACCGCCAAGTTAGCATTTCATTCGAATGAAACATCTAATTTAAAGATAAGCTGTAAATAATATAAAACTGTCTTTCTATTGTTGTCATCCAGATGCATGCCAAACTACACAAAAACTTGTTCATTTCTACATGCTAAATACACTGAAACATAAAAAGTAGTTGAGAAATTTGTGAAAACCTGTTTTATGGTGAAAAACACTCAATATATTGAATGGACATATGTTGTAGGTGCACATTGGAATTGCCTCTATGAGGCAATTCCAATGTGTACCAACAACATATGTTACTGAAATTAAGGACACCTATTTTAAAATATACACTAAACAAGTATCATGTCCATTGGTTTTCTTCTTTTAAACTGTCAATCAGTATTAAAATACCTGTCACTATATGGCAAATTGCTTATATTATCACCAAACTTGATTTTGTGAACTATGCTTTTGCTAACTTGGTAACTCCATGGTTGTAACCCAATCACAGTTTATAGCTATAGCTTCGTCATCAGGTCAGAAATATTAAAGAATAAATAAAAACTTCAACATGTTACAATACCAAATTGGCTAAACTGTGACAACAAAAATGATTGACATGTAAATGTACTGCATCACTTAAGCGGTAACAAGATTTAAATGGCGTTTCGTTCAGTTGGTGTTTGCTTTCTATTGTATGATATAAGAAGTACGAATTGACATAAGAATTATAAAAATAGCGCAAAAGCAATCAGTATATCCATTTATAAGCCTACAAATGTAATACGACTTTAATGAGATTACGTATAGGTTTTAAGTAAATTATCTATAATATATCAAATAATTTTAAGCATTTATTAAAAATAATCAGATTAAACCATTTCAACTCCGAATAACCCAGGAAATGAACAAAAAGACATGTTATTTTCATTCTAATTGTGAAACTGGTACATCTAAAAGGTATATGACTGAAATCGATTACCAACTACTTTTGAAAAATAATGTCTATATATAGTAATATTTTTTAAGGAACTTCTGCACAACGGTGTTTTTCTTCTTAAAAGTATACATCCGTAGGAATACATACTTTGAATTATGTGCAGGTTTGTTTAGGATCTATATTTTTTTAACATTCCCTGCGAATGTTACAGCAAAACTGAGGCTATCAAATCCTTTAAAGAAGCTGATGCCATCTTTCATTCTTAAAAGTATTGGAAAAAATGCGCCTGGATTCCCAATAAAGAACTACACAAACTAGTTTTAGCATGTGGATTTACATGTACCAAGTTTGATATCTCCATGTTTTAATATATGTTCGGATTCCTAGTCTAATGACGCCGATGAATATACAAAGAAGCTGCTGCTACACCATAGCGGATCCAGAAACACACACAATAAGTTAATGAAAAAGAAAACAAACAAACTACAGCATAAAACCGGTAATCACTATTTGATGTGTACAACGGCGTGTAATGTAAGATTTGAGCCGCGACATGAGATTTCCAACAGTGTGATATGTGCGACCAGCAAAGCCTCAGATAAGCCTGCACGTACATTGTACGCGCAGTCTGATCGGAGCCTTTGTTTGTCGCTTGATTATTCTATGAGTGTTAAGCTACTGAACGAACATCTTTTGGAGTTTCTAAGCTTAAAAGGAGGCTGCACATGCTCGTCTGAGTCTACACTTGTCAAAATGCAACATTGTTAGAAATCACGCGTCGCGGCTCATTTCATATTTTATGTTTCTTTTAACACCAAAACAGAACTACATGTATCACGTGCTTTATCCAATAATAATAATAATAAAAAATAATAATAATAAATGAGAGATTGATACATGACCATCCAGGTATCTCTATATCTACACGAGGGCCATTAGTTTCATAATCATTTTTAGACTAGAAAGCCCTTAAACGGGTACTTTAACAAACAGTGCATACCCTGATGAATTGTCGCGTTATGCGGCATTTAATGAAGGTCTGCAGTGTTTTCTAAAACGGTCTTCAGAGAAAGAAATACTATATTTTTTCGGAAAAGTTAACCTGTGTCCCTCCCCCCCCCCCCCCTCAATATATGCAATGGACTATTCGACCTATATTGTATGTAACTATATGGAAAATTACATTGGTCTGAAAAGGGTTTAAATCCACTGACATGAGGGTGACACTTAGTTAAGTTAACATGAGCTTAGTAAATCATTCAGGACTTAAAAGTGCGTAACAGAAAAATAATGTTCTTATTTCGCAGCCAAAACATATGTTGTGGATACTCAAAAGAACCGTCTCAATGAGATGGTTCTTTTGCTCCCAAAACAAAATAATTTTCTTGATCATTTAGTATCATGTTGTCATTGAGACATGACAACATATGTTCAATTGATGAAGAAGTTTACACTATATCCTTACAAGTTTCTCAGTTATTTGGTATCGTTTTTAATAAAATTAGCATGGTGAAATAAACACGCTTTCATGTAGAAAAGTCAATAATGGACTGTAAATGCTATGATATCGACAGCTTATTTTGAGGTGGTCCAGCATTATTTATCATATGACGTTGCGCCTGGGAGTGAAATAGCGCCATGCAATAAAATCGATAAACCACTAGTGGTTAACAGATGTTCGGGAAACGTTATGACGTCTATAGCAACGTTGTGTATTATATTTTTTTACTTCAAATGTAATCTTAACGGCATATGATAAATAAAATCTAACATTCGTGCTCCTGTATTGATTATTGAAGTTATTTAACTCGTTGCGAAAGAGATAAAATACTCGGCAAGCCTCGCATTTTATCTCTTTTCCTCAACTCGTTTAATAAATCCAATAAAACATTATCACTCATGTAAGAGCCTCTATGTAATGCTAGATTGGTACGTGCGTGGTTGGAATTACAAGAATATTGAGCGCTGGCTCATTGATGATAGTTTGGCATGGGCAAATATTCTGGAACTGACTTATAGTGCCATCTTTGTGTTGGTAGCTCAAAGGCTATGTCATTTCTTATATCTTTTAAGTTACAGCCGCTGGTAACGACACAGGAGCTTGAAGTTCGATCCTTAAATCACCCCTATAGCCTCCAAACCAAAAGCTCACAATGTCATTACGTAGTAATGACCAGGAGTGAAACTAAATTTCAGGCACCTTTGAATCGCCGTCACCAGGAGGTTTTGGCGAAAACTGAGCATCTAACCATAAAAATTATGTCAACAGGTCATGCGAGGCATGGATAACTTTTTCTGACATATCACTGAGTCAAAATAATGAGCGTTTGAAAATAAGGAAAACATAACGGTAGCCATTCCGGCTCCAGTATCCGGTTTGACGCAGTGAATCCGAACCTTCGTCACACTTGGAAAAAATACATTTCAAAACTTATAAACTCTTCAACCAAAAAATGAAACAATCAGTTAAATGTGTTCAGAATATTAGAAAAATCAAACCCCTACATTTACTTATCACGAAAAGTTCTGTTTTTCATAAACTTTGCGGAAATTCAAAACTGCAACCGTTGTTTTTCAAAGATCGTGTGACGTTGACGTCGCGCACGATTTGGCGTACAAAGCGTAACGTCAAGTTATAGCGTCTTGGGGCTTATTCCGTAGATGTAAACGTCATTGTCTCATTGTTTATGCCCTAACAAATAGGTTTCCCGGTACTATATCGACTTAAAGTATATTTGAGACATTGTCCTGTTCTGTCTTAACGTCGCCATCTTGATCATAAGGTAGAAGAAAAGTTATCGAACACTTTGACGTTGCCGTCGCAATATTCACTGCCGATTGACCGGAAACTGGAGCCGGAATGGCTACCGAGAGCTTAGTTTCACTCCTGGTCATTACTACGTAATGACACCGTAAGCTTTTGGTTTTGAGGCTATATAGGTGATATAAGGACCGAACTTCAAGCTCCTGTGGTAACGAACACAATATAAAATCCGTGTTTGCATAGGTTTCATATTGTTGGTATTTTTTCTGTGATTTTGACCGCAAAAATAGATTATCACATCTTTCTAATAATAATAATATTTTCGAAAGATGTGGACAGCTCATTGTTTAAAGTAAATACTTGTCCATTGCACAAATGCATGGAAAGACATGTATACATGTAACGGATCGGAGCGGCAAGAATGTGCTTGATTGTAGAAAACCGCAAGTTGGACGTAGTTAGAATGTTTTCAACATTATATTTCAGCTTTATTTTTTTATTTATTTATTACCCTTTTCATAAAAAAAATATTTGGTCTTTTTAAGAGACGATTTATATACATGTACACAAGGTCATGTGTCAACAGCGTGTTTGACTATCACACATACATGTACATGTTGTTTATGCCATGTGTATGGTGTTATGCTATCTTAATGTAAATCTCGAAAAACATAGAGAAACATATTTTTAGAATATTATAATTTTACATGTGACGAAAAAGGTTTATTTCCGCTGAAATGTACAAACTATGGAACCCATGTAATTTTGCATTTTTTGTGATCTAGTCTTTACATTAAAGTTGAGAAATAGCGTCGAAAACATTAAAACCACAGACCATAATATTATTATCTTTAACCAAAATTGAAAAAAGAATTTCAATAGTAAAATAATTGTAATAGAAAAAGAATATTTAAAATTCCTTAATCGCTGGTATTTGTTCTGTGAGTAAATGTACGTACTTCTCCGTTCAATTGTGCAGTAGAACTCCAGATGCACTGAACACACTTTCAATACAACCACGCAACTAGCAAGTTAGCAAAGAGGTAGTTCATGAACTCGAATTTGGAGATATAGCTGTCATGCAAATATAAACCATTTGCAGTAGTGACAGGATTTTTAATACTGATTGGCAGTTTGGGATGTTTTAAAGAGGTAAAGACAATGGACATGAAACTTGGAAAATGTTAATTTCCAAATAGTATTTTTCCTTTTTTTCAGTAACATATGCTGTAGGTACATATTGGAATTGCCTCTTTGAGGCAATTCCAATGTGTAACTACAACATATGTCTTTTCAATAAATGAGATTTCACCATAAGCTTTTTTAAACAAATGCTCAACCACTTTCATTTATCAAAAGAATTGAGCATGTAGAAATGAACAACTTTACATGTAGTTTGTCATGCACCAGGACGACAACAAAAGACTGTCTGTTATATGCTTCTGACAGCTTATCTTGTGATGTTCTATGGGAGTACATTGCTAAATTGCTAGTTGCGTGGTTGTAAGAAAAATAATCTGAGAACAAGTTAAAATAAGAAGTCTGCTTAGAATGCATGTGATCGTTGTGGAATGCCGTAATGATCAAAATATAATGATCAAAAAAAGAAAACTGTGCAATATTGCACAGGTTTTATATTTTCATCATTTCATGCGGTTATACACCTTTAACGCAATTCAATGGAATAAGGTACGAACCTGTATGAACCGGCATATGCCTTGTAAGATTATAGTGGGCGTTGAACATTTTTCCGCATTCCTGGCACGTAAACGTCTTCTGGGCCTTATTCTGAAACTTCTTGTCCCTCGTGTCTGAATATGGTTCCCTGTAGTCTTTGACTGGTTCACTGCTGGAGTCTTTCGTCGTACTTTCTCTATCCTTTGCAACAGCAAATCCCGCTTCCTTTAGTTCAACTTTATGTTTATGCTTCAGATCATCTTCTGAAGATGGTAAAAGCTCATTCAAGTGTAAATTTTCTGCTAGAATTTGCTTCTGTAAATCCTGTGTCGCCTGTGCGTTGAAGTATTGCGGATTTCCTAATTTGTATAGGTCTAAAGCATAGGATGCTTCTTTGCTAAGATGTGTGTTTTGGTGTTGTAGATAGAAGTTGTGTAGAAGATGAGCTCTGTAGTCTTCTGGATTCAGTCGACCTAGTAAAAATGCTGGATGCAGATAAGACATAAGGTTCATATTAATGTCTTGAATCTCCCTCCCATGAGCAGACACGAAATTCTGTGTTTGTATATGAGCGTCATAACCACCTGTTGCGTTAGGACTTACAGGAGTTCCATATTTATCTACTTTAAGCTGTTTTAAGTTTTCATCTAGCTTTTTATGAAATATATGCTTGTCGTTAGATTCGTTACTCCCTAATTTGTCTATGGGTTTTTCAAAGGTGTCTCTTTTTGTATTATTCAGTTGATTAGTTAGTGCATGTTTATCATAAAAGGTTGATAATTTTTCAGATTCGGGGACCGAATTCGGCGTTTTCCCTTCATCTTTCACGTCATCTTTTAATCCTATGATTTTGTCTATGGAAAAAGCTAGCGTTGATTTTGCTGTTTTACGAGACGATCGTTCTGGCAATGATACACATTCCATTCTTAAAACCAGATTATTCAAAAATTATCATATCATGCATTTACAATTATCGTGGATTTCATAAAATCTCTTTTTAGAAGCAACGAGTTTTGTTTATCTTTGAACAAAATGTTGATATACTTTTTACACAAAGCGTGTGTGTTTTAATGTTTTATATATTAAGTATTTTAAAACAGTTTTAATTTTCCGTATATTATAACATTATAGTTTCACTGCGTAACGATTTACTCTCAATCACTTCAATTTTCAGGATGGCAACTTATCCCAGAGAACAACACTTATAAGTGAAAAGAAAACACCAAATGTCACTTTATAATAATTAAATGACAAACTCATAAACAGAATAAGTGCCTTTCCCACAAAGCTGAATCGCACGCCCAGGAACTACTTTAAAAATCAAATGAAACTTGCTGGACCAATAAACGGATTCGCATAATGAGGTTTCTGTCAAGCTCCCGCCCATTTTTCCGATGACAACCAGGCGTGAAACGCTCTTTAAGAAGATCCGATAATTGAGTTGAATGTAACTATATCATAAAATGTGCCACGGAAAAATATGTTTTCTGTCGATAGCTATGACTGTACTTTATCATGGAGCACTTTAATATTAAACATTGTTTTAAAGTAATTGAGATTTGGTTTGTTTTATTTTTCAAAATATCAAGATGTATTGTATGTGCCAGTCTCTGCATTTGTCATTTATTTGAAAAGTGGGATGACTTAGTTTCGACTTTGGCCTGGCAGGTTTTCGCGAGTCGCGATTTTATATTAAAAGGTATCAATGTGTGTATTCAATGTTAGCGGATAAGGCGGACCTTCTCCCCATTGTTACAATAATAAAGTGTGACGGTCTATGAAATATCTACCTTTCACTTTTGGTTTTCATGTTGGCACCTGTGCTACATTATATGCAAAGTTGTAATTTTAAAGTCATTCACACCGAGTAAATAAGTCTGCTCTGCGAATGGTAGATTTTTTTAAGGTATCCAACCGCGTGAAATATACAAATATGAAACCTGTGCAATTTTTGCACAGGTTTCATAATTTGTATATTTTTTGCGATGGCGACGACACAAAGCACTATCATATATACTTTAAGTAGTTTGTTTATAATGGGTTGTCAACTCATTTATGGAAGTATTGGTCAGTGCATCTGGACCCGGAATTACAATGCCTCCTTAAAGTTAAGGAAGACTTAAGTTAAGAATTGATATATTTGAACATGCTATATTAAATGCTAAATAAATTGCCTGGATCGATGCAGTACTTGTGGTCAAAGATATCATTGTGATCTACAGAAAAAATGAAACTATTGTGATTTTAATCAGTTTGAAACGTTATTTTACGCATCCTGAAAAATCAATACTTAAGTCTTCCTTAACTTTAAGGAGGCATTGTAATTCCAGGCCCTGGAGAACATCTGTACAATTGTATTGCTAGACAAGTCTACCCATATAACAGCGAGTATGCTATACTATAATTATTGACAAAGCCGTTTTGGCGGGAAGTGCGGCCCGCTGTTTTAATATTTGAAACATAAGCTCAATATCGAGTCATATCTTTGCTAGTGTAGCTCTTTCACATAAACATATATATTTTTATTCTTTAAGAAGCGATATAGCGAGGTTGTCACTAGTTTTAAATGTGACCTGACAACATGTTAAAAATAACGTGAGCGTTCTGTTTTGCTGTCACAATCCCATAGGAAATGTACAAAAATATGCGCAGGCTTCATAGTGGCACACGTCAAGCGTTTGCACACCTTTAATCTTTTTAAATTCTATTCGTATGGGTAAAGTGGTTAAAAACTATGGTAGTTATGGCAAGAAGTGCTGAGATGCGTTTACAGCATCTGATATATATATATATATATATATATATATATATATATATATATATATATATATATATATATATATATATATATATATATATATATATATATATATATATATATGCAGATAAAATTTTATAAAAATTATGCTGCAGCGAATGATAAAATTACCGTGATTTTGAATGTTTCGTTATACACAAAAGTGTACAAATTGTACAACGTAAGTGGCATAATTTATCATGGCTGTCCACCTGCTAATTCTCGGGAATATATCTCCCTTACAGTCGGACAAACCATGGTAAAGATACAACTTATACCACCTTACCAACTTTAGCACGAAATAGTTCATGGTGTACAAGGTCTACACTGGTGTAGGTTGTATAGAAAAGTTATGCCATGTTTGTCCACCTATACGTAAGATAATCCACTCGCTAAAGCTCGTGGATTATCTCCACGTACAGGCGGACAGCCCATGGTATGGACATTGCTTGTGCCATGGACTTTAGCGAACGAGACTGGTTATTGTGTTAAGATTAAATCATGTCATCACATTAGAATGTTTGAAGCTGTGAGAAATAGATTGAGGAGCCTTAATTGAGTTAGTTTTGACACCTTAAACCATTTTGTGCATGATACTTAAATCACATGGTAAGGTCAACTTGAATATTTTCTAGCGATGTTCAATTGTGAGGAGGATGCTGTATTCTAATTACCGCAACGTGTATAACGACAACCTGACACCTTTTTGAGCAATCTAATACTCTACCCCGGGGTACACAGCACGAAAATCACATGCGCTTTTGTACATTTCTCTTGAACATTAATCAGTCTCTAAGAAGAGGACATTTTCCGGCATCCGCGTTCCAAGTTGATGATGGTGTTCAGCTATGGCGCGGAGAAAATGCCTCTGGGCAAGATAGAGACAATAGACGAGAAACACAAAAGCTCAGAGTGAGCCCTGCTAATTGACAGTTACTATGAAATGAACAGCGTGAAATTTACACTAGAATGGAACGGTACAGAACACTTGCTCTTTTGACAATTGAAACGAACATTCTTCCCCCTTTACCAATATAATAGAGAGAGTATAACGATGTTTGAAATGCATTTGAAGCAGCTTTACAAACTGAATGCTTTGATAAAGACCTCAGTATTATACTATCATTTCACAATTGTAAATGTCAAATTTAACAAATCAGCGGACTATTGGGTCTGAGACATGTGTTGTTCTAAAAGAAAAAGATGCTGCAAAACATATTTATTGTGTACGCACAGTCACAGTACAACATGTTCTCCGTATATGTTGTAGTTATACCATGGGTTGTCCGCCTGTACGTGGAGATAATCCACGAGCTTTAGCGAGTGGATTATCTTACGTACAGGTGGACAAACATGGTATAACTTTTTTATACCACCTACATTAGTGTAGACCTTGCACATCACGAGATACTTCGTGCTAAAGTCGGTAAGGGTGGTATAAATTCTGTCATTTGCACAAGAAACGTTTATTAAATATGTGCATGTTTCAGGTTAGAAAATGGTAGCTCATTAAATCAAAATTAGTGTATAAACATAGTTATACAATTTGCCATAATTTAACATAAATTCGCAGTTGTTAATGTTTCAAAGGGCATGCTTCTCGATAAGGTTATTTTTAAAATGGATATCCTTTTTTTATTTCTTTTTTTTCAGCCAAATATTTTGTTTGTAAACGCTGTAAATTCTGAAAATGACTCATAAACTCTGAGGCAATTCCAACATGAAAAAGCACCAACAGCATATATTCAATGGATTGGAGATTTTACATCGATAAACTCTGGTTTCACACATTTCTCAATTAGTTTATATTGTTTTAGTGAAATTAGCATGGTAAATTGAACAATGAAGTTTGGTATACACCTGGAAGACAACTATGCGATAGTAATACCATGGGTTGACCTGGCCGCCTGTACGTGGAGATAATCCACGAGCTTTAGCGAGAGATTATCTTCAGTACAGGGGGACAATCATGGAATAACTATTTTATACCACCTATATCAGTGTAGACCTTGCACACAACGAGGTAGTTCGTGCTAAAGCTGGTTAGGCTGGTATAAATGTTATACCTTGTGAGGTTTCAGCGGAATTGGTCTTTGCGTTGTTGTAAAAGTAAGGAAGAAGGCAAAGATCAGGAATCGATACAATCAAGTACCACACCTGACACAGGACACCGTACGGGAAAGAAAACATCACATACAGGAGAGCCAAGAGGTCGGCCCATTCCCAGCAGGTGACCACAAGGGTGCAAGACACAGACAAGACAACAACTTACGGTGAACAAACAAATTTATTATATGGCTCCTACAAAAGTCCTCTTCTTATTGGCAGAAAATAACTTTCAATGGTTGTGACATATCTTGATGTCTACCAGTGATGAGCTTAATTTAGCCATGGACAGGTCCATCAGGATTTGTCAGTGCTGCCAGACAGCTAAAAATAGATTGAACTAAATTTAGTACAGGACAGATAACATCATTTTTTCCACTGCTTCCTGACAGCCAAAAGTTAATATTGAAAAACTAGCACGATTTCTAAAGTATATTTAACATGTCAAATGTTTTTAATAAAGAATGTGTTCATTTTATGATGCAATTCTTTTGCATATCTCATAAGAGTTTCAAAAACATAAAATTAAAGCAATTGTTGAAATAATATTGTTTTCAGTGCACTAGGAACATCTTACTTTAACATCACTATTCTTGGGTGGACCAATCCTGATGCTAATCTAAAAAAATGCATCAGTTATATAATGCATTTCAAATAGAAGATTACAGAATTTATTTATCCCAAGGTTTGAAGGAAGCGAATTTACTCGCATGTGATAGCAATTTCTTGCACACCAGATCGGGATTTTCGCCTTTTTTACCCATGTGAGAAAACTCTATCTCACATACCCCCGCACCAACCCGTGCGATTGACAAAAATAGAACAGCCACACTTTAGAAGAGTAAGAAGACACGTGATGTCACATATGTTAAATTGATGTCAGCGTGATATGTCACATCTCAGGATATTCAGGAACTGCTTGGAGCCTTTTTTAAAAAAATATAACAATGCGGTATTAAATGGTGAGCATGGGCATGAATATATTACTTGTGCGAGGATGGTATAGAAAAATCCGTCCCTCGCGATCACTGTTTGTCATCACTCGGCAAGCCTCGTGATGCCAAACTGTGATCCTCGGGACAGATTTTTGTATCCCATCATCACACTCAATATAAGCAGATGGACTGGTCCATTTTTTTGTTTCAGATCACGCCACCCTAAGAAAATCAAGAGGCTACTGTCACAGTCTGCTCTAAAATCTAACAGAATATAATTTGCAAAATATTGAAACAATCCTGGGTTTAAAGTGCTCACTTTGTAAGCTTCGGGTCCCCGACTTGTATATTCTATATTACTCTGGGTTGTCTCAATGTCCACTGACGCCTCTATTTTATTTGATTTATTTTTATCAACTTGACACGACCCCCCAGGATCACTGAACGCCATTTAAATATATTTATTGTATATATTTTTTCTTATTTACTAAAAAGGTAAGTGAGAAAGACCAGGACATGCCACAATCACACACTGCATACCAATCCACAGACAAAACTGTGGTTTGTGTGTATTTTATGTGTGTGTGTTTTTTTTTGTTTTGGTTTGAGGAAATGGGTTAAGAATGGCAAATAACATCGAACAATTCTAGTGCTTAAAAAATCAGGGGTTAAAATGGGTCATGCACCTGAACATTAGTTAATTATTTCTCATTATTTTGCACAAAAACAAAGTCATTGCCATATTAGTACTTTGTTTCGCCGCTCATATATAGCATAATAGCACAATAACGTGCATGTTTCGATCTTTCAAAAAAATGCAATAGCAGATGACACATATGAACCAAACTATTTACGAACTTAATGCAAAAGCACGATGGAATTATCAGAACAAACATGTAATTCGCCAATAAAACACAACAGTCGAGCAACTTAATTTGAAATCCGAAGACCAATAATACCAATCATGAAACTGTTAAAGTTTCTGATTCTTTATCAGGAAGCAAATAAACCGGGTTGTCTCAGGAGAATTGTCACGGTTCGAGAAAAGTGGGTTATGATGGGGGAAAATTAAATATATGTACATGCTATTGTGAGAAACATTATCTAATGAGTATGCTTTGGATTCGTCTCACAGAGACGAATCCAAAGCATTCTCATTAGATATATAATAGTGTAAATATAACAGAAAAGGTCACAAAAGTGACACATTTTTCTGGAACTGTAAATGCCAATATAGGCACGTCTATTGCAGACATAAGAGCTGATTGTTTAAATCATCACAAAACATTGCACCGATGTATATAACATTTTTTTCAAACATTTTCCGTTCGTAAATAGCTAACACTGCGATTAAATATTACCTGAGTCGGTGATAGATGTAGACAATTCGTTATTATCATTTCAAATAACTGATTGCGTGGAATTTGGAAGTGATAATTTATCAGACGAAGGGTATGCATCTGAATGAGTTCTACAGAGAAATGGTTAATGTAATGTTGTTGACACAGGGCCAGCAGAAAATACAATAAAGACTGACATTGGGTTCGCATTTCCAAGCCGTTTAGATAATTTCAGCGTGATAGCGGCGTATTGAACTAATTACGTTTTGACGGACACCTGCAAAATAGGACAAGGCTTTTGATTTTTCCGAAGAAAAAATAGTAATAATAATTAAAAGCGCTAATGGTGGGCCATCAGAGATGTACTATGAAGGATTCATTGCCATCAGAAATGGATTGATAAATGAGTTCAATGAATGGAAATACAATGTAGAAGTTTGGTTTAAACCATTTAGAAATCGTAGCATTCATCTTTATAATGATTTAATCTTAGAAATTGTTACAACATCAGGTTTCTTAGGACACGCATTCAAAACAAATCAAGTCTAGTAAAGGCAGCATTATCAACATGAACAAAATAATAACCTCCAATTCGTTAGACAAAGCATCATATAAAGCATGTTAAGTGAGCCAGCACTTGAGATGCCGGTATTTAACGCATAGGCGACCGACATTTAAATGCTCTAACGAGCCTATGCGTCCTTGTCAATGTGTGCAAGCAGTAAATGGCAGCAAATGCTCTAACAGAGCATTTGCTGCCATTTAATACTTGCACACATTCAGTATTGATTAGACATGACTGTTCGGACAACACACATGACATCAATGAGTATCTGTACACACGTGTACAAAGCTTATGTTGCACATTTACTAAAAGAACCTTTATCTCATAGATTGTTCCAAATAAATTAATCGTCACAATTCTTATGAACCATAACTGAACAATTTAACATTCTACTTCTTAGAGACGCCTTTTAACGCTTTTGCTAACAGAGCAGACCTAGTTCAGACACCTAGAGCTGCCTGATCAGGGTCTACTCTGTTTTCTTATGGGGATATGATTAGATGTGATCCTACAATGGTGGACCTGACAAGTAATTTCATTGTTCTATGTACAAACGTGAAACTTTATTTGTATAATTATTCATAGTGGGTGGAGCCTAGCATGAAGGAAAGGGCCAACGCGGTAACTATGATATTGATTTTTTTTTGTTTACTGTTTGTCGTGCATGTTACACGGACTTGTTTTGCTCTCTAATGATCTGTGTCAAAACAGATTTGCAACTATGTCGCTGAGGGAGGAGAGAGCTTATTCCTTTGTTGGAAATGTTATATTCGATATATGTAACTGATTGCCTGATTGGATAACTTCATACATTTGCGACAGTATGGTATCCTGCGCTATATATGTTCCTCCCCAAAGAAAATTGAATACGGCTATCTCCTAAACCTGATGTCTAGGATATACCATAAAGGTATCATCTTCAATCGACATTTTTATATTGTCAATTTCGCTATACTGGCTGGGCAACCAAAGCCCCGATATATGCTTTCTGGTGACGTGGTCCATATGATCACTTAGCTAAATTGCTTTGAGAGGCGAAAAGCACAGTCCAATTGTTTGTTAACGATAAAAGCAATGAATGTTATAAATAAATAATGCTGCAAAATGATAGCGCTATACAAAGTCAAACTGCTCCTATATATTTTATATACCGATAACCCTGGAGAATAAAAGATTGAAGGTTAGATGGTAAACATTAATTAACAGTAAAATGTTTGATCAATTGTACATTTTATTATCATTTGTATGTTCCCTTTCCCGAAACCTTTTAGCCATTACAAGATCCAGCAGTCCGCAAATCAAATGTCTAACTTCTATCAACCAATGGAGGCCGCCATTTTCGACATTTAATTTACTTCTTGTATTTTTTTTAGGATAAAATCCCCAATTTCATTTTAAACTGTCAGATTTCTTTCGCAATCAATTTTTTTAATAAACATGATAAAGAATCAATAAAAATTCAAACAAACTACAGGGTAACACGAACAATAGCAGGGAACTAGTAACTCTGATTATATATATTTAAATAGGATGTGTGACGTCACAAAGCCTACAAATGCTGGCCCTCCATAGCTTTTACTTCTCTGCTTAACAAACATCTGTAAACATGTAAACAGAAAAGTGTTGGTATCTCGAACCCAGTTCGAAGTGTCCGCTTATATCAAATGATATTATTATTATTTGGGATATATTTGAGCAGAGCGTATTTAGATACAATGGAAAATAACATTTTATGTCAAATATCTTTGTCAACCCAACCCTTTTACAGGCTCGAACAACTGATACAACCACGCAACTAGCAATTTAGCAATATAACCCCAATGAAACATCTCAAGATAAGTTGTCATAAGCATAAAATAGACAGTCTATTATTGTCATCCAGGTGCATGACAAACTACATGAAAAGTTGTTCATTTCTACATGCTAATGTCTTTGGAAAATGAAAGTGTTTGAGAATTTGTTTTAAAAAATCTTATGGTGAAAAACTCATTTATCGAAAAGATATATGTTGTAGGTACACATTTGAATTGCCTCATAGAGGCAATTCCAATGTGTACATACAACATATGTAACTGCAAATAAGGTTGAAAACTAATTGGAAATTTACATTTTCCAAGTATCATGTCCATTGTCTTTACCTCTTTTAAACATCCCAAACTGCCAATCAGTATTAAACTTCCTATCACTCTACTGCAAATTGTTTATATTTGCATGACAGCTATATCTCCAAATTCGAGTTCGTGAAAAACCTCTTTGCTTACTTGCTACTTGCGTCTTTGTAAGACGAAGTGAAATATTTGGTCTCGTGGACTTCGAGTTAACAAAAGCCGACAGTATACAGAAAATCTAGTTTTCAATCAGCTGGTATTACCATGGAAATTGCTAGTTCAGGTTCCAATACAAATCTGTCCTTAATGATTTAATTAAACCGTTCGCTTTTTGCACGAGCGTGCGACTTTAATTCAAACGGAGGCCTCACTTTAACTGCTTTGTGAAAAGCCAATGGATCAGAAAAAGTAACCATTGCTATCAGATTGGAATTTGACATAGCCTTTACGATCTAGTGAACTCCCATCAAATAGAAGCTCCTAAATATTTCCGATATCATAATAGCCGTCATCCAATATAAGGTACGAGTTAGCATGTGCGTACAGTTTAGATACAAATCAGTCTGCGCATCCACGCAACAGGACTTTAGTTAATAGTGCGTAACGAAAAGAGCTACGTGCATTAAGAGGCTAATCCCCCCCCCCCCCCCCTATGAGGCTAAAATAGAAAAATTGTTTTTCACCATATTGTTCTTATTAGTTCATAAGAACAATAACCAAAGTGTAAAAGTCTAAAATTACTTTGACTTTTACCGTTGCTATGGTAACAAAAAAGGCCGCCAAAATAGGCTGAAAATAGAAAATTGACCATTTTTGAGCAAAATTGAGAGGTTTGCCAGAGAAATTAACATAGAGCACAAGTAAATACCAAAATGTATTTCAACAGAAGATGAGAATTACCACGACACACAACATATTCAAGTTATTTTTGTATTATCTGTGCTGATATATAATTCTTAAAAAAAATGGTCTCTAAAAGCCTTAAATTTGGTCCAAAATGACAATTTCTATGTTTTAAACCTTTTTCGTCGGCCATTTTTGTAACCATAGCAACGATTAAGTTTAAATAAATGCCAAAATTTTACACTTAGGTTATTCTTCTAATAAACCAATCAAAAGAAATTTGTGAAAAGCAATCGTCATCTTTTTGGCTCTAGAGGGGGCAAAATAGCCCCTTAATGGACGTACCCCTTTAATTTTCTACAGTCGCATCTCGTTATTCGAAGGCATGGAACCAGATTTTGTTTAAAAGAAGCGAATTGTCAGTCTTTCGAATAAAACGAAGGCATTCATTCGATAATACTCAAATACCCCCCCCCCCCCCAAAAAAAAAAGAAAAAAAAAAAAAAGATTATTTTCAGCAAAATGTTATGCGAGCTTAGAACGACTCAAAAGAAAAGGGAGACGTTTCTGTTTAGCACCAAAACTATAGGCAATGATAAAATTCCTGCGCATTCAAAAGAAACGACTCGCTGTGACGTATCTTTTAAAGCTCCCCTAATCAAATGATTATGACCAGAAAATGGCATGATCATAGATCACAGGCCAACCTATGGCGCCGCGAGGAAGAGTACTAACGATACTAACCTCGGCCAAAATATGCCACATTTCTTGTACTTCAACAACAGCAGAATGTAGGGCAAAGATTTGGCACCAGTAAAATGCATTTAAGCATCGTCCCCCCCCCCCCTGGCTTAGGCTGCTGTCCGTGGCGGTGGTTCTGTTGTTGTTGACTTATTGTTGCTCACATTGTGGGTGTCTGGTTGCTTTGCTTAGTTTGTCTTCCTGTTGTCACGTGATGGTTGTGCGACTCTTATTATTTTTGTATTTCACGAGGCATATCTCACAGAGCCACCATGATCTGATGCACTTGCCAGCATGGTATCATAATGGGAGATTTTGCCATGATTTCCCTTTTCTTGCATTGTGAACTAGCTGTATTCTTACACCAACGTGCTACCGATGGCTGGGTATTGAGATCAAGAGGTTGAATGGCTTTGATCAGCAAACAAACGATATTGTTTCTTTAGCCAATAAGTTCCAATAGCGATTTGACAATGACTCATGCTGATGAGATCGTATTAATTAATCGGAGTTTAATGTAAATACATGTAGCATGCAATCAGTATTAAAGTTAACCGGCCTAAAATATCCGCGTTTCCCCGAACCAGACCTTTTTCAACTCCTTAGCCCTAGTATCTATTATTAGTAGTACGCCAGCATGAGGCATGATTCGATTGTCGAACTGGGCCGGACTTTACCGATTGGCAATAGAAGGTGCTTATCAAACGAGATAAGCACCAACCCACAACTCATGAAAGTTTTAGGTTAGAGTTTGACTTCATTTTTTTTTTATAAAATCCATCATAAGTGTGATGGTGGGATATAAAATTATGTTCTGAAATTCACCGTTTGGCATCAAGAGGCTTGCTGCGTGTTGAAGAATGGTGATCACGGGGGACGGAATAACTATGTCCGTCTCACTTATAAGCTAGTAGAAGCCCCAAAATATGCAATGCAGAGAGATGACATCACGGATATAACAATTGCAACACTTTACTAAAGTACTGCCGCATAAATAAGAAACGCGAAAAATCGACTTTAAGTGCATCTTTTTACGTTATTTTCTCTTGAATTTTTCGATATGCGGATAGAAAAAGCTGCAGTACTTTTTGACAAAATTTTCAACTTGATGTTTTTGCTGAGTTTTTCTGTAATTAGATGGAATTTTTAGCGTATTTTTGGTTCTTTTCAACGGGGGAGTATTACTGTTGGTAGAATGGACATAAACTGACCCAATTTATTCTTAATATGCTCATTCGATGACGTTTCAGGTCAGTGATCGCCGTGTAGGCTATATACTGAACAAAAGTGAAAACGCTACACCTGAATTATTTGCCATTTATATGCAAAATGAAGCAAGCCAGTATATCAAATGAAACTGTATCTGAATGTGACTGGGTGACTGGGTTACGCATTACGGATGTTGTCACGAGGAAACACATGAAATAAAAGCCATTTAAATGTTACAGGGGTCAAATTTTTCAGGTAACAAATTTGAACGGAAATCTCACACAGTCTAGGCCTTCTGAAATTCACTGCCAGCCAGATCCGACTGAATGAAATGGTAGTCTTAGACATGTGACAACCAGAAATGTGAAGGACTTATCAAAAATGTGCTTTGATTGTTTAGAAAACCTTAGAAAGCGGATTTTCATCAAATTAACCAAGCTTGAAACTTCCATAGGAAAATCAATGTGTTGTTGCATCTTAGTCTGAGCACATTACTGGTCGAGTAATGGTAGGAACGATGTGCTGATAGGTTTACGTTTACCCTATTTGGCAAAAGAAAGAAAGTTATCGAAAATTGTGACACATGTACATCGAAGAGATAAGCATAACAATCTTTTTTGCGCATACGCAATTGCAAAATTCAGTGAATAAAGCTTTAAACAAAAATAAGAACATTACTCAGACATCAAAAGAGACAAATTTGTAGAGTTTCGACGAATCATTTTGTCTGGAAAACTTCGTTAAGCTTTAATAAATACTTTTCGTCCAATTCCTTCCCCATAAAATATAAAATATTGTAGTGTAGCGTTTTTACTTTTGTTCAGTATAGCATAAAGTGTATCGTACATATACAGTACTGCTGCATAAATTAGAATCGCGAATAAATGACTTTAGATGTACGTTTTCAATTTATATTACCTTGAGCATTCAATCGTGAACCATTTCAGGCAGTATTTTGACAAAAGATATTGCCTGGTATAACGGCTCAATATTATTGCTCTAATAATTCTGGTAGAATTTGGGCATTTTATTCCACTTATTTAATACTTGACCGGGATAATCCTGGGATAGGCCCAATTGTTCTGCTAGAATGGACATTATTTGTGGCTGGGCCCCATATATAAGCTATTCAAATCTCGTGTCAATTATGCTCTAATATAGATATTAAGGATTCTTGGGCCGATCAACTTTTGCAAAGGGCCCATAGAAAACTCAAAAGGCCCATTTAGCTTATGTAATTTGCATATATTTGAATGGGATATGGGCCATTGGCCCATTTTAAGGGCCCACCATCATTTTGGTCAAGGATTATCCCTGACTTGAGTGTTACCATTGGAAGAATGTATGTAAACAGCTCAAATAAACTAATTACAGAAAGTGAATGGTTGACTATAAAATTAAATATGTAGTTGATAATGTTTAGGCCATTTACCACTGTAAGAGTTGTTATATAAAATTGTCCATAATAGCCACGTCACGCTGTTTTAGTAGAAAATATCCTTACAAACACAGCAAACAGTATTTACCTGGATCAAACTGATTGTGTTGGATCTGTGTCTACGCTGATTGAATCGATACTATCAACTGAATGGCAGAGCTTAAAAATAAAACTGTCATGTACAAAGCAATCACGATTTTAAAATGTGTGATGCTTTTGAAACTTACCTGTAGAAATTTAAGTACAGATATATAGGCCGCCACATGGCTGTTACATCGTTTAAATCCCCCCCCTTTTAGGAAAGCCTAAAAATGTCAAAATTCCCAAGAGATTAGGGGTCAGGGCAGTGGAAGTAGATTCTTCAAACAATTTTCTTCTGACACTGCTGGATATTCTAAATCCAGTTTTGAACTTTATGTTCGGAAAAATGCAAGTAATAAAATAATATTCCAGATTTTCGCGTTTCTTATGATTGCTGCAGGACTATACTCCAAAACAACCAATATGTAGACACACAACATATGATGATACAATACGATATGATAGGTTAAGTCTCAGATATTCTTATCATGTGTATAAGAATGTCGGCTTCTATTATTTTTGCCAATTGATGGAGAAAACAATTAACAGATTACTCTGATGTGTTTTTCATTTTGTCGGTTAAAACAGTTCTATAAACATGTAGCCATTACCACTGGTGCCCTACTCCGTCACAACGATTTTTGGATTTTCGCCTACAGGTCGTCACGAAACAATTCGGAAAACAGAAGGTGACAGTAATAGAATTTAATTCCTATCAGTAATTAAATTTGTTTATTATAGGGAAGACTTATCATTGGATCTTTGAGTGCAGTGGTAGTTATATTTACTCTATGAAAACTTAATTCTATCAAGAGTTGTTTCGCTTACTAGTCGACCTTCCTTGAAAAAAAATATGCGCAATTCCTTTCTGAAGGTGACCGCTGCATTTTGATACATATTGCAGTTTCAACGGAGAGAAGAAGATAGAAATTCAAAGTCTTCCAGCGTTCTTTTTGTTATCAGATGAGTATAATTGTGTTGTTTTATTTTCTTTATTTGTCTTTTATAAAGTTAATACAGTTAAATGAGCGTCTAGCGAAATTATACATGTCTGTTTCATTTTCCTATGAAGATAAAGCGTATCGACGTTGTCTTTATATGTTGTTACTGTGTCCAATATAAACCGAAAATGGCTTTGTCGTCTGTAAAATACAGCTTGGAGTCATCTATAAATTTGAAATTCGCATTTCTTGAATGCGTATTGTACGGTTAAAGTTAAAAATAGAACATCATATGAGCTTAAGAATGCAAAGGGTATTCCCCTTTGGTGTAAAAGGTTAGACATAAATAGGTCGTGTGTACTCAGATTATCAGGACTACAGATAATTTATAGTTGTGTAGTGTACAGAAGTTTATCATGACTTATTCGGAGTAATAAGGCTCCAGATAATTGATAGTTGTGACATTTTATTTGCTGTGTTCTTTTACGTCCTAGTCAACAGCTATGGTCATGTCCAGACAGTCAGTTAACTATAACCTAATCTAGCCAGTTCTTTGTGCACTGACTTTCACTTTCAACGTTAAATTCTTTGGAGCCAATCACGTCGCCCTGATAATATGGTTACATTAATTGTGCTGTGTAGCAATTTTGCATTTTCACTTGTACCAAATATTTATAAAATTTTATGGATAAATGAAGTGAAATAAATTGAAATATTTGATTGATAATCATCATTGTCTGCACAGGGGCGATACTAATGAATCAACCTATCTGCTAAGGCACATCATGACTTAAAAGTCGGGTGTGCATTACCCAAAACACTACGTTAAAAAAGTAGCAAACACTGAATGGCTATAAATAATCCGTTTATGCTTTGATAGCTAAACAATAACAATGATTGGTATTACAGTAGTTAAGATTTTCTACACTAAAACAGTTTTGGGTCAAAAAAAGTGGTTTCAGTGACGCATGATGACACAGATTAATAACAAGTTTGAATCAACCAATCAGGTGGGTCACATGATTTGGTGTCACATTCGGTAAACAAATATTTCACATGTACCCCAAATGCTCAAATCAGACAGGTTAGAATAGGGAAAATGCTTCCCGGCAGAGACAATGTGATAATCATTGTACACCATTTCGCCATCACAGAGCCCATAAGAACATACCGCTGGTTAGCAAATGAGTATTGCTTAATTTATTTAAGTTGTGTAATAAAGAATAAACCAAGCAAGAACAGCGATAAAAATAGGAATAATATTGATAACTGTCAAAATAAAATGCATCAAAACAATAATACATAAACCTAGAACTGCGTAAATACTGTGACTCCAAACTTTTATAACTTTTATATTATTGTCATTATAAGCCGCTTTGTTGTTTTCTCATTGTGAGGTGATGACACTGAGCAAACGAACATCGCATAGGAAGGCAGTTGAGATTGAGTCAGTGAACAAAATGGGCCATGATGCACCAATAGAACAGGTGACTTCTATAGAGGACACGTCCATACACTTTACTAAGGCAACAGGGATACCAGGTCATACAGCCAACCTGCATCACAGCCAACCTAAAACAAACCAGGCCTTAGGTCAGCGACACTCCTGCTGTTCTTCAGTTTGCATTCAAAGTCACGTGACGGTGAGTTTGATTATGATCCTTGGCCAATATGTACATTCATTGATTTATTTATTTTTTATATACGAAGCATCTAAACAAACATAAAATGGAGTTTAGAGAAATAGATTTGGTCAATTTACTGTGTAAAAGTGTTTGTCCAAACGCAGAAACCAAGGAACCTTAGCAGTCAGTACCAATCAGCAGACTGTCAAAATTTGGACTTGTGGGCGTTTAGGCGAATTGTCTGTCATTGCCATATCTTCTGCCCATTGTTACGAATATAATTGCAAGGGATTTGTGGTAGGATTAATTTTGGGTATTCTTTTGCTTTATTAATGTAAGGTAATCGCTCACTCTTTGCATCTGCAATCGCTTCATTGAACCAAATCCAAGCTGGGTTCATAATTAAAACACTACTTTTCAGTTCCTAGGATGAATGTCCATCATAATTATAATTTTCAATTTGCAGCACCATGGCCTTCCTCGTGCAACGTTTCTTTCAGCGGTGCACACAGCAAACTTATCAGTTTCAACCAAGGCAGCAGTCAGGTCGATAGTTTAGACCTGTTAGATTTCGTTCCCAGCAAATACAAAAGGGTCCTATGACAAACGCAAATTAATGTTCGAACACTACAACATATATTAGACATATATCCATGCAAATCAGACAGAAGGTTTCAGATTGGGATTAAATCGCATTGCAAAGGTTATTTTTTTTTTTTTGTTTGTTTGTGTGTTTATTTTTTCCAGGAGAATGTAATACTTAAAACTTCTTTTTGCAAAATGAGGCTTTGTGCATGGAAAAACTTGATCAAGAAGAAGCGCTTGGTCGAATGGCAGGTCTTTCCCCTATAAATCTATTTCAAACCTACGCTGTCCTCTCACCATGTTATACTGTCAAATGACATATAAGAAGATCTCGAAATAAGGCAACAATTTTCTTTTGGAAATCATTGGTATTTATTACATGCAAGATATGAAAGTACAGCTACTTCATTGAAATTGCAGACAGATAGTGTGGGTGGTTCTGATTTTGGCTGTGTAGTTTACTTTGTCGGATATTGACATCATTAATAGTGGCCTGTGATACAAATCTAATATTTTAAAAGTCATAACATTTTAGAACGAATTCCAATTGCTTTGGCAATTGCATACGGTAGAACAGTTTTTAGACAAAGGCTATTCAGTTTACTTACGATCACATAGCATTTGACCACATTTTGAACTCCAAGACTGCTAAGGATGAGTGTTTCATGAGTCTTGTCAGAGCCATAGTTCAATAGTCATTGTGTCATAATTTCAATATCAATGTGGTGCATATCTTTTCTGATAAAAGTGGTATAGCAGATTCCATTTCTCGAAAACAGTGGCAGGGATTCAGGCTCTTGGCGCCAGCAGCGGGCCAACTATAGCACAGAATTGTGACGGTTTGGACAGCGATCAGAGTTTTGATGTCACTGTCTGTTTAAGACAATGTCACAGCCTGGACTTTGATATAGTCACGGTCTGGTTAAGACAGTTTAACTGCATAGTAAATGCTTTTTTTCACTACATAGCTTTAAATTGTTCCTTTTCTCATATTTTGAGTTGAATAACTCAGTACTATGTGTAAATAATGATTAATGAATAAAAAGCTGTGTTGCACAATATAAAAAGTAACGTCTTAACTGGCACAAACTAATGTATCAACAAGGCAAATCACAGGCCGTTTTTTATCATTTTAATTTTGATGTACAGTTTCTGGGAAATCACAAAAATGACACCTTAAAAAGAAACGTGCAAAGATGTGAACATAATTAAATTACGTCAGAATGGCGTAAACTTTTGCTCTTTTTTGCTCGTTTTTAAAAGCTGCACATTCCTCATGTTTTGTGCATTTCTCATGCTTTTGTGCGCTAAGACAAGTTATTAAAAAACTGAAATTTTCAAACCGCTTTTTTGTCAAAAATTTTCCAGCAAAAATGACTTAATAAATAATCTGAAGATAACGACGAAACATGCTTTACGGCTACACTAACATCTTCTAGGCCCCTGTGGGTTGTCAAAACCCTTGCTTTACACGCTCATGTTTCAGCACCATGTTTGATCCCTCACGTGAAATCCCATACAAACTTCCATGGACGAGCATCTGATATGGCCTCAGTGAATACTGCCACCTGCACCCTCCTAACGAAAAGTACTGGACCCGTGCATGCAAAAGATATATTTTGATGAATTCAATTAGAAAATAAAGGAATAGCCTTAGCAGTTAAATTTTGTGGTATCAACTAAACTCAATTAGACATTCCAATGAGTACCCACAAACTATTCGGGTCTGCAAGTCCAACATGCACAGCTATTTACCTTCTTAGACTAAATATTAGTCTGGACATTCATCTTCTTCCCTGCAACATGTTCGCGACACGTGTAGCAGTGACAGTTCAGCTGCCACCACATCGGATGTAAAATTACACTATTTTTACATTGTATGTAGTTATTCCCTATTTTTGATACCCTGGCGAAAAAAAAATCTGATGGTTTGTTGACTGTGGCTAGCCTGCACTTTTTGAGCTGAAGAATCTGAGCCTTCGCTGCTTACAAATATACCCTAAATACCAAATTCTCATGAGTAGAATTGTCCAGATTTCAAATAATTTCAGGTAATGAAAGTGCCAGGATTTGAGATTCAGAAGTTTGTGTGTTTTGGGTAAGAAAAAAATAAACTCTTAAGTTCCAATTACAACAAATGTCGTCTGCTCTTGTTGTCAGCTGAAATGTTTTAACATTCTTTTGATCAAACATGGTAGGCTCAGATCAGACTGCATTTACAACTTGCAGTAGTCAGTAATGTTAGTACATGTCGATATAATATAGTGCAGCAGACAACATTTTCAGGTGCATTTTTGCAGGCGCTCTAAGGGTTAACTTACTGACTTGCTGACTGACAATTAGATATGCAAGTATTGGTAATAAACCAATAATGGAACGATGAAATTGGTGGAAATGTATAAGTTTCCCATGATACAATATTTATAAATGGTTGTACAGCTAATAATAAAGCAAAGCAAGGGTTGCATCCTGTTAAACATTTCTACCTGTCATTGTTGTAATTATCTCTGGACCAGAACAATCAAAAAGAACATATATTTTAAAGCAGTAGAAAAGTTAGACAGTAGCAGTGGCAGTTCAGCTGCCATCACATTGGATCCGCTGCTGAAAAATCAGATGTTTTTTTGGCTTTGTGTCCCCTGTCTGTCTGCCCCATCAGCGACTGTGTCTCAGGAGTTTTATGAAACTTTATGAGGTTCTTTGCGAAGACAATGGAAAGTTGGTGGTTCAAATATTTTTTCTCAAATCACTATTGTCTTTCTTGGATGTTTTGTTAAGTGGCACATTCCTGTTGATTTACCCCACCCACTTTTTATAACATGGGTGTATGCCAGTACCGGAAGTTGCCAGTTACACACTTAAATCGATAACTGCAAACGAATGATCGAGTATATCATGTGCTATGCTAAACCAGAAGAAATTTTAAAATTTCATAACCGTAATTTTAACAGATATAATAACTAGCACTTGAATGTGATCATTTTGGTATATTGATGGGTGTTTTAAAATTGTCATAGAATAGCAAACATCATGTCTATAGTTTTGTTGCACTTGTCTACGACTAGCGTTTGAATAATCAATTTTGATGGTGCAAAGGAAAAATCGGCTTGAAAAATGCTTAGATCACCATAGTGAATGGAACTTAACAGCGTCTAATTTCCTGCTTGCTGCGTGGTTAAAATGACATGGATTTCGACCAGTGTCCTTTTCTATGCCTATTCAAAGGTATATATCTTGACCGAACTAAGTGCTAATGATGTCAAATTTAGATCCGTTGATAGACAAAAGCTAGACCTTTCAAAATATATATACTTATGGTACCGTAAATTCTATATTTGTAGAGATACAGCCCGATTCTAAAAACATAAAAAATGACCCCCGTACTTCGGGTCTCTTGCAATGTTAACGTGAAGCCCTTGCAAGAGACCAGACATTCAAAAAAATTGAATTAATTTTTTAAATACATACCTTTTAACCCTTTTGTATTCTAGAAACGCCATAAATGAGTACTTTTGCTAAAAGCGAAGACCAAGATGAAATGCAGCATAAAGCTGCATTTCATCAGGGTCTACACATTTGCTGATGTTCAAGGAGTTAAATACACCATAATTTGAAAAAAATCATATAATGGAAAAATCATTTATTGCACTTATCTGTAATGGAGAATTTACCAGATTAAAAAGGGTTAAAGATGTTCTTGACCACTAAGAAAACTGTTACCTGGTTTGTTCAGGCAACATGGATAAATATTTTAATTATCCTAGGACTAGCTCCTGAGGTTAAAATTAAATGCAAAACCCAGAACAAAACATATGTAAGTATGGCCAGAAATACCACAAACACACACATACACTTAAAATTCATTTGAAGGCATTGCCCATTTTTCCGGTTTCCAGCAAATGGCACATTTTCGTCTGGGAATCCTGCACTCGAAACACTTACAGTATCTGGTGTTTAAATCATTGTGCCCTCTAAACTTCTCAAGAAGAATGATGCACTACAAATGCCTAGTTGGCGGAAATCATTTCCAATAAAATTTCCATTATCTTATTAGACAATATATTAAAGCATTTATAGAGATACATCTTATATGACTAGTGGTAACATATACGCGTGGGTCGTTTATCATTATCAAACGTATAGGTGTAGATCATATAAAATTTTATTATTTAATTCTGTATTATGATTACTCGCTTTGTGAGAAATATCACATGACTTTTATATTTGAAGAGGAGATGGATCAATCATAGTGCACAGTTAATCCATTGCATCTTGAAACACAGCCATAGTTTGATGGCACACATACTAGTTAAGATAAATAAGCAAACTAATCAGGCCCCGTGTTAAAAATATTGTGTCATACTAAATTAAGCAGGAATTTTCAAGTGCTCATAAAAACTAAAATAATACTAATAAAAAAGATCGCGCTTACTTTAAACTTCTCTGATGATTTGTTTAATAAATGTTAAAATGCCAACCATTGTTGACATTATAGCATTTATAAGCACGATAAATAAAGATTGTGCTTACTTTAAACTTCTCAGATGATCTGTGTATCCAGCCAATAAATGTTATATTGCCAACAATTGTTGGCATTATAACATTTATGAGCATGATACTTGTTGAACAGGGACAAAAAAAAAACAATCACAAAGCGAGATATCAGTCTTTGTCCAAACAAAATGAAAAGCAAGCTAACAAAAACAAAAACATACCATCACAATATTAAGACCAAACAGGGAGACCTCACACACAAAGCATATAAAGGGCGCAACAAAAGACAAAAAACAAAGTACTTGTACCAATAGAATCACAGTTAAAGAACGGACATTTGCCAAAATCACTGGAGACCTCAGGCCTCAAGAAAAGAGTGCGGACTGGAAAATCATTTTTCTTATTTCTCAACAAAAACATATGTGGTGGGTACTCAAAAGAAATGAAACGGCTCTTTTGAGCACCCAAAACATATGTTTTAATTGATGGGTAAGGAAACAAATGCAAGTTAAGGTGCACAAACTATCCTTATCTGGCCCTATGTAGAGCTCAATATTCCCCAACGCAATAAATGAAGACATAAAACTGGTCGGTCAGTTGTGTCAGATGCCAGTGAACAGCATCAGTTATGCATGGAATGCATACACGAAAAGCAGAATATGCAAAAACTTTTTATTATGGTATTTACCAGTAGATTAAAGTCATTTAGACAATATGTATTTAAGCCATGACATCGTCCTATCAATTTTTATTACATACAGCAATACATGCAGAAATCTTATAATTCCCATTTTTAAGTTGTTTAAAGCTAACTATAAGTTGTAATTGTAAAATATATATTGATCAAAGTCGAAACACAGTTTATTTCAACACTATTCTTAATCAATGTATTATGGTCACCATAATTTGCTGTGCAAATATAATCTTCAAGAAAAGTTTCAACATGTCATTAAATGGGCGTGGTTAGAATTTCAAATTTGAATAAACGATTCAGTGTTCTCAACCTGTTACAATAATGCTGACACGCTTTGGTATACATTTCAATTAGAAATCGCAATATTAGCTTTGTATGAGTTCCGCATAAGAAAGGAACCAAGCTTACTTTCTGTATGTGGACGATAATTCTCAGATCAGACTTATAACCATAGTAGAACTGATTAGGGTCTACCTTTCCGTTGACCTAAGTTATCAATTCTGGATAATATGTAACCACAAAAAGCTCAGGACTGTTCGTTTATGTGCTCGTGTGTAGTATGTGAAATGGTCCAAAGCTAAACGATACATTTAGAATGAGTCGCAATTAGTTGCAAGAAGAAAATGAGTGAGATTGCAAATATGCACTGAACAAATTCTCAAAGTCAATTGCATAGCTGCTCAATAGAATAATGTTATGTAATTGAAAACAAACTTTGAGTGGGCCATCATTGTTAAAACGAAAACGTCCTTGTTATACAAATAGAAGAAAAACAAGATTACCAAGATAACCTGAATAATAGTGCATATATGCATGTATATATGTTAAATAGTATGCACTATAGAAGACAGTAACCAATAATTAATCTAGAAATGGACGCTAGATAAGCTAGTCGAATAAATGGCTTGATGCTAGATATGCCTACATGTACAAGAAATCCGCTGTCAGTGTCAATGGATACAAGTTATCCTATGGAATTTTAATGTATATTTACAAAGGGATGAGGACCTGAATATCAAGCCTAACATGGTGAAGAGGGTGAGTCAAAGGTCCCAGGACAGAAATGCTAATACAGTAATTATGATATATCTTAATTTTTGTTTAGTGGGAGAGACACGCCCAAAGGTAATGCAAATGAATAAATTTCACTGAAAGAATGTATATATAGTGATCACGTGGTGGTAGTTCGAACCTCTTTTCAAGAATTTTAGGCAATATGCAAAGTGAAAGGGGGCAGACACGTACTCTAAAGCTACAAATGGTAATGCCAATGAATGGTCATTTCATTAAAGAAATAATAGAATGAATGGTAGTTTGAACAGTTTCATATATACATGTTTGAGAGTCATTCAATAAGTAACCAGCCTACCCTACTTCTGATAGAGATAGCTGTTGTTTTTTTTCTTTCATGAAATAAATATCTAGCAAGATACTCTTCGACCTAATGTTTGAAAAATATCTGATATTATAACAAGGATATAGCTACCCTTGAAAGTGTGCTAAAATGACTTGGAATATACAATACTACTATGTTCAAGTGTCATTTTCAAAAAGCAAATTCTGGCGGCCCTCATGTTTGGCGGAAGGGAAATATTTTCAATGACATGTCCTCCAAAAAAATGAGGTTCAGAAGATGTTAAAAGTATTTCTTATCTAGAGTTCTGGCGGCCCTCATGTTTGGCAGAGGAAATATTTATGCAATTTTGGAAGAGGGTATGTACTACTATGGGTAACACTTACGTGAAATTTTCTTAATTTGGACAAGTGGTTCGTGAGGAGGTGTCCTTTAAAGAAAAAACGACGGTCAAAGGCAAAAGACTGATCACAATAGCTTAACTCGGGCCTTCAATCAGAACTGCCTCGGCCAGTTCCGTGGAATTAGACCTTAGATGCCTTAGATGACATCAAAACAACTGGTCAAAATTCATAACACTTTCACACAAATGTTCCCCATAAAACACTCTTTACTTTTGGCTGCCAGAACTAAATACAGTTTGTTTTAACCATCATCTGCTCACGAGTCACGTCTCATGTGAGCGATCCAAGGCCCAAAGGCCCTCTTGTTAGTTGCTCCCACCATGTCTAGGGGTTTTGTTTGTGTAGTTCTTGTCGAATTGTCTTTTTTAGGTTTGCTTTCATCTCGCTTGGGGTAAGAGAGCTAGATGCTTCACTTTGTTGTAGAAGTAAGACACATCGCCAAAGGTTATCTCAATTTATTGTGGCAATTTTTGATGTCATAGATTTCTTTTACTATAATAATAATAATAACAAGGTTAGCTTTTAAAAAAAACTTAGAACCATCGCATAGCGTATAAAAGTTACTAGACTAGCAAACATTGTAGTTTTTTAATTTTGCATTTGCTGAGACCACTCTTTTTTCATTTTTTCATGCACTTCAAACTCTGAGTAACTTTTGTTTTAGTTAACTATTTGTATGTACTAAATTCTGAATAGGTGATCCATTGGAAGCAAAAAAGGGAAATATGCACATTCCAATATAATTCTAATAGTGCAAACACTGAATAGTGGTAGAGTTTACCCCAGCCTCCCAAAGCAGACGTTTTAGGAGGACAGGTATGTATACCAACTAATTAAACTGATCCTTCTAAATCTGAGAATTACGTCACACTGTACGGAGAATATCCAAAGGCCCCATGTCTCCAGGGTTAATTGTTGTAAAAAAAACTTAGAACTATCGCATACAGCATTATTGTAACTAGACAACACGTGTACTAGTTCAATTTTGCATTTTCTATAGCCACTATAATCACGCATTTCTTTGACTTAAGGACGTTTTTGAAGTACACACAGATTGGAGGCAGAACCGGAAGTACACCTCTGTTGGGAGTTTGATTTCGTCATGCCAAGAATATCCGAATTTGCTCCAGTGGGGAATTTGGGTTACGGCTCAGAGGAGTAGATCTCTTTACGACCTTTCGTTTTCAGAAGCAAGCCGGTATCTAGGGAAGCGTACTAACATATATCACCATCGCTGATGCGAAGGTGAATAGTTCTTCTTCTTCTTCTTCTTCTTCTTCTTATTATTATTATTATTATTAGCATAAATAATAATAATAATAATGATAATAATAATAATTATTATTGTTTCCATTCAATTTAGTTGTGGTATATTTGTTATTTTCAATATTGTATATGCCAAAATGACCCTTGATTGGTTGAAGTAAAAAAATATTCGACACTTTAATAATGTATGCTTGCTGGCATTGCGGTGTCCATGGTTTCTATCTCTTTTGCTAAAAAGTCTGGCTGGGGTATTTCGTTTTGCCAAACCTCGATTGCTTGATTTCTCGCGACGAGGCCCCTGAAGTTTTTGTGGGGCATTGTGTTTGGTGTTGAAACACGCAAGCAAATATTGTGAACGTTAACGGTGTAACATATTTCAATGAAATCTATGCTAGAACACTCGAGCTATATTTACTAAAATTATGTTCAATTTCCTAACTCTTTCAAACTGAACAATCGGATTATGTATTTTGTTTTTAAGATGATACCCCCTCAGATCGTCATTTTAAGATTTGTATTGACAGTCGCTTTCTGCAAATACTTTGTAAGTATTGTATTAATGTTAAGAAGCATGTTTCAAACGTTTAGTGACAATATTTCAGAACAAATGGTCCTTAATTGGCAAAATTTGCCAATTAAGGGCCATTTGTCCTGATTAAGAGCAATCCCATTGTCAATGCAGCGCTTGTATGTTGATTGCAGCACTTTCACTGCAAAATAGTTAACCATATCATCATGTTGAGTCCCAGGGTGGTAATCCTATATTTGGGTTGGTCCAATATTTGGACAGGTGGTCGATATGCACTGACTGACTTTCACTCAAAAGGCCCATTCAGAGTAAGTTTTCGTGTTCACATTATCAGTTGCGTGACATGTGAAACTTGAAAATTTCTAAAAATATGGACTTTCGAAATTCAAATCTAAAATGTAAAGAAGAAGGCAACTATCGGGAATCGATGCAATTTAAGTTATACACCTGATCCGAGACACCATATTAGAAAGTAACAAAAACACAAGAAACCATCACATACAACCGCCTCTTTCAGTATTGCAACACTATATATATAATTTAAAATGGTCAGATTTTTTTGAGGTTATCAGTGAAAACAAATAAAAAAAGATTTTGCTGTTGTCAGGCCCGCGGGGGTTTACCTGTTGGATTTCTTTTGCACCCGTATTCAGGTTTATGTACTGCTAAGTGCTTATCTTTGCTTTATCCCCTTTTTATATCTTGGTTTATATGTTCTAGGAGATTTGCATAGATAACTTAGGGGTCCTTCCTGCAAACCAAACATATATGTGTCTTGATCCACATCCGAACTAAGGGCGAGGTTGGCGCGCTGTGAAACCGGTTTAAGCCCTCCAGTAAAATATTTTACTGACCGTTCCAATGCGGTGCTTCTTTTGTGTATCATCTTGTGTTTGTCATGCTTTAGCGTCTGTTCATTGCTTCCTTGTGGTTTCCTGAAGGGAAAGGGCTGACCTCTTGGCTTTTGTTTGTGATGTTTATTGTGATTTTGCTACTTTCCAATTTGGTATCCTGGGACGGGTGTGGTACTTGATTTTATCGATTCCTGATCCTTGCTGTCTTTCTTTCTTTAATAAATTGTCTAATTCAGCGAGGCTTTTTTCAATAGACAGTCAGCCTCAATATCCCCGATTTACTAATGCATTGTAATCCTGTAAACTTTCACATAGGTGTAATTCAGGTATGCTTTTTGACGTGGTGATATAATGTCCTACAGTTACTCGAATGAAATCGAGACTATTATGCCAACTCTAGTGCTTAAGTTAAAGGTTAGCTGGAAAAAAAACTTTATTCAAATTGCCAAATGTCACAGGTTATATGTTTTTTTCATGTCAGGAGGAGGTTGAATACATTCAATGAGTTAAAAAATAGGGAAATCAAAATTAATGTTTGCGAGAATTGCAGCTGCATTTATCACTAAGGCCCCAAATTCATCTGAATCAATACATACATTACCCTAGCGTTCTCTTTTTGGTGGCAATTGCAAAAAATGCAGACCCAGATCAGACGTCGCAAAAAGAGGCATGAGATTAGGGTCTCCACTATTTGCTTATAGAATTTTCTGTTACAATTTGAATTATAAAAATCAAAAAACCACTCTAAAACCCTACATACGAAAATAGATGTATCTATTTTATGATTTAAACTTTCACTCGACTTAAAGAGACTAGATCTGTTACTATGAACATTTTTCGAAAAAAAATATTTTCTTTTTAAATCATTTGCAAAAATAGAATTAAGTTATGTTGTCGCAATAAATATGTTCAGTACAGCTGAAAACTGCATGGAACAGTGAATTGTCTAATAAAAACAGGTGATTTTTATCATGTTAGGAATTATTTACGTCCCTCCAATAATTCTAGACAGTTGTTTTTTTAACATAAATGCTGTTGTTTTGAAAGATATAATTTGTTATAATTTCTGAAAAAGGTAAAATATATACCTGAATTTGAGTATGTTTACTGTATTCTTGAAAAATAGAAACTTTATTTCCAAAATAAGAATATCAAAATTTACAGACTATGCAGCTTTAAATGGGTTTATGTATCAAAGAAGCATATGTTTGTTAAATGACTCTAACAAATGATTAAATTAAATAATTAACAAACTAAGTCATAGTACTGTACTGCCTTCACAGTATAAGGATTTCATCCCAAAAGTTAGTGTTCTACTAGGAAACGTGAGATATTAAATAACTGCTGGCCAGAAAAATCAATTCAAATAAAAACTTAGGACACGTATGGTTTTCGTCCTATTACGCCAAGTAATTAAATAGCCTTACAAATTATGTAAAACTGTGACACAATCATGACGACAGACACATGTCAATAACAACATTATAAAACATAATGTCTTTAATTGAAATCACGACAGCCATAAACCATATGGTCATCTTTTCCTTAACTTTCAAATTAGCATTAACTATAAACTGCTTCACCCCCCCCCCTTTTCAAATGTTATTGCATGTACTATTCTGTTAGAAGCCTATATATTTTTTATTCGCATGAACACTATAATATGACCCACGTAATTTTAAAACACATTTATGTTACATGCAAACAACACTGGTTCAGATCAGCACGCGCTCTGATCAAGGGTATTCATTAAGCCTATATATAATGACTTTACTTGCAACAATATAAGTTCAATATAATTATACCTAATCTCTGAAGGGTTTATTCAAATCTCGGATACTTAAACCGGGTGCATTTTTGTAAAATGGCGAGCGTTTTATTTTAATTTAATATTTTGTCAAAGAGGATCTTACATGAGAGCTCATGATTATTGAATTTATTAAACGAGTTGAGGAAAAGCGATAAAATGCGATGCTTGCCCAACACTTTTTAGCTTTTTTGCAACGAGTTATATAAATTCAATACTAAAAGAGCACGAAAGTTAGATTCTATTTATCATATGACATAAATATTATTTTGAAATCTCATTTCTTTCGTAAAATCTGATTATGCTGTCACTATGTACGCAACGTTGTTATGGACGTCAAAACGTTTCCCGAAAATATGTAAACAGGTAAACCACTAGTGGTTTATCAATTTTATTGCATGGCGTTATTTCACTCCCAGACGCAACGTCATATGATAATTCTTTTTTTCTATATAAAAATATCACCCCCTTCTTAAAATTAAGAGAGGGGGGTCTTTCAAAATTAATTGTTTAGATTTTTTACACGCAATATTATGATATTCTAACTACATGTAGTTTCTGTAGCTGAGAGGACTGGTTTGGGTCTCACTTTGTCGGCAAACTCTTAAACGTGTTTTCTTGCGTAGAGGCCCGTATAATGTAATACAATTCACTAAGCTGTGGAACTATGCTGGCATTCTAAGTGCCACAAGGAATTCATAGAATCTTAAATTACAATGTGGGTGTGATATTTAACACCCCTTAGAGAGTATCCTTACATTGGGATCCCCTTTTCCCACTACAGCTGTCGATAATAGCAATATCGTGTAAATGAACGTCTTCAATATTATTGTAGGATACTAATGAAAATTATCTGATTAATAACATAAATATGGAAAGTACTTTGAGACTCTTCTGTTATTTCTCTTTTCATATAATACCATTGTGGCGCCTGGAATAAAGTCAATAACTTTGCATAGAATTGAAATATTTTTTCAATATTTACTTTTTTTGTTAAGCTTCATGTCCCAATCAACATTATTTAGTCCTGTCGGGACATTTTCATGTCTTCCTGCGTTAAACCAGTACGAAGCAAAATATAAAGTGTCTTGCTCATGGACACATCAAAGTCCCTCCGGTGAGAATCAAATAGTGCATTGGCGTAGCTCCCATTACGCAGTTACGTTCGTGCGTAATAAAAAAGAGCATTCAAGGGAAGTCACCTGACGTGATAAAAGTGATTTTCCATAGCATAAGGAACTGCTCTAGAAAGAAAGAATTAGCTCCCTCTGAGAGCAAATTCTTTCCTTTAATAGAAGTTCCAATTTAGAAAAGGAACCCGCTTGAGGAAAATCACTGCTTAACCCAGCAGTCTCCCTTTGATGTGTGAAATCTTTCAGCGTTCTGGCTACGCCATTGTAGTGACCCTTCAGTCGTAAGTCTGTCACTGTACCATCTGAGTCTCTATGTCCCCTTATGGTCATTGTGCTAGAGCAAACTGGTATACTAGAACCAAGTTCTAATCGGTCGCTTTTCAAACTCATTATATCTGACCAAACGCTAATAAAATTGAAATAAATTTTTGCCAATATATGTGAATTTCAATTGGCAAACGTTTAGCAGTGTTTTTGTGAATTTTTCTTTTACTTCATTTTTTTTGTGTTAAAAATACAAAATTCGACGTTTTTAAAGAAAAAAAATGGTTTTGAGAGTAGTTTTTATAAAATTGACGTTTAGGTGGTTACAAACTGGTCTGTCCGACTGGGAAAACACCAAACAATTGAAATTTTGCTAATGGTGGATTTTTTACGCATTTTTAAAATGTTGCATTATTCAAAAATTTTCGAGAGTTTTGAAATTCACCAGTATTTCCTGGTAAAATTGTTAAATGCACTTAATTTTATTTGAACACTGTAGGCCAAACACAGTAGAACTTGATTAGTCCATTTTGGCGATTTAAGTGTTACGACTACTGTACACTTCCTGTTTCAATGTGAGAAATTAAAAATCGATTTGGTAGCATTTTTTTTTCAATTTTCAAATAAGGACGGTGATGTCTGGTGATAATAAATAATCGCTAAAATTTCAATGCTGTGTCGCTGATATTAAAGCATACAGAGCAGTACAAAGTCTCTAGGTATATTGCAAGCTTAAAGTTGAATTTCAATGATTAACCTGCTAAAAGTGTTTGCCTTATGTTGTTGAGTAGCAAAAACGACGAGTCCGATGGAATCAAAACTTTTGAGATTTATTGTTCTTATATCACGCTAGCCAGTAACATCTTCAAACAAACAAAACGTTAATTTGTGTTATGGTTTATATCGTAGAAAAAGTGTAACTTTTTGAAATGCGGGTATCTTTTCTTTTGCTTCGTCCGTGCAAGAAGTACACGTCATTTTTAAATGAAATAACTTGCAGAGTCTCGGCAAAGTATTGCTTCACTTAAAAAAAACATGAATTTTGTATACCCTATGTTTCACTTTTGGAACTAGCGCAAAAATGTAAGGTGACTAATTAGCAGTTGGTTTTAGTATAGTTTATGAAACCGAGCTATGAACTTAATTTTTGTGTTATAGCTGTCTCGAATCTATACACAAGGGCATTGGACAGTAATTTGTGTCATCGTGTCTTGTATGTTCCTTCCCGCCTAGTGGTCATCTGCTGGGAAAGGGCTGACATCTATGCTCTCTTGTGCTGTTTTCTTGTGTTTTTAACACTTTCCAATATGGTGTCCTGAGTCAGGTGTGGTTTTTGATTGTATGGATTCCTGATATTTGCTTTCTTTCTTACTTTGTGGTGTACTATCCATTTATTTCCAAAATTTGAATAGAACCTTCTGTAAGCAAACAGTGTGATCGTGTCTGAAGGAAGTAACAATGTGCTGAGAGAAATAAAGAAATGTTTGTAATCTGGGCCCGGACTTACAATGCCTCCTTAGAGAGTTAAGGAAGACTTTAGTTAAGTATTGATTTTTCAGGATGCAAAAATAACGTTTTAAACTGATTAAAATCAAAATAAATTTAATTGTTCTGAAGATCACAATGATATCTTTGACCACAAATACAACTTATGGCAACTCTGGCAATTTATATAGCATTTAATAGCATGTTGAAATATCAATACTTAATTTAAGTCTTTGGTACCCTTGGTCAGGTGTGGTACTTGATTGTATCGATTCCCGATCTTTGCACCCTTACTTACTGTGACTAACTTTAAGGAGGCATTGTAATTCTGGGCCCTCGTGTTCTACTTCGATCAATATTGTATGATAAGAGCATGTGTGTGTGTGAATCCGAGTATTTTAGTGCAATTTCCAAATCGTCAAGACGTATAATGCCAGGTTAAGTAATTTGAACCAAAGTTACAAATAATGCAGCAACACTTTAAGTGGACATTTCGGCAAGTATACTCAGGCAGGGGACATTGTCAAGTGTTAAGCACGCAAGCAACTTTAAGACTGATCATTTGTATTGCAACGATTAAAAGCTATTTCATTCATCTACAAGAGTGTTCGTTTTTTATTGTAAACATTGGTTGAGATTCTCAATGAAACTTCAGTGAACTAAATAATTATTTAGCAAACTCTTAATCTTGTTTACATTAACAAATAATATGAGTAGTGCTTATGTATGAAACTTGAAATTACATGCGGTTATTGTTTGTTACATTTAAAGGACGAAAATGAATCAAAGTAAGTAATGGTGCAAAGATCAGGAATCGATACAATCAAGTACCACACCTGACCCAGGATACCAATGGGAAAGTGACAAACTCACAGAAGACACCACAAACGAGAGCCAAGAGATCAGCCCTTTCCCAGCAGGTGACCACAAAGCACATATAAACAGACGCGCACAAAACATAGCAAACACAAGACAGAACAAAAACATAAAAGATCCACAAAAGAAGTACCGCCTTGGAACGGTCAGTAAAATATTTTACTGGAGGGCTTAAACCGGTTTAACGGCGCCAACCTCACCCTTAATTCAGATGTGGATCAAGACACAACTTTATAAGATTCTTTAATGAACTTTTATGATGTTACTATTGCTTTTTCACAAACTGTTTTATTTGATAGCATAATATAACAATTTGCCCAATATGGCCAGTGATCGACCAAATAAGTTTAAGATGTGTAGTTATCCCAGTTGAATTATTAATTTCCTTGGCATTCTTTTTGATAAAAAGCTCAATTTTATACCCAGTATTAAATTTTTCAAAGTTAAATGCTTAAAAGCATTGAACCTTTTAAAAGTATTTTCCCATACTTTTTGAGGAGCAGACCGAACTACACTTCTAAACTTTATCGGTCTCTATTCAGATCAAAATTTGACTATGGATGCATTATATTTGGCTCTGCAAGAAAGTCATATGTACAAATGATTGATCCTATACATAATAAAGGACTTAGATTAGCTTTGGGAGCTTTTAGAACTTCTCCTGATGCTAGTCACAATGTGGAAGCAGATGAACTATCACTATACCCAAAACAGAGGGAAGCTCTTTTTGCACTATGCTATAAGACTTGCTGCTAACCCATCAAAAATAGTAAGTGAGTAGGATCAGGAAATACCACAATCACAAACCGCAGACTACCCCGTGGCACCGCGAGGAAGAGCCGCTCAACCATCACGAGACACCAGGAAGACAAATTAAGCAAAGCAACCAGCTCTCTCTTCCCCACAAAGATGATTGCAATACTAGAATGAACATAAAGTAAAGTACAACAAAACATAGAACAATTACAGACTCCCACAATGAGAGTAACAATAAACAAAAAGACAACAACAACAGTACCACCGCCTTAGAACGGACAGCAGCCTAAGCCGACGGGGGGCTTAAATGCATTTTACTGGTACAAAATCTTCGCCCTAGATTCTGCTGTTGTTGAAGTACAAGAAATGTTCAGCTCGCATGGAGGCCATCTAACTAATGCAATGTATCATCCTGGAGAAACACTCTAATCAAATTAACACACCATGATGAAACAAAGAAAAGGGCTCATGACTCACAGATATCTAGACCTAAAGAAAACCTCAAGTTGAGCCACGGTGAGTCCAGCTACAGTTTAGCATCAGGCAGCAACCCACCAATTAAAACTTTACGTCAGAGCCGTCATAGAGTCTGAGGCCTTACCCATCGTCGTGCAATTAAAGAGAAAACCATAGCTTTAAACCGTGATTGGGTTTAAAACTAGGCATGCAGACTGTCGCATGATATCCAAGTTATATCCAACCCTTATATAACATTTTACTATCTTTTTGAATTGATCACTAAAATTAGGTTTTCCAACAATTCGTTTGAATTTATAAACTAAATCACCATAAAATATAGGTTCTGATATGCCTTGTTGCAGAAGAGTTTTTAACCCAATGTTGTATTTAACAATAAACACTGAGTGTCTGTTGTAGAATTTAGAAAATGCTTTTCGAATTTTATGATATCTATAACTTTGTTTTAATAACTTAGCAGTTTAAAATAAGTTTCTGTTGTGAAAGTCGTCAACATTAGAACACACTCTAGCAAAACGAATAAGCTGAGAAATATATACACCATAGGAAGGAGAGCGAGAACATCTCCATCAAGACAGGGGAAATTTACTATTTCAAAATCAAAATCATACTGTTTATCATAAATTTTAGAAGAAACTATGCCTTTTGTTATTGACAAGTTCAAGTCCAAAAATGGAGCTTCAGTATCAGAAGAATTCGCCTTATTTAGCTGAAGTTCAGTGGGATATTTCTGACCTACCATTTGTTCAAAATAAGGATTATCAATATTAAGTAAGTCATCTAAATATCTGGAGGTTGAGTTAAAAGCTTCAATAATATCAGTTTTATTATTGTCAGACAGAGACAACATAAAGTCTCTCTCATAACAAAACAAAAACAAATCTGCAACAAGAGGAGCACAATTAGTACCCTTTGGAATACCTACAATTTTTCTATATAATTTCGAGCCAAATCTTATAAATATAGATAATGGAGCGCATCCTGCTCATAAAGTATTATTCCCACCCCAATATGATGATCTACATGAAAAGAAAAATAAATCTATTAAATCATTTGGATTCAGAATGTCGCCACTTTTTTAATCTACCAGTATCAACCCTCAATACATGTACATTGAAAAAGCAAAATTACACCAAACATTCCAGCTTGGTGTATGAAACAACCTGAAATACGTTTTTACTTGCACTTTGGCAAAGAGTCTGAACAAATCCAGACATACTAAAAGATGATTTCAGAAAACTACAAACTCGTTATAAGGATTATAAACATATTTCTACAGATGGGTCAAAAGAAGATTCAAAGGTTGGTGGTGCTTTTATATCTGTCAACCTTTGCAACATACATGTACAACTTATTCCTGATGGTTCATCTACATTTATTTTCCCTGCTGAAGCAAAAGCAGTTGATCTGGCTTCATATTTTTAGAACATGTGACATCAACAATATTTTTTTCTAATTCGCTATCAGCATTGAAACCTATGTATCATAAAATTTAAAATAACCCACAGATTCAAAAACTAAGAAGAAAATATCAGTAGATATTCAAGCAAAAGTATCTCTAGCATTAGATCAAACGTATTTTAAGATTCCATTTTTCAATCTTAAACCATCTATCAATAAATATATCTTGAATCATGGCAAACCTCATGGAATAACAGCATTGGTACCAAATGCCTTGAGATAAAACCAACTACATATGTATTGGTGAATTCGAAAGATAAGAAAAGAAGAAGTTGTTTTTGCTCGATTCCGTTTAAGTCACACATTCAAACTTACTACTTGGCGAGGACCAGCCACAAATTGTTCGCTGTGTTGCACCATATACCGTACGTTACTTTTGTTTGGAATGAGGTGATTTTTCACAGAAATATATAAATATTACCGAGTTGATAATATGAAACCAGTAATTTTAAGATATATCTGTTGATAACATCGTGATGGTTTTAAAATAATTTATCTTTTTAACAAAATATAGTTATGTAAATAGTTTAATGATTCTTAGCTTGTTTTATCTAACCAATCCTTTTTGCAACACTGCATAGTCTTTTCGTTCAATCCACAGCGTCTTACCCTAACATTGTTTGATGCTAATGACCCACTAGGGTTGATACTAGGATTGATGCGTCGTTAAACAACAACCAACCATCCAACATTTGAATATGTTGCAGGAAGACAGCAATGTATTTACAGTTTCCAGCATATTAACCCATTTAAGCAGAATAGACTTACCTACCCTTATTAGTTGGATGAACCAATTTCCAATTTTAGGAGCGTTGTTTTTATTATTTGTTTTTACACTTATTAGAACATTCTGTAAGTTTAACATTGGAGAGCCTAAGCAGAGGGCGCATTCTGCTGCGGTGCCTGATTTGGGTCTGCACTGTTTGCATATGCCCAACAAAAAGGATGCTTGACTTATTTGGGTTAAATCAAATAATAAAGTGGGCGGAATACGTACATACCAGGTCAACTGCTGTCTATGTAAAAATGCATCTAAATATCGTGGGGTGGATATGATTTAGGGATTGGTTTCTGATAAGTTTCAAAGATAGTATCTCAGTATAACGGGTACGCTTGGTCAAAGCACTGTGGGCGCTCATTGTAAATGTACAGAGGGGAGCTTATCATAAGGCATATTAAAATGCTATAGCTTTCTTTAATAAAAATATTAAGCATTAGACTTGGTTCAGGCCCGTAAGGTGCGATTCGTAGAACACTTATGTACAGGGATGCTTCTATGATTATCATAATAAATGTTCACTGCAATAATACGTAGTCTTCAAATTTTATAAAAGAAGCAAGTTCATGTAACTAGGGCGATGTTCAGACTGCACATGTGGGTACAAGATGTGTGCCTTAATTGCATACATTTAACATGTCCAACAGGGGGAAACAAATTTGTCTTTGATAAAGCTCATTTCATAGAAAAAAAGATGAAATAACAAGGACGTGAGATTTTGGTACTTATAGCATATGCGAACCGCGGTGGCATAGACGAGGCTGCGCATGCGCGCAGTCTCGTCAGAGCCATCGTTTCCCACACAAACAAATTTGGATCATATATCATAGTTATATCTAAACATTGGCTTCTAGCCCAATTAGATAGCTGTATAATGCTTGTTTAAATAGTAAATTTGCGCATGTGCAAAAAGTATCAAAATCTCGTGAGCTGGTATATTTCTTATTTCAAAGCATCTCCATCTCTTTGCCTGTCTGTTTATGGCCATTTATGGGCACTTTGATGTTTCAACTCTCCGCCCAGGAGCAACTAGGTCCCATTTCAAACAGAAAAGCAGCTATCAGCGCATACTCATTCGAGCCATTATTTTGGTCATTTAACATATGATGGTAATCGGTTTCGACATCGACAATTTTTCGCCGTAGTTTTATGAAGCGATAAACTATGGTTAACAACGATAAACACATCATAATTCACGAAGTAGCGAAATAAATACGGCGTGTTGAATGGAAAATTAAAGGGTACTGATAAGGAATTGAGATGTGCGTTTTTTCGTGGGTATTCATGTGAAATTGACGACCCGACATCCGATATAGTGATAGGGGACTGACGGATAACTCCAAAGCAAGATAGATTCATTTCAATCTTTAATTTTGTGGAGAGTAAATTCATGTTTGTTTCCTATTTCAATTAATTATGTCGTATAAACTCGCTCCTTCCAAAGTAAATTGAACTATTGTATCATGTGAGCCACGTCGGGAGAAAACAAACATAGACGCAGATTAGAGTGCGTGTCTGTACAATCTGGTCTCAGGGTTATAAAACTTTGTTCATGCTAAACTCAACTGTGTATGGAATTAATCCTGCTCATAAATGTTAAAATGCCAACAAATGTTGGCATTTTAACATTTATAAGCATGATAAATACAACATCTGAGAGTTTGAAAGCAACAAGCCGTTGGTTATTAGCATTTAAGTTTGTATGAGCAGTTGAAATTCTTGCTCAGTTGAGTTGAGCATGAATAATGTTTTATAACCTTGGAGCCTGGTCTCTGTTATTATTATTTGCTGCTTAAAATGTATGATAGTTTAGCCATATGCATTGTGTGTCTGCCTCATCCAAAGGATTAAACTCGTATGTTGTCTTTAATTACGAACATTTTAATTAACTTCTTTGAGATTTGGTCCAGTAACTGTTATCCAGGTGGAAGTATTAGGTAAAAAGGGTGCACTGGTATCAAGTTCTAGAGAAAGCTACATGAATACAATGTGAATAAAAATTTTGTAAATAAGAGGCAGTCGTATAAATTAGCGCTTGTGTCAATATGGATTCCTGTCTTTTTCATTTGTAGACTTTTCTTCGATTCTATTAATTCTCAACCCTTACCATATTACATGTGAGCACAAAATAATTTATCACATGACGTCGCGTCTGAGAGTGAAATAACGCCATGCATTAAAATCGATAAACCACTAGTGGTAAACAGTTTTTCGGGAAACGTTATAAAAATTACGCTTTTAACGTCACACATACGGCAGAACCCTAGCGTTTTCACGCCAAAAAATATGATGTCTTATCATTTTAATATCATATGATAATAGAAGCTAACAGTCGTGCTTCTGTATTATTGAATTTATTAAACTCGTTGCGAAAAAGTAATAATATGCTCGGCAAGCCTCGCATATTATCACTTTTCCTCAACTCGTTTATTAAATTCAATAACACATTAGCACTCATGTAAAAGCATCTATTTAATTAGGATGTTAAGAAATGAGGCGGCTCATAGGGAACCATGATCTGCAAGTTATAGCTCTTAGCTCTTCAAATCCTGTGATATTTTACACATACAAGACCTCCTTAGGCATCGAAATGCACAATTCAGCTGTAAAGCATATATATATATATATATATATATATATATATATATATATATATAGTTGATTCACTATATCCCTCTATATATATATATATATATATATATATATATATATATATATATATATATATATATATATATATATATATATATATATATATATATATATATATATATATGCATTCTTATGAAATAGATGATACCAGTATATATACAGCGTAACTAACATTCATATAACTGATCTGTCTGCACATACTATCAATCTGTTTCATGATATGAATTTATATGTTAATCCAGAAATCAAATTTTGTAAACTGCTTTAAATCCCTAATAATTTTCTTGGCATGAAACATTGTCAGATTGAACTAAAGGATATTGCAAACAACATTGCAAATATAAATGATAATGCACTATTGAGATTGACAAAATTTAAAGTTAAAATCACAGACTTACAAGACTTATTCTGATCATAAAGATGCGTCTTGCAGAGGTAAAGCTTTTTAAAAAATCACAAGTTCTCCATTGTCTCATTTTTCAATGGAAGTTTAATATCTCACTGAGTTACAACAAGATCACTTGTTTTTATTTTTGCTTGCTGTGTCTGGCTGAGTAAATACAAAATAACTCTTAAGACGCACTGAAACATTTTCTAAAAGAGTTTTCCTCCTAGATTATTAAGCTCTGCTTGGTATTCCCTGTTCTTATCCATGCCATGCCTAATGCCACTCATATTGTTCTTAGCAACCTCTATCTGACCCTGTTCAACACAAGCTTCATCAACGTTTTGATCCTTAATGATCTTCTAAAGTTTAGTAATTTCTTCTTCAAACAGTTTTTTTTCTGAAACTTTGATATCATTTACCAGCTTTTCATCTTCCTCTGCAAGTGTCATTTCCTTATCATGAACAGATTTTCCCTGCTTCAAATTTCTGAGCAATTTCACCAAGTTCTTTCGACTTTAAGCATTCTTGCCTTTTTTATAGCCTATTCTTCAGCAGCTTCATCTTCTATTCTTCTGTTGTATTTGTAATGAGTAAGCTGACCAGAGAATAGTAATATTTTTGTTAATGGCATTTCTGACACCACGCCTACTTGGATTCTCACACTATCCTTCACAGTTCTGCACTAATAGGACTATCCGAAAGTAGATATCTTATTTTTGTTTTTAGAAATAATTCTTTTTAACTCAGCATTGTCATGTGCCAAACACAGTATTACTTTGACTAGCTTGGTAAGAATGTTATACTTCTTTGTCTCATTCTGCTTCTTTGTCTGTAACACGTTTTATTAATATTCATAAAAACGCAAATTATGCAAATACGATGACTTAAATTTTGACCATGGAAATAAAGACCTATGTCTTAGTTTTCATTTAGTACAAACTTAAGTAATTTATGGCTAAAAGCAACTGAAATATTATTGATCTTGTACATATACCTCCTTTCGTGAATCACATTTTTAATGTTTTCATAAATATTTATGAATATGCAAATTAGATAATTTCCATGTGCAACACTGGGATAATAGGCATATGTCTAAGAGTCAATTTGGTTTTAGTAGTCTAGGATAGGTAACAGCTGAGATATGAGTACTTTTGCAGGCATACTCCCATTCTCAAATCCGCTATGAGTTGCTATTGAAACCATGCATTTTCACATAGCCCATACCAATTGATTTGAGGAAACCTTCATTTCGCATTCAGGGGGTCCCAATGAACATTTTGGCACCAATGAAAAATTGTCCTGGGGGTGCAAGGAAACCTAAATTGGATGCCGGGGTATAACAATTTAGTAAATTATACACAACATGCTTGTCTATTTAATATTGGTGCTTTATCCACAAACGGTATTAACGATGAGAATCTCAAGTAAACGTTGACAAAACCTGATAAGGTGTTTATAAGGTGAGCCTACTTTGTTTAATATATACATAACCACAGGTTTCCCTTTTCCATCACCACAACTCTGGTTTACACATAGCCTTTAATCGACTAAGTCCTTAAAAGTGTCAAAATGACTCAAGGGTCCGCCATCATAATGCTATTTAATAGAGGGCGATTTGAAATCAATTGAGCGTCAGCTTATTAAAACCATCCAATTTCTTCAGAAACGCTCCACAAAAGAGGTATAATAGCCGGTTCAAAGAAAATGTTCCAAAGTAAAATTCAATTTGATCAAGATACGTGGATGCACTGGCTGACCACTCTGAGCATATGTTACATGTATCTGTCTTACATTATTATTATATTAATAAGTTAGTCATCAACCCGTTACATTTACGCATGCTCGACTATTTATATTTAACCAAATTGTGATAAGCAAATTTACAACTACGCCAGGAAAATAAAGCTAAGACCCATCATACCACAATCATAGACCAACCCACCCATGGCACCGCGAGGAAGCGAGTCAATGTTCCAATTGTCATAGAACGAAATTACCGTTTAATTATAGGAAACTAACTGATAGCCAACCTGCATGGTTCTTTGGTCTCGTCCAATTACCACTGACAAAAGCAGCAGAAAATTTCGTCAGTGGGTTCTGAAATTGTTGTTTTCATAGTCATCATCGCAATTTACAGAGAGCGGTACGGACCTCTCCCAAGAAGCAATTGGACCCATTGACCCATTGGGTCCAATTGCATCTCGAGGGGGTCCGTTCCAGAATTTATAAGAAAGCCTATAGCCACTTGTGATTTTCCAGACTGGGGTGGGGGATTCTGATCCCCTGCCCCCACCCCACCACTGTATCCGCCCATTAATAGCAAAATATACATGTAGTTTGTCATTTAAACAATTTGTTTGGCAATCTTGTAAACATTCCATGAAAGACTTAAAATCTTTTTCGCGAGACACTGGTCCCCAAGATGATTGTGGAATCAACAAATCGAAGAAGCTGTATTTTCGCGGGCACTTAAAGAAGGAAGTCACATTATAAATAGTCTGAAAAGAATGCAATGAAGAGCAAAGAATATAAAACAAAGCCACGCCCCTTTTTATGGAACTGATTATTATCGGGCTCGGGATGTTGAAAGACTGCAACAAGCTCGCAGTTTAGGACACAAAGAAGCTTTTTATGACCTAAATGGCTAGAACTTCAACTGGATTCGCATACAGTTTACGCTTGTTGTTTCGGCGATGAACGGGTGACGATGTTTGCGGGTGGCTTTTGAAAATGAATGTTTGTGCGTAATAGATGGGTTTAGCCGTGCTAAAGTGTTCATTTATGCAAATATTAAAGAGCAGTGCCATAAGATAATAGGGCGTATTTGCTTTTTCGATTAAGGATGTGTACAGCGGCTTTAACCCATGTGAGCCTAGCGTCCCTTTTGTGGGACAGAGGCAAACAGTGTAGACCCATATCAGACGCCGTACAATGCGGCGTCTGATCAGGGTCTCCATCGTTTGCTCACATATAGTTCTATTAAAATTTGAATAAAAATAACAAAATACTTATCAACAACCCTTTAAACGGAAATAGGCTCGTCCATTTGATAAGGGTGGAAAAATCCATTCGACTTAGATTGGTTAAGCCCCGTTATCACTGTCCCGGTTTAAGGTGCCGGTTCATCCCGGTTTGATGATCCGGGATGAACCGTGATAAACCGTGTCACAACCTAGGCGGCACCGTGGACAACCTTGGAGATTCGGGATGAACCGTGTTAAACCGGCTCATGTCCCCGGTTGTTTTAAAATGTTTAAAACAACCGGGACTCACCGGGAGTAACCGGGAAGGCTGTCAAATACCGTGATAAACCGGGAAGACGCCGGGAGCAACCGTGCCTCCACCGGGACGGCGCCGGGGCGATACCGGCGCAATCCGGGAACATCCGTGTCTCCACCGTGACAAACCGTGCGGTTCCACTGCCTATGTATATGTAATAAAATGCAAAATAAAAATGAAAAAGTCACTCCTGCGGCACCTAAAATGAAAGTGGATTCATCCAAATGATAAGGATGGGAAAGTCCATTCGTCACAAGTTGGTTAAATTGTCAGCAGTATAAATGTGCTCATTTACAAAGCTTATAAATAAATGCACTTATAGTTACTGAAGAGTCAAGCATATATGAGCCACGACATGAGATTTCCAACAATATGGTAGTTTCCATTAGCAAAGTCTCAGATCAGCCTGCGCCTAGGCGGAGTCTGATCAGAGCCTTTGCTAGTCGCTTGATTATTCTATGACTGTTAAGCTACTGACCGAACAACTTTACAGCTTAATTGGGGACTGCACAGGCTTGTCTGAGTCTACACTTCTCAAAATATCACATTGTTGGAAATCACATGCCCCGCTCAAAGTGTTTATATATTTTTACGAAAAAGCAAGACAATCTGGGCCTAGAATTACAATGTATCCTTAAAGTTAAGGAGTACTTAAGTTAAGTATTGAATTTCCAGGATGCGAAAAATAGCGTTTCCAAATTGATTAAAACCAAAATAGTTTCATTTTTTCTGTAGATCACAATGATATCTTTGACCATGAGTACTGCATCGGTCTTGGCAATTTATTAAGCATTTAATGTACATGTTGAAGTATCAATACTTAAATTAAGTCTTCCTTAACTTTAAGGAGGCATTGCAATTCTGGGTCCAGATAAACAACATTTAAACCTTGTCGTAAGAAAACAGGTCTGCTTCTGCTTATTTATCATGCAAATGAGCTGCAAGGTTACTAGGCATTTGCTTTCGCTACACAGATCATGATTCCTCTTGTAACTCGTATATGGCTGTGCAGTCCAATTTGTGTCATAACTGTTATGCGATAGAGACAGAAGAAAACTGATGTTTCTCCACGTTTTTATCCTGGTTTTATAGTGTAGAGTAGCACCGGGACGCAACCGTGGCCCTACCGGCATGTAACCGTGGCGCAACCGGTAGTTACCGGGACATCACCGTAAACAACCTGGGTAACACCGGGGTATACCGGCACGAACCGTGGCTCAACCGTGCTGCCCCGTAAGTGCTCCGTGGTGAACCGGGGATCAACCGGCGTCTTGCTTTCTCGAGAACCGGGGCTATACCGGGGTAACGTCGGCAAGGTGAGAACGCAATTTATTTTTTGTGAAATGTGTCCCGGTGCATCACGGTATACCGGCTGTCCTGCATCGGGATGAACCGTAGCAACATCGGCACAGTGAGAATGGGGCTTTAAGTATACAAACTAAGAATCCCATGAAATAGTTTTTTATATTCCCCACGAGTTTAGAGAAAAAAAATGAAACTGTCACATTCAGTATAAGACAAATATATTTTCAAACGCATTGCCTGCTCATTCTTGAACGTAGTGTTAGGCGTTTCTAAATCTCAACAGCACAATATATAGAAGAGAAACATTTTTTACCAGTCAGACAAACAATTGTGGTTACATTTGTAATGCTATCGTAGGAAATATTATATTATAATTAAACATAGGAACTCAGTCTTACACAGTACATAAGCTAGGTTTATGAAACTTGAAATATGAAAACCAAACGACTGGTACAAAATACAAATAAATTACTTATGCTGGTTATACAAAAACATGGCTGTTAGTTTCAGATTGCTATGCCTTTATTTGTTGCAGCATGTGCTGCACCAAATAATTGCAAACCAATCTTTAATGATATTCAAAAATTGAAAATATTTGAATGAAATCTAGTTTTCTGTCATAACTCCAACACTGTTTGGGCTTTATCGGTAGGGAGTTCTGTAAAACTTGAGTGAACGTGTTGATTAGTAGGGTGGATACCTCACTCCATCTACTGGTAGATTCCATTTTAGAAATCTTTTGTTTTCTGATAGAATTTCCCATATATATACAATAAGTATGGAACTGCCTAGGAGTCACAGTTTTGGGGACCACCGGTAGAATGTTTAAAATTAGGATGCATTATTACTGTAGCATTGTACTGCATTTCATTAGGATCTTCTTTGTTTTCCAGGATACCAGTATATAAAGAGTTAAAATGCAAAGTTCGCCAAAGGCCACCAACATTCTAGCGGATGTATTTCGATCGCTGCCCCTCTCTCGTTTATTATCAAAGGTATACAACTCAATCGCAAAGGCATGCATTGTATTGTCTCCTCTAATACAAAAATACGATACTGTAGTTGATTTCTAGCACAGAACAATAAGCCAGTTCATTTGGATTTGTAACAAATCCTTTAAGTTGATCAGAGTAAATTCAGAAAGACAACATACTAATACCACTACTGGCCTTAGTCATTTCAAAGTCATCACAGCTCGCACGCATATGGACTTGGAAAAGAATCATGGTCCAGGTACATTAAAACCAAGTTGCGTCCCACAGGAAAGCTAATGAATAAATACGGTTAAAAATCTGAAGACAAAGGATGATATCAAAGCTAGGAGGAGCAATTAATACATTGTAAGTGCATCGCTACGGAAGGAACAAAACACGTGTAATTATACCGTAGTATGTATGTGGCTAGTAGTATGCCTATTCAGAGAAACAATGAATTTCGTCCCTTTGATGCTTGCCTGAAGTTACTTGCTATGAGTATTTTTTAAGCAAATGGACAATGCTGGTCATCGTGCAGAGATTCAATACCTTAGCCTCGCAAGGAGGTACATGGGGTCATGGTAGGAACTTAATGGGAGAACAGGTTCCCATTGTGGGAGTCTGTAATTGTTCTATGTTTTGTTGTACGTTACTTTATGTCCATTCTAGTATTGCTAAATACAACATTGGGTTAAAAACTCTTCTGCAACAGGGCATATCAGAACCTATATTTTATGGTGATTTAGTCTATAAATTCAAACGAATTGTTGGGAAACCTAATTTCAGTGATCAATTCAAAAAGATAGTTAAACGTTATAAAAGGGTTGGATATAACTTGGCTATCATGCAACAATCTGCATGCCTAGTTTTAAACCCAATCACGGTTTATAGCTATGGTTTCCTCTTTAATTGCACGACGGTGGGTCAGGCCTCAGACTCTATGACGGCTCTGACGTAAAGCTTTAATCGGTGGGTTGGTGCCTGATGCTTATCTGTAGCTGGACCCACCGTGGCTCAACTTGAGGGTTCTTTAGCTCTGACTATCTGTGAGTCATGAGCCCTTTTCTTTGTTTCATCATGGTGTAGTAATTTGATTAGAGTGTTTTTCCATGATGGTGCATTGCATTAGTTAGATGACCTCCATGCGCGCTAAACATTTCTTGTACTTCAACACCAGCAGAATCTAGGGCGAAGATTTGGTACCAGTAAAATGCATTTAAGCCCCCCGGTGGATTAGGCTGCTGTCCGTTCTAAGGCGGTGGTTCTGTTGTTGTTGATTTTTTGTTTATTGTTACTCCCATTGTGGGAGTCTGTAATTGTTCTATGTTTTGTTGTACGTTACTTTATGTCAATTCTAGTATTGCAATCATCTTGATGAGGAAAAGAGAGCTGATTGCTTTGCTTAATTTGTCTTCCTGGTGTCTCGTGATGGTTGAGCGGCTCTTCCTCGCGGTGCCACGGGGTTGTCTGCAGTTTGTGATTGTGGTATTTCCTGATCATACTCATTTACTATTTTTGCAATCATCTTGATGGGGAAGAGAGAGCTGGTTGCTTTTCTTAATTTGTCTTCCTGGTGTCCCGTGATGGTTGAGCGTCTCTTCCTCGTGGTGCCACGGGGTTGTCTGCGGTTTGTGATTGTGGTATTTCCTGATCATACTCACTTACTATTTTAGATAAAAAAAAAAAACAGCGTAAAATAGTAATTATTTTCTCCCCATAATTTTTGGCATATGTTTTCGCGTTGAGACGGTTCTTTTGAGTACCATCAACATATGTTTTAGTTAAAAAATAAGAAAATATTTTTCTGTTACGCACTCTTAACTTAAAGCCTGTGGGAGGATGCCCAAAACTGCATCAGGATAAAACAGGCTGCTGAATTTCCTTGCTGATATTATACAATTATTTATACTTCAATGGGGTAGACATGAGCATTTAATTGTTGAAGTCATGTTCAACCTAAGGACTTTCTAACAAGTTTTAGTAACTGGTTTTAAAATATCAACCATAAAATTTTGCATTTTGAAATATATATAGATTCACTGAATGCAGAATGTCATAATAATTAAACTCTTTTTTACATATTGTACATTTTAATCTTACATTGTGTTAATTAAAATAAAAAAAGCAAATCTTTCGTTGAAATTCATTCATAAGTCTTTAATTTACCTGTTAGGAGATGAAACATCAAATCATGTCAATTTCATGCAGCCCATGCCAATATCATACCCATCATGCCTTTTTAGCTCTCTAGAGGGTGATATTAGGAAAGTGTCAAAACTATTAACTTCTGGAAACCAGTTTGAGCTGGTTTTCATCCTGTACCACCCTGTACGCCAGTTTAGATCAGTTTGTTTCCAGGTAGACATAGAGATTTATGAAGACAAATTGGGCCAATCAGGAGACACCATTCTGTCTAGTCATATAACAATGAGATTTGTCGACACCTGACTACAACCTGTTCCCAAAGAAGACAAACCTTCATTTGGGCCTCATCGCGAGAAAACCTGTTTTCGGGGGTTTGCGAACAACAAAGACGCAGACGCGCCTTTATTATTCACTGAATGGAAAGTATCGTATCTTAACTTGCTACGAGCAAAATATCATTATTCTAGCTATTCTCTGTAGCTGGGGAGACTAGTTTGAGTCCAGCTTTTTCGGAAGCCCCGAAGACAGGTTTTCTGGCGTCGTGTCCCATTTCGTGGTGATGAGGTGGTAAAATCGTTGATGTTTTTCTTAAATATTTTAGCACTGTTGGACAAGGGGTTTAATTTTGGAAAGTGATAATGATGGATAATAAATGGAAAAATCAGGCCCCTTGAAAATAGTGCATAAATAAAAAGTATTTTCTTATTTTTCATCCAAAACGTATGTGGTGAGACGGTTCTTTTGATCACTCAAAACATATGCTTAAAAAGGTTGGTAAGAAAATAATCACACATTTTGATCAAAAATTGTGTTTATCTAGACCTATGTATGTTTTTCAAAACTGTTCTCCCCGGTTTCCGGGGCAAGTCACGGATTAGTCGCCCCTCGTATCAATGTTATTATGTTGGTCAGATTCTGCAATTTCAATTTGATAATTGCATCTGAGATAAATGTTGGACTTTTAGAGTTCTCATGACACCAACAAACACTAAGCTGTAATCAGACATTTACTTTTGATCTTTTAATTTCATTTCAATAAATATGTGAAAACAGTAGATATCATATATTATATGTGTCACTTCAGTTAAAAATGACACAAAGAACTGTTCTAGACTATGCTGTATGTAACAGAAATGCGAAGATCAGTCTGCTCATCCGAGAAATCTGGTCATCACATTTTGTTATTAGCTATTTGACACAATGCGAGTTGCCTTCACATTGTGTGGAGTCTAGATAGTCTGTGTAGCTAAACAGATACCTTTCAAGGTCATATTAACGATTCTACAGACTGATATAGTATAACACCATACACTGTTCTGTTCTTTCCACGTCATCGGGAGCCATAAAATGCTCTGAAACTGATCAGTGCTTTTCTCCATTGCACCAAGCTTTAAGAGACTTAAAGCTTGGTGCAATGGCGAAAAAAACTGCTCAGTTTCAGAGCATTTTATGGCTCCCGATGACGTGGAATGACATCGTTCATGATGGTGTTACGATTATAAAAGCACAATCTATAGACCAATATACATCACAGCCAGGTAAAATGGGACAATAATGAATTATTGTTCTTGAATTATTGTTATTATTTCTCAACCAATACAGACATGTACGTTGTGCGATCACAGCGAGACGTTTTTTTAGCACCCAAAACTTAAGTTTGTATTGATAAACCAATTGCAAGGTTCACAATTTTAACGCAAACATTAAGCCTTTAAAGAAATATGCCCTACGTATTTTGCCGTTCTATGTGAATTTTGGAATCCTTAGTTTTGACAGGTGAAATGGAATGTTCCCAAACCGACAAGTGCACGTTCATATCTTTTTAACATAAAAATGTAAAGGAAAGGGGAAAATTCGAGAAAGAATCTGGAAATTAATTTTTAACGTCCCGCACAACACTTTCGCATCTCTCCGTAATATTCATATGACCTTTTCTTTGACCCCAAAATCGGCGCAGCCGCAGTTACCTTGTTGATCAAAGAAAAACATGTCGGGAAACAAAACACGCGCAGGGCGACCACGAGGAACGCAGATTTTGACAGACTCTGCTTAAATCAGGGAGAAAGTGGTTATGAATTCGAAGTGTAATAAATGGAGGATCAGTATCGGCGGAGAAATAGATTGATTGAATACCTTCAAAACAAATAACTGTCTGAAGTCCGACATGAAAAGTTTTGCTTGACGTGTATGACCGATATAAACAGCTGATCAATTAGCGTTTTCCTGGTTATTTCTGGACCACTGCAAATATTATTATCCATCTCTCATTTCCTTATAACTAGCACAAAACACCTTGCGAAAACTAATATATAAACGCAGCAACAATTGATAAGAGCTGTAAATATGCAACCTGTACCAATGGTCAGTTACTATTTCCAGCCGCGCGTGCATCTATCTATCTATCACAGCTAGGAATACTAGAGGCTCGATAAGGGGACTTAATGGTCTTGCGCAGTATGCGTGATATTTAATTCTAACTTATTTCAAGAAATTCTCGGTGTCTGTATTCCATAAATTACTAAAACACCAAATTTTATTATTAATAAATGCTTTTTGGCTGAAGAAGTTAAGCGTTCAACTGTTCATACGGGTTTCATAAATTTAGTCTATATGAATCCCCCGTAGGCGCCTTCTTCAAACGAGTATGACTGTGTCTTATATACACTTTGCAAGTGTTCGGATGAAACAGAAAATTCTTGAAAAAATTGTAATTTTGAGGATATATTCTTATCGTTACACCTCTCTTGCAGAGAAAACAACTATTCCTGAGCGTTGTCATTAAGCAACAGAAATATTTAGATTCCAATTGAACTGGAATTGATCAGAGATAGTTTGACTGCACTTATCTTTGCTCCGATGCCATTCTAAACATGGAACTGGCAGAGTTGGGGTCGATTACATGCAAATGTAATCGATTACAATTACAATTACTTTGAAATTTCATGATTACTGATTACAATTATAATTACTTTTTTTCAAATGTAATCGATTACAATTACAGATTACATTGCAAAGTAATCATGATTACTTTATGATTACTTATGGTTACTTTTGAGCAATGAATTAACTGTATTATATTCCAAGACTTAATAGAAATTAAATGTTATCTTGAAGAAAGGAAAACTTAGCTATGGTTCTCAATTCTACTTACAGAGATACAAGATTTACTATATGAAATAAATAATAAAACAACAGTATTCAAAAATCCCTTATTCCTCTAAATATAAGCATGGATACACATTTCATCCTCTCATTTATCTTACAAGGTATTTGCTAGATATCCCTGGTACAGTCAAAATAGCCATAGTTCAGTAAGGGATACTACCCTTTGATGGTACTGATGGCTAGATAATAGTCAGTGAAGATCCTGATCAGACGGCACTTTCTGATCAAAGTTTCTAAACTGCATAAGCGTCCCATAATATAATATTGAGTCATACCATTAAAGCATGCTGAATGAGGTATGGGCTCTTTTAATTTGATGATATACTTTATAAAGAATTTTGGATTTTATCCCTTTTTCATCATATTCAGAGAACCTGTCCTCTTGAAGTAAATTAGTCCAGCTTCCATTATTACCTAATATTTTGGATATTCTTTTATTTCATTTAATTTAACCTGATAATTTGAACACATTTATAAGGTTTCATGTGACAATTTATGTAGAATCAGATCTTCTGCAGATCAAACCAAAAACTAATAATGAGATCATATTCAGCAGGAAAATGGTCAAGATTAACACTTGCTGAAGAGGTGTTAAAACTAAACTGTCATAAAAGTTCCTTAAGGATTAAAGAGTCACTTAAGAAAAGGGTCCTTATTTCATTTGACAGCAGAGCAAATAAAAAAGTTGACCAATAGTTCACAACTGTCGCATTTTTCAGAAAGATGAAATTGGGCAGGGAAACCTTTGACTTTAAATAAGTATCTGATGAGATGTCAAATCTGAGCTTGGCTCAAGACTATCCAACTGTATTTACCATACAAGGGACCTTTTCCTGCCTATTATATTTTTTGCTAAACTTTAATCTTGCTTGATAATTTTGCATGTTTTTGTCGTCTGTTCATATTTTTCAGAATACCATTCTTTTGAAGCAAATTCTTATGTATTGGATAATCCATCTAAATAGAAAGTGTTACACTCTGATAGCGTTATCATGAAAGAATTTTTTGAAAAAAAAAAACAGCAGACCACAAAAATTGTTAGCGGTTAGAGGAGACGAAAAAATATGATGCACTTCTACTGTTTGGATGACAAATATGAGCCAGTTCATGGGATATTTATACTTATAGCATATACATAAAGTCATTTTTATACATGCATGCACAGTTATCCAGTGGGGTTAGAAGTGTAAATATTGACTGAATCCTTAATCTATGCTGCTTCTCCATGTGTATAAGCAGTGATGGCTGTGATGTGATTGCACTTTTGTGCAGGTTAACTGAGCATTCAATGCTGTGCAGACGAGGGCTCATATAGTTATTTGGATCAGTCAAGAGGTAAACACAGAAGCAGAACTATTGTTGGTAGCATATTCACATTCCTTGTTTCAAACATTCATTATTCTCTTTGATCTATTGCTGGTACCTGTCACTGTAAAACATACAACAGTTTTTTTAACCAGTTTCATTTTATTTTTTTGTAAAAAAACAACAAAGTAACAAAGTAATCGTAAAGTAATCATGATTACAGGCTATTTTGCAATGTAATCGATTACATTACGATTACTTGTAATCATAAAAATCCATGATTACAGATTACTTTATGATTACTGAAAAAAGTAATTGATTACAAGTAATCATGATTATAGATTACGATTACCCCAACTCTGGGAACTGGTATCGGAAATGGCCGATTATTTATCAGGAGCTATGTTGTTTTAGAAAAATAAAGCGTATTGCTACAAATAAAAGTTTTAAAGTCTTAAACCTTCTTGTACTACTCTTTTATAAGATATACTTTCGACATTTCAGTTTCGTTTAGCATACTTTTTTGATGAAAGATACAGGCAATATTTCTTTAATACATGGCCATAAGTACCCATAACACAATAAATTCCACATGCACTTAAAGCGCGCTGTACATATGCATGTTGAATTTAGCAAAACGTGATTCCCCATTACTTTTATACGTACACAGATCGCAAATGCAACACCATTGATAAGGCGATTCTAATATTCGGGCTGTTATGGGTAGCTCTTTCAACGTTTGGTTGGTTTGGAGTCGGTTTATTCGTCATTTAGCTATGCATTACTCTGCAATGGTATTAGAAGCTGGTCTTTTGTATGTTTTATAACTTTTCCTTTGCATGTTTTGTTCTGCTTAGAGATAAAAGGAATGAACTGATGATTATCATAGTGAACGTCAACTATTAGATTTCGCGGCAAGAAAAAATGGCATTTTCTGTGTGTGCCAAATGCACATGCATGAATTAATATACAAGTTTGAAACAAATTCACATGCAACATATTACCGTGTATATGTTTAATATGTCTTGCAAATTTCAAATGAGGGAAATACAGCAATGTGCAAGCATGAAGTACAATGTATTATTGAGCATTTAATGTTTGTTTGGAATACTGGAAAATTTCTGATCGTGGCTTAAGTTAAGATGTTTTCATCTCGTTATAACAATAATAAAGAACAGCCGCACTTTTATCTGAAGCTGAACATAAAAAAAGAACAAAGAGCTACGAATAGAACCATATAATTTCAGCTGATAAGGACTGCTGCACTTTATATGCAATTTAGTTATAAACTACAAGTGTAGGCACCGCAATAACAAGATCATAAATAGAAAAGGCTATATGCGAAATAATATCTATTCATGGTATTTCATGATCCCGTATCGCATTTGTTTTTCGCATCCTTTTATAAAACTCCAAGCACCTTTAAAAGAATAAGTGTTCTTGCACACCGGATAAGGATATCTGAGATTTTACCCTGGGATAGAAAATCTTATCTTACCTAGGCTATCTTACCCAGGACATCAAGTAATGTCATCATGTGAAATTGCATCTACATTTGTAAGCATATTCAGGGACTTCTGGAAGCTGTTTTTAAGATAAATAAATAAACAAAACATTGGTGAACAACAAAAAGAATCCATTATTCGTGTGAGGGTACGATAGAAAAAATCGTCCCTCAGGATCACCATTTGGTATCACTCGGCAAGCCTCGTAATGCCAAACGGCGATCCTCGGAACGCATTTTCTGACCTAAACTCACACTCATGATGAATTCTTATATTACTTTACACCAACTTTGGTGGCAGGTGAATTGCCACTGATCTGTGTGTAGCCTTTAGCTGCGTTTAAAGCTACTGTCCTGCCAGCCAAGAGTGACAGTGACTTCATGTTTTATTTACAAAATTATCAGGGACTTATAATCGATAGATCACTTGTGTATTAATCCTATCCGCAGGATAGCTCAAATGAAGTGTACAAGTTTAGTTTGTCACATTCCCATTGGTATCCTGGGTCAGGTGTGGTACTTAATTGCATCGATTCCTGATCTTTCCACCCTTACTTACTTTACTTAACAAGTGTAAACAAAATATTACGTCACAGACAGTCACTCTTGGTTGGCACGAAAGTATATCTTCTTGATTGCATTGATCAGGACACTAACTAAACATAAGAATGTAGAAATAATTAACGTAATCAAAGAAAATAAAAAAGAACAAAGAGCTACGAATAGAACCATATAATTTTAAAATAAATAAATAAAACAGTGGTGAGCTACAAAAAGGATCCATTATTCGTGTGAGGGTAAGATAGAAAAATCGTCCCTCGGGATCATCGTTCGGCATCACTCAGCAAGCCTCGTGATGCCAAACGGCGATCCTCGGTGCGCACTTTCTGATCTAAACGCCAGCCAAGAGTAACAGTGATTGACTAAACATAAGCATGTAAAAATAATTAACATAATCACTGGAGAAATGTTTACACCAAAAGCTGACCTAAGCTACCACCTATTCTGGCGATACATTGAAGCTAACATTCATTTGTACAGTGAATATAGACATCTTAGGTTATGTCATGTATTAAAGTAAGAAAGGCGGCAAAGATCAGGAAACTGTACAATCAAAAACCACACCTGCCCCAGGATACAACATGGGAAAGTAACAAAAATACAATTTACATCACCAACAAGAGCCAATATGTCAGCCCTTTCCCAGCAGGTGACCACAATGCAGCAATGAACAGACGCGAAAGTATGAGAAACACAAAAAAACACAACTGGTCCACAAAAGACTTACCGCCTTGGAACGGTCAGTACAAATATTTTACTGGAGGGCCTAAACCAATTTTAAGGCGCTATCCTCACCCTTATATCCGATGTGGACCAAGACACGTAGGAGTTTGGTTTGCAGGAAAGACCCCCTCGCTTATCAATTTTATCATCTCCAAAAACGTATAAATCAAGATATAAAGAGGAGATAATTTGAAAGCAAAGATAAGCACTCAACAGTACATAAAACTGAAAACCAGAGCAAAAGAAATCTAACAGGTAAACCCTTGTGAGCCTGACAACAGCCAAAGCATCAGACCCTTACCATATCTTCAAATGCTTGATCCTCTACATAACCAAAGACTTAGATTAGCTTTAGGGGCTTTTAGAACTTCTCCTGTTGCTAGTCTCTATGTGGAAGCAGATGAACCATTACTACACTCACGAAGAGAAAAACTCTCTTTGCAATATGCTATAAGACTTGCTGCTAACCCATCAAATCCTGCTCATGAAGTTACATTCCCTACAAATTATGTTGATTTATATGAACAAAAACCTAAAGCTATTAATTCATTTGGCATCAGGATTTCACCACTCTTAGAAGCTGCCAATATCAAACCACAAAATGTTGAAAAACATTTTACACCAAACATTCCAGCTTGGTGTGTAAAACAACCTGACATACTTTTTGATATACACTATGGAAAAAAAATCTGAAACAAGTCCACACATATTAAAAGATGATTTCAGAAAGCTGCAAAATCGTTATAAAAATTACCAACAAATTTATACTGATGAGTCAAAGGAAGACTCAAAGGTTGGTTGTGCTGTTATATCAGACAACCATAGTAATATGCAACGTATACCTGACGATTCATCAATTTTCACTGCTGAAGCCAAAGCAGTTGATCTAGCTTAAGATTTCATTAGCACTTGTTATGCTAACAATAAATTTATTATATTTTCTGACTCGCTTTCTGTATTGAAAGCAATGAACCATACCAGTTCAAAGAATCCACAAATTCAGAAACTTTTAGAAAAATGTCATGAGCTTTTAGCTAATAAAGAAATTGTTCTCTGTTAGATTCCTAGTCATATAGGTATCCAAGGGAATGAGATGGTAGATAAGCAAGCAAAAACATCGCTTTCATTAGAATCAACTTATTTTAAGATTCCATTTTCTAATTTTAAACCATCTATCAATAAATATATCTTGGAAGAATGGCAAACTGCATGGAATAACAGCATTGGAAATAAACTTCCTGACATAAAACCAACGATTGGTGAAAGCAAAGTTGCCAACCGTGATTGGGTTACCAACCAAGCATAAAACATAGTAAGTGAGTGTGATAAGGAAATACCACAACCACAATTTGCAGACAACCCCAAGGCACCGCGAGGAAGAGCCACTCAACCATCACGAGACACCAGGGTGACAATTTAAGCAAAGCAATCAGCTCTCTCTTCCCCATCAAGATGATTGCAATACTAGAATGAACATAAAGTAACGTAAACAAAACAAGGAACAATTACAGACTCCCGCAATGGGAGTAACAATAAACAAAAAGTCAACAACAAAAGAAGCCTAAGTTTTATTTTCGGGGGTCGTCTTTATGGAGTGGTTTCCGTGATTGAAAATTGAAACACGAAAGACCCTTTGCAGCTAAATCATTCAATTATGCCCTCTCAAACTTATTATTTGGGTTCTGCTTTTTTCTATGTACTTTTGCGAGAGGATTTCAAAATTTAAAGTAAGAAAGTGTGCAAAGGTCAGGAATCGATACAATCAAGAACCACACCTGACCGAGGATACCAAGTGAGAAACTCCCAGTTAGACACCACAAACGAGAGCCAAGAGGTCACCCCTTTCCCAGCAGGTGACCACAAGCCACATATAAACAGACGCGCAAAAAGGCATAGCAAAAAAAATAAGACAGCAAAAAACATAAAAGATCCACAGAAGAAGTACCGCCTTGGACGGTCAGTAAAATATTTTACTGGAGGGGTTTAACCGGTTTAACGGTGCACCAACCTCACCCTTAGTTCAGATGTGGATCAAGACACATACACGATGTTTGGTTTGCATGCAAGTGTCGCCCACTGTATGTCGGGGTGCCCATTTATTCCCCAGATAATTCATCAGTAGCCACTGGATCAATTTTTTGTGTGTTTTGATATGATAGATATGGATATGATGCTTTAAAAAGAGGGTTTGAAATTCGACTTCCGTTCAAATGTATGCCCTGAAGGCCTGACCAAGCCCGACCAATTTATGAAATCCCTAATATATCAGAATTCGTTTGACTCCTCACTCCTAACCATATATAAAATGTATAACTGTTTCTTGTGTATTCTGTATTTGGCAGTACATCAAACTACACCTATGACGTCACCCCAGTCGGTCCCACAACTAAAGCATTCGTGTCAACATTAAATTTTTACTATAAAAATATTGGTACGTACTTCGTGAATAGTAATTTAAAAAGGTATAGTGCTTTCAAAGATGCATAGTAATGAGGCTATTCTATTTTTTCTTATAAACAAGTAAAGCATGACTTTTCACTGCTACGCACATATGCTATAATATGTGGTAGGTTCAATATAACTGTAAACTGAGACTACCTGCACGCCCAAAATCAAGGTAAACTTGCTAATGTTTGTTTACATCGATTCTCATCTATCTTTGAAAGTACAATAGAAAGCCGATAAATTAGGAGTATTACTCCGAGTTTGCACATCTTCTACCTGACGTGGTCGCGTAAGCTCCGCCAAATTAACCCTTAAAACGTATTCCATGAATACATTGTAGTAGTTAAATCGATTTTCTACCACATTTTACCAATTGAATAAGCCATTCTGACAGTGATGGACACGGTCCCGTGTGTCCCGCCTTATATTGACCTTAACATTTTACTATAAATGCATGTACGTGTACTAGAAATAAGTAAGGGCAATGTATGCACTGGCTTCAACATTTCACCTCAAGTACACTAACTGTGAGCAGTTCAAGGAAACACACCAACCATAAAATTACCAAGAAGAGACACAATATGTTACATGTACACATGTAGTTGCAAAAAATTGTGTTTTTGCACGACGATATGCGATTTCGGTCCAACAACTAAAGCTCTTTTGACAAGCGGTTCTCGTCAACGTTCAAATTCGGAGTCCGAATTTGCACATTTTCTACCTGACGTAGTCGCGTAAGCTCCGCCTTATTAACCCTTAAAACTCTACTATAAACATATTGACGCGAATTCCATGAATACATTGTAGTAATAAAATCGGTAGAGAACTTGAAAACTCGGAGTTCTACTCCGAGTTTACCTGTTTTCTACCACATTTTACCAATTCCTTACGCCATTCTGACAGTGATAGACAGTGATATGTCTAGACTGGCATCAGTCCACTAAAAGTATATAATTACATTTATTTTTATATCTAACTATGAATAAAAATCATCTTATAAAAATTCTATCCTCTCTGATAGTCAAATTGAGTCCAAGCCAAGAACTACTCCAAGCCAGGTTTATAAATTACTATCTTAGAGAGTATATCAGTTTTACTAGAAAAATTACATTAGAGACTGGGCCAGTCTATGATATGTCCAGTAAACGTATTGATGTGTACTAGAGATAAGTTAGGGCAATGTATGTACTGGCTTCAACATTTCAACTCAAGTACACTAACTGTGAGCAATTCAAGGAAACACACCAACCATAAAATTACCAAGAAGAGAAACAATATGTAATATGTTACACCTGCCCGTCCAACCCATTCAACCATTATCATTTCATATGTTCATCTTTCCGTCAACATTATTACATGCTATCGATCATTCTGTGCTCAATCACCTTCTTAAGTTCATTAAATGTGCTAATTCACCCCTTTAAGTTCATTAAATTGTAATCAATCGGGCTAACTTTGAACAATGCATTACATCAATTTAAGTTTTCCTCAGAAATGCCTCGATGAAAATGTGTGTGCTTCAAGCATAAGGCCATGACTTATGCAAATCAACATTATACCTGCATGAAAACAAATGATAATATTCTAAAAGGTCCACACATCGACATGGTTGATTTGAAAAATGACAAAATTTGTATGTGCCTAATATGAAAGAAATGTTTGAATGGTTACATATACATCCCGCTTTGGAGGATTCTTTTAGGCAAGGTCGTCTCAATGTTTTGTGTGATAAACTATGTCTAAATTTGGTCATGCATTTGAATATGACCGAACAAATGCAGCAATTATGGCAAAGACCAGCCTATGATTCCTATTGGAAGGAAAATAAGAATCCATTATGAGTGCGATGGTGGAATAGAAAAATCCGTCCCGAGGATTCCTGATTGGTATCACGAGACTTGCAGAGTGATGACATACAGTGATCGTGAAGGCTGGATTTTTCTATCTCTTCCTCACTCGAATAGTGGATTCTTTTTCTTGCACACCATTAATTACGTCATTTTTATATTTAAAAAGGCTCCCAGATGTTCCTGAATACGCTGGGATGCGACATATAACATAATGACGTCACTTTAACGTAACGATGACATCACTTGTCTAATGGCGTGCGCTACTGTCATGGGAGACATTGCGGGGTTTTTTTTTTTATCTTTTCCTCGGGTGGGATGGAATTTTCTTGCACACCGGATAAGGATATCTGAGATTTTACCCTGGGTTAGAAAATCTTATCTATCTTACCAGGGCTGGCACTTGAGGGCTATGTGCATTGGTTAAATTGGAACTCACGCACATGGTCGTCAAGTGACGTCATTGTTATGCTTAAGTGACGTCATCGTGTGCAATTGCATCTTAGCGTATTCAGGGACTTCTGGAAGCTTATTTTAAAATAAAAAAAAAGTAGTGAGCAAGAAAAATGATTTATTAATCGTGTGAGGGTAGGATAGAAGTTATTTTTTGTGTACAAGAAACTGTGAAACAAACTGAGCAACCAATTGCCTTTTCCTCAGCGAGTGATATGGTTTCTGCACGAGACAGGACAAAAAGAAGTTCATCACATAACTTGACTTAGTGCGAAACACGAAGACGGATTTTGTTTCGTGGCGTGCATGTATGATGCCATGCAACATGCATTGACAACCTACTGAGTATGCTATTCGCTGGTTGGACAGCTAAAGCTTTAGGTTTGTTTTGATAAGGTGCGATTGGAAGGTCTTGATCACCGAGTTGTGTGCTGTGTTTTCAAACATCCACTCAAGCGCACGTGATCGCTAAAAAGTGCACGTAATGCCATGGAAATACGAGGTAATATAACAACAATTCCACGCACCTTTGATCGTAGGATTATTTAATTTTCCGCCTGAAAGAGCATATAATATTACATGTACTTTTCATGGAATTTTATTGCCCAACAAGTGAAAAAAATAGTCTGAGACATATTAAATGAAAAGGTACTTAATCAGGCCTCGACGTTATAAAACTTGAGTACGTTCTCAAACTCAAAATAAAGCGCAATGATTGGCTGCTTGCAGACACTCAAAATAAAAAGCGAAATGATTGGCTGCTTGCCTAATTGTGCTTTTTTTTAGTTTGAGACAGTACTCAAGTTTTATAACCTCGGGGCTAGATCAAAACTTTTGAAATGACAAAACGTGGTATTCAATAAAGGTTACTCAAAACTGTTCGAAACAGGTAAACGAACGTCTGTTCATTTGTTTGAGATTATTATTTGTGAATATTATAAATGCTATGCCGTGGAATTGCTTTTGGTCCGATGTCACAGCCTTTTATATAATTTTCTAATAATGCTGTGGCACTTAAATTCGTCCTAGTAAAATATTTGAAAAAAAAGTCAACATGTTCTTTTTTGTTTTTTTTTTTTTTTACAAAATAATGATATGGGCAAATATCCACAGGCAAATATCCGACTTCTTTTCTGAACAAGAATGTCTATATGCATAGGTATTCTTGTTCAGAACAGAAGACGGATATTTGCCCCAAGAATGCCTAAATGTATAATATACATATAACATAACAACATAACATAACATAATTTTATTAGGCATTAAACATAATACATATGATTATAGCCTCATTGGAATACAATACACAAATACATGATCTAACTGTATGAGAATGAATTTTTCTCAAAGGGTAAGACGCAAATTCATGTTGAAGCGACGTTATAAGAGAGTAATAAATTTTTTGGCTGGAAAGTTCTTACCCATATTTGTAGAGCTAGACTTTTGGGTAGGTTTGCGCATACTCAAAATTGGGGCGACAGATTTGCTGGTATTACTATTTTTTGCGACTATAATAGCAAATATTGGAGGCCCTGATGATACATATAGGCATGCTTGTTCAGAACAGAAGACGGATATTTGCCTCTGTCATTATTTTAAAAACTAAAAAAAAATGTAGGGTCAGGTTATAAATCATATAGATCAATTATTATGGAATTAAGTGGGAACGAGCGCAGCGAATAGATATCAATTGTTTTTCTGAGCATATTATTTATTATTATCATCATTCTATATTTAAGATTATAGTTTACTCCGCCACTTCTTACGGTTCACAACCAATCAGATTGCACAGAAATTAATTTTTTGGCCAACTTAATCACATATTTTGTCAATATTTTTAATATATATTACATGTAAGTAAAATCATGAAGTAAATCCGTTACGTGGTCGACGCGGCAATTTTCAAAAGTAAAGTTGAGGGAAAAACTTTAAAGCTGCATAGTCTGTAACTTTTGATCTTTTAATGTTTGAAATAATGTTTCTATTTTTCAATGACACAGTAAAAAACAAAAATTCAGGTATACATTATACCAATTTCGTAAATCTTTACAAATTATCAGTATCAAAACAACAGCATTTATGTTAAAACTTGACTGTCTATAATTATTGGAGGGACGCAAATAATTACCAACAAGAGAAAAAACATCTGTTTTTATAAGATAAATCACTTTTCCATGCAGTTTTCAGCTATAGTGAACATATTTATTGTGAAAACTTAACTTAATTCTGCTTTTACAAATGATTTAAAAAGAAACTATTTTTTTTGAAAAATGTTCATCGTTGCAGACTTAGTCTCTTTAAGTTTTATTTAGATTTATGATAATAAAAAGTAAATATGCTCAAAAACAATTGATGTATATTGAAAATCTTTTGGTATTATATTTTCGAAAATATTTTTGACAAAAATGTATTTTTTTCATCTAATATGACTTAAAATTAACAAAAGAAAAACGTGAAAAAATGTAAAAATGAAATTTACAGATCATTAGTTACTTTACAGGACCACAAAAACCACTATCAAAGGTTTACAAACATTAAAATTATGTTTTCTACTTTTTCTATAAGCATGACTTGGTTATTGCTTACTCGATGGTTTTAAAGTATTTTATTTGTATAGCTAATATAAGTATCTGTTACATACATACAGTTGTACAAAGTATACTCACAATTAGAATACACATAAGATATAGAAGTAAGTCTTTCGACTTATATTAATCCGCCTCCATTTCAAGTTAAATATGTTTCCTGTACAAATATATGATTTTGTATATTAGCAATTAAAATAAAAAAAATCAGAAAGTATGTGTCCAGTCTAGGGACAAGATGCCCCTGTACTTTAAAACAATCACTCTGCAGTAAAATTACATATATCAACACTCTGTCAGATGTGCTTTCAAAATAAACAGCCTAGATACAATCTGTAAGCTTGTCGTATCTCTATGCATGTAAAACATGAGGCCAGTGATTGATTAACTGTGATTACAAGTAAACTTCATTTAACAGTGAAGACCCAGATGTAATGCTACATCTGGCGACATTTGATCAGCGTCTGCACTGTTACCCATTGAAGGGCCAGCAAAACACATCTGAAAATGTCTTCTGCTAAAGTTGTTGGCTGTATATTTAGTACTAGTTAACATCTCATGTCGATGGAAGATTCAATTGGAACATAAAGGATCAATAGACTTACCTCTTTTTATGTATGTGGCTGTTTGTCGCATACTTTGCTGTTTTTATATAAAATTAAGTTGATTTCTGGAACAGTCTAGTCTGGGTTTTGATTTAACAAAAACAAGGCAATGATGAATATATTATGTTTTGCTGTATGCATGGGGCTATCTTATAACAGAGTAATTTCTAAATTCAGATGCTGAGCCGAGTTAAATAAACAATTAATCTCAGAGTGTTGATAACACAATTACTGGCGAAATTTATGAACTCCGATCCGAGTTCCTCAAAAGCGCTTGTCTCTAGACTGTGTCTGTGTAATAAGATCCACATAAAAATCTTTATGAAAAGAAATATTAAAAATGTATAACGCTTCTTTATTCATTCTGTTAGCTCCACGGGGAATAGACATAATGCAGTTAAGCAGCTACAAATTATGATGATTTTTTGTTCTATTCCAGAGATGAAGGCTAGTTTCCAAATAAGAGTTTGTTTTTGGTAGGTGGTGAGTTGTAAATAGTGGACTCAAATGTGACAAATTATTCAGCATACTTGGTCGCAAATTATCTTACCTATTTTCAAGGTCACATCAGCACTTTGAAGTGTCGAATTTTGTCCATAATAAGGGTTTTTATGGTATATGTTGAATTGAGCAATGGATTCTAGCTAAACTGTATGTATTGTATTATTGTGGCAAAATGAAGACTTGATATGAAAGGTCACCTTATGTTCAAGGTCACCATCCTGTATCAGCCTTTTCTTAGCTTCTGAACCAGATGTTTTCTCTCCTACAAACTTGAATTAATACATTGTTTTGAAACAAATAAGAGTTAATTAGATTTTGATGACCTCGACCTTATATCCAAGGTAACCACATCACTTTGCATTTTAAAGTTTGACCCATAGACTTAAAGAAAAGTAAGTAGTATATTCAGGAAATAACAGAAATAACAAAATCAGATACCACAATCACATACTGCAGATCAAACCACGGCCGCGTGAGGGAGAGCCAAAGAAGATTTATAGTAGCAACACATCTGTAAAACAATAATAGCAAAGCAACCAGCTTTCATTTCTTTTTCAAGATGATAGCAAAACTAGAATGGACACAAAGTAATGCTTAACAAAACTAAGACAAACACAGAACTCCCACAAACAATGGGAAGTTCATTAAACAATCAACAACAGCAGAACCACAGCCTTAGAAGGGACAAAAGCCTAAGCCACCGGGGGGGGGGGGGCTTAAATGCATTTAACTAGCGCTTAATCTTCATCCTAGATTCTGTTGTTGTTAAAACACAAAATTGTTTAGCTCGCATGGAGGCTTCCTAACTAATCCAATGTATCATCACAGAGAAACAATCGAATCAAATTAACACATTATGATGATACAAAGAAAAGGGCTCATGACTCACAGGTAATCAGAGCTAAAGAAAATCTCAAATTGAGCTACGCTGGGCCCAGATGTTTTAATAGATCATCCAAAACGTACAATTGTTTAAACTTAAATGAGAAATACTATTAAGGATTTATATACATATAATTATTTAATTATATATATATGTGAATGTAATGCTAAACCTAATGATTCCAGTATGTGGAAGAATTATTCCATTTATAAAAAGAAAAAGTTTAAAAAAATATTTTCTAGGTCTATGTACAAAACTTTGTTTTTCGCTCTGTAGGTTTTATAACCACATTATATTGCTAATTCTAGCTCATGTATTATATCTGAGCTGCCTATAATTTTGACTTCTTGCCTTACTTCGATTAAACACCACGGTATGAAATAAAGTGAAACTGTATTTGAGAGGAATGGTATGAATCTATTTTGGCCTTTTGGATGACAAATTAAAATCTTAAGGTTTTCTTGCATCTAGTATGTCTACATATGACTTCTCTACTCTTTTAACTACATTGCCTCATAATATTATCAAATAAAACTAACTGAATGAATTGAACACACTTTTAACAGAGAGTGCTCCCTTTATTTGGTTTGTAATGAGAAACGTTCATTTTATTACTTTTGAACAACCGAAAAGATTTAATTTGTGGTCATGTCAGAATTTTTGTTCCGCTCAGCACAATATATTATAAAATTTGGCTCAAAATTGTATATACACATTGAATGTATTCATATGGGTACTAGTTGTGCTCCTCTTGTTGCAGATTTGTTATGTTTTTTTATGAGCGAGACTTCATGTCGTCTCTTTCTGACAATAATTATGCAGATATTGTTGAAGCATTTAACTCTACCTCAAGATATCTACAGGTTTGTTTAATATCATTAATCCTTATTTTGAACAAATGGTAAGTCAGATAGATCCCACTGAGATTCATTTAAATAAGGCAATTCCTCAGATACTGAAGTCCTTTTTTACTGTTTTACTTAGACTTGTCCATTACAAATGGCATAGCTTCAACTAACATTTATGATAAACAGGACGAATTTAATTTTAAAATACTTAATTTTCCATTCATTGATGGAGATGCTCCTCGCTCTCCGTACTATGATGTAGACATTTTGTAACCTTTTTGTTTTGCGAGAATATGTTCAAATGTTGATTAATTCAACAACAGAAACATACTTTTGACTTCTTAGTTATTAAAATAAGTTATCGTTGCCATAAACTTCATAAAGTTTTTTTTCTAAACTTAATACCAACACTCAAAGTTGATTGTTAAATACAATATTTACTTAAAACGCTTCTGCAGCAAGGCATATTGGAACCTGTATTTTATGGTGATTAAGATTATGAATTTAAAAGAATTGTTGGAAAGCTTAGTTGAAGTGATCAATTTAAAAAGATTATTAAAAGTAAAGCAAAGAGTTGGATAAAACATGGATATCATGTGACAGTCTGCATGCCTGGTTGTTAACCCAATCACAGCGTATAGCTATGGTTTCCTGTTTAATTGACAGCGGTGGATCAGACCTCAGACTCAATGATGGCCCTGACATAAAGTTATTCCGTTGGTTGATGCCTGATGCTTGCCATTGACTGGGTCTACCATAGCTCAACTTGAGGTTTTTCTTAAGCTCTGACTATCAGTGGGTCATCAGCCCTTTTCTTTGTTTCATCTTTGTGTGTTTATTTAATTCGATTGTTCTCTGTGATGATACATTTGTTAGGAAGCCTCAATGCGAGCTAAACAAGTTTTATTACAGGTAATCTAAATGTCATTCCTGACGCTAGAGTTCGCAATATCATATCTAAAGGTCCTAAATATAGATTTTCCTCTAATATTGATTTCTCTAAATGTCGTAGAGAGATCGCTGCTTCTTTAAATGACTTTAGTAATCGTTGGTGCAAACGGAAAAATGTTGAACCTGATGCCTTGAAGTAATTGAAGATTAATATTTTTAAAACTATTGATACTCGTATTTCAATTTACTCTCGTAATACACATCTTTTACCCCCTAAACCTAAATCTTCTTTTCGTTATCATAAACGGGGTATCCAGGATTTTCATATGAACTATGTTTTGGTTCCAGCAGATAAAGCTGCGAACAATGTTGTAGATGTTTGATGATTGTATTATATTAATATTCTTAAGCGTGAGCTTGTTGACACTAATGCCTATAAACTGCAGCCTTCTTTGAGTGAGAAGGTGGTTGTTGATGGACATGGTTTTCATACAGCCCTACATTTTGGTGTCAAAGCTAAAGAAAATCAAGACAAAGTTCCTACGTTGTACTGGTTACCTAAACTCCATAAAAAAACATATAAAGCAAGATTTATTGCTAATTCCAGTTCTTGTACGACAACAGAACTTTCTAAATTGTTAACCTCGTATCTTACAGCTGTTAAAAACATGCTATCAAGTATTGTGAAAAAGGTATATGAAAGATCCGGTAAAACCTATTTTGGTCTAATAAAAATTTAGGTGATATTTTAGCTAAACTTAAAGCTAGAGATTTCAATGCGACCAGTTTGTCTACTTATGATGTTTCTACTCTTTACAGTACTTTACCTCATAATTTAACTAAAGATAAACGTATTGATCTTATTGAAAGAACCTTCTAGAGAGAAGCTCTCCTTACCTTGCATGTAATGACAGAAAGGCATTTTTTACTTCAGAAAAAACCTAAAACATATCATGCATGGTCGCTGAACTTTTTGTTGGACAACATTTTTATTCAATTTTGCACCAAGCTGTATAGACAGGTAGTTGGGATTCCTATTGGCACTAATTGTGCCCCCTGGTTGCAGATTTATTCCTGTTTTGTTATGAGAGGGACTTTATGATGTCTCTTTCTGATGATAAGCAGGCTGATGTTATTGATGCGTTTAAAACTACATCCAGATACTTGGACGATATTTTTAATATTGGTAATGTTTATTTTGACAAAATGGTTAGTCATATATACCCTTCAGAGCTCCAACTGAATAAAGCCAATACCCCTGATACCGAAGCTGCATTTTTAGACTTGCATTTGTCAATTTCTAATGATATTGTTTCTACCGAAATTTATGATAAACGTGACGACTTTGATTTTGAAATTGTCAATTTCCCATTTTAGATGGTGATGTTCCTCGTTCTAAATCCTATGGAGTTTATATCACTCAACTTATTCGTTTTGCTAGAGCATCTAGCTATGTTGCTGACTTCAACACTCGCAATAAATTGTTAACTAAGAAACTTCTTAAACAAGGCTATCGGTATCATAAACTTCGCAAAACATTTTCAAATTTTTATAGATGATAATATGGTTTGATTACTAAGTTCCAAGTTGGACTTAAATCTCTCTTGCGCCAAGGACTTTCGGAACCTGATTTCTATGGTGACTTGGTGTATAAATTGAAGAAGATTGTTGGCTCTAATAATTCAGCACAGTTAATTAAAATAATTTCTCATTATAAAAAGATTGGCTATAACATTGATAGTTTGCAACAGACTGCATGTTTGGTGGTCAACCCAATCAAGGTATCGGACTTCAGACTCTATGATGGTTCAGACTTAAAGACTTATCTATGTATGAGATGGTAGGGGACTGATGCTTTTGCTGTTTGTCGGGCCCACCGGGGTTTACCTGTTGGATTTCTTTTGCTCCGGTATTCAGTTTTATTTACTGTTGAGTCCTTTTCTTTGCTTTATCTCTTTGTTATTTCTTGATTTATATGTTTTAAGAGAAGATGCATTGATAAGTTAGGGGTCTTTCATGCAAACCAAATATCTATGTGTTGTGATCCACATCTGAATTAAGGGTGAGGTTGGCGCCGTAAAACTGGTTTAAGCCCTCCAGTAAAATATTTTACTGACCGTTCCAAGGCGGTACTTCTTTTGTGGATCTTTTATGTTTTTGTTCTGTCTTGTGTTTGCTATGTCTTTGTGCGAGTCTGTTTATTTGTGCTTTGTGGTCACCTGCTGGGAAAGGGCTGACCTCTTGGCTCTAGTTTGTGGTGTCTAACTGTGAGTTTGTCACTTTCCCATTGGTATACTGGGTCAGGTGTGGTACTTGATTGTATCGATTCCTGATCTGTGCACCCTTACTTACTTTGTGTTTGAAAAACAGCAGAATTTTAATTAAAAAAGTAAAAAGGAAACAAAATACCTTAAACGGAAAATGGGCTGGTCACATTGATAAGAGTGTGAAGTTCCATAGGGCTTAAAAAGATTTATTAAGACAGAATCTGTGCAAGCCATTATCTAATGGCCAGGCTCATTTTATTGTTTCTGCACTGAGCTTTTAATATGGTTAAGTGCTTGTAAGAAGCTTTCCAAACTGAGACATAAATGATTTTCGTATAAATTGTAAAATCACAATGTTCCCAACGTCATCTGTCACTTTTAAAATGATAACAAAGTCAAATCTAATATATTTATAAAATTATGTGATAACATTTAAGAACATCATTTATTTGAGACAATCCCAAATTGACTGATATGACTTTAATTTTCAGGAGCTGGTGATTTCATAACATACCTCCCCACCCATTATATCCTCCCAAGTACACTCCTTCCCCACCAACACTTGCGTTTTCTCGAACACATTTAGAAGGGATCAAGCTGAAATTGAGACATTTAGCCCCACTTGATAGCTGATTATGTATGTTTTATGTTAGACTTTGCGCAGGTAGGAACAAAACCACATGTACTAACGTAAATGTAGTGTCGTCGAGATTCATCTACCTAGGGTAGAGTCGGGTAAAGTCGGACATCAGGTAAATTCGGACACACATTTGCAAACAGTGTAAATCCAGATGAAATGGTTCCTTATGAGTCGTCTCATCAGGTTACGATTTCACAACATTCTCAACTGACAATTCGTTTTTTGTCATCTGCTCAATACGGCTTTCATGTAGCAGTGCGATTCTAAGGATTCTGATGAAATAATGTTTAATATCATACCCAAGGCATTCTATAGAATACGCACTCTAAAGGGAGTCTGTGGGTACTCCCTTATATGGGATCAAGACGTGAAGCCCTCGTGTGGAAAAATGGTTTCAGAGCATTTCACATGGCTAAAATGAGCACTCAAGACATACACGTAACCACTGTTACATGTAGCTGTACTTATCTTAAAAAACAAATAAAATACCTTAAATCCATATACTTGCGCAGAGTTCACGCAAATGCATACATGTAATTTGCCGTACAGGCAAGTACAGCGCTTATCGTACTCATATGAAGTCTACGCCCAAAAGCGCATGTTATTGCTACCTCATATTTATTTCCGGTGTTATAAAACTGTAAAGATTTATCGATCAAACACAACATAGATCTTGTAAGTACTAAATATCCAAGACCCCAAAACAGTACTTGGCTTGAAAAGGTGAAGAGAATATCTTAAATAGTAAAAAAAAGTGTATTCACTTTTCAGAACTTAATGATTGTTTATTCGACATATCATACCTGAGCCTGGCATTATAGGTCGCTACAGTGACCTGGATGTCGTCAAAATTTAAATATATGCAAATTACTCACCTACTGAAATTGAAATTTTTTTATAGAACTTACAAAGATGGGTTCTACCTGTGTTTGCTATGTCTTTGTGCGCGTCTGTTTATATGTGCTTTGTGGTCACCTGCTGGGAAAGGGCTGCCCTCTTGGCTCTCGTTTGTGGTGTCTGCTGTGAGTTTGTCACTTTCCCATTGGTATCCTGGGTCAGGTGTGGTACTTGATTGTATCGATTCCTGATCTTTGCACCCCTACTTACGGTTTCTAAGTTGCTATAAGTGGGGCTATTTCCCAAAAATATAATTTCAGGTCCTGGTCCTGGTTAAACATTGCATACATTCTGCACACGAACTCTGCTTATTTCTGATATTATACAACCTCCGCCATCGGAACAACCATTAAACAAGTATGGTCACATTAACTAAATTCTTACTTTCGCCTTAAAACATTTTTTTAAATATTATGGGCCATTACAAACATGAAATATAGAAACTATGTAAATCTGATCCTGTAAATTCCATCTTCATTGCAATATTCAATTGTCAGAGGATTTCAAGCAAATTGTCTTTCATAAACTCCAAACAGTGTTTAAATGCATCATGTTTAGTATTCCCTAGAGTGATATCCGACTTTTAAGTTTGAAGAAAATTGATGACTTTTTGCAGGCAAGTCAAGTCGTAAAACGATTTTGTCATTTATTCTGATGTCGTAAAACCCCAAACTATATGGTAAATTTTACAATCGTAGGGTTTTCAAAATGGAGTTGTGTCATACAGAAAGAGTACTTTCATATTTAATATTGTTCCAATAAATCTGACAGCCATGGAGTGAAAACAAATCTCTCCTTAAGCTATTTTCTAAATCTTGATACCATATTTAAGCCCTAAAAATGAATATTATGTATATGCATTGTAAGTGTTAAAAATGCCAAAGCAGAAGACGTATGTTGATTATCACTTTTTATCACATGACGTCGCGCCTGGGAGTGCAATCAATGTATTCTAGGGGTCTCAGGCATTGTCCCTTTTCGTAGGTACCACCTCTTCTTGCGGCTTCAATACTGCCTTACATCCATACATGCGCTGCCCCCCGTGATGGTACAATAAACGTTCCCTCCAAGATGACTCTTATAGTTTTGTTTCTCTGTCCTTGCTTGATCCGCATATTCTAAGTAATCCACCCAATTCTTCCATTGCATCAAGGTTAAGCTAAGCTGATACCTTTTTTTGTCCGTTTGTCATCTTTCCATTCTCTCAGGTCAAAACGCAGTTCACCTTTCCATTCTGTGACCTTGATAAAGCAATCGTTTCCGAGACTGAATCTGCATCTAGACGTGTTTACTGTTTAACTGTCAGAATAGATATGACTAGATTGCGTGCAATGCGCCATATATAGTGAGAGGTCTCTTCTGATAGGTCAATTATCCAGTCATCCGATTGGTCAACCTCCTCCTCCTCACTTCTGTTCCCTCCTCCTCATTCTCCTTCACTACGTTGTAGAGTCCTCTTGGTCTTCAGAGGCTTTCTGGGTTTCTATATTATGATTCGGCCATACGTCCATAAATAAATCTTTTTCTGAGTTTGATGGCTTGTCTGATAGAGTCCGCCTGATTTATATCGTGTTGGTTTTTGAACGTTTTAGCCGATTCCAGTATTCGCTGTTGAACAGGATCCTCTTGTAGCTTGTAATAATCTATTAGAAATTGGGCGTAATCTTGTCTGAGTCTTTTGCTGAGAGATGGCAAATCATCATTGGCGGCCAGATGAATAGCTTTATCTGAACTAAAACCTCGCTCTTCATAGGCATTCACTCGTCCTCCTGCCTGATTGGATTTTGAAATCTCCTGTTCCAGATGTCAGGTTAAGAGCGCTAATCTCTTAGCTTTCTTCGTTTACCTGGAGGGCTTAAATCGCTTACCCTCCTATTCCATATATCTGGTTTATAACTTTCACCTCTTTCTTTACGTGGAGGGCTTATAGTGTATATAATCTAGGACTCCACACTGTCAGCATCTTCATCATCAGAAATATCCCCGTCATCGGGAGACTGTTGATCGACACATATGTCAGTCTGTAGTCTGTCCTGTTTGGATGTACTCGATTTAAGATCTAGGACGAGGTAACCGTAAGGTCTTGCCGTGGCATCTTCAAATTTCCTCATAAATGTGACGCTAGTGGACAGATAAATTCTTCTTGCCAAGGTCGCAACTTGTTGTCTGTCGATCGGATTATTAAACAAGATCAAATATTGCGTATTTAAAGCGAAATCCCTGCAAGCTCTACCTTGAGGAAATAGGTTTTGAGTCAAATACACGATAGATATATTTCTGTGGTGACTGCCTTTCGTAAAAAGGTCGGCAATTCTCTGGTCACACTTTGCTTCAGTCATCAGATCATCAAAAATGATTAGGTTCCTTTTTGAGGAATTGATAAACTGAGAATTATCGAGATAGTCTGGGATACCCCGTAAAAATTCTATACACAGAATTCTCTTCTGAAGGTCTTCGTACAGGGGCTGCCATTGTCCAAAACACCATCAGATTCGTTCCGGTGGCGGTTGTACTATCGAGGAAAGTAACAGTTTTCTAGTCCATTCCATTTTCCTTGATCCACTGGGTCCAGTTACCATCATAGAGAATGGGTGTCTAAATGTCATTTCTTTCAATGGTTGTGACTGGTCAGTATATTTCCCACTGCCATGGACATTGCGTTCATGTCTTTGCAATGCATCACGCCTTCTATAGGACTGGTTGCAGATAAAAAACCTGATCATTTTGTCTCAGCTAATATTGCTTCTCGACATTCTTACAGGTTTCATCCTTCTTACGATCATTGTTACAAACACCACCACCACCACCAACCACCACCATCACCACCACCACCTCCACCACCACTACCTCCACCACCACCACCAATAACAACAACAACAACCACCCACCACCTCCACCACCACCCACCACCACCACCATCACCACCACCACCCAGCAGCACCCACCACCACCATCACAAACACCACCACCCACACCACCACCAAACACCACCACCCACCACCACCACTATGACTATACATTCACTGTATCCTCACTGTATCCCACGGTGCCCCCACTGAACCCTCACTGTATCCTCACTGTACCCCCAATGTATCCTCACTGTACCCCACTGTACTCTCACTGTATCCCCACTGTATCCTCCCTGTACCCTCACTGTATCCTCCTTCCCTCCTCCTCCTCACCCTCTCCTCCTCCCTCCCCCTCCTAGCTCCATTATGAATTTGAACTATCTCCTTGATCACTGTTTTTACGACCATTATACTCGTTGTAGAACGTTCTATCATCGTAGGTTCAACGGTAATTGTTGGTTTGGAAGAGGCCATGATTATACAATGATTAAGCATAACAGTTTCGCTTTAAACAACCAGTCGTCAGCAATTACGCTATGTATAGTCTTAAGATGATGTAATATATTTAGCACATCCTTTCTAACGCATATTGGACACTGGATCTTGTAACTATGAGGCATAGTTTTGATCTGCTTTTAAAAACCTTTTAAAACGAAACTTTATGTATACCAGATTGCTGGGCAAGCCATTCCTTTTGAATCGAAACTTTATAATACAAACGCAAGCCTTCCTTTTAAAACGACACTTTTATGTATAACCTGGCAAGCCTTTCTTTTTTAATCGAAACTTTTTTTAATACAAACGCGAGCCTTCCTTTTAAAACGACACTTTTATGTTTCAGCTTCCTGGGCAAGGCTTTTCACGTATTCTTATAACGCGAAGATGAACCTTGAAAAAAACGTTTTTATTTTTAATGCAGCTGTTGTTACGGCAGAATGGGCCAGTCAAAACTACAAGTGGTCTAAATTATAAAACTTTTTTCATGCTTAACTCAACTGAGCACGAAATTTCAACTGCTAATAAAAACTAATATATAGACAACTAAAGAAGTGGCCTTCTTTAAGTCTCTCAGATGTTATATTTATTACGCTAATAAATGTTAGAATGCCAACAATTGTTGGCATTTTAACATTTATGAGCAGATTAATTTCGTGCTCAGCTGAGTTGAGCATGGAAAAAGTTGTATAACCTTGAGGCCTGTGTTGTCTGTATATATTGTGTTCCCTTCTCATTGCTTTGTACTATAAGACGTTCTTCGATCTAGTTTTACGACGTTTTCTGCTCGAATTCTTTTGTTTTGTTTGATTTGATTGTTTACGTCCCAGTCAACATTTTTTCAGTTATGTCGGGACGGGTCTTCATGGGTTGAAACAGTACTTAGCAAGGATAAATATGTCTTGCTCAAGGACACAAGACAGTGACGCCAGTGAATATCGAACCCGCGGCCCCTCGGTCTCAAGGCAATCACTCTACCAGTGAGCTGCTGTGCCCCCCGTTCGAGTCCAGGAATAAATTCAGAGGAACAATAAATATAAATGTACATCCAGTAATATGATTCATTCATTTATTGAGAAAATTATGATGACATGGCAGAACAAATATGGAAGCATTTACAACATATAATGTGATGATTAACCCCCCATTCCACTGGACGGCGATTCCGCCAAGAATTGAAAATTTGATGAAAATGACACGAGTCGTAGCAGAAACGGCAAGAGCGCAGTGGAATCACAGTAGAAGCGCCCAGGTCGTAGTAGAAGCGAATCTGAATTTCAGATTCTATATAGAAAGGATACAAAAGCGCAACGGAAGTGTATCTCCAACGCCAAGGTCGTAGCAAGGTCGCAGCTACATCGCCATCAGCGTAGACTAAGCGTAGTCAGATCTTCATTGTCGTAGTGGCATCGTAGCAGCAGCGTAGCGGAAGCGTAGTAGAAGCGTACTGGAAGCGTCAAGTCCCAAAATGGTGTAGCTGTCTACCCTTCCGCGGCGATTTGGAATAATTTTAGAGAAAATCTGTGATCACCACGAGCGTAGCGGAATCGCCGTCCAGTGGAATGGGGGGGGGGGTGGGGTTGATGGTACTTGACACGAGAAAACATGTCATCACAGTCTTCTCAGCTACAGAGACTAGCTATAATGGTGAAACCTTTCCTGTAGCAAGTTGTATTACTGTACTTATTGTAGAGCGAATATTGTGGGGGCTGAAGAGACTGTGTGGATGGACAGGGTTGCTATGTGCCTTTATTGCCTGCATGCAACAAAGCCAGGTTTTCTCGTGTCAAGGCCAAAGTTTGTTATGATTTACAGAAAACCTTCTTTATTGTTGCATGAAAAACTTCTGTGCTAAGATTTGGTGAACCTTTTATGCCAGGCTTTAATCTGTTTGAAATTTCCCCCAAATACTTTAAATCATGACGTAATTTGATGACAAAATTTTGTAATCATTTAATGATGATGATCTAATATCAGTGGATGATGTCATCTCAAGAAACACACCGGGTAGGCGGCAATCGAAAACGTTATCAACAATCGACGAACGGGGATCAAAAATCTATAAAAAAACAATGTTTTTGATTGCCATTTGTCGCCAGTTGGGCATCAAATGGCAATCGAAAACACTGTTTCTATTGATTTTTGATCTACGTTCCTTCGATAGTATTGGCGTTTTCGATGGCCACCTTCCCGATGTGGGGAAACACATTAGTATTTCCATGCTAGGTACGTTTTCATGATTTTTGTAGTCTTGTGACTTTTTTTCAAAATTAACTTTTTTACAAAAATCTTTCTGAAGCCCTTTCAGAGTGTCAGACAGTTTGGGTCCAGATCAGGGCCAACGTTCTGTCGAGCCTGATCTGGGCCGAAACTGTTTGAAAAGATGAGCAGCAGATGACAAAATCCGCCGCTGGCAGGCAAAAACCTTGGAATAACTAATTGTAAACAAATTATCAAAATAAAATTATGGAAGATTAAAAAAACTAAATTTGAAAAAATACTATTTGACCCATTTAAGCATAGCATTTTTTGTGGGACATAAGCAAACTGTGCAGACCAAGATCCGATGCCGCAGCACGCGGCGTCTTATCATGGTCAGCACTGTTTTCTTACAGAATGTTCAATTAAGATTTTAATAAAAATGAAAAATACCACCCAACAGCCCTTTAACCAGAAATAGACTGGTCCATTGAAAATAGAGGGTAATTCCATTCAGCTTTAATGGGTTCTAATAGGGTGTGAAGGTAGAAATGAGCCGGTTCATGAGATGATAGTTCTATCTGCATGTAACTAAAATCATTCTCTATAAACAGCTGTCTAGTGGGCATGCAAATGTCTTTTAAACTTCATTTAAGAAGCATTCAAAATTGAAAATACTAATTCAAGGCTTTTGAAAAGTAATCAAATATTTTCATAATAACAGCTAAAATATCTTTTATTGTAGTTGCACAGTGATATGTATTGTAACCATGACTGTCCCGTCCCAACATGACTGAAAATTAGTTGAATGGGACTTAAAACATCAAAATCAAATCAGACCGACTGTAATTTAAATTAAATATGAGTACTTACTAATAGGTAATTAAAAATACTGTTTTCAATCAACCAATTTTGGGTAGATGAAGGCTCAGACCATAACTCCACTTGATAGCTGTGCATTGTATTAAAGCTTTTCATTTGGGGAGGTACATCGTCGGATATACGGTCGGAAATTTAGTTTTACGGCGACCTGAGAGAGGAGCCATAAAACGTGATTTCCGAACGTATATCCGACGATAAACCTCCCCAAATGTAAATTTTGAATATGGTTATCCCCATTCTAATGCACTTCTGCAGTTTATCTCAATTTTAAACGTTACATGCCGCATAAATCCGCATGTCATCTAACGAAATGTGACGTAATTAATGACGTCAAACTATTTCCAACAGTATATCGCAGGATATACTGTCGCAAATTTTTGACGTTAACCAATCAGACGTTGCGTTATAAAAGCAAGTGCATTAGAATGTCTGACATTTGTCATATCTGATAAGTACCTAACCTGGTTCATTTCTTTATTACAAACATGTTTAGATAAAAAGAAATGTCAGCGTAAAATTATTTTCTTAACCATAAGCTTTAGCATATGTTTTTGGTGCTCAAAAGAACCGTCACATTGAGAACCCATAACATATGTTTTGGTTGAGAAACAAGAAAAATATTCCTTAACTTAAGGCCAGATTACAGCTAATTTTACATGGCAAAAAAACACCTTTGAATCCCCTAAACGGGTCCTTTTACAACCAGTGAAGACCAAGATTTAACGCCACTAAATTGGGCATTTCAATAGAATCTGCAGTCATTGCTGAGACAAAATTGATCTTCCAGGAAAAAACATATACAGGATCTTACATGAGTGCTCATGTTTTATTTAATTATTAGCAGAGTTTAGGAAAAGTGATAAAATGCAAGGCTTCACGAGCATTTAATCCCTTTTTTGCAACAAGTTAAATAAATTCAATAATGCTAGAGGACGAATGTTAGATTCTATTTATCATATGACATTAAGATTTCTTTGAAATACCATTTCTGGCATAAAAGGTTAAGATTTTGTCATGCACAACTTGCTATGGACGGCATTTGATAACGTTACCCGAAAATCGATAAACCACTAGTGGTTTATCAATTTTAATGCATGGCATGATGTCATTCCACAACCGCGACGTCATATGATAAAATCGTTTTTTTTTTGTAAATTGTGACATGTGACCCCTCAATAATAACAATGCAAAATACTTATTAAATTTACCAAACTTTAAGAAAATGTCTATTGCTTTACAGAGTTTCAGCAGTAACATATCTATATTAGTTTAATAATGTAATATTGCCATGTTACTTGAAAAAATTTGTGGCCGCAAAGTAAAGCCTTCCATATATTGGAAGTATATTATATTGTCCATAATAACAACATAATCACTATATACTACATACTCGATTCCAAATAACCCCACCGGCAGAGGAGACGTCCTGACTACCGTTTTTTAGTCACCAACATATTTCACAAAAGAACGGTACGGACTTCTCACGAGAAGCAATTGGACCCCATGGGTCCTTTTGTTTTTCGAGGGGGTTCCATACCAGTATTTCTAAGGATTCCAAAAGCCCCTTGTGATTTTCCAGGTGGGGTGTCCTGACCACCTGTCCCCCTCTCTGGATCTGCGCATGCACCCCATGAATTAAGTAAACCATGAACGTCCGAAACAGGCACGAAACCAGTGTGAACCCAGTGAACATAAAATGTCATAAATCCAGTTAACACACTGTCCGAAATAGGTACGTATTTAGTATGTACTCAGTGAACATACAATGTCATAAATCCGGTAATAACACACTGTCCTGAATCCAGTAAGCAAACATCGTCAAGCAAAGTGATCGTCAGACAAAGTTTTAACTGTTTGCATATATAATACATGAGATTTCCAACAATGTGGTATGTGCGACCAGCAAAGGCTCAGACCAGCCTGCGCATACGAGCAGTCTGATCAGGGCCTTTGCTAGTCGCTTGAATATTCTAGGACTGTTAAGCTACTGACCGAACAGCATTTGGAGTCTCAAAGCTTGCAAGGAGGCTGCCCAGGTTTGTCTGAGTCTACACTTGTCAAAATGCCACATTGTTGGAAATCACATGTCGCGACTCATATTGTTAAATATATTCAAGTAGAAGTCATTATCAAATTCACATGACAAAAAGATGCATATACATTATTGTGACACAAGTTCATCTTCTATCACCTGCCTGAACTTATCCATGGCATTAGGCAACATGTGCCTTAAAGCTAGTCAAATTTCTGGATTTGCATTAGTATACACTTCTCCAAGTGATATCCACTTCCGCGTACAGTAGCACCTGCCTACTGTAATACAAGGACTATTACTTTAATTCAGTAACCAAAAAGCTGCGACTGAGAAAGTAGTTCCTTTTGAATACATATTTATGGCACAGTTTGAAAACATGAACACTTGCACAATGACTAAAATTTTCATTGTCAAAAGTCCAAGATAGGTATATTGCTTGCAAAAAAGTCCTTTTATTTCTGTAAGAGCAAATGTTTTTAATCTAAAGATTAAACAATTACCTTTAAATTTTCAAAAAAATATTAGCACTAACACATTTGCGTGCAGCTAAGCTCAGACAAGTCTGTAAACACTTGGGTTCACCATCATCAGTACCGCATATCAGGATACATCCTTGTCTTAAAACCAGTATAGATTCAGGTCTGCTGGCTCAAAAGAAGCCAATAGATGTGGACCCACAATGCTTTGCACTCTGCTAATAAGTACATTTTTGTAATTTGTTTCTATGGCCACATTCACTCCACAACCACTATTCTGGGGTTCATGGAGAGATATTGTTCATGTGTAAGAAACAAGACTAAGGCTAGCAAGGCTAGCAAGAAACCTGAAAATTTGGCTTACTCAAGTTTACCTATTAAACGTTCCACAACACAAGATATGTAGATCAGACTGCACTTCTCCTCAGGATGATCTTCTGTATTTGAGACGCGACATGAGATTTCCAACAATGTGAAATATGTGACCAGCAAAGCCACAGATCAGCCTGGGCATACGTGCAGTCTGATCAGAGTCTATGCTAGTCGCATGAATATTCTATGAGTGTTAAGCTACTGACTGACTATCACTTAGAGTTTCTAAGCTTAAAAGGAGGCTGCATAGGCTCGTCTGAATGTACACTTGTCAAAATGTCACATTGTTGGAAATCACATGTCACAGCTAATTTATCGAAAATGAGCTGACGTCCATCAAAAATGTACAAGTTGGCATGTGCGCCCATCGAAAATTAAAACCAGACTGTGTAGATCAATGGCGGACGCTTAAAAGCACATCAAAGGGAGACTACTGTATCAAGCAAAGATTCTGTACAATAACGTTCCTTTAAAAAATATTAGAACTTCTCTCAAAGGAAAGAATTTGCTCCCAGAGGGAGCGAATTCTCTCCTTTAAGAGCAGTTCCATATGGTATGGAAAATCACCTTAACCCTATTTTGGTGACCTCCCTTGAATGTTACTATTTTTATAACGCACGTGTGTAACCTGCGTTATTTGTGCTACGCCAATGTAGATCATCCGCAGAGTCTGATCAGTCTTTGCTGGGCGCTCTTTGGGTAGCCAAGGGTCGAACGTTCCTTCATGCGCCCATGTAAAACACAGATCAACCTGTGCACATGCTGATCTGAGATTTGATGGGCGCACCGCACCTTCTACTGGATACTTGCTCAAAAAAGGTTTCTTGAGAATTGGATCATTAAGCAAGTGTTGTATACCATGTATGTGCAATATATATGGGTGAAACTTCAAAATTTCCGAAATCCTGAACTTTAGAAAATCAAATGTTAAAACTTGCAGGATGCCCACAAAAATGAATAATTTCGAGTTTAAATGATAAATTGTGGTTAGATCACCTAAAAACTAATCAGTGAAGCTATCAAAATCTGCCTAATTCAGCATTTTGAGGCTGACTTTCTATTGAAAGTCAGCCTCAAAATCCTGAATTCAAGATTAATCCTGAAAACTTTCACCAATGAATATATATTCAATAGGTCATTTTCAAATGTCGCAGCTTAAGTGAATGTCATTATCTCGTCACAATCTTGTAAAATCATCACTGTCGATATCATATCGAGATAGTCTTCGAGGTCTGCTTGTGTTACCGGTATATATTGTTGTAACTCCAACATTGTCTGGCGTCTGGTAAAGACTTCCATTTCTATTTATAGCATTATCGCTCCGAAAAGTCCCATTTGTGTACGCATTACTATTTCGATAGGGCGACCCCTCTATTGATTCACTACTCCTCCTTAGGTTTCCATTCAAAATTTGCTCCTTGTGACCATGCCCATTCACCAGCTGATCACTATTCCGCCCATTCTTGTACGTGTCACCGTTTTTATATTTATGAAGGTCATCAAAATAGGCTTGTAAGTCTTTCGCAGCTTTTGACTGACCATTTTGATTGTCCCCATTCGGGGTGGTCTCATGACTGACACCATTTGGCTGGTTTCCCGTGCTATTGCTATTGAAAACATTAGATTTCAATGTATCAGCAACGCTTCCATTAATACGACTCTCAGCTTTGGATGAAGTCGTATCTGAAATGAACGCTTTTATTGGACCCTTCCTCCTCTTAAACTTTCCAGTCTTAATCAAAAGCATCCACGACATTCTCACTTCTGGATTAAAGCAGCATCGGAATATAAATATAAGAAATCCTTGTAATGAGTTTAGAATAGTAAACAGGTAATTTATCACTAGCTTTGCCTCGCTTATAGCGAATGGACCAAACACCCACGTGACACCTAGTAACGTCATAACAGTAAAGGCGCCTCTGATCTGAGCCGGGTTCAAGCTGTCAGAACTGCTGACCTGGCCATGGAATCTTGGTCTCAATATAACACGGGATACCATGACAAACACGGCCGTGTTGATAAGTAGAATAAGACAGGCTGGTCCAAGTAGTGCTATGTAAAATGCCAATGGATTCCCATGGGACAGGAAACACCTGAAATGATAAACGATTCAAGATGTAAGATATGGACTGAAATATACTGTAAATTCGGAAATTTTCGCGAGGGTTTTACTTTTTCACGAAACTTCACATTAAAATTTGCAAAGTTTCTTTATAATAAAACCCTCGGGCAATGCCGAAATCACTCAGTCCTTTACTGATATAGGTAAATCATGCCCTAGTCGCAAATTTTTAGCATCGCAAATATTCTTTTAACGCTATTCGCGCAAAATAAAAATTTTCACGAACATTTCCGGATTTACAGTATATGGTACATGTGATTTCCAACAATGTGGCATTTTGACAAATGTAGACTCAGAGGAGCATGTGCAGCCTCCTTTTAAGCTTAGGAACTCGAAATGCTGTTCAGTTGGTAGCTAAACACTCATTGAATATTCAAGCGACTAGCAAAGCCTCTGATCGGACTGCGCATATGCGCCGGCTGATCTGAGCCTTTGCTGGTCGCACATACCACATTGTTGGAAATCACAGGTCGCGGATCACATGTAAACCGCATATGAATCAAATACATAATGTGGACTCTATTTAACTCAAATGTTACGGAACATTAGCTTAAAGATGCTTTGTAAATAGTTTTTAATGCAAAAAGTGATTATTTTTTTTATTTCACATCAAAATATATGTTGCATGTGCTTAAAATAATCGTTTCTTAGAGACGTTCGTTTTATCTCCAAACAAAATGTAATTGAATTACTTTAAAACTCTTATACAGGTACTTCGAAATATCAGAGAAAGTTGTTCATCGGTATTTAAGATGTAGTTGTAACAAACAAGCTAAGATATAGGTTTTGATTTCAAATTTATTTGTACCTTACATGCAAACACTATATGAGCCGCGGTATGTGCGACCAGCAATTACTAAGATCAGCCTCCGATTCACACGCAGTCTGATCAGAGCCTTTGCTAAACGCTTGAATATTCAATGAATAATAAGCTACTGACAGAACATCATTTGGAGTCTCTAAGCTTAAAAGGAGGCTGCACAGGCTCGTCTGATTCTACACTTGTCAAAATGCCACGTTGTTGGAAATCACATGTAATGGTTCTTATTGTATTAGAATCATAATTGTGAAACTCTGTTTTTGTGAGCCAAGGGCATTACTCTTGTAATAGTTCCCTTCAAAAGTTAAACAAATACTTTATTCATCATCTTTCATTATCTTACCAAAGAAAGAAAGGCCTCAAAGATCAGGAATCACGAGAATCAAGTACCACACCTGACCCAGGATACCACAAGGGAAAGTGACAAAAACACAATTAAACATCACAAAAAGAGCCAAGAGGTCATCCCTTTCCCAGCAGGTGACCAAAAGGCAGCAACAAACAGGCGCGAAAGCATGAAAAGCACAAGACATAAATAACACAAATGATCCACAAAAGAAGTACCACCTTGGAACGGTCAGTAAAAATATTTTACTAGAGAGCTAATGCCAGTTTTACGGCGCCAACCTCGCCCTTTATTCTGATGGGGACCATGACACATTTGGGAAAGTGACACAATACAATGAACAGGACAGCCAAGAGGTCAGCCAAGTTTAAAGATTTTAGATTGAGCAGTTAGTAAGACATCCTTTCACCAAAATGAATGAGTGAAGGTTAGATTGGCCGAAAAACAACGGGCTACTTTAACTTTTTAGAATTGCTGACTTAAAGGACTTAAAGGTAAAGTCTTGAAATTTGTCATCTGTGAGTTACGAGTGTGTGCCCTAAGCAATGAATTTTAAGAGTCCCAGTGAGTCTCATGTTCTTACATTATGGGTTTTAAAGGGTTCTCCTTCAATTCAATCAAAAACTTTTGAATCGAAATACAAAATAAAAATAAAATGATGTTCTCTTTATTTTAATGAAACACTGTGAGTAAGTTTTGCACTAAGTGCGAAAGATACTCATAGCATTTCATATGAAACTCATGTTTATCATAAATTGTACTTGAATAGCACTGCAATAGAATTAAGTGAAATCTTTTGGACAAAAGGCACCTGATTTAAATGCAGTTTATTAGAGTAAATATTCAAATATTTGTTTGAGTCCTACAGGATGCAATGTTCCTGTGACAGGACTTTAGTTAAGAGTGCGTACCCAAAAAATCATTTTCTTATTTCTCAACCAATACATATGTTGTGGGTACTCAAAAGAACCGTCTCAATGAGACGGTCCTTTTGAGCACCCAAAACATATGTTAATACTGAAGGGTAAGAAAATATCTACAATTTTACTCTCGAGAATTCGAGAGTCTAGAACTCAATATAGTCAGGAAATCCATATGTGACTTGACATTTCCTGATAATCCTTATAGGAGCATGGTGGCTCAGTGGTAGAGTGTTAGTCTCGCGATTGCGGGTTCGAGCCTCACCAGCGTCACTGCATTGTGTCCTTGAGCAAGACACATTATTCCTTGTATAGTACAGGTTCATCCCAGGAAGACTCTTCCCGACATAACTGAAACATCGTTGACTGGGACGTAAAGAATCAACTCAAACAAATACATGCTCCTCAACATTACTTACAGCTCTGTTGTGGTCTTGTAATTATCATCATCTATTGCTACGGTGATTATAACTATAACAGCGGGGATTCCTGGAATAAAGCCAAATATAGGATAAATCATGGTGATATTTTATTCAAATTAAAGGGTTAGCCACATACTGATTAGCATATACATAAGGTATCATTCGACTGGTCCACCTTGAGTTTTTTTATATATTGATTGCATACATGAAAAGTTCTACATTTAAGAAATAAATTCGATTTTTGAAATCTTCATGGAATCGTGAATACTTTGGGTCTCTTGCTAAATAAGAGAAGCCCGAAGGTCTTCATGTTTATTTATGATTCTTGAAGGGCTTTACGTTAAAAAGTAAGTGAGTATGATCAGGAAATACCACAATCACACACTGCAGACCAATCCACGGCACCATGAGGAAGAGCCACAGAACATTTATAGTAACAATACATCTGTAAGACAACAATAACAAAGCAATCGGCTTTCTCTTCCTCTTCAAGATGATTGCAAAACTAAAATGGTCACAAAGTAATGCATAACAAAACAATGTCAAACACAGAACTTTGCAAGAGACCTGAAGTATTCATCATTCCATGAACAGACCAAAAAACAAATTTATTGCTTATATTTACATTTTATAATAAAAATATAAAATGTAGAAATTATTTATAATTTAGGAAACAAAACAGTTTTTTTTATTTAATATATAATGTTATTTACGGTTTTGTTGGAGTGTAAAACAGAAAAGCGCAACAGCCAGTGTGAACACGAAGAGGCTTGTTTTGCATGTGGGACTCAGGTGTGGATTGCTGTCAACCACAACACCAGTGTCACTTCTGGCAAATTAATTCGATTTCCGAAGCGTATTGCAGGGGCAAGTGACCTTGGCAGCTGTCAATCAAATTTGTGTCTTGAAATGAAAGGTTGCAAAAATCTAAAAATTCAATAAAGGTTTGCTTCGAAAATGAAAATATATTGACTTATTCAGTGAGACTAGAGGTAAAAAAAATATTTGGTCTGAAATCTTTATTATCAATTATTATTTGTGTTTTCGAGGTGCGAAGGCACTTGGATGCAAATGGTACAGAACGTCGTATATTGGCCCATTTATAGAAAAAAAATACATGTAATTGTCGAAATGAAAAAAAAAACTTTAATCTAAGCATATGTATAGTAATATCTTACCCCATGCTCCTACACATCTTTTCAGCATAAAGTATCAAGAGTATTTAGTAAATACTTTAATCAAAGCATACGTATAGCTCTATCTTACCCCATGCTCCTACACATCTTTTCAGCATAAAGTATCTAGAGTATTTAGTAAATACTTTAATCAAAGCATACTTATAGCTCTATCTTACCCCATGCTCCTACACATCTTTTCAGCATAAAGTAGCCAGAGTATTTAGTAAATACTTTAATCAAAGCTTGGTACATATTGACAGCCTCAACAAGCATCCACATCAGTGTCGTCAGCAAGAAGTAATGTAGAAGCACAGCCACCACCTGAAAATAGATGATCTTACATGCGTGCTCATGTTTTATTGAATTTTATAAATGAGTTGGGGAAAAGTGATAAAATCCGAGGCTTGCCAAGCATTTTATGCTTTTTCACAACAAGTTTAATAAGTTTGATAAAACAGGAGCACGAATATCAGATTATATTTATCAAATGACATTGTATTGTTTTAAATCACATTTTTGGCATGAAAACGTGAAGATTTTGCAATCTTTTACACAATGTTATGACGGACATGATTACGTTACACTACCAATCTATAAAGTGGTTTATCATTTTTATTGCATGACGTTATATCACTACCATAGGGGACATAATTTGATAAAAGGAAATATAATTCTTAAAAAAGCTAAGATAATTGTAAGTGAAGTAAGAAAGGTGGCAAAGATCAGGAATCGATACAATCAAGTCACACACCTGACCCAGGATACCAATGGGAAAAACAAAAATGATCCACAAAAGAAGCACCGCCTTGTAATGGTCAGTAAAATATTTTTACTGGAGGGCTCAAACCTGTTTCACAGCGACAACCTCACCTTTAGATCAGATGTTGATCAAGACATATTGATGTTTGGTTTGCATGAAAGACTCCTAACGTATCCATGCACCATCTCCTAGAACAACATCAGTTATTAAAGAACATTAATGTGACAAATATATAGTTAAAACTAAAAGTTGTCAATGTGACCCAAATACTCCCGCCCGTGGTCATTGTATGAGAGAAAATATTTGTATCGTATGGGGAAACATACGGGACAGTCTAATCAGAGACTTTTTGTTGTAATATTCTTTTTCCAGTGCGATATATTTGGGGCTTAATACTAATTTCAAAGTATGCGACATTTAGCTAAAGGGAGAGTAATTAAATGTTATAGTTATTATTACACCTTACAAGTTATGTAGTTTTAAGTGACTTAATAATGCATGGTCTCAATGCCAAAGTAGGGAATTGATAACACTTACCTTACACATGTCGTCCCCTGAAATCGATAGTGAGGTTTCAGATCCAAGGATGAAGGCTGCATTCATTAACAGCATGGATGAACAAAGGTTCAGCAGAATCTTTCCAGATTTTTCCCGGTTCAAACATCTAAAATAAGTTAAGAAAATGCATTAGGTTTCCATGATAACGCAACCATGAGAAGTCATTCAGGTACATTGTACCATGACCATGAGTTATAATTCCATAAAACGCATTATAAATATAGTTATACATAACTACATGAATAAACATTGATTAAAACATATTTCAAGAGCCAAATGGTACCTGTATCACTCTTTGAGTGAAAAACATGAATAACCAAGAATGAGGATGTGTGTCTTTAGAAGAATTGATCAGCCTAGCTATCAGCTCGGTCTAATCAGAAACTTAGCTGATCACATGAAGCAAGTTTGGGTCTTTAGTTACCAGCAAAAACACACTGGAACTAACCCTTTGTATTAGGGAAACTCCTAAACAAGTACTCTTGCAAACAGTGAATACCAAGATAAAATGCTGCATAATGCTTTCATCAGGGTCACAGGGAAATTCCAAAACAAGTACTCTTGCAAACAGTGAATACCCAGATGAAAGAAACGCAGCATAATGCTGCATTTGATCAGGGCTTACACTGTTTGTAAAGATAAATAAGATCTCCAGACAAAAGAATACAATATTGTTTAAAAATTATTACCTCATCCCCCTAGTTTAGTACAATGGACTATCCCAAGTTTATTGTATCAAACCAATAAGAAGGATCCATTAGTATACAAAGGTATTAAAGACGTTCATTGAAGAGGTTTCTTCCTTAGAGAGACTACCTATACGTATCAAAGCTAAAGGCTAGATATAAAGCTAAGAACTAGGTTTCAATTACAGGAGCTCCTAGCTGCCTGATTAGCTAGTCTTGTAAACTTGATTTTGGTGTAGTCATTTGTTATAGTTTTACCATCGATAGCTACATGCCATGAAATATATGTCTCTATACAAAAAAAAAACATTTACTTAGTTGTACATTTATGTGGAATTTTTAGTTCTGTCAATCAAATGGTTGTTGTCCAGAAAAATATAGTATAGAATGCTTATTTTTGTCTGTGCTTTGTCTGACACAGTTACGAGTAGATATAAATCTAGACAAATATAGTTTCCAATTATATTATTTATATTTCAGATTTCCAACTATTTTTCGATTTTCAAAATGTGCAAGGTGCTTTTATGGATGGTCGGCCATCCCGAACCCTTATGTATACAATGACTGGGAGTTTAAATGAGTTACCTGACGGTAGCTGAAAAACAATACTTGTATTTAAACTACATTGTAAAATATTATCTGACAAAATTTGATATTTAGAAGTAAAAGGAATATGCATAAAATAAGAAAACCCCAGAATCAGCTGTAACAAGTATCTAATGGAAAGTGCAGCCATGGCAGCTGAACTTAACTGTTCCAAAAATTAGAATATATATCAACAAAGAAACACCATCTTTAATTCACAACAAATGGCATTTTAGTGTCTATTTTTTATAACAAAGTCAGATCAAACGTTAATACTTGGCTTTAATAAATGTGTTATAACACCTTGATTTTAGTGTTCTGTCCTCAAATTAATGAAGGATGATATACTGTGTATCGTTTTAGTGTAACACTTATTTAGCTCTAAGATGGAGACAATTGCATGGATGTCCTTCATTTGATTGTCTTTGTAATAGTGTGTTCTTCAATAGTGATATCAATGTACACTGGCCCAAAATGAAAACTTTACACTTTATTTCTTTGAATAGCTTTTTGTTAGTATGCATGTCGTTGTAAGATTTACGCATGCTTATTGAAATTTTGTCGCGGATAACGAGTATGCAATTTTTATTCAAATACCAGGTCTATACAAGCTTAAATGCCTAAAAATGGGTTCCTTACGTTGAATGTGCTCAGGAACAGGTGGTTTCCTTACAGCTTTAAAACCGACAGGAAAAAATTTGCAGCTGAGTACTGATAATATAAAATTAATTCATTGTTACAAAACGCTTGCATTTAGTGACGCAACTTCTTTCAAAAGATCAAAGAAACCAAGTTATTGGCGTGCTCAAGGCAGGGTCTATGGTAAATGATATCACACATCATTTTGGCTGCTCTAGACAGACTATTCATAACCTTATGAACCGTTGCAACAGAACTGGGTCTGTCAGAGTTCGTGCAAGACCTGCTCGCGTATGTGTGACAACTTTACGTCCTTATCGCGTTAACACGTTAATTCACCCACATAAACATTTTAACCAGCAACCATTATTGCTCAGCGTTTACAGGGCTCATGCACAAAAGATAATTAATCATTTCATTCAAAATAACGGACCTGGCATTCTTCAGCATGACAATGCAAGGCTTCACACAACGCTGAAATAACCACACGATTCCATGCTCAAAATAACGTCAATGTCTTGCCTTGGCCTGCTTCATCCCCAGTCATGAACCCCATAGAACACGTAAAGGATGAATTGGGTCGGAGTGTCAGGTCCAATCATCAAGTGAACGCAATAAATGACTCCAATATGCACCTCTGTTGGCATTACAAACGTATTCCTAACGTGCTCATACAACGTTACATAAAAAATCAATGAGGCGACGAGTTCTGTTGAGCATTTTAAAGATGGAGATCACACTGGTTATTGGTGATCTTTTTAACACCACTTAGAGCACGCAGTCATTAATTTCTTGTTTACAAATGCTGTGTGATTGTTTTAATTGTTTTTAGAAATTTTCATTTTGACCCCTCTGAACAACATTTTCATAAAATTTTATGCAATTTTTGATCTTCGTCCAATAATTTTTTCAGAGACACCAATAAGGCATTGAAGATCCAATGATCGAAAAAATTAACCCCAAAAATTAATTTATCACCAAAATATATACTTTTGAATACTATGTAAAGTTTTATTTTGGGTCAGTGTATTAATGTCTTTTAGGCTGTTTAATTTTAAATGTTGTTTTTTACAGGATATGCTCATATGAACTGAGGTGTCCATGTAAAATATCAACTACGAAGACACACTTCAAAATTCTAAAACTCATGCAGCACACATGTATCCTACAGCTTGCAATCATACAGGGTATATATTAGCAAAGTATTAATTTGTACAGATACTGTTAAGCACATTTTAACAATTAAACACTCTAGCTTACTTTTACAAAGAAAAAAATACATACTGCATAGGGTTTGTACGTCACAAAGGTAATATACATTTTACTCGTCAAAGGGATTTTGCTTTATAGAAACATGCATATACTAGTTGAAATTGAATGCCTACACGTGTTTGTTTTTATGATCGAAGATACAATATATACATTGATCTAAATTCGGGAAACCAATAGGGATTACAATATCTACAATATGATATGTACGCTGTGTGAACCAATTTGTAGAGCAAGGAAACAATATATGATTACATGGGGCAGATTAGCAAAACATGTTTAGCGACATTTAGGTGATCTGAGGAAACAAATGGCCTAATCAAACCATGCTCTATATTGCAAACCCTACCTTGTTAGTGAATAGTAGCGAGGTCTGAATAAAAACAGTTGCAAAGTCTGAATTAAAATTATAGCAGCAAAGTCTGAATAAAACATTTCAGCAGCAAGGTCTGAATTAAACACAGAAGTAATCTCTAAATTAATCCTAGTAAAAGCTTGAAATAAAATAAAGACATAGCTCTGTAATAAATAATCTATGAAAAGAAACAACGAAAAAAATCATTCAAATGCTGAATATGTCTAAATATGTCTTAACCATTAGACATTCTATTTTGATGAACAGTAAAACCTGTGTAAAACGGTCACTCAGAAAAATCAAAATTGGTTTTCAAGACCAATTATCGCTTTATGCAGGTCAAAAGTATTGCAGAATGCTCCCCTCGACCTTCATTAAACTACCATTTGTCATTTAAGCTCTTTAGTTGTCTGTTTTATGTGGTCGTTTTACATAAGTTTTACTGTATAATGATTAAAGATATAAATAACTTTAGTATGAAGAAAGATAACTGTACAATGTTTTTAACCTTTGTTAAGTAGAATGTAGTTTGCATTTGGATAAAACTGGGTTCTATTCCCAATACCAGATGATGAAGTCTTTCCCTTTGATGGGGTCATTAGTCCAGGTGTTAAAAAACTTTTTTAAACTGGTCATGTTACACAATGTATAATATATCTATACTTTTGCATAATCTAAATCTTGCATAAACCACTGCTCAATGGTCATGTTTATAATTTTTATAAGGCATGTTCATCGAAACATATATGATATGCATAAAAAATATTCATTGTACGGTCTGAATAAAATGCAAAATTTGGTTCTAACTAAAATATTGCAGGGTGGTCTAAATAAAGCCATAGTAATGTCCGACTAAAATATAGTAGAAGGGGCTGAATAAAATTTGGTGTTGAGATCTGCATTAAACATAGTAAAATGGGTTATAGCACATAAACGTAAGGTATAATTAAAAAATGGTAATTTGGTTTGAGTAAACATAAAAGTGACGTCTTAATAAAAATGTAATAGTGAGGCCTGAAAAAAAATAGTAACAAGGACTGAATATGATATAAAAATCGAATCTACGTTTGCCTGTTCATCATATTTACCCAGAGAAATATATAAAATGCACCTATCACATATTAGACAACAATAGGTGCGTCGATATAATGGACAAGGTGTTTACACCTTTATGGACGAATAAACTTTGAATTCATTTGCAAGAATGTACAAAACCAGCTTAGAATGACACAGACAAGCCACAGTCACAGAGCACAAAAGAAGCGACAGCAGAACAGAGACAAATATAGACACACACCTAAAAGCAAGAATATTGTTTCAATAAAGCAGCCAACTTTCTCTTCCTCAGCCGGATAATTACCAAACTAGAATACGCAACATATAAACATCAGAAACAAGAATCAAAAATAACCCTCACATACAATGTAGCAACAGCAAACAACATACTAATTACAAAGGATAATGAATGAGCAATTCCAACAGCTAAACAGAAGTTGTATCCTTATATACAAAAGAGATACAGTGTTCGTTATCAGGTCATCTAAAACACAGTAATAAATAATGCCATGCGCCCAATGACACAATAGCACATATACATCTGTATTTATTGTCATTTATATCTTTAAATTCGGATAGATCACTTATTCAAATGACATCTTTCCTGACGATTGATGCTGACAATGCCCGGCTGTGCTACAGATGCAATATGAACTATGTTAATATTATAGACCACTGTATAAGTGAATGCCCCTATGTCCACTTGGAAAGAGTTTCTCTCTGGGATAAAATTTATCAGTTTAACCCAGATGTATATATGTTTCTTATGAGACTGGATAAAGAAACACTGACAAATGTATTCCTGGGCGAAGCTTTGTTAGACCTAGTACAACTATTGCCAGAAGACGACCGCACTCTGTTTTGGTATATTTGTCTACCGGCTTTGCATGCCATATGGTCGAGATATTACCACGTGATGGTGTGATTTGGTGAGTTATGTCTTTGAGAGCGGTTTCTGTGAGAGTGTGGGAGCTTTCAGGCGTTGAAACATGCCATCAACATGTCTGCTTGTGTATGTCTGACATATACCTGGCGGATGTTTTTATGGCATGATTCCTCTGCTATAACATACTCAACCGGAGGTCGTCAGCAGGGATAATAACTCACTGTTCTATGCTTATATACTGATTATACTGGTTGATTGTTAACAGTTATACATATGAGCGGTTGGCATCGCACTCGTTAATCTTTTGCATTTCGTTTCGGCAAGGGATCTGCTTGCAATGTAGCCATAAGCTCATAATAATAAAAATCGTGTAAATATTGGTTTGTATCCAGCTTGTAATCTTATATATGTACTGTCTGTCTCTTGTATATTTAGTTACATGTATGTTTGTGTTTTGATAGTTTGTACTCTCCTACTTGGAGGAAATAAAGAAATCTATCTATCTATCTATCTATCTATGTGTAGCAATCCCACTTTTGAATAAGAATAGTAGAGCGATGTACAATAAAACCTTTGTAAAACGGCCTCTCTCAAAATGACCAAAAATTGGTTTTCAAGACAAATTATCGCTTAATACAGGTCAAAACATTGCAGAATGCCCAAAGTTGAGCATTCTGCAATACTCTCGACCTTCATTAAGCTACCAAAAGTTATTGAGATCTTTGTTTTGTCTACTTTTGAGTGGTCGTTTTACACAGCTTTTACTTTACACAAATTCGAAGATTTAGAATAATATGACCATTCCTGCCGTTGGGGTTTTGTCTTGATATAGTTATTTTCATCCTTCGTGATTCAACAATACTCGTTTTGATGTAGATATAGCCAATTACTTAACTTAAGTTGTATTCTCTTTTACATGCGTGTCTGTTTCACTGTGTTATTATGTCACTTATTCTGGAGGCCATTGGAGATCGTTGCTTGTAGAAGTTGTTTGTTTTACTCTGAAGATATAGCTTGCCTTCAACAAACTAGTATCCAACTTAACCCTTAAAGCGCCAATCACAACTGCAGCAGACGACACATCTTGCAACATCTTCCCTTATTTTCAGAATAAATAAAGTATGATATATCACGAGAATTGTCTGCCAGCAGACAATTCTCATGAAATATCATGCCTTATTTGTTATTTTTGAAAAGGCAGCAAAATTTTAAATTGTAATTGCTGCAAATTATAGGTGGCGCTTTACGGGTTAATTTTAAGAAGTATATAATATTATTTGTGATGCCAACATTAATGTACTAGCACTTAACTTACCTGAATAGGGCATATGTGATGATTGTCAGGAGAAGGCCAACCATAGATATGCCACTGCCAATGTAAGCTATGAATGTAAGAATCTGCTCATGTTGTTTCGAAAGTGCAAAGGTTGGAGAAGGGTCCTAAAATAAAAATAAATCATAACAACATAATTTCAAAAATCCTGAACTTTAAATATTTTAATAAAAAAAATTGTAATATACCTACTAAATATTAACAAATTTCAAGTTGAAATGGTCAACTGTCTTTAAACAGACTGAATATAAATCAAAGAAGTTAGTACAATCTGCCTAATTCAGTATTTGGGGGCTGGCATTCAATGGAAAGTTGGCCTCAAAAACCCGAATTCTAGAGCAATCCTAAAAACTTTCACCCATGTTACACAGGTTCAGATAAACGAATATTTGTATCGTACAATTGTGAATATTAACCTTTCCATCACATACAACATTTGTTGTTTAGTGCTAAAAACATTTTTAGTTGAGAACTAAGAAAACTTCCATTACGCGCTTTTGTCTAGAGGCATGTCATTAACCCATATATGCATAGCGTCTTTTCGTAGGACAAAGATTAACAGTCAAGACCCAATATCAGAAGCGGCAATCAGGGTCTCTCCACTGTTTGCTTACAGATAACATTTGAAATAAAATGAAATAGACTACCCAACACCCAAACAACTGGAAATTGGCTCGTCCTTACTTATAAGGAAGGATAGGCAAATCCATTCAGCTTAAAAGTGAAAAAAGGAATGAGCAAGTAATTTGTAATAACACTAAAACAAGCTGTGTGTCAAGAAATGACTTGGACCATCATGGACATTTATTCAATCAGAACAAAATATTTGCAGTACACTCAGTAGTTTCCCTTAAGCCTCGTTGTTTCTACATGCTAAAATCATATACTCTGATCTGGTTGGGATACATCAAAGTCTGAAAGAAGTGTCTTCTGAAAGCACAAATGTAAGAGGGTCTGGTTAAGGGGGGTCTGGTATTCACTATTTATTAAAAAATTTAGCCCATGACTCATCTCATTAAAATTTTGGGTTATTCATTAAAATAAGATCAATTATTCATTAAAAGTAAGAAAGGTGGCAAAGAAATCTGTTTATTCACTATTCATTATTTTTTTCTTCAATTCATTAAAAAATAGGATTATTCATTAATTTTTAGGCCCTCAATACTCACTATTCATTATAAAAGAGGGCCATTATTCACTTATCATTATACCCCTTCCAGACCCTCATGTTAGATTGTCTGCAACACAACACCTACCAATATAACCGCAAAACTTGTCAGGTGATATGACAGGCATTTTGTATAATTTCTACCTCGTTCTGCAGTATCTACCCCTTGCGATGACCATGTATTGTCTGAAATATAGATAAAATAGGAATGGCTCATGAGAGTTTGTTGTTATTTCATACTGTAAGTTCGGAAATATTGGCGAGGGTTTTATTTTTGCAAAACATTTTTATTTACTTTTCAAATATTCAATAAATACCAGAAATTCATGTTCAGGTAAAAAATAAATGATTATAATCACTACTTATTCGATGCCTAACACAGTTTCAATAAATAGATAAAGGGTATTACTATCAAATGTAAATCAATTAACTTTGTACACATTACTCATACCTTTTATCCCTTCCTTTGAATATGAACTTGGAACAAAGCGACATATACCTGACTCTGAATGTAGCATCAATTGAGATTGACATGTGTTTAAGATATTTGCTGGAAAAGCGGTTCATTAGATATTGAGCAAACACAAATTCTATCCATGAGACCATTTACCTCCAGCAAAGACCTTGACAATGCAGCGGGAATCTTTTGTCCTTACTGAGATAATGTTTTATTTGTAAAATATTTTCAGATTCAAGGCAGGGGCTCATGAGCACACACTAATTCCGTTCATGACACTATTCACCACTTGCAATAGCATGGTCAGTAAAATCTTCGCTCTGCATGTTGTCACATAGAAATGGACATGTGTGAGTAATATTTTTCGAGTAGACCTGTTGTCACTATTTTTTGTCAGCCTGTAATTAGCCTAGCATTAAATAGTTCTTTTTAACACCCTGTGTTAAATTCCAAGTAATTGAACACATGCTTTTAAAAAATGTATTTCCTTTATTATATATTTTATAAGGACTCGTTTACTTACATGGTTAGAATGTAGGTAAGAGGACACAAACTGTGTATTAATCAACAGTGATTGACAGGGCTGATACTACATTATATAAATTATAAACAAGCCAGCACATGAATATTTGGTACTTATCGCACTAGAGAGGAGCCATGGATCAGACAAGCCTACTAATCCATGCAGCCTCGCCCTCCCCTTTATTTTGTGTTTTGGGTCAATAGGTTTAATATTGCTATCTACAGCAATATTTTGTGTTTAGGTTCAATAGGTTTAATATTGTTATCTACAGCAATATTTTGTGTGTAGGTTCAATAGGTTTAATATTGTTATCTACAGCAATATTTTGTGTGTAGGTTCAATAGGTTTAATATTTTTATCTACAGCAATATTTTGTGTGTAGGTTCAATAGGTTTAATATTGTTATCTACAGCAATATTTTGTGTGTAGGTTCAATAGGTTTAATATTTTTATCTACAGCAATATTTTGTGTGTAGGTTCAATAGGTTTAATATTGTTATCTACAGCAATATTTTGTGTGTAGGTTCAATAGGTTTAATATTGTTATCTACAGCAATATTTTGTGTGTAGGTTCAATAGGTTTAATATTGTTATCTACAGCAATATTTAGTATGTATGTTCAATAGGTTTAATATTTTTATCTACAGCAATATTTTGTGTGTAGGTTCAATAGGTTTAATATTGTTATCTACAGCAATATTTTGTGTGTAGGTTCAATAGGTTTAATATTGTTATCTACAGCAATATTTTGTGTGTAGGTTCAATAGGTTTAATATTGTTATCTACAGCAATATTTTGTGTGTAGGTTCAATAGGTTTAATATTGTTATCTACAGCAATATTTTGTGTGTAGGTTCAATAGGTTTAATATTGTTATCTACAGCAATATTTAGTATGTATGTTCAATAGGTTTAATATTTTTATCTACAGCAATATTTTGTGTGTAGGTTCAATAGGTTTAATATTGTTATCTACAGCAATATTTTGTGTGTAGGTTCAATAGGTTTAATATTGTTATCTACAGCAATATTTTGTGTGTAGGTTCAATAGGTTTAATATTGTTATCTACAGCAATATTTTGTGTGTAGGTTCAATAGGTTTAATATTGTTATCTACTGCAATATTTTGTGTGTAGGTTCAATAGGTTTAATATTGTTATCTACAGCAATATTTTGTATGTAGGTTCAATAGGTTTAATATTTTTATCTACTGCAATATTTTGTGTTTAGGTTCAATAGGTTTAATATTGTTATCTACAGCAATATTTTGTATGTAGGTTCAATAGGTTTAATATTTTTATCTACAGCAATATTTTGTGTGTAGGTTCAATAGGTTTTATATTGTTATCTACAGCAATATTCTGTGTGTAGGTTCAATAGGTTTAATATTTTTATCTACAGCAATATTTTGTGTGTAGGTTCAATAGGTTTAATATTGCTATCTACAGCAATATTTTGTGTGTAGGTTCAATAGGTTTAATATTGTTATCTACAGCAATATTTTGTGTGTAGGTTCAATAGATTTAATATTGTTATCTACAGCAATATTTTGTGTGTAGGTTCAATAGGTTAAATATTGTTATCTACAGCAATACTTTGTGTGTAGGTTCAATAGGTTTAATATTGTTATCTACAGCAATATTTTCTGTGTAGGTTCAATAGGTTTAATATTGTTATCTACAGCAATATTTTGTGTGTAGGTTCAATAGGTTTAATATTGCTATCTACAGCAATACTTTGTGTGTAGGTTCAATAAAGGGAAGGGCGAGGCTGCATGGAGAAAATAGGCTTGTCTGATGCATCTGACCAACACAAGAACCCTAACTAAAGTGGTTAACATCGTATTCACGTTTGAAGGAGACTTTACATATTTGCAATGAGTACCAAAATCGTATGAACTTATCAATAGCCTTAAGAGTTTTTCCATGTCCAACTTTCTTTGGAAGTAGTGTACGTTTTCCAATATCTGTACCTGGAAATTGTTTAATATCTAAGTAAAACTTACCAATAGTTTCCCAGTATACACAAGTGTGGTTCCTTTCATCCTAAAACAGATTTAAAAATTGAATTTTCATTTAAAAAATATCAATAAATGTGTACAATCATATGAAATGTATAAAATATGATTTTGCACAGGTTTCTTATTTTGAATAGTTTGGGTTAATTCATGAAATATGACCAACTATTTTAGCATGCATGTACAGGTATTAGGTGATAGTAGAAAACTATTCTTTTGTCTTAATGCGTACTAAAGCCACATCTCTGCTTTTGGGTATACAAGTAGGGAAGACTTGCAATGCTGAGCGAATGAGTTCATATCCGAACATCTATGTGTCTTGATCCACATCTGAACTATGGATGAGGTTGGTGCCGTGAGACCGGTTTAAGCCCTCCAGTAAAATATTTCTCTGACCGTTCTAAGGCGGTACTTCTTTTGTGAATCATTTGTGTTACTAATGTCTTTTGTTTGTCTTGCTTTCTTGTCAGTCAATTGCTGCCTTTTGCTCACGTGCTGAAAAGGGTTGACCTCTTAGCTCTCCTTTGTGATGTTTAATTGTGTTTTTGTCACTTTCCCATGTGGTATCCTGGGTTAGTCGTGGTACTTGATTGCATTGGTCCCTGATCTCTGCTGCCTTTCTTACTTTAGCTGCTGTACTATTTTACAAGCTCCCAATCTGAATTGATCAGAAGTAATCAATGAGGCTAGACACAGTTGAACTACTCACAAAGTCCAAGATGAAACATCAGCACAAGTGCTACTGTATAGTTGGTATTTGAATGTTATAACAGACATGTTTTAACATATAAGGCGCCAAAAATAATAAATGTGAGGGTACATGGCGAAATCGCAATCATTGCATCAACCTGACAGATTAATCCTCACTGAACCAAAGGTTTAGATGAACAGATTTTAAGCGGAAAAATGTTAACATATTCTTACCCATCTGTTTTAACATATGTTTTCGGTGCTCAAAAGAACCGTCTCAACATATGTTGAGGGTAGTCAAAAGAACCATCTCAGTCAAAAGAACCGTCTCATTGAGACGGTTCTTTTGACTATCCACAACATATGTTTTGATTAAAAATGAGTAAAAAATATTTTTGATTAAGGCCTGAAGAACACTTGATGGGAAGCTATGACCCTGAAAATGCCTAGTTTAGAAATCATTTACTATCATATAGATTTTTTTTATTATTTTATAGAAGATGACCTTCCCTCTTTTCATATACGTGATAAATGATTTAAAAATTCTTCCCTAATACTGCAAATCATCCATTACAAATAATTATGAGGCAAAAGTATCGGTAAAAAATTATGCAATTGCCCTCCCTTGACGTTTTTGATTTAGCTCCCTTGTTGAAATTAATTTGGCAAGTTATGTGAAGTGACACAAATAAAGAATTTCGCAGAATCTTCAGGCGATCTGAGACATGGCTCTAACATAAACTATGGAATGTATCACAAACACTAAATTAACTTTATGATTTGTCAATTAGGTAATCTAAAAACAAACCTCTATATTCCGAATGACTATTTCCACTGGTATAGAGAGGTTGGTCACCGTGCGCCCCTGAACTACCGCTGAGACAACCCATTGCTTCATCACTAACTCTTGATCGGGCACGTGGTCTGATGGGATGAAAAACGAAGATGACCGGAAGGTCGTCAGTTGCACCCTGGGAAATTCGTCTTCTGATGACAGTAGAGCCTCTGGTGGCAACTTCATAGAAATACCACTCTACAAATAACAGAAAAAATAGTCTTTTGCATCGCCTGACGTAAAAAAGTGTGTCATTCTGGTTTTCTAACAGGTAGGGTAATGTCGGGTAATTTTGGACATCAGGTAAATTCGGACACATATTTGCCAACAGTTTAAATCCAGATGAGACGGCTCCTCATCGGGATTTTCATAGTTTGCTTAGTTAATCTATTTTTTATTCCAATATTTGAAATATGAAACAAACAAGGTTGCTGTTCGAATTTAGCTGTCAGTCCGAATGTACAATTCAAATGTGTGTACAGTAACTCAAACTATGATTTAACAAGGGTAGCAAATATATACAGCATATAAAAGCCTATCAGAGTTTGTAGATCTGTCTATTTCATATATTGCATGCAAAACGTTTCAAATGACAATTGGTAAAAAGTAACAGAGTGTTGCCTCACTGTGAACCTTAGAACAGCCCTATCCTTATGTTTTTTAAATTTGGCACTACAATAAACGTTTAAAGGGGAAATTGGCGGGACTACGAGGGTATCAATATTATGTTTGCCGAGATAAAAAGGTATCTTCAGGGACTGAAGTTCGTTAAAATTGTGAAACTCCAGCCTGTGACTCCTTTAATGTACAGTGAACCCTCCCAGGTTCCCAGGTCCATTTCATCAAACCAGATGGAAAAATCCATTAGTATTCAAGGGATAAAACATCATTGTTACCCCGAATATATTGGGCTGCTGGTTTTGATATTTAATCTTTGATAGTAAAACGTGCAGGCACTGACTGAGATGCTCTCTTTCGAAACATGTCCAAGGTGATTTTTACTGCTTGCTGATCGCTTTGGGTGATACACATAATTTAGTTATTGACATAATGTTTGTCCATTTGAAAATTGTAACATTTTAGTAGGATGTGACAATGATCTATTATAATATATTCCTCTGATTCCTATCTTCATTACCCGCTTATAAGCATGTGTCCAACAAAAAGTACAAGTTGGCATGTGTACCCATCGGAAACTCGGATCAGCCTGCGCAGATCAGAGTCTTTGATGGGCGATCTATGGGTAGCCAAGGGTCCAACGTTTCTTCAGCCGGAAAACTAAGACTCTGATCAGACTGTGTGGATGTTCAGACTGATTTTTGAATCTTAACTGTACGCATATGCCAAATTGTACCTTATGCTTGATCCTGGCTCAAATATGCTTAGCCATATGGTGATGCTTTACATGCATGGCTGAAAGTTCAAAATTTCCAAATCCTGAGTTTTCGAAACTCTTATCTTAAAACTTGCTGTATGCCAACTAAATATTCACAATTTAAAGTTTAAATTGTCAATTGTCTGTAGACAGACTGAATATAAATCAGAGAACCTATTATAATAGCCCTAATTCAGCAATTTGAGGCTGACTTTCTATGGAAAGTCAGCCTCAAAATCCTGAATTTAGGATTAATCCTGCAACCTTTCACCTATGTACATAGCTGTATGGCATCTATCAATAGTATCAAGAACATATGCTTCAAAGAAAGTAACTACATCCTATCAAAGGTTGACACTTTAGTTTGTGTTGCTTCCCTTATAATATGAAATTCTTTATAAACGGTTTGCGTAGAAATGAGGCTCAACACGGCCTGCTGAGCTACCATAACTATTTAGCCTTTCCGAAAGCGAGTAACAAAGGCGCTGATCAGACTGCGCGTAACGCAGGGTGGTATGTCCTTCTGTTGTTCGCATGTAACAAAGCCATGCTTCTCTCGTTTATGTTGCCAAATTTCGTATTATTCGAAATCAGGACCTTGATGACACCGCCTAGCACTGCATCACTGATTTGTCGTCGGTACCAACTTCACTGAATGATGTTCAAAGCCTAGACGGTATTCAATTGATCTAAAATATGCATAAATCTGTAAAATGTAATGTTACCGGTACAACTTTATTGTCTGTCTCCAGGGCAGGCTTGTACAGATACTCCTCATCAGTCTGCGTGATATTGACAACTTCAATGTTGATGTTCTCAGTCTCAATAGAAACAGGTTCGTCCGACTGTACACCAGAAGAATACATGTCTAACATTTCCAAAAGTCTGCAAAAACATGTAAAAAGAGAGTTTGAACAAAATATGTGTGATGTGTGGCTAAGACGTAATGGAGTGTCAATGGTCTCCTCTGAATCCGTGTATTGTTGTTAGATACAGTAAAACCTGTCTTATGCGGCCATTCAAAAAGAACACAAAAATTGGTTTTCAATACCGAGAATCGCATAATGCAGGTCAAAAGTATTGCAGAATGCTCCAAGGGAGCGTTCTGCAATACTTTCGACCTTCATTAAGCTACCATTTTCCATTAAGACCTTTGCTTTGTGTAATTTAAGTGGCCGCTTAAGACAGGTTTATAGCTAAATTACAGTCAGCAGTTAGGTCTGTGTAGTTTTATTGAGCCAGTATCAGATAGTATGGTACTTATCGCATCAGGGAGCAACTGATGCTCGGACGAGCCTGTAAATCGGCGCAGTCTCGTCAGAGCCTTCCCCGTTTCCATATGCAAATTAAAGGAGTAGATGAAGGATCGGACACACAGTTCCCACTAGATAGCTGCGCACGCATGCTTTACGAGCCGCTTTACAGACATACGATATGTACAAATATGTCTTTAGCTGACTGATATGTGTATACTGAATATGGCATATGACATGTTACCCTTTACAATCTGATGGATTTCTCCATACATATTGTGTTGATAAATAAGCATGGGTTGTCAATTTTGTATGTTAATGGGTTACAGGTAAAAAAATCTCTTACTCTAAAAATGTATTTCTGTCCCTATAATGTGTTTGTACTTTGCAATCAGTGCAGACCCTGATGAAATGCCGCCTTAAGCGGCATTTCATCCGGGTCTTGACTGTTTGCCAAAGGACCAGTTTGCAGGTGATCCGGATGAAACTGGGTAATGTGTTAACATGTAGTAGGATGCCCATTTAAGGCTAGTGTTATGCTATACCTGTCGCTGGAATGATCTTTTGAGTTGCTCTCAATAATGACAGTCTCGTTGGCATCTAAAAGATTTCCGACAACTGACGTTAGCGTCGTGGCGATCTGCAAACAGAAAACAATAAAATGGTGTAACATACGTGACACAAAGTCCGGCTAGGAATATCATAGTACTGAAATGTTTTGGTTTAATGACACTAAGTCTGACATTATATAGCAATGATTTACTGCACCATACATGGACGTGACACAAGATCCAGTCCCTAATTGCATTTGAATGATATAGTGTATTAAACGTGACATATATCTCCGTTCCTGCATTTCACAACAATGACATGTTTACTATACTGATACAAAGTCTGGTCCAGCAGTTTACGCAATATCAATGCTATGTATAATACGTGACACAAAACTACTGTCCTGCCAGCCAAGAGTGACAGTGACGCCATGTTTTGTTTACAATGTTTTCAGGAACTTAGAATCGAAAAATCTCTTGTGTATTAATCCTATCCTGTGGATAGGATTAATACCCCAATGATATATCGATTCGCGTTTGCTCAAATGGGGTGTACAGGTTAATGTTTTACTTAACAATTGTAAACAATACACTACGTCACTGTCACTCTTGGTTGGCTCGACAGTTGTCGCTTTACTTAAAGGAGACGGCAGCATTGTCAACAAGTCAATCTGAAATGGACGCCTTTATACAAACAAGCAATCTTTCGCAAACACGCTCAAAATCAGATAATAAATACGAAAGTTTAGCAATCGGAAAACTCGAAATTCTGACCTTCTATTCCAGCGGGGCCGCTTTTTTGACTATTTAGGTAGCTTTCTGTTTTGAAAAAGCCAATGAAATTCCCGATTTCATCGCACACTGTGCATATCTTTTTCAAAGTAAGTAAGGGTGCAAATATCATGAATCGATACAATCAAGTTCCACACCTGACCCAGGATACCAATGGGAAAGTGACAAACTCAGTTATACACCACAAACGACAGCCAAGAGATCAGCCCTTTCAACTATTTTCCACAGAATAATCATTTAAATGAAAACAAAGTTTAAATGAATAGCTGGACCTAGTTATTTTCATTATTCATGTTTAATTAGGGCTGTGTGACGTCACACAGACTAAAATGGCTGCCTTCTATAGCTGTCAATTCTCTGCTATATAAATATCTGTAACTTTCTTATTTTTCTTTCGATTTTAGTCTGTTTTGAAGCAGATTATCTGTTTCATAAAGGCATGCATGCCAGATAGACTTCCTTTCAATGTTTTGTCCCCTTTAAAAATGATATTATATCATAATGGCCCCATATTATATACAGAAATGCGTCTGTTATAACAACACATACGCAGCTTAATACGGAACCGGAAGCATTTGATGATACATTAATGAATGCGGAATACAAACAAAAAATATTCACGAAACTGAAACTTCCAGCGTTTAGTCATTGTTTGTCATGCACAGTCAAATTTCTCACCAGCAGATAAGAAAACACTTGAGCTTAAGAGGGTTTCTCTTTGTTTCACCTCGTCCTAACAACTCATGGTATACTGGTATTTCATGCTTGTTTGTAATATAGTCAAAACTATTACCCCGAGGTGGCGTGTACGACCTGATGCACTATTGCACGAGGCCCATCAGGTCGCCCACGGTATCGAGGGGTAATAGTTTGACTTTACTACTTGACTTTACTTTTATTACCCAACCCATTTGATGAAATACTTAGCATCGTTCCTTGAATAGTGTTGCTATAGACGATGCGGTTTTGTTACAAAACAGAAAATTTCACCAAATCTGCTCAATTTTGGTTTCAAAATGTTCCGCTCGTTCTAACTAAGAAAACGAGTACATGTACCCACAGTTTATGTTTCTGACCATAAACAACGGAGTTATTGGAGTTTTAAGTTGCCAAACCATGGCCCATTTTCATCATGTTTGCAATAAACGAACCGTACGCGCATCGTCGTCGCGCATGTCGATAAGCGCCTGCGTGTTTTTAGCAGGGAAGCGGGAACAGTGTCAGTCAATAGTCGAAAATATTGCCTGGACAATAGTTTAGTGACTCATGACATAGCAAAAAAAGACAATTATTCCGTATATAGACGGTTGGGTAAAAATACTGATTATTTTATCCTATTAAAATGGTAAGACCATCAATAAAAATGAGTGCAATATTTGACCAGCCAAGAGAAAATGATCTTGACGCTGGACTCGTGGACTCGTATACGCTGTCTCAACCGAAAAAAAAATACATACTGAAATGCCTCCAGATGAGAGGATTTTATACAAATTAATGTTGTTTCCTCGCACTCAACATATTTAGAAGCTGTTGTAACCCCTATATGATTTTCCTATTTCTTATCCCAAAATATGTTGTGGGTTCTTTTGAGCACCCAAAACATATATTCAGACCGGCGATAAATTAGCAAATGATTGAATTTTATGTACACATGTTTATTCATCTGGCCCCATGCATGAAACAACAGCTGATGATTATTTCGAATGTTACATAAACTATGAATCCTGATAAGTTGATTATCTGGAGATAGCGGTGTTTATTCCTGGAAGTAGTCTTTCGTACCGCCACAGACGATAATTAATAGCTCTAAGAGGCGTATCAGCAATAGATTATGTTTTCCAGCAGATAAGTAAACACTTGCTATACGTATCATTTTTTATAAAACGCCAATTACTTTTAACAATAATGTCGGCGCTCCCACGCACAGCTTACATAATGTATGGTTTTGGAGATTTTGGTGAAGACGGATTTGAAAAAAAAGCAGTTCATTTAAGTTCAGCGTTTAGTCACTGTTTGTCATCGACAGTCAAATACACATTTTGAAATTAAGCCAACTTATCTATAACTTATATAAATTTATGTTGCTGCACCCTGTGCGGATCCAGAGGGGGGACAGGGGGTCCGAACCCCCCTGAAAAATACAAAAACATAGGGTTTCTTAGCAATACTGGTCCGGATCCCCTGTAAAATCACAAAGCTACCAAGCCAGCATTCAATATTGGGCCATCATCGGCCCGCCAGCAAAACGCCATTTTATGGCGTTTCGTTGGCGGGCCGATGATTGCCCACTTTTAGTGCTATTTGGATCCTCTACCCCCCCCCCCCCCTCGCCCCGCCCGCGCACACACCAAAAAACGTTGTCATAGTTGGACCCCCACTGGCAAAACTTTCTGGATCCCACATGTGCACCTTTTGATTGATGTTACAATTACACTAAATATCTCAAAACGCTGCGGGTGCAATGAAAAAGCAATTCTAATGCATTTGCTTTTGTAACGCGACATCTGATTGGATAACGTCAAACATTTGCGACAGTATATCCTGCGATATACTGTCGCAAATAGTTTGACGTCATTAATTCGTCACATTTTTGGATGACAAATGCCTTTGTGCGGCTGGCAACGCTCCAATTTGAGACGAGACTGTAATAGCGCAATAGTATGGGGATAACCATATTCAAAATTATTATTGGGGGGGGGGGGGGGGGGGTATATCGTCAGATCTTGAACTGGATCAATACAAAAACATATTTAGCCGCGACATGAGATTTCCAACAATGTGGTATGTGCGACCAGCAAAGTCTCAGACCAGCCTGCGCATACGCGCAGTCTTATCAGAGCCTTTGCTAGTCGCTTGAATATTTTATGACTCTTAGGCTACTGACTGAACATGATTTGGAGTTTCTAAACCTTAAAGGAGGCTGCACAGGCTCGTCTGGTCTACTCAGTCATGTCAAAATGCCACATTGTTGGAAATCACATTTCATGGCTCATATTTAGTTGCGGTGTAGAGCAAGAGACTGGTGGAACGGTATCATTTTTGTGTCAATAAGAGTGTTAGTAGGGCATTGCAATGAAATTGAGACATCGAATAATCAAATTTCCATTTAACTTCAGTGGTTCCAAATGCATTATTAAATGTATCAACGGAGAGGTGAAGGAAAACATATATAAAATAAAATTAATTAATGAGGAAATTCGGGAAACCATATCTCTTCTGTTTGCATTATATTTGATAAAGTAACGCAATAAGTCAGCTTTTGTTATCGTTGCAATGATGCAGACAGCTTTAATAACTATGTGTACTTATTCCAAATGTATGAACCTATAAACTAAATTTCCGACCGTATATCCGACGATATACCTCCCCAAATGAAAATTTTGAATACAGTTATCCCCTAAATAATACATCAGTTCACAAGTCTTATATTTACATTTCCACTGCGAGTCTTTAAATGAACCTTGACATTTGAGATGTGGTTCATACCTTCATGAACAAATCTATTTAAGCGACGCCCACATGCGCGCCTTTTGAGCGGATTAACGTCATGTCCATCCAAAAACGTTACTTGTTTACTGACGTTTGCGTGACGTTGAACACGTATCGCAATGACGTTAAGTGCGGATATTTGGCGTTTTGGCTGTTCCAAACCCTACGTTATGTCTGCTTTAATTCGAAATATCTGGAAAACCAGCCAAGCTAGACCAAAATTGAAAATTGATACTTGACTGATAATATAAAATGTAAATATAAGTAATAAATTCAATTTTTGGAATGTTCATGGAATCATGAATACTTCGGGTCTCTTGCAAAGTTAACGTGAAGCCCGTCGGGCTTCACTTACTTTGCACGAGACCCGAAGTAGTCATGATTCCATGAACATTCCAAAAATTGCATTCATTTCTTAAATGCACGGGCCTATAAAGGCCGAAAAACTAATTTATGTTAAGTCGTAGTGTCTGCATATGTCGAAGTAATAAAAGCACCGCAAGCACTGCGTAATACCCCGCCACTGCTGGGGGCACCAAAAGTTATTTTGTGAGATATATAATGCCTAAATAGCAACAGAACTGAGATAGACAGTGATATGACGTCCTTAGTCACAATATGTAACCTTTGATGGTCAACATATCTGTGAAGTTTCATTCAGATACTCCATATAGTAAATGAACTACAGGTCAAAAACCATTTTTCAGATCAATCAAGGGCGGATAACTCATGAACTGGAAAGGTAAGGGTGACGGTCCTTACTAAAAATATGTAACCTTTGATGTTCAACATATCTGTGAAGTTTCATTCAGATATTCCATATAGTAAATGAACTACAGGTCAAAAACCATTTTTCAGATCAATCAAGGGTAGATAACTCATGAACTGGAAAGGTAAGAGTGAAGATCCTTAGTCACAATATGTAACCTTTGATGATCAACATATCTGTGAAGTTTCATTCAGATATTCCATATAGTAAATGAACTACAGGTCAAAAACCATTTTTCAGATCAATCAAGGGCAGATAACTCATGAACTGGAAAGGTAAGAGTGATGGTTCTTTGTCACAGTATGTAACCTTTGATGTGACACATATCTGTAAAGTTTCATTTAAATATTCCACATAGTAAAGGAACTACGGGTAAAAAACATTTTTTAATTCAATCAAGGGCGGATAACTCACAAACGGGAAAGGTAAGAGTGACGGTCCTTATTCACAATATGTTACCTTTGATGTGAAACATATCTGTGAAGTGATATTCAGATATTCCACATAGTAAAGGAACAATAGGTCAAAAACCTTTTTTCAGACCTATCAAGGGCGGATAACTCACAAACTGGGAAGGTCAGAGTGATGGTCCTTAGTCACAATATGTAACCTTTGATGTGCAACATATCTGTGAAGTTTCATTCAGATATCATGAATAGTAAAGGAATAACAGGCCAGAAACCATTTTTCCAATACGAAAAAGGGCAGTAACTCCGTTAAAAATGGACGGATTTTGCCCATTAACAATCCCATACCACTCATCGCCGATAACAATATATATGCAAAATTTGAAAAAATTCCGGGAATAAATACTCAAGTTATCGATCGGAAATGGTGAGCACGGACGGACGGACGGACGGACGGACAGACGGACAGACACCGAAGGGTATAACATAATACCTCGCCACACTTTAGTGGCGGGGTATAAAAAGCCATGCACTGTTTACCTACATGTATGTCCATAATTTAAGGATGCACAAAAATTAGTTCAGAGAGCATATTTTTGAATGAAATTAACATTTATAGCGTATATATGCGTCAAGCAAATATTCTTTGGAGTATATATTTCAATAAGCAATACAACTAATTCCCAGTCAGCATACAATCGTGGGGCACTATCGGCTCGCCAGCTAAACGACAATGAATGGCGTTTCGCTGGGGGCCGATAGTGGTCCGCTACTTTTTTGCTTACTGGGAATATTCTTCATTTTTCATATGTACTTACCATGTTTACAGTCAAACTCGTTTTAACTCAAATAACTGATACAACTTAATCTAAAACTGTTCTATAGACTGAGTAAATAAGAATTGCAGATGTTGGCATACATCAGTCTTCCACGCTATCATTGACTGTAAAGTGTATTTTCGCGCAGTAAGCCTTTTTTGTTTTATTACATCTTAACTCTTCTTAAATTAAGACAGAACACTATATCGTAACAGAAATAGCGATCAAGTTTAGCCTAAATTGTAAAATTGATAATTATCTGTGGCGGTACCTTGTTACATACTTATCATATGATTTATATAGTGTGGGTTGCGTCATAATAAAAACAGTCTTATCTCATAATATTATTATGGCATCCAAGTAACAGCGTAACGCTTGTATTATGCTCTTTTACAATTTTCTTTTCACAATTACAACCACGCAACTAGCAATTTAGCAATTTGCTCCCATGAAACATCTCAAGATAAGCCGCCAGAAGCATAGAATAGACAGTCTATTATTGTCACCCAGGTGCATGACAAACTACATGAAAAGTTGTTCATTTCCACATGCTCATTTCTTTAAATAAATGAAAGTGATTGATAATTAGTTGAAAAAAGTTTAAGGTGCAAAAATCATTTATTGAAAAGACATATGTTGTAGGTACACATTGGAATTGCCTCATAGAGGCAATTCCAATGTGTACGAACAACATATGCTACTGAAAATAAGGAAGAAACTATTTGGTAATTTACATTTTCTAAGCATCATGTCCATTGTCTTTACCTTCATGAACTATGCTTTTGCTAAGATGGTAGTTGCATGGTAGTATACAATGTTTATCATGTATGGTGTTGTGCCATACTTCAACGCAAGTTGATACATGTATAGCTCAGTGTTGGTTAACTAATGATGATGCAGAATGCTATAACTCCAATAATAAACATGTCGTGTCAAATGTGAGTTTTGTTAACTTAATACTGTAAACTCGGAAATTTTCGCGAGGGTTTATTTTCGCGGAAATTCGCATATGTGAAGTTTCGTGAAAATAAAATAATCGCGAAATGTCGAATTCAGTCTGTCATTAACTGATGTAGGTAGTTCATGCTCTAGTGCGAATTTGAATTTTTGGTAAATATGTCTTTTAACGTTATTTGCGAAAATTAAGTTCTCGCGAAAAGTTCCAAATTAACAGTAGGTGGATGACGTTGAGGCTTCAAACTGTATTTGCATGCTTTACTTACAAATTTTAGCATTTCCCATGTACGTCACCCTCAGTAAACAAAAAGTAATTATTAAATATAAACAACTTATTTGATTAGTTGAACATCTGCTCCTGTTCGAGCAAACAGTGCAGAATTCTGATCATGTTTGCAAGTTTGGAGACGTTATGAATGTATAGGTGAATTAACATGACCCTTTCTTTATAGTACTTCTTCTTATGTTTTCGTCACTTTCCAATATGGTGTTCTGGGTTAGGTGTGGCATTTAATTGTATGGATTCCTAATATTTGCCTTCTTTCATACTTTGAGGGTTGATACCACAGTATTTTCTGGTTGTCTGTGAGAAACATATATCACAAGTATTCACATAAACATCCTGTATCGTGCGTCCATATTTTGTCCGATTTGTGTAGTCATCTCAGTGGTAATAGCTATACTGGTCAAACAGACACAACAATGTAGTAGAATGTTACAACATAGGAAAAATGGTTGTACAGTTTTAAACGGTAGAGCGCTGTTTCTTTTCGCAAGCTCCGTGAAACAGACTTGGGCGTGGCCTAGTAATAAAGAAAGTCGTGATTATTAACGGAAACAACTGTTCTAAAAATAGTATATTGTTGGATGTAAATATATTTGTAGATCTTTTTCATGGAACCATAACGCGCGCGCCTCAGTAAAATGCCAATTTGTACCATCACATGGATTTGTTCTCTTTTAAACGCGTTTAAAACAATGCTCGTCTGATCGTTTCGAACGTCATAACCGTTTGGAGACATGAAATACGACTTGATACGGATATTGGTGTGGAATATTGCTGTTATTACATGATTATCTGGCAAGAGTTGTTAAAAAAGATACAAGCTTTCAGCTTTAAAGGCAGCTTTTCACAACATGTTTATTCTGCATGTTTAAATCATGCAGGAATTTGACATGCATATATTCCAGTACCCGCTGTAACCTCAAGTATCATATTAATATTTTTAATTTAAATGTTGTTTGATTTGAAATACTATTTAGTCTTCTTGTTACCCTTCTTGTAGCAGTATCTTTGGCTTTAGTTGGTGGGTTGGTGCCTGATGCTTGTCTGTGGCTTGACCCACCGTGGCTCAATTTGAGGGTTTCGTTAGCTCTTACTATCTGTAAGTCATGGGTCCTGTTATTTATTTCACCATTATTTGTTAATTTGATTAGATTGTTTCTTGCAATAGTTAGGAAGCCTCCAGACGATCTTAACATTTCGTGTTTTAACAACAACAATAACAACAACAGCAACAACAGAATCTAGGACAAGGAGTTGGTACCAGTAAAGCGCATTTAAGCCCCCGCCCACCAGTCGCTTAAGCTGCTTCCGTTCTAAGATGGTGGTTCTGTTGTTGCTAATTCGCTGTTGGTTGTTGATTGTTGATTCTGTAATTGTTCTATGTTTTGGTGTGCGTTACTTTGTTTCCACTACTTGTTTTTCAAACATATTGATGGGGATGAGAGAGCTGGTTGCTTTGCTTTGTTTGTCTTCCTGGTGTCTCGTTATTGCTGTGTGGCTCTTCCTCGCTGTGCCACGGGTTTGTCTGCAGTTTGTGGTTGTGGTATTTCCTGATCATACTCATTTGTTATTTTAACCAATTTAAAAGTACAAGGTCCACACTAACGTAGGTGGAATAACCATCTTGTACCATGGTTGTCCATCTGTACTAAAACTTGAGGATTATATACATGTACGGGAGGACAGTCCATGGTACAACTACTAAATATCAAATACATTAACCCATATAAGCCTAGCATTCTTTTTGTGGCAGATATGCAAACAGTGCAAACCCAGATCTGACGCCGCAGAATGCGGCGTCTGGTCAGGGTCTCCACTGGTTGCTTACAGAAAATTCTATTAAAATTTGAATAAAAATTAAAAAAGAACCCCAATACCCTTAAAACAGAAATGGACTGGTCCAATTGATAAGGATAGGCAAGTCCATTAGGCTTAAATGGGTTAAGTACTATACAAGTTACATAAAGTTAGAAAACTAAAAGGAACAAGGTCTAGAACAAGACTAACAGAACGCGAACTAGATTGATTTATAATATTCAGTCATGACATTGTGCCTATGCTACGAATTTCAGGTTGTAGACAAAATTTAGCATCAGCTGCCAACAAATGTGGTTAAAATATGAAAATGGATGGAGTGTAAAGTTCTTTATCTTTGCCTCCGATGCCGTAGGTTGGTGTGAAGTGTGTGGTTGTCGCATTTCCTTGACGTACTCACTTACTTTTTGAGAAGGTAAGAGAAGGATAAGAAGAAATGTTAAAGGGGGTTTGTATAAGCACCCTTTCTTCTACAGTCATGGATAATTGCAAAGGATGGTAAGGTGTAGCCTATAGTAGCCTTTAGTAGGTGTTTTGCCTAAGAAGAACTAAGTTAGAAGCAGATATTGGGAACTGTCATTAAAATACATTTGAGCAAGCCCATAAAGCATAAGTCCAGTTAAGCAACGTTTTGAGTGTAAAATTGTCATTTTTTCTTACCCATCAGTTTAAACATACGTTTTGTGTGATCAAAAGAACCGTGCTATTTAGACGGTTCTTGTTAGTACCCATAGTATATATTATGAATGGGAAATTAGAAAACTAATTTTCATTTATGCACTCTTATATTGTTTCATGCGTATGATGTATGCAGGTAGTTAGGCTCGGAGCTGTTGCAGCTCGCATACACAAAGTACTGAGCATGTCTAACCATTTTGTTTGACCCTTGACCTCATAGAGATGTCTTTTAACACTTTTGCAAACAGGGTAGACCTATATCAGGCAGCTCTTGTAAGAACTATCTGATCAGGGTCAACTCTGTTTGCTTATGGAAATATGATTAGATATGATCCTACTCTAGTGGGTCTGATAAGTTATCTCCTTGTTCTTTGTTCAAACGTGAACATTTATTGATGTAATTATTTATAGTGGGTGTAGCTTAGTAAGAAATTCAATGACAGAAAGTGTTTACGCATATTCAATAAGTACTATTATCACATAATTGGGAAGCTATTTGCCGCGATAACTTAAAGTATGCGTATACAATAAGCTCTTTCACACCAGCTAATTATCAGGCTGCCATGATGATAACCGGAAGTTATGCATCTTGAACAGAGAGGGATTATCATGCCTGTCATTAGACGGTGATCATTAGATGACGTCGGATGTAAACATGTGTTGTGACGTAACGCATAGTTTACAGAAAATCCTATGTTCTACTTACATTTTTGTACGTCAAACGCGTAAAAACAATAAATTGGAATGTGTGATAAACAGATAATCTCACAGGAGTTCGGTTTTTGGTATTAAACCTCGACCATTATCAGTCCTCGAGCTAAAGCTCTCGGGCTGATAATGGGGTCTCGTGCTGATACTTCGGGCGTTAACCGAAGCGCCATGAGATCATCTCAAATTATTTCATGGACTTGCTCATTTGTTTAATTGTATAGTTTCGACTAATAAAGAGCATCATTGTTTTAAAGCAATATTGTACAATGCTAGCTATGTTGTAGATGATGGTGGGATTATACTGAAAGAGCAAGAGTATAACTAAGCAGAAGAAGTATTTGAATAAACAAGAATTCTATTTAGTTTACCGTACAACTAAATAGTGTACGGTTTATAACTAATAGGCGTACAGTGTAATGCATAAATGTACAAGTATAGAGTATAGTCTACTGATTGCTCAGATATGTAAGTTCAAGGCTATAGAGGTTATGATAATGTATAAAGCAATGTTGTACAATGCTAGCATGTTGTAGATGTTGGTGGGATTATGCAGAAAGAGCAAGAGTATTATTAAGCAGAAATAGTATTTGAATAAACAAGAGTTCTATCTAGTTTACGATACAACTATATAGTGTACGGCTTATAGCTAAATAGGTGTACAGTGTAATGCATAAATGTACTGGTCTAATACTGATTGCTCAGACAGGTAAGTTCATAGCTGTAGAGACTGGGAGACTGGTAATTTGTGTTTATTTGAATAAACATGAGTTCTATCTAGTATACTGTACAGATATATAGTGTACGGCTTATAGCTAATAGGTGTACAGTGTAATGCATAAAGGTACTGGTATAGTCTACTGATTGCTCAGAAAGGTAATTTTAGAGCTGTAGAGGCTAGGCTATCGCTAAGTTTGAGAAAGGCAAAGGATATGAAGCAGTTCTTCTGAAACCTACAAAGTTATTACAAGCGCCGTTTCTACTAGTGCACACTGGTAAATGTATACGTCGATTTGGTGGTATTTACGCCTATTGCGGGTACTTCATAGACCGGAAGTGGTAGATATTGGTGATAATACTATATAGATAAACATGTTATATGCCTAAAGGGCTATAGAATTAGATCATTTTTAAGTAATCGGCATGCACATGGCGATTTAGGTAAGCATTTAGGAATACCTACCTGGATGATCGGTACTCAAATATATTCCTAAATGCACATAGTGAATACTTATAAAGATCAAATTCTATAGTCCTTTAGGCATATGACATGTTTTTCTATAACGTATAAAGTATTAACACCAATATCTACCACTTCCGGTCTATGAAGTACCAGCAATACGTGTAAATACCAGCAAATCCACGTATACATTTACCAGTGTGTAGTGTGTGAGTAAAGTGGTCAGAAAGATTAATAGATATTGTCTGCCAGAGAAGCTCTGAAGCAAAGCGTTACCTCAATTTTCGTCTGATGCATATCATTCAAAGATTGAAACTTTTATTTGTCCTCTATTAAATTCGTATATATTGCAAGAGAAATATGTTGACTACTAAATAATTCTATGGCTAATAAATGTTAAACTTAAATAGATATATGCGTACAAACAAAGCCAGAATGTAGTTAACAAATGTATACGTAGATTAATAGATCATTTGATAATAGGGTCGTGTCTTTTTGTTTGATAACTCGAGATTTGCAAGTGACTTTTTTCAATAACTTAGTTCTAAATGATAAATTTGAAAGAAAGTTTACCTCTAAGCATGCTGGGAATGGTTGCATGTTGCATTTTTTCTCAACCAGTGGATTTTTGACAAACGATTTTAAAATCAACTGAGGGTTTCAAACAGTTCAGGTCTATATCAGGTCTGATAATGTAAACAAAAATATGAATATCAAAATAAATGGACAGCTCTTAAAACTCTTTATATATAGCCGCGACATGAGATTTCCCACAATGTGATGTGTGTGACCAGCAAAGGCTCAGACAAGCCTGCGTATACACGCAGTCTGGTCAGACCCTTTGCTAGTCGCTTGAATATTCTATGACTGTTAAGCTGCTGACCGAACAAACAGCATAACGAGTTTCTAAGCTTAAAAGTGGGCTTCATAGGCTGGCCTGAGTCTATTCATGTCAAAGTACCACATAGTTGGAAATCACATGTTGCGGCTCATATATAAAACAGCTTCAGAGCAAAATCATTTGAAAGGAACTTCCTACATAGCGAAATTATATGAGTAATTAACTCAACTAAAATAGTTCTACCAAACTTGACCATTCAAAGGCATGTTGGTTTCATTACAGCTTTCTCGTTAAAATTAGAATTATTACCCAGTAGGGTAAAGTCAGGTAACTTTGGACATCAGGTAAATTCGGACAGCGACCCTGTTTGTTTCATATTTGAATTTTTGGTATAAAAAAATAAACTAACTAAGCAAACAGTGAAAATCCTGATGAGACGGCTCATTAGGAGCCGTCTCATCTGAATTTCCACTGTTTGCAAATATATGTCCGGCTTTACAGTACCTGGTGTCCGAAGTTACCACAATTTGACCTAAATGCTAAAATGCAATTAAGACCTACCTTAAGATCAGTAAAGGAGAAAAAGAACATATCCTCAAGTGTTGTAGTGATGTTTGAGATCTCATCTGCTCCTAGATTCCTTGCGTCCTCTGTCCAAGAAGCAAGGTCTCTCAGGCTTTGGCTCACAGTGTCTGCCTCTAGCTGCAACATAGTAGCACAACAATAACAGTAACCCTTTTTATTCTGTATACAGCATTGGCGTAGCTCCCATTACGCAGCATACGCACGTGCGAAATAAACATAGTAACACTCAAGGGAGCTCAACTAATGTGGTCATACCTTAAGGAACTGCTCTCAAAGTAAAGAATTCGCTCCCTCTGGGAGCAAATTATTTCCTTTAAGAGAAGTTTCCATTTCGAAAAGGGACTTAATTGTAGAGAATCATTGCTTGGTACAGTAGTCTCCTTTGATTTGCGTAACTTTTTCATAGTGCTGTCTACGCCATTGTACAGCAACCGAATTTACATGTACTTTAAAATATTTAACTCTTTTAAGACCAAATCAACTTTTAAAAAAAATATTATTTCATGTATGCCACCAGTGTGTAAAAGAGTTTTGATCCATATCAGGCCGGACATTTTGTCAGGCCTGATTTGGGTTTAAACTGTTTGTAAGTGTTATCAACAGACGACACTAGTAGGCAACGATCTAACGTAGATAAAATATCTGACCTTTGTACACTCTGAAGTGTCGGGAGGTTTCCACTGAGCATTTCCGTTCGATAGAGCTGTACATTCTCTTTGTATATGAGACGAAGCATCTGGTCCGTAATGACATTGCAGGCTCACTGTATCGCCAGACTGGGTTCTTGGCCAAACATAGTGTCCTGACTTGTCAAAGTACCTCTTATCTTCAGGACAGGAAGCTGCAGAAAATGGTACAACAATTATCAGAGAACAGACCCTGAGGTTATAAAACTTTTTTCATGCTCAACTCAACTGAGCACGAAATTTCAACTGCTCATTAAAACGGAAATACCAACAAATAAATAAGTTTCTTGATTTAAGTCTTTCAGATATTGTATTTATCATGCTAATAAATGTTAAAATGCAAACAATTGTTGTCATTTCAACATTTATTAGCAGGATAAATTTCGTGCTCAGCTAAGTTGAGCATGAAAAAAGTTTGATAACCTCGGGGCCTGGCTAATACCAAACTGAGTATGCCACTTCGATACTTTAAGACAGTTCATGCGCAGATCCAGAGTGGGGGGCAGGGGGTACGTAAACTCACCCACCCCCTGGAAAATCGCACAAAATATATAGGGTTTCTTGTCGATACTGATCCCAATCCCCTAAAATTGCAAAATTTTCAAGCCAGCATTCAATGTTGGGCCATCACGGCACGCCAGTGAAACGCCATTTAAATGGGGTTTCGCTGGCAGGCCGATGATGGCACGCTAATAGTGGTATTTGGATCCTTCCTCCTTCATCAAACTAAAACAAAAAAAAACAAAAAAACCCTTATCAAAATTAGACCGCCTCCGACAAAACTTTCTGGATCCGCGTATGCAGGTAAAAAGACTTGGTCAAATATGTAATGATAGATAAAGAATGCATCCACTCCTCTCTGAAAACAATTTTCTAAAATATAGTAGATAGTCCTCAGTGTTCTTATAGTGCTAAAGAAGATACTAATCATTTCTTATTTTTATGCCATTGGTATGCAGACTTAAGATGAGAATTAATCCTTGTTTAAACATTCTTCTTTGTGGCTATATATCATTAACATTTTGATAATAAAAAGCAGTTAAATATATCATATTTAAATCAAACGATTTGAATACACAACATAATGTTGTGAAATCAAATTACGTCTATATAAAAACATACCCCAATGTTTTCAATAATGATTTATTTTGCTTTTATTTATCTGTCATACCTGTTATACCTGTTGTCCACACCCTAAAGTGCAGCCTAGGGGTTGAGCGACTGAGTCATAGAACTCCCTTGTAATTCTTGAAAATGTCTATCTAGGTTGTTTTTGAATCCGTTCACAGTAGTAAACTAGAGCGCGCAGTCGATGGGGCGCCATCGCAAATCCCCACGCTAAAGTTTTTGACTCCCCAGCACCCTGCAGTCCCACCCCGGGGCATGACCTTGGCAACAGAATGAAAATTCTGTTCAATATGTTTTCTATCTTTTATTTGTGAGAACACACACAAAATTTTGTATAAAAATCTTTGAAATTGACATGGTAACCGAAATTTAATGATATTTGACATTTGACCTCACCCCAAGGTCACCAGTTTGACCCTTGGATGAAAATTTTACTTGCATTCTCTTCTGCTCATCATCCCCGTCGATTTGATATACCACATGACCATGTTTGAAAAAAAAAAATTTTTTTGACCCCCTGGGCACCCCCAGCGCCCCAAAGTCCCACCCCTGGGGCATGACTGAGGGGTCAGAATAAAAATCCCGTCTGATATGTTTTGTATCTTTCATTTGTGAGAACACACACAAAGTTTGGTTTAAAAATCTTTGAAATTGACTTTATTATTGAAATTAATGATATTTGACCTTTTGGCCCCTCCCTAGGGCCCCAGGGGGCGGGGCCAAAAAGAAGTTTGACGTTGCACGCCCCATTCATGTCAGTAACTCACACACCAAATTTGGTTGAATTTCGTCCAATGGTTTAGGAGGGGATAGCATAACGGACAGACGGACGGACGGATAGACGGACAGACGGACGGAGGCAATTACAATATCCCCTTCGCTTTTTTAAAAAAGCGTGGGGATAATGATATTACTTGCTCTGCTATCAAGTCAAGACCTAATTTCATTTCTAATATTAATCAAACATGAAACAGACTTTGTTTTGAAAAACTCAACAAAATTATTTTATGTACACATATTTTCGAATGTGGCACTGTTGTGTGGTCTCTATGTTGCGAAATGTGCCTTATCAGGCGTTCCAACAGTATCATTATACATATAGTATTTTAATTTAAATGAAAACTTACAATCAAAACAACTTTTCCTCTTTGATCCATCCGGGCAGTGACATATATAGGTATCCTGAAGTTGTACACAGTAACCACTCCCACAAGGCTGGTTCACACACTGGGATTTCTTCTCACAGTGAGTTCCTAAATCAGAAACGAAAACAATTTTATTTCAACAAATCAATATGTATTTGAAAACGTGTTAACTTTAGGTGTTAACACTCATAGAGTGAGATGTACCAAGATGTTGAATATTGATTGACATTATTACGTTGTTGATCAAATGATTTTGTATTGGCCAGCTTAGAGGTCCTCAGCCTGAGATCAATTAATCATTGACAAGTGGTTTCGTATCGTCCCTGTGACAGAAACTAGGTTAGCTAAATTGACATTCGGCCTTCAGTCTCAGGCCAATACAGCTAACATAGGTCCTGTAACTGGGCCAATACTCTATCACTTGATTACACAATGGTCATGTATTTTTTCATTAATTAACTACCTAATATATACATGTAACTTTTCTACAGGAAAATATGGCTGTTTCATACTGCTTTGACCTCAGCTCAATATAGGTTACCTGAGACCAATACTTATTTACTCAAGTTAATATTGATTAACCTTCGATTCGAGCAGAAATCCATGCAGTGTAGTTATACATATATTATTATTATTATTATTATTATTATTATTATTATTATTATTATTATTATTATTATTAAAAAACATTTATATGCCAGCTCATGTGAGTATGGTCTTTTATTGCTTACTGCAAATGCGAGCTGCTAGTGCTATTACGAGCATGTACATACATGCAGTCTCGCAAGAGCCATCACTGCTCGCTCCCACAAATTAGAGACGTAGATGAACGTGTGAATCTAAATTCAGATCTCTTACTCCACTAGATGTTTATGATATTGATTCTTTGCATATGCGATCAGATAAGTACCAAACTCGCATGATTTGGCTCAAGTCTTGTAATGCCGCCTCATAGTATGTGCAAGTTATTGTATGGTTAGTGCGTGTGTACGTGAGATAATCCACTCGCTTTTGCGAGTGGATTATCTCACATACATACGCACAAATCATACAATAACGTTCTTATTTTTCACTTTGTAAATTCTGAGGTATTTCAGGTTAACTAATGGAAAAGCAAAAAAAAGTAGTAATAGTTCTTTAAAAACCATTTTATGTTATTTTTTATTTAGTCTATTCATCCAGTATAATTAAGAATGGATCTTGCAATGTAACTCTTTGACTTAAAAACTTAGTATACATATAAGAAACAAATATAGAATTTGAAACGCATTAGTATTATATCAACACTAGTCATTTTAACATATGCAAAACTGTTTTAAATAGCAATGAAAAAAATAACATAAAAAATAAAGCATAAAAACTACAGAGAAATAAACAGCATATTGATTTCATGCGCGGATCCAGAAAGTTTTTTGACAGAGGGGTCCAACTTTTTATGGATAAGGGAAAGAGGATCCAAATAGACCTAAAAGCGGGACATTCTTGGCCCGCCAGCGAACCACCATTTAAATGGCGTTTCGCTGGCGGGCCAATGATGGCCCAAAATTGAATTTGTGAGTTTCAGCTTTGTGAGTTTTCAGGGGCTCCAGACCAGTATTGCTAAGAAACCCTATACTTTTGTGATATTTCAGGGAGGGGGGGTCTGGACCCGCTGTAACCCTCCCCTGCCCTGGATCCACCCATGGATTTAACAGCTTTGAAGGACTTAAAAAAAGAAACACAAGGAATAATGTAAAAACAGCGAAGTAATTCCACAGTAGGCAGGCGTGCATACGGGCCAGCATAGGAGACAGTGATACTCATGTTATTATGAATTCAAATTTCAATATGAACATTCTTTAAGCCAACAGAGGAGAACTAGATCAGACGCCGCGTGTTGCGGCGTCTGATCTGGGCCTGCATTGTTTGCCTCTCTCCCACAAAAAAGACGCTAGGCTTATATAAGTTAAACGCGCATGCTGATATTTACAGCTGGAACAGAGGTTTGCCGTTTCGTTTCAGCCTTTTTCAGCAGCTAGCTGTCTATCATTGGTCTTGACCTAGATTATTCACCACTCAGGGACAGTTTTATATCGCAATTTTGAGCGCACCTGCTGGAAAACGGTACATGTATTCTCATTGGTTTATACCTCAGACTGTCTTAGAAACTTTTTACGAATGCAATTTAACTTAAAAGCTAGTTGTAAACTGCAGACATACAGACTACTATAGTCTGTTTAACAAATATTTACAAATGCAATAGTCTATTTTACATATGGTGCTCATTGGTGTTTATGCTGTATTTTCCTTTCAAATGACAGTGTGTTTTTTTGTGATGTCTTCAAAATTCCATGCTTGCGTATGCTTTTATATGTGTCAGACATTCCTTTTAATTTAGTAGTGATTTAAATATATTGTACCAATTTTGATCGAACAGTTTAATATTTGAAAGCCAGTGAATATATTTTTTAAAGAAATTTCTTATCATCTACTTCCATTGGCTATGTATACACGTAACGCATGCTTTGTCGAGATTGTTCGCCTATTCGACAAGTATCAAAATACAACATGCTGGCGCATATAAAACATCGTCAATTGTTTGTGAATTTAACAATGCGAACTATAAAGAATGGAGAGCACACTATCTCTGACACAGACCACGCCATGCTTTACAAAGCTTTCCCTATTAACAAAAGTCACATGTTAAAATTGTTAGAAAGGGATATGATATAGCGACAATGTAATAACTTCGAATAATGTGAGCAATTATTACTAATAGTTACTGATTACCTTACGCGCAACAGCCTCCTGCGTGCGAGCAGGAAAGTCTCTGGCGAGTCAGCCTATATGCATTGACTCGCCTGAACATTAATTGCTCCACAATGAGATCAGTATCCAAAAATATAATGTACAAGCGTTTATATTTGCAACATATTTTTGGTTTCAGTTCCGATGAAAAATATAATAATTGTAATACTATTTCAAGCCATGAAAATGATGGACTAATCATTAGAGTAGCTGTTTATGTCTACAACTGAAGAAACTTGTGTTTTGATTGAACTTATGTTACACACAAAATACATAAAAATCTGTTCTTCCGGTGTATCTTTTACAAAATCGTCACAAACCAAGGGTACTAAGTCCACTTCATTTAATACGTACAAATGGGTTTCCCTGATGCAGTGAATTGAGTCCCAGACCCTCAAGAACCTGAATGGAGCCAGCTGAGAAAAGTCTTGGCATCTAAAATATACCCTTGAAACCCTGCTGAGACGTTAAATTGTCCATCCACTTGCGCAACGGCGTGTTAGGTGTAGTATATTCGTACCAAAAATACTTGAAATACTACAATGCATGTGATTTTTCTAAAAATCTGTCAGTAGCTTAGCAACTCACAGATTTTCATTTTAAAAGAATACAAATGTATAATTTTTTTTGTAGTTTTATAATTGCTTCCTGTTAATGAATATTCATTATATAATCATCGCCTATTAAATAGCGTTGAATTTGAATTAAAAGTATACCTTAAGTTGCTTTAGATTCCAACACAAAGACGTGAATAAAATTTATTTGGGTAGATTCATAATTGCTTCCTGATAATGAATGTTCATTAAATAACTTTGTTTTTCAATCAAAAATGGAGACCTTAAGTTAATTTAGACCACTCAACACAAAGATGTGAAAGCCACATGGACTCTTAAACGTTACGTTTGATGGAATGCCTTGTGGGATGGATGGAGCGGAGTGGATTTGGAACCATTGGCTTGCAACTCAATTGCTTTCATTCGGTTTAAGCATGATGTAAAATGTTCATGGATAAGTATTACAACCACGCAAGTAGCAGCTTACCAAAAGCATAGTTCATGAAATCAAGTTTGGTGATAAATATAAACAGTTTGCTATATAGTGGCAGGTATTTTAGTACTGATTGGCAGTTTGAGATGTTTCAAAGAGGCAAAGCCAATGGACATGACACTTGTTTGTTTGTTTGTTTGTTTTGTTGCTTTAAGTCCCAAGTCAACAGCTATGGCGGGATGGTCGGTTCACCTAACCACACTTTTTCCTGAACAGGCTTGAACATGCGGTTAACCAGTAATTAGTGTACATACTTTCGCTTGTAACTGACAACAACCCTTCTTGAATGAATCAGCTGAAGGGAGGAGAATGACCTTAAAATTATTTTTTATCAATCTCCATGAAAGTATGGGACCGGGCAGGAATTGAACTCTCGACCCCTGATCTGCAGTCAGACACGCATCTGTAGCCAGACACGTTACTGACTGCGCTACGCGGCCCGGTTGGCACTTGTATAGTGTATTTCAAAATATGTTTCCTTAATTTCACTAACCTATGTTGTTGTTACATATTGGAATTGCCTCATTGAGGCAATTCCAATGTGCACCTACAACATATGTCCATTCTGTGGATGAGTGTTTGTCACCATTTACTTTTTTTTTCACAAATTTCTCAGCTACATTTTAGTTTTTCAGTGTACTGAGCAGGTAGAAATGAACAAGTTTTTGTGTAGTTTGGCGTGCACCTGGACAACAATAATAGATAGCCAATTTTATATTATTGACAGTTTATCTTTAGATGTTTCATTGGAATGAAATGCTAATTTGGTGGTTGCCTGGTTGTATGTATAGAAAAAAAGCCTGTGTTTTATTTAGTCAGCGTATAAGTTAATGAAGCATCTATATATCAATGCCCATCTTAGCAAATATGTGTGCATATGGAGAGTTATTAATAACAAATAAAGCAGGAATGCGTAAATATAACTGCATAAGTCATTCACCCATATAATATTTTGATTACATATTTCTTTTTATCAGCGCAAAAATTATGTTACACTGTTATTAACTGTAGAAAAGCTAATACGTCATCGTTAATACTATGTAACATCGGCTTCGTTCAGAACTAATATCAATATTTCGAATGCTAACCGCACTCTATGCTTGTACAATGTAAAAAAACGAGCATGTGCCTAGACGCGAGAAACCTGTTCAGCTACTGACACTAGTTAGAATACTGCAATTACACTAGTTTGACTACTTTTTTCTTTTGATGGCGAAAAACAATACATGTCATACATGGGCAATTAGGCCATATAAAAATAAGTGTGTTTGGGTAACGGGTCTGAAAATTTTAGGTAGGGTAGGCACACATATTTTTTTAATTATTATTTTTTTCTGGACAAAAATATAATTTTATGAATTTTGAAAGCCTTTCAAAAAGCACAAAATTATATTTTTTCCAGAAACCTGAAAAAAATCTAGGGCTTCACCAGTAAATTTAGGTAGGGTCAGGTTACCTTAAACACAGGTATTTTTTTTTATTTTGCCTTATGTAAGTTGGACAACTGAGTTCTTCTGTTTTAGCAAGGCTCTTGCATACATGTAACTATGGCCTATGAACTAATTACATACTACATGTGTAAGTTATTATATAGTTTGTGCGTCTGTTGAGCATTGCTTGATATTTGAAGTTTAACATTGGAATATTATTAATAGGTGCAATAATATTCCATACTTGTTCCATACTTGTTCATTTATATTTAGTTTGTCAACACGCATATTAAGGTAGTACATAGTGCTTATGCATACATTGGCTTGTTAGTAGTGTTTTTATTTTCTTGTACAATTTATATTCATTTTAAGTATATCGATGTTTTCTGAAACCTCTTAAGTGTTCACATTGATTCATCTAATTCAGCATTCAAATTGTGGTATGTTTATGCATCAGACCTCTGCATCTTAGGAATCACAAACGATTAGATCTGCTTCAATGTATGATTAATTTATAGTCTAGGAACTAAAAAGTGAAACTGTAGAGCTTAAGGCTAGTTTACTTTTGAGTAAGAACAAAATCACAAAAATGCAAGAGACAGCATTCTTTAAATTTTAGCATCACCGCAAGAAAACCAGCATACGCATCATCCAAAAATAGAAATCCGAACATTTGATATTTGACCAAGTGAAAGTATTACAAGTATCTTAGTTTATGTCATATACATATTTAGTCATAGTGAAACCTCAATGAATCCAACAAAAACAAGGGTTCGTTTACCATTGTCTATAATTTAAACTTCCTCCCTAATAAGCCCCTTAAAAGTATTTTCATAGCCCCAGATGTATACACATATTAATGATGATTCTAATGATTACAAACAACATATCTTTATAAGACCAATGTACGTGTATTATCCCCATTATGCCTCCATACCTTGTGCTGCATGTATAATTAACTCTAAGTGAATCACACTACCCCTAACTTGATTTTTTGGTAGTCCCTAACGTGCTCGAGCCAATGGGGTTCGGCTGTGAGAGAATTAAACTCTTTTCTGTTTTGTTGTTGTTTTTGTTGGTATTGTAGCTGAGAAACATGGTTTGAATCATATAGGCTTGGGATTTTCGCGTGAAATGAAACAACTGTCGGACTGCTCTGTAAATCAACATCAGCATCTAATGCATATTTAAACCGCTACTATTAGCATTTATATCGAAATATTAAGAAAACGTGTAGTGTGCGACCATAATATGTACCAAAGTTCAAATGGGGTAATGGGAGTCGCTATGTAAAAAAATCCAATTTATGACAAAATAAAAAAAACTGCATGCAATCCTTTATTACAATACAACAGACTTAATTCATTGTGATTGAGCTGTACTCATAACATATGGACAAAATCTGATTTCTTGGAATCAATGCAGATTATAGTCCTATACTTCCTACATCTTAAGTTTTATGACGCAAATAGCCTTAATCGATTACGGTTCGATTGAAATTTTAAATACATGTGTTTACCTTTGCCAATCAATTAATTAATAAAGCTAGAACATTTTAAAATGTGTCTGGTTATTTTCATCAATATAGGTCACTGTTTTGATTACCTGAATCACTTTTGGTAAGGTGATGCCATAGGAGATCATTTTGACTCATACATGTTATTAATTTTTTATATATTTTGTTGACATATGCCATGACCTCAGGCTTCCCAATAAAGTGCAAGTTTTTGGTTATAAGAATCTATCATGAGGCTAATATAGAAAATTCTGTCCAGAGGATCACAGTTTGACATCACAAAGGTTGCCGATTGGTGACAAAATTTGATCGCAAAGGATGAATTTTTCTACCCCATCCTCACACGGATAATGGATTCTTCTTCATTAATACCGCATTTTAATATTTTAAAAAAAGGCTTCCAGAAGACACTGAATACGAGACGAGATATAACATGATGACGTCACTTTAACATAACAACTATGTCACTTGTCTATCGCCTTGTGGCTGCTCGTTTTTTGTCCTTTCCACAGGTTGGTATGGGGAAACCGGACAGGGCTTGTAAGATTAAAAGAATCTATCATGAGTGTGAGGGTAAGATAGAAAAACCCGTCCCGAGGATTGCAGTTTGGCATCACGAAGTTTACCGAGTGATGACAAACAGTGATCTCGAGGGACAGATTTTTCACAAGAATAATGGATTCTTTTTCTTGCTCACCCTGTTTTTTATTTAAAAATAAGCTTCCAGAAGTTCCTGAATACGCTAAGATACAATTTCACATGATGACGTCATTTTAGCATAAAAATGACATCACTTGACAACAATGTGCGTGAGTTCCAATACAAAGCATCAGTATCAAAACAACAGCATTTATGTTAAAATTAAAAATGTATGTAGCCCTCACGTGATAGCCTGGGTAAGCTGGCATGGGTTAGATAAGATTTTTTATTTTATCACAAGCAGTGAATTCAATGCATATCAAATGTGAGTAAAATTAGTATTTTTCTACGGTGAAAAAATATCGTATTTTTTCACTAGTGACTGATACGATTTATATTTTCACTGTAGAATAGAATAGAACTGTAGCAAAACAAGGCTTTCTTGGCAATTTTGGGACTGGGATTTTTTAACAAAAGGTTTAACGTGAAGTATATTTGTCAAAAATAACGCTACGCATGTTGTGACGTCAACATCAAACATAATGACGTCATTGTTTGACCTGGCGTAGCGCCAGTTTGCACGTGACGCCTTCCCTAAGGCACACTCAATAGACTTTCTTCAAATGCTGATTTCTTGCGTTTCATTCGTTAAAATATGATTCCAAGCCATTTTTAGGTGCAAACTATGTTTAAACCCAATGTTATACCCAATAAACACACTGCAAAAGTCAAATCGAACGAGAAACGACCAAGTAAAAAGTTAGGTTTTGATTCTGTATTTCCGTTGAGTATAAAATAAAAAGAAAATTTACTTTTTTTCGGCAAATACAAAATATATTTCATCTCGTGCGGTGAAAATATCAGCATTTTCACTCGTGCTACGCACTCGTTAAAATACTGATTTTTCACCGCACTCGATGAAATATATTTGGTATTCACCTCAAAAAAGTAAATATCCTCTATATATCACAGGGTAAAATCTCAGAATTTCGTATTTGGTGAGCAAGAAATACTTTTTTTTCATATGGGTAAAACAGGCGGAAACCCTGATCTGGCGTGAAAGAAAATTGTGTTCAATAAATTTTAAAGAGACTAAGTCTGCACTTATGAACATTTTTTCGATTTTTTTTTTTTTATTATTTTCTTTTCAAATCATTTGTAAAAGTAGAATTAAGTTATGTTTTCACAATAAATCTGTTCACTATAGCTGAAAACAGCACAGAAAAGTGAATTATCTTATAAAACAGTTGTGTTTTTCTCTTATTGGTAATTATTTGCGTCCCTCCAATAATTATAGACAGTTAATTTTAATATAAATGCTGTTGTTTTGATACTGATAATTTGTTAAGATTTACGTAATACCTGAATTTTAGTTTTTTTACTGTGTTCTTGAAAAATAGAAACATTAGTTCTAAAATTAAAAGATCAAAAGTTACAGACTTTGCAGCTTTAAAATGGCCGAAAACTTCAGTTAAGATTTTTTCCTGTAAATATTATGTATCCTTAAGAAAGAAGGGCATAGGGCTTCGTTGCTCACTGGTGGGATAAGTACCAAAATCTCGTGCACTTGCTCATATCAAACCCCAGTGCAAAGCGGCACATGAAAAAAGGATTACTTATTCATATACGATATGTCCTCATCATTTCGTTTTCTAAAGAGCTGACCAAACGAAACTATTAAATATAAAAGAATCTCAAACAGCAATAAAAGACAGCCGAGCCTTAACTTAAAGCTGCATAGTCTGTAACTTTTGATCTTTTAATTTTAGAAATAATGTTTCTATTTTTCAAGAACACAGCAAAAACTAAAGTTCAGGTATAAATTTGACCAATTTCATATATCTTAACAAATTATCAGTATCAGAACAATAGCATTTATGCTAAATATTAACTGTCTTTGATTATTGGAGGGACGCAAATAAATACCAACAAGAGAAAAACACCTGTTTTTATAAGATAATTCATTTTTCCATGCCGTTTTCAGCTATGGTGAACAGATTTATTGTGAAAACATAACTAAATTCTATTTTTTCAAATGATTTAAAAAGAAAATAGTTTTTTCGAAAAATGTTCATAATTGCAGACTTATTTAAGGTTACATAACGTGGAATTGTTGTTTGCTTTATGTGCACCATATTTGCGTCATAATGAAAGCAACTTCGTGTACTTGTAGTGCATAGCATGTACACAAGGGTGCTACCTTAACTGAAGTCTCCACTGTGCTGTAGTAATGTATAACCCTGTATATATTTTTAAATACAGATAAATGTACAAACACAAACACATACACCAGCACAAATACAGCATTCAAAGAAAGCAACCAAAACACAACAGAAGCAAACAAAAGTTGGAGGCATATTTTTAAATAAAACGTTAAGGCTAAAACTGACAAATGAAATGATTAAGATGGATGAAAATCAAGGGATAATGGGCAAACTAAAGAGCATGTGTGGTACTTAACCAGTTTTATTCTGGAAACTGGTAGACAACAGAAAACACCTACAGATGAAATGCCACACTATCTCACAGCCGCATTTCAATTAGGTCTGCACTGTTTGATAAGACAACAACAATCCCAAAGGACATAAATATAATACAATTTAAAAATCTCGATATGTGACCCCTAAAAATATTATATGGACAAAGCCATGCTTATTGTATCAATATGTAAGGGGAAATCAATCAGAATGAAAAGGGTTAAACTATATGCTAGCGGAGAAGTCTCAGCCAAATTAGTTGGTTAATTAAATAATCGTCTCATTAAGCCCACAACGTATATTTTGATCGAAAATAATAAAACTAATATAGATTATATCTTCGGATAGGAACTGATAAACAAAATGATTTGCAATTTGAATTAGAAAGTGGCCCATAAAAGACTGCATAATTCAATTCAAACGACTGTTTTACCTTTTTTTTATTGTAAGCCCGTGTTGATGATTAATGCCTCAGTCATTTTTTCAGTCATGTCCTGTTTTCCTGGGTTGAACGAGCCTAAGCAGGGGATAAAGTGTCTTGCTCAAGGGCACAACACAGTACACCCGGAAAGTCTCTAACTCGCCACTCTTCAATCCCAAGTCTAACACTCTACCAACTGAACAACTTAATACATGTGCATGTAATTTATTTATTCCCTGTTATTTATTGCAGTCACAGTAAAATTAAAGACAGGTAACATTAGTTAAGTAAGTGCAAAATGGGTTGTTTGGTTTGTGTTTTGAATAGTTACATCAAATGAAACAATCGGAAGTCCTGCATAATTCGAGAATTAAATCAAGCCTAGGGTGTACCTAAGGTGCATAATGCACGCGTCGTACTATGTACGGAAAAGCTCCATTTTGTTAGCCGGAATTGGCGTAAGGAAAATTAATTCTGTAGCATGTGGGTTAAGCCCTATTAAATTCCATTTTTCTGATTACCCAAAGTTTAATCAGCAGAATAAGTTATGTTAAAATTATTACTACTATATAGTGATATTTTATTTAAAAAAAAAACACAACTTCGTTTATAACCGTTTGTTTGCAGCAATAACAATTGTTATTGTGTTGGCATGGTTTCTGTGACGCCAGCGTCACGTAATGTAACGTCAGCGTCACGATATCAAAGTAGATCCTATATCTACGACAGAGGTCGAATCCTGAAGAATTGGCTGAGGCAGTCGCGATTGCAAATGAATATGAACACTGGGAAACCACTGAAATGTTAAATTTTCTAGCGATTTTGAAGACTTTTTTTGCCAGTCCACAATGTTGTTGACATTGTCGTCCGCAGGCCTCGGCTACTGCAATAATTTGCTCATCAAAAGATTATTTTACTTTAACTTGAGGCAGATGGTTCCATAGCAATTCTGTTTGCTAAATTGATGCCTAAAAGCAACGACTTACGGCAAGGCAGAGATACTTCATGTTTAAAGTTATGATAGGCGGTTAAAGTGTTGAGACATGTGTTTTGGTCGGACTGGTCATTTGTACAGACTCATCTGTGTTCCAATATGCGATTCTAACTCTGTTATTAATGTACGGCTATTTTCAATACAGCACAAGCAAATGCATGCGACAAAACACAAGTTACAATCTAACCCACAAAAGTCTACAAGAAAACAACGTGCGTGCATGAGCATGCAGTAAACATTACCAACGCGGCTAATTACTATAGTTACAATCTAACTGATATTAGTCAAAGCCACGTGCAGCACACTTCATCAGTACGAACGCAGCTAAACACTAGTTACAATCTAACTGAAAATATAGTCTATACAACGTGCAGCAAAAACAGAAGCGTGTAGCAACATCACCACGTAACGAATGACCTCACAACAGAGATCACTTACCAAAGAAGCCTGGCGGACATAGGCACGTGTACCTGTTTGAAACGTTTGCCTGAATGATGCTATCTGGTCCAAGTTTCAATATCACCTCTCGTGACGTCATTCCGTCAAGTATCGTGCATGTCGCACCATTTTCGCACTTTTCATGAAGTTGGCAGAAATGTACATTTTCGCAATAGGTTCCATAGAAATTTGTTGGACAAAAGCACCAGTAACTCTCATTGTCGAGTCCTATTGTACAATTTCCGTTGTTCAAACATGGATTGGAAACACAAGGATCTCTAAATTGGCACGTGTCTCCATGGTACCCAACGACGCATGCGCAGACAAAGTCACGTGAAATATTAGTACAAGATCCGTCATTTTGACATGGCGAGAGAAGACATGGGTTATAATATTCGCAGAATTTACCCGTATATCCTGGTGGACATGAACAGAATATATCTCCTGCTAGTGACGCGTTATTGCAAGTTCCGTTGTTCCTGCAGGAGTGCAGTTTACAGCCATTTATCTTCTCACAGTTATTGCCATAGCGGGCTGGTGAACAATTGCAGAGGTATTCTGAATCAGAGGTATTTGTACACTTGCTTTCCACGCCCATACACGGTGAACCATAACAACTGTCATAGCGTTCACATAGTCTTCCAAAATGTCCACCTTCACACTGGCACATAAATGTGTCATCAGAGATGTTCTTGCAGCGTCCGCTCGCGCATGGCTTTTCCGAGCACATATCATAGTGTTGACATTCTCCACCCCAGTATCCGTATGTACAGAGACACTCGAACGAGTTCCTGTCTTTGTATTGACACGTTCCATTGTTTTTGCACAAATTCTCATCCATCACTTCACATATGTCAAAAATTTGGCACCGGTTGCCATGGTAACCCTTTCCGCATTCACACCAAGTACTCTGTCGTCCAGTTTCCGGTATATCCGGCATGTGGCATACACCACTATTGCAAGGTTGCTCCAACTCGCACGTGTTTTCATATTCACAATCTCCACCGTAATATCCCTTTGTACAACTGCAAGCGTAATTGAGTGAATCTAAAGAACTACAGTTACCGTTCATGCACGGTGATGGCGTGCAAGGATCAGGTGTGTCGCATAGCATTCCTACAAAATGCTTTGCGCATGTGCAAGATAAACCTCCATTCTCTAGCATTGAGCATTCGCCGTTATTTCTACATGGATTTTCAGAGCATATATTATAATACTGACAATATTTACCGTAATATTCCAGTGGACAATCGCACGTGACTTCACTGTCCGCCTTATACATACAGCTTCCATTGTTGCAGGGGTCGGTCGGACACAAGTCGACGCCGGTACAGTTGCGGCCTCCCCAGCCCTCGGTACAGTTGCAGGTGTAAGACAGGTCGTCGTTGACCAGACACTCTCCTTTATTTTCACAAGGTTCCCAGACACTGCAATTGCTGAACATCGGACAATCTCCGTACAGACCTAATAATAATAAATAATCGATTTAAACACATAGCACATGGTGCAACCTACTGTTGAACGCTGTGGGGACAAACACTGTCATTGTAAAGAGGGTTTACTGTATGTGGCGGCAGTTTTTAATGGTGCAATAGGCGGTAAAATAAAAATCATCCGAAATATGCTACCGCTAAATACAGTTTCGAATAGAGCTACACAATAAACCATACATCTTTAAGGTAGTGCGGGACCCATGTCAAAAGATAATCTTACTTTTACTTAAAAGTAAGAGTGTAAGAGTTATCGTTCCTGAATCTTGTTTTTAAAAGAGAATACTTATTTTCTAAGACGGTAGATATTATTCTCCCCTGACAACTCTTTGATGCTTGAAACGTAATTCTGTAAGTATTTTGCTTTCACAAAAAGAAGGAATGCAAGTATTAGCTTTTAAAAACATCACCCAGAGTATGAAGTCATTCAGTATTTTGATGGTTAAAAGTTGCGGACCGTATAAATATACATACTATATACATGTCTCGGTTGCTATTTCTGCATGCTGCCACTAACCTAAGACCCACCCCCACCCCAAAAAGGGGGGGTGTAGACGTGCACATGCCTTGTATGTGACATTCTCATGTTTTAGGTCCCATGGAGGTACATGGTCACTAATGTTTTATGGAGAAATGACGTAACTATTTCAATTACCTTATCACACCGGATAGGCAGCAATAAAAAACAGTCTAAACAATCGATGAATGCTGATAACAAATTGCTAGAAACAGTGTTTGTGATTGCCATTTGTTGCCTATCGGACTACAAACAACACTCCAAAATTATGTTACTTACAATATTTAACTACGTTCGTCGATAGCATTAACGTTTTCGATTGCCGCCTATCTAGTGTGTTTTTGATATACTGAAGACGTAGCCAAAACAATCTGATACAAGGGCTAGGAGTTATTTCATGTTTCTGTTGAAAAAATTATTTTGTTTCGTTGCATGTTTCATGATGATAAAATGGACATTTCTGCATACATTTTAATAAAATTAATTGGAACTGCATGTGCCTGAAAGGAAGATATATGACAATATAACATTCTTTTCTGTATATTAACGGTTGGCAAGCATGGTACATATGCACGGATCCAGGAATTTTCATCAGGGAGGGGGGGGAGGGTCCAGGTCAGTCTGACAAAAAAGCTCTGACAACGATTTTTTTAGTCCTCAGCTTATTTTACAGAAGTCAAATGGTCAATTTCAAAGAAATCTATCGTTTTCAAGGCTCCAGATGGGGTCCAATTTTTTCCAGGGGGTCCAACTTTTCCCAGGGGGTGTCCAATTGCTTATTTCCTATAGAAACCCATTAAATTTGTGATTTTCCAGAGGGGGTCCGGACCCCCTGCCCCCCCCCTCTGTATCCACACTTGGTGCAGCCCTCACAGCTTCATGGTTAAGGCTACTATACATTATCCCATTTGGGCTTGGCAAACGTTAAATGACAGAAGAATGTATCATCATTTTATTGTTATATACCTTATAATAAGTGTTTACTATAGAAACTTGAGGTGTTTCAATCGCTGACAATTGTACATTTTATTTAATAATGTGTCATATTTTGGTTGATCGTTGACCAATCACTGACCGCGGGCTTTATTTCAGATAAAACATGACTGCAGAGGGCTTAATTGCCATTTAAACCTGCTCACGGATATCCTCTGCGAGTCAAGATACCGTCGCTTATGCTTTATTGAGAAATGACCAAAATATTCAATTATCATAAGATACGCTACTTTATTACATCGGATAGGCGACAATCGAGAAGGCTCTGAACAATCGATGAACGTGGATCGCAAATCGCTAGAATTTTCTGTTTGTCGCCAGTCAGGCAAACAAACTGCAATCCAAAAAGTCTGTTTCTGACGGTATTTGATCTACGTTCATCGATAGCATCAACGTTTTCGATTGCCACCTATCCGGTATGTGTATTGATACAATGAATACGTAACCAAAACAATCTGAAACAAGAGCTAGGAGTTATCAACATTTTTCAGTAAGTTTCTGTTGAAAAAAGTTTGTTTCCACACCGGATAGTGAGCAATCGAAAACACTCTTAACCATTGACGAACGCGGATCAAACCTCGCTAGAAACAGTGTTTTGATTGCAAAGTGTCGCCTGTTCGATGAGTGATGGTAATAAAAAAAACTATGATTCTAACTATTTTTGGTCTATAATCGTCGATAATATTGATGTTTTCGATTGCCCCTATAAGGTGTGGTTTTCTTGTATGCTTCACGATGTTACAGTGGACATTTTTTTTGGAAATGCTTTTGCTTAAAAGGAAAGTATTCTAGAACTTTTTGGATACTGTAAAGGCGGCACCTTATGACTGCCTTATTAGTCTACTTTAGACACCGGTAAAATCTGAAAATGAGGCGTTATAACTACATTCGAAAGTGTTTGTTTATTGTTTAACATTAGTATAGAGGCAAACAGTGTGGACCCAGATCAGATTGCTCTAGGTGAGCAGTCTGCTCTAGATCTACACTGTTTGTTTAAGAGGCTTCATAATATTTCAATAGACGATAAAAACATACGATTGTGTTGTAATATACGCTTTAAGGGTTAATAAATGTGGGTTCAGTGCATTAACGGACAGGACTTTCATGAAATGCACGCAGACCTGCGCGGCTCAAGCAACTTTTAAACGCTTAACCAATGGATAGAACCTGATTTCCATTCTTGAGCAGTTGAAATAACCGAACCACGCCCAGATATGAAAATTAAAGTTGCCACCTTTACAGTACCCAAAAAGTCCTATAATATATTACAATGACAATATAACATTCCTTTCTGTATATTAACGTTTGTCAAGCCCTTGTGCGATAATGTGTTGCAGGCCTCACCGCTGTGTGGTTCTGGTTGCAGCACATCACATTCAGGCCTGCCAAACATTAATACAAGGAAAAGAATGTTTTATCCTCTTATTGCATATTTGTAAGTTTATTCTTTAAATGACATTTAGACCTATGCATCAGGAATAAAGCTATAATTTTTATCCTTTATCTACATAAAGCATCAAAGTATCAAGACATGCTATAGCCATGCTTTAATGAGAATCATAATGTAATGTGCTGGGTCACATATGCAAGGTCAAAATCTTTTTTGTCATTTTCTACGCCCATTTGTCAGTGCTTAATCAATAATAGCTATGTCTCCGCCCAGTGATATACATAGGGGCGTAGACAAACAAAAAAATTGGTGGAAAGGGGACACAACACTTATTATAGTCTTTATTTTTTTTAGGATTTTTCAGAAAATTCACCAAAACAAAAAAACGAGCACGGTGACACATATTTTTCATTCAATCATTAGATTCTTCATGAAAATATCGTTGTAAAAATATGTTTTTTGTTCGAGTTACATTCTCTGATATGTTTATTTTGAATATTAATGTGTTTTTTTTTTTGGCATTTATTCGTTTGACTTAATTAGGATTTTGCTTAATAAATTGTGTAAATACATGCTATTTCACTATTTTTTGTTTTTATTTATATCTCTGGTGTGAGTAGTATTTGTTCTGAAAAAACTGTATTGCGTTTCTTGTTAATTTGTTAACAAAATCTGTGTTTGTTTATTTCAAAAACCTGCGATTTTGCAGTTTTTGACATCAAATAACTTTTTAAAAAGAACGGTGAGGTACTGTTTTTTTTGTCTTAGATTATAAGTATAAGTCTATATTATAATATATTAAAAGATAAAACACTTTTGGACATATGCCGGTGAGTCCGGTACTACCTTAATATGATGGTATATGTATCGTCAAAAAACAACACTTGTTAACATGGACGAAACCACGTCTTAAAATGGCTACTATTTAAGGAAATAGCATACATGTATTGTCTTTAAGAGTAGCCACCAGGAGGATGAAAAATCATTAAATGGAGAAACCGCCAAAATAATAAACCTCCATTAAACTAAGCCAGTATGTCAGTCTAATAAACACTGTTAAAATCTCCAAATTTTGATGCAAGAAATATTAACCCATTTAAACCGAAATGAACTACCCTCCCTTATCAATGGGACCAGACAATTTCCGTTTAAAGGGTGATTGGGTGGTATTTTTAATTTTTATACATAATTAGATAGAACGTTCCGTACATGTAAGTGAACAGTGGAGACCCAGATTAGACGCCGCACAATGTGGCATTCAAGGAAATCTGTGCTGTTTGTTAAGATAAAATCAATTTCAAGAATAGTATGCAATTTTAACCTTTGACCCTTCAATATCCACATTGGATCTTTCTGACTTACCTGTAAACTGAATGGAAAATTCCGTTGGTCCAGAAAGGGTTAAATGGGTCTACAGTAAAACCGGTGTAAAACGGCCGCTCAAAAATAGACAAAAGAAAGATCTTAATGGCAAATAGTAGCATCATGAAGGTCGAAAGTATTGCAGATTGCTCCCCTTGGAGCATTCTGCAGTACTTTTGACCAGCATTAAACGAAATTTGGTATAGAAAACCAATTTATGGTCTTTTTGAGAGAGGCCGTTTTACACAGGTTTTGCTGAAAATGCTTTTCAGTGAAGAAGAAACTTGGATGCACTTTACCTGATTCCAAGTCAGTTGGCAGAGATCATCAATGAATCGAATTATGACGTGAAAGGGACCAACTTTCAACACGCCATTAAGCTCAGTGATTACTTAGGCGTGGTAACGCTATACAGTAAACCCTGTATTAAACGACCACTCAAAAAATTGACAAAACAAAGATCTAAATGACAAAGGGCCATAATGAAGGTCGAAAGTATTACAGAGTGCTCCCCTTGGAGCATTCTGCAATACTTTTAACCAGCATTAAGCAATAATTGGTCTTGAAATCCAAATGTTGGTCTTTTTCAGAGTGACCGTTTTACACAGGTTTTACTATATATGCTTTTCTATAGTGATCAACAGTGCAGGGGAAACCCGGATGCACTTTACCTGATTCCAAGTCAGTTGGCAGAGATCACCAATGAATCAAATTATGACGTGAAAGGGACCAACTTTCAACACGCCATTAAACTCAGTTATTACTTAGGCGTGGTAACGCTATAGTTATAATTCTCATCTATGTTTTCACAACACGTAAATATTTTCTGATTAGTTTTCCATGTTTTCCCTTAAATAAATTAACTGCACTAATTAAGTATACTTCTCACAATTTGTACTGAAAGCTGTCGTGATTTTAAGGAATCGTTAACTTGAATGGGCCTGATCAGGACAAGCCATGATGATTGGTGAGGTGATATGGGCGGCCATCTTGGACGTCGGTATAGAACCATTTATCCAATGGTTCAATCGAATTCAAGTTCGGAAGGAGATGTCGTCAGAATAATTTTAAAGGTGTCTACCACGGGGACCGTCTTGGATAACGGAACGGAAACAATTCAGCAAATCTGAATAGTCAAAATAGTAAGTGAGTATGATCAGAAAATATCACAATCACAAACTGCAGACAACCCCGTGGCATCGTGAGGAAGAGCTTCACAACAATCACGAGACATCAGGGAGACAAACTAATTAAAGCAACCAGCTCTCTCTTTCCCATCGAGATGATTGCAAAACTAGAATGGACACAAAGTAACGCGCAACAAAACATAGAATGGATAAGTCAGGCGCTTTTCATGCAAACCAAACATCTATGTGTCTTGATCCACATCTAGGGATGTTGGCACCGTGTAACTAGTTTAAGCCCTCCAGTATAAGTATTTTTACTGGCCGTTCCAAGGCGGTGCTTCTTTTGTGAATCATTCTTATTATCTATGTTTCGTGTTTGTCATGCTTTCTTGTCTGCTTATTGCAGCCTTGTGGGAAAGGGCTTACCTCTTGGCTCTCTTGTATGTGATGTTTTATTGTGTTTCTGTCACTTCCCCCACGTGGTGTCCTGGGTCAGGTGTGGTGCTGATTGTATCGATTCCTGATCTTTGCCTCCTACATGTATCTTACTTTGCCATTACAAAATCATGGCGAATTGGCCAATCAGCTTTGAGGTCACTGGGGTTAATTGATTTTCGGTTGAAACAGGAGCAATACAAAACGTACCAGTACTTTTTCGCCGTAAAGAGTAGCGAAGAACAAAAGCAGATAAGATAGCAGATGACAAAAGTATTGCCTAACGGGAATGAGCTTTAGCACATGTTCTTAGCTATAGCAATGAAACTATGTAGAGCATGATGAGTTAGCTCTAGATTACGAGCCAGTTTTTTCACTGTTGAAAAAAAAATCACATATGACAGAACAGAAAAATCATCTATGATGTATGGTTTTGTCAAGATGCCTAAACCTCTCAAGACTCAAACCAGTTTCCTCAGCTACGGCGACTTGCTAGAATATCGAACTGTTGCATGGAGCACATTCGACTACTATACTTTCTGCTTAGTGAACAACAAAGGCGTTGATCAACCTGCACCTCTGTTGTTCGATTGTAACAAATCGGGGATTTCTCACGTTTCAGGCCCAAATTATTTTCACCCAATTATATTTTAAATTTTAACTAGCTAATAATATTTATACTCAGCGATGCGGGAGAAATTTTAGGTAAAATGTTTTGTTTTTTGTTGTTGATGACTGGCGGCTTAATAGCTAGAAAATTTGACTGTCAACAAATAACTTGACCTTTTTATGTCTTCTTAATCACCGGCTGACAAATTGTCTTACTTCCTAAATGAGCACATGTTCAGTTGACATATCTTTATAATGTGTAGTTCGCTTTTATATATATGAAGATGAACTACGCGTACTTATACATGCATGCAACACTCTTACAAACTCTCCTAATTTGTGAAAGATCTAGACTGATGTGGGTGTTATAAAACAGTTATACCATGTTTGTCCACCTGTACGTGGGAAAATCCACTCGCTAAAGCTCGTGGATTATCTAAACGTACAGACGGACAAACCATGATTTAACTATTACCTATAGAGTACAGTGTACATCCGCGAGAGATGTGCAGAATATGAAATGAGTGCATTTTTGTAGAATTATCAAAATTAATGCATTTCAAGCTATTCATATTCAAATATATTGTCAGCTCATTCTAGTTGTATTGGTAAAGTGTAGAAAGCACATCTGGATTTTCACTGGGAAATGTATAGAAGAATTTTCCTTCATTACAACTTTGCAGTGGTGATCCAGATTCACCTTAACAGCACTTTCATGCAACAGCTGACAACACGTTAAAATAAACTGCTTAGTTTAGATAAACCAAACTTTGAGCGTAAATTTGTAAATATTTTCCTTCCAATCAGTTTTGACAGATGTTTTGGGGAGCTCAAAATAACCGTCTCATTGAGACGGTTCTTTTAAGTACCCACAAAATATGTCTGGGTTTAGGAATAAGAAAGTTATTTTTGGGGTACCTGTACGCACTCTTAACTAGAGGCATTTATAATTACAATCGCGGGAATTGAACACAGTGTGAAAAATGTGCAAAGTTTCACTAGTTTCAAATTTTGGTTCATCTCCAGAGGATGTATATTTAAACAAATCCGTATGCTTTGTTCCATTACAAAACCTGCGTATCAATAATGGAAATCACACAACAGTGTAGACCAAACTTAGACGCCACAAAATCTGGCATCAGATCAGGGTCTTGATGTTCGCCATTTGACGCCAAGATATCATATTCAGCAACTAACCTAAGCTGCTTTCAATCGGTAATTCGTTGTAATGGATACTACAAACCATTTATGTTTTTCAACAATTACACAAGCCTCCTATTTGAGCAGCCTGAGAATAAGTGTAGCCAACTTATTTGTACGAGCGCCCTGCGAAGACTCAGATCAGGCTGTTCTTCTGTCCGTCTGACCAGGCTTTTCACTGTCCATCTGAAGATTACATGGGTTCTTAGCCAGTCTACTATTTGAGCAGCCTGAGAATGAGTGTAAATGTGTAGTTCAACGCATCTTGATAAAACCAACATACAGGCATGAACGCTCTACGAAGATTCAGGTCAGCCTGTTCTACTGCCAAGTCTTATAAGGCTTTTCACTTTCTTGCACGCCGGATAAAGATACCTGAGATTTTACCCTTGGATAGAAAATCTTATCTTACCCATGCTATCTTACCCAGAACGTCAAGTAACGTCATCATGTGAAATTGCATCTTAGCGTATTCAGGGACTTGTGGAATCTTATTTTAAAATAAATAAATAAAAACAGTGGTGATCAAGAAAAGGAATCCATTATTCGTGTAAGGGTAGGATAGAAAAACCCGTCCCTCGGGATCAACGTTTGTCATCACTGGGCAAGCCTCGTGATGCCAAACGGTGATCCTCGGGACGGTTTTTCTATCCTACTCTCACACTCATGACAGATTGAAGAGTACACGGGTCCTTAGCAACTCGCATAATGCACATGAGAGGCTCTATTTAGACTAGGCGCATGACAAAGTAAGTAAGGAGGCAAAGATCAGGAATCAATACAATCATTAAACACACCTGACCCAGGACACTACATCGGAAAGTGAGAAAAAAAACACAATCAAACACAAGATACAAGAGCTAAGAGTCCAGTCCTTTCCCAGCTGGTGACCATAAGGCTGCAATGAACAGAAATCATGACAAACACGAAACATAAATAACCAAAATGATCCACATAAGAAGCACCGCCTTGGAACGCTCAGTAAAAACATTTTTACTAGAGGGCTCAAACTATTTTCATGGTACCAACTTCACCCTTAGTTCTGATGTGGATCAAGACAAATAAATGTTTGATTTGCATGAAAGATCACTAACTCATCTATGAATTATCTCCTAGAAGATATAAATCAATATATAACAAGGAGATAAGTCAATGATAAGGCCTCAACAGTACATAAAACTGAATACCAGAGCAAAACAAATTCAACAGTTAAACCCTGGTAGGACTGATAACAGGCCAAAGCATCAGGCCCCAAGTATTATTGCAGTCTTCAATGAACTACAATGTTTGTTGATTTTGTCATGAGTCAGCAAAATTAGGCCAATCTTGAGCAAACTTCGGTGTTTACAAATTACATATAATAGTTATAAAACGTCTCTTTAATTGATGCCAACTGTGAAGTTATGCATACGTCATAGTTCTCACAGTGAGGTAATTAAACGAAACATGTTCCATTCTTAAGCTATTATGCGCGCGAACAAGACCCTTCTAGCGAATGCGAATTATTAGGGCGGCCACTCCAGCTACACAGGCTGGTCTGTGCCTTTGTTGTGTGCATGCGCGTGCGTTTATAGATATTGCTGGGACATTTCTTAGCAAATATGATGTTCCACAATGGCTGATCATGAGTTGATCCTATGAAGAGATGAATTATACATATAGTTGTTAAAGTGCGCAATTTCAATAGCATCTCAGTTCAAAAAGGCTAAACTGCTGCTCATTGATTAAGCCAGTACTAGAGTCATATAACATAGACCAGTAACGAAGTCCTAGATCAGACTTCTCCTAGAGGAACAGTCTGATTAGGTGCTGTATGTTTTGTTCTCTTCAGCAAATAATTTTTGGTATGGAAGGAATAGTTCATTTTCTACCATGCAACTACCAGCTTAGCAAAAGCATAGTTCATGAAATCAAATTTGGTGATTTAGCTGTCATGTAAATATAAACAATTTGCCATATAGTGACAGGTATTTTAATACTGATAAGCAGATTGAGATGTTTAAAAGTGGAAAGCCAATGGACATGATACCTGTTTAGTGTATATTTCAATATATGTGTCCTTAATTTCAGTAACATATGTTGTTGGTACACACTGAGGCAAATCCCATGTGCACCTACAACATATACTCAAACAAAAAAGATACGTCCGATTTTCATGGTACTGTATCTTTTGATCCAATAAAGATGTCTCGGCAAAAATATACCAAAATGTTTATCAAACGTCCGGCACACAAAAGATGGTAATTATTTGATCTTATTTTCTTATCTGGAAGAGTTATTGAACCTAAAGTGAAAACAGCTCATTCCAATATAATCAGCAAGTTTATCATCAAAAAGTGACACATTTTACGTTAAATGGCAACCAGGAATGTCCAACGATGAAAAAACATCTAAAAATCCCAAATGTGCTTATTAAACGAACGACATTGCAATTCAAAATCGTAAATTTACGAAGTTAACTGAAATTACCTCCCTTTGAATTAAACAAATAACAATTTAAGAACCTCCGATTCTCCTTAAACTAACATGATTTTGACACCGTTTTTGTTTTCATTTGCTGTGCTTGTGTATGACAACGATTTCACAAAAGATAAAAATAGAAACCGTGGCTGATGTCGGCCATCACATGTTCACTAAATCTGTGTTGTATACCCCACCCCTTACTGAAAAAACGCACGTGAATTCCTAGTATCATTTGTATTAATGCTGATTAGTCTTTAATTAATGTTAAAATGCTTGTGATGACGAAAAAGAAATTCAAATTTGATCGACCCTGTTGATTATCAAAATGCTGGACCAAAAATGAATTTTCTCAGTGTCTTCACCCACGCTATTGACCGATGTTTTGTGACGTCAGAGCATGTTACAGATTGATGGTTGTGGTCGTAAAAGCAATGCATACAGCTAACATGCATAACATCTTACTTGAGAGTTTGCTCACGGGTGTTTAATGTGCTTGAACGGTTGGGAATTATGATGGACACACAAACTATTTATGTTGTGACTTTTGATTTTAAGGGTACTCGTGTTCTCTGAGTTATCAGCGGCTCTATTGGTAATCAAATGAATTTCATTTAGGCGCATAACGTTCCTAAATAATAACAGTTTGTAATGTAAAAAAAGTTATTTGAAATGCGTTCATACATTAAGAACTGGCAGACATAAACGTCAAGCGGACATAACTTTATTGTTTCAGTATATGTCCATTCAATAAATGCCTTTGAGTGTGTTTTTTTTTTATTTTCTATTTTCGCGAATAGCGTTAAAAGATATATTTGCGGCGTTCAAACTTCGTGACTAAGGCATGATTTACCTATATCAGTAAAAGACGAAATGATTTTGCCATTTCGCGAGGGCTTAATTTTCACGAAACTTCGCGTATGCGAAGTTTCGCGAAAATAAAACACTCGCGAAAATTTCCGAATTTACAGTACCTTTTCTTGTTACGATAACCTTCCGCTGCAGACTTTCTGGGCTCGTCTCAAATCCATTGAAAACCCTTACGGTAAACGTGTAGTTCCGGTTGAGCTGAGCTCCCCTGACGATGCTACAGGTCTCGTCTCGCACGCCATTAACGTGCACTGGAATCGTGGTCGTATTCTGTCCGTCGAGTTGAAACAGGAGCTCATATTTCATGACGTAACTTCCGGCTGTTGGATCCTTCCAACAGATTCTGGCCACCTTCTCTTCCACAGCCACACAGAAAATGTCCGGAGCTAAAGTGAAATAAAGTGTCAATGTAATATTCCACATAACTACAACAGTGACTGGTTTAAAGGAAGTTTTTTTATCTTTACTCTTTTTGAACTAGTAATACATATATGTACAGTCAATAAATCACCAATTAAAATTTTACTGATGATAGATATGGAACTAGCATAGTTATTATCTCTTTGAAATCCATGTCAGTCTGTCCAGTTTCCGAAACAGTCACGCGCTTCTACTTTCACATGAAGGGACCTATATATCCTCTGTGGAAATCAAACATTGCTACTTGTTTCATAACACTTTTACATTTTTTTTTGAGCTTGTAATAAACACATGTAACGTACGACACTTTTAAAGTTCTATAGATTTTTTACTTAGTTCCTTGTTTTTCTCTATATCCAAAAAAACAAAACGTGGTTTAACTATTTTGCCATCTTGGTAATATTTCATGCTTTATGTCGTCAGATCAGGGTCTCCAAATTTTGTTCACAGAATGTTATATTGAAATTTGAATAAAAATGTAAAATACCACCCAACACCCCTAAATTTTGAAATAGACTCGTCCTACCGATAGAGAAAGGAAAATTCATTTGGCTTAAATGGGGCAACAGCATGGCTATGCCATATTTTTTTTTAATAAAAATCAAAAACCCAGTTCATTCATGTACTACATGTATCGATTCATAAGATATTCCAGTTGTGTCTTTTATTATGAAATTAACCCATTTATGCCGAATGGAATTTCCCAATTTTATTAATTGGAACAGACGAGTCCACTTCCGGTTTAAGGGTTGTAAGTTTGTATTTTTCATTTTTATTCAAATTTTAAAGCACATTCTGTAAGCAAACAGTGTAGAACCTGATCAGACGCCACATTCTGCGGCGTCTGATCTGGTTATTCAATGTTTGCCGATGTCCCATAAAAAGGACCCTAGGCTTACATGGGTTAACCAACATAAGATACCAACCACCCGTTTTGACGAAGTTCATGTGCATACATTAACTTGAACTTGATTTTTTTCTTATAATATAGTTTTCAAGTGTAACCAGATCATCGCCTCTATAAATAAAGTTTCTAATTTCTTGTGCTCAAAGTAAGTATTAATCTAATCAAAATCGCATTGGATTTGGTATGCATGTTGCTTAATAACTTTGAGGTCTCATTTGACAATACAACTTGCATTTGTATCTAACAGTCTTCTTACTTAACTTTAGATCTCGCAACCTTCACTCATGCATGCATGCTTACTGCAATTGTTTAGCTTGTTTTATGCTTTTATGTCGATAAAGTTATCAATGATAATGTTATCAACATAAAAGCATGAAACAAAATAAACAGTTTACCAATGGAAATAATACACGATAGTGTTTAAAGTAACAAGGTGATTATAATCTTACATTTGACCATTTGTATTCAACTTGGATCCTTGGACGTTTATGATGCTCTTGAAAACCGCATTCATATGTGTTTCTTATTCTAATAGGGTCTTGTATAACCTTTGAATACTAACTGAAACTGTGCATTGTTTTCACAATTAAGGTAATATTAGACAGCTATCTTTAAATTCAAAGTTCAAACGACACTATTAAATAGTGATATAATAGCACAATCATACAATTAAAAAAACCAAGCTGTACATGAGTGCCTGATTATAATAAAGCTGAAAACAGAACTGTGACTTTTTGGTTGATATCAAAGCCATGTTTTTCCTGATAAAGACCTCTAACCGAAATATTGAGTTACATATAAGAGTAAAATTAACATTATGTGATTATAATATATACTGATACTAAATTATGATAATATATGACTATGTCATGTCTTAAAAGACCAAAAAAGTAAGTGAATATGATCAGGAAATACCACAATCACTTAATGCAGACAAACCCATTGCACGTGATGAAGAGCCATACAACATCACCAGACACTAGGAAGACAAACTAAGCAAATCAACAAGATCTCTCTTCCCCATCAAGATGATTGGAAAACCAGAATGGACATAAAGTAACGCATACCAAAACATAGAACAGTTACAAAATCCCACAATGGGAGTAACAATCAACAACGAATCTACAACAACAGAACCACCAATTTAGAACAGACAGCAGCCTAAGCCACGGGGGGGGGGGGGGGGGGGGTAAATGCATTATTCTTGTGCCAAATCTTCGCCCTAGATTCTGCTGTTGTTGAAGCATAAGACAATGTTAAATTCCGTTAAATGGGTTGCTGGTTAAATTGGAGAACATACAATGAATATTGCCTTAAAACTAGATCTAATAAACTCATCTTACATACAAAAATCCAAGTTTTAATGAAATTACAATTGAACTTGAGAATCAACAAGATTGCTTAAAACTTGTGATCTACTACTAACAAATTATAGCCTTGAACTAGTAATCCAAATTGCAATGTACAACAGAATCTAGGGCGAATATTTGGCACCAGTAAAATGCATTAAAGTCCCCAGTGGCTTATGCTCTTGTTCGTTCTAAGTCGGTGGCTCTGTTGTTGTTGTTGATTCATTTTTATTGTTGCCCCCATTGCTGGTGGTTCTGTGTTTGTTCTGTGTATGTTTTATGAAAATATTGTGTTCTTTCTAGTTTTGCAATCATCTTTATGGGGAAGAGAGAACAGCTGGTTGTTTTACTTTTTTCATAATGTTAGTGTTCTGTGGCTCGCAGGTTGGTCTGCAGTGTGTGATTTTTGTATTTCAATAAACTGAAGATGTAATGCTCTTAGATTGTAATCTAATTTAAAACCCAAGTTGGAGAGTAACTGAAGATATATAACCTTGACGGTATTGCTAATTGAAATCAGGAGCTTCATGTAAATGTATTTGCAATTTAAATGCACGTTCAAGTATATTTCATTGAACTAGAGACCTAGTTTGAAATTTTCTGCATTTGAATCATTGTATCATTATTGTATTGACTTATGCTTTATAGCGTTTATTTTATCTAGGAAAAAGTTCAAATAAATGAGCAGATACATAACCCATAAAATGGTATGTGCATGGCGAATTCTCTGATTAGACTGAGCATGTGTCCAGTCTGATCAAAGTTGTTGTCACACGCATGAAGGGACCATTAGCCCTTAGTGTCTGTTTGCTGGGTGAAAGCACTTGTCTGATTCATAAACTGATCTCAGTATTCGCTTGCTTGCGCTGGTCGTTGTAATAATTGTTTTGTCATCAAAATTACTGTTCAAACCCTTAGTTCAACTTTAAATGTACGAGGGATGATCCAAAAGTTCTGATCGTTAAGTTGTAGCTTTGTCCAGAGACATTTTTGAGAGACATCCCATGCACCATTAAAACGAATAAGCGTTAACCTTTATAATGATGCTTTTGTCTCGCTGGACTGTTTCGTTTAATAATTTCAGCACATTATATATGGTCCACTCCATACCACTGGCCTGTTTTCATGTTATAGAATTATAATAGAATTTGAATCTAAATCTTTCAAGCCCCGCATCTATAAAACTACAAAGTAAAACTGCCATGTATTTTAACTTTTTGTTACTTATAATGTCAATTCAAATGTAAGACTGGCGACCGGTTGTGTCGATTCAATATTATAAGCACAATGCGCATTTCTTATGACGTCATTGAAATTAACAACTACGTCATTTAGAGTATATTGCAGAATTTACATTTCAGTGAATATTATCTTTTTGTTTATCGATTTAGACTAGAAACATACCGAACCTTATATCGGCAAAATATTTAGCACCAATATTATTTTGATTACGAAATATCTTAATCTGAATTGGAATATTGTAAAAAGTTTATTTTTTATTTAAAAAAATGATTGATTTTAAATAAGAATTTCAAAATTGTTATTGGTTTCAGACGGATGCATTGTGCTCAGTTTATCCCATATTGTATCATTTTACGATATAGTGCACATTTCGACAATTTATTGGCTTTTTGTTTTAGATATACACATGCAAATTTATGTACCTCAGAATGTTGACCTAATATGAGGACTCGTTTAAACTTTCTTATGTGGGCTACTATCAGTCTCCGAAGATACGGATCATTCATAATTGCTTCAGACATAAGTTAGCTCATCTAAGATTGCCTAAATTCTTTTTTTACCTTTAAAGCAATGGTTTTTACTGCTGTATGGGTCAGCCAAAATTTCAAGTGGTCCAAATTTTGATTATAGCTGGCAGTTGCATAGCCATACATTTAAGGGCCTAGGAATCCGAGATCATATAGAAACTTCGCCATATTTACAGGAAATATTGACTTCTGGATGAACATTACGCAGTCATAAATATGAATTGCTGAGACTGCTCTTGTCTAAATTGTGAGGTCTCTTATATGCACAGCCTGCCTTATAGGTCAGTGCATTGAGGTTATGGCAGTTTTGGGGTCGTTTTATGGCCGCTCTTTCAAGTTACATAAAACTTGTCAGAGCTGTGTATAAACAAAGAAAATATTATTATTTGATACAATTTTGAGGCATGTTGCATTGCTGGTTACAGAGATATAACGCCAGGATCAGAACTTTAGGATCATCCCTCGTAACTTTCATTCTACGCATGCGTTTTAGGATGGTAAGGTATCGTTTGCAAAAAGGTAAAAGAGCTTGTGATTGTACGAAAAGTAAATTATTGAATGCTATTTATAGACACAAGATTATTTCTACCAGACAGAACCTATACAAGCAATCTAATTAAGTGTTCTGTTTTTTTTTTGTGAAATTGAATCAGGCGCTGCAACTATCATTTTAGCGAGTTTATGCAATGCATGTGGTTTAGACAATGATTATCCTAATGTCATATTACGTGATGCTACTGTCACACAACAGGTCGTTTCTCCACATACAGTGCACACATTTGGCAAACAACCTGTTTAACCTTTTCCAGTTTACAATAAGGGTTAGTAGAAAAAAACGCAATTTAATTCGGTGATATTTTCAATATTTTTACCAGCAATACATGTCTCTATATTGAAAGCAACACTTTATTTCATTACCCCCTTTCTATAAACACATTAATTGCTATTATTTGAGTAGTTTAAACATATATATATAGATAGATTCGCAATGTAGAACTTCAAATTATTCACTGGTAACGGTGCAAATTATCACGTAGCTTAGATGTTTCTGTCGTTATTGAATTGACGGAGCATAAGAATCGAAACCATGTTGAGCATTCGTTACATTCCAACGAAGTACATGCTTTTACTTTATGGTTATTTATTATCAGAAATTTTACATCTCGGGAGGAATTTAGCGAACAATATATCCAGATCAGCAGAAAACTTAGACACAACACACTAAATCTATATCTCCATTTCGTTGTTTGTTGTTTACTATTTCTTACATAACTTTGAAGAAAACTTTATCCATTGCTGACAACAGATTAACCTTCTGTCACACATTTGAGTCATCTTTATGTATTTTTGTCCTCGCTATGTCTTTCAAACATTTGCATCAAGATGTGTACATTTCACCAACAAAACATAAAACACCATAACTTATAAAATCGATTTAGACAGATCGGCACAGCTTGTCAATTAACTTAACTCATCACTTTGTAATCGTACATTTTAACTGTTTGTTTCCTCTCTCCTTTTTGTTTCAGAATGTTTACATTTTTTTAAAAAAATATATATAACATTGGGTTTAATTCACTGTTCCATTCAAAGCACGCACAGGCATCCAATTATATCAATATATCATACCATTAAACATTAATTTTTTAAATTATTAACCTTAGCTTCGGTCACATGGTATATTGATGGGCACAATTGTTAAGTTGCACATCTTGGAAAATTTAAACCTACGTCACAATATCTATACAAATACGATAATACGTCACATATATGGATACTGACAAGCATGTCTCGCAACGCAAACAATTGCTGGTTGGTAAAACGACGTTCGTATTACTAGCAAATCCCTCAACCCCACTGTTTTGGGGTTAAACTTTAATTGTGTTTTTTTTTATTTATTAGCTCTGCTTAAGCTTATATTATGGTTACGCATTAGAAGCGTCTTGGACGCTTCTATTGCGTATCCATAATATGTTTAAGCAGAAATGAATTGTTTGCTGGTGTTTTCTTTTCTTTTTAAACGTGTGAGATTGCAGCTATATTATAAACGTATTTTAAAATAAGTAAAATCCCGTGACGTCATGAACCTGTTACATGTATCCGTATATGCATTCACAACAGAGAGCGTTTTAATCAGTCTGATGCGGATCTACGCTGTTTTCGTGAAAACCGTAATGTAGATTTTACGACTGACTTAAAAGATTTGGCTTTACACAGATGCTGCGTCACTACTAGCCTGACTAAGTGTGAGCAAACAAAGATCAGAAAGAACCCTCGAAGCGAGTGATTAACAAACACGAGACGTTTCCCTTTAACATATTCATAAATTTTCTTTCGTGGACACGGAGCATGAAAAATGATGTGCGGGATGTATACTAACACAGTGCAAAAGTATGTTTGTCCATTTGCTTACATGTTAATAATTGACCAGCGAGATTATCAAGACGTGGGTCATTTTTTTCTACGTCCAAAATGTGTTACCTACGTGTCACAAAGGTTGTACTCGACGTTTCAAAGAAAAAACGACAAGAGCAAATATGGACCTATGCGGGAATGATTAGACTGTGCAACCAGAAGAGCGCGCCAAGACCGTTTACTCAAACGTTCTATTAAAATACCATACCGCGAAAATACCTTACTGCATCTTTTATTGGGTAAAATGTACACCAGCCCGCATGGTCAAGCGCATTATTAACAAATTGTGCCATTCACGTTTTGGGCCAGCTCATGAACTTTTGGTACACATGTTCTTATCGCATAGCATGAGTGCCCGTGCGCGGATGCAAAGGCTGAAGGTCTAAGTTTAATAATTGAGCATTCAACTCCGAACGGATCATTTCAGGAGTAGAGAGAATCAATAACACACAAGACTATGCAGTTACGGCTTAGCACATAAATCGTATCAAACTTTAAAACATTAACTGTCAAGACAGAAAAGAAATTCCAATCTTCCAGGACACTTTCATACTTTCATACACAGATTTATCAGTTAGTCTAAAAGTGCAGAGGAGCTAAATCCAAACCATTTTGTTTCGAATATCAAACTGGCAACAAAGTCTTAAACGGAATTCGATCATTTTGTTCAAATGATATGTTTTGCTTATTTCTTTGAAACCGTTTTGTTGGTAGATGGATTAACCATAAGACAAATTAATTAGTAGGCTGTTTGAGTTTTCTTTTCCTGCAAAGAAAATTTCATTATGACGTATGTGTGTCTACACTGCATGATTAATGAGTAATTATGTTATGCAGAATTCTTTCGTTTGATCCTTAAAGCGCCAATCACGACTGCAGCAGACGTCAAATTTTGCGACGGTTTTCCTAATTTTCAAAACAAACAAACATAAGGTATGATATTTTATGAGAATCGTCTGCCAGCAGACAATTCTCATGAGAAATCATGCCTTATTTGATATTTTTGAAAAAGCGGCTAAATTTGAAATGGTCATATGCTGCGAGTTGTAGGTGGCGCTTTCTAGGTTAAAGATGATTACAACCGATATCTCATAGTGTATGTAAAAACGAAGTAAACTTTGAACAGATATCAAACCCTTTATCTTAGTTTTATTACATTGTACTTCAATATATAAACTGGAACGAGTTGAGCATTGGTTTCACTGAAAGTTCACTCTTTGTAGACCAATCGAATTTTAGGTAAAACGTAATACAATAAAGTCATGATGGTCCACATGTTTATATTCAGTATTTACGAAAATATTGTACAGTCAGCCCTCTTTATAACGACCATGTTTTTTCCAAGCTATCTTTGACGTTCTCCTTCAGATTTTAGCAGTGACACTTTCTGGTATTTTCTGATATTTTCAGATTTTGATATTGGTACCATTTGGTACTGCATGGCTTTAGAAAACAGAACAGAAAAAGTGTTGATCTTATATATTGGATAATAATGGCCTTTTTCGCAAGGCACGAAACCACTGTTATTTGAAAGGCGAACGATATTTGTTAATGGGAAACTTGTATGCATGTTAATGCATGTTTCGTTTTACATAAACCAGAACTTGCTTAAAACGCCAAAACATTGCTTTTGTGGCTGCTATCGACCCATCTGCGCCATTTTGTTTTATTTCCAGGGCGAATAAGGTATGATATTTTCTGTGAATTTTGTATCGGTTGAAACATTAAACTAGGTTGTATAGTTCACAGAAATTAGAAACTTTAGTTTGCCCTCCTAAAAAAGTTTAATCTCTTTATAGCGGCACTCTTTATAACAACATAACTCTTTACACCGTCAATTGAATTTGCACAAATGCACCAGCTTAAGCTTGAATTTGCGTTCATTACAACAGATATTCAGTTTAACGACAAATTATTAGGGGACAAACAGTGTCGTTGTAAAGAGGGCTGACTAGTTAGCTATTTCGAAAGGAGATTTCGGTACTGATCCCACATAACAAATGCCTCTTAATAGGAACCAATGCCGACGTACCCTGCGAAGCTGGGGGTCAAACATTTGTTCTAGGCATGCCTTTACATACATTTCAAATTGTCGTTTATGTGAGCAGTGAAGACTCTGGCCAGTTAGTGCCTATGTGAACGTACCCTGCGAAGCTTGAGTTCTAAATTTGTTCAAGCCCTACATTTGCATCCATTTTTCGTTAATGCGAGCAGTGAAAACTCTGGCGAGTCTGCGCATAGACGCAGACTCGCCTGAGTCATCGCTGCTCACTGATCCAATCAGAACCGAAATCTCATGCACTGGCCCGTTTTGTTTGATTTTTTACGTGAAATAGACGACATGCCAATATATAGCTTTATTCTTTGCACTTGCAAAACTCGTATATTTGCAAAAAAAGGGTAACCTTTTTATGTAGATAGCTACGGTATACATTTTGTAGGTATATTACGCAGTGTTTACGATGATGTATGGTAACCCAATTCACTAAAACAAAAAATTGAAGTTATATCGCACATTCATTATCTAATTATAGTATAACTGTCAATTCGCATCTGCATAAATCAGTCAGCATTCATGCATTTCTTATTGGTTGCATACGCCAAGATAAAAAAAAAATGAGCGTAAAATTTTAAATATTTTCTTATCCATCAGTCCTACCATTTGTTTTTGGTGCTCAAGAGAACCGTCTGATTGAGACGAATCTTTTGAGTACCCACAACATATGTTTTGGTTCAGAGATAAAAACATTAGTTGGGGTTTTTTGTTACGCATTCTTATCTAGAGGCTTGCCGGGTTGTGTCAGATTGGGAACTCATTTGTGCATATCGTTGTAACAGAATTTATGTGCAATGCAGAATAGAATAGAAGAAATGATATTTGAAAAATGCATTAAAGTACCAGATAACAAAGTTGCAGCATAATTAATCCGTTACCTCATTGACAGGCCTTTTATCGCTTTTGCAAACAGGACAGACAAAGATCAGGCAGCTCCAAGAGCTGCCTGATCAGGTTCTACTCCGTTTGCTATTGAAATATGATATATCTGATCTTACACATGTGGACCTGACAAGCACATGTATTCCTTTGGTCTATGTACCAACATGAAAATTTACAATATATAATTACTCATAGTGGGTGGAGCCTAGCATGAATATTCATGAAGGAAGGCTTAATTTACTATACAAATATACATGTACGATACTCACGTGGAAGATCCGTTATTTTCACTGTCACCAAGGTTTTATCAAGTTTCTGTGGCGATCCGCCGTCGAGAGCCGTGACGTTAAACGTCATGTTGGCGATGTTCTGTGGAAGTTCGTCGATGACCTCAATGTCGCCAGTGATCAGATCAACGTGAAAATAGTTAGCTGCTAGTGGATCAAACATGTGGTAGTGAAACACCGAGTTATACGTTTGATTGTCCTTATCCACAGCTTTAACGGTACCTATGTACGTCAGGTCATACCCTGACGCGTTACGTAACGCTAGGAATTCATAACTATCTTTTTCGAATTCGGGTTTATACAAGTTCTCTTCAGTGACGTTAATTTTCACGTTTCTGTCTCTAATCGTGCCATTGTAGGAACCAAACACGTTGAAATCGAAAACGTATCCCACTGGTTTGTCTATTGTCTTTTTCACTCGTAACACCCACTCCGTCGGACGTGAGGGTGTGACGTGAAAATAGGTACCGTCTTCGCCGCTTGTGATACTTATAGACGGCAATGGGTTGCCAGTTGCTATATCATACGCTATAATATTAACAGCTGCCGTTTCAGGTGGTGCCTTGTGATAAATGAGAGCCGGATATGGCTTCACGTCCATTTCCACTAAACCTGCAAGAAAGAGCACATTTTCACAAGTTTAGATAAACAAAAAATTTCAGCGTAAAATTGTAAGTATTTTCTTACCAATCAATTTTAACATATGTTTTGGGTGCTCAAAAGAACCGTCTCATTGAGACGGTTCTTTTGAGTACCCACAACATATGGTTTGGTTGAGAAGAACAAAATTAAATTTTCGTTACGCTCTCTTAACTAAAGTCATGATTTTTGGAGCGTAAAATGGATTTTTTTTTACCCACCAGTTTCAACATATGTTTTGGGTGCTCGAAAGAAACGTGTCATTGAGACGGTTCTTTTGAGTACCCACAACATAGGTTTTGATTGAGAATAAGAAAATTAATTTTGTGGTACGCACTCTTATCGAAGTATCTGGGGTTATATACCAAATGAGTCTATTTTCTTATAACTTGAAGTGGCAGTAAGTACAGTTGAGCCTTAATAAGTTGACAGCAAGTACAGTAGAGGCTACATACAGAAAGAACAGTGGAGTCAGAACTTAATGTGACAGTAAGTATAATAGTGGAGTCTTGACTGAAGGTGACAAAGTTAGTATAGTTGGGCCTGGATTGAATGTGACAGTAGGTACAGTACAGTCTGAACTGAAGGTGACATTAAGTCCAGTATAGTCTGAGCTAAATGTTGACATTACGTACAGTGTAGTCGGGACTGCAGGTGACAGTAAGTACAGAACAGTCTGAACTAAAGTCGACAGTAAGTACAGTGAAGTTTTGACTAAAGTTAACAGTAAGTACAGTGAAGTTTTGACTAAAGTTAACAGTAAGTACAGTGAAGTTTTGACTAAAGTTAACAGTAAGTACAGTGAAGTTCTGACTAAAGTTAACAGTAAGTACAGTGAAGTTCTGACTAAAGTTAACAGTAAGTACAGTGAAGTTCTGACTAAAGTTAACAGTAAGTACAGTGAAGTTCTGACTAAAGTTAACAGTAAGTACAGTGAAGTTCTGACTAAAGTTAACAGTAAGTACAGTGAAGTTTTGACTAAAGTTAACAGTAAGTACAGTGAAGTTTTGACTAAAGTTAACAGTAAGTACAGTGAAGTTCTGACTAAAGTTAACAGTAAGTACAGTGAAGTTTTGACTAAAGTTAACAGTAAGTACAGTGAAGCTCTGACTAAAGTTAACAGTAAGTACAGTGAAGTTTTGACTAAAGTTAACAGTAAGTACAGTGAAGTTCTGACCAAAGTTAACAGTAAGTACAGTGAAGCTCTGACTAAAGTTAACAGTAAGTACAGTGAAGTTTTGACTAAAGTTAACAGTAAGTACAGTGAAGTTCTGACTAAAGTTAACAGTAAGTACAGTGAAGTTTTGACTAAAGTTAACAGTAAGTACAGTGAAGTTTTGACTAAAGTCGACAGTAAGTACAGTGAAGCTCTGACTAAAGTTAACAGTAAGTACAGTGAAGTTTTGACTAAAGTTAACAGTAAGTACAGTGAAGTTCTGACCAAAGTTAACAGTAAGTACAGTGAAGTTCTGACTAAAGTTAACAGTAAGTACAGTGAAGTTCTGACTAAAGTTAACAGTAAGTACAGTGAAGTTTTGACTAAAGTTAACAGTAAGTACAGTGAAGTTCTGACCAAAGTTAACAGTAAGTACAGTGAAGCTCTGACTAAAGTTAACAGTAAGTACAGTGAAGTTTTGATTAAAGTTAACAGTAAGTACAGTGAAGTTCTGACTAAAGTTAACAGTAAGTACAGTGAAGTTTTGACTAAAGTTAACAGTAAGTACAGTGAAGTTTTGACTAAAGTCGACAGTAAGTACAGTGAAGCTCTGACTAAAGTTAACAGTAAGTACAGTGAAGTTTTGACTAAAGTTAACAGTAAGTACAGTGAAGTTCTGACCAAAGTTAACAGTAAGTACAGTGAAGCTCTGACTAAAGTTAACAGTAAGTACAGTGAAGTTTTGACTAAAGTCGACAGTAAGTACAGTGAAGTTCTGACCAAAGTTAACAGTAAGTACAGTGAAGTTTTGACTAAAGTTAACAGTAAGTACAGTGAAGTTCTGACCAAAGTTAACAGTAAGTACAGTGAAGTTCTGACTAAAGTTAACAGTAAGTACAGTGAAGTTTTGACTAAAGTTAACAGTAAGTACAGCGAAGCTTTGATAAAAAATGACAGTAAGTACAGTGGAGTCTGGACTGAAGGTGACAGTAATAACTGAATATGACATTAAGCACGGTGGAGTCTGAACTAAAGAAGACAGCAAGTATAATAGTAGAGCCTGGACTATAGGTGAGTAAGTAAAGTATAGTCTGGACTGAAGTTTACTGAAAAACGTTAGAGACTGAACTAAAGTGACAGACTGATCGATTTGATAGTGTACGTCCCAGTCAACACATTTACATTTCTTTCACGACGGGTCTTCGGGGGTTGAACCAGTACTAAGCAGGAAATTATATGTCTTGTTCAATGATGTCACAATGCAGTGCCACCAGTTAGGACCAAACCTGCAACCCCTCAGTATAGAGTCAAGTACTCTACCACTGAGCCCCCAAAAGTACAGTAGAGTCTGAACTAAAGGTGACAGTAAGTAATATACGGTCCAAGCTAAAGGTAACAGAACATACAGTTAAGTCTGAACTAGAGGTGACAAAAATACAGTGGGTTTGAACTAAAGGTGACAGTAAGTACAGTAGAGTCTGATCTGAATGTGACAGTAAGTAATATGGGGTCAAAACGAAAGGTGACAGTAAGTACAGTAGAGTCTGGACTGAAGGTAACAATTAGTAATGTGGGGTCCAAACTAAATGTAACAGATAATACAGTGAGGTCTGAACTAGAGGTGGCAGAAAAATACAGTGGGATTTGAACTTAAGTTGACAGTAAGTACAGTAGAAGTAAGAAAGAGGGCAAAGATCAGGAAATGATACCACCAAGTACTACACCTGACCAAGGATGCCAATGGAAAAGTAACAAACTCACAATTAATAATCACAAACAAGAGCAAAGAGGTCAGCCCTTTCTCCGCAGGTGACCACAAGGTATCAATAAACAGACGCGCACGAAAGCATAACAAACACAAGACAGAAATAACATGAATTACCAACAAAAGAAGTACCACATAGGAGTCTGATGTAACAGTGCCAGAATGTACAATGGAGACTAAATTAAAGTGATAGTAGGTTCAGTGGAGTCTAAAATAAAAGTGAAGTAAGTAAGGTCGAGTCCAAACTAAAATTTCCAGTAAGCACAGTATAATTTGAGCTAAAATTGACACTTAGTCTGAAGAAAGTCTAACAGTAAGTACATCGGAGTCTTGGATTTCCCCTAGATTCTATTGTTGTTAAAACACAATCAAATGTTTAGCCTACGTGGAGGCCTCCTAACTATTGCAATGTATCATCACAGAAAAACAACCTAACACAATTAAACACTATGATAGTACGTAGAAAAGGGCTCACGACTAACAGACAGTCAGAGATAAAGAACACCTCAAGTTGAGCCATGGTGGGCCAAGCCAAAGGCAAGCATCGGGTACAAACTGACTGATTAAACCCTTACTTTCGGCCCTTCCTTGAGTCTGAACTTGGACTGACAGTAAGTACAGTGTTGTTTGAATTAAAGTTGACAGAAACATTATAAAGTCTCAACTTAAGTTGACAGTAAGTGCAGTGGAGTTTGAGCTAAAGGTGACAGTAAGTACAGTAGAGTTTAACTGTTGGGTTTATTTTGCTTCAGTATTCAGTTGTATGTACTGCTGAGTTTTTATCTTTGTTTTATCTCCTTTTTATATCTTGATTTGTATGTAAATGTAGATGATTGCTTGATAATTTAGGGACCTTTCATTTGAACTAAACATCTATGTTTCTTGATCCAGAGATAGTGATGTTGGTACCGTTTACATGTTTTAGCCCTTTAATGAATTTAACTGATTGATCTAAAGCGGTGCTTCTTTTGTGGATCCTTTTTTATTTATGTTTCAAGTTTGTCTTCATAGTATTGTCGTGTCTGTTCCTTACAGTCTTATGATCATCTGCTGGGATAGGCGTGACCTCTTGACTCTCTTGTGTGATGTTTCGATGTGTTTTTGTCACTTTCTAATATTGTTTCCCGCGTTAGGTGTGGTACTTGATTGTATAAATTCCTGATCTTTGCCTTCTTCTTTACTTTGACGTTAGGCTGACACTAAGTGCAGTACAGTCTGACAAAAGTTGACAGTAAGTACAATGAAAAATAGTAATAAAGTATGATCAGGAAATACCACAAGCACAAACAGCAGACAACCCCGTGGCACCGCGAGGAAGAGGCGCTCATCCATCACGAGACACCAGGAAGACAAATAAAGCAAAGCAACCAGCTCTCTCTTCCCCATCAAGATGATTGCAATACTAAAATGGACATAAAGTAACGTACAACAAAACATAGAACAGTTACAGACTGACTCTCACAATGGGAGTAACAATAAACAAAAAATCAACAACAACAGAACCACTAAACTCAAGTTGGCAGTATGTACAGTAGGGTCTAAACTAAAATTGACAGCATATACAGTGTAGTCTGAACGTAGGTAAGCGTTGTGTGGCTCTTCCTCGCGGTGCCGTGAGTTTGTCTGCAGTTTGTGATTGTGGTATTTCCTAATCAAAGCAACTATTTTTGCATGTAGTAAAGTGGAGCCCAAACCAAGGCTGACAGTAAGTACAGGATAGTCTAAACTATAATTGACCGTATATACAGTGTAGTCCGAACTTAGGTTTACGTGAAGTATAGTGGAGTCCATACTAAGGATGGCAGTAAGTACAGGACAGTCTAACTATAATTGATAGTATATGCAGTGGAGTCTGAACTTACTATAAAATACGTTTACATGTTATGTTTGTTTATGTTTGATTTCATTCTTTACGTCCCATTCAACAATTTTTCAGTAATGCTGGGACAGGTCTTCCTGGGTTGAATCAATACTAAGCTAGGATTAATATGTCTTGCTCAGTACACAATGCAGTGACGACGTTTACAGGTAATATAGTGGAGTCCATACTTAGGCTGACAGTAAGTGCAGTGGAGTCTGAACTAAAGTTGAGATTAAGTCATTATAGTCGAAGGGTTAATTGGTAGTATAGTGGGGTTAAAACTAAAATTCAAAGTATATACAGTGTAGTTTGAACTTGGGTTAATTGGTAGTATAGTGGAGTTCAAATTAAGGCTGACAACATGTACAGTGTTGTCTAAACTAACGTTGCAGTAAGTACAGTAGAGTCTAAACTATAATTGACAGTATAAACAGTGAAGTCTGAGCTAAAGTTGACAGTAAGTGCAGTAGAGTCTAACTAAAATAGACAGTATATACATGTGCAGTGTAGTTTGAACTTAGGTTTACAGGTAGTATAGTGGAGTCTGAACTAAGGCTGGCAGTTGGGTCATATTTACAGCAAGTCCTCTATGCCTAATATTGCAGTACAATAATCCATATCTACAGTCATGCTTTTATCTTAACATCAAAATGGTACAAGAAAATGCTTGGGATCAAGTGTCTGACAGCTTTTGTTCTTAAGGGTCACTTCCTTTGAAACTAAATTGAATTTCCCTTTGAGGGCCAATTCTATTGCACATTTGTCACAAGTAAAAAGTACACAATCACTTAATATGCTTTGTGCCATGTTGCATATTTATTGCAATATGGGAACCTTTATTGCAGATTGTAGTCCTTATTACTTTTACAAGAGTAAAAACGAGTGTGTGCCAATCTGGGCCAACCTTAAAAATATTTTTGTTTCCCCTTACCCGACCCTGTTTTACCGGTATGGGTCGGTCGGAAAATTATTTTATTTTACTTCCCAAATTTGATACCCATTAAACTCAATTGTAAATAGTCCTACTTTATACAATAACATTAAAAACACGAACAATTTGCAACTAAGAATATTTTTTTTAAAAATAACGCTATTTACATTGGACAATTCTCTAAGTTTGCAAATTGCCAATGAATTTAATAAAAATAATTCTTGACTGAAAATTGAAATAAAATCTTTTGGGTAGGGCCCTTTTTGCAGGGTCGGTCGGGTAAGGGGAAACAAATAAAAAAATTTAGGCCCTGTGGATACCTTTTATATTATGTTACTTTAGCATTACATACAGGGTATCCAATAAGCAGGGGTTATGAGACTTGTTTTATTCCTAGCAGGTTTTGCAAAAGTCTGAAACAATACACACCTTTTGAGTGGAACGATGAAAACAAAAATGATTAATTCTAGTAATGCATTCATTATTTTTTCTAAGTTTTCATTTCCTTGCCATTGTGATATTTTTGTTTGGGGTTTTATGTTTGTTAGATTGTTTGTTTGTCAGATTTTTCGTAGGAGTAAGGGGTTGGTGTTGCTTTTTACTGATGTTTTCACAAATCCGTAAGCCAGAGATTATATTTTCGTCGAGTTGTTGCTAGGAATTAGATAAAAACAACCATTTCATACAGGATAGATTTATTTGTGGCTGATCAATTGGAACTGCCTCGTCCGATTCCGAAGAATTCGTTGGAATCAGACCTCGGATGTACATCGAGGATCTACTTTGATAACGTGACGCTGACGTTACATAACGTGACGCTGACGTCACAGAAACCATGACATTATAATAACATGTTTGATTTTGACAAAACAAACGGTTAGAAATGAAGTTTTTTTTTCAATAAAATATCGCATTTATTCTGCTGATTAAACTTTTCAGGTAACTAGAAAAAATGGATTTTAAAAGGGCTGAGCCCACATGCTACAGAGCTAATCTTCCTAACTCCAGTTCTGGCTAACAAAATGGAGCCCCTTCGTACATAGTACTACGCATAATGCGAATTTATGACACCCGGGGGCTTGATTTGATACTCCAACTGTGCCGGACTTTCTCGTTTGGCTGCAGATGTGTCCAAAAGCAGCACTAGATCTTGTAAAGCCCGTTTTGCCAAAATCTGATTCTACACTTTAAAAAATAATAAGAAAAGACTTACCTGAGACAGAGCAGACAAAACCAATAAATAAGCACACAGGAACAAAAATATGGATTCTTTTAGACATGGTGACCTGAAAACAAAGAGAAGAAAACTTAATGCAATATGATATTGAAGCTCCCTCTTTGGACTTAGACGTTAAAAGATACGTAAAGCGGCCACTCAAAAATAAATAAATCAAAGATCTTAATGACAAACGGTAGCTTAACGAAGGTCGAAAGTATTGCAGAATGCGCCCCTTGGAACATTCTGCAATACTTTTGACCTGCATTAAGCGATAATTGGTCAAACCAATTTTGGGCTCTTTTGAGAGCAGCCGTACAGGTTTTATGTCGTGGCATAGTTCCATCTAAACTTTATGATAAACGAGATGAATTTAGTGATTGATCAAATAAAATACTGTGTAAACCAAAACAAGGCTATCAATACCATATTATTCTTAAAGTATTTTTAAATGGATTGTTAAATACAACGTTGGCTTGGCTTATGAGAGCCAGTATTAATAACGATGTATTTTATAAATTCAAAAGAATTGTTGAAAAACCTTCTTTTCTGGATCAGCTTAAAAAGATCATAAACATGAAAAAGCGTTTGAAAAGAATTGTGATATAGCATGAATATTATGTGACAGTCTACATGCCTGGTTATAAACCCAAACACGGTTTATAGCTTTGGTTTCCTCTTTTAATTGTACGATGGTAGGCCAGGCCCCAGACTCATTGATGACCCTGACATAACATTATTATCTGTGGGTCAGTACCTGATTTGTGTCCTTGGTTGGCTCCCAGTGACTCTGACTGGCTGTGAGTTAAGACCCCTTTTATGTTTCATTAAAGTAACGCAGTCAGCTCTCTCTTTCTCAGTGAGATGATTGCAAAAATAGTAAGGGTACTAAGTCTTGCTTTACAAATCAAGGATCAAGTACGAAAACCCTACAAAGAATGGGAGAAGCAATAAACTGTGAATTACAGCGGCAGCACCCCACCTTAAAATTGACAGGAGTCTGGGGGATTGTTTAATGTACTGACCAAATGTTCTCATGAGATGACTATGGGGTCAGGACATTTTCAGGGCAATTAGCTCTACACAATAAAACTGGAAGCACTACCACCTGCTTACACACTACCTAACAAGTAATGGCAGAAAATAACAATGTTTCAGAGTAATATTTTTAGCAGTGTGTGCATTGATGAGTATATTTTGATACCTGGCCAATATTTAAAGAGACTTAGTCTGCAACTATGAATATTTTTTGAAAAAAAATCTATTTTCCTTTTAAATCATTTGTAAAAGTAGAATTAAGTTATGTTTTCACAATAAATCTGTTCACCATAGCTTAAAACTGCATGGAAAAGTGAATTATCTTATAAAACAGGTGTTTTTCTCTTGTTGGTAACTATTTGCGTCCATCCAATAATTAAAGACAGTTAATATTTAGCATAAATGGTGTTGATTTTATATTGATAATTTGTTAAGATTTACAAATTGGTCAAATGTATACCTGAATTTTTGTTTTTTTGCTGTGTTCTTAAAAAATTGAAACAGTATTTCTACAATTAAAAGATCAAAAGTTACAGACTATGCAGCTTTAATATTTATTTCTAAAATTTAAGCCTTAAAGCACTAATTATAACTATAGCAGGCGACATACTTTGTAATATTTTTCTTCATTTTGGGTACAAAAAGATTAAAATCAAACGAAACTTACTGAAAAATAAAATACTTTTCTTTTAACAGTTGTAACATTCTAATTTGCATTGATCTGACTGTTCTTTAAGTATGGGTGCAAAGATCAGGAATCGATACAATCAAGTACACCTGACCCAGGATTCCAATGGAAAAGTGACAAACTCACATTTAGACACCACAAACGAGAGCCAAGAGGTCAGCCCTTTGCCCAGCAAGTGACAACAAAGACATAGCAAACACAAGACAGAAAAAAAAACATAAAAGATCCACAAAAGAAGTACCGTCTTGAAACGGTAAGTAAAATATTTTACTGGAGGGCTTAAGCTGGTTTAACGGCGCCAACCTCACCCTTAATTCAGATGTGGATTCAGACACATAGATATTTGGTTTGCATGAAAGACCCCTAACTTATCAATGCATCATCTCCTTAAACATATATCCTTAAACGGAATATCCATTATCCAATACGAAATGAAGAAATTTACTGAAATGTGCTGCTTCAATCATTTAGCTCACCTGCATAAAAAGTTTAAACTCAGGTTTTTGTGTGTCTATTGCTGTAAGATGAATGCTTACAGATGTTTACATAAAACCAATAAATAGTCCTGTAATTAACTTAGCAGATGGATAAATGATCTGTGAAAATTAAATCAGTTCATAATAAAATATTTATTTTTGATTCAAGTAAAATGTTAAAAGTCTAGAACAAACACTTTAAGTAACCCCAAGTTGAGAAATGGTGGGCCCAGTCATGGACAAGCGTCAGGCACCAACTTACGATGCAAATTTAAGATCAGGATCGTCACAGGCTTTGAGGCGTGATACGAGAGCGTTTAATTAAAGAGGCACCCATAGCTTCAAATCATGATTAGGTTTATAGCTAGGCATACAGACTGTCGAATAATATCCATAGCGTGCTACATAGACAACATGTTCAAATGTATTTGCTAAACCTAATTGGGCTTGAAATAGGCAGCATCATTTTGATCATGAACTGAGTTGTCCGATGTCATTCTTTAACTTTATAGGGATGATATATGTCAGATTTACTTCTTGTTAAATTAAGATAGACTATTCCGTGGTGGAAATTATTCCATATGGTTTGAAAAAAAAACGACATTTCATAGCGTTTTTGTACTTTTTTGCACAGTCCTATTCTTATGCATGTTTTCTCATGTATATTAATGAAATGCGAAATAAAACATTATAATATATTATCCTTTGTAACATCACGTAAAGTAACCGTACTTTTCACAAGTACATGAGTCAATCTTAAACTTTCGAGAGAGGTTTGTAAGTCTGTCCTATATCGGCTTCTTTATTTTCTATATGCAAATAGCAAATAATATATTATATCAAGGCTGGACGTTTGTGCAGGCTCATAAGAATATAGGCGGTTCGCATAGGTCATAAGTCCCAGCATCATATGAGATGACACATTTATGGTATGTCAAAAAATTCATAAAACAGGAAAATAATAATATACTATATGTATATGACGGAAGAAGCCCATATATATATCATCTCTGTGGCATGTTACAGCAAATGTCAATTTCTACATCTACGAGGGGTGATCAGAAAGTTCGCGGAAAATAGTCGTCATTTCTACATCGTTTTATCAATAGAGCTGGAATTACGGCACATAATACTGTAACATATATGCAGTTGATCGGTTACAACATGCTTGATGTTAGTCGTCTATGTGCGTTACAGCCGTCGTCAAGGCAACACTATTAAGCGCAAACCGGCCCAGTTTTTCGTGGTTTTTGACGTTTTACTACACAACCGATTAAACTTAAACGTTTGTAAAACTTTGTTATGTTGTGATAGCCCATATTGCGTTCCATGCATATTCAATGACATATTTATTCCTCTACTATGCAAACTTTCAAAGATTTATATCTGATTGATGGTGTTATTAATTGAAACGAATAACAGTACTGTCAAAAGGCAAAGCATTCAACTTTTATGAACCCATTGCCTGTTTTGCCATGTCAATTCTTTGAAATAAACTATTTACACTCTTCGTAAAACACCCTTTTTCAGGACAATAGATCTAATATTGAAAGTCAGTCCGATATTATAATTAGTGTGATGAACACTGACAAGAAAATAAGTTTTTTATTTAAAATTTTTAAAAACTCGGAAAACTGACGCATTAAAGGCCTGGCCTTCGGATTGAATCTTATTAATTTTAATACATAGCGCAGGGGAATAACATAAAACCCTCATATCATGCTCAAAAAATAAACAGAACATTACTTTCCGTTAAAAATACAGATCATTTAAAAACAAATACGAGCTTTAGCCCTTAGAAGCAACTCAGGGGTACAGATGGGCCACTTCCAGCGAAATGACGTCACAGCGACGCCTCGTGCTCTTACGTCTGACGTCACATTTTCTAAATTTCAATTTCAGTCAACTTGCTATGAATGGTAGTTGATATTTATGAATTTTCATTGCAATCGATAAAAGCAATGCGATTTAATAGCACTTTTCCGCGAACTTTCTGATCACCCCTCGTATGTAAACAATAAAAACAGCAATTTATCATTTTTCATAATGAGACAAATAAAATGAATGGGAAAATTGTTTTAAGAGTAAAATTATTAATGAAGTAATTAGTGAATAGAGATATAACATGCTAATTTTGAATGTCAAGAACAACAGATGAAATTATGATGCATCTTCTATTATATGACGCCGCGCCTGGGAGTGAAATAACGCCATGCAATAAAATCGATAAACCCCTAGTGGTTTACAGATTTTCGGGAAACGTTATAACGTTCATAACCACGTTGCGTACATAATGACAAAATCATAACGTTTTTACGGCAGAAATGAGATTTCAAAGTAATCTTTATTCGTGCTCTTGTATTATTGAATTTATTAAACTCGTTGCGAAAAATAGATAAAATGCTTGGCAAGCCTCGCATTTTATCTCTTTTCCCTAACTCGTTTAATAAATTTAATACATGTAAAACATGAGCACTCATGTAAGATTCTCTATATGTACTCTTGTTATATGCAGTTTAATCCATTGGTTATCAACATGTTGTTATGGTAATGTTTTAATCCCAGGATTTTCATGCCGGAGGGGGGAAGGTCTGGTTCCCTGTAAAGTCACAATTTACCTACATAGGTTAAGGTGTGAAATTTTTTTCAGCCAATAAGGTGATAGGGAATTGCTAACATGACAACTTGGTTAGTTATCTAGAGATGCTATCTGATCAATAGATACATGTGTGGTGTTTCATACTCCAGTCATGTTTTTAAAGAATTTGACAAAGTACGTGTGCGAATCATCACAGTGCATGTGTACAATCGCCGACTGATTTTAATTGCGATCGCTGCAACAATTGCTACTGTTGTTTTATTTCGCATACAGAACTGTATTGTGTATTTCCTCAAATTAATTGCCTAAACACGGTGTCAGATTATCTTTGAAATAATTGGTAAACTGTATCTGGGATTCTATTGAGCTTGCTATGCATGTAAACAATTAATTTTAAGATTTGAAACCACAATATATATATAAAAGTCAGAAGAATTTATCATTTCTTTCGTTATGTCAGACAAAATCTTGACGTAAATTGACTTTAATTTAAATTTAATATGGATTGTCTGTATGGTATGCATTATCTTGTGTTTGTTAACTCAATGGCTAATCACGGATATAATGAACGTTTCGCTGGTACATAGGGTATCATACATTTATGCCTCATTTTAATTGACACCAAACGTAAAGAACTTCTCAAGTTATTACCATTTATATGTTGGTCGCTCTTGTACACTGAGCTATTTCTGGGACTAATTTCAACACACGTTTTTTTTGTAAATGTGAGGCTATGGTGCCATATCTTTGTAAGTAAAAAGCGAATCTTCATCAAATTTTAGAAGCAACATTTCGTAACATTCTTGTAGCTGCTTATCAGACAATATCGATATAATTGTGTTTAATCGTATTTGTTGATGTACTGTACAAATATAATGTATAAAGTTTTAACTTATCAACAAATATTGTTCACAATGACATTTGGTTTTCTGGTTTTGTGACTTTAACATGTTTTATTTCTGAAGTTGTCCTCACACTAGAAAACCAAAAATCCACAGAATGATGACTTAGTGGTTTTGTTGCTGTTGATCCATTTTTTATTGTTAATGCCGATGTATGTGGGTTTTTTTTGTGTGTTACATGTAATAAGTGTCTTTTCTAGTGTTGCATCTTCACCTGTGTTTTTTTCAGTCATCAACGTATTTCACAGAGGACAGTACGAACCCCCCTGGAGAAGAAATTGGACCTTCTCGAGGGGGTCAATACCAGTATTTCTAAGGAAACCTATAGCCAGTTGTGATTTTCTGTGGAGTAGTGGGCTGGCTCCCTCTAGATCCGTCCATTGTATTAGCAGTGTCACAATGATCAATACATAGATGAGAATGGCATAAATGGTTTCCTGGTTTAGTGATTTTAACATGTTTTATTTCTGTCCTCACACAAGAAAATAAAACATCATAAAATGATGGCTCAGTGTTTCTGTTGCTGTAGATACATTGTTTATTGTTGCTGCCGATGTACATTGTATGTTTGTGTTTTTTATGTTTGGCTTTTGTTTTGTTATGCAGTAATTAGTGTCTTTACTAGTTTTGCATTCATCTCGCTGAGGAAGACAGAGCTGGTTGCTTTGCTTTCATTGTACTCCTGCTATTTTGTGGCTGTTAGTTTCTGTGCCTCTTTCTCATGGTGCTGTTGGTTAAAAATATATCATTTGTGTGAAGGTGGGGTATAAAATCCTTCCCTCGAGCTACTCAGCGAGCCTCGCGATATTCAACGATGATTCTCTAGTCAGATATGTCTATCCTACCCTCACACTCATGATGGATTCTTATAGACTCTATATCTATGCAATCTTGGATTGTGTCATTTCAAGGGACATACTCATTTTCATTTTTTACGCGTATATGGTTACTTATAGTGCAGGAGAAAACCGATTCTGCTGATGGCGTGGATTTCTGTTCTTTGGTGCCATTGCCTCTAGTGCAATTTATAAACCCAAGACAGCTTCGGTATTGTCACAATGCTCAATACATAGATGAAAATAGAATATATGGATACATGGCCTCTCAGTATATTTCGACACACATGCAGTCGAATCTTTCAAATTCGAAGTCCTAGGGACTATAGGTTATATTTCGATGTATCGAAAGTTGCAACATAGGGAGGTAGACAAAAAATATATAACGCCAAAAATGATTAATATTATCAGTGTTTCCTAAAACACATATGCTTTGGTGGGTAAAATAAAAGTCTCGAGGATACGCTTCTTTTACGCACCAAAGACATATGTTTCGAAAGACAGTTATTAGAATAATTCATAAATAGTCTCTATGTGTTCCAAATTTTTTTCGTATTAGCGAGTATTTCGAGTTTGAATGTTCAAGATTTTACTGTATTTATATTAGACTTTATTTTTATAAGTCGAGCAGTTTGCTAATCTTTATGGTACATAAATCACTTTAAGTAGATGAAAGATAATTTATTACATGTAGCGCATGCATACTAATGTTTTAATACCAACTGTCGTTAACCTGTCATGGCAACTAAACGCTGCCCTCTTTTTTCAATTGTAAAATGTCAATACATTCTCGCGAGACCTGACGATACCTCATCGTGCTAGCGAGCTTCCTGTTTTGCGACAATGATGTCAATAGGACAATTTACGGCATAACACTCAGGGAAAAGTTGAAATTAGGCAGTATCAAGGGCATATCATTTCTCTCAAAGACATTATAATTGAGCCAGTGCATGAGATTTCCAACAATGTGGTATGTGCGACCGGCAAAGCCTCAGATCAGCCTGCGCATACGCGCAGTCTGATCAGAGCCTATGCTAGTCGTTTGAGTATTCTAGGAGTGTTAAGCTACTGACTGAACATAATTTGGAGTTTCTAAGCTTAAAATGAGGCTGCACAGGCTTGTCTGAGTCTACACTTGTCAAATTGCCACATTGTTGGAAATCACATGTCACGGCTCATATTATGTCACTGGCAATACCTGCAATGTCTTTCAGAAAAAATATACATACCAAGATGTGCGTCGGTTTGAGCGGATTGATTCTAACCTATGACGATGAATGTTTACTTTCAAAGAGTGCCTGATAATACAACGCGGAACTATGTTAACGTTTTATTTTGCGAACGAGAAGACCCTGGTTCGATCCCCACTATTGACCACAAGGGTTTACTTTCAAAGTGTGCCTGATAATACAACGCGGAACTATGTTAACGTATAAGTTTTGTCAGCGAGAGGACCCTGGTTCGATCCCCACTGTGTACTTTCAAAGTGTGCCTGATAATACAACGCGGAACTATGTTAACGTATAAGTTTTGACAGCGAGAGGACCCTGGTTCGATCCCCACTGTTGATGAGAAAGGTTTACTTTTCAAAGTGTGCCTGATAATACAACGACTAAGTTTTGCCAGCGAGAGGACCCTGGTTCGATCCCCACTGACTTATTATGTATAAAAAAGGATAGACTCAGATAAGAGGCGGATGATACTACCTAGTATCATCCGCCTCTGCTCAGATTCAATAATATTTTTATTTGACGAATCTTATTTCTTATTTATTTATTTTTGGTTGTGTATGTTTTTTGTTAGACTTATAAAGTCTGATGAGATGGGGATTTTTTTGCATATACATTTTCGCTCATATTGATCTATTTCACTAAATATTCATATTCCTCTCAAATACTTTTTTCTCTTCTGCTATCTCATCGTAGATGTTTGAGCCAGCATAAATTAAAATCTGGACTGGAATACGGCTAAAGATAAGATGTGAAATGGTATTGGTTGGTATGGATTCATAGGTCCTACAACATCTACGACTGATATAAGTCTAGTTTTGTGTTTGCGAATAATAAATGACTCCTCTAGTCCTAAATTGTTAGAAGTCGATCTTTAAAGAGCGAGATAAATTGTTTTGTACCATATCAGAATCATTATAATTGAGCCAGTGCATGAGATTTCCAACAATGTGGTATGTGCGACCAGCAAAGCCTCAGATCAGCCTGCGCATACGCGCAGTCTGATCAGAGCCTTTGCTAGTCGTTTGAATATTCTATGATTGTTAAGATACTGACTGAACACCATTTGGAGTTTCTAAGCTGAAAAGGAGCTGCAGAGGCTCGTCCGAGTCTACACTTGTCAAAATGTCAAATTGTTGAAAATCTCATGCCATGGCTCATTATTATGATATTGCAAAATCATGTATTTCAAACATAATGTCGTTACAGTTATTCACTGCGTCTGTTTCCCATTTTGTGCTTAAAAACACATTTCTCAGTGTCTATTTAGTTTATAATAAATTATGTAAGTCTGTAGCATATGCTTTCCATACTTAACTCTTTGCATGCTGGGTAATTTCGCAGGCTTCCGTGTCATCTGCTGATTGTTTTTCTTTTAAAATGAACATATTTCAACGAGCTCTTTTGGTTTTACCGCAAGAGGGCAAATATTTTAAATTCATATACGCATCGACATTTTGCCGAGCCTGATCTGGGTAGAAACTGTTCGCAAATGTCTTTCGCAGACGACAAAGTTTTTAGGGTTAATTAAATAGGATAAACAGAAAGAGAGGAGTGCAGTATGGTGACAGACCGCTCGACTTGAGGCCAAGGGTCGCTGGTTTGAGCCTTACTGTAGGCACTGTCAGGCACTGGTATGGCTGAAACATTGTTGACTTGAAGATAAATTATCAACGAAACCTAGATACTCTTTAACTCCTTGCATATAGTGTCGTCTGCTGATAACATTTGCAAACAGTTGGGACCCAGACCAGGCCCGACAAACAGATGGTATTCGAAAAAAATGGAATAAGTTGATTTAAAAAAAAAATATCAGCAGACGACATAAAATACCAAATAGGCAAAAAGTTAGTTATTGAATCACTACCGTGTGAAGTTCACTGGTATAGTTAACCCTTTAAGCGCCCGCCACCTATAATTTGCAGCAGACGACAATTTCAATTTTTGCTTCTTTTTTTTCAAAATTAACAAATAAGGCATGGTATTTCATGAGAATTATGAAATTTCATACCTTATTTTTATCGAAAATTAGAAAGATGTCACGACGCAGTCGTGATTGGCGCTTTAAAGGTGCACGTGTCATTCCAAACTTGCTAATAAGATATGCATTGAAAGTGGAATCGTAACCGTTTGGGAAAACGCAGAAATTAATCCAAACCAGTAAAATGAAATGGCCCCTTATCAACCTTTATCCACAGTAGGCTACTGCGCTTTAGCGCAGGGCTGAACTTGGCTTTTGAAAGGATGGGTGACTCTGAAATAGTTCTATTGGTTACATTTCTTACCTACCGATCTGTTTCTTTGTTGATAGATATGCTGAAAAGTCTATTTCACATGGCAAGGCTTATTTAATGAATTTATTCATGGAAGTTTTCAAGTTTTTGACAACAGGCTAATGCTTTCGACATGCTGAGTACTAATGAGATCTTTGTTTTTGTGCCGAAATTGTGGGCGTTTGTCTTTGATTGATTGCTTGTGAATATGCTACATAGATAGAAACTAAGGAAGGAACGAAACAGAAAGAAACCTGCAGACATAAGCAAATACACTTTTGATTTAAATTGCCAAGGAAAGGCCTGAATCAGAGCTTTATGCAAGAACTGTGAATATCGGTGAAAACAGCATTTTTCACCCGTCACAATACGTTAGCCCAAAATGAAATATATGTGTGGTTCCCGTTGCATACAGCAAAATTTAGGGTAGGTAGGTAGGGAAATTATTAAATTTTGTTACAACATTTAACAAAGAAAAAAGTGACAAAATCTAAAAAAATGCCCAAATAAGGGTAGGTAGGCAACAGGAACCACACATACATTTCATTTAAGCCTTATGTTATTACAAAATCCACAGCTCTGTCGCCCAAGCCACAAGTAATCCGCCACGGCAAAATCATTACGTGATAAGAATGCGTACTGGAAAATTGTTTTTTCTTATTTCTCAACCAAAACATATGTTGTTGTTACTCAAAAGAACATATGTTGTGGGACTCTGGATAAGACGGCTCTTTTGAGCACCCAATACATATGTTTAACTTAATGGGTAAGGTAATAAATGCAATTTTAGGTGCGCAAACTATCCTTATCTGGAGATATGCACAGATATAAACAGATGTTTTGTTTGTGTTTTTGATTTGATTCTTTACGTCCCATCAACAATCTTTCAGTTTAACAGGGACGGGTCTTCCTCGGTTGAACCAGTATTAAGCTAGGATAGATGTGTCTTGCTCAAGGACCATAACGCAGAGACGTCGCTGAGGCTCGAACTTTAACAGAAGTTTTCAGCGTATTTGTGAATATGTTCACCCATCATTGTTGAGACGGTTCTTTTGAGTACCCACAACATTGGTTGAAAAATAAGAAAATTATATTTTGAGTACGCATAATTATCTGAAGACCTAAGGAAACACAAAACGTAATCGAACTAAAAAGTACATGTGCTCTAAAAGCACTATAGCTTACTCCGCCCCTTCCTGTGCTTCACAACCAATCAGTTTGCACAGAAATTTAATTTTTGGCCAATTTAATCACATACTTTAAATCATTAAGTAAATCCGTGCAGTGGTCATTGCGACATTTTCAAAGGAGCAAGGGGAAAACTATAAGTATATGTAGGTCATAGATCATATATTACAATTATAAAGAAATTTAATGGTTCTCTCGCTGCGCTCGTTCCTGCTTAATTCCTTTATTATTGTAATATATGATCTATAACCCTTACTTATTGTATTGAGTAACTTTATGACTGATTTCCAGTAGCCGTTTCATTATTAGTTGGGTGAGCAAAAAAAGTGTGCGTTCTATCCAGATGGCTTTGCAAGAAGCCAGCCTACCTGGATCTTCAGGTGCGGATCCAGGATTTTTGGAATGGGGGTTCGTATACATAAAGGTGTGTGGGTTCACTTTGTTGATTTTTTCTCATTTTCTTAAATATTCCATGAAAATGAAATAATTTGGTCTCACTGAGACCAAATTATTTCATTTTCATAGGATGTTTAAAAACGGGGGCAGGGAGGATCCGCCACTTTATCGGGTAATTTTATGGCTGATTTCCAGTAGCAGCTTCATTATTAGTATAGATTCGTCCCTTGGGTGAGCAAAGTGTGGGTCCAATCCCGATGGCTTTGCTAGAAGCTAGCTAGCCTGGATCTTCATTGTTTTGAAAGGGGGTCAGAATTCTTACAATAGAAGTTATGCCAATAGATCTAGAGCTCTTATTATGAAAAACACGGTATTTTATCACCAGATGCCAATTATTATTCGGAAGCCTTAATTGAATTACTGAGATAAAGAATAGCAAAATATGAAGGTACAAATTAACAGCCAGGTTTTAAGAAAGTCGATGGAGTTCTTCTCCTAACAATATTCTAGCAATATTCAGTAACACAAATGAAATGGCGCTTATTCAGTTTCAAATGTTAAAGCGCAAAAAGCAGACATCAAAGAAACATATTAGATAGAGTACATGTACACCATGACAAGTCCGCCTTGTAAATGTTTCTCATTTGTTCAAGTGAAATATACATTGTAAACTGTAACTGATTATCAATAGCTAATGAAGTGTTCTGATCATGAATTACTACAGATTGCTACACCAATTAATATTTCGGCATTATTAGAAAGGCGTGTTGTCATGTAGAAAAATGTATAAAGAAGAGTAAAACAATAACATCAAATGAATGTACATTTCAATATAGTGTCAAGCGTCGTATAGTTAAACAAAAGGTAGTTTGAAGGTTTATAGTTGTTAATGTAATGGCAAACATGATGAAGAGAGAGAGAGAGAGAAAGAAAGAAAGAAAGAAAGAAAGAAAGAAAGAAAGAAAGAAAGAAAGAAAGAAAGATAGAGAGAGAGGATATTACAGCCTGAATAAACTCTGCTCTCTGTGCATGGTAAAATCGACAATGCAAAAAGTAGTGACCAGTATTTTCCACATCACCACAGAGACAGAGAGGTGAATCATAGATACGTTTCTGAAAGAGGTCATCGTTAAGTGAGCTACACTTTATACGTAATCGGGTGTGGAGAACCTGAGCACGTCTATTACATGGCAAACATGATGAAGAGAGAGAGAGAGAGGGAGAGAGAGAGAGAGAGAGAGAGAGAGAGAGAGAGAGAGAGAGAGAGAGAGAGAAAGAAAGAAAGAAAGAAAGAAAGAAAGAAAGAAAGATAGAGAGAGAGGATATTATGGCGTGAATAAACTCTGCTCTCTGTGCATGGTAAAATCGACAACGCAAAAAGTAGTGACCAGTATTTTCCACATCACCACAGAGACAGAGAGGTGAACCATAGATACGTTTCTGAAAGAGGTCATCGTTAAGTGAGCTACACTTTATACGTAATCTGGTGTGGAGAACCTGAGCACGTCTATTACATGGCAAACATGATGAAGAGAGAGAGAGAGAGAGAGAGAGAGAGAGAGAGAAAGAAAGAAAGAAAGAAAGAAAGAAAGAAAGAAAGAAAGAAAGAAAGAAAGAAAGAACGAAAGAAAGATAGAGAGAGAGGATATTACTGCGTGAATAAACTCTGCTCTCTGTGCATGGTAAAATCGACAATGCAAAAAGTAGTGACCAGTATTTTCCACATCACCACAGAGACAGAGAGGTGAATCATAGATACGTTTCTGAAAGAGGTCATCGTTAAGTGAGCTACACTTTATACGTAATCTGGTGTGGAGAACCTGAGCACGTCTATTACCTGCATATGAATATCTAGGAATGGATTTAATGTCAGAGTTCAATTTACGTTTAAAAATGATAATATAATCGCTGTTTCTCACATCAAGTGACAAGTTATTCCATTCTCTTATAGAAGACGGCAAAAAAGAAAAAGAATTAAAATATTGAGTAGTTCTAGAGTCTATAGTCTGAATATATCTGTGCATTACGCAGTTTGTATCTTGACATATTGTTGTCAGTAGGGGGAATTAGCGAAGAAAGATATTCTGGAGAGAGATTGTTAAACATTTTATAAAAGTAAAAGTCTGTGCTTCAAGCGCCTAGCTTCCATGGGTTTCCAGTTAATTTAATCAAAAAGTACATGTAAAGATACAAGTGTAGCTGTCCCAGTCACAATCCTAGCAGCCTCTTATCAAATTCTTGCTTCTCATTGTATGTGCAGTTGTCCCAGACAACATCAGCATATTCCAGTATTGGTCTTATTAAGGTAAGATAAATAGTTTCAAGAGATTTTCTATCAAAACAATGAACCTTCTCATGACATTAATTCAACCCCAGGCTTTTTCATATGGTTATGACAAGTACAATCATTGGAAAGATATACACCTAGATGATTATGAGTGTCTACTTCTATAATAACTTGATTGTACATTAGGAGAGGTGGATGTACAGGTTTAAATATTCAATTTACGAGAGATAAGAAGAGACTCTGTTTTCTTGGGATTAAAAGATTGCTAAAACGTTAAAATTTAAAGGCGTTTCGCTGGCGGACCGATGGTGGCCCTATTGTGCACGTTTACTGGGGATAATCTACAGAATTTGATTACGATAGAGCAATATTTGTTCCATAAAAGGACACAACGAGTCACGAATTGACTGACACATTTCATAAAGTCACTAACAAGTGGATAACCACAAACAATGATAAAAATAGCTATTTTATTGTTTGGTGGAAGGGTCAGCTAGAACATTTGTTGTCATACAATGGTCGCTGGCCCTTCCTTAAAAATGAGTCTGTGCCCAGCAAAAAAGGTACAAAAGACACATGCTCCCATCGAGGACTCTGATCAGCTTGCGCATTTGCGCAGTCTGATCAGAGTTCTTGATGGGCGCTTTTTGGGTAGCCAAGGGTTCAACGTTTCATCAGGCGAAAAGCTACGACTCCGATCAGATGTGTGGATGTTCAGACTGATTTGATTGATTTAATGTGCACACATGCCAACCTGTACCTCATGCTGAATACAGGTTCCTATAGAGTATTCCAGCTGAATCATCACAGATGAGGCCCTCCCAGTGGAGGGGGGGGTACATGTTCCCTTGTTCCCCTGAAATAATTTGGATTGCTCCCCTGTTCCCCAAAAAATCGAAAATGTGTTTTCATATGTTCCCTGTTCCCCCAATATTGTCTATTTCCCTGTTCCCCTCAAAGTTTGGCCTTTGTTCCCATGTTCCCCTGAAATAAATGCCAGTATTACAAGGCCAGTATTAAACATGTTAAACCCCAAAATAAATGGTAGGAAGAAAACAAAGAACTAAACTCCAGCTGTTAAGTTTTTAGACTTAATTTTTCGCAATAACTTTTTTGTCTTCAATTTTAGCAAAATGTGTTCGCGATAAAAAGTATTCAGGGTTATCTCCGCCAACTTCTCCAAATGGTTCCAACATCCTAGATGCTGCAGTACCTCTGTGCTTAGATGCACTCTTTGATTATTTTAAGCAAAGCGCAAATAAGCAAAGTCCAAAATGTCAGTCAAAAATGTACATTGCACCGCCCTAATTCAATTACTAAAGCGATGGATGGCTTGTTCAAATATAATAGAAATCGCGCCTGATTCGCTCGTGCGTTAAACTAGTAGGGTAATCTCAAAACCGTTCATTTCATAGCACGTGCATAAGAGAAAAATTGTACGTCATGTGATAACCCAGCCTTTGTTCCTACAAATGAGCCCGCTTTAAGTTGATTTTGCATATGCAAGGTAAATTCTGAGTATGTTAACGCCAGTTTTATGTTATGCACAGCCTTTGAAGGACGTGATATGGACCGCTTCCGAATATTTTTTGAAACTACCCCTTTCGGTCACGCCTATACGAATTATTCATGTCATTAAAAGACTAAGAAATTTAGGACGAATTCAAATTATTGCAAAATCTTCATCTATATACACAAAAATCTGTTTGCGCCACAATCACAAGACCTTTTGGAGAAGTTGGCGGAAATTCTGCTCTACAACTTTCATCGCGAACACACTTTGCTAAAATTGAAGACAAAAAAGTTATTGCGAAAAATTAAGCCTAAAAACTTAACAGCTGGAGTTTAGAGAGTATGATACTTTGGAGCACCCACAGCATATTGTTAGACCGATGAAAAAGAAAGTCACAATTTTGGCTCATCCTGTAGATGCAGATGAGCAAAAATTGCATGCGCGGATTCAGAAAGTTTTATCAGAAGGGGTCCAACTCACAGACAACTTTCTTTTTTGGTTAATGAGGTTAGAGAGGACCCAAATACCACTTGAAGCGGGCCATCATCGGCCCAACAGCGAAACGCCATTTAAATGGCGTTTCGCTGGCGTGACGATGATGGCCAAATATTGCAAGCTGGCTTGGTAGCTTTGCGATTTTTCAGGGGATCCGGACCAGTATTGATAAGGAACCCTATAGCTTTGTGATTTTCCGGGTGAGGCGGACCCCCTGCCCCCCCCCCCCCTGGATCCGCGCATGAATTGTGACTTTCTTATTCATCTGATGAGCCAAATTGTGACTTTCTAATTCATTGGCCAAAACGGACAACTGCTTGTATTCTACATCTTCTTCAAAGAAAGCATATGTTTCTCATTATATGTTAATGGCGTAAATGAAATATCGTGGTCAGAGTCTTTAACCACAATTTCCCAATCAATCTAACATCAATAGTCTGCGTGTGGCTTTAACTGTTATATTGACACCTGACAAAGAAGGACGTGTCCAAGGTTGATCATTTATAGTAAATCATTCCTATAAATATCATTAGCCATGCTAGAATGAGTTGCATACAAGGCGATTGACAATCGAACAAGCCATGTATAATGTAACAGTCCTAGGGAAAATCCCGTTCGCTGATAAGCATCTGCTACTGTTCTGCCACCCAATAGTGACATGTTTTGCTTACAAAGTTATCAGGGACTTAGAGTCGATAGATCACTTGTGTATTAATCCTTAATACACAAGTGGTCTATCGATTCGCGTTAGCACAAGTTAAGTGTTGACGTTAGTGGTTTACTTAGCAACTGTAAACAAAGTATTACGTCACTGCCACTTTTGGTTGGCACGAAAGTATATATTTTATAGCCAGCCTCCCTCAAATGAGGTACTGCTATTGCGTTTACCTTCTGGACTGGTAACAACGCACGAAATGTCACAGCGGCCGCAGACCACAGATCAACTCTGGTACTGAGAGTACTGTAAATTTATCATTCTTGCGAGGATTTTGTTTTCGCGAAACTTCGCATAATAAACACCTCACGAATGGCGAATTCACTCTCCCGATAACTGATGTACATGTAGATAATTAAAATCATGCTCCAGTTGCAAAATGTTAACATCGCCAATGTGTGTTCAACCCTATTCGTGAAAATAATTATTTTATTTTTCTTCAAATTTTAGTCCACTCTAGAACACACAGACTCAACAAAGATACCCACACAGTAGCAAATATACAAAAAGCAAACCAAGCAGTTCTGTATCTTTCATGCCAAGCTAGAAAGACGCAGAGAGCTTCATCACACAATAGGAGCAACAGGAGAGGGGTCCAGAACGGGTTTAGGTGGTTTGCTCGTACCCCCACTTCTCGTCCCCGTTCTTAAATACCCTATGAATATGAAATAATTTGGTCTCAATGAGACCAAATTATTTCATATTCATGGGATATTCAAGAAAAAATAAACAAAATCAGAAAAGCGACCCCAACACACACATATTTATACATATGACCCCTTTTCCAGAAATCCTGGAACCGCCCCTGTTAACGACAACAGAACCATTGTATTTGGTTGGACAGCATTCGCAAAAAAAGGGAAAGAGGGCAGCTTAAATATATGTTTGCTGTTCAAATCTTCGTCGTTGTTCAAACATACAAATCGCTTGATTATATACACTGTAGAATATGAATTAATGTCTAAGGATTGCAATTCAGATTTTAAGCTACCTTGCAAAAGATGGTACAAAAACATCAGCTGTTTTAATGTGTCTGAGAAGCCATTCGGGCTTTATAGACATTAAACAACCTAATGATATTCATCATCCAGTGCAATCTATAAAATCTGAATTCAATCCAGAAAGGTAAGCATCTAGAAATGAGTTTAATCTAAGGCGACTGAATGCAATAACTGTAAACTAGTAACACATTATAAAAACTGTGCGAAAAATATCGGTTTTAGAATTGGTTTTATACACATTAAATCATTGGTTCATTTTATATCTTGTAATCTCGCAGACTCTTAATATTTGTCTTGTCCTGTTCTGATAGGATCGAAATGCCCTTTTCTGTTGGTGTGTGCTCAAGTAAGTATGTTTGAATTTGAAAGGCCAGAATAGTAGTCCTACTTCAAAACCAATCATAAATTTGTTCTTTTTTCTCAAAAAAAAAATAGTTAATTATAGGCGTAATTAAGAAAATATGAATTAGATTAGTATATGGTCTTTTTCGTTATTTAAGTGTGAACTGAGAATACAGATTTTCTCAACCACCATATTCACTTCTTCATTAGATGCTGGATAGATTCATGTACGTAATATTAGTGATCAAACAGTTAGGCAAGTTAACAACTTATTGCATGCGCGGATACAGAGGGGAGACTAGGGGTCCGGACACCCCCGCCTAGGAAATCACAAAGCGTTAGGTTCTTTAGGAATACGGTTCCGGACCCTCTTGAAAATCACAATTCAAAGCTGGGCCATCATCGGCCAAATATGGCCCGCTTTTAGTTGTATACTGCGTTTATATATTGAAAATATATCAAAGGGGTGCTTAGAGAACAATAAACAATAGGAATTTGCAAGGTACGATTACCAGCATAATTTTATTTCTAAAATGCTCCTCAATTTGATCGGCGTCTGATTTCACAAGAAGTAGGTCACCATTTTAATGGCGGCTATGATGTCATGTCGCTAATAAATAAGGAGGGCACGTGATCTGACCAGGATCTATTACACATTTTATTATAATTATCATAATTGTCATAATCGAGCCCCTTGGGCGCTGTCTAAATACTATATAAAATATTGTTCTTATACAAGCCACTTCATGAAAAAAAAACGTTTTACAGTTAGTCAACAATTAAGGCACACATCAGCTTATGACTTTTGGAAAATAATATAATGGCTAAAAAAGCTACATCCAAATTGCCATGATTCTTGTTCGTATCTGTTACTGAGCAGGTGGCTGGCTAGGAGCATAACCGGGTCACAAAACCCTGGACTGGATTTCTCATGTCGCGGCTCAAACATGCATACATGTATATATTAATAGAATATGACCATGCACACCTAATCATGATGTCTTTGACAGTCAACTCGTGGACAATTGATCATTGTCATAAGAAAACCGGTGTTGCACATATTTGAGCCGTGACATGTGATTTTCAACAATGTGGCGTTTTGAAATGTGTAGACTCAGACGAGCCTCTGCAGCCTCCTATTAAGCTAACAAACTCCAAATGGTGTTCAGTCAGTAGCTTAACAATCATAGAATATTCAAGCGACAAGCAAAGGCTCTGATCAGACTGCGCGTATGCGCAGGCTGATCTGAGGCTTTGATGATCGCACATATCACATTGTTGGAAATCTTGTGTCGCGGCTCATATTTAACCTCCGATTTTTGAACAGATAAAACTCAATCCAGCCTGCTCAGCTACAGAGACTATCAAAATTGATGACAATTTGCATTTAGCAAACGTGTAAACAGTGAACAAAAAAGCGCAGGGTCTGTATACGTGCATTTGCTGTTCGCATTTATCGTTAACACATGATTCATATAATCATTGTTGTAAAGGGCTTCACGTTAACTTTGCAAGAGAACCGAAGTATTCATGATTCCATGAACATCCTGAAATTGAATTTATTGCTTATACTTACATTGTATTAATGATATCTAAAATATTTTTAATTTAGGAATTAAAACAGTTTTGTATTTAAAATATAATCGCAGGAGTGTAAAATGAAAAGGCGGAACAGCCGCCTTGAACAGCCAATGGAGCAAACAAGAGGTTTGTTTTGCACGTGCGACTCGGTTGTGGCTCGCTGTCAATCACAACACTATTATTCATTTGTGACCTCTCAGTATTGACCTTTGGTCGAGTCCATATGATAATTTACCGTTAATTTACCGTTAACTGTTTGTAAAAAATCTTTATATCCTTAAATTTATATCTGTCTCATTGGTTCAGTGGTTAAAACGCCCTCATGAAACACGTGAAGTCGTGAGTTCGAGCCTCATTTCGGAGCTTCTTTTTTTTCTTGCCATTTTATTGCATGCATTGATGTTTAATTATTTTAAAATAGGAAAGAGAAATGATTTTTGCGTTTGTTGGGAACGAACCCCTCATTGTACCCAGCATGGAGTATAATCATTCTTTCACCTGAACATATAAAAGTAAAGCATATTTAGTACATATAATATATTAGTTTTATGTAAAGTGAAATCAACAGACAGTACTATGCACGGCCAACGTTGAATTTTTGCCAATTTGAATGAAACCTTCTTCCAGAAAAAAGTGATTAAGCATGCCAGTGGTTTGGGAATGACATATGCATGCAAAATGTGATCAAAATATACTATTCGGTCAAAAGCTATGAACATTTTCTCGAACTTCGAACGGATGGACGAGCGGACGAACTCAAATAGTGATTATAGTGCAGACCTAAGGGTCGTACAATTCCACTATTCTTAAAATTACCTATAGAAAAGGGTATCTTTAGTCCGGTAGTACTATCTTGCCAGCATTTCGGGACAGCGTAGCTGCTATGAACGTAAGTTTCTTCTGTGTAAACCCACCTCTCTCCACTCCCTGACCATGCGAAGGTATCTGATCCTGCTGAGGACTACATCTTGTCTCTCTATCAGCACTTTTTGATTCACCCCATATCGTGTGTAAGCAGGCTTCGTATGAAGGAGATCTTTGCGAAGGAGACCCTTGCCGCCAGTGTTGCCAGTGTAACCAATACTCTGTTTGAGCTCTGTTCTGATGTTATCAAAAATTGGCAGAATCTTCTTCAAGGAGTACATGCTGACGATGGTCCTCCGTACATCACCCTGGTCAAAGTCATCCAGTGACACTTTCCACGCAGATGACGGTGGAGTCCTGTCCCATACACGATTCAGTGATAGTTTTATTCCAGACTTCTTTTCCTCCATGCAGAACTTGTACAAGTTTTCAATAATAGCTCCTGCATCGTCGCTGTATCTCCATACAAGCCTCGCCATTTTACTGAGTGAAGTCGCTTTTCATGTGCATAATACATCAAAACATGTTTTTTCTGCAAACACGTAAATCGCTAAACATTTCCTGCTTCTTTGCGAAAGAAAAAAATAAAAACAAGTTTTGCTGGAGCTCGAACCCTCAACCTTGGGCTCAAATCCTCAACTTTGTTTTCAGATTCTTTGAGTACAACCGTTATACTTACTGCGCCATCGAATCGCTTGTAAACGTTCTCTTGTAAATACGAATAACTGCATGACATAACACTGTGACACCCCTACTTTATGGAGCAGTTCATTATTGTTAGTGCAGTCAAGCCCTGATGCTTTTAAGGCTATTATAGTATCACTTCTGGCGAATGAGTTCGAGGTTCCAAACGTATTGCACGGGGCAAGTGAGCTTGGCAGCTGACAATCAATTGTGTGTAATTCGTGAGCATTTAACGGTTTCAATGATGCTTCTCATCAGTATGCGCATTTGAAATGGCAATTGTCTACAGGTACGGGCCCGTATCCCTAGACTCAGAGTCTAGCTATATATATAGAGGCGCGGTCCCGTATCTCTAGACTCTGAATCTAGGGATACGGGCCCGTATCTGAAGACAGTCCACCTATAGGGATTGTCTACGGGTACGGCTCTAAAATTATAACGCGCTCGTGTCCAGGCTTCCATTATTAGAACAAATCAATCGTGCTAATAGCAAGCTTCTTCCAAGGCGGCAAAGAATTGATGGTTCTGTTGGACAACAACATAGGTTTTGGTTGAGAAGTAAAACTATTTTAATTAGGCACTCTTATCTGGAGGTATACAAGCTGATCTGAATCTTCGCTGGCCATGGGCGCACATGTCGTAGTGTTGCTTTTTCCATGCAGTGGCATACTACTATAACTACTATACATGTACGCATGTTATATACCTGTGCCTTTTCTATCAACTGTTTAGTACTAGCACGCCTATCCCTTAATGAATAAGTTATGTTTTGTATCAAATGTGACACCACGGTTTTCATCGACGGTGGGGGTAACTACTTTTGGAACCAAGCCTAATGAGTCTTCAGAGACACGATTCCTTTGTTTAGCTCTTTGTATACTGAAACATTTTGCATGCTATTTTGTCGTCTGCTGATTTTTTTTCAAAGTTAACTTTTTCAAAAAATTCTTTCCGAAACACCATTAGAAAGTCGTACGAGTTGTATCAGATCATGACCAACGCCCAATCGGTTCTGATCTGGGCCCAGACCGTACTCAAATGTTAGCAGCAGACGATACTAGTAAGTAAATGACTAAGCATGATTATGAAGACAATGAACTATTAACTTGGAAGTTCATGCTTTCTCTTTATGTTGAATGTGTTCTTTTAGCAATCATTTATTGCGTGTTCATGAAATGTATACGCTTCAATTCCTGTAGTTTTAAAGCTGCATAGTCTGTAACTTTTGATATTTTAATTTTAGAACTAATGTTTCTATTTTTCAAGAACACAGTAAAAAACTAAAATTCAGGTATACATTTTACCAATTTCGTAAATCTTAACAAATTATCTGTATCAAAACAACAGCATTTATGTTAAAATTAACTGTCTATAATTATTGGAGGGACGCAAATAATTACCAACACACCTGTTTTTTATAACATAATTCACTTTTCCGTGCAGTTTTCAGCTATAGTGAACAGATTTATTGTGAAAACATAACTTAATTCTACTATTACAAATGATTTAAAAAGAAAATAAAAAAAATCGAAAAATGTTCATAGTTGCAGACTTAGTCTCTTTAAGTCCAGCCACAATAGCATATAACCATCTTTCAGTGCAACATGTACGCACATACGCCGGTGTAGCGGTTGGGTGTTCGTTTTTGTACTGATCGAATGGGCCTTGTCATCTGTATCAAAATCGGAGTGAAATAACGCCATGCTAAATATTTAAATCGACAAAGCACTAGTGGTTTACAGATTTTCGGGTAACATTATGAAATGACGCTTTTAATGTCATGCATATGGTAAAACACTAACGTTCTCTCGCCAAAAATGAGATTTCAAAATAATTTAAATGTCATATGATAAATAGAATCTTACATTCATACATGTACTCCTGTATTATTGAATTTATTAAACTTGGCCTCGTATTTTATCGCTTTTCGCAACGAGTTTAAAAACATGAATCCTCTATTAATGGAGGCATGTAAATTCGAAATCCACGGGTTCCAGTTATCGAAGGCTTGGAGTTTAAGAACACATTTGCGGAATTTATAGCAAAAAATCTTACTTTTTTGCCCTTCAACATGTTCAACTGATAAAGTAACAATATATACAACTTTTAGAGTAGTTATGTTAAGCCATAATTATATTCCCTTTGCCCTTGGTTTGAACATCATTAAGTATGTTTTGAATAGTATATTATGTATGATCATTCACAGTCAAGAAAATTATTGCGAAAATCACAGACTGAAAATTTGACTTTTTCTCAAATGACTTTTAGGGAGATTTCACGCCTTAACAGGACAACTCCTTTTAATTGGGTGAAACTAGGGTCTGTTTTAAATAAATACATATTAGTAATTTTGATAGCTGTCAATGTTTGTAACATGATAAAAAAACAGGAAGCGAGCACGTCAAGCACACACTAAAAATCGACCCACTACATCGCGAGGACGAAGCCTGGAACACTAACAGCCACAAGGCATCAGGAAGACAATTAAAGCAAAGCAACCAGCTATATCCCTCTCTACTTCAGCGGGATGAATGGCATTTAGTACTTCATTACAAGAAAAGGATCAACACAAGAAAAAACACAAATGATGATAGCAACAATTAACAATGATTGAACAATAATAGAACAACCACCTTATAACGAACAGCAGCCCAAGCCATTATGGTGCTAAAATCCACTTAACTTGCGCTAAACCTTCGCCCTACATTCTGCTGTCGTTAAATCACAAAGTAAAACAAAATTGTTTAGTCGGAGGTTTATGCATCGTCACAAAGAAACTATCAAATTAATCTAATCAAATTAACATACTCTGATGAAACACAGAAAAGAACTCATGCCTCACATATACTCAGAGCTAAAGAAAACCTCAAGTTGAGTCACACTGAGCCCAGCCAAAGACAAGCATCATTTACCAACCAACCGATGAAAGTGCCAGGTCAGGGTCGTCATTGAGTCTGAGGCCTGAAACCTCGTAAACCTTCTAAAATCACCATACTTGTACAACGCAGTGTCCATCTTTTTCCTAACAAGTCCAGGAAACATGTTTTAGATGCTACATCTGCACAAATACATTCTTGGTAAAACAGCATGGGAATTCTCCGTAATGTGTATAAATTATTAACTGGTCATCGTAGAGTGGACACACGTATAATGACTCTCTTTCATCCGGCTATAAAACTGACATTAGTACATATTTATTTCCTAGTTTGCAGGTAGAGACAAGCAATAAACATTTTTATTTTCGAGGTCTGTATGTAGATGCATGTCCTTCCCCCTTTTTACGATTTTATTGATCAAGAAAAAAAACAATCTGTCAATATTCCCATTTATAGATCATTACTGTCAATAATGGGATAAGCCTTTTTGTCTAGTCTTTGTGAATGAGACGCCCTTTTCTGTAGGCACGGCGCCGTCGAATTAACGTTTTATTAGCCACGTCCATGAATGTGTTGTATGCCAACAACAAATATCCAGTTAAGACTGCACGCAGTCTGAACTGCATCTTTATTGCCCCATATCAAGTGTTGTGGTAACACGGTCACCGGCCTTTTAGGAGCCCCCCAAATCGTGACCTGACGTTGCGAGGTTGCAATTTTAGGTAACCGCTTGGGAAAATAATTTGGATTTACACACCATTCCAAAAGTGATATACGTTTAATATTCGCAATTTTAAAAATAGTAAGTGAGTGTGATCAGGAAATACCACAATCACTAACTGCAGGCAGACAAACCCATGGCACCGCGAGGAAGAGCAACACAATAATCACAAGACACCAGGAAGACAAACCAGGCAAAGCAACCAGCTCTCTCTTCCCCATCAAGATGATTGCAAAACTAAAATGGACATAAAGTAACGCAAAACAAAACATAGAACAATCACAGACTCCCATAAGGGGAGTAACAATAAACAAGTCAACAACAACAGAACATCTCTTTATAAATATAAAGCCCGTAATCACTATAAAAATCATAATAGTTTAATTCAAAGAAAGTAAAGAAGACAAAAATTAGAAATCGATACCATCAAGTACCACACCTTACCCTAGAAACCATATGGGAAAATGACAAACACGCAAGGAAACATCACACACAAGAGAGCCAAGAGGTCAGCCGTTTAAAGAGAGCCAAGAGGTCAGCCCTTTCCCAACAGATGATAACAAGGCTGCGAGGAACAGACAAGACAGTATAATTAAGACAAAGTTTAACATGAAACATAAATAACAGAAAGCAACCACAAAAGACGCCGACTTGGAACGGTCAGAAAAAATCACTTAACAGTAAATGTACCAACCTCACCCTTAATTTTGATGCAGATCAAGATTTTAAAACTAACTGTGGAACATGTTGCGATATATCTATGCTTCAGTTGCAGTCAGTATACAATGTAACTCGACTTGACGGGACACTTGAATAAGTTCTTTTTAACTTTTTGCATGCTGTCCTTTGTCGATTTGTTTTTCAAAATCAAATATTTCAAAAACATGTTCTCATGTTTTGGGAAATATCTTAAATGTGTCAAACAATTTGAATCCAGATCAGGGCCCAAAATTACAATGTCTCCTTAAAGTTAAGGAAGACTTAAGTTTAGTATTGATATTTCATTATGTTACATTAAATGTTAAATAAATTGCCAGGATTGTAGCAGTACTTATGGTCAAAGATATCATAATAAGTTCGAAACGTTATTTTTCGCATCTTAAAAAGTCAAAATACTTAACTTAAGTCTTCCTTAACTTTAAGGAGGCATTGTAACTTTGAGTCCAGGGCCCGGAATTACAATGCCTCCTTAAAGTTAAGGAAGACTTAAGTTAAGTATTGATATTTCAACATGCGATAATAAATGCTAAATGAATTACCTTGATCGAGGCAGTACATGTGGTCAGAGTTATCATTGTGATCTACAGAAAAAATGAAACTATTTTGATTGTAATCAGTTTGAAACATTATTTTTCGCATCCTGAAACCAATACTTAACTTAAGTCTTCCTTAACTTTAAGGAGGTATTGTAATTCCGGGCCCAGGTTTGCAAAGGTTATAAGTTGGCGACAAAAGTGGTTAGTGGTGGGTAAATAGTTAATTCATGGAATCTCTGATTTTTTTCATCTTTTTTAATGCAAGGCTACTATAAAATGTTGCATCTGTTCGCCGTATTTTACTATCTCACACATGCAGTCATGACTTTGATGTGCTATAAGTTTTCAGTTCTCGTGAAACCCTTGAGTATATTGTACATAAATTTTGATAAAATGGAACTCCCTGAAATTCTTTTATTACCGTTGTAATATATATCTGCAATTGGATATGCATAAAGGAGGTAATTTTCGTGGATTGTTGGTCTTATTATCCAGGCCTCCAGACAAGAGTGTACAACGACATTCATTTTTCGTATTTCTCAACCAAATCATATGTTATGAGTACTTTTGAGCAGCACGCAAAACACATGTTTAAACTGATGGATAAGAATATAATAACAATTTTATGAGCAAACATTTGCTGATCAGGGCCCAGAATTGCAATGCCTCATTAAAGTTAGGGAAGACTTAAGATAAGAATTGTTTTCAGGATGCGAAAGTTAACGCTTCAAACTGATTAAAATTAAAATAGTTTCATTTTTTTTTTCTGTAGATCGCAATGATTTCTTTGACCACAAGTACTGAATCGATCCTGGCAATTTAATAAGCATTTAAAGACATATGCGGCTATTTCCAATGCGCACCTTTCCCGCGTCTGCAAACGGTGAAAGTTGTCTGGGTCCTGTCTTTCGACCTTTAACGGATTCGGATCAACACAGCTTTCGATATTCTTATGTAATATCGGTGTTCCGACATTTTCTTCACAAAATAACTAATTAAAGTGTGTTAGAAATATCTATTGACATCTTTTCAGAACTGATCGTCTCAGCACTAAAGAGAGATAAATGTAGCTCAGTCGAAATCAAACGAAGTACACAATAACCCTGGTTACGAATACGATAGTGGCCGAGTCTATATTATTTGTATGGTTATTTAGAGCGGCGCACGACCTGACCTCGTGGCCTAGTGGTTAGCGTGTCTGGCTACAAAGCTAGAGGACCAGGATCGATTCCCGGATGCGCACATATTTTCAGTGTGTTTTTTCTTTCTTTTTTAACATTTTAATGCTAAATTACTTCATATACTAGTAAAATGACATCATCAAAACGACCGAAATGGTCATCCCCGAACTTTTTTTATTGAATTACGCATGAAACCTATGGGGGTGGGGTTAAATTTGGCACTCTAGAAAGTGAATTAGTTCGGTGACCCCAGATTTTTATTCTTTTTTCTGAAAGGTATTATAATAGTCCATGAATTAAAAATAAATTTTCAAGATTTTCAATGTCAGAATTTTTAATATATGATTTATTCTAAAAGCAAATTTCATTTTTCGACGAATTGCCAAAATATATCATGCAGTATCTTGTCACAGCATGGGATAACAAGTAAACATGCACATTTTCTTAAAAGTTTAAGGTCTTGGGCAGTAATTTAAGTTAAAAGAAAGAAGCTGACTGAAGATTACAACCGTTTTAGCTCGATAATTAGGACTAGTGTTATTATTTTATATTTCTAGAAAATTGGTCAAATGCTGTAAACTTCAATATGAGATTCTGAAAAAATAAGCACGGTGACATATCCTTTTTATTTCATAAATGGATAGCCCATGCATAAAACAAACTGTATGCAAAGTATTGAAAATATTTCAATGTGGGAAGTATTTAGTAGCATATGTCCTTAATGTAAAATGTTGAAATATCAATTCTTAACTTAAGTCTCCCTTAACTTTTAGGAGGCATTGTAATTTTGGGCCCTGGACCAGTGATCTATGTTTTACATGTTCATGTATGTCTACAAAGCGTTTCAGTGAAAAAGTTCACGGTCAAAATGCCCCCTTAAAGAAGAAACGACCTAAGTTAAGTATTGATATTTCAACATGAGTATTTTAAATTTTAATGTTTGGATCGGTATTTGTACAGTTTGGTCAAATGTGTCATTGTGATCTACAGATTACAAAATCATATTGACGGGATAAGAGTCAAAAATCTCCTTTTACAAACCAACACATTTTCGCTAGATCTACTGATAACTCCAAGTAAAAAATTCCGACCGCGAGGCTATAAAACTTTTTTATACGCAACGCAGCTGAGTACGAAATTCATCCTGTTATAAATGTTAAAAGGCGTTTTAATATTAATAAGCAAGATAAATACAACGTCTGAGAGGCTTAAAGCAAGGAACTTCTTTATTTGTCGATATTTCAGTTTTTATGAGCAGTTGAAATGTCGTGCTCCGTTGAGTTGAGCATGAAACACGTTTTATAACCTCGAGGCCAGGCCCCATGTACTCCCGTGTTACAGACCTGCAGATAAGAGTGCGTTATTTAATTTCTCAGTCAAACATGTCGTGTGTGTACGCAAACGAACCATCTCATAGAGACACATAAAAAGACTACTAACTGGACTTCAGGGGAAGGGTCATAACTAAGGTTGTGAGAACTTGTGACCCAACCCCATTGCTGTGTCAAATTTGGCAATAAAAATATATTTTAAAAAAAATAGCCCTATGATAACTACAGTTCTAGACTGGCTCCAGTCCTCAAATAATTTTTCTTTCAATGTGCCATTACATATACTTGTAGCTAGCCTAATTCTGGTGGCTCTGTTTGAAACATCTGACTAGAAGAGAATAGAATTTGTTGATGAAGAAATTTTATTATGATTGCAAATTTGTATTTGATATTTTTTTCTTAAAACTATGACAACGTTTTAGACAGTTTTTAACAGAAATATCGTAGAAAAAAGTAGATTCTGCCGGGGTTTTATAAGCTGTACGCCCAAGGCAACATTTTCTTCTGTCATGTCGGAACCTTTTGATTCTTCATGTATAATTCTTGCCCTTCTAATATAAATCAGTAAACACCTAACGTCGGAACAACGACGTATCAACGTCTATTCATACTACGTTGTTTTAACGGTTTGCGTCTACTGGCTGCTATTAATTCTACTATGTATTACGATAACATATTAAACTAAATATGAACTTTGAAATATCACTTCAATTGATTTTTTCGAAAATTCGTTTATTTCTAATAAATTAAGAAATGAATAAACATCGAACTAAAATAAATGCATGTACGTGTATATTGAAACGTCTTACCTTTTAAAGATCCTGAATTTCAGACTATAAATCCTGGAAGAAGCACAATGCTGTTTTCTTCACTTACAATATTTTAACAACCATTGAATGTCACAATCTATATATTTCCATTGTCAAGAAAGTCATGCACTTGTACGCGTATCAATAATCGAACGTCAATTGAATGTCTCTTCTTATCTGTTATCTATGAGAGTTAAATATTTATTTTCCAAAACAACAAAGAAATGCGATCACAGTAAATAAATTCATCGCCACCCAAAATATTTCTGGAGTTTCTAGAATTCACGCTATCGACATTGTAATACACTGAGTGACTTTCGGACGTGAAAGAGAGCAGCGGTAGCTAGCCAATCAAAAAGCAGAACCGTTCTCGGAATGGAAGCTGATTACTGACCGAAAAAAATACAGCTTTTTAGCCAAACTTCGCAGCGTGCGCTCACTCTGGCTGCGTCAGAGACAATTTATTTACGTTCCACTTAATCAAAACTGAACAGAAACAATCAACACAGACTGTAGGACGCCGTATGGTGATAATTCTTAAACTGTCACTATGAATTTACAGGCCAGTTATTTATATGAAATGAAACTCCATTTCATTATGAAATATCTACATGCAGGCTTCCGAAATGGTTACTTAGTGATTGCGTTATCTTTGATGGCTATCTGCGAAGCACTCGGTTCCTCTGTTATAATATATTTCTTTAATGAAGTAGAAAGCCTGACTTTAATTGTAATCAGTACAAAAGAACTTTCCGCACAGCTCAATGGATTTTCGATGTTTTCTCTTCGGGTTGGAATTATCCCAGAGCTTTTTAGCTAATTGGGTCTCAATGCTGATTCAGAGTACACTCTCTATCCTTTCGAACTGAAACAATAACATATGCATGTCATTAAAAAGAGTACTTATTAATCACCTCGTTGAAGTTTAGTTAAACCTTTATATGAGCCGCGACATGTGATTTCCAACAATGTGGCATTTTGTTAAGTGTAGACTCAGACGAGCCTCTACAGCCTCCTTTCAAGCTTAGAGGCTCCAAATTATGTTTGGTCATTACTACATGCAGAGGAACAGATAAGCCGCTTTTTGGGTATTTAAGCTATTTATTATTTTTTTTTAAAAAGCAATTATTTTCAAATGAGGGGGTAACAAAAAGCAATTCAATTTTGGAAAAAGCAATTGTTTTCTTAATGAAGGGGTAACAAAAAACAATTTAATTTTGGAAAAAGCAAAACAAAAACCACTAAAATAAACTATTAAATATGATTACATCTCATGGTAGCACACCTCCTGTTCTGCATCATACTTTTTGTTGCGATGTACTCTTTTCTCACATTCATTTACTTATTCTACTTTGATACAAGCAAGTCATTTGTCAGATACTGGCTAAAGTATTTGCACAAAGCATTTCGATCTGAGTGTTTCTTCCATTACATGTACTAAGATTAGGTACTTATAAATAAGCAATTTTAAAAATGTATGCGGGGTAAAAATCATTTGTAAGCAATTGTTTTTGAAAAAAAGCAATTGATAAAAACCTAGTGGGGTAATACCCAAATTGAACTGAAAGCTTATCTGGACCTCTGTACATGTACCTTAGTATTCATAGAATATTCAAGCGACCATGTGCAGGCTAGTCTAAGCCTTTGCTTGCCGCACATACCACATCGTTGGAAATCTCATGCCGCGGCTCATATATATGTGACTCCTATATATGCGTCTTTGACAAACAGTGAAGACCCAGATGAAATGTCGCATAATGCGACATTTCAACAGGGTGTACACTGTTTGCTAAGACGATTTTCAGAGACGCAATACAATTTTATTTGGAATGTAAACATGTAACCTGTGGCCCCTCGAATTATACAATGGACCATCCCAAGTATATCGTATCAAACCAGGTGGAAGATCTATTTCGTTGCTTGTGTGATAACCTGATAACCGTTTATTCCAGTAATCGTTCACTTTAAAGGTTTACAACTGCATGAAATATGCAGAATATGAAACCTGTGCAATTCAAGGTACAATTGCACAGGTTTCATATTTTGTACATTTCCTGCGATTTAACAGCAACAAAGAACTGATCATTGACCTTTTAAGCGCTCTGCGCGATATTTTATCATACAACTATTATACTGTATCGCCACAATGCTCCAGTCTCTAGTAAAGCCAACGAAGATAGGAACCAGTTGGGGGCTTGGCTAGACAGTGACCTAATAGTCGAATAATACCATGTACTACTAGGGACAATACTTATTCAAGTAGAAAGTAGCAAGACCTCAATGGCATAAGTAATGTAAATACGCAGAGGGGATCGGTATCTGACCTATGCGACACGAGCATTGATGTATGTACGGCCTTTTCAAATGTTTCAGGCCATGCTAGCGATTAAGTGACGGATAATCTCCCTTGGTATCCGTCGCCATTCCTCCTGTACTGCCCGGCCAAGTTGTTGCAAATTGTCGCAACACTGGGGTCCGTTGCTCATCTGGCGACCTAAGACATCCCAAATGTGCTCAATTGGTGACATGTTGTGGAATTTGGGTGGCCACGGCAATGCTCTAACACCTTGCTGTCTAAAAAAGTCGACCCCCACAAGTTGGCCCTTAATGCGCCAATCGCAACAAAAGTCGTCTGCTTTTCTCGTCTGCTGAAATATTTAAGGAGCCTCTATGGCAAACAGTGTGGACCCAGATCAGACTGCTCCCATAGGAGCAGTCTGTTCTGGGTACACGCTGTTTGCTTCTATGCTTAATTCGTCAGTAATGCTAGGCAATTATTTGCAGCAGACGACGTTTTCAGATGCATTTTTTTTTCTTGGCGCTTTAAGGGTTAAACGGCTTGTCCTGACATTACAAGAGGAATGGCGACGGATAACAAGGGAGATAATCCTTCGCATAATCGCTAGCATGCCCAGGAGTCGTGTGATCGTACATACGTTTTGGTGTCATTAATAACATTATATTTAATGAAAGGAAATACTGTTCTGTTTCGGCATATATGGGTAAAGTTAACTCAAGCGGCGAATTTGGTTGTCTGCTGCTTATCTTCAACGGCAGGCCTGATCTGGGTCCAAACAGTTTGACACTCAATAGTGTTCCTGGATTTTTGTTTGAAAAAATAAGTTTATTTTGAAAAAGTCAGCAGACGACAAAACAATCATAAAAATGCGGTATACAAACAATCAGTACTTTTGACAGTGCGGTTTTCACCAATTTCGATGATTGCAGTGCATTCCATTTCATTTTTTTTTTGCAATGCTGAATTATCTAAATCATGAACTTATTGCATGAACGCTACCCAAAACATGTAATTAACAATTAATTAATGTGATTAAGTTGTTAACTTTTTATTGTCAATATGTCTTTCTGAAACTCTGAAATGTCTGATAGGGTACTGAACTGTTGTTGGTGCATGTCCCGAAAGGAGCTTTACATGTATATTATTTTTTCAGTTATCGAAATACATGTTTTAATATTTTTCTTTGCTTTCCAATACCTGTCATATGAATTCCAGTGGCGGATCCAGAGGAGTTGCAAGGCGTTCGCTCGAATCCCCGCCCGCAGTTTTTGAATATCTCAAGAAAATGAAATAAATTGGTCTCACTGAGACCAAATTATTTCATTTTCATCGGTGAGATAAAATCAGCTAAACGAACCCCCTCTTCTACACATCTGAACCCCCTTCCAGAAATCTTGGATCTGCCCCATGAGTCGTGTCCATGATGTCAATGCCGCCGAAGCAGCTGACACCGGGTATATAAACTTTTTCGTACTGACCCCAACTGAGTATGAACATTAATTTTCTTAAAAAACATATTTACTTGCTTTCAAACGTCCAATTATTGCTTTTATCATGCGAATAAATCATAGTTTAAATGTCAACAATTTGAAATTCCTACAATTTATGCCATTTTAACATTAATGAGCATGTCATGCTCAGTTGGGTTGAGCATAAAACATGATTATTTATTTACCTCGATGCTGGATTGTTAATGCACCTCAGTATATTACTATAGGAATGAAAATATCATTTTTGTGAAATCTATTTATGTACATGTACATGTAAATTTAGGGGATAACTGCATTCAAAATTTTCATTTGGGGATGAATATCGTCGGATATACGGTCGGAAATTTAGTTTTACATTGACGCGCGAGCGGAGCTGTAAAACATGGTTTCCGACCGTATATCCGACGATATACCTCCACAAATAAAATTTTGAATATGTTTATCCCCATTCTAATGCACTTCTGCAGTTTCCTCTCGAATTGAAGCGTTGCAAGCCCTATAAAGCCGCACGTAATCCAAGGATATGTGACGTAATTAATGACATCAAAATATTTCTGACAGTATAACGCAGGATATACGATCGCAAATTTTTGACGTTATCCAATCAGAAGTGGCTTTACAAAACCAAATGCATTAGAATTGTGAGTGCTTGACGGAGTTAACACATAGATATCCATTACAATGAGGGTTTTTTTTATTCTATCGCAGATATACTGCTGGGGAAAAAAGCTTAAGACACTGAATCTTTGGTTGATCTTGACTGACGCGAAATAATACTTAAACAAATTAGACATCAATAACCAACAGAAAAGGGAATCTCTGCTTCTGTATGACGTTTCGTCGGTGTTGATCTGGGTCTAAACTGTTTGCAGTTGTTAACAGTAGATGTCACTAGTAGACAAGAAGTTAACTAGGTCATGTATCCTAAATATGGTCTACCTAGAAGCCCACGAGAGAAGGGTACTGGTCGCAGTTGCGAAATACCAGTCTTTAACTGCGCATGCGCAACTTCGACGGTGGGCTGCATGTCTGTATTTTCGTATTAGAATTTATCTTTTATCGTATTTTACGTATCATCGGCGATGATGTGAGGTTCAGACAATATTGCATATTTTGTGCAGGTTCTGCACAAATATGCAGTATTGTCTGAGCCTCACATCATCGCCGATGATACATAAAATACGATAAGGCCCTGCACAAATATACAGTCTTGCCAGTGCCCCCACCCCCCCCCCTCAGCTCGTCTAAGCCTTCACTGTTCGTCCCTGCGACGGGTACAAACTGTCCATGTGCAGAGTTATCACGCCTACCTAACGATCTTGTGTTCAACCGCTGGTGATTTTTGTTAAACTGTCCTAGTAGGCCACTGGCTGGATATGGTTTACCTCCCCCCACCCCCAGGGGGAATTTTGTAGACCATATTTTTCTTCAAGCCCAATGTCTTGCGAGGATTTTGCAACATGTTAGCCCTCTGACAATGGCAGCGTTAAGCTGTAACAGCCTGTTACATACGTTACCCTACAAAATATTTTATAATTAAAATTCTTTTTAAGACGTCAGAAAAGTGCAAAGGATAAGGTAAGATTTCCAAATTGGTTATATTTTCTAAATGAGCTTTTACTGGGCCACATATAATGACATTTGAAAACAAATATAGTCACCCCCGATGTAGTGTATGTTACATTTTTCACTGAACCCCCTTTTAAATGATAAATGCATCTAATATAGTTTGTCTTAATTTTTAATGAAACCAGTTTATGTTCATTAATTTGGCATAACATTAAAGATCTTTTATTCACCTTTTCAAAACTGCAAGCATTACGTTTCTATCTTATATACTTTTTGAGTTATTAGATGATGAACAAGGTACCCCCATATCACAGAAAAATGTAAAATGTAATTCTCCAGACCTCACGCTGGCTATAGACCCCACTTCCCCCAGGGGGAATATCGTACACTATAATTTCCAGATACTACATTATATAAGCCACAAAATGAAATATGTTAGCCCTCTGAGAGTGGCAGGGTTAGCGGGTAACATCATGTTACGTACGTTACCCGCAAAATAACATTAAATTTTCCTGATAATGTCTCCAACATGACATATTCACACTTTTTTTGAAGTCTGGCACAGGTTTAAGAACTTCTTATAGCACAGTAACATAATTTTAGCATTTATTTCATAAATGTCTTGAGTTTTTGCCGTTGTATATGTTACTTAGTGTTTCATATGCTATTTCCAAGTATCAGTATTGCAGTTATTGACTATACATGTATTACATACGTCAGTGATTATAGTTAATCTATAAGGCTGCAATTCAAATGAATTAAAGTTCCTTATTATGGCGTCTTACACTATCTACAGCCCGATTACATACGTTACTCTCTGAATACCATTAAACATTCAAGATATGGTCTCCAACACGACCTGCTTGTACCCATTTGCATGCTGGCACAGGTCCATGTACTTCTTTTCACTCTGGCTCATTTGCTGAGGAAGTAACTCAAAACATAAACTACCATTAACACTCTTTTCTTTTATAGAGACATCAAATATAGTTGACATAATACTCATGGAAAGTGTGTAACATTCAGTGCAATGTGCGAGTAACAACTTAAAAGATCAAAGAAAACCCATCCGGTAGAAGTTCTAGAGCAAATCTTCATATATTATCCAAGGGTTTTAAAGAATTTTCCTATACAGCTTATTACTCCTCTATCAGATTTATCTTGCAAGGATTTTGAATTATGCTAGCACTCAGGTAATGGCACCATTACCCTGTAGAAGCCAATTATATATATTACCCATCAACATCTTTGATAATTTTAGTAAATGACATGACTTCTGAAAAGTGCAAACCATACGGTAAGATTTCCAAATTGGCTATATCATCCAAGTACCGGTAAGCTAGTTTTGCATCACAATAAGGACCTTTGAATACAAATATGCACCCCAAAGTGTTACGTATATTACTTTTTTTCATTATTCCTATATAAATGATTTATGAAACTAATATAGTTTGATATTTTTTAATGTGAATGTGCTTACTGACTCATTTTGTATTAAAGAATGTTTATGTACCTTTTGGAAACTGCAAATATATGTTTCTATCTTTTATAAGGTTCGAGTTGTTGACTTTTGAACAGGGTAACCCCATATCACACAAAATGTGAAATATAATTCTGTGGCTCTTTTGTTAGGGTACAATCAAGTTCTCTTTCACCCAGAGATACTCGAGTTCCTTCCCATTTATTTTCCACACATTTTGTCCATATCTGGAAAGCCTCACTTGTTTTCATGGGAAAGACTTGATAGTTCAATCTAAGTATGTACATCTTAAGGACAGAAAAGCAGGGTGGAGGTAAGCTCATGTTCATGCCATTTGAAATAGTCAGTATATGTGTATGGCTTTGGTACTTTTTCAGAAACATGTCGCACTGCAGCTTATTTACAATTACATGAATAGCACATGTAAGGGCTTCATATCACTGATGAGTGCCTAGAGCAATTCTTTATTTGTTTTCTTATCCTTCTTAGAATGTTGATGAACTAGTGGGGGAGGGGTTCTCTATCAGTTTGATAGGAATAACCTTTCCGTAGTACTAACACTTTGGCACATTGGTAGTGTCACAATCTGTTAAACATTGTTTTACTGTAGATCTCTTCCCCCATATTCTGGCCAATGCTGTTGACATTCAGAAGGTGCACTTTTTGTTGCATACACCATTGTTGAACAAAACACCCAGGTTATCCTCTACGAGAATGTTTGTAAGACTGTATAGACTGCTGCTTATACATTGTATTTATGTATCAGTGACAAAACCAACATGCCCTGCCTTAAGTGCCTGGTACCATCAGATCAATGAAGGTGACAGGAAAAGCTATTATGCTCTGTAAATACGGCATTAACATCGATGTTATGTGCAGCACTACATGGCCAATCTAATGTTGGTTCAATGTGTGATTGCAAGCCATGCGGAAGTTTGACTTGTCAGTTTTGGTGGAAATTTTATCAGGAGTTGACAGTGACCATGGTACAGGTCCCAGAAGGAACGGCAGTGTCAACTCAAGGTCAACATTATGTCCAATAGAAAGGTCATGCTTACCAAAGATGCTCCTTTAAGCTCTCATCTGGCTGTTTACGTTTTGTAAATTGGGCAATTTCTTCTTGCTTGACCTCGCAAGCCTCAAAACTTTATTATCTTGAAGCATTTTATGGGGGATGTGAAAGACAGATTTTTTTTTACTAAAATTTAGCCAATGAAGTCTGCAACAGCCTTCCTGCCAATGTCACCAATGTCATCAGCCTCAATAAGACCGTTTGCTATGCCGGGCTTAGCAGGAACACCGAAAGACAAAAAGTACAGTTCATTGCCTTCAAAACTAGAACTAAAAGGATTGGTGAAACCTGAAACTGCCTCTAGTACTTATTCTACTTTGCATCTAAGCAGATTGAATATTTCATTTCAGTGCATTGAAGAGTTGTTTCAATATATTGAGCTCTGATGTGATGAGTAATACACCATTCCATCAGTAGTACGAAGCGTAGACCTAGTTGCTGAAGCCTATAATACCTCTTTATTGTTTGCCTGATAGTTATGTCAAAAGCATTTCTCAAGCAAAGAACCAATGGTTGTGACACACTAAACCCATTTTGTTTGAGAAGTTCTTTGCATCTGCTATGTGTATAAAATTTATGAGTGTAATCGGTTACACAGGTACATATTGTGCGTAGTTGTTGTGATCCTTTGCAATGAACATTGGGAACAAGGCATACAGATAGAGATGACATGCAATTCAAAGTTGTTTTCCTTGTAGCCCTAATCAGTGTCAACACCATCTGAATCATATCCATTTACCATGCCCAGAACTGAGCTGTTTCAAAGTGACTGTCTTTCAGAACTTCCGATTTGAATGCATGGTATCTATACTGTTTATGTGAGCAAACAGCGAAGGTTGATAGATCACATTATATTATTAGTTTAAGTCACCATAAATGAAGAAGGAACTTCAAGTTATTTCAGCCTAAATTTTCTAAAATCTCTTACAGACTTTATACATGTATAGTCAACAACTTCTATACAGATACTCAGAATAACTTATGTATCATTTGGTAACACACATAACAGTTAAAGCTCAAGGCATTTATTAAATGAATACTTAAAATAGGTAAGTAAGTAATGGTGCAAAGATCAGGAATCGATACAATCAAGTACCACACCTGACCCAGGATACCAATGGGAAAGTGACAAACTAACAGAAGACACCACAAACGAGAGCCAAGAGGTCAGCCCTTTCCCAGCAGGTGACCACAAAGCACATATAAACAGACGCGCACAAAACATAGCAAACACAAGACAGAACAAAAACATAAAAGATCCACAAAAGAAGTACCGCCTTGGAACGGTCAGTAAAATATTTTACTGGAGGGCTTAAACCGGTTTAACGGCGCCAACCTCACCCTTAATTCAGATGTGGATCAAGACACATAGATATTTGGTTTGCATGAAAGACCCCTAACTTATCAATGCATCATCTCCTAAAACATATAAATCAAGATATAACAAGGAGATAAAGCAAGGATAAGGACTCAACAGTAAATTAAACTGTATACCGGAGCAAAAGAAATCCAACAGGTAAACCCCGGTGGGCCCGACAAACAGCCAAAGCATCAGGCCCCTACCATCTCATCAATAGATAAGTCTTTAAGTCGGAACCATCATAGAGTAAACCTTGCTAAAAGAAGTACATAAACCTGTGCAAGCATGCAAAAAAGTATAAACAGGGCTTGTTAGAGACATTAACTTAAATGTTTAATACTATTTTGAAGGTAACATACATAACATGGACCTGAAAAATAGTGTAAGCGACCATAATAAAGAAGTTTAAATCATTTTAGAAACAGTCCTATAGATTTACTATATTCTGTGACAGATGTAATGCACGTATAGTCAATAAATACCATACTGATACTCGGAAATATCGCAGGAAACACTAAGTAACGTATACAACGGTAATTACTCAAGACATTTATAAAATTAATACTAAAAATATGTAATTGTGTTATAAGAAGTTCATAAACCTGTGTTAGCATGCAAATATGTACGAACATTTCATGGTTAAGACATTATCATGGATGTTTAATGCTAATTTGGGGGGTAACATATATAACGTGCTGTTACTCGTTAACGCTGCCACTTTCAGAGGGCTAACATCTTTTATTTTGTGTCTTATATAATGTAGTTTCAGAAAATCATAGTGTACAAAATTCCCCCTGGGGGGGAGGGGGGTCTATAACCAGCTCGAGGCCTATAGGAAGATAATCGAAAATCGGGGAATGGCATGCAATAGCCTATGGATTCCTGCGTTTGTAGTATAATACGAACTCAGAAAGTATTCTCATTTTGTCGTATAATTTTCGCGCTATAAACTAGTTCCTGTCGGATTCTGGTACACCTTTATTACGCGAAAAATAACTGGCGAAATGAGAGAACTTTAAACCACAAACGCAGAAATCCATATGCTATTGCATGACATTTTGCTCCCTAGGGCAGTTAACTTATTTTTTTTTTTAAAAAAAATCACCAGCGGTTGACTATTAGGTCGTTTAGTAGGAGGCATGGCTACGGTTTCAACTAGTCTGCGAATGCGTGGATTCTGACAAGATTACAAATCACATACTTATTCAACCGACTACTTACATTGGCAATACATGTCACTATGTCACATTTAAACAGAGTTCAGCGCTCTTAAATGTTCTTAGCTTAAGTTAAGAAAATGTCATCTTGACACATACATATATTTGACTCTAAGAGCCATTATACGACCTAATTCAACTTTTATTGTTATTTTTGTTTACATCAAGTGATCTCACAATGCACAACGTGCATGTGCATGCTGGTGCAATATTTAATTAATACTAAATAGTTTGTGTCTGAGTAAAACAAACAACGTTGTGTATGAGTAAAACAAACAACGCTGTCAGGACCCACCCACCCCTCTGGCGGATTTACCTGGATTGCGCATGATGTTAATGAGATTCAAATGTTTAAACGAACATTTATGGCGGAATAAAAATGTGTTTAAAGCTTGCAGATTTTTCAGGGAGAAATTTGACAGATTCAATAGGGAGATACATACATGTATATGGACAACATTATTCAAACAGAGCAAAATAATATATAATATCAAAATAGTACTTTGAGCTGAAGCTTTCATCAAAGATTCAAAACTTATGAATTTCAAAACAGTATAAAATAATCTTGTGCACACATTTAGGATTATGATTTCAACGACAAACGCACTAAGCATAATTGGCTTTAACATATTTCAAGCGTTGTGTTTTGAAGAAAGTGTGTAGCGTATTTCCCTAAAAATACAGCGCACAAGATTTGTGCAATCTATGTTTCGGTTGGGTGAGCTCTAAAATTGGTAGTAAAATTCCCTAGCTACAAAGCGTATCATTAAAGCAATAGGCAAAAATAACTTAGTGATCAAGTCTGTGTGATCTATGCTCTTTCTGGACCCATAATGGACTACATTTTAACTAAATCACAAAATAAATAATAAATACATAATTTTGTGCGCTGTGTTTTAGGAAATGTTTGAGCATATGTCTTGAATAACACAGCGCTCAAAACCAAATATAAACGGTCGATGATTTTCTTAAGCTTATTAATTGGTAGAACTCCTCCCAATGCAATGTTATAGCGTCAATATTTTGTCATAAAGCTGCCGTGGTGTAGTGGATGACCCACACGCCTTGTAAACAAGGGGGCTTCAGTTCGATACCTGACTTCTCCAGAACCACTTTCGGTTGAGCCTTTGGGTGTCCCTACATAAAATACACACACAAACCATAAACTTCCCTGGCCCAGTACTGGTTACTGCCCAAAGTATTTATTTGTCATATCAGTAATATTGGGTTCTGACAGAACTAAGTAGACTACCGCTTAAGCTGATGTCCCTTTCACCAATCATTCTCATGAACAATTCAGTGATTTATTTACAAAATTGGGCTTATGAGTCCTGGGACTCGCTGCTTCCCATATCAATGAGTCCAGCTGCAAATTTATGAGTCCACAACACTATTTTTCATGCAAAATCAGTCATAATATTGCATACTGGGACTCGCTTAAATAAAAACTTTGCATCCCAGAGACAAATTTATGCGCAAAAGATGCAGGATGCGCAGGTAAAAAAAATCACTGGAACATATTCAAAGAAACCGAGTCTACTTTATTACGGACCATAGAAGAATACCGTAAATTCGGAAAATATAGCGAGTGTTTTATTTTCGAGGCGAAGTTTCGTGAAAATAAAACCCTGGTGAAATGGCAAAATCAACCTATAGCTTATTAATGTAAGTAAATATGCCATAGTCGCGTATTTTTGGTGGTGCAAATTGTCTTTGAACGCTATTTGCGAAAATAAAATTCTCGCGAAAAATTCCTAATTTACAGTATTTAGTACCTTGATAAGTCGTTGGTTCCAATATTCGAAATATATTCCTGAAAATTATTGAACGATTCCTTTGACACCAGTAAAAATGTCACTGTGTAACAATATCACATGCACTGTGTGCAACATTTATTTGACACGTTTTTACATGGGGACATTGTATATCATGCATTATCTATGTCTTTCTAAGGTGAGACACCGGTGTTATTAGGAGTATGATTGATTCATGATCGGACCTGTCACTACTTTGATGTTCTGTAGAAGAGGCAGTCCATAGACCCAGATGAATAAAATATTTGAGCACAAAATTGTAGATATTTTCTATTCCTTCCGCTTTAACATTTGTTCTGGGTGCTAAAATGAACCGTCTCATTGAGACGGTTCATTTGAACACCCACAACATATGATTTGGTTGGGAAATAAGAACATTATTTTTTGGTTACGTATTCTTATCTAAAGGTAGGGAAGACAATGGCCAGGCCGCGAGAAAACTTACCTTCGTGGTTTGCGATCAAATAAGATGCGAACAATTCTACTCAGCTACAGCGACTAGCAAGAACTTTGAAAATGTTGAATAATCGTGTATAATTATTATACTGTCTATGCGGCGAAAAACAAGTCTCTGATCGGACTGGGCGAATACGGAGTCTCATTTGTGCCTTTGTTGTTGAAATATTACAAAGTAGAGTTTCTCTTGACAAAACATGCCAATAATGATGATTGTTGACCACCATAAGTGATTATTTAATTAACCCTTGTCCAGCTGAGCCCGTATTATCACTTTTTGAAAATATTTTAGATTCAGATCGTTTGGCACCTATCGAAGCCAGCCAATCAGGATCCACAGTGTTTCCACTCTGATTAGTAATACATGTTTGCATTTTAAATGCTGCAGGTTGAATACAATAACGGTAACAGGGTACACTTAGGGGAGGAGAAAAAAAAACAGTAAAACGCCGAAAATTCGAACGCAGATTTTTTTAGATAATCGCTTATTTGAAATAAATTTGGGACACACTGGATTGAGAAAAAGGGTTTATTCATGATCTATTTTAATAACTGTCTAAAATAACATGTTTTGGATGCGTAAAAGAAACGTCTCCTTGATACGTTTCTTTCACGCGCCCAAAACGTGTGTTTGATAGAGAGAAAACCAAATAATAATCATTTTATAGGGGTAATATGTTTTTATGTCTAACTCCCTATGATTCAAATTACTGATAATTCAAAATAAAACCTCTAGTCCAAAGCTTCAGGTTATATTTTCCCAGGTTTACAATAGCAAACAACATCATATGCATGTACAAAATTTCAAATATTTCAGCATATTTCCTGAGGAGTTCGAATTTACGAGATTCGACTGTACGCATTACGATTGAATAATTCAATGTAACAAATTACATGTAATACAGCGGTTTTGTGATCGTTGATCCGTCTGTCTGTCCACGAGTCCGTTTACAATTTACATTAAAAGGCTTTTCTCTGAACAGTGATAGCTGCGACTATCAAACCTAACTGGCATGCTCTTCAAGCAAGTACTGCCACTCTCGACTAAGGTCGTCTTCCCTCTCGTCTGTTAGTGTATATTGGAATTATCTATAGCAAAAAATGAGGACCACGATCAGACTGCTGAATACGGTGCAGTCTGATCTTGGAACAAACTGTTCGTATGCAAGGTAAGACTTTTAAGCTATAAAACGAAACATTATCAGCAGCCCAGCCAGCAAACAATGTCGAGCCACCATCGGTCCACCAGCATGGCGTTTCGCTGGCCCGCTTTTAGATGTTTACTTGGAGACACTTTTTTCAGCTGCTTTTTTGGCCTTAAAGTTCTATGGTAAATTTTCTTTTCGAGCACTTTTCTCTCTCTGTTCTGAAATAAATTGTTGGTTTTAGGGCTGGAATTCATTAAATGCTTGTCAAAATAGCTAACAAGGAAGACCTTGATCAGCTTCAGAAGCAATCTGATCTGGATCTGCGCTTTTCGCCTAGGCCTCTTAAGCAGGCAACGAGTGTTCGATATTGGAAAACATTTATTTACTAACACCGTATTTTACGTCTCATAGCTCAGTAGTAGAGCATTCGATTGCAGATCGAGAGATACCTGGTTCGAACCCGGGTGTCCCCTTATTTTTTTTTTTATTTACGACTCCAGGTCCAAAGGGGAATCACCATGTCCGATCCTTCTAAAGACCCAAATTTCTTTTTTCTTTTTCAATATGATATCAATAATGAAAGTCAGTTAGACTTTCTGAAGTACATGTAATACCACATTTATCAAGTAAGATATTCCTAGTTCGATCCCCACTGAAAACCAAATGACATTCCATAGCACTTGACAATCGAGTCGATAATGTGGGTCGTGCACATTGGCATTAATTAATTCTAGAAGCGCTAATCACAACAAATATCGTCTGTTTTGTCGTCTGCTGAAATATTCGACAGTGAGGACTTAGATTAGCAGTTAGCAGATTAGCAGTTATTTGGGACTACACAGCTGGCCGCTATGCTTTATTTGTCAATAATGAATTACTTAGCAAATATATGTCGCAAACAACTTTAGCAGACAACATTTCCAGCGCACAATAAATATTAGATAACATAAGTTCGCTATCTTTAAAATAATTTCTTTATATGTATACCATTCATCATGGGGATATAGCTCAGTGGTAGAGCATTCGACTGCAGATCGAGAGGTCCCTGGTTCGAACCCGGGTGTCCCCTTAATTTTTATTTTACGACCGTAAAATGGGACGAAGGGAAATTGCGATCGAGAGGTTCCTAGTTCGATCCCCTATGTGAACTCATTTCTTCCTTCTTTTTCAATATGATGGCAAAATTCGATAATGTTTCGAAGTTGAACTGTCAACTGGTCAATCACGACTGTGATATATTTCTTGATTTCCATGGAAAACAACACTTGATATTTCATATGAATTGTCTGTTGGTACATGTATAGTGTTTATATCGTCTAGCCTGGGAAGTCCCATTTACAGGTACTGTCGTGCCAACCAAGAGTGACAGTGACGTCGTGTATTTTTACAATGATAAGTAAAACATTAACTTGAGTTACATGTAATGCGAATCGATTGATCACTTGTGTTTTAATCCTATCCTGCGGATACGATTAATACGCAAGTGATCTATCGATTCTAGGTTCCTGATAACTTTGTAAACAAAACATGGCGTCACTACCACTCTTGGCTGGCAGGACAGTACAATATAATGATAATACTAGTTAACCGTTAAAGCGCCAATCGCTGCGACTTGACCAAAGGTGTAGACCCAGGTCCACACTGTTTACCTCTACATTTACTGACCTGCCAGCTAAGAGTGACAGTGACGTAATGTTTTGTTTATAAAGCTATTAGGGACTTATAATTGATAGATAAATTTTGTATTAATCCTATCCGCAGGATAGGATAAATACACAAGTGATCTATCGATTCGCGCTAAGTCAAGTGGAGTGTACAAGTTAGTAATTTTCCTTAACAATTGTAAACAAAATATTACGTCACTGTCACTCTTGGTTGGCACTACAGTACGTAAGGCAATATAAATGCGTGATGTAAACATGAATATGACGTAGTTCGGAATATGCCATTTTAAGGGTGAGTAGGATAAATGCGCCGTATTTGTGTAATTGTTATGTATTTCAACGGCTAAATGAGACACTGTATTAGTAGACGAGGTTGTGGCGGTATAGTCAGGAAAAAAATCAGAAAAAGACGCTTATTTAAGAAGGTACAGGCATTTTGTGAAGAAAAGGTTTTGAGATACCTAGTAGGGGTATTTTGGTATGCTGAATTCAAAAAACAATGTTGGCAAGCTGAAAAATGGCGTCTACACTATCTAATTTGCATATTTCCAAGATGGCCGCCAAATTGAAGAAAAATCCATAAAAAAATCTGTAAAGTAACTTATTAAGGATGCCAAACTGGTACAAATCAATCCAAAAACATCTCCTCCTGATTGGAGATCTTCACTGACATCAATTTATGCAATAAGAACTAAAAAATATGATCAAGAGGTAATCAGGGGGGACAACTTGAGCAAAACATCTTGCTTCCGATTTAGTTAAGGTTTTTTCATTATAGTCCATGTATATTATGTGGCCCAAATGTGTCAAGAATTATATCATTAAAACGAGAACCTTAAAAAGGCATCGCAATAATATCTCTATTGTTTGCAGGAAAACATGGCAATTCAAACAACATTCTGTAAGTTTCATCTAGGGGAAGGGGTTTATACAATTTTAAAGAAAGTGGGCCTGTACCTACAAAATGACTCGTATCTTATCAGCAACTCACCCTACACTATTAAACTTGCTAACAAATTAAAGCTTAGGTAAAGTAATTTCATCCGATGAAATGGTCTGATATGCAGATTAATTGTCTAAATTGCTTATTCATCAATAATGATGAAACTTTCAGAAAATAAGGGAAAATTATAAAAATGCAAATATGAACTGAATTCTGCCCAATCTGTCCTTGTTGCATGTAATCATATTATCAGTGATACAATTTGACAAGTCCTTTCATCCGATAGTAATATATAAAATTATCTCATTTGCATATTCACGAATATGGAACTAAAATAGAGGTAAGATCATGGAATAACTATTTCCCCCCTCCCCCCCCCCCCACACACACACCGCGGGATGGGGCTTATTAGACTTACCTTGCACACAAGGACAATTACTCATGGGACGACTCATTACCAAAAATTCTTATTGTCTTCGAAAATAAACCTGTTTGGATTACAATAAAATTGCATGGTGTCCATGGCAACCCATGGGGCACTGTAGCTGGGTCATTTGCAAGCAGACCCAAGATCGACACTTGCATGCCGCACATTCTTTCATGGTTTTTTCTCTCCTTCACTTATTCAAAAAAAGCAAGCTGTCAGATACTGGAAAACAAAATGGTCACTAGATAGCAAAGAAAAACATGACTCAGGGAGTCTTGCATAGAACAATTTACCCTCCCCCATAATGTGAAGATCCACAATATGATTCTAAATATAGTGGATGTTCCTACAAAATGATCGTATCTAAGCAGCAACTCATCCTAGACTACGAATCCTGGTACCAAATTAAAACCCAGACAAAGTTTACAATGCAATGTGCTGATATTCAAATTTTCGTTTTTGCATATTCATGAGTATTAATTAAAAAAAAAAGAAAAAGAAATACAATGTAAAAGAAAATTCATAGATAAAATAAGGGGGTGTACCTATACACATCACACATAGCTAGTTGCTAGTTATCATAGACTATTAAGCTGGGTACCAAATCAAAGCCTAGACAAAGTACTTTTACCCAATGATACGATATGCAAATGATCTAATTTGAATATTCATGAATATTTATGAAAACATGAGAAATAAGAGAAAAATGGTATAAAAAGGAGGGTATGTACAACATTACCTAAATGTCAGCTGCTAACTATTCTAGACTAACAAACTTGCAGCCAAATAAAAGTAAGACATTACACTTTAACCCAATACTATGATATACAAATGATCTAATTTGCATATTCATGAATACTTATGTAAACATTAGAAAAAAGAGAAAAAAAAATAGAAAATTTAAAGGGGTGTACGTACAACATAACCCATATGTCAGCTGCTAACTATTCTAGACTTCCAAAATTGGTTTCAAATGAACGGTGAGTCATAGTACTATATGACAATAGTTTGATATACAAATCTAATTTACACGTTTGTGAATATCAATGAAACATTTAACAAAGAAAGAAAAATTGTAGAAAAAATAAAATGGGTATATCTACAAAATTACCTATATCTCATCTGCTAAATGTCCTAGACAGGCAAACTTGGTACCAAATAAATGCTAAGACATAGCAAACTTTATGCCATGATCGGATATGAAAATCATTTTATGAGTTTATTCTTGAATATTAATTTAAATGTTAGAAATGAGAGAAAAATGGTAAACGAATTGAGGGGGTGTACCTACAAAATCAATCATATCGTAGCTGCTAATATTCCTAGACTACCACACTTTGTACCAACTTAAAGCTAAGACATTGTACTTTACTCAATGTCATTATGTGAAATTATCTACTTTTTTTAATTTTACTAAATATTAATGTAAACATTAGAAATGAGAGAAAAACGTAGAAAAATTAGTGGGGGTCTACTTCTAAAATTACTCCTATATAATCTTTTACTTGTTCTAGACAATTTATCTTAGTGTCAAATTAAGGCTGAGACATACTTTTTTCCCAATGGTCAGATATACAATCATTTAACAAACATATCCATGAATATTGATGAAAACTATAGAAAACTGAATAAAAATTGAAAACGAATAAATAAGGTTGTATCTTCAAAAATACTCATTATGAAACAAATTAAATAACTTGCGTATCAAACAGCATTATTATAGAACTTTTTTCTGGACTTTGATTTGGAAACAAGTTTAAAAAGTAAGTGAGAATGAAATCTAGAATAAATAGCATGTGAGATATTAGTAATTTTGCATGTACATTATATTAATTGTTCTCTAATTTTTTCTCATTTCTAATATTTAATAATATTCATGAATACAATTTTGAGATAATTTGCATATTGGACCATTAAGTAACCATGCTATGTATTAGCATTAAATTGGTACCATTGCTGGTAGGATGGTAAGCAGCTGAGATGTAGATAAAATTGCATGTACACCCCTTATTTTTTTGCGAGTTTTCTCTTATTTCTAATGCTTTCATTAATATTCATGAATATGCAAATTCGATAATTTGCATATCTGAACATTAGATGAAAGTCCTATGTCTTAACATTCAATTGGTACCAAGTTTAAAAGTTTGGATGACTTGCTGCTGAGATACGAGTACTTTTGTAGGGACATCCCCATTCTTTAGAAGAGCATTACGCGTTGCCATGGAAACCATGCAATTTCACATAGTTCAAATGGGTTAATTCTTTAGGGCAATAATTTTCCACATTTAAGTGGTCTTCCAAAATAACTTGACACACATTAGAAGTTTTTCTGATGGTACAAGGTTGGTCTAATTAGACCCTAGAGTACTAAGGAATGTGCTTTCCCTTACTTTTTGTAGATACAAGATGTGCCATATATTTTGGCATGGACATTTTGACATATTTATTTTATACAAAGCAACTTCTTGATTATCAAAGTTTCTTTCTTATTTATTACACGAAAAGCTGGTAAACTGTCCTAAATCGTGCTATGAATGAAACTAACATTTAAATAGCAGGATGCTGAATGAGGCAAGTTTATATATGATTTTTTTGACTAAACGGACATTTACTACCACAAATATGGTAATGTCCTGAAATAATTATGTAAATTGCCACCAAAACCATGTTCTCTAATGGTAAAACAATCTTCGGACATAATACAAATGATTTTGGATATAAAAAACATTGTCAAAAAATAAAATAATTCAGTAATATGTAAAATTCCATGATTTTTGGCGGCCATTTTGAAAATATGCAAATAAGGTCATTAAGACGTCATTTCTCAGCTTGCCAACATTGGTTTTCGGATTCAGCATACCAAATTACTCCTAATAAAGGTGTCAAACCCTTTTCTTCACAAAATGCCTGTACTTGTTAACTTTTGTGATTTTTTTTCCTGACTAGTACAGGTAAGGGCATTTCATACTTAACAAATCTGATATTTTTAGACAGAGGGTTGAGAGTTCGAACCCCACAGCTGCATTTTGTTTTTTGTTTTTCTTCTTTTTTTGCTATCGTTGATTTGCTCATTTGAATTTTTTTAATTCAAGTGTGTGTCTTTTTTCGCACCTCACCATAAATTAAATGAAAAAAAAATAATCTCTGAAAATGATGTTCTTTACAAGTAGGATGAAATAGCGATCGGTGGTACTCAACTTTATGAAGGCATGCTTTGTCCTTTGCACATTAGTCATTGGTCATTTGGATTAGATATTCGCCTACATCCAAGGTGGAAACCCAAATGGGTTATCATAAATAAAGGTACTGTATAATGAAATGATGCGTTCGGTATATGCGTTTTGGATAGCTAAACACTCACTTTTTAACGCGCTGAAATCGGCAATTTAACAAAGAAAAGATGGAATGCCTCACGGAAGAATGTGTTAGAAGAATGGCGAATTGAAATACTGCAAACATGTCATAGGCGTCGATCAAGAATTCTGGAGGAGAGACATAGCTGTATATGGAGATATTAACCAAGTCAATATTTAAGTGGACTCAAACAGTGTAGTTGAGTGATTCATGGTGCTCGTGCACATCCTTTGAAAGCGTCAAATATACCGGCACTCATTGCTCCTATCTGGGAACCTTGCTTGAATTCAGCAATATGAAAAATTGAAAATTTGCAACATTGTATTGTATTCGTTCCATCAAAGTGTAATTGGAAAATTCTGAAATAAAATCTGATCAAATGTATAAAGAAAGATACGATTTATAATCTATGTATACTTTAAGATCCATAAAAAAATCTCATCATCTCTGTGAAATAAACTTAGATAAAAATTATTTGCTTGGAAGCGCTTTCAGAAGGTGTTCTCCTCTATGTATTGAAAATAACCGCTTCTTTTGAGTCACAAGCGTAACCACTCGACCACGGCATCGTCTTGTTAATCTTCTGGTATTACACGCGTTCTATACTGTCACTTCCATACATAGAAATGTGCTTTTCAAACAAACAATTGATTTTATTTGCATTTCCGAGATATTTTTGCAGGAACTTTTAGTGGATTATTTCATATTTCTATCAAATACATCATTGTTATATGTTTTGAATGCTGACAACCCTTTATATCGACTATTCCGTGTGACGTAATGGTCATGTTTACATCTCCTATTTATAATGTTAAGCAAATATGAGCAGCAGACGACTTTAAGCAAACAATATTTTCAAACTGTTTGACACTGAATGAATTCTATGAAAATGATAAATTTGAAGAAAAGATCTGCAGACGACTATTACCCAGCAGGCAAAAAATGAAGATGCATATCAGCAGACGACATTTCCAGCGCTTTACGGTGTTAAAATTACATCAGTTCGCTCTCTTTGAAGTTATTTGTTTTTAAGTCTTTAACATCTTATCAAGGGGATATAGCTCACTGGTAGAGCATTCAACTGCAGATCGAGAAGTCCCTTGTTCGGACCCTGGTGTCCCCTTATTTTTTTGTTAATTCACGACACGAAGAAGTCGAGAGGAAAATCACCCAGTCCAATCCTCCTAAAAACCCAATTTATGTGTTCTTTGATAATATGATATCAATAATGACAGCCAGTTGGTTTGAAATACATGATTGTAATGCCATTTTAATTAAGTAGGATATTCCTAGTTCGATTCCCACTGAAAGCCTAATGTCTCCTTAGCACTTGACAATCGAGTCGATAAAGTGGGCCGTGCACATTGGCATTAATTAACCATAGAAGCGCTAAAAACAAACAATGTCGTCTGTTTTGTCGTCTGCTGAAATATTCGACAGTAATTTGTTTATATGTATACAATGTGTAATTTATCATGGGGATATAGCTCAGTGGTAGAGCATTCGACTGCAGATCGAGAGGTCCCTGGTTCGAACCCGGGTGTCCCCTTAATTTTTATTTCATGACCGTAAAAACGACTGTGTTTGTCCGTCTGTCCCTCCGTTATAGTGGAATAGCTTATCACTCCTGAACCACAGAACGTCGGTTCTGGTTTTGATCCAAACTGTTTGACACTAATTGAATTCAATGACACAAAGTCCAAATGTGAATATTGCGATCGAGCGGTCCCTAGTTTTAACTCATATCTTTCTTCTTTTTCAATATGCTGGCCAAACTCAATTTAATTGCTAAGTTGACTGATATTTCTTGATTTTCATGGAAAACAAACGTGATATTTCATGTGAATTGTCTGTTGGTATATTGTTGTTATGGTCTAGCCTGGGAAGCCCCTATAATGATGATACCAGTTAACCCTTAAATCACCAATCACAACAAACGTTGTCAACTGCCTCTTGAACAAAAGTGTAGATCCAGGTCCACACTGTTTACCTCTACACTTACATAAGTCAATAATGTTTAGCAAATATGAGCAGCAGACGACTTTAAGCAAACAATATTTTCCAAACTGTTTGACAATGAAAGAATTCTGTTAATTTTGAAAGAAAAGATCAGCAGACGACAGCAAAAGCATAAGAAATTACCCAGCATGCATAGAGTTGAAGGCAAAAAAGAAAAAAATAATAAAGAGGCACAGGGCGATATCAGCAGACGACATTTCCAGCGCTTTACGTTGTTAAAATTACATCAGTTTGATATCTTTGAAATTATTTGTTTTTAAGTCTATATTGTCTTATCAAGGGGATATAGCTCAATGGTAAAGCATTCGACTGCAGATCGAGAGGTCCCCGGTTCGAACCCGGGTGTCCGCTTATTTATTTTTTTCACGACACATAGAAGTCCAGAGGGGAATCACCCAGTCCGATCCTTCTAAAAAACATTTTATGTCTTCTTTTTCAATATAATAACAATTTGAAAGTCAGTTGGATTTTTGATAGACATGCTTGTAATGCCACATTTATTAAGAAATATGTTCCTAGTTCGATCCCCACTGAAAACCCAATGTCTTTCCTTTGCACTGTCTTGACAACCGTGTCGATAAAGTGGGCCGTGCACATTGGCATTAATTAACTCTAGAAGCGCTAATCACACCAATGTCGTCTGTTTTGTCTTCTGCTGAAATCTTCAACAGTGAGGACTTAGATCAGCAGTATAGTTTGGGACCACACATGTATTACTAAGCGAATATATGCCGCAAACGACTTTTAAATTAGCAGACAACATTTCCAGCGCACAATAATAATATTAGATTGATTTTGTAATATTACATCAGTTCGCTATCTTTGAAATAATTTGTTTATATGTATACAATATATAATTTATCATGGGGATATAGCTCAGTGGTAGAGCATTCGACTGCAGATCGAGAGGTCCCTGGTTCGAACCCGGGTGTCCCCTTAATTTTTTATTTCACGACCGTAAAAAACGACTGTGTTTGTCCGTCTGTCCCTCCATTATAGTGGAACAGCTCATAACTCTTGAACCACAGAACGTCGGTCCTGATTTTGATCCAAATTGTTTGACACTGAATGAATTCTATGACACGAAGTCCAAATGGGAATATTGCGATCGAGAGGTCCCTAGTTCGATCCCCTTTGTGAACTCATTTCTTTCTTCTTTTTCAATATGATGGCCAAATTCAATTTTATTGCGAAGTTAAAATGTCAATTACGACTGTGATAATATTTCTTGTTTTTCATGGAAAACAACACTCTATATTTCATGTGAATTGTCTTTTGTTATATAATATTTTTATCGTCCCATTTACAAGTACACTAGTTAATCCTTAAAGCGCCAATCACAACAAAAGTCGCCTGCTCGCACTTGGTCAAAAGTGTACAGTAGACCAAGGTCCACAGTGTTTACCTCTATACGTACATAAGGCAATAATGTTAAGCAAATATCAGCAGCAGACGACTTGAAGCAAACAATATTTTCCAAACTGTTTGACACTGAATAAATTCTATGAAAACGTTTATTTTGAAGAATAGATCAGTAGACGACAACAAAAGCATGAAAAATTACCCAGCATGCAAAGAGTTAAGGAACGACGACATGTTCAGCGCTTAACCCATTTATGCGGAATGGAATTTCCCACTGTTATCAATTTGAACTATCCGTCTCGAATTTTAGGGTTGTTGGGTGGTATTTTTCAATTTCATTCAAATTTTAATAGATACTTATGTAAGCACACAGTGGATAACCTGATCAGACGCCGCGTTTTGCGGCGTCTGATCTGGTTTTGCACTGTTTGCTGATGTCCCGCAAATAGAACGCTAGTCTTATATAGGTTAATAACATCACAGTTCGCTATCTTTAAATCAATTTCCAAGTCTATAACAAATCATCAAGGGGATGTAGCTCAGTGGTAGAGCATTCGACTGCAGATCGAGAGGTCCCCGGTTCGAACCTGGGTGTCCCCTTATTTTTTTCCCTAGTAAACTAACTTAGTGGAGTTCACAACATCTCTCACATTAGTTGCACAAATTATTTTTTTTAAAAAAAAAACAGCATACAGACAAATATACAGCATCTAAAAACTGTATTTTTACATTCTATTCAGTCCACAAGATCAGAATATTCATAAGAAATATCTTGAGTACCCACAGCTTATGTTTTGGTTGAGAAATACGAAAAATTATTTTAATTACGCACTCTTACCTTGGGGTTGATAATCAACTTAATCAACGCTGCTGTATGTTACAGCAGACAGTTAAGGCTATTGCGAGTCTACGTGAATGCATAAGCTCCCTTGGGCTTTCGCATTTACCAAAACTAGGCCTGGTCTAAAAATGATAATGTGATGCGTTGCAGTTTCGTCAAAGTAATAAGAAACACATACAAAAGGCGAAAGTTGTATAGAACATCGCTGCGACAAACATGTAGCGATTTCATCAAAACAGATCACGACAAACAGTACAGTAACACCTCTACGATATATGTTTACCATAAACAGATCACGGCAAACAGTACAGTAAAACCACTCCGATACATGTATACCAGAAAAAGCTCACACAAACAGTAAAGTAATACCTCTCCGCTACATGTATACCAGTAACATATCACGACAACCTCTCCCATACATGTATACCATTTGCAGATCACGACAAACTGTTCAGTAGCACCTCTCCAATACATGTATACCAGTAACAGATCACGCCAAAAAAGTACCCTTATACCTCTCCGATACATGTATACCATTAACAGATCACGACAAACAGTACAGTAGCACCTCTCTGATACATGTATACCATTAACAGATCACGACAAACAGTAGTGTAGCACCTCTCTGATACATGTATACCATTAACAGATCACGACAAACAGTACAGTAACACCTCTCTGATACATGTATACCATTAACAGATCACAACAAACAGTACAGTAGCAACTCTCTGATACATGTATACCAGTAACAGATCACGACAAACTGTACATTAGCACCTCTCCGATACATGTATACCAGTAACATATCACGACAAACAGTACCCTTATACCTCTCCGATACATTGATACCAGTAACAGATCACGCCAAACAGTACCCATATACCTCTCTGATACATGTATACCAGTAACAGTTCACGAAAAACAGTACAGTAGCACCTCTCCGATACATGTATACCATTAACAGATCACGACAAACAGTACAGTAACACCTCTCCGATACGTGTATACAAGCAACAGATCACGACAAACAGTACAGTAACACCTCTCCGATACATGTATACCATTAACAGATCAGGACAAACAGTACAGTAGCACCTCTCTTATACATGTATACCAGTAACAGATCACGACAAACAGTACAGTAGCACCTTTCTGATACATGTATGTCATTAACAGATCATGACAAACAGTACAGTAGCACCTCTCTGATACATGTATGTCATTAACAGATCACGACAAACAGTACAGTAGCAACACTCTGATACATGTATACCAGTAACAGATAACGACAAACAGTACAGTAACACCTCTCTGATACATGTATACCAGTAACAGATCACGACAAACAGTACAGTTACACCTCTCTGATACATGTATACCAGTAACATATCACGACAAACAGTACTGTAGCAACTGTCCGATACATGTATACCAGTAACATATCACGACAAACAGTACAGTAACACCTCTCCGATACATGTATACCAGTAACAGATCACGACAAACAGTACAGTAGCACCTCTCCGATACATGTATACCATTTACATGTACATGTAAATGGTATACATGTATTGGAGCGGTGTTTCTGTATGTACATGTAAATGGTATACATGTATTGGAGCGGTGTTTCTGTATGTAAATGGTATACATGTATCGGAGAGGTGTTTCTGTATGTACATGTAAATGGTATACATGTACCGCAGAGGTGCTTCTGTACTGTTTGTCGTGATCTTACGTATACACGCAAGCGGCACGGGCGGATATTGATATATCCTGTGCTCTTTTCTTGTTCAGTCAATATTTTAAGTTGACGAATATATTACACATATATCATTGTCTTAGAGTAAAAATATTGAAATTGCAAATGGATTGTTTATAATGTAATAACTTGTAATGTTTTGACATGTTAATGATTGACATACATTACAGCATGTTTAACACTATATCTGACATTGATTGAGCAGCATCTAAATCTTTAAACACTTTGTCAAAAGAATATCATATTACATATGCTATTATTATTGTCAGTAATTCAAGCATTCGGAACACCTCCTCTAACTCCGTTGAATCAGATGTCGGATGTACAAAGAGGGGTTACTTTTATCAGATGATAAAACGTCATAAAAAGTGTGCCAACACAATAACAAGTTCGATTGCAGCGAAGTAGACGGCTACAATATGCCATGTTAAACGTCGTAACAATGAATGTACTATGACACTCGAGTTAGTGTAAATTCTGAAATTTTCGCGAGCTTATATTTACGCTTAATTTCGCGAAAATAAAACCGTCGCAAAATGTATTGATTCGGGGAATAGTTACAAAAATGTCAAGTTGAAATGTTAAACATTTATCTTTGAAGGGATTTTGACATTAAGTGCAAGTTATTGTATGGTTTGTGCGAATGTACATGTACGGGAATTTAGCGAGTGGATTATCTCCCGTACATGGCAATACAATAACTGCCTTATTGCAACAGCATGCGTGTGCACTTTGCGCATCGTGAGATATTTGATGTAAAACATTGGAATATCACTCAAAGGTGCAATAAGTTGTTTAAGTTGGAAAATAAGTCTGATTTTACACTAACTTTTAACAAAGATATCTTTTAAAGTGAGAGCGCTTGTACAAATATCTAACGTGAATAAATCGCTTCACATAGAATCACACCGGATAGGCGGCAATCAAAAACGCTCTTAACAATCGACGAATGCGGATTAAAAATCGCTAGAAACAGTGTTTTCGATTGCCATTTGTCGCCAGTCGACAAATGGCAATCGAGAACTCTGTTTCTAACTATTTTGACGGTTCATCGATAGTATTAACGTTTTCGATTGCCGCCTATCCGGTGTGAGAATAGCAGACGTTTCCTTCGTAAATCTGGATTAATATTGTCTACTAAAAAAAACGGGCCGCCTTTCGCGCCAAAAAATATTATATTCAACATATTCAACATTTATACTTCATTAAAAGTACGGATTTTTATGATAACTCGGATGCATAATATGATAGTTCCAGTTTACTTTAACCATCATGGGAAATGAGCACCTTTAAAGCATAAGCATACTACAGACGAAGCCTCTGTCTGTCTGTCTGTCTGTCTGTCTGTCTTAAAGGAGTTCATATTGAAATCCTTTTCCAATTCCGATACACCTGTAAAATAACCTGTAAACCCATGGGTCTAAGTTTTCAGGATTATTCCTGAATTTAGGATTTTGAGGCTGACTTTCCATAGAAAGTCAGCCTCGAAATGCTGAATAATGGAGATTACAACATCTTCTCTGATGACTTTTCAGTTTATCTAGACACAATTAACCATTTGAATATGTAATTTTTCATTTTTGTAGGAATCCTACAAGTTTATAAATTTGAATTTCAAAAGTTCAGGATTTTAGAAATTTTAACCTTTCACCCATGCTCGGACCCAATAAATATACTGGGTCCGAGACCCATGTAAACCCTAAATCCAACACTTTCCATGAAATTCCTACAACATTTGCGAGTAAATTTGCACCGTATTTTATTGGAAGAAAAAGTATACTGCAAAACTGCTATTTTTTTTTTGTTAAATGCATGATTGAAGTTGTAAATCAGCCATTAATAATGACATCAATTGCTAAACCGCATCGCATATTATTAATTAAGTTATAGATATAAGAGATTTATATGCAGGAATTGGATAATACTAATACAATGACGTATCCCTTTAATATTTATATTGAGCCAAGTCTAGTATACTACTGTCCTTCCAGCCAAGAGTGACAGTGACATCGTGTTTTGTTTACAATTGTTAAGTAAAACATTATTTGTACACTCCATGTGAGCTAATGCATATCGATAGATCACTTGTGTATTAATCCTATCCACAGGATAGGATTAATACACAAGTGATCTCCGCAGGATAGGATTAATACACAAGTGATCTATCGATTCTAAGTCCCTGATAACTTTGTAAACAAAACATGACGTCACTGTCACTCTTGGCTGGTAGGACAGTACTGGTAAATTTTAACCTTGGAAGGATCAAATGTTAGACGAGTTCATCGTATAGCGCGAAAAATGGAAATCTGGATAAAATAACGGTCTTATATCGGTCACTGCTTATGTTTATGGGAACACACGTGCAAACAAATAGTATTGGGCGGTTGCACGCAGAACCAAAACGCGTTGCCAGACGAGGCTTGTTTTTCACCGTATATCCTGCTCTCTTTTCTCTTCACCTCTACGTGCCGTTGAACCACGCGACAGAGGAACCGGAGTTTTCGATTCGATTTATCAGGAATTTGGATTAAAATTATTTGTTTGCTTATGTTGATGCTTACTGTCGTGCCAGCCAAGAGTGACAGTGATGTAATATTTTGTTTACAATTTTTAAGTAAAATATTAAATTGTATAGTCCGTGCTCGATAAGAGCAGGATGACGAAACAGATTTACAGCTAGAAGTATGAAAAAACTCTATACATGTACCTGTCTAATCAGGTGAATAAAGTACCATAACGTGGCCAACTACGTAACTCTACTCTTATCGAACACGGACTCTACACTCCACTTGAGCTAACGCGAATCGATGAATCACTTGTGTATAAATCCTATCCGCATGATAGGATTAATACACATGTGATCTATCGATTATAAGTCCCTGATAACTTTGTAAACAAAACATGATGTCACGGCCACTCTTGGCTGTCAGGACAGTAACGTCCAACTTAAGAAGTTTCTGTTCTGTTGGAACTTTTCCTGGGTTGAACCAGCACTAACAATGTAAACACATACGTCGTCGCTTGTAGCCGCCTATGATGCCTGAAAACCCGTAACGAAAATCGATGACAAGTAAGGCACACTTCGAATCGAACTATAGTCCCTTCTATAGTAACTATAGTTTGATTCGAACATCGATAGTCGCTACTATAGTTCTACTAGAGATCAACGGTGGGTCAGAGCACCGTTACTCTAGTAGATTGTCTGGTTCCCTCCTCTAGCCCTATCTAACAAGATGGGTTCAAGATCTGTCAGTAGCCTCATAAGTTATTTGTTTTAGAAAATAAATACTCGCTGTGCTCTATTTGCGGTCCTACTTATTCGTAATTGTTAATTAGAATTGGCTGTGCTGTGTATGAACATCATTTTCGTCTGCAATGAAGAATTGAAAGGGGGCATGCAAGGCTATTCACTTTGTTTACTTGGCAACCAGCTAAAGTTCAAACTGCAGCCGTTCGGATGTAAACGTGCGCGCGCAACTATTACGTAATAACTATAGTAGGAACTTTAGTTCGATTCATAGTGGGTCTAAATCGTACCGCGCTCGTGGCAAATGCAACCGGGGCATAAGCTTGGGTTTAAATTTCCTGCTAAAGAAGTGGCAAGGACACAACGCAGTGCTTCCGGTGAGACTTGAATCCCCGTCCCCGAAGTTTCACGAAAATAAAACCTTCGCGAAATTTTCGAATTTACATTATTTGCTAGACTAAGTATTTCCTAATGTTCTGGGTACGTAAAAGTGGGACGGTTCTTTACAAAAATGAAAATGCGCTTTATGTCCAAATTCAAGTGCATCGCAAGTTTACTTTGACTTAAGCAAGCGAGTAGTCTGGCGGACCATATTATTGCGGTACTTTTAAACGATTCCGTGATGCTTAAAGACATATGCGGCTATTTCCAATGCGCACCTTTCCCGCGTCTGCAAACGGGGAAAGTTGTCTGGGTCCTGTCTTTCGACACTTAACGGATTCGGATCAACACAGCTTCCGATATTCTTATGTCATATCGGTGTTCCGACATTTTCTTCACAAAATAACTAATTAAATTGTTTCGAAATATCTATTGACATCTTTTCAGAACTGATCGTCTCAGCACTAAAGACAGATAAATGTAGCTCAGTCGAAATCAAACGACGTACACAATAACCCTGGTTACGAATACGATAGTGGCCGAGTCTATACTATTTGTATGGTTATTTAGAGCGTCGCACGACCTAACCTCGTGACCTAGTGGTTAGCGTGTCTGGCTACAAAGCTGGAGGACCAGGATCGATTCCCGGATGCGCACTTATTTTCAGTGTGTTTTTTCTTTCTTTTTTAACATTTTAATGCTAAATTACTTCATATACTATTAAAATGGCATCATCAAAACGACCGAAATGGTCATCCCCGAACTTTTTATATTGAATTACGCATGAAACCTACGGGGGTGGGGTTAAATGTGGCCCTCTAGAAAGAGAATTAGTTCGGTGACCCCAGATTTTTATTCTTTTTTCTGAAAGGTATTATAATAGTCCATGAATATAAAATAAATTTTCAAGATTTTCAATATCAGATTTTTTAATACATGATCTATTCTAAAAACAAATTCCATTTTTTGACGAATTGTCAAAATATATCATGCAGTATCTTGTCACAGCATGGGATAACAAGTAAACATGCACATTTTCTTAAAAGTTTGAGGTCATGGGCAGTAATTTAAGTTAAAAGAAAGAACCTGGCTGAAGATTACAACCGTTTTAGCTCGATAATTAGGACTAGTGTTATTATTTTACATTTCTAGAAAATTGGTCAAATGCTGTAAACTTCAATATGAGATTCTGAAAAAATAAGCACGGTGACATATCCTTTTTATTTCATAAATGGATAGCACATGCATAAAACAAACTGTATGCAAAGTATTGAAAATATTTCAATATGGGAAGTATTTAGTAGCATATGTCCTTAAAATCAATCATAAACACTGTTAGCTTATTATCCAACCCTTCAATTCATATCATCTATTGACAGTTATCACCTAGAATCTAATGTACATGTAAACACAACCTCCACACAGCAGCCATATTGAATGGTGGCGTCATATGTTAGTTTTTGACTGACTCAGTTCCTGACCTGGTCATGTGATTTTTTCTTACCATTTCATGATTATCAATAGGTTGCTTGCCTTCAGCTGTGAAACTTGAGGCTGCTTGGATTTAATAAAAACAGTTTGAGAAATTCATGTATGAAATTTATTTGATATGGTGGGAAGGTAGATGGCATTTACATAGTTTTAATGAACAAAATTAGTTTTCATTGACAACTTTACATTTTTGAAGTTTACATTGTATATTCCGCCAGTAGCTTGTAGCCTTCAGTTCACGGATTTGCATACGTACATGTAAACAACTGATAGATGGCGTGGCGGTCTATTTATGTTGGAATAATGGTTTGCCGTGGCAATAAGAACTCTAAGAGAATATGACGCTTGAGTATACCTCGAGTTAAACGGATTCTAATTACCATTAGTGAGCTCTATCTATATCCTCGCACTTAACGACATGAGAGACATGGTCGCAAGGGGGCCATGACGTATGTTAATGTTTTCCTATCTAACAGAAAATTTTGATTGAAATTTCTGACAAGTTTCCATATATGGAAATCGAAATGGATTTCCTATTGATAAATTGCCACAATTAATGTAAGTTGGATATGTCTTACGAAAATCATCACAAAAGAAGAATTAAAACTGGGCATGTGAAAAAGGCGAACCTTTCCCAGTCGGCCATCTGAATATCTGGCTAGCCTGTATATGATCAGGGTATTTAACAGATTGTTTTATATCTGGTCTCTTCGTATCACGGCATCAAAGTTATTGATAAGATGTACACATGCGCATCTTGAGCGTGATCTTCGTTTATCTTCATTTTCTGAAATCAACTTTCACTAAACCGATAGCCGCTCATAACTTATACCGTGCTTAACCAGAACAAATCCTGTTTTGGAAACAGAGAAGAACCAGATCAGCTGGCTTCTGAGAAGCCAGCTGGTCAGGATCCACACTGTTTCCCACTCTATAAAACATGTGTATACTTGTAATCCTACAAGTTTTTTGGATGAAAAAAAGGGGACGAGTGTAGTACATTTGAATATCAAGCATGTTAACGGTTAAGACGTTGTTGATTTCGGGTCAATATATTACATTGTCGATGATGTCAAAAGATGCTCATTTATAATAATAATACTTATCATATGTTGCAAGGCAGAGCAGGGACGACCGATAAAAAAGGGTGCTCCTAATATTGACATATGCTAACGTTCTCGACAAGTAAACTGCTCATATACCATTGAAAATAGTTTAAATGTATTAAGTAAACCTTGCTTGAAAAATGTAAAAGAAAAAATAAGAAAGAAAAAGAGGTTTCATAGAGAATTGACCAATGTGCTCATGCTCGCGATGTCACAAACTGATATTCTGTCATTCTTTGAAAGATTAGTTCATATTATTTTCTTTGGTGTGGGGGAGGGGGTGGGGATGCTCTTGCGAATCAAACATCTACGAGTCTTGATCCATATCAGAAATAAGGGTGAGGCTGGTACCGTCAAACATGTTTTAGCCCGCCAGTAATTTTTTGACCGTTCCAAGGCGGTGCTTCTTTTGTGGATCCTTTTTTTAAAATTGATTTTGTGCTTAGTATTAGTCTTATCTGTTCCTTGCAGCCTTGTGATCACCTACTGGAAAGGGCTGACCTCTTGGATCTCTTGTGTGTGATGTTTTCTTGTGTTTTGACACTTTCCCATACGGTGTCCTGAATCAGTTGTGGTACTTGATTGTATTCATTCCTGATCTTAGCCTTCTTCCTTTTGAGACATCAAGGCAACCTGGAGATTAAGAATTGCTAAAACCATTCCATTCATAGTACAAGTATAAGCTTTTCAAAAAAGCTTGCCATCTTCCAACACTTACTTATACTAGTATGGGTTGGTGTCTACTGATTGAAAGAACAGTAGCCATTTGAGAAGCGAATTTTCAGTAGCTGTTTTAAATGAAAGTAATGAGCTATCAAATGACAAACCTACCTCACCGCCACCTCCGCAAGCGGAGATGGCGGTGAACTAGGTGTTTCATTTTAGTAATGTGACATCATGATGTTATATTCACAGAGTATTCACATGCTGCATGTACACCACTTAGCCGGTGCTTCCATATAGGTCGTAAACTTGGTCAATTATAATGCCATCCTTCAAGAGGATGGCTATCAAAGATGACCTCCTGATATCTCCTCCAGAACCATGCGTTGGATTGAATTGAAACTTGGTTTGTGTCATACAAGGCAACATTGAGTTGGTAAAACTTATCCCCGTACATAGATATAGTGTTGATATGGTTCATATCCTGTTCCTAATTACCCCCCTTTTCGAACTTATCTTTTTCCGATTAATTATGGTCGCAACAGCTGTCGTTATTTCAGTCTATTCCCCATGCAACGATATAATGTAGATATTTTTTTCATATTCTGGTCCCTCAGGAACATTGGGTTTGGACGGAAAGCTGAATACCGCTTAAGTCGGTGCTTGGGGACGTGAGAATTGTTGCACATTCCATTAGTTCTCATGAACAGACTCAATAAAAACCGAGTCTGCTGTTATCTTATATTGTAGGTTCTCTCTATTTCTGAAGGATCCGTTTTTCAAAGTCCAGATTATTTTGAGATTCGGAATTACCGAAATCGTTTCATTCCGATATGCAAGATTGCCACCGTGGTGGCCATCTGGAAATTCTTTAAATGTCCACCCCCCTCCTGAACCATATGTTGGATTGAACCGAAACTTGGCTGCTGGCATATGACGAACATGGAGACTCAGAATATATAAAATGGTTCCGTTCGTAAATTCAAGATGGTCGCTTTTGAAACTTTTCAAGCGGCATTTCCTCAGACCTAAATGTTGAATTTGAACCGAAACTTTGTGAGAGGCATCGTGGCAATAGATAGCTTCAGATTGTACACAGTGGATATAGAACGGAATGGTTAGTCGGTTGAAGCCAGTATCAGGAGTTGTATGAGAATATGATAATGAAAACTATGAAAAAGTTCACTATTTATTTCATACATTTAATTACCGCCGTTATACACCTTTACATGTATTAAAAAGGCGCGCAACTGCGATCGTATGATCATATTCCCTCTAATACAAATGTAATAATAATAATGATGATGGTAATAATTAATATTATTAGTATTATTATTTGCTATTATTATTTATTATTATTAATAATGGATATTTCGATAAAAGAACCATACGAACGACTATTATTATCATTATTACTATTATTATTATTATTATTATTATTATTATTATTATTATTATTATTATTATTATTATTATTATTATTATTATTATACACTTCAATCTCTCAATAAACGTAAATTCATATAAAAAGTAAGTACCTCAAAACAGTTTTAAATCCTCTTCTATTATATTTTTTTTTTATTCGTAACTGAACGCGTATACAGTTTACCGTGACTTCTTGTATCGTAATTTTAAAGCAACTCAGACCAGAACAGGATCGTGTGTGGGAGCACTCGTCCAGTTTCGGCAATTTTCGTAAAATTATTCAAATAGACTTCGAAGATTATCGGAAGAGCAGGTAAGATTATCGTAGATTTTCGGAATTATTAAATCGGTTAACCTATATGACTCTAATTCCTTTGTTACCATGCTTTATCAGTGCATATCTACTTTTCGTTAGGCTTTTTAACAATACAGAGATTTACTCTATTTTCTGGCAATAAAGACAAGAAAAGTTTCACATTTCGCAACGGAGTAATGCCTGCTTTTCATTAGAAGTTTTTTGGGTAAAGGGTCCTTATAGTTTCCAGGGAGTTGTACATTAAATAACTATTCCATGGTACTATGGTTTGTCCATAGCCTATAATGTACACGTTTGTGATTATATTGGCTAGTGCAAGATCGCATATGCGCAAATGCTTATGCTGATGCATCATGAAGGGCTATAGAGGTCTAGTTTTGGTCAAAAAGTTCACCAACAGCCATACTTTGTGTATGCAAGTAGCGACGGCTCAGGCGAGTCTGCGCATATGCTCAGACTCGACTGAGCCTTCGTTGCTCAGTGACGCAAGTAGCGAAATCTCCGGGCTGTACAATGAATGTTGAGTTTAATCCCCCCGAGATAATCTGGAGTCATTGTCATCTGGACAAAACCTACAAAGGTATTGGGAAACCCATTGCTGATGCTACCGGGGGTGTCCGAGACTGCTTGAATAAAGGATCGTCTTTTTACACATAGTAGTTGTAAAATAAGGATCATTTTCACTCGAAGTTGTTGTGATAATTTTGCGAAAACATTGCTATTGTTTTGCTTTTATCGGTAATCTTCTTTTATAGTGTGGTGGTCTGGAGAATGTTACCACCTAGGAGTGTTGATTATATGCACATCGTAGTAAACAACTAAGACGACGGTCACTTTTAACTTTGAACTTATTGGGTCAGAAGAAATTTATAAATGTGATGAAATGTGGTAGAGTTTGATAAAAAAAGTAAGTGAGTGTCATCAGGAAATACCACAATCACAAACTGCAGACCACCCCAAGGCACCACGAGGAAGAGCCACACAACAAACACGAGACACCAGGAAGACAAACTAAGCAAAGCAACCAGCTCTCTCTTCCCAATCAAGATGACTGCAAAACTAGAATGGACATAAAGTAACGTACAACAAAACATTAACAACTGCATACCCCAACAATGGGAGTAACAATAAACGACAAGTGAACAACAACAGACCCACCGCCTTAGAACGGACAGCAGCCTAAGCCACAGTGGGGCTTAAAAGCATTTTACTGGTACCATACCAAATCTTCGCACTTGATTATGCTCACATGGAAGCCTTCTACCTATTGCAATGTATCAGCATGGAGAAACACTTTTGTAAAATTAACACACTATGATGAAACAAAGAAAAGGACTTGCGACTCACAGATAGTCATCTGAAGTGGAGCCACGGTGGGCCCAGCTACAGATAAGCATCAGACACCAACCCACCGATTAAAGCTTTACGCCAGAGCCGTCAAAGAGTCTGAGGCCTGACCCACCGTCGTGCAATTAAATAGGAAACCATAGCTATAGACACTGATTGGGTTTAAAACCAGGCATGCACACTGTCACATGGCATCCAAGTAATATCAAACCTTTAAGCTTTTTTGTACCCTTTCACAAATCTTTTCGTTCCTGGTTCTTTTTTACATAAATAAAGCAAATGAACATACTACCCACAAGGTCGTTCTCAGCCCCTGTCCTTGTACTTCGGGCTACCAAAGAATGATTTCCCACCTTTGGGTTATTTAGCCGTAAACTTTGGTTGTATAAACATTTTGATAGAGCTATTAGGCACGGAGTGGTGACCCTAATCAGAAGACGTCTGATTTGTATCTACACCATCTGACTATCTCTCGTAAAAGGGGTTGGTTAACCCATATAAGCCTGGTAGTACTTGGGGGACCAGGAAAAGGCTACCAATGAATGCAAATTTGACCATTACTTTTCAATATAATCTCCCTTCAATGCAATGCACTTAGCCCATCTCTGTTTTAGCTTCCTAATCTGTTCAAAATACGTAGAAGGCTTTTTTCTGGTTCTTCAAGTACTCGTTTACTGCCGCTATGACGCATTCATTGCTTCCATATTGTTTACAACGAAAATGGGATTTCAGTTTTGGGAACAGATAGAAGTCAGAAGTGAGGTAGGATTTCAAATCCACATACAGTCGCAGCAGTCATGGTAACTTGTGTCGTGTGGGCAGGGGTGTTGTCCTGCAGACCACCCCAAGTCAGTTTTCTTCGCCTCTTTCCTGCGCCGCCTCCATTCGCATGCATAATATGCACCGTTTATAATGCGACCATGCTCAATATAATCAATCATGAGCACCCCTTGACTATCCCAAAAGGTTGAGGCCATCACCTTTCCTGCTGAACGAACCCTCTTAAAATTCTGAGGTGGGGACGAGCAAAGGTGCTTCCATTGTTTGCTCTGCATTTAAATCTGGGTCAAATTGGTGAACCCATGTCTTATCTTGGGTTGCAACTCGCTTGATGAAATCGCCGGTATCATCTTCATAGAAGGTCAGGAGATACCTAGAAATATCAAGCTGAATCCTTTTCTAAACATCGGTCAACATTCACGGCACACATCTTGACGAAACCTTTTGCATGCCTACGATGTTGGTTAGGATTGATTGTACTGCCCCTAAACAAATGTCCACTTCGCTAGCTATGCTTCGCAGGTCTTGCCTCCTATCACACATAACCATGACATTTTCATCAGCGGTGGCATCTTTGGAGCGTCCAGACCATCCATCATCCTCAACGCTCTCTCTACCCCTCTTAAACTTCTGCTGCCAATTTTCCACTGTGTTATAAGTAGAAGATTCTTCCCAAGGGTTTCCACGAAGTCTTCATGAATTTCTTTGGGGAGCATTCCTTTCTTACAGAAGTACTTGATAACCGCTCTGATTTCAAGTTCTCCATTTTGCATATATTTCGCACCCTCTTCTCTTAAAAATGTTTTGCTTTTGTTGATCAGTTGTGTTATTTATGCCTTGTGTTTGTCATGCTTTCCCGTCTGTTTATATGTGCTTTGTGGTCACCTGCTGGGAAAGGGCTGGCCTCTTTGTTCTCGTTTGCGGTGTCTAACTGTGAATTTGTCACTTCTTATTGGTATCCTGGGTCAGTTGTGGTACTTGATTATATCGATTCCTGATCTTTGCACCCTTACTTACTTTGTCACTTTCCCATGTTGTATTCTAGGTCAGATGTGGTACTTGTTTGTATTGATTCCTGATCTTTGCCGCCTTTATTACTTACATAAGCAATCAAGCATGACCGCATGCTTTCCACACCCCCAATGCCCTTCAATTACATCAAGTGACCAACTGACAATTATTTTAATTCAAGGAATCTCACAGATACATATCGGGTCGAGAACGTTTATCGCACCTCGTATGTCATTCTCCAATGATTCATCATTATATGTAGCATAAGAATTAAGATGACGCTCTATTGTAACTGTCTGAAGAAATTGACTGAAAACTACAAGGAAAAGTACACGACAGAATCGAAATTCTTGTAGGTTTTCGTTTGAAGAAACTGGATATTTACAGTCTGTAATCCAGAAGAAACGTGTTAGATATCGCTGATCCAGTTGTTATCCAATTTAAAGAATTGCTTTCTCTATATCAGCTACTAAAGCTACATTATGTAGCCTGAATCTTAGTAATAAACCAAATAAATCATGCAGCATCACTTGTCCTCTATATTAAACTTTGATGTTTCTGTCTTTGTTGTGCTGAAACATAATACAGTCAACCCTCTTTATAACGACACTGTTTGTTCCAAGCTATCTTTGACGTTAAAGTGAATTTGCTGTTATAAAGAATTCTGACCATTACCAGATTTCAGCATAATAATCAATTGGTAAAAGAAAATATTGTACAAATGAATTAAAATGCTATTCTTCCAAATGTATACATCAGTTCAATTACATATTGCATCAAAATGCACAAAGCTTCCCACTTATCAAGTGAGACAGAAACCTGTTCATGCAAAAAGACCTTGTTCTTATCACAAACTTGTCTGACACATGGTAACAATTCTGTTATAATGAATTTATTTTCAATAGAAATTGCATATCTGTTCCCAGAAAGTACTGTCGGTGTCGTTAAGTGAATATTCTGTTATAAAGAGGGAATTTTAATGGAAACAGATCCGTTCCCAGCTATGTTATGACGGAAATTGAATATTCTGTTATAACGAGTGACGTTATAAAGAGTTTTGACTGTACACAACTCTCAACTTTATTGTCTGCTTTGTTGGCTATATCATTGCATGACGTGACAGATAGTGTTTAATCACATCTTGACTATTGATATTAACACTTTCTGTAACAACTTTTGTTAACTGCTCTTGTATAACATTGTCAAACTTAGTCAATAGTCTTCCTGGTGTCTCGTGATGGTTGAGCGGCTCTTCCTCACGGTGCCACGGGGTTGTCTGCTGTTTGTGATTGTGGTATTTCCTGATCATACTCATTTACTATTTTTAGTCAAAAGTTCCTGTTTATTTCTTAGCTTGGATAGACATGAATTCAATCGGCTAATAGCAAGTTGCCATTTTTGAGGTTGTTTTCCATGGCCATGTGACTTGGTATCTTTCATCTTCATATTTCAGTGTGTATCCAAACGTTTCTATCACCACTTCATCATCTTTGACGGTTGGCTTATATGTCACTTCAATGGACTCAATATTCCAAAAGTCTTACAGTTCTGGTTTAGTATAAACTGAATCATCTATGCTAGTAAACACCTGTGTTACAAAATTCGTTCCATATGTGAGACCTAACATACTTGTATCATACGTGGTATCATCCAATTCCACAGTTCAACCTGTTAATATCCACCCAAGTTTTTGGCTAAGGCAATATAAACCATATACTTATAAAGTCTTATGAGATGTTTTTTTTCCCCATATACATTATTGCTCATATTGATCTATTTCACTAAATATCCATGTTCCTCTCAAATACTTTTTTCTCTTCTGCTATCTTTGAGCCAGCATAAGTTAAAATTCTGGACTGGAATACGGCAAAAGATAAGATGTGGAATGGTATTGGTTGGTATGGATTCATAGGTCCTACAACATCTACGGCTGATATAAGTCTATATAAACCATTATGCACCTTGATCCTTTGTGGAAGAACTACATCTAACCAAGTAACAATTCTATTAGTGTGGATTCAGATTCTAATGGAATAGTGTCTGCTAAATCTAAATTGTTTATTAAATCATCTATAACTTTCTGACTGAGTTGATGGGCTTGGGATGATCACTTCCAAATGTCACCAGTTTTATTTCTGTCTCTTCTTCTCGCTCAAGATCCAACTGAATGGCTAAGTGTTTTGTTATCAAGGTCCTTTGTGAGCCACATTCAAGAAGTAGTAGAACCTCATGAGAGCTGTCTTCATGAGGATTTGTTATCTCGGCCATTGCAGTTTGCATAATCACTGATACTCCAGATGAAATGAGCAACTTTTCTTTAGTTTGATCATTATTATTCTGATTTTATCTGCCTTTTTCTTTTCTAACTTAACATGCTCCAACTTGGATTTGTTTGGAGAGTTCTTCTGGACACCGACTTGGATGGTGATCAATAATTTACTGGCTTCACAATGAACACACACTTTCCTAATTTTGTAGTCTCTTGATGCATGACCCTCTTTTAAACATTAGTAACATGAATCTTTAAGTTGTCTTTCTGCTGTCTTGTACTTGTATTTTGTACACTCGTCACTCCAATGTCTGTTTTGACAATACCTACACTTATCAGAATACCCACTTCTTTTAGAAATAACAGCACGCGCTTCAGCTAAATGATATATGTTATATCTTGGTGAACCTGTTTTCTCATATCTACATACGTTTTGTCATACCTTCTGTTTTGCTCTATGGCCTGCTTTAACACTTCAAGACTCCTTAGTTTTCTCTTTATTGTTTCTTGAAACTACCTTAATTCGTTTTCCTTATTCTTTGGTGAGGTATTATTTATCAGTCAACTAAAATGTAAGTTCACAATTTCCTTTGTTAATGTTTTTATATCTCTCTTTCAAAACATATAGCCACTTTGTAATTTTCATTAGATTAAGCCTAATCAGCAATCACACCTCTGGCATCACCCACTATTTTAGCTTTGAGATAACTTAATTTTCGACATCTGATAACTTTGTGTTTTTGTGGATAGTACATTCAAAATGTCCCAGAATTCTTTCTTCTTAAGTTAGTTTCCATTGAAGGGTATTATTTCAAGCTTTGGTAAGTTCACTGAGATGAGCTTACTGTATTTCTTTTCTTGTCGTTCAAAAAACTCTCTGTGGTGTTTCACTTGATCAATCATGGATGTTTGCATTTGTTTTTGCATTGTGACAAAATGATGACTAATAATGTGTCAGTACTTGCTTCAGTTTAAACTTTTTTCATTAATTTTGCTTTGAGACCTTTCAAATCAAGATAGCTTTCAATTGATTCATCACAAAGTTCACTAACTTCCTCAATTACCCCCTGACATGCGGCAGGATCTATCTCCCTTTTTACAGATATGCAAACTTTTAAGACGGACTCTCTAACTTTTCTTGGTATTGGTGGTTTTTTTCCATACTTTTCTCTAGTTTTTCTGTCAATGCTTCCTGATCAATATCAGAGCCGTCCTCTTCAGCTAGCGTGAATTCTTCAAGTATGCTATTTGCAATTTCATTGTCTCTCTTCAGTGTTCCTGAATCATAAACGCACAAATTTCAGATACTGATTGGCCATTTTGTTCTTTTTTGTCCAGGGTTTCAGTACCAATATTTTGCGTTAAATTTTGACATGCTTTCCTTTTTAAGCCCTTTTTACCTTTTCACAAATCTGTTTGCTCCTGGTTCTTTTTTTACCATGAATAAATTTACCGTCCGCCAAGTGTACACAGTGACTGGATAGACCTTTTTGAGACAGAGCTTTCCATAGCACAGGCGAATGGCTTAAATTGATACTAATGGAGGACTTCAACATTGATTTGAGCGCATGTTCTAATAGCAAATTCCTAAACATGCTACAAATCTTCGATCTTACACAATTTGTTCAAATGCCTACACGTGTTACACAGGCAAGTTCAACTCTGATTGATCATGTTTACTCTTCTCATCCTGAGAATATAACCAACTGCTTTGTTTCAGCGCTTTCAATAAGTGACCATTTCCCCATTGGCTTCACTCGCAAAATAAAATAGTAAAATCCCCAAAAAATATCACAATATAGCTTCTTATCGCTGTTTCAAACACTTTAATGAAGTTAATTTTCTCACAATACTTACCAATGACCTGGAAACATCTGCAAATAACCACGAAACTGTCGACGCCGATATGGCTCTATTTTCCTCATTAATTATACGACAGTTAAATAAACATGCTCCTATCAAAAACAAACGTGTTAAAACTAAGCGAATGCCATATTGGTTAACTCCAGACATTAGACAAATGCAAATGCTACGAGACAATTGTAAACGTAAGAAACAATGGACCGAATATAAAAAGTATCGAAATAAAACAAGGCACTTAATCAGGGCTTCAAAACGCAAACATTTCTCAGAATCTATTAGCAAGTCAAAAGATACAAAACATATCTGGGCACATTTGCGTACGCTAAATGGTGACTCAAAGGCCTCAAACAATCGCTTACCTGAGGAACTTATCATTGACAATGAATGTATAACTATCTCTGCAGAAATAGCTCAGAAATTGAATACATACTTTTCCTCAATAGCGAACATTTTGAATCAAAATGATAACGAAGAACGAAGTTTAAATACCGAAAAAATAAGCCGGTAAATTGAACAAACCAAAAATGGTTTTGTATTTGGCAGTTCTATCTCTGCCCAGATAGTTTCAATTTTAGAAATTTCATATTCATGTCTTCTTTTACTTTTAATTGAGTTTCTAAAATAAAGAATGAGACCACCTCCAGTTTTATTCTGGGTGTCCATTCTATCTTTGCGTATGAAACCATATCCTTCGATAGCTACCTGTTGATCCATAATGTTTTGATCCAAGAATGATTCACAGAGTCCCAGTATGTCAGCACATTTATTATTTGCCATTAGGATTCGTAATTCGTCCAGTTTGGGTAGGATGTGCTGTATATTCAGATTACAGAAATGCAGGCCTTTAGATGTAAATATTAATTCTGAAGAATCTGTATGCGATAAGGACAAACAGGTAGAATTGTTGGATTGAGAAATTATACTTTCATTCTGAACATCAGATTCAAAGTCATGATAGGCAGAGAGATCACTTGGGCACCCAGAATTGTCAGAGCAAATAGACGCATCACTCATGTATTGCCCAAGACTCATATTTGACAGCGTAGGTTTGCCATTGAGTTCATGATAATTGCTTGTCACAACATTAGAGATAGGCGTTTTGCTTGAGTCTGGCTGAATTGCACGCTCTGTGATTTCCTATAGGGGAATATATCCAGGGGACCCAGCAGCCTTTACATTATAATAGCATTCTTGCGTACTATGTCCTCTTTTGAAGCAAATATGGCAAAATTTGTTAAGGGAATGAGGACCTCTGCCAGCATGCAAGCTAGGTCTACCTCCATCAAATTGAAATTTTCTACTTGAGGGGAATGTTTGTATTTGAGAAGCTGGTCGGCTGATTATACATATTTTGTCTATATTTGAAAGGAATTTCCTTGTTCCATTTACATTCAGGTGAATTTTGTCTCTGGCAAAGTAGGCTGCTGGTATTTCACCCGATGCAAATAAAAAGCTATCAAAATTGTTTGTGAAATCGATGTTCATTTCTTCACATAAAGATTTGAGTAGTAGTAGTAGTGGTAGTAGTGGTAGTGATAATAGTATTATCACTACCCCCATCACCACCACCCTTACTACCATCAGTATCATCATGGCCACTTGAAACGAATTACATTACAGCTTCACCGTAAGCAAGAAGCACGAACGAATGATCTGTGTTTGTCAATCAAGTAAATGAACTTACAAAGCAAGTCCATCTACGTAGCCCTACATGTTCGTCATTCGTATGAGAATTTCAAACACAACATCAACTTTACCTTCTAATTTACATTTATTTGCTGTTCCGTGAAAAGTGATATATTCAAGTTGTATAATTTCACCCATATAAGCCTAGTGTCCTTTTTGTGGGACATAGGCAAACAGCGCAGACCCAGATCAGACGCCGCAAAATGCGGCGTCTGATCAGGATCTCCTCTGTTTGCTCACAGAACGTTCTATTAGAATTTGAATAAAAATGAAAAATACCACCCAACACTTCTATAATTTGAAATAGACTCGTCCTACAGATAGAGATAGGAAAGTTCATTCGGCTTAAATTGATTAAGGTAACACTCTCGTGGAGCCTGTAAAAAATTTCGCCCAAATTATATTTTGGAATCCGTTTCTAACAGCAGTTATGACTAACCATCGACCAACCACGGAGAGTTATCAGACATTATTATACATTGGTACCTTAGATCTTAATTGAGCGCTCGCACGAAAGAAAAACAACACACCTATAAACGAATGCTTCGATTAACTGCACAAATACGCACTGCTTAATCACGTTCTTCATTAAAGAGGGCATAAAATCAACCAACAAACCAATATGGTACATTCAATTTGATTCAGATTTACCAGCTTTTTGGTATCCTGGGCTGATGTGGTGCTTGATTGTATCGATTCTGATCTTTTCCCTCTTTCTTACTTTTATAACAGTGAATCCAATGAAATTTTGTTACATGTTGCAGTTTCGAGCAGCGAAGACTCAGGGGAGTGTGCGCATATGCACAGACTCACCAGAGCCTTCGCTGCTCGCATACACAAAGTATAGAAGAAGTGGCAGTCTGAGATCAAAACTTAGACCACTAACTCTGCTGAGAACTTAATCGTAATTAAGGTTTTCGCACATATGCATCTTGTGTACATGTACTGTCCTAATGTATTGAGCCGTGACGTGAGATTTCCATGTGGTATGTGCGACCAGCAAAGGCTAAAACCAGCCTGCGCATACGCACAGTCTGATCTGAGCCTTTGCTAGTCGCTTGAGTATACTATGATTGTTGTGGTACTGACTGAACACAATAATATGGCGTCTCTAAGCTTAAAGCTGCATAGTCTGTAACTCTTGATATTTTTCGAAATTTTTTATTTTCTTTTTAAATCATTTGTAAAAGAAGAATTAAGTTATGTTTTCACAATAAATCTGTTCACTATAGCTGAAAACTGCACGGAAAAGTGAATTATCTTATAAAACAGGTGTGTTTTTCTCTTGTTGGTCATTATTTGCGTCCCTCCAATAATTATAGACAGTTAATTTTAACGTAAATGCTGTTGTTTTGATACTGATAATGTGTTAAAATTTACGAAATTGGTAAAAATTTTACCTGAACTTTAGTTATTTTACTGTTTTCTTGAAAAATAGAAACATTAGTTCTAAAATTAAAAGATCAAAAGTTACAGACTATGCAGCTTTAAAAAGTTTCTGCACAGGCTTGTCTGAGTCTACACATGTCAAAATACCACATAGTTGGAAAGCACATGTCGCGTCTCAAATGTGAATTCCATTATAAGAGGTCGTCGATGCGAAGGGTGAACTGAGTCTGTGAGCATGAACTGAAATGTTTCACAAGACACGGCTACTTATCTGGCCGATTTACTTGCGGTTACTATTCGAAAAGTTACATCACTCAAAATAAAGATAAATATTTTTATTTCGCCCACAATATTTCACTTTATAAATCAGAAATAATTACGAGAAAGACTTCTGCCACGCTTTTGTGATTTATTTTGGAGGTAGAAAAGAAGAATACAGATAAATTCTGTCTTTCGTAATCGGAAAGATATACGGAACTTGGTTTCCTTCAGAAAGCATCTCAATAGCGTGGGAGTCAAAACTTTAATGCATACGATAAGACTCCGTCTCTCAGATCTTTACTACTGCATGCAATGAAAAGAAAATGTTCCAGTGAGATAGAAAAAATATCCCATATGAGCCTAGCATCCATTTTATAGGATATCAAAAACAGTACAGAAACAGATCACATGCCACAAAACGCGGCGTCTGATCAGGTCAGGTTCTCAAATGTCTGCTTAAACACGCCGTCCAATCCGATTCGTTCAGCACAGATGATGCGTTTAGCAAAGATGGTTCGGGTGGAGGGTGTTTCTTGTAGAAAATAAATTAAAGATATGTTTCCAAGTAATTTAATATATATCATGGTAGAAATGAGTTCCATTTTACAGCAAAGTCAAACGTATTATAAGCTTCAATAGATAGTTCACAAATTGTATACTATAAACTAACTTTGAAATGCAACCTTTAATTGTTTGTTTTCAGACGTACCATTAGCCTGTCTTCAGGCCCTGTATTAAGACATCTAACTGAAAGTTCTATAAATACCACAGAGATAAATTTATGATACTTTATTTCTTCCCCATTGCTAAGAATACAGGAGTGATTTTTTTTCAGAGATTTAAATGCTTGTTTATGTATGTGCCCATATTTTACTACTTTCTATTTACTGGTCTGATACCAGTCTAACGTACCATAATCGAACAAACTATTGAAAAACGCGCACTAAACTGATGATATGGAAATCCTAATGGTATCCTTTCAGATTGTGATCTGTGCTTAACACTATCATATTTTCTACGGCGTTACTTATTAATGCATATTAAGTAACTAATATTAGTTCATTTATGAAACAGTGGTTACTTAGCCTATAATTGTAATTGGTTTTGAAATATACTATTCCGAAGAGGGGTGTGATCAAAGTTATTGTTCAATGAATAACGTTTTGATTAAATCTTTCGTTTTTCCAAGGGTAAAGTAAAAACAAATGTAGACTTCTCTTATTAAAAGAGTATTTAAAACGTCTAAAATCGGGTGTCTTTTCAGTGTAAATGTCGGATGTTCAACATCTGTTCTCCCCACGGGCTGTACCTATTTTTCACTCTCGCCAGCTGGTCAAATGGTCTAACTTAGAATATCTTAGAATTGTAATTAATATTTCTACCAATAAATATTTCCAATTATGTGTTATCAGCGGTTTTCTGGGCGAACTTATTGATAAATTCATTACAGTAGATACGAAATTCTTAAATAACTATATTAAATAAGTATTATGTAAATAATTGTGACGTCATTCATTCTATAATTAGCCGTGTGCGTGGTTAAATTATTTCGTGCCACGATAAAACAGAAACGAACTTTTCATTTTATTAGAAAATAGGAGCAAGAAAATGATAAACAAACAAACAGAACGGACAACGGGCATACAAGCAAACTAGGAGCAAGAAAATGATAAACAAACAAACAGAACAGACAGGGGGCATACAAGCAGAAAATATGAATAAGCAAAGAAAATAACCTTAGAAAGATTAAAGGCAAAACGCGGAAAATAGGTCATCCGATTGGTTTGACCTGAAGTTCAAAACGCGGATCATGTTAGTGATTTTTCCTATCACCCGCAAATTCATGACTGGGTTTGGATTTATTTCTATCTGAAGGAGGAAAATGCATGGGATATCAATTATGGAACTCACAAAAGTTGACTTTTTCTTAGACTTTTTCTTTTTTAAATACTGTATATCAAGGGACGTAATGCAGTCTAACTTTTTCTTTCCCCGCGGACAAGTATTGGTTTTCATAAAAGACTGAAGATTACAAGTCTTCACAAAAGCTTGCTTCCCCATAACCGTCTGATTGAATAGTTTATAAGCGAAACGTCAAGCATTTAATGACTCATTCAAAGACGCTTAAATGTATATCTCATTGCGAAAAAAACTTCATTATTATCCTTCATCTATTATTACTCATAAGAACCTTTCAACAACGCCGTATATAACATGTAACACATGTTATAGTTTTTCTTGTTACTTATATGCCATCTTCATTCTTCAATAACTCGGTAAATCAAATGAAATTAGGCCTGTCGTTGGGCATAATGGAAGGAAAGGTTTGAGCTTTCTCATGCAATAGGTACTTTTCTGATAAATGATGCGAGGCTTCAAAAAAAACACTTGGCGTTCTTATCAGAGCGTAGTGGGGTCGCCGTACGGTCACCATAGCCGCGCAGGAAGGTCTCCTGTAACGCAATAGGAACTCAGCCAGCTCTGTGGACGTGCACAAGCGCAGTGACCGTTGCGCGGAGATTGTATGGCGTTCTTTGGGAAGTTGCTTCGTCTTCAACACGCCGTCAGGGCCGCGGGTTCGAGCCTCACCAGCGTCACTGTGTTGTGGTCCTTGAGCAAGACACATTTATCCTAGCTTAGTACTGGTTCTACTCAGGAAGACCCCTCCCTGTTTAACTGAAAGATTGTTGATGGGACGTAAAGAATCAAATCAAACAAACAAATGCCATCAGGGCTGTGCGAATGCCGAGAAAGCGCATTGCATGAATTGTGACCACAGTCAAAGCATCATGAAAGCCAACACGAATGCCATATGAACGCGATAGAACGCCATGCGAGCTCCGTAGCAAAGCCTTGGTCGCTGTTAGGACGCCATGACAGGCCATCTTTCACGAAGAATATCAGGGTTTTCTTGCGACCTTAATGCGCTCCGAAAAATTAACCAACTCCGTGCCAACTAAGTGGAAACGCAGCTTGGCGTGACAGGGGCTTTACAAAACATATTTTTAAAATTAGAATAAGTTTGTAAAGCTCTTCCCATTAAGCCTTAAATTTGAAATAGATTTGTACGATTGATATGGGAGCAAAGTTCCATTCGGCTTAAATTTAATTTCATTGGTAAATTGGTCATCTCAAATGTAGTATAATAAATTAACGTGCAAAGCACGGTTGCAAAACGTGTAATTTGCAGTGCAGCTATACGAGCATTATGAAGTAAAAAGTAAGTCGAAGGTCAAGATCACGTATTTTTTTCAGTTTCTAAAGGCCTCCCTAATCTTAATACGAAAAGTTCAATAACACACCGGGTAGGCGCCAATCGAAAAAGCCAATACTATCGAGAAACGTAGATCAAAAATCATTAGAAACAGTTTTCGATTGCCATTTGTCGCCACACTGGCGACGAATGACAATCGAAAACACTGTTTCTATCGATTTTTGATCCGTGATTGTTGATAGCGTTTTCGATTGCAGCCTACCCTTAGTGAGTAAGTTCGTAAAAATCGGTGTTTTCTATACATTTCAAGATTTTGTTTCATTTTTGCGCAGTGTAAACCTTTGTCAGTTCGATGAATAATAACAGCCGTTTTGTCAATGCACACATTGTTGCGATCTTTCAAGTAGGTATTGCATATATAGTCGCCCGAGATTGGAACATAGTTTTTGCATCACTACTGCGCTTGAATGTTAGTTCGTCGGGTCAAACGCTCAAACAAGTCCAAATTAGCCTGGGTCATCACCCTAGGTAAGAAATGGCTCATCAGCTTGAGCTGTCAGCTTGAGCTATCTCGCCTGGTTCTACTTGTTTCCAATGATATACAAATGTATGTAAAAATTCTTTTGAAACACATTCCTGCCCGTCACGACTTTTATCATCTGCTCTCACATCTGCTTATGTTCTTAGGTACACTGTAGCCTATAAAGGAAGTCTATGACAGCTCCCTGGAAGCAGCTGTCTGGTCAGGGCTTAAATCATTTGCTATCATAAGATCTAGACTGAAGTGCACTTGAATATATGCAGCAGATGTAATAAGCAGACATTTCAGGACAACATTGGCATGTTAAAAAACTGCCTGCCAGTGGCAAATTTAGTCATATGTTGCTCTTTTCAAAAAGTTTGGACCCAGATTGGGCTCGACAGAACATCAGACCTGATCTCGATCCAAAATGTTGGAAACTTGTAGTGTTCTTGAAAGATTTACCGAAAAAGTTAATTTTAAAAAAAGACAACATATGACCAAAAGTCGTGAAAAAGTAATCAGCATGCAAAGAGTTGATTTGCTCCTGTTTTAGCTTGAAAGCCGCCCTAGGCATTTATCTACGCCCCTTATGTCTAACTTACATATTGTAAAAGACTGTCATGTTTTTATTCGACTGTGATGAAATTGAGTAAAGATTGCAAGCTTTATAGAAAAGCTTAAACTTGTTTGCTCTTAATTTTTGTTTGAAAACCTATACATATATGCAAATAGGGAGTCAGAATAATGAGTTCAGAGCAGTCATATATAAATAGCGCCAAAAGTTAAGCTCTACTAACTTTGTAGCTAAATTTTTCAGAGCAAGGTTATGTGATGTAAAGAAACCTTATAAATAAAGATAACTGCATTATATAGCGATAAGATAGTGAAACAATCATGGCGGTATTTGGTCAATGTGTGTGATCGTGAGTTCAATGAAAAGCACATAGGGGTCAACTTATTTTCATTGCAATTTTGTGTACATGAGTACATGTATGGAAAAAAGACACAGAATTAGGTTCGCGATGTTAACGGTTACCTTTTCAAGATCCCAGGGTGATAGCGAGATGCTTTTATAAGTCATGAAAACTCATGATATTGTAGCAAAATCCGAATATCAAGTGCATTTGTTCATTTTACTTTTTATGCAGAGTTTACCAATAGATAAAGATTTTCTTAGTTCAATTCAATTTCTTCACGGTAGTTTGAAGATTGTTCCAGCAAAACTATAGGTGGTGCTAAAGTTTTGACGCCTTGTATAGTTATTCACCAATGAGGATGCAAACCCCAAAAAGAAATCCTTTGTGTATGGTGATAATAGTCCAAATTATTCCATAGTGACAAAGTGTTCAAGAGAAAATAATTATGGGTGAGACGTCTAAGAAGATTATCAAGGCCAGGTCGCCCTGGCGATTTCGTCTGCCAGGAGATGATCGACCGTGTTAAGTCTTGCAATAAACGATCACCGAATCAAAGTTGACGAGCTTGCTTCAGACTGTGGCATTTGTAAGTACTATTTAGAGAATGCTTTGTACGAGTAATAGTTATAAACTTACTTTCGGGCTCTGTTTATATCCATTACAAGTGCAAGCATTTTCTTAAAGTTTGTATCATTGTCAAACCAGAAGTAAGTATACATATTTAAATTTCCTCTCATTGAATTGGTCCATTATATCCATTAATATTAACCAAGTCTGACAGACGATAAGTTAACCCTTAAAATGCCTCCAATATATAAATTTGAAAATGTCATCTGCTACATTTACTTGCTAGCATTATTGACAAATCTTAGTGTGTATGCAACAGTCTTATCTGCATCTACACTGTTCGACAAAGTTGGACTTTTGGCTTTTTAAAACATTTCAGTCAGTAAACAACAAATGCAGACTATATGTGTTGAGATTTGCTCTTAAAATATTTATTGTCTATCCCAGAACACACAGAAACTTTTGAATCCCGAATCCTTGCATGCCATGATCAGGTGACATTTCAAATCAGGATATTTTTGAAAACAAAATGGAGGTAGGGAAGTACATGTAGATGAAAGCCCAGATCAATATACAGCCCGATAATATAGCTGAACATGATTAAAAAACCTTGACCTTTATGCTCATATGCTGAGGGTACCAATCGGAAAGTCTTAGTGAGTTGGTTGGAATAGCAAACATCAGACAGGATGAGTATAAACTTGAGTCAGCCTGCTCTTTGAAGAGCAGGCTGACTCAAGTTTATACTCATCCTGTCTGATTTTTGAATGAATACAGTCCTGTCCTGTCTTCATTAGTTTATTTAATCATTAAATCGCTTATCACAATAAAGTCTTCTGATTTTATCGTCTGCTGAAATGTTTTAAAGCCTCTGGTCAAACAGTGAAGACACAGATTAAACTGCTGCTAATCTGGATCAACACTGTTTGGCTCTACAATTACATTAGTCAATAGTGTTCACAAATATATAGCATCAAAAGACTTGAGCATATGACATTTTAGATTCATTTTAATAGCATTTAAAGGGTTACAATGTAACATTGTTCACTTGAAAACCTCTGATAAAACAGGTGTCTGGGTCACAAATGAAATCTGACACCGTGCTCCTAGTGTTGTTGCCTCAAGTTAGAGCACGGACTAGATTTAGAGACATAACAAAAGAATCTGCCTAATTCAGTAAGAAATCTGGGTGAATTCGAAGCTTTAGTTTATTCAAATATTGCATCACAAAATCAAAGAGATATATCTAGACCATGATACAATGAAAGTTTTTACATATAATCCATATACAGTTAGGCATGCCAAAAGTATCTGCCACGTGGCTACCCAGAAACTTGAACCCAGAATCTGTCGTGAATGTTTCACATGATCATGGGAATTTCTGCATGCTTGAGCAAGATTTGACCAAATGTTCCTCATGATGCCCCCTACCTAAAATGTCTAGACCTCAACCATCCAAAATGATGCTTGTGTCACAGGGTCTAGGTATATATAACACACTTCTACTGCCTTGCGGTAGAAGCCCGCTTTTACAGCGACGTGGTAGAGTGTATGCTTGTAGATCTGGCAACCTGGGTTCCATTCCCAGCTGGGGCAGGCTGAAATATGTTCGCTCTACGACAATGGCGCCCACCCCAAATAACCCATCCTATGACTGTTCTGTGCATAAATATCCCCTTGGTCTCATTTCACGTGATTCCTGTAGCTTGAAATTCAGGGACGAATTTCAAATTGGATGGGTGACTTTCACAGGGTCTAGGTAAATATAACACACTTCTACTGCCTTGCGCTAGAAGCCGGCTTTTACAGTATATGATAGAGTTTTTTTTTGCCTGTAGATCCAGTGACCTGGGTTTGATTCCCGGCTGGGGCAAGCTAAAAAGTTTTTGCTCTTTGACACTTGACAAAGCCTCATCATCGCTTTGCATGCTTAGTCTGGATAATATAAAAAAATAAACAAGTCTGCAAAATTTGATATAAATATACAATTTGGATAAATAGTTTGAAGAAGTTTCACTAGCTGACCATAATTAGCCAGTCCTATGCCCGGCGAGGCCTTGCACATCAAAAATGTCTGTTATGCATGGCAGAGGATAGACAATGTTGATCTCACTTAGTGATTATAGTGCGCACCCACAGATCGTGAAATATGTTAGTTACGAACTTGATGGTATCCAGGTTGTATAACTTTAATGTAGTTCAGACAACTATTATATTTCGAGTTATGCTCCATTTGTACAATCAAAAGAATAACACATTATCCGACTAGTCAGTTTAGAATAAAATTAATTCAACATTATGTATATTCATTCTACGAGGGATGTTCGAAACGAATTGCTTTTTTCTATCTGGGGATCTCAAATTTCAAGTTAGCCCAAAAGTGCTCGTTTCATGCCATCGAAGAACTCTCCGTGGCTAGAAATGCAAAGCTTCATTCCATGTAAACACTTCTTGAAGGCGTCACAGTACGCTGATTTGGGCACAGTAATAAGGTACTGTTGAATAGCAGATCCAAGGGCCTGTGAGGACTGGTATTTCCGCCCAGCAAGGAATTATTTCAATTTCGTAAACATAAAGAAATCACATGGGGCAAGATCTAGGGAATACGGGAGGTGAGACAAAACAGTTACTTTTGTTTCTTCAAAAACACCATAACTATTTCAAAGGCATGAGCAGGAGCATTGCCATGAAGAAGACGGATATGTTTTAAACCAGTTACATGGCATTGTTTCTGATATTTTTTCGGCTTCTCCAGTACTATGTCTTTGTAGTACTTTCCGGTGGTGTTTTTACCCTTTTCCACTTGCACTTTTATTGTGACTCTTTTACCAGAGAAGAAAATTGCATACCAAACCTTACTAGCACTTAAAGACCGTTTGACAATTATTGGGCATATGCTATGTTGCTAAACTTTCTGACCGGCTCAAAATAATAGACCAGATTTTCATCACCTGCAACGACATTGGCAAACTGCTTTTTGTAATAAGTTTAAAACATTTGAAGCAGCTTTTTAGCCACTTTAACCCATTGTCTGTTTTGCTCATCAGTCAACAGATATGGCACCCATCTAGCAAAAATATTTCGGACTTTGAAATGCTTCTTAAAAATATGGTGAACGGTTGATTGTGACATGCCTACTTTCATGCTATATCACGAACTGTAAATCTGGCATCTCCTTCAATGATTTCCTTCATTTTGGAAACGATTTCTTTACGAGCTGCAAATTTTCGCCTACCTGATTTTGGTGCATTTTTGATGGACTCTACACCAGATTAAATTTTTCCAGCGCCTAACTTTGTCATAAGACACACAAGAAGGTCCGTAAGTAGTAGAAAGTTCAATCATCAGCTGCTTCAAAGAACAGCTAAGTTTTGAGCGAGCTTGGATATAACCCCTTATTTCATCTTTCTGGTCGACGCTTCTACCAACTATTTTTATTACATTTGTCAATGACTGCGTGTATTAATATGACAAATTTTGTGTCTTACATTTAGTCTAACGTGTACTTTATACACCGTTGTGTAGACCTTGAATAAACCTATAAAGGTATATATTGGTTTTTATCGTGCCCCACGTGGATATCGAGATATAGGACAATAAAAAATTCATTTCGAACATCCCTCGTATGTCTAAAGCAAAGTTTCTACCGAGTCTATCCATTTGTGCAGGCTCACTTGAGCCTTCATTACTCAACAATGCGATATTTGTCATTGTTATATGACTGGAGAGAATCCTGTCTCCTGATTGGCTCAATTGTCTACATAAATTTCTATGTCTACCTGAAAACCCGTCTGAACTGACTTACAAGTTCATATTGCATGAAAACCATCTCTAACTAGTTTCCAGAAGGTAATACTTTGACACCTTTGCAATATTACCCTCTAGAGAGCTAAAATAGCAGGATGAATATGAAACTATCATAGGCAGCATGAAATTGACATGATTTGCTGTTTTACCTTCCAATAGGTAATTTAAAGAATTTCATGAAATTTAACAACCGTTTTGTTTAGTTTGTTCATTTATCTTTGTCAGAATAAACAAAATGTAAAAAGGTGTTTTATGATTATTTTTTACATTCCACATTCAGATAATTTATATACATTTTGAATTACAAATATTACATTAAAATATCTTAATAACAGTTTCTAAAACTTTTGAGAAAGTCCTTAGGTTTAACATGGCTTCAGCAACAAAAGTAAAAGTAGCAAATTTCAATCATAGTTGAAAAGTCATATCAAAACAGTTATTGACTTCAATTTTGGTAGACATAAGGATTTATCTACCCTCAAAAGTGGTCACTTTTTTGGATAAATAAATCCTCATGTGTGCCTCATTGAAGTCAATACTTGTACATTGTCTCATTTGCTGGTTCTTCTCCTATGATTGCACGTGGCACTTCTTTGCGTTTGTTGTCAAATGTTCAGACGGAACTTCGAACTTTATGCCACGTTCATTAAGTCTGTCTACTAAGCTTGTGCTCTGAAACATCGTTGAGACAGTATAGACCCCACCTCTGAAATAAAGGAGTACATGTTTACAACTTTACAAATTTTAGGTCTACATGAGATTCTGGAACGCCCGAAAGTGTAGAATGCGCAAAACCTACAAGATATGAAATATGTGAAATTTTGCACAGGTTTCGTATTTTGTAGATTTCCAGCGAGTGTAACAGAAATATAAATTGAATCTATAATAATAATAATAATAATAATAATAATAATAATAATAATAATATTGAATCTGAATATAAATGGGTTATATTACTGTTTATTCGTTGTTTATAGCTGTTCACATTGTGGGGGTTCTATGGTGTTCCATATTTTGATATGCAGTGCTCTATGTCGTTTCTAGTTTTGCAATCATTTTGATGGGGAAGAGAGAGCAGGTTTCTTTACTTTGTTTGTCTGTCAGGTGTCCTGTGATTATTATTGTTCTGTGGGGTTTCCTCACTGTATCGTGGGTTGGTCTGTTGTGTGTGTTTGTGGTATTTTCTGATCATCCTCATATACCTTTACGATGCAATGGGTTGTGGTATCGCTGGTGCTTATTGGTCTTTTCTTTGTGTGTTTTTTTTATTTCGTCTATCCTGTAATCAAGTTCAGCTCGATGCTTTCTTTCAAGTCTGGCAATCGTCTGACTGTAGTAGATGAATTCAGTTGGGTTGTTTAACCCATACAAATCTAGCGTCCTTTTTGTGGTACATAGGCAGACAGTGCAAACATAGATCGGACGCCGCAGGGTCTCCACTGTTTGCTTACAGAATGTGCTATCAAAATTTAATTAAAAGTGAAAAATACAACCGAATGACCCTTAAAACTGAATTGGACTGGTCCAATTATTAAGATTGGGAAATCCCATCCGGCTTAAATTGCTTAATATGTTGTTTCTTTTTCTTTTTTAATATTCTCTTTTTTGCCTGCGTGACTGTCTCTTCCTCTTGGTGCCTTAAGTTTGACTGTTATCGGATTATCGCATTTCATAGTCATATTCAAGTATTTGCTTTAATGCAAATTCAAGTTCAGGCTCTTCTACTGAATCGACTATACCCTGACCGTCTTTTCTTACCCAGGTAAAAGCATGTTAAAATATTATGAACATTTAATGAGAGTAAAGTTGAAAATCACATTTGATTTATATGAGATTTATATGAGATTCTTAATTTTAAATAAACTTTGTTTTATACGTGAGATTAAATTAGAGTTACCATGACTTTTCATGTGAACTGTCATTTTGGTCACGCTCGCTTCTTGTTTACTAACTGATACTTAAAGAAGTTTTTTCACCGAGCTCGATGTTTTGCATTTACATTTTGTCTGTTTGTTTGGTGCTAAACGACGCATCAAACCTTGTGGGTCATTAGCGTCAGACGGTATTAAACTAAACATGATTTGGTTTGAAAAAGTAAAAACTTGTAATAAATGAAATGGATGATAATAATGAATTTAAAATGACATCGAGTTGCAGTACGACTGTTGACAGGAAAGATCATGTACAATATCTGACAGTTTCAAAGGGCTATTCCAGACAACTGCACATGTTCTTTGACTGAACAGAACATAGCGATAAACGATCATAATGATGCAATGATACTATATATAAGGCATTATAGGCCAATACAAATATAAAACAAGACAGAATTTAGCGATTAGATTTTGTTAAAAAAATTATTTGTCCTAAAAAATGTCATAATACTATCAATATGTATATCTTGAAATAATTGTCTCATGTTATCAATATAGAAGCAATTTTTTTTCTTACTTGTGCAAAATCGCCACACCATTAGAGGAAGTGACGTACAGTGAATGGTGCATCGCAACCAACACATTGCGGCTGCTCTTCACATAGTAGTAAGTATGAATGTATGAGTCTTGTTTGACCTATTTCGAACAATTGAATGATGTTCACCAATAGTTGGTTTTATATCAAGCAGTTTATTTCGAATGCTGTCATTCCATGAAATTTGCCATTGATCCAAGACATATTTATTGCTAGATGGCTTAAAATTAGAAAATGGAATCTTAAAAGAAGTTGCTTCTAATGAAAGTGATGTTATTGCTTGCTGATCTACCATTTCATTCCCTAGGATACCTACAAAGGTATATGATTAGGAATCCAACAGAGAACACTTTCTTTATATGCTAAAAGCTCGTGACATTTCCTAAAAGTTTCTGAATCTGTAGAGTCTTCGAACTGGTATGGCATTTACATTTTAAAACCTAGTCACTTACCCTTTTGGTAGTCGATCAATATCTCTTAACAATGTAATACCACATTGTACAAGAAATATAGCTGTTGAAGAATATGCATCAGGTCCTGATATCTGAGATATAATCTTTTGATAAGGAGGTAGATTATGGTTGAAGTTTAGATTATATTGCCAGCCTCTTCCAATAAACGTAATGACTGAGTTTGAATCACTCAACTGAAATAAAATGGACAGTGTTACATGGTCAACATTTCAGCCTCAACATGTGATTTTTTTCCAACAATATTGCATTTTGACATGAATAGACTTAAGAGAGCCTGTGTAGCATCCCTTTTTAGCCTAGAAGGGGCAAATGGTGTTCAGTCAGTAGCAGTTAGAAACTCCAAATGGTGTTTAGTCTGTAGCTTAACAGTTGTAGAATATTCAAGAAACTAGCAAAGGCTCTTAACAGTTTGTGCAGGCTGTTCTGAGCCTTTAATGGTCGCACATACGACATTGTTGGAAATCTCATGTCATGCTTCTCAGTCAAAGTCTGCAAATCGCGCAGAGTTATGCAACACATTATGTGCTAGTTTACAAGATTTTGCAACTTATATCACGTCAGTGAGCAGCGAATGCTCAGGCGTGTCTGCACATGTATGCAGACTCACCAAGGTTCTCACTGCTTGTTTGCATATGGTGTTAATGTCTTCTGATTAATTTTAAGGTGTCCATAAGACGCTGCCTATGACTTCTTTCGGTACATATAATCATTTGTGAGCTACACATACTTTCACTTCAAGAGATTCAACGAGCTTTTGTTTTTGCAGTGCGTATGAAACATCAGTACGTGGTCAAGCAAAGCAAAAACATGAATCCAAGAATATTATTAGAGTAAAGTAACCCATCCTGTCTTTATATTATAGAGAAAACCATTGCTTCATGTATATAGATAACTTAAACATAAGCTTGGCACGACTCAGAACATCGTGTCATGCAGAATGAAGTTAAGAAGTGTTTCAACCAAATGGGTGCCTTTTTTCTCAGACTAGAGTAAAAGGGAATGTTGAACATGTTGAAGTGTGCCCAAAATTAATAAAAGAAATATTTAAAGAAATTCAATTCGTTCGAAGATAATGAAGTAAAATGCAATGAAACCTGGTTCCATTGTTAGTGTCTGCAATTAAGCAGCAGAGTTATTTTTGGAAGCATCCACGTTGGCCATTATCTGTACAAGTTGAATTCTCAAAAAAAAAGTGGGGAAAGCGTTGTCAATAATAGTTTGTGAATATGAACTATTTATCAAATTGTATAGCGCCAGCAAACACTAATTTCTGTTGAAATTATTCACACGTTCAATGGTCTTGGCTATGCAAGGTTCGGAAAATGCGACAGAGAATAGGAAACAACTTGTTTAGGACACGTTGCTCGACTTATGGAAGCAATGGACTTTGTGGTTATATTCTTCTGTTTTAAAAACGTCTTCGCGCCTTCCAGTGAGTTTTATATACAATAATGTACTAAAGGTGGTATCATATGGCGGTTGACATCGGATTGATGATTCAAGGAGGGAACAATGCAGCAAGTGTATCGTGACAAAAGTTCTTACTTAGAAAAAAGGAAAACTTGTACTTGTGTGTAATCTGTGTTTTAAATCAGGTTAAATCCGGAAGTTTTCACGAGATTTTTATTTTCGAGAAAAGCGTTAAAAGACATATTTTCGCCATTAATAATTCGCGACTAGGGCATGATTTACCTAAATCAGTAAACAACAGAGTGATTTCGCCATTTTGCTAGGGGTTTATTTTCATATGCGAAGTTCCTCGAGAATAAAACTCACGCGAAAATTTCTGAATTTACAGTCATGAGACAGCACTTGAAATTTTCGATTTGGTGTGGTGGTTATACTGGGCCCTTGTTCTGTGATAGCTTTCTTGGTGTCCTTTCTAGTTAAGCTATCATTTGGCAGAGGAAGAGAGAGTTGGTTGCTATGCTTAACTTTAATTATGTGGTAGCTTTCTGTGTTTTCTGTCTCTTCCTCACAGAGCAAAAGGCTGGTATGTGTGATTGTTGTATTGCCTGTTCACCAATATCTAACAAAAGGTGACACGACTATCGCATATTGTGAGTATTGTGGTTGCATGCAACATATTTGTTTACCAATAGTGTCGTCAAATCATGTAATTCGCCCGATTGGTTGATTAAAACTTGTCATCAATCTACGTCATCACGCGTCACTAAAAAACACTTTGTTGACCTGGCCTTGTGGGACATGATTCAAAATAAGTTTTAGCGTAAAAATCTTATCATTGTATCGCTTAATACTGTAATACCAATCATTGTTATTGTTTAGCTACCAAAGGTTATAATGCCTTCAATGTTTACTGTCGTGAGTTGGCTCCCGGTACCGTTAGTTTAACAGGTGACAGGGCCCAGGGCGACGACAGTAAACATTGGGCTTACAGTACTTGATGTCTCTTTAAACGGATTATTTATAGCCATTCATTGCTTGCTACTTTTTAACGTAGTGTTTTGGGTAATGCACACCGCGTATTGACACAAACCCGACTTTTCAGTCGTGATGTGCCTTAGCAGACAGGTCGATTCTTTGAGTATCGCGTCTGCGCAGACAATGGCTTGTTCACCCTCACATACTTTTCAGTACTTAATATATTGGTTGTCCACAAATATATTGAATCGCCCCTTGTGCAAGTATTTACCTGTTCTCGGCTGGGTCCATTTCTTGTGAACACTCCATAAGTAAAAATGCGTGGGTACTGCAATATATGTACATATAACTTCTTACAACAAATATATATACTAGAGATCAATACGAATATTGGCCAGCTTATAAATTTGTTAATTACCTCAATTGTGTAGTTGTACTTTATGCATGCATGCCAAGGACGTATGTAGCGTATACACAAATCACCCATGCATACAAATTTTAACCATACATATGGAAATTTGTCGGTCGGGAGTCAAAACCTCGTAACTCTGATTTTTACCAAATTCTCGTAGCTCTAGACCAATTAGAACCCACTTTAAAAGCATCAATCATGCTTCAAAATAACGTATCTATGAAAATGTTCATGATTGTGGTGCTCATTTAACCAAGATACGAGGTTTTCCCATGAAAAAAGATGCTCAAAATGTAGTAACTGGATGGTTTTTCACGAATAAATGGTCAAAATGACGTAACTCAAGTGAAACTCTTTAAATTGACCATGACATCTTTATTGTAAGTTAAAAACACCAATAACAGTGAATTTGGATGTTTCTTAATATAATCCTGTCTGACTTGCCTCTGGTGCTAGAGGTCCCAGGTTCGATCCCCGCTCGCGGCGAGGAAAATTTCGGTGTGCGAACGCGCTTTCCCTAGTGTCATTTGCAGGGATGGCACTAGATAAGTGCATCGTCCTTCGGATCGGGACGTTAACTGGATGTCCCCTGTGCAAGGAGAGCCACCCCTTGTGCAGGTTAAAGAACCCTACGGTAATTTCGATATGGTTACTTGTAGGTTTTCATCCTGCAACCCGGAGTGTACATAGTACACCTGCCGATAATACTCGAAAGAGGGTCTGGCAGTATATAGAGAAAGAAAGACTTTTAGCAATATAGGACACTCCTAGCAAAGCTATTCAGTTTTTGTCTCTTCTGAAAAATGTAAAAATCAAAGATACAAGTTTTTGACTCCCGACCGACGGAATGATTCTACATCAGTTTTGGTGATTTCTTCATATGAAGAAATAGTATTCTCTTGACAGAAGCTATGCTGGTATCATATCCTCCTAGACCCATTGGAGGGTTTAGTATGCTGCAAGAACCTTAGCAATTTAAACACAGATTTCTATAGAGAAATCCAACCATCGAATAAAGTAAGACCAACAAGCTTATTCACTCTATTAGACATTTGAAAAGCCAACTCGTTTTATAAACAGAAACATGTGTGAGAACCTTATTATATTATCTTCTATTCCTATAAAAACTCACTAAATTAACTGAATAAAAAATACTAATGAAGGCTAATTTATTTGACTTTTCATTATAGTCACATGTACTTATAGTTTCAATTTATTTGTCTACTAATCATAGAAGTTTACAACAGAACAGTGAACAATCCAAGTCAGCATATACAATGTTAAAGCAGGTCATTATAAGCCGCCAGCGAAACGCCATTTGAATGGCTTTTCGCTGACGGGCAGATAATGGCCCAAGATTGTGTGCTAGCTTAGATACCATCTACAATGAGCAAGAATATGTTATTACCTTTATGATAAGCTTTCTTGCTAAGTTGTATCTACCGAATACCATAAGAAAGTTCCCGTAAAGCAGCATCAGAATCATATAAAAGAAACTTTTTGTGCAAACATAAACTGCAACCTGAAACTATATAAAACCAATCGGTTTATCTCATCTTTATGTCTTGATTTATATTATTTTGGGGATGATACATGGATAAGTTAGGGATTTTTCATGCAAACCAAACATCTATGTGTCTTGATCCACATCTGAACTAAGGGTGAGGTTGGCGCGCTGTGAAACCAGTTGAAGCCCTCCGGTCAAAAAAGTAATTTTACTGACCGTTCCAAAGCGGTACTTCTTTTGTGGATCATTACGTGTCATTTATGTCTTGTGTTTGTCATGCTTTCGCATCCGTTCATTGCTGCCTTGTGGTCACCTGAAGGAAAAGTGCTAGCCCTTCTCTTCTGTTTGTGATGTTTATTGTGGTTTTGTCACTTTCCAATTTGGTATCCTGGGACAGGTGTGGTACTTGATTGTATCGATTCCTGGTCCTTGCTGTCTTTCTTACTTTTATGACAACTCTTTTGTTTTGCCTGAACTCCCTACCTGGGTATGTTGGCAAACAGTGAAGACCCAGATGTAATGCCTCTAATCACGGTATTTTATCAGGATCTTCATTATTTGCTACGATAAAATCAATATTTAGGGACTTATGACATGCACCCTTGCCAAGATACCTCCTAACGGATTTGGACAATTGTCCACATTGAAATTGAAGTTGATGATAAGTTCGAAATTCCAACCTATCTTCAATTAAAAATCCTAGGCTCAATTTATCAAATACATGTACTTGTTTTTTTCATGTATGTTCCTAAAACGGATATCCTTTCGAAGCTAAGAATACATTAAAGAAACGAAAGTGTCGAGTTCACATGTTTTCTGTGCCACTCCACTTGCTAAACGCTTTCCTGTTGGAAAAAAACTGCAGAACGGGAAATGAATTTATACATTTATCAATATCTACACAACGGTTTTCGCTATTTTTAAGATTAAACTTTGAATGAAAATGGTTATATGATTGTGTTCATATAGTTGCAATGGTTAGTTTATATAATTTTATAGTACCTCCTATCAAATGTTGTGATTCACACACTTTTTACTACAATGCAATTTTAGATTGGAACAATTTGCCAGATGACCTCAAATAAATTTCAAACAAATCGACTTATAAAACTGCTGTAAAAAGACATCTGTTGACTGCTGGTCAGTCTAGTGAAGCAGACATTTTTAGCTACTTGTAATCAGACATTTTATCTATTTTAACAAATATTGTTGTATTATAAGAAACTTGTTTCTTTGATAATTTGGGTATAACGATCAGAAATTGAAGGATACTGCATTTAATGACATATTTGGTAGTATTTAATAATGCATTTATTTTATGCATCTTTTTATATTTAAACTTACAAATTGTACTGTTTATCTACAGGACCCCATTGGAAATAAGCTATTGAATTGGCTTTCTTCGCTGCTTTTTTAAATGACTTCAGTAATCGTTGGTGTAAACGAGAAAATATTAAACCTGATGCCTTGAAGGAAGGGAAACATATCATATAATTATTGATACTCGTATTTCATTTTACTCTCGTAATACACATCTTTTACCTCCTAAACCTAAATCTTCTTTTCGTCATCTTAAACGAGGTATCAAGGATTTTCATATGAACTATGTTTTGGTTCCAGCTGGTAAAGCTAACAATGTTGTAGTTGTTTGACGATTGTATTATATCAATACTCTTAAGCGTGAGCTTGTTGACACCAATGCCTATAAACTGCAGCCTTCTTTGAGTGAGAGGGTGGTTGTCGATGGGCATTATTGTCATACAGCCTACATTTTGGTGTCAAAGCAAACGAAAACCAAGACGAAGTTCCTACGTTGTATTGGTTACCTAAACTCCAAAAAAAACTCTATAAATGAAGGTTTATTGCTTATTCTAGTTCTTGTTCGACCACAGGACTTTCTAAATTGTTTACCTCATGTATTACAGCTGTTAAAACATGTTATCAAGTTCTGTGAAAAGGTATATGAGAGATTCGGTAAAAATCGATTTTGGTCTATTAAAAATTCAGGTGAAATTTTGGATAAACTTAAAGCTAGAGATTTCAATGCTCCCAGTTTGTCTACTTATAATTTTTCTACTCTTTACACTACTTTACCTCATAATTCAATTAAAGATAAACTTAATGATCTGATTGAAAGAACCTTCAATAGAGAAGGCTCTCCTTACCTTGCATGTAACGAAAGAAACGCATTTTTTACTTCAGAAAAACCTAAATATCATGCATGGTCTTTTCAAAATGTATGTGATGCGCTGACCTTTTTGTTGGACAATAATTGTATTCAATTTGACACCAAGTTGTATAGAAAAGTATTTGGTATTCCTATGGGTACTTATTGTGCTCCCTTGGTTGCAAATTTATTCCTGTTTTGTTATGAAAGGGACTTTATGATGTCTCTTTCTGATGATAAGCAGGATGATATTATTGATTCTTTTAACACTATATCCAGATATTTGGACGATATTTTAAACATTTATGTTTATTTTGACAATATGGTTAGTCAAATATACCATTCAGAGCTACTACTTAATAAAGCTAATACCTCTGATACCGAAGTCGCGTTTTTAGACTTGCATTTGTCAATTTCTAATGATATTGTTTCTACCAAAATTTATGATAAACGTGACGACTTTGATTTTGAAATTGTCAATTTCCCATTTTTAGATGGTGATGTTCCTCGTTCTACATCCTATGGAGTCTATATCTCTCAACTCATTCGTTTTGCTAGAGCATCTAGCTATGTTTCTGGCTTCAACACTCGCAATAAATTGTTAACCCAGAAACTTCTGAAACAAGGCTATTAGTATCATAAGCTTCACAAAACCTATTCTAAATTTTATAGACGATTCTTTGATTTGATATCTAAATTCCAAATATGACTTAAATATCTCTTGCGCCAAGGACTTTCGGAACCTGAATTCTATGGGGACTTGGTGTATAAATTGAAGAAGATTGTTAGCTCTAATAATATTTCAGCGTAGTTTATTAAAATTATTTCCCATTATAAAAATATTGGCTATAACATTAATGTACGAGGGTCATTTTAATGTTCGTAGAATCGAGCTGTATCTATATAAATATAGAGTTTACTGTACCATAACTATATATATCTTAAAATGTCTAGCTCCTGTCTATCACTTGATATAAATTTTACATCATTAGCACTTAGTTCGGTCAAGATATATAGCTTTGAAAAGGGCGTAAAAAGGACACTGGCAGACATCCATGTCATTTTAACCACGCAGCCATTAGGAAATTAGACGCTGTTAAATTCCATTCGCTATGGTAATTTAAGTATTTTTCAAGCCGATTTGTTCTTTGCACCATCAAAATTAATTATTCAAACGCTAATCGTAGACAAGTGCAGCCAAACTATAAGCATGTTGTTTGCTCTTCTATCATAATTTTAAAACACCCATCAATATACCAAAATAATCACAGTCAAGTGCTAGTTATTATATCTGTTAAAATTACGATTGTGATTTTTTAAAAAAAATTCTTCTGGTTTTGCATAGCACATGATATACTCAATCATTCGTCAGCAGTTATATTGGTCTATCGATTTAAGGCTGTAACTGGCAACTTCCGGTACTGGCATACCCCAGGTTATAAAAAGTGGGTGGGGTAAATCAACCCCGCGTAGAAAACACAATAACAAATCGGATCTGCATATTTTTCTTATTGCAGTTATTTCAAAACCTGTTACGAAGCACAAAAACAGTTTTAATGTATTTTCTAAATATAGTAACGCTACATGACGTCATTTATTCTCAAAATAAGGTATTTTAGCACCCCCTAGGCTATTTATTTTGAAGTTCATTTCTAATAAAACAAAAGTATTAAGCTTGTTTTGGGATGAAAGTTACCATAACACTTCCATCTACCATATAAGCAAGAAAAATTATAATACTACTTTACAGCTAACAGATCAAGCCACATTCAGAAGCCCGTATCCAACTTTCATGTGTGTCAACTTTTTATAATAAAAGTTTATATGCCTACTGTTCAATTTGCTGAGGTTCCAAACAAATCTTCCATATCCAATAATTGCTGCGCATTTGCTATAATGTTATATAATATTGTAGCACGTGGTGTCCTTGATCTGCAGCCATATTTTCAGAAGCTGTGTATGGCTATGGACCCATTTTCATGCAATCGTTTCTAACGTTCTGTCAGCAGTCAGGTGCATAACCTCCAAAAGTTAAAAAATATATCACTTAAAGCAGTTAACTTTTTTTGCAACAAAAACAAAAGTAACCGGTTTGAGTGAACGTGTCTTTTTTCATCTTCATATTCCCGAGTTACCGCAATTTTCACGGCCATGTGGGTAATTTTATCTGAAAGACCTATTACATAACTTTACGATTATGCAATAAAATTCTGTACGCATCGTCTATAAATAAGTACGCGAGGTCATTGAAGTTCAAAAAATAAGCTACTTTTTAACCTGAATAAGTTATATTGTTGACGGCTTGCAATTTGACCTTGGCCTAAATAATTTCAGATATAACTTAAATAGGTTACTTTCTGTAGCATCACTTAGAAATTATTGTTGAAAAGGCACAATTTTAACTTCCTCAAGTGATATATATTTTAACTTATAGAAGTTATGTCCCTGACTGGTCAGAGACTAAGTCCATAAATGTCATATTTCTACCATATTTCTAGTGTGCGATATATAGGTATGTCTTTGCCTCTTAGAAGTCATTAAAGTAATGCATTTTGAAATAATTTTAGGTTGCATGTATCGACAAAAGCTCAATCTTTCCAAATATATGCATGATGTATGCATTTACTTTCGCCGTTTTCCGAAATATACCTTTCTACGAACATATAAAACGTCCCTCGTATTGCAGCAGATTGCATGCTTGGTGGTCAACCCAATCACGGTTGGCAACTTTGCTTTCCTCTTTAATTGTATGCAGTTGTGTGGGACTTCAGACTCAATGTTTGTTCCGACTTAAAGACTTTTATCATATGACGTCGCGTCTGAGAGTGAAATAAAACCGTGCAAAAAAATCGATAAACCACTAGTGGTTTCTAGATTTACGGGAAACGTTATGACGTCCATAACAACGTTGCGTACATAAAAAATTATGACGTTTTTACGCCAGAAATGAAACTTCAAAGTGATCTTAATGCCATATGATAAATATAATCTAACATTCGTGCTCTTGTATTATTGAATTTATTAAACTCGTTGCGAAAAAGGGAGAAAATGCTCGGCAAGCCTCGCATTTTATCTCTTTTCCCCAACTCGTTTAATAAATTCAATAAAACATGAGCACTCATGTAAGATCCTCTATATCTATAGATTGGAGAGTTAGACCCTGATGCTGTGTCTGTAGTCGGGCCCATGGGAGTTTAACTATTGGATTTCATTAACTCAGGTATACAGTTGTAGACACTGTTGGGTGCTTATCTTTTATCTCCTTTTTATATCTCGATTTATAGTTACTAGGAGATGATACTTCGAAAAGTAAGGGATCTTTCATGTGAACCAAACACTGATTGATGGTAGGGGGCCTGATGCTTTGGCTGTTGTCAGGCCCACCGGTGTTTACCTGTTGGATTTCTTTTGCTCCTGTATTCAGTTTTATTTTTACTGTTGAGTCCTTATCTTTGCTTTATCTTTTTTATATCTTGATTTATATGTTCTACGAGATGATGCATTGATAAGTTAGGGTTCTTTGATGCAAACCAAACAGTCATATGACTATGAGTCTTGGTCCACATCTGAACTAAGGGTGAGGTTGGTGCACCGTTAAACAAGTTTAAGCCCTCCAGTAAAATGTTTTTCCTGACCGTTTCAAGGCGGTTATTCTTTTGTAGATCATTTATGTTATTTATGTCTTGTTTTGTTATGCTTTCATGCACGTCTGTTTGTAAATGCCTTGTGGTAACCTGCTGGGAAAGTGCTGACCTCTTGGCTCTCGTTTGTGATGTCTATTTGTGACGTTGTCACTTTCCGATTGGTATCCTGGGTCAGGTGTGGTGCTTGATTGTATCAATTCCTGACCTTTTCCCTCTGTCTTACTTCCACGGGTTATCCTAGGATATGAGATCAGATATATTTACACGTTGATTTAAAATCATTAAAGCTGCATAGTCTGTAACTTTTGATCTTCTAATTTTAAAAATAATGTTTTTATTTTTCAAGAACACAGTAAAAATGCTCAAATTCAGGTAAACATTTTACCATTTTCGTAAATCTTAACAAGTTATCACTATCAAAACAGCTGCATTTATGTTAAAATTCAACGGTCTAGAATTATTGGAGGGACGCAAATAATTACCAACAACAGAAAAAACACACCTATTTGATAAGAAAATTCACTTTTCCATGCAGTTTTCAGCTGTATTGAACATTTTTATTGTGAAAACATAGCTTAATTCTACTTTTACAAATGATTTAAAAAGAAAATAAAAATTTTCGAAAAATGTTCATAGTTACAGAGTATGCAGCTTTAAGTATATCAATTTTTTATGTAGACTTTATCAACGTTTATATATTCATATCCTTTATGATTTTATCTGTATGATATGTGCTATGTACTATTCAATGTTTGTTTCTGATCTTATACCTGAATGAAATTGAAATTGAATGGAACTGAATTTAATTGATCTGAATAGTACAATTGTCTTTTTTATCTATAGGAAACTTACAGGTTTCGTATTCTGTGTTATGTAATCATGTATTAAACTTCTTCGAATGATGGATTTCTCGCTGCCTGGTGAACGGACACCCCACATGTCAACATCCGAATGAAAACCATTCCTGCAAAAGAGTGAGCTACGTTCTGGTATATAATTATGGAATAATTAAACATTAGAATAAACAATAACATTTTTATTTAAATGAATTTAACATCGCAAATCAAAAAGTATACATTAATGAACAAATTGTTGCTCACCTTCAAACTGGATATGTTCTGATAAAGTGTAAGGCATTATTTGGACCCAGATCATGAAATAATATACAATTATTGACTTATGTTGAGGTAGAAATGGATTCTTATTGAACAGTCAACGTCATATTCAAACCGACGCGGAGCGGAGGCCAATATGATTAAGTTTACTGTTCAATTACACTCCATGTCTGCAACAATCATTTTATTATATAATAAATGTATGTTATACATTTCCTGTCATTTTGGCCATTTAAACCATTGAGGTTACGGGTGGATCAAGCGAAATTACTTGACGTTCTGACGTCACTTCCCGTTAGCCATGCAATCTTACCTCACCATGCGACATGTAGTTATATCAGCATAACTTAATTCGTCAAATCATTTTTAAACGTGTGTGCAGAACTATCCATAAGGGCTACATGTTTCGAGCTTGGTCTGATTGAAAAATGTCTAGGCGTGCACAAAACGTGCAGGCACGTCTATGCATGATATGCTTGCAAATGCAATAAATACCAACTTTTCATATACTGACTAGTATTTTCTCGTAAATGCAATTTTGCAAATATATTATATGTAGGAGCTTGAACTCTTATCATGTCTCGCCAATATACTGAACAAAAGTGAAAACGCTACGCTACAATTACCTATATTTTGTGAAAAAAAAAATTTGGACAAAAAGTATTTACTTAAGCTTGATAATTTTCCCAGACATCCAGCAGACGATTCGTGAAACTCCGCCAATTTGTCTTGTTTGATATCTGAGTTATGCTCTTTTAAGTGTTTAAAGCTTTATTCACTGAATTTTGCTATTGCGCATGCGCAAAATAGAATTGTTGTGCATATCACAATTGGTCATAATTGTGTTGCATAAAAGTACAAGAAAATTGATAAATCACTTGAAACAAGCTCAGAAATCAATTTCGAGTTTACCAAATTTGGAAAAAAATATGAAAATTGTCTTCCTTTGACAAAAACAAATAGGGAATATTAAATGTTTGGTAATCTTCGATTTATCGCGGTTTTCGATAATTTTCTTTTGCCAAATCAGGTAGACCTCTCAGCACATTTTTTCTACCATTTCTCGACTAGTAATGTCCTCATACTAAGATGCAACAACACATTGATTTTCCTATGGAGATTTCAGTGTTAAAATTTCAAACTTGACAATTTGATGGAAAACCCGCTTTTTAAGATTGCTTTTCTAAACTGTGTGAGATTTCTGTTCAAAATTGGACCCTGTCTCATTTAAATGGCTTCCATGTGTTTCCTCGTGACAACATCCGTATAACATTTACTGTTAAGCATGACCAAGTATTTGAACAGTAAGATACACATTTATTTGCATTCTTGGTTTGCATAATTTGGTATATAGATGGCAAAAAATTCAGGTGTGGCGTTTTCACTTTTGTTCAGTATATAAATGAAAATAGTTCTAATTTTAATATAAATGAATTCGCATTTATAGCATTACTCACTTCGATGGCTTCACATGAGTGGGTTTTGGAAGTGGTTCAGGGAAAAGTATTTTCCGCTGTCTCTTCAACTCTGGTAATCTTTCAAACCCATGCAGAGAACTCTCCAACGTTGTGACGTTCACACACATTCCCTGCAATAAATAGTGGATTTTCAAACTGTTTGGTGTTAATAACGTACACATTTCATTGATTTTTGTACATAACTTCAAACTCGCGATAATTCACATGCTTCCAACGGATGAAATGAAATACAACTGTAACAGTTATTATACCACCTATGCCAACTTTAGCTTGAAATATCTCGTGATGTGCAAGGTCTGCACTGATGTAAGTGGTATAATATAGTTATACCATGTTTGTCCACCTGTACGTAAGATAATCCACTCGCTAAAGCTCGCGGATTATCTCCACGTACATGCGGACAACCCATGGTATAACTATTACTTGTTATACGACGACCATAAAAGACCTCCTCTGTGTGGCTGAAGCTAGCTTTCCTGGTTATGACAGATCTTGATGTCTACCAGTGATGAGTTTAATATTGTCCAGTACAATTAGACATCAGATTTGTCAGTGCTGCCAGACAGCTAAAATAGATAGAACTTAATTTAGTCCAGGACAGGTAGACATAATTTTTTGACTGCCGTCCTACAGCTTAAAATAGATATTGTAAAACTGACTTAAGATATTATTTCTTATGTATATTTCGCAGGTCAAATGTTCTGTTAATTTTATGAGAACAGTAGTATTAAAAATGAAATTTATTTGTACATCTCATTTGTGTTTCACAATTTGAAAGTTGTAAAGCAATTGTTGAGAAAATCTTGTTTTCAGTGCAGTAGGAACATCTGACGAGTAAATTTATAATATGAAAAGACTTTATATACAACTAGGAAAAGAGGGACAGTGTCAAATAACAAAACACTTGTTGCAATTTTTTGTTAACATTTAGGCCTCGTCAACCTTCAAAGATGATGGTCACCTCGGCTTCCCTTAGGTGGACATCACTGTTCTCAGGTTGACAATATACAATTATTGGCTTCAATGAGGTAGATATGAGGATTTATCTACCCGAAAAAGTGATAATTCACTGAGGCCGCTAGGCTGAGGTAAATATCACTTTTAAGGGTTGATAAATCCTCCTGTCTACCGAAATTGAAGATAATAACTGTTTTGTCATTTGACTTTTCATCTGAAATGAATTTTTTCTGCTTTCACTTTTGTTGTTGAAGGCATGATTAACCTTCAACCTAATGGCTTTCTCACAAGTTTTATCAACTGTTTTTAAAATACTTTAATGTAGTATTTTGGATTTGAAATGTATATTCATTCTCTGAAGTGGAATGTAAAATTTTATCATTAAACTTTGTTTTACATTTTGTTTATTCAAACCAAAATAAATGAAAAAAGAAAACAAAAACGTTGTTAAAATTCATTAAAGTCTTTAGTTTACCTGTTGGGATGTGAAACAGCAAATTTTGTCAACATCGTGCAGCACATGCTAGTTAAATACTCATCGTGCTAATTTTAGCTCTACAGAGAGTGATTTTAGATAAGTGTCAAACATATTAACTTCTGGAAACTAGTTTGAGCTTGTTTCAATGCAATATTAACTTGTAGGCCAGTTTAGACCGGTTTTCAGGTAGACACAGATATGTATTAAGACAAATTGAGCCAATCAGGAACCATGATTCTTTCTAGTCATATAACAAAATCCTAATATTGACCTCAAAAGAATGCATCAATTGTATACTCTGAAAAAAACGGTTTTACAAAATGATAGTTCTTGAAATCAAGATTGATGATATACATAATAGAGCTCTCGAGTAAAACTATACAATTAACAAACCATATCGTGGCAGGTATTTTACCATTGAATGACAGCTTGACATGTTGTAAAGAGGCAAAGACAATTTGCATTCAGGAGATATTGCTTTCAAAAGCTCTTACTTGTATGAATTTATTCCTGCATAAACAAAAATGACCATTTTATCAAGGAGACCGATACCTTTGGATATATTGTTTTATGGACAATTTATACATCTCACACAGATCAAAGTTTAAGCCCCAACACACAGAGCAATCGGCAGCACGCTTATCAGTCGTTTTTGAGTCACTTCCTAGCATACTGGGTGAAACTTAGATAAAAATGTTAACATGAACAAGAACTACAGTTATCGAATTATAATATTTAAAAGTATTTTGACCCAAATGTATGTATGTATGGTATTATTTACAATTCATAAGCAAAACTTGTAAAAGATATATTTTTCTGCTAGAAATTTATATATATTTTTGCGAAACTACTTCTATATATTGTATCGGATAATTGTAGTTCATGTAAATGTTTTTCTCTAATGTTCATCTAGCGTGTCACAATATTGCGAACGGTATGAAACCAGGAAGTAACTAAAAAACGACTGATAGGCATGCTGCCGATTGCTCAAAAGTTGTATGTTGGGGCGTAAAGTGGTCTATGTGAGCTGTATAAATTGTTCATACAACAATGTGGCCAAAGGTATCTGTCTCTTTAATAATAAAATAACCATTTTTGTTGATACAGGAACATTTTCGTACAAGTAAGACCTTTTAAAAGCAATATCCCCTGATATTATTCACAAAATGGTTATTTTTTTCAGTATTTTTCAAACATATACATACAACATGTGTTCAATGGATTACAGATTTCACACCAATTTTTATCACAAGTGTTTCAATGATCTTTACTGTTTTGGTGAAATTGGCATGATGGTGAAATGAGCACATTTTGTGTAGATTAGTATACACATGGATAATAATAAAAAATATGGCACATTTTATGTAATTGACAGCTACTCTTGTGAGGTTTTGTATACTAAAAACCCCTTAACGGGTACGTTGACAAACATTGAAGACCCTAATGAAATGCAGCATTCAGCACCGTTTGCTAATATTAAAACAACGTCCATGGACAGAAAATGCTATGAGTGACCCCTTAAAGTACACAATGGGCGGTCCCATTTAATTGTATCCATATGTATGGAAAAGTCCATCAGAAAACAAAAGGTGAATTGCAGTAAACCATGTCTTAAGCCGCCACTCAAATATAGACAAAACAATGTCATTAAAGACAAGTGGTAGTTTAGTACAGGTATAAAAGATTACAGAATGCTCCAACAGAGCATTTGCAATACATTTTACCTGCATTAAGCCACTATCGGTCTTGTAAGCATATTTTGTGGTCTTTTTTGACTCACTGTTTGAGACAGGTTTTACTGTAGTGATCTATTTTTCAAAGGCCTCACCTTTGGTCCCGACGAAAACTTCATGAAACAGTCAATGGAGTTTAATTCTCCTGCAACGCAAAAATACATTATCAGAGTTAATGCTGTTCTTTCTGGCGCACATCATTGCGCATTCTTAATATGTTATTTTATCAATTACAGTGTATACAATTGCGTAGGAGCAAATTTGTTTTAAAATTCAATAAAAAACAAGATAATTTTGAAAATTGAAGTTGTAAATATTCCCTATTTTTTTCTATTTATACAATCATCCCGCTGAGGAAGAGACAGCAGGCTGCTGTGCTTTAGTTTGTTTGTTTGATTTGTTTCTTTACGTCACAGTCACCTTTTTTCAGCTATGCCGGGACAGGTCTTTCACCTCATGAGCAACCATCTCAGAGTATGTCAGAGTTATTTCCCCAACAAGTGATTAAGATTTATTGCTGATAAAATATTTGATCGCAATGAGAAATTAGTAAGAAGGCAACGATCAGGAATAGATACAATCAATAACCACACATGACCGAGAACACCACATGGGAGAGTTACAAAACACAATAAACATTAAATACAAGAGAGCCAAGAGGTCAGCCTTTCCCATTAGGTGACACAAGGCTGCAATGAATAGACAAGAAAGCAAGACAAACCCGAAATATTAATAACAAAAAGGTTCCACAAAAGAAGCACCGCCTTGGAACGTTCAGTAATAAATATTTTTACAGGAGGGCTTAAACTATTTTATGGTACCAACCTCGGCCTTATTTCTGATTAGATGTGGGTCAAGACTAATAGATGTTTTGTTAGCATGAAAATGAATCATGTTAATACAAATCGAGTTACAAAAATGAGATAAAGCAAAGATAAGGACTCAACAGTATGTACAACTGAATTCCGGAATAAAAGAAAACCAACAGTTAAACCCTCAGTGGGCCTGACTACAGACACAACATCAGGCCTAAACCCTTTCATCTTAAAGTAAGTTTTTAAGTCGAAATCGACATAGAATCTGAGGTCCGATCCGACATCGTGCAATTTAAGAGGGAAGCAAAGTTGTCAACAATTACTGTTTTTCACATTGATAGTCAATAACTGCATTAAGGGGCTAATTTGGCCTCCTCATAATCCGAAAACTGCAATGTGCTATTGATGTTTTTTTTTAGAATAACCCAAGTGTAAAAGTCTGGTATTTGTTATGAAGTTTTACTGTTGCTGAAGTAACAAAAATGAGCTAAAATAGAGAAATTGCCATCTTGAACCAAATTTGTGTGTTTGTAGATCGATCTTTAGATACCAGCACAGCTAAATACAAAAGCAACCTTTTTAAAATGTTGTGTGCCATAACAATTCCTATCATCTGTTGAAATATTTTTAGTATTTGCTTGTGCTCTATGATAATTTTCCAGTCAAAAGTCTCAAATTTGTTCTAAAATGGTCAATTTCCTATTTCAACCTATTTTGATGGCCATTTTTACCATAGCAACGGTATAAGTCAAATTCATACCTGACTATTACACTTGGCCTGTTGTTCTCATTAACTGGTTGCGAGCAAATTTTATTATTTTTAATTGCCTCAAAGGAGGGGGGCAAAATAGCCCCTTAATGCACGTAACTCTTTACACAGTGAAAGGTATTACCTTTAAAGTTCTGCTTAGTTAAATGTAGACCGAGATCACAAGGAGCATTAGGAGCTCCACAGCCTCCAACCACATATATTCCAGCTTTCTTGGCTTTACCATGGTACAATAACTGCATTCGCTCTAAGAACTGAAACAGTTAGGATCAGCATATAGTTACCTGGGGTTTGAGCTTAGTAGAACGAAAAATGTCCTCGCTTAATTCCGCATTTTTTTTAAAAAACTTCTTTCCTTGATGGCGATTAATGCTGTCGTTTGCTGATAGCATTTGCAAAAAGTGTAATCCAGATCAGACCTGATCATTCTGATAGTGTTCCAGAAAGATTGTTTTAAAGGTATTTTGAAAAAGAAGTCAACGAAAGCATGAATAATTATCCTACATGCAAATAGTTCAAATTTAATTTTGAATTATTGTATGCTTGTACATGTTCAGAGGTCAAAAATTTAGCCAGAGAACAGACAGATGGCATTTTAAGTAGTGATCCATGTAAGACTCACGCATGTTGTCTCTTTCTGACAATAATCAAGCTAATATACTTGAAGCATTTAACTCTACCGCAAGATATCTAGAACTTATCCTATTTCGAAAAGATGGTAAGTTAAAATATATCCAACTGAACTTCAGTTTAATAAGACGAATTCTTTTGATCCTGCTACAGCCTACCTGTCTGGTTGTAAACCGGATCACGGTTTGTAGCTTCTAGCTATGGTTTCCTATTTAATTGCAAGAGGACGATGGATTAGGCCTCTGCTTGACATAAAGCTTCCACCAGCTGGTAAGTGCTTGATGATCGTCTTTTTCTGGGCCCACCCTGGCCAAACTTGAGGGGGGATGTTCTGACTATCTGTGAGTCGTGTGCTCTTTTCTTTCTTTCATTATTGTTCGTTAATTTTATTACATTCTTTCTCTGTGATGATACATTGCATTAGTTAGGAAGCCTCCATGCAAGCTAAACAATTTAGTGTTTGAACAGCAACAGAATCTAGGGAGAAGACTTGGTATCATTAAAATGCATTTAAGCCCCACACACTCACAAACACACACACCCAGTGGCTTCGGAAACTGCCCGTTCTAAAGCGGTGATTCTGTTGTTGTTGACTCATTGTTTATTGTTGTTCCCATGTATGAGTTCTGTGTTTGGCCCCTATTTTATTATGCAGTACTGTGTATTATTTCTAGGTTTGTTATAGCCTGGGTTTCAGTCTCATCATTATTTCTTCTTTTTTATTGTTCCGTTCCTTGGTCAAAAATGACAGCCTGGGGAACTTTGATTTCAATCAACAGCGCCACCTGGATTTTTCCTCAAATTTTTTGGGGTAAAACCAAGAACGATAACGCTATCGGATAACTCTATTATGCTATAAATAGTAACAGGAATCCCAGTAAAGGTAAAGTCCTATCATAGACGATAGTTGGCTTCACGATTTGAATTGAAATGTTCAGCGTTTGGTGTATTTGTTAAGTAGTAATTTGTAGCCCATGCGAGACACGCATTTAATACACACGGTCGAGATAAACACAACACATCCGAGAAAAAACGTCATCTCCTTTTGAATTTTCGCAATATTTTTGACACTTCAGTTTCATCTCTGTGATTGAAAATGATAAGCCTTTGTTTCGGATCAATCTGTCTCAAACCAAGTAAACAAATTCCATCTTTATTCACATTTTTACGCAGAGTTTCCATGATCAGCTGATTAGTAATGGCATCCTCATTATCGGTCGGTGTCTTGTTATCATATTTATTACGTCACACTAAAGCTATAGGCTATAATTAGATTAATCGGCTTATCGGATTATCAAAGGAAAATACCACCGATGTCCCCAGGCGTCAATATTAATCGAAATCAAAAACGGACAACCGATACCTTTGATGTGGTATAGGCCCTATTTTTATTCTCTTATTTTTTGGAATATTAGCATTAGAAAATATTGCCAAAATATTGACGACTGGACCCAGGCTAGGTTTGTTATTATCGTGATGGGAAACAGAGAGCTGGTTGCCTAATTTTAATTGTCTTCCTTATGTCTAGTGACTTTTTGTGTTCTGTGGCTATTATTCATGGTGCCGTAGGTTGATCTGCAGTGTATGATTGTCGTATTTGTTGATCATATTCACTAACATTTTGCTGCTTTACCTTTGTTACGTGATAGGCGTAACTAGAAAAAAATTCAGGAAAATCAAAATTTGGTATTAGGAAAGTCAGCAAAAAGCACTTTTAAATTTAACAAATTTTATTTAAAAAAATAATAAAAATTATCAATTACAAAAAGCAATGGACTATATTTATACAATCAGAGATTGTCTAATGTACAGTGCATTTAAGTTCAAACTGTCCCTCAGAATATTTATCAACAAAAGTCCTTCAGTAGTTTCTGTTCCCCAGATTTTAAAGTTAATTCCAAATGAACACTTAGTCCAAATCCATCACTGAATGCCACACAGTAATCCAGAAAGAATAAGCCAAACACAAATTAATCCAGATATAAAAAGTTTAGAGTTCCAGCACAAAAGGTTTTGACTTTAGAATGGTGAAATTACTCCAAGGATGCCCTTATGATAATATACTTTTTTATTTACTGTTTATCCTTCTTAAGAACTTCCCAGAATAATCAGGAAAGAATTGGCTCAAAGCTTCTATTAGCATGGAAAAGCAGTGTATTGATGTTTTCCAAGATTTTCGAATGTTCTATGAAAGAATATTTTTAACTTCTGGATGATTAGTCTTTTTTTCAAGAACAATCTTATGACAAAAGTAAACAACTTGTTTAATAACACTCTCTGTGTCAACAGAAACTAAGTAAACAATTTATGTCAAACAAATAAACATCCTACGTGTTACACTTTCTAATACATTGCTTCTGTTTATGTTCATTCTTTGTTCACTGTTGCTTACATTGTGTTTTGGGTGTTATGTGTTCTGTCCTTGTTATGTGGTGTTAAACGAACATGTAGTGTCTTTTTCTTGTTTTGCTATCAACCTATTGAGGGAGAGTGCTGATTATATTAGTTTAATTGTGTTACTGCTGTTGTTCTGTGTCATTTCTTTGGGGTGTCATGGGTTGGTCTGGTCATTCTCAATTGTTTCTTTTAGTTTTTTTAATCTATATACAGTAAAACCTTTCTTAAGCGGCCAATCAAAAGACATAAATTAGGTTTTCCAAACCCATAATCCCTTATGTGGGTCAAAAGTATTGCAAAATGCTCCCGTTGAACATTCTGCAGTTATTTTTGACCTGCATTTAGTAACCACAAGGTGTTGTTTACTGTAGAGTTGCTATTTAAGACAGGTTTTACTGTATGCAACTTGTCTTTACAAACCAGTGGTTCTCCAGAGGTATCAATATGGTGGGTACCATTCTCAATACATGCCTTAACTACCTGCTCACCATGATGAAGATACTGAAAAATAGACATATAACTTTGTACTTGTGCATAAAGGGATTGCTGGAAAGAGGTCAAAGGTTAACAATTTCTTAAGACCAGAACTCATCAAATATATAGAGGATCTAACATGATGGCTCATGTTTTATTGAGTTATTATATGAGTTGGATAAAAATGATAAAATGTGAGGCTTGCGACACAGTTTTATTACTTACATTTAAGGCACTTTTAATCGGATTTTTGGCATGAACATGTCATTAGTTTGATATCTTTTAGACAACGTTGTGATGGATGCCATGACGTAACGTTTAATAAAGTTATAAGCCCCTTGTGGTTTATCGATCTTATAACATGGCATTTTATCACTCCCAGACATAACATGTGATAAATTTTAAATTATAAGCTCATGGTCTAAATTCACCTTATTTTGTATAAAATATAAAGGCCTGAGCTATTATAGCTAAATCTAGGGAGCAAACTTTTAGCTTATTTTCAAAAGGGATGAAACTAAAAAGGAATATTATTGGCATAGTTCTCACGCTTATACACTTGTATTGAGAAATACACAAATGAATTGTCTTAACTATAGCATGCACAGATAAAAACAATTATAGAAGATTAGATGTGTTGGGAGTGTATACATCTTAATATTGCCATGCTGCAAGCACTCTTGCAATTCAAACACAGGTTTCTTTAGAAAACGATCTAGCATCTCATAAAATAGACCAACAAGCTAAATCACTCTATTAGACATACGAAAAGCCAACTCATCTTATGAAAAGAAACATGTGTGAGTCCGTCCGTTAGTCCTTCTGTGGCTGGTAAGAGAAAATGCGCATAACTCTTGAAACACATGGTACGAGGAGTGTTCAGAAAGTTATGATAATGGCGTAATATGTCTGTAACCAGCAATGTCATATGCCTGAAAATTGTACCAAATAAACAAATAGTGTTTTGTCTATACACAGGCCTAACTGTTTATGTTACTTGGATATGACCATACCCTCAAGGCACATACTTAACGAGCAGAAGGTGCACTTTAGATACCTAACAAATCAGACAAGGGCAGATACAGCCATTTACTTTCGTGGCTGCTCAAAGTTCATTTATCAGCAAATACGCCCTGTAAATATGACGAAATCCCTATAGAATCTGAGCTGCTTAGGCCCTCGAAATTTTTGCTTTTTTTGATGAATGTCTCTGATAAAACAATCAACCTTCAGCTGTGATTAGCAAATTCTGGATTAAATTTGTCACTTGAAGTTTTTACCTGCCCATACAGTCGTGCCAACGGCTGTATTAAAAGTAAAATATTTTAGGTACATATAAATGATAGATGAGCTGACTTTGTCTTAGCATTTATGCACAGTCTGTATCGCTGGAGACTTGTAGTAATCACATAAACAAATTATAACCAGTCCACAAAGTAGGTCAATATTTGGAGGTGTGCCAAGTTCGCATGAGCAATAAACTTAAAGAACGTTGACAATAGGTTTTTAAACTGAGCACAAAGTCGCTATCTGAAATCAATAACAATTTTGAAAAGTCTTATTTAATATAAATCTTTGATTTGGAAAAATGTATTATTTTAAACAATATACCAGTTAATATTTAGGTATTTTATGATTGAAATGATATTCGTCTTAATTTTTTCCAACATAAGGTTAAACATGTTTTTGTCAAACTGGATAGAATAATAAAATGTTCTCGGAAATAAAAATTCTGCAATGTATTAAAAATGACGTAGTTGTCAACTTGAATGACGTCATGAGAATTGTGCATTGTGCTTTAAATATTGAATCGGCACAACCTTTCGCCATTCTAACATTTGCATTATATGTACACATGTTGTTATACAAAAATGAAATAAAAGTTTAAACTAACATTTGAATTTACATTATAAGTATAAAAACAATGCCATTTTATTTTGTGTTTATGAATATGCACCGCTTAGAATATTCATAAATAATTATAATTAATATATAAAATGAAAACAGGTCAGTGGTATGGAGTAGGCGATACATACAATTCTGTAACTATTGAATGAAAAACAATTAGCGAGGAAATGGTAGCACCATTTTCAATGTTAAAGATAGTCCCTTCAAATAGTGGGATTCTATAATTTCTGTGGAAAAAACTACAAGTTAAATTTCAGAATTTTCTAAACACCAATTATGCAACATTCTGCAGGAATTGACCAATTAGCTTTCATCACATTCCTTCTGCCACCGGATAATCAAAGTACATCAAGGGTCGTGTGCAGTATGGCCAGTTGATTTTCATTATACTTATCAATAGTGCAAAAGTTCAAAACATGTTAAAATATACTCATGCTAAGAATGAAGGCCACACTGAGCGTTGTATCATATGGTATTGTAATGGTCCGTTTACTTCGCATACATGCATTTCGGGGCACACTTTCAAGCAAATGCTATGTGGATGAAGTCCTTTCACGCGCATGTCCTAACGATCTATCAGACGAATGGAAGCAATTTTCTCTTCCAGCAAGACAATGCCCCACCCCATACATGCTTTATGGCAAAGAACTGTTTGGAAGTCAGTCATGTCAACACCCTATTGGCTGGCCATCCATAACCTCTGATCTACCCAAATCAAACACCTCTTGGTATTCTAGGCTGGGTACATCAATTGTTATCCCTTCCAAGCTGCCACAGTATCCTAACTGGAACATCGGCTGGTTGAACGATGTCAAGGTAATACACTGAGAGATATTCGCAGCAGGCTTCTTCTTTAAACATGAGCAATAAGCTCACAGAATGCATTGATAAAGGTAGCTGTCACCACACATGATATTGACTTTCAATAAATTTATAATTATAATATGATCATGTCCTATTATTGTTTTCAAAATAGAAGGTGAATTGGGGTGGCCTTCTTTTTTAGCATGAGTATATTTACAAATGGTTCCAGCAAAAATGTCAGTGTTCATTGGACCACTGGACAACGTTATCTACTAAAATTAACTGAGCAAAACAAAGAAACGTCAAATACATTGTCCCTTGAATTATCACTCAAAAACGATACCTTAGAAAATTATGCATTTTCATTGCTGTGCAGAAGTCAGGCAGTCATTTACAGTTATATAAGTAAATTTCTTATTTCATCATTCATGGCAAATAATCAAACAGCGACTGAAAATGGATCAAACAGCGAAAAACATGCAATGCGCATGAGCAAAGACATTGATTTGTATTTTTTTATAATCTACGAGTATTCACCAATCAAAAACGGTATGAACAGAATGTCGTTTAATTCACAGTTTTAAGAAAATAAATGTTAAACATATTTTTTTTTGTCTTTTTGAAATTATCTCCCTTGTAATTCAACATAAAGCGTTTCTTTACTTCTTAATTATCTACACATTTCGATGTTTGTTTGTTTTCAATTCCAAATTAAGGATAATTTCGTCTAACTTCAAACGATGCTTCTCTGCCAAAGTGTTTAACCAAAGTGATCCATTGCCAATAGTACACCACTTTACTTTCCATATGGGATCTTCAATGCATTCCTAGAAATCATGTCTTAAATGGACTAAAGTGCAATGTTCCAAGCCAAAACTTCAAAGACATTTGCATTTGGAGCGATGATTTTAACGTCTTCGTGGCAAACATTGTCTGATAAGTGCTCTGAGAATGACCAGAGAATTTTGTATATTCTTCGCAGCAAAGTTCAGGCAAATAAAAGACATCTCGAAATTGAAGGGGTCGCAGCAACAAGGTACATGTACTTTAGTCCACTTTTGTGCAAAATTGAGTCACCCTTTTTTTCAGTTATAAAAAACATTTCCGCGCCATATTAACCCCCTTTGATTCATCAAATTACTATATAAAGTTAAAATAAATACAAAGGTCCTAAGTCCAAAATTGGATGTTTATGCATCAAAGGGTCAAACCCCATAGTTTTTATTTTGTCAGTTTTATTTCCAAGTTTTATTGCCTTATATTCACTTTTATCACACATTGAGCCTCAAATAGCAACATTTCACTTGATAGACATCATTTCCCACCAAATAGAATCACTACACTAATTTTATACAACATAAAACATAGACTGTGGACTTCAGACATTTGTGTCAAATTTATAAAATTTACGTAAATCAACGGTGGTATCTGGGTCTTTTCTGTTGTACACGTAAGAAATAAGTTTTCCACACAGTATCATGCATTTTTTAGCATTGATGGACTGTCATAAACTTGCTGAATTGATTTTTTAAGTTTTATAAAATTTGAAGTTAGGTCCCTTGATGCAGAAATGAAATCGCTAAAATCAATTTTTTCTCACTTTAAGCAGTAAACTTGTTGCAAAATCTCCTGAATTCACTATTGTCAAATATATCATGTTCATTTTTGCAAGAAAAATCTACATATTTTGAGAATTGCAAAAAAAAAATGTGGGTTTTTTTTGCGTTTTTCCCGAAATAATGAAAAATGGACTAAAGTACCATGTTGCTGTGACCCCGTCAATTGTGTGTTTAACAATTTGACTCCTCCTAAGCTTAAACTTGCCTAGAAGCTTTACTTTGAATTTTTGATGTCATATTCATTTTCAAAGCGTTCAATTCATGTCGTATCAAGTCGTAAAAGAAAAATGGCAAAAATTTACAATTGTCTAGAGAAAACGCGCATTAAATTCACATGTGACGTTGTTTTTTTTTGTTGATGTTTTTTGCGTAGTATATATATAATATTAAAAATATTTACCGGACCAACACAGTTGAGTATAACTTTTGTGCTTTTACACATGTCTGTGATGGAATCTTCATCACCAGTATTTGCGATTATTTTCGGAATATGTTGAAGATTTTTACCTGCAACAAAAACACCATTAACTACCGTACGACTTGGGGAAGGCAACAACTTTACACTTCAAATGTGTTTTAATCAATTAAAATGTATTGCTGTTATTGTTTGGCTAGGTAATAATATGGGTATGGGTCAGATGGGCGTTCATCTAACAATAATAGCTCGCTGAGTGCATGTGAAGCATTGCTCAAAGCCAAGTGTATTTTGATTTTTTTGTTTATTTCACTCAGGTTTTACCTGAGTGTATAATAGGAAGTATAACCCAAAGCTGACCCAAAGCTTTTTCATACTTGTATAGTAAAAACATACTCTAAAGATTACTGGTTTTACTTATAAAGAGAAGGGTGGTGCAAAGCCAGTTGCATTGTTGTAGTCTTCACTTAGGTTTTATCTGTATAATAGGAAGGATGGCCTAAAGATGATTATAGATTTCCTTTCCCTTGCTTTATCGGTATAGTTTAACATGGTCTACTTTTTTCTCTTCACTATGGCTTTACCTGAATCAAGAGAAGGGTGGTCCTAAGCCTGCTGCATTGTTCTTCATTCTTCACTAAGGCTTAACCTTTATAATATGAAGTGTATCCCATAGATGACTGAATTTTCTTTATGCTGACTTTATCTATATACAGTAGTAAAGAGCATGGTTCAAAGATTACTCTTTATCTCTACTCACATTTGTTTTACCTTTATAAAGTGAATGGTGGTCCACAGACGGTCATATTTTTATTCATTCTTCGCTTAGGTTTTACCTAAATAATTGGAAGTGTGACCCAAATATGACTGTATTGTTCTCTACACTGGCTTCACAAAGATAGTAAGAGCATAGTATAACTACTGTTCTTTCTTTGCCTGTACAGTAAAAAGCCAAAACCGTTTCCAGTATTACTGGAGTTTTCTTTCTATTTGCTACCTGTATAGTGAGTTGCGTTTTTCGTCATTCTTCACTTAGGATTAACCTGTACCTGTATAATAAAAAGTGTAGCCTAAAGATGGCTGTATATTTCTTTCGGCTGACTTTACCTGTTTAGTAAAAAGCAAGATCTAAAGTTAACTTTTTTCGTTTGTTTGTTTTATTTCACTTTGGCTTTACCTGTAATGAGAATCGTGATTCAAAGCTTGCTATACTTTCATTCACTCTTCCTTCAGGCTCTACCTGTATAAAGAGAAAGATGGTCAAACGCTTGACCATAATTTTGCTTCACTGTACCTTTACTAGTATAATGAGAAACGTGGTCCAAAGATATTATTTGCCCCTACTTAGACTTACCCGGCTAGTGAGCGGCATGGGTTATGACTGACTTACTTTTACTTATCTTAGATATTACATGAGAAGCCTGGTCAAAACTAGTAACTGAGTATGATCAGAAAATACCACAATCACAAACTGCAGACAAACCCATGTCACCGCGAGGAAGAGCCACACAACAATCACGAGACACCAGGAATACAAACTAAGCAAAGCAACCAGCTCTCTCTTCCCCATCAAGATGATTGCAAAAATAGAATGGTCATAAAGTTACGTACAACAAAACATACAACAATTACGGACTCTGACAATGGGAGTAACAATAAACAACAAGTCAACAACAACAGAACCACTGACTTAGAATGGACAGGAGCCGAAGCCATTGGGGGAGGGACTAAAATGCATTTTACTGGTACCAAATATTCGCTCTAGATTCTTTGTTTGTTTGTTTGTTTGGTTCTTAACGACGCATCAACCCTTGTGGGTCATTAGCGTCAGACAGTATTAAACTAAACATGATGAAGATGGAAAAAGTAAAAATTTATAAGATAAAATAAAAGGAAAGATGATCATGAGCTTGTATAAAGGTAATTAGTTGCAATACGATTGTTGACAGGAGAAACCACGTACAATATCTGACAGTTTCAAAGAGCTATTAAGATAACGGTACATGTTCCTCAACCGAACAAAATACAACATTAAAAAATCTGTATTATGGTCTGATACAAATGTAAAACAAAATATGATTTTAAAAAATAGCAGTTAGATTTTGTTAAAAAGATTTATTTGTCTTAAAAATGTCATAACACTATCAATATGTACATCTTGAAATAATTCCCTCATGTTATCAACATGGAAGCAATTATTTCTTACTTGTGCAAAATCGTCCACACTCCAAAAGGAAGTGACGCACAGTGAATGGCGCTTCGCAACCAACACATTGTGGTTGCTCTTCACCTAGTAGTAAGTATGAATGTGTGACTCTTGTATGACCTAAACGGAGACGAGGCAAAACGACTTCTTCTTTTCTAATGTTTGGAACAACTGATTGATGTTCACCAATAGTTGATTTTATGTCAAGAAGTTTATTTCCAATGCTGTTATTCCATGAGGTTTGCCATTCTTCCAAGATATATTAATTGATAGATGGCTTAAAATTAGAAAATGGAATCTTAAAAGAAGTTGGTTCTAATGAAAGCGATGTTTTTGCTTGCTTATCTACCGTCTCATTCCCTTGGATAAATTTATGACTAGGAATCCAACAGAGAACAATTTCTTTATGAGCTAAAAGCTCATGACATTTTTCTAAAAGCTTCTGAATTTGTGGATTCTTTGAACTGGTATGGTTCATTGCTTTCAATACAGAAAGCGAGTCAGAAAATATAATAAATTTATTGTTAGCATTACAAGTGCTAATGAAATCTAAAGCTAGATCCATTGCTTTGGCTTCAGCAGTGAAAATTGATGAATCGTCAGGTATACGTTGCATATTACTATGGTTGTCTGATATAACAGCACAACCAACCTTTGAGTCTTCCTTTGACCCATCAGTATAAATTTGTTGGTAATTCTTATAACGACTTTGCATTTTTCTGAAATCGTCTTTTAATATGTGTGGATTTGATTCAGATTTTTTCCCGGAATGTAAATCAAAAAGAATTTCAGGTGGTTTCATACACCAAGCTGGAATATTTGGTGTAAAATGTCTTTCAATATTTTGTGGTTTGATATTGGCAGATTCTAAGAGTGGTGAAATTCTGATGCCAAATGATTTAATGGCTTTAGGTTTTTGTTCATATAAATAAACATAATTATGTTGGAATGTTACTTCATGAGCAGGATTTATAGCGTATTGTAAAGAGAGTTTCTCTCTTCGTGAGTATAGTGACGGTTCATCTGCTTCCACATAGAGACTAGCAACAGGAGAAGTTCTAAAAGCTCCTAAAGCTAACCTTAGTCCTTGATTGTGTATAGGATCAAGCATTTGCTCTAGATTCTGCTGCGAGTAATTTTCTTCACTTAGCCTTAACCTGTATAATAAGAGGTGTGCTGTAAAGGTAGACTGTAGGGTTCTCAACTTTGGCTTTACCTATATAATGAGAAACGTGATCCCAGCCTGACTGTACCTTTTTCTTCCCTTTAGTTTTACCTGTAGTCCAAATATGCCTGCAATTTTCTTTAACTTTAGTTGTACATAATATAAAAAGAAACATCGTCCAAACATGGTTGTGTTTTTCCGTCAATAGGCATTTACCTGTGTATCGAAAAGCATGGTCCAAAGATGACTGATTCATTTCTTCGCTCATGTCTGCCACTGCCATTGTGAAATTTTCTCTTTCCAGGACTCTGACTAACTCTTCAACAACAAGTCTACCGGTATATCCCGAAGCTCCAAATACGATAAAATCGTACTTCTTGTGGCAGGTATTTGTGGCATTAATGCTTAAAAGATAAATGAGCCACAATATAATATTGTTGGTACCTATCGCATATGTGTACTGTACAAACTCCAGCTGTTAAGTTTGTAGAACTAATTTTTCGCAATAACGTTTGGGTCATACATCGAAAAACTTATCCCAATGAAAATTATTCAGGATCATCTCCGCTAACTTCTCCAAACAGCTCCAACATTCAAGATGATGCAGGTTCCTCTGTGCTTAGATGCACTCTTTGGACATATTAAGCAAAGCGCAAATAAACCCAGTCCAAGATGTCAGTCAAAAAATTACATTGCACCGCCCCAATTCTATTACTAAAGGGATGGATGGCTTGTTCAAATATGATGAAAATCGCGTCCTATTCGCTCGTGCGTTAAGCTAGTGGGGTCATCTCAAAACCGTTCATTTCATAGCAAGTGCATAAAAGAAAAATGGCATGCCATGTGAAAACCTAACCTTTGATCCTACAAATGAGCATGCTAAAAGTTGATTCAATCTACATCTAATAAGCGGTAAATTCTGAATATGCAAACGGCATTTTTATGTTATGTACAACCTTTGAAAAACGGGATATGCACCGCTTACAAATACATTTTGAGACTACCCCTTTCTGTCACGCCTATACGAATTTTATCTGTCAACAAAAAAACTTAGAAATTTTGGACGAATTGAATTTATTACAAATTCCTCATCTATATACAGAATAATCTATTGATGGCACAAGTACCAGGCCTTTTGGAGAAGTTGACGGAAGGTTTCCTCTACAACTTTTATCGCAAAAACATTTTGCTAAAATTTAAGGCAAAAAAGTTATTGCGAAAAATTTTGTTCTAAAAGCTTATCATCTAGAGTTTAGTGCCGTCTGCTGGTCGCCTTTGCAAACAGTTTGGACCCAGATCAGGCCCGACAAAACGTCGGACCTGACTTGGGTCTATCTGTTTAAAACTCTGATAGTATTCCAGAGCTCAGTGAGAATTATTCGAAGAAGTTGATTTTGAAGAAAAGAGCAGTCGTCATCAAATGAGCGTGCAAAATTACCCAGCAGGCAAAGAGTTAAACAGCCCTAGACTGCTACCATGTACCGCGTGTATGTAAATGTCTAAGGCCAGAATTGTTTTATTAGTTGATTTACAAACTCTCCTACTGTAATATTCCGGAAAGTAGAAAAAAATCTAAAATTATTTTTTATTTTATCCGCCGACTCTAAATATGTTTTTCATTGAAAGAAAATGTTTGAGGTTCTGTCTGTATTTTGAGAGTGGCACTGTAAAAGTGATTGTCCTATGCAGATTTTTAGGAAAATTATGAAGAATTTAAAGATTTAATACAGACTGTTAGTTTACTTTACTTGTTTTACTGTTTGTTCTGGAGATATTTAAAATACGCTCTGAAACCGACCAGTCAAATGGTCAATTTCAGAGCCTTTTTTTTCTTTCTTCGTTCTCCCGACCCTAAATCTGAAAATGTTTTCCCGTAAATCAACTTATAACAGCCACCAGTTTTTTTTTTTTTGCCACACCAGAATTTGGCAAAATCACATCATCTTTCTAGTGGTGCAAAAGACTCAAAACCACTAAAATACAAAAATACAGACATAAGGGAGCAAAACATATATAATTATGACTAAAAAAGTATATGCCATCATAATGAAAAAAATGGTCAAAGTCAAAAAAACCGTGGGGTTTTCCAAAAACCCCGCGGGTTTTTTTAAAACCCTGCATGGGGTTTTTCCCCCACATTTTCAAATGGGGGAAAAACCCCGCAGGGTTTTTTCAAAAAAATAAATATCAAAATAAGTTCAAGAAATAAGTTTGTTTGATTGTAATTATTTCAGAAAATGATTGGTAAGGCTTAATTCCAACCTTTAATTTCCCCCGCGGGGTTTTTCTCCCATTTCAGATTGTGGGGGAAAAACCCCGCAGGGTTTTTTGAAAAAATAAAAAGGTTTGTTTTTAATTGTATTGCTTTACAAAACAATATAGAAGCTGAATTGAAGTTTTTCTCATCATTTGAAGCCTTTCAAGCAAAATAAAAAAAACCCGCGGGGGAAAACCCCCGCGGGGATTTTCCCCCACAAAATGAAATGGGAGAAAAACCCTGCGGGGTTTTCACCAAAGAGTGATTATCAGTTTTATTAATGATTGAGATCAGTTATACATTTAGAGCTCATATTATTTAAGTTTTTACAGTAATTAAAGGCCATAAAACAATTCTCTCGATGACCCCTCCCCCCCCCCAACCCTTGTCCGCCACCCCCCCCCCCCCACCCTCGTCCGCCATGCACTGCATCAGCGGTGATCACTACCAAGTTTGCACCACCGAACGGCCCAAAAAATATTGTTCAGGTAGCACTGGTATTATTTGTTTAGCACGATTCATTACATCCCAGTCAACCATTTATCAGTCATGTTAGGATGCGTCTTATGGGTTGAAACAGTTCTAACAGCAGATAAAAGCACTAATATTAATAACGGCCATTGCAGTACCTGTCATACATAACTGCAATCTTATAAACTGGTTAATATGTAGTACATTGACAGACAGTGCAGACCAGGATCAGATGCAGCAGAATGTAGCATCTGATCACGGTCTTCATTGATTGTTTTGGAATCATAGAATGGGTTGGGCATCAAGAAATTTGGGTCTTTTCTACAACCCTGTGTGTATCCTATAGAAAGATCCTGGTCTAAAGCAGACCAATTTCACAGATCTTAATTGATGTACCAATTCCGGCTACACAGTGTCTTTCATGCATCCAAGGGTCCATGACGGGGGTCGCGCCTATAGCAATGCACCAAACTCCTGGGGAGTGTACAGGAAGATAGAGTACGGATTGGGTAGTTAAAAAAACTAAGATGGCAGATTGATGACATTCTATTTTCTACTAGTTACAGAGGTATAGTGAGATTTACAAGAAAAGTATTACTGGAATGTGCTCACTTTGACAACTAGCTGATGAAAGGTAAATTGATTTTGCCTTGTCAATTAGTTTTTAGCTACTTTCATTTTGCCTACAAGCTGACAAGTTCCCCAACCCCTGGCCCTGCCTCTGTAGACAGAAAATAACCAGTGATTAACTGTGATTTGCAAATAAATTTGTGTTGAGTTGAGTGAAAGAGTTGACTACTTGCGAGACAATACAGTCAAAGGGCTGTTAATAACAATAACAGCTTACAATACATAAACTTTAGCACTGTCACATTTTTAAACAACAATTTTTAAGCCGGTACAGACAAACCATTGGCAGAACAGATAGAACGGGCCCACTGGGGACCGAGCCTGTTGTGTTAAAGTCAATTGTGACAGTACAATGTATCGATGTAGATGTATATGTACAGTCGATAGTAGTGGTAGGCCGATTTATCGAGCTCATCGATCATTGGTCATTTTCAGTGAACTGATTAATTGATCGGTAGTTTTTCAATAATCGATTACTCAGTATAGACCTTCTGCTTCATTGGCCTTCAATTTTTAGCTTGGTGTATTTATTTAATATGACCCTTTTATGCATTTTCAGTTTCTGGTATGAACAGCATATGGTTCAAATAATGTACATAGGTTTAGATAAACAAAAGTTTTGAGTGTAAAATTGTAAATATATACTAATCCATCAGTTTGAACATATGTTTTGGGTGCTCAAAAGAACCGTCTTATTGAGATGGTTCTTTTGAGTACCCACAACATATGTTTTGGTTGAGAAAATTAATTTTTTGGTACACACTCTGAACACCTAACATGTCTGGTCAATCAACTTGACCCCGTAAGGCATCTTAGACATACCTGGCATGATATGTACCATATATAATATGTATTTTATTTTAGTCGATTAATGATTGATCATTGGTCACTTGTTATTTTCAATGATCGATTATAAAAATCCAGCCGATTCCTACCACTAGTCGATAGAACCTCACAACCAGAAGAAATGATGCTGCATTCTCGGGACCGCCGTGACGTCACAGCCTTAGCGGCACATAAACAAATGTTGGTTGGTTGGTTTTGTTGCTTTACGTCCCAAGTCAACAGCTATGGTCATTGCGGGAGGGTCAGTTCACCTAACCACACTTTTTCCTGGGCAGACTTGAACAAGCGGTTAACCAGTAATTTGTGCACATACTTTCGCTTGTAACTGACAACAACCCTTCTTGAATGAATCAGCGGAAGGGAGGAGAATGACCGTAGAAGTTATTTCATGATCAATCTCCACGAAAGTATGGAACCGGGCCGGGATCGAACTCGCGACCCCTGGATCTGCAGTAAGACATGCATCTGTAGCCAGGCACGTTACCGACTGCGCTACGCGGCCCGGTATAAACAAATGTACCGAGGTGAATTGGACAGTGAATTTTAACATTACGGGTAACAGGAAAATGATGAAAAACGTGCTGCATTCATTCAAATTCTCTGATTTTTTCACCAGTCTGCGCTTAATTCGAAGGAAAAACTTTGTCTTTTGTCCCACCACGATTAATTTAATTATAATTTCACCGATTATTCACAAATTATTGAAAAACTTGGATGTGGGTGGGGTGAACGGCTATCGGTTTGCGACCATTTAGATGTGATCTCTAATGTCTTAGGAGCTTTAACAACAGTAGAACACTCAATGCCTTTGGTACAATATGCAGCCTGTCATAAAAGCTATCCTTTTCAAGAAAAGTTCCCAGCTATTGTTATAAGGAATTAGAGCATAATCTCAAGATTTGTATCAATAGGCCTACATGCGGGGATCCAGGAATTTTCGTCAGGTGGGGCGTCCAGGTTTATCTGTCATAAAAAGATAATAAATCTTAGACAACGTTTTTCTTTGGGGTTTTTATGCCCCCGAAGGAACTTTGGGAGGCATATAGTAATTGCACAGTCCGTCCGTGTGTCCGTCCGTCCGTCCCGCTTCGTGTCCGGTGCATATCTCCTAGATTCTTTGAGGTAGGGATTCCAAATTTGGTATGTGGATACATCTTGGGATGGCGGAGTGTCGCATACCATTTTCGGGTCACTGTGACCTTGACCTCTGACCTAGTTTTTAGAATAATCATGTCCGGAGCATATCCCTTACATCATTTGAGGCAGGAATCTCAAATTTGGTGTGAGGATGCATCTTGGGATGACAAAGTGTCCCGTACCATAATTGGGTCACTGTGACCTTGAACTTGACCTCTGACCTAGTTTCTAGAAACTGCAATGAGTCTGGTGCATATCTCCTATATTCTTAGAGATAGGAATTCCAGATTTGGTGTGTAAATGTATCTTGGGATGACAGAGTGTCACATATCATTTTCGGGTCACTGTGACCTTGACCTCTGACCTAGTTTTAAGAATTATTGCGGCCGGAGCCTAAATCCTAGGATGTGGATGCATCTTGGGATGGTGGAGTATTGTTTACCATTTTCGGGTCACTGTGACCTTGACCTAACCTAGTTTTTAGAATAATCGTGTCTGGAACATATCTCTTATATTATTTGGGTAAGGAATCTCAAATTTGGTAAGTGGATGCATCTTGAGATGACGAAGTGCCGTGTACCATAATCGGGTCACTGTGACTTTGAACTTGACCTCTGACCTAGTTTTTAGAAACTGCATTGAGTCTGGTGCATATCTCCTATATTATTTGATGTAGGAATCCCAAATTTGGGGTGATGATTCCTCTTGGGATGGCAGAGTGGTGCATACCATTTTGGGTCACTTTGACCTTGACATTGACTTCTGGCCTCATTTCTAGGTTTTTCCTGTTTGGAGCATATCTCCTATATTACAGCTTCCTTTCCTCAAATGTGTCTTATGCTAGACCAATTCCTTTGGGGGCATTCGTCACGTGTTTGTGACATTTCTTGTTTAGTTCTCAACTTATTTTACAGATGTCCAATGGTTTATTTTAAAGAAAATTGTAATTTTCCAAGGATCCAGAGGGGGTCTATCATTTTTCCAAGGGGAGGCAGGGGCGTAGCTTGGCTTCAATTAATGTGTAGGCCTAATGGTAGGGGGGTCTGGGGGCATGCTCCCCCAGAAAAATTTTCGGTCCTAGACTGTCCAAATATGGATTTTGCGATTATTTCGCACTTATAAATGCGTTCATGCGATTGTTAGAAATTACAGGTAGTTATCACCATCATCGCCCATATGGCCTAATATGCTTATCAAGTTTGATCAACTTACGGTGCTGAAATGCAAAAACAAAATCATCGACCTGGGAGTCAGGGACAGGTATCATACTCTTTTAACCATTAAATGGCCAATCACTACAAAAGTAGTCCGCTTTCTCATCTGCTGAATTGTTTTACAAGCGTCTTCGACAAACAGTGAGAGATCCAGATCTGGGTCTACACTGTTTGCCTCAATACTGACATTAGTCAATAATATTAGCAAATATATGCAACAGAGGACTTAGGCAGACGCGTCTTTCGCTGGTGCTTTAAGGGTTAGAAGGCTTATAGGAGCCTACATGGTTATATAGCAAGAAGACATGTGACATTGTAATGATCATCCCAAATAAAAGATACAATGTACTGTACATGTATGTTGAAAAACAAGCGACATCAAGTTTCAATATCTAAATGCAGGTAGCAACAAAACTATTAATCACAAGCCAACTTAGAAAAAAAACTAATTTTCTGCATTAAATTTGTCTGACGCAAACATGTTTATCACCCTGTCAACATCAAGTGTCTGTAGATCATCGCTACGAAGGACAGCCTGGCAGACATCATTGTTGAGCGCAAGTAGTTTTTAATTCTTTTAATGCTACCTTTGGCATGTTGCGGACGTCGGTGGCATGGTCAAAAGGACTCCAATTATGGTGAAAATGCAATTATACAGGTTGCAAAGCTTCTTGCGATGGTTCATTTCCTATTGGGTAGGCTAGCAACATCACGTGACAGCTCGTCCTGGAACGCAAACAACCGTTCTTCTACAGTGGGTAATGGGTGACGTCTGATATCAGGATAATTTGGAATATCTTTCTGATTTACTCACCCCCTACCCCCTCCCCCTCCATTTTATTGCATTTTTGGCGTTTATATTTTTTTTTACTTTCTGAAAAAGTGTAGGCCCCGGCCTACATGGCCTAAAGGAAGCTATGCCACTGGGAGGGGTCCAACTTTTTACAGGGGGGGGAGGAAGGGCAATCGCTTATTCCCTATACCCATATCAGCAGTGTTTCCCCGAGAGTGCGTTTCTTGTGTTTTTGACGATTTAAATTTTGTCATTTATAAGTTTCTCTAAAGTAACCCTTCGCCGGGAATATAAATTCGACAAATTTGCCTTGATTGACTTCTGTTTGGCCAGGCAACACATCAGATTCTCGGAATTCTAGTGTTTTTTTCCTTATCTTATTGTTTCAAGCTGTATATACCATACATGTACAAATTAATTTGAATAAAATATAATATTTGATCCAATTGAAACCGCTGATGGGTGATTTAAAAAAAAAATGCATCCGAAGTGTGACATTGGGGGTCAAATTTCAAAATTGCTCTATCATTATCTTTTTTACATCCTCTTAACCAGGGAACATCAAAATTTCAGAAACAAATACTGGTTTAAGAATAAAATTTAGGACAATGCTTTAAATTTAATACTTTAATCATTTTTCCTTATTTTTTTACAATTCTATAAGCTACACTTAGCTTGATTATAAACAACACAGGTATGCAGAATTGTAAATATTCTTTCATGAACTGATGAAGTAGTTATGTATACACATTTTCAAAGTAAAATTTAATCTTTCGCTCAAAATTTGCACTTGTAATAAAATTTTATGTGAAAATACACCCCTGGATTTTCACTTTGTAGAGGAAAAAGTTTTTCTAATTTTAATAATAAGCATGATTTTTGTTAAAAATTGTTCTTAGATAACAAGTAGGGTATATGAAAAACATAGAACAAATTTCATTTGAATATATAGGATATAAAACATATTAAACACAATAACATATGTTGGTAATGGAATGTGTTACACTTGTGACAAAATCAGAAGAGGGAGTTTCTCCTTTGAATTTTTTATCTCTTACAGATTTTATATAGGATGAAGTGAATTGGCTTCATGGAAATTGATTAAAATGTATCAAAACATAAATCAATTCCCTTTTTTAGCACAAGACTTTAAAAAATGAACTATTCAGATTTGTTTATTAAGCATAGTAAGGAGTTATAAAATGTTAATGATCAGAAAACAGTTGACAGCACTCATTGTGGGATAAATTATCAATTGAATGATTTGATTGATACCATTTTTGCAATTCTAAAGAATCTGTAACAAATTTAAGGCTTAAATAGAAAGAAATAATTGTGTTACACTTGTGACATTTCAAAGGAACTGATTATGACCCTTTTGTCTTTTCTTATCTCTTATACTTTATGTAACCTACTATAGTATGTACAACTTAGCATCTATTTTAGTTTTCTTCAATAAATTCCTGTAAATATTTTTTGAATTGTGAAAAAATACCTTTCCCTCCTTGTGAGTGCATAATTTTATCCTTTTTGTTTACACTATTTTGTGTTTTCTTTGTATCGAAAGAGTGAATAACTACCCTAAATGCCAAAATATATCAAATTAATTGTTGAATAGATCATCCTTTGACCAAACACAGGAAAAAGTGAGATGAATTCAATCCATAATATATGTTACACTTGTGACACAAATCACATTTTAAAGTCTACCTGTCTAAATCAAGTTATAGTCTGGTTTAAGATTGTCTGATTTCTTCAGTGTTGAATTTAGCATGATTCCTATCCCAGAATGTAGCTCAAGGATGGCCAGCTTCATAATGAAACTAGTATATGGGCTTGAGGAAGTATCATTCCTGCTGGACCGTAACTAGTATTGACTACACATTTGGTGAAGTTGTTGACTTTTTGTTGTGTTTAAATTATATTTATGCATTCAAGAATTATTAAAAAGACCAAATAAGATATATTTCATTTAAGATTTGCCATGTATATGCATTTATCACATATTCCTAAAATGTGTTACACTTGTGACATCAGTTAAAATCATGCCACAAAGTCAGCAGCTTAAGGATTTCACCACAATTCCTCATAATGTTTTTTGGGGGCTCCCTTGACCAGAAAAACAGCAAAAAAAGCTATGAAATGCAAAACAAATTGAAATACTGGTGGTTGAAACCTTAAATGTTACACTTGTGACATATCTGGGTGGTTTTATTCAGTACTGGCTACATAAAATCATACTTGTTGTTTTATAGGCAAGTTGGTTCCTTTAGAAAGCTTAAAGACAGCTAGTCATTAAAACAGCATTCCTTTTGAATAAAACTTTGTATATTTTATGAGGCAATTCACTTTACTCCAATCATATGAAATTCTGTATGATAAAAATTTGAAAGGGTGTGTTTATAAAAGGTTACAAATTTCCGATTTATCTGGTTTAAAAAAGATGAAAAGATTGTTTTCCTACAGCTTTTATGCTATATTTCAACTGCAATTCACCATTTGACTATACATGAATATTGTTTAATACAATTTACAGTTGAATTGAAGGTAAGGGAAAAAATGTCACAAAAAAGTGTTACCCTTGTGACAATTTGGATGACATTTTTCGATGTAATTTTTGAACGGAACATTCTAAAGCAATGAAACTTGGCATGATGCAAGAAAAACATTAATTACATATCTTAAAATTAATTTTAACAATAAATCTGCTTTAGATAGTCTATAAACATTGATTATAGAAATGGATGCATTATTTTTGAAATCACCCTGATCCATTTAAGATTTTCATAGCTGGATATTTGGCCTAATAATACTTTTCCATTGTTCAATCTTGGAAATCTGGGTGATATTCATTTGATTTCACGTGATAATATAACTCAATATTTCCCCATCTACATACAATGTAATAGATGGCCCACTCTAGCTTTTCAGCAAGGGGTCAAAGGCTTTAGATTGAACACTGTTTTCCCTGACCTAATATAGGGCCTTGTATATTTTCAGACTGAAAAACAGTAAGGATTTTGCTCGGATAGCTCCACAGACACCAGCTGATCTTAATTGACAGTACATGTATTTGAAAAAAAGGATAAATCCAGACTCAGCAGGACTTTGTTTAAATTTAAATGTTCTTCAGAGCATCAACATGCAACAGCTGCCATCCAGCAGTCCAAGTCATTCCAGAATTGCAGGATTAGTATGGCTATCAGTAGCCAGGAGGCTGTAGAGGCTTCTATGATGAACACATACTTCACTGACAAGAGGGACACCGCAGGCAGTTTGGTCCCTCAGCTGAACATGCTGAATGGTGATAAATGAGGTAAGATTTTGACCTTAGTATGAACAGTAAATATTTTTGCGCTGATGAGATTACTGCAATACATTAAGAGACTGACCCAGAATCTAGGTAGCTGTACAATTATCTAAATAAGTAAAACAGATGTGTTTAACACAAATCCCCCACCCACATTCTTCCAGAGCACTGCAAGTCACCAATTGTTATGTACTAAGTACTACTAGTCAATTGTATAGGCTTAAGGTGAGCTATTGTGATCATAGGATGTCTGTCGTCCGTCAACAATTTCCTTTAAATAATGTCTCCTTCTGTACCACTTGGTGGTATTTCACCAAACTACACAGAAATCCTGCTTCCAGGCACTTGATGAGCTATTGTGATCATTGGAAGTCAGTCGTCATCTGTGGTCAACATTTGCATCAAAGGACATTTCCTAAACTACTAGCTGGATTTTGGCCAAACTTGGCAGGAATGATCTTTATATAGCCCTCTTTGATAATTGTTCAAATGATTTTGGTCAATACAGGCTAAAAATAGATTTTCAAGATGAAAAATTTAAAAATGTTCTTGTCTGAAACCACAAGCCATATAGATTTGATATTTGGTATGTGCATCATCTAAGTGACCTCTACCAAGATTGTTCAAATTATGCCCATCATGCCCATGGGTCATAAATGGGCCTGTCCCTGGGGTCACATGTGATACATAGGCTTATATAGGGAAAACATAAAAAAATATTCTTGTCTAAAACCACAAGCATAGAGCTTTGATATTTGGTATGTAGCATCACCAAGACTAGTGGACCTCTACCAAGTTTGTTCAAATTATAATCCAGGTCCACCAGGTTTGTTCAAATTATGACCCTGGGGCCAAAAATGGTCCTGTCCTAAGGGGCCACATGTTTTACACAGGCTTATGGAAAACATGAAAAAATCTTCTTGTATGAAACCACAAATCATAGAGCCTTGATATTTGATATGAAGTATAACCTAGTAGACCTCTACCAGCTTTGTTCAAGTTATACTCCTGGGGCCAAAAATGTTCCCGCCTCAGTGGTCACATGATTTACTATTTTACATAGGCTTTAATAAGGAAAACTTGAAAAAATCTTCTTGTCTGAAACTACAAGGCTTAGAGCCTTGATATTTGGTATGTAGCATCACCTCACATTATGTCATAGGCTTATAAATATAAAATCAATTTTTTTCAGAATATAGTCATGTTGCATATTAAATTTAAGGGAATGAAGCATACAATAACATGCTAGCTAATATTTTGTGCCAACACACACCCTTGACCCCTGGGGTGTGGTCAAAAGATCATTTTTTCTTTTCTGAAATCACACTGGGTAGGCGCAATAAGAATACAACCGAGGAACTGTGATCAATATTTACATTTTACAGCCGCCGTTTTGGGTAAGTTTAATATTTTATTTTTTTCATTGGAATGCTCAGGTTTCAGTTAAAGTAAGCATGATATCAGTTTTAGGTAAGATCAAAGAAAAGTGCTTGGTGTTATATTTGTCCAAAAAATGTGTGAGAGTTGGCTGAAAAATAACATTTTATTTCTGATCATTACTTATTTCAACTTAAAACTTAAAAATATGTATATTTTTTCGCATTCATTGTCGTATTTCGATCTTTCAGAAACAGAAGGGTAAAATTAAATTATTGGTGGATATCCTGTGTGTATTCAATAATTTCTATCTGATAAGTGAAAAGCGCAGTATCTGTTTTAAAGGATGATGGTAAGGTAATGATACTAAGGCAATCGAAAACTTCATTAATGGCAATCGGTTATCGATAGCAATCAATGTTTTTGGCAATCAATGAGCTATTTTTTGTTTGCTTTTGTCCGATATATCCGAGCTTTATAAGTATGTTTTCTGTTTTATATTGATCCATAAACTCAAATCGGACCTGGAAGGCTCAGGATCAAACCCTATGTCACATGCCTACTGTGTGGCCCGACAGTTCAGTGGTAAACATACACCCACATTCTGAGAGGGTCCTGGGTTCAAAGTCAGGACGGGTCATGGGGGGGGATGTGTAGATGACACATGTGAAGAGAAAGCATATGACCAGATGGGGACTCGAACCCGGGACCTATCACAGACCGTGCAAATACTCTGACCACTTAGCTAACGGGCCACACGATGAGCCTGCCAGTTCTACAATATATACGGCAGGGTAGTTGTACTCCTTCCAAGGTCTGTTTGGACATCACCAGACACATCAAAAAAAGGTTTTCTTGTGACGGAGCTCGTATGAAAGAAAGCTAAGAACCCATTGTCTGCGATCGGCCGACTGTAAGTTCATTTTACTTGTTTATCAGAAACAACACCTGCATAGAACAAATCACGATTCATTTCAGAATAGATAGGCGAAACCAATTTTATTAAAATACTGCTATAAATTAAAAAAAAAAACCAGATAAACTGACTTATTTATAACAGCGGCTGTACATACATGTATTGATCACAGTTCCTCGATTGTGTTCAGCGTTCGATGTTGCCGCCTACCCGGTGTGAATTAGTTGTGTTGCATATCAAATTAAAGGGAATGAAACAGGGTAGATAATCCTTATGTCTACCGAAGTTGAAGTCAATAACTGTTTTGTTGTATGGCGTTTCAACTAAGAATGAAACTTTTCTACTTTTTGTTTTGTTGTTTAAGTTATGTTCAACCTTCAGCCTAAGGACTTTCTCATAAGTTTCATCAACTGTTATTAAAATATTTAAACATACGGTAAATCTTGTATTAGTTCGTACAGCAAAAAATAATTATTTTTCTCCGTGTACGAACTAATAAAAAATATTTTCCTGAAAAACGACACTGTACGAACTAATAAAATGAAATTCTGAAGATCGATAAAACGGGGCCATAACATGCGACAATTACAAAAGAGGGAGGAATTTCTGTTTATCCTTTTATAGTCTCATCACAGATTGAATGTCTGATTAGTATTTTTAATAGAACTAACATTCTTAATAGCATGGTGAAGATTGAAAATAAACAAACAAATCACTTACGTACAACGTGCGATATACCCGGCGATATCACCCGGTTAAACTTTATGGTTAAAGTCGTTCTATGACATCTCGGACCCAGTACTGGACTGGTCAGGGATGACAGTTGTCTTGATTGGAATCGTAACAAAAATAATACAACTTCTGTTCACTACCGACGGCTAGCTCTACAACGTGAAGCTGACGTATATCGCAGCCTCTAAAATGCAACACAGAAGTAGAGAAGACAATGTTTTATGATGTGTGCGTACATAAGTCCGACAGGCTAGACGTACGTATGCTTGATTTTTTTCTTGATGTGCAGTGCACGTTCCAAATGAAAACTGAAAATGAAAAGGACTTCTAAATGTGAAAATATGAACAACTGGAACGCAGAAGTATCATTCATGAGAGTAGTACATTTCTCTGCCTATGCATTGTAAAAAGACCCACAACTTACGTTTTGCGAATGTTTACTCCATTTAAAGCCTTTCTATGAACACCTACATGTTTCTGTATGTGGTTCGAGTCTTCATCGTGACGTCGCAGTATTCCATTTGCATATACATATTCATATGTATTAATGTATTCTTGTGGCGAATTGCATGCTCAGCTTGCTCCACACCCCCTTTCATGTTATAAGATTATGATAATGGCAATCAATGTAGAACCAAATTCTCGTACTTCGTCATCTATGGTCGCGCCATCATGTGCGGATCCAGAGGGGGGACAGGGGGTCCGGACCCCCCCCCCTGGAAAATTACAAACATATAGGGTTTCTTAGCAATACTGGCCCGGATCCCCCTAAAATCACAAAGCTACCAATCCAGCATTCAATGTTAGGCCATTATCGGCCCGCCAGCGCGGGCCGATGATGGCCCGCTAATAGTGGTTTCCCCTCATCAAACTAAAAAACGTTGTCAAAGTTGGACCCCATCTGACAAAACTTTCTGGATCCGCACATGGCCATAACACGAGAAAATTTGAGGCCCGACTTTCTGTACCAGAGAGTGCTTGGACATATGTATTGCCGGGCCTGGTCAATATTCACAAACCGTCTGCTAATTATATCGCAAAGACAGCATGATCCTTTTTAAGATCAAAGAGACCGCTCACTTCAACTCCGGCCACGTGTTGTTTTAAGAGGGGTCGCACGTGGTGGCCTTGACACAAGAAAATGTACATGACACATTAAGCTAAGCCATGTGTCCTGTTTGTTGGACATGAAAACAGTGATCCAGATCAGAATTCGGCGGCGTATGAACAGGGTCGCCACTGTTTGCTCACAGAATCATGGTCTATAAAAATTTAAATAAAAATGAAAAATACCACCCAACGACGACTAAAACGGAAATAAGCTGTCAGATCTCTGCTGTTTACGACCAGCTATACGAGAGTGCAAAGACTAGCATGTGCACCCAACACTGTTTTTGGCTGTTAAAAAGTCAGTATGATAGATCTCTTGCGAAATCCAGTCCCTGATAGGTCGTACTAATGTGGAAACTTTGATATGGGCGGAGACAGGGGGGATGGGGTTTGGGGGCAGGGGCCCCGGACCTCCCCCTGGAAAATTACAAGTTGTCATTTATTTCCAAGCAGAAACTGGTACGAACTTCCCTCGAGAAGCACCCCCCCCTCCCCCCCCCCACCCGTTGGAGTTGTCTGGATCCGCACACGCATGTCTGATTCATCTTCCTTTTTTGCATGTAACCGGTTCAGCTATTATACTTTCTAGCGCGGATGCGCAGGCTGATCTTCGCCTTTATTGTTTGCATGCAACAAAGTCGAGTTTCTCGCAGCAAGGTAAATACGGAATGGGGTAAATTAAAGCAAACCCTGATCGGATGTCGCGATCGTGGAATTTAGTTTTAAATAAATTATTCATAAATCAAGACCGTCGCTATTTCGAACATTTATTTCGTATCTCAAAGCGAACAATTGTTGCGGTGTTCATTGGTGTATTATACACAGCCACCTAGTGGGACTATAAGTAGAGCTGCAACGATTCACTGAAATCGTATCGTATCGCGATACGTTTTCTGACGATACGCGTATCGTATCGTGAGGTCATCTCACGATACGCTAACGATACAGCACTTGGTGTTATATATTAGAAATGAATTTTAAAAATATATGTTTTTGTACAAAAGGAATGTTGCCATTTTCCCTTTTAATTGTTCTGCTTTAATCAGTTAACCCTTTTCCATGCTAAACACTTGATATATCCTGTTTTGAAACAATGTAGAAGGTCAGCTGGCTTTTGAGAATCCAGCTGATCTTAATCTACACCGTTTTCCGCTCTGCTTGTAAATACATGCTACTAATTGAAATATTTTAAAAGAGTTTGATAAAAACTGGGAAAGAGAGAAGTACATAAAAACATCCAACATGACAAAGGTTAATATTTGAGTATTTACTTCTCCTAATTTCACAGATCTATGTTGTTTCTAAGGTTCTAAAGTTGCCAAAAATGTATCGCGATACGTATCGTATCGTGAGGCAAATATCGTGATACGTATTGTATCGTGAGGTAACTGTATCGTTGCAGCCCTAACTATAAGCCTAACTAAAGACAAGCACCTTCATTGTGTATGTGAGCAGTTATGCCCCTGGCAAGACTGGGCGGATGTACAGGCTCGCCTGAGCCTACGCTGGCCGCATGTGCGAGAGGTAACATAATCTCATGAGCTGACTCGTTTCATCGACAGTCCAATGTATTTAGCATGATGCAAAAGCATGCGAAAATCAATTTACATATGCGCAGTCTGATCAGAGCCTTTGCAAGTCGCGTACGTGTTATGATCCACTGGAACCATTTAATTTGTTCAATCTTTTAGTCCCATAATACAGTTTCATGAGCTCTTTGCCAGTTTTTTTTATTACGCATTTTGCGTGCGCTTTTTGGTGAACTTAGAAATAAAATTTAAAGCACAGCTTTTTAGTGGGAGTACATAGATGTCTAGATTGTTTGGGTCTTAGTCTTCATCCAGTTAGTGAGCAGCGTGACCCTGGCAAGATTGCACAAAAGCGCAGGCTCTCCTGAGCCTTCGCTGACCACATTTGTTATAAGCACCAGCCCATATGATTTCATCATGCTCGGATCCAGTGATTAAAAAGAAGATACATGTGCATTGCGTAGAAGTTCTCCATGTCACACACACACGCGTGTGTGCGTTCTCTTGATAAAAAGGCGCCAGGAGGAAATAACGCTAAAATAAGCTGTGTTGGTGTAAGGATTAACGTGCTCGAGAATATTGATGGAAAGGCTCAATGATCACATACACGTTCACAATCAATGTGCACGCGCGCGTGGCTATGTACATGTATTTGATTTTTGTTATGACTGGACAAAATATCTCAAATGATGGCGACAAAGGCGTGCAAATTTGCATCAGTCCGACGTTCATTTAACCTAGAGCATTTATCAGGGAATAAAAGTTTGGCATTCACCAATGCTGACGGTCGCACTGACAGGCGCCGCTGATATGTTTGTAAACTGGCGTGCCCGACACGGTAGGAAATCGAAAGTATTGTAGACAGGCACACTGATTAAAAGCCACGTAGGTACCAAAATGAAGGAAAACCGCGGTGTGTACGAACTATTAAAAATTAAAAAATCGGAAAATGACCACTGTACGAACTAATACATGACATTTTGGTCCGACCACCGTGGAATAATTTATGGTGTACGAACTATTCGAGTGTACGAACTAATACAAGATTTACCGTAGTATTTTGCATGTTGAAAAGGATACTAATTCTCTGAGTGTGGAACGTAAAATTTAATTAATATAAAACTTTTTTTATACTTTTTGTTTTTTCAAAACAAAGATAAATTAACAAACAAGATAATACAAAACTGTTTTCAAAAAGATCATGAAAGTCTTTAATTTACCTGTTGGGATGTGAAACAGCAAATCATGTCAATTTCATGCAGCACATGTTAGTTTTATATTAATCATGCTATTTTTAGCTCTACAGATGGTGATATTAGTGTCAAAATATTAACTTCTGGAAACTAGTTTGAGCTGGTTTTCATGCAATATTAACTTGTAGGCCAGTTTAGACCGGTTTTCAGGTAGACAGAGATTTATGAAGACAAATTGAGCCAATCAGGAGGGTCCGATGATTAACCAAAATCAGCAGAAATCACCAAGAAATCACCAGATAAAAATAAGAAAAAACTACCATTTTATTGTTAGTTTAATGTCATAATATAATAAGAATTAGTATAATAAGCTTATTTCTACTTTGATTTTAAAAAGAAATGAAAAAAATGTTATGATTTCACTTTCAAATTCAGTGCACAGTGAATTCACCGAAATCACCAGATAAAAATAGGAAATCACAATTTTATTATTAATTTAATGCCATAATTGGATAGTAAGTAAGTAAGTAAGTAAGTAAGTAAATAAGTAAGTAAGTCTTTATTTAAAGAGGGTGACAACATTTAGTAGTACAACTAATCTTCCATGAGGCCCTCAAAATAAATAATATTTACACACATAAAAAAAACAAAAACAAAAAAACAACAATTCTACACAAACTATCAAATTAAATTGTTTAACCCTGTACTGCTGAGCAAATATAGCTAAATTTTGGCAAGACCGTAAACTGAATGCAAAACTGTGGATCCCGATCAGCTGATCAGTTTCCACACTGTTAGTGTTTCCAAAAACAGGATATATCTAGGTTCAGCAGGACAAGGGTTAATTTGATATTTACACAAGTGCATTTATTATAATATAGTAACCCTATTTATCTTGACAATCATCCGTCTCTATTTTACTCTGCTTGCTGGAATTTTTTTGATATTTTTGTCATCTGCTGTCTTTTTTAAAATTAATTTACTATATAGTTCTCAGAGAGTCAAACAGTTTGGATTTAGATCTGGCCCAATATTTTGTTGGTCCTGATTTGGTTCCAAAACTGTTTGCAAAGGTTATCAGCAGACAACAATTGCAGGCAGAGTAACTTAAGCAGTGTTTATTTAACCAACTTGCAGGGTACCACTTATTTGTATGCCTTTGCAAGCAAAGTAGAAAACAATATACATCCTGATCAGCTGGCTTCAGGACCAGGAAAATGTTTAGCTATTTTGTCATCTGCTGTCTTTTCTAAATTAATTTACTATATAGATTACCATATAGATCACCATCAGAGAGTCAAACAGTTTGGATCCAGATCAGGTTTGACATTTTGTCGGTTCTGATCTGGCTTAAACTGTTTGCAAAGGTTATTAGCAGACAACAATTGCAGGCAAAGAGTAACTTCAGCAGTGTATATCTAACCAACTTGCAGGGTACGGTAAGCGCAATGTTTACCGCCGTCGCCCTGGGCCCTGTTATCTGTTAAACTAACGGTACTGGAGCAAACATTGAAGGCATTATACCACTTATTTGTATGCATTTACAAGCAGAGTAGAAAACAATATACATCCTGATCAGCTGACTTCAGGACCAGGCAAATGTTTAGGTATTTTGTCATCTGCTATCTTTTCTAAATGAATTTACTATATAGTTCCTTAATGATCACCATCAGAGAGTCATACAGTTTGGACCCAGATCAGGTCTGACATTTTGTCGGTCCTGATCTGGCTCTAAAACTGTTTGCAAAGGTTATCAGCAGACAACAATTGCAGGCAAAGAGTAACTTCAGCAGTGTATATCAAACCAACTTGCAGGGTACAGTAAGCGCAATGTTTACCGTTGTCGCCCTGGACCCTGTTACCTGTTAAACTAACGGTACCGGGAGCCAACATTGAAGGCATTATACCACTTATTTGTATGCATTTACAAGCAGAGTAGAAAACAATATACATCCTGATCAGCTGACTTCAGGACCAGGCAAATGTTTAGGTATTTTGTCATCTGCTGTCTTTTCTAAATGAATTTACTATATAGTTCCTTCATGATCACCATCAGAGAGTCATACAGTTTGGACCCAGATCAGGTCTGACATTTTGTCAGTCCTGATCTGGTTCTTAAACTGTTTGCAAAGGTTATCAGCAGACAACAATTTCAGGCAAAGAGTAACTTCAGCAGTGTATATCTAACCAACTTGCAGGGTTCCACTTAATAGTATGCATTAACAAGCAGAGTAGAAAACAATATGCATCCTGATCAGCTGGATAACAATTTGAATAATAAGCTTATTTCTACTTTGATTAAAATATGAAAAAAAAATGTACATTTCAATTTCCAATTCAAGGTATGCCGAAATCACCAGAAAAAAGGAAATATCCATTTTAATGTTAATTTTATGCCTTTATATGATATAAATGATAGTAGAATAATTGATATGTTTACAAAAGGCTTATATTTTAATGTGCCAGCAAATAAATATTTCAATAAAAAATATAGCAACACATTATAGCAATTTGAAAGTGATTTTTTTTATCAACATATTTTTAAAAACAGACTAGAAATAAGCATATTATACTAATTCTTATCATATTTTTGCATTAAGTAAACAATAAAAAGGTGATTTCTAACTTTTATCTTGTGATTTTGGTGATTTTCTGGTGATTTCGGTGATATCTGTTGATTTCGGTTAATCATGGCACCGAATCAGGAGATGGGACTCTCTCCAGTTATATAACAATATGTCATATTGGTTTGTGCAATAATTTTTTCAGGGTGAACAGCATCTCACAGATAAGATAGTTTGGTCTCAGAGAAAGTCCAGTTCTAAGGAGTCCATTGACCACAGTCACCAACTTACAGCAATATCTGATGTGATTCAAGGGAATTATACCTCTTTCATTTTAATGTTTGATAAGAGTACAGATTTGTTACTCACTGAGCCAAATTTTAACTACTCAGTATGGTCTCAGCAAGAGTTGAACATATAACATCTTTCTTGGCCATTAGGACTCTATTCCAATATTGAATCCCTAACCCATGATTTCTGGATGTGATAAATAAGGAACAAGTTCTGCTGGACAAACTGATTGGCCTGTCGAATGATGGCCAGTGATGGGCAGCTTCAATGTCAGCAGGAAATCAGGAGTGGTACAAGACACTTTAACCTGAGACTGATTGGTACTGGTTCAACACAGAAGACCCATCCCGACATGACTGAAAAATTATTGACTGGTTGAAGAAACAAATCTTCCATAATCAAACACTTTGGATCCAGATTAGGACCGACTTCAGTGTTAAATCCATTAAATTTTCAGTGGTCATTTTCATGTGATTTCAGATGGAAAAATACTGTTTAATATTTGCCCATTTGCATGATGTTGATGATGGCCAACTCTACCTTTGGCAAGGGGCCATTTGATACAAAAGGGGGCCACTTAAAGGGGGCCATTGGCCGCCTCTAGATTTTGCAGAGGTAATCAGCAGACAACAATAATAGGCAAAAAGTTAACTCATAAAGTGCCACATATAATTTGCAGCAGACGACAATTGCAAATTTTGCTGCTTTTTCAAAGAATAAAAAAACAAATAAGGCACGACGTTTCATGAGAATAGTCTGCTGGCAGACGATTCTCATGAAATATCATACCTTATTTTTTTCAAAAATTAGGAAAGTTGTCGCCATATTTGTCATCTGCTGCAGTCGTGATTGGTGCTTTAAGGGTTAAATAGAAAAGACTGAAGAAATAATCAAATGTCATCTGTTTTAATAAAATGCATAATTTTAAGCTGTATAACTTTTAAATATTGAAATAGATGAGTTTATATGTACATGGAGTTTGGTCTAACATAAGTCCAGATAAGTGAACTTTTATTGACAAAATTGTGAGAACATATGCAATTTTTCAATCATTTGAACATTTGGTTTGGGTGCTCAAAAGAACCGTCTCATTGAGACGGCTCTTTTGAGCATCAAGAAAATTGTTTTTTGATATGATTTTTAAGCACATTCAACTGGATACCTAAAGTGTATTAGCAATTTTCTATAATGGACTTAACTGATAAGAGACTGCCTGCAGCAAGATCAAGGACAGGTGCCATACTGGGAATTTAGTCATATAGTACACAGGTATAGGTTAACCGCTCAAAAGCCCTTCAAAAGCCTCTATATCACCAAATGAGAGTTTTTATCTAAACATCCAGAATATCTGTTCTGGTTGTTTTATTTTATGTGATTCTTTACATCCCATGAACAATCTTTCAGCTATAAAGGGATGGGTCTTCCTGGGTTGAACCAGGACTAAGCTAGGATTAATGTGTCCTGCTCAAGGACACAATGCAGTGATGCCGGTGATGCTCTAACCCGGGGGCCATCTGTCTCGAGTCAAGCACTCTACCACTGAGCCACTGCACTCCTGGATTTGGTTTTGAAATAACAATTTGAAAATTATTTTCTTATAAGCACTTTCATCTGGAGGCCAAATAGTGGATTTGGAATTGGACATATTAAGTCACCTGGCTATTAAGTGCTCAAACTGAGCTATACATTTAATATTGCCTTCAAATATGTCTGCAAGATGTGAATGGTGTGTCTGTCATTTGTGTGTCAAGACAAGAGGCCCTTCTGAACACTAAACTTAGCATGTGCATTTTCAATTGACAGCACACCATGAGGTCAGGTCATGAATGTTTGCATGCTGGATAGTTTTACAAGCTTTTGTTGTCCTCTGCTGATCAGTCCCTTAACCCTTGTTCTGCTGCATAAATATGAATATGGCACATTTACTTCTGTTTTCCAGTGGAATCTTATGTTGTCTGGAAAGCAGTCAGATCTAGATCTCATGTCCACAGATGTGTTCACTAGATTTAGCCAGCTGATTCTGGATTACTCTCTTTTCTATAGATGACATATCCGGTTTCAGCAGGACAAGGGTTTATCCATCATTTTCTGGGACATTGGCAAACAGTACATAACCAGATCAGATATGACATAATGTGACCTCTGATCAGGTTCTGCACTGTTTCCTAACATTACATACTTTTAATATTTGAGTGTAATTATAATCCCAACTGGAGATGGATGCATTCAATTGGAAATTCAATTTGTGACTGGGGAGGAATTATTGAAAATTTACAAGCCATTCTTTGTGGAAGTATGTATTAAATGGGTTAGTGCTATTATGTCCCCCAAAATGTTTGTTCCTGAAATGTCTACTGTGCCAAAATGTCTATTCCCATGATGTCTACTATGGCAACTTGCAAGACCAGGCGGATGACCATGCCCGTTTCAACAATCTCCGATCCCCAGTATGCATCGTATTAACCTTTTTACCTGCTAGGGACAATTTGAAAACAGTTTGGATCTGGATAAAGACTGTCAAAACGGTAGGCCTGATCAGAATCCAAACTGTGTGCCACTCTGATGGTATTCCTGAAAATTCATTAGAGAAAAATATGACAATGGTCATCATGTTAACCCTCTATCTGCTAGTAACAGTTTACAAACTGGTTGTAACCAGATCAGGAACATCAAAATGACTTTGCTGGGTCTGATCTGGATCCAAAATGGTTTGACAGTCTGGTATTCCTGAAAAATTCATTAGAGTTACTTCAATCAAGGGTTATGATTGAAGCACTATCATTTAATTTGGACACTTTAATCCTTGCATTAGTACTGGTGCAATCCAGGTAGACCCATCCCGCCATAACTGAAAAATTATTGACTGGGGCATAAAGAATCAAATCAAATCAAAAAAAAAAAAATTGGAGAAATCAATTGTAATGATGGAATAGATCTTTCAGGAGTATATTGGTAAGTAAGCAAGTAAGTAAGTAAAGTCTTTATTTAAAGAGGGTGACAACATTTAGTGGTACAACTTATCTTCCATGAGGCCCTCAAAATAAAGAATATGTACACACACAAAAAAAACAACAATTCTGCACAAACTATCAAATTTAAATTGTTTAACCCTGTACTGCTGAGCAAATATAGCTAAATTTTGGCAAGACCGTAAACTGAATGCAAAACTGTGGATCCTGATCAGCTGATCAGTTGTTTCCAAAAACAGGATATATCTAGGTTCAGCAGGACAAAGGTTAATTTGATATTTATGCAAGTGCATTTATTATAACATAGTAACCCTATTTATCTCGACAAGCATCCATTTCTATTTTACTCTGCTTGTTGGAAATTATTTAGGTATTTTGTCATCTGCTGTCTTTTCTAAATTAATTTACGATATAGTTCCTTCATTATCACTATCAGAGAGTCAAACAGTTTGGATTCAGATCAGGTCTGGCATTTTGTCGGTCCTGATCTGGTTCTAAAACTGCAAAGGTTATCAGCAGACAACAATTGCAGGCAAAGAGAAACTTCAGCAGTGTATATCTAACCAACTTGCAGGGTTCCACTTAGCAGTATGCATTTACAAGCAGAGTAGAAAACAATATGTATCCTGATCAGCTGGTTTCAGGCCAGCTGATTCAGATCTATACTGTTTTCAAAACAAGTTACACCCAGGTACAGCATGGTATGGGCCATTTTACATTATTTACAGGTCATCATATTTCTTTAATTTTTATTTTTGTTAATTTTCTCCAAAATTTTATGCGCATAAAATTCGACAAAAACACATCAGAAGAAATTTTGGATACTGCCTAATTATGACTATTCCCTATGAGTGTAGATCCAGATCAGCTAGCTTCTGAGAGGCCAGCTGATCAGGATCCACACTGTAAGGTACAAGAATTGTCATAGGTAAAATAATTAATCGATAGAAGAGAAATGAATAAAATATTCACAAAAAATATATACAAACTACAAACATGTACTTAAAATGAATAGTTTAGCATTTTAAAAGGATTTTTGCTTGGAAGTAGATATTGTGGGAGTATCATTTTGGGAGCAGACATAGACGGCACCTTCAGGTGTGTAAAAACAAAAACCTTACACCCTAGTGCACATTATGTTTACTAAGTTTAGACATAGAGTGCATTAATAGTGAACATCATGCAATTCACATAACAACTTTAGTTATGATTCATTTCTCGAATATTAAGCGAATAAAGAAATGTGCTTCATGCAAGATTGTCATTTTGTATCCTGCTTGATAACTTATATCTCTTTAACTATCCTTGTTAGCAAAGACTTTTGTCATCTGCTGATAATAACCTTTGCAAACAGTAAAGACCCAGATCTGGAACGAGAAGAATGTCGATCCTGATCTTGATCCAAAAGGATTGACACTCTAATAGTGTGTTCCTGAAAGAATTTATTGAAAAAAGTAATTTTTACAAAAAAGAAGTCAGCAGACGACAAAAAAATTTAAAGAAAAAGATCTTTCTAATTCTATTGTATTGTTATAATACATATACCGCGAAAATATTAAGCGAATAAAGAAATGTGCTTCATGCTAGATTGTCATCTTGTATCCTGCTTGATAACTTATGTTATTTTGAATTATATCATTTTAACTATCCTTGTTAACTAGGTTGCAAGGCAGTAGACATTAGAATAAAAACCCTTATTATTAGCTTTTGGATGAATATTGTGAATGGTAAACAAACAAAACTATCAAAATGGTTATACTTACTTTTACTAGGAGAATATGACGGTGGCATCCATCAACATAAATGGATCCATTTTATTAAACATATTCTAATATCTGTTGGGCGTCCCGCCCAAAAAACAAGGAAGTCATTGAAAACCCAAAATCAATCAAAAATCAAATCTCTAAAACTCTATCAGACCTTTATGTTCAGGAGTGGCATAACAAAGTAACTTCATCCTCTAAAGGAAAGAATTATACTCTTTTCAAGCAAAATTTAAATTTTGAAAATTACCTAATCAAATTAAATAGGAAACACTGTTCTTCATTGTTAAAGTTTAGATTAAGTAATCATCGGCTTCCGGTTGAAACTGGTCGCTGGGAAAACACACCTTTAGAAGACAGAAAATGCACATTATGTAGCAAACATGATATCGGGTACGAATTTCACTATCTTTTTGTTTGTGATCACTTTATATCTGACAGAAATAAATATTTAAGTTTATATTTTTACAAAAGTCCTAACATTATAAAATTCAAAGAACTATTTTCTTCAGCAAATACCAGGAAGCTTGTAAAGTTATCAAGTTTTGTAGAAATTATAATGAATAAATTTTCATGTGCAGCCTAACCCTAAAAGAGTCAATCATTACGATAATATACTTCTTACTATGTCTTGGCTTAATATTTCATGGGAATTGCCTGATTATAGACAACTCACATGATATGTCATATCATGCGAATTGTCTATAATTAATAATGTGAAGCCTTATTTTGTTTCTTAATGAAGCAACAACAGTCGATTATGTTGCCTACTGTTAGTTATAGAAGGCTCTTTCAGGGTTGATTTTGCTCGCATTTTAATTTTCACCTTTTTCATGCTCTTTGTACTCTGTATTTTATGTATATCATGTATATGCTTTGTTTTTGTATCTTATGCTCTTACGCTATCTATGAGTGGCCTGAGTTTTATTTCAAAGATATGTTCTGTATTGTTAACAAAGACTTTTGTCATCTGCTGATAACCTTTGCAAACAGTAAGGACCCAGATCAGGGCCAAGAAGAATGTTGATCCTTATCTTGATCCAAACCGACTGACACTCTAATAGTGTATTCCTGAAAGAATTTATTGAAAAAAGTTATTTTAAAAAAAAGTCAGCAGACGACAAAGAGTTTATAGAAAAAAGATCTTTCTGGTTCTATTGTATTGTATTTGAATTTAAGGTACAACTTGCATTTTATATTGTAGAACAGTGACCTATGTCACTGTACAGAAATGTGTAGAAAGACCCTTGTTACTGTGTATAACATTTTCAGACAGACAATGTCGTCTGCTGATAACCTTGCAAACAGTTAGGACCAAGATCAGAACCAATTAAAAGTCATTCCTGGTCTGCATCCAAAATGTTTGACATTCTAATTGAGTTCCTGAAAGATTTTTTGCAAAAGACATAAAAAGTATTCAACTAGTTAAAAAAGATATTTTTTGTTTTAATGGTCAGCAGACCTCAAAACATGAATGTGGGCATGACTGGATTTGTTCATCTAAATTGAAGTGTTCTTGTTACCCTGGCAACAAATAGCAGGCTTCTGACCACATGGTGAGGCTATTACCTGGTGACTTATCCCAATAAACGAATGTAGGACATTTCGGCCACGGACATTTTGGCCTAGGACGTATCGGCCCGGACATTTCGGCCAAGGACGTTTGGGCCACGGAAAATGCCAAAGGTGGACGTTTCGGCCAAAACCATAAATTGTGGGTTGGGGTGTGTGCATGCATGAATGTGTGATGCATTTCTTAGGAAATAATTGACTGAATAATCTTAAATACTATGCATAGAATTTCTACCAAATTTGTATCAGTTATTAAACTGCATGCATTTTCAAGCAGAGATGAAAACAGTGTGGATCCTGATCAGGTAGGGAGCTGGCTGATCTGGATCTGCAATGTTTTGAAGAAAAAAGATAAAACCCAGGTTCAGCATGAAAGTAGTTAACATTCATCAATTGTTATGTACAGTAGATTCAAAGATACATGAGAATTGTTGTAAACAAAAAATATAAACTAATTCAGGTGATGGGTACTTTAAACAGGTATTTTATAATCATTTACTGCTGTATAATATACACCATAATTTACCTCTTTCTATGATAAATAGAATACTCTTTTTATCATGCATCTTTGAATCAACAGTAAGTAGTCACATGCATATTTATGAAATGCATCACACATTTGTGCATGCACACATCCCAAACCCAATATTTATGGTTATGGCCGAAACGTCCACCTTTGGCATTTTCCGTGGCCGAAACGTCCGTGGCCGAAATATCCAGGCCGTAACGTCCTAGGCCGAAATCTCCGTGGCCGAAATGTTCGAGCACCCACTAAACACCGAAATTTCAGTTTTACACTGTCAATCACATACCAGCTTTAGCAAACAGTGTAGATACAGACGAGAAGCAGCTAATAAGGAAAGAGTTAAATCATTAAGGTCCTTTAAGATAGTCTTCTGGAATTACCTTTTAGTGAATAAATTATTTTGTTCAAAGAACAAAAAAAATAGTTCCTGATCAGACTGCATTGAATTTTTTATATAAATCTTTACATGCGACATACTTAGTGATTTTGTTGTCATCTGCTGACTCCTTTCAAAATAAATATTTTCAAGAAATTTCAGGAAAAAAATCAAGGTGTCAAATTGTATGGATCCAGATCAGGACCAAACATACTGTTGGTCCTGATCTGACTCCAAACTGTTCATGAATGTTATCAGCAGATGACAAAAGTTTGATGATCAGTTGTTTCCAAAAACGGGATATATCTAGGTTCAGCAGGACAAAGGTTGATTTGATATTTATGCAAGTGCATTTATTATAACATAGTAACCCTATTTGTCTTGACAAGCATCCATTTCTATCTTACTCGGCTTGTTGGAAATTATTTAGGTATTTTGTCATCTGCTGTCTTTTCTAAATTAATTTACTATATAGTTCCTTCATTATCACTATCAGAGAGTCAAACAGTTTGGATTCAGATCAGGTCTGACATTTTGTCGGTGCTGATCTGGTTCTAAAACTGTTTGCAAAGGTTATCAGTAGACAACAATTGTAGGCAAAGAGAAACTTCAGCAGTGTATATCTAACCAACTTGCAGGGTTCCACTTAGTAGTATGCATTTATAACCAAAGTAGAAAACAATATGTATCCTGATCAGCTGGTTTCAGGCCAGCTGATTCAGATCTATACTGTTTTCAAAACAAGTTATACCCAGGTACAGCATGGTATGGGCCATTTTACATTATTTACAGGTCATCATATTTCTTTAATTTTTATTTTTGTTAATTTTCTCCTTATGCACATAAAATTCGACAAAAACACAGAAGAAATTTAGGATACTGCCTGATTATGACTATTTCCTATGAGTGTAGATCCAGATCAGCTAGCTTGTGAGAGGCCAGCTGATCAGGATCCACACTGTAAGGTGCAAGAATTGTCATAGGTAAAATAATAAATCGATAGAAGAGAAATGAACAAAATATTCACTTAAAATGTATATACAAACTACAAACATGTACTTAAAATGAATAGTTTAGCATATGTAAAGGATTTTTGCTTGGGAGTATATATTGTGGGAGTATCATTTTGGGAGCAGACATAGACGGCACCTTCAGGTGTGTAAAAACAAAAACCTTACACCCTAGTGCACATTATGTTTACTAAGTTTAGACATAGAGTGCATTAATAGTGAACATCATGCAATTCACATAACAACTTAAGTTATAATTCATTACTCAAATATTAAGCGAATTAAGAAATGTGCTTCATGCAAGATTGTCATTTTGTATCCTGCTTGATAACTTATATCACTTTAACTATCCTTGTTAGCAAAGACTTTTGTCATCTGCTGATAACCTTTGCAAACAGTAAGGACCGAGATCTGGAACGAGAAGATTGTCGATCCTGATCTTGATCCAAAAGGATTGACACTCTAATAGTGCGTTCCTGAAAGAATTTATTGAAAAAACTAATTTAAAAAAAAAAGTCAGCAGACGACAATAAAGTTTATAGATAAAGATCTTTCTAATTCTATTGTATTGTTATAATTCATAACTCAAAAATATTAAGCGAATAAAGAAATGTGCTTCATGCTAGATTGTCATTTTGTATCCTGCTTGATAACTTATGTTATTTTGAATTATATCATTTTAACTATCCTTGTTAACTAGGTTGCAAGGCAGTAGACATTAGAATAAAAACCCGTATTATTAGCTTTTGGATGAATATTGTAAATGGTAAACAAACAAATCTATCAAAATGGTTATACTTACTTCTACTAGGAGAATATGATGGTGGCATCCATCAACATAAATGGATCCATTTTATTAAACATATTCTAATATCTGTAGGGCGTCCCGATCTTTTAAACAAGGAAGTCATTGAAAACCCAAAATCAATCAAAAATCAAATCTCTAAAACTCTATCAGACCTTTATGTTCAGGAGTGGCATAACAAAGTAACTTCATCCTCTAAAGGAAAGAATTATACTCTTTTCAAGCAAAATTTAAATTTTGAAAATTACCTAATCAAATTAAATAGGAAACACTGTTCTTCATTGTTAAAGTTTAGATTAAGTAATCATCGGCTTCCGGTTGAAACTGGTCACTGGGAAAACACACCTTTAGAAGACAAAAAATGCACATTATGTAGCAAACATGATATCGGGTACGAATTTCACTATCTTTTTGTTTGTGATCACTTTATATCTGACAGAAATAAATATTTAAGTTTATATTTTTACAAAAGTCCTAACATTATAAAATTCAAAGAACTATTTTCTTCAGCAAATACCAGGAAGCTTGTAAAGTTATCAAGTTTTGTAGAAATTATAATGAATAAATTTTCATGTGCAGCCTAACCCTAAAAGAGTCAATCATTACGATAATATACTTCTTACTATGTCTTGGCTTAATATTTCATGGGAATTGCCTGATTATAGACAACTCACATGATATGTCATATCATGCGAATTGTCTATAATTAATAATGTGAAGCCTTATTTTGTTTCTTAATGAAGCAACAACAGTCGATTATGTTGCCTACTGTTAGTTATAGAAGGCTCTTTCAGGGTTGATTTTGCTCGCATTTTAATTTTCACCTTTTTCATGCTCTTTGTACTCTGTATTTTATGTATATCATGTATATGCTTTGTTTTTGTATCTTATGCTCTTACGCTATCTATGAGTGGCCTCAGTTTTATTTCAAAGATATGTTCTGTATTGTTAACAAAGACTTTTGTCATCTGCTGATAACCTTTGCAAACAGTAAGGACCCAGATCAGGGCCAAGAAGAATGTTGATCCTTATCTTGATCCAAACCGACTGACACTCTTATAGTTTATTCCTGAAAGAATTTATTGAAAAAAGTTATTTTAAAAAAAAGTCAGCAGACGACAAAGAGTTTATAGAAAAAAGATCTTTCTGGTTCTATTGTATTGTATTTGAATTTAAGGTACAACTTGCATTTTATATTGTAGAACAGTGACCTATGTCACTGTACAGAAATGTGTAGAAAGACCCTTGTTACTGTGTATAACATTTTCAGACAGACAATGTCGTCTGCTGATAACCTTGCAAACAGTTAGGACCAAGATCAGAACCAATTGAAAGTCATTCCTGGTCTGCATCCAAAATGTTTGACATTCTAATTGAGTTCCTGAAAGAATTTTTGCAAAAGACATAAAAAGAATTCAACTAGTTATTAATGGTCAGCAGACCTCAAAACATGAATGTGGGCATGACTGGATTTGTTCATCTAAATTGAAGTGTTCTTGTTACCCTGGCAACAAATAGCAGGCTTCTGACCACATGGTGAGGCTATTACCTGGTGTCTTAATCCCAATAAACACAGAATTTTCAGTTTTACACTGTCAATCACATACCAGCTTTAGCAAACAGTGTAGATACAGAAGAGAAGCAGCTAAAAAGGAAAGAGTTAAATCATTAAGGTCCTTTAAGATAGTCTTCTGGAATTACCTTTTAGTGAATAAATTATTTTGTTCAAAGAACAAAACAAATAGTCCCTGATCAGACTGCATTGAATTTTTTATATAAATCTTTACATGCAACAAACTTAGTGACTTGTTGTCGTCTGCTGACTCCTTTCAAAATAAATATTTTCAAGAAATTTCAGGAAAAAAAATCAAGGTGTCAAATTGTATGGATCCAGATCAGGACCAAACATACTGTTGGTCCTGATCTGACTCCAAACTGTTCATGAATGTTATCAGCAGATGACAAAAGTTTGATGATCAGTTGTTTCCAAAAACGGGATATATCTAGGTTCAGCAGGACAAAGGTTAATTTGATATTTATGCAAGTGCATTTATTATCACATAGTAACCCTATTTGTCTCGACAAGCATCCATTTCTATTTTACTCTGCTTGTTGGAAATTATTTAGGTATTTTGTCATCTGCTGTCTTTTCTAAATTAATTTACTATATAGTTCCTTCATTATCACTATCAGAGAGTCAAACAGTTTGGATTCAGATCAGGTCTGACATTTTGTCGGTGCTGATCTGGTTCTAAAACTGTTTGCAAAGGTTATCAGCAGACAACAATTGTAGGCAAAGAGAAACTTCAGCAGTGTATATCTAACCAACTTGCAGGATTCCACTTAGTAGTATGCATTTATAACCAAAGTAGAAAACAATATGTATCCTGATCAGCTGGTTTCAGGCCAGCTGATTCAGATCTATACTGTTTTCAAAACAAGTTATACCCAGGTACAACATGGTATGGGCCATTTAACATTATTTACAGGTCATCATATTTCTTTAATTTTTATTTTTGTTAATTTTCTCCGAATTTTATGCACATAAAGTTCGACAAAAACACAGAAGAAATTTAGGATACTGCCTGATTATGACTATTTCCTATGAGTGTAGATCCAGATCAGCTAGCTTCTGAGAGGCCAGCTGATCAGGATCCACACTGTAAGGTGCAAGAATTGTCATAGGTAAAATAATAAATCGATAGAAGAGAAATGAACAAAATATTCACTAAAAATATATATACAAACTACAAACATGTACTTAAAATGAATAGTTTAGCATTTTAAAAGGATTTTTGCTTGGGAGTATATATTGTGGGAGTATCATTTTGGGAGCAGACATAGACGGCACCTTCAGGTGTGTAAAAACAAAAACCTTACACCCTAGTGCACATTATGTTTACTAAGTTTAGACATAGAGTGCATTAATAGTGAACATCATGCAATTCACATAACAACTTAAGTTATAATTCATTATTCGAATATTAAGCGAATAAAGAAATGTGCTTTATGCAAGATTGTCATTTTGTATCCTGCTTGATAACTTATATCACTTTAACTATCCTTGTTAGCAAAGACTTATGTCATCTGCTGATAACCTTTGCAAACAGTAAGGACCGAGATCTGGAACGAGAAGAATGTCGATCCTGATCTTGATCCAAAAGGATTGACACTCTAATAGTGTGTTCCTGAAAGAATTTATTGAAAAAAGTAATTTTTAAAAAAAAGTCAGCAGACGACAAAAAAGTTTATAGATAAAGATCTTTCTGGTTCTATTGTATTGTTATAATTCATAACTCGAAAATATTAAGCGAATAAAGAAATGTGCTTTATGCTAGATTGTCATTTTGTATCCTGCTTGATAACTTATGTTATTTTGATTTATATCATTTTAACTATCCTTGTTAACTAGGTTGCAAGGCAGTAGACATTAGAATAAAAACCCGTATTATTAGCTTTTGGATGAATATTGTGAATGGTAAACAAACAAAACTATCAAAATGGTTATACTTACTTTTACTAGGAGAATATGATGGTGGCATCCATCAACATAAATGGATCCATTTTATTAAACATATTCTAATATCTGTTGGGCGTCCCGATCTTTGAAACAAGGAAGTCATTGAAAACCCAAAATCAATCAAAAATCAAATCTCTAAAACTCTATCAGACCTTTATGTTCAGGAGTGGCATAACAAAGTAACTTCATCCTCTAAAGGAAAGAATTATACTCTTTTCAAGCAAGATTTAAATTTTGAAAACTACCTAAACAAATTAAATAGGAAACACTGTTCTTCATTGTTAAAGTTTAGGCTAAGTAATCATCGGCTTGCGGTTGAAACTGGTCGCTGGGAAAACACACCATTAGAAGACAGAAAATGCACATTATGTAGCAAATATGATATCGGTGACGAATTTCACTATCTTTTTGTTTGTGATCACTTTATATCTGACAGAAAGAAATATTTAAGATCATATTTTTATAAAAGTCCTAACATTATAAAATTCAAAGAACTATTTTCTTCAGCAAATACCAGGAAGCTTGTAAAGTTATCAAGTTTTGTAGAAATTATAATGAATAAATTTTCATGTGCAGCCTAACCCTAAAAGAGTCAATCAGTACGATAATATACTTCTTACTATGTCTTGGCTTAATATTTCATGGGAATAACCTGATTATAGACAGTTCACATGATATGTCAAATCATGCGAATTGTCTATAATCAATAATGTGAAGCCTTATTTTGTTTCTTAATGAAGCAACAACAGTCGATTATGTTGCCTACTGTAAGTTATAGAAGGCTCTTTCAGGGTTGATTTTGCTCGCATTTTAATTTTCACCTTTCTCATGCTCTTTGTACTCATGTATTTTATGTATATCATGTATATGCTTTGTTTTTGTATCTTATGCCTTTACGCTATCTATGAGTGGCCTGAGTTTTATGTCAATAAAGATATGTTCTGTTCTGTTAACAAAGACTTTTGTCATCTGTTGATAACCTTTGCAAACAGTAAGGACCCAGATCAGGGCTGAGAAGAATGTTATAATCCCAAATAATTGGTATGTTCTAGAATGTTCTAGAAAGTCTCAGTCCAGTTCCAATTCTGCTTGAATAGAACTTCCTGGGATTTTGTGGTACTTCACTTTACATGGTATTTAATGGAATTCCATTAAATCCCAAAAGTTGGAACAATTGGTATTTTCTGTCACTATCTGGAACTGGAAAATCCCAGAAAGCCTCAAATAATTCTGCTTAAAATATAAGTGGGATTTTATGTTACTTTCTGGGATAAATATTCCATTTAATCCCAGAAAGTCCCAGTAGGTACTTTAAATGGGATTATTAAGATTTTCTGGGTCTTCATCAATTCAACACATCCATATAATTTGGGATTAAATGGAATCTTTTGGTACTGCTAGTAAATAATTTGGTTCCATTTAATACCAAATAATCCCAACCTAGATTTGCATAGGACCATTATATTCTGAACTCAGTCTGACCTTGAAATATGATATAACTGTGTTAACCTGGTTCTCTCATTTCAATGACTCAAGCTGAAATTCTTTAATCTTGCAGGAAACCAGAAAAAGATTCAAATAAACCTCATGGTTTGCAAGGCTCTAACTATTTGATAAATCCTGTGTTAATTTTGGATATATACTGCATAAACTGCACAAAATAAATCCTACAACAGACAATGTGAGTTAATAGAACATATTTCTATGCTTATAAATTATACTTGCATGAGACTTTTCATCATATAATTTAGTTTCTCAGAAACAAAGCCATTTGTAGTTGTTTCTTTCTTTAAATGCTGATGAAAGACGCTTAATGCTGAATTGTGTTCATTATGGTTATACAATTTTACCATTATCATTATTATTTACAGCAGCATTTATGGCAGTACAACACTTAGTTAGTGTGGTACATGTAAGCAGGTTAATTACTGAATTTACAGGATAATCAGGCTGATCATTGGGGCTTATTTTTTTTTGATTTTTTTTATCCATTCTCTATTTAAAAGGTGTTGGAGATATTGCGATTGCCTTCGTCTGTATATCAGGTTTTTGTTTGTTATGCTATCTTCTAAACAACTGGACAGATTATCCAACCAAATTTGTTGAGCAACTGGTGAATGCAACTGGTGTATGCAACAGCAAAATTCCAATACCCCAATGATGTGGGATGTAGGTCAAAAGTGTCCATCGGTCTGCCCATTTGCCTGCAATACTTTCACCTTGCAAACGGTTTGTTTGTTTTGTTGCTTTACGTCCCAAGTCAACAGCTATGGTCATGGCAGGACAGTTAGTTCACCTAACCACACTTTTTCCTGGGCAAGCTTTAACAAGCAGTTAACCAGTACTTCGTGCACATACTTTCACTTGTAACTGACAACAACCCTTCTTGAATGATTCAGTGGAAGGGAGGAGAAAGCCGTAGAAATTATTTCATGATCAATCTCCACGAAAGTACGGGACAGGGTTGGGATTCAATCTTGCGACCCCTGGATTCAGACTCACATCTGTTGCCAGACACGTTACCGACTGCGCAAACGGTCATACTGAATCCAACTGAATTTGTTTGGTGACTTACTTGCACAAGTGGGTGAGCAGGAGCATTACTGTTTTTTGCTTTTTGGATCCCCTTTGCATGGGCCTCAGAGAGTGTGCATTTTCTGGCTAAATTGCAGTCTCTTTCTGAATTGCTGGGTAGAACTCAACCAAATTTGTGCACAACTTAAACAAATTGTGTCCTGACTTTTTTCTCTATTATCTATTGCAATAAAACTACCTATTATTCGAATTTCAATTATCCGAAAAATTCATTTTTTTTAAGTGATTTGTCGGTCCCGATAAAAGAAATGGCTATTAAATTACCTTTCAAGATTCCAAGTCCAAATGTCACGCATGGTGATCATGATTTCTTTGTTTGGTCGAGTTTATTTTTATTATATAGATTAATAATAAGAAAAAAATAGGTGAATGCCATTACAATAATACTTCATCAGTGTTGACGTGGTCTATTGTCATATACAGCATGGATGTTGGTGACCTGATTTTGAATGAAACGATTCAAATCTGAATATAGATATATAAACAAACAGGTTTTAAAATATTAAAACCAAACCAATAATGTATATGATGTATATATGTTCAATGTTTCTATCTTGCTTTTGTAATTGTGCTTTATTTGTATGCTCTTCACATGTGGAGGAAATAAAGAATATTATTATTATCATTATTTTTATTATTATTATTATTATTATTATTATTATTATTATTTTATTAAGGTCGTCTGCAATGATGGTTTTGTTTGATGTTTTTAAATGTCTAATTATGGGCAATAAATGAGCTAAACTTGATTTTAATTGGATCTTCTCATCCTTTGATTTATTCTTGACCACTGTTTACATTATATTTAATATAGAATACAAGTATGTCTACAGAATTCCAAAGGGCCCTTACTTAGACTACAGTTATAATTCTGTCTGATTACTCTACTGGTTGTGATGAGATGAGACGAGCAATTATTTTGCCACACAAGCAGATATAATGATAGATATTGTATACGACTTGGATAAGGATTAGTAAAGATATTTTAAAACATTTAACCAATTTAACAAATACTAAATTGTCATGTTAAAATAGAAACTATTATTTTCCACGCCCCTCTATCTATATCGTAGTATTATACACATATGGAAATATTGAAAAAGTTTATATATAACATCTGTAAAAAAGGTCTTGATAATAGAGCAATGAATTGCTTCCTAAGATTAAAGCACCAAAGCCCAGAGATTTATAAGAAACCATGCGAAAAATATTCATTTCCCTTTGAAATATCATCTCTTACACCAAGGCAATGGCCTTGCTAATTTATTATGTTAGGTAACATAAGTTACAACCTGTAACACAACCTGTAACAAGTACTCCTATCTTGTTGTTTAACATGCAAAATCTATGATTCTTTATTATATGAGCAAGACTATCAAAATATGGAAGATTTTATATAATTTTTACGTAAATAATACCTACCAAATTGGGCTCCTTAAAATTTGGGGTAGTGTTGTTTAATTGCTTATATAAGGCAATGCATTTAAGATAGATAAACACACTTTGTTTTTTTTTCTATAAGCCAAATAAGTATGTTAGTACAACTAGATAAAAGCATTTTAAAAATTCACAAATCAGCTGTAAAATTAAATGCTATTGGTCACAGTTACCGTTTTTAAAGGGTAGTTTTATGTAAGTAACGCACATAACACATTAGGATGCCGTAATTTTGCTTTAAAACTTTTATCTGCAGCACAGGTATCCAGCAGGCAGACTATATGCGTGATTTAAATAGTTAGTTTAATGCCTTCTTTCTGTAGCACAGCCTTTTAACTTTTCATTTTCTGAATTTTATATGGTAACATATGTAACCAATGATTTTGTTACCTGCGCATCCTGCATCTTTTGCGCATAAGTTTTTATTTCAGCGAGTCCCAGCGAGTCCCGCGATGCAATAGTATGGCAGAATTGTCATTAAAAATAGTGTTTTGGACTCATTAGTTTTCAGTGGGGACTCATTGATATTGGATGTAGCGAGTCCCAGGACCCATAAGCCCAAAATTGTAAATGAATCACTGATGTAACAGACTGTCAGAGGCAAACACCAAATCGTACACATGCAAACATCTCTTATTCTACGCAGCTTGAAACGCTCTTTTAAGATACGATGTGTCTGCAAAATTCTTTAGCGGGGAGCAAAACATTCTCAGCCATCAGTCTAACAATGATACATTGCCATTTTGGTAACGTATATTTTAGGATTTCCCACCAAGGGAGAAATTGAAATCTCTCTGTTTTGATATAAAACTCTCACAACTTTGAACACAGAGTGTAAAATGCTTCTTTGAGCTAAAAACTAAAAATATTATTTTTGGATAAAAAACCCCCGCAGGGTTTTTCTCCCATTTTATTTTGTGGGGGAAAAACCCCGCGGGGGAAAAACCCTGCGGGGGGATTTTCTTTTTCCTCTAGAGGCAAAATATAATGCTGAAAGTTTTTGATATACCTTTTATTATGCATTGTGATGAATAATAATTCAAAAAAGTCAATTTGAATTTTTCAAAAAACCCTGCGGGGTTTTTCCCCCACAATCTGAAATGGGAGAAAAACCCCGTGGGGGATATCAAAGTTTTGAATTAAGCCATATCAGTCATTTTCTGCAATAATTACAATCAAACAAACTTGTTTCTTGAACAAATTTGAATATTTATTTTTTGAAAAAACCCTGCAGGGTTTTTCCCCCATTTGAAAATGTGGGGGAAAAACCCCGCGCGGGGTTTAAAAAAAAACGCGGGGTTTTCGAAAAAACCCGCGGGGTTTTTAACTTTGACCATTTTTTTCATTATGATGGCATATATTTTTTTAGTCATAATCATATATGTTTTGCTCCCTTATGTCTGTATTTATGTATTTTAGTGGTTTTGAGTCTTTTGCACCACTAGAAAGATGATGTGATTTTGCCAAATTCTGGTGTGGCAAAAAAAAACTGGTGGCTGTTTTATAAAAAATTCTGGCCTAATATATGTTGTAAACTATAATCTACATACATACTTTATATATCGGATCAGCAAAGGCTCTGGTGAGATTGTGTGAACGCACTGGCTCGTCTGCGCCTTCGTTGCTTGTGTTTGATAAGTAACAACATCTCATATTCTAGCTAAAATATAGATATCCTTACAATTGAAAAAAAAATGAGACTGCATGTATCAGTGCGTAAAGCCCAATTGCCAGTTTCGTTTTTGACAGCTCGCAATTAGATATTTCACTGAGATTGATAGCTTGAAAGCAAAAAAAACAGATCGATATCGTTTAATTTAAGATCACTGACCTATATGTCACTAGTCAGACTTAGAACTTTTTGTAGATCTAGATTTTAACCAAATAAGTTGACAAGAGGTTGAATTTTTTTAGACTACATAAGATGCAAGTGGTAGTGTTACGACATAAAGCCGGTCAGGAAGGAAGAGCGGAAATCTTATTGGAAAATTCCTTTATGCGATGACGATGCTACCAGGGAAAAATAATGCACACAACTAGCAAAAACTTTTCAGTACTTTATGTACTAAGAAAACATCAACAACACATTAATATACAATGACACCACCTACGCTGTTATTTCTGACTAATTGACCATCCTATACTAGAGCAAGTTGCCACTCCAAGATCATTTCAATTAGAACCAATCTTGGACTGTCCTGTTCTAGATGTACGTCAACTAGTCAGAAATAAGAGACGTAAAGAATATGATTAACATATAGCTTAAGTTCTCATAAAAAAAAAATGGGCCCTTTAATATTTCAGTTCTCGTATTGACGAGAAATCTCGAGATTATACGCGTCTCGCGAACACTATGTCTTCTAAGTTGCACGTGTGTCTACTTCAGACCATCGGCGCTGAGGTGATCGAGCCTGTACTTTGGTCGTCACTGGTTTCACGTAATATTTCTTACGCGTACTGCTGATCGTCGTTCAAGACGTCAGGATTAATATAAGTAGTTCTTCCTGATCATATCCCCACGTTGGGGTGTCAGATTCACATATAACAATTCAAGCCGGTTGGCTTCCCATTCGATTGTGCTACGTGGTAACGATTGGGCCTTGATCCACGCTGGTCGTGGCCTGAGGGGGACGGCTAATATGTGCCCTCAGGTTATAATCATACGGCTCACCAACATTCAGCCTCCAACGTCGGAGGGGACACAAGAGACGATTCTGCAAAAAACAATCTATATTTAGAATCTCAGAATCACTCTTTTGCGTCAATAATGGGGTTGTTCGTTCGAAGTTCACAAAAATAGAAATAATTTCAGTGGTCTTACTCTTTTAAATTACATCCTAACCCTATAAGCGCGCGATTAGCCCTCACCTGTGGGTGTATGGCTAACGGCTCCCATGCGGTTAGGATGGATCGGCTCTTCTAAATATCCACACTTAAAATTATATAATAGAGAAGTATTTTTAGTGACTGGCCTATGTCAGCGCTAAACAATACCTCTTATGCCAAACGAACAAACCCATACGTAACAAAATTTTATATACACTGTCGTAACGTCACCCTGGTTGAGACGCTATCGCAGCCGAAACATCAAGATCCCGTGGCCTTTTTTCCCTTCAAGGCCACGTTATCTAGATAGTTTCGAGGTTTACAAACACTGATACCAATTCTCTTAAAATTCCAGGAAAACGGTTGGACAGTATGGTGCCGACGTAACGTTTGGACGTTTACGTCGGACATCACCCTGCCCACACACTAATTTCGTACATGTATAACGTATCAGTTGTAAACAACTAATTATGACCTCTCGGCAAAAAATATTTACATCAATATTGAGAGATTACATTCTGCTGTTTTATGTGTGTAAAACCGTACAATGCTTTCTTACATTTATTTTGGTGTAACAAATATTTTTACATTTGCTTTGGTGTAACAAAAAATATTTTACATTTACTTTGGTGTAACATTACACCTACCTAATCTCTAAACATACATGTCAGCTATCACCTTATTTATGTAAGTGTGTTGTAGTGTATGCACCTAACCCTTATTCTTATATGCGTCAGATATAACTCGAGGTGACACATACAGGTCGCTACAGAAAGTCGATTATCACTGGCAGTTAAATCGTCTTTCCAACAACGCCATATAAAATCACAACAATTTAAAATCTAGCTGCTAAAATTGCTTTTCACCTATCGGTCCCTGGTAAATCTTTCAGCATATTATAATAGTTTTAGGTGCAGGCCCGACATGGCCTGTGACTACTTTTGTCCTAAATAACCCGACGAGTCCATCCGGACAGCTTTTACTATAGCCGCAAGAATGGTCCCAGCAGATTTTTAGGCAATACGCATGTGCGTAGCTTCATATGCAAGTGCGTAACAATCGCTATTTTCACCGAAAAAACGGGACGTTATTGATAACACCCGAAAGAACTCATACACGGAATGCTGGCCGATTCAACAGACGACAAAATAGAAAATGAGTGACTTATTATTTCAATACAATGTGACATGCTAGAGACATCGCGATTCAATGCAATTACACGAATCGCAATCGCCCTGTCATGTACAATTTCAACACAGTAACAACATATATAACTTCACGTACCTTTTATAATAATGAATAGCGTCTCTATATCGAACCTTTCAACGGTATGTTTAAAATGTCCCCTAACAAGAATGGGAAATTCCATCCTTTATATATTGAAAAACGCACAAGATTTCCGAGATATTCAAGAAGAGTAAGGAAATCGTGCAAGCGTTGATAAATATAGACACAATGAATTCCATCTCAGACAAACCGACCTTTTATTGGGACTATCAATAGAAAGAGTACCGTATCATGGTTCGAATAGGTGACCAGGTGCATACCTAAACCTCTGCGTATTTGTGCGTATACGCAACCATCACTGATTCTGTTATTCCAGCCATTCTGCATCGTAACAGGTAGTTAAAATTAGTTGTACATGTAACAATCGCAGGAAAATTACAAATTATGAAACGTGTGCACACTACAAAAACAGCCATTACAATTATAAAAAATTACCTTGCAGTCTTGGATACGTTTGTCGAGAGAACAGCTCCAATATCTAAATGCTTCTTCCGGTGAAAAGTCCAACTTTTTGAGTGACTATCAACGTTCATAAATGTAAATATATCCGTTTTTCTTTGGAAAAACGATAACGAAAGTCTTCGGAACATCATCCTCACGTTAGTATCGTATAATGTCAGCGATTTATCCCAAGCACTAACTGAGATCGTTATGATATCGCAACAGACATTTCAAAGACGATTCCCAACTACATGTACAGAATAAGCTATATTCTTATTTTCGGCCGGATAACGTTTAAACGAGCCCATTGCTACAGAGCGTACACGATATAACATTGCTATTAAGTAGAGACACTGACCAGACTGTCCAATGCGCTGGCTGATTTATCTCTTTTGTTGTTAGCATAAGATATAAGCATGTTTCATTCTACGTGGCTCATATTTGGAGGGGGTCATGTTATAGTTATACCATGGGTTCTCCACCTGTACGTGGAGATAATCAACGAGCTTTAGCGAGTGGATTATTTTACGTACAGGTGGCCAATCATGGTATAGCTATTTTATACCACCTACATCAGTGTAGACCTTGCACATTACGAGATATTACGTGCTAAAGTTGGTAAGACTGGTATAAACAACTGCATTGCATCGCTAACGCCGCCGATCATACTAAGACTGGTATGATCGGCTACTGCCATACTACATGTAGGTTAATAAAGTCAATGTAAAGAAATCTGTTTAGTCAGCATAACGTCATCAGACTACTGGTACTTATCACATTAACGAGCAGCGAATGCTCAGAAGAACCTGCGCAAATGCCCAGTCTCGTCAGAACGTTCGCTACTTGCATAAATATTTCATGGAACTATGGAAAAGCTCAGACAAATATTGGCCTCGACATGAGAAAATCCGTCTTCGGGGGTTTGCGAACAACAAAGGCGCAGCCCAGCCTGCGCATCCGCGCAGTCTGATCAGCGCCTTTGTTATCACTCATTGGAATGGTTGAAATTTAGAAAGGTAAAGCAATATCTAACGGCTGCAATATCATTTTTTAGCTGCCCTCGCCAACTCAATGGATCAAATAGTTGTCATAACTTACTCCAAGCGAGATTTCACTGTTCTATCTAGTCTCTGTAGCTGAGCAGGCTGGTTTTGGTATGACCTGATCGGAATCCCAATAACATGTTTTCTCGCGTCGCGGCCCATTAAGCCTTAAAATGCCAATCACGACTGCAGCAGACGACTATTTTGCAACATCTTTCTCAATTTTCGGAAAAAATAAGGTATGATATTTCATGAGAATCGTCTGCCAGCAGACGATTCTCATGAAATATCATGCCTTATTTGTTATTTTTGAAAAAGCGGCAAAATTTGAAATTGTCGTCTGCTGCAAACTATAGGTGGCGCTTTACGAGTTGAAAGCCGTCCAGCCTCACTGGGCGTACAAAGGCTTGCAACGTACACGATATATGCGACAAGTAACTATATAATGCGCTGGCCAATAAGGTCTCGTTCTAGCGGCCATCCTCTTACATGTAACATAGTTTTAAACATCCTGAATTTAGCTAACTCATTGAAATTATGTAAATCCGAGCTAAAAGTATATTCACGATGTACATTTAATTTAATTCATACGCAATGATCAGCTTCAACAACCATTTGATCCATTGAATTGCCGAGGGTAGCTCAAAAAGTTCTCGGCCTTAACATTGCTTAATTACATTAGGCATACAAGTTTCCTATTTGGAAGTATCTGTTATCTGTTTATCGGCATATTGCAGTCGTTTGATATTGCTTTACCTTTCTAAATTTCAACCAATCAGGAATAGACAGAAATTTGCATTAAAAAAGCACCTGCTAGAATATGAATTTTAATTACCAGACTGTCCATGCGATTTCATTCCGGTATCAGACTGTCCATGCAATTTCATCTTGATTGAGAACACTCACTGAAAATAACTTCAAAATCTAGAGATACAGACTGAAGCAGCCACTTTTCTTCACAGAAAAATGTCAGCAAAACTGAAAATAACTTCTCTTTTAGACAAATCTATCGATTGCAGGTCACTGTCATGAAAATACATCATTTTCAGTAAAACTTTCTAACCCCTATATGCAATATAATATTTTCATATCAGTAGTTAAAATGTCGTGTGTAAACCTTTTTCAAATAGTTTTCAAGGCTTCAGTTACATTTAAAACGGTCGTTCTTATGATGTTTAAAGGGGGATTATCAATTGTACCAAAGTATTGTTTGACTTTTCGGTTACTGTAAAGGCGGCACCTCATGAATGCGTAATAAGAACTGAAAAAATGAGGCGGGGTTTTATTCAAAAGTAACTGTATCATCTTGTGTCATTCCCTCAGTCATTATTTAGTCCTTAAAACGCCAGCAAAATAACTGCATCTAAAATGTCTATTTAACATAAGCAGAGAGGCAAACATTGTGGACCCAGATCAGACTGCTCCTACAGGAGCAGTCTGATCTGGGTTCACACTGTTTATCTATGAGGCTTCAAATAGTTTATTGGACGATAAAAAACATACATTTTGTGATTATGCGCTTTAAGGGTTAATAAATGTGAGTTCAGTGTGTATACGGTTAGGATTTCCATGAAATGCATGCACGTTTGCGCGGCTCAAACAGCTTATTAACTCTTTACCAAATTAAAAATAAAACCTGATTTCCCTTCCTTAGCAGATGAAATAGCCGAACCACACCCAGATATGAATATTAAAGTTGCCGCCTTTACAGAAAGCGAAAAGTCAAGTAATAGTGACTTTGTATAAGTGCCCTGTATTGGTGTAATACGAAAGTCACAGACAAAAAATATAGAAAGGCGTAGAAACACCACAGAAGTCGCATTAATGTCTGAGAAGGTCGTTATAACACAAAAAAGGCGTAATAACGCATTTCCAAAGGCGTTATTACACCTTTCAAAAAGCGCATACACGCGAAAATGCGTAATAACGCCTTAAAAAGGCAGTGTAAAGCAAAAAAGCATCGGTGTAATTTACGACTTTTTCAAAAAGCGTAATAATGCCTTTTTAAAGGCGTTTTAATGTAAAAGAGCCTTTTTAACGCCTTTTTTTGCGTTACTGCGCATTTGGATTTGCGTACCTACGCCTTTTTGGCACTGTGACACAATTCCTATGTGTGTGTGCGCCTTCTTTGGCTTTCTACGTCATTCCATATTGTTTTTGTCTAGAGTAATAAAACCATGGGACTGTTTGCATTGTAAGAGTATCAACTACACAATCCCAAGTCGGATGACCCTGTGTAACAAACGGCGATACATAATAAATCAAATTCCACAATTGAAATGCAGCCGAATATCTTTTTTAAAGATGTTTCTTGTTAGCTTGTATCGTAATTCTATACCAAGACATCGCTATTTACATTGTTTCTTGGTCACGTTCGTGAGGCCACGATTTTTTATCTGTCCTCGTATATAAAAATTGATATTTAAAAGAAAGTTTATAGACCGTATCATGAGTTGAACGTTTTGTTCTCTATAAATTTGACTGGTTTGCCATTCAGTTTGATGCTCCCACCGAACCCCGGTGTTGCGACACGTAAATCCTCTACTGAAGGAGAAAATAATTCCCAATTATCCATCAATTATCATGATTATAGTGCGTTTTGTTTAAATTATCATTCAATAATCGTACAACCACTTTTAGATGTTTTGTACTCTACTAAGAGTACTTTCGTACTTAATATATTTGCTTTACTTTAATTGTATATTTATGTATATTTGTTTACTTTTATAACATAACATAACATAAATTTATTTTTATAATATGCATAAACTTAGTGTTATTAATTATACTGAAAAGTAAGATAAAACACTTTACATGTAACTATCAATCACAATGAAAAGTAATTTCGAATTAACCCATTCAAGACATATGCGGCATATTCCCATTCCCACACGTACTGGTACAATGAAATCACCATGTAGGGGAAGTGTCATCACTAGAGAAGTGTTAGCCTCCGGCTGTTGTAGTAGGAACGTCAATGTAAGTTAACAGCAAAAGAGGTGAGAGCTGAGCTGCCATCTCTCTTAGTGTTTACTAACACGTATTGTTACAGTGAAATCACCATGTAGGAGAATGTGTCATCAATAGAAAAGTGATAGCCTCAGGCTGTTGTAGTAGGAACGTGAGTGTAAGTTAACACCAAAAGAGGTGACAGCTGGGCTGCCATCTCTCTAAGTGTTTACTAACACGTACTGTTACAGTGAAATCATCATAATGGAGAAGTGGCATCACTAGAGAAGTGTTAGTCTCAGGTTGTTAAAGTAGGAACGTAAATTTAAGTTAACACCAAAAGATGTGACAGCTGAGCTGCCATCTCTTTAAGTGTTGACTAACACGTATGGTTACAGTGAAATCACCATGTAGGAGAAGTGTCATCACTAGAGAAGTATTATCACTAGAGAAGTGTTAGCCTCAAGCTGTTTTAGTAGGAATGCAAATGAAAGTTAACACCAAAAGAGGTTATATCTGAGCTGCCATCTCTTTTGGTGTTTACTAACATGTATTGTCACAGTGAAATCAACATGTAGGAGAAGTGTTATCACTAGAGAAGCGTTAGTCACAGGCTGTTGTAGTAGGAACGTAAGTGTAAGTTAACACTAAAAGAGGTGACAGCTGAGCTGCCACCTCTTTAAGTGTTTACTAACACGTAAATGTACGGTGAAATCACCATGCGGGATCAACAACAACGTCACGATTTTATGTGTCGTCATCCACACCAAGTATTGTTGTAGGCTCACAAGTCTGACAGGCAAGGTTCGTTCTAAATGCACCAAATGTTAGATTGGAAAGGACGGCCTTCATTGCCCATGGATGCATTTCAATGACCATTTCCGTAATGACACTTTTGCAGAGCAGATTGTAGTTGGGGTAGCACGATGAATTCTGATCCTTCTATGTCCATGTTCATTACTTTTACAAGATTCAGTGGAAGAAGATTGCCTTGTATAAACTTTGCGATGTCAATTGTTTCTATATCAAACTTGGACATCCCCTTCGCTTTACGTATCTTCACGCCAGTAATTCCTGCTCCCCCATCGACGTCAAAATTTGTTTCTGAATAGATGGTGACTTTGTCATTTGAACGATTTGAGGCGACATTGTGGTAAAATGTGACGTTAAGACGTTTTTTTCTGTACGCGCTTTCAATGTACCTCACAGACTATAATTTAAATCCACTTCCCAAGATTTCAGTATGTTTTACACTCACAGCTGGAAGAAATTCCAAAGGTCATTATGTCTGCAGTGGAGTGTGCTAGATTGTTTATTATAGATCAGATTCATTGATAATTTGTTGTTGGTTTCGTTGCTTTACGTCCCAAGTCAACATCTACGGTCATTGCGGGACGGTCAGTTCACCTAACCACACTTTTTCCTGGGCAGACTTGAACAAGCGGTTAACCAGTAATTTGTGCACATACTTTCACTTGTAACTGACAACAACCCTTCTTGAATGAATCAGCGGAAGGGAGGAGAATGACCGTAGAAATTATTTCATGATCAATCTCCACGAAAGTATGGGACCGGGCCGGGATCGAACTCGCGACCCCTGGAGCACAACGCAGCGACGCCGGTGAGGCTCGAACCCACGGCCTCTCAGTCTTGAGTCAAGCACTCTACCACTGAGCCACTGCGCTCCCTTGTACGCAATTGTAGGGATGTTGTTAGCGCATTTATGCAAAATGTGAGCTTTTACATACAAAAAATATTCAAAATGTGACATGCTTTAGTCATCTCCTGAATATTTGCATTACTTGACTCGTATTAGTATTGGATTAAACAGTGAGGGTGCTGCTACTGGAATAGTTTTATCTGGGTCTACACTGATTGCCAAACAGCTACTGAAACATTTCAACAGACGACAAAAGCATATGTATTTTGCTGTGATAGGTTGTTTAAGGGCTAAATGATGATTAAGATTAGATCTTGGAATAGAAATAAAGACATTTAAATCTTAATTCTTAAAAAAAAAACAGTCAGGATTGGAGGGGATAACGAAACTTCTAATACATTTATTTACTTTCCTTAAAGAAAACTATCAATAGATGACTCGAATACAGTATCAAGCCTTATATTCCGAGATGCTTTGATTCAAAGACACACATTTTAACATAATGTTTCCTGTAGCTGCAAAATATTGTGTTTGCTTCAATATGCCTGAAATACTTGTTACATGACAGCCAAAATTCATGCGATAGAAATATTTAGCAGCGGTTTGATTCTTTGATTTTGTTTTGTTATTTAACACCTTTTTTGTTTATGGATATCTGTAACCAATGTTACAGAATGTGGCAAATCAAACATCATTTACTACCCATTACTCTTAATGCTTGTCCTGCTGACCCCAGATTTATCTTTTTTTAAATTCTTGAATTTGTTTGTTTGTTTGATTTGATTCCTAACGTCCCATCAACAATCTTTCAGTTAAACAAGGACGGGTATTCCTGAGTTAAACCAGTACTAAGCTAGGATAAATGTGTCTTGCTCATGGACCACAACGCAGTGTAAAATTCTTAAATAAAATTCAGTTGGCTTCTGTTGTAGCCATTTGATCAGGATCCACACTGTTTTCCACTCTGATTAAAAACATATTCTGATAAAACTTAAGGAGTGTAGAACATAACATAATTCAACATGACAAGCATTAACAGCATCTGAACGTTCTTGTTCAGAGTCCAGTGCAACAGAATTTTTAGGAAACTGTCATCAGCCTTGCATACAGTATATCAAGCAGAATAATGCCATTTTATGTGTTATTATGTAATTACTGTAAAATGCTATTAATATGTGTGGACAGCAATGAGTCAAATCCATATTTACACTGTACAGAAATGAATATGGGCTGGACGAGAGTGTGTGGATGCACATACTTGTCTGAGCCTTGGTTGCTCACACATGTAATAAGTACCAAATTACTTTTTAAAACATATTAAAACATTGACAGCAAAGGTCCCAATCAACCTGCACATCTTATCTTACTAAATGCACCAGTGTATCACTTCTCTCAACTGACACTCATTCACTGGTCAGATTATACATTGTTCAGGTTGATCAATGATTAAATCTTTGCATGCTGGATATTTTTCATGCTTTTGTCATCGTCTATTCACTTTTTTTTTCAACATAAACCTTTAAAAAACCTTCAACACTACTGTTCAAGAAAACCACTAGAGTGTCAACCAGTTTGGACCCAGATCAAGCCTGACGTTTCGTTGGGCCTGATTTGGGTTCAAACTGTTTTAAATGCTGTCAGCAGACGACATGCTACTGCTAGCAAAGAAACCTGTTGAGCCAGGTACATTGCTACGAAATGGTGCAAACAAAAGCATTTCAACTCTTATGGGCAGTGGTTTCAATAAAGAGGATACCTTTTCTCGCAAATTACTTTCGAACATGGACATTGCATGATCAGGTCAGACAGTTTGCGAATCTTAAAAAATGTTAAAATCAATAAAGAGACCTTTTCTAGTTCTATTCTTATTTGTCTGCTCAACTTGATAAGGGTTTTGGCTGGAATAAAATATCTGATAAGGATTTGCTTAATGGGTTTCTTGGAGTTTAGTTTACATTTACAACATTGTCATAACGATATATGCTCAAGAAAGATCCCTCAAGTCTGAGGGAGTCAGTGGTTTAGAATGGAGGTCTGCTTAGTCTTTTAATGTGTTTTGGATTGGCCTCAAACCCGAATGCACACACATCCTCTCTACGATAGCCTTTAGTTATCTTACCAAATAATCTGTCGTAGTAAGCTAGAAGTTTTGTGTTGGGGTACAGCCATGTTCTTAGAGTTTGCGTATCTGCACTCCCATATTGGAGCCAAGATCTAGGTACGCAAACCTGCATGGTTGTGTCGTGCGTATTGTAACATTTCCTGCTTCCTTCTCATGCTTGTGTTCGGCTGTAAGCAGGTTTTGTAATGAGGCTGACAACATTGATTGTATAATACTTTTGACATCGTTGCTTGTCCGTCTGGTTTCTTTATTCACCCTCTCTTCAAATGATACTGGTTTTGGGGATTGTGTATTTTGTAAACCTCTATTATAAGTATCAGAAAGAGCAACCCAACTGTTACTCCCCATACAGGTTTATCTTTATCCTTATCTGCAATACTAAAGAAAATAGTTCATTACGGTAAATGTTCTAAAATTTCCAAGGATAGTTGTCCGACCAAAATGCCTAAGCAGTACAGTTACAGATTAGAATTCTTCTAAAGAAGCAGTCTGATCAGGATTTTCTCTGCTTGCCATTCTGACATGCATGAATACTGCATTTATTTTAATAATGGTTACACAGATACTTTTTAATTGTTATTACTTGACTTTTCACTTACTGTAAAGGCGGCGCCTCATAAATGCGTAATTAGGACTAGTCAACTTTAGGCATAGGTAAAAGATGAAAATGAGACGTGGTTTTATTTAAAAGTAACTGTATCATCTTGTGCCACGACCTCAGTTATTATTTAGTCCTAAAAACGCCAGCAAAATAACTGCATCTGAAAATGTCTATTTAACATAAGCAGGGAGGCAAACATTGTGGACCCAGATCAGACTGCTCCTACAGGAGCAGTCTGATCTGGGTCCACACTGTTTATCTATGAGGCATCAAATATTTTAGTGGACGACAAAAACATACATTTTGTGATCATGCACTTTAAGGGTTAATAAATGTGAGTTCAGTGTGTATACGGTTAGGATTTTCATGAAATGCACGCACGTTTGCGCGGCCCAAATAACTTATTAACTCTTTACCAAATTATAAATAAAACCTGATTTCCCTTCCTTAGCAGATGAAATAGCCGAACCACGCCCAGATATGAATATTAAAGTTGCCGCCTTTACAGTAAGCGAAAAGTCAAGTAATATCAATGTCCAGTATACAAATACATGTTCTGCATTCATTTTAATAATGGTAAAGCAGATGTTGTTAATTGCAATCAATACAAAGTATACAAATTATACATTCATTTTAATAACGGTGACACAGATATATTTTAATTGCAATCAATGCTCAGTATACAAATACTGCATTCGTTTTGATAATGGTAACGCAGATATTTTAATCGCAATAAATGCAAAGTATACAAATACTGCATTCATTGTAATAATTGTAACGCAGATATTTAAATTTGAATTAATGCTTGGTATGCAAATACAGCATTAATATTAATAATGGTTACACAGATATTTTTAAATTGCAATCGGGGCAAAGCATACAAATACTGCAAAGAGCGCGCAGTCGATGAGGAGCCATCGCAAATCCCCACGCTAAAGATTTTGACCCCCTAGCACTCCAAGTCTAACCACTTGGGCATGACCCCTGCAAACAGAATGAAAACTCGGCTTAATATGTTTTCTATCTTTTATTTGTGAGACAACACACATAGTTTGGTATAAAAAATCTTTGAAGTTGACCTTGTAACTGAAATTTATTGATATTTGACCTCACCCCAAGGTCACCAGTTTAATCCTAAGGTGAAAATTTTACTAGCATTTTGTTCTGCTCGTCATCCCCGTCGATTTGATATGCCATATGACCATGTTTGATAAAAATATATGTTTGAATCCCTGGGGCCCCCCAGCGCCACAAAGTCCCACCCTGGGGCATGAACCCAGCAAAAGAATGAAAAATCTGTTAAATATGTTTCTATCTTTTATTTATAAGAAAACACACAAAGTTTGGTATAAAAAATTATTTTGTATGCTCGTCATCCCCGTCGATTTGAAATGTCATATGACCATGTTTGAAAAAAATAAATGTTTTGATATGTTTTGTATCTTTTTTGTGAGAACACACGCAAAAATTGGTATAAAAATCTTTGAAATTGACTTTGCAATTGACCTGTTAACGCCTTCCCAGGCCCGAGGGGGCATGGCCAAATAAATTGTGCTTTTACACGCCCCATTAATGTAAAAAAACTCACACACCATATTTGGTTGGATTCCGTCCAATAGTTTAGGAGGAGATAGCATAATGGACAGACGGACAGACAGATGAAGGCTATTACAATATCCTTTCTTTTTAAAAAGTGGTGGGATAAGATACAATATAAAAAGTTTATTGGCATTGAACATATTATAGTGCTTTTCGCCTAACAACTAATACAATGCATGTGAGTGAAGTGTACAGAGTAACTTCCAAATATAGCCAGAAGCAATATATTATATTCGCAAGAGGTATATACTATATAGATAAATCAGTATACCATAGGTAATATTATTGTAAGGTTTATCTTCCCTGTATCACCAGACTAAAATAATACCAAGAGTTGCCATGCTAATGTCGAAACGATGTTGGGTCAACGCTTGAACGCTGATTCCATCATCTTAACGGCACCAACGCCGCGTTTAGATTAATCAAAATAGGATTCTGAGCAGCCTGTGCGTGTCTGTCGAGCTGATCAGTGTCCTTTGGGTTATATCAAATTTAAATAATTGTATTCATAAGATCATAGACTGTCTTTTTTCTGCACAATAGATAAATTTTGACAAGTTTAATAGCACATGTTTAGACTGACTTGTAGGAGCGTTTTAAATTTGTTTATATTTGGCCATCTACAATAGTATGCTGGAAAGTATTTTCTACATAAATCTACATAATGAGGGCAAACTTATAGGAATGCCACCATTCTCATGTTGCAGAGGGTTCATAATCTATCTTCCCTCGCAGTGACTCTGTATCGCCCAATCTCTATTGCCAGATTATGGGAGCTTAATCTAATGGTTACACAGATATTTTAATTGCAATCAATGCAAAGCAAAGTACACACATACCGCATTCATTTTAATAATGGTTACACAGATATTCTAATTGCAATCAATGCAAAGTATACAAATACTGCATTCATTTTAATAATGGTTACACAGATATTCTAATTGCAATCAATGCAAAGTATACAAATACTGCATTCATTTTAATAATGGTTACACAGATATTTTAATTGCAATCAATGCAAAGTATACAAATACTGCATTCATTTTAATTTTGTACCCTATGCAACACGAGAATGGTGGAAACAGAATTTCGATTACTATTAGTTTTCACAGATGACTTTATCCGTAAAAAATAAACAGGTATTAAAATACAGAAATTGGAAAAAATGAGGTATCAAAAATATAAAGAAAGTGTCTAGAATAAGAAAATACACAAAAGAAACAAATAACTGTCAGATGAGACTTTAAACCGTGGCCCCTTCTTCTGAGACGCTTTAAAACCAGAACCACTGCCAGATGAGCCTTCGGGGAAAAAACACAAAACCATAAACACACCCGGCCACTACTGGTTATAGCCAAGCAACATGGCTACAAACCAAAAACAAAAATTGGCAAAATAGAGCATATCAATAAGACTATAAAATGCTATAGTCCGTGCTCAATAAGAGTAGGGTGACGAAACAGATTTACAGTTAGAAATATGAAAGAAAACCCTATATTTGTCCAATCGGGTGAATAAAGTACCATAACGTGACCAACTACATAACTCTACGCTTATCTAGCACGGACTTTAATCAATGGGATTCGAACCTAGCTCACATATTGCTTGACTTTTCGCTAACTGTGAAGGCGGCACCTCATGAATGTGTAATTAGGACTAGTCAACCTGAGGCATAGGTAAAAGCTGAAAAAGAGGCGCGGTTTTAGTCAAAAGTAAATGTATCATCTTGTGCCACAACTTTAGTCATTATTTAGTCCTTAAAACGCCAGCAAAATAATAGCATCTGAAAAAGTCTATTTAACATAAGCAGGGAGGCAAACATTGTGGACCCAGATCAGACTGCTCCTACAGGAGCAGTCTGATCTGGGTTCACACTGTTTATCTATGAGGCTTCAAATAGTTTAGTGGACGACAAAACACACATTTTGTGAGTATGCGCTTTAAGGGTAATTAAATTGAGTTCAGTGTGTATAAGGTTACGATTTTCATGAAATGCACTCATGCTTGCGCGACTCAAAAAGCTTTTAACTCTTTACCAAATTATAAATAAAACCTGATTTCCCTTCCTTAGCAGGTGAAATAGCCGAACCACACCCAGATATGAATATTAAAGTTGTCGCCTTTACATTAAGCAAAAAGTCAAGTAATACGTATTATCACAGTTGAGCCAACTACATGTATACTTCTATCACGACCTCTAAGTAAGGACCCTCGATTTATTCAGTTCATTTACCGTTTCGGTCACGCATCAAAGCAGTTTGTGGAAGTACAGGCTGTTCATGCCACGATGATTTTACCTGTAATGTCATTAATTTTTTCTGCATGAAATCGAATGAATGAATAACGGTATTGAGCTGCTAAACCATTTTCCTACTGGTCTCTACCCATGACGAACTCTACGCTTAATGTGCGACACCTAAAGCCATAACCCATTTCAGACAAAGGACCAAGAAAATAGTTTAATTCAAACCAATAAACATTTTAAAGCACATTTATATTGTTTGTTTGCATCATTTACCCCAAAGTTATTCTAGGGAACCCTTTAAACAACCCTACCCCCTACACATATTACTGGTAAACTCATCGCAAAATAATGAAATGGAAAAGTGAACATATTCATTTTCTTATATCTCTTTTATTATATATCAGAAATGCTTTAAATTTCACTCATATAAGCTTATAACAACACTTTACAATATACTATACCAAAAATATGCATGTGCTTTACCAGCATGAGTCACCCCCATTGACTAGGCCAAAATTACTTGCTCCTAGCTATGGGACATATAATACTTTCTTTACACATTAAATCAGCTTCTAATCACATAAAAAGGTTCATTTGTGCAAAAAAAGCAATTTTTGCTAATTTAGGTGACAAAAGCTAATATTATGTAACAGCCGGAGGGGGTGAAGAGCAAAACTATTTTCCATGCAGAGTGGCTATGCTCACTGACATGGCATTTTGACCGCTTACATTTTTATCGAAGACCTAGCTGGAGAAAAAAACTACTACAGCCAGGATGCTGCAAGGTCAAGGTCAGTGAAAGGGAATTTTCAAGGTCATAGAGGTCAAAGGTCAAGGTCACTTTGCAATTTTATTGGTCAAAAAGGTACAATTTCTACAATTAATGACCTATTTGTCTTAAATTGAGGTAAAATGGGTCAAATGGTCAAGGAAACATCATATTATTGACAAAGTTTAAAAAAATACTAGCCCAAAATACTTATTTTACAAATGGCAGGCTGTAAGTTTGGTAAAAATCATGTCTGTGAACTGGTATACTGTTGCAGTTTCATTATGACAATTTTTCAAAATGACTTTTAAGCTGCCGCATTGAATATTAAAGATTAAAACGCACTAATACGCATACATATAACTATCTGAAAAGGCCCCTCTTATCAAGGTCAAGGTCATCAATAAGGTCACGGGTCAATTTGGACAGCAAATCAACCCAAACTGACCCAAATGTACTACTTTACAAAGTGAAGAGTGCAATATCATACAGGTTTCCAAGTTGCTCTATACTGTTGCTCAATTGAAAGGTCAATCTGTCAAAGGTCAATGTCATATTGGGTAATATGACAGTCTCTTGTGCTATCTCTGAGTTCAACTAAGGCACATGACAATAAATGAGCATGTAAATATGGGTTAAACACATGTAACACTTTTCAACTAAATTGCATTTAACTCCATAAAGAGACCACTACTGCGGTTTACACAAACTTGCGAAAGGGCCTTTTTTACCATTATTTTGACAATCACAAGAACACATACTCCAAAAAAATACTCTAGCATAACAATAAAAAACACAAATGCTCTGATTTGGGAACCAATGAGTTTCCGATAAATGAAAGTACGCTTACAGTACAGCCTCATAGTGCAGAAGTGCAACTCACATGCTTCAAGACCAATATGTAGTGCAAAACTGAGCCAACCATCACCCCTACCTACTAATAAGGCTCTTTTTCTGCAGTCTTAATGATTTTTGTTTTAAAAAAGTGGACTTTTTGAAAGCTGAAATCATTATTGGACTTGCTGAAATCAAAACAATGCATCAAAAACATATAACAGGTCACATACATAGCAGCCAAGGTATCCAACATAACAGGCCTGATAATCTTCTTTAGGGCCCAGACCTGTAATTGTTTTTCCATAGACCTTCATTATAGCTTTTAAGTAGGCTGTGGTCCTCACAACTCTTCAATCACAATGAGGCTGCCATAGAGTTACAGATTGGACCTAGTTCAATCAAAAAACAAAAATGAGATACCCTGGTGACTGCCATGTTTGCCACTTTTTGGCCCCTGAAGGTGGGCATCCTACATGAGAGGAAAATTCTACTGAAAAAAATACCAGAATGCAAGGTCCTTTTTTCTAAGCCACACTAAAGGTCAAGGAAAAGTGAACATATTCATTTTCTTATATCTCTTTTATTATATATCAGAAATGCTTTAAATTTCACTCATATACTCTTATAACACCACTTTACAATTTACTATACCAAAAAGATGCATGTGCTTTACCAGCATGAGTCTAATGTGGAGTTACCCCACCACCCCTATTGACAAGGCCAAAATTACTTGCTCCTAGCTATGGGACATATAATACTTTCTTTACACATTAAATCAGCTTCTAATCACATAAAAAGGTTCATTTGTGCAAAAAAAGCAATTTTTGCTAATTTAGGTGACAAAAGCTAATATTATGTAACAGCCGGAGGGGGTGAAGAGCAAAACTATTTTCAATGTAGAGTGGCTATGCTCACCGACATGGCAACTTGACCGCTTACATTTTTATTGAAGACCTAGCTGGAGAAAAAAACTACTACAGCCAGGATGCTGCAAGGTCAAGGTCAGTGAAAGGGAATTTTACGTGACTAAACAAAAACTACTTGGTATTTATATTGATGAACATCTGACGTGGTCATCTCACATTGATCATCTGTGTTCGATCCTCGCTTCTAAGATATCACTTCTTAGACAACTATCCAGATATGTTTCAAATGAATATCAAAAGATGTTTTACCAGGGTTACATTCTCCCGTTTATCGATTATGGTTCCCTGACATGGGGGTCCGCGGCAGGCACACATATTGAACGCCTATCTAAATTACAAAAGCGTGCCGCTCGCATAATCTTGCACGCTGAATTCAATACTCCATCTGACACTATGTTTAGAGAGCTTGGTTGGTTTTCAGTTCCAAACAGAATAAATTTCAATAAAGCTGTATTTACATATAGAGCCTTGAATGACCTAACCCCTGAATACATATCAACTTTACTGAAACCGGTATCACAAGTACATACCCTAAACTTACGATCAATCGACAACGGATCATTGTATGTACCAAAATCACGTACGACAATATACGATGGATCGTTTTCTTGTTCAGCGCCTAGGCTATGGAACACTCTTCCTCAGACAGTTAGAAATGCTGGCTCCCTAAACGTTTTTAAGAAAAACATCAAAGCTCATTTGCTTCATTGAATTTTACACACACATGAACATTTTTATTTGATTTTAAACATTTATCAATCTGAGTAAGCAGTCATAATTCAGGGCGGTTTGTTCCGACTCTGCAGGATATGAACCATGCTGTGCGTCTACACGTACAGGGGCATGCTGTTTGGACATTGGTTTCCGCCACATGATTCCCTGTTCGGCTGTGCAAGGCATGGGTTCCGGACTGCTATTTTGCACTGATTGTAACAATAAATATGTTATGCCAATATTAAACGATACATTCTTTTGTTTTAAAATATGTGCACACTTAGGCACGTATTTTAAAGTCACTACAATTTTACACTTTTTATACGCTCAAAGTATATAACTATTTTTATCATGTATGTATGTACTATTCTATGTGATGATGATGTTGTTTTATTTGTATATATGTAATTATGTTACTTATAGAGGGCCACAAGGTAGAATAGCTTACTAGCTAATTGTGCTACCCTCTCAAAACAATGTATAAATAAATAAAATAAATAAATTTCAAGGTCATAGAGGTCAAAGGTCAAGGTCACTTTGCAATTTTATTGGTCAAAAAGGTACAATTTCTACAATTAATGACCTATTTGTCTTAAATTGAGGTAAAATGGGTCAAATGGTCAAGGAAAACATCATATTATTGACAAAGTTTAAAAAAATACTAGCCCAAAATACTTATTTTACAAATGGCAGGCTGTAAGTTTGGTAAAATCATGTCTGTGAACTGGTATACTGTTGCAGTTTCATTATGACAATTTTTCAAAGTGACATTTAAGTTGCCCCATTGAATATTAAAGATTTAAACGGACTATAATGTTTCCAGGACTGAAGTGACCCCCGTTTTTTGCTAATTATTCTTCAATGGCGATTTTAATTGAAAAATGAATTAGAGAAATGAATTAAGATATAGACCGCGTAATTGAATTAATTTTTTCCACATAAATGTGAGTTTTTGAATAGGCTGGGATTAGATGAAATTTTGGTTTGTTTTTGCCGCTCCTCTTTGAATTAGTCCCCAAGTGAACCTAACGATATAAATAAAACATGGCTTATACGGATCAGCGGAGGTAATTCGTCAGTCCTACAGATAAGAATGCGTAACAGAAAATTATTTTTCCTATAATAGTATTGTCTAAACCTTAAATGCTGGGTTGTTGTTGTCCTCTGATATATTTTCTTTCGAGATAATTATTTTCTAAAAATATGTAATTTAGGAATACTAGTAGATTTTCAAAAAGTATGGTTCCAGGTAGTGCCCAACATTTTAGCCTGAACTTGGCTTCGGCTGTTGACAAAGTTTATCCGCAAAATTTCTTAAGCAGGCAAATATTTGATGCTTCTTAACCCTTAATGCGCCAATCACAACAAAAGTCATCCGCCTTTTCTCTTCTACTGAAATGTTAAAGAAGCCTCTATTGCAAACAGTGTGGACCCAGATCAGACTGAGCAGTCTGTTCTAGGTCCGCGCTGTTTGCTTCTATACTTAATTTATCAGTCATGTTAGGCAATTATTTGCAGCAGACGACTTCAGCAGACGACATTTTCAGATGTGTTTTTTCTTGGCGCTTTAAGGGTTAAGTTTAATGTATATCCCCGATTCTCTTTTTCTCATCAACTCTCTAATTTGCTTGAATTGTCGTCATAAACTCTTTACATACTAGTGTCGTCTGCTGATAACCTTTGCAAACCATTTGGACCCAGATCAGGCCCAACGGGAATGATCTCGATCCAAACTGCTTGACACATTACTAATATTCCTGAAAGATTTTTTTAGAAAAAACAACAACAAACAAACTGATTTTGAAAAAATATCAGCAGACGACAAAACCATGACAAGTTACCTCGTAGGCAAAAAGAGTCAATGAATTAAAATGGAAGGTGCTACATGTACATGCAGGTATTGTGCTTAAGCCCTATATTTGACTGCTTTCAATATGGCACGGTCTCGGACCCATATAGTCTTTTACAATTGCGTGTGTGCGTGCGTGTGTGTGTCAAAATTATGACGAGTGAGGCTTGCGGAATAGATTTTCTTTGAATCAGCGGATATAGATAGTCCTGTAGGCTAGTACATATCATCATAGCAATGCAAATATACCACGTGTATTTATAGAGGTAAACATGGGTATATTCACAGGGAAAAACAACTAAGTTATTCTTTTGTACAGGGGATTTGGGCTTCATTTACAAATAAGGGCGTCTCTCAAAAATAAGTTTTGGTTAGGCGGTGTGCATTTAAATCCACATGCTAAGCGCCGTTCTTCTAAGTTCAATTTAAAGATGTTTAAAAAAAGAAAAACGGGGGTCACTTATACCTTGGAAACACTATAATACGCATACATATAACCATCTGAAATGGCCCCTCTTATCAAGGTCAAGGTCATCAATAAGGTCACAGGTCAATTTGGACAGCAAATTAACCCAAACTGACCCAAATGTACTACTTGACAAAGTGGAGAGTGCAATATCATACAGGTTTCCAAGTTGATCTACACTGTTGCTCAATTGAAAGGTCAATCTGTCAAAGGTCAATGTCATATTGGGTAATATGACAGTCTCTTGTGCTATCTCTGAGTTCAACTAAGGCACATGACAATAAATGAGCATGTAAATATGGGTTAAACACATGTAACACTTTTCAACTAAATTGCATTTAACTCCACAAAGTGACCACTACTGCAGTTTACGCAAACTTGCAAAAGGGCCTTTTTTACCATTATTTTGACAATCACAAGAACACATACTCCAAAAAATGCTCTAGCATAACAATAAAAAACACAAATGCTCTGATTTGGGAACCAATGAATTTCTGATAAATGAAAGTACGCTTACAGTACAGCCTCATAGTGCAGAAGTGCAACTCACATGCTTCAAGACCAATATGTAGTGCAAAACTGAGCCTACCATCACCCCTACCTACTAATAAGGCTCTTTTTCTGCAGTCTTAATGATTTTTGTTTTAAAAAAGTGGACTTTTTGAAAGCTGAAATTATTATTGGACTTGTTGAAATCAAAACAATGCACCAAAAACATATAACAGGTCACATACATAGCAGCCAAGGTATCCAACATAACAGGCCTGATAATCTTCTTTAGAGTTCAGACCTGTAATTGTTTTTCCATAGACCTTCATTATAGCTTTTAAGTAGGCTGTGGTCCTCACAACTCTTCAATCACAATGAGGCTGCCATAGAGTTACAGATTGGACCTAGTTCAATCAAAAAACAAGAATGAGATACCCTGGTGACCGCCATGTTTTGCCACTTTTTGGCCCCTGAAGGTGGGCACCCTACATGAGAGGAAAATTCTACTGAAAAAAATACCAGAATCCAAGGTCCTTTTTTCTAAGCCACACCACTAAACTAAATCAACAAAAGCAATGAGATGTTGTTCCAAAAAGTACAGCAAAGTTAGACCCGTCTAATAAATACAATATATTTCCTAGTTTTATTATTGACCAATCTGTTCTGTAGTGAGTAAATCTCCTCCTCTGACTTTTCGGAGAACCGTCTCAGACGTAGTCTGCCAAGCAGTAAAAAACACTGTTAGAGCTCTATATACACTGGTGTTAAAGTTTATTTATATACATGCTAAAGTTTATGATTAAAAAACTGCCTTATTTGTATGTCGCTCAGAAGCTTATATTGATAATCTCTTTAATTCTGCTAGACTTTTGTGGTGAATTCTGTGTATGTATTCCCTTGTCAACAATTCAAGCAACCCCCAGGTAATATTATCAAACTGTTCTTTATCCAGTACGGCAGAAGCGTCGAGTGTTAACTGTGCCAAAAACTCTGGGTCTTTTATTAGTGACCTGTCGATGTATGCTGACTGAAAGACTGGATTTTTGAGAAGCTTTTCAGAATATGCTGCTCTCTCGTTGTTGAGAAATGAACATTCACTAATGAAGTGTTGTCTTGTTTCCGGGTCGGCTGTGCATAGTCTGCAAGTTGGATTGACCTGAAACTGGTTAAAACTGCTCTATTCCCTTGCAGTATATAAGTCCCTGTTAATAATTTACTCTTCAGTTGGGCCCTTCTGCTGTCATATATACTGTTTCGGACTGTTGACCATATATGATAAGTCCTGCCGACCTTCAGAGAATCTACATTAACATACTTGAGGGAGGACTTGCTTTTGACGTCTTGCTGCCATTCATCCTCAACGGCCTTATTCACAGCAGTATTCATTACCCTTTTCCATTCATTTTTGGATGGTGGGTTGCTTAACAATTGAAAAATTGATGGTAAGTTATACATATATATATAATCATGAAACACCTTACAACTTAAAAATATTGTGCTGAGCTTCCACCCACCTTTTGAGCCAATCACTGCCCTTTTTACATTTACAGGTCTGTGACCTATACTTACAGATATAGTATGATCTAAGAAACGGTGAATAAAACTCACCAAAGAAATTAAATGCTCGTCTAGCATCTGCTATAATCCGCTTTTTGTTTACTGTATGAGTTGGCTCCCGGTACCGTTAGTTTTACATGTGACCAGGCCAAGGGCGATGATAAAACAGTAAATTCAACCCGTCACGACTTCTCTTCTGCGTATATTCTTCGGTAATGGTAAGTTTAGACCTTAGACGGATCCAAGGTGAGACGACTCCATCGTGTAGAACTAGATATTGGAAATCTGGCGCCGAGGTTATAAAATTTGAGTAGTCTCAGACTCAAATTAAAGCGCAATGATTGGCTGCTGGTGTCCGCAAGCAGCAAATCATTGCGCTTTATTTTGAGTTAAACTTTGAGAATGAACTCAAGGTTTATAATCCCGAGGCCTGGATGAAATAACGGTTATATCTCACATGTTTTCAGTTCAACGTCGATAGCTTGAACAGTAGATATTTGGTTCGGAAACAACTGTTACAGTCTTAGTAACCTTTAACGTGCTGCATTGTATACAGCGTAAACTAGCCCAACCTTTGATGCGTCTGAGGTCGAAATTGACCAGTAGCTTGTATCGCAAACAAAATCGATCCAGTTCAGACTGCTCTCGTGGAGCAGTCTGACTAGCGTCCATGAAAAAAATCTATGAATATATGCAACAGTTCTAGAAAGTAAATGATATTTTCTGGACAGAAAGATATTGGTGGGATAAGGTTTCAACAAAAGGACACGCAAGTAGTATGCAATTTCATCTGTAGGAAGCATACATATGGTACTATTATAAAAACGATAGTAAAGGCGCTGATCAGACTGCGTGGATGCGCAAGCTGGTCTGCGCCTGTGTTGTTCGCAAACCCCAGAAGACAGGTTTTCTCGCGACGAGGCCCATTATTCTTGTTATCCTCTCCTTTTAAGTCCGTATTTCTCTTCTATTACTGTTTGTACTTTTTCAGTTCCTGTTCATCATTATCTTTTCTTCTTCTATGGTTTGGAATCCTTTTCTTGTTTCAAGTTGTTTTCTTTTCTACAACTGTCTTGCATTCTACTAGTACTATAATATTTTTTCTCCTTCTTCTTTCAAGTTCTTATTTCTTTTCTTCTACTACAGTCTGTTTCTTCTTTTTGTTCTTCTTCGTCATTTTTCTTTCTTCTTTCCCATCTACAAAATACATAGAGTATACTAGGTGAGTGTCTTTTGATATTTAGTTAACCAATCAAGGCTCTGGGAACGCTTGCTGACATTGCGAGGCTTGCCGAGATATAGAGAATACTAGGTGATTGTCTTTTGATAGCAAGTTTACCAGGCAATGCTTTGAGAACGCTTGTTGACATCGCGAGGCTTGCTGAGCGATTCAACATGCGTTCTCAAAGCCTAGCGTGGTAAACTTGATATCAAAGGACGCAAACCAGGTATTCTATTTATCAGTTTACCCATTGTTTCACTCTTCAAACTAGCGATTATGGCGTACTTTTCGATTTTTGCATTGATTCATCATCATATGCGACGTCATACAAAGAGTGCAACGCAATCTTGACCTGATAAAGGCACATGCCGTGAGATAGACAACGTTTATCAGGAAACCTGCAACAATGCAGTTAATATGAGAGGTAACTGATAATTCTTTTTTCTATACTTTGTCTCGTATTCAAACTATTGTTTCTTCTTGTTCCTTCTCTACTTTGTCTTATTCTTACCATTCTTACCATTCTCTTCTTTTTAATCATATTCTTCTTTTAAGTTCTTATTTCTCTTCTTTCTACTAATTCTTTTTTTTGTTCTTCAGCATCATCTTTTTCTTTTTCCACTTCATAATTCTTTTTCTCCTACTATTTTTAGCTCACATGAACACGAAGTGCTCAAAGTGAGCTATTGGGATCAGTCAATGTCCGTCGTCCGTTTTGCGTCGTCAAAATCCTTGAAATGACAACTCTTCCTATACCACTGAGCTAATTTTAACTAAAATTCACAGGACTGTTTAGGTGACCCTCTACTACATTAGCTAATGCATTTTAATCCAACAAAAGAATTAGCTTTCATGGGGCGTGGCCTATCGCGATAACAAAATCTTCAAAAAATCTTCTCCTCTGAAACCGATCATCAGAATTCAAAATAATTTAATAGAAATAATCACTGATTGACCTTCTGCAAAAATAGTTTAATGAATTCGAACCATCAAAAACATGGCCACCAGGGGGCGTTGCGAGTTTCGTAAGACATTTTAAAGATATTTTCTGAAACCAGTGGTCAGAATTGAAAATCATTTGGCAGAAATGGCTATTAAGTAACCCTCTACAAAGTATCAAAAGCGAATTTTATCCGTCAAAAACATGGCCGCCAATGGGCGCAGCCGGTTTCCCTTATGTACCTATGCAAGAAACATTAAAATCTTCTCTGAAATCAGTCGTCAGAAATGAAAACAATTCAGCAGTTTTCCTGACTCACAATACGCAACACCCTTTCCAGCCATGTTTTTGTTTGATCAAATTCGTTTTTGCTATTTCTGTAGAGGGTCAACTAGTGTCTATTTCTGCCAAATTGTTTTAATTCTGAACATTGGTTTCAGAGAAGAAGACGTTAAAAATTCTTATATATATAGGTACTTAAGTGGGAATGGTCACGCCCTCTGGCAATCATGTTTTGACGGATTAAAATTGTGTAATTTTTCTAGGTTCTTCTCTGAAACCAATCGCCAGAATTGAAAACAATTTGACAGAAATGGTCACTAGGTGACCCCTTCCAAACGTAGGTTAAAGAAATTTCATTTTTCAAAAACATGGCCTCAAGGGGGCGGGTCAATTTCCCTCATGTACCTATGTGAGAAACTTTAAACACCTTCTCCTCTGAAACAAGTGGTCAGAATTGAGAACAATTTGGAAGAAATGGTCACTGGGTGACCCTATACAAATATAGCTGAAACAAGTAGTCAGCATTGAAAACAATTTGAAAGTGACCCTATACAAATATAGCTAAGATCTGTCAAAAACCTGGCTGTCAGGGGACGTGGCTTATTAAGATAACAAAGTCTTTAAAAACATCTTCTCCGAAACTAGTGTTCATAATTCAAAACAAGTAGCCAAACGGGAAACGATCGCTCACCATGGAGCCAGCATAATCTTTGGAGACACCATAATTTACGATGCTCAAAGGCAGGTTACTCTGAACTTGTTACAGTATTATGCCAGTTCTAGTTATCTGCAAATATTATAACGATCTGAATAAAAATGGCAGAGAATGCCTGGTGAAAGTATAGTTTTCAAATGCTCACAGGCAGCTAACTCTGTAGTCAGTGATGGGATCTGATGGAAATTCAAACTCATCCATACTTTTATGTATGTCCTAGTAACCTACAAGGATGAGGAAAATCAAATGATTTATGAAGTCACTAGAGTGGTCACAACATTATACAGCTATATGTTAGACGCTCAAGGGCAGCTAACTCTGTAGCTGGTGGTTTGATGTGGCCAAAAATCAAACTTATTCAAATTTTTATGGGTGTTCTTGTTACATGCAAGAATGTGGAAGATCCATTAAAAAATGGTGGTGATCACAACAGATCTCCCATTGCAGATTTATGCAGATTTTTATGATGCTCAAGGGAAATTAACTCCACAGTCTGAGGTTGGTTCGACTTTAAATTCAAACTTACCAAGGCCTTGATGGTTGTCCGTGTTACCTGAAAGAATGAAGAAGATCCGATCAAAAATGAAGGCGCTAGAGTGGTTAATGCTCAAGGACAGCTAACTCCCTAATAGGTGATGGGATCTTGTCGAAATTCAAACTCATCCAAGCTTTTATGGTTTTCCTTCTTATCTGCTAGAATGAATTTGATCTATTCAAAATTGAAAGCACTAGAGTTGGCACAACACTTCTCCCATTATAAATCTAAGGGGATTTTACCAGACACTCAAGGACAGCTAGCCACACAGTCCAAGGTCTGAGCTACCCGAATTTTGAACCATCCAAGCTTTTATAGTTGACCTTGTTACCTGCAAGAATAAAGAAGAGTTAATCAACAATAAAGGCGCTAGAGTGGTCACAACATTGTCCATCAATTTTTTAGATGCTCAAGGGCAGCTAACTCCATAATAGGTGATGAGACCTTGACGAAATTCAAACTCATTCATGCTTTTAAAGTTGTCCTTTATATCTGCAATAATGAAGAAAATCAATTAAAAAATGAAAGCACTAGAGATGTCAAAACAGATCTCCCATTATAAGTATACAGGGATTTTACCAGACGCTCAAGGGTAGTTAACTCCACTTTTGGAGACCGATGTTTTTAAGAATTCGATATCAGCACAGCTAAATACCAAAAAATCCTTTTAATATGTTGTGTGCCGGGGTAATTCTCATCTTCTGTTAAAATATCTTTTTGGCATTTGCTTGTGCTCTATGTTAATTTCTCCCTCAAACCTCTCAATGTTGCTCCAAAATGGCCAATTTCCTATCTTCAGCCTATTTTGGTGGCCATTTTTGTTACCATAGCAACGGTAAAGGTCAAAGTAATTTGAGGCTTTTACACTTTGGTTATTGTTCTAATGAACTAAAAAGAAAAAATTGATGAAAACATTTTTTATTTAAGCCTCATAGGGGGGCCAAAGAAGCCCCTTAATGCACGTAGCTCTTTGCTAATAAAATTGGATCCATTTCAAACATGGCCATCGGGGACGTGATCAGTATTCCTTATGTACCTATATATGAAACTTTAAATGTCTTCTTCTCTGAAATCAAGAACAATGGAGTAGCCAGAACGCGGAAAAAGTTACGCACATCAAAGGGAGACTACTGGACCAAGCAATGATGCTTTTCGATTGCGTCCCTTTTTAAAATCGGAACTTCTCTTAAAGGAAAGATTTTGCTCCCACATTGGTGACCTCCCTTGAATGTTACTGTTTTTATTACGCAAGTGCGTAACTGCGTAATGGTAGCTACACCAAAGAAGAATTGAAAACAATTTGGCAGAAATAGTCACAAGATGGCCCTCTACAACAATAGCGAAAATGAATTTGATTCATCAAAAACATAGCCACTAGTGGGCGTGGTTTATTGTAACTCAGGAAAGTTTGAAAATGTTCTCTGAAACCACTCATCAGATTTCAAATAATTTGGCGGAAATGAACACTGGGTTACCTACAAAAATGGCTAAAACAAATTTTATCTGTCGAAAACGTGGCCAGTTTCCCTTATGTACCAATATAAGAACGTTTAAATGTCTTCTGCCACTATTCTTTGCTTTTCTTCTTTTTCATAATCATCTTCCTTTCCTTTTTCCTCTACTTCATCTCATTCTTCTTCTTCTCCTCCTCCTTCTTCTTCTTCTTCTCCTCCTTCTTCTTCTTCTTCTTCTCCTTCTTCTTCTCCTCCTTCTTCTTCTTCTTCTTCTTCTTCTTCTTCTTTCAAGATCTTCTTCTTCTTCTTCTTCTTCTTCTTTCAAGATCTTCTTCTTCTTCTTCTTCTTCTTCTTCTTCTTCTTCTTCTTCTTCTTCTTCTTCAAGACCAGTTGCGATACAGCAAAAATCGATTTAAACGTTGATGTTTGACGTTCCAGTCAACAGTAATGTAGTCGGGACGTATTCCTGCGTTGAACCCATGAGAATTAAGTGTTTTGTTCAGAGACACAAGGTGCTCAAATGCACAAGTGAACGGTAATACTTAACTGTACAATCTGGGAGCGCAGTGGCTCAGTGGTAGCGTGATTGACTCGAGACCGAGGGGCCGCGGGTTCGAGCCTCACCGGCGCCACTGCGTTGTGGTCATTGAGCAAGACACATTAATCCTAGCTTAGTACGGGTTCAACCCAGGAAGACCCGTCCCTGTTTAACTGAAAGATTGTTGATGGGACGTAAAGAATCAACTTAAACAAACAAATTAATTGGGAAAGCAGCCATCCAAATCCTCGGATTACGATTTGACGAGTCGGTAGAGGTGCTTCTCGGGGAGATAACCCAAACCATATTAAAAGTAAGTTATAAAACTGAATTACTTCAACTTAACGAGTCTTTGCTGCCCATATCAGATTCGGGTCCGCAGGGTTATTCTTAGACTAGTCAGCTCAGCTACATAGACTGGCTGCATTCTTGAAAATTTGAATGCAGCAAATCAGACTGCTTGAATGAGCCGTTTTTGATTGCGTGACTCATTTTCTGTAATACCACACGTTTTATAGTCCCTACCACTCACAGGCGGAAATCGCGAACAAACTATCAAACTATAAAAGCTGTTTTCGATTGCTAATGCCAACCCCCGTTTAGATTGTGTCGAGGATAAATGCTACGTTTTGACTGCCAAATGTGAATTTTTGGTATTTTGTCAATCTAAAGCACTGTTCTGTTTGTCAGGTACGAAATCTTTTGACAAACTTTTAGATTGCCACCCCGGATTAAAAAAACTAAAATTGTGTGTAACTTCACACCAAATTTAGTGGCCGTTGATACCGCTTTCAATGCATTTACGATTTATATGAAATATAAACTTAAGACTATCCCAGCCAGCACGCAGTGTCGGGTCCACATCGGCTCGCCAGCGAAACGCCATACGAATGGCGTTTCGCTAGAGGGCCGATGGTGGCCTTCTTTTATATATTTACCGGGGTTTTGCTTTAAAAGCAGAACCATACTTTGAAAAGGTCGTCTGCTGCCAATTTTACTTGGCACTTTTAAGGGTTAATAGCGGACTACACATTATGGCCACATAATTGTTGATTTTTAAGAAAAGAAAATCTGGGTAATTTGAACAGAGAAGTTAATGTAAATACTCGTTATCTATTTATACAACGCTTACTTGTATTTGAGTTTGGGCTTAAGAGGTTAAAGTTCGATCGATGGTAGCTTTGTGGGCGTGCCTACCCGTGGGTATATTTGCTGATGGTACCCCGCATTCATCCCACGCTTCGTCTACGCTGAGTACAAATTAAAGCGACGGGAAGCCAGACTGTTAGTGCTTTGATGCGTTATATTTTGAAGAAAATTGTAGCTTGATTTGCTCCTCTATTGTAAACTGTGGATGGAGTTCATTATAGAGTGAAGCTGTGTAAAAGGTCAGGAATTTTCTAATATAAACATTCACACCGCTTGCCCATCAGAAATCCGAATTTACACAGCAAATAGCACTTGGATATTACCACCGGCGGTAGCATTTCTTATTAAACAAAACTCCACAAATTCGCTTTTAGCGAATTTTTACCAGATCTGTGTGATTTTGACGTTATTAATAAAAGAAATTGGTGGGAAAATAAAGGAAAATGGCAGAAAGTGAGATTAAGTTGACCATTGGTGAAGAAAAGGTGGATTCGAAGGATGTAACAAAGGGGCAAGAGATTGATTTGAAATTCAGAGATCCAGAAAAGCTTCACGATGAAATGCGGGTAGGACTTTTTTCTCAGATTTTTATAAGTAGACAGGCTCTAGTCCTTAAAACAATTTTCATCAATGTGTCATATTATAAACTTGTAGTTAGTCTTGCTCTGAACAGTTCAAATTCCACTGCAATTCTTTTTATACACAAATTTGGCAGGTAAAAAGGCGACCAGCAGCGGATCCTATATTACACGGATCCTATATTACCAATATAAATGTTAGGTCCATGCTTCCACCCGCCCTCACCCCCGGCGCTCACCATCAATGGAGGTACAACATGATACTGTCTCCAGAACAGAGATCATTTTTCAACCAAAATATGGGCTTCGTCGCGAGAAAAATTGTCTTCGGGGTTTCCGACAAAGCGAGTTTCAAACGAGTCTCCTCAGCTACAACGGCTAGCTAGAAAATTGAAATTTCACCTGTACAAAGTTCACATATGATACTTTCCAAAAAGCGAATAACAAAGGCGCTGATCAGTCTGCGCGGATGCGCAGGCTGGTCTGTGCCTGTGTTGTTCGCAAATCCCCGAAGACAGGTTTTCTCGTGTTGCGGCCCATATGATGTAGGTAATAAAAACACCGGTTCATTTGAGGACCCACATTTAGACGGTTAATCTGAGTACCCACAAGATATGTTTAAACTGATGGATCAGTAAATGAACACAATTTTACTCTAAAAGTTTACTTATCTGGAGCTATGTAAACATGAAAAACTTGGAAGATGGTACCGTAATCGCCCAAAAACACGCAAAATTGAGCCGCGACATGAGATTTTCAACAATGTGGTATGTGCGACCAGCAAAGCCTCAGACCAGCCTGCGCATACGCGCAGTCTGATCAGAGTCTTTGCTAATCGCTTGAATATTCTATGAGCGTTAAGCTCCTCACCGAACATCATTAGGAGTGTCTAAGCTTAAAAGGAGGCTGCACAGGCTCGTCTGAGTCTACACTTGTCAAAATGCCACAATGTTGGAAATCTCGTGCCGCGGCTCAAATGCGCTCAAAAATCAAGTAATTATGACCAGGTAATGCCACAATCACAGACCACAGACCAACCCACGGCACCGCGAGGAAAAGACACAGAACACTAACAGTTTTTGTTTGCATTAAAAATTGTCGTCCTGTATTTTGGTTACTTTTTAAGATATACAACCGCTTGAAGTGCAGAAAACTTTGAAACCTGTGCAATTGTATACAGTATCCATAGATACAATTCCTGTGATATCAACAGCAAAAACGTATTTTGCGCAAGAACACAACATTGTTTCCATGGCGAGTGGCGGGTTCGAGTCCACTATTCATGTATGTAGGTCAGATCAAATAGAATCCGTGAAAATGAATTTGATGAGAAAATCTAAAATGAATGGCATAAATAAAAGTTAATTTCCATTCGGTGGTGTCCCGCGATTCAGTTCACACACAACTGAGAGAAGAGATGAATAGGTGCGCACATAGGAGGCTCTGTTATCTTTGTGAATACGATAGGGTCAGCTTATACCAAGACGGACAGGAAAGAGCGGTTTTAATTAATATAACATTACTTTAGTTCGGCGTTAGTATACACTACACGGAAATGTCTTAGAGCGTGAAACCGTACCTTTCACAAGATGGCACTGTATCTATGAATCATAGGGAATTATTGAGCGTTCCCTTAGACAGGCTCCAGTCCTTAAAACGATTTTTCATCAATGTGTCATTGTAGCTTGTCTTACTCTGATGGCCCTGTTTTAAAACAGAGCCATCAGAGTAAGACTAGCTACACGCACAAGTATATGATATGACACATTGATGAAAAATGTTTTAAGGACTGGAGCCAATCTACTGTATGTCCAGCTCATTAATTTGTCATGTGTCAACAACACTTTTCACAATAAGAATGCTAGGTCAGCTCAATAATCGAATGTGCAGGTCAAATGTTAAGTTATGATGTATTAAAATACTTATTAAAGTCGAGTCAATTGAACCATTTGGAGTTCGTATGTCCAAATGCTAAGGCATCAAAGTAAGGAAGAAGGCAAAGATCAGGAATCAATACAATCTAGTACGACACCTGACCTAAGAAAGGGACAAAAACGCAAGAAAACGTCACACAGAAGATAGCCAAGAAGCCAGCCCTTTCCCAGTAGGCAAGGAACAGACAAGGCAGTAAGACAAAGACAAACACGAAACGCAAATAACAAAAACATTCCACAAAAGAAGCCTTCGAACGGCCAGTAAGAAAATAACTTGACGCTTAAACAAGTTTGATGGTACCAACCTCACCCTGATTAGACACATAGATGTTTGGTTCGCATAATAGATCCCTAATATATCAAAGTCAGTATTGTTGTAATCGAGTGTTTCAAAAGCGTTAAGAAATAAAGGTGAATACCCTTACGAAAGAGGTCGTATTATTGTCTTTATCGAGAATAAATGCTATGTCATCTTTATTCTGTTCACGGTTGGAGAACATTATGCAGTAGGTTTTAAGAATGTACAGCCGCATAAATCGCACAAATCTTTCCAACATTCATGTTCACCTCTACCAAGATGACCTCCAACTCTTACTTATAAGCTGTTTACTTCATAGAGACGCCTTTTGCAAACAGAGCAGACCCAGTTCAGGCAGCTCTTATCTCGCCTGATTAGGGTGTACTCTGTTTGCTTATGGAAACATGATTAGATTTGATCCTACACTAGTGGACCTTACAAGTAATTTCTCTGTTCTATGTACAAACGTGAAAATTCTTTTATATAATTATTCATAGTGGGTGGAGCTTAGCACGAATATTCATGAAAGAAATGATTAACACATATTTGCTCATTCTGTGAGAAGCGATTAATCAGATGCAGGCGCGTAGCCAGGCGGAGGCCAGGAAGCTTCGACTTCAACATCATATGGGCCTCGATTCGAGAAATCCAGACTTTGTTGCTTGCGAACAACAAAGGCGCAGATCAGCCTGCGCATCCGCGCAGTCTGATCAGCGCTTTTGTTATTCGATATCTGAAAATTAAAGTAACTAGGTCTCTTAGACTGGCCCCTGGTAATATCATATTACGAAAAGTCTGCAACTTATTACACTTTTAACTGGGGTCCTGCTACCTTTCAAGCTAAGAAGGAAGATGCTATCAGCAGATCAGAGAAAAGCTTTGTCCAGTAGCCGTAGTTTACCTTGAACTCGTAAGATGATAAGCATGGTAGGGGTAATAGTAGTAGATTAGCCACTATCAGATAAATAAGTCTGATTTTTTTCTGTAAATGTTAGAAAATGTTTGGCCCTTTTTAACAGCAGTCTACCTTTCATTGTGTGTTTCACACATCTAGGTTTGTGATTGTGGTATTTCCTGATCATACTCACGTACTATTTTAGATTTAAAATTGAGACAAAATGGTAGACTAGCCATATTGTGTACATCCCAGATTTTCCAGATTTTACCCCTTTTGTAGATATTTTCATTGCAACGCCTGGAGGCCAGACTAGGGTAATTGAAGGAATTCAGAAGGCTGTTACCGGAGTTATGGTTCATGTTTAAGGAGACCTCGGAGTGCAATCGTTATGGGCAAACATGTGGTTGACAAACATAATGTCTTAAGTAATTTCGTATGTTGTTCATTTCAACGGATGTAATAACTGAGTAAAAAGTCCCATTATCAGAAGACACGGCTAAATAAATATTGGATAGATCAATAGTACTAAGCGAAATCATGTCAGAAGAAATGTAAACATTAAAGGTTATTTAAAAGGAAGACTGGTAATATAGATCCCTGGGTTAACAAGTTAGTGGGTACAGTGACCTTGATTCATTCATTGCAAACTTTTATGTGAAATGAAAAAGAAATTCACCTTATATTTGACCTATTTTAGTAGATTCGAATAAATTTCTGATATATCTGTGATCTTTCTGGAAAGTAGAGAGGAAGGGAAAGATCAGGAATCGATACAATCAAGTACCACACGTGACCCGTAGTACCACATGGGAAAGTGTCAAAAAATACAAGAAAACACAGCACACAAGGAAGCAAAGAGGTCAGCGCACACCCAGCAGGTGACCACAGGGCTGCAAGGAACAGACAAAACAGCATAACATGGATTATTATGAAATATAAATAACTAAAGAAGCACCGCTTTGGAATGGTCAGCAAAAATCATTGGAGGGCTCAAACATGTTTAACGGTACCAAATGACATGGGTCAAGACACATAGTTGTTTGGCTCGCATGAAAGATCTCCAACCCACCGATGCACCATTCCCAAGCACACTCAAATCCAGATATTAAAAAGTGACAAACAAAGACAAGGGCCCAACAGTCAGGCCAAACAGCAGGTGGGTCTGACCAAAGACACGGCATCAAATTTGTACAGGCCCCGAGCTTGTAAAGCTTATTTCATGCTCAACTCAGCTGAGCACGCGTACGGAATTTATCCTGCTCATAAATGTTAAAATGCCAACAATTGTTGGCATTTTTAACATTTATTAGCACGATAACTACAATAAAGCAAGACACTTCTTTATTTGTCGGTATTACAGTTTTATTAGCATAGCAATTGAAATTCCGTGTTCAGTTGAGTTGAGCATGAAAAAAGTTTTATAACCTCGGGGCCGAGTTTCATACTTCGTACATTATATGGGCCTCGAAGCGAGAAAACATCACTGGTGGATTCGAACAACAAAGTCATCCGCGCAGTCTGCTCAGCGTATTAGTTATTCGCTATCTGGAAAGCATTATAATTATTTAAACATGCTGCATTATTGCACCATGCAAAATTTCAAGAATCTAGCTATGTATCTGAGCAGGCTGGTTTGAGCCTTACCTGGTAGCAAACGCCGAAGTCAGTTTTGGTTCACGGTTCACATTTGAGCCTCGACATGTGATTTCCAACAATGTGGCGTTTTGACAAGTGTAGACTCAGACGAGGCTGTGCAGCCTCCTTTTTAGCTAAGAAAGCCAAAATAATGTTCAATCAGTAGCCTAAGAGTCGTAGAATATTCAAGCGATTAGCAAAGGTTCTGATCAGACTGCGCATGTGCACAGGCTGGTCTGAGGCTTTGCTGGTCGCACATACCATATTCATATTGTTGGAAATCTCATGTTGCGGCTCATTTTAGCTAGCAGCTAAACTGGCTCCAGTCCTTATAACAATTTTTCATCACTGTGCCATATCATATACTTGTAACTAGTAATAGGGGTCGAAGCAATCCCCCATCACCCTTACAATCAAAGCAAATATTATCTGTGATATGCCTTGAGCAGATAATCATATATAAACAAGTTTACTAAGTATCTGCATGGCGGACAGTGTAGAAACCATATGGCTCTGTATTTAGACCGATGTATACAGAATCAAAAGTTGTTTGATCACACAAATAACTTTCAATTGTCTTGCAAAATGTTTTACACAATCTCATAGGCTCAATCTCATCCCCTGTTCCATTGTTATAACCATAGAGAAAACCCTGCCTCCATGCGGCTGTCATTGCGTGTAAACCTGTCCATTTCGTTTAAAGAGCTACTGGATGAATAATTGTATTTTCACCTGTTGCTTCGTCTCGTAGGTCGGGTTACATATAATTTCAGGTTGAGAACAGAAGTTGAATAGAATTCTTTGTGGCTAATTTAACCCTCCCAAAATTACCATAGTCACTCTAAACCCATTTAAGCCAAATGGAATTTCCCACTATTATCATTTGATACAGTCCGTTTCCGTTTTAAATGTTGTGTAATGGTATTATTTTTAATTTAAATTTTAATTTAACATTCCTGACCTTAAGCAAACAATGCAGACCCTGATTAGACGCCGCGTTCTGCGGCGTCTGATCTGGGTCTGCACTGTTTGTCTATGTCCCACAAAAAGGACGCTATGGTTATATGGGTTAAACCGAGACCAGTACAAGTTTCAGTGGATGCCCTAAATTCTGAAATCAATGTTTGATGGCGATACAATAATGCCTTTTTTCAATTTTGGAAAAAATTAGAATGATATTCGTTGAATGAGGCTGTATACATACACTGGTGGGTCATTTCGCATCGAAACAGGTGTTCAGAATTAATTGAGCCGTTAGAAGCATCAAATACTGTACTTCAAAGATAAATCACAATTTTATTCCAAATAGAGCATTCCATTCTAATTGTCTCAATAATATTGAAATGACCTATTATTCATCACAGCAACAGTGTCATCTCTTTGGCTTGTCTTCTGGACGAGGTTCAAACCAGCCTGACATAGCAGCAGTGTCATCTCTTTGACTTGTCTTCTGGACGAGGTTCAAACCAGTAAGACACAGCGACAGTGCCATCTCTTTGACTTGTCTTCTGGACGAGGTTCAAACCAGCCAGACACAGTAACAGTGCCATCTCTTTGACTTGTCTTCTGGACGAGGTTCAAACCAGCCTGACACAGCAACAGTGTCATCTCTTTGTCTTCTGGACGAGGTTCAAACCAGCCTGACACAGTAACAGTGTCATCTCTTTGACTTGTCTTCTGGACGAGGTTCAAACCAGCCTGACACAGTAACAGTGCCATCTCTTTGTCTTGTCTTCTGGACGAGGTTCAAACCAGCCTGACACAGCAACAGTGTAATCTCTTTGACTTGTCTTCTGGACGAGGTTCAAACCAGCCTGACACAGCAAAAGAGTCATCTCTTTGACATGCTTCTGGACGAGGTTCATACCAGCCTGACATAGCAGCAGTGTCATCTCTTTGACTTGTCTTCTAAACGAGGTTCATACCAGTCTGACACAGCAACAGTGTCATCTCTTTGACTTGTCTTCTGGACGAGGTTCAAACCAGTCTTACACAACAACACCGTCATCTCTTTGACTTGTCTTCTGGACGAGGTTCAAACCAGCCTGACACAGCAACAGTGTCATCTCTTTGACTTGTATTCTGTACGAGGTTCATACTAGCCTGACACAACAATGTCAACTCTTTGACTTGTCTTCTGGACGAGGTTCAAACCAGCCTGACACAGCAACAGTGTCATCTCTTTGACTTGTCTTCTGGACAATGTTCAAACCAGCCTGACACAGCAACAGTGTTATCTCTTTGACTTGTCTTCTGGACGAGGTTCATACCAGTTTGATACAGAAACAGTGTCATCTCTTTAATTTCCCTTTTGGACTAGGTTCAAACCAGCCTGACACAGCAACAGGGTCATCTCTTTGACTTGTCTTCTGGACGAGGTTCATACCAGTCTGATACAGCAACAGTGTCATCTCTTTAACTTCCCTTCTGGACGAGGTTCAAACCAGCCTGATACAGCAGCTGTGTCATCTCTTTGACTTGTCTTCTGGACAAGGTTCATACCAGTCTGATACAGCAACAGTGCCATCTCTTTGGCTTGTCTTCTGGACGAGGTTCAAAGCAGTCTGACACAGCAACAGTGTCATCTCTTTGGCTTGTCTTCTGGACGAGGTTCAAACCAGCCTGATACAGCAGCAGTTTCATCTCGTTGACTTGTCTTCTGGACGAGGTTCAAACAAGGCTGACACAGCAACAGTGTCATCTCTTTAACTTCCCTTCTGGACGAGGTTCATACCAGCCTGACACAGCAAAAGTGTCATCTCTTTGACTTGTCTTCTGGACGAGGTTCAAACCAGCCTGACACAGTAACAGTGTCATCTCTTTGACTTGTGTACTGGACGAGGTTCATACAAACCTGACACAGTAACAGTGTCATCTCTTTGACTTGTCTTCTGGATGAGGTTCATACCAGCCTGGCACAGTTACAGGGTCATCTCTTTGACTTGTCTTCTGGACGAGGTTCATACCAGCCTGACACATCAACAGTGTCATCTCTTTGACTTGTCTTCTGGACGAGGTTCAAACCAGCCAGACACAGTAACAGTGTCATCTCCTTGACTTGTCCTCTGGACGAGGTTCAAACCATCCTGACACAGCAACAGTGTCATATATTTGACTTGTCTTCTGGACGAGGTTCAAACCAGTCTGACACAGCGACAGTGTCATCTCTTTGACTTGTCTTCTGGACGAGGTTCAAACCAGTCTGACACAGCAACAGTGTTATCTCTTTGACTTGTCTTCTGGACGAGGTTCAAACCAATCTGACACAGCAACAGTGTTATCTCTTTGACTTGTCTTCTTGACGAGGTTCAAACCAGCCTGACATAGCAACAGTGTCATCTCTTTGACTTGTCTTCTGGACGAGGTCCAAACCAGTAAGACACAGCAACAGTGCCGTCTCTTTGACTTGTCTTCTGGACGAGGTTCAAACCAGTAAGACACAGCAACAGTGTCATCTCTTTGACTTGTCTTCTGGACGAGGTTCAAACCAGCCTGACACAGCAACAGTGTCATCTCTTTGTCTTCTGGACGAGGTTCAAACCAGCCTGACACAGCAACAGTGCCATCTCTTTGACTTGTCTTCTGGACGAGGTTCAAACCAGCCTGACACAGCAACAGTGTCATCTCTTTGTCTTGTCTTCTGGACGAGGTTCAAACCAGCCTGACACAGTAACAGTGTCATCTCTTTGATTTGTCTTCTGGACGAGGTTCAAACCAGCCTGACACAGCAACAGTGTCATCTCTTTGACTTGTCTTCTTGACGAGGTTCAAACCAGCCTGACATAGCAACAGTGTCATCTCTTTGACTTGTCTTCTGGACGAGGTTCAAACCAGTAAGACACAGCAACAGTGTCATCTCTTTGACTTGTCTTCTGGACGAGGTTCAAACCAGCCTGACACAGCAACAGTGTTTTCTCTTTGACTTGTCTTCTGGACGAGGTTCAAACCAGCCTGACACAGTAACAGTGTCATCTCTTTGACTTGTCTTCTGGACGAGGTTCAAACCAGTAAGACACAGCAACAGTGTCATCTCTTTGACTTGTCTTCTGGACGAGGTTCAAACCAGCCTGACACAGCAACAGTGTCATCTCTTTGTCTTCTGGACGAGGTTCAAACCAGCCTGACACAGCAACAGTGCCATCTCTTTTACTTGTCTTCTGGACGAGGTTCAAACCATCCTGACACAGCAACAGTGTCATATATTTGACTTGTCTTCTGGACGAGGTTCAAACCAGCCTGACACAGTAACAGTGTCATCTCTTTGCATTGTCTTCTGGACGAGGTTCAAACCAGTAAGACACAGCAACAGTGTCAGGTGGTACTCTCAGGTGGCCGTCACATCATGTCCAATGCCTCAATAGTCAATAATTGTATATTATTATATCACAGATTTACTTCTTTGGCAAAGTGATGATGCCGCAATAAATATCAGGATGTACATGTAATTACAGGTCGCGAAGAGATGGTGTTGATAGTCTGATGGTGTTTGCAATTGGTCAAGAGATTTGACTTTTATCGGTTTCCCTAATATCTTAATACCCTTGCATACTTGTGGAGTACCAATAACCAACCGGTCAGATACCATATGAGCCGCGCCATGTGATTTCCTACAATGTGGCATTTTGACAAGTGTAGACTCAGACGAGCCTGTGCAGTCTCCTTTTAAGCTTAGAAACTCCAAATGATGTTCAGTCAGTAGATTAACATTCAATGAATATGCAAGTGACTAGCAAAGGCTCTGGTCAGACTGCGCGTATGCGCGGGCTGATCTGAGGCTTTGCTGGTCGCACATACCACATTGTTGGAAATCTCATGTTGCGGCTCATATCTCCTTTGAAGTGCTATCGATTATAATGTGAATTACAGTAGTACAAGGTTGAAAAATAGGCCATTTTACAGTAATACGCTCATATGATTTTTGTACGCATTCATCGCATATGCTCAAATTCAATACTGGCTATCAGGTTAATGTTCTGTGATTATGAGCAGCATAGATCCATTGCCGCTCGCAAACAAGTCTACTCGCAAACTGAAGGGTCCGGCTCGCATGTCTGTCTGTCATCTTTCCTGTCTGCAGTCTGTTTGTCACAAAAATACGTTCCCCTGACTTCTTTAGAATAGCTTAGCGTAGACCAGGGCAGGCTTTTTTGTAAAAGCTTATACTTGTGAAGTCTCAGGTTTGCTTATGGCTGTCGTGGCCGCTTTCTTGAAAACTATCGTTTTAAATGTGTTTGTGGAGCCGCTGGTCAGATTAAGCTTTAAGGTTTTGTGGAACGTCTTGTGAACGTAGTAGATTGAGTTTTGATCAAGTGGATACGTCATGACATCCAATATGGCCCCAGGGTGACCATCTTGAAATTAGATTTTGACTTGTAATTTAAGCTGTAATTTTTGTGTGATAATGGCGACAATCTTGATTAAGTAATAGTTATACCATGGGTTGTCCGCCTGTATGTTGAGATAATCCTCGAGCTTTAGCGAGTGGATTATCGTACGTACAGGTGGACAAACGTGACACACCTACATCAGTGTAGACCTTGCACATCATGAGATATTTCGCGCTAAAGTTGGTAAGGGTGGTATAATAAATTTTATTCGTTTTCTGATCAAGCTGAAAATTTATTTTTGTATGTTTGTTTTCCACATTACACGACACAGTAGCACAGCGGTTTTGAAGCATGTGGGGCCAGTAGAAAGCTTGCAACTTAAAAATATTGGTTCGACGTTGAACATTGATGCCCAAAAAATGGCGGATTGTTCAAGTAGGAATCATGTATGGAACATAATGTCACTGCAAGTCGGCTCCGATTTGTTAAAAGCATCATATCAAAGATGGTCAGAAGTTTTCGTCGGCGTCGGGGGATAGTCCTGACAACTTTTTAGTAATCAACGTATTTTAAAGTGGGGGTCGTACGGAGGGTTTCAATTGCTTCTCGGGAATGTATGTCATTTATAATTTTATGATTGAGCCGTGGGATGTGATCTCCAACAATGAGGTATTTTGGTAAGTGTAAACTCAGATGAGCCTTTGCAGCCTCCTTTAAAGCTTAGGAACTCCAAATGATGGCTTAACATTCATAGAATATTTAAGCGACTAGCAAAGGCTCTGATCAGTGTGCGCGTATGCGCAGGCTGGTCTGAGCCTATGCTGGTCGCACATACCACATTTGTTGGAAATCTCATGCCACGGCATAATTATCATTTCGTGCGAATAGTTTAAATTAATAATTGAAAATAAACAGCTGGCCATCCATTGCCTTCAGCATTGTATACATAAAGAGAGACATTTTACTTATGGCTTTTCCTTATTTTTTACATAACTTTTTTCACAAATCGTAAACAAGTGGCCATGCTTAGCTCAGCAAAACATAAAATTTAAGCAAAATATACCATGACATTAATTGGAAGTTTGCGTGACACACGCAAGCCCATGCATACTGCCGTGTGTCGAAAATATATGCAAAGTTGCGTTAAACCACCTGTACTCTAACTCTAATTGCATGCTGGGTAATTTTGAATGATTTTATTATGTCTACTGATTTTTTTTTTTCAAAATTAACTTTTTCAAAAAAATCTTTGGAAGATACCATCATAGTGTCACTCAGTTTGGATCCAGTTTTTTTTTTTTTTTTTTTTTTTTTTTTTTTTTTTTTTTTTCCTAGTTAGACTGGATCCATTCCTTAAAACAATTTTTCATCAAGGAGTCATACATGTATCATATACTTGTAGCCAGTCTAACTCTGATGGCTCTGTTTTAAACAGAGCCATCAGAGTTAGACTGGCTACAAGTATATGATATGACTCCTTAATGATTTTCTAAAGGGCTGGAGCCAGTCTAGTTCCTAGTGTATGATTTCGAAAATGGGAGACTTGGCTGACACTAGCTCGGCGAGTGCAAGAGTGTGGAAGCTTTAGAATATTATATGAGGAGACAGGGTAATATGTGTATGATCACCGTAGCGTCTTAAGTTTCATATGGGCATTCGACGCGAAAAAGTCTGACTGTTGTATGCGATTATCCAGGCGCACATCAGCCTGCGCATCTGCACAGTCTGATCAGCGTCTTTGGTGTACACATTCTGACAAGTCTGATAGCTTACTATGTTGCATGCAAAATTGCAATATTTTAGCTAGTCTCTGTAGCTGAGAAGACCGGTTTTGAGCGTTACCTGGTCGAAACTCCCGAAGTCGGGTTTTCCTCGCGACGTGGCCCAATGATTATAATTTGATGATTCTTTGATATTCGATACGACCAATTGGCGTTTCGATTCTAAGGAAATGAGACTTTTCGAACTCTGCGTCCGAAGAGCAAACACACCACTCTTAGCTTATGGTCTGCTCTGCATTCATGCTAGTCACGTCCTCCGATAGATTTTATCACTGAAGTGGTGGACGTATTAAGAACTGAGGGTCTGGAAGTGGGGGGGGGGTCCAGTATCCCATATCCCTTTAATTATTTTGAAAAATATCCCATATCCTTAAAATAAATATGGCGAATATCCCCAAAAATCAGAAACCACTGTATCCCCATATCCCTAACATTGATCCAAGTACCCCGTATCCCTTTAATTATTTACAAAAATATCCCGTATCCCTTTAAGTTTTGGCCAATATCCGGCCTGTAACCCTAAAAATCCTTCCAGGACCTCAGAATTCGGGTGTAATGCTCAAGTATGAGCGAGGCCAGTATAGATTGATATATAGATGCGGATCAAATTTCTTATTCGAGAAACTGAATAAAAAGTATGGGACTTTCGATGACGGAGCCCGAAGGGCTTGTGGGATTTAAATGATCCCCTAGGGCACCTCTGGACCCGGCACCGTTATACATGTAGACGTTGTTTTAAACACCTTTTTTCGAGCATTTGGTTTAAATTGCGTGATGAGAACGGTTAGCGATTTTTCAGCACAAAGTAAAATGATATCTAAACATACTTCAACAAAAATAAATACTTGCAATAGTCAGCCAATTTTAACACAGCTTGGACTTCTGTGATCAAAGTTTACTATTTTTCCGTGTACTTGTTCGCAAAATTTATATTTACTCGTATACAAGCCTCCAGGTAAGACTGCGTCATCAAAAATTATTATCTCATTTCTCAAGCAAAACATATGTTGTGGGTACTCAAAAGAACCGCCTCAATGAGACGGTTCTTTTGAGCACCAAAAACAAATGTTAAAATTGATGGAGAGGAAAATAATCTCAATTCATGGTCATAATTTTGTTAACTGGACCCATGCATATATATTCCAATTAAAGTACTATCCAGGTCAGACGTTTAAGAATATTAAAGTTCATGTCATAATGTCAATTTCACCTTAATACTTTGGGCATTATAAGAAACGCAAGGCAGGTCAACCAGCGTTTTATGACCATGAAAAGCATTTTCTTTGGATTTTAAAACGGGGAATATAACGTTTACTGCATGATGTTCCTTTCACCTCCGCAAACCATTTTCTAGGTTTTAATATACTGTTCACAAAAAGTAGGGGATATTCGAATATTAAAAATTATAACATTTACCAAACGAATGTCATAAACCTGAAACAGCTAGTATTAATTAGCAAAGTCATTTCACAGTCAATTTGAATAAAATTTTCAAGGATTAGTCTTGTCACATGTTTCTGAGACAACCATAATTAGACCAGGGGTAGCCTTTCAATTTTCACACGTGAATAACACGGTGACGGCTTATACAATGGCTATGCTTTTTTTAAAAGAAAATATCTGTTATTAAATATTCTTTATTTTCAGAAATTGTTTTGATCTCTTTGGCCTAAATTTCAGGAATGTGAGGCTAAAATCTGTCAATTTTTAGTGAATTGTGTCATTTTTTACAATTTTGTCACCGTTCTATCTCCTAGAAATAAAAATTATGGTACTCGAAAAAAATCTTAAAAAAACAAAGATATCCATAATGCATCTTTAACATGCATTATCGAAAGCATGCCCGAAAATTTGATACTTTTTTGTGAAATTTGGGTCTTGACCCCTAGTTTCTTTGGCACGTCCTTAAGGTCACATTACCCAGTTTTCAGCCCTCAAATTAAGCTGGAAAACTGGCTTACATATTGCTCTATGAAAATACAAAATTATTTATGCGACAAATTAGGATTTTAATTTTTAGACTTTTTTATGTCCCAATATCCCCTACTTTTTGTGGACGGTATATATAGCTGGGTTTATAGCGGGTCATGTATACCCGCCTGGGTGATTAAAATAAGTTATAATTTCAAGTTCAAACTATCGTATTCAAGAAGAAAAAATTTGATCGAAGTTTCAGATAAGCTTAAAATGTCACCTATATGAACATACTGAATATATTGTCACCTACACAATCTGTGGTGGGCCACGGGAAAGCGTGCAAAACTAAGATATGTGTATATACATGTAAAATATCTGTATTTTCATTCTGCCAGCCAAGACTGACAGTGATGTCGTGTTTTGTTTATAATTGTTAAGTAAAACAGTAACTTGTACACTCCACTTCAGCTAATGCGAATCGATAGGTCACTTGTGTATTAATCCTATCCTTTGGATAGGATTAATGCACAAGTGATCTATCGATTTTAAGTCCCTTATAATTATGACGTCACTGTCACTCTTGGCTGGCAGGACAGTACATGTACATACATTTGTTTCATGTGATTGTATTGTATTTATATAGATTGTATGCTAAATTATTAAAGCTGCATAATCTGTAACTTTTGATATATTCATTTTAAAAAAAATGTTTCTATTTTTCAAGAACACAGTAAAAATACTAAAATTCAGGTATACATTTTACCTTTTTCGTAATAATTAACAAATTATTAGTGCCAAAACATTAGCATTTATGTTAAAAATTAACTGTCTAGAATTATTGGAGAGACGCAAATAATAACAAACAAGAGATAATACACCTGTTTTTATAAGATAATTCACCTCAGTTTTCAACTGTAGAAATAAGATTTATTGTGACAACATAACTTTATTCTACTTTTGCAAATGATTTAAAAAGAAATTTTTTTTTCGAAAAATGTTCATAGTTACAGAGTATGCAGCTTTAAGTACCCATAGGCCTAAGGCTTATTGTTCTATATTTCTGAATAAACTTGTAATGAAGGTCCAGGTCAGCAAGTACATGTGGGCAGTTCTGCTCAGGGCTTTTCATAATCCCCCTTTAATTAGCGATTCTTTGAAGTAAAATAATTGCATGTACAAGGTCTGATCAAATGATTTTTTTTTGTCTCCTGAAGCAAAACTGGCACTCTACACCTATGTTGGGTGTACAATTTGACCGTGCTTATGGCGTGGTTGAAGATGGGAAGCATTTTTTAATCGAATGTCCTATGTTTAATGAATGCATATCAATAATTTTGAGGAACCATTTATTCAGAGAAGAATATTTTGTCTGAACTTCTCCGGCTATTGAATTAATATCCTAAGTTATTGAATATAAATAATTGTACGAGGTGTGCGCCTGTATTATTACAAAATCAAGGATTTTTTATCATTACACAGTGACACACACTGGGCAGGCGTGTGCGTACGCATCCACACACTCAGAGAGAAGGAGAAAATAACAGATATTCTCATATAATAGTCATTTTGGCATTGTTTGTGCGATCATTTCTGTCCTCTGTTTTCCATTTGTATTTTGTAAAAACTGTCCTCCTCATATATTTAACCCTAGCCCCCGCCCTAAGCAAAGATCTTTTTATAAAAAAATGGGAAACCAAATACGTGTACTCTTTTTCACATATTCACATCTGTGCTGCTGTTGGTCCTGGTTTGTACTTCACTTTGCAATTTCAGAACACTCTTTTAACCCTTTAAGCGCCACCTATAATTTGCAGCAGACGACAATTTCAAATTTTGCCGCTTTTTCAAAAATAACAAAAGAGGAATGATATTTCATGAGAATCGTCTGCTGGCAGACGATTCTCATGAAACATCATACCTTATTTTTTCGAAAATTGGGAAAGATGTCGCAAAATTTGTCGTCTGCTGCAGTTGTAATTGTCGCTTTAAGAGTTAATCTGTCCGAATTTACAGACGGTTTTACTTTCTCCGAACACAACAACCATAGTGTCGTTTTACTATGGAACGGCATTTTACAAGAATTTTACAATTCAGGAATTTGAGGGTGTGAGTATATTTTTATGTAAAACGATCCCCTCCAAATATGAAGCGGGGTATGATGATATATATAATATAAACAAACACTGAATGACACTTAGAAATAAATAGGTTACAATCAAGTATATGGGACACCTAATAAATACGTTGCCCTCTTTTCAAATATGTGGGCGTTTTTCAGTGAATGGGTTACAGGAGTGCCTGAGAAATGAAAATCTTGACAAAAAGTTTCAACGTTCAAATGGCAACACTTACAATTAGGTCTACCCACGAGATAAAACTCATTCAGTCAGTTCTAATTTGTTTGTTTGTTTGATTTGATTCTTTACGTCCCATCAACAATCTTTCAGTTAAACAGGGGCGGGTCTTCCTGGGTGAACCTGTACTAAGCTAGGATAAATGTGTCTTGCTCAAGGACCACAACGCAGTGATGCCGGTGAGGCTTGAACCCGCGACCCCTCGGTCTTGAGTCAAGCACTCTACCACTGAGCTACAGCGCTCCCCTCAGTCAGTTCTAAATCTCTTAACTGGAATCATCCTAGTTATCAATAATACATTTGCTGGAACAAAATCAAACAAAAAGTCCCTAATAAAACAGCTCCTCTAGCTGGGATTATTCCCTATCTCAGTGGCACTTTGGCACTGCGAGCGTAGACTGACAAGATACTAAGTGTTACCTTCACATTGAAATGTTTTAAAGGGACAAATATTTGAGCAATAATACTGGTACCACTCATTATGACTCTCTCCAGGGGTCATACTGGGCAGATCAAAAGGACAGCCATAGTGAGGTGATTATGACTTCCTTACTGGGGCAATAAAGTGGTCCCATAAAGGGATTAGGTATTTTATGATAAAATATTGATCTTTATCTTAGTGAATGAAATTGTGTTGCATACAGGTAAGTCCCCTCTTGAGGCCCCATTAATTTTGTGAGATACTGAAACTGTCCCTTATCAGTTAATCCTTTAATGATCTCTATTAGACAGTAATCTTTGTCTTTAAGCAGTGAAACCAGTGGTAGCAGAACAACCAAATTTGGTGTGCAATAACACTTATTGTACTATGAATTTACTTCGTTGTGCGAACGAGTACATTGAGGCAAATGAGTCGCCATTGTATTTCACAGTTAACTGCTTTGTCGCCATTGCCCAGTGGTCACGGTTGATTCTGCGACGAAACATTGACGTTGTTGTCAAAATGTCCCTGTTTTTTACACAAACGGGCTCACACCGGCCTGCAAACAGCATTTGGCCGTATCGACCAACCTGTCAAACGCAATTTAAATTGCTTTTCGGTATTGGGGCGATGGCAGACCGTTTATATGTAATAGTTATACCATGGGTTGTCCTCCTGTACGTGGAGATAATCCACGAGCTTTAGCGAGTGGATTATCTTACGTACAGGTGGACAAACATGGTATAACTATTTTATACCACCTACATCAGTGTAGACCTTGCACATCATGAGATATTTTGTGCTAAAGTTGGTAAGGTTGGTAAAAAATGCCGACTCACTTGGACAATGTAAAATCGTCGCTTCGTCAGTTGGTTTTAACGGTTGCTTGTCCTCTTGGAAATAGTCCCATGTGTATCATTAACAATCTCTTACATGTTAATTTCCTCGAGTTAATTTCTATATTCATTGATTGGCTCAACATGCAGCTGAGTCACTGGTATTTTACACTGGACATTGTGTTACAAGATGCATTGTAGTTGGTTACCATGGAAACAGATCCTAAGGTGTCCCATGGTCACCCAAGTCTAGTGACAATCAATACAGCCAAGTCTCGAGAAAATGGTAATACTTATGATTGCGTCTTCATTTTGTGCAACAACTTGTTTAGTCTATATTACCGTTGCATTGATCCGCAATGATCAACCCCTTGAGAAAGTGCAGACCAATCACATGCGCGGATCCAGAAAGTTTTGTCAGAGGGGTCCAAATTTGATAAGTTTTTTTATTGATTGGGGATAGAGGATCCAATTACCTGTTTAATTGGGCCATAATCGGCCCGATAGCGAAACGCCATCGATGGCCCACAATTGAATGCTGGCTTGGTAGCTTTGTGATTTTTCAGGGGATTAGGACCAGTTTTGCAAAGAAACCCTATATTTTTGTGATTTTTCAGGGGGTTCCGACCCCCTGCCCCCCCCCTCTGGATCCGCCTATGAATCTGGTGTTTGTTCACCCCTCGTGCTACTATCCCCTACGCCAGGTCTCCGGCATTAATGTTGAGCTTAATCATGTGCAAATATTGACCCAACTCAGAAGATCGAACGTCCAGCAAATGGTCATTTGTTTAGTCTCAGGTTGCATGCACAAAGTTACTGTACTGCCAGCCAAGGGTGACAGTGACATCATGTTTTGTTTACAAAGTTATCAGGGACTTAGAATCAATAGATCGCTTGTGTATTAATCCTATCCACAGGATAGGATTAATGCACAAGTGATCTATCGATTCGCGCATGCTCAAGTGAAGAGTACACGTAAATGTTTTACATAGCAATTGTAAACAAAAATTACGTCACTGTCACTTTTGGTTGGCACGACAATAGGAAGTAAATGAAGGAGACCAAGACCAGCGTTTGATGTCCATTTCAACAGCTGTACATTTGTCAGTCCGAAAATAAATGGAATTAGCAAAAATCTGTAAAAGAGAGTTACCAAAACATGGGCATCAACCCCACTGTGTAGCTGTCCGTGTACACTTTCTGATAGGCTTTACGCCTGCACGCTAAAATAGTAGATGTTACTTAATACTTGACACTAAATTTGGGTGACAGCTATGCTTCCACTGGTTTTTACATAAGCTTTCAACTGATTTAATAGCTATATTCTGTTCGATTGCATTGGTCCGGACAGAAACTAAAACAATAACAGGTAGGAATGTTTAGCGTTTATCAATGGAGAAATGTTGGCCAAAGTTTTTTTATGAAAAAAGTGTAAGTTTACACCAAAAGAGGTGGCAGCTCTGCTGCCACCTACTTTGGTGTACATTTACAATAATTTCTTTTTTTACAGTGTGTGTTTAAATGCCATAATCTTATGGGTTATCCAAGGCTTTGTTCGCAAAGATCGTTTTGTATAACTTTTATTATTTTTTGTTTTCATTTTTTTTCTTCGTCTCTTACAGGTTCAGTTTCACGATATCTTAGGAGAGCCTGACGAGACTGTTTTCTCATTCGATTTCATCTGGAGATGGGCATTCAAGGTAAGCGTTAGACTGGCTCCAGTCATTAAAACATTTTTTTATCAATGTGTCATATCATATACTTGTATCCAGTCTAAATCTTATGGCTCTGTTTAAAACAATTTTCATCAATTTGTCATATCATATACGTGTAGCCAGTCTAACTCTGATGGCTCTGTTTAAAAAAACAAACAATTTTTCATTAATGTGTCATATCATATACTTGTAGCCAGTCTAACGTAGCCAGTCTAACTCTGATGGCCCATAGAGCCATCAGAGTTAGACTGGCTACAAGTATATGATTTGACACATTGATTACGGACTGGAGCCAGTCGAGGTAAGCGTGGAACGTTCAATAAACCCAATTTAGAAACCGCCAAAGTTAAACTATGTCAAATATGCCAGTCTTACAGTATATATGCTGATGAACAAAAGAAACGCTACAATACAAACTTGTCACGTTAGACATGTGGTTCACTTGTTGGCTAATTTTCATGAATAGTTTAACTGCTGCCACTAATTTTATATCCTTCTGATTAATTTATCTAACATTTTGCATGTGACGTTTCTTTTGCCCGTCAGTATAGTAATGATTGCACACTATTTTTATTTTAAATTGTGTTCTATGCAGAATTATGATATTTCTTTCTGTAATTCTGTAGTATATGCTTTTCATCGAGGCTTTGAATTAAGGGGCGTTGACAGGCACAAATGGGCACACACATACAAAAAAACTCATGTCGGCCATACCACCCACCACCACAAAAATACAACAACAACAACAACATCACACATGTGCGAACAGGGTGTACTTAAACCAGCATGGCCTTGGAAACGTGTTTTATGTTTTATATTTATTTTATTGTTCTGTATATCTTAACTTCTGCTGCAAGCTGAGATACCAGCGTTAAAGCCTAATGGATTTGATATATTAAAACATATGGTTCTATTTATTATCATATTGTTTTAGCTGGCACTTAAGCCAACGCAGGGTAAAACAACAACTACACGTCTATTTCAAAACTTGATATTATTGCTGATAAGGCAAAAATATTTTTTCATCATCTCTCCTCTCAGGGGGTCTGGAAATCAAAACCAGGTCAAATGTACTCAGAAAGTGTGTTTATACCATACTAGACTGGCCACAGTCTCTTATGTCATTTTTTTTGTGGTAAAACTGATAATCTCTCTAAGATAGCAATTAATAAATTTTGCTTGGAGTTGTTCTTGGTTTGGACATCAGAGACCACTAAATTTGACTATCGGAGAGGATAGAATTTTATAAGATGATTTTTTTCATAGTTAAATAATTATAAATGTACATATATACATTTAATGGACTGATGCCAGTCTAATACTATACATGTATATGCGAATAACAAAGGTACAGGTCAGTCTGCGCTGTAGTTCGCTGCTAAGTTAGAATAAATGATATAGTAATGGTGGCTATGCCGGCCAGAGCCTATCTTGCCAGCGAATATAACTAAGTTTTCTCGAAGTTGGATTATTTCGCTACATCACAATGTACACTGTGAAAGTAAGTAAGGGTGCAAAGATCAGAAATCGATACAATCAAGTACCACACCTGACCCAGGATACCAATGGGAAAGTGACTAACTCACAGGTAGACACCACAAACAAGAGCCAAGAGGTCAGCCCTTTCCCAGCAGGTGACCACAAAGCACATTTAAACAGACGTGCACAAAGACATATAGCAAACACAAGACAGAACAAAAACATAAAAGATCCACAAAAGAAGTACCGCCTTGAAACCCTACATTTGTTGCCTGTATACAATTACAAAAATGTCCATATCAACATGTGCTTCCGCGCATTTTCTTCAGTCTCTTGTTGACTTTCTGGAAAGAATAAACATAGATTTTTTCATAGTCTGGTCTTTCAGTAATATTTAGTTCTGGCCGTGAAAGCAGAATACCGGTGCTAGGAGAGAGAAGTGATGCATTTTCCATTTTCATGAACAGACTCAATAAAACCGAGCTTGCTGTTTTCTAATGTTGTAGGTATCTTCCCGTACAGACGCACAAACCATACAATAACTTTCACTTACTGTTTACTCAAAATGCCGACTCTCGTCCCGTTGACATCATAATGACTTCGAACTAATGGGAGTCGAACGTTTAGGAAAAATATACTGCATTCCCTGTAGACTGGCTCCAGTCCTTAAAACAATTTATCATCAATGCGTCATATCATATACTTGTAGCCAGTCTAACTCTGGTGGCTCTGTTTTAAAACAGAGCCATCAGAGTCATACCGGCTACAAGTATATGATATGACACATTGATGAAAAATTGTTTTAAAGACTTGAGCCAGTCTACATCCCCTGGTATGACCCATTGTCCATTGACAAGATAACAACCACTAAATAAGATATGATTGGGAGGAAAATGACCTTAATATATAGTTTCCCATATTGTTCAGCTGTCAGCTTCTAAATGTCAACTCTTTTTCATGAAAACTATACACCATCAGATATATGTCTAAAGTCTATTATTACTGATGGTAATATTCTACTTGAAACTATTCAAAGAATAAGTATGTTTAAGAAATAGATCAGCTCCAGCAGTGAATTGTTGAGTAATAATTCACTGTTTGGAGGTCAGTTGTAAAGAAGATCAAATCACGAGCGCGCAGCGCGAGTGATTTATCGTCGTACAACTGACCGACAAACAGTGAATTATTACTCAACAATTCACGCACTGGAGCTAATCTATTTCGATTCTAACACACAGTAAACGACGAAAACACATTCGAAGTCTTCAGCTTCTTCCTATTTTCCGCCATTGCACTGAAGAACTCCCGCCAATTCTTAGACTACGTCGCATACATTTACATGTAATTGTAACGTCTTTCAAGCGTAAAACGACGTTACACCGTCTAACGCCATGAATGACGTCATTTTCTAGTGACGTCAGCTATCACACACTTTAGCAGTGAATTATTGTGCGATATATCACAGTTTGTTACCGTTGGCTCTATAGGCGAGGTGTGTTAGAATTTACAATAACTTCACACAATATTTCACTCTGAAAGCATGTTAAAGTTATTTTATATAGGTGTCTACTAAAGAAGTTATCTTAATGGATTGGCCAAAATGACATCATTAATACGTTTACACCCAACCCCTCTAAAAGGACCAGTAAACTACCCAATCACAGACCAAGCATTGACACCAAACGGACACCAAATACAAGTAGCTTGCTCTCTTTTCCTCGGCGAAATGATTGCCAAACTAGAAAGATGTTAACTAAAGAGATTAATAACAAAATCGAGACTAAACACAAATACACTATAGAAAGCTCCTTCAATAATGCAATGAAAAGGGTAATTTTGAGAAATGCCATTCATAAAAGAGATAGCAAGATCCGCATGCCATTCATAACAAAAATCCAATGTTTTGTATGCCAAGATTGGCCGGTGATCAAGCTCTATCTAAAACTACTGTACAAAGGTAGTTGATGCGATAGTAAGCATTTTCAGAATATATTATTAATTAAAGCTGGTTATCATGGTAATATTCATGTTCTTGAAAGTATCGTTCATTGCACATGACTGATTGTGATGTGTATTGGATTGCATTTTCTTTTAGTTCTGTATTTTAACTGAGTGACTATTTACGACCACCTTTACCATCTTCTACCCGCATGTCCTTGTTCCCCATGTTCATTAACCCATATATGCCTTATGGAATTTTCCATTCTTATCAATTGGATGAATCCATTTCGAATTTAAGGGTTGTTGGGTAATAAGGTTCATTTCGTTCAAATTTTTAGAGTACATTCTGTAAGCAAACAGTGCAAAACCTGATCAGATGCCACGTTTTGTGGCGTCTGATCTGGTTCTGAACTGTTTGGCGATGCCACATAGAATGGACGCTAGGCTGAATTGGTTAAAATAAGCGTTCTTGTATACTGACGGGGTTTAAAAATGCAACACTAACTCTCCTTTATAACTTTTAAAAGGCAGCTGAATGTAAACTTCCTTTGCTTCGATGATGTCATCATAAGTTGGCTGAAGAAGCCAAAACATTAGTTCGCGAGTTCGATCCCGGCCCGGTCCCATACTTTCGTGGAGATTGATCATGAAATAATTTCTACGGTCATTCTCCTCCTTCCGCTGATTTATTCAAGAAGGGTTGTTGTCAGTTACAAGCGAAAGTATGTGCACGAATTACTGGTTAACCGCTTGTTCAAGCCTGCCCAGGAAAAAGTGTGGTTAGGTGAACTGACCGTCCCGCAATGACCATAGCTGTTGACTTGGGACGTAAAGCAACAAAAACAAACAAACAAACAAAACATTAGTTTTAATTGTACATGTACAATTAAAACTCGACGACGTTTGTGCTTCGTATGAATTTACTCCCTGAATCATTTCTTAAGATGAGGAGATTTTAAGTCATCGAATGAAAGGGTACAAACAGATAAACGTAAAATGTATCACAGACCTGCCAATCAATGTGTGAGTGATCCTCAATGACTGGTGAAGTCCATGGCACAATTTTGATGCTTCTCGTGTTTCTTGATTAAAAGAAGTAGGGAATCTTTAACTGATAACGTTTCGTCATATCAAACAGTTGACTCATATCTCAAAAAGTTTACATTTTTGCTGCACTAAATTCATTTTAATGAGACAAGTTTTTCATGTGCTACTTACAAATGAACACTCTTTAACTTACAATCAAAATGGTCGTTTTACCTTCTTTTTCGAGAAGTAAATTGAAACTGCTTTTTAAGAATTACGTTTTTAAAGTCCGTCAGTATACTTTCTTTATATGCATGTTTTTATACTTTCCTTTAATTAAATGCAGTGGTACTTTCTGTTTATTGCATTTCCCAAAACTGAGTGAATTGCATGTCTTGAGTTTTCTGTTAATTGCTCTACTGAGACTTATAGTATTTATTATCCCTTTTCCCGCCAGTCACCTCTGCTGATGTTTTGGGTAACCTATATTGCAAACAATATGGACCCAGATCAGGAGCAGTAGAGGGAGCAGTCTCATCAGGGTTCATTGTGGTTGCGTCAATTATAAAATCTACCAGCCTGATATGTGCAGAAACGACAGTATCAGGACAAAAATATTGGCCGGACAAAGGCTAGCTGTAGCTGTCCTTAAATTTTCTGTTTCTTGGTTGTTGTTTTTTTCTGTGAACCCATTATGGAACATATCCACACCGTGCCAGCGAGTCTTGCTGACTCCCTATGATTCGAACCAGCTACAGTGCTACTCCTTATAATGAATAATTGAACATTCCCGGAACACAGTAAAGCAATTGAGAGGTCGCAGATGACATCTCACACTTAGAGTTATCTTTCTTGCTGGAGACACCCAAAGATGTTTTCAACTCTTAATGGTTTCAACTCTATCTTAACGTACTTTGAGCATAAATTATTTCTTTACCCCTCGGTACTAAATTATGCAATTTTAAAGAGTCTGAAGATTAGACATATTAAAGTTCCAAATCCCAGACTCTTTTGTCTGTGTAATCAACTTATAGCGTAAACAAAACTCTGTTTGGTGTCTCCAACATGGTGGATCAAGGGAGAATAATCTTACCAAACTTTGGTCTATGCAACCTCTCGTTCTAAAATGCATAGGTGGGTTGGTTTCTGTAAAACACTTGTATTTAGTGGATAGTTTTATTTGGCGCTATTGGCGGTATAAACAATCGCTAAAATATGAGACCGCGAAATAGTTTCGAATTCAGGTGCACAACCTTAGTATGATGGTATCTGTATGCCTGTATCTATAAACTAACTTTTGAACAGTTGAGTATTATGTTTCAACGCCGAAGAAACCACGTTTAAAAAGGGCTACTATTAAAGTAAAGAATATGCTCCACATAGGAGCATATTCTTTCCTTTAAGAGTAGCCCCTATGAGAATAGAAAATAAATTTAAAGGACATTAAGTTGAGAAACCGTGAGCCAAAAAAAACTATGCCAATATTTTAGTCTTTCAAAAGAAACAGCAAAAAAGTAAACTATGCCAATATTTTAGTCTTTCAAAATAGTCAAATTTTGATGCTGCGAATATTAACCCTTAAAGCGCCAAGAAAAAATGCATCTGAAAATGTTGTCTGCTGAAGTCGTCTGCTGCAAATAATTGCCTAAAATTACTGACGAATTAAGTATAGAAGCAAACAGCGTGGACTCAGAACAGACTGCTCTGGGTCCACACAGTTTGCCATAGAGGCTTCTTAAACATTTCAGCAGACGAGAAAAGCAGACTTTTGTTGTGATTGGCGCATTAAGGGTTAAGTGTTTTACAGTATTTCAATGTATTTGCATGTTGTGTTTTTTATTTTGCATGTTGTGTTTTTTTCTTTTACTTAGACTTGCATGTTGTGTTGCATTTCAGCTCTTCACCAACACTAAGCTCTGGTGCTACAGAATTACCTCCCTTATCTGTGGACTTCCGCTGTCAATCTTCTGGGGTGTCTACTTCGCCTGCCTCTCATTCTGCGTGATCTGGTGCTGCGAACCATATATGAAAGCATATGAAATCGAGCTCAGCTGCGCAAGGAAACTCTATACCACTTTCCTGAACGCCTTCTACAGACCATGTTATGAGGCCTGTGGTTATTGCTTCTATAATATCAGAATAACCAAACAGTAGACTTATACTACATGGAATATGTCGTTGTCATTTATTATACATGTTATATTTACATGAAGAATGTCTTGCAGACAGAACCAAGACATGGTGTCAGAAGACCAAAATTGAAATAATCTCCAATTATGCTGAACTTTGCACCACACATGTACAGTAAATAATTCATGAAACACTTTTCTTGGTGAATGACTTGGTGCAAGCGTGCATGTCCTTGTATGCTCTTTGGTGATGTTATTTACACTTTACCTTTGCTTGTCAAACAACTCATGGTTAACTCATTGCATGTTGGGTAATTTTGCATGCTTCTTTGTCGTCTAAAACTATCTTAGTGATACCATTAGTGTCAAATAGTTTGGCTCCAAATCAGACCCAACGTTTTGTCAGGCTTGATCTAGATCCAAGCTGTTTGTAAAGGTAGGGTCCCTCTGTGTGTATAGAGAGGCCCTGTTAATTGTTATCACCATTGTTCATGACTCTCAGGAAAATAGTTACCTTTGTTTTGCGGCATTTGCGTATGTTGACTGAATTCAAAACCCAATACCACGTAGATTTAATATTGAAATTTGCATTTTAAGCAACTGAGAGCCTGAACATTCTCTTCCAATTGCGATCTATTTTCAGCTTTTCACAAACACTAAATTATGGTGCTACAGAATTACCTCCCTTATCTGCGGTCTTCCTATCGCCATCTTCTGGGGATTTTACTTCGCCATCCTCTCGTTCTGTATGATCTGGTGTTGTGAGCCCTACATGGTGGCGTACGCCATTGAACTACGATGCGCCAGGCGGATCTACGAGACGTTCCTCAGCGCCTTCTACAGACCATGCTTTGAAGCCTGTGGCTTCGTCTTTAACAATATCAGGATTCAGAAAGTCTAAGATCATATGCCTTATATGGGGTCCGTGCTATGCCTTATAACATGAAAACATTTCATCAGAGTCATATTACTTGACTTTTCGCTTACTGTAAAGGCGGCACGTCATGAATGCGTAATTAGGACTAGTCAACTTTAGGCATAGGTAAAAGCTGAAAAGGAGGCGTGGTTTTATTCAAAATTCTAACACACCTCGCCTATATAGCCAATGGTTAAACTCAGTGATTTATTGGTTGATAAATCACTGCACGGACTGGGCACGGACCGGCGTGACGTCATTCGGTCGCCAGTTTTATTTTCATGACGTCATCTATCACAATAGACTGCGTAACGTCATTTTAGAACTATTGGACGTTCAAAACGTACGTAAAAATACGAGTTTCAGTCTAAACAAGAGTTGCGGGAAATTCTGACAGTCTGTTCAAGATGGCGGAATCGTTATAGACTATGAAGGATTCGTACATATTTTTAATCTTTTTGTGTGTTAGAATCGAAATAAATTCGCACTGGCAGTGATTTGTTGCTTAATATATCACTGTCTGTCGGTCAGTCGTAAGTGGATAAATCATTCGCGCTTCGCGCTCATGATTTATTCACATTAACGACTGACCTCCAGCCAGTGATATATTAAGCAACAAATCACTGCGAGTGCGAATCTATTTCTTAAGTAACTGTATTATCTTGTCATTATTTAGTCTTAAAACGCCAGCAAAATAACTGCATCTGAAAATGTCTATTTAACATAAGCATGGAGGCAAACATTGTGGACCCAGATCAGACTGCTCCTACAGGAGCAGTCTGATCTGGGTCCACACTGTTTATCTATGAGGCTTCAAATAGTTAAGTGGACGACAAAAAACTTACATTTTGTGATTATGCGCTTTAAGGGTTAAAATATGAGTTCAGTGTGTATACGGTTAGGATTTTCATGAAATGCACGCACGTTTGCGGCCCAAAAAGCTTATTTTATTCTTTACCAAATTATAAATAAAACCTGATTTCCCTTCCTTAGCAGATGAAACAGCCGAACCACGCCCAGATATAAATATTAAAGTTGCCGCCTTTACAGTAAGTGAGAAGTCGAGTAATACATCATCACCATGCTGCCAACTTGCAATGTTCCAGGTCATTATAAGTGTTTCACACCAGGTATGCAGTCACTGCAAACACGCTGGTTTTTGTATATGTTATAGGTCCTATATTACAATTATAAAGGAATTAAGTGAGAACGAACACTTAATTTATGTATAATTGCAATATATTATCTATGACCTACTTATAGTTTACTCCGCCCCTACCATTGAAAATAGCCACATTGACCACTTCACGGATTTAAAATATGATTGTGCTTAAGTAGGCCAAAAAAAAAAATAATTTCTGTGCAAACTGATTGGTTGTGAAGCACAGGAAGGGGCCGGAGTCCCAGGGGGGGGGGGGGGGGGGGGGGGGGGGGGGGGTACTCTCATTTTTTCTGCATACGTAGGCTTGGACCCAGCATCTGCCCTTCATCCAAAAATATCAGGATTTTCAAGCACCCAAAAAAATATTTGAAATTTTAGCAACCCAAATAAATATCCCCAATTCTGTACCTTGACAAAAAGAAAAGACCTTAAAATGCATAGAAATGACCTCTAAATAATGTCCAATTTTGTGATGGCCCCAATAAAATATCCACAAAATTTCCAAACCCCAAAAAATATTTATTTTCCTGAAAACCCAAAAAAATATCGAAATTCAAAATTTTGAACCCAAAAAAATGGACTGAGCCTACGTATGTATGAAAATATCAGAGTACCCCCCCCCCCCCCCCCCCCTGGGGCCGGAGTAAACTATAAAATGTCAAATAAACGTTGTCGATCGCAAATATAACAATGTTGATTGATAGTATGTGTATTTTGCAATCAAAAAGGTTTTTTTAAATGCGCCCATGGTGACATCTCATCAGGGTCTGTACTAATTACTTGATAGAAATAAAATCTTCATTTGAGTGTTAAAGATAATGACTGGGTGTCTAAAACACAGGGGTGCTCAGTAACTGATCAATATTCAGGGACTTTTTATGATTGAACTCTTTGCATTTTTGGTATTTTTCATGCTTTTTTTTACTTGGCTGCTGATTTCCTTTTTATATTAATTTCATATAAAATAGTTTGGACCCAGATCAGGCCTTGATCTGGGTTCAAACAGTTTGCAAAGATAATCAGCAGAGGACAAACTGCCAATACTAGCAAGCATAGGGTTAAAACCATTAGCAACCATTTTAATGATACAATTCATGAGAACTCAGGTGTAATGGACTTATATTACAAATCTGCAATATTTTACTTTTGAAGAAAGGTAGTATTTTATAGTATTTTTATTCTTATATACCTCATTAATTTTACTAACCATTTTGTCATTGATGTTGTTATATATGTTAACATGCCTTACAAGCATTAAACAAGCAACACCTCAAGAAAAGGCCCTTTTGACATGCAGATTTCAAGGTCCAACTAAACTCATGCAGTCAGGAGCGGATCCAGGATTTCTGGAAAGGGGGTTCAGATGTATAAAGGTGGGGGAGGGGGTGGGTTCGCTTTGCCGATTTTATCCCTTTTTTCTTAAATATCCTATGAAAATGAAATAATTTGGTCTCACTGAGACCAAATTATTTCATTTTCATAGGATATATAAAAACTGGGAGCAGAGAGGGGGGTTGAAGTGAACCCCATGAAACCCCTCTGGATCTGCCTCTGTGCAGTCTGCATTCTTTGGCTTATATATTGCATAAAAAGCTTTACTATAGAGTGGTCTATACATTTGTAAGCAATTTTGTGCAGGCTGATCAGGCTCTTCATTGGCTGTATTTGGTCAAAGGGACATTTTCTGGTGTTTAGCTGTAGATGGGCCTCCTTTCATGTATTTTCTATGTCATAAACCAACATTCTTCAATATTCAAATAAAGGGGAAGTATAGGTTCCGAAGTTGGGGGTATGAACATTTCAAAAATGACAAAGATTCTGTGGGGCTAAGAGGATTATGTTTAAATCCCTAAACCTCTCTGGGTCCACATCAGGGACTAAGCATTTAATGTCAAGAATACAGCCAGTCTTCATTAGAAGCCAGCTGATCTGGGTGAGAGGGTCTATAATTATACAGAAAGTATGCACCCAGAGAGCTTATTAAGTCATACTGGGTATGCTTAATAAAGTTGGTCCCAGATTTTCATCCTCAGGGGGTAACTGGTACATGCTTTTAGATAAGTGTGAAATTTTTAAAAAATCAAACCAAAACATAGGCTGTGGGTACTAAAAAGAAGCGTCTCAATGAGGCGGTTCTTTTGAGCACCTTAAACAAATGTTAAACTGTTTCACAAGAAAATATTCACAGTTTTATGCTCATTTTTTTTGCTTATCTGGACGAATGAGGGTATAGTTGCTGTTATGTTTTATGACAAAGAATATATTTATGAAATAGGGTCAATAGCTCTTCTTGTTCCAATTTTATACATGTGCCACAATTGTTGAAATGTCTTCCATGAAATGTTCACCTTGTGTCGATGTTGCAGTATGCAGTATGACCGTTTTAATTTGATCTAAATCTGGAAATAGTGAAGCTATAAAATTTGAAAACAAGCCTGTATATGAGAAAGTGCTGTAGCCCTCACGCCCCTAACAGAATTTGCTTTTTAACGCTTTGTATACTGGAAGCCCCTAAATGGGTCCTTTGGCAAACAGTGAAGACCCAGATGAAATGCAGCATAATGCTGCATTTCATCAGGGTCTGCAATGTTTGCTAAGATTAAAACAACCTTCAGGACAGAAATACATCATAATTCAGAAAATTCTACCTTTGACCCCTTAAAGGACACAATGGGCAGTTCCATACTTATTTTATCAATATGTGTGGGAAAATCCATCAGAATACATAGGGTTAATGTTGGCAGCCACAGTGCACATCGTGATGAGATGCGGCAACATGCAGTATCACATCTGGATCTACAATACAGCAGGCCTTTAGTCAAGAGTGTGTACCAAAAATAATTTTCTTATTTCTCAACCAAAACGTATGTTGTGAGTACTCAAAAGAACCGACTCAATGAGACGGTTCTTTTGAGCAACCTTCATTTGAGCACCCAAAACATATGTAAAAACTGATGGGTAAGAAAATATCTACAATTTTACACTCAAAAATTTTGTTTATCTAAACCTAAGAATACAGGCTAAAACTATTAAACCCTTTACCTCATAGAGACGCCTTTTACCACTTTTGCAAACAGAGCAGATCCAGATCAGGCAGCTCTTGCAAGAGCTGTCTGATCAGTGTCTACTCTGTTTGTTTGTGGAAATATGATTAGATATGATCCTACACCAGTGGACCTGACAAGTTATTGCTTTGTTCTATGTACAAACTTGATAGTTTATTTATATAATTATTCATAGAGGGTGGAGTTTAGCATGAATATTCAAAGAGGAAAGGGTAACAGGGCTATTCTATTTGAGCCAGTATCAAAAATCAGAGAACAGTCCGATGGCCCTAATCAGACTTAAAGTGCTCAGACTGATCAGTCCACTTGGATAACATCTCATTTTAGACATTTTTATAGTTTGTGGTTTTTATATTAAATATTGTATTTAGATATATAGTAAATAAACCAAAAATTGTTTCCAAGTTTTTTGTTTTATTCTTTATGAGCACACGCCATGTCAAACTCTGTTATATTCACTAATATCCGTTTACGAAACAAAATGCAGTTCTAGAACCCATGGGTTCTGAGAGGTCCTCTGATCAAGATCATGGTTCATACTGGCAAAGCTATGTAAGATTCAAGGACTTTTCCAGGACTTCTTAAAACCTATACTATAGTTTTCAAGGACTACAAGTTTATGAAACATACTGAATTACACGTTAAAATCTATCTTCACAAATGATGGACCGATTGAACAGATAAATAAGTATCAGAAAATTAGCATAAAATTGTTGTCCCTTTATTTGGTGCAGCATTATGCTGCACCAAATAAAGGGACAACAATTTTATACTAATTTTAGTCTACATTATAAGGAATGAGTCTTACAGAAAATAGTGAAATTAAAATACTTTTCAAGGCCTTATAGTGATTCTCCAGTACTTTTCAAGGCAGATTTAATTTTCAAGGACTTTTCAAAAAAGCCCTCTAAATTTTAGTACTTTTCAAGCCTGTGCGAACCTTGAAGATCTACACTCTTATGGTTTCAAAGTGACAAACTGACTTCTTGGTGAAGACCACAGCTGACCTTGACAAAACAGAGGAAAGACAGATGAGTGAGTGAGTTTGTGTTTAACGTCCCACCAACAGCTAAGGTCATATTGAGAAGGGGCCACAGCTTTGTAACATCCCACCAACAGCTTATGTCATATTGAGAAGGGGCCACAGCTTTATAACATCCCACCAACAGCTTAGGTCATATTGAGAAGGGGCCACAGCTTTGTAACGTCCCACCAACAGCTTAGGTCATATTGAGAAGGGGCCCAACTTTGACAACCTGTTTTTTTGTGTGTTTGTTTTTTAGCTCACCTGAGCCGAAGGATGAGCTTATAGGATGGGACTCGAGCAGGCGTCTGTGAGTGTGTCCGTTCACACTTTCAGACATGGATATCTCTGAGACCAGCTGGCTGATCATAATCAAATTTCATCTGGAGCATCATTGGGGTGGGGGATTGGCTGCATTAGGTTTTGGGCCTGATCGAATCAGAACTCTGGTTTCCATGGCAACAGATAGCTCCCATAGGGTTATAATGGGAAAAATCTTGTGAGCACTCTAGCTCTTCCATTTTTACTGGATCTTCTTTATTCTTGCAGGTAACAAGGACAGCAATAAAAGCCTGAATGAGTTCAAAATTCAGCAATATTGGACCAGAGTCTGCGGAGTTAGCTACCCTTAAACGTCTGAAAAAATCTACAAAGACTTATAATGGGAGAAATGTTGTGAGCACTCTAGTGCTTTCATTTTTGAATGGATCTTCATCATTCTTGCAGGTAACAAGGACAACTATAAAAGCTTGAATGACTTTGAATTTCTGCCAGATCCCATCGCCAACTACAGAGTTAGCTGCCCTTGAACGTTTGAAACATGAATGTATAATGTTGTGAGCACTCTAGCACCTTCATTTTTGATTGGATCTTATTCATTATTGCAAGTTACAAGGACAGCTATAAAAGCTTGGATGGGTTCGAAATTCGGCAAGATCTGACTTGGATTAACGGAGTTAGCTGCCCTTGAACGTCTGCAAAAATCTCCATAGACTGATAAATTGGAGAAATGTTGTGAGTACTGTAGTGCTTTCATTTTTGAATGGATCTTCATCATTCTTGCAGGTAACAAGGACAACCATAAAAGCTTGAATGAGTTTGAATTTCTGCCAGATCCCATCACCAACTACTGAGTAAGTGCCCTTGAGCATTTAAAAAATGAATGCATATTGTTGTGAGCACTCTAGCACCTTCATTTTTGATTGGATCGTATTCATTCTCGCATGTAACAAAGCCAGCTATAAAAGCTTGGATGGGTTCCAAATTCAGCAAGATCTGACCTGGGTCAATGGAGTTAGCTTCCCTTGAACATCTGAAAAAATCTCCAAAGTATTATAATGGGAGAAATGTTGTGAGCAGTCTAGTGCTTTCATTTTTAAATGGATCTTCATCATTCTTGGAGGTAATAAGGACAACCATAAAAGCTTGAATGAGTTTGAAATTCAGCAAGATCACACATGGGTCTATGGAGTTAGCTGCCCTTGAACGTCTGGAAAATCTCCATAGACTTATGATGGGAGTAATGTTGTGAGCACTCTAGTGCTTTCATTTTTGGATAGATCTTCATCATTCTTGCAGGTATCAAGGACAACTATTAAAGCTTTAATGAGTTTGACTTTCGGCCACACTTGACCACCAACTATAGCTTTAGCTGCCCTTGAGTGTCTAAAATAAAGCTCTATAATGTTTTGACCATTCTATCACATTCATTGTTCATTCTTATCTTCATTCTTGCAGGTAACAAGGACATACATAAACATAGTTGAGTTTGAATTTTGGTCAGATCTCATCACTTACTATGGAATTATCTGCCCTTGTGCATCTGGGAAATATAGATTCACCAGTTTCCTCCGCAATTTTTATTCAGATCTTTTAAATACTCGCAGATAACCAGAACTGGCACCTGATCACTGTTTCAGGTTCAGAGTTACCTGCCTTTGAGCATCATCAATTATGGTGTCACCAAACATTATGCTGGCTTCCAGGTGAGCAATCGTTGCCCATTGGGCTACTTGATTTTATGAGTGGATCCAATTACCACTAATTTGGGGCCATCATCTGCCTGCCAGGGAAACACCATTTAAATGGCTTTTCGCAGGTGTGCCAATGATGACCCATTATTGAATGCTGGCTTAGCAGCTATGTGCTTTTTCAGGTGATCTGGACCAGTATTGCTAAGAAACCCTATATTTTTTTTTATTTTTCAGGGAGGGGGGGTCCGGACCCCCTGTACCCCCTCTTGATCGGGGCATGTGCAGGCTGGTCTGTGCCTTCGTTATTTGCATGCAACATAGTCGAGTTTTCAAGTGACGAGGCTCAAATTACATATATTTATTAACTTTTGCATCCTGGGAAATATTTCATTATTAATTTTGCCATCTGCTGATTTTTTTTTTTCAAAATTAATCTTTCTGATAATTTTTTTTTTTTTTTTCAAAATTAATCTTTCTGATAAAATATTTCAGGAATACTATCAGGGTTTCAAACAGTTTGCAACCAGATCAAGCAGGACATTTTGTCTGGTCTTGGTTGTTTTGGTTGCTTAGTGATTGTAATTTTTCAGGTGGGGGGGGGGGGGGGGCTCTGGGTCTGGGCATGCATACTGTTTGAAAGTTTATCAGCAGGCGACACTAGCGGGAGAAGAGTTGATCAGTAATTTTATTTCAATTTGTCATTAAAGTCTACTTTGTACAAATGAAAAAAAAAAAAAAAAAATATTGAGAAGGGGCCACAGCTTTGTAACAACCCATCAACAGCTAAGGTCATATTGAGAAGAGGCCACAGCTTAGTCTCATCCCACAGACTGGAGGAGCCGGGGATAGAACTTTGGACCTCTGGGTAAAAGGTGAGTGGTTAATCAACTACACCGCCTGGGCTCCAGACAGACAGAATCTCACAAGCTGATGTCACCCACTTTATCGCCAGGGACATACCTAGCATAAAATTCAAAGTACGCTCTTGTTGAACAGGCTGAATGAACTCGAAAAGGGAACATATACAAACAGCATAGACCCAGATTAGATGCCACAAAACACGGCATCTCATCAGGGTTTGCACTGTTTGCCAAGATTAATACACTCTTGGTAATGGTAGAGTATTTAAATCGTATATGATCAGGCCCTCATTCACTTTTATTTGTATCTCATCAAATGTGCCTACCAACATCATTACAAATTTTGTAAAAAATGGCTGGTTTTGTTATGCTTTCATGCACGTCTGTTTGTTGATGCCTTGTGGTCACCTGCTGGGAAAGGGCTGACCTCTTGGCTCTCGTCTGTGATATGTCTGTGATATCTAATTGTGACGTTGTCAATTTCCCATTGGTATCCTGGGTCAGGTGTGGTGCTTGATTGTATCATTCCTGATCTTTGCCCTCTTTCTTACTTAGAGAAATTACAATTGGTTCTACGCACATGTCTTGTACATACATCGGTGAAAGTTTTCAGGATTAATCCTGAATTCAGGATTTTGAGGCTGACTTTTCATAGAAAGTCAGCCTCAAAATGCTGAATTAAGGAGATTATAATAGCTTCGTTGATTAGTTTTCATATTATCTAAACACAATTAATCATTTTACCTTTATTATTCATTTTTGTAGGCATCCTACAAGTTTTAAAATTTGGATTTCTAATGTTCAGGATTTTGGAAATTTTGAACTTTCGCCCATGTACATATAACATCATGAATCCATCAGAACTGTGATAGAATCTTACCATATTTCGGTCCAAATGTGTATATGTAGCTATGCCCCTGATCGTCCGACAGATAATAAAGGAAATACTACAAAAGTATATCAATATATAGAACATTTATTTGATTCTAATTACTATATTTATAACACATAATTTAATATTTTAAAAACATAACAAAACTGTTGGTACCATTATTGGGTTTGTTTACTGGGTACTAATGCTGTTGAAAAACAGCTATTTTCTTTTATTTAACTTTTGTCAAGCTGTACTCGAATTTATTTCTTTTCAGAAACACTGTAGATCCAGATCAGATGGCTTCTGATGAAGCCATCTGATCAGGATCCACATTGTTTTCCTCTCTTGATTGATATAACATGCTTACAAATGGAATGCTGCAGGATAACAGATAAAACATTGGGGGTGAGTGTAGTACTTAAAATATTTAGCATGACTAGGGTTAGTATCAGGAACCATATGAGCCTCGTTGCAAGAAAACTTATCTTCAGGTTATTACAACAAGGTAACTCTAAAAATAAACTACAAAGCTACAGATCTTGAAAATTTGGATTTATCAAGCTTAGCTCTTATTCTTTGGATTATCAAGTTTAGCTTTTTTTCTTTGGATTCAACAAGTTTAGCTCTTATTCTTTGGATTTATCCAGTTAAACTCTTATTCTTTGGATTTATCAAGTTTAGCTCTTATTCTTTGGATTTATCAAGTTCAGCTTTGATTCTTTGGATTCAACAAGTTTAGCTCTTATTCTTTGGATTTATCAAGTTAAGCTCTTATTCTTTGGATTTATCAAGTTTAGCTCTTATTCTTTGGATTTATCAAGTTCAGCTCTTATTCTTTGGATTTATCAAGTTAAGTTTTTATTCTTTGGATTTAACAAGTTTAGCTCTTATTCTTTTGATTTATCAAGTTTAGCTCTTATATTTTGGATTAAACATGTAAAGTTCTGATTCATTTGATTTATCAAGCTTAGCTCTTAATCTTTGGATTAAACAAGTTAAGCTCTTATTGTTTGGATTTATCAAGTTAAGCTCTAATTGTTTTGATTTATCAAGTTAAGCTCTTATTCTTTAGATTTCTCAAGTTTAGCATTTATTCTTTCGATTTATCAAGTTCAGCTTTAATTCTTTGGATTTATCAAGATTAGCTATTATTCTTTGAATGTATAAAGTTAAGTACTTATTCTTTGGGTTTATCAAGTTAAGCTCTTATTCTTTGGATTAAACAAGTTTAGCTCTTAGTCTTTTTTTAACAAGCTTAGCTCTTATTCTTTGGCTTTAACAAGTCTAGCTCTTATTCTATGGATTTATCAAGTTTAGCTCTTATTCTTTGGATTTATAAAGTTTAGCTCTTATTATTTAGAATTTACAAGTTTAACTCTTAGTCTTTGGATTAACAAGTTTAGCTCTTATTATTTGAATTTATCAAGTTTAGCTCTTAGTCTTTGGATTTAACAAGTTTAGATCTAATTCTTTGGATTTATCAAGTTTAGCTTTTATTCTTTGGATTTATCAAGTTTAGCTTTTATTCTTTGGATTTATCAAGTTTAGCTTTTATTCTTTGGATTTTTCAAGTTTAGCTCTTAGTCTTTGGATTTATCAAGTTTAGCTCTTAATCTTTGGATTTATCAAGTTTAGCTCTTATTCTTTGGAATAGCAAGTGTTGCTTTTTTCTTAGGATTTATCAAGTTAAGCTCTTATTCTTTGGGTTATCAAGTTAGCTATTATCCTTTGGATTTAGCAAGGTCTGCTCTTAATCTTTGGATTTATCATGTTTAGCTATTATTCTTTGGTTTTAACAAGTTAAGCTTTATTCTTTGGTTTTAACAAGTTTAGCTTTTATTCTTTGGTTTTATCAAGATTAGCTCTTATTTTTTGGATTTATCAAGTTTGGCTCTTATTATTTGGATTTTTCAAGTTTAGCTATTATTCTTTGGATTTATCAACTTTAGCCCTAATTCTTTGGATTTATCAAGTTTAGCTATTATTCTTTGGATTTATCAACTTTAGCCCTAATTTTTTGGATTTATCAAGTTTAGCTATTATTCTTTGGATTTATCAAGTTCAGCTCTTATTCTTTGGATTAATCAAGGTCAGCTCTTAGTCTTTGGATTTAGCAAGTGTTGCAAGTGAAAATTTGGATTTATGAAGTTTAGCTCTTATTTGGATTTAGTACATTTAGCTCTTATTCTTTGGATTTACGAAGTTAAGCTCTTGTATTAACAAGTTTAGCTCTTATTTATTTTAGATTTATCAAGCTTAGCTCTTATTCTTTGGATATATATATAGTTTAGCTCTTATTCTCTGGATTTAGCAAATGTTGCTCGTATTCTTTGGATTTACATGTACCAAGTTTAGCTATTATTCCTTGGATTTTTCAAGTAAAGCTCTTATTCTTTTCATTATCACTTTAAGCAATTATTATTTTGGAGTATCAAGTTTATCTATGATTCCTTAGATTTTTGAAGTTTAGCTATTATTCTTTAGATTCATATAATTGTTTGGATATTTTAAATTTAGCTATTATTCTTTGGATTTATTAACTTTAGCTATTTCATGTATTCTTTCCAGAGAGGGAATAACGTGCAGACATGACTGAAAGTCAGTCATAAAATCAGATAGTCAGCCTCAAAATCCTGAATTTGGCAGATCATAATAGCTTCACGGTCAGACTTACTTTCATAATACATGTACCTAAAGAAAGCTGCCCATTTTAACTAGAAACTGTTAACATTTTGTTTACAAACTGCAAGATCAAGATTTGTATTTTTAGTTCAGCATTTTGAAAATTTTGAACTTTCGCCCATGGGGATGTCTGCCATTTGTTTCATCATGGGTTAGGCCTTCTTGTCTTACCCTTCTGATGCCAATTTGTTTGTGCTGATTCTTTATGTCCCAGTCAACAATTTTTCAGTCATGTCAGCATGTTTTCCTGTCTTTCTTGGTTGAACAAGATCTAAGCAGAGGATAAAGAGTTTAGCTCAAAGACACAACACAGTGAGTCTCGATCACTCGGCCCCTCAATCTGAAGTCTAACACTCTGCCACTGAGCGACCACACTCCTCCCCTGAATGTCAAGGCCTTTTTGTTCTTCTATACAGATTGGTCATAAAGTCATCCTAAAAATGAATGACATTGCATTGCCATGTTATGCATTAGGTTAATAAATACATATTACATAAAAATATATAACACTGAAAGAAGTACAATGCAGTCCCTTTATTACAAACCTCATTATAGCACAGATTGGGATGCACCACAATAATGTTGTAGCTCCAAAAAAATTTACCATGGAATTTTACAAAGGAATTACATTTATTACCATGGCATTTTACAAAGGAATAATAGGAAAATGACCATGCCTATGGTCATTTTCCTAAAACTCCTTTGCAAAATTGCCTATGGTCATTTTCCTATAATATTCCTTATACGTAAATTATATAAGTAAAGTGTCCTTTTATAACAAGATTCACTTATAACACTGTCCAATCCTATGGATCACAAACATAGCATTATAAAGGGACCTGCATTGTTACATGATAATTTTATACAACTTAGGATGGAATATCATAAAGTTCTCTGCCTCACCTTATTTGGCATACAACTATTATTGATGGTCTAAACACTTTACCCACCAAATCTCATTTGAATTGTCTGTATTACAGATTGTCACTAGACTGTACTATCTAAATTGCAGTATCTTCTTATGTAATATATACAGCGCAGTTCCTTTATAATGCTAATTGAGGGTCCATAGGAATAAGCCATTTTAACATGAAGCATGTTAAAAAAGACAATTTTACAAAGAAATTATAGGAAAATGACCATCTCATGGTCATTTTCCTTTAACTACTTTGTAAAATTCCATGATAAAAAATATTGGGAGGTGCACATGACTGTGTCATATCCAAATCCATGTTATAATGAGATGTGTTATAAAGGGACAGAACTGTAGTAGATAAAAAAGATTAAGTGGAAAAAGTTTTTAGAACTTTTTTCCAGCTGTATGCTAAAAACAGATATACCAATTTCTTTTTCTGTCAGATTGAGAACTTTTTGATCTGGCCTCGTAACATAACTCTTATTTATCATATGACGTGGCGTCTGGAAGTGAAATAACGCCATTCAATAAAATCGATAAACCACTAGTGATTTATAGATTTACGGGAAATGTTATGACGTCCATAACAACGTTGCGTACATAATGACAAAATTATAACGTTTTTGCGCCCGAAATTAGATTTCAAAGTATTTGTCATATGATAAATAGAATCTAACATTTGTGCTCTTGTATTATTGAATTTATTAAACTCGTTGAGAAAAAGAGATAAAATGCTCGGCAAGCCTCGCATTTTATCTCTTTCCCCAACTTGTTTAACAAATTCAATAAAACATGAACACTCATGTATGATCCTCTATAAACAACATGATGTATTTAATAATATGGCACTTTTACTTATCTACACTAAGTATCACAAAAAGCAGACATAATGACAAACATGGAGACCCAGATGAGATATTAATTTTTAGAATGCCACATCTTATCAGGGTGTACACGCCATCATCAATAATTTAATTTAGCACAAAAAATGGTTTGACACTTGTCACCCATAACTACATATGAGCCAGCATATGACAAAACTAGCAATTTAACTATGTATGCTGGGTAATTTTTCATGCTTTTTTTTGTCATCTGCTGATTGTTTTTCAAAATTAACGTTTTCAAAAATTTCTTTCAGGAACACTTTCAGAGTGTCAAACAGATTGGATCCAGATCAGGACCAGCATTATGTCAGTCCTGACCTGTGTCTAATCTGTTTCAAAGCAAAGGTTATCAGCAGACAACAAGTCATCAATGTCGCTAGCAAGGAAATATTTATATGTGTACAGCTAAGACTCAGATCAGACTGGGCATCTGCCCAGTCTGATCAGTCTTTGCTGAGATGCCCAGTCTGATCAGAGTCTTTGCTGAGATGCCCAGTCTGATCAGAGTCTTTGCTGAGATGTCCAATCTGATCAGTCTTTGCTGAGATGCCCAGCCTGATCAGAGTCTTTGCTGAGATGCCCAGTCTGATCAGAGTCTTTGCTGAGATGCCCAGTCTGATCAGAGTCTTTGCTGAGATGCCCAGTCTAATCAGAGTCTTTGCTGAGATGCCCAGTCTGATCAGAGTCTTTGCTGAGATGCCCAGTCTGATCAGAGTCTTTGCTGAGATGCCCAGTCTGATCAGAGTCTTTGCTGAGATGCCCAGTCTGATCAGAATCTTTGCTGTGCACTAAATGCATAGAGCTAAGGACCCAAACAATCTTCATGTTCAGACTCAAATCAGACTGGGTGGATGTCTAGACTGCTCCGAGTCTATGGCATGTTGCAAAGTCTAATAGTTAATTCTGTCATGCTCATACATAATTTCAATGAAATATGATGAACTATACAACCATAAAAAAGCAAGCATGATCAACAGAATTTCACATACAACACCACTTAAAGCGAGCATGATCAATGAAATTACACATACAACCATAGTTAAAGCAAGCATGATCAATGGAATTTCATAGGCACAAATGGATTTACTAACAAATGGTTTTCTTGTGTTGGTTTAGACTGCTCAGAATAATGGCGTAGTAAAGTCTAATTGTTGATTTTGACATGCTCATATATAAATTCAATGAAATATGAAGAACTATACAATCATACTAAAAGCAAGCATGATCACCGGAATTTCATATACAACAATACGAAAAGCATGCATGATCTATGGCATTTCATAGGCACAAATGGATTTACTAACAAATGGTTTTCTTGTGTTGATATAACTAAATGTTATGAAAAGTAAAAATAAATCCTAAAAATGTATTACTGTTTTGGTTGCCCAATATAAGGATTAAATAAGGCATTTCATCAGATCCTGAGGGAGCTGACCACGATTATTACATGTAAAATATAAATTAAACATAAGCACTGGGTGCAACATACTTTCTTTTAGTGGTCATTTTTTAAAAAGTTTTTTAACATAAATGAAATTTGTTTGGATAGGTGTTAACCCTTTGTATTCGGGAAACCCCTAAACAAGTTATTTTGCAAACAGTGAAGACCCAGATGAAATGCAGCATAATGCTGCATTTCATCAGGGTCTACACTGTTTGTAAAGGTAAAAAATATCTTCAGACAAAAGAATATAATATTTTTTTTTAAATTATAGCCTGACACCCCTAGATATGTACTATGCCAAGTTTATTGTATCAAACCAAAAGAAAGAATCCATTAAAGTATACAAAGGGTTAATATATGTAGCCTTGTACACGATTGAAATATGAGTCATGTCGGGAAAGCTGCAGTTTGCAGTTTTCCGGGCATCACTTATATTCCAGTCAAGATTCCAAGATGATGTTAGCAGCATACCATAGCGAAATACACAAAATACAGTTTCACATCATGCACTGGGTTATATATAAATTCACCTATCCAAACAAATTTTATATCAAAACATCGAAAAAAAAAGGTAACATCTTAAACACAATATAACTCACCCTTGATAAGTAACCTAGCAAGTCAGCAAAGGTGTCTGATCAGTGTCTTTGCTACATGCACACAGTGTCCAATATCTGTGCAGTGTTTTCTGTGCATACATAGTTTAAATTTGCTCACATTGTTTACAAGTGCTATTTGGATACACTGTCTATTATTTGTACATAGTGCACACAAAAACCAGTGCCATTTCTGTTCAGTGTCTTTGCTGTTTACGTAATAGTGAGTGGCGACATGAGATTCCCAACAATGTGGTATTAGCCACCAGCAAAGCCTCAGATCAGCCTGCGCTTACATGCAGTCTGATCAGAGCATTTGCTAGTGGCTTGGATATTCTATGACTGTTAAACTACTGACCGAACATCCTTTGGAGTTTCTGAGCTTAAAAGGAGACAGCACAGGCTCGTCTGAGTCTACACTGGTCAAAACGCCACATTGTTGGAAATCATAAGTCACTGCTCAAATAGTCATGTTGTTTGCACAGTGTCTGCTGTTGCACAATGTTGTTGCAGTTTGCACACAGTGTCTGTACAAAGATAGGTGACAGACATTTACATACAGTGCCCTTGCTGAAAGCAAAAACATGCCTCTAACACAATAAAATGATCAGTATCTCTCCTGATTGCATCTTGGATTTCATTAAATACAGTAAAACCTGTCTTAGCAGCCACTCAAAAAGAAGACCAAAATGGGGTTTTAAGACCTATTATCGCTTAATGCAGGTCAAAAGTATTGCAGAATGCTCCAAGGGGGAGCATTCTGCAATACATTCGACCTTCATTAAGCTACCATTTGTCATTAAGATCTTTGTTTTGTCTATTTTTGTGTGGCCGCTTTAGACAGGTTTTACTGTACTCAGATTATGTAATATATAACATACCCTCTTACACAAGTTCACCTGCTTTCTCCCTCAAAATTGGTAGTTTGTTTGTTTTGAGGTTTTACAACCAAGTCAACACCTATGGTCATGTGGGGACTGCCAGTTCATATAACCACACTTTTATCCTGGGCAAGCTTGACTAAGCGGTTAACCAGTACTTTGTGAATATACTTTCCCTTGTAACTGACAACAACCCTTCTTGAATCAGCGGGAAGGAGGAGAAAGACCGTAAAATTTATTTCACGATCAATCTCCACAAAAGTATGAAACCTGGCCGGGATCGAGCTCACAATCCCTGGATCTGCAATCGGACTCGCTACCAACTGCACTATGGGGCCAGGTATCAGTACTAATAGCTTTGGTATTTTGTCTGAAAATATTGTACACAGAAGCGATAATAAATTTGCATTGTATATACTGATTGTGATATTGCAGGCTCAGTTAAAAAAGAAACTGCACCTTATATTAACACTAAAACTTAGCTATAACCCCCAAGGAACCATATTTCCAGCATAGCTTGAGATAAACCAAAACTTTGGGCTAAAATTGTGAATATTTTCTTACCCATTCATTTTTACATACCTTTGGGTGCTCCAAAGAACTATTGCGCTGAGACGGTTCTTTTGAGTACCCACAACATATGCCATCTCATTGAGACGGTCCTTTTGAGTACCCACAACTTATGTTTTGGTTGAGAAATACGAAAATTGATTTTTAATTACTCGCTTGATTCCAGGGGCCTGTTTCAGTTCTTATAAGGATCATCTCCAAAGCCATCTATTAGGCTTTTATTTACAGGATTTTTTTTGTAAACATTTTCCATGAAACATTTGTTTATGGTGCTCCCTTGAACCATCTCTATGAGTATCAGATTAAATGCTTACAGTGTTATTTCTAATTGAAAGCCTTAGCTGTGAAAACTCATTTGAAGTGTGTCTACAAGGCTGTTCCAGTGATACTCACAGCATATGAGGCTGAACAGTAAATTAAAGCATTATAAGGCAAACAGCCAAGACTACAGCAAGCCTGAGCTTTCATGCAGACTTGCCAATAAAAGGGGACATTTTTAAGTATTTTAGCATACACTCATTGAGACATTAATAGTAAGCACCCATAGCATATGTTTTGATAGGAAATTCTGAAAATATTAATATTTGGGGTTGTATGGTGCAGTCCCTTTATAATGATATATTTGGGGTCCATAGGAATGGACCATGTTATATGTGAACCGTACTAAGAAGGGACAAAGGAAAATGATCATTTCAAAAGCGCTGATCAGACTGAGCAGAGCACTGATCAGACTGAGCGCATGTGCAGGCTGGTCTGCACCTTTGTTGTTTACATGCAGCAAAGTTAGCTTTTTCCCCCTGTAGGCATATATGAGGAACAAAGGGAGACTGCTGAGGAAGGCAGGCTTATCTGATCCTTGGCAATTCCAAAATGCAATAAGTACCAAATACATGTGTTGTCTCATTTTTGTAAACAAAAAATTCAACACAATCCCTTGAAATTCTTAGAGCACGCTGCATCCACAACAACACTGCTGAGGGTAGGTAGGGGCATGCACTCTCTTCTCAAAGCCGTACACAAAGAAATCTAAATCTTGATTGCTCCACTTGTACATAGCCTGGGTCACCGGGATGACTCTCACTCTGTGTCTCTGCAATATGAACAGTCAGAATACAGACTTTAAGGGGATAACTGTATTCAAAATTTTCATTTGGGGAGGTATATCGTCAGATATAGGGTCGGAAATTTAGTTTTATGGTGACGCGCGAGCGGAGCCGTAAACGTGATTATGACCATATATCCGACAATATACCTCTTTCTGACCGTATATAAAAAATTGCCTCCTTCAGACCGTCTATCCAAAGATATACCTCCCAAAATGAAAAAATTGAAAAAAAGTTATCCCCAATCTAATGCTCTTCTACGGCTTCCTCTCAAATTGTAGCGTTGCAAGCCGCATGTAGCAGCACGTCATCCAACAAAATGTGACGTAATTAATGACGTCAAACTATTTCTGACAGTATATCGTAGGATATGTTGTCGCAATTTTTTTACTTTTTTCAATCAGACGCAGGGTAACAACATCAAGTACATTAGAATTAACCTTTACCTCATAAAGACGCCTTTTAACACTTTTACAAACAGAGCAAACCCAGATCAAGCAGTTCTTGTAAGAGCTGCCTGATCAGGGTCTACTCTGTTTGCTTATGGAAATATGATCCTACACTAGCGGCCTTGACAATTAATTTTATCTGTTCTACTTACAAACTTGAAAGTTTATTTATATAACTATTCATAGTGGATGGAGCTTAGCATGAATATTCATGAAGGAAAGGGTTAAAGCTGCATAGTCTGTAACTTTTGATCTTCTAATTTTAAAAATAATGTTTTTATTTTTCAAGAACACAATAAAAATACTCAAATTCAGGTAAACATTTTACCATTTTCGTAAATCTTAACAAGTAATCACTATCAAAACAACTGCATTTATGTTAAAATTCAACGGTCTAGAATTATTGGAGGGACGCAAATAATTACCAACAAGAGAAAAACACACCTATTTGATAAGATAATTCACTTTTCCATGCAGTTTTCAGCTGTACTGAACAATTTTATTGTGAAAACATAGCTTAATTCTACTTTTACAAATGATTTAAAAAGAAAATAAAATTTTTCGAAAAAATGTCCATAGTTACAGAGTATGCAGCTTTAAATACATAGGTCAAGATAATTTTTCTAAAATATGACTTCTTTCTTTCCCATCTGTTTAAACATATGTTTTGGGTGCTGAAAAGAACCATCTCATCAAAATTCTTTTGAGTACCCACAACATATGTTTTGCGTGAGAAATAAGAAAAATAATTTTTAATTATGCACTTGTACCTGGGGGCCTGGAACATGATGTCATTTTTTTGCATGGGTAAGGAAATAGCAAAAAATGATACTTGCACAGGGACAAGTAAATGTCCATTTCATAATGTACCTGACGGATAACCATATTACTTGTCCCAAAGAACAGATAATGCACAAAGACATTTGCTTAAACCTTACTGTACAGTACTGAAACCATAGGGGCCTTGTGGCGTGAAAACCTGTCTTCAGGGTATCCTACCAGGTCATATCCAAACCAACCTGCTTAGCTAGAGAGACGAGCAAGATCATTGAACTTTCTATTCTAGCAAGTTTACAAAGGGTGATTTACAAAGGCGCTGATCAGACTGCTCGGATGGGAAGGCTGGTCTGCACCTTAGTTGTTTGCAAACCCCCAAAGACAGTTTTTCTTGTGTCAAGGCCCATATTTTTGAAACCATTATGAAACCATATATCAAAGACCTTGTATCATGACTTTGCCACCTTTCCATTTCGACAAGACCGGTCAAAGGTGGAGGTTATAATTGACTTGAATATCTGATGAATCAATTAAAAGGTGATTGTTTTATAGGTCATTATACAAGTATTTTATTGTACAAATACTCGTGAATGTAGAAATATTGTATAAATACTCATGAATATACAAACATTCACTCTTAAAGCGGGAAACTCATCTTCGACACGTCCCACCTACAAGAGCGAATATTTGTATATACACGCATATATTGTGCAATAAAGCTAACTTAGACGATCAGGATTCACACAGTTTTCCATGCAACATTTAAACTCTTTATAAATCAAACAATGGATCTGGATTGCTTGAATCAATAAAATTGGACAAGTTTGGCATGTTATTTCCGCATTCCTTTGTTATTGAGTACCTATGCATCTTGTGGTATACATTATATATAGAGGTACTAGGTTTTCTGTTAAGGTTCCATAATATAACTCATATAGCCAGCAAGAGGTCATGAGCTGATTCAGAGAGGGGACCAGGGGTCTGACCCCTCACCTGTAAAATCACAAGTGGTTATAGGTTTCCTAAGAATATCTGGTACGGATCCCCTTTGAGAAGGAATTGATTCTCGAGGGAGGTTCGTATGTCCCTCTGTGAAATATGTTGATGACTAAAAAATAATAATTAAAAAACTTTGTCAGGACCTGCCCCCTTATCAAATTTTCTGGATATGACTATGGGAGGGCAAAACTTTGTGGTTGAATTTCTTTGACATATACATATTGTTATTTTCACAAAGCATTGGGTAATGGTTTCATTTGAGAATAACTCAATCTTTTCATGTTTCTTGTTAATAAGCTTGAGTCAAATGTTCCTGGATCACTCACCCATGGGTGAAAGTTCAAAACTTCCAAAATCCTGAACTTTAGAAATTCAAATTTTAAAACTTGCTGGATGCCTACAAAAATGAATAATTTCAAGTTTAATTTGTTTGTTTGTTTTGTTGCTTTACGTCCCAAGTCAAAAGCTATGGTCATGGCGGGACGGTCAGTTCACCTAACCACACTCTTTCCTGGGCAAGCTTGGAAAAGCAGTTAACCAGTACTTCGTGCACATTCTGTCGCTTGTAACTGACAACAACCCTTCTTGAATGATTCAGCGGAAGGGAGGAGAATGACCGTAGAAAATATTTCAAGATCAATCTCCATGAAAGTATGGGACCGGGCAGGGATCAAACTTGCGACCCCTGGATCTGCAGTCAGACTCGCATCTGTTGCCTATTTCAAGTTTAAATAATTGTGTTTAAATTATCTGAAAACTAATCAGAGAAGCATTTTGAGGATGTCTTTCTATGGAAAGTCAGCCTCAAAATCCTGAATTCAGGATCAATCCTGAAAACTTTCACCCATGCTCACCTGAGCAATCATTAAAAGATTTTGTTGTATGTGACATAGTGACTGCATCTTACCTGCATTAGTAACCTCTCTGATGGAAATCCAGTGCCGTGCTTGGCAACTAGTCTCTGGGATGCCGTGTTAATTTCACTGTCAGGGAAATGATTGATCGGCCAAACCTGAATTAGAAGAAAACATGCTAGTTTCTGAGACAATGGTACTTTGCCATATGCGAGCGTTTGGTTATTATCCCTTTTAGGACCAATGGGATTTTAAATTTGATATAGTAAAGTAAGGATGGTCCATTGACTAACCACAAAATATTATTTGGAAATTATAACCATTGTCTAGGACCCAGTATACCCAGACTGGTCCCTGATGTACAGACTACAGGTGTTGTATTTATCAGAAATATGTTGTCATGGCTGTGTTTTCAAAACTTTGCATGGTGTAGGTTTAAATGCTCATGTCTCCATTATTTCTCTGCATATCTGAGCCGCAACATGAGATTTCCAACAATGTGGTGTGTACAACCAGCAAAGGCTCAGACCAGCCTGCGCATACACAAAGTCTGATCAGAGCCTTTGCTAGTCGCTTGAATATTCTATGACTGTTAAGCTACTGACTGAACATCATTTGGAGTTTCTAGGCTTAAAACGAGGTTGCACAGACTCGTCTGAGTCTATCCATATAATAATGCCACATTGTTGGAAATCACATGTCGCTGCTCAATTCTGTGATTTGTCTTCAAAATCTATACTTTTTCTTCTTTGTAAACAGTGCAGACCCTGATGGAATGCTGCATAATATAGCATTTGGTCTTCACTGTTTGCCAAAGTATGCATTTAGGAGTCACTAGGGTTAAAGGCCAAAGCTGACATATCCAGCCTGGCTAGAGACCTAATTTTTGGTCTGAACCTTCCTCTCCTTCCGCACTTTTTTGGGGGGTAACAGGTCTGAACATTTTTGGTAGGGTAGGCAAACATTTTTTTTCTGGAAAAAAATATAATTTTATGCATTTTGAAAGGCATTTCAATGAGACATTTTATTTGAGTACCCACAGCATGTTTTAGCCTATAAATAAGCAAATTAGTTTACAAATATGCAATCTTAACAAGAGGCCTTGTTAATCTACTCCTTTACTCGATGCATGCAAGCAGTATAGGGCTGCTCTAATGAAACTGACAGGGCTCTAACAAAACTGTTTTGAATGATATGTTTGCAATGTACATCAGTGAACAGTCTGGGTGTACTAGGCCCCAGACAATATTAAACTTTAAGGCAATAATAAATAAACTTGCAGCAGACAGCATTTTTCAAATTTTGCTCCTCCTTTAAGAAAAAAAGCCTTGATAATTCTTGAGGTTTCACTTGAAATCTCAAGCTTTTTTTCCCTCATAGCTTCAAAAGGATAGATTGTTTACACAATGTACCTACCCTAAGCTGCTGTTCTTCAAATGCCACCTGTCCAGAGACGCTCCTGATCAGATGGTCTGGTAGAGCAGTCCTCTCAACTATGTGATCTTCAAGATGATTGGTCCTGTTGAAAAACAAAAAGCAGAATACTATAAAAAAAATTGTTAGAGTACATCATGAGATACAATTCTGTGAAATCATTTTGAATTTGGACCAGTGGTTCAGGAGATGCCATGTAAAGACATTTATTATCTTGAGCTCTGGCGCCCCCTTTGTTCAACAGACCAGAACCATTTGTGCAATTTTGATAGAAGGCATAAAGAGGAACAATTCTTTTAATTATTTTGAATTTGGACCAGTGGTTCAGGAGTAAATCCTGTTTAAAGGAATTTCTTATCTGGAGCTCTGGCAGCCCTTATTCAGGGATACAGACTAACCTTTTTTCGCCAGGAGCAAGCTGGGCCCCTAAAACAAAATGATTAGGGGCCCAGCCCAAAACAAAGGGGCCCAGGATCCGGCAGAAAATTAAACTCATTTCAACACCATTGCAAAGCATATGCTTTGTACTCATAATTGAAGTCAGAGAGCCTCAAAATCTGTATTCCTCTAATTATTTACCATATTAATTAACAGTATTTGAAGATTTGTAGACTTCCAACAGCTAGTGTCAGATTTGACAATACTTCATACCTTTACGTACTACCCTTTTTTTCAGGGGCAAACTGGGCCCCTAAACATTTAGTTTTAGGAACCCAGCCAAAAATTATGGGGCACTGGGCTACTAGGCCCCTGTTTGCCTTTTTCCCTGTTATGTTCGGCGGAGCAGAACTATTTGTGCAAGTTTGGTAGAGGGTATTATGAGGAACAATTCTGTGAAATCATTTTGAATTTGGGCCAGTGGTTCAAGAGATGTTGCTTAAAAGATTTCTTATCTTGAGCTCTGGCAGCCCTCCTGTTCAGTGGAGTGGAACCATTATGCAATTTAGAAAGAGGTTATTATAAGAAACATTCATGTGAAGTTATATGAAATTTGGACCAGTGGTTCAGGAGATGTCATTTAAGGAAAAAGTTAAAGGATGGACAGACCAATGGCGGACAAAGACCGATCACAATAGCTCACCTTGAGTAATGAGTAAGTTCAAAAAGCAGAAAAAGAAACAAAAATTATCTGAGAATAATATCCAAACCGCATACACATCTTCAGACCATGATCAGAATATCTGTAAAGTTTCAAAAGAATCAGCACAAAATTGAAGGAGTTGTACACACAATGTACCCACAACCTATTTACAGTAATAACTTTGGTAAAATGACAAAGTTCAACTTGCAAAAAGAGTGAGGCAAAAAAATTGATGATTATAATATATACATGCATATCTTCAGACCATGACTAAAACATCTGTAAAGTTTCAAAAGAATATGCATAAATCTGTAGGAGTTGTGCACACAAGGTATCTACTATTCAGGGGATTTTCTGCCCTTCTCTAGGGACCAAATTTCGGCCCCATTCCCAATCGAAAATAGCGACCTTTTTTCCCAATACCATGTCTGTTTTCCCAATTAAGAAAAGTAAAAATTTTTTTTTTTTTTAGAGACCCACTCCTACTTATGAGAAACAATGATCAGAATGATACTTAAACACTTGTGCTTAAGTGGTATGCTTGGCATAATACAATCTAAAATAACTTGAATTTGAGGATATATTTTGCTATCCTTGTTATGTTCTATGTCGTTAATTTCTGCCAATTTTGAAGTAAAGTTGATCATTTTTTTCCCAATTTTGGCCAGGGGCCTTTTCCCAAAATTGCTGGAAAAAGCCCTGCTATTTTAACTCTTTCGCTGCCAATGTCGCCGTTCTGCGACCAACGGCAGAGTGCCAATGTCGCATATATGCGACTTGGACATGTGGTTTGTTTCAGTGATGTGAATTACCCTATTTTGCGACATATCATTGCAAATAAGGGAGATAACCTGAACAGAAGACCTGTTTTTGGCAAACAAACCAGGAAATGGCAAAAAAATCGTAAAAAATGTTATTTCTATCATTTTTAAAGCGAGTCAAATCTATTTTAGGGAAAATTGTGACTGAATGGCTGCTGCCAGCTTCATCCTAGATGAGGTATGATAATGGAAAATAATCATTCCAGTGATATAAGTGATATGAAATATGCTATTTGGAGGATTTAAATTGCATAAGGAAAACAACTACATACAAAAAAAGAGTTTTGGGGTGTTTTCTACAATATGTCGATCAAAATATGGCAAATTAATTAAAAGTAGGTCATATAAGGTAAGTGTCATTCAAGGTCAAGGTCACCTGATCCGTCTGCCCATCGAAAATTATGCTATCATGCTAAACAGTATATGTGCAATATTTGGTCAAAGTTTCACCATGATATTCAACCAAATAATGATTTTATACTTTTTAAACAGCTAGACCCTCTGTTGTGACTTTACCCAAAATATATTTGGCACTGAGAAGTACGTTTCCCCAGAAATTTGGCAGCGAAAGAGTTAAGGGGAACAGAAGTGTAGAAACACTGAAGAGCGGAATACCAAATACTATAATCCCTTGCTTTCCTTAAAAAGGCAGGGAACAAAGAATATTAGCAGGATAAGAGTTCATAGATCCAGATAAGGAAAATTAGCGTAAAAATTTGATTATTTTCTTACCCATCAATTTAAACATGTGTTTTGGGTTCTCAAAAGAGCCGTCTCATTGAAACGGTTCTTTTGAGTACCCATATCATATGTTTTGGATGAGAAATAAAGAAAATAGTTTTCCAATATGCACTCTTATATGGAGGCCTGATATTTATGTTTTAATAACTGACTTTCACCCAAGCATGCATTTTGAGTTATCAGGATTTGAGTTAGTGAGAGTAATTCGTACAAAGTTTTTGTGTACCTACCATAGGGCCAGATGAGATAAATAAATTAAGAGCAAATTGGCATTATTTTCTTATCCAACAGTTTAAACATGCATTTGGGTGCTCAAAAGAACCGTCTCATTAAGATGTTCGTTTGAGTACCCATAACATATGTTTTGGTTGAGAAATAAGAATAATAATTTTCAATTCCGCACTCTAACTGATTTGGAGACCTACCATAAAATAGTCAGTTTAATGTAACACTTCAGTTGACAGTGACCCTCACAGCATGCACAGGTTATCATACCATAACCATGACAAGTCATACACCTGAAAATAGAACCATACACCTAAAACTATAACCACACACCTAAAATTATAACCACACACCTAAAACTATAATTCAAATTAATGACTGAAAATAGAGGAACAAAATTCCATCAGATCTTTCATCTAGGTCTTTTCTTACTCTGTGCAAGCTAAAACAGCAAAAGCTCAAGCAAGATTGTGTGGATCTGCAGGCTTGTCTGAGCCTTTTACTGCTCACAAAAGCTCATGCACTGGCTCAAATAGAATCACAGACTTGAAAATGAAAGATCTTTACACATATCTGAATATACACAAAGTGAAAATACAATTATACACCTGTAAATACAAATACAATCAGTTCTAAGACTTCATCACTCAGTTAGATGGTACACGGTTGCTTCTCTTTTCTTGCTCGATCAGGACTTTACTGCATCAGTATTATAGTAACTACACTTCTTTCATCGGCAGCTCATGCACATTGAAGTTCCAGGGCTCCAGATAAGAGTGTGTATTGGAAAACTATTTTCTTTATTTCTCATCCAAAACATATGCTGTGGGTACTCGAAAGAACCGTCTCAATGAGACGGTTCTTTTGAGCACCCAAAACACATGTTTAAATTGATGTGTAAGAAAATATTCATGATTTTACGCTCATAAAATTTCCTTATCTGGACCTATGACAATGAACAATGAAATTACACCACCAATTTGACTGGAAATCAAAAGTTTATATAGAGGATCTTATATGAGCGATTATTTTGTATGAAATATATCAAAGGAGCCTATGGCGAGTTTAATAAATCTGATACGAAATGATCACTCATGTAAGATTCTGTTATTCATGTGACCTTTTAAATGCCATTTTATCACCTTCAAAGTTTGTTAATTTCGCTGAAAATTTGTATTGTTGTAACGGACGTCGTAATGATGTTACATGTTCCCACTGAAAGTGTTATGTAACGTGTGGTCATAATATACAGTTATTTCATGCCTGTTTGTAGTATAGTCAAAACTATTACCTCAAGGTGCCATGGACGACCTGATCCAGGTCGTCTATGGTAACGAGGGGTAATAGTTTGACTATACTACAAACAGACATTAAATAACTGTTTTATTACCAAACCCATTTGATGAAATACTTAGCAGCGTTTCTTGCATGGAGTTGCTGTAGACGATGTGATTTTGTTGCAATACAGAAAATTTCACCAAATCTGCTCAATTTTGGTCTCAAAATGGTCCGCTTGTTCTAACTAAGAAGACGAGTACCCACACTTTATGATTCTGACCATAAACAACGGAGTTATTGGAGTTCAAAGTTGCCAAACCATGTCTTATTTTCACCATTGTTGCACAAGATCTCCTTTCATAAACGAACCTTATGTGCATTGTTGCCGCTCATGTGGATAAGCGCCTGTGTGTTTTTAAAAGGGAAACGGGAAACCAGGCCATGGTATAGTGCCAGTCAATAGTTGAATTTATTGACCGGTAGAATGGTTCAGTGACTCATGACATAGCAAAAAATAGTCAATTACTCCGTATATAGACAGTTGGGTAATAATATACAATTATTGACTATTGAGGCATTGGACATGATGCAATATTGACCTGAGAGTACCAATATTGACAGAGGCCGAGCCGAGGTCAATATTGGTATTCTCAGGTCAATATAATATCATGTCTAATGCCTCAATGTCAGCAATTGTTTTATTATATGAGTTTTCTAAACAATAAAAGCAACAACAACAACAAAATCTTGGCTATGGACTTTTTCTTGGACAGTCTTAAATTTCTTTTTTAACATGATGACTAACTGATTTCCTTCAGTTAAAAGAGGAATGAATGCATATTTTATTTGTAATTACAACTGCAGACAGAGAAGATCCAGATTAAATGCCGCATAATGTGGCATTTCATCTGGGTCTACACTGTTTGCTGAGACAAAAATGATCTTCAGGGAAAAAACTGCAATTGTGTATAGAAATGAAAACCTGTGACCCCTTGAATTATACAATGGACCATTCCAAGTTTATTGCATCAATCAAGAAGGAAGAATTCATTAGTTCATTTAAGAGTTCTGCAAATTACTACATTCATCAGCAAAGTCTAAATTACATGTATATGATGAAACACCAAATCTTGTGAATTTCGTGCTGCTGTCACTCACTGAATTATATTTACAGCAAATCATGTAAGTTTCATGCTGAAAGCACACCTGTTATGGAAAGTTTCTATGAAGTCTATTTTTAGCGACTAATATTGAATGGGAAAAACCAGCAGCCCATGTGATATATAGAGAATAGTAAACTGTGCTTCCGTGATATGAAAATTATGTCACAAAGGAATGGTGGTGGTTCGGTAAACAACGAGTCCGCAAGACAAGTTGTTTACCAAAATCACCACCATTCCTGAGTGACATAATTTTCATGTCACGGAAACACAGTTTACTATTCTGTATATTATATAACCTTCCGGTGATGTTTTCAAGAAAAAAAAAGAGAAGAAGAACAAAAAACCCTCATATTTAACGAACCGCCAACCCCCTCCCCCCCCCCCCCCCCCCCACACACACACACCTATTTGGCTGGTGTCTTATCTAGGTATAATAACATCTGATCAGCATTGTCAATTTTTATGTAGAATGCAGTAAAATCTTCAAAACTCCCAAATTCCTCAAAACTAGACCAGGATGGATCAATATGCAATATGTTGAGTCTGATTTTCTACTCATTAATGTTTTGTGTATTGAAAAAAGTAGTTCCGACAAAAAATATCAACACTTGCAGTGATGATACCAAAAACTGATATCATCACTCGTGAAATATTTCACTCATCAAGATATGAAAACTATCTCACTGCAAAACAATAGGCAATTAATGCTAGGTATATAATATGTAGTTTTAATCAAAGGATAAAAGGGAAAACAGAATACACAACCATCGACGACCGTTTCTAACTTTATTATGTATGGGTGATCGACCGGTTTCGGCCAAACAATGGCCTTTATCAAGATGAAAATATAAGAAAAAAATGTCCCTGAAGTAAGAAAAAACAGAAAAGTTTTATCACGTGACTTCTATTGTTGAAAACGAAAGTAGACTGGTCTGGTTTTATCTGGATCAGATTTGCATAATATTATACAATTATTGACTAATGAGGCATTGGATATGATGTGATATCGACCAGATAATACCAATATTGACCGAGGCGAAGCCGAGGTCAATATTGGTATTCTCTGGTCGATATCACATAATATCCAATGCCTCATTAGTCAATAACTGTTTTATTATATAACATTTAGAGAAAGATGTACAGGTATTATTGCACCTGGAAAAAAAATACTGAACTTATATACAAGTTTTGGGACAGACAAGTATTTAGCAGAAACAGTGCAACCCTAAATAAGACCACCCTTTTACTATTGCATATATGTTGTGCATGAGTGTCATCATTCAACATTTACAAACAAGAATTCTAACTTACTTCGCATGTAGAGCCAATGATAAAATAAGTGTGATATGCCAAACAATCATTCACAGCTTTGAAAGCGCAGGGAAAATGTGTGATAGCTGACGTCATTTGTTACTGGTAAATGACGTCATTCATGGCGTTAGACGGTGTAACGTCGTTTTTACGCTTGAAAGACGTTACAAATACATGTAAACGTATGCGACGTGGTCTAAGTATTGGCGGGAGTTCTTCAGTGCAAAGGTGGAAAGTTGGAAGAAGCTGAAGACTTCAAATTTGTTTTTGCCGTTTATTGTGCATTAAAATCGAAATAGATCAGCTCCAGTGCGTGATTTGTTGGGTTCTCAGCATCTACGATATGATTATTAGCCACGCTTTAGAAAAGCAGACCAGAACGGAAAAAAACAGCAAGGAGTCTAATTTTAGTAACTAATATACACTGGCAAGCGCGCGCAAGCCAGTGAATATGACAATATATTGACTGGCCACGTGAGCGCTCTCAGCCAATGAAATTCAGTCTTTTTTCTTAGTTATATAATAAGTAGTTTTATGGACTCGAGTGGATAGGCATCTGGGCCAATCAAAAGATGTCTATTTATAGGTTATATAATAAAATTATTTATTGCATGACATTATCCACTGAATAACTGTGACATCATATGAGCCAGTGCCTGAGATTTCCAACAATGTGGTATGTGCGACCAGCAAAGCCTCAGATCAGCCTGCGCATATGAGAGCCTTTGCAAGTTACTTCATTATTCTATGAGTGTTAAGCTACCGACTGAACATCATTTGGAGTTTCTAAGCTTCAAAGGAGGCTGCACAGGCTCGTATGTGTCGACACTTGTCAAAATGCCAAATTGTTGGAAATCTCATATCATAGTGTTATCATCTGACAAATAAAAAAGTGTACACATATATGAACATGTGCATTTACCACGTTCTCTTTGCATACTATGGTCAACTACTGATACCCTTGGCAGATCCAGATCAGGACCAACAAAATGTCAAGCCCAATATGGATCCAAACTGTCAGACACTCTGATGATACATGTATTCCAGTGAGAATCTTTTGAAAACAGTTGATTTGAAAAAAATCAGCAGTCGATAAAATAGCCTGTAAAACTTAAGAGTTAAATTTACCTCCTTCTGCCATCTCCATGACACCATGTACATCTTTCACGCTCATGTTCACCATTTCTGTACACGGTCCTGTGACCACTTCCTCCACAAGACGTGCAACGAACCTACAAATTTAAAAAACACACCTATAACTGATTGTTTTGTTTGTTTGTTTTGATTCTTTACGTCCCATCAACAATCTTTCAGTTATATAGGGATGGGTCTTCCTGGGTTGAACTAGTACTAAGCTAGGATGAATGTGTCTTGCTCAAGGACCACAACGCAGTGAAACCAGTGAGGCTCAAACCCGCGGCCCTTAGGTCTCGAGTCAAGCACCCTACCACTGAGCCATTGCGCTCCCTATATATATAACCCATTGTGAAAATCACAAGCTTAGCAAGAATTTCATATCACTGTATCATTTGATAGGAACAGTATTCATAGGTTTAGATAAACAAAATTATTCAGCTTAAAATTGTAAATTAATTCTTACCCATAATTTTAGCATATGTTTTGGGATCTCAAAAGAATCGTCTCATTGAGAAGATTCTTTTGGGTACCCACAACATATGATTTGGTTGAGAAATGAGAAAATTAATTTTCTGTTACAAACTCTTAACTAAAGGCCTGGTTAAGAGAATCCATGGACCAATGTGATCTCTGATATAAGACCCCCCCCCCCCCCACACACACCCACAAACACACCCTCCCCTGCATTACAGAAAAAAATTCTTTTTCTGTATAATGTGGGTAATCCTAGGAAAATCATGACTCCCCCCCCCTCCCCCCCCCAAAAAAAAAACATTTATTTATTTAAGCACTCATTGAAAGTGTCTCTCTCATAGGACACTTCCAATGAGAGCATAACTAACCATTTTCATTCTGAATACCAATAAACAGGTACTTTGGCAGTAAGTGAAGACCCAGATGAAATGCCGCCTTTTCAAGGCTGCATTTTATTAAAGTCTGCACTGTTTGCCAAGATTAAAAACAATCTTCAGGGACAGAAATATATAATTTGAATTTAGAAAAATTGACTGTGACCCCTTAAAATACAGAATGGATAAATCCATGCTTATTGTATGATATCAATATGTATGGGAAAATACATCAGAATGAAAAGGGTTAAATGTTGCTTGGAGGAGTAAGAACTGAAGATCGACAATAATAAGTTTTTGCAATGGCTTATCAACACCCCCAATTTTTACTATTTTCAAGGCTCAAATTATGGGTCATTTTTTGTGAATCAAATATATTGTTGTAACATGTCATACTTCTGTAAAATATCAGTGTGTCAATCATGTCCATAGATAAGGAGTTAGTAAATAAAAAAGAATTTTCTTATTTCTCAACCAAAACATGTGTTGTGGGTACTCAAAAGAATCATCTCAATGAGATGGTTCTTTTGAGCACCCAAAACATATGTTAAAACTGATGAGTAAGGAAATATTCTAAATTTATCATATGACGTCGTGTCTGGGAGTGAAATAACGCCATGCAATAAAATCGATAAACCACTAGTGGTTTACAGATTTACGGGAAACGTCATGACGTCCATAACAAGGTTGCATACATGATGACAAAATCATAACGTTTTTATGCCAGAAATGAGATTTCAAAGTATTTGTCATATGATAAATAGACTCTAACATTCATGCTCTTGTATTATTGAATTTATTAAACTTGTTGCGAAAAAGAGATTAAATGCTCGGCAAGCCTCGCATTTTATCTCTTCCCCCAACTCGTTTAATAAATTCAATAAAACATGAGCACTCATGTAAGATCCTCTATTTATATGCTCAGAAATTGTGTTTTTTCTTGAGCTATGACAATGTCTCACCAGTTACACCTTCAGGGGTGGTAACAGTCTAAGATTCTCGATCAGGAAAATCTTTCAGTTTAATCCTGAACTTAGCCAAAAATGTTCAGAAATCACCAATAAAATGTTTAAAAGAACAAAACATCTATAGAAAGCAATCAGTTTATGCTTATCTTATAGCAAATATCTGATTAAAAGATCATGATAGGTTCTGAAAACAAATTACAGCAATAATAAATTTGATCTTATATGCAAAATGCATGAGAACTAATCAGTAAATCCTGATTCATCCTGAACTTTATCACACTGCACCTTTGAAAACAAAGGCTTCTCTTATCTCATTTACAGGCATACTCCTTTAGAATTAAATTCATTAGTACGGTAAATATGTGACCACATCATTCTTTTCCTACCTTTACCATATTCTAAGGCTATGATTTCACTTTCAAAAAAATCTCCCAAATCAAAATCTTTACATGACAAACCTAGATTTACATAAAATAGGTAATTTTGGAAGCAGTAGCACTCCATCTTGAAACCAATATTTATATTTTTCAGAATTTAATCAAAATATGGGCCTCAACGGGAGAAAACCTGTCTTGGGTGGTTTGCGTACAACAAAGGGGAAGATCAGCCTACGCATCAGCGTAGACTGATCAGCACCTTTGTTATTCACTTTTTGGAAAGTATTATACCTAAACTTGCTACAAGCGAAATTTCAATTTTCTAGCTAGTCTCTGTAGCTGAGGAGACTGGTTTGATTTTTGTTTGATTTGATTCTTTACATCCCATCAGCAATCTTTCAGTTAAACAGGGACAGGTCTTCCTGGGTTGAACCAGTACTAAGCTAGGATAAATGTGTCTTGCTCAAGGACCACAACGCAGTGGCGCCGATGAGGCTCGAACCCGTGGCTAGAGACTGGTTTGAGTCTCGCTTTGTTGGAAACCCCTAAGACAGGTTTTTTCGTGTTGCAGCCCATATAGTCTTACCCTTCCTCGGCCATAACATCTGTGACACCTCACTCTTCCGCTTGCCATACAATTATGACAGGGCTGAAATACAAAGGCAAATTTTTATTTTCTTCTTTATTCAAACATGAGGCTTTAACCCGCTAAACATGTCCCCTGCTGATAACCTTGGCAACATGTTGACCAAGTATATCAGGCCTCAATTTCATATAAACTTTTTTCATGCTCAACTCAAATAAGCATGGAAGTTATCCTTTTCATAAATGTTAAAATGCAAACAATTGCTGGCATTTTAACATTTATAAGGAGAATAAACACACCATTTGAGAGTTTTAAATAAAAAATATCTTTATTTTTCACCATTTTACCTTTTATGATCAATTGAAAAGTTTTATAACATAAGGATCAAGTTCAAAAAAGCAGGGCCTTTTGTAACCAGTTTGGACCCCGATCAGGCCCAACACAATGTTGGGCCATCAAATTCTTTAACACTCTCATCATCTGATGGTATTGCTGATTTTTTTTTTTTGGGGGAGGGGGGGGGCATTTTTTTATAAACAAACTCAGCAGACAACAAAATAGCATGCAAAATTAACCAGTTTGCAAAAATATGAAATCTACGAAATTTTTCAAAACTTCACTTTAAAAACTTAACAATATTGTTTTATAGATAATTAAATCTTTAAGTAGAAAAAAAACAGAAATTGCTTCAAATACCATATAGTTTAGTATTAATATTGTATTAAAAGTATTGTATTTATAGTATTAAAAAGTATTAGTATTGTTTCCAAAACACCATTAATTTTTGGGGGTGGCATACATTTTAATGCTTTTCAATCTGATGGATTGTCTCATATATAGTAATACAATAGGTATGGAATTGTTCATTTTGTATTTTAAGGAATGCCCGTCAAAAATTCTATAAAATGACGTATTTCTGTCCCTGAAGAATGTCTTTATCTTAAAAAAACAACAACAAAAAACAGTGCAGACCTTGATGAAATGCTGCATAAGCTAACTGCAAAAGTTTTGCTTGTTTGGATTGTGGTTGAACGTCCCAGTCAACAGATGTGGTCAAGTATCATGTTTACTGGTATCCAGATTGATTAGGGCTAAATGGAAGAATCAGGATGGAATTTATTTCTACCTTAACAGAAGCAGTATGTGGTACTTCTATCTCTGTTTTCTGATTCTGGAACATCTGCGGGGGTTGGGCCTGGATATCCCAGGGTCCCGGGGCCGGCCCATTACAGGGTCCATCTATAGGCTGTCCTGTAAAGATTGACATGTATATTCTGATTTTAGCCCTTTGATCTTGTTTGTTGATTGCTGGTGTTGATTGTTGCATATTTTTTGCTTGTGTATATATAGATTCTTAACCCTTAATGGGCCAATCGCAACAAAAGTCGTCTGCTTTTCTCGTCTGCTGAAATGTTTAAGAATCCCCTATAGCAAACAGTGTGGACCCAGAACACCTCCAACTTTTAGAACATAATTTCGCAGTCTGTTCTGGGTCCACACTGTTTGCTTCTATACTTAATTTGTCAGTTATGCTAGGCAATTATTAACAGCAGAAAACATTTTCAGATGCATTTTTTTCTTTGTGCTTTAAAGGTTAACTTGTTCAAAACAGTTTGGACCCGAGTCCACTAGGGCTGCGACATTTACACATGTCACAGTACCGTTTCGTGTTTTTGCAATAAACATTTACAAAATTGGCCTGCCACTTACACAAACTTTAGCACGTGACCAGCGTGGTGGTTTATTAATAGCATTTCCTAATGAAAAATATTCTCTTAAACAGTGAAAGACATATCCTGATCTAGATCATCAATCAGTTTGTTTGTTTCTCAGATTTAGTATTTGATAAAGTATCTACTGCAATTAGAATAACGGCGAACATACTCAACCAGCCAGAAAAATGTCCCAAATATTGTCTCACTCAGTCACTGCTTGGAGCAATTATATTCCTGCATTTTTAACAGTTATGTAAAGGCATGTCTTAATATTTGGTAGAGAGGCATGCTGAGTGGATCAAAACTGTTTTTTTTTTGTTTTTTACTTCCTGTCGGCGTGTGTATTGATGAGTATGTGGCAACTGGCACTTTTGTCTTGCATGTGTCAACTCATTAATTACACGCTTGCAACTGAAGAAAATGTTGGTAGTATACGAGTCTGTGCATGTTGCAATCACTTTCCAATTACTTGAAATGAGATTTATCACAACACCCAACCAAACAATTTTAAATATTCGCACAAGGTACATTTTTCAAAGAGTTTTCTAAGGAAAAATATTGGCGATTTTACCGATCTGTATAATGAAAAAAATCAATCTTGAAGTTTTGTGTTAATGGAATCGTTTTGGTAACTGGAACTCTTGTTTTCGTTTGCTTTGTTGCTTTAATACCAGCTTGGTAGCTGTCAAATTTATGTCATTCATGAGGTTATGAATGGTTGCAAAATAAAGATCCATTAAAGGCTTGCTTTGAAAATGTAAATATTAGAATGTAACTAATTGAATAGTTTTATGATGGTGTAATCCATGAAATTTTGTTAATATGGTTTTGTTTGTTTGTGTAGATACTTTACATTCCAGTCAACAATTTTCATTCATGGTGTCTGGTTGTAATGATGCTTTACATCCCAGTGAACATTTTTCAGTCATGTGTGGACGTGTTCCTGTCTTCCTGGGTTGAATCAGAACTAAGCACACATCTTGTTCAAAGACACAACACAGTGATTCTATTGAGTCTAGAACCCTTTGATCCCAAGTCTAACAATCTACCACTGAGCCACTGCAATCCTCTAATATGGTTTTGAATGTTATTTGTTCCCCAAGGGCAAGAACACTTATCCAATACCATTTGAGCCTGTGCATGAGATTTCCAACAATGTGACATTTTGACATGTGTAGACTCAGACGAGCCTCTGCAGCCTCCTTTTAAGCTTAGAAACTCCAAATGGTGTTCAGTCAGTAGCTTAACAATCATAGAATACTCAAGCAACTGGCAAAGGCTCTGATCAAGGCTGATCTGAGGCTTTGCTGGTCGCATATACCACATTGTTGGAAATCTCATGCCGTGGCTCATTTTGTATTGGGTAAGGCAAGCTGGCATTTCCACAGTCGAACCCCAGTCACCATTTGAATGGTGACTGGTGGATAAATAGCAGCCAGTGATTGCATGCTGAGTATACTATTAACTAGCTGCTTATTTCTTCAATTAAACATCAGGACTTAAGTTAAGAGTGCGTTACAAAAATTTAATTTTCTTATTTCTCAACCAAAACATATGTTTTGGGTACTCAAAAGTACCGTCTCAATGAGATGGTCCTTTTGACCACCCAAAACATATGTTAAAATTGATGGGTAAGAAAATATTTACAATTTTAAACTGAAATTTTTTGTTTATCTAAACCAGTGAAATGTTTGTTTTGATTCTTTACATCCCAGTCAACAGGAATATGGACAGGTCAGGATGGTTAGTTCACCTAACCACACTTTTTTCCTAGGCAAGCTTGACTAAGCATTTAACAAGTACTTTGTGCACATACTTTCTCTTGTAGCTGACAACAACCCTTCTTGAATCAGGGGAAGGGAGGAGAATGGCTGTAGAAATTATTTCCTGATCAATCTCCACGAAAGTACGGGACTGGGGCAATATCGAATTCGTGACCCCTGGCATGTTTGCTGCTCTAACTTACCACTATAAGGTGTAAAAGCCCAGGATGTAGAACGACCTTCTCCAAATGTCTCCAATGTATACTGAAAAGACAGACACTTAAAGTTCAAATGAGCCACGCCAAGTGAAAACCTGCTAAATGTTATTTGCAAGCAACAAAGGTGCAGATCAGCCTGCACATCTGCACAGTCTGATGAGCACCATTTTGCTGTCCTGCCAGCCAAGAGTGACAATGATGTCATGTTTGTTTACAAAGTTATCAGCGACTTAGAATTGATAGATCACTTGTGTATTAATCCTATCCGCAGGATAGGATTAATACACATGTGATCAATCAATTTGCATTAGCTCAAGTGGAGTGTAAAAGTTAATGTTTTACTTAGCAATTGTAAACAAAACACGACGTCACTGTCACTCTTGGCTGGCAGGACAGTAGTAGGATACCTATTTATTCTTAAAACATGATTTCAATGCTGCAGCTAGTTTCTGTAGCTGAGACTGTGGTTTGAATCTTACCTCATCAGAAATCCCCAAAACACATTTGCACATGGCGTAGCTCAAATCAATATAGAGAGAAGTCTCTTAATAACATGCTTTGTTAAAACACAGAATTGGATACAACACATTTCGTGGCTCCCAAATTCTTTTATCATGGAATTTTACAAAGAAAATAAAGAAAAATGACCATATATGGTCATTTTTCTATAATTCTTTTGTAAAATTGCTCCTAAGGCTTTATAACTTCATTCTCTTATCACATGATCTAACATGGTCCAATCCTATGGAACAAAATCAACCCTTAAAGCGCCAAGAAAAAAATGCATCTGAAAATGTCGTCTGCTGAAGTCTTCTGCTGCAAATAATTGCGTAACATTACTGACAAAATAAGTATAGAAGCAAACAGCGTGGACCCAGAACCACACTGGTCCACACAGTTTGCCAAAGAGGCTTCTTAAACATTTCAGCAGACGAGAAAAGCAGACAACTTTTGTTGCGATTGGCGCATTAAGGGTTAACTTATAAAGGGGCTTCACTGTAGTGATCTTCATAAAATGTCTGCAGTGTAAACATAGTGAAGGATCACTTGATCCTTAGAGCGCCACCTATAACTTGCAGCAGACGACAATTTCAAATTTTGCTGTTTTTTCAAAAATAACAAATAAGGCATGATATTTCATTTGTTTGTTTTGTTGCTTTACGTCCCAAGTCAACAGCTATGGTCATTGCAGGACGGTCAGTTCACCAAACCACACTTTTTCCTGGGCAGGCTTGAACAAGCCGTTAACCAGTAATTCGTGCACATACTTTCGCTTGTAACTGACAACTACCCTTCTTGAATGAATCAGCGGAAGGGAGGAGAATGACCGTAGAAATCATTTCATGATCAATCTCCACGAAAGTATGGGACCGGACCGGGATCGAACTCACGACCCCAGGATCTGCAGTCAGACACACATCTGTAGCCAGACACGTTACCGACTGCGCTACGCGGCCCCGGCGCATGATATTTCATGAGAATCATCTGTTGGTAAATGATTCTCATGAAATATCATACCTTATTTTTGTTGAAAACTAGGAAATATGTCGCAAAATTTGTCATCTGCTGCAGTCGTGATTGGCACTTTAAGGGTTAAGTTTGGGAAAAAATGGCGAGAATTGTAAAGGGATTTGACAATGCATACATACAAAAAGAGATAGACACAAGCCTTTTGTACGTTAGGCTCAAGTCTTGGGCCTAACTTTGCTTTGAGTTAGCATCATTTTTAGTTATAAGGAGCTGTTGATTTGTAAAGCATATGTCATTAGGGGAAAACTGTATTCAAACTTTTCATTTGGGGAGGTATATTGTGCGATATATGGTCGGAAATTTAGTTTAACGGCAAGGTATAGCCATAAAATGTGATTTCTGAATGTATATCCAATGATATACCTCCATAAATGAAAATATGGTGAATAATGGTGATCCCCATTCTAATGCACTATTAACTTTTTTCCTTCATATATTACTCCTATATCCAGGAGCTGCCAGCTGCATAAAACTGCTTGCCAGCTGCATAAAACCGCTTGCCAGCTGCATATATTTATTTGTCTACCTATGAAAAGTGATTTACATAATGACGTCAAGTTTGCTACATTATGCTGCGATCCTGGTTTATCGCGGAGCTAACTAGTCGTTATGAGATTAAGTAAGATCAAAGCGAATGAACTTTTATTTAATTACTACACATTGTAGGTTAATCATTCCTATACAATCTAACCAGAATAAGAAAATGTGTGTTGAATGATTCATTCCCAGATTGAGCGCTTCTTGGCAGCCATGTATGTTTTGATGACGTAATCGGGTCACCCTAGTTTACCGCGGAGTTTACTTAAATTAAAAAAGTTCAAGGAATAGGGAGCCAAATACTTCAAAGTCTTAATAAATGTTAAGGAACGTTTTCCCATTAATATTAAACGTTTCAATCAATTCACAATACTTAAATTTTATCTTTAACATCAATTTAAATTGTTATTTCGTGTTTTCAGTAATTAGAATGTATAGTACATTTTCAACACAGGGAGAACCTAAATGCACTGCCTCTCCGTACGACTTTTATTTTTGAACATAAATAAAGGTGGCTCCAGTGAGAGCAATGATCGCATTTTGCGCATTAAAAAAAAGAATAACAAGCAACCTGTTATGGCTCCTGACGACCATTTTCCAGTGTATTTTAATTTGAATGATCGTGTCCATAAAAATTGACAGTTGGCGCTCAACAGCTGTCCATTCTACCGGGATTTTTATGACTTTCCTTATAAAGAGAACATGTGACTTTGTGTATACGTGACATCCATCAGATACAGACGACAACTCCAGCTGAGGTAAACAAACTGAATCGCTTGTTTAAAAATACCCGAGTGGCTTTTAAAAGGAGAGGGGTAGTGAAAAGCAATAGAAAATTGTAAACTTCGTAATGTATATATGAAAATAATTTTACTCATCAGTTGACTTGACATATTGTCAACTTTGCCTGGATTTGACTCACTAGGGGCTTCCTTCAACTGTAGTTAGCGTAAACAATCGCGAGGGGGCGCCATGTGGGAGAAATCATGAGATTTGTAAAATCCGCGGTAAAATACGATCCGCGATAAACTAGGAAGGGAGTATATATCAATGGATATACTGTCATAAAGTTATGACGTTATCCAATCAGACGTCGCGTTGCATTTGGTGCATTAGAATATCAAATTGATTACTTTTTTGGTTAACATCAGGATTTGTCAACTCTAAAAATTGATGTAAACAGATGTGAAACCTTTGAGCATTGACCAATCCTGATGTTAAATGAAAAAGAGTGTATCAGTTGTTTAGTTATATGACTTTTTCTGGCAGTTTTTATGTTCAGAATTAAAATTAGATGTGGTAAGGCAGACATGACTTTTGTCTATGCTACCTGTTGGACAGCTAAATATAGTTTTATGTATTTTATATAGTCTTATATGATTATGTGACATCATTATCATATGCGTATTTGATTGACATACAGTTGCTGGAGCCTCCATTAGTGGCCCCTTTTCAGGTAACTGACTAGCTGTATGCATAGCCAATCTCACACCTTATCTCTAGGCCCGAGGTTATAAAGTGTTTTCATGCTCAACTCAACTGAGCACAAAATTCCAACTGCTCACAAAAACTAAAATACCTACAATTTAAGAAGTTTCCTGCTTTAAATCTCTCAGATAAAGTATTTATCATGCTAATATATGTTAAAATGCCAGCAATAGTTGGCATTTTAAAAATTATGAGCAGGATAATTTTCGTTCTCAGCAGAGTTGAGTACTATGAAAAAAAAAGTTTTATAACCTCTGGGCCTGGTGCTCCTTTCATGGGTCAACTTCTGTGAGCTTTAACTCAAAGAAGTCGTTTTCACTCAATTTCTACCACTTTATCTTGGGTCTCTCAGGGCTCCTCAGGGCTCCAGATAAGAATGTGCATTGGAAAACTATTTTCTTTATTTATCATCCAAAACATATGTTGTGGGTACTCAAAAGAACCGTCTCAATGAGACGGTTCTTTTGAGCACCCAAAACATATGTTTAAATTGATGGGTAAGAAAGTTTTTACAATTTTACGCTCATAAAATTTCCTTATCTGGACCTATATTCTCTTGATCCTGCTGCTACCCATTCTAACAACCTGCAGTTCTGACTGCCCTGCTACAGCCTTCCACATATCCATGTCAGTTAAGCCTTCTCTCAAATTAGCTCACGGTCCAAACTCCAAAGCTACAAAATCAGGATGTGAGATCATATAAGTTTGTTACATGGCTAAAAATGATCTTCAAGGGGCATCAGAAAATATCCCAATTTTTCAGTTTAAAAAAAAGTCTAATGTGAATTGCTAAAATACAGAAATGACAAAAATAGCCAGCATAATACGCAGACAAAGACATATGGTACTCACATGAAAGGCGCTACTGTGTCTAAGATCTGTGAATTTCAGGTCCCTAGCAGCCCCTTTACCATAGCAACAATGCTCCGCAACAAAACCCAGCAAGGCTTCACGAGCTTCTTCTTCATGGATCTGGGGTAATCTACATGACAGATACAATGACATTTCAGATTCTTAGTTTTTTAATGACAACAACAAACAAATGGCATATGCAACCTGGTGAATGAAGTCCTAGATCAGTTTAGCAGGATAGGTTATACAGTAAAATCTAAAGTGACCCCACAAAATAGACAAAACAAAGGTCTTAAAGACAGAGGGTGGCTTAATGCAGGTTAAAAGTATTGCAGAGTGTTCCCCTTAGAGCATTCTGCAGGAAAAAATTTGTGCAAGTAAGAGCTTTTGAAAGCTATACTGACAGACATTAAAAACGCAACACTTGGATAAAAACTTCAATTTATGTCTCGAAAAAGAAGGTAGTACAATAATTTGGATTGTATGTTAAAGAGCATTCATTTGTAAGTAAAACATGGAAAAAATTGTATAACTAAGATAATTTTAATGCATTAAAATGTAAACTTTTTGAGATAGGGGTCAACTGTTTCATGTGACCAAATGTTATTAATGAAAGATTCCCTACTTCTTTAAATCAAGAAACACTAGAAGCATCAAAATTGTATCATGGACTTTGGTAGTCATCGAGAAATCACTCTCATATTGATTGGCAGGTCTGCAATACAGCTTATTTGCGTATATGACGTTTATCTGGATGTACCCTTTCATTCTATAGCTTACAATCTCCTCTACTTAAGAAATGTTTAAGTGGCTTAATTCATACGAAGCAAATAGCGTCGTCCAGTTTAGTTGTACATTTAAAACTAAAGTGTTTACTGAAGAGGCCAACTCATGGTGACACTATCGAAGCAAAGGAAGTTTACATTTAACAGTTTTTTCGAAGATATAAGGGGAAGTTAGTGTTGCGTAATTAAAGTCCGTCAGTATATATCCCCTTAAAGACTTTGGTTATGTTAAAAAAATTGGTCAAATGCCGAAAACTTCAATACATTCATAATCATCATAATCAGAGTTTTGATGAACGTGCAGGTGCAGGGGCATCATCCACATCAGTCGGCCCCCTTTCAGGTAACTGGCTAGCTGCATGCATAGCTGATCTCACACCTGATCTCCAGGTGCTCCTTTCTTGAGGGGCAACTGTCGTGAGCTTCACCTCACGGCAGTTTTTCTCCGTCTGTTTCTTCCTTGTTAGCTTGGGCCTCCCTGTCCCCCCCTGCCCATCAATCTGTATATCACATGCTGTTCTGACTGCACCATTAGAAGGTTCCACATGCCCAATCCAGTGAAACCTTCTCTCTCTCAAAATGAGGTTGGTGTCCTCAGCTCAAGCTTTGCCAGTAGCTCCCTTGACCTTAAAGAGGCCACATCCTCTGGCTTGATACTGCAGATCTGTCTGATCATAGCCCTATCATTGCGCTGCAAGTTCATCTTTGTCAGTGGCCAAGTTTCAATGGCATGGAGCATGGCGCTCCGCACACAAGAGCTGTATACATGGCAGGGCTCTTGTTCACCCGTTTTTGGGGCCGAAATTTGGCCCCATTCCCAATGCCAAAAAGTATGTTTTTTTCCCGATTCTCAGGGACCAAGCAAGGGGGAGACTTGGGAGAAGTAGTCTCCCTAATCTGGCTCACTTCTACCAATTTTCAACTAAAGGAGAAGTTTTATTGTATAGAACATATAGGGGAACATAAAGTTTAGACCAAGCTTCTCCCCAAGAGGAGCAAAACTTCTCCCCATCTGAGAGCTCTAGCTTGATCCCTGATTCTAGTCAAAAAAAATCCCAATTTAAAAAAAAAAAAAATTGGGGGTGGGGGGGATGGGGTCTCCATCTTTATTTCATAATACAAATACAGAACATATTGTTACATATTTACAATTTGATAGAATAATAGAATAAAATCACACTTGCTTCTTTCTCTCCCTTTTCTCATAGTACACTAAGGCAAGTTTAAAAATTATTGGAATCAATCTAGCAATAGAAACGTCATACATAAGTCACATTTCCAAATTTTACTTGAAACACCGCTAATTTTCCCAATTCCATGGGCCCTGACCCCATTCCCAAAAAGGAATGTGAGAGCCCTGCATGGCCACGGGTCTTGTATGAGAGGTGGCGGGATGTCAGAACTGGTAGTAGCTCCCTGAACTTCTTCCAGGCTGTTTTCACACGAGTAGTGACTATTATTTCACAGCCTCCTCCAGCAGAAAGCATGTCACCTAGGTAGCTGAATGAAACTACCACCTCCACCTTATCAGGTCTGTCCTGGACTTCAGTCTGTGGTCTGCCGTCTATAGGGCGGGCATTCCCCAATATTACACCGTGTGCACCTATAGTTAGAATTTGGTGTAGCCCCCTGCATTTCTTATGCACCCAAAGTTTGCAGCGATTGCAGTAGATGCTGTTGTTGCCTACTCCTGTATGACAGACAGCGCATGACCTTTGTCTTTCCTGCATTTACCCTCAACCCCTTCTTCTCCATGGCTTCTTTCCATATCAAGAGTCTCCTGACACATTCATCCAGGGAGTCAGCAATGATGACAAGATCTGCATATAGGTCCTCCCAGGGAACACCAAACTCACATGACAAGGTCTCCAGCACAATGATGAAGAGCAAGGGGCTGAGTACGGTTCCCCAACCTCACCTCAAACTCTTGGCTGAAACCCTTGCCAACACGAACCCGGCTTTGCGCATTAGCGTACATTCCCTAGACTAAACGCACAATTCATTCCTCAACACCTAGCTCTCTCAGGGCCCACCAGATAACCTTCCAAGAGATACGGTCAAATGCTTTCTCTAAGTCCATGAAGGCCATATAAAGCCTCTTGTTCCCTGCTAGGTATTTCTCCTGCAGCTGCCAGACCACAAAGACTGCATCTGTAGTGCCTCTTCCTGGGACAAAGCCAAACTATGAGTTGTCACTAGACACCATCTGTCTTATGAGACCATCGACAATCCTCTCCAGGATCTTCATGGCATGCTCGGTCAGCTTGAGGCCTCGATACTTGCCTCTGTTCAGAGCATCACCCTTGCCCTTGTTAAGGCAGACAATGAAAATTTGCTCCCAGTCAGTTGGGACCTTGCCATCACTGATAATCCCAGTTGCAAGATCATGGATCATGGTGGCACCTGTATCACCTGTTGCCTTGACATTGTATTAGATTATGAAAAATTGACGGGGTGACAAATCCTTTTTATTTCATAAATTGACAGTCCATGCATAAAACAAACTGTATGCAAAGTAATAAAAAGATTTCAATGTGGGAAGTATTTAGTAGCTTTAAACATGATAGTTCACAGCTTGTTGCCTGCTGAAGTTATGGACTTACCCAGAGACAGCCTCTCTCTGAGGTGGTTCTTGACGCATGGCCTCATCGTAGGAGGGTGGTGGCAGCGGTGCTGAAAATATACAGAGGAGATTATTAGAGAAAAGGTTTTTAATACACCATACTACCCCAAGAAAACTGTCTTTGTTGCAGGCAAGGAACAAAAGACACAGACAAGCCTGAGCAAAAGGCAGTCCGCTAAGCTGCTTTTTTGATGTTGGTACCCTTTCATTCAAGGACTTAAAAATCCTCATTCACTTAAAAAAACGTGTTCAGTGTTAAAATTTATTCTAAGCAGTAATGTCGTCGAGTTCAGCTGTGAAATTAAGACTAAAGTATTGGCTGAAGAAGCCAACTCCTGATGATATCATTGAAGCAAAGGAAGTTTATATTCAACTGTCTTTTGAAAGATATAAAGGGAAGTAAGTGTTGCATTTCTAAAGTATTTCAGTTTATCAGTTACCAATTGATATTAACTGCAGCAATGCACGTTGCCTGATAAACGCTGTCTATCTCACAGCATGTGCCTTTATCAGGTCATGATGACGTTGCACTATTTTGAATGACGTCGCCAACGACGCTGAATCGACACAAAAAATTGACCATTACGTCATATTTGCTAGTTTGAAGAGTAAATCAACTTGATAAAATGCGTCTTTTGATATTAAGTTTACCAGGCTCGGCCTCAAGAATGCATGTTGAATTGCTTGGCAAGCCTCACGATGTCAACAAGCATTCTCGAAGCCTTGCCTGGTAAACTTGATACCAAAAGACACTCACCTAGTATTCTCTATATATTTACCTGAATCAAAGCCAACATTACCATACCCAGCCACAGTGTCCATCTTCTCTAGGGGTGGGGCTGTGGGTACGGAAGCCACAGCATTAGGATTATCATCAACATCATGTTCTGGCACCTCTCCCTTCCATTGCACTTGAACCTCTCCTGAACTTGATGGGGGAGCGCCAGGATATCCTCCTGCTGGAGGGGGTGGTCCACCGGGATATGGCCCCTGGGGTGGGGGAGCACCTTGGTAAGGTCCTGCTGGTGGGGGTGGTCCGCCAGGATATGACCCCTGGGGTTGTGGAGCACCTTGGTATGGTCCTGTCGGTGGGGGTGGTCCACCGGGATAAGCTTGAGGGGCTCCTTGATAGGCCCCAGCTGGGTAACCACCTTGTTGTGGCCCGCCTGGGTAACCTGGCCCTTGTTGGTAGCCTGCACTCATACTGGATTGTGAACTGAAAAAGAGTAAAAAAGGAACCACACAATGAGATAAGAGTTTAACTTTTTGTATGCTGGGTAATTTTGCATGCTTTTTATGGTCTGCTGATTTTTTTCTTCAAAATTACCTTTTTCAAAAAATTATTCTGGGAATACCATCAGAGTGTCAAACAGTTTGAATCCTGATCAGACACGACATTTTGTCGGCTAAGGATGTCACAGTGTAAAATTCAAGATTTTTAAGAAACCACCAAGGACGCCTTTCAAAAAAAAATAACTACAATTGCATACATATAGTAGAGGATCTTACATAAATGGTCATTTTATTTGAAGTTTATGAAACTTCATTAAATGCATATTAAATGACCACTTATTATATACAGTAAGATTATCAGCTTTTTAACCTTTTTGTTGTCTGCTCTCTCATCTGCTTAAGTTTTAGGTAGCCTGATCAGGGTTAATAGTGTTTGCTTCCAAGATAAAATCTAGTCTGAAGAGCACTTGAATATGCAGCAGACTCAAAACGCATATATGCAGGGGACATAAAAAGCAGACATTTTCAGATCACAAAATAGTCAGGCTATGGGTTACCAGGATATGAGACCTTCATATAAAATATAGTTACAGATATCGATGTCATGAATGTCACTATGGCATTGCATCTCTTATTCTATTTGGCTTTATTTTGGGTATATTTACATTTTAAAATCAAACCTTTGATGAATCTTTAAATTTTTGAAACCGTTCATAGCCTCATGAATGTCACAAAATTTGATTGGCAGCTGCTAAGCTCACTTGCACACGCAATTCACTTTGAACATCCAATTCATTCGCCATATGTGACACTGGTGTTGTGATTGACAGTAAGCCACACCTAGGTCCCGCTTCAAGAATCAAATTCATTCGCCATTTGTGACACTGGTGTTGTGATTGACAGCAAGCCACACCTAGGTCCCACGTGCAAAACAAGCTTCTTGTTTGCTCCATTGGGGCCCCCAGGGGTTTTGCAAATTGGGGACATGGGGAGAATGGCTATTTATTTTCAGGGATCTGGGGAGCACTTGTTATTATTTTAGGGGAGCTGGGGAGCAAGCTCATAGTTTTGGGGATTTAGGGAGCCCAGCCAAAAAGCAAAAACTAATAATGGAAACATCTCCATTTTGTTTGACTTTTTTGCCTACTAGGTCTTCTGCTGATAACCTTTGCAAACAGTTTGGGCCCAAAATGTCGGGCCTGATCTGGATCCGAACTGTTTGACACTCTGATGGTATTCATGAAAGAATTTTTTAGAAAAGTTGATTTTGAAAAAATCAGCAGACGACAAAAAGCATGCAAAATTACCAAGTAGGCAAAGAGTTAAGTAGCACATGACAATATTACACTGAAACTTGACACAAGGAAGTTAAGTATTTTTTTTTAATCTTTGCATACTGGGAATTTTGCATCTTATTTTGTCGTCTGCTGATTTTTTTCAAAATCAACTTTTTCGAAAAATTCTTTCAAGATAGTATCAGAGTGTCAAACAATTTGGATCCAGATCAGGCCTGACCTTTGGTCCGGCCTGATCTGGGTCCAAACTGTTTAAAAAGGTATTCAGCAGACGACACTTAAAAATTAAGCAGGCAAAGACTTACCTTCCTGTGGGATTGGATCCCAATAAGGGCTGTTTTTCTCCCATTAGAAAATTAAACTTCAACTTTCAATAACAACACCACAAAAAACTGTCCACTATATCTGTTGGATCAAGGGGTAAAAGGAAGTTTAATTCACTTGATAAAAGATCATAAAATGAGTGTGTATGACCTTGACATAAAATTAAGTGAGACTGTAGACCATAAAAAAGAGGGTATCCTGATCAGGAACCATCACATATGCTGCACATGGTGCAGGGTTCAATTAAAGCTACATAATGAAAGAAAAGTCTCCTAAACTCTTTACCTACTAGTGCTGTCTGCTGATGACCCTTGCAAACAGACAGACTGGGCCTGATCTGGATCCAAACTCTTTGACACTCTGATTGTATTCCTGAAAGAATTTTTCGAAAGTCAATAAAAAAAATGTAGGAGGAGTTATCTGCACACAAATTAACAGACCCGAAGACAGAAAGATGAATATAAATTGTCCCCTTTCGTCACAACAATCATATATAAAATACACTTTACACATATATGATGAAACAAATCACACCCTACAACATGAAAACACACACAGACAAATTTCATTGAGTAATCTCTTTATATATATCTAATTTCATAAATGTACATGTACACAAAAGCACAGGATGAGTCCAAATTCTTAAACTTAAAATTTTGATAATGTTCTTGGTTTTGAGAAAACAATATATTGTTGGTACTCAAGAGAAGTGTCCATTTGGGACAATTTGAGCACCCACAGCATAATTTTTTGGTAAAGAATTAAAAAACCTGTATTTAAAAGGATTCGTCTTATCTGGAACTAAATACGTAAAGATACAACAAAGACAGTATCATTTAGGCTGACCATAACAATTTTTTGTTTGCTGTCACCAAATGGACCTAAACAAAAAGGCCACTTCCAAAACTAATTTATTGGTCATAATTGTCATATACCCCTATTCCACACAGGCCCTGAATCCCACAAATTGCCATGAATTGACAAATATTTGGATTCGTGGCTGAAACGTACTCAGTACTGAATCGCCAAGTCCGTAGTCAGTTCTTGCAATTTGTAGGTCTATATCAGGAATTCGGGTCAAAAGTTTTAAACTGTTCAAAACTTTGGCCCAAAATTCCCCAATTCGAAAAATCGTGCTTGATTCGTAGCAAATTCTTAATGCATTCTTGGACATCGTAACTGATTCGTAATCGATTCAGAGGCGTTCTTAGGCATTTGCAGCTACTCCTAGCTCATTTGTGGGGAAATGGGAAGTTAAGACAAGCAATAAAACCAATAAAGAGATAGTAGAAGGCTTTTCCTTTAGAGTTACTACCCTGTCATCCGCATGTAGTGGAAACAGATTTGGCAGATTCTGGAGCATAATCAGGATCAGTCAGTAACTCCTCGCTGGTGATTTTGCCAATGGCAAACAAGTGCGGATCCAGAGGGGGGGGGGGCAGGGGGTCCGGACCCCCCCTGGAAAATCACAAGTTATATGTATGGGTTTCTATAGGGAATAAGCAATTGGACCCCCCCCTGGAAAAAGTTGGACCCCCCCCCCCCCTGGAAAATGTTGGACCCCTCTGGAACCTTGAAAAATGATATATTTTATTTAAATTGACCATTTGTCTTCCGTAAAATTAGCTGAGGACTAAAAAAAAAAACAACATTGTAAGAGCTTTTTTTGTCAGACTGACCTGGACCCCCCCTGAAGAAAATTCCTGGATCCGTGCATGCAAACTACCATATTTTTTCCAAGTCAAAAAGAGTAAGGGCCAGGGCCTCTGGACTTTAACGTAGTTGTTTTCTTCCAGCTATAATAGTAGCTGTTTGCAGGATCAATCTGATGCCCCCTGAAGCATGGAAGGGCCTTTTTTATAACTATTGTGAGAGAAAATCGCGCGAATCGTCCCGAATTGTCAACGATTTCTGTTAATTCATGCCCAGTTTGTGCTGCATTCGGCGTATTCTTAACTAATTCGTGATCAATTCTCTAACTTATTGCAGTATTTCCAAATAAGTTATTGCACATCGTAGTGAATTCTGCTCAGTATCATGGCAACTCAGGCCGAATTCAGCTGAATCCCGTGAATAATCGTAACTGTTTCTTACCCGTTTTGTAACTGAATCGAAGAACATCACAGAATGGGTTGAAAAATTCACAATTCTCCCCGAATCCAGCCGAATCCTAACATTTATTGATTCTTGATGATTCAGGGGATTCCTGGTCTGTATGGAATCTAAGGGGCAAAACATGTATGTACTAAAAACAAAACTTGAATTATGCATCCTTATCTGGAGGCCTAAAAGATAGTTCAGGTGTCAGCAAACAGATTATTTTTTTTAAGATGGCCTAAATTGCACAACAGATAATAAAATGGCTCACTTACCTATGATGATAACTTGTCCAAAATAAGATATGAACATCAAAACAATTAACCACACTCCTTTAGATATCAAAGTGACACAGATTTGAGTTTTGACTGGTACCCTGAAAAAGCAAAAAAAAAAATACAATACTTGACCAAATTAGGCCATAAGAATTTGTTCGAGTGTAAAATTGTTAATATTTTCTTACCCATTATAATTCAAACGTGTGTTTTGTGTGCTCAAAAGACCTGTCTTAATAAGATGGTTCTTTATTGAGATGGTTCTTTTGAGTATCCACAACATACGTTTTCATTGAGATATAAATAAGGAAAAAATTCAATTATATAGGAGACGGAGACGGAACACATGATTTCCAACAATGTAGCATTTTGACAAGTGTAGACTCAGACAAGCCTGTGCGACCCCCTTTAAAGCTAAGAAACTCCAAATAATGTTCATTCCGTACTTTAACACTCAGAATATTCAAGCTACAAGCAAAGGCTCTGATCAGACTGCGCATATGCGCAGGCTGATCTGAGTCTTTGCTGGTCACACATACCACATTGTTGGAAATCTCATGTCGCGACTCATATATATATGCAGTCTCATCTGGAGGCTTGCATTGTGGACATAATAGTCCCTTCTTTACCCTCTTTTGCCAAAAAAAGTGTATATCTAGATCAGCGCACTAGACATGTATTAAACTTTTTTCAAAATTCTATAACCTATTTGGAAAACTGTATATCCAGATCAGCTAGCTTCCAACGAAGCCCACACATTTTTAAAATTATCCAAATGCTGAGTCCATATACTCACAGTGTGCACTTGAAATAAGTGTGGGCACTTATTAGGGTAGAACTCTCCCTACACAGACAAAACCTAGGGAGCGCAGTGGCTCAGTGGTAGAGTGCTTAACTTGAGACCAAAGGGCCCCGGGTTCGAGCCTCACCAGCGTCACTGCGTTGTGGTCCTTGAGCAAGACACATTTATCCTAGCTTAGTACTGGTTCAACCCAGGAAGACTCGTCCCTATATAACTGAAAGATTGTTGATGGGACGTAAAGAATCAAATCAAACAAACAATCAAACACAGACAAAATATTTCATTTATAAACAAAACTTTAAGACAAACTTTATACCTGGATTTTGTTTTTAACTTTATCTTGAAGAAATAAAAAAAAAAGATGTAAAATTTTGTCATTGATAAAAAAGTCCTAACCAATGGTCCAAATAAGTAAATATTTTTAGCATAAAATCATGATTCTTTTCTTATCCAGCAGTCTTAACAAACATTTGTTTGTTTTAGGTGCTCATAATTTCAGAACCATCTCTCTTTTGACTACCCACATTGATCCCACAACTTGTGTTTTGCTTGAGAAATAAGAAAATTCATTTTAATTACCCCCACTTATCTGGTAGTTTGTCTACAGTCTTCTTTAAATACACAGATCGTAAATGTTCTAAAATTGCAAAATACTATCAGATAACAGAAGACAGACAACCAGTGCAGATCCTGGTCAGACTACTTCAGGAGAAGCAGTCTGATCAGGGACTTCAATGCTTGCAATTCTGATAAGCTTTTTGTAACAAAAATTATTGTTGAGAGAAGAGAAAATTGATCCACATTTTTAGACCATAAAAACAGCACAAGAATATAGAATTACCCGAGATTTCTTCTGGTTCCCTGCGTTTAGATAAATCTTAGTCTTTCTCTTTGCCACACCTGGAAACCAATATATTGACATAACCGTATAATTTAATGGAAAATTATTTTAGCCCTCCAAATACAAATGTACAATTTTTGTAGCAAAGGTAACTCAGTCGGCCGTATCAGGGTTCGGGTAGACTGGCCCCTGTCCTTAAAACAATTTTTCATCAGTGTCATATCTTATACTTGTAGCAAGTCTAACTCTGATGGCTCTGTTTCTTAAAACAGAGCCATCAGAGTTAGACTAGCTAGAACTATATGATAATTGACACATTGATGAAAAATTGTTTTAAGGACAGGAGCCAGTCTAGGGTTCGGGTAGCCTTTTGGAACGTACTAGAGAAGCTTCTGAGTCAAAAATACCATACCCAACCCAGCCAACCAATCTTCCAGCTCAAGCAAGCCAGTTAATTGTTTTAACTTTTACCCTGCTTGTGTGGACTGCTGATACATTGTAAGCTAAGCAAACGCAACAAACACATATCAGGCCTGATCTGGATCCAAACTGCTTGACACTTTTATCAGTTTGATGATTTATCAAGTGTTAACCCTTTACTCCATAATAGCGCATTTTGATGCCTTTGAAATATCAATGTATTTGAAAATAGTATTGAAAGTGGAGCATTTACTCCAAAAGAGCAAACGCTCCATTTAATATAATATTTTCAAAAGTATTCAAAACTTAACTTAAATTTATCTTGAATTTATTTCAACATTGTCTAAAAATAGAAAATGATGTCATGATCTAAAAATAGCCTAAGGAGTAAAGGGTTAAATAGCCACCATGGTGTATGGGATAAACCTATGTCTTGTAAACCAGGGGTTGCAGGTTCGATTCCCGGCTGTCGGATGAGACTTTAAGCTATGGCCCCCATCTTCTGAGATGCTTTAAAACCAGAACCACTGCCCTTTCAGCCTTCGGGTGCTCCTGGATATAAGGCCACAAAAACCATAAACTCACCGAGCCAGTACTGGTTATTATGAGCCAAGGAACGTGGCCACAAAAAATATTTTAAAAAAATATATATATATATATAATAAGTAAGTCAGCTTGTTTTTCATCAGATATTATATTATACTTTTGGATGTTGTTGCTGTAGTCTGTCTGTTGGATGAGACTTTAAGCCAAGACGCTTTAAAACCAGACACTACTGTTTGAGCCTTCAGGTCCTCCTGGACATAGAACCACAAAACCATAAACTCACCCTGCCAGTACTGGCAACAGCCAAGGAACAGGGCCACAAACAAACTTTTTTATGCTGTTTTAGTGTTATGGGAAATTTGATTTGCAGCAGCACAATTGACCTAATTATCATGACTGGGTCAAAGAAAGGCTCCAGAAATGGCAATATACATGTTGGTCTCAAGAAGTCTGGAAGCTTCAACAGTATTTATTGAAAATTCATGTGTAAAATTGAATTTTTAACAAAATCAGCAGACAAATTTATAAAAAAAGGGATTTTCTGCAAAAATTTCCTCGATGAAAAATCAAAACTTTTACACCATCAAGATCCCATCAACAAAGGCTACAGTTTGGCTGGAGGGGAACAAGACAACTCCTCGACAGAACAATTGGTCGACAAATCGTGAGAAAACTCTTTGTCACTTTACGGGACAACTCGTCGACACCTTTATCCGAAGTCAATTGACCAGTAAATGATAATGCTATACTAGATCTATGTAAATTTTAATGAGGTTACGGGTAATTTTAAGAAATTTAAATTTATTCACATAAATGACCGTTTTCCATCAAAATGAGTATTAAAATGAAATAAATAAAATAACTCTCTTAAAATACGCATGGAACGCAAAACCCAGCACAGGGCTCAAAAATTGTACACGTCCGCTCGTATTTACGAGTGGAAGTTCGGTAAGGGCGAGTGGAAATTGCCATTTGCTAGCCCGACAGGACGAGTAGATTTTTTTGGTTTTGTAATTATTTTTGAGGAAAAAATGAACTAACTAGCATGTTTTACAGCCTGCAAAAGCAAGGCAAACACAGTGAAGAAAGATTGTTTGGTAGGTTTAAAATGTCACTAAAATGTGACCGGATGTTTACACTAGTCAGCAGTAAATTCAACCCGGTAAAATCTGGTTGATCTTTGAACTAAATACCGGGACACATTGGTCAAATTTGGAAAATTAATTCGGCCTGAGGGTTTTGAAAGTATAAAGCCGACGTTCCGGATTTTATCTCTGTATACGAAAACGGGGTTCAGTCTGATCACCGCAAGATACCGCAGGCTACCACAGGATCCCCTGATATTGGCGTTGTCAATGGAATTTACCATATTATTACATGGAATAGGCACTATATAATAAATAACAGTAAATATCTTCACTTGTTTTGTTGGTAAAAATAGCCATGCAATAAACCAACTGATTAAAAAGACACCCTGTCACATTAGCCTAAGGATAACACTATTTGGTGTTATTAATTCGACAAATTATAATGATTATTTTCTTTTTTTTCTTCTTATTCTCATTATGCTGACAATCTAACCAACAACTGCTGAATGTGAGAGAGGTTTTAGCTCAGTTAACAATATCAAAACCACTACAAGAACAAGCATGAAACAGGAAGCTTTGTCTAGTCTTGTTAGAATTAAGGTTGATGGTCCTGATCTTATGGAATACAATCCCATAGAAAGGCTCAAAGCATTATAAACTGGTTAAACAATGGTAAAGGAACTAAGCACATTAAGGGGCACATATGTACTGGTCCGAGGGGTCCAAAGGCTGCTACACCTCAGTCTGATGCAGATGACTGAATAGTCTGATGGCTGAAAGGGAATAGTGTAAACCACAGTTTTATTTGTTTTGACATATATTACTAGTCAGTTGATGTCACTTGTCTCCTAAAACTAATTGTAAATAAGTTACTGAATTATGTGTTTTGTCTCTTTTAAAATACCAGACTTAAGGACGAGTTCAACTGGAGTAAGGACGAGTGAAAAATTTAGACCACTTGCCCCACATGACGAGTAGGTCCAAAAAAAAACTTTCGAGCCCTGCAGCACCCTACATAAGCAGCGTATTTGCTTAAATACGCAATTAAAATCCTCAAAAAAGCAATTAAAATTAAATGTGTGCGTACCGAAAAGCAATTCTAACGATCAGTATGCAATTACATGCGATGTCATTGCGTACCATTTGGTCCATTTCGTTTCCATTTGGGTAATAAACAAATGCCAGTCGGGTATTGATTTTTTTCTTTACTAGCGAGCGTGCAATATAACTCCAGTTTTATGAATAAAATATCAGTTCCCAGTCCAGTATTTCGCAGAAAAACACTATGATGAAAGTGAAGCTTTGCAAAGTGTACACGCTCGAATGTCAACCGCTTCAGGTACAATAAAATCCCCTAGTTTAGTACTATAGAATGGCAGATGATGGGAGTGAATAAATATGCAGGCACATTCCCGATGGCTTAATTCAATTAGAAAGTATGTGTAATCACAGAAAAAAAAATGTGGCGTAAAAAAAATAAATAAAATAAGCAATAGTATTTGCAAGTACGCAATTGAGGATAAATAGGTTGCGTAAATACCCAATTGACCCAAAAGCTTATCTAGGGCGCTGAAAACCTAAAAAAACCAACTAGATCTATTTAGAATCACTGGCCATTTTAACGCAAAACCTAAAAAAGAAAATTAACTAGTTTTATGTAGAATCACTGGCCATTTAAAGGTTATTCACAGACATAATTCATGCGCGGATCCAGGAATTTTCGTCAGGGGGGTCCAGGTCAGTCTGACAAAAAAGCTCTGACGCTTTTTTTTTTTTAGTATTCAGCTTATTTTAAAGGAGTTAAATGGTCAATTTCAAAGAAATCTATCATTTTCAAGGTTCCAGAGGGGGTCCAACTTTTTCCAGGGGGGTCCAATTGCTTATTCCCTATAGAAACCCATATAACTTGTGATTTCCCGGGGGGGGGGGGGGGGGGGGGGGGGGGGGGGGGGGGTCACTTGTAATTAATTGATATGCTATCTTTAAAAGTGAATACGCCTAGACTTAATGTCTTGATTGAGTAAACGCTTAAAGTCACAGTCAACACTTTCAGTCATGCCTAAACTCCCCTTAGAGATAGACAGAGAGAGAGAAAACAAGAATGGGATAGACATAATCTTGTTCCTCGTTTTTTGGCAACACCTGCGCAGAGCAAATAAAGCATTATTTCAGTGCATTTAAGTAGACAAATCGGTCTATTTTAGATCAAATGAACTATAATAGATCAAAATAGAATTGTTCCTTACCTGTATATGTGTTACTCTAGGACTGCTAGATAACATGAAGCAATAACCACAATAGCCTGATACTGATAGGACTTGAAATTACATTTGTGGAAATTTTACCTTTGAGACACTTAATAATCTACACTCGAGAAGATTGTGCCACAAGGCCTGATACGGAATACGGAAAGTAAATAAAATGACACAAAATACTTCTCAGGCAAAACTGGTTTTGCCAAGACTCACTGCAATGCTGATTTCCCAAGGAAAATCAAACCAAGAAACCTAGCGATAAGCTGTTTCAACTGTTCAAGATTGGGTCGGGTCTGAAAGCCCCTGCCGAGCCGAGCTGCCGACCTACATAGTTTATTTTTTCAAATTTACCCTCGGTGAAGATTTTTCATAAATAATTTTTATTTAATATCATCACATAGACTAAAATCGATAAGTGGAGCAATAATATTAATAGTAAATAACAATAATTTTGATTTTATTGCCATTTTATTGCTCGCAGGGGTTCTGAAAATCACAGCCGAGTGAACCAAGGTTTCAGTTGATTTTTATTGGAAATTTGAGAGGTCCACAAGCGAGTTTGGCAAACATTCTGAAAATTAAAGATAATTGAAGAAAAAGTGTTAAGGAATCTTACTTAAAAATGCGTTAATTTCACGAAAATCGTCATTTTCCTAAAGGCCATATCTGGGTCTATTTATAGACATTTTGATTAACCTTAATGAAATGGCAATTAAAATCAAATTATAACTGTTAACTATTATTATTAATGTTCCACTTATTGCCTTTAGTCTATGTGATGATTTGAGATAATATTCATTTTTGAAAAATCTCCACAGATGATGATATTGAAAAATAAACTTTTTGGGTCGGCAGCTCGGCTCGGCAGGGGCTTTCAGACCCGACCTCAAGATTGTGAAAATGAATTCGATCGAGGTTTTCGAGGCCGAAAAATGCTTAGGACGAAACTTTTCGAAAATTGATTAAACCCTCACAAAATTTATGAATCTGGATAAAAATAATTTAGTGAAATCAATGTTGTAACGTTGCTTGTAATGATTTATTTACCTCAAAACGTCGGTGTTTATTTCGAAATCCACCCTCCCCTTAAACAAGGTAGATAACTTGGTAATAAGTATAACTGCAAACGCAAAATATGCATGCTCAAATTGACACTACTTCCATTTATATGGGCGGAATGGCTCCCTTGTTTGTTTGTTGTCATCATCATATATCCCTCCAGTAATGTGTTTTGAATCTACAGTCAGTGGCCATAAGTAAGTAGCCACAATGGCAAAAGTTGTTTCATTTGCAAAAATTTAAGTACATTTAAAATTTGTATAATTTGAAAACGAGGAATGCAAATTATCTGAAATTTTGACCATATCACTATTTGCTATTTTTTCAACTTAAAACTGCGTCCAGTGCGGTCTCCCAAATTTCTCATCTTTGACTTGACACTTTTTGAAACATCGAACCAATTTGATTCTATCTCAGTTGATGCTAGTATTCACAGGTCACTTGATCCCGAGATCAGCTTCAGTAACCCACGGGCTACGTCTTCTCCAAAAAGAGGCTTATCTCCAAGAATACGCCCACCCAGTGCATCAATGGTTGGCTCCACATACACATCATATCCAGATGACCATCTGCTCCATCCCAGTTTCATGAATGACACAAGTGTTCAGCAACCAATACACATTAGTAGGAACCAGCGTGATGACATCCCACTGAAAATCCTGAATGTAAACTGCCAGTCGGTTGTTGGCAAGAAAGCGTCTCTACTTAACATGTGCGAAACAACAGGCGCGGACATTGTTATTGGCACAGAGTCATGGCTGTCTGACCAACACCTGAGCACTGAGATTTTCCCTGACGAGTACAAGGTGTTCCGAAGGGACAGAAAGAAACGTAAAGGAGGTGAAGTTTTTATCCTTGTCAAGAACCACCTTCAATGCATGGAACCAGAGGAACTCAGGATCGACCATGACTGCGAAATGACATGGGTCCAGATCAAAGTGACTGGAGCAAGTAGTCTATATGTTGGCGCATTCTATCGACCACCAGACTCCGACAGCCCAGATTACCTAGCTCAACTGGATACCTGCCTATCAAGGATACCAGAAAATGCTCATATCTGGTTGAGTGGAGATTTCAACCTAGCGGACATCGACTGGACTGACAACAGCCTAAAGGGGTCTGCCACCAAGCCAGCCCTGTGCAACCAGCTAATCAACATCACCGCTGACAGATTTCTCCAACAACTGGTATCCCAACCAACAAGGATTACTGAAACTACAGAAAGCCTGCTCGATTTGTTCTTCTGCAATAACCGCTCCCTCGTCAACACAGTAGAAGTAATATCCGGCATCTCAGATCATGAAGCTGTATACATTGAAGCTAGTCTACGCCCACATAAGACACCACAACCACCAAGGACAGTGTTTTGCTACAACAAAGCAGACTATGACAGCGTCAAGAAAGGCTTACATATACTCCATAGAGATATAGTGGAGTAAGCTAATTTCGCCAAGAATGTAATTTCGCCAATTGAACATTCCTACCGTATTTTCACTTGTGTGACATCACAGGCTCATTCTGCCAAAAGGGGATTTCCAAGGGCAAAAGAAAAGCTGTCTGTTAAGTTGTTTTAGCAGTAAGAAAATGCATATCTGAGTGGTAAAATAATGGTCACATATCTGCATCAATGTTTTCCCGCCATTTTCACTAATTCTTTTTAACCCCAATATTTAAATTATAATCCTGATATGTTTTATTCATTGAATACATCGCTTCCTTCATCTTTATTTGCGTTGACACCCTCACGATGGAGGTAAGAAAACTCAATGATGTATTGGGGTCCCAAGTGGGGAAAATCATTGATTTTATCATAAGGGGGTTCTTATTAATGTTAAGACTCAGAAACAATGGTATGGCTAATAAGCAGCTGTACGGACAATATATCTAAAATGATTTTTGTTAAATTATATCAATCTTTCGCCTGCAATGGCTTGATGTATCCCTTAAGTACATAAAAGAAAGTTTTTATGTCTACTTTTTCATTTACTGTCTGTGTGGTAGCACCCCAATGAACCTAGGGGTTCAAATCAATCTGAAATTGGATTGAATATAGAAAAAAAACATGACTGACATATTTTTGATTACAGTAAATTAATTGATAGAAGATTCACAATAATTTTTATTCATTGAATGAAAAAAATGGTTTGTCTAATAACATCTATTGATTTTTTGTCTATCCAACCCTTTTTGAGGCCTCTTTTTTCAGGTCAACAAGAGTTGTCGAAATTAGATTACTATTTTCAAAATGGCCGAAAAACGGGTGCACAATCAAATCAAGGTTTTTGCAAATTAAATGATATATTTTGATGGTCTAAGATATCACACATTATTATAAAAGGTTGAAATTATATGATAAAATTATTTTCTGGTCAGGTTGTATTTTGTTTTGCTATCCTCAGAGCCATATCTGCTTACGTTGGCGAAAACTGATTATCCCAGTATATGTCAGATATGCTAACAGCTTCAGTGGACAAGCTATGGACCATGTTTACAAAACACCTCTCTGATCTGATGCATGCTTATATACCAGCAAAGACTTTAAAGGGCAGAAAGATGAAAAAGCCATGGATAGACCGCAAAGTCAGAACCGCAATCCGGAAAAAGGCCAGACTATACACAAGGATGAGGAAGACCAAAAAGCAACAAGATATAAGAAAGTACAGACAATGCAAAGGGGACGTCCAAAAACTCGAAAGACAGGCCTACTACTCATACATTAACAACATCATAGAAGTCAACGAAGACCATGACGACAAACCATCAAAACAAAAGCGGTTCTGGTCTTACATCAAATCACTCCGGAAAGACAATACAGGAATTTCGCCACTAAAGGACAAGGGTCGTCTCTTCAATGCTCCAAAGGACAAGGCCAACATTCTGAACAGACAGTACCAGTCTACCTTCACCCAAGAAGACACAAATCAGGTCCCTAGCCCTTCAGGCATACCTTATCCCGACATGGAAGATATTGAGGTAGATGAGGCTGGTATCCGGAAACTACTACAGAAGACCAATCCAAGAAAAGCCACAGGCCCTGACTCTATACCTGCTCGCATCTTGAAAGACTGTGCTTCTGAGCTAGCCCCCATCCTAACCATAATCTTCAACAAGTCTCTTCAAGAAGGTAAAGTGCCGGAGGACTGGAGACATGCAAATGTGACAGCCATTTATAAGAAGGGTACTGGCCGTGATGCCGCCAATTACCGACCGGTATCCCTTACATCCCTATGCTGTAAGCTGCTGAACATGTCATCGTATCAAAGACTGTGAATCATCTAGAAAGATACAAAATCCTTGATGATTGCCAGCATGGTTTCAGAGCAAAGAGAAGCTGCGAGACCCAGATCTTGACCCTATACCACGAGTTAGCAGCATCTCTAGACAAGAAGATCCAGACTGACATGATCATCTTGGATTTTTAGTAAAGCGTTTGATCGTGTGCCCCATCAACGTTTACTTAAGAAGGTTCACCACTATGGGATTCGAGGCACTACATACCAGTGGATATCGTCATTCCTAAATTCCAGAACCCAGCAGGTCCTAGTAGAGTGACAGTCGTCAGAGAAAGTTCCCGTTGTCAGTGGAGTGCCCCAAGGGTCTGTCCTTGGTCCAGTACTATTCTTGATCTTAATAAATGACCTACCTGAGGACATCAACTCCAGAACAAGACTCTTTGCCGACGACTGCATACTGTACCGACAAATATCATCCGAAAATGATCAACAACTGCTACAAGAAGACCTGGACAGGCTTGCCACATGGGAGAAGACCTGGGGAATGGAGTTCCATCCACAGGAGTGTAGCGTCATGCGTATCTCCAGAGCAAGAACCCCTAGAACCTTCCAGTACCATCTCAAAGGTGTACCCCTAGCAGAAGAACAGTCATCAAAATACCTGGGGTGGATCTACAGTCCAACCTATCATGGAAAAACCACATAAGCCGGATAACTAAAAAGTCCAACAATATGCTAGGTTTCCTGAGACGCAATCTACGACAAGCAAGCGAAACCAAGGCACAGGCTTACTTCACCATGGTACGATCCAACCTGGACTACTGTTCCACAATCTGGAGTCCATACCAACGTGACCAGAAACACCAGGTTGAAATGGTCCAGAGAAGATCTGCACGATTTGTCACAAACAGATACAGAAACACCAGCAGCGTCACGGACATGCTTGACTATCTCGGTTGGGAGTCGCATGAAACAAGAAGAAGCAAACTGCAGCTGATTGTTCTCTACAAAATTGTGCACGGACTGATTGATATACCACCCACAGACTACCTGACACAGACTTATTCCAGAACTAGATCGGCACACAAGTTCAAGTATAAGCAGTACTCTACATCTACAGATTGTTTCAAGTACAGCTTTTCCCGAGGACAATCCCACTCTGGAACAGACTACCACCAGCAGCAGCTGAGGCTCCCACCTTGGTATCCTTCAAGAGGGAGCTGTCTGACCTAACCTTCTAATGGGGATCTATCTCCCAGCCATGAATGTACACCCAAATGAGGCGTGGTGAGCTGTGTCGTCGGGTCTTGTACCCAGGTACCCCCAGGGAAGGCGGATTGGTCTCACTCTGATGGGCGAAAAATGGCTGGGAACAACTTTTCTTTTTACTTCTCTCTTTTACTTAGTTTGCATTCTTACGTTGTCTTATCTAATGCTTCTGTCTTTAACCATTTTTTCTCTTTTATTTTCTCTCTTGCGCACCACTAAAGAAATGTCAAGTGTGACAGCTTAGTGTAATGATGTAGATGTAGATGTAGATAGATGCATGATTAGTATAGAAATGTGGGTGTTATTCATTTCAACTACCCCTGATTTCTGAAACAGTTTGAAAATTCGATGTGGGTTCTAAACTTCTTCCGTTTTTACATGGCTATAGGTATTGCTTATTTTCTATATATTTTTGGTGATAACGGTGCTTATATGTTATAATCGTGAGTTTTGAACAAGATGTGTTCAAAACTTCCTAATTTATTCACCGTCATATTAGGGGTGGATGGGGTATTTGCACCCAAGACCCAAAAATCTTAATTATTAAATGAACCCACATGGTAACTTAGCAACAAGTATCAGTCTTTCTAGGGTCTATATACGAGTGTTTGAAGCAATTAGTCTTTAAATGTTTCGTTCTTTCAAATCGAAAAAACAGCACCCAGCCAGCGATACCTAATCCCTTGATCAAATTTTGTTTTACGAGGGGGTACCCAAACTTTCATGCGAAATCATAGGATAATTTTTCTTAAAAAATAAATGTTCTGTAAAAATGTAACCCCAAATGGTACTTTCATCTGAAAATAATTATTACACAAATATTATATCACCGGTTATGCTGCTTGTGGCACCAATTTAAGGACTGACAGTGAAAATTAGCAGATTTTCTTTGGATCCAACCATAGCTTATATCCATAAAAATTTATTCAAAATATATTATTTTCAATTTGAACACTGTTATGATACCTCACAAAACATACATACCCCATATTCCTGCATTTGTTTATCTAGTTTGTTTTTCAGCCAAAGTATACTGCAGTCGGATCATTTTCATGGCATTATTTTCCGTCCAGTTCTCTGCTCTGTGTTATATTATTTTCAGTGTCTATACTAATTTGAACTTTAACAGAATGTTTTTCAGTACATTTCAAATATTTCTGCAAATTTTGAATAAAGAATATTACAATCTGGCATTTTACAGCAATTTTTCAACACCTGCTATCTTTCTTGAAGAAATGGAGCCAATGTTTGTGATACACAATATCTCCATAGCAACATATGATGACATCATACAATTTGGTAATGACGTAAACATATACAATGTATATTTATCCAGGCCAATTATCATTTGGAGAAATTGTCTTAATTGGCTAGAAAAGACCATTGTTTCAGACCACATTTTTGTCAAATTCTTGTAAGCTGATTTGGCTACTTACTTATGACCACTGAGTGTAGCTAGTCCGGACCAAAAAATATGCACACTCTGGTTTCAGTTCTTTGATGCATTCTTTGCTTCCAAAGGATACCCTTTTAAGAACATATTTGACGCACATCTATTTTGACGCACCTTTCATATGCGTCAAATATATGAAGCTACATTATTTAATTTACAGCATCCTAGCATTGCTGAGATAGAATGGCGTTCGAAGAATACATCTAGGCAGTGACACGTACAAATTCTGAATTTCTTTGAATATTGCGGCCCCTTTACCTACAATGGTCATGTTTTTACCCAAATTCTTAAGGTACTTTTTTGTCAATTAAAAACAAGATTTTTTTCAGACAAAGGGGTGGTCTCACCCTATAGGAAATTTACATAAGGTTCTGCCTCACGCATAGATTTTCATATTATGCATAATGATTGCCGAACATATGACTATTCTATTTGTGATATATTTTCCCACAAATTTGGTCAAAAATAAGGTGTTATGTAATCAGGTATCTGATTATAGGGGTACCTTCAGTTTAGGCCGCTCATAACTCTCATATCATATATTGGATTCGTTTTGTTTTTAAAATAATCAATGATAATCATTGATTATATATGCATAAAACAAAAATGAGTTTCTGCAATATTGAATTTAGAATTTTGTGATTTTGTTTGAAAAAGTCCCCAAATTTCAGCTGTATAATACATTTACAACAATTTTATTTTTAAATTTAGGTATGCGTCGGTTCTTGTCAACCAATGAAATTAATTTTAAATAAGGCCATATAAATGTAGATGAAATGCTAAAATTTTCAAGAAAATCGGAGACCGGTAACATGTTGTCTGGGATTTTTGAATGTTACACATCCAAATTCTGAGAAACGTAAAATATGTACTGATTGTAGGTAATGAATAAGTATTGGATTATTTAATTATTTTAAAAGCAAATTTTCCTGATTGTTGTAGTAAGATGGAATCTTAAATATTGTTAAAACTATTATACTTACATGAATAGTCGAATGCTGATCACATAGAAAGAATTTTACCCTGTCTAACTCACAATAAAACAGTTAACTTTTGTAATATTTATAATAATTAAGGTTTCAAGTCCAGATTCACTCTAATAGAAAGCCATTCTTCATAAGATCCTTTGTTTGATTATTTCTTTATCACCAACATGATCATAAAAATATATATATCATAAAAACGACAACAAATATAAACATATTTCACAATCTGCACTATGCCATAATATTAAGCATGTTTTTTTGCAATTACCTGTATAAACAATACATAATCTTGCTTTTTTCAAAACTGTCATACTTATTCAAATATTGACCACAAAGAGAACTTCACCGTATCGAACTCCATATGAAGTTGTTAATTTCATTAGTCTTCATAAATATTGTGTTAAAGTAGGATATTCACTTTAAAAGATTGTCAACCTACATTATTCACTCATTGTATTATCTGCTAAACTTGCATTTGTGAATATACTATCTTAAAATTAAAAAGTTGCTTCCCTTGTGTTATGGTTCTAAAATTGCATTTGTACATATACTATCTTAAAAAAAGAGTTGCTTCTCTTGTGTTATGGTTCTAAAATTGCATTTGTGAATTTACTATCTTAAAAATAGAGTTGCTTCCCTTGTGTTATTCTAAACTTGCATTTGTGAATATGCTATCTTAAAATTAAATAGTTGCTTCCCTTGCGCTATGGTTCTAAAATTGCATTTGTGCATGTACTATCTTAAAATTAAAGAGTTGCTTGCTTCCCTTGTGTTATGGTTCTAAAATTGCATTTATGAATATACTATCTTAAAATGAAAGTTGCTTCCCTTGCGCTATGGTTCTAAAATTGCATTTGTGAATATATACTATCTTAAAATTAAACGGTTGCTTCTCTTGTTATATTCTAAAATATGATTTGTGAATATACTATCTTAAAATGAAAGAGTTGCTTCCCTTGTGCCATGGTTCTAAAATTGTATTTGTGAATATACTATCTAAAAATGAAAGAGTTGCTTCCCTTGTGCTATGGTTCTAAAATTGCATTAGTGAATATATACTCTAAAAATTAAAGAGTTGCTTCCCTTGTGATATTCTAAAATTACATTTGTGAATATACTATCTTAAAATTAAAGAGTTGCTTCCCTTGTTATATTCTAAAATTACATTTGTGAATATACTATCTTAAAATGAAAGAGTTGCTACCCTTGTTATATTCTAAAATTACATATGTGAATATACTATCTTAAAATGAAAGAGTTGCTTCCCTTAAGCTATGGTTCGAAAATTACATTTGTGAATATACTATCTTAAAATGAAAGAGTTGCTTCCCTCGTTATATTCTAAAATTACATTTGTGAATATACTATCTTAAAATGAAAGAGTTGCTTCCCTTGTTATATTCTAAAATGACATTTGTGAATATACTATCTTTAAATGAAAGAGTTGCTTCCCTTGTTATATTCTAAAATTACATCTGTGAATATACTTTCTTAAAATGAAAGTTGCTACCCTTGTGCTATGGTTCTAAAATTGCATTTGTGAATATATGCTATCTTAAAATTAAAGAGTTGCTTCTCTTGTTATATTCTAAAATTAGATTTGTGAATAAACTATCTTAAAATGAAAGAGTTGCTTCCCTTGCGCTATGGTTCTAAAATTGCATTTGTGCATGTACTATCTTAAAATTAAAGAGTTGCTTGCTTCCCTTGTGTTATGGATATACTATCTTAAAATGAAAGTTGCTTCCCTTGTGCTATGGTTCTAAAATTGCATTTGTGAATATATACTATCTTAAAATTAAAGAGTTGCTTCTCTTGTTATATTCTAAAATTAGATTTGTGAATATACTATCTTAAAATGAAAGAGTTGCTTCCCTTGTGCCATGGTTCTAAAATTGTATTTGTGAATATACTATCTTAAAATGAAAGAGTTGCTTCCCTTGTGCTATGGTTTTAAAATTGCATTTGTGAATATATACTATCTAAAAATTAAAGAGTTGCTTCCATTGTGATATTCTAAAATTACATTTGTGAATATACTATCTTAAAAATAAAGAGTTGCTTCCCTTGTTATATTTTAAAATTACATCTGTGAATATACTATCTTAAAATGTAAGAGTTGCTTCCCTTAAGCTATGGTTCGAAAATTACATTTGTGAATATACTATCTAAAAATGAAAGAGTTGCTTCCCTTGTTATATTCTAACATTACAATTGTGAATATACTATCTTAAAATGAAAGAGTTGCTTCCCTTGTTATATTCTAAAATTACATTTGTGAATATACTATCTTAAAATGAAAGAGTTGCTTCCCTTGTTATATTCTAAAATTACATCTGTGAATATACTATCTTAAAATGAAAGAGTTGCTTCCCTTAAGCAATGGTTCGAAAATTGCATTTGTGAATATACTATCTTAAAATGAAAGTTGCTTCCCTTGTGCTATGGTTCTAAAATTGCATTTGTGAATATATACTATCTTAAAATTAAAGAGTTGCTTCTCTTGTTATATTCTAAAATTAGATTTGTGAATATACTATTTTAAAATGAAAGAGTTGCTTCCCTTGTGCCATGGTTCTAAAATTGTATTTGTGAATATACTATCTGAAAATTAAAGAGTTGCTTCCCTTGTTATATTCTAAAATTACATTTGTGAATATACTATCTTAAAATGAAAGAGTTGCTTCCCTTTAGCTATGGTCCTAAAATTGCATTTGTGAATATTCTATCTTGAAATGAAAGAGTTGCTTCCCTTGTTATATTCTAAAATTACATTTGTGAATATACTATCTTAAAATGAAAGAGTTGCTTCCCTTTAGCTATGGTCCTAAAATTGCATTTGTGAATATTCTATCTTGAAATGAAAGAGTTGCTTCCCTTGTTATATTCTAAAATTACATTTGTGAATATTCTATCTTGAAATGAAAGAGTTGCTTCCCTTGTTATATTCTAAAATTACATTTGTGAATATACTATCTTAAAATGAAAGAGTTGCTTGCCTTAAGCTATGGTTCTAAAATTGCATTTGTGAATATACTATCTTAAAAAGAAAAGTTGCTTCCCTTAAGCTACGGTTCTAAAATTGCATTTGTGAATATACTATCTTAAAATGAAAGAGTTGCTTCCCTTAAGCTATGGTCCTAAAATTGCATTTGTGAATATTCTATCTTGAAATGAAAGAGTTGCTTCCCTTGTTTTATTCTAAAATTACATTTGTGAATATACTATCTTAAAATGAAAGAGTTGCTTCCCTTTAGCTATGGTTCGAAAATTACATTTGTGAATATACTATCTTAAAATGAAAGAGTTGCTTCCCTTGTTATATTCTAAAATTAAAAGCTAAGGTCCTAAAATTACATTTGTGAATATTCTATCTTGAAATGAAAGAGTTGCTTCCCTTGTTATATTCTAAAATTACATTTGTGAATATACTATCTTAAAATGAAAGAGTTGCTTGCCTTAAGCTATGGTTCTAAAATTGCATTTGTGAATATACTATCTTAAAATGAAAGTTGCTTCCCTTAAGCTACGGTTCTAAAATTGCATTTGTGAATATACTATCTTAAAATGAAAGAGTTGCTTCCCTTAAGCTGTGGTCCTAAAATTGCATTTGTGAATATTCTATCTTAAAATGAAAGAGTTGCTTCCCTTGTGCTATGGTTCTAAAATTGCATTTGTGAATATACTATCTTAAAATTAAAAGTTGCTTCACTTGTGTTATGGTTCTAAAATTGCATTTGTGAATGTACTTTCTTAAAAATAAAGAGTTGCTTCCCTTGATATATTCTAAAATTGCATTTTTGAATATACTATCTTAAAATGAAAGAGTTGCTTCCCTTGTGTTATGGTTCTAAAATTGCATTTGTGAATATATACTATCTTAAAATGAAAGAGTTGCTTCCCTTGTGCCATGGTTCTAAAATTGCATTTGTGAATATATACTATCTTAAATTAAAGAGTTGCTTCCCTTGTGTTATGGTTCTAAAATTGCATTTGTGAATATATTAACTTAATAGAGTTGCTTGCCTTGTAATGTTCTAAAATTGCATCTGTGTGTATACTTACTTAAAAGTAAGTTGCTTCCCTTGTAGTAATTTTTTAAAATTGCATTTGTCAATGTATTTTTCAAAATAGAGTTGATTCCCTTTAGTCATGTTCTAGAATTCCATTTGTGAACATACTTTCAAAATAAAGTGTTGCTTCCCTTGTGTTATGTTCTAAAATTGCATTTGTGGATATGCCGATTTTAAAATATATTGCTTCCCTTGTGTTCTAAAATTGCATTTGCAAATATATAACTAAAAAAAAAGTTGCTTTGCATGAATATTTACTGTAAAAAAATGCTTGACTTGTATACATTCTGTTTTTTTATTGCATTTGTGTGATAATACTAAATGCTTGTCAATTTTAATAAAACATCCAGCAAATGGTGAGGGTCCTGATCTGTCACTACATGTTGCAGCGTCTGATCCGGGTCTGCACGTTTTGCCTATATCTGAAAGAAAGGACGGTAGCAAAAGGCTCATATGGGTTTACGAATGACTCTATGCACACGAGTATCATGCTTTAACTTTGCTTTGCACAGAAATCTTTTTCCCTTGGCTATCTATATGGTTAAAGTTATTAGTAAATTAACATAGCCTGAGATTCCGGAGTCGAAAATTCCAACATTTTCAGTCTTGAACCCGATAAACAATTTTATTATCATCAAAATATGTAATAAAATTGTATCGAGCAATTATAATTATGAACCTGCATTTAACCAGCAAATTTTGCTTTTCACTCTCTAGGACTATGTTAAAGGGGTGAACTAGTGAAAGGTGTTATTTAGTGTTAACTAGTAAAGCCATGAGAACAAGACTGAGGCATCAATTTACTGATGGCACATTTTCCAAATGCTTAGTCATCATAACTTGACCCATATAAGCCTCTTGTCATTTTAATGGGACGTCGTCATTTGTATGCTGAATGGAATTTCCCACCCATGTCAATTGGAGGAGTTCATTTTAAATTCAAGGGTTGCTGTTGGGTTGTGGTTTACATTTTTTTTTTCTATTAAATTGTACTTTCTATAAGCAAACAGTGCAGAATCTGATCAGACGCCGCAACATGCGGCGTCTGATCTTGTTCTGCTCTGTTTGCCGGGTTTAAACATTTCTATACAAATGACTCAAGCAAACGGTGAAGACCCAGATGAAATGCCGCATTGGGGCATTTCACCAGGGTCTACACTGTTTGCTCAGACAAAAACGATCTCCAGAGAAAGAAATAAAAGTTATTTGGAAATTATAACCTGTGACCCCTCAAATTATATGATGGACCAAATGTAATGTTTTAAACCAGGAGGAAGAATCCATGAGGGTATAAAGGGTTAAAGGTCATGCCCAATACTCCAGTGAAGCTGGACTGAACTGTCATCCAATTTAGAGTGATAAGGAACTGCTCTTAAAGGAAAGAATTCACACCCTCTGGGAGCAAATTCTTTCCTTTCAGAGAAGTTCCCATTATGAAAAGGGATGCAATTGAAGAGAATCACTGCTTGATCCAGTAGTCTCCCTTTGATGTGCATAACTTTCAGCATTCTGGCTACACCACTGATAATAATAATAATAATAATAATAATAATAATAATAATAATAATAATAATAATGATAATAATAATAAAACATATCAGAAGATGCCCCCACCCTGCACCAATCAGTGCTTGTGAAATATGTGGTTGCATAGTGCCTCTTGGTAATGTATACAAGGTATGGCAATGCAAGTTGCCATGCATCTCAAGACTAGAAAAAGTCAAACAAATAGCGGCATGACTGAAATATTGTTGACAGGGACCTAAATCCGCCATGAAACAGAAGTGACTTAATTTTTTATGTTTTTTGAATACTTCCAGTAGGGTTCTGCAAATAATTTGGAAAAACATAATACTCCCAGCAAGCACCATCCTTAAAACATCATCATATCAACATCCAGGCATGGTCTTGACGCAGCATTGACGTCAATACCACAATATTTTGTCAGCTTTTGCCTGCTGAACTCCTAAAATTGAAACCCAAGGTTTCAAGACATTCCCCGTGGGGATTTTTTTCATGCTTTTTTGTCGCCTGCTAAGATTTTTTTTAAAAATCTCTCAGGAATACCATCAGTGTCAAACAATTTGGATCCAGATCAGGCCCAACATTTTGTTGGGCCTGATTTGGGTCCAATCTGTTTGCAAAAGTTATCAGCAAATGACACAAGGAGATAAAGAACTAATGGAACAACTCTCATCCCCCAGGTACTGGCTTGTATTAACTCTTGTCCTGCTGCATAAATTAACCTTTAAAGCGCCAAGAAAAAATAAATGTGAAAATGTCGTCTGCTGAAGTCGTCTACTGCAAATAATTGCCTAACATTACTGACGAATTAAGTGTAGAGGCAAACAGCATGGACCCAGAACAGACTGCTCCTATAAGAGCAGTCTGATCTGTGTCCACACTGTTTGCCATAGAGGCTTCTAATACATTGCAGCAGACGAGAAAAGCAGACGACTTTTGTTGCGATTGGCGCATTAAGGGATAATATGGCATGGTCATAGCCGTTGGAAGCCAACACAAATGGAGAATGAAGAGATTACTGTCCTGCCAGCAAATAGTGACAGTGACATCATGTTAATGGAGAATGAAGAGATTACTGTCCTGCCAGCAAATAGTGACAGTGACATCATGTTAATGGAGAATGAAGAGATTACTGTCCTGCCAGCAAAGAGTGACAGTAATGTCATGTTTTGTTTACAAAGTTATCAGGGACTTAGAATCGATAGATCACTCGTGTATTAATCCTATCCTGTGGATAGGATTAATACACAAGTGATCTATAGATTCGCGTATGCTCAAGTGAAGTGAATACGTTAGTGTTTTACTTAGCAATTGTAAACAAAGTATAACGTCACTGTCACTCTAGGTTGGCACGACAGTAGTAACATGTAATATACTTTTCAGATAGCGAATAACAAAGGCACTGATCAGACTGCGCCGATGCGCAGGCTGGTCAGCACTTTTGTTGTTCCCAAGCAACAAATTTGGTGTTTATTGCATTGATGCCAATATGTTGAAGTCCTGGTGAGGCTTCCTTGCATCCGCCTGGCCTTGAGGTTATAAAACTGTTTTCATGCTCAACTCAACTGAGCATTAAATTTATCCTGCTAATAAATGTTAAAATGCCAATACTTTTTGGCATTTTAACATTTATTAGCAGGATAAATACAACATCTGAGAGACTTAAAGCACTGAAGAAACTTCTTTATTTGTCGGTATTTTAGTTTTTATGAGCAGCTTATTAAGTTTGTGCTCAGTTGAGTCAAGCATGAAAAAGTTTTATAACCTTGGGGCTTGAATGGCACTACCACTTCTTTTTTCAAGTTGCAATTGGATTTTGAGGCTGCATGGATAACAGTGCAGATCCTGATCAGATGGCTTTGTCAGAAGCCATCTGATCTGGATTTACATGGTTTCCTATTAGGAGATTTATTACGATTCAGCAGGGCATGGGTTAAACACTTTAGTTTTGTTTTAAAGGGACTGTATAAAAAGAACAATATATGGGAAGTCATTTTTGAAAAGTATGATGCACAGAGGATATGAAAAGTGCAGTCCCTGTTACAACCTAACTTGTTATTACATGGATTCGGATATAACACAGTCATATCGCGACTCCCAAGTTTTACCATAGAATTTAACATAATCATAGGAAATAATAGGAAAATGACAATTTCATGGTCATTTTCTTGTAATTCCTTTGTAAAATTATCCTATTATAACAAGATTCACTTTATAACACGGTCTGTTCCTATGGTCCACAGGCATAGTGTTATAAAGGGACTGTAGTCTGTACATTTTTTATTCATACTTGGTATAAGATCCACACCATGTCAAAACCTGGCCCTTTGAGCTTATGAAAAAAAATATGACTGAGCAGTTGAAATTTCATGTTCAGTTGAGTTAAGCATGAAATTTCAATTGCTCAGTCATGAAAAACTAAAATGCTGAAAAAACACTAGACTTTACTTGCTTTCTATCACTCAGATGTTGTATTTATCATGCTAATAAATGTTGAAATGCCAACAATTGTTGGCATTGTAACATTTATGAGCATGATAAATTTTATGCTCAGATCAATTGAGCATGAAAAAGATTTGACATCCTGTCCTGTCCTGTCTTGTTGTATGCAAATAAAAACGGCACAGAACAGCTTGCACATCCATGCAGTCTGATCAGCACCATTGCTATTTGCAGTTTTGAAAAAAAAAAAATTAAATGCTAAGTCTACATTATTAAGTTTCTAACAGGCAGCCTGGTGTGAGTCTTGTCTGGTCGCAAACCCGTTTTTTCTTGCGGAAAGGTATGAAAATTTCAGTGCTCAGACACATGGTGTCAAAATGACGTTTCATTGACGTCGACACAATGTCATGACAATGTGTTGACCTGGATACGCCGTCATCTTGTCGTCTTGAGCATGATGGGTAGGGTCAAAAGAAAGAAACAACAACACACATTGTTTGACCTATGACACAGGAAACTAACCTTTTGAGTAAACATAGTGTCGAGCAAGCATCTGATCCCCAGTGAAACGTCATTAAATGTTGTACCAGCCAGCATGTAATGTTGGGTCACCACTCTGCCCACCAGAAAAATGCCATTCGAATAGCGTTTCACTGACAGACTGATAGTGGCCCGCCTTTAGATGTTAACTCAGGGTAACACTCAATAAATCGAAATATACTGCCGATTCTTATTTCAGGGACAAAGGTCAAAAATTTTAAGCATTCTGAAACCATCATTTTCATTCGCCGAGTCAGTGTCCAGCATAACATACAAATTGGCATGTGCGTTCATGTCTTCTTATCAGCCCAGTCTGATCAGAATCTTAGTTTTTCGCCTTAAGAAACCTTCAACCCTTAGCTACCCACAGAGCCCACATTTAAGACTCTGATCAGACTGCACATATGCACAGGATGATCTGAGTCTTCGATGGACGCATATGCTAAATTGTACCTTCTGTTGAAATCCAACCCGTGCTGAAAGTTTTGTGTCTGAAATCAGGATTTTGGGATTGACATTAAACTCAATCACTTTTAAAGTCAAGCCTCCAAAATCCTGAAATTCATAAATTTTTCACTGATGTGATGTAATTATTAATAATCAAATGGTCATTTTCCTGTGTTATCGTTCAAACAAAATTGCATCAAAAATTTATTATACAACATTATTAAAATAAAACTCTCTGCCCGCCAGCTTTTTTTGTCATCTGCAGGTAACCTTTGCAATTAGCTTGGATCCAGATCAGAAATATGTCCCATATGGTTATTAGAAAAGAGGGTTTGTCAAATTGTAGCATTTTATATACACTAAAACCTGTCTTTAGTGGCCACTCAAAAATAGACAAAACAAAGATCTTAACAACAAATGGTAGTTTAATGAAGGTGGAAAGTATTGCAGAATGCTCCCTTAGGAGCATTCTGCAATACTTTTGACCTGAATTAAGATATAATTGGTCTTTAGAATCAAAGTTTGGTCTTCTTTTTTGAGTGGCCATTTAAGACAGGATTTACTGTATTAATCTGTGAAATTACAGGTAATCCCTTAACCCTTTGTATACTAATGGATTCTTCCTTCTGGTTTGATACAATAAACTTGGGATAGTCCACTGTACATATCATGGGGTGTCAGGACATAACTTTCAAAACATTGTATTTTTTGTCTGAAGATTATTTTACCTATACAAACAGTGTAGAACCTGATGAAATGCAGCATTATGCTGCATTTCATCTGGGTCTTCACTATTTGCAAAAGTACTCATTTAGGGGTTTCCCAAGTACAAAGGGTTGAGATTTTATAACACACCTCATTATAACATGTTTTTAAGAAATGAATTCAATTTTTGGAAGGTCATGGAATCATAAATACTTCAGGTCTCTTGCAAAGTAAGTGAAGCCCGGAGGGGGTCTTCATGTTAACTTTGCAATAGACCCGAAGTATTCATGATTCGATGAACCTTTCAAAAATTTAATTTATTACTTGTATTTAGATTTTATAAAAATGAATATAAAACAGCATTATCTTTGATTTAGGAGAAAAAACAATTTTGTAGAATAAACGGTTTTGTTCGAGTGTAAAACGGAAAAGCGGAACAGCCAGTGTGAACAAGGACAACCAATGGAGCAAACAAGAAGCTTGTTTTGCATGTCCGACTCAGGTGTGGCTCCCTGTTGATCACAACACCAGTGTCACATCTGGCGAATGAATTTGATGTTCGTAGCCAATTGCACGGGCAAGTGAGCTTGGCAGCTGTCAATCAAATTTTGTGTAGTTCATGAGGCTATGACAGTTGCAAAAATGTAAAGATTTATCAAAGGCTTGCTTTGAAAATGTAAATATTTGGATATTACATTGTCATGTTGTGGCTCCCAAATGTTTTGCAAAGGAATTATAGGAAAATGAACATTTCATGGTCATGCTCCTATAATTCCTTTGTAAAATTGTCACCTTATCTTATAACATTGTCAATTTATACAGACCCCAAATAAAGGGTTATAATGGGACTGCAATTTGTATATGACATGGGTACTCATTGGAAGTATCTTGAGACAATTCAAATGAATACCTACAACATTTTTTATTGTAAAGCTTTAATTTTTTTGCATGCTGGGCAATTTTTCATCCTTGTGATGCTGTTCGATGGCTTTTTTCCCATTTTTTTTTTTAAATCTTTCAGGAACACTATCAGAGTGTCGAACAGTTTAGACCCAGATCAGGCTGGGTTCAAACTGTTTGCAAAGGTTATCAGCAGATGACAATAGTCGCGGCTGAGCAAGTATATCACCAGAACTCAGATATACATGTATCCCACATCTTGAGCAATTTTCGATGAGTAAGATGTATTTCAACTGTTTGACTGTTTTCAAAATTTAACTTTTTCAAAAATAATCAGGAACACTATCAGAGTGTCAAAAACTTTGGACTGAGATTAGGACCTACATTCTGTTGGTCCTGATCTGGGTTCAAACTGTTTGCAAATGTTATAATTCCTGAAATAATTTTTCAAAAATGTTGATTTTGAAACAAATCTGCAAATGACAAAAAGCATGCAAAATTACCCAGCAGGCAAATGTTTATTATTACTCAACCAAAACATATGTTGCGGGTACTCCAATGAACAGTTTCAATGAGACGGTTTTTTGAGCACCCAAAACATATGTTTAAATTGACGGGTAAGAAAATTTTAACAATTTTACGCTCAAAAAAAATTTTGCTTATCAAAATTTGTGATTTTTGCTACGAAAGATCTAGATATTATAGTTGCAGGTTTATGTATGTTACTTCAAGAAAACATATGCTGTGTATCAATTGTAAGGATCTTGAGGCACTTCCATTGAGTAGACACAACATATATAATTTTAACCATTTGCATGCTGGGTAATTACTCATGCTTTTGCTGTAGACTGCCGACTTTTTCTTTTAATATTAGTCTTTTTTCCAGATCTGAGGACTGACAGAATCATTTGGTACTCTGAAAGGATTTTAAAAAAACATTGATTTTGAAACAAATCAGCAAACGACAAAAAGCATGCAAAATTACCCAGCAGGCAAATAGTTAACATTGTTCAGGCCTTGTAACAAAATATATTTTTCTTATTTCTCAACCAAAACATATGTTGTGGGTACTAAAAAAACGGTCTCAATGAAACGGTTCTTTTGAGCACCCAAAACATATATTAAAACTGAGGAGTAAGAAAATATTTACAATTTTTAAGCTCATTTTTTTTATCTAAACTTGTGATTGTTGCTAGAAAGATAGTCATATTAAAATTGCAGGTTTATGTGTATTCATTGTAAGAATCTTGAGGCATTTCCAATGAGTATACACAACATATATAATTTAACCATTTGTATGCTGGGTAATTCTTCATGCTTTTGTTGTTGTCTGCAAACTAGCCCTTTTTCAAAATTTCTTTCAGGAACACTATCAGAGTGTCAAACAATATGGATCCAGATCAGGACCAACCTTAAGAGATCAGGACCTTCCACTGTAGTCATTCCACTACAGCAATTTGGGTCTCGTCACCCACTCCGGTGTTATAGTAAAATTACCTTCAAATAAAGGCTGGCAAAAATGAGAACTTTCGAATATGTTTGCTTCGAGATTGCATTGTCTAGTTTACAACCTCTGTGCTGTTTTGCCAAAACGGAGATAAAAGAGTGTCAAACAGTTTGGATCCAGACCAGAAAAGTGAAAAGTTCCGTCATTTAGAAACGTTTCTGTCGCGAAAGAAGCAATTTTAGTAGCCTGGTTAGCACTCTTGAGTTTGTTTTGGGCCGAAATGTCCAATTACTGTTAGAAAATGCAACTTCGTTGTTTAGCTATACCCATTCAAGTAATCTTTGAACCGGTCGTTTTGCATCTAAGACAAATGCCCAGAAGCCGTGACCAATTTTTAGGGTCCAAAGTTTACAAGCACCAAACTGATATTTAACATGCAAATATTAGCATAAAAATGGATCCAGACCAGGCCCACAATTCTGCCAGGCCTGATCTGGGCCCAAACTGTTTGCAAAGTTCATTGGCAGACGGCAAAAGTTTGCGGCGAGATAGGAAGAAGTTAATGAAGAAGTTATCAAAAAAACATCGCCTGAGTAGTTAGAAGATATTATAGGACTTTTTGCTCTCTGTAAAGGCAGTAACTTTAATAATCGTATCTGGGCCTGGTTCAGCTATTTCATCTGCTAAATGAGGAAATCAGGTTCTATTTATAATTTGGTGAAGAATTAATAAGTTGTTTGGGCTGTGCACGGGGGGGGGGGGGGGGGGGGGGGGGGGGGGGGGGGGGGTATACACACTGAACTCCTTAAAGCGCATATTCACACAATGTATTTTTTTTTGTTGTCCACTAAAATATTTGAAGCCTCATTATATAAACAGTGTGCACCCAGATCAGACTGCTCCTGCAGTCTGATCTGGGTCCACAATGTTTGTCTCTATGCTTATGTTAAATAGACATTTTCAGATGCAGCTATTTTGCTGGCCTTTTATGGAATAAATAATGTGTTTTGCCTCTATACTGAGTTAATGGCACAAGATGATTACAGATTCTTTTGAAATTTTCAGCTTTTATCTATGTCTAAGGTTGACCAGTCCTAATTACACATTCATGAGGTGCTGCCTTTACAGTACAGAAGTCCTATAATATCATTATTGTAAGATGAGAGGAATTTTCAAATTGCAGCTACTTATATTGCGAGTGTAAACTGCCATCAAAGTTATAAAGCTTTTTCATGCCCAACTCAGCTGAGCATGGAATTTATCCTGGCCATAAATGTTAATTGTTGGCATTTTAACATTTCTTACCAGCATAAATATAACAAATTTCTCCTGCTCATAGATGTTAAAATGTCAATAATTGTTGACATTTTAACATTTCTTAGCAAGATAAACACATCAAAAAAAATTCTCCTACTCATAAATGTTAAAATGTCACCAATTGTTGGCGTTTTAACATGTCTAAGCTACAATATCCAAAAGTTATAGAGCTAAAACAATCAACTTCTTTTTTCAGCATTTTAGTTTTGATCTAGCCATTGAAATTTCATGCTCAGTTGAATTGAATAAAGAAAAAGTTTTATAACCTCAAGCCCTGGCACCTGAGGTTATAAAACTTTTTCATGCTTAACTCAAATGAGCACGGATTCAACTGCTCATTAAAACTAAAATACCAAATAGTAATGAAGTTTCTTGCTTCAAGTCTCTCAGTTGTGGTATTTATCATGCTGATAAATGTTAAAATGCCAACAATTGTTGGCTTTTTAGCATTTATGAGCAGGATGAATTTTGTGCTCAGCTGAGTTGAGCATGAAAAAAATTTAAAGCCTTTGGGCCTGGTCTGCAAACTTTTCCTGCTCATATATGTTAAAATGCCAATAATTGTTGGCATTTAAACATTCTTAGCAAGATAAGCACACAATAAATTTCTCCTGTTTATAAATTTTAAAAAGCTAACAATTGTTGGCATTTTAACATTTCTAAGCTGGATAAAAACAATATCTGAAAGTTATAGAGCTATATAAAACAATCTACTTCTTTTTTGCAGCATTTTAGTTTTTCTCTCGCCATTGAAATTTCATGCTTAGTTGAATTGAACATGAAACAAGTTTTATAACCTCACCCTCAAGGTTATAAAACTTTTTTCATGCTCAACTCAAATGAGCACAAAATTTCAACTGCTCATAAAAAACTAAAATACCAAAAAGTAAAAAAGTTTCTTGCTTCAAGTCTCTCAGATGTGGTATTTATCATGCTGATAAATGTTAAAATGCCAACAATTGTTGGCATTTTAACATTTATAAGCAGGATAAATTTTCTGCTCAGCTGAGTTGAGCATGAAAAAAGGTTTATAACATTGGGGCCTGGTCTGCACCTACATGTATGTTGTTTGCATTCAAGAAAATATGTTGCTTTTTGGGACATTACTCAGGTCCAGTTATCTGTGGTCTTTTCTTGATTCCAATATGTCGGTCTAGGTCAGTCATCTTTCATACTGTGGTCTTTTCTTGGTTCATTTTTATTAAGTATCCATCATCTAGGCATTCCTGAAATATACGAAGCGGGTTGTGAATGTCAATTTCTACCCTCGGCTGTACCCTCAACAACGGCCGTCATTTAAATCATAATTTTTGCGATCGATGGCTGATGGTTACAATCATTAATAAGCTCTAGGCCCAGTTCAGTATGACTCTACGGTTCCAAATGCGGTTGAAATTCTTACGACCGAGAGAGATGATGCTAGACTTCAATAAGTTATTACCATATTTGCTACAGTTTAATCTCTTAGTAGTTCCAGAAAAGATGTGAAAAGATCATGCACGGATCTCATATTTGTCACTTCCAGCTATGGTAACCGCAAAACAAACTTTCCTCAAACATTTTTCCCCAGGAAAGTTGTTTGCTCATTCTTGCAAGCATTGGTAAAATACAACTGTTTTAGCTTCACAAGTGTGATGATAAAATAATTGCAAAGTTCACATGTAACAGCAATCCTGCGCAGTGTATTTGATTTGGTTGAAAAGTGTTCTATTGGCTTGAACTCTTTACATGCTGACTATAGTTGATTATAGTTTTCAAAATCACCTTTTAACCCTTAAAGCCCCAAGAAAAAAATGCATCTGAAAATGTCGTCTGCTGAAGTCGTCTGCTGCAAATAATTGCCTAATATTACTGACTAATAAAGTATAGAAGCAAACAGTGTCGACCCAGAACAGACTGTTCAGTCTGATCTGGGTCCACACTGTTTGCCATAGAGGCTTTTTAAACATTTCAGCAGAGGAGAAAAGCAGACGACTTTTGTTGTGATTGGCGCATTTAGAGTTAAAATATTTTGTCAGAAAAAATCATCGGAGTGTCAAACAGTTTGGATCCAGATCAGGCCTGACATTTTCTGTTGGGCCTGGTCTGGTTCCAATCTGTTTACAGAGGTTATAAGCAGATGACAGACAATCATTTTGAAAATATTTTGGCTCATTCTTGAAAGTATTTGTAATGTGTACCTACTGTCCTGCCAGCCAAGAGTGACAGTGACGTCGTGTTTTGTTTACAGAGTTATCAGAGCCTTAAAATCGATAGATCACTTGTGTATTAATCCTATCCACAGGATAGGATTATAGCACACATGATCTATCGATTCGCGTTAGCTCAATGGGAGTGTACAAGTTAATGTTTTACTTAACAATAGTAAACAGAATATTACGTCACTGTCACTCTTGGCTGGCAGGACAGTAGTTTCATTGAACAATAGTATAGAAACACAAATTGTGAATTTAAGGAAGAGCAGCTATTAAACCTAAACTATCAGAAAGTCAAACGGTTTGGATCCAGATCTGGACCCCGGCATCCTGATCTGGGTCCAAACTGCATGCAAAGGTTACCAGCAGACAACAGAAGTTGCCACTAGCAATGAAAGCAATATGAACATTGTAATTTTATTTCAGAACAGCCGCCAATTTTGCGAGAAGCATGGTCCGCCATTTGAGCCTCACCAATATCATTTTACAGCTTTATCGAGAAGAATATATCCTCATACTGCTACTGTTGTGCCAACCAAGAGTGACAGTGGCATAATACTTTGTTTACAATTGCTAAGTATAACACTAACGTGTACACTTCACTTGAGTTACCTAAATTGATAGATCACTTGTGTATTAATCCTATCCTGAGGATAGGATTAATACACAAGTGATCTATCGATTATAATTCCCTGATAACTTTGTAAACAAAACCTTAAGTCACTGTCACTCTTGGCTGGCAGGACAGTAGTATCAGCTGTTAATTGTTTATCCACTTCCATATCTTTTGCTATGATATAGTCTAATTACATATCCATAACCCTTTTTAGACCAATGGAACTTTCCATAAAGTTTGATACAGTTAAGGCAAGATGGTACATTATATATATTGAGGGGCCACAGGTTGTAATTTGCAAAAATATTTTTAATGTATTTCTTTCTCTGAAGATCGATTTTTGTATGAATTATTCATAAAGTAATGTACAATAAAGTCAGGATGATCTATCCATTGTATATATATTGAGGGGTCACATAAAATTGTTACAAATTCCCCAAAAAGTATTGAATTTTGTTCTCTGAAGATTGATTTGTCTTAGCAAACAGTGCAGACCTAGATGTAATGCCGCGTCATGCGGAATTTCATCTGGGTCTTCACTGTTTGCATAGGTACCCGTTCTTAAAAGGGTTAAACGACATGGGATCTCTTATGATTTTTAAATCTTAAACATACCTAAACAGCCCCCATCTTAGAGTACATTGTGAGTCTTTTAACATCTGACTATGATCTAGATGTAATCAGCAGTCTCTGAATGTGAAGTGTGACGTTTTCTGTAGAAATTCAACTTGTTGACCACATGTCTGAAAACATCAACAAACAAAACAATGTTTATATTGTCAAATATTTGCGATGTTATTGAACATGTATTACTGGAAAAAAGCATTGTGACTGTCCTTAAAGGTTCCTATTAGTTTGACGGTAGATGTAATTGTCCCGGCCTGCCCTATTTGTGTGATGCTAGATGTAATTTGTAAGAGGCTAGATGTAATTGCACTGTCCTTTTTGTTTTATGCTAGATGTAATTGTCTGACACTAGATGCAATTGCACTGTTCTATTTGCATGATTTGTGTGGGGCTAGATGTAATTGCCCTTTTCTCTATTTGTGTGACACTAGATGTAAATGACCTGTCCTATTTGTGTGACGCTAGATGTAATTGCCCTTTACTCTTTTTCTGTGACGCTATATGCAATTGCCCTGTCCATTTGTATGATGCTAGATGTAATTGCCATGTCCTTTTTATGTGACGCTAGATATAATTGCACTGTCCTATTGGTGTGACGCTAGATGTAATTGCCCTGTCCTTTTTATGCGACACTAGATATAATTGCACTGTCCTATTGGTGTGACGCTAGATGTAATTGCCCTGCCCTATTTATGTGACGTCAAATGTTATTGTACTGCCCTATTGGTGTGACGCTAGATGTAATTGCCCTGTCCTATTAATGGGACGCTAGATATAATTGCACTTTCCTATTGGTGTGACGCTAGATGTAATTGCCCTGCCCTATTTATGTGACATCAAATGTAATTGTACTGCCCTATTGGTGTGACGCTAGATGTAATTGCCCTGTCCTATTTGTGTGACGCTAGATGTAATTGCCATTTCCTCTATTTGTGTGACGATATATGAGCCGTGACATGTGATTCCAAACAATGTGGCATTTTGGCATGTGTAGACTCAGGCGAGCCTGTGCGGCCTCCTTTTAAGCTTAGCACAGGCTGATCTGAGGCCATGCTGGTCGCACATACCACATTGTTGGAAACCTAATATCACGGCTCATATGTAATTGCTCTGTCCTATTTGTGTGACGTTAGATGTAATTGCCCTTTCCTCTATTTGTGTGACGCTAAATGTAATTGACCTATCCTATTTGTGTGTTGCAAGATGTAATTGCCCTTTCCTCTATTCGTGTGATGCTAAATGATTGACCTGTCCTATTTGTGTGTTGCTAGATGTTATTGCCCTTACCTCTATTTGTGTGAGAAATGCCCTTTCCTCTATTTGTGTGACTGCGCTAGATGCAAAGTGGATTCATCTAATACTTATAAAACAAAAAAATCGTTTTTATCCTCTTGAGAACAATCAAGGAGGCTTCCTAACTTATGCAAAACAATCTGATCAAATTAACATCCTTTGGAGAAATTGGGCTCATGACCCACCGATAGTCAGTACTAAAGAAAACCTCAAGTTGGGCCAACACTGTTCATTTTGTGAAGGCGTGTGTTTATTAACCCTCTTAAGACCAATGGAATTTTCCATAAAAGTTTAAACAGTTAGGACAGTATGGTCCAATGTATATATTTAGGGGTCAAAGGTTATAATTTAAAAAAAAATAATAATAATAAATTTCTTTCTCCCAAGATCAATTGTGTCTAAGCAAACAGGAGGGTCTGGATGTTGTATAATGATTAGTGAATAATGACCCTTTTTTATAATGAATAGAAAATAATGAGCCAAAAAATTAATGAATAGTGAATATTGAGGGCCTAAAAAATAATGAATAATCCTATTTTTTAATGAATTGAAGAAAAAATTAATGAATGGTGAATAATCAGATTTCTTTGCCACCTTTTTACTATTAATGAATAATTGGTCTTATTTTAATGAATAACCAAAAATTTTACTGAGATGAATAATGGGCTAAATTTTTAATGAATAGTCGGCAAAATACCTTGGTATCACATGGATTGGGGTCAGCATGTCTCTGAAATCTCTTCCAAAGCAACTAAGACACTTGGTTTCCTTCGCAGGAATTTGGCTTTTGCACCTAGGAGTACAAAGGAAGTTGCATACAAAACTTTGGTTCGGCCTAAACTAGAGTATGCAGCACCCATTTGGAGCCCTCACTCGAAACTTCAGATTAATCAGATTGAGAAATTTCAGAGGACAGCAGCCCGCTGGACCTGCAGGAGATGGCGAAACACCAGTAGCGTCGGCGAAATGCTTGATGAGCTTGAATGGCCATCTCTTGAGGCCCGTAGGAACCAGTCCTCCTTGCTTCTCTTTCACAAGATTCATTGTGGAGCAGTGTCTATTGAAAAAGACAAGTATATGACCCCTGCTCATAGTTTGAAAACTACCAGGTCATCACATAGTGCTCAATACCGCAGACACCATACATACAGTGATGCCCTGAAGAATTCTTTTTTTCCCCGAACTATTCCACATTGGAATAGTCTGCCTCCTTCTGTGGCAAATGCCCAGTCCACAGAGGAGTTTAGGGCACTCCTTATTTAAACAAAAATTCAACCAAAAGTTTTTTGTGTTTTTTTGTGTTGTTTTGTTTTGTTTTTTTGTGTTTTTTGTTTTTTATTTTATCAAAATTTCCAAATTCGCACTCCCTGGTGTAATGCTCATGTATGAGCGAACCAGTAAAGATAGAAAGAAAGAAAGAATATCAGACCCCCCATCCAGACCATCAAACAGTGCCGACCCTGATGAGATGCCGCATTATGCGGCATTTCATCAGGGTCCTCACTGTTTGCCATAGTACCTGTTTAGGGGTTTCCAGTCGTCCTCAAAGGGTTGAATTTAAACATACCTAAACAACATCCAACTTCTGGCAGTCGTTAGTCTTAAAATCAGGCTATGGTCCATCAGATAGCGGCTATGGTCGCATGCAAAGCAGGGTAGAGCAAAATGCAAACTGGCGATGACAGATATCTGGAAAAAAAATCATGCAAACACGTATATGTTTTGTAACATTATGGCATCCCTTCGACGCTTTGCCTAATGAGTAAGCATGCTTTCTTGTCGTCTGCTGATTTTGCAAAATCGCCTTTTTCGAAAAAATGTTTGAGTGCCAAACAGTTTGGATCCAGATCAGGTTTTGTCGGTAGTGATATGGATCCAAGTTGTTTGCAGAGGTTACCAGCAGACGCCACTTGTTGGATAGAGTTAAATCAGAGGTGTTAGCTACATTCTGAAACACGGATTCTTGCAGCTATTTCAACCCATTGTCAAATGTAACCTTTAGCCCTTGATCTCTGGGCCAATGTCACATGAAATGTTGCCCAGTACCCTCTACATCATGTGACCTATGCACCTGCAAACTGGTGTTGCTACGTTCAATGGTTTAGGAGTAGATGCATTTACAAGAACATACACTACTTGACCTTGCCCTTGGGATCTAGACAAGTACCTTCTACATTATGTGACCTATGCACTTGCAAAATTTGAAGTTGCTACGTCCAACCCATTAATAGAAGGAGATGCGTTTAAAAGAAAATACATTATTTGGCCTTGAACATGGGCCAAGGTCACATGAAATGTTGCCAATACCCTCTACATCATGTGATCTATGCACTGCAAAGTTTGAAGTTGCTACTTTTCAATGGTTTGGGAGTAGATGCATTTACAAGAACATACAGTACTTGACATTTTGGAACCAAGCTGGGATCAAGCCATGAAATGTTTCCCAGTACCCTCTACATCATGTGACCCATGCAACTGCAGAGTTTGAAGATGCTATGCCAAACGGTTCAGGAGGATATGCATTTACAAGAAAATACACGGGTTCATTGGCCTTGACCTTGGGTCACGCAAAATGTTGCTCAGTACCCTCTACATCTTGTGACCTATTCGGGTGCACCGTTTAAAGTTGCTACGTCTAATGGTTTAGAAGAAGCTACATTTACAAGAAACGTGACGGACGGACGGGCGCACGTATGGGCAGACAGACAGACGGACCGACTTTGGTACGAAATTAATATACTCTTTTAGCGTGTATATTTATGCACTCTGTGTAGCCGTCACGGTCATTGAAGACCCAGATGAGACGTCAGCGGGGATGTCGGTTTTTGAAGCATCTTATCAGAGGGCTGGCAAAAGTGAAGATATTTTACTGTAATAATCAGCTTCCCCATATACATACTACATCATTCCAATATAAAACATGATGGTGTGTGTGGTTAAGGGTTAACAGATTTGGAAAGTGTAACTTACCAGTTTCTTTAGACTTCAATGCAGCACAGCTGGGGGTCTGAACACTCCTGGCAATCAGTTTCGTACGTAACCAAATTAAGCAAAGAAATCGTTTTCTTTGTAGTCGAAAAATTGATTTTCATATGGGCCTTGTCGAGAGTAAAATGATTTGCTTGCAAGCGAATTACAAATAAACAGATCAGCCTGCGCATCCGCGCAGTCTGATCAGCACATTTGCTATTCGTGGTCTGGATAATAGAGTGGCTAAACTTGCAACACTCAAAATTCCAATAGTCTAACTAGTCTCTGAAGTATACCAGACTGGTTCTAGCCTTACTTGGTCGGAAACCCCAAAGGCAGGTTTTCTCGTGTCAGGGCCCAATTATCACACCGGATAGGCGGTAATCGACGCACTTAGATCAAATATCGCAAGAAACAGTGTCTTCGATTGCCATTTATCGCCAGTCGGACGACAAATGCCAATTGAAAGCACTGTTTCCAACGATTTTTGATCTAAGTTCGTCGACTGTATCAACGCTTTCAACTGTCGCCTACCAGGTGTGATTATGACGTTCTCTGTTCCAGTTTCAAACAAGAGGAGCCAAAACGACAAGGGCTTGTCTGAGATAATGGTACTTGTCGGGTTTGCGTTTAACCCTTTTAGGACCAATGTACTTTTCCATAAAGCTATATAAAATAGAGTCAGAATGGTCCATTCTGTATATTGAGAGGTCATTAGTTAAAATTTCGAAAAATTATTATATTTCTATCTCTGAAGATGGATTTTGCCTTGGCAAACCATGCAGACCCTGATGAAATGCCGCGTTATGCAGCATTTCATCTGGGTCTTCACTGGTTATCAAGGTTTCTGGTCTTCAAATGGTTACACAAACACACACGCTTAGCTATCCGGTAAGGCTAGAGGTTTGAATTATAACTGGACATCGGGATGTGGCGATCAATTGAGGCTCAAATCAGTCTGCCTCTAGTGGCTACCCAGACCAGCTAAAGTATTGAAATTTTGCATGTTCAAAGCAAGCTTAGACATAAAAAAAATCCAGAAAGCGATCAACAAAAAGTAACAGAGATTGTTGGTTTTCTTGATTTACTATTATAATTATGTGTTTATGGGGTAAACGTATTTATACATTTGAATATTCCAATTTTAGATATCTAATAAACTTCGAATCAATTTATTGATATCCATATCAGCTTATTGCTAACAATAATTCAAGTTATGGATACCAACATGTTTTTCTTATACTTATACGTAGAAAGCAAATGGTATTCATTATTCATTATTATCAGCAGTATGAATAATAGATATCAAACTGTAGATATAGATTATTATATTAATAGATTACAGTAGTTTGAAAGCATTTTTGGATATCCATAAACAGATTTATGATATCTGAAAATATGGATATCCATTAATGTTTTATCCTAAATTATTAATGGATTACAGTAATATGAAAGCACTTTTGGATATCCATAAACAGATTTATGATATCTGAAAATATGTATATCCATTAATGTTTTATCCTTCGCCGGATAGATCGCAATCAATGAAAACATAGATATCAAAATTTCAGAATTATTGAAAAAAAGATACCTATTTATTTAAGGACATATATTGATAACGCATTCACAATCTGAGCATTTGAAGATTCCTATGAGTTGAATACAAGGATGTATCAAGATATGTGCCTACATTATTTATTCTTAGGGAAATTCATAGTTATCAATAAACTAATTAACAGAATTCTTGGTGTGGGGCAATATTAGCCAGATATCTATTAATCAAATTATTGATATCAATGAATTGATCATACATATTTATTAGCTTTGCGCATCGATTTCAAATTACTGATATCTAGAATTGTATTTCTATGTTCTCAATAATTCCAATTAGATATCAGTAACCTGAATGATAAGTCATGTATCAAAGTAATGGACATTAATAATATAAACATTATTTATTAATATCTATAACTGTGAGCAGATGAAATTATGTTAGCCCTTAAAGCGCCAATCGCAACAAGAGTTATCTGCTTTTCACGTCTGCTGAAATGTTTAAGAAGCCTCTATAACAAACAGTGTGGACTCAGATCAGACTGCCCCTATAGGAGCAGTCTGATCTGTGTCCACCCAGTTTGCTTCTATACTTAAATTTGTCAGTAATGTTAGGCAATTATTTGCAGCAGACGACTTCAGCAGACGACTTCAGCAGACGTCATTTTTCAGATGCATTTTTCTTGGCGCTTTAAGGGTTAAAAATAATACCTGGAATGGTTCAAATATATCTGTAAAGTAAACGGTTAACTATTCACTTTATAGATATCCATAATTATAGTTTGCATAGATATCTAAAATCCGAATAACCAATGAGTATAATAACACCCCTCATATATGTAAAAGATGATAATTTAGTTTGAGAAAATTGGCCTAATAATATACATTAAATTTAAACTTTGCACACGTCAAAGTTCGTCGATTCTGAAATCAGGTGAAGTTCGTGCGTCTTATATGCCCTAAAAGAGTCCGAATCAAACACTATATAGCCAGATCAGACTACTCCTGAAGGAGCAAGCTGATCAGGGTAGACACTTTTGCCATTCGACACTTCATTTTATACGTTATCGGGAGGTCAAATTGAACTGTTCAAAAGCAAAATTGTCTGAGACACTAAAATGCTATAACATTGGGATATATGCGGTATAAAACTGTATTAGCCCCCCTTTTTGAAACTGGATGCTTATTAGAAAGTTCGCCTTTTATTTGCTTAATCATCGGTTACGCACAAAACTGTCAGAGATGATTCTAGGCACATTGTTCATCTGGAAATAAACATATGAGCCAGTGCATGAGATTTCAAACAATGTGGTATATGCGACCAGCAAAGCCTCAGATCAGCCTGCGCATATGCGCAGTCTGATCAGAGACTTTGCTAGTCGCTTGAGTATTCAATGATTATTAAGCGACTGACTGAACACCATTTAGAGTTTCTAAGCTTAAAAGGAGGCTGCAGAGGCTCGTCTGAGTCTACACTTGTCAAAATGTCAAATTGTTGGAAATCTCGTGCAGCGGCTCAAATGGGTTTTATTACGAATTACTTGAGTTGATGCTTTATGTCCCAGTCAACAATTTTCAGCAATGCAAGTACTAAGCGGAAGATGAAATTTCTTGTACAACAAAGTGCCCGTCTGATGAGGCTCAAATTGTGCACCCTCGATCTTGCGTCGAGCACTCTACTACTAAGCCACTGCGCACAGACTCTTGTTTTATACAAAACAGCGTTGAAAATGTAAGGATCAAAATAAGTCAAGCCTCACGTTAAGTCATTTTCATTCTTTCTTTCTGTGGATTCTGGCTCGCTCAATTTTGAACATTATGCGAGAGAGTGCGAATTTTGAAATTTTGAGAAAAAAATATTATAAACAAAAAACAGTATCGTTTTTGAATTAGCATTAAAGCGCACATGCTCATAGAATGGCACATGGGTTGTTTACACATTATTGATTTCTGATTTCCAGTCAGTACCCTTATTGATATTGGTCCGTCGTATGAACGAAGAACAGTGTGAATCCTGATTAGCTGGCTTTGCCAGAAACCAACTGATCAGGACATACTGTTTTCAAAGCATTTATAGCATTTTGTAAAAAAAAAAATATGCACACGGTGCGCATGCTACTTAGTAGTAGTAGAACATGGTGAAACATCTTATAATTTTTTGATGCAACATCTTGCGGGTATTCATGGTATTGAGGTTAAGATAAACAATTTCAGCGTAAAATTGTCAATATTTTCTTATCAACAATTTTTAGCATATATTTTGTGTGCTCAAAAGAACCGTCTCATTGAGACGGTTCTTTTGAGTACCCACAACGTATATTTTGGTTGAGAAATTAGAAAAAAAATTGTTACGCACTCCTAACTAAAGGCCTGTCAGGCGGAGTGAGTGAGTCTTCTAGGCCGGTGTTAAGCAAAAGGTACGCGTTGTCATGTATCCAAGCAGTCTGATCAGTCTGAGAGTCTTCGAATTGCGCTCTTTGGGTAACCAATGGTCCAACGTCTCCTCAGGAGAAAAACTAGTACGCTGATCAGACTGCGTGGATGCGCAGACTGGTTTCAATCTCCGATGTACGCACAGGTCAACGTGTACCTAATGTGTGACAGACAGACAGACAGATTGCAGGCAGGCAGGCAGATGCGCGGATCGAGAAATTTTTGCCAGGTGGATCCAGGCCCGACTGCCGGAATACAGCCCTGACGTTTTAGTTTTTTTTGTTTTATGATTTCTCAACTTATTTTACAGTTTTACAGTGGTTTATTAATGGTTTATTTCAAAGAAAACTATAATTTTCCAAGGGTTCAGAGGGGTCCAACATTTTCCTGGGGTCCAACATTTTCCAGGGGGGGGGGGGGGGGGTCCAACATTTTCTTGGGGGTCCAACTTTTTCAAGGTGGGGAGGGGGTCTAAATGCTAATTTGTATAGAAACCCATAGAACTTGTGATTTTACAGGGGTCCGGACCCCCTATCCCCCCTCTGGATCCGCACATGCAAACAGATAGATAGATACCTCATGCTTCCGCTCAATTTTGTCAACACATCACAGTCAGAACTCTCTGAAACCATTTCTTCCACAAGCGACCACCTTGCAACGCAGTACAAATACTTAATAATCTTAAGAAAATCGAAAAATACACAAATGCCAAAAATATTACCTTCTTCCATAAATTCTTCTCTTCGAATATTTTCCCACCTTTTGACAGCGCATGCGCTATCCTATAAGAGAACAATTGAAAACTCTACTCATCATAGTAGCCCGTGACTTAGCAATACAGGAACAATGGACCCTTGCCATGCTGAAGTCTTCAAGAAATAAACATAACTGAGCCTTAACATGAGATTTCCAACAATGTGGTTTGTGCGACCAGCAAAGGCTCAGACCAGCCAGCGCATACGTGGAGTCTGATCAGAGTCTTTGCTAGTCGCTTGAATATTCTATGTGTGTTAAGCTACAGTCTAGGCATCATTTGGTGTTTCAAAGCTTAAAAGGGGCTGCACAGGCTCGTCTGAGTCTACACTTGTCAAAAGGCAACATTGTTGGAAATAGCATGTCGCGGCTCAACTATTTTCATATGGGCCTCATCGCGAGAAAACACTTAATATTTGTTTGCATTTGAAAACACCAAATGCACGGAGCAGCGGGTTGTCTGATCAGCGTCTTATATGCCATGGGATACATATTGTTTTGCTCCGGGGGGGGGGGGGGTGGAATTTTGAAGACTATGATTTCCATACAGCCCAATGTCACGTAAGCCTGTCACATCCTGTTATGTAAGTTACCTATCAAAACTCGTTCAAATGACATACACCTAAGGAATCTTCTAACGCATACACATGTTTTGGCATTTTCTTGAAAACTTGAATTTTGAATTGAAACATACTTTGGAATACATTAGAACAATGCTTTCCAGTAATGCATGATTATTTTCAAAGACAACTGACTCAGAACTTTTAAAATATGGAAGTTTGAGTTGAAAACATAAAAAACGAAAGTCGCAAATTTACCATTTTTCAAACAAATCAATGCGGAAAACAGAATAGCAATTTGTGGCACTGAATTCAATTTTTCATGAGATATGAGTCTGAATTATTCTCATGCGTAAGTCAGTTTGAATTCCATTTTTCATCAAATAAAACAATCTTCCAAATTCTATCTTCTTTATCTATCAAATTATACAGACATTACGTAGATAATTCCTGACAATCGCATCGCATATGTGCTGTATTGTGTTTCGATCAGATGGTAAAACATGTATCCTGCTAGCTTACAGCAGAGTCTAGCAGATGGTGCTTACAGAACAAATATCAGGCGCTGACCCACCGATGGAAGTGACATGCCATAGTCGTCATGGAGTCTGAAGTCTGACCCATCGAGAATTTCATGCATTTCTTATTCCGAATGACGATTTTTGTATTGTTCATCATAAAAATGCAATTAAAATAACCTCACTGAACCACAGACTCGAGCCTATAAAATTCCATATTTTGTGACTCTCGATTTTGACCTTTCTTTTCAAATTAAATAAGCTCTATTTTGCGTAATACCCAAGGTATTGGTCTGAAATGTTCACAGATGATGTGAAAAATATTGAAATGTTGTTTAGCAAAAATGTTTAAAAGTCAAAAAAGTTATTAAAGGCTATTCAATTGTTTAAGTTTTTAGTATTTCTATATAGCCCAATCAAAAAGCAACAAAACCCTAATTATTCAAAACAAAATGATGCTCTCCACTATGTTACTTACGTGACATTTTGCATAACTACCCAAGTTTTGCTAAATTATTATGCCTGTCGTTTCTTCTGAAATGTTTACGACTGTATATAGGGTCTGCCACAAGACAACTAACTGACTTATCCAAAACTGCAATGCTCCCTATCCTTTATAGAATATCTTTTGTAGGCAACTGAACAATTTAATATAGCTTCCACATTATAAATTTACAATGATAACAAACAAATTTTTGCTAAAAAGCACGGAATAAAGTCATACAGTTTAAAAACCCAATTATATTCAGCTGGCATGTTTCGAGAGTGATTACCAGCAGTAAACTACACTAGAGTAGCATGCTAATCTTGAAACCATAATCTAAACAGTACCATAGATAACATCCAAAAAATCTGCTTATGGAACCAATCTGACCATCAACAGTTATTTTGTTACCTATGTCTTAGCATCGATTAAGCCAAGTTTGATTACTTAGGGCATCTAGCAGCAGCGATATGAGTAACTTTGCAGTTTGTAGGTATGCCCACTATTTTTTTCTGTGATTTGTCCATCGTTTCATATCCATGAATGTTTAAAGGTCATTTGAATCAACTGTGTACAAGAATTCTGAGATATGAGTATACCCCCTTTTTTGTTCTTGTTTTTCTTTTGGGCAAATTTTCTCTTACTTCTATAATTTTCGTTAATAATGAATTCATGATGGATATGACAATTATGTTATTTACATAAACAGAAGATATCCTACACAGCCAGCCAAATCGACGTCTGAGATACGGAATGAGCAAATAAACAAGGACGCTACTACCGGTACGCAAAATAAGATATTGAGCAGCTTTGAGTCTGAAAATAGGTATACATGTTTACCCCAAAATGACACTGGCAGTGACAGGTACCAGGCGGGTAAAACAAAGGCGTCCTCTTCCCCGCTTGAAGGACAATCAATTAATAAAAAGCAAAGGGAAAATGACAGTGAACAACTTGAAAATTCTTACATGGAACTTACCCCATCTCCGATAGTAATCCAGAGCCCTAGTATTTTGAATGATCCATGTGTGAATGAAAATGCGTTGGCCTCAAACACAAACATAAACACTGAATTGCCAACAAGCTTAAGGACAATGTCAAAAAACAATATAGCGTGGTGGCTAAAATCTGCGGGTGCTCTGATTTTTGCGCTGGCACAAGAACAATGTCCAATTTCGCGCTGAATTTCAGAAATAATCATAAGATATATGTAATATAGTTTACAATTTTGATGCTGAATGAAATATACACAAACAGTAAATAAGTCAAATATTACCTTGAACTTGGTCAATTTTTGAACACAGAATTCTCCTATTTTCCTCAATCAGAAAGTTAAGTTCTTTGCACAAACATGTGGTGTGATATGTGATCTAGTACAGCCGGAATTTAAAATTTACAAAATTTAATTCAAAATGTCACTTTTCTTGCTAATTCGATAATACATAACACTCATATACATGTAATAGCCGACCAGGCGTAATGTACATGTTTATCTACACCTGTAAACAGGGCTACCAATCCATATCCTGAATAGGAAAATACAAATAATACATACATGTATAATTGTAATACATATTTATGAGCTGGACTTCCTAGTATGGATATAAAGCGGAATCCAATTTGTGCATGTGACATGGTGTTCTTTTTTATCATCACCACCCCTTTTTAAAGGGGGTATTGTAATTGCCTCTGTCCGTCTGTCCGTTCGTCTGTATGTTATGCTCTATCCACCTTAACCATTGGACGAAATCCAACCAAGTTAGGTGTGCGAGATTTTCATATGAGTGGGGTGTGCGACCATTGGCCATTCCCCTGGGCCCCCGGGGAGGGTTCAAAGGTCAACAATCATATTTAAAAAGTCAATTTCTAAGATTTTTATACCAAACTTTATGTTTGTTCTCAAAAATAAAAGAAATGGGATTTTCATTATGTCGCCTGGGTCATACTCCAGGGGGTGGGACTTTGGGTTGCATGGGGGTCAATTTCCTTTTTCCAAACATGGTCGTGTGGCATATCAAATTGAAGAGGATGGTGAGCAGAACGGGACACAAGTTAAGTGTTCACCCTATGGTCAAACTTGTGACCTTGAGGTATAGTCAATAGGTCAATTATCAATAAATTTCTTCGATAACGTGGGGTGCTTGCGATTGCACCCCATCGACTACGCGATTACAAGTACTCTCATTTTCTTAGATGTTTCAAAGTTCGAAGATTGTTGTTCGATTGCTCATTTAGCTTCTCTTTTACACCAATAGATCTTCTGTGACATGATGCCTGCTCACTGGATTCAATGGAAAGGAATGCTTACATAAGAGCGTGTGAGCTTTCACAGCCTTCGATTCAATTTTGACTATTAATGCCAAAGATTATAATCAAATTAAGAAATTGAAGAAAAGCTTAGGCAACAAATAAAATAAACATTTTATATTAGTGCATGATATACATTTCAATACAGGAATTGACATTTAGCGCAAAAATGACACAGCGTTTTATAAAAGTCAATGAACGACAATGAAGTAAAACGTATGTGCAAACCGCCAGACTGATGACCATGATCCTCATTGTGCAACACACTGAAAACGACACATCGTTTTATGCATGAACAATAAATTTACCAGTTAGACTCCATGCACTGAAAAACAAGACGGTTTTAGTGGAAGCTAAGCAGCTACTGGCAGAGTGGCCTCATAAGCTTTGGTCTATAAGTTTGTATTGTTTTGGACAATGAATAGAGCAACACAAAAAGTTTTTTTAAAAGAGAACGTGCAAGGTTTAATAAAAAGAAAAATGTAGCAGCTTAGCCGTCACCTCTTTTGGTACCAGCTCACACATTCCATTCTACAGTAAAGGTGATCAGACTGATTTTGGACTTCGTACAAGCACATTTAGTTAAACACATATCGCATCAGACCCTAAAGCTCAGTTGACAGTGATTGTATAAAGGTAAGTATAATATAATGCAGAAACGCAGTAAGCAGCTCTCACAAATGAAAATAAAGTCATGCTCGAATTTTACATGCGAAATCCTGCAGATGTCTCCAGTCTGATAGAGTCTCTGTTGACTGCTTAAGCAAATTAAGGTCCTTAGACACTGAAAAAAAGGCATTTGTCTTAAGTGCACTGACTTAATTAAGTATATACTATTGTAATCATTTGGATGAAGAACAGATAGCTGGTTGCTTTACTGTACTTGCTGTCGTGTGGCTGCAATTACTTTGTGTCTCTTCCACTTGTGGCCATGGGTCGGTCTGTTGTCTGTGAGTGTGGCATATACTGGTCATCCCCACTTGCTTATAGTAGGGCTGTGATGATGCTCAGGCTGATCAGAATCAACTCAGGGAATGCAGAATCACATTAAGCAGGCCCTTGCCAATAGTGCACCATTACATCTTTATTTTCTTATTTCTCAAGTAAAGATATGTTGTGGCTTCTCAAAAGAACCGCTTCACGAAGACGGTTCTTTTAAGCACCCAACACAAATGTTTGGACCGATAGATATGGAAGCATTCACATATATACGCTAAAACCCTGCCAATCTAGAGCTCTGTTTAGTAAGATGACGTGGCTTCAAAATTTGCGCTATAAAAGCTCTGTAAAACGCACACACCATAAATGAGCCAGCACACGAGAGTATGACACCTCTCTCATTATAGAGCAACAAAAGCTTAGGCGAGCCTGTACAAATACATAGACTTGCCTGACATTTCGCTTCTCAGTCGAAGACCCACACCAAATTTTAGATCACCGGCTTCGCTGGAAAGGTCTGTCGGCTTTCAAAGGAGGTTCTATGTATAAATGCAACAAGTACCAAACACTCAAGTAAGAATTAGAGTAGTACTTGTTCGGAACGCTAAACCTACCACAACCTCTTTGAACATTAACACCTTAAAGGCTGGAAACACCCAAATCAGTAATTTTCAAACAATAAAGACTGCCCAAAGATATGAAATTTTATTTAAAATATGGCCTTAATCTAAACTATTTGTTTACCTATGTTGCTGAGACAAAAGTGATCTTAAGAGAAATATATTCTATATTAATTGGAAATGATACTGTAGCCTTCTGAAGCGCTTAAAGGTCATTGAAGTCATGTCATTGACCCATCGAATAGCATTCTCAGGGTTTTTATAAAATAACTCTCAGGGGGCAGGATAAATGGTTAGTGACCAGAGAACACAATATAACCTATTATAGGACGTTTGGGGTACTGTAACAGCGGCACCTCATGAATGGGAAATTAGGACTGGTCAACCTTCTAAAGACATATGTAATAGCTGAAAATGAGGCGTGGTTTTAATCGAAAGTAACTATCATCTTGCGCCAGAACACCTCAGCGAAGATACAAATCATATGAATTAACCCTTAAAACACCAGCAAAATAACTGCATCCAAAAAATGTCTGTTTATTGGTTAACATAAATATAGAAGCATACAGTGTAGACCCAGACCAGACTGATCCTATAGAAGCAGTCTGATCTGGATCTACGCTGTATATCGAAGGGTCTTCAAATATTTCAACAGACGACAAAGGCATACGATTTTTTGTAATATACGCTTAAAGGGTTAATAAACGTAAGTTCAGCGTATGTATGGTCAGGATTTTCATGAAAATCACGCTTGTTTGCATGACTAAAACAACGTAATAACTCTTTACTAATAGATAGAACCTGATTTCCCTTTTTGAGCAGATGAAATAGCCGAACCACGCCCAGATATGAATATTAAAGTTACCGCCTTTACAGCAACCAAAAAGCTCCATTATACACAAACATCCGCTCATGTTTTTTGTATTCATTGTATTTGCGGAAGAAGGAGATAGATTAGTGGACGTGTATGTAAACTTACTTACCTGTATAACTTACATGTATATTATTGTCAGTGGCTATTATATATGAATGTTAGGTGTTATCGGATTAGCAAGAAAAGTGACCTTGTGAATAAAATTTTGTAAATTTTAAATTCTGGCTGTACTAGATCACATATCACACTACATGTTTGTGCAAAGAACTTAAATTTCTGATGGAGGAAAATAGAAGAATTCTGTGTTCAAAAATTGACCAAGTTCAAGGTAATATTTGACTTATTTACTGTTTGTGTATATTTCATTCAGCATCAAAATTGTAAACTATATTACATATATCTTATGATTATTTCTGAAATTCAGAGCGAAATTAGGCATTATTCTTGTGACAGCGCAAAATTCAAAGCACCCGCAGATTTTAGCCACCACGCCATATTGGCCAGATGAATATCCTTAACTGGGGCAAACCCACCTGTGACTATCAGTGCGGAAAATCACGAAATTATCGAGCAACCGGTAGCACAATGCGATTAGCGGTGTCACCAGGGACAACCTAGTACGGTGGTAAAACCTACAGCGGGTAATGAGCAAATAAACTCAAATCTAAATATTTCCTTCTTAAATGTGTGTGGTTTAAAATCAAAATTGCTGTTACCTGATTTTTGCGATCTTGTAACGACATGTGATATATTAGGCGTGGGCGAAACAAAGACGTGCGAAGACGATATAATATCATTTTCAAATTACACATATTTTTCAAAACATAGGCAACACTGCATAAGACGCTCTGGCGGACTTGGTATTTTCGTAAAAGATAGCTTGGTACCTTATATAACAATCATTGAAGTTGAATCAGAATATCTAATGCTTATGAAGCTCTCAAAACGCCTAATATCAAAAGACGAGGACATGTACATATCGTTTGTCCATCTGCCCCCTGAGGGATCAGACTACAGTAATAGCGATAGCTTCTCTGAAATAGAGACATCACTGTTACCTTACATTGATAGTAATAAATACTTGTATATTATGGGAGACCTAAACGCTCGTATCGGCACCTATACAGAACACACAGAGTTTAACCTAGACAAAATTGCAATCGAGCAGTATGGGATTGATGATGACGTCATTAATTATTTGAACAATGGCCAAACTTTACAAAATCATGCTATAAAAAGATGTTAGAATGTCACAAGATAAGATAAAAAATAATTACGGAAATAAATTATTGCAGATCTGCCGTAACAATAATTTATATGTCTGTAATGGCCGGGTAAAAGGAGATGAGATAGGTGCCCTTACGTGCGTTAAAGGAAGTGTTATTGATTATTTAATTTCCACTATAGATGGGATACTCCTTGTAAATAATTTTGTTGTACACGATTATTCACCGTTATTCTCTGATGTACATTGTGTTATTTCATTCAGGATTACAGCATGTCAGCAAAACACACAAGACAAAGCAATCACTTTTAAACAGAAACAATGGGAAACAAGTAAGAAGGTCGATTTTATAAACAACATTGATCGCACACAAGTAGCCGAATTGAACATATTACTGGACAACTCACAAAACCGTACTCTTGACCAAAACCAAATCAACATATTTGCATCAAAAATGCAGCATATTTTTCAAAAAAGTGCAAAGCAGTCTTTCAAAACATACGCAGTAGTCTCAAAGAAGGTGAAAAACTCTAAACCTTGGTTTGGTATACAATGCCACAAAGCCCGAAAAAGGTACTATACTGCACGAAAAAATAATGCTTTACACAAAAACGAAATTACAAAACGCATAATGATAAATGCATGCAAACATTATAAATCAACTACTAGGAAATACTACAAAAACATATCACTGGCCTTAAGAACAAAATACGCAGACTCAGAACAGAAAACTCCAAAGATTATTGGAAAATGATCAACAGCTTAAATAAGAAAACCGACACAACTCCTATCCCATTACATGATATGTTTGAATACTTTCGCACACTGAATTCATGCGCAGCAACTGAGTCTGGTGAAAACTTAGATGCACAACACATATTATTCAACCTGGCACATCTTGAAAACAATGAAGCATTTCAACTATCACAGGCATCACTTGACAACCCAATTAGCGAAGGCGAAATTAACACAGCAATAAAATCTTTAAAAGCAAACAAATCCAGTGGAACAGATGGTATACTAAACGAATACATAACCTCAACTAAGCACATATTTATCCCAATATACAAGAAATTATTCAATATTATGCTAGAAAATGGCACCGTTCCAAGCGACTGGGTTAAAGGAAACATCATCCCTCTATACAAAAATAAAGGTAGTAAAATGGATCCCGCAAATTATCGTCCTATTACATTATTGAGCTGTGTGGGAAAATTGTTCACATCAATACTGTACCATAGACTTAGCACGTTTCTAGAAGAAAATAAAATCCTAAACGAAACACAAAGTGGCTTCCGTAAAGAATATTCAACTATTGATAATATTTTCACTTTGCATGGCCTCATAGAGTACTTTAAAAGTAAAAAAAAGTAAACTTTACTGCTGTTTCGTTGACTTTACAAAAACCTTCGACAGTGTATGGAGGGATGGTTTATGGCAAAAATTACTTACACACGGCATACAAGGCAAAACATTTGATATGATAAAAAACATGTATAATGAAATAAAATCCTGTGTTACAGTAAATGGTTGTTCGTCTGGATTTTTCAAGTGTCAACAGGGGGTGAGACAGGGTGAAAACCTGTCTCCTCTCCTGTTTTCTGTTTACTTGAACGACCTAGATTATTTTATGCATACATCTGGGTGTAAAGGTATAGAGGTTAATATTCATGATCATGAATATATAATATTTTTAATCTTATTTGTAATTTTATATGCTGATGACACTCTGGTTCTAAGTGATAATCCCAAAGACTTTCAAGACATGCTTAATGTTTTTAACGAATATTGCAAGAGATGGAAACTAAATATAAACATTGACAAAACGAAAGCAATGATCTTTGGCGATTACGCAAGAAACAGAGCTATATCATTTAACATTGCAGGAAATGAAATTGAAATAATCAAAGAATTTAAGTATCTTGGTGTTCTTTTTACAAAAAACGGGAGATTTGTTCAGCATATAAAATATCTATCATCATTGGCCAAAAAGTCAATGCAGTTATTAAGAAAACGAATAGTTAATTTACACTTGCCTGTAGATTGCCAGTTAAAGCTTTTTGACCAGACAATTGTGCCAATATTATTGTATGGAAGTGAAACTTTCGGTTTTGAAAATTTACAACCATTAGAAAAAATTCATTTAGATTTCCTAAAAAGCATCCTAAGAATGAAAAGCAGTACCCCATTGATCATGGTCTATGGCGAATTTGGTCGATTTCCCCTAGAGATTCAGATAAAAACAAGAATGATAAAATTCTGGGCAAAAATCTTAACTGGCAAAAACACTAAAATTTCCCATAAAATATATAAATTATTGCTGTATTTGCATAATAATAATATATATTCATGTAAATGGATTTCATGTATTCAAAAAACTCTACAAGATGTTGGACTGAACTATATATGGATAAGTAATAATATAGAAAATATAAATTGGCTTTGCAGAGAAGTTAAAAGTCGTCTAGAGATGCAGTTCGTGCAAAAATGGAATTCCGATGTCCAAGCCAGCCCAAAATGCATTAATTATAGAATTTTCAAAACAAATTTTAAAATCGAACCATATATTACAGAACTTCAACCCCGTTCCTTTATCACCTTGTCTAGATTCAGAACAACAAATAATCGACTTCCTGTGGAACGGGGTAGATGGGAGAATGTTGACCGTTCACAAAGATTCTGTAATCTTTGTACGGGAAACATGTTGGGCGACGAATTCCACTATTTGCTTGAATGTAAATACTTCATAGAAGAAAGAAAGAAATATCTTCCAAAATTTTATTTACGGCACGTGAATACATTGAAATTTCAAAAATTGATGTCTACTGAAAATTTGAAACTGTTAAAACAACTAAGTAGGTTTATTTCTATAGTGCTCAGTAAGTTTTAGTCCCTGTTAACTGAGCGCGCACCTTATATTATAAATTGTAGAAAAGTTATTAGCTGATTAGAATTTATTACCTCATATATTGTATGATGCAATCTGAGAGAATAAAAGTTATGTTATGTTATGTTATGTAACCAGAGTTTTTTCCAGAATATTTAGAAGAGATTTGTCTTAGCATTAATTTGGTACCAGTTTTTTCATTTTAGAGCAATTAGCAGCTGAGTATGTGCACCCATTTTCCCCGAAATTGCTCTCTCAGGTTTTCATAAATATTCATGAATATACAAATGAGATAATTTGCATACGGGACAGTCCAGAAAAAATATGTGAATAGTTTGATACCAAGTTTAGAGTTGCTGTTGAGATATGAGTATTTCTGTAGGTACATTCCATTCTTTAGAATTATTTCATAGGTTGTCATGGAAACCATTCAAATTCACAAATGACATATTAACCCAAATGGGTTAAATTTTTAGGACATTTTTTTGCATTTTGGTTGTCCAAATGAATAAGTTGGCATCCATTAGAAATTGTCAAAGGGATGCCAGGTAGGTCTATTATCACAGGGTCCAAGTTTCTAGTTGTTGCTTACTTTTTTCTTTCCAATGATTTCCTGTCAGTTTTCAAGTTTTCATAAATATTCACGAATATGCAAATGAGATGATTTACATCTATGACCACCAGATGAACGCACTAGTCAAATCGTATCACATATGGTATAACAACATATACTGAAACAATAAAGTTATGTCCGCTTGACGTTTATGTCTGCCAGTTCCAAATGTATGAACGCATTTCATTCAAATTTTCACATTACCAACTCTGATTATTTAGAAAAGTTTTGCACCTAAGAGACATTCATTTGATAATCAGTAGAGCCGCTGACAAAGCAGCGAACACGAGTAGCCTACCCTTAACACCAAAAGTCACAACATCAATAGCTGGTGTGTTCGCCGTCATAATCCTGAACCGTTCAAGCACATTTAAACATCACTGAAAAAAACTCTCTAGTAAGATGTTATGCGTGCTAGGTGTATGCATTGCTTTTACGACCACAGCCATCAATCTGTAACATACTCTGACGTCACAAACCATCGATCACGAGTGTGCGTAAAGCACTGAGAAAATTCATTTTTGGTCCAGAATTCGGATAATAAACAGAATCGAACATATTTTTGGTCATAACAAGCATTTCAACATTAATTAAGACTAAACAGCACCAAAATAATTGATAATGGAAATTCTCTGATGATTTTGCAGTAAGGGGTGGGGTATGAAAGACAGATTTAGTAAACCTTTGAGGCCCGGCATCAGCCATATTTTTTGTTTTTCTTTTTTGTGTATTTGTTGTCATAAACAAACACAACAATTTAAAGCAAAAACGGCCTCAAAATGATCTTCGATTAAGGAGATTTGGCAGTTCTTGAATTGTTATTTGTTTAATTCAAAGGGAGGTAATTTCAGTTAATTTTGTTGATTGAAGGTTTTGAACTAGAATTTCGCTCGTTCAGTAAGCTGACTTGTAATTTTGAGATGTTTTTTCATCGTCGGACATTTCTGGTTGTCATTTACCGTAAAATATATCACGTTTTGTTGATTAAGTTCCTGATGATAATGGAAAAGGCTGTGTGCACATTAGTTTCAATAACACTTCAAGATAAGAAGATAAAATTCAAATAATTACCAATTTTTGAGTGTCCGACGTTTGATAAACATTTTGGTTGTATTTTTGTAGCGACACCTTAACTGGATCGATAGATACAGTACCATGAAAATCGGACGTTTCTTTTTGTTTGAGTATACAATGTAAACCATTGATGATTTCAGGCAGAAATCAGTTACTCTAGGGGTATTTTTACGATTTTCCCACATTTTAAAGTTCTCATTAATATTCAATAGTATTCAAATCAGAAATTTTGCATATCTGACCAGGTAATGAAAGGCCTATATCTTAGCTTTAAGTTGGTACCAATATTAGTTGTCTGGACTAAAAAGCAGCTGAGGTACGATGGATTGTGTAGGTACATCCCCATTCAGGAGAATAGCATTATGGGTTGCCATGGAAACCATTTAAGCATATCCAGAATAAGGTTTTCCTGGGGACACTTTTTTAGCTTGCATGGGGTACCAATTGACAATTTGAAACCCATGGAATCTTGTTCTGGGGTATCAAGGTAGGTCAAATTAGATCCCAGGGTACCTGTAACATTATACTATTTGCAGTTTTCAGCAATTTTTCTCATTTTTCGTATTTTTTAGCCCATTTAAAAATAAAGGACTATTTTCTATGAACCAGGACACCTTCCTGATACTAAAACTGTTAATAACATTTCTCAAGGAATTAGTTGTGGGTCAATGGTCTTTTTCGGCTAAATGTACTGGCCTTTTTGTGGAATTTCACCATTCTCACAGGTTTGACCGGTCCCTTTTCAGAGTTGTTCAAAGATGTCCACTTTATAAAGAAATATGGTTGCCATGGCAACCAAAAGGAAGCACTCTAAAATCTTGTCAAGAAATGGTACAAACGGTCTTTGGGAAACCCTCTACCAAAATTGTTCAAATTTTTTAACGACCACCATGTGGCCAATGTCAATATTGGGAAAATATCTGAAACCACAAGGCCTAGTAAGGGAGATAACACTTCTTGACTGAAATCACTTGAACTAGAGCCTTGCTATTTTGTATGTAGCATCAGCTAGTAGACCTCTACCATGTTTATTCACAATATGACCATGAGGCCAATAATGTTCCCACCCAGAGTGTCAACATCCTGTTAATTTTGTCAACATAATTAATGGATACTTTTCCATGTAAAGCTTTATAATGGAATTGCTGATCTATAAAAGATCATAGCTGGGAATTGGGAGGAGCTATGATTTTCTATTATCCTTATAAACAGCCATTCTAAGGCGAGCGAACTCTGGCCCGAAGGACCTCTGGTTTTTATATAAAGAATCGTGTTCCGGATAGACAATGATTTACCTGTGTCACCTATTACAAAACTCAAATTCATTATTTCAAGCCGCACATAGCTACTTATTTGAGATGGCGTACAGAAAGCAACAACTCAAGGTACATACATGGAATTTCATACAAATATTAACCCACATTTGAGGACATGCAGAACGCACAGCCTTAGTTCTAGCATTTACAGTTTTGAGTTATGCCCCTTTGATCTACGCAAGAAGCGGTTTCTAAGACGTATTTAATTAAATGTATTATTTTTTTTCAGAACTCTCTCTCTCTCTCTGCACGCGTGTGCGAGAGAGAGAGAGAGAGAGAGAGAGAGAGAGAGATGTCGTCATCCAGCCGCTTGCAACCACAAGTCGTGTGATGTGGTAAGAAGAATCTTTCACATGTGACTACATCTATATATTACAAATTCTGTCGTTGACATTTGTGAAGATTGAGTAACAATTCTGTGATAATTTGGTACCAATTTTTCACATGTGTGAGCATTTTGGTACCAACTTTTCACATTTGTGAGGAGTTGGTAGCTTTTCTTCACACTTGTGAAAATTTAGCACCAATTCTTCACATCTGAGAAAAATCGCATCAGTTCTTCATTACGTACCGATTCTTCACAAGTTGAAAATATAAAAATGTGAAATTTGAGCGCAGATTTTTGACCCCCAAAATAATCGAAATTGACCATACGCAAAATTCACATTTTCCAAAAGTGACGTTTTGGTACTTTTTGAAGTCGGTCCCCTTAAGTGCTTACTAAAAAGAAGCACCTCTTCTGTCTGTCTGTCTGTCAAATCTGATCTATCTATCTGTCTGTCTGTCTGTCTATCTATCTATCTATCTATCTATCTATCTATCTATCTATCTATCTATCTATCTATCTATCTATCTATCTATCTATCTATCTATCTATCTATCTATCTATCTATCTATCTATCTATCTATCTATCTCTATCTATCTATCTATCTATCTATCTATCTATCTATCTATCTAAAGGATCAAAATAAGCCTCGTAGCTTATTCTATGATACTGTACTTATGTAATAGTGATTGATCAAATAATACTATTTAACCCTTAATGCGCCAATCGCAACAAAAGTTGTCTGCTTTTCTCGTCTGCTGAAATGTTTAAGAAGCCTCTATGTCAAACAGTGTGGACCCAGATCAGACTGCTCCTGTAGGAGCAGTCTGTTCTGGGTCCACGCTGTTTGCTTCTATACTTAATTCGTTAGTAATGTTAGGCAATTATTTGCAGCAGACGACTTCAGCAGACGACATTTTCAAATGCATTTATTTCTTGGCGCTTTAAGGGTTAAACCAAGTACCCAAATCTCATTTTAATTAGAAAATTTATGCAAAACAGTTAAAGAGTTCAACATTTTTTTTTCACCAAATCTGAGAGATGATCTACTATTTCATACACTCCCAGATCAAAGACAACAATAAATGGAGACACTGAGATTAATTGTTTGTTGTTGTTGTTGTTGTTGTGGGTGGGGTGATCGCGGAAGAAAGCATGGCAAATAAGATGAGAACAAATTCATGCATACCTTTTTATACATTGCATCTCGGGCCTAGTATTCATTTATGGGTCCGAGATTGCATGTACGCATATCATATATATATATTAATATATTGCCACAAATTACAATTTGCCACAAATTTACAAAAAAAAAAGAAATCTTTTTTTTAAATCTTTAAGGAAAACCAACAGAGTGTCAAACAGTTTGGGTCCAGATCCGTGCCGAAGGTCTGTCGGGCCTGATCTGGGTCCGAATTTCTTGCAAATGTTATCATAAAGACGACAGTAGTCTTGGGAATTGACAATGTTGAAGGCCTCCATGATTAACCTTTAATGTGCAGGCGAAACTTCTTCATTTTCGTTGAAAATTAGACTTGATTTTTTGTGTGAATCGTCTGCTAGCATACAATTCATATGATAATCATTTTTTTTTTGTTTTTAAGACAGCGGCAAAATTTGCAAATGTCGCCTGCTCAAAGTTTTGGTACTCTGCATGCTGGGTAATTTTGCATGGTTTTTCGTTGTCGGCTGATTTTTTTTTCACTTTCAACTTTTTTTGAAATATTCTTTCAGGAATACTATGTGAGTGCCGAACAGGTTGGATACAGATCAGGGCCGACGTTCTGTCGGGCCTGATTTGGGTCCAAACGGTTTGCAAAGGTTATTAGCAGATAACAAAAGTCTCCAGAAAAGTTAAAACAAGGAACAGGAAACTAATAGTCTTAAGCACTGTGATGAGTGACCCTTGATTTCATTTTTTTGAATTACATTCATTTACATAAGTAGTTAAGTAGTTTCAAACAAAAGTGTGCCTTCATTCGCGGACCCAGAACGTTTCGTCCATGCGAGGGGTGGGGGGGGGGGGCAGGTCAAAAGTTTTGTTTGTCATCAAATGATTTTACAAAGGGTCCGTACCGTGCGGTATTCATAAGAAACCTTTACCCAGTTTACAAATCTGTGGGGCTACCATCGGCCCTATGATTTAATGGCCCGACACTAAATGCTGGCTGAGTAGCTTTGTGATGTTCTGGGGGGGGGGGGGGGGGGGTGGGGTCATACAAAAATTCTTAGGGATACCTTCAGTTTTGTGGTTTTTTGTGGGGGGTCGGAACCCAGTCACCCATCTGAATCCGCGCGCGGCCTTTGACTCCTTACCATCTACCCAGACCCCATAAGAATACACAATACAGAGGAGCGCCAAGCCACTTTGGCACAGTGGAGGAATCGCTGGTTCGAGCCGTACTGTATGCACTGTTGTGTCCTTGAGCAAAACACTTTATCCTCTGCTTGGTACGGGTTCCAAACGGGAAAACGTCCAGGCATGACTGAAATCTTAATTGTTGACTGGAACATAAAGTAGACTCTTAATCTTTAACATGCCAATAAGTTTTTATCCTGAAAATGTCGTCTGCTTTTTACGTCTGTTTCAAATATCAAAATGTATTTTAGATTATTTTTGATCATGGAAGCAATCCTGATCAGAGGACGTATCTGGGCCCATTATGTTTGCAAAGTAGGCGTCCAAAGTGTTTAAGCTGACAAGTGCAGACGACAGAGTGAGAGTTGCCGCATTGGCGTTAAACTCTCACGAGCAGACTCAATAAAACCGAGTCTTCTGTTTTATTTATAAAGAACCCAGGTGGGATTTTTTCTTTGTGTACGTGTGTCAAGTTTTTAATGTAAATAAGAGGTCGCAACAGGTGTCGTTGTGCCGAGTGGAGGTGGTAGAACTTCTTCCTGTACTTCGATATGTTAATTGTTTTTGTGGTCAATTGTTTAAAAGGGGCTTGAAATATTGTATGATACATACTTTGCATGGGTTTTGTTCCGATAGTGTACGAAGTGGCCTCGGCTGGTACATGTATTTTGCTGTTTCACCACTTACAGAATCATGGAATATTAATGAATAATTTACAACTAGAAATCACAATCGTCCAATGTTTACATTTGCTGACATCAAAACAGTTGAGGATCATTATCAGAAGTCAGTCAGCATACATAGCTCAGTAGGCAGAGGCGCCACCAGCAAGATCCCTTTATTTTCCATCAAGTTCAGGTTAGGATGCTATCAATGTGTTTTTTGTTATTGTTTTTTTCTGGGGGGGTTTCCATATTATTTTGTATACAGGGCTTTAACAAAGACCACACACACTGTCCTGCAAGTCAAGAGTGACAGTGACATCATGCTTTGTATACAAAGTAATCAGGGACTTATAATGGATAGGATTAATAAAAAAGTTATCTATCGATTAGTGTTAGCTCAAGTGAAGTGTACAAGTATTGTTTTGCTTAATAATTGTAAACAAAATATTACGACACTGTAACTCTTGGTTGGCACGACAGAAGTTTCCATAACCATTACAAAGTGCAACATAAAGTGTCATACAAAAGCTTCCATATGCAAAACAAAATCACTTTGGCAAAAACCAAAAATGTCAACCTCAAAAACACAACACGTTGCACACCATCTATTAAAATAGTAAATTCCCCCTTTTACGGAGATTAAACATAGCTGAGTCTCCAAAATAACGCTTGCCGCGCGCGTACATTTTCTGTTTTGATCAAACCTTTGTTTCGGAAACTAAGTTTCGAAGGTATTTATTATTGTATTTTTATAATTTATCTATTTATTCATTCATAGTGGAGTCTCGATCACTCGAATCCCAATAACATGAAGCTGCTTTATTCAAAGTTAAATTGTAATATATATTGGAACCTTATCATAGGGCATTCTTTTTTCTTTTGTTTTGTTTGTTTTGTTGCTTTACGTCCCAAGTCAACAGCTATGGTCATGGTGGGACGGTCAGTTCATCTAACCACACTTTTTTCTGGACAAGCTTGAACATGCAGTTAACCAGTACTTCGTGCACATACTTTCGCTTGTAACTGACAACAACGTCCTTTTTTCTGATTTATTTTCATATTTTTCCAATCAAAAGATATAAACGGGTGATTGAAGAACAGTCTATTCTGTAAGATTTACTGCGTGTAAACAAACGAACCAGCTTCTGTTCAAAATGTGTTGATTTAAGCATACCCACTTCATTTTCAGGAACGTACACATACAATGTATGGCCATGCAGTTTTTTGGTTGTGCACAGTAAAATATGTATGCATAAGCTGTCACCTTTATTGGTGTAAAACAACTTGCGAACCACATTTCTCCAGTGATTATTGTTAAAACATTTCTACCTATTACTATTGTAGTTATTCTCCCAATGGCGTAGCCAGATCGCTGATAAATGTAACGCACATCAAATGGAGACTACTGTATCAACCAATGATTCTGTACAATTATATTTTTTTTTCAAAATGGGAACTTCTCTTAAAGGAAAGAATTGGCTCCCAGAGGGAGCGAATTCTTTCCTTTAAGAGAAGATCCTTATGGCATGAAAAATTGCTTTTGCCACATTATGTGAGCTCCCTTGGATGTTTCTATTTTTATTACGCACGTGCGTATACTGCGTAATGGGAGCTACGCCAATGATTCTCCGGGGCGGACTTGATTTAGCTGTTCTCTTTACTCCTTTTACTCTTGACAGACAGAACACAGATCAAGTGCACAGGAACATCTGTGCTGGAGAACTCCAGCGTACTGCTCCGTCTTCCTAGGTGGTGTAGACAGAACAGTCACGTGAACTATTACAAAGCAAGATGGCGAAGCACTGCCTAACTGTACCGAGATAGGTTTCTGTCCTTCCCGATAGGTTCTGATAATTATTCATATTAAAAAAATAAGCTCATTAGTAAAAGAGATTGAAAGCACATGCTTTTTGTCATTCTTTTTTCTTCTTCCTGGCAATCGGATTGTGTTATATTTTCACAATTCAAACAGCAATCGCTTGATCAACTCCAGAGTACTCCAAAGTGTCCAGTTTTGCTTGTTTTAGGTAGCTGTTCTGGCGTACTCCGAGTACTCTAAAATTATCAAATCAAGTCCGCCCCGGATCAAAACAATCGAATAGAACCTTGTTTTATAAGCAGGTGAAGGTTACAGTTACCAAAATCCGTGGCAGTTTAGCTGCCACCAAATTCGGTGACAATATACACTTATTTTTACAGTGTGTGCATGTACGTGTATTTGCGCATCATAGCGAGAAAACCTGCCCCGAGGTTATAAAACTTTTTCATGCCTAACTCAACTGAGCATGAACTTCATCATGCTCATAAATATTAAAATGTCAACAATTGTTGACATTTTAACATTCATTAGTATGATAAACACAACAAAACTGAGAGTTTGAAAGAAGAAAAGTCAGTATTTTCTAGCAGCATGATTGTGAATTGGATAAACCACTCCCATTGTAAACCGGGGGCCGCAGGTTAGATTCCCGGCTTCTTCAGTCTGTCATGACCTTAACTGTTGGTGGGACATCAAGTGCATACGCACGTGCGCGTGAACGCACACAGAAGCTACAGGAGCAGGAATACAGTACCCAGCAGCACGAAACAACGTCGTTTCGACGTCACATTGACGTCCATACGACGTCACTTTAAGGTTATTTGCCTGCTGGGTATATTGTCTTGCAAATTCCAACCTATTACCCTTTAAAACGATGGAAGATCCAAACTACCATACACTAAACGAGATTTGCCAGAACGGTTTTAAACAAATTGTGTATACGAGATTAATGAAAAGTGTGCGTTTTATTCAAACTTTTTTTTAATCATTTTAGGAACACAATTATTTGGTTATACATATAGAAGCACAAATATGTCTCGGTGCAGGCAGAAACTTGTATCGGTGTCCAGGAAAAGGTACAAGCAGGGTCTCCTCTGTTTGCTTACAGAATGTCTTATTAAAAATCGAAAAAAAAATGAAAATTTACATCCAACACCACTAAAATTGGAAACGGGCTAGGCTTAACTGGGTTAAATAGCACATGTGCGACGGATGCCAACATCTTTACACATCTTCTTATATGATGTGTGTGAGGTTGCGTGCGAGCGTGCCTGTGCATACGTAAGTAACTGCGCGGTCAACCAATGACTGACAGACATGCTGGAAGAAAATGGATTGATTATGCATACACTTTAAGCGACGTAATCCATTCTGCTGGCTGTATTAAAATGGGGACACGCACATGCAAGATTTGCCTAAAAACGATTTTTTTTTCAGATTTTTTTTCACAACACAAGTTTCACTTTCCAACTGTTACCACTTTCTGATGCTATGAGACCAGACGATGACACGTTTATGGGTAAAATGAAAGAAATGTACCCCAGATCCAAAATCTATGCATTGAAAATCGGTAATTTACAAGAAATTAACAAAATGCCATACCTATACCCTCCAGATCGGTACTCGTATCTATTCCTAAATGCTTACATAAATCGCTATGTACATGACGGATACTTTAAAAATAATTGAGGCTATAGTCCTTTAGACATATGGCATGTTTTTCTATGTTAACATCAACAAAAATGAAAACGCTTACCGATTCCGCTGTTTACAGGCATGCCGTCGCCATTTCATTCCATAAAATAGGCGTATGAAGTACCTGCAATACGCGTAAATACCGGCAAAGCGACGTATACATTTACCAGTGTGATCTTCGTGCTGGCTCAATAACTTTATTTCAGGAGAATGGACTGGCGTCTGTTGACTTGTATTGTTTGTGTCTATGGCTTTCTAAAAGACTTCCGGCCATCAGATGCGTATCTTACTAGGTTCTTGCTGGAATGGAAAAATATCACAATCGAACAGGTTTAAGTATAACTCTAAGCTTTATAGTCTTAGAAGACATTTTGGGGAGCTAAAATAGATCCATACTTTTACAGCCAGCGCCTTTTTAAAAAAGGCTTGCAATGTCATTTCTACACCATTGGCTGCATTCTTTAAACCATAATAGAAAACGGATAGTTTCCATAAATTTGGAAGAGATCAAAGGCAATAGCGTAGCCAGAACGCTGAAAAAATTATTCACACCAAAGGGGCCTACTGGATCAAGCAATGATTCTCTTCAATTGCGTCCCTTTTCAAAATGGGAACTTCTCTTAAAGGAAAGACTTTGCTCCCAGAGGGAGCGAATTCTTTCCTTCATGAGCAGTTCCTTATAGTATGGAAAATCATTTATCACATTAAGTGACCTCCCTTGAATGTTACTATTTTTATTACGCACGTGCGTAACCTGTGTAACGGGTGCTACGCCAATGAAAGGTCACACCAATCTATAAAAAGGCGATATATTACATCCCTCGAATTACAGGCCTGTACTTCTTCTTATTTTAGGAAAGGCAATGGAAATATATTTACAATGTCATAGAACAGAATGACACTTAAACTCCTTTTCACGCTGGCTTTATTCCCAAGAACACAACTAAACCAACTACATCGTTAAGCAAGGCTTTCGACAGAGCTTGTCACAATGGCTTAACGACATTCGGTGTATCAAATCCCATATCCGTCTTTTTGCTGACAAAACCAGTCTGTAAGCCATTGTAGACACCCACAACTTAGTCCGGTAGAAAACCATAATGACCTGGAACTTGATTTTAAAGTTTTTTTTGTTGATTCTTGTTGTTCAGGCATTGTACTTGATGAATCCAACTGATGCCACTCTGGCATTATTGAGCGTTTTGTAATATTATAGATGGCGTCCAACATGGCCGCCAGCTAGGCTCCTACGACCTATATGTCCAATATACTCGATAAAAAGCATTTTAATTTTGACTATGAATGCTGAGAGTCTAAATGGTACAAACGATAAAAATAAAACATTGATTGTTTTGATTCCGATGGTTGAAATATTAAAAATGGCGCCCAAGATGACTGCCAGCTAGGCTCCTAAGACCTATCTGACCAACAAACTCGATAAAAACATTTTAATTTTGCCTTTTTATGGATGTTTGGAGGCTTAATGACACAAACGATTGAAATGGAACATTGGTTTGGTTCAGAAGGTTGCAATATTCAAGATGGTGTTCAAGCTGGCCTCTATTTTAAAGCAAACTTCAATCTGTAATCAAAGTCGCAGTTAATATCTATATTCTGATAGTTTTCAACAGCGGTTGTATTTGGAGAATTAGACTGGCCCGTTGTTGTTGTTTTCAGCGATGTAAAATAATCAAGATGACTTCCAAGATGTCAGCAATAACAGGGTTGGGAATCACACAGTTCTTGCTATGATACACTGCACGAAAAAAGTAATGAATTTTATTTTTGTAATGGTAATGTTTTGTTGTCTTTCATCTGGTAATCGTATCCATCAATCCATACACCACTTTCCAGACCACTTTTTGGCCTGATCTGATAATGCCATTATATCATATTATTCTCATAAAAGTTCATACTTTGGGAAATCATTCTGTCAAAAATAATGAAGAGATAAATGCCAGGGTATACTGAACAGACGACATCACTGAAAACTTTATGACAGAGTGTTTGCTCAAAGTACAAACATTAATTAAATCAATATGTGGAATATTTTTAGCAGGATAGTGATATATGGATTAAATTACACTCCCACAAAAGAATGAAAGAAAATACTATTTACTTATGAAGTGCAGTGTATCACAACAACAACAAATATAATTTTGTTGTTGTCGTTGATACATTGCACTAGTCTGGTGCAAGTGCAACAAACAGCACATATAGTTGGATATTGCTATAACAAATATGAATGCTGGTCCGTTGCAGTTGTATCAGACATGGATGCCTGTAGGTGCAAGTTTAACAGACATGACTGCTGGTTAGGTGCAACTGTGAAAGACATGGAAAATGATCGGTTACAATTGTTACAGACATTGCTGATGGTTGGGTGCAAATGTAATTTACATGGATGCCATGAAGATGAAATTGAAATAGATATACATGCTGAAAATAAACAAATTATAAAGCTGGTCAGGTGCAACTGTAACATACATGCCTTATGGTCTGGTACATTTATGCTTACCAGCCCATTGGTTGGGTATTATATGAACATAGGTACATACCTGCGGGTCTGAGGCAAGTGTAACAGATATACCTGCTGGGTCAGCCCCCACAACAACAGATGTGCTTGCAAGTCAGTTACAACTGAATCAAACATATCTGCTGGTGATATGCAACTATAACAGACATGCATGCTGGTAGAGTGCAATTGTAGCCGACTTGCCATGTGGTCGGATATAACTGTAACAAACACGCCTGCTGTTGAAGAGCAAAAATTAAAGACATGGGTGCTGCAACAGGCCTGTTGGTCTCATGAAGCTTTTACAGAAAAAAAACTACATGGTTTCAAAAATGTGTGTTTGACCTGTACCACAATCAAACATGCGTAATGGTAAAAATGTCTGCTTACCCTTTTGCAATAAAGGATGGGCTGTTGGTCTGGTGCAAGTAGAACAGAAATGCACACTGACCGGATGCAACTTGAACAGACATGCCTGGTGATCCAGTGCAACAGTACCTAGCATTCCTGTTAGTTGGGTGCAATTGTACAATACTTTATTGCTAGGGTGATGTAACTACCACACATGACTGCTGGTTCCAAGTCTCATTAACAGGCAACAGTGCTGGTTCAGTACCACATTACTAAACACGCGTGATGGTAAGGATGTCTAATGTGATGAACTGGTGGCAATACATGGCTGCTGTTCGGTAAAATTGCAACAGATGTGCCTGGGGACTTGGTACCATTCAATTAGAGATACCTCCTGGTTCATTGAAAATCAAAGAGAAAAGCTCTTCAACTGATGCCTCTCCATCAGACATGCAAACTAACACCGTGAAACTTTATCAGGCAAAACTGCTGCTACATTGTCAATGCAACATATATGCCTGCTGACTGAGTGCCATTCCTTGTAGAGAGTTGCTAAGCTGTTGCAGCTACAACATATATGCCAGCTGGCCTAGTGTATTTACTGCCACAAACACCGCTGCTTTTCAAATATGCCTACTGCTTGAGTGCTGCTGCAAGAAGGATGCTTGCTGGACCGTTTTCACTCAATCAGCATCCCTGCTGATCTTTTGCCACTCAATCTTGCATGTTTGCTGGTGTTTTGCTTCTCTATCTGCCATACCTGTTGGTGCAGTGTCTCATTATCAGCCATGCCTGTTGATGTGGTGTCTCAGTATAGGGCATGCCTTCTGGTGTGGTGCCGCACTATCAGCCATGCCTGTCTGTGTGTTGCCTCACTATAGGCCACGCCTTCTGGTGTGGTGCCTCATTATCAACCATGCATGTTGGTGTGTTGCCTCACTATATGCCATGCCTTCTGGTGTGGTGCCTTATTATCAGCCATGCCTTCTGATTTGGTGCCTCACTATAGCCATTCCTTCTGGTATGGTGCCTTATTATCAGAAATTTCAGTTTGTGTGGTTCATCGCTATAGACCATGCCTGTTGACGTGGTACCTCACTATAGGCCATGCCTGCTGGTCAATTGCTACTGCAACCGACATTTCACTAGTCGAGTGCAGATGGAAGTAGGATGGTAACAGGTCTGATGCTACCTGTACAGAGGTACCATTATATCAAACATGTCTGCTGATCAGGTGCTACTCTCGGATATGCCTGTTTGTACAGTGCAACTCTATCAGACATGCATGCTGGGTTCATTTATTTAGATACGCGTGTTTGTAAAATTGTGCTCTATTACGCAAGGCATCTGGGCCCGTAATTACAATGCCTCCTTAAAGTAAAGGAAGACTTAAGTTAAGTATTGATTTTTCAGAATTCAAAAAATAACGTTTTAAACTGATTAAAATCAAAATAATTTCATCTTTTCTGTAGATCACAATGATATATTTGACCACTAGTACTGCATCGATCCAGGCAATTTATTTAGCATCTGATATAGCATGTTGAAATATCAATACTTAATTTTAGTCTTCCTTAACTTTAAGGAGGCATTTTAATTCCGGGCCCTGGTCTGTTACATATCCATCAGACATGCTTACAGGTAGGGTGCCGCTCCCAAGGATTTGTAAAACTTGGCAACCATCCTGGACGCCACCTTGAATATATCAAATTATGAATGATGCATGAATAGCATCACTGGGATGTTACAACGATAATGCTTGTGATTCAAGAATCAGTAAAATAAGCATTTTGCATGTAAATCCCTGGAATTTGTCTGTCTCCGGGAATATTTTCTTAATTCCTTTGCGAAAAACTGCCATCTTGGCGGCCATCTTGTCTGCATTCTTATTTTATTTTATTTGGTTACAAGCTAAGTGTCTTCTATTAGATTCAAACTTCATAGCTAACAAATTAAAAAAGAAAATGGGTTTGATACATTTTTTCAATATCACACACTATTTTTACTTATAACTGGCCTCCATCTTGGACGCCATCTTGGATATATCGAAATGCTCAATGATGCCAGAGTGGCATCACTCGGATTTTTCAAGGACAATGTATGTACTATCAGAATCAACAAAGAAAAAAGTTTAAAATCAAGTTCCAGGTCCTCCTAAAATTCGCCCAAATTCTGCCAGACTAACTTGCAGATGAAGCTCTTAACAGTAATCTCTAAACCACTCACTCATGGGCGAACGATTGACTGGTCGATTTCAACCCTAATAAAACTGCATCCTTACTGATATCTCAAAACAATGACACCAACTCACCACCACCACTATATTTCAATAACATAATGTTCGGAGAATCAATTTCACACAAACACCTTGGTATCACTTTCTCTGAAAACGGTTCCGAGTCAGAAAACATTAATGCATTTGCGAGGGTAGCATGACAACGACTAGACATGCTCATGTACCTCAAATTCAAAAGACGATCGCAAGAATAATAAAACTATTTCTCTTTTGTACGACCGATACTTGAATATATCGATGCACTTGCACATCAGAAAAGAGGCAGCTAGAATTATAACGGACTCGACCAAACTATGGAGCATCAATAGATAATATACATAGCAAGCTTCCTGCGCTATATTGATTACCAAACTTCACAAAAGACCATACAAGTCACTTTTTATTGCTAATTCTAGTTCATGTGCCATTACTGAGTTGTTTATTATCTTAACTTCTTGCCTCACTGCGATTATAAACCATGTTGTAAATTGTGAAACAGTTTATGAGAGGAATGGTAAAAATTTATTTTGGTCTATTAAAAATTCAGGTAAGATTCTTAATAAATTAAGATCTAAAGGTTTTCTAGCATCTATTTTGTCTACATATGATAGCTCTACTCTCTATACTGTATTGCCTCATAATCGCACCGAAGAAAAACTACCTGAATTAATTGAACATACTTTTTAACAGAGAGGGCTCGCTTGCATTCCAATGGATACTAATTATACTCCTCTTGTTGCAGATTTGTTTTGTTTTGTTTTAAGGTAGACTTCGTGTTTTCTCTTTCTGACAATAATTAAGCTGATATTATTTGAAGCATTTAACTCTACCTCAAGATATCTAGATGACTTGCTTAATATTGATAATCCTTATTCATAAGTTGAATATTTTTTTTGAAAAATCGAACAAATGGTCAATTAGATATATCCCACTAAACTTAAGTTAAATAAGGCAAATTCCTTTTGGTAAGGAAGCCCCCGTTTTGAATTTGGACTTGTACATAACGAAAAGCATAGCTTCATCTAAATTTATGATAAAAAAACAGGATGATTTTAATTTTGAAATAGTTAATTTCCCATTTCTTGGTGGAAATATTCCTCGCCCCATTCCCGAGCTATGGTGTATATATTTCGCAGCCTATTCATTTCGCGAGAGTCTTCAAATGCTAATGACTTCAACATTTGAAACCAATTTTTGACTTCTAAACCAAGTTTAAAAAAGGTAATCAATATCATAATTTTGTAAAGCATTTTCTAAATTTTACCACGGACAGTCGAGAGTTGATTGCTAAATACAATATTGGTTTAAAAACTCTTCTGCACCAGGGCATATCAGGCTGCTATTATATGATGAGTTAGTTTACAAATTCAAAACAAAAGGTTGGACAGCCTAATTTTAGAGGTCAATTTAAATAGATAATAAACAGTATAGTATTAAATGATAGTTTTATTTTCTTGAACAGATTGATAACGAGATCTATCCATGGTACTCCTATTTCTACCTCGTCTGGCTGGTTCCAGTACTACTGTTGACCGATCTTTGCCGTTACAAACCCATGATCATCCTGGACTCCTTAGCGCGCGTTGGAACTTGGGCGATATTTCTTTGGGCGCAAGGAGAAACGTCATTGAAAGTATCACAGATTGTCTTCGCCTTGTCGTCCGCAGCGACCATTTCATACTATTCGTACATATACGCAAATGTTTCAGTGGAACATTTTCAGAAGGTGTCAGGTTTTATCCATGGAGCTGCTTTGATTGGTAAATTTTCTGGCTTTTTATTAGGCCAGCTGTTAGTCTCGTTCAGTACGTTGGATCTATATTCTTTGAATGTAATAACATTTGTTGATATGTGCTTTGGTTTTATACTGTCCCTTCTATTACCCACGGTCGACGTTTCTGGAGATGGAAATGTGCAATATAGAGCAATAAACAACATAGATCCTAACGATCAAACATTAGAATCTATTAATGAACAACTAGTTACCAAATGTGAAAAATTAAAATATTGTTTTGGATATATCAAACGTAGACTAAAGGAAATGTATTCGTCTCGGTCAGTGATACTGTGGTCAATGTGGTGGGCTTTAGCTTCTTGTGGATATTATCAGGTGTCAACTTACATCCAGAATATGTGGGCGATTATTGCACCACACAGAGAAAACCGGAAGTTGTATAATGGCGCAGTTGAGGCTGCTGGAACGCTTTTAGGTAAATATGACGATAACTTTCAATTAGGTAACCCTTAAAGCGCCAAGAAAAAAATGCATCTCAAAATGTCGTCTGCTGAAGTCGTCTGCTGCAAATAATTGCCCAACATAACTGACGAATTAAGTATAAAAGCAAACAGCGTGGACCCAGAACAGACTGCTCCTATAGGAGCAGTCTGATCTGGGTCCACACTGTTTGCCATAGAGGCTTCTTAAACATTTCAGCAGACGAGAAAAGCAGATGACTTTTGTTGCGATTGGCGCTTTAAGGGTTAACATACAGCATCCCAGGCAGTATAATCATTTATTTACACGCAGATTGGAAATCAGTGTAGATACTGAGCAGTTGGCTTCGCCAGAAGCCAGTTGATCTAGATCTACGGTGTTTTCAAAAACAGACACATTCAGGTTCAGAGGACTACGGTTTAATATTATACAATTATTGACCTATGTTGAGGTAGACATGGAGTGTTATTGAACAGTAAACGTCATATTGACCGACGCGTAGCGTCGGTCAATATGATTAAGGTTTCTGTTCAATAACACTCCATGTCTACCGAAACAAAAGTCAACGATTGTTTTATTATATGATTAATGTTTATTATGTATTCCCTGCCATTAAGACCATTAAAACGTTGACGTTACGGATGGATCATGTGAAAATACTTGACGTTCTGACGTCACTTTCCGTAAGCCAGTCAATATTGCCTCGTGCTGTGTGCTTTGCAACGTCACGTCCGGCAAACCATGCAATATGTAGTTTTATTGACTCGAGTGGATATGCATCTGGGCCAATCAAAAGATGTTTATTTATAGATTATACAATAACAACAGTTTTAGTCTTCCTGGTAATGATAAAGTTTGCATTTCAGCTTCTTTCAGCGTTCTTGTCGTTGGTTTTCTGCCCTGGGACTGGTCGGCTCGTGGTCGGGGTGAGGGGTTGATGGCAGCAGTGTTTGCTGTGAATTCCGTTTGTATGATCTTAATAGCCACAACAAAGAATATCTGGCTGGCCTATGTGTTATATGATGTTTTCAGAGCTACGTATCATGGCGTATTGACTATGGCGGCGTAAGTGTTACAACCACATATGTATAGTTATAGACGGTATTGCATGCTTCTGGTGATATATGGGGTTTCTCTGTCACACTTAATCGTGCCAAATAAGTAGTTAATGGTTACAAATTAGGTGCCATTGCGGCTGCTTCATCGATTTTTTACGGTAATTTTGACAGACATGGTTTAGCTTTGTTTCGTATTGGTGATGGAATATAAGAATATATGGTTTGTCCGCCTGTACTTGGATATAATCTATGAGCTTTAGCGAGTGGATTATCTCCCGTACACGTGGACAAAGCTCATGGATTCTCCCGTACACGTAGACAAACCATGGTATAACTATTTTATACCACCTACATCAGTGCAGACCGTGCATATTTCGAGATAGTCCATGCTAAAGTTGGCAAGGGTGGTATAAAGTAATCTATTATTTGTAACTGTGCGCTTACATTAGAATTTTGTCAATGAATGGGAGGTTTTCACCATACAAACTTCTCAACTATCTCTTATTGTTTCCGTTAAATTAGCATGCGGAAATTAACATTTTTATATAGTTTATACCACCCTTACCAAGTTAAGCACGAAATATATCATAATGTGCAAGGTCTACACTGATGTATAGATGGTATAAAATGGTTATATCATATGGTTGTCCACCTGTTTGGGAGACAATCCTCTCGCTAAAGCTCGTGGATTATCTCCACGTACAGGCAGACCCACCATGCTATGACAACTTTGCTATACTATAGCTAGAAACAGTGTTTTCGATTGCCATTTTTCACCAGTCGGGTGACAAATAGCAATCAAAAACTCTGTTTCTAACTATTCTGATCTACGTTCGCCGATCATATTTACGTTTGCGAATGTAGCCTATCCGTTGTGAGAATGAAGTACGAATATTCTGCCCGATGAAGTCTTCAAATTAATTTCTTTTGTAATAAAAAGGTGTTAATAATAATAATAATAATAATAATAATAATAATAATAATAATAATAATAGTAATTGCTATACTTAAATAATAAAAAAAATGAAAAAAATGAAGCAGCTTGTAATAAAATGATTTTTATTTCGGCAATTTGTCATGGTCAGTGGTATTTTACTTCTTACATTTTACAAAAAAAAATTTTCACAATCATGTCTCCCAATCAGCTGAGCTTTCCCTTTCCTTTAAAATTGATGTTAAGATTTCTTGACATTATCTAAGCGTATCGAATAGTGCGGGAGCATTATAGACCCGCAAACCAATTAGGACTTAGACATTTTTTCCGCCCTTTTAAACGCTTGGGCAAGAAGGCGCTAAAACTCAATTTTCAACCTAAAAATGACAGAACTAAAATTTAATTTATTTCTATGTAACTTATATGGTTGGTATTGTCGGATGATAGAGATACCATTTATAACTTATAAAACATCCAGAAAATATCAGAATATGATTATTTTTGGGTAATAAAATGCTCACCCTAAGCATTTTCATGCAATTTACATAGAAATAAATGGGATTTTTACCAGTAAAAAAGATTAACAATTTGACAAAACTAAATATTAAGTTATTTCATATTTGTTTATATCATTGTAAAGATAAAACATTAATTTTTCTTTTGATAACTTATAAAACAATGGCAACTTAATAATAAGTTAGTTATTGATAATTTATTTAAAGGTTTGTATAATTTCCTGTGTAATTGATGCCACAGATTTCAACAGGTAAGTTGTTGGAGTTGTCATTATTCAAGGGAGATAATCGGGCAGCTAAAACCGATTACAGCTGATATTGTCCCATATGAATTTATTTGCTACTCTGTGAGAAGCAATTTCAGTCGCGGATCCAGAGGGGGGTTCAAGGGGTTCCGCCCCCGTTTTTAAATATCCTATGAAAATGAAATAATTTGGTCTCATTTCATGGGATATTAAGAAAATTGAGATAAAATATTTACACTTTGTTAACTACGGGCTGCTTCAGTGAACACCCAGGTGTTTTGCTGGTGGGCCTATAGAGGCCCTAAATTACATGTATATTTTATGGAGAACAGATATCAAAACCCCTCCCTCGCGTAAGTTATTGTATGGTTTGTGCGTCTGTACGGTAAGATAATCCAAGAGCTTTAGCCAGTGGATTATCGTCCGTACAGACAAATGCATGCAATAACTTGCTGATTGCATCAGCATGCATTTGTACTTTACGAGATATTTACGTTAAATGAATTGCAATGGTATGTTTTATAGAGCACAGATATCCAAATCACTGCCTCGGTATCGTTATGGGTTTGTGTTTGGATGCAACACATTCGTGACTTTGGTCATTGAGACGGTTCTGACGGTAGTGGTGGTTGACAGAGTGGGCTTCAGTGTCAACGTCCGCACACAGGTAAGTTTTGTGTTTGGATGTAACACATTCATGACCTTGGTCATTGAGGTGGTTCTGACGGTAGTTGTGGTAGACAGAGCAGGCCTCAGTGTTAACGTCCACAAACCAGTAAGTTTTGTGTTTGTGTGTAGGCTAACACATTCCTGACTTTGGTCATTGAGACAGTTCTGACGGTAGATGGGGTCGACAGAGCAGGCTTCAGTGTCAACGTCCACACACAGGTATGTTTTGTGTTTGGATGTAACACATTCATGACCTTGGTCATTGTGACCGTTCTGACGGTAGTGGTGGTGGACAGAGCAGGCTTCAGTGTCAACGTCCGCACAAGGTAAGTTTTGTGTTTGGATGTAACACATTCGTGACCTTGGTCATTGAGGTGGTTCTGACAGCAGTTGTGGTGAACAGAGCAGGCCTCAGTGTCAACGTCCGCACACAGGTAAGTTTTGTGTTTGGATGTAACACATTCGTGACCTTGGTCATTGAGACGATATTGACGGTCGTAGTGGTGGACAGGGCAGGCGTCAGAGTCAACGTCCGCCCACAGGTACGTTTTGTGTTTGGATGTAACACATTCGTGACCTTGGTCATAGAGACGGTTCTGACGGTAGATGGGGTCGACAGAGCAGGCTTCAGTGTTAACGTCCGCACACAGGTACGTTTTGTGTTTGAATGTAACACATTCGTGACCTTGTTCATTGAAACGTTTCTGACAGTAGTTATGGTGGACAGGGCAGGCTTCAGTGTCAATGTTCGCAGACAGGTAAAGGTTTAGACAGTTGACGTTACAGTTTGAGGTCATTGGAGTGATGAATTTATTTGAGCCGCGACATGTAATTTCCTACAATGTGGCATTTTGACAAGTGTAGACTCACCCGAGCCTGTGCAGCCTCCTTTCTAGCTAAGAAACTGCAAATAGTGTTCGGTCAGTAGCCTAAGAGTCACAGAATATTTTAGAGACTAGCGAAGGCTCTGATCAAACTGCGCGTACGCGCAGGCTGATCTGAGCAGTTGCTGTCGCACATACCACATTGTCAGAAATCTCATGTCTCGACTATTTTATTTTCTTGGGCTGTGTATCATTAATTTAAGTTTTGCTTCAAAGTTTGTTTCTGTTTAAGCTTTACGTCCCAGTCAGCATTTTTTCGTTCATGTCAGGACGTTTCCTGGGTTGAACCAGAGTATAAAGTGTCTTACTCAAAAGGACTCGACGCAGTATCTCGGCTGAGGCTCAAATCTTAAAACCTGCAATATGCCTATGAAATATTATTTTTTAAAAAATCAAGTTTAAGTGATCATTTGTCCTTAGATTTCATCATGTACATGGCAGTCTTTTTCTACCCCCCACCCCAAATTATGTGAAAAAAATAAAGATGCGTGTAAAGAAGGGAACACCAAATTTATATGTTTCCTAAGTCTTTGAAACTCTTTTGGTCACAAAAATAAGCTATTTTCTTTGATCTTTGCTGATGTTTAAATCAGACACCCTAGAATAACGACGAAGGAGGAGCTTAAAACCGTACTCTAACTTCCAATTCTAGTTAAACAGCGATGTAGGCGGTAACTTCCTAAAAAGCGACAGTTTATCCCGTAAGTAAATGTAATATAGTTGACAGCTTAGGCCGGATGCTGGGAGGAGCGAATGTAAATTTCGTCAGGTGTCAGTAACACGTGTTTGTTTGCGCCTGCGCCATACTACAAGCTAGATAAAGGATTCTTCCTCCGCTTTCTGTTTAAACCGCTCGGTGGGCAACGCCCACCTCGCGGTTTAAACAAGAAAGCCTCGGAAATTCAAAACCCCAACATAGATCAGAAAATGGAAAACATCACTATTGAATACATAGCCACCTCATAGTGTGTTTCTTACAGCTAAAATGTAAGGTCTTTGAAATACCGTTCATTTGAGCACCAAAAATAAATATTTAACCCTTAACCTCATAGAGACACCAGTTAACGCTCTTGCAAACAGAGCAGACCCAGATCAGGCAGCTCTTGTAAGAGCTGCCTGATCAGGGTCTACTCTGTTTGCTTATGGAAATATATCTGTAACCACACTAGTGAACCTAACAAATAATTTCTTTGTTCTATGTACAAACATGAAAGTTTATATAATTATTCATAGTGGGCGGAGCCTAGCATGATTATTCATGAAGGAAAGGGTTAAATTGATGGGTAAGAAAATGATAACAATTAACACTCGGAAAGTTTCCTCATCTGCACCTATCCTCAAGGTAGTATGCTCAGCCTCCGACGCTCAGCTTATGAATAAGAAAATTATTTAAGAAATGAATTCAGTTTTTGGAATGTTCATAGAGTCATGAATACTTTGGGTCTCTTGCAAAGTAAGTGACGCCTGAAGGGGCCGTTCCCGTTAACTTTGCAAGCGACCCGAAGTCTTCATGATTCCATGAACAGATCAAAAATTGAATTTATTGCTTATATTTTCATTTTATTATATGATTATCTTGAATATAGAAATGATTTATAATCAAAAGAGGGAAAACAGTTTGTTTTTAATATGTAATTGTATTAACGGTTTTGTCGTTGTATAAAACAGAAAAGCGGAACAGCCAGCGCGAGCACGGACAGCCAATAGAGCAAAAAAGAGGCTTGCTTTACACATGCGACTCGGATGTGGCTCGCTGTCAATCACAACACCAGTGTCACTTCTGGCGAATGAGGTCGATGCATGGGCTAGTGAGCTTGGCAGCTGTCAATCATATTTGTGTCATTCATGAGGCTATGAACGATTGCAAAAAAAAAAATCTAGAGATTCATTAAAGGCTAGCTTTGAAATTTCAAATATTACAATTAAAGGCTCAAAACATGATTTGCACCTGGCCAATTAGCGCAGTTGGTAACATGTCTGACTGCAGATCCAGGGGTCACGAGCTCGATCCCGGCCCGATGGAGATTGCTCATGTAATAATTTCAATGTCATAGTCCTCATTCCCTTGATTCAAGAAGGGTTCTCAATAATTGTCAGTTACAAGCTAAATTATGTGCATGAAGTACTGGCTATTACCGTTTAGTCAAACTTGCCCAAGAAAAGTGTGATTAGGTGAACTGACAATCTCGACATGATCATAGCTGCTGACCGAGACGTAAAGAATCAAATCAAACGAACAAAAATTGGCCTCCCACCCACCCATGGAGACCCCACGATCTATAGCTACTTCTATGTTAGCACAATTCCTTTACAGTTTCTGGTATATGGTGTTTACTTTGGTGCCCTGGCTGTCTTGTTCCTAGTTGTTGTGTTGTTAAGTGTGTTCAGGGATGGATGCTGTTGCCATGGTAACAATGAGTTGGAGGTAGCTACATTGGACAACATAGACAGAAATGAAGAAACATAATAGAAAGCCGATACTAGATATGTATCATTGAAGTGCAATATTTTTCATTATTGGAGCTATGTGTGTGCTAGTTTTACAGCATTCAGTAAAACGTGTGTAAAACGGCCACTCTCAAAAAGATCAAAAATTGGTTTTCAATACTAATTATCGCTAAATGCAGGTCAAAAGTATTGCAGAATGCTCCAAGGATTCTGCAATAATTTCGACCTTCATTAAGCTAACATTAAGCTACCATTTGTCATAAAGATTTTTGTTTTGTCTATTTTTGAGTGGCCGTTTTACACAGGTTTTACAGCATATACGAACTCGTACCAACTTTGGGTCAAAGTGCTAAAATTCAAGAATCTCAAAATACAATATCCTATAAATACATCAGTGCATACCGTACTCGTTCTATTTTTCTATTCAAAGTCCATTTCTTGTTCCTTGGTTTTAAAGATAAAGGGCCATAACTTTGTTATTAAAAAACAAAGAGATGTATGTTCATGTGTAATAAGATCAAAATCTATTCATTGGTTTAAAATTTAAGAGCAATATGCATTGTAACAATAATCAAGGGCCATAGCACTATGTGTATACAAATTGTATCAAAATTCCTTCATTATCTAACAAAAAAACAAAATATTTTTTGCCGTCGCATGGTAATTATGGTTGTTATGGTTACGGAAATATACTCAGCTAGATGAAAAGTTACCAGTAAATCCCATGCACTTAACATAGGACACTATTTAGTTAATTCTGAACGAAGAACTGTGGATACTTCAGCACTCAATTTTATGGCATAGAGTCCCATGCATCATCACTATGGAAAAACAGTAGCCATCACATCCGAATGCATTATACCCATTCTTTGACAATCCCCAGTAGTTTCCATTGCATTGTAATGAAAAATGCAAAGTTTTGGTGCTCTCCTAAAGTTTGATCCTCATTTTTTTGTGTTTAATGGGACAATTCAAACCATTTTGATGGCGTTTTCAATGAAATTGTTTAGTGCATGTACTGGCATGTTGTCTTCTGAAAATAATGATTTCAAATTCTTAAAAACTGCGAAAAACATAAAAAGGCCGTGCATCAAGTGCACCATAGTTCCAGGGCTCGTGGAACTGTTTTATCTCTCCAAACCAGTCTGTCGTTGACCAGAAACATGAACGTAAAAGTAGCCATAGAGCTGTATTATATATTTTCCAAAATATGGACATTTAGGTACTGGTAACTTTTCACTGACGCTGAGTATATAACATCAACCAAGGTTCATAACTCTATACATCTGCTCACCTGCAATCCCAAATCACTCTTCTCCCCTATGAACTCATATGTAAATATTGATGAAAAATCAGTCAAAACATGCTTAAGGTAGAGAACAGAAACAAAGAATTGACTGACTGACAGACAGACAGACAGACAGACAGATGGGCATCTTTACAATTGGATGGCTACCTAGTTACAGATAGTAAATATTACCAAGCAATAGAAAACTGTTTGATTAGTTCCCTTGATTTTATTGGCTACCTTTTTGACAAATAACCAAATAAATAGCAAATATCCAACTTTCAATATCGAACTAGTGTCCTCTTTTGTGGTTGGACACAGATAAATTGACAAAAACTGAGATATTTGGAGGGTAAACTACCTCACAACTTATAGGCAGGTATGTTTGTCTGTTTGATTTGATTCTTTACATCCCATCAACAATCTTTCAGTTATAAAGGAATGGGTCTTCCTGGGTTGAACCAGTACTGAGCTAGGATTAAGCGGTGAGGCTCGTACCCGCGGCACCTCGGTCTCGAGGGAAGCACTCTACCACTGAGCCACTGCGCTCCCTATAGGAAGGTATGAACATGCTTAAGATTGGGCAGTAAAATAATGGTATACTTTTCATGGTATACTTTGTGCATGAGCAGAGTGACCAAACAGATATACTGTTAAAAAAATGAAACAAAGGTTTAGATAAACACATATTTTCAGTAAAAATCTAAAATAATTTTTAACATATGCTTTGGTTGCTCAACAGAATGGTGTCATTGAGACGGTTCTTTTGAGTACCCAAAACATATGTTGTGGTTGAATGAAAAAAGTCAATTAGCAATGCTTATTAGATACCCCCCCGCACAGTAGTTAGTGAAAAAACTTGGCAAGTTATAGTTCAAACCAGCAGACCTTAGTTTTGAAAAGATTTCAGTAGAATCTGTGCAAACAAAAATTATAAACTCCTTCATGCAAATGTTCAATGTGTCTACATTGTATTGGCAAAGTATCAAACTGCTCCATCAAAAGCTGTGGTAGGAGTTGAACGGCCCATAAAGGCACTATCCATGCATATACAAAAGCCAAGTAAGGGAATAATTGTCTAAGTTCTCACACGTCGTTTTGTCAAAAATTATTTTTTTCAAACCAAACTACTTCAAGCATATGTTCAAAGTGTCTTTATTGTATATTCATAGTATCAAATTGCTCCATGAAAAGCTGTGGTATGAGTTGATCTGCCCATGAAGGCACCATCTATTCATATACAAAAGCCTTATTAGGGAATAATTGTCTAAGTTCTCACAGCTGTCTTTTTGTCAAAAATTATTTTTTCTGAACCAAACTCCTTCATGCATATGTTCAATGTGTCGATATTGTATATGCAAAGTATCAAATTGCTCCATCAAAAGCTGTGGTAGGAGTTGATCGGCCCATAAAGTCACCATCATTGCATATACAAACACCTTATTAGGGAAAAATTGTCTAAGTTCTCACTGCTGTCATTTTGTCAAAAATTATACTGAGGGAAAAAAGTTTAGCAATATACTTTGAGGATTCACAGTTTAGAAGAAATATGACTTTAAATGTCATAGTGTCATTAATATATGTTGACAAACGTTCACGAGTACGATGACATTAACAGATTGACATTTCACATAATGTAAAGTCTGATTTTATGCCCCCTTGCTAAAACAGCTTATCTGGCAATAGTGCGAGTAGCTTTCCACTAAAAGTTTCAATTTTCTGTTAAATGTTTAGATCCGAAAGCAAGAAAGTGAAAAACGGTTTAAAACTGAATGTTATGTTCACCTTTTTCGTACAGTTTTTAGCTGAAAATCGTATTTTACCAAATTACCTCCCTTTCAATTGAATAACGTTGGAAATTAAAATGCTCAGCAGATCAAAGCATCACTATGAAGTTGGATTTTGTTTCTTTTGACCACTTGCAGGTAGCCATTAGGTCATTTTCAGGCAACTGACATGTTTGCGAACCTGCCAATTAAAAAGATCTAATGCTTTAAATACCGCCTATGGGAAACCCCTATATAAATAATTGCTAAACTATTTTCCCTCAGTATATTTTTTCTCAACCAAACTCCTTCATGCATATGTTCAATAAGTCTACATTGTATAGGCAAAGTACGGTATCAAATTGTTCCATCGAAAGCTGTAGTAGGAGTTGATTGGCCCATGAAGGCACCATCTATGCATATACAAAAGCCTTATTAGGGAAAAATTGTCTAAGCTCTCACAGATGTCATTTTGTCAAAAATTACTTTTTCTGAACCAAACTCCTTCATGCATATGCTCAATGTGTCTACATTGTATAGGCAAAGTATCAAATTGCTCCATCCAAAGCTGTGGTAGGAGTTGATCGACCCATGAAGGCACCATCTATGCATATACAAAAGCCCTATTAGGAAAAAATTGTCTAAGTTCTCACAGCTGTCATTTTGTCAAAAATTATTTTTTCTGAACCAAACTCCTTCATGCATATGCTCAATGTGTCTACATTGTATAGGAAAAGTATCAAAATGTTCCATCAAAAGCTGTGGCGGGAGTTGATTGGCCCGTGTATGGCCTATAATAGCATAAGCATAAAACCCTATGTTAAAAGCCATTTAGAACTACAAAGGGAAATAACTCTAATAGAATTAGCCCCTAGCCCTTCCTTTTTTGTCTAAAGTATTTGTCTTGCATATATGAACATGTTTGCAAGGTTTGATGAAAATCCAGCAATGACTCTTCAAGATATTAAGGAAACGAAACATTATGGACGGACGCACACACATACGGATGGACAACGTGAAAACAGTATACCCACCACAAACAAAGTTTGCGCGTGGTATAAAAATAAGAAAATTAAATTTTTGTTACACACTCTTCACAAGAGCCCTGAAGAAAAGCCTGTATTTATCCAATAAAGTGAATACAGAAACAAAACTTGACCAACTACAAAACTCTACTATGGTTGTTTGCAAACTATGGACAGGATAAGGAACCATTTGCATTTATTTTGTAGTAATCAGGAACAACCTTTTCAAGAAGGCTGTTGTCAGTTAAAATGGCGGATCCAGAGGGGGTCAAGGGGGCTTGCTTTAACCCCCTCTTGGAGACCAAATTATTTAATTTTCATGAAGAGTATCTATGTAAAATATGGTAAAATCAGAAGAACAAACCCCCCTTTAGACATATGAATCCTCTTTCAAGAAATCCTGGATCCGCCCCTGAGTTACAAGCAAAAGTACTGGTATATGCTCTGAGTTAATCACTTAGCCTAAGCTTGTCCAGGAAATTACAATGTACTGTGGTTAGGTTAAATGGCTGTCTCAACATGAACAATGCTGTTGACTGGGATTGCAAACCAAAAACCAAAAAAAACAAGACGAATAATCTAATGGTACAAAAGGAATACAATAAAAACATATTTTTCTAGTTTTATTCCTTTTTGTGTTTAACAATCTTCTAAATATGCATACATTCATTAACCTATATGATGTAACAATTTAATAATGTATCTATAGCCAAAGGTTTCGATAAACAAAAGTTTTCAGCATAAAACTGAAAATCTTTTCTTACCCATCATTTTTAACCTGAGACGGTTCTTTTGAATACCCACGACATATGTTTTGGATGAGAAGTAAGAAATTTATTTTTTTGTTACACACTCTGCCTGTATAACTGGTAAAATATGGATCTTGCCACAAGAAAACCTCGCCCAGAAGTAATCATACTTTTTTCATGCTCAATGCAACTGAGCATGAAACTTCAACTGTTTCATAAAAACTAAAATGGTAAAAAATGACTTCTTGCTTTCAAACTCACAGATGTTGTATTTGTCATAATAATAAATGTTAAATTGCCAACAATTGTTAGCATTTAAACAATTATGAGCATGATAAATTCATGCTCAGTTGAGCTGAGCATCAAGTATTATATTGTTGCATGCGAAAAACAAAGGCATAGATCAGCCTTTACTTTCACTCTCTAAATGGTATATTAATAGCTGCATGCACAATTTCGATATTTTAGCTAGTTTATGTAGCTGTGCAGACTGAAATGAGTCTCATTTAAGACAGGGCTGGGGCCATAAACATGTACAGTAAAACCTGTGTAAAACACTCACTCTCAAAAAGACCAAAAATTATCTCTGAATGCAGGTCAAAAGTACTTCAGAATGCTCCAAGGGGAGCATTCTGCAATACTTTCGACCTTCATTAAGCTATCAATTGTCATAAAGATCTTTGTTTTGTCTATTTTTGAGGGGCCATTTTACACAGGTTTTACTGTGTCTAATAGACATTATGTCTGTCCCAAATTACTGTTTTTCCACCATGAAATAGCAAATAAACATTTAACAGGCCTTTAGTTAAGATTGCGTACCAAAAAATCAATTTTCTTATGTCTGAAACAAAACATATGTTGTGGGTACTCAAAAGAACCGTCTCAATGATTGAGACGGTTCTTTTGAACACCGAAAACATATGTTAAATCTGATGTGTAAGAAAATATTTACAACTTTACGCTTTAAAATTCTGTTTATCTAAACCTATGATTTAATTAAAACAAATCTAAGATAACCTATTTTAGGGGTTTTGTAATAAGACATGGCTCAATCTAGCCTGCTCAGCTACAGAGAATAGCTAGATTACTAAAACTCTGCATTAAGGAAGCTTAGTTATAATACTTCAGAGGAGCAAATAACAAAGTGACTGATTTGATTGCATGGCTGTACAGTCTGGGCTATGATTTTTTCTTTGCATCCAAAAAAGTCAGGGTTTTTCTCAAAATGAGGCCCATACGATCATTAATTAGTATACTGACAGAACAAAAACAAATCAGAAATCATCTGAACCCCAAAAAAGAGAACATTTATTCTTTTTGTAAAAAGAAATATTTTTGTTGTTTATTTTTTACAAAAAGTATAAATGTCTTTTTTGGGGGGATCAACATTTAATAAATATTTTCTCCTTCATCTCATTATTTTAAACCAATTCAGATTCTTTAAACAGTTAATATGCAAACAATGATTACATTTATGAGATATAGATTAAAGGGGTAACTGTATTCGAAAATTTATATTTTCAGAGGTATCTCATCAGATTTAAGGTTGCAAATTCAGTAGCATAATTTGCAACCATAAACCCAATGATATACTGATATGAAAGTTTTAACAAAAATATCCCAATTCTAATGCACCTCTCCCCCTTGTTTTCTGTAAAAAAAAAACAACATTACATTTGAGCCGCGACATGGGATTTCCAACAATGTGATATGTGCGACCAACAAAGGCTCAGACCAGCCTGCCCATACGCGCAGTCTGATAAAAGCCTTTGCTAGTCGCTTGAATATTCTATGAGTGTTAAGCTACTGACTGAACATCATTTGGAGTTTCTAAGCTTAAAAGAAGGTGCACAGGCTCGTCTGAGTCTACACATGTCAAAATGCCACATTGTTGGAAATCACGTGTTGCGGCTCATTTCATCCAATGAAAAGTAACAGAACTGATCATGATGATGCATAGGTTCGGGTAAGCAAATATTTTGAGCATAAAATTGTGATTATTTTCTTATCAATACTATGCAATAATAGGAGACTCACTATGCACAAGTGTTTCTCCCATACAGCAAGTGTTTCTGCCGTACAGTACAAAGTGTTTCTCCGGTACAGCACTAGAGTTTCTCCCGTACAGCACAAGTGTTTGTCCCGTACAGCACAAGTGTTTCTCCCATACAGCACAAATTTTTGTCCCGTACAGCACAAGTGTTTGTCCCATACAGCACAATTGTTTCTTCCGTACAGCACAAATTTTTGTCCCGTACAGCACAAGTGTTTGTCCCATACAGCACAAGTGTTTCTCCCGTACAGCACAAGTGTTTGTCCCGTACAGCACAAGTGTTTCTCCCGTACAGTACAAGTGTTTTTTCTTACAGCACAAACAGTACCAGACAAAAATGTACTCATTTCCAGACAACATAATGATACATGTATATATTATTTGGGCCTCGTCACGAAAAAAACCTGTCTTTGGGTTTCCAACAAAGCGAGACTCAAATCAGTCCCCTCAGCTACAGAGACTAGCTACACTGTGTAGATGATTGAAATTTCACCTGTAACAAGATTACGTATGATACTTTCCAAAAACAAATAACAAAGGCCCTGATCAGACTGCGCGATTGCGCAGGCTGGTCTGTGCCTGTGTTGTTCGCAAACCTCTGAAGACAGGTTTTCTTGCGTGGAGGCCCATATTATCACATATTAGACAGATCAAGACAAATAATGTACGCATCTATTTTGTAAAAAGTGCCTAAATCTGGTAATTTTTCATCTCTTAACCCTTTGTAAACTAATGTATTCTTCCTTCTGGTTTGATACAATAAACTTGGGATAGTCCATTGTACATATCTAGGGGTGTCAGGTTATAATTTATAAAAATGTTGTATTCTTTTGTCTGAAGATCGTTTTTACCTTTACAAACAGTGTAGACCCTGATGAAATGCAGCATTATGCTGCATTTCATCTGGGTCTTCATTGTTTGACAAAGTACTCGTTTAGGGGTTTCTCGAATACAATGGGTTAAGATGGGGCACAGCTATATACATACAATTCTCCAAAACACTATGTGTCATGACTTGACTTTTTTCTCTCTCTTTTATTACAACCAACACCGTTACATTATGTACACACTGACAGAGCCACTTATTTTTTTATACCTTTGTCCACTTCTGCCAGATCAAGGCCCTCCTCAATACCATGAGTGAAAGTTAAAAATTTCCAAAATCCTGAACTTTACAAGTTCAAATCTTAAACCTTGCAGTATGACAACAACATACAATTTCAAGTATAAAGAGCCAACTCTCTTTAAATAACCTCAACAACAATCAAAGAAGTGATAATAATCTATATAATTCAGCATTTTGAGGCTGACATAAAAAAGTCAGCCTCAAAATCCTGAATTAAAGAATAATCCCAAAAACTTTCACCCATGCAATACATACACTCCATGTTGAGGCAAAGTAAGAAAGACAGCAAAGATCAGGAATCAATACAATCAAGTACCACACCTGACTCAGGATACCACATGGGAAAGTGACAATAAGATATCACAAACAAGAGCCAAGAGGTCCGCCCTTTCCCAGCCTGTGACCACAAGGCAGCAATGAAAAAAAGTTTTCTTTTGTTTGATGATCTTTTTTACCTTAACAAACAGTGTAGACCCTGATGAAATGCAGCATTATGCTGCATTTCATCAGGGTCTTCACTGTTTGCAAAAGTACTAATTTAGGGGTTTCCAGAATACAAAGAGGTAAATTAAAATATTATTTAGTCAGTGTTAACATCATATACTGTACAAATAACTGCACAACAAACATGATTAGAATCTATCAAGTTTAATAGTGATAAAGAAACAGAACTTCCGTTGTCGTAATTTTTGATTCAAATATAGGTATTTACCTGACGATTTGGTGGTAATTTATTTACAAGGATTCAATGACGCAAACTTTTCTAGCATGAAATTGTGATTATTTTCTTACCCATAAGTTAAAACACATTTGTTTCAGGTGCTCAAAAACACTGTCTCATCGAGACGGTTCTTTTGAGTAACCATAAAATATGCTTTGGTTCTAGAAATAAGGAAATTGCTTTTTTGTGCTCTCTTGCTGAAAGGCTGAGAGGAGTGAAATCTTGATTATTTTCATAGCCATTAGTTAAAACCTGTGTTTTGGGTGCTCAAAAGATCCATCTCATCGAAATGGTTCTTTTAAGTACCCACAACATATGTTGAGGTTGAGAAATAAGAAAATTGATTTTTAAGTGTGCACTCTTCTCCAGAGGCCAGAATAAAGCTTTGAGGAATGCAAAAAAAAAAGAGAAAAAAGAAAAAAAAATTCATTGCTGAAATTTAAAGCCACATTCATACATTTTAAAAAGAATTGCAACTGAATTAAATTTGTTAAGCAAGCATACATGTATTAATTAGCATCATTGAGTTCTAATTTTTAAGAAAATTTATATCATATATGTATAACTAATCTGCAATCATTTTTTTTCTATTCAGTAATCTTGGTTTACCCTTATTTTGGGACATCATTACAAACCTTAAAAACTTATCTGAAAATTAAAATACCGTATCTGACCTAAAGAGCATACTTGTATTACTATTTTCAAAAATCTTTACACTCCTTTAAAAACAGTGAAGGTCCCAATTAGCTGGCTTCTGATCAGGATCTGCACTGTTTTTCATCCAGCAGATAAATCCATATTAAAAATGAAAATTACACCATTGAATTGACTAAAATTTAAATAATCATATATGTGTGAACCACACTTAAAGCCCATACTTTGTGGGCATAAATAGGAGAATGCGTACTGAAATAAGAGTAGTTGCATTTATTAGGTTATATACGGTAAGTTCATTTAGCTACATTATCATGGACGAAAATCCAAAATTACCAAAATCTTGAACTTCTGAAACTCCAATCTTAAAACTTGCAGTCTGCACCTTAATATTCACACTTTCAAGTTTAATTGGTCAGTTGTCTTTAGATAGACTGTATATATATAAAGGAATAGGAAAATCCAATTATAATGTCCCTAATTCAACATTTTGTGGCTAAGTCAGCCTCAAAATCCTTAATTCAGGAATAATCCTGAAAACTTTCACCCATGCATTATTAGGCTTGTAAAATGTACTGATCAAATGGCAGAATATAGAATTAGCAGAAGTCTTGATATGTTTGCCCAAATATGTAGGGTTTTAATATTATGGAGAAAAGATTTTTTCACAAAAAAAATGGACATAAAGCTCTAACACTACAGAAAAAAAGTTTTTGGCTTGAAGCTTGATACATATCAATGGACTAGCTAAATAATAACAGATCTATCAATTTTTGAAATTAAAGCTTTTGTCTACACAAGCAAATCATATGTTTTCCTAATAACAGTGCAGTCCCTTTATAATGCTATGTTTGGGGTCCAGTGGAATCAACCATGATAATAATGAATTATGTTATAAAGGGACAATTTTACAAAGGAATTATTTAGGAAAATGACAATTCATACATTTTCCAATATTTCCATTTTCGAAGCAATTCTTTAATGAATCTTTAGATTTTTGCAACCCTTCATAGCCTCATGAATTACACAAATTTGATTGACAGCTGCCAAGCTCACTTGCCTGTGCAATAAGCTTCGGACATCGAAGTCATTCGCCAGAAGTGATACTGGTGTTGTGATTGACAGCGAGCCACACCTGAGTCGCACATGCAAAACAAGCCTCTTGTTTGCTCTATTGGCTGTCTGTTTTCAAGGTGGCTGTTCTGCTTTTCTATTTTACACTCCGACTAAACGGTTAATAGGATGATATTTTAAATACAAAAATGTTAAAATTCCTTAATTAAAAACTATTTTTCATATTTTAGATTTCTATTATAAGATGTAAATATAAGCAATAAATTCAATTTTTGGAATGTTCATGGAATCATGAATACTTCTGGTCTCTTGCAAAGTTAATGGGCTTCACATACTTTGCAAGAGACCCAAAGTATTCATGATTCTATGAACATTCCAAAATTCGAATTCATTTCTTAAATAATTCCTTCGTAAAATTCCACAGTAAAATAATTTGGAAGTCACAACACGGTGGTGTTATATCCAAATCTGTTTTAACACATGGTTCAAAAATCCTGAACTTTAAACATTCAAATCTTAAAACTTGCTGTATGCCTACAAAGTGTTAACAATTTCAAGTTTAAATGGTCAATTGCCCAAAGATGAACTGAAAATTAATCAGAGAAGCTATTAAAATCTACCTAATTCAGCATTTTGAGGCTGACTTTCTGTGGAAAGTCAGCCTCAAAATCCTGAATTCAAAAATAATCCTGAAAACTTTCACCCGTGTTAACAATGTGTGTTATAAAGGGACTACACTGTGTTAACTGAGAGATCCATGGGTTTCTAAAGAAAAATAATATTTTCTATAAGGTTGAAAACAATAACCTTACCTACTTACAAGAAATAATTCATCTAGTTTTGTTTTAGATACTTTATATGCTTAGGCCCTGTTAAGCAAAAAGAAAAAAAGGCGTGAGATTAAGATTTTTTTCCTTATCTTTTAGTTTAAACATATGTTTTGGGTACTCAAAAGAACCGGCTCATTGAGCCGGTTCTTTTGAGTACCCACAACATATGTTTTGGTCGAGAAATAAGAAAAATATTGTTTAATTACACACTCTTATCTGGAGGCCTGTATCTCATAAGCAGACTTATATATACAACATTTATACAGTAAACCCGGTCTTAAGTGGCCACTCAAAACGAACACCAAAAATTGGTTTTCAAGACTGATTATCGCTTAATGCAGGTAAAAAGTATTGTAGAATGCTCCAATGGAAGCATTCAACAATGCTTTTGACCTGCATTAAGGTACCATTTGTCATTAAGACCTTTGTTTTGTCTATTTTTGAGTGGCTGCTTAAGACAGGTTTTACAGTTATAGCAAAATTAATATCACAAAAGTGTTATTTTTAGTTAAAGTCTAGAAGGCAGATCCTGCAAGCAAAACGTTAACAAAACACAGCACTTAACACATCACTAATTATACATATTTTTTTGACTAAGTTATATATATATATATATATATTATTAGAATCATAACTCCAAAACATGTGGGCCAGCACAAACGATAATGTGCTGGCCCATCCTAATTTTTATCCACAAGTATACATATACTACAGACTTCCCTCTTTACAAGCAAAATAAAACATTTAATTTGGCAGGACGGCTCACCTGAGCTGGATTTTGGCCAAACTTTTAAGGGGAATGAATACCCTTTCAGATCATTTTTTTGGGGGTTTATTTTTGATGTTCAGCATCTCAGTCAATGGCTATAGCTTATTATAGCTATCATACTGAAGCTGTCTGTTAACATATCCATGCCTTTTCCAGACAAGCTTATACCACAGCGGTTAAATAACTCTCAGTGAACACCTTTTTGCCAGTATTACTGGCAACTGCCCAGTAAAATCAACAATAAGAAAGGAATAAATGTTGACATAACCTTAAAACGCCAGCAAACTATTTATCTGAAAATTACGTCTGCATTTGTCGTCTGCTGCAATTTTTTTGCTAACATTATTTAACAAAGTTAAGCATAGAGACAAACAGTGTGGACCCAGATAAGACTGCTCCTAAAGGAGTCCTAAAGGAGCAGTCTGATCTGAGGCTACACTGTTTGTTGGAAAGGCTTCTGAAACAATTCAGCAGAGGACAAAAGCAGACGACTTTTGTTGTGATTGGCGCTTTAAGTCTTAAAAATGCTGACAGGCCTTCTCCTGTAACCTGCTGATTCTCAACACAACATACATCTGACTGGGTTACAGGGCTCAGACTACCGGGCTACTAGGCCCAGCCCGGTTTTTAGAGTTTACCTACCAAACCTCCTAAATGGGTCTAGATATTCCTGAGAATTTTGGCTTCTAAAAAGCAATAACTTTCTGCTTAAGTGTAGATTCATTGGTAGGCATGCAGGAAATAACAAAAGTTGTGTCCCTTGGCAGATTCATATAAAAGTGCATCATTCACCTTAAGTCTGACCATGACCCAATTATTGCTGTTACAGGTGACTACGATAAAACCTGTCTAAAACGGCCACTCTCAAAAAGACCAAAAATAGGTTTTCAAGACCAATTGTCGCTAAATTCAAAGGTATTGCAGAATGCTCCTACGGGAGCATTCTGCAATACTTTCAACCTTCATTAAACTAAAATTTGTCATTAAGATCTTTGTTTTGTCTATATTTGAGTGGCTGCTTAAGACAGGTTTTACTGTATGATAAAAATCTAAATGCAAATTACAATAAGTAGCATAGCTTTGGTGAAGTATATTTTTTTACTGTTCTTTCTCTTCAATACTTTATCACTCGGCCAAAACAAATGTTGTGGATACTCAAAAGAACCATCTCAATGAGATGGTTCTTTTGAGTACCCACAACATATGTTAGGGTGAAAGGAAATTATCGGGAAAGGATTATAATAAGCACTAATTCTTGTTTGCAACAAATAAAAAAAAAATGGGCCATATGAGATTTTGGTGCTTTTTGCATTCATGTATGCCAGCAGCCAGTGCTCAAACGACCCTGCACAAATGTGCAGCCTTGTCAGAGCCTTAACTACTCGAAGGCACAAAGTATGGATATACACAAACGACCAGTCCAAATTTCAAGTCTCTAGTCCCACTAGATAGGTGGGTAAGAATCTATGTTTCAATGATGATTTAAGGCGTACACTATAAGTACTATGCAGCGGATAAAGTGTCTTGGTCAAGGACACGACACAGTGACAATGGATAACATTGTATTTGGATTGTTATGTAAGAGAGAACCTGGTCAAACTCTGACCTGCAAGGTGATCATGTGATATGAAGGACTGCTTACAACATATTAAAAAATGCATGATGAAAGCAACCATTTGATTTGAGTCCAGCAAAAACTCTGATCAGCCTGAGCGTTCCCCCAGTCCAATCAGTCTTCACTATTGACCCAACCGTATTTCATGCCTCTAGCGAATCAGTCCCCACTTTCTCTGCTATGCCCTTAATGATTAACTAAGGCCCTAAGCTTCTTCATGCACCAAGCAGACTCTAATCAGACAGAGCGGATGCAAAGGCTGTTCCGAGTCATCCCTGGGGGCAATATGAATATGCACGCTGATATCTTTAAATAGATTAATTGGACTGTGTATTAAAAAGCCTATTATAATTACAAGTTGTAGAAAAAATATAAGAAAAAGACTATTCTAGAAGACTATTCTAGAATTATTGGACTCAACCTTGCAGTGCCACCTAGAATTTGAAGCAAATTATATTCAGAATTTTTCACCTCAAGGTCAAAGTAAAGTTACAATATTGATCTTCCTTAAAAGATTTTGTTATTGTGGGTGTGTTTGGGCTTAACTCTTCACCCCCCTTGGAAATTTTTCATGCTTTTTGGAATCCTATCTGAGTGTCAAACAGTTTGGATCCAGATCAGACCTGACAGTCTGTTGGGCCTGATCTGGGTCTAAACTGTCTGCAAAGATATCAGCAGACAACAAGTCACGGCTTAAAAGAATGGGTATGCAAAAAAGAAGTCAGTGTTGTTCATGTGGGAAAGTTTTCTGAAAGTCTGAATCACTTGAATCTTCAAAAATAACTTTGATCCTCAAAACAAAATTTTTTGACCAAAACTTCACAGCCGTGAAAGATAAAATCATAATCTGCGACATTTTAGTTGGCTTTTTAACCCTTTTTAATACTGATGGATTCTCCCATATTGATAGATACAATAAGGATGGGACTGTTCATTATATATTTTAAGGGGTTACTGGTAGGAATTTTCAAATTATGATCCATTTCTGCCCCTGAAGATTGCTTTTATCTTCGCAAACAGAGTAGACCCTAATGAAGTGCCACTGTTGTGGCATTTCATCTGGATCTACGCTGTTTGCCAAAAAACCAATTTAGGGGTTGCCAGTATAAAAAGGGTTAAAGGTTACGTAAATTGCTAAACTGTACAGGGCTAGTGATAAAGTGGATATTATAATGGAATGGTCCATGGCTCGACTCTCTTGCGTGTAGATAGATCCTAAATCTTCAACTGTGTTAATATCTGCAGTGAGAAACAGAAAAGATCATTTCAAGAGGTGTCAGAAGGATAATACAGGGCCACCAAACAAGAATTTCGTTATTATCTCATACTGAAGTCTCCTTTAACACTTTGCATGTTGGGTAATTTTTCGTGCTTTCGTTGTCGTCTGCTGGCTTTTACTAAAATTATCTTTTTTTCTCTTTTTTTATAGGAACAATATCAGACTTACAGTGTCAAACAATTTGGATCCAGATCAAGCCAGACATGTCTGGCCTGATCTGGGTCCAAACTGTTTGCATAGGTTATCAGCAGACTGAAAAAGTCGTCGCTAGCAAAGAGTACTTTGCATGCTGGCTAATTTTTTTTTGTTGTCGTCTGCTAACTTTTTTTAAAATTAACTTTTTTTTTTCTTAATATAATTTTTTATAGGAATACTTTCATACTCAGAGTGTCAAACAATTTGGATCCAGATCAGGCCCGACATTATGTTGGGCCTGATCTGGGTCCAAACCGTTTGCATATACAGGAGAACTTCAAAGGCTCGAACAAACTTGGGACCAATAGTTCTAGTCAAGGGTAGTCCTAGCTATCCAAAGTGAGATTATGCATAAAATGACCTGTTGGGACCATTGTTGTTTTTTCTTGTTTGATTTGATTCTTTACGCCCCATCAACAATCTTTCAGTTAAACAGGGAAGGTCTTCCTGGGTTGAACCAGTACTAAGCTAGGATAAATGTGTCTTACTCAAGGACCACAACACAGTGACGCCGGTGAGGCTCGAACCCGTGGCCCTTCGGTCTCGAGTCAAGCACTCTACCACTGAGTCACTGCGCTCCCCTGTTGGGACCATGACCATAGTTCTAACCAGCCTATCTAACAAATCTTTTGTTCAGGGAGATGTTTCTTATACACACCCAAAACATATGTTATTATAGACAGTTATTAAAATAGATCATGAATAGGGGAGATGTTTCTTTTACGCATCCAAAACATATGTTATGATAGACAGTTATTAAAATAGATCATGAATAGGTCCTATTCTCTGAATCCAGTGTTTCCTAAATTTATTTTGAATTAGCGAGCATTCCGAAAAATCAGAGTGAATTATAGAGGATTTATATATGTAACAGTACCTGTAGTAGTTAGGCTTGAATGGTCCAGTCTTTGAAAGACCGAGATATTTGGCCTGCTCGTCTGTCAGTTCTGTCAGATGGGAGTCAAACGTTGGTAGATGAAGAAGAGCCACATACTCATCTGAAAATAACACATAGGTCAAAGTAAACAGTAATGGTGCTAATATTAGTAAGTGTGCTGGCCCTTTAAACTTTATTCATGCTCATCTCAACTGAGCACAGAATTTCATCTGTTCATAAAAACAAAAATACCGACAAATGAAGAAGTTTCTTGCTTTTAGTCTCTCAGATGTTCTATTTATCATGCTGATAAATGTTAAAATGCCAACAATAGTTGGCATTTTAACATTTATGAGCAGGATAAATTTTGTACTCAGCTGAGTTGAGCATGGAAGAAGTTTTATAACCCCGGGCCTTATATAACCACACTTGTTACTGGACTTTTATCCTCAAATTTTTAATCATTTGCTATTTATAGCTATGTAATAAAGTGTGATCCTGATTTCTTAATGCAAAACCGAACAAATTCACTTTAAATAACTGTATTGCGCGGATTGTGTGTCATAAAATTAATCTGTTTTTTTTTTTTTTTTTTTTTTTTTTCCGAATCCACATTTAAATTAGCTGTTTCAGCAAGTTAAAAGGATCCCTGTAAAGATTTTGTCAAATTTAGAAGCAGAGACTCTTCAATGCATTATATATTATTTAGTTTTGCTTTGTGGTAAAGTTATATCCCTTGTATAGTACTGGTTGCTTGTTGTTGTTTTTTTATTCGATTCTTAACATCCCAGTCAATTATTTTTCAGTTATGTTGGGACAGGTCTTAGTGGTTTGAGCCAGTATTTAGCAGAGATGAATGTGTCTTGCTAAAGAACACAACAGAGTGCTGCCAGTGAGGCTCGAACCCGCAACCCCTTGGTCTTGAGTCAATCACTCTACCACTACTAAGCCGCTGCGCTCCCACTGGTCACTTGCAACTATCATCAAATTAAAGACAGGATTCTTGAACATCCATGACTTTAGTGAGTGTGTAACGGAAATTTAATTTTCTTATTTCTCGTAAGAACCATCTGATTGTGACGTTTCTTTTGAGCACCCAAAACATATGTTAAAATTGATGGGTAAGAAAATATTTTCGTTTTTACGCTGAATTTTTTTTGTTTATCTAAATCTGTGACATCTATAAGAGGCAGTAAGTGGGCGGAGCTTAGCTACTGTCAGAATCTGTCAGACCACTAACCTGATCTTCCTGATAAACAGCATGGTCACTGATTTGATAAGAGCTGTCAATCATTTCACAGGTAATTTCCAGCTACCAATCAAATTGGAGATAATATTAGCTACAGGAGCTACTTCAGATATTGACTTGATTTATGAGGACTAGTAAATTTATGAGGACTAGTAGATTTATGAGAACTAGATTTATGAGGAAAGGTGACTTAATTTGCCTTTATATCTCCTGCCTTAAACCCTTTGTATTCTGATGGATTTTCCCATACATATTGATACATAAGTATGGGATTGTCCGTTTTGCATTTTAGGGGTAAAATTAGTCTTTTCTGAAAAGCTGTAATGGTGCATCTCTTTGTTTGTTTGTTTGATTTGATTCTTTATGTGCCAATCAAAAAATTTTCTGTAAATGTCCTGGGTTGAACCAGTTATAGGTAAGAATAAATGTGTCTTGCTCAAAGACACAACACAGTGACGCCAGTGAGGCTCGAACCCGCGGCCCCTCTGTCTCAAGTCAAGGACTCTACCACTGAGCCACTGCGCTCACAATGGTGTATCTCTGTTTTAATCTTGGCGAACAGTGAGGACCCCGATGAAATGCAGCATTATGCTGCATTTCATCTGCGTGTCACTGTTTGCTAAAGTACATGTTTAGGGGTTTCCAGTAAACAAAGGTTTAAGCATTATGCCCCCTCAACTTTAACCAAGTTAGGGGTATAAGCAAACAGATAAAATTAAATATGGTGGCTTACCCATCTTCTTTGGTAGGAGGTAGACATCTTGCTTATACCTGCCGGGAGGGGCGTTATACAACTCTATCAATGCTAGAGCCTGAAATTGAAGTATAAAATTAATTTTAAAAATGTAACAGGCTTTTCCAAAACATGAGACATTACATGTATTTGCAAGAGAGCTGAAAGCAAGAGCAGGGTCTGAATAATATTCAGGGACCAACAATGCCTCAGAAAACTGATTCCAATAACCAATATTTTGACAGCTTTAGTCAATACTTTTTAGTTTACTCCGCCCCTTCCTGTGCTTCACAACCAATCGGATTGCGCAGAAATTAAAATTTTTGCCAACTTAATTGCATATGTTTTCAATATGTGTAATATCTATTAAGTAAAATCATGAAGTAAATCTGTGAAGTAGTCAATGCGGCTATTTCCAAATGGAGGGGAGGGGAAATCTTTAAGGAGGTCATAGATCATATATTACAATTATAAAGAAATTAAGTGGTTAACTCTCTGCGCTTGTTCCCACTGAATTCCTTAATAATTGTAATACATGATCTATATAACCTATACATATTTATCATAAATGGTTGGACAGATAGCGGGTCAGATCAAACAGGGTAATATCCCATATCAACATGTTCCTAAAGGAACAGGCTGATCAGGGTTTAAATTGTTTTCTACTCCAACACTTAATTTCACATACCAAATCAGTCAATCATATCGGCGCTTTTCATTTGCGCACTTCAGTATATCTTTTGCGCACTTTGATTCCTTTATTTGCACACAATTCTTAATTTCATTTGCGCACTTTCTTCACACCTCATTAAAATCAATTATGGGTTATAAAGGTAGTTGAAAGTCCTTACAGCTAGTTATAACTCGTTTTTAAAGGTGCATTGAGTATTCTAGACTTTGTAAGATTAGGGAACTCTTTCTTTCTTTCCCTATATAAGGCTGAGGAAAGGGACTTTATGTCTTGGCTTTGAAGGGTTTCCTCAACACATGATTGCAGCTCCGAACGAATGGCTTTGTTTTGCCTCACCGTTATATCTTCTGTACCTTTCCGTGTTAGATTAACCCGTATTTGCTGGTGTTCAACCTTCCCTTTGTCCGATTCATGGCTACTACGAAATTCCTTTCACTTATTCGATTCCTGTTCTTTCAGAATCTGTTTTAAACCTACTTTACGGGATTTAACTGCATATCCCAAATGCCACTGCACCTCACCTGTACGGTACATGTAATCTTTTCACGGCCACTAATCACTAATTGCTCCTGATTGGGGTGTGAAAATAGTGCGCAATTGAAATCCCAAAAAGTGCAGTAAAGATATCACCGCTAATTGCAAAAAGTGCACATATGCAATGCGCCCAGTCATATTGCTTCATTCAAGTTTTATGTTGAATATGGTAAGAAGCTTTTGTGTTCAAATATTTTGAGCAACTACGTTAAATTGTATATTTCTTGTAAAATATGTAATGATTTTTTTCTACTCCACTTCATATATTGGCACTATTGTTGCAAAATATTTCTTCTTGGGTAATATTTCCAAAATATATAGAGGATATTCAAATTCAAAATGCACATTTCATGAGTGGCAAAGCCACAAATGAAATATTTAAATATATATCTTTTTTGCTTCACAAAAAGAAATAAATGATATACTCATTCCAAAAATTGCAATTTCTTTTTATAATATGCAATTTTGAATTTGGCACTATGATGTCTTACATGAATGCACATGACATACTATCTATGATGACTGCATAAAGTGTCTGACTTCCAAAATTAATACCACAGGAGCTGGAGTTAAGAAAATGAAAATTCAAACAAATCTCGACAACTTTATTACCAAAATATTCCTTATCATCTAATTCAGAAAATGAATACCAACACTTTCTGTTTTTGTACCCTTATAAGAAAGTTATAGACATTTGAAAATATGAAGTGGGCTGAATGGATCGAGAAAGCTGAAGACACTCAATTTCACCTGTGAAAAGGATTTTTATTTTATATATTCACAATGCATGTGAAATACAACTTTTTATATTTTTTCACATGTGAAATATTTGTTTATATGATTTGATTCGTTATGTCCCATCAACAATCTTTCAGTTAAACAGGGACGGTTCTTCCTGGGTTGAACCAGTACTAAGCTAGGATAAATATATCTATTTTAGATACACATTATAGCTTATAAATGTTTTCCTGCATTTCATTATTTTGTAATATTAGAATGACAGATTTGCAATACCCTAGCTGATCATATCTGAACTACGTGGGTCAGTCAAAATTAACTGAGTGTTGGTTAATATCTTTGGACTGGGTTGGCACTTCTTACTGAAACTCAATATACATATAGAATGAGCCTTCCGGCTTCATTGCATATAGAAGTTGACGTCTCGTCATCTTCAATGTGATGTTGCTAGGCAACCGAAGACCGTCTCTCAGGGATGTGCGTTCCCGCTGACAACATTTCTGACTAAGCAGCTATGAATTTAAAATCATTTCAAATCTAAAACAGTATAATAATGGACCTTTTATCGCGCTAATTGTATCAAACAATGTGTTAGCAATGTTTTGAAGAAGTGTAATAGAATGTAAGAACAATACATGCAATTTCCGTTGCCTAGCAACCAAATTCGATGGAAATTCTATTTTTTACAAAAACATTAGATTTTGTTGCTATGGCAACCGTTTATTCCTAAGAGTATTCAAGATATGCATTCAGGTAATAAAAACAATTCCTAAATAAAATGAAATGGCCATATGATTTGATACTAAGTTGATAATTTTGCTCTAGAATGAACCGTTATTGGAGGGTGGGGTATATTTTGGAGTAAAATTTTCTGAACATTGAGTCAATTTTCATTTTATTTGTGGAATAAAATTGCAACGCCTCAATTACAGTTGTTGCATATAACAAAATATATCCATAAACTTTATTTGCTACAAATGCACAAGTTGATGTAACTTAAATTTTGTAATGTGTTTCCATGGCAACGCTTTATTCCAGCGTGAACGCATGCCATTATTTCACATTCTTCTGTTGCTAAGCAACAATGATCTATACCATGCATGGTCTTATATATTGCATATTCTGACGCAGGACAGTTCATTAAATACATGTGCCAAATTTGACTAGTGTACGTTAGCCTACATAAGAGATATGTATCAATTCTCAAGTTATTTTGACTGACCTTGTTTGTTTGTTTTGTTGCTTTACGTCCCAAGTCAACAGCTATGGTCATTGCGGGACGGTCATTTCATCTAACCACACTTTCTCCTGGGCAGGCTTGAACAAGCAGTTAACCAGTAATTTGTGCACATACTTTCGCTTGTAACTGACAACAACCCTTCTTGAAGCCGAAGGGAGGAGAATGACCGTAGAAATTATTTCATGATCAATCTCCACGAAAGTATGGGACCGGGCCGGGATCGAACTCGCAACCCCTGGATTTGCAGTCAGACACGCATCTGTAGCCAGACGCGTTACTGAATGCGCTACGCAGACTGACCCTTGTTCTTTAATCCACCAGACAGTTTCAAGTACTAATTGTTTAATATCTGTTCTAACCTACTATCAATAATTCATAAGTAGTAATGCAATTTCACTAATTTTTGTGACTTTTGGTTCGGTTTGATTCATTATGTCCTAGTCAACAGCTATGGTCATGTTGGGACAGTCAGTTCACCTAACCATCATATTGGGACGGTCAGTTCACCTAACCACACTTTTTCCTGGGTAAGCTTGACTAATCAGTTAACTAGTACTTTGTTCACATAGTTTTGCTGTAACTGACAACCCTTCTTGAATCAGCGGAAGGGAGGAGAATTACCGTAGAAATTATTTCATGATAACAATCTTGACGAAAGTATGGGACTGGGCAGTGATAAAACTGGGGGACCCCTGGATCTGCAGTCAGACTTGTTACTGACTGTGCTACTCGTCCCAGTACTGTACACTGTAAGACTTACCTGTGTGGCAGCTGTGATGGAAACAACAAAAGACGGAACACTGGAACAACTCAAGTTCACTAAACGACCCTGGAAAATAGAGTTAAAAGAATTTTATGTAGGGTGAAAGCTAAAAAATCTCACTCATTGTATATACAGATCAGTCTTCAGATCATTACATAGGGGATCTAACATGAGTGCTTGTGTAATATTGAACTTATTAAACCAGTTGGGGAAAAGAGATAAAATGTGTGGCTTCCAAAGCATTTTACCGCCTTTTTACAATGAGTTTAATAAATTCAATGATACAAGAGCATGTTCTATGACACTTAACAAACTTTAAAATAGTGTATTTTGGGCTTGAAAATGCAAATATTTTGCCATATGAGCCGTGAAATGCGATTTCCAACAATGTGGTATGTGCGACCAGCAAAGTCTCAGACCAGCCTGCGTATACAAGCAGTCTGATCAGAACCTTTGCTGATCTCTTGAATATTCTATGAATATAAACCTAGTGACTGAACATCATTTGGAGTTTCTAAGCTTAAAAGGAGGCTGCACAGGCTCGTCTTCTATTCATGTTAAATACCACATTGTTGGAAATCACATGTCACGGCTCATATATTCGTGATTAAAAAGGCTGTAAATACATAAAATAATTAAATATCGGCCGCAGAGCATGAACACCTATCTTCAGGGTGTGTGATCAGGTCATGCCGAAACCATCCTGCTCAGCTATAGTGACTAGCTAGAATAGTGAAATTTTGCTTGTAGCAAGTTTAGATATGATACTTTTCAATAAGTGAATAACAAAGGCGCTGATCAGATTGTGCAAATGCACAGGCTGGTTTGCCCCTTTGTTGTTTGCAAAGCCCTAAAGGCAGGATTTTTCGCATCAAGGCCCATATGTAAGTCACTTATGGTTTATAAATTTTATAACATGGCCTTATATCGCTCCCAGACATGACATCATGTGATAAAGCCTAAACATTAACTCTTTATATGTAATATATCTATAATTGCCCCACACAAATTTTCAAGTTGTAGCTAGCTTCTTGTTTGAGTGACAAATACTAAAGTGCAAACCCAGAAGACAGATTTTCTTGACTCATTTAACACTGGCCTCAGCTTAAAGTATAACATGTTGGCCATCAAGTCATATCAAATTTTTTGTCTTATATTATCATTATGCACTTGCCAGGGCATCAGGTCAGAGTACAGTATAACCTCTGTAAAACAGCCACCCATAAAAAGACAATACAAATGTCTTAATGACAAATGGAAGCTTTATGCAGGTCGAACGTATTGCAGAAATCTCCCTTTGGAGCATTCTGCAATACTTTTGACCTGCATTAAGCAAAAATCAGTCTTGAAAACCAATTTAAGGTCTTTTTGAGAGTGGAAGTTTTACACAGGTTTAACTGTATGTGCTTGAAAATTACTTTTCATATTTCTCAACCAAAACATGTGTCATAACTGCATTCCATACACTGACAAAAAGATTTCGCGGTCAATACTCATCCAGTGAAGAAGCCACCTTGACAGGTTGTCATAAGTGTCTGTGTAATATCCATTTTATCAGTGAAAAAAACAAGAAATTGTCCCATTTTCCATACTCGCCCACGGATATTCTGCAAACCATGCATTGTGTATGGTTCTAGACGGCTCCTATCGTATACAGTTTGTTGCGACTTCCTTTTCTCCAAATCTTGTTATTTTTGGCTTTTTCAACATCTCAGCCACCTTGTGAGAATATTGGTATATCGGACATTTTTTGTTTGTTTGTTAGATTTGATTCTTTACGTCCTATCAACATGCTTTCAGTTATAAAGGGACAGGTCTTCCTGGGTTGAACCAGTACTAAGCTAGGATTAATATGTCTTGCTCAAGGAAACAATGCAGTGATGCCGGTGAGACTCGAACCCATGGCCAATCGGTCTTAAAGTAAGCACTCTACCACTGAGCCACATCATATATTTTGTTGAGAATGCTCTGCAGATGAAACCATCTGACAGGTTTACAAATCTATAACGCCAGTAAAATTTGCGCAAAAAATCAATATTTACGGCTATACAGGCTGTCTGTTAACAAACCAATTTAGCTTTTAAATTCAAACCTAAAAAATTAATATATACTGGGGTACAGTAACCGCATTACCCCGCATTACAATGGGAATTGTAATGTTTTGAGAAAAAGTATTTAATTTAGTTCGATGAAAAGGCTTCCTGCCATTCAAAAAATGATAGTTTCATCCGAAGACTTTTGTAGGATGAGCGCTTTGGGTAGAGTTATTCATCCTTCTAGATTTCACTGGTGATTAGGAGCGGACGGGTGGGATTTTGTTCCCTGAACTTAGCTCATTATACACTAACCTCAGCTAAAAGTATTATTCGTTTGCCATCAGGCCAGATGATATGATCAACTTGAGATCTAACTTTTTCCCACGTAAGATCAGGAGTTCTAAGGCTGCCCTGAAATGAAAAAAATCCATAAGATCTTAAGATAAAATGTTGAAAATTTTGGAAAATTCAAGGGTAATTGTCTTATCCCACATTTGACAGTCACTCTTCAAATGTTCATAAAAAGCTTGTTAGTACAGCTACAGGCCTAAGTTTTGGTTGGATACAATATCTATTTCCATACTACAGTAAAACTTGTCTTAAGGGGCCACTCAAAAAGAAGACCAAACATTGTTTTTTTTTTTTAAGACCGTTTATCGCTTTATGCAGGTCTAAAGTATTGAAGAATGCTCTAAGGGGAGCATTCTGCAATACTTTCAACCTTCATTAAGCTACCATTTGCCATTAAGGTCTTTGTTTTGTCTTTTTAAGTGGCCGCTTAAGACAGGTTTTACTTTATAAAAACCTTTAATTTTTCAAGGCATCAAAATTTGGTGATTTTAAAAGTCAGACATATTGGCATAGCTTAATTTTTTCACCCAGCTGATTACAAGAACATGCACAAAGTCATAAGACAATCAGAACTGCCTCGGCCAATTCTGCGAAATTCCATGGATCAGACAACGGATGTACATCGAAAATCTACTTTGATAACGCTGGTGATAACGTGACACTGACGCTATCTAACATGACGCTGACGTCACAGAAACCATGTTTGCACAAAAACAAGTGTGATTGCAGCAAAACAAACGGATTAATTGAAGTTTATGGTTTTTTTTTTCAATAAAATATCACTATTCAGCTGATTAAACTTTTCTGATAATCAGAATAATTGATTTTAATACAGCTGAACCCTAATGCTACAGAACTAATTTTGTTTGTTTGTTTGTTTGTTTGTTTGTTTGTTTTGTTGGTTTGCGTCCCAAGTCAACAGCTATGGGCATTGCAGGATGGTCAGTTCACCTAACCACACTTTTTCCTGGGCAGGCTTGAACAAGCGGTTAACCAGTAATTCGTGCACATACTTTCGCTTGTAACTGACAACATCCCTTCTTGAATGTATCAGCGGAAGGGAGGAGAATGACCGTAGAAAGTATTTCATGATCAATCTCCACGAAAGTATGGGACCGGACCGGGATCGAACTCGCGACCCCTGGATCTGCAGTCAGACACGCATCTGTAGCCAGACATGTTACCAACTGTGCTACGCGGCCCGGGGGAGAACTAATTTTCCAAATGCCAAAATGGAGCTTTTTGGTACATAGTACTACATGCAATGCTCCTTACATACACCCAAGCCATTATTTGATTCTCGAATTGTGGCTGACTTTCCCGAATGAGTCATAAGAATGAATAGGATTGTCTGTGGGTGTAAAATTCTGTATTGAAGACACCAAACAAGAATTTTTAACTGGCATGGATTCATTTCTGCAGGATTATTTTTCACTGGACCTTTTCTGCAATAGTGCTGATTTATTGTCATCTGATGATAAACTTCACAGTTTAGACCTTGATTAAGCCCAACATTTTGTTGGCTTGATCTGGATCCAAACTGTTTGACACTTAATTTTAATGGTATTCCTAAAAGATTTTTTTAGAAAAAGTTAATAACCAGCAGCACTAAATAAACAGGCTGGTCCTGTGAGGCTAATCAGGGGATTTTCTGCATTTCTCTAGGGACCTAAATTCGGCCCCATTCCCAATGGAAAATAACTACCCTTTTTTCCAATACCATGTCTGTTTTTCCCAATTAAGAAAAGTAAAAAAAATATATTTTAATTTTTTAGAGACCACTACTACTTATGAGAAACAATGACCCATATCAGAATGATATTTTAACACTTATGCTTAAGTCATATGCTTGGCATAATACAACCTAAAATAACTTGATTTTGAGGATATATTTTGCTCTCCTTGTTATGTTCTATGTCGTTAATTTCTCCCAATTTTGATGTTAAGTCGATCATTTTTTCCCAATTTTGGCCAGGGGCCTTTTCCCAAATTGGTGGGAAAAGCCCTGGGCTTAAGCTTAAAGTTATAAGAATCTAATTTGTGCATACTTTCTGAATATCTACTTACCACATCTATTTCTGTGTTGGAATGTCCCATATTGCAGATAATACATCCTGTTTTCAAACGGTCCATGTGACTTCTACTGACCACATTCTTATTGCCTGTACACGTTATTACAATATCAATGTTACGTACAACCTCCTCAATACGCACAACTCGGAACCCATCCATACTGAAAAAATAACAATATCAATGTTACGTACAACCTCCTCAATACGCACAACTCGGAACCCATTCATACTGAAATAATAACAATATCAATGTTGCGTACAACCTCCTCAATACGCACAACTCCGAACCCATCCATACTGAAATAATAAAAGATACAGTAAAACCTGTGTAAAACAGCCACTCAAAAATAGACAAAACAAAGATCTTATTGACAAATGGTAGCTTAATGAAGGTCAAAAGTATTGCAGAATGCTCTTTTGGAGCATTCTGCAATACTCTTGACCTGCATTAAGGGATACATGTAATTGGTCTTGAAAACCAATTTTTGGTCGTTTTGAGAGTGGCCGTTTTACACAGGTTTTACTGCTGTATCGATTATATTTACTCAAATAGTTATTCTTGAAACACAAATATTTTGATTTGTAGAGCAATGATTTCTTTAAGAATTTGCATTATTGCTTCTCTTACGACATGATAGCTGTAACAAGTGTAAAAAGCACAGCTGAAAATATTCCCGCACCCTAGCTGGGAATTGATCCCCGGTCATCCCGGTACAAAGACCAATGCTCTAACCACTAAGCCAAAGAGTCGACTCTCTGACTCAGTTGTCAAAGATTGATTATAAACTAGAAGCTATGCGAAATCTACTATTTGTAGATATGTAAGGCGTGAGTGCTGGCTCATAACACTTCACTGTGCACTCAACACAACATCATCATCATCAAGCTTTTGATTTATGTGCAAGTGCTTTTTGCTTGGTTTGATTCCTTACGTCCCAGTCAACAATTTTTCAGTCATGTTAGGATGGGTCTTCCTGGGTTGAGCCAGTACTATGCAGCGGATAAAGTGTCTTGCTTAAGGACACAACACAGTGACTCAGTCAGCAGTGCGGCTCACACCAGCAACCATACATCCCCAGTCAAACGCTCTACCAACTAAGCCACTGCCAATCACATTAATCCTTAACCTTGTCATGCTGAATATTTGTTATTTACTATACTCCTCCCCAATTTTTAACCCATTAACTTTCACATTATTAATTATTAGAATGTATTTATAAACAATGTATATCCTGAACAGCTGGCTTCTCAAAAGCCAGCTGTTCAGGATCTACATTGTTTTTAAAACAGGATATTTGTTTGATTTGATTCTTTAAGTCCCAGTCAACAATCTTTCAGTTACGTCAGGACGGGTCTTCCTGGGTTGAACCAGTACTAAGCAAGCATAAATGTGTCTGGCTCAAGGACACAATGCAGTGAAGCCGGTGAGGCTCAAACCCGCGACCCTTCGGTCTCAAGTAAAGCACTCTGCCACTGAGCCACTGCGCTCCCGCAAAACAGGATACGTTCAGGTTTAGCATGGTAAGGGTTAAGGTTATTACCCCATTGACTAGCTTGGAAATCAGCATTTTCACAACTCCAAAAGAGCCCAGTTTGACCTTATAAGAACAAATACATTTGTTTGTTTGTTTGATTTGATTCTTTACGTCCACTCAACAATCTTTCAGTTATGCGGGACGGGTCTTCCTGGGTTGAACCAGTACTAAGCTAGGATAAATGTGTCTTGCTCAAGGACCACAACGCAGTGACGCCGGTGAGGCTCGAACCTGCGGCCCTTCGGTCTCGAGTCAAGCACTCTACCACTGAGCCACTGCGCTCCCTACAAATACATTTATGAGGTCAAATATGGTACCTTACTCTACTCACCTTGCCTGCAGAGCACAGATAGGATCAATCTCTGTCACAGAAACAACAGCACCCAAGCCCTTAAGGGCTGCACAACAACCCTTGCCAACCTGAAAAAATGTCAGGATAAAAGTAAAAAAAAAATGGCATATAAATTTTAAGGACACATTTGGTGTTGGTTTATGGCACATTTTTTTCAATTCATCTTTTTCAAGCAATCATATGCATAGGGCTGAGGCTATTGATGGGGTTTTAAATTACTAATTGTTTTAAATTACTGATTAACCAATTTTGGCCTTTACCAATTAGTGAAATTTGAAGGCTAATTATACCTGTTAGACAATTGAGCATTGCAAAATTTTACAAAAAACAATTTTTGCCATTAAATTTTACTGATTACCGGTATTGATTTTTTAGACAAAGTTTTACTGATAATTGATTTCAGTGATACCCCATTGAGACCCTCATGGCCCTGCCAAGGTCTGGACTTTACAAAGAGCTGATGTGTCAAGTTAGTAATGAGACACATCCCATATACTAAGTTCTACACAGGCATAAAATGGCTCTTTGAATTTACTCTTTCTATCTATACTATCTAGTGGGTTTATATTTAATTGAGCCCCAATCTGTGAAAACCAGCCTTAATGACAAAGTTGTCAATATAGTTAATTACACAAACTTAATCTATGAAGTGTTACAAAGTTATACTCCAAATTTTAAGAAGTTATCTCCATTATTCATGGAAAAATGGTCTTTTAACTTTACACTGTCTAAACTTTAACATGCAACCCAAAAAATGTCATGATGTTACTAATGACGTCAATGTTAACTTCCTGATTTGCGGGTTTGTCCCGTACAGGAAAAGCATGCTATTTCTTGCTAACATACTTTTATATTATCCTAAGCATGTTTGCAATGGAATTTGCAGAAAAGTTGACACTGATTCATTTTTGCCTTAAGTCTGCATGATCTGAAAACAACTGATCATACTTTAAATATTCTGACAGCTGCTAAGGTAAAGTTGTTGCCATGGAAACATATGGCATGATAACAAAGAAGTTTAATCTTAAATAATTGCCGGGTTTATTCTACTATCCACCTTAATAGGTTTCAAGGCAATAAACATACATGTCAAATTTCTTAATTTTTGGTGTTTTCCAAATGATTTTTACATAAAATGTCCAAAATGTCAGTAAGGCTGTTTTCACAGATCGCGGCTCATATATTATGAGCTGTGACATGAGATTACCAACAATGTGGTATGTGCGACCAGCAAAGGATCTGACCAGCCTGCGCATACGCCCAGTCTGATCAGATCATTTGCTAGTCGCTTGACTATTCTATGAGTGTTAAGCTACTGACCGAACAGCATTAGGATTTTCTACGCTTAAAAGGGAGCTGGACAGGCTCGTCTGAGTCTACACTTGTCAAAATACCACATTGTTGGAGATCACATGTCACGGCTCATATTTTTTTATCTGTGTCATTATTTATTTACTGAAACTACCTCCTCTATTCAAATCCATTCCATATTTCAATAACGTCTATTTTACAGCGCTTATAGCCAGAAACTGTCATTCTAGGCTATCAATTAGCTGCCGGAGATGCCTTGAATGTGACGAGATTAGCTCTAACCTTATCAGTATTGAAAAGACCTGCTTATATCTATATTCTAGTAGCTGGACAGAGTTTATTTCTGGCATTGGTAAATTGTCTTCTAAAACACCAAAAATGCGAGAATTAGATTGACATAAACACTTGAAGTATCACTAAATACTAAAACAATGCAAGCTGGTTGTTACGCCCCAAACAGCATGCATTTCCCGTTCCAAGCAAAACTTTTGTGCATGGTTCATTTTCAGATCTTTGTTTCAACATCTTGATGATCCAGATAATGAATGAAAGGCAGGGTATACACTATGTTGTTCATTAAAACAAGTTGCTTGCGGTAAGGTAAGCTTTTTTTGTGAAAGCTCATACTTGTTACCATAGGTAAGACTTCCCAAATCAGCCCCTGAGGTTTGTTTTATCATAGCAAATAGTGCAGACCCGATGAAATGAAGCATTCTGCAGCATTTCATCTGATATTCTCTGTTTGCAAAAGTACCAGTAGGGGCTTCCCATACAGAAAGGGTTATAATAGCACAACCAGGAGAATATCCACTTTTTAGGATGACTATTCATGGGACGTTTTAGATTATTTTAACCTTTTGCCGGCTATGGAAAAATGTAGTCTGATAAGTGCTCTGCTGCATGTAAATGCTTACATCAAGGACTAATATCGGTATACGGACAAACAGTATGGACCCTGATCAGACTGCTCCTAGAGGAGCAGTCAGATCTTGGTACACACTGTTCGCCACAGAGATTTAAAAGAACCAGCAGACAACTCACAGCAGACATCATTTAATGGCAATAAGCAACCGAACAGTTAAAAAGATATAAGGGCAATTTACCTCTCCATATCCACAGACTAGCACCTGTTTGCCCCCAAACATCACATCTGTTGTGCGCTTCAACCTAAAAGTAAAACATTCACTCCTTATGATAGACATTTGTTCTGAGTTGATGCTTTAAGTCACAATCAGCAATTATTCAGTCATATCAGGATGTTTCCTGGGTTGAACCAGCACCAAGCAGAGGATATCATATCTTGCGCAAGGACACAACAAAGTGACTTCAGTGAGGCTCGAACTCGCGACCCTTTGATTCCAAGTCTAAACAATCTACAGCTGAGCCATTGTGCTCCTCATTAAGGAGCTATGACATCATTTATAAAAGCTGATATATAACCAGGGCCCATCCTGAAGCTCAATTTTCCTGATTCCTATCCCAATTAACAGACTTCTTTTTCCTCATTATTGAAGTTTGGGCCATTAATTCAGCCGAATTCATTACTTTGCCAGGATTCACTGTCTGATAAAATTGATTATTTTCATGAACTGGGCCAGACTGTGAAAAAATGGAACAGATAATATTTGAGCCGCAACATCAGATTTCCAATGTAGTGTGTGCAACCAGCAAAGTCTCAGATCAGCCTGGGCAAACGCGCAGTCTGATCAGAGGCTTTGCTAGTCACTTGGATATTCTATAAGTGTTAAGCTACTGACCAAATATCATTTGGAGTTTCTAAGCTTAAAATGATGCTGCACAGGCTTGTCTGAGTCTACACTTATCAAAATGCCACATTATTGGAAAGCACGCCGTGGCTCATTTGTCAATGTATTTTTCATCAACTCTTTCGTTGCAAGCAGCAACTTGTGTCGTCTGCTGATAATCTTTGCAAACAGTTTGGACCCAGATCAGGACAAACCAAACAAAAGGTCAAGGTTAGCATCACTGGAAAACGAAGTTTTTAAAATTCACTTTCACTTTAAATGTGTTCTACTTGAGAATCAAAAGTGCAATCAATTGGATAATTTGTTTATTGCAATTTTCTATTTGCAATCATCCCGGTATGTTCTTAGAAATTGCACCCATTTACCCATAAAGCCCCACCTATAATTTGCAGCAGACGACAATTTCAAAGTTTGCCGCTTTTTCAAAAATAACAAATAAGGCATGATATTTCATGAGAATCATCTGCTGGCAGAGCAGAGGATTCTCATGAAATATCATACCTTATTTTTGTCGAAAATTAGGAAAGATATTGCAAAATTTGTCGTCTGCTGCAGTTGTGATTGGGGCTTTAAGGGTTAACTTTGTGAAAGTATTTTTTGTTTAAATCTGGACACGACCATTTTAAACACTGATATTACAGGGTGGCAAATATACTAAGAAAAACAATTGAAGAATATTTAGATTCAGTTCCATCTCTAACATTTAATACAATAAAAACTAAACTAATTATGCATGTATTTCATAGTTCCAGATATCTGCAATCAAAATGAATATTTGATTTAAGTCATGCTTCAATGATTAAAGTACAGTACATGTCCAAATGGTGCAACCCTCTATACTGAAAAGTCACAAGCATTCAAAAATTTTATCTTTGTATTCCATAATGGCTGGCTTCTTCCAATTTGTTGTCATATTGGCTGGGGTATGCCATATCTGTGTATTTTTGTCGAAGAAGATGTCACGTTATTAGGTGCAATTACTGATAAATGGGTGTGAACACTTGTCTGTGGTCAGAATTGAACATAATGACCAGGTAAAGGTTGCAGCAAAAAATATTAACACTAAACTTTTTGCTTGTGAACTTTGAATAAAGAGGGTTGGTACATTAGGTGTGGTACTGTATCAAAACAATGACCCGTAAATTTTATTATGCATTCTTCTGAGTTGCATATTGGTAGTTCTATCAGATACGAAAATGCCTTGTATGGAAATTATTTTCTCAAATGTTATATTGTCAAAAGAATTTTAATATCCTTCAATTGTTTTTCTGAGTACAGTCAAACCTGCTGTTGCGGCCACCTCTATTAAGCGTGACCCTCCCTTAAGCGGCCATTTTAGAGCCCCCCGAACGATTTTGAATGCAAATGCACCTTTATTAAGCGTGCACCTGTCCAACGCGGCCAGCGGTTGGCGAAATTCGCCCCAAAACACTGAAATTGTGTCCTCAAACCGGCCAACTTCTATGCGTCGATGCGGCCAGTTTCGATTAAATTACATCGATTAATTTTTTTGCACCGGTCATATGCTTGGTGCAATTAAACTCCCCAGCACTGGTGTCTCCGAGAATAAATTCTTCAACGGTCGCTACCCTATGTCGAGGTTATTGGGCCCAACTATTGTGAAGTTTGTGGTGAAGTCGAACCACAACGGGGCCGAAATCAACTAAGTTCAAGTGTTTACGCTAATAAAACACTACGACATGGTTCAGGAATCCAGCACATATGGATTAAAAACAGCGTCAACAGTAATCAAAAACCTGAATACACTAAACGAACACCACTTGTTGATTTTTTGTAAGCGGGTAACCATTATTGCGAGCGGGTAACCAGTCGAAGACAGTCAGCCGTTAAAATTGTCGACATCAAAGCATTTTGCCGCTGCCAAAGTTCATTCATCCATACCGTGACAGATGTTTAACGGTATATGCTCTTTGCTGGTGGCATATACTTACTACACAAGGATGCAATCTTTGCTAAAAGTCAACAAGCAATAGCTTTTGAGAAAAAAAAAAAGTTATTATGAGTAACAAAATTTGAACCATTTTCCAATTCTTTTTCACCTGATTAATTTTTCAATTCTAGCATTCTCTTCATGTTCAATAGTAGGATGGCAATTAAACATGCATTTGCTTATAAAAAATCAAGTTTTAGCTTCTAGAAAAAATATGATTAGCAGTGCTATCTCTCCTCTTTTGACATACATGGAATGGACATGATTTTGTTTATTTCATATTTTGTTGTGTTTTTTTTTCCATTTATATATTATATACTGCAGCAGTGTAGACATTATTCTTTATACTTTTCAACTGTTTGTTATATGGGTATGCTCGACTCGAAGCCAATATTCTTTCTAGTCCTCAATCATATGGCCATCTTAGCTGAACCTCTATTAAGCAGCCACCTGTCTTAAGCAAGCGATTTCGGATTATCCCTTGACCGCTTGCTTAAGACAGGTTTGACTGTATACTTTTGGCCACCATCTGTACATTCTTTTATTGTGTGAGCAGCAAAGGCTGTCTTAAGCGCATACTCTGCTGAGCCTTTGCTGGGTACATTGCCATAAGTACTAAAATCCAATGTCTACTTACGCATCAAGTATAGACTCCCTGCAACTGTATAGATTATCAAATCTCGTCTGTAAAGAGAAAAAGATGGATAAAGTTATTTTAGTAGTCATTTTATAAGAAATTCATGCAAGATTTAACCCTTTAAGGACTAGAAATCTGTAAACGGGTACTTTAGCAAACAGTGAAGACGAAGATGAAATGCCGCATAATGCGGCATTTCATCAGGGTCTGCACTTGTTTGCAAATACAAAATCAATCTATACTATTTTTTTGAAAATTATCACTTGTGACCCGTCAATTTAAAGAAATGACCATCCTGACTTTATTGCACATAGCTTTATGTGAAATTCCATTGGTCCTAATAGGATTAAAATGTGCTTTTTTCCATTTAAAGAAGAATTGTTAAATTCACATAAGCTACCGGCGTAGTGAAATAGAAGTTTCTTAGGTTACTGGCTGAAAGCTTATTGTAGGGGAAAAAGCTGTGATCTTGATTTACAACTGCATATTTTATGTATGGAACCTTCAATTAACCAGGGTTCATACACTGTCAGGCAAGTTTGTGTAAAATTCAAGGACTTCCAAAAGACTTTCCTACTGTTTTCAAGGACTGAAAATTCATGAAAAATACTGATTTACACGTTAAAATTCTACTTCTGAAATGCTAGAGTCCATTACTAAAGATATTAGTTTTAGAAAATCCGTGTAAATTATGCTGCACCAAATAAAGGCACAACAATTTTATACCGATTTAGCCCTCCAAAAAACAGTGTTGAATCCTCTTGCAAATGGTAAAATTCAAGGACTTTTCAAGGCCTTTGAGTGTTTTTCAAGTACTTTTCAGGGCAAATTTTATTTTCATGGACTTTTCAAGACAGTACTGTATATTCAAGTACTGAGAACTCTGTGAACTCATTGCCTACTGCAGGCCATAGAATAGTGGTGAAAAGTCATAGGGTAGGAGGAGAAAATCTGCGCACCCATATCTTTATTAAGACAAGGAAAAACCTAAAACTGCAATCTAAATGTGGTAAACATTCTAAAATTTCAACCACTAGTTCCCTGCCAAAAAGTCCTAGATAAAAAGCACAGACCCAGATCAGACTGTTTCTGAAGAAGCAGTCTGATCAAAGTCTTCCCTGTTTGCTATTCTGGCAAGCATTTTGTGAATTCTAGCCCTGAAAAACCAACATTTGATTTGACAACAGAAAAAGAAGTGTTTGAAATTGTGGCTTGTTTTAGAATCTTAATATCAGAGTAGCCAATTTTAGTAACAATCATCATCATTTATCGATCTGACACCTAAATGTGTATATTTGCTATTGAAAACATCTTTTATGGCTATTGGAAACACAGTTTTTTTTAAAAAAAACTGTGGATTGTTGCCAGCATGGTGTCCGTGTATAACCAATCACATAAAGTCGAGTTCTTACCTTAGTTACTGAGTCATTGACATTCATTGCTGGAACTGTGAGTTTGCTGGACTTTGACAGTTGATAGAGTCTATGTACACCGGTCACACTTTCCTCTACAATGCCTTTAACCATGTTAAACATTGCTGGGTACCTCTTCAACATTAAATGTGTTGCATCACCTCCATCATCCAGTATCTGAAAAAATTAGTCCAAAAAATAAATGTCTTGTTTCCAGCTCCCCTACGACCTAATATTTTGGGGCCTACTCAAACTTTTTTTTAAAGGCTTTAGGGATATTGAAATCTATTTTAGACTTTTTTATTAAAGGATTTTTATGCTTTTTCCATACAAAAAAGTTTTTTTATAAAAAGTTTGCCTACATACCGTCCCTAAAAATATTGGCGATGTAGCCGGAAACATTTTTTTAATCTATTTTTGGCCTAAATAAGTCTATGTAAGACAAGAATTCCTTTGAAAGCTGTGTCACACCTGCCAGGTGTCAAAGTCCATGAAGTGTGAAATGCAGGTCAAGTTCACATGGTCATAGTGTGTGCTTGTGGAATATGTCGAGGACCAGAACTATGCATGGTTTGATACTGGCAGCTATGGTTGCTGCTGAGGAACGCACTTTGACCTGTTGTATACTAGTGGATTCTTCCTTCTGGTTCGGTATAATAATCTTGGGATAGTCCATTGTATAAATTGTTACAGGCCAGCCACTCTCACATATATATCTCTACATAAGGTAGATTTCGCATAGTTTCTAGTATATAATCAATCTCTGACAAATGCGTCAGAGAGTTGACTCTTTGGCTCAGTGGTTAGAGCATTGGTCTTTTACCGGGGCGACCCGGGTTCGATTCCCAGCGAAGGCACAGAAAATTTTTCAGCTATGCTTTACTTTGTTACGGCTATCATGTCGTAAGAATATCTAGGGATGTCATGCTATAATTTTAAAAAAAATATTGTATTGATTTATGTCTGAATATCTTTTTTACCCTTACAAACAGTGTAGACCCTGATGAAATGCAGCATAATGCTGCATTTCATCTGGGTCTTCACTGTTTGCAAAAGTACTCATTTAGGGGTTTCCCGATTACAATGGGTTAATGTAAATTGTTGACAGGCATACAGATGGCTAGAAGCAGGTGTGACAAAACTATGTGTGTTCAGAGTTACATTTATCTTTTTTTAACATAGAAATCAATTATTATTAGTTTTTTACCATCTTGAACCAAAATATAGGCACTATGCATAATATTTTTTTTACAAAATTCTAAACTCTCTTCGAGAAAAAAAGTCTACTGATAACCTTTGCAAAGAGTTTGGACCCAGATCAGGCCTGCCTGTCTGCCCTGCTCTGTCTCCATACTTAACTTAATTCATCATATAAGGCTTCCTACCGTCAGCACTGATACATTTGTCCATGCTTGGCTAGAAGTCTTAAATTGATTTTACTTTATAAGGTGCCAACTTACCATATTGGGCTGTCAACCGTCAGCACTGATACACTTGTCCATCCTTGGTTAGAAGTCTTAAACTGATTTTACTTTATAAGGTGCCAACTTACCATATTAGGCTGCCAACTGTCAGCACTGATACACTTGTCCATGCTTGGTTAGAAGTCTTAAACTGATTTTACTTTATAAGGTGCCAACTTACCATATTAGGCTGCCAACCGTCAGCACTGATACACTTGTCCATGCTTGGCTAGAAGTCTTAAACTGAATTTAATTTATAAGGCTGCCAGCTTACCATATTAGGCTGCCAACGGTCAGCACTGATACACTTGTCCATGCTTGGCTAGAAGTCTTAAACTGAGTTTACTTTATAAGGCTGCCAAACTCACCATATTGGGCTGCCAACGGTCAGCACTGATACACTTGTCCTTGCTTGGCTAGAAGTCTTAAACTGAATTTACTTTATAAGTCTTTATAAGGTGCCAACTCACCGTATTAGGCTGCCAACTGTCAGCACTGATACATTTGTCAATGCTCTACCAGAAATCTAAAACTGAACTCACCATATTGGGCTGCCAACCGTCAGCACTGATACACTTGTCAGTGCTCCACCAGATGTCTTAAACTGAACTCACCATATTTGGCTGCCAACCGTCAGCACTGATACACTTTTGAGGATGGTCCACCAGAAGTCTTAAATTGAACTCACCATATTGGGTTGCCAACCTTCAGCACTGATACACTTGTCCATGCTTGGCTAGAAGTCTTAAACTGATTTTACTTTATAAGGCTGCCAACTCACCATATTGGGTTGCCAACCTTCAGCACTGATACACTTGTCCATGCTTGGCTAGAAGTCTTAAACTGATTTTACTTTATAAGGCTGCCAACTCACCATATTGGGTTGCCAACCTTCAGCACTGATACACTTGTCCATGCTTGGCTAGAAGTCTTAAACTGATTTTACTTTATAAGGCTGCCAACTCACCATATTGGGCTGTCAACCGTCAGCACTGATACACTTGTCAATGCTTGGCTAGAAGTCTTAAACTGATTTTACTTTATAAGGTGCCAACTGAATTATAAAACCATATTGGGCTGTCAACCCTCAGCACTGATACACTTGTCCATGCTCCACCAGAAGTCTTAAACTGAACTCACCATATTGGGCTGCCAACCTTCAGCACTGATACATTTGTCAATGCTCCACCAGAAGTCTTAAACTGAACTCACCATATTAGGCTGCCAACCGTCAGCACTGATACATTTGTCAATGCTCCACCAGAAGTCTTAAACTGAACTCACCATATTAGGCTGCCAACCATCAGCACTGATACATTTGTCAATGCTCCACCAGAAGTCTTCCTCTGTCTCCCCCTTCCATGCATAGATAGGAAATCCTGCCTCAGCCAGGGCTGCTGCAACCTCATTCTGAAGATTCAAATAAAAAATAATAACCCTTTGCATACTGCTTAGTTTTGCATGTATTATGCTGTCTGATTTTTTATAAAATTGCAAAGTTGTTGCTTCAAAGAAATCTCCTTCAGGAATGTCATCAGAGTGTCAAACAATTTGGACGTTTTGTCTGGCCTGATGTTGTCACACCCAAAATGTTTAGTGATATTACAGTTGGAGGCAAGAGAATGGTTTGCACATACAGTAAAACCTGTGTAAAACGATCACTCTCAAAAAGACCACAATTTGGTTTACAAGACATATTATCGCTAATGCAGGTCAAAAGTATTGCAGAATGCTCCAAGGGGCGCATTCTGCAATACTTTCGACCTTCATTAAGCTACCATTTGTCATAAAGATCTTTGTTTTGTCTATTTTTGAGTGGCTGTTTTACACAGGTTTTACTGTACATGCAAACCAGGTTTGGCTCACCATCAATCATAACTACATTTAAACTACTGGTTAATAAATTTGGTGTTTAAAGCAAAATGCATGAGCAAGTCTCAATCATATTTATGAAGTGAATGAGATTTTGAACAGTCGTAAAAATCTGAAGTGTCAATCATTTAAGGCTTGCTTTGAAAATGTAGTGTTGGTTTCAAAGATGCATGATAATAGGACAATTCCATTTTACGAAGAGACCGGTAAATAATGGTACAGTACATATATTATTACAGGTAAATTTATTTGTTTGTTTGATTTGATTCTTTACGTCCCATCAAAAATCTTTCAGTTATGTAGGGACGGGTCTTCCTGGGTTGAACCAGTACTAAGTTAGGATAAATGTGTCTTGCTCAAAGACCACAACGCAGTGATGCCGGTGAGGCTCGAACCCGCGGCCCCTCGGTCTCGAGCCAAGCACTCTACCACTGAGCCACTGCGCTCCCTATATTACATGTACATGTAAAGGCAGTATAGGATATATACCTGCATAAAACACCCATTACCTGGATTAGTTCATACAGTATAACCTGTCTTAAGCAGCCACTCAAAAATAGACAAAACAAAGGTCTTAAAGCCATGTGGTAGTTAAATGCAGGTCAAAAGTACTGCAGAATGCTCCACGGGAGCAATTTCTGCAATACTTTTGGCCTTACTTAAGCGATTATCTGTCTTAACTCTACTTTCGGTTGTCTTTTGAGTGGCCACTAGTAAGACAGGTTTTACTGTATTTTTTGTTTCTATCTTTGAACCGACAGTAAATATAACAATACACCAGCACTGGATCATGTAAGATTCTCTATGTAAACAAACCTAGGCTGCTGTTTGGCCTGTTTATATCATTTTCCAAAATCTCAATCTTGTATCAATGTTTAATAGTGTTTGCCAGGTGGTTATGAAGTCATGCACATCCAGGTGCAAATTGCATTTACAAAGCCAGTTGCTTGCAACTTCATAAAAACCTCACTGCTCTAACCACATATTGACATAAAACAATCTTTCCAGACTCTCTCAGGCCTCCAGATAAGAGTGCGTATTGGAAAATTAGTTTATTTCTCATCCAAAACATATGTTGTGGGTACTCAAAAGAACAGTCTCAATGAGACGGTTCTTTTGAGCACCCAAAACACATGTTCAAATTAACGGGTAAGACAATAATTGAAATTTTAGGCAAATAAAATATCCTTATCTGGATCTATGCTCTCTCTCACCTTTCCAAAACCATGCCTTCTTTAAACAGGTATGCGTCCATCCACCAAGTGTGAGGCTAACCTCAGATTAATTTAGGGAGACTGAACACATGCAATTTTGTTTGTGGGACTATGTTTCATGCCAAGCTAATTGCCATTGCATTGGTCAGTTATAATATACTATCAGATGACTTTTGAGTGGCATCCTGGTTCTATTTGTTATGTGCAAACCTTACCCTTGTTATGCTATAGACTTTTTTTTACTCACTCCTACCAATTTTTATCCTGGACCCAAGGTTATAAAACTTTTTTCATACACAACAACTGAGCATGAAATTGATCAAGCCCATAAATGTTAAAATGCCAACAGTTGTTGACATTTTAACATTTATTAATTGGCAAGGTAAATGCCATATCTGAGTTTGAAAGCAAGAAATCTTCATTTTTCAGCATTTTAGATTTTATGAGCATAATAAATTTCATGCTTGGTTGAGTTGAGCATGAAAAAAGTATAACAATCACGAGAGCTTTCTGTACATACCTGAGTAGAATATATATTACAAGCTGCCCATCTTACTGAGGCTCCAAGGTGAGCTAGAGTTTCTATCAATACCTGGAAATAGAAAAAATACACCTGTCATTTATAATCCTCATCTACAAACCCCATTAATAATCATGTCCACCTAGTTAGAAGCAAATATTTTGAGCATAAAATTTTACTATTTCCTTATTTATCAAGCTTAACCTATATATTTAAACAAACTGGGTAGAGATCTACTAGATGATGCTACATACCAAATATCAAGGCTCTAGGCATTATGGTTATTTTGAGTACCCACAACATATATCTTCACTAAGAATTATGAAAATTACAATGGAACTACCCCCAATAATAAATATTGTTATTTCTAGGTTCCCGGTCGGCTATAGTATAAGCCCAAACAAGCAGATCAGCAATACAGAATCAAATAACAAGAGGCATAAAGGTAATGAACAACAGTGTCGCTGAAGATGTGTAAAGAGCCCAAAATTACAATGCCTCCTTAGAGTTAAGCAAGACTTAAGTTAAGTATTGATATTTCAACATGCTATATAAAATGCTAAATAAATTGCCTAGATCTATGTGGTATTTGTGGTCAATGATATCATTGTGATCTTCAGAAAAATTAAAACTGTTTTGATTTTGTTATTTTTCACATCCTGAAAAATCAATGTTTAACTTAAGTCTTCCTCAACTCTAAGGAAGCATAGTAATTCCGGGTCCAGTGCTCTATCACGGACTAACTATGTTTGGGAAGACAAATATGTCTGAATACTTAGGGTAAACAGGGTAGATTCAACTTAGAAATCAAAGAAAATTACATGTAGTTTAAATGTCAACTTGTTTCAATTACAGCTCCATAGCCAAGCAGGTGTGCAAATTCATACTATATTGTTCCAGTACAATGAAATTTTTAACCTTTCAAAAATGGAAGAAAAAAATAAAGTGTTTTGCACAACAAAATATACAGTAAAACCTGTCTAGGCAGACAGACACTCAAAAGCAGACAAAACAAAGGTCTTAAAAACATAATTGAGCCAGTGCATGTGATTTCAAACAATGTGGTATTTTGGCATGTGTTGACTCAGACGAGCCTGTGCAGCCTCCTTTTAAGCTTAGGAATTCCAAATGGTATTCAGTCAGTAGCTTAACAATCATAGAATACTCAAGCGACTAGCAAAGGCTCTGGTCAGACTGTGCGCATGCGCAGGCTGACCTGAGGCATTGCTGGTCGCACATACCACATTGTTGGAAATCTCATGCACTGGCTCATATGGTAGCTTAAAGCAGGTCGAAAGTATTGCAGAATGCTCTCCTTGGAGCATTCTGCAATACTTTGACCTGCATTAAGCGATAACCAGTCTTGAAAAACATTTTTTGGTCTTTTTTGAGTAGCTGCTTAAAACAGGTTCTACTGTAGACCTTTTTTTTTTTGCTGTTTTCCTGTGTGTGTTTGATAAAGTTTTGAATCTCAAAAAAAAATGATCTAAAGTGGATGTACAGTTAGAAAGGATCATGTTCGTTTGAGTTGATGTTTAAATTATAATGTCCAAGTCAACAATTTTTCAGTCATGTCAGGATATTCTCCTGGGTTACTAATAACCATGCAATACAAAGCACTGAGGATAAATTGTCTTACTCAAGGACAATTATCTTTTGTCATATCCTGCTTCTTGGTATTGTTGGAAAATATAAATGTTTGTTGTTCATGGGACAAAAATATTTCAATATTGCGCTTGTCCTGCAGGATGAGTGACTTACAATTTTCACTCATCCTGCAAACACTTGCACTTGTCCTTTAAAAGCGTATGCAATAAAGAACATAAGGGAGTAATATGACTTCCTCGAGTAATTCTGCCCAAAGCACTCGTCCTGTTCGATGAGAGCTTTGGGAAAAATTGCTTGTCCTTTCTAGATTTCACTCGTAATTACGAGCTGACGAGTGGAATTTTTGTCCCCTGCGTTTCCTTTGTGTACCATTATATAGATGGTTAATTTTTTACTCATTATTTGAAAATGTCTTCTGTGGCTCTTAAAAGTGTTAAAAGCAAAATGGACATGAGACTAATGCAAGTTAATGAACTGTAGATTAAGAAACAAGGAAAAATTAAGGACAAAATGTACACTGTAACAGTTTTACCAAGTGAGTTCTGTCTGAGTGTCAATTACATCAATTAAACCAATTTGATTTATTTCTTTACGTCCCATCAACAATCTTTCAGGTAAAAAGGGATGGGCCCTCCATGGGTTGAACCAGTACTAAGCTAGGATATATGTTTTGTTTGATTTGATTCTTTACGTCCCATCAACAATCTTTCGGTTAAACAGGGACGGGTCTTCCTGGGTTGAACCAGTACTAAGCTAGGATAAATGTGTCTTGCTCAAGGACCACAATGCAGTGAGGCCGATGAGGCTCGAACCCACTGCCTCTCAGTCTCGAGTCAAGCGCTCTACCACTGAGCCACTGCGTTCCCTCCATTAAACAAATGTGAAGAAAATATTTTTTGTTCTTAGCAAATCATTATTATTTGCTAAGAAATCTGCATGCATGATCTGTACATGTCTTCGAAAAAAAAGTTTTTTTTTTCGAAGACACGTACAAATCATGCAGTCGCACACATCGGTCCAGAAAAGCAAACTATTTGAGTGTTAAAGTTTTAATATTTTCTTAACCGTTATATTTTAAATATATGTTTCAGGTGCATGCTCAATCTAGGAACAGTCTCAATGAGACAATTTTTTGGAGTACCCACAAAGTATATGCTTTGGATTGAGACATATATACAAACATTACTCATGTACTGTAAATTCAGAAATTTTTGGGAGCATTTTATTTTCGGCTGACATGTTTGCGATGTTAAAATTTCACGACTCAGGTGAATGATTTACCTATATCAGTTACAACTGCAGAGTGATTTCTCTGTTTTGCAAGGGTTTCATTTCCACATTGGCGAAGTTTCCGCAATGGCCAAGTTTTGCAAAAATAAAACCCTCATGAATATTTCTGAATTAACATTTGATTATATATGCCTATTCACTTTATTAGCATAATGCATACAGGTTGGAGAATTGTACTTTTTTTAAGCTGCATTAAGAATCTGATTTCTTTAGAGTTGTGTACCCTTAATGCCCATTCCATTAACCTTAAATAAATACCATAATGCATATAGGTAAACAAATGCACTTTTAGCTGCATAAAGAATCTGGCATGCATGCAAGACAGGAATAAAGCAATTTTATCTTTCTGCCTCGGTTCATTACGGCCAGAAATCAATCGCAATTACTTTGTGTTGCTTTTACAAAGGCAATCAATCCTAAATAGGCAGTTCCAACAATACAAGGTGGGCAGATAAGCCAAATTATCGTCATTTTATGGTAATATCCCAAGAAAATATGATATTAACCCTTATCCAGCAAATAGTTTTTGTCCTGAAAATATTGTCTGGTAATGTCAAAACTGCATACAGTAAAACCTGTCTTAAGCAGCCACCCAAAAGAAGACCAAAAATTGGTCTTAAAGACTGAGTATCACTTAATGCAGGTCAAACGTATTGCAGAATGCTCCAAGGGGAGCATTCTGCAATACTTTTGACCTGCATTTAGCTACCATCTTTAAGACCTTTGTTTTGTCTATTTTTGTGTGGCCTCTTAAGACAGGTTTTACTGTATATCCAAGTGCATTTCAGACTAGATTTTTTCATGGAGACTGCAGTCTTGGTCTGGCATATTATTTGCAATATAGGCTACCTGTAATTAAGCGCAAAAGACGTGACTGGTGGGCGTGGCTGGAGAAGGGATATAACTCTTTGCATGCTAAACCCGGATATATCCAGTTTTGGCACATGGTCAGAATATATAAGGAACCATCCATACCACACCATATTGTTCAAGTTAGAGAATATGATATTTGCAAAAGGCCTGTCTGCCCTTGAGTAACACTTAAAAATATAACTAGTCAAAATTAACCCATAAAGTGCCACCTATAATTTGCAGCAGAGCCGCCGGACAATTTCAAATTTTGGTACTTATACAAAAATAACAAATAAGGCAAGATATTTCATGAGAATTGTCTGCTGGCAGACAATTCTCATGAAATATCATACCATATTTTTCTTTTTAAACTTACATGATTATGAAAGATGTTGCAAAATTTGTCATCAGCTGCAGTCGTGATTGGGGCTTTAAGGGTTAAAAGTACAATAGTTGACCATCATATCCTTTTCTTTTGCCGCTTATTGTTCATACACTGGCTTCCTTTAATTAATCAAGTGGGAAAATTCCATGCTGACAAAAGGATTCAGAATTTGAGATGACATATCAACAGAAAGTAAATACATGTATAGCTGATTAACCTTTGCCAGTGTCATCAGCTGATAACCATAGGGCCAGTTAAGCAAATATTTTAGCGTAAAATTGTGATTATTTTCTTACCCATCAGTTTAAACATGTGTTTTGGGTGCTCAAAAGAACCATCTCATTGAGACGGTTCTTTTTGAGTACCCACAACATATGTTTCGGTTGAGAAATAAGAAAAATTAATATAATATTCTGTTACGCACTCTTATCTGGGGGCCTGATAACATCTGCAAACATTTTGGACCAGGACCAGGACCTCAGGTCCAAACTGTTTAACATGCAATCTGATGGTATTCCTTGATGAATTTTTCGAAAAATGACGAAAAGCATGCAAAATAGATTTGCAAAATGATCAGTTCTGGCTGCAGTCGTCACGCTAACAACTCAGAGCTTTAAGATAAAACTCTGGCACCGAGGTTATAAAACTTATTTCATGCTCAACTCAACAGAGCACGAAATTTCAACTGCTCATAAAAACTAAAATACCTACAAATGAAGAAGTTTCTTGCTTTAAGTCTCTCAGATGTTGTATTTATCATGCTGATAAATGTTAAAATGCCAACAATTGTTGGCATTTTAACATTTTTGAGCAGGTTAAATTTTGTGCTCTGCTGAGTTGAGCATGGAAAAAGTTTTATAACCTCCGGGCCAGCTTTGGATGCAGTTGTCATGCTAACAACTCAGAGCTTTAAGATAAACCTCATGATTTGAACATGGATGATGGTCATTTAAACAGCTATGCACAAAGGTAATTTTTATATGTGAGAATTGTTCTTTTCCAAGGATTTCTTTGTAAAATTGGTTATTTGATACATTTCAGCAGTTTGTGGGTAATTTTTGCATCATTGTTTTCCAAAACCATCATTTTATTGCATCTGAAGCAGACTAAGGCCAGAATTTTTTTGTTAGTTGATTTACGGGAATTTTTTTTTTCAGATTTAGGGCCGTGGGGACGAAAAAAATAAAATAAAAAAGCTCTTAAAATGACCAGTTAACTGGTCATTTTCAGAGCTTTTTTAATTTTTTTTTTTTTGTAAACTTTTTTTTTTCTTTTTTTAATAGCTACAGAAAAAACAGTAAAACTAGTAAGGCAAACCAACAGTCTGTATTAAATCTTTAAATATTTTATCATTTTCCTAACAATCTGGACAGGACAATCACTTTTAACAGTGTCACTCTCAAACATACATAAACAGAACCTCAAAAATATATTATTTTTTTTCAACGAAACAAATAATATTAAGAGTCGGCGGATAAAATATATAAATAATTTTAGAAATCAAATTTCTTCTACTTTACAAAAAATTACTGTAGGAGGATTCGTAAATCAACTAATAAAACAAGAAATGTCACAAACACGTGACGAATGCCCCTAAAGGAATTGGTCTAGCACAAGACACAAGATAGCTATAATATAGCAAGAAAAACCTAGAAATGAAGCCAGAAGTCAATGTCAAGGTCAAAATGACTCAAAATTGTATGCACCACTCCGCCATCCCAAGAGGAATCACCACCCCAAATTTGGGATTCCTACATCAAATAATATAGGAGATATGCTCTGGACACAATAATTCTTGAAAACTAGATCAGAGGTCAAGGTCACAGTGAACCAAAAATGGTTTGTGACACTCAGGCATCCCAAGATGCATTTACATACCAAATTTGGAATTCCTATTTCAAAGAATATAGGAGATATGCACCAGTTTCTAGAAACTAGGTCAGAGGTCAAGTTCAAAGTCACAGTGACTAAATTATGGTAAGTGACACTTTGTCATCCCAAGATGCATCCACACACCAAATTTGAGATTCCTACCTCAAATAATATAAGAGATACGCTCTGGACATGATAATTCTAAAAACTAGGTCAGAGGTCAAGGTCACAGTGACCCGAAAATGGTACATGACACTCCCCTATTCCAAGATGCATCCATACACCAAAATTGGAATTCCTAACTCAAGGAATATATGAGATATGCTCGGGACACAATAATTCTTAAAACTAGGTCAGAGGTCAAGGTCACAGTGACCCAAAAATGGTATGTGACACCCTGTCATCCCAAGATGTATTTACACACCAAAAGTGGAGTTCCTATCTCAAAGAATATAGGAGATATGCACCAGACTCAATGTAGTTTCTAGAAACTAGGTCAGAGGTCAAGTTCAAGGTCACAGTGACCCAATTATGGTACGCGACACTTCGTCATCCCATGATGCATCCACACACTAAATTTGAGATTCCTACCTCAAATAATATAAGAGATATGCTATGGACAAGATTATTCTAAAAACTAGGTCAGAGGTCAAGGTTAAGGTCACAGTGACCCGAAAATGGTACATGACACTCCGCTATCCCAAGATGCATCCACACACCAAATTTGGAATTCCTAACTCAAAGAATATAAGAGATATGCTCTGGACACAATAATTCTTAAAACTAGGTCATAGGTCAAGGTCACAGTGACCCAAAAATGGCATGTGACACCCCGTCATCCAAAGATGCATTTACACACCAAATTTGGAATTCCTATCTCAAAGAATATAGGAGATATACACCAGACTCAATGCAGTTTTCAAGAAACTAGGTCAGAGGTCAAGTTCAAGGTCACAGTGACCCAATTATGGTACGCGACACTTCCTCATCCCAAGATGCATCCACACACCAAATTTGAGATTCCTACCTCAAATAATATAAGAGATATGCTCCGGACACGATTTTTCTAAAAACTAGGTCAGAGGTCAAGGTCAAGGTCACAGTGACCCGAAAATGGTACGCGACACTCCCCCATCCCAAGATGTATCCACACACCAAATTTGAAATTCCTACCTCAAAGAATATAGGAGATATGGACCGGACACGAAAGCGGGACGGACGGACTGACGGACGGACGGACGGACGGACTGACGGACAATGCGATTACTATATGCCTCCCAAAGTTCCTTTGGGGGCATAAAAAATCTGGCCTAAGGATTAATATGAATAATCAGCAGGAGAAATGGCTAAAAGTACCACTGCCTCCCTGTCTGACCTCTCAGATGTAACCATTTTGCCTTGGAATTGTCACATGATATTGTGACGGGAAGCGGAATAAAGGCATCCAATTTTTTTCCTAAATTAAATAACTTCCAAGGGCAGACTTTCTCAACAAGAGAATAAAAGCCTTCCAGTAAATCATATATGCTTTGTTGATAAGCTGAGGCTTCTTTGTCCAGTCTTTAATGAGGGTCTGGATGGGGGGGTCTGGTATTCACTATTCATTAAAAATTTAGCCCATCATATCATTAAAATTTTGGGTTATTCATTAAAATAAGACCAATTATAATTCATTAAAAGTAAGAAAGGTCACAGAAATCTGATTATTCACTATTCATTAATTTTTTCTTCAATTCATTAAAAAAAATAAGATTATTCATTAATTTTTAGGTCCTCATTATTCACTATTCATTATTTTTTGGCTCATTATTAACTACTCATTATAAAAAAGGGCCATTATTCACTAATCATTATACCCCATCCAGACCCTCTTTAATAGAACGGGCATAATTATATAGGTCCATATGATAAGCAAAATGTTTGAGCTTAAAATTGGTATATTTTCGTCAAATAATTTTAACATTTGTTTTGGGTACTCTAAAGAACCATCTAGTATGTTTTGGTTGAGAAATAAGGAAAATAACTTGCACACAGAGTGACACTAATAATCTAAAGGCCTGGAATGGGCCAAATTGATATCCAAAATGTTACCTAACATATATATGCTTGAAATCGTTCATTAAAATTGTGCAGGCTTAGTCTAAAATTTAGACATTGATAGATCGGTTTTGGACTTTATGTGCTAAGACCCAAAACTACAGAAACCATAGGGTTGTATATAAGCACAAATTTTCAGCATAAAATTGTTTGTTTGTTTGCTTGTGTTTTTTGTTGCTTTACATCCCAAGTCAGCAGCTATGGTCATTGCGGGATGGTCAGTTCACCTAACCACACTTTTTCCTGGGCAAGCTTGAACAAGCAGTTAACCAGTACTTCATGCACATACTTTCACTTGTAACTGACAACAACCCTTCTTGAATGATTCAGCAGAAGGGAGGAGAATGACCGTAGAAATTATTTCATGATCAATCTCCAGGAGAGTATGGGACCGGGTCGGGATCGAACTCGTGATCCCTGGATCTGCAGTCAGACTCACATCTGTTGCCAGACACGTTACTGACTTGACTATGCTGCCCGGTACATAAAATCGTAAATATTTTCTTACCTATCACTTTTAGCATATGTTTTGGGTGCTAAAAAGAACCGTCTCATTGAGACGGTTCTTTTGAGTACCCACAACATATGTTTAAGTTGAGAAATAAGAAAAATATTTTTCCGTTACACACTCAACTAATGGCAGGTGTGCTAATTCAGGTCAGTCATTTTAGGGTATTTTACTGTAATTTTTACAGACGAGAGAACTATGGTATCTGTCAAACACTAAAACAGAAACTGACAGCAAACAGAGTCCATGATCGAAGCAACAAGCAATCAGTGATCAACTGTCAACCTAGAATGGTGAACAAGAAAATCTGATACTTTGATTGAAGCACCAGTTGGCAAGTCACATCTCTGAATGTTAGAGGTCAATACAAGCAATCTAAGAGGGATAAAAATGGCCTTTAAATCATTCCACTCATAAAAGTATAAATATGTACCGCCATGCAGTTTGTGAGATAATGCATTATTTTATCTCATAGCAAACCTCAGTGAAAGCTGTGCATATATTCTTATCGGCAAAGGCCATGCATTTATTCACATGCACTCATATGCACAGCTTTTGCTGCAATTGCCCTTGAGATACATTGCAATATCTCTAATGCCAGAGCCTTCAATGTGTACGCACAAAGTTACTGTATAATGGAAGTATAATGTAAAGTATGTTTTATCCTTAAGCCCTTCACCTGGCCGCGTAGCGCAGTCGGTAACGTGTCTGGCAACAGTTGCGAGTCTGACTGCAGATCCAGGGGTCGCGAGTTTGATGCCAGCCCGGTCCCATACTTTCGTGGAGATTAATCATGAAATAATTTCTACCTTCCGCTGAATCATTCAAGAAGGGTTGTTGTTAGTTACAAGCGAAAGTATGTGCACGAAGTACTGGTTAACTGCTTGTTCAAGCTTGCCCAGGAAAAAGTGTGGTTAGGTGAACTGACCGTCCCGCCATGACCATAGCTGTTGAATTGGGACGTAAAGCAACAAAACAAACAAACAAACAATAAGCCCTTCAAAAAATTAACCCCTTGTCGTATCTGTCATAGGGTATAGAATCTAATGTGGTCCATGTAATGACAAAAGTATTTCCATTACTCACGTTATATATATATTGAGGGTAACAAAATAGAATCCCCCCCCCCCCCCAAATTGTATTTGTTTCTCTGAAGATCAATTTTGCCTTTAATAGCAAACGGTGCTAGTGTACACTCTGATGAAATTTCATCCCAGTTTTCATTCCAATGAAATTTCATCTGGATTTTCACTGTCTGCAAAACTTCCCAATGAAGAGATTTTCAGTCCACAAGATTGACATATTAATCCAGTCAAATACGGTATGCAAATATCTTTTCTTCGTGGTCTCTTCCTAAATCCTGCTAGAATTAGATCATCCAGAAAACTGACCATTAAAGAAATAACAAAATCCCCCCTGCTAACCAATTTACAGAGCTTCATAACATGGCAACAGATTCATTTTGCTTTCTATCAGTATGCAATATTTAACCTTATTTAGGCATTATTGCGAGAAAAGGGGTCTTCCAGATTTCCAAACAGGCCATGCTCAAATCAGCCTGCATTGATACATGTACAGACTAGCTAGAATCTTGAAATTTTTACATGTGGCAAGATAAACAGTCATAATTGCCAGAGAGCGAATAACAAAGGTGCTGATCAGCCTGCGCAGGCTGATCAGCACCTTTGTTGTTCGCATGCAAGAAATTAAGTTTTTTCGTGCTGCAACGAGACCCATTTATACTTGGTAGATTGACAGTTAATTTATCTCCATTTCTGTACTTCAAGAGCGAGATGTGTGCTAAGATAGCCTAAACCGATACATGTAAATGTCATTTCTCTTATATTGTTCAATGCCATCTTTTCCTAGGAAAAGAAGGAGGAATTAGTGCAAAAGTATGTTTTGCTGGAACACAATATATTATAGTCAAATATGAATCCAATGGGGTGCACTCTCATTTTTGCATGTTTGTGCCCAAACGCCCCCGCTAGTGCCGCCTGTGATAACTTTTGCAAGCAATTTGAAGCCAGATCAGGTCAAACACTCACACACAGTAGCACGGACTAACCTGATTGTGGGCGTTACATAATCACATGAGATTTTGGTACTTATCACGACAGCTGACAGGCGAGCCTGCGCAAATGCCCAGACTCCCCATGCGCCAATTTCTCCAAATGGTTCCATAATCCAAGATGCTGCAGTTAACCCTGCGCATAGATACACTCTTTGAGTTTTTTAATCAAAGCTCAAATAAACTAAGATAAATATGCCATGAGTCAAAAAAACTGCATTGCGCCGTCCTAATTCACTAACTAAAGCGATGGTTGGCTTGTTTAAATATATTGGAAATTGCGCCTGGTTCGCTCGAGCGTTAAGCTACTGGGGTCATCTCGAAACCTCCCGTTTTGGAGCATGTGCATAAGAGAAAAATAGCATGTCATGCGTAATCACGGCTTTTGCTCCTACAAATGATCACGCTCAAATTAGATTCTGTACTTTATAGGTTTGCAAAACAGCAGGATTATGCTATGCACAAGCGCTGAATGTATATTCACCGCTTGTGAATATTCTTTTGAGACCAACCCTTTCTGTCACGCCTCTACGAAATAAAGCTGTCATGCAATAAAAGACTTAGTAATTTGGGCTGATTTCTGTTTAATGCAAATTCTTCATCTATGTACACAAAAATCTGTTTGCGCCACAAACTTCGGACCTTTTCGAGAAATTGGCGCTAATTTTCCTGTACAACTTTCATCGCGATCACATTTTGCTAACATTGAAAATAAAAAAGTTATCGCCAATAATCAATGTGAAAAACATAAAAGCTAGAGTTTAATAGTAGAGGATCACCAAATCATTTTCAAAACAGGTCAATGGTTTTTGGCAAGAAGATTTTGAAAGTTTTCCTTTCCGTTAGCACACCAGTGAGTGTAACCAGAAGTCGGATTAATGAAATGGAAATCTTTGAGCAAGGATTATTCCTGTGAAGTTTCACGTGACAATAATAATAGCTTTACCTTGAACCAATTTGCTCAGGTGAGCTCAAGATGCAAGCTCCCCCCCCTTATCTAATCAGAAAATGATAGGCTTACCATCTAATATCAAGAGATTGGGAATCAGACTTTCTAAGACTGTGGCTGTCCAATATTATGTCAGTTTCTTTATGAGTTTCCAATATCATTGCGTCTCCTGGTGGATTTAAATTTCATTTCAGCCATCAGACTTATATAATGATTTATCTTCTTTTGAAAGCCCTTTTTAGACAATTTTCAGAATGGAATAATCATGTCTTATTGAAGACTTGATTACCAGATCTAGTTGCAACTTACTATACCGCTATATATTGTCTGGTATTGCGACAAATGAAAAACTCAAAATAAAAGCATAAATTGGTTACTATCATAAAGTAGAGAACCTGAAGGTTCTGAGGCGCTCATCTGATCTCTTTAATAATGTTAAAATAGGTCAATGTCAACTACGGTTTATAATAAAACATATTTTGCTTTACCATATATGGGGTTGTGGCCATTTTGGTCAAGTGACCTAAAACAATCTAATGAATACTCCATAAAACAGCCCAGTAATTTCTGAGAAAAAATGTTGAGATAGGTATGTGGCAGTCCAAATGAGTGGCCTTGAATAAAAAGTCACAGGTCAGCTTGACATTTGATACTTAAAAAACATTGTCTCATTAGGTTCAACATTTCTCTAATTATTTCGGCATAAAACCAATGTTTCAAGATTTCCCCATATAAATACATTAGAAATCAAATTTGACCTTGCCATAAATTAGATCAAGGTCAACCTAGATTTATCATTTGAGAAAAAAACTGGTAGGGCCTATATCCCCAATACTACATGGTTTCAGAGAAGAAGAGATTTAAAGGGTTTTTACTATATACCTTTGTGGTGGCCATCTTGGTCTTGTGACCAGAACAATTTGTATAAATTTTGGCTAACCTATCATAAGAAGTCTTCATATAAAATTTGAGTTCAATTGGCCTGTGACCCTCCCCCTTTTTCCCAATATAACAATTTGGTTGTTTACTGAATTCAATTACTTTCCTCATACTAAATTTCAAGCCCAATATTTATATTATTTATGGTACAAAATCAGTAGAACAGCTAATGAGCGTTTACCATTTTAGTCCTCATTTTCTCTGGTGTCTAGGAAACTGCCCGCTGGGCTTATGTCAATATATCTCACGGTAACTCAGCAACATTCAAAACATTTCCACTTAATGACGGTTTCTGGTGTTATATGAGCCGAGAGCATGACTAGTCTATAAGCTAAGGACCCAGTATGACATTGACACAAAATTGTTACCAAGATGTGTTATTTAAGACATACTGTTCCTTTATATTTATACTTTACAACCTTTCTGAGCAATGTATTTCACAATCTTCTGAGCTGACCAATTATCTCGGCTGAAATGGGTCTAATAATTTTCTAATATTCTGCACGCAGGTCGACATGTGGAGCTGCTTCAGGAAATGCAAATATGACACTGTCTTGTTTATCTTTAAAGTTTTGCAGTTGCTCGACTCAATATCACGCAGTACAACATAATGCGATTAGAAACAAGTGAAAGGATTTGCAAAGCTAGAAATATGAAATCCCACTGTGTTCAACAATCTGCAGTTGTGCATACTAGCAAGCTCAAGAAAGGCTTTGCTCACTTTATGATCAGAATGTGAACTTGCACAGCTCAACATGTGCAATTGATAGATGCTCTAGAAAGGCCTTGCTCACGTCAGAATGTGATATTGCTCAGTTCAACATGTGCAATATATAGACTCTCTCAAAAAGATGAAATTGCTCAGCATGCAATGTGTAATTGTTAGATGCTCTAGAAAGGCCTTGCTCACGTCAGAATGTGTTATTGCTCAGTTCAACATGTGCAATATATAGACTCTCTCAAAAAGATGAAATTGCTCAGCATGCAATGTGTAATTGTTAGATGCTCTAGAAAGGCATTGCTCACATCAGAATGTGTTATTGCTCAGTTCAACATGTGCAATATATAGACTCTCTCAAAAGACTTTGTTCACCTCAGAAGATGAAATTGCTCAGCATATAATGTGTAATTGTTAGATGCTCTAGAAAGGCTTTGCTTACGTCAGAATGTGTTATTGCTCAGTTCAACATGTGCTATTGATAGACACTCTCAAAAGACTTTGTTCACCTCAGAAGATGAAATTGCTCAGCTTTTGATGTGTAATAATTAGACACCCTAGAAAGGCTTTACACACCTCAGGATGTGATATTGCTCAGCTTACAATGTGCAATTGTTAGACACCCTACACCTCATGATGTGATATTGTTTGTTTGTTTGTTTGTTTGATTCTTTACGACGCATCAACCCTTGTGGGTCATTAGCGTCGGACGGTTTTAAACTAAACATGATGAAGATGGAAAAAGTAAAAATTTATAGGATAAAATAAAAGGAAAGATGATTATGAGTTTGTATAATGATAATTAGTTGCAATACAATTGTTGACAGGAGAGACCACGTACAATATCTGACAGTTTCAAAGAGCTATTCAGATAACTGTACATGTTCTTTAACTGAACAGAATACAACATTAAAAAAATCTGTATTATGGTCTGATACAAATGTAAAACAAAACATGATTTTAAAAATAGCAATTAGATTTTGTTAAAAAGATTTATTTGTCTTAAAAATGTCATAATACTATCAATATGTATATCTTGAAATAATTCTTTCATGTTATCAACATGGAAGCAATTATTTCTTACTTGTGCAAAATCGCCACATTCCAAGAGGAAGTGACGTACAGTGAATGGTGCGTCGCAACCAACACATTGTGGCTGCTCTTCACCTTGTAGTAAGTATGAATGAGTGACTCTTGTATGACCTAAGCGGAGTCGAGCTAAAACTACTTCTTCTCTTCTAATGTTTCGAACAACTGATTGATATTCACCAATAGTTGGTTTGATGTCAAGAAGTTTATTACCAATGCTGTTATTCCATGAAGTTTGCCATTCTTCCAAGATATATTTATTGATAGATGGCTTAAAATTGGAAAATGGAATTTTAAAAGAAGTTGGTTCTAATGAAAGCGATGTTTTTGCTTGCTTATCTACCATCTCATTCCCTTGGATACCTATATGACTAGGAATCCAACAGAGAGTAATTTCTTTATAAGCTAAAAGCTCATGACATTTTTCTAAAAGTTTCTGAATCTGTGGATTCTTTGAACTTGTATGGTTCATTGCTTTCAATACAGAAAGCGAGTCAGAAAATATAATAAATTTATTGTTAGCATCACAAGTGCTAATGAAATCTAAAGCTAGATCAATTGCTTTGGCTTCAGCAGTGAAAATTGATGAATCGTCAGGTATACGTTGCATATTACTATGGTTGTCTGATATAACAGCACAACCAACCTTTGAGTCTTCCTTTGACCCATCAGTATAAATTTGTTGGTAATTCTTATAACGACTTTGCATTTTTCTGAAATCATCTTTTAATATGTGTGGATTTGATTCAGATTTTTTCCCAGAATGTAAATCAAAAAGAATTTCAGGTGGTTTCATACACCAAGCTGGAATATTTGGTGTAAAATGTTTTTCAATATTTTGTGGTTTGATATTGGCAGATTCTAAGAGTGGTGAAATTCTGATGCCAAATGATTTAATAGCTTTAGGTTTTTGTTCATATAAATCAACATAATTTGGTGGGAATGTAACTTCATGAGCAGGATTTGATGGGTTAGCAGCAAGTCTTATAGCATATTGCAAAGAGAGTTTCTCTCTTCGTGAGTATAGTGATGGTTCATCTGCTTCCACATAGAGACTAGCAACAGGAGAAGTTCTAAAAGCCCCTAAAGCTAATCTAAGTCCTTGGTTATGTATAGGATCAAGCATTTGAAGATATGATTTTCGTGCAGAGCCATATATAATACAGCCGTAGTCTAATTTTGACCGGACTAGAGACCGGTACAGCTTGAGAAGTGTTGTTCGGTCTGCACCCCAAGAAGTATGGGAAAGTACTTTTAAAAGATTCAATGCTTTTAAACATTTAGCTTTGAGATATTTAATATGGGGTATAAAACTGAGTTTTCTATCAAATAAAATGCCAAGGAATTTAGATTCCTCAACAACTGGAATGGGTGATCCATACAAATGTAAAACCGGATCATCATGTTGCTTGCGCAACTGACAGAAATGTACACACTGTGTTTTTGATTTGGAAAACTTAAAACCATTGCTTGTTGCCCAATTTTCAATTTTATTTAAATTTTGTTGCAGTTGGCGTTCAATCGTCGCCATGCTTTTTGAGCGATAACAGATACAGAAGTCATCAACATATAATGAGCAATCAGTAAGATTACCTAAACATTTCACAATATCATTAATTTTAATGCTAAAAAGTGTTGTTGATAGAACGCCTCCTTGAGGTACACCTTGCTCCTGGTCATAATAGTCAGACAGAGAGGAGCCAACTCGGACTTGCATGGCGCGGTCTGCAAGGAAGTTTTCAATGAATGTAGGAAGTCTACCTCTTAATCCAAGTTTGTGGATATCTTTTAAAATGCCATATCTCCACGTGGTATCATAAGCTTTTTCCAAATCAAAAAACACAGCAACTACATGTTCCTTTTTAATAAAGGCATCACGTATGAAGGTTTCCAATCTAACTAAATTATCAGTTGTACTGCGGTCAGATCTGAAACCAGACTGAAACCGCGATATATGATTATTGGATTCTAAAAACCAAGTAAGTCTTTTATTTATCATTCTTTCAAGTGTTTTACATAGACAACTTGTTAAAGCTATAGGTCTATAATTATTAGGTTCCGCAGGATCTTTCCCAGGTTTGGGAATTGGGATTATGGTTGCTAAGGTCCAATCTTCTGGAAATTTACCAGTAGTCCAAATGTAATTAAATATATTCAAAAGAGTTTCAAGAGAAGTTTCTGGGAGATGTTTAAGCATTTGATAGTGGATCTCATCAGGACCCGTGGCTGAGTCATGTGATAGTTGAATAGCTTCAACTAATTCATCTAAATTAAAATCTTTGTTGTAAATTTCATTATTTTGTGATTTAAAATTCAATTTAACTTTCTCTTGTTCGGTTTTAATCTTTCTGAAGGATTCAGAGTAATTGAATGATGATGAATTGTGACAAAAAGTTTCTCCTAAAGTGTCAGCAATGTCTGTTTTTGAAGTTGATTTGCTGTCAGTACCCACCATGTTTAGATGTGTGTAACTGGGGGATTTGTTTTTTCCAGAGATTTTTCTTATCATATCCCAAACCTTTTTAATAGGTGTTTTATGATTGATTTTCGAAACATAAGATCTCCATGATTTACGCTTCGAAAGTTTAATTGTTCTACGGGCTTTAGCTCTAAATACTTTGATGTCATTGAAATTGTTTGTATTTGGAGATCTTTTGAATTTAGATAGAGCTTGCTTGCGCTGTTTAATTGCTTCTTTACAGTCGTCATTGTACCATGGATTACTTTTAGTTGGATTTGTCGAGGTTTGAGGAATACATTGTTTAGATATTTCGATAAGAGAAGAGGTAAAATCAGCTATAGGATCAGAAGATTCTTTGAAGTTTTCTGGCACCAATTTACCAGTGCACAGAGTATTAAATAGATCCCAGTTGGCTCTATTTAATTTCCACTTTGGATTGTGATCCTCAGTGGAATAAGTGTTCTGTTCAATGATGATAGGGAAGTGATCACTACTGTGTTGGTCTTCACATACAGACCAATTATAATCAAGAAACAGTGATGGATGACAGAATGAAAGATCAATAGATGTAAAAGACTTTGTACTTGGAGAATAATAAGTATAAGACTTATCATTCATAATACAAATGTCATTCTTTGTAATGAAATTTTCGATAAGTTCACCTCTGGAATCATTGTTTTGACCACCCCAGAGGATATTGTGACCATTGAAGTCACCTAATAAAATATAAGGAGAAGGAAGTTGTTGCAGTAAATTGTCCAAGTGTTTGGAGTTAAGAGAAAACGATGGAGGAATATATACAGAACATATGGTTATTTCTCTGTCTAGAGTGACAGAAACAGCAGTTGCTTGTAGTTCTGTTTGTAAATCAATCTTTCTTTGTGGGAAAGATGATTTTACAAATATTGAGGCACCACCAGAGGGCCTCAGACAATCAGTATGAACATAGTTATATATATCAAAACCTCGTAATGAGATGTTATCATCTGGTTTAAGAAATGTCTCTTGAAAACAAAATACGGATGGATTATATTCGGAAATCAATAGAGATACTTCATTATAATTAGGTTTCAAACCTCGACAATTCCATTGAATAATTTTATGTTTAAAATCCATACTTGAAAATAATATTAAAAGAAGTACTAAAATAATGGTTAGATTGAAACCCTCCATTATTTGGTTACTGGTAATCTTGGCAGTGTGCCTTTAGGGAGATGGTCACTGGAAGAAGAGTCTGTAAATACCACAGACTCCTCTTCCATACGCACCTCCTCATCATCTTTTTCTGCAAACACAGAATATGGATTCTTTTCAGCTTGTTTTGCTTTTTCTGTTTGTTCTTTTTCTTTCTGTGCTTGTTCTTTTTGCCATTGCTGTTTTCTTTCTTCTTTTTGTTGTTTTTTAAGTTTTTCTTTCTCTTCTTTTTTCTTCTTCTCCTCATCTTTCTTTATCATTTCTAAGGTCGCCCCCTTAAGGGCTGGCCCAGAATGAGAGGAGTTACTTTTTCCTGGTTTAGGTGATGTGTTATGTTTTTCCTTTGTACCTTGTGTTTTCTCTGTTGTCTGTTTTAAGTATTCGTCAAAGCTGTCGTCTGTCTGTGTGGTTTTGTTTTCAGTTTGTGTAGATTTGTTGCAAGTGCCTGGTTTAACAGCACTTGCATAAGTTTGACCTGTGTAAAATTGCTCGTATTGTTTACGAGCATCAGGAAATGATAAGTTGTTTTCACATTTGATTTTGAGAATTTTCTTCTCTTTCTCCCATTGTGGGCATTGCTTCGAGTTTGCAGGGTGATCACCTGAGCAGTTGACACATTTGGATGGTTTGTTACACACGCCAGATGGTCCACAATGTTCAGGCTCACCGCAGTTGCAGCATACAGGGTGTCTACCACATTTATTTTCGTGGTGACCAAACACTTGACAACTGTAACATCTAAGTGGGTTTGGTATATAGACATCTACTTTCACTTGCATAAAGCCTATTTTAACAACTGTAGGTAAGGTAGGTGAATTAAATGTAAGAACATATGTGTTGGTTAATTTTGTTTCACCATCACGACGTACAGTGATTCTACGTACATCCGTAACTCCCTGTTCAACCATGCCTTCCTTGATATCATCGCTTGTCACTCTGTTCAAGGCTGGACAGCGAATAATACCCTTGGATGTGTTCAAGGATGAATGGGGTGTTACGGAGCACTTAAGACCACAAAATGTCTTCATCTGTAGTAGATTTTTCTCGTGTGCTTCTTTAGCACATTGTATTAAAAGATCACCAGACCTTAGGTTCTTTATGCTCTTTGGTTCTCCTGCAATGCTCATAATGGTTTTATGTACAACAAAAGGAGAAAGAGAAGAAATAGTCTCTCCTTCTTTTTCTGAATGGATTATTAAAAATCTGGGTACATAAGGTTTTTTGTTTGAGGTTGCTGAACTTGACGAACTTGATTTAGTTGGTTGAGAAGCTGGGTACGAGTTTTCAGAGTCAGTATCTGAATTTGCTATGTGACGTTTTTTTGCTTTTTGTTTAGCCATGTAGTTTAGTTGTTTGATTCATCCTCCATGCTCCCCACCCACCGTGGAGCCCAACAAGGGAGCACTTTAATGGAGTGGATTTCCGATCTCCAGTGCTAGAGATACATAGAAGGTATACTTGCACAAATAGAATCTGCACAATTGACCCGTTAAGCCACTGCCTTCCAGGATTATTTTATAAAAGAAAGAAAGTTTAAGATAATGGACACATGGTTGGCATCAGAACGATACTATAGAACGAAGATATAAGAAATATTTTTTTTTTTTACATTTTCAGAATCCTGGGGCTCAGCATGACAAAGCTGATTAGAAACACCGGGCCGTGTTTCCACCTCAGTCTACCCCGTCAAAGAGGCCAAAGAGACGTGTTGAGTCATACAGAATTTATAAACGTCCATATTCTGCATGCTCTCAGTCTTCCAGGCCATCCCCTTCGAGTTACGAGAAAGCCACCCACGGCAGACTGGTGGGTCCTACTCTTAGCACTCCCAGAGGAGACAAGTATTACAATCAATATCGTCCCCTGTGTGAAGTGTGCCCCAGAGACCGCGACAAGGTGGTAGGGACTCTCCAGGGTGATGTGATATTGCTCTGCTTACAATGTGCAATTGTAAGACACCCTACACCTCAGAAAATGATATTGCTCTGCTTACAATGTGCAGTTGTTAGACACCCTACACCTCAGAAAATGATATTGCTCTGCTTACAATGTGCAATTGTTAGACACCCTACACCTCAGAAAATGATATTGCTCTGCTTACAATGTGCAATTGTTAGACACCCTACACCTCAGAAAATGATATTGCTCTGCTTACAATGTGCAATTGTTAGACACCCTACACCTCAGAAAATGATATTGCTCTGCTTACAATGTGCAATTGTTAGACACCCTACACCTCAGAAAATGATATTGCTCTGCTTACAATGTGCAATTGTTAGACACCCTACACCTCAGAAAATGATATTGCTCTGCTTACAATGTGCAATTGTTAGACACCCTACACCTCAGAAAATGATATTGCTCTGCTTACAATGTGCAATTGTTAGAAACCCTACACTTCAGGATGTGATGTTGCTCTGCTTACAATGTATAATTGTTAGACACTCTTGAAAGGCTTTACACACCTCAGGATGTGATATTGCTCAGCTTACAATGTATAATTGTTAGACACTCTATGAAAGGCTTTGCTCAGGTCAGAATGTGTTATTGCTCAGTTCAACATGTGCAATTGACAGGCACTCAAGAAGGCTTAAAATTTGCTCAGCTCAGAAGGTGAAATTGCTCAGCTTGCAATGTGTAATTGTTGGACACCCTAGAAAGGCTTTACACACCTCAGAATGTGATATTGCTAAGCTTACAATGTATAATTGTTAGACACCCTAGAAAGGCTTTACACACCTCAGGATGTGATATTGCTCAGCTTACAATGTATAATTGTTAGACACCCTAGAAAGGCTTTACACACCTCAGGATGTGATATTGCTCAGCTTACAATGTATAATTGTTAGACACCCTAGAAAGGCTTTACACACCTCAGGATGTGGTATTGCTCAGCTTACAATGAATAATTGTTAGACACCCTAGAAAGGCTTTACACACCTCAGAATGTGAAATTACTCAGCTTACAATGTGAAACCCTAGAAAGGCTTTACACACCTCAGAATGTGATATTGCTCAGTTTACAATGTATAATTGTTAGACACCCTAGAAAGGCTTTACACACCTCAGGATGTGATATTGCTCAGCTTTACATGTATAATTGTTAGACACCTAAGAAAGGCTTTACACACCTCAGGATGTGATATTGCTCAGTTTACAATGTGCAATTGCTAGACACCCTAGAAAGGCTTTACACACCTCAGGATGTGATATGGCTCAGCTTACAATGTGTAATTGTTAGACACCACAGAAATGCTGTGCTCACCCCAGGATGTGATATGGCTCAGCTTACAATGTGTAATTGCTAGACACACTAGAAAGGCTTTGCTCACCCCAGGATGTGATATGGCTCAGCTTACAATGTGTAATTGTTTGACACTCTAGAAAGGCTTTGCTCATCTCAGGATGAGATATTGCTCGGCTTACAATGTATAGTTGTTAGACACCACAGAAATGTTGTGCTCATCTCAGGATGTGATAGGGCTCAGCTTACAATGTGTAATTGTTTGACACCCTAGAAAGGCTTTGCTCATCTCAGGATGTGACATTGCTCAGCTTACAATGTGTTATTGTTTGACACCCTGGAAAGGCTTTGCTCATCTCAGGATGTGATATTGCTCAGCTTACAATGTGTAATTGTTAGACACGCTCATCTCAGGATGTGATATTGCTCAGCTTACAATATGCAACTGTTAGACACTCTAGAAAGGCTTTACACATCTCAGGATGTGAATTTGCTCAGCTTACAATGTGCAATTGTTAGACACTCTATGAAAGGCTTTGCCCAACTCAGAATGTGAATTTGCTCAGCTTTACATGAGCAATTAACTGACATAATAACTTTCTATAATAGTATAGAAATTTTTTTGATAATAAATCACTTTTGGGGTTATTTATTTTTATGTCTACCTCCCTATAATTCGAACTTTTGACCATGCGTATTAAAACGTCTAGTCCAGAGGACTTAGTACAGCTCATATGTTGTTGTTTTTTTTCTGAAAAGAAAAAGAATAACAACAAAAGCTTGCAAAAAATTAATTTTTGTAAAGGTATAGAAATTCAAGGAATTTTTTAACAATTCAACACCTGCAGCCTTATATAATTTAACCCTAGTCATGTCTAATAATTTATGTTCTACATTCCTCTATGCTAAACTCATATCTGCTTGTAAATACATGTAAACAACTGCAACGCTTTAATTTAATTCAATAAAAATTTGTAAGACATGTAGAAAATAAAACATCCAGAATGATCATGGATAAACTGCATGTGCATTACCACCGCGCCCCTGTTTAATTCAGGTTATATGAGTTGGACATTGATAAAGCACCTGATTGTCTGCATTATTGAATTTATAAAAAATTAATCATCTTTTTACTTTGATCATTGTTTTCAAAGACAGGACATTTCAATGAAAATAGCAGGGCATTCTAAAAAATATGCTAATGAATTACAATAACAAATTAACCGTTGTCCTGCACTTAGCGGATATATCCTTTTTTTTTAAAACTGTAGATCCAGATCAGCTGGCTTCTGATGAAGCCATCTAATCAGGATCTACACAGTTTTCTACTCTGATTGAAAGTGATTATGCTTACAACTGCAATGCTGCAGGTTAATAAGATAAAAGTTGAGGAGAAGTGTAGTACATCAAATATTTAGCATTAGAAGGGTTAACTAATTTACATACATATTGGGAAAAAAGGACTGAGTAAACAAGTTGATGGTTTTGCAGCAAGGTTAAACTCGATTTTTTATGTTTTTCACATTGATTTTCGGCGATAACTTTTTTATTATTGATTTTAGTAAACTGTCTTCGCGATGAAAGTTGTAGAGAAAAATTAGCGCCAACTTCTCCAAGCGGTTCCAACATCATAGATGCTGCAATCTGCGCATAGATGCACTCTTTGAGCATTTTAAGAAAAGCCCAAATAAACTAAGTCAAATATGTCAGTCAAAAAGTTACATTGCACCACCCCGATTCAATAAGAAAGGCGACGGATGGCTTGTTCAAATAAATTGGAAATCGCGCCTGATTCACCGAGCGTTAAGCTAGCTGGGTCATCTCGAAACTGTCCTTTTAGGAAATGCATATGAGAAAAAAAAGCGCGTCATGCGATATCAAAGCTTCTGTACCTACAAATGATCATGCTCATAGTAAATTCTGAATATGCACTGTGCATTCTGAGCCTACATACGGCAGTATTATGCTATAAAAATCGTTGAATAATTGTATATACACCCCTTGTGAATATTCTTTTGAGACGAACCATTTCTGTCACGCCTCTACGAAATTTACCTGTCAATAAAATACTTAGACAATTTGGCTGAATTCAGTTTATTGCAAAATCTTCATCTATGTACACAAAAATCTGTTTGTGCCACAAACTTCGGATTTCTTGGAGAAATCGGCGCTAATTTTTCTCTACAACTTTCATCGCGAACACAGTTTGCTAAGATCAAAAATAAAAAAGTTATCGCCGAAAATCAATGTGAAAAAAATAAAAAATCGAGTTTAGACAAAACCAAAAAATCGTGTTTTTACTATTCTTTGAAGAAACAACTGAATTTCATCATAACTCCGTCCGTAATCGTTTCATGTCCAGTTTGCCTCTCTCCATTGTGTTGTGAAAAACACAAAACAATCTCCAAACCGGATAGGTGGCAATCAAAAACTTTAATACTATCAATGAACGTAGATTAAAATCGTTAGAAAAAAGAGTTTTCAATTGCCATTTGCTGCCATTTGGGTGACAAATGGCACATGAAATTATTTTTCTAACGATTTTTAATCTACGTTCATTGATAGTATTAAAATTTTTGATTGCCCCCCATCCGATGTGGAGATTTTTTTTGTTTCGTGTTAGAAAACACTATTTCTAGCGATTTTTGATCAGGGTTCATCAATTGATAAGAGCATTTTTTGATTGCCATCTATCCGGTGTGATCTCTGGTATACCTGGTCTCAAAATCTCAGACCTGATAAATATGTCATAACAACAATTTTTGCTGAGTGAAATATTTTAAAGATGGCGACCAATCAGTGCCAACCTCAAATCTTTCGAACACATATAATATCAAGACAAGTTGGGAGGACTTTTTAGCAGCAAAGTCTCACTGTCACATCGCCCTACCTACACATCAACAGAAAAAGCTTGAATCTTGTATGTTTGGATGTAGCATGAGCATTTACTGAAATGCGAAAAAAACATTGCAGATGAGGCTGTGTGCATATGCTAAACCTAGACAGAAGAAGATTTCTGGTGATTATGAGATAGCCTTCAATCTCACTAATAGCGCTCCTGGTACAGTAGTACCAAATCGGAATGATGTTTGACATTTTTATGGTATTTCTGAAACAATTTTTTGAAGACATTAATTTAAAAAAAAATAATCTGCAGGCGTTTAAAATAATTTCAAAAATTATCCAGCATATACACACAATATTATACACTTTGTACTGTCCTGTCAGCCAAGAGTGACAGTGACGTCATGTTTTGTTTACAAAGTTAGCAGTGACTTATAATCAATAGATCACTTGTGCATGGATAGGATTAATACACAAGTGATCTATCGATTTGCGTTAGCTCAAGTGGAGTGTACAAGTTAATGTTTTACTTTACAATTGCAAACAAAATATTACTTCACTGTCACTCTTGGGTGGAACGACAGTACTTGTTAATTTTGCTAATACATAAAATTTGGGTAGGAGAAAAAGTAGTTTTTATGTCTATATGTATATGCAGCTGAGGAAGGCAGTTTTAAGGTGAAACTTATGAACTCACCATCTGCAATGAATACGAATATCTTTTCTTTACTTTTTAGATTTCTTTTGCACTATTAGGACAAAGAAATCAGCAAAAATTTAAGTAATTTGAGGTTCTGCTTTTGAAAAGCTACATATTATTTGCTGACGAAATCTCACACATTCATACATGCATATACAGGGCTCATACAGGCAGGCTTGAGTAAAATTCAAGGACTTTTCAAGGACATCTAAAAGACTTTCTTACAATTTTTCAGTTTATGAAAAACACAGATTTAAGTGTTAATAGTCTACTTCAGAAATGCTAGACTGAGATAATGGGGAAATTAGTACTAGATAATTAGTATAAAATTGTTGTGCCTTTATTTGTTGCAGCATATGCTGCACCAAATATAGACACATCAATTTTATACTGATTAAGTCCTCTATCTACAGTGCTAGTAGTCCTACAGAAAATAGTAGAATTCAAGGACTTTTCAAGGCTTTTGAGTGATTTTCCAGTACTTTTCAAGGCAGATTTAATAAACAAGGACTTTTAAAGAAAGCCCTCTAAATTCAAGTACTTTTCATGCCTGTGCGAACCCTGAATTTTTCAGAAGCCAACTATCTGAATCTAGGACTCAAGATCAGGACACGGCTAAGGATAAAACCAATACACATGTATTTGTAAAATCCTCAACTATATTCAAAGTGTTAAACTTAGGTTTAACAATTTAATATTTCACATTAATGGTCAAGAATTCAAGAATAATGCTGAAAACTTCCAATGAATACAGGGATAAATAGCCTAATTGAGGGCTAGACGAGTTCTGGCTCTGGAACTACAACTTGATGGCAGACAACAGCTGTCCCCTTAAATAACCATTACCGATGATGGATAAATTCACTTAGTCAAAGCTGACTAGGCTCAAGTGGCCAATTAATAAGACAATCTGCCCTTGTTGCTTTAAGTCCTTGAACTCTAGAGACTTGAAGACAATATTCAGAAGAAACCAAACACCATAAATGCAATATTGCAGTAACTCATTAATCCACTTTTAGTCTAAAATTGCGAGAAATGTGCAGTGTATTTTTGTCAACATGGCAAAAATTATGTTAGCTACAAAAATACACTCCACAGTTCTCACTTCCAACACCCCATCTCCAATGTGGTCCCCACTTTCATCACTCAGTATGTGTGTGTTAGGCCAAATGAAAATATAAGTGTGTTTCGGGTAACTGGTCTGAGAATTAAGGTAGGGTAGGCATTTTTTTAAAAAAAATTCTCTGGAAAAAAAATATATAATTTTATGCATTTTGTAAATCAAATCTTAAAACTTGCAGTATGCATACAAATATCAACATTTCAAGTTTAAATGGTCAATTGTCTTTAGAAAAACTGAAAATAAATTAAAGAAGCTATTAGAATCTGCTTAATTCAGGATTTTGAGGCTGACTTTCTATGGAAAGCCAGCCTCAAGTCCTGAATTCAGGAGTACTCCTGAAAACTTTCACCCATGCAATAGCTTTTGAAGTAGCATCAGTGCAACTATAATGGCAAGTAGCTGTGTGCAAATCTCCGTGAGGAAATCTTTCCTTAAATGTACACAGACTACAATGGCTAATGGCTATGTTTTCTTTTGGCTGATTCCAAGGCTTTTATGTGACTTTAAGCGCCAGAAAGTGTTTTATCTAATTAAGTATTATCAGACAAGGGAAATCGTCGAGGCGTAAAATTGCTATCATCCTTCTTATTCCCACTGTCTCAGCGCTGAAATCACTTGCGGCTATATTCTGGGAGTTTCTTAGAAAATGGTACTTGTCACCTTAGCTGCTGGTAACGAGCAACGGCTCAGGCAAGCATGCGCATGCACACTGTCTTGCCAGAGCCTTTGATATTGGTAAACACAAATAGAGGATTGACAGGATTGGTAAAACTTATTCTATCTTCAAGGTTTTTATTATTGGTTTCATGCTTTACGTCCCTGTCACTAGCTATGGTCATGTTCACCTAATGACACTTTTTTCCTGGGCAAGCTTGACTGAGCAGTTAACTAGTACTTCATGCACATACTTTCGCTTGTACCTGAGAACAACCCTTCTTGAATCAGCAGAAGGCAGGAGAATGGCCTTAGAAATTATTTCATGATCAATCTCCGCGGGATCAAACTCGCGACCCCTAGATCTGCAGTCAGACACGTTACCAACTGTGCTATGTGGCCCGGGCTATCTTCAAGGTGCTTGTTGTGTTCCCTATAAGCTGTATCAGTGTGTCCCTTTCAAATGATTAATTCTTTGCCTGCTAGTGTTGTAGCAAACAGTTTGGGCCCAAAAAAAGGCCTGTCTGTTCAATGATGAAATTTCATGAGTTCTTTGGCAAAATTAAGCTGTTTTATGACATAATGTCACATCTAGGTTTGATAAAACACCATGTATTAAAATTGATTAACTACCAATGGTTTACATAGTAGTAACATTATGTTATGATTACCAAACAGCCATAATAAAATTACATATATATGGCACAGTATAAGTGTTTTCAAGTCAAAAAGTTCAAAGTTGCTTTAGTGTCATATAATAAAAAGAATCTAACATTCATGCTCCTGTATTATTTAACGTTTTAACTTGTTGCAAAAATCGATGAAATGCTCAGAAGCCAGCTGGCCAGCCCTCTAGGTTATCAAACTTTTTTCATGCTCAACTCAACTGAGCATGAAATTACAACTCCTCGCAAAAACTTAAGTGCTTTCTTGCTTAAGAATTAACAGACATTGTATTTATCCAGCTAATAAATGTTAAAATGCCAACAATTGTTGGCATTTTAACATTTATGAGCAGGATAAACTTCATGCTCAGCTGAGTTGAGCAGGAAAAAAGTTTCTTATACCACCCTTACCAACTTTAGCATGAAATATCTTGTGATGTGCAAGGTCTACACTGATGTATGTGGTATAAAATAGTTATACCATGTTTGTCCACCTGTATGTAAGATAATCCACTCGTTAAAGCTTGTGGATTATCTCCATGTACAGGCGGACAGCCCATGTTATAACTATTACATAATCTCTAGGCCAAGATCCAGCCTGTTTTCTTAATTGATTAAGATGGTATGAAATTCTGAAAAAATAATGTGCAAAGTGTGCTTATGAGGTCAAATTTTGTTTTCTTTTATTCTCTAAGAACCTAATGAAAAAGCCATAAAAGATTTGCATTTGAAACAAATGGCTTAATTATTAGCCAGTCTCTCAGACAGAAAAATATAAACAGTCTGTCATTGTAAGTGTGATACGATGCAAATTATGGAAATAAATCTCAGTAAGCGTCAATTTCTGCATCTCTGGGGATATGTGATTTTTGAAATGGAAAAGATCTGCGGAAATCCAATCCACGAGTCCACACATTTCTGTTAAAAGCTCAATGCTACGTACCTAAGGGATATGAACCGTTCAAAACCTTATGGCAAGATTTTTAAAGATTACAATGTAATTGTATTGCCCAATATTACGTACTTAGAAAAGCTCTCAGGCTAATAATGGCATCTACGGTTGATACTGAGGTCGATAACCAAAACTCTGTGTTATAATCTGTTTCTCACATATACCAATTCACTATTTTAACACGCTTGACTGATGTAAGTAAAAAAGAGGACTGGCGTATATTTTGAGTTATGTCGCGCCACTTGTTTACATCTGATGTCAAATCTTGCCTTAAGGATTTGAACGGTTGATATCCCTAGGTACGTAACATTAAGCAATACAATCACATTGTAATCTTTAAAAATCTTGGGATAAGTTTTTGACCGAATGATATCCCTGGGTACGTATTATTGAGCAATGCAATCACATTGTCTTGTGATAAGGTTTTGAACGGTTGAAATCCCTAGGTACGTACCATTAAGCAATACAATCACATTGTAATCTTTAAAAATCTTGCCATAAGTTTTTGACCGAATGATATCCCTGGGTACGTATTATTGAGCAATGCAATCACATTGTCTTGTGATAAGGTTTTGAACGGTTGATATCCCTAGGTATATAACATTAAGCAATACAATCACATTGTAATCTTTAAAAATCTTGGGATAAGGTTTTGAACGGTTGATATCCCTAGGTACATAACATTGAGCAATACAATCACATTGTAATCTTATGAAAATCTTGCGATAAGGATTTGAACGGTTGATATTCCTAGGTATATAACATTGAGCATACAATAAAATTATAATCTTTAAAAATCTTACGATAAGGTTTTGAATGGTTGATATCCCTATGTACATAACATTGAGCAATATAATTGAAATAGCCTAATCATTAGTATCTACAAGAGCCGGTCCTTATTCGCTACTTGTATCTATTATATAGGTAGCTTTGACATTCTCTTAACAGTTGTACTGACTCAGTAGATTCATTATTCAAGATGCACCTAGAATGAACTGACATGTTTAATTGATAAACTTCTTCAAATGCATGTGATAGTAGCTTTTATTGCTGATCGTGACAATCCCAGGAAATGTACAAAACATGAAACCTGTGCAATATTGCACAGGTTTCATATTTTGCTCAGCATATTTTTTTTGTACATGTATATCTTTAAGCCCATTTCTAGTGCTTGTATATAATTAAGCCAAGACATGACAAAATCATATCAAATGGCACTATATAAAGAGTAGTGATACAAAGATGCATGTCCCATAGGTGATGAGTGAAACGCAATAACCCGCATCTGAACTAATCAACTTTGCATAAAGGATACTGAAATTAAAAGGTAACTGTTCAAAGTGTCACCAATTTAAAGATATTGCAGGGCTAATGATTCTCCAGAGATTTCCAAGTTGTGGTGGTTCCTGGAATCTTTGACAGAATTAATTGTCAACGTACAAGTGAATATGCAGTCAACTGTCATGGTCCAAGGTAAGGATCACTGGTCCATTGCCAGATAACACACAATTTTCAATCAAGAAGTGGTGAGATTTTTTTGATTTTTTATCTAAAACAAAACGAAAACCTTGCACAAAATGTGTTTGTGAAATACTATTTATGCTCCACCCACACCTAAACAAATGTAATTCAAAGTATACAGAGTTTTACACCAAGTTGAATGTTTGGGGGTCCTTGGGACTCAACTTTGAATATGATGGGGGTCCCATCATTGAAATTGGGGGTCCCATCTTTTTATATAAGCTTCGAATTTTGGAAGGTAGTACATCCTTCCGTGAAGGCTCAGTGTTGTTCCCAGGTCAGTAATTTTGAGGGCCATGTTTGGCCCCCTTCCGATTTTTTGGGGGGCAATTTGAAATTTTTGAGGGCCACATATTACCATCAGTGAAACACAATCCTATACGCTTTTTTTACAAAAGCTGAACTTGTCCCTATAATATGCAGGGACCAAGCTAGCCCTTAAATTTAGGGAGAAGACTCCAGTACAAATAGGGAGAAGTCATAGATTGCTGCATCCAGAAGACAGAAAAAACAGTCTCTGATCAGACTGTTCTCTAATTGAGATTAAAAAACAGACACTGATCAGACTGCTACTTTCTTTCCATTCTGAGAATTTGGTTGGTAAATTTGAAATACACATTGTATTCTTTCTATCTGTCTACAAGTCTCCACTTATCTGAAGTCTCTGGTATCTTCCTTTATCTTTGCCGACTTGAGCCTTTTCAAGTGAAAAAGTTACGTAATTTGGCATATACAAAAGAAAGAAACATGTCAAAATAATTGCCTTTTCACGCTTGAGCGGTCGGCAGAGTTGTCAGTGATTATTCACACTATGAAAAAATCAATACACAAAGTCAGTGGTGGACAAATCAGTATACGTTTTCCTTGCTTTTTAGCAGAGCGGACCTGAGAGAAAGCATGGTATTTTACGACTTTCTTTCACGGCCGATGTTTGCATGGATGTTTTCACTGCTCGTTTACCTGCAGTCTAAAACAACAGCACCTGTCCTATTTATTTATAGAGAGCCTGTAAATATAGGAATACCCGAATCGTTACGAAATAACTTTGGAATTTGGGATTTTAATGAAAGGCACAACAAACACATCTGCGTCCCAGCGGACGCAGGTAAGGTGAATTGACGGGTCCTACCTAATGATTTATGCGTATAAGACGCAGGATATTGCGTCCTGTAAAACCCTGAGTATACAATTTTGTTTATTGCACTAACACTTATTTATTTTTTATTTTTTAAAAAAATAAATCAAAGGTCAAGGCTGTATGTTTTGGTATATTTGAAAAGTTCCTACCACAAAGTAAACACATATAAAATATCACAGCTCGAAGTCTCGTGTAAGTGAGCGAGTTTGTGACTTACGTCCGACCAACAGCTAAGGTCATAAGGAGATAAAACCATGGTTTAGTCTCATCCCACAGACTGGAGGAGCTGTGGATTGAACTCAGGACCTCTGGGTACAAACAAGAGATTTATCAAGTACACCACAGACGGTCTCTATTTACAGTCGAACTTAGGTCGCTCGAACTCGCCTGTCTCGAACACTAGGGATCGGTCGAACTCGGTCGTCGGTCCCGGCAATTTCCCTATACATTTAATTTTAAATACACCCCAGGCTTGAACAGTGATGGCTCGAACTCTCGAACTCAAAGCACGGTCCGCAGGGCAATTTTTCCATGTAAAAACGCTATGATGGCTTGAACCAAATATTTCTTTACATGAATCAGTCACACGCTTGATTTCAGTTCATTATTATTTTCATAAGCGCTCCGTGACAATGATGATTTTACCCTTGGGTTAACTTACTGATGAGCGGAACGTGTGAAGCGGCAATTTAGCAGATCAAAGATTTGAGTAAGTTCTCACTTGTCACCACTTAGTAGGGCGGCCGAAAATAATTAAAGACAATGAGATAGATGTTTTGTAATCAAGAATTCGCGTGTCAAAATGAGTAAAACATGCCTGGCTGGATAAAGAGAGGCATCAAATTGTGCGGTGCCGCGGTACAGTCTGATCCGCATCTTTGTTGTTAACATCCTGGGGAGTTTGTCATTTTTTCATGTTTTTATTCGTTGTTATTAATTGAGACTTGCACATTGTGAATAAAAAAATAAGAAACAAACTTGTTTATTTCTTTAATGTTCTAAAGAACGATAAACAACCGAACATAAACTGTAACGAAACATAAACAGGAACATTCACCCACAAGAAGACAAACGATAGCAAATGCATTGATCAGCCTGCCCATATGCGCATGCTGATAAATGTATATACTTTCAACATATTCATCGGCTCTAGCGTGCAATGGGCTATTGATTAGTGACAGGTGTCATGTGCACTTTGCAACTGGTCGATAAAAAACGTGGTGTCCGTGATGACAAAGTACACATGAACCAACTTGAAAATTGTCAGGCAAGGTATCGCTCGAACACATGGATGGGTCGAACTCGCACCGACGGTCCCGACGAGTTCGAGCCATCTAAGTTCTACTGTATATATTTAATTAAGCAGCTGTGACAATAAAACCATCCAAACAGAATGACTTTTGCAGTTAAAAACTAACTGGGAATTTTAGCGGTCTTCCTTCTTAGACTTACACAAAAAATGTTTAATTTGTAAAATTTAAGTGAGTGAGGAAAAATGTTGATTTTATTGTGTAAAGACATCTTAAAGTTAAAAAGCAGGGATAGTAGGGCACTTAATTTCAAGAAAAAGTAGGAGCACAACAAAAAAGTAGAGAAAAGTAGAAAAAGTAGGGCCCCCATGAAAGCCTGCAGTGTACTTATAAAGTCAAGTAGAGCATTGCAAACGAGGCAATTAACCTTAACAGTCTAGGGACAAGATGCCCCTGTACTTTAAAACAATCACTGCCGAGTAAAATTACATATATCAACACTCTGTCAGATTTGCTTTCAAAATAAACAGCCTAGATAAAATTGTAAGCTTGTCGTATCTCCACACATGTAAAACTTGCTTTGGATGCAAGTAAACTTCATTTAACAGTGAAGATACATCTGGCGACATTTGATCAGCATCTGCACTGTTACCCATTGAAGGGCCAATAAAACACATCTGAAAATATCGTCTGCTAAAGTAGTTTCCTGTAATATCCCATGTAGATGGAAGATTCAATTGCAACATGAAGGGTCAATAAACTTACCTCTTTTGATGTATGTGGCTGTTTGTCAAATACTTTGCTGTTTTTATACAGTAGGAACGTATTAAAATTAAGTTAGCTTCTGGAACAGTCTAGTTTGGGTTTTCATTGATAAGATCGATTCAACAAAAAAGGCAATGATAAATATATTATGTTTTGCTGTATGCATGGAGCTAACTTATGACACAGTAATTTCTAAATTCAGATGCTGAACCCAGTTAAATAAACAATCAATCTCAGAGTGTTGATAACACAATGACTGGCGAAATTTATGAACTCAGATCCGAGTTCCTCAAAAGTGCTTGTCTCTAGACTGTTAACACCATGTCATATGAATTTCTACAACCTCAGTTACCACCAGAGAATCCCAGTAGAAACTAAAGGCAATTTAAACCGTTCCATTTACATAATGACTGCGAAAGCACTCAAGCTGAATGCTCAGAAAATTCAAACAGAATCTGGTGGAATTACAAAATGAATTGCACCAAGGGAGGGAAAAAAACATCATTCCGATTAGCCTATTTTACTGAATGAATTTCCTAAATCTTTAAGTGCTATATTTCAGTAATGGAATCTGCCAGTTGTTGATGTTTTGGATCGATCCATCCACATTATTAGTTAATACTTTTTCAAAGAAAACAAACAAATTAGTCCCAGATCAGACTGCTTCTCTAGGAGCAGTCTGATCTGGGAATATTTTGTTTGCACATTTTTTGGCGCAATTTGGTACTGGCACTCAAAGGAGTTAATCCATTTAGTTTCTATTATGTTTGAATGGAAAATTATTCATTATACTGGCAGCCTAATTAGTTCATTGCTTGATTGTTTGTTTTAAACCTTTAGAAAGGTCAGATCAGCCACCTGACTTGGATCCATACTGTTATTAAAACTTCCTGTTATTTCACCGAAATAAATGGAAGCATTGAACTAAACATTATTGTGGCATATTTCCAGCTCGAGACGAATCTGAGCTTGGTTTTTTAAACTAATTTTTCTTGTGGCTGGTCGTTTGTTTGTTTGATTTGATTCTTTACGTCCCATCAACAATCTTTCAGTGAAACAGGGACGGGTCTTCCTGGGTTGAACCAGTACTAAGCTAGGATAAATGTGTCTTGCTCAAGGACCACAACGCAGTGACGCCGGTGAGGCTCAAACCCGCAGCCCCTCGGTCTTGAGTCAAGCACTCTATCACTGAGCCACTGCGCTCCCTTAGTGTCTGGTCGAAATCGCTTTCAGAATAAAGGATGAATGAAGTTGGTCCCGTGAAACTAAGCCTCCTCCAGTAATTTTCTTACTGACCGTTTCAAGGGCGGTACTTCTTTTGTGGATCTCTTTTATTTTGTGTTTGTCTTTGCTATATTGTCTTGTCTGTGTTTATGCAGCCTTGTGGTCACCTGCTGGGAAAGGGCTGACTTCTTGGCTCTCCTTTATGTGATGTTTTCTTGTGTTTTTGTCACTTTCCAATACGGTATCCTGGGTCAGGTTTGGTACTTGATTGTATCGATTCCTGATCATTGCCTTCTTCCCTACTTTGTAATTAGCATATGCTGCAATTCCATCAATAGCTAACCACATTACCATATTCAACACTATTAGTGCACTTGTTCTTATAATTGACATGGGGGTATAGGAGACTGTCAACATTACTTACGGCTGTTTGTGCTGTTATATGTGTACAACCAATAATTTTAGCTCCCTGGAGTGGTGGCTTATCAGACTCTGCCCTCTTACGTAAAGCCATCAACCCGGGCATTTCTGGAAAGACAAGAAAACAATGATAAACAAATTTGGTGCCTTAATGATTCTAAACAAGAGTTATCAGACAATCGGTCCCCAACCCATGCACTTAAAAGATGCTCTTCCACAGCTGGGGGTGTAGAGGTGATCAATATAAAAATGATAATATCATTCTATTAGATCAACTAAGGGTAATATTATAACTCTAAAAACAAAGCAAATAGAGTTATTGTTCTTAATGCACTTTCTCAGCAATCAGATCTAAATGACAATAAAATTTCAGGTCAATGCATTATTCATTTACAGTAAAACCAGTCTTAAGTGGCCACTCAAAAATAGACAAAACAAAGACCTTCATGACAATTGGTAGCTTAATGAAGGTGGAAAGTATTGCAGAATGCTTCCCTTGGAGCATTCTGCAATACTTTTCACCTGCATTAAGCCATAATAGGTCTTGAAAACCAAATTTTGGTCTTTGCTTTGTGTGGCCGCTTAAGACAGGTTTTACTGTATCCACACTGCAGAGATACTCAAGAACCTTTTTCTTAAGACAAACCCACTAACAGTTGGTTGCCAAATAATTACACATTTAACAAATTAATGAGTTGTGTCTATCATTACCCAATTGTTTGCAGATGCAAGAATTAATGGCTTTCAAAAAAACTGGTTTATTTACCAATACTTAAAGCAGTACAAGTATAAGCTTTCATATAAAGCTTGGTCTCGGCTAAGCTTTTACAAATTGTTATTCAGAACAAGGCGTATCTTAAGTAAAGAGAAACCTAGATCTTTGACAGACAGACAGACAGACATGTAGGCAGGCAGAGAAAAAGATTTTGACACTCGAGAGATAACTTGATACTTCTTTAACAAAAACAGATCAGTATATTAAATAAGATTCATATATCATATGACGTTACTGTTATTTAGTGGTTAACGGTTTGTCATAAATAATGTCATGACTACACATTAAATAACACTTTCAACAGAAATAATCGACATCATGACAAAAATGCAAATTTTCATTTATTAAATAAACAAACTTTTGAGGGCAATAAAATCACATTTAAAATGTCGTATGATAAAGAGAATCTAACACTGGTGATCATTTCATATCAAATTTATTAAACTCGCCAAAGGTTCGTTTAATAAATTTCATATGATATGATCACTAGTGTAAGATCCTCTATATACAAATTGCCTTAATCACTGATACACAACTGCCCTTCTTTAGATTTACAAAAGTGCAGTGGAAATCCAGATCCGCTTTTTACCCATAATTTCAAGATCATAAAAAGCTGCTTCGGAATACATATGACACCTCACCTTAGATGTTACAACTGCAAGAAATGTTCAAAATATTAAACCTGTGCAAAAGTTCACAGGTTTCATATTTGCACATTTCACATAATAAATTGTACAAATTTGATTAACCAATTAATTAACATGTTGCCTTTGTCTTGATTACAAAAATTAAAGAGTTCTTAAGGGCCATAACCCAAAAAATATGCAATAATGAGTAACAGTTATTATACGTTCTGCACTTCATCATCTCATGTTACTCTACATTTGTGTAAAGTTTTATGAGAATATCTGAGACACAGAGCTGACACAAAATCTTTGGGCAAATGCAGGCTCTGCCCTACTGAAAAAGTTACCGAAATTTCACTGAAATTTCACTGAAAATTCAGTGTTTTTCAGTGAAGCTCTAAATTTCACTGAAATTTCAGTGAAATTTCAGTGACCAGTCATCCACCAGTAAATTTCAGTGGGCACTGGAATTTCACTGAAATTCCACTGAACATCATGTATGTGAAAATTTGTGAGCATTGAATTTCACTTAAATTTCAATGACAATATTGTAAGTTAGGTCAAGGTAACCTAATCATTTCTTAAAATTGTTCCAATGATGTATCAGTGCCAGTTTGGTCAAAATCTGGCAGATAGAGCACAATGTTTTCATAGGAAAATTAGATCAACCCCACCAAAATCTGATCATTTTTAAGATCCCTGTGTCAGTTTGGTCAAAACCTGGCCATGAGTTCAGAATAAAGGGTGCAGCCAAGGCTTTTATATATACATACATGACCGAATTGACCTTGAAAATTAAGTCAAGCTTATAATTATATCTAGAGGCTAAATTCTATCTACATATGCACATGATTTGCTTTTTCCTAGCCTTGAGTGTTTTTACAAGCTGCATGTATTAAGCAATTTTGAATTCATATTTTCCCATTTGATCCCTAAAGCTATTGCTTTTATGTCTTTAGTTATATATTTCCTTCAACATCATCATATAATATATCATTTATTAAACAGGAGAAATAATCAAGAGGATTAGAAAGGAAAACAAACTTATGTCAAGCAGCATCATCAGTATATGACTTTAAATCATCAAGCAGCATCATTAGTAGAGTTACTTTAAAATCACTGAAATTTCAGTGAGATTTTATTGAAATCTCATTGAAATTTCATTGAAATCTCATTGAAATTTCATTGAAAAAAATCACATCATGTGACTTAGTGATGGTGTCATGACCATGCATGATGGGAAAAACATGGCTGCCAGAAATGGAGGGAAATTGAAAGCTCTGTTGAAAAAGTAGTTGTGAGGCAATTTCTAGATGGCAAACACAATAGTAAGTTAGCTGACAGTGAGTATAGACCTGAGACACAGTTTCTGAGGTTTTCATAGTCACGGTGTAGCATCGACTCCGGAACTTGCTACCAGGTGAATCGAATGTCAACACAGACATGGCATGCAGGGGTTTCATTAAGAGGAGGGAGGCGGGGATTTTCCCCTTCTACTCAGGCATGTTTCCCCTGCTACTTTTGATAAATTTGTATAGAGTCTATAGGCAATACTGTCAAATCACCCGCCTACTTTACCTTGATACCCGGATGCCAAAAAAGTTGATGAAACCCCTGGGCGTGTAGTGGGGTGAGTCAAACGTTTTTTTAGTGGTTTATAATGAGCGCCTGCCGTCGAAGTGAATAGAATTCATCTTTAGAGAAGTCAAACACTTGTCCGTGCCCGCCAAAAAGATCAATTCTTGCTGTATGTCACAAAACATCGTGAAACACTGCCACCTGGTACCGCTAAAAACAGCATGTCCCATCAAAAAATGTTTGTTTCTACAGTGTTTAAACCCATTTTCCACCTCATTTTCAATGCCAAAATAATGAGCATATTGAAAATCACGTTCGGTATAAGTTTTATTTGTAATGATCTTGATTTGACTGATTTTTTATCAAAATCAGAAAACGCTTTGAGTACGGCAATTTACCAGTCCGAAGTACGGCAACTTGAGAAAAACATTTAATTTATAGTATGGCAATTTGCATCGACATGTTTGTCTGTGAAAACTCCCCCAAACCACCCAAATCACCCTAAACGAACACTAAAACCAGCCTATCCAGCTTCAAACAACCTCATGTCTCCAAACACACCACACCAAACACCTCAGCACCAGATATGGGCCAGAACTCGAAACTTTGGTACTTGTCGCATATTCGCAAAAGTTTTATTTAATACGCTGATGCTGACGTAGATCTTATGGAGACTTACTTCTATACCTCCATCCATTTGTATTGTGTACGAGAGCAGCAAAGGCCCTGGCGAGACTGCGCGGATGCACAGGCTAGTCTGAGCGTTTGGCTGCTCGTAGTACACAATCTCATGTACATGGGGATTACTGATTAGCGAATTATGGCCATAAAATTAAGCGATTAGCGAATATTGGCCCTAAAAGTTAACGTTTAGAGATTTTAAGGTTAATTTGACCAAATAGCGGAATGTTAAGTGCTAGTGATTAGCGAATTTCGGCCTAAAATTTAATGATTAGCGATTTTTGGGCGAAAAAATACCAAATATCGAAATGACGCGTTTTCGAAGGAAGAAAGTTATTCCAATTCGTTTTTACAATAAACCGTTACTGATAACCGATTTTGGGGGCTATTTTTATAGATACTGAATTTTGGGTCTTAATTTTTCTGATTACTAATTTTTAGGTATCAATTTTACTGATCAGGTGATTTTTGGGCGTAAAATTTACTGATTAGCGATTTTTGGGTCTAAATTTTACTGATTAGCGATCTTTTAGCCCAAATTTTAATGATTAGCGACTGTCGTACCAACCAAGAGTGACAGTGACGTTATATGTTGTTTACAATTGCTAAGTATATAGTACAATGCTAGTACAAAATTAAACATTAACGTGTACAGTACACCTCATGTTAGAAGATGCCGCTTTAATCCTACCCTGAAGGTTGCTCTCACTGTCACTCTTAGCTAGCAGGACAGTAAATTCTATTTGGAAAGGCTGGTTTAATGTGGTGGTTTGGTTAATTTCTTCAACCGTGGGTGGATATTTGAACATACTATTTCCACTCCTCTTATTACAAATTGTAAAATTAACCTGTACTCTCGATTTCGACTTGAATTGTATTGTAAGTGCATCGAGATTAGACACCCAGCCAGGGTCTGAAAAATGAATTGTTAAGCGTCGACCAAGCTTTTTGTAAAAGTTTAAACTTGTGTTAGTAGTAAGGGAAATAATTAAGTGATAATATGAGCCGAAGCCCACAACCACAAAGCCAATTGAACTCGAGTTCAAACGACTCCGCTTACACCAAGACGAAAACCACATAGGCGTAGCTAGGAAGCTTTGGGGGAGGGGGTGTTCAGCCTCAATAATTGTGCGTGGGGGGGGGGGGGGGCATGATGTTTTGGCAGAGGGGTCCAACTTTTACTTTTTTGACAGGGGACACTGTTAGCGTGACGACATCAAGCCACCAGCGAAACGCCATTGAATTTGCTGGCAAACCGATGATGGCCCAACATTGAATGCTAAGTTGGCAACTTTGTGATTCTTCACTGGACCAGCATTGCAAGGGTATACTATATTTCTGCGATTTTCAGGGGGATCCAGAGACCCTTGCCCCCTCCCCCGGATACACGCATGAATACCTGCAACATTTTCAGTACAATACAAGAGGGTCCGTGGAAGCAACCCCATACCTCCACAAAACCGTATCGGACCAGGCTCAACAGCAAACTAACCAGCACGTACATGTATTCCATACAATCTCACGACCAGGATAACCACAACCTTTAAAGCCTTTTGCGCATCATGCGTGGGCCTCTCACAGGGCGATTAATACAAGTACTATAGTAAAGAAACCGGTAAGGGACCTAAGCATATGGGCCCCTCTGTGAAATAAGCAGACGAAAAATGTGAAAATCTGGATATGCGCAAATGCGATGAGCACCAAACCCTGGTGCACTTAGACGTACATGTATGCCCAGTGTTTGTGTGTGTGTGTGTGGGTGGGGGATACTCTCATTTATACATATAAAATGTATACATGAAAATCCCAAAATATTGAAATAAAAAGATTTTGTACCCCCAAAAATGGTCTGAGCCTACATATGAGCAATGACATGTGATTTCCAACAATGTGGCATTTTGGCAGGTATGGATGGACTCAGACAAGCCTGTACAGCCATCCAATTATGTTCGATCAGTAGCTTAACAGCCATAGAGTATTTAAGTGACTAGCAAAGTCTCTGATCAGTCTGCGCGTATGCTTAGGTCCCTTACCGGTTTCTTTACTATAGTACTTGTATTAATCGCCCTGCGCGTTTGCTGGTCGCACATAGGCCTACCACATTGTTGGAAATCTCATGTCACGGCTCATTATTATGTGTGAGAACATCAGAGTTCCCCCCCCCCCCCCCCCCCCCCCCGCAAGTATGTTAGTACACGAGGCCACGGTTTTAATGTGTCAAAGTGTTTCATTTATCTGGGCAAGTTGAGTTGGTGTGCTGGAGTGTGTGATGGGACAGGGAAAATTGAAGTCAAGATTGGTGGAAGTTTGGTGTTTTAATGCTAACCCATAAATAACATTTCTGATTTCATCACAAATAATGTCTTATGACGTCACCTTTCAACGTCACGCTCAGTATAGTAAAACCCGGGAACATCTGATTGAATACTTTCACAGATTTGTACTATGTATCGGTTCCCAACGGCAGCTTCTTCGAGAAGAATTCTATCATTTTCAAAATAAGTCGCCGTACTGTTCACTAGCAAGATGCCATCCTGTGATTCTCTGTTGTGTCGCAAATTGCCGTACTCAAGTCGTCGGAAATTTCTCTTGATTATATCCAGCTCCGTTAGTTTTTGGAGAAAACTTTTGCTTCAATATATACACTAGTGATGTCAATAATGTGCATAATAGCGGATTGAATTGGCATCTTCCACTTACAAGATTACAAGGCGAGTTTTGAAGCTGACATGAGTTTTCGCGGTACCAGGCAGCTACAATTAAAGTAAAAAAGTCAACTAAAAATCACTTTCATACCATTGTTGGGTGTATATTTCAAAGATAAATATGTTCAGATAAAAATATATCCATCTTAACGCATAACGCCGTGATAAAACAGTATAATAACAACTTTTTCTTACCGTCGTCATGCCTGCCATTTGTTTATAATCGATAAAGTTGGTAGCAAGTTCCGGAGTCGATGCTACACGGTGATAGTGAATTATTATTGGAGTTGCTGTTTTTTTTTCTCTATTTAACAAAGACAGTGTTTTGAAATGGGTGGGGTAACACACAATGGGAAAATGGCATGGCTTATTTTAAACAGAGATGCTGAAATGTTAACATTCATTTAGACATAGGTAAAAATTGCAAGTTATTATCACCAGGCTAATTAAACTTAAAAATTCTTTAATTAGAATTTCAATTAAATTTTAATATATTTAATTGAAATTCTAATTAAAGAATTTTTAACTTTAATTAACCTGGTTAGCCTGGTGATATTATAATCAATTAATGTATCAGTTTTTGCAACGAATGTTGTTTATTTTATTGCAAGTATTTCTTGGGAATTTAAATTTTTGTCATTAGGATCCTGGGGATTTCCTGAATTTAATTTTTGTCATCAGGTTCCTGGGGATTCCCCCACAGACTAGCTATGAATAATGTCAGTGAAATATCACTGAAATTTCAGTGAAATTCCACTGAAATTTCGTTCAAATTCTGGAGAAAAATTTCACTGAAATGTCATTGAAATTTCATTAGAATTCCACTGAAAATTCGATGAAGATTTCAGTGAAATTTCCATGAAATGCTGGAGAATTATTTCGGTGAAATTTCACTTAAATTTACTGAAATTTCAGTGCTCATTTTCAGTAGGGTGATGCATTGAGGACAACTACAGCTCGCCTAGCACTCAATTATCCTACAATATGTCTGTTAATTCTCAGACCTGGCACTTTAAGGTAAAAGGAAGCTTTAATGGAACTATTCTGTCCACTAGGACATTTAATTACTGAAACAAGAATCAATTTGCTGCCCATGATAAATGTCTCAGCTATACAGTACAAGCTATAAATATTGAGAGAGAATTTCCTTTTTACCCTAATGAGGAGTTTAAAAGGTGCAAAGCTCATACATTGGAATTTCTCACACAGGATGATTTAGGAGCTTTGAGTCTGTTTTCCAGAAAATTCAGATGAAATGTGTACAAATACTGCCATTCAAAGAACTCTTTCCAGAAATCTGTGTGTACTATCCAGTGGTACTACCCAGCACGAGTATAATTATATTGGGGAGTTGTGTGTTTGATTGAAGGCACAGAAATATTTCACAGTGATTGCAACTGATTCTACCAGCTATAGAGATGGCAATTCCCCCTTCAAAACCAGAACAAATGAAATGTGTACAAATACTGACGTTCATCAAACCTCTTTCTGGAAATTTGTGGGTACTACCCAGCATTTGAATATGCATATTGGCGGAGTTATGTGTTTGATTGAATGGGGGTTATACTCTGGCATAGTTTTCCCAATGAATGGCTGTAATGATTTAAATTTATTTAACTCTTTGCCTACTGGCCATGTGTAATTTTGCATGCTTTTTTGTTGTCTGCTGATTTTTTTTTTCAAAATCAACTTTTTGGAAAAATTCTTTTTGAAATACCCTCTGAGCAGAGGGTCAAACATTTTGGATCCAGGCCAGGCACAACATATTGTCGGGCCTGATCTGGGTCCAAATTGTTTGCAAAATTAAGTCCCTAGCTCCAAAACCAGAATCAGGAAACATAAAATTCAAAATTGTTAGGTAGGTGCCCAGTTGGCTTACTCTCTTGACTGAATTATTCATACCTGTTTCCGCGATTTCAATTTCACGTCTTCCGAATGCTGCATGATCAATATTCTTGACGCAAAAGTCAGAACTGCCACGGGAATTTTGCTGAAAAAAAGAAAGAACATATCGGCATTGAACATTGTGCATATTTAATTAGTCTTTCTCATTACCATTTCAAAGCATCATGATCTGCGCACTTAACGATCAAATTTAAGGTGAAATAGACGTCTCATATGTATTGCATGCAGAATCTAAATGCACCTCACATTCTAGCAAGGAATCTTTTTTACAACATTTTTATTATTTGAGCCTTATCATGAAAAAAAGTGTCTTTGGAGTTGACCTACTGTATGTAAGGCTCGTTGCTACATTAGGTATTACTCCACAAAGTAGCCAACACTGACGGTTCCATCAGGATCAGTTACACCTGGGTCTGCGCTGTGTGTCTAGCTACAGGTAATTAAAGTCCCTAATTTCAGACCATTAATCCTTAAAGCGCCAAGAAAAAATGCATCTGAAAATGTTGTCTGCTGCAAATAATTGCATAGCAATACTGACAAATTAAGTATAGAAGCATACAGCATTGACCCAGAACAAACTGCTCCTATAGGAGCAATCTGATCTGGGTCCACACTGTTTGCCATAGAGGCTTCTTAAACATTTCAGCTGACAAGAAAAGCAGACGACTTTTGTTGCGATTGGCCCATTGCAGGTTTTAATTTAGGTGAAAGGAAACTCCATATTCAGTGTATATCATCCCCTCACCATGCTGAACTCCCATATCCTTTTACAAAACAAACAACTGTAGATCCAGATCAGCCAGCTGATCAGGATCCACACTGTGCTTGAAAATAAATTACCAAGGCATGGAATCCTGCAAGTTAATTAGATAAAATTGGGGAGGAGTCATGGTAGTACATCGAAATACAAGCATAGTAAATTCAAATTGTAAGGGTTTTGAAATAGGAGTATAGTAAAGGTTCATCGCCCAGATAATGATATTGCAAAATCTATGCATTTTTATTAGCCTCAAGTATATAATGGCTTTTGCAGTAGAATTAAAAATCTAATTATTGCATGGATTAAAAGCTAATCTTATCTATTGCATTCATGTATTTATGAATATTAAAGACCAATATTTAACCCTTTAAAGTGCCAAACATGTCTGTAACAGACGACACAATTTCAGACATGTTATTTCATAATTTCACTTTCAGGAAAATATCTAAGACTTGATATAACAGGTGACTTGCCTGCCAGTAGATAATAGCATGCATTGTTTGGTTTCTCAAAGCATGGAAATTTTGAAATGTGTCTGCTGCAAATTCTGGGTGGCGCTTTAAGAATTGAGGAATTGTATAGCATACATTAATAGAATAATCAAAGTTTGAGCCATGTCAGGAGAAATCTTGTCTACCAGGATTTTGACCGCTTTCTCAGCTACAGAGACCAGCAATATCTTGAAAATCAAGAGGCTGTAATATAGTACTCCACTGCGAACACAAAGGCGCTGATCAGACTAAATGATGCTCAGACTGATCACATAGTAATGACTTTAGTCTTTCTTTGCTCAGTGGCACCTTTTGTCAATCATGAAACCAAATTTGGATCAAATTCAGGCCTAACTTCAAGACTCATGAGTATCTCATTTGAAACCGTTTGACACTCTGACTAAAAGATTTTTTGAAGAAGAAAAAGAGAGAGTTAATCTTAAAAATCTGTAGATGTTTAAAAAAGCATGCAAAATAACCTAGCATGCAAAGAGCAGATAGATATAATATACGATTTCTCATGAAATGGCTTATATAGTACGTGCAGACTAGGACGCATAATTTCATGTGATTTACATGATGCATCTTTGACAAAAACACTCTCAAAGTGCACCAAAACCACAGCCCCCATGTATTGCATTCACAGCAAATCCTAGACTTAAAGAACTGGTGGTTAGGTGCACAAACACCTTTAAAGCTATGTGAAATTACTCCTCTACTGAAGCACCGCACTTATGAAATTTGAGTTGCCAATATCAATCAAATATCAGAGCTTCATTAGTTACGAAGAAAAATATGACAGTGTCATATCAACGGTCCATTATACGGAATGGAGTGTTTAAAAAAAATGCCATGGTCAACACATTTTGTGTTTAAGAACATAGGGATAAACTTTTGACTATGCAGTTACTTAAGTATTAATTGCTAATAAAAACTTCAAATTTTGTATTTCTTGGTTACATAATGTTGGCTAGATAACTCCTGCAAAAACACAGTATGTAAACTGAAATAAACATCCTGTACCGTTCCTCCGCTAGCTCACGCCTTATAAACATGAATAACAGCACTCGTGCGTAACCAGTAGTCAGAAAATGCGTGTATTTAGGTACATGTACATGTCTCGATTTATATTGTTAGCGATACAGACAATACACATTCGAACAAGGTAAGAAAAGCCATTTTATCTATTTTATTCCGATTTATTCCATGATTTTAACGGTTTCCTCCTTTGCATTTTGCTTTGTTAAAAAACGACTTGCTCACAATCAGTGCCGTTCTGTGTCGAAAACGAGCTTAAATGCCAGATTGCACGGTTTTGGTGGAATTGGCAATGATTACATGGTTGTAACTGTATCAGTTACTTAGATCTATGTAAAAAATGAATTTTAATAGGTGGGCCCTCGCAATTTCAGCTGTACCAACAACTCTCACATTACAATTTCCGACAACTGGTTATGCGCGAGTGCTGTAATTCATAATGTATAAGGCGTGAGCTAGGAGGAACGGGTACCGGATGTTTATTTCAGTTTACATACTGTGAACAAGGCATCATATTTTAAAAGGTAATTTATTTCAAATTTATGTTACAAAATCAAAAGAAACAAAATAGAGACGCCTTAGAGTCTTATATTATAGTTTCAAAGATGTATAGTAATGAGGCAATTCTATTTTGCTTATAAACAGGTGAAGCATGACTATCACTGCCACGCGCATATGCAGTAATCATTGTTTGTTTGTTGGTTTGATTCTTTACGTCCCATCAACAATCTTTCAGTTATATAGGGACGTGTCTTCCTGGGTTGAACCAGTACTAAGCTAGGATAAATGTGTCTTGCTCAAGGACCACACCACAGTGACGCCGGTGAGGCTCCAACCCGGGGCCCTTCGGTCTCGAGTCAAATATATCTATGCAGTAATCTGTGGTAGGTTCAATATAACTGTAAACTGAGACTACCTGCACGCCCAAAATCAAGGTAAACTTGCCAGTGTTGGTTTACAACAATTCTCATCTATCTTTGAAACATCAATAGCTAGATCAATTCAAAACAAAAAATAGATATAATATGACACTATGCACTGCATTGTGTCACATTATGTCTATGTTTTACCCTATCCTAATATTAGGTAATATGGTAATCAGTAAGTCTTTTAAAAGCTGATTGAAGTTCCTGCAACTTATCCTATTGTCATTAAGTACTTAATTTGATGTTATTCTAGAAGTCTAATGTACTTTAATAAGTGTATTCAGGATTTAATCATGCAGCCTACTTGGTGACACTGATCAAGAACATGGAATCAATAAGCATTCAAGGAATCAAGGATAAAGTCTATCTCACCATTTAATTTTTTTTTTATTTGATTACTTTATTTTTGTATTTTTTCTAAGTCCATGACCTTGACCATATCATAACTGATGTGAGTTGAGATGCATTGGCTTAAAACTGACACATCAAACATCAGGCCAGGTATGAACTATTTTATTCAGAGGTACAGTTGATTCAAAGATACATGAGAATCGTTGTAAGAGAAAATATAAACCAATCCAAGTAATGGGTACTTTATACAGGTATTATATCATTTACTGCAGTATAATATACACCATAATTTACCTGTTTCTATGAAAAATAGTATAATCCTATTATCATGCATCTTTGAATCTACTGTATAGTCTTTTTTAAAAACAAATGAAAAGATTTAACTAACACTAAATGTAAATAAGTTATGGACATGCTTTAACTGTAATTGAGGTCAACGGTCACTAAAATCAGAAATGCAATGCTCTGTCGTCCCCTTGAGATCGGAGATCCATCAACAGATATTCCTAGCTTAAACAGTAGGAGTGATACACGTCAAAGTAATTGTCTGCCCTATTTGTCATGCCAAACAACAACTAATTCACAGGTGAGAGTTCAAAATTTTCAAAATCCTGAACATTAAGTTGCAATTCTTAAAACTTGCAGTACGTCTACAAAACATGAAAAATTTCTAGTTTAACAGTTAGTTACTGGTCAATTATCTTCTAAGATAATCTGAAAAGCTGTTATAATATGCCAAATTCAGTAATTTAATTGAGGCAGACCAAAATGCTGAATTCAGGAATTATCCAACTTTCACCCATGCAACTTTGTAAATGATGGTATAAACATCATGCACACATTCATTTTATATAATTATTATCGAATAACATGTTAAAAAAACTGGGACACACCAGTAAACAATATCTATCATTAAAAGACATTTAGTTACTTATGCTGAGGTCAAAGGTCAATGTCAAAGAGACCCACAAGTAAAATGTGACACTCTGAAGGTGACTCCAATAGTTACACCAAATTTGGTATTATGTGATGTTATGAAAAAACATAAACTTCTGACAAGCTTTTCTACAAATGAGGTCAAAGATCACAAATTTACAAAAGAGAAAGCAACTATCCACACAACCAAGGTAAATGCAGACATCAAATTTGGTAGTTGTAGGTGTCTAGTGTATGCAGTAATTATTCCGGACAACCTATTCACAGGTTCAATGTACCTCTATTAAAACTTGCTTTGGAATGCAACCAAGTGCATGGCCCTCCTCCTTCCCAAAATGTATTAAAAACAAAGTTATTAGGTGAAATATGCTCCAGACAAGCTTCTACTGAATCTAGGCCACAGGTCAAGATCACATATGTCCAAAAAACAGTCCTTGACAGCCCCAATAAGCATCCACTTAACAAATGGTATCCCTATCTAATGTGTAAATGACAAGCTATTAATAGAATTGAGGGCACAGGTCAAGGTCATAGAGATCTTAAAATATAATACATCACTCTGTTATCCCCAGATAATTCATAGCTAAAGCAGTAAAGACGATATGCTCAGCTTAAGCCTTTACTAAAACTGAGGCCTTAGTTCAAGGTCAAAATAGTATTAAGGTCATAAAATAGTAAACAGCACTTTAACACCCAAGATGCAAATAGTCAAATTCAAGCAAACATGTTCAAGCAAACAGGACAGCAAAGTTTTTAATTGAAGTACATTTAAAAAGCAGTGTAGTTTATAGTATTCTTCTTTAATAGGGTCCAGCAATCCAGTGCACAAACACAATACTTCAAAGAAACTCAACTATGAGCACTTCATAAACATTTCCTACTCTGTCGTCCTACCTGAGTAGCTTTCTGTTGAAGCAATAATTAATACAACAGTTATTACATGTGATAATCTGTTTTCATGATTGCTCCTAGTTTTATTGTACAGTAAAAGTAATAAAGACGGCAAAGATCAGGAATCGATACAATCAAGTACCACACCTGCCCCAGAATACCACATGGGAAAGTGATAAATACACAACTTAAACCCGTCTTAAGCGGCCACTCAAAAATAGACAAAACAAAGGTCTTAAAGACAAATGGTAGCTTAATGAAGGTGGAAAGTATTGCAGAATACTTTTGACCTGCATTGAGCAAAAATTGGTCTTAAAAACAACTTTTTGGTCTTCTTTTTGAGTGGCCACTTAAGACAGGTTTTACTGTTATAAGTGTTGCGTCCTTCTGAGTGTCCTGGCAATCATTTCTCTGAGGAAGAGATACTGTCAATTCGGAAATTTTTGTGAGAATTTTATTTTCCTGAATAGCGCTGAAAGACATATTTGTGACATTAAAAATTCACGGCAGGGCATAATTTAGCTATATCAATAAACAACAGAGTGGACTCGCCATTTTGCGAGGATTTTATTTTCATATATGCGAAGTTTTGCCAAAATAAAATACTCGTGAAAATTTCTTAATTCACAGTAGCTGATTACATACCTTACTTGGTTCTAACTTGAATTGTTTATTCAATTCTCTACATCTGCCAGAGGTAGACCATGATCTGTGTTTGTGCCATTTCCAGGTAATATTTACTGTTTTACAGGCTTGCCGATTGGACCACTCAGCCTTCTCAGGAACACCTTAACCCTTTATACTCCATATGCTATTTTTAGATCATGACATCATTTTCTATTTTTAGACAACATTGAAAAAAATTCAAGAAAAAATTATGTTAAGTTTTGAATACTTTGGAAAATATAATGGAAAATGGAGCATTTGCTCCAAAAGAGCAAATGCTCCATTTTCCATAATATTTTTGAAATATGTGATATTTCAAAATCTTCAAAAGGCGTTATCATGGGGTAAAGGATTAAATCTCTCTAAGGAAATTTATTCATCTTCCATTAAACAATATAATGCGGTTATAACTGACTGCTATAGGGTTAAAGTTCTATTTCATTTACTTAATAATTTAAAAATATAAGCATAAAATTGATAAATATCAGACCAATGCTACTTAAAAGGCTAGTTTCAATGAAGTTATTTATCTGTAATACTTGTTTTAATATTGGCATCAAATGCAGCATTTGCTAACTTAATAAATCCTGAAAAAAAGTTGGAATTACCATCACATGCTAATTTTAGCGAGTCTTTCTTCTTATTTTAATCAATCATATCATTCAATACAATTCATTACAACATTGTGCAACAAATGGCAAACACTTCGAATATCTGGACAGCTTGTCAAGGTTCAAGCTCAAATTAATTTTAAGTGTAAGTTTGTAAGACAAAATACTAAATATTTAGGCCATAGTATATTGGAAGAAGGCATAACAATAAATCAAAGGTAACTAGAAGTGCTTAAAGCCTGCAAATAACTCCAGTCAATGAAAATATCTTTATATATTTATATTAACAAAAACATAAGCCATAACATTCATTCATTTAGCAGAAAAGTTTGATATGTTCAACAAACATCAATTTACAGTTTTGTTATACTGAAAATCAAACTTGACGGTTTGATTTTCAGTCTAACAAAACTGTAAATAAGATTTTTTGCTTTAAATTACTAAGATTACCTGTATTTCTTCAGAATGTAAGAATTACAGGGATGTGAGAAATTCTAATCCATCCAGCTTTTTGGTCCAGCAATGACCTTAGCTAAACAACAGCAGTCTATATAGGATGAAAACTTGGCTATGGAACGAAGTGATTTATAATCCGCAGCAGGTGCAGCCTCTGGTGATGCTGTTGTTATTTAGAGGATAAATGTATTCAAAATTTTCATTTGGGGAGGTATATCGTCTGATATTGGTCTGAAATTTAGTCTTATGCTGACGCGCCAGCGGAGCTGTAAAACGGGATTTCTGACCATATATCCGACGATATACCTGCCCAAATGAAAATTTTGAATATGGTAATCCCCATTCTAATGCACTTCTGCAATTTTTGCTACAGTTTATTGCAGGATATACTGTCGCAAGTTTTTGACATTATCCAATCAGATGTCCCTTTACAAAATCAAGTGCATTAGAAATCATTGTTGTTGCTTCCATTGTGTGTGTGTGGTCTTAAGTGGTCCTGGTTTTGTGTGGTCCTGGTTTTGTGTGGTCCTGGTTTTGTGTGGTCCTGGTTTTGTGTGGTCCTGGTTTTGTGATAAAAGGTCTTTGTGTCCTTTCTAGTTTTGCAATCATCTCACTGAGGATTTTGTAAGTGATGATTCTTTTAAACCAAGTCAACAGGTTTTCAGTCATGTTGAGGTCTTTGTTCTGTCTTCTTGGGTGACACCAGTGCTGAGCAGAGGATAAGCGCTCTTGCTCAACTTGGACACAACACAGTGCCATCATTGAGTCTCAAACTTGCAACCTTTGGTCCCAAGTCTAACACTCTACCACTGAGCCACTGTGCTCCTAGTGAACTGAATGCTTTATTTAGATTGTATATTTAAACTTTATGAGAATTTCTTGGTGTTCTAATGCCTTTTCTCATTGTGGCAAGGATTAGTCTGTGATGTATGATGTCATACTCAATCATTTTCTGGAGAAAAAATCCGACTTTCAGAATGTTGATACCATGATGTAAACCTCATCCATATTCAATATCTAACATCTTTGTTAAAAGTATTGTATAGTTCTTGTAATTGTTAACCCTTATCATGACAATATTTTTTATTCTGAAAATGGCATCTGTTTATTACATCTGCTGCATAATTATATTCAATTACAATTCAGACAATTTTTTATCATGAAAGCGAACACATAGGGAGCAGTCTGATCTGGGTCCATACTGTTTGCAACATAAGTTACTGAAGTATTGAAGAGGATGACACATGCCGCAAAAAATGGCGGGGAAAAGGGTTATAGATTTACCTGTTGTTTGTCCCTAGGGTTGATGTCTTCTTCTTCATCTGATGAACTACCAGTGTAGGATGCTGAAATTAGACAAAACCAGAATATCAATAGAATGTTGGGTGAAAGTTCAAACTTTCTAAAATCCTGAACTTCAGGAAATTTTATGCTTAAAACTTGTAGCATGCCAACAAGTTCTATACAGTTTCAATTGACAATGTGCTTCGGATAAACTGATGGACAATGTTCTTTGGATAATTAAACTGAAAGTAAATCTGAGAAGCTGTTATATTATCTTCCTAATTCGGTATTTTGAGCGTTATAATCTTCCTAATTCGGTATTTTGAACCTCAAATTCCTGATTTCAGGAATAATTCTCCTTGTGTGATGTAAATGGTAACCCTGTACTTAAGGCTAGAGAAATGAGCTTTTTTAATTGAGAGAAAATCTGTCTTTGGAGTTTGCCAACAGACAATATTCAAGCCAGCCTTTCAGGTACAGAAACTTACTGCAGAACATTAAATAATGTAGCTATTATACTTTAATTAAGTGAAAAACAAAGGGGGCTGATCCTGGACTGCGCCTTTGAAGTTTGCATGCAACAAAATTGTGTTAGGAAAGTTGTTGCTTTTCTTAAAATTTATTCAAACTTTCATGTTTTTGTCAGAATGTGTCTGTGTCATGTCTCTTCCTCACAGTACCATCATGGTAGGTTTTAATGCTAAAATTTTAGTAAGTTTCTGTACAAGGACACAATTAAGTGTCTCTGGTGAGTCTCAAACTAGGGACCCTTTGATCCCAAGTAAATATAGCCACTGCTCTCCTCATTTGAAAGTCATATTCTTAAACAAAGCTTAAAATTAAATATTACAAAGGTTCTTCCAAACATGTTCAGTTCACAATTGGCACACATATTTTTTAATTATTTTTTTTCTGGTAAAAATATAATTTTATGTATTTTGAAAAAATTCTAGGTTTCACCAGTTTGAACCAAACAAATTGTAGCTGAGGCCAAATAAAAAAATAAGCGTGTTTCGGGTAACGGGTCTGAGAATTATAGGTAGGGTAGCACACAATTATTTTTTTATTTTTATTTTTCTGAAAAAATATAATCTTATGCATTTTGAAAGGCAAAGGTTATAAATTTTAGGTTTCACCAATAAATTCAGTTAGGGTCGGGTTACCCTAAACATAGGTATTTTTTATTTGGCCTAACGGTTTCTAAAGCCTAGCAAATCTATTGACACATTGTATTGGAATCATCTTCAGACTTAAAATGGCTTTTAGATTACTTGTACTTTGGCACAGCTATCAATCTATTAAGAGGGCACAAAATCACTTCAGCAGTATTCAAACAATGAAATTATGACTGAGCCAGTGCATGAGATTTCCAACAATGTGGAATGTGCGACCAGCAAAGGCTCAGACCGGCCTGCGCATACGGGCAGTCTGATCAGAGCCTTTGCTAGTCGCTTGAATATTCTATGAGTGTTAAGCCATTTGGAGTTTCTAAGCTTAACAGGAGGCTGCAGAGGCTCATATGAGTCTATACACATGTCAAAATGTCACATTGTTGGAAATCACATGTCATGGCTCATATATCTTTTTGGTGATGGAAAAGATTTTTAAATATGATGTATAAGCAGCTTTTATATGCAATGTGCCACCATGACCTGTTTTATACTAAAATGAGGAAATTGGCAATTGTGTGCAGATCCATATGCATCTCATCAGATTCTACACTGTTGGGTTCATAAAACGTTATCATAAAACTTTTTAGGGTCACTTTAAAAGTCATTTTGACCCAAAAGAAGTTAAAATTCTGGAAATATTGTCAGCGATATAGTCAAAAGGTAAAGAACTTAAATAGCTTGCACATGCAAAATAGATTAATTATTTCAATAAAAAAACATCATGCATGCAGGTAAACATGAACTTGAACTATGCAGGTAAACACAAATGACCTCATTGAGCTCTCATACTTGTAGGCAAGCAGTGCTAAAGTCTACTAAGATGAACCAATGAAATTCACAAGCATGTGAGGATGAAGGTGGAGGGATGGGGATGGGGGTGGGTGGGGGGAGGCAGAAAAATCCATTCCTTAGACAGGGTCACATGCAGTTTGTCATCCCCTGAGTCTCTATTAACCCTTAGTGCATCAATCGCAACAAAAGTCGTCTGCTTTTTTTTGTCTGCTCAAATGTTTAAGAAGCCTCTTTGGCAAACAGTGTGGCTACAAATCAGACTGCTCCTAGGAGCAGTCTGTTCTGGGTCCACGCTGTTTGCTTCTATACTTAATTCGTCGGTAATGTAAGGCAATTTTTTGCAGCAGACGACTTCAGCAGACGACATTTTCAGATGCATTTTTTTCTTGGCGCTTTAAGGATTAAGTTTCAAAAGGTGATCCTCTGGAAACATTTTTTCTATCGGCTTCTGACATCCATGATAGATTAATACAATCCACGCGTGATGGATTTTCAACTGAAATGGCAACGAATTTCTAATTGCATTAAAACAGTACTGCAGTTCAGTCTCTCTTTGGAGGAATCTTCATGTAAGTATAAGACATCCATTCAGATCACCCGCAAAATATGACAATGAATTCTTGGAGAAATATTCTAAATTAACTTGTTGCATGCTGGGTAATTCTTCATGCTTTCATCTTCATCTGTTGACTTTTCAAAACTATCATTTCCAAAAATTAACTATTGTCGTTTGCTGATAACCTTTGCAAACTGTATGACACAAAGGTAGGGTGGAGTCTTGGTTTAACCCTTGACAATTGCATTGGCATAGCTCCCATTATGGAGTTATGCACATGAGTAATAAAAATAGTAACATTCAAGGGAGGTCATCTTATGTGGTAAAAGTGATTTCCATACTATATTATTAGGAAATGCTCTTAAAGGAAAGAATTCGCCAATTCCTTCCTTTAAGAAAAGTTCCCATTTTGAAAAGGGACCCAAAGAGAATCACTGTTTGATCCAGTAGTCTTCCTTTGATGTGCATTATAAGCTTTTTAAGTGTTATGGCTACACCATTGCATTGTCATATGCTCTTTCCTCTGCCTATATAATTCTTATAATTCCAAACTATATCAGGCATTTAGTAAGCTTATAATTAGATGATTAGAGAGCACAGAAAACAAACAATAAGAATGTTCTTATTTCTCACCCAAAACTTATGTTGTGGATACTCAAAAGAAATGTGTCAAATTGAGATGGTTCTTATTGAGCACGCACCACATGTTATAATGATGTGTTTTTTGTTTGTTTTGATTGATTTGGTTCTTTACGTCCCATCAACAATCTTTCAGTTATAAAGGGACATGTCTTCCTGGGTTGAACCAGTACTAAGCTAGGATTAATGTTCTTGCTCAAGGACACAACGCAGTGACACACAACGCAGTAACGCCGGTGAGGGTTGAACCCGCAGCCCCTCGGTCTCGAGTCAAGCACTCTACCACTGAGCCACTGCGCTTCCTTTATAATGATGGGTAAGAAAACACTGAAAATTCTGTTTATCTAATTAATTAAGCCAGAAAGGGGAGGCTGAGCATGCAGTGAGAACTCTTTTCATGTTATTTTGTTGTCTGCTAAATGTTTTCAAAATTTACTTTCTTCAAAAAACTCATCATCACTCTGGAACACCATCAGCCTTCTTGTTAAGCCTGATCTGGTTCTAAACTTTATCAGCAGACAACACAAGCAGGCAACATGTTATTTGAAAGACAAAAGCAACTAAATTTTCATAGAGTTAATTGAGAAGATTTGCCTGCCAAGCAGCTATTACAAAAATAATGCATTCAATTGGAGTATTTAGAATATTGTATTGCATGAATCAAGAAAGAGATATGACGTCAATCTGTTTAAAAAGATCTTCGTTTTAAAATAATGCATCGACACTTGTAGGTTTGTGTTCTCCAGACGGGAAAATTTTAAGGTGAATGCATTATTGCTCCCTCGATCCTATATATAGTTTCACTGAATTAATGTAACCCTGTTTGCTATACTGTGGACAGAATCCCCTGGACATAACCCCCACCCCCTACTCATTTTTGTATACGTGGACATAATCCCTGTGTTTTCTCAATCTGTTTACAAAAAAATAAAGGTTATATATGAGCAGATGACAGTAGTAAGCAAGAAGTTAAATTCATTGGAAGGGGCAACTTTTGTCGCCTGCCGGTTTAAATATTGCAAACTAGTTTGGACATGCAGTTCTGAGGACCTGATCCTGAACTGGATCTAAATCATTTGACACTCTGAGGATGTTTTGTAAAAAAGGTCAGAAAAGCATGAAAAATTAACCAGCATGCAAAGAGTCAATTGTTTGAATGATTAATTGTGCTGCTGATTTCTATTTTTTTACAAAAAAGATCTTTCAGGGATTCCTTCAGTTTGGATCCAGTTCAGACCTGACAAGATGTCGAGCCTGACCTGTGTCCAAACTGTTTTCAACTGCTATGAGTACCCAACAGTTTAGCGGCCACTTTAGCAGGGAAAGAGTTAAATTGTTTGGAAAATGCTATTAAAGCACAAATCCCTTCTTTCTTTGGCAAATCTTGTTACACTGGCTTCAGGAAGCTTTAATGAGAATAGCAGCTTCACACGGGATAGGCGGCAATCGAAAACGTTCTTTAACAATCAACAAACTCAGATAAAAAATCGCAAGAAACAGTGGTTTTCGGTTGCCATTTGTCGCCAATCGGGCGACAAATGACAATCAAAAACTGTGTTTATAATGATTTTTGATCTACGTTTGTAGATTGTATTAATGTTTTGGATTTCTGCCTTGATCCAGTGTGAGCTTTGCATACATTTTTTCCAAGAACATAGAAAGATCTTTACAACGATGCTTGAGCATTTTACAGATAGAACTAAATTTAGCGGTTCAACTCTATAGGTATAATAAGTCATAGGCAAAGGTTGCCAGAAATCTGTCAGCTTCTGAATAGATTACCAAAAGTCTCAATGAGTGATTTAACCCTCAAAGTGTCAATCACAACTGCAGCAGAAGACAAATTTTTGCAACATCTTTCCTAGTTTTCAAAAGAAATAAGGAAAGATATTTCATGAGAATCGTCTGTTGGCAGACGATTCTCATGAAATATCATTCCTTATTAAAAGTAGCAAAATTTGAAATTATCGTCTGCTGCAAATTATAGGTGGCGCTTTAAGGGTTAACCCTTAATTACTATGCTAAATGCAGAATTCCACTGCTTTTGATAATTATTGGGGTATTAAACATAAATAAACTATACTGTCCACAAAAAGTAGGGGATATTGGGACTTAAACAAGTCTAAAAATTAAAATCCTAATTTGGCGCATTAATAATTTTGAATTTTCATAGAGCAATGTGTAAGCCAGTTTTCTTGCTTAATTTGAGGGCTGAAAATTTGGTAATGTGACCTTAAGGGAGTACCAAAGAAACTAGGGGTCAAGACCCAAATTTCACAAAAAAGTATCAAATTTTTTGGAACGCTTTTGATAATGAATGCTAAAGATGCATTATGGACATCTTTGTTTTTTAAGATTTTTTTTGCGTACTAATATTGTTATTTCTAGGAGATAGGGCGGTGACAAAAATGTAAAAAATACAAAAATTACTAAAAAATTACAGATTTTAGCCTCACATTCCAGAAATTGAGAAAAAAGAGATCAAAACAAATTCTGAACATAAAAACTATTGAATGACGGATATCTTTTTTTTAAAAAGCATAGCAATTGCATAATTCGTCACTGTGATATTCATGGGTGAAAATTGAAAGGCTACCCCTGGTCTAAATATGGTTGTCTCAGAAACGAGCTACCAAATTAATCCTTGAAAATTTTATTCAAATTGGCCGTGAGATGACTTTGCTAATTAGTACTAGCTGTTTCAGGTTTATGACATACGTTTGGTAAATGCTATAATTTTTGCTATTCGAATAATGTAACCCCTACTTTTTGTGAACAGTATATAAATGTGTCCAGGTGACATGGATGCCTCCCCGTTGCAAAATTCGCCAAAATGATATACTTTGATGAACAAAGGGCAATAACTCTTGATACCATGAGACAATACGATTCATTTGGTAACTTGAGCAAGATATTTTGGTGTTAAGCATTGCATCTAAGTTTCATATTGTTCCATGTGAAATTACTTGAGTTTAATAGAGACTAGATCTACGTCGCAAATAATGATAAAATTTAATGAACAAAGAATAACAACTCCTAAAGAAAATTTGCGGTATAGACTATATTAAAACTTGAGATAGACATTTTGGTACTTAACAATGTGAATAATAAATAAAGTTTGATAAAGTTTTGATCAAAATTACTCGATTTACAGACCATATAAAGGAGGAGATGTCCTTTGAAGCAATTGTTGATGACAGACGACTGGTGACGGACATCCAACGATCACAACAGCTCACCATGAGCCATAGGCTCAGGTGAGCCATAGGCTCAGGTGAGCTAAAAAGCCTCAACCTTCTTTAGAAAAGGAGGGAGACCAACCATACTGACAGAGTGACTTCCCTTTGTAGTTTAGCCATTCCCTTGTAGTCAACTAACCAACCATCAAACTTACATAATGATTCACTTTCTCCACCATATGAACTGGCATTACTGGACCGTCGATCAGATTTCGCTTCCAACAGCAGCCCTTGCGTAATTCTCTTATCTAACTGCACACTATGTCGTCTCCGTCCAGCCCTCGCTTTCAACAAAAAATCCTCATCCTCCAAGTTTTTCATTTTTTCCGTCATCTCAAAGTTATCGGTACTGTCTGATGCAGTTTTTGCTAGCAACTTTTTCGACAGCATTTTGAGTCCTCTTCTCTATTATCTATTATTAAATTATCACAGAATTCTCCAGACCTAGCTAATGTTTGGTTTTGAATGTCAAGAAATAATTCCGACACATTATGGTATTATTTTGTTTTCTTTGCAGATTCTTTATAACAATGTACTTCAAACATTATTGATTTCAAGCGTCACTTTTTGTATTACGCAGGCCTAAATTAGTAAAGATATAGCGTAACAAAAAATAATTTTCTTATTTCTCAGCCAAAACATATGTTGTGGTACTCAAAAGAACCGTCTCTATGAGACGGTTCTTTTGAGTACCCTCAACATACATGTACTATGTTAAAACTGATGGGTAAAAATGTTTACAATTTTGTGCACAAAAATTTTGTTTATCTAAAAACTGTGATGCGACAAGGTAAGACTCATTACTATCTCCTCGGTTACAGAAACTACGGTAAATGTTTAAAAATTTTGAACACTTTTCTTTTTCTGTTCTCAACTAAAATGCTGAATGGTTATCAGGGCTGGAATTATCAAACTACTTGTCAGAATAGCAAACAGGAAAGACCCTAATCAGACTTGCTACTTTAGATGCAGTTTGATCTGTGTTTGCTCTGTTTGTCTAGGCCTTTAATTTTGGCCAGCAAATAATAGTGTTCAAATTTTAGAACATTTACTTAAGCGAGTTTTATACTATTCTTAGCAATGCATAACATTGGTGCTGATCAGACTGGGCAGATGGGCAGGCTGATCTCCACCTTTGTTGTTTGCAAACAATTTTATGACTTTGTGATGCCTAAGTATGACGTGCAATAGGTCCGACGTACAATAGGTCCAGATCAGCTATCATAATTTGATATCCATCACTTTAAACATGTGTTATGGGTGCTGAAAAGAAACCCAATCAGATTTAGACATTTTTTTGAGCACCCACAATTAACATAATATTTGGATTGAGAAATAAGAAAAATAACATTTGATTATATCAACACACTCTTATATCAGGCCCAATATGCAGACGCAGGTGAAGACTTCGGACCACTTTGACGTTCACTGTCTGAATATGTTATAACAATTAATATAGCAATACTTGCTAATATGCAGTTATTTCTACTCGCTGTAGCTAATTATCAAGCTCATTCTTGTTAATGTAATCGGGTTTGTGACCGGGTTTGCGACCAGGTATGGCTCAGCTAAAGAGACAATAGCTAGCTAAATTTGAATATCAAAGTTGCCCTCAAACATGACATCAAAACCTTTTTGTGGTAACTATAATTGTTGCCACGCCGGGAAAATATTTCATGATTTCATGTTGATTTTTTTTAAAAATTAACTTTTTTGATTTTTTTTCAGGAAATCTCATACAATCTTAGCATCAAACAGTGTGGAACCTGGGGCCTGATCTTGGGCCAAATTAAGTCTGTTTGCAAACGTAAAATATCAGCCTAAGACACAAGCAGCTGTAAATTAATTGACTTCTAGAAGAATCAAGACTCAATCTCTAACACATACATTTAACCCCTTTCCCGTTATATGCATGTCAAATGTTATCTACTTTCTCTTCTGCTTATGTACTTTGGTGGCATATATTGCAAATTAACAATATGAACTCGGATCCTAAATTAGGATCTGAGTTCATATTGTTTGCAATATATAGGGAGCAGTTCCATCAGGGTTCAGAGAGTAACTGTGTTTCATTCCATGCTTAATATAAGTCTAGCATTTTGAATATATATGCAACAGACGAAGAGGCAGATGACATTTTCTGGAGCAAAAAATATGATTGGAATATCAGGGTTGACTTCTGCTTCACATCATCTTATTGAATTGTTTGAGTTGCACTTGTTACAGATAGTAATTGTATTACAATTGATCACAGCAATGAGAATGAATGTTGTATTAACTTGGACTGGCTCCAGTCCTTAAAACAATTTTTCATCAATATGTCATATCATATACTTGTAGCTGAGTCTAACTCTGACAATTTTTCATCAATGTGTCATATCATATACTTGTAGCCAGTCTAACTCTGATGACATCAGAGTTAGACTGGCTACAAGTATTATGATGACACTTTGATGAAAAATTATATTAAGGACTGGAGCCAGTCTATACAAAAACCCATTTTTCACTGGAAAACATGTCAGAACAATGTGAAATTCTTTAAGGATGAATGTGGTCATTAACAAAAACATAATTAATCCCACTTTTTTCTTTAGAAAAAAGGGTATATCAATTTTGTACCAAAGTCGGTCTGTCTGTCCATGTGTGTGTACCTACGTACATACCGCTGTTATGTTTCTTGTTAATGCATCTCCTCCTAAACCGTTTCGCGTAGCAACTGCAAACCCTGCAGGTGCATAGATCACATGATGTAGAGGGAACTGAGCACCATTTTGTGTGACCTTGACCTTGGTAAAGGTAAAATAATGTATTTCTCCTCCTTAACCATTGGATGAATTAACTTCAAACTTTACAGGTGCACAGGTAAAACTGGGCAACATTTCCTGTGACCTTGACCCAAAGGTCAAATAATGTATTTTCTTGTAAAATGTATTTCCTCCTTAATTAACCCTTGGACATAGCACCTTCAAACTTTGCAGGTGTATAGATCACATGATGTAGAGGGTACAGGGCAACACTTCATATAACCTTGAACCCAAGGTCAAAGGTCAAATAAAGTATTTTCTTGTCCTAAACTGTTGGATTTAACAACTTCAAACTTTGCATGTGCATTATAAGGTGACATGATGTAGAGGGTACAGGGCAACATTTTCAGGTTCACCTTTTCCCCAAGGTAAAGGTCAAAGGTAATAAAGTGGGTATTTGATGGTGTACCATGGACTGCTGCTCTAGTTTTAACTCTAAGCATGCTGGGTAATTTTGAACGTTTTATTGTCTGCGGGTTTTTTTTTTTTTCAAAATTACCTTTTTACAAAATTCTTTAAGAAGGTAACCACCAGCGTCAAATAGTTTGGATCTTCGTCAGTCCTCGACATTTCATCCAGCCTGATCTGGGTCTAAAATGGTTGCAAAAGTTATCAGCAAAAACAACTAAAACTTGCCACTAATAACTCTTTCCTCTATTAATTTTTAAATTTTTCGTCTGCTGATAACCTTTGCAAACAGTTTGGACCCAAAGCAGGACTGATAGAATGTAAGTCGTTTGAACCCAAACTGCTTGACAATCTGAAGAACGTTTTTAAAAAGTTAATTTTGAAAAAATTCCAAGCATGACAAAATTAATTTACCCATCATGCAGAAAGTTACCTTATATATATAGTTAATCACCTATGACTTATTTCCGGAAAATACTCAGCTTAAAATATCACTTTAAAAATACTCCATTTTATTTCACTTTAATTGTGTGTACACCAAACAACCTGACAACACATATGGTTACTGATGAATAACAACAATTGACATAAATAAAACTACCATCAACTTCAATCACGACTGCTTCAGACGACAGATTTTGCAACATTTTCCCCAATTTTCGACAAAAATAAGGTATGATATTATATGAGAATCGTCTGCCAGCAGACGATTCTCATGAAATATCATGCCTTATTGGTTATTTTTGAAAAGGCGGCAAAATTTGAAATTGTCGTCTGCTGCAAATTATAGGTGGCGCTTTAAGGGATAAAACTACTATCAACTTCAATATCTATCTATTCAAAACATCAAGAGTAATGTGACACTATTTTATGAGACACTTAAATTGACAGACTCAAGATGTACATCTTTAATAACTTTTTGATCTGGTATATCCCCTGCAAAACCATGACTGTGGTTGACCATGGTTGACAGATTAAACATGCTCTTGACCAGGGTTGACCAATGATCAACCATGCTTTTGACCAGGGATGACCATGATTAACCAAGCTTTTGACCATGGTTGACCATGATTAAGTTAACCATGCTTTTGACCATGGTCATAACCATATGCTTTTGTCCATAACTGACCATATTTATATAACCATGCTTTCAACCATGATTATCCAAGCTTTTGACAATGCTTATAACCATGCTTTTGGTCATGGTCATAACCATGCTTTTGGCCATAACTGACCATGCTTTTGACCATGGTTGACCATGATTAAACAAACATTAGACCATAACTGACCATGATTAACCATGCATTTGACCATCAGGTTGACCATGATTAACCATACATTTGACCATAGCTGACCATGATCAACCATACTGTTGACCATAAATGACCATGATCAACCATGCTTTTGACCATGATAAACCATGTTTTTGACCATAGTTAGCTATTACTTTTGACCATGGCTGTCCATGATAAACCACACTTTTGACCATTGCTGACCATACTCTTAACCATGGTTGAACATGATTAACTATACATTTGACCCTGGTTGACCATGATTAATCATGCTTTTAATCATGCTTTGATCATTCTTTTGACCATTGTTGATCATGATTAACAAGGCTTTTGACCATTCTTTTGACCTTATATGACCATGGTTAACATGGTTTTATTGAAGGACCATGTTCAGCCACATTTTAGACAGTAGCAACATTGCCATCCAAAAATTGGTGGTGATTGTTTGACTAATAATGGTTAAACATAGCTTTGATCATGGAAACATTCATTATCATTGTTATCAACTATCATTTTTGCATGACCATGGTTAACCATGCTTTTGACTAAGTGGATCTTGACAGGACCAAAAAGCTCTTGACCAGAAGATTCTTGCAATTTATATGGTCAAATTAACATGGTCAGATCTAATGGTTAACCAAGGTTGAACATGGTAGCTCACAGCATCTATATTGCCAATTCTTTTTTATTACCATGGTTGTCTATTGTCATTTCTCAATATAAGAGTATGGTTATGTAATGACCTATAGGGCAGCTCACCAATTTTTATCAGCATTAATTGGGTTTAAACATGAAAGAAGATGAAACCATGTGTGCCAAAAAGCTTCCTCATATTTTATGAAGTATCTTCTTCCTGTTTTGATGGTATCTTAATCAACACTTAACCCGCCAGAATGCTTTTGTCCAGAAAATGATGTCTGCTTTTTACATCTGCTAGCTGCATAATATTCAAATGCACTTTAGACTAATTTTGATCATGGTATAAGCAAGCACTATTTACCCTGATCAGACTGCTCCATATTGTTTGCAATAAAAGCTACCAAATGACACACGAAATTTGTCGCAAATGGCGCGGAAAAGTGCAAAACACATTTACACCTGTCCCCACTGAATTGATCAGACCACAAAGTTACCTGAAATTGGGTCAAAATTTATGCTGATATACTCAAAACACTAGTCCAATTATGCATCAAAGCAAACAGCTTGATCTTATATGCATTGAAGAGTCTCTAAATAAGGTATACCTACTCATTAAAAATTGTTCAACTTTTATAGATATGTACAACATCTCATAGACAAGTTTACTTTTAAATTAAGAATGTGAGGTGTCAATGTATGAGTAATTTAGTTACTGTATAACATAATAACACAGTATGTAAACTGAAATAAACATCCTGTACCCGTTCCTCCTAGCTCTCGCCTTATAAACATGAATTACAGCACTCGTGCGTAACCAGTAGTCGGAAAAATGCGTGCATTTAGGTACATGTACACGTTTCGATTTATATTGTTAGCAATACAGACAATACACATTCGAACAAGGTAAGAACAGCCATTTTATCTATTTTATTCCGTTTTATTCCATGATTTTAACGATTTCCTCCTTTGCATTTAGCTTTGTTAAAAAACGACTTGCTCACAATCAGAGCCGTTCTGTGTCGAAAACGAGCTTAAATGCCAGTTTGCATGGTTTCAGTGGAATTGGCAATCACATGTATACATGATTACATGGTTGTAACTGTAACAGTTACTAAGATCTATGGAAAAATGAATTTTAATAGGTGGGCCCTCGCAATTACAGCTGTACCAACAACTCTCACATCACGATTTCCGACAACTGGTTATGCACGAGTGCTGTAATTCATAATGTATAAGGCGAGAGCTAGGAGGAACGGGTACAGGATGTTTATTTCAGTTTACATACTGTGAATAATGCAACAAGCAATTATTTGGCCACTGCCAAAATTTATGTTAAACAGCTGAATTGCCTTCTAAGAGCATTACAGATCGATAACAACAGATTCATGCTTATGGAACAGCATAAACACAATTTACCTTTCAAATAACATTACACATTGTGGCAAATGATTTGCCTTACAAACACCATAACAGAAATGGGTTGCAAAACATATTTGCTTTTGGAAACAGCATTTAAGAGTGCCAACATATTTGCCTTTCAAACAGCATTTCAGATTGCCAACATATTTGCCTTTCAAACAGCATTTCAGATTGCCAGCATATTTGCCTTTCAAACAGCATTTCAGATTGCCAACATATTTGCCTTTCAAACAGCATTTCAGATTGCCAACATATTTACCTTTCATACAGCATTTCAGATTGTCAACATATTTGCCTTTCAAACAGCATTTCAGATTGCCAACATATTTGCCTTTCAAACAGCATTTCAGATTGCCAACATATTTGCCTTTCAAACAGCATTTCAGATTGCCTACATATTTGCCTTTCAAACAGCATTTCAGATTGCAAACATATGTGCCTTTCAGGAAGCATTTCAGATTGCCAACATATGTGCCTTTCAAACAGCATTTCCAATTGCCAACATATTTGTCTTTCAAACAACATTTTGGATTGCCAACATATTTGCCTTTCAAACAGCATTTCAGATTGCCAACATATTTGTCTTTCAAACAACATTACAGATTGCCAACACATTTAACTTTCAAACAGCATTTCAGATTGCCAACATATTTGCCTTTCAAACAGCATTTCAGATTGCCAACATATTTGCCTTTCAAACAGCATTTCAGATTGTCAACATATTTGCCTTTCATAAAAGCATTTCAGATTGCCAACATATTTGCCTTTCAAACAGCATTTCAGCTTGCCAACATATTTGCCTTTCAAAACAGCATTTCAGATTGCCAACATATTTGCCTTTCAAAACAGCATTTCAGATAGCCAACATATTTGCTTTTCAAACAAACAACTTTTCAGATTTTGCCAACATATTTGCCTTTCAAACAGCATTTCAGATTGCCAACATATTTGCCTTTCAAACAGCATTTCAGATTGCCAACATATTTGCCTTTCAAACAGCATTTCAGATTGCCAACATATTTGCCTTTCAAACAGCATTTCAGATTGTCAACATATTTGCCTTTCAAAACAGCATTTCAGATTGCCAACATATTTGCCTTTCATAAAAGCATTTCAGATTGCCAACATATTTGCCTTTCAAACAGCATTTCAGCTTGCCAACATATTTGCCTTTCAAAACAGCATTTCAGATTGCCAACATATTTGCCTTTCAAAACAGCATTTCAGATAGCCAACATATTTGCTTTTCAAACAAACAACTTTTCAGATTGCCAACATATTTGCCTTTCAAACAGCATTTCAGATTGCCAACATATTTGCCTTTCAAACAAACAACTTTTCAGATTGCCAACATATTTGCCTTTCAAACAGCATTTCAGATTGCCAACATATTTGCCTTACAAAGCAGCATTTCAGATTGCCAACACATTTACCTTTCAAACAGCATTTCAGATTGCCAACATATTTGCCTTTCAAACAGCATTTCAGATTGCCAACATATTTGCCTTTCTAAACAGCACTTCAGATTGCCAACATATTTGCCTTTCAAAACAGCATTTCAGATTGCCAACATATTTGCCTTTCAAAACAGCATTTCAGATTGCCAACATATTTGCCTTTCATAAAAGCATTTCAGATTGCTAACATATTTGCCTTTCAAACAGCATTTCAGATTGTCAACATATTTGCCTTTCAAAACAGCATTTCAGATTGCCAACAGTTTTGCCTTTCATAAAAGCATTTCAGATTGCCAACATATTTGCTTTTCAAACAGCATTTCAGCTTGCCAACATATTTGCCTTTCAAAACAGCATTTCAGATTGCCAACATATTTGCCTTTCAAAACAGCATTTCAGATTGCCAACATATTTGCCTTTCAAACAAACAACCTTTCAGATTGCCAACATATTTGCCTTTCAAACAGCATTTCAGATTGCCAACATATTTGCCTTTCAAACAAACAACTTTTCAGATTGCCAACATATTTGCCTTTCAAACAGCATTTCAGATTGCCAACATATTTGCCTTTCAAAACACTTCAGATTGCCAACATATTTGCCTTTCAAAACAGCATTTCAGACAACCAACATATTTACCTTTCAGACAGCATTTCAGATTGCCAACATATTTGCCTTTCAAACAGCATTTCAGATTACCAATATATTTACCTTTCAAACAGCATTTCAGATTGCCAACATATTTACCTTTCAAACAGCATTTCAGATTGCCAACATATTTACCTTTCAAACAGCATTTCAGATTGCCAACATATTTGCCTTTCAAACAGTATTTCAGATTGCCAACATATTTACCTTTCATACAGCATTTCAGATTGCCAACATATTTGCCTTTCAATCAGCATTTCCCATTGCCAACATATTTGCCTTTCAAACAGTATTTCAGATTGCCAACATATTTGCTTTTCAAACAGCATTTCAGATTGCCAACATATTTGCCTTTCAAACAGCATTTCAGATTGCCAACTTATTTGCATTTCAAACAGCATTTCAGATTGCCAACATATTTGCCTTTCAAACAGCATTTCAGATTGTCAACATATTTGCCTTCAAACAGCATTTCAGATTGCCAACATATTTGCCTTTCAAAACAACATTTCAGATTGCCAACATATTTGCCTTTCAAAACAACATTTCAGATTGTCAACATATTTGCCTTTCAAAACATCATTTCAGATTGCCAACATATTTGCCTTTCAAAACAACATTTCAGATTGTCAACATATTTGCCTTTCAAAACATCATTTCAGATTGCCAACATATTTGCCTTTCAAAACAACATTTCAGATTGTCAACATATTTGCCTTTCAAAACAACATTTCAGATTGTCAACATATTTGCGTTTCAAACTGCATTTCAGATTGTCAACATATTTGCCTTTCAAACAGCATTTCAGATTGCCAACATACTTGCCTTTCAAACAGCTTTCAGATTGCCAAACAGTTTGTCTGCGCTTGGTGGAGTTCTTATACTTGCCTTAGCTCAGGGATATAAAAGCCAGATATGGGCCTCGACGTGAGAAAACCTGTCTTCGGTGGTTTGCGAACAACACAGGTGCAGACAAGCCTGCGCATCCGCGCAGACTGATCAGCACCTTTGTTATTCGCTTTTTGGAAAGTATTATATGTATACTTGCTACAGGTAAAATTTCACGTTTCTAGCTAGTCTCCGTAGCTTTGGAGACTGGTTTGAAACTCGTTTTGTCGGAAACCCCCTAAGACCGGTTTTCTGGCTCCGATATAAAGGCCAGATATATTAGATACACATTCCAGAACTCCCCAAGGTCTATGATTATTAAGGATGCTTTTTTCACTGAGAAATTGTCCAGCTGCAGTAATCAAATCACCATAAATAGAGTCGCAGGAAACAAATCTTGCAGATCTCCAAATTTTCTTGCAACTAATTTTGATTTTTGAAATGTTTGGCAACAGTTGAAGTTACAGCTCCAATACTACTGTGAACCATTATTTTTGCACTACAATGGACCATTCCAAAGTTTATTGTTTTAAGCCAGAAGCAGCCATTGTAATGCATAAAAGGCCGGTTACAGGGGATTTTCTGCCCTTCTCTAGGGTTTCCGCCATTCCCAATTGAAAATAGCCACCTTATTTCCCAATACCATGCCTGTTTTTTCCAATTCAGAAATGTTTTTTTTTTTTTTTTTTACTTTTTTTAGAGACCATTACTACTACTTGTGAGAAACAATGACCCATATTAGCATGATACTTTAACACGTGTGCTTAAGTGGTATGCTTGGCATAATACAATCTAAAATAACTTGATTTTGAGGATATATTTTGCTACCCTTGTTATGTTCTATGTCGTTAATTTATCTGAATTTTGATGTTACCCTTGCAAAAAATTGTTCCATATAATCCCAAATAATTGGTATGTTCTAGAATGTTCTAGAAAGTCTCAGTCCAGTTCCAATTCTGCTTGAATAGAACTTTCTGGGATTTTGTGGTTCTTCATTTTATATGGTATTTAATGGATTTCCATTAAATCTCAAAAGTTGGAACAATTGGTATTTTCTGTCACTATCTGGAACTGGAAAATCCCAGAAAGTCTCAAATAATTCTGCTTAAAATATAAGTGGGATTTTATGTTACTTTGTGGGATAAATATTCCATTTAATCCCAGGAAGTCCCAGTAGGTACTTTAAATGGGATTTATTAAGATTTTCTGGGACTTCATCAATTCAACACATCCATATAATTTCTTCCATGACCAATTATTGGGATTAAATGGAATCTTTTGGTACTACTAGTAAATACCTTGGTTCCATTAATTACCAAATAATCCCAACCTAGATTTGCATAGGACCATTATATTCTGAACTCAGTCTGACCTTGAAATATGATATAACTATGTTAACTTGGTTCTCTCATTTTAATGACTCAAGCTGAAATTCTTTAATCTTGCAGGAAACCAGAAAAAGATTCAAATAAACCTCATGGTTTGCAAGGCTCTAACTAATTGATAAATTCTGTGTTAATTTTGGATATATACTGCATAAACGGCACAAAATAAATCCTATAACAGACAATGTGAGTAAATAGAACATATTTCTATGCTTATTAATTATACTTGCATGAGACTTTTCATCATATAATTTAGTTTCTCAGAAACAAAGCCATTTGTAGTTGTTTCTTTCTTTAAATGCTGATGAAAGACACTTATTACTGAATTGTGTTCATTAAGGTTATACAATTTTACCATTATCATTATTATATATTTACAGCAGCATTTGTGGCAGTACAACACATAGTTAGTGTGGTACTTGTAAGCTTACATTAGTGAATAGGTTAATTACTGAATTTACAGGATAATCAGGCTGAACATTGGGGCTTATCTTTATTTGATTTTTTTATCACCATTCTCACTTTAAAAGGTGTTGGAGATATTGCGATTGCCTTCGTCTGTATATTAGGTTTTTGTTTGTTATGCTATCTTCTAAACAACTGGACAGATTATCCAATCAAATTTGTTGAGCAACTGGTGTCTGCAACAGCAAAATTCCAATACCCTAATGATCTTGGATGTAGGTCAAAAGTGTCCTTTGGTCTGCCCATTTGCCTGCAATACTATCACCTTGCAAACGGTTTGTTTGTTTGTTTTGTTGCTTTAAGTCCCAAGTCAACAGCTATGGTCATGGCGAGACGTTCAGTTCACCTAACTTAACCAGTACTTTGTGCAGATACTTTCGCTTGTAACTGACAGCAAACCCTTCTTGAATGATTCAGCGGAAGGAAGGAGAATGACCGTAGAAATTATTTCACGATCAATCTCCACGAAAGTATGGGACCGGGTCGGGATCGAATCTCGCGACCCCTTGATCTGCATTCAGACTCGCATCTTTTGCCCGACACGTTACCGACTGCGCAAAGGGTCATGCTGCATCCAACCAAATTTGTTTGGTGACTTACTTACACAAGTGGGTAAGCAGGAGCATTACCGTTTTTTTTGGTTTTTTTGGATCCCCCTTGCATGGGCCCCAGTGAGTGTGCATTTTCTGGCTTTGCTGTCTCTTTCTGAATTGCTTGGTAGAACTCATCCAAATTTTTGAGCAAGTTGTGCCAAATTGTGTATACAAGAGCTTATTTTTGGGTTCCCCACTCAGAGGCGCCCTATAATGGGGTCAAAAGTGTCTACCCATTCTTCTTTTATGCTAATCCGAACATGCTGGGCTGAATTCAACCTAATTTGTTGAAAGGTCAACTTTCTCACAAGCCAATTGACCTTGCAAGTAACTAGTTAAAAGTGTCTGTTTATATGTCCATTTACTAATTATGCTATCCCCAAATCTGTTTAATTTTGGATATGGTGAACCCACAGGGAGTTAAGATAATACAGAAAAGTTATATAAATGGACCTGTGATCAAACAATTATTACCGCATGATCAGAAATTGGGCACACTGAAGGTGCTAGCCAGGTCTTCTGGGTGCCAATATTAGTACAAAATAATTCAATTAAGTAGTAATTTTTAGCATCAGTACTATGTACTATCAGATTTTAGCATTGGTGGTACTTTCAGATTTTGGTTTCAGTACTATTTGGTATTATCTGGTACTTTCATTTTTTTGCATTGGTACTATTTGGTATTTTGTGGTACTTACAAATTTTGGTACTGGTACTATTTGGTATTATATGGTACTTTCAGATTTTGGTATGGGTACTATTTGGTATTTGGTGGTACTTTCTGATTTTGGTATCTATACTATTTGGTATTTTATGGTACTTTCAGGTTTGGTATTGGTACTATTCTGTATTTTCTGATTTTGGTATCTATACTATTTGGTATTTTGTGGTACTTTCAAAATATGGTATTGGTACTATTTGGTATTTTATGGTACTTTCAGATTTTGGTTTTGGTACTATTTGGTATTTTATGGTACTTTCAGATTTTTCATAGGTACTTTTTGGTATTTTGTGGTACTTTCTGATTTTGGCATTGGTACTTTTTGGTATTTTGTGGTACTCACATATTTTGGCAGTTTTTTGGTATTTTATGTTACTTTCAGATTTTTATCAGCCAATAGTACTATATGGTATTTTATCGTACTTTCTGGTTTTGGTACTGGTACTTTTTGGTACTTTATGGTACTCCGTGAAAACTATACATTAGCTGGAAAAGAAATGGAATTATCTGTTACTATTTAGAACTTCTAAATTGCTGAATTGGGATTTTGTGGAAATATTTGGGACTCTTGTCAGTACAGAATTGAGATTTTCTAGGATTAAATGGTATTTTAATAAATGAACAGGTTGGGATTATTTAGGATTTAGTGGAACCTGATCAAATGGGACTTTCTGGGATTAAATGGTATTTTCAGTACCAGAAAATACCATAAAATTCCATATGCCATTTAACATTCCATTTAATACCAAATAATCCCAATGTTGGGATTTATTGGGATTAAGTGGTTATCCCAGAAAGTACCATTAAAGTGAGTTCCAGAAAGTTCTAGAACAGAACCAATAAATCCCACTTCATTTTCGCAAGGATAAGTCGATCATTTTTTCCCAATTTTGGCCAGGAGCCTTCTCCCAAAATTGCTGGAAAAAGCCCTGGGTTATAAGGGCAGGGATATGCTAGGTGACTGCTTATTGCAGCATTTCCCGTAATTATGCAGGCCTGTAGTTAAGAGTGCGTAACAGAAAAATAACTTTCTTATTTCTCAACCAAAACATATGTTGTGGGTACTCAAAAGAACCGTCTCATTGAGACGTTTTTTTTTGAGCACCCATAACATAAGCTTAAAATTATGGGTAAGAAAAACTTTACAATTTTACGCTGAAATTTTGTGTTTATCTAAACCTATGATTATGGCAAAATAATGACAAGTTTTTGTTTTCTCTCTAATACCACTCAATTACATGATAATCAACATTGATCACTGTAATTTTCTTGTAATTATCTCCTTGGGAGCTTATTGTAGGAGAAACAAATAGTTGGTGGAACTGTGCTAGGTTTTGATGGATAACTTGTCATAAACAAGTAATAAACAATTCAATATGTGTTACACTGTATGCACATTGCATGCAGCATTAACTAAGTAATAGTTATACCATGGGTTGTCCCCCTGTACGTAGAGATAATCCACGAGCTTTAGCGAGTGGATTATCTTACGTACAGGTGGACACTGAGGTGGACAGTGAGTGAAACATGGTTTAACTATTTTATACCACCTACATCAGTGTAGACCTTGCACATCAGGAGAAATTTCATGCTAAAGTTGGTAAGGGTGGTATAAATATATGCAGTCATGGTTGCATTAGCATTACACCACACTGTTGCATATATCATGTACACTAGACTGGCTCCAGTCCTTAAAACAATTTTTCATCAATGTGTCATATCGTAAACTTGTAGCTAGTCTTACTCTGATGGCTCTGTCTTAAAACAGAGCCATCAGAGTTAGACTGGCTACAAGTATATGATAGGACACATTGATGAAAAATTGTTTTAAGGACTGGAGCCAGTCTACATGTACGCCAATGTTTCAGTCATATACACAACATTGTTACAATTTGTCAAATACAATGTATAATATACCACATTGTTGCATTGTCATATGCAACAATGTCATACACACATTGTTGTATTGTCATATAAACCACAATGTTGTAATTGCATTATATCAATACCCACTTTGTTGTATGCATTGTGGCATTTCTATATATTGAAACAGAAAATGTTTCACCTCAACATAAATGAAACATCATTAACAAGACTCTCACTAGCAAACTTTTTTTTTTCTCAATAAATCCTTAATCAAACGATTCAACTTAACCAGCTGTACAGTTTGAATGCTGTCCACTTATTTTAATTTATTCCTATACTACAAAACCAATTAACATTAAATTAAGGTTGTGAATTAACTTTTTTATACCACAAAAGCCTTAGTACATTCACCGCACTATTATCCCTAACTATCACAAGTATATTATTTTCCAAAATTATTCATCCAAATCGACGATGGTGTCAATTCCGAAGACTACGTTAGAAAGATACCCAAAAGACAAGATCTGCACATTATCAATATTATATACAAGCCTCGAGTGACACAAAAATCCACCTTCCTTTAGAAGCAAAAAAAAGTCAGGCATCATGTCCCACATCAGCTTCCATACTAAATCTGAATAAAAAGATTTGTACACTTTTTTCTATGGTGCACTGATCAGTCCATGAATCTATTTTCTCTGCAAACAGCCACAGTTCTGGTCAGCCTGCGCCACCGCGCAGGCTGACCAGAACGTTGGCAATTTGCATGCAGATTAAGGCACCTTTTTGCATCGTCTTGCGTATACATACTATTCAGATTATCCTTCTGCATGAATACATTTCTATGTAGTTTTTACGATCCGTCACAACCTCAGAATACATAGAGCATTCAAATCGATCTCGATCAATTCATCGATAATAAAAGACAAAACAGTCAACTTGAATGATGCCGGTTGACCCTGCCAATAAAATCACAATTCAATACCGAACCAGGACAATCGAGGTGAACAATAAATTGAGGACAAATAAACAACGGATTATTATTACCTTTGGGATTAAGGACCTGTTCGTATTAGTGGCTTTTACGTATTTAAGCGTCTGCATGATCTGAATATGTAAGTTGGTTTTTTAAATACTTTTTAAAACCATATTTATCCTAAATCGAATTTTATTGCTTATTTTGTCAATACAGCTAGCATGAAAGTTTCAATAAGCTTAAATCAATGAGAATATTGAGAGTCACTCAGCGAGCAATTTGACAGAATCTCCTGACTGGAAAGCCATAAACAAATACATTGACAAATGCAGAAACAGACATCTCTTAAAAGTATTGAACTGTTGACTGAAATAAAAAAAAAACTTCAGGAACAGAATCACATTCTTTTACTATTTGCCTTCAAGAATTGTCTGCTGATAACCGTTGCAAACAGGTTAGACTTTTGGACCCTAAACAGACCAGACAACATTCCGGTCTTTGTCTAGGTACGAACTGTTGACACTCTGATGGTATTCCAGGAAGAAAATTTGGAAAAAAGTTAATTGTGAAAAAAATCAGCAGACAACAAAAATCATTACAATTTTCCCAAGCGTCCAATTATAGCTAAGAAAGGGTTATTCAATGCATATTTTTCAGATCATTGTCTGTGAGGCTGCATCCACTGTAGGGACAAATTAACATCATGAGGCCATTATTGCTTTTTTATAGGGCTGATTAATTACGTTCATCAAAGTTTTAGCAGCTGATATATCAGTAGAATCTTCTTGTTCTGAAAAGGCCAAAGAGAGGGCAATGCTTCATGCCTTATTAGCACTCAGGGTTCATACAGGCAATTAAGTTCATGGAAAAATTCAAGGACTTTTCAAGGACTTCTAAAATACTTCCTACTGTTTTCAAGGACTGAAAGGCCTGAAAACTTATGAAAAATACTGATTTACACATTAAAATTCTACTTCTGAAATGCTAGAGTCCATTACTAAAGATATAAGTTTTAAAAAATCAGTGTAAAATTGGTGCCTTTATTTGGTGCAGCATATATAGGCACCACAATTTTATACTGATTTAGGCCTTAAAAACAGTGTTGAATCCTCTTGCAAATGGTAAAATACAAGGACTTTCCACTGCCTTTGAGTTTTTTTCAAGTACTTTTCAAGGCAAATTTTATTTTCAAGGACTTTTCAAGACAGTCCTGTATATTCAAGTACATTTCAAGCCTGTGCGAACCCTGGCACTATAATTACAAGGGAAAAACTGCAAGCATGAGCAAAATGTCTGCACTGAATCTATTATAATTCATTTCCTGCAAGTATTGGTTCATAAACAAGCCTTTTTGGGCACTTATATTGTCACTCTGCCTAATCTCTCAATTTCTAAGGAATCTCAGAATCTAATTCTATCATCAATACTCATCAATACCAAAGTAAATTATCAAGAGGAAATGGACCTCATCAGTGACCAAATATACAGTGAAAACTCTTTACAGTGACATTCTTTATAACAGCAAAATTCTTTACATCAATTGTATCTGCACAAATGTACCAGTTTAAGCTTAAATTTGAATTCATTACAGCAGAAATTCAGTTTCACGCGAAATTATTTGGGGACAAACAGTATCCTTGTAAAGAGGGTTGACTGTAGAATGAAGGCGTTCAATTGTGGGAATTAAATGTAAAAAATGAGACCTTTGCATTTTGGACTGTTTGTAGTGAAAGGCAGAGACCCCTGGGAAGGCCTAAGATGGTGTAGAAGAAATTGATTCAGAATGACTGCCATAAGAGGAAGCTCTAATGGCAGTCAACCCCTGGGAATGATCATGTATGAAATCTGCTTAAGGTGAAGCTCAGTCAGCTCAGTAACCTAGCTGTACATGATTGTAGGGGGTTCGCTAATGTGGACAAGGCTCCTGCGCCTGCATGTTAATCAATAACATGATAAAAATCATCCTCATGATGATGATGATGTTGATGATGAGAATGAAGATGCTGCTGATGGTGCATTTTGCAGGAGATGGAATGGTCTCATTGCAGGAAGTCTGTCCTAACCCCAAATAATGCAAGAAGTTTCACTTTCCCACATAGCTACAATAATGTATTAAAACCAAGACTTGCAAGTGGTCACTGACGCTTTTTCCTGGGCAAGTTTGAACAAGCGGTTAACCAGTACTTCGTGCACATATTTTCGCTCGTAACTGACAACAACCCTTCTTGAATGATTCAGAGGAAGGGAGGAGAATGACCGTAGAAATTATTTCATGATCAATCGCCACGAAAGTATCATGGGACCAGGTCGGGATCAAACCTGCAACCCCTGGATCTGCATTCAGACTGGCATCTGTTGCCAGACATGTTACCAACTGCGCTACGTGGCCCGGTTGTTGTTGATGATGATGATGATGATGATGATGATGATGATGATGATGATGATGATGATGATGATGATGATGATGATGATGATGATGATGATGAAGACAATGCTGATGGTGCATTTTGCAGGAGATGGAATTGTCTCATTGCAGGAAGTCTATCCTAATCCCAAATAATGCAAGAAGTTCCACTTTCCCACATATCAATTGTGTCCTTGCTACACTTATGTATTCAAAGTGGGCAATGAACTTGACCATGATCTTATTGATAAGAAAGTGTATTTATAATGCTAATCTCCTTACTATTTCTCATTAAAGGACATGTTTCTGGAGGTGTCTTATAGAGGTACTTCCAACCAACACAAAAACAGTTGTTTTCTGGAAGAATATTTGAAAAACATTGCCTTTTTTGTGGGCTAAAAAGGTCTTCTCAAGTGCTCTGCCGGTTTAAGCTGGTTCAAATCAGTCCACATTATCTACTTATATTAACCCTTAATGTTCCAATCATGAATGCAGCTGGACATGTTTGAAGATACTGTGGTTATAATTATGGTCCACTATTTCAGTTTCAGTTATACTGTTGGGTTTTCATTCATTGAGCAATATCTTTGTTTTGGTTCTCTGGTCACATAATTCAGTCGCAGTTACAATTTATTCCACTGGTAATGCTATGGCTGCTGAAGGTTAATAACTTCCAATTACACTTTCCACTGGGCAATACCTCGCGATTATGCGGCGATTTCAAAATTTGCATGTTCACATGGATATTCGCTCAGGTGTGAGAGTAGCATTTAAAGCTGCATATTCTGTAACTATGATCATTTTTCGAAAAATTTTATTTTCTTTTTAAATCATTTGTAAAAGTAGAATTAAGCTATATTTTCACGATAAAAATGTTCAGTACAGCTGAAAACTGCATGGAAAAGTGAATTATCTTATCAAATAGGTGTTTTTTTCTCTTGTTGGTAATTATTTGCGTCCCTCCAATATTTCTAGACTATTGAATTTTAACATACATGCAGTTGTTTTGATAGTGATAACTTGTGAAGATTTACGACAATAGTAAAATGTTTACCTGAATTTGAGTATTTTTACTGTGTTCTAGAAAAATAAAAACATTATCATTAAGATCAAAAGTTACAGACTATGCAGCTTTAAAGCTGCATACTCTGTAACTATGAACATTTTTCGAAAAATTTTATTTTCTTTTTAAATCATTTGTAAAAGTTGATTTAAGTTATGTTTTCACAATAAATCTGTTCACTAGAGCGGAAAACTGCACGGAAAAGTGAATTATCTTATAAAACAGGTGTGTTTTACTCGTGTCGATAATTATTTGCGTCCCTCCAATAATTATAGACAGTTAAATTTAACATAAATGCTGTTGTTTCGATACTGATAATTTGTTAAGATTTACGAAATTGGTAAAATATATACCTGAATTTTAGTTTTTTTACTGTGTTCTTGAAAAATAGAAACATTAGTTCAAAAATTAAAAGATCAAAAGTTACAGATTATGCAGCTTTAATGAACAACTTATATATAGGTACACCCTGACTTTTTCTGGGTCATCAAAATATGTTGAAACAAAGTTCTGAAAATGAATAATGCACAAAGCTTTTGCTTGGAACAGGAAACACAATCATAAAGTTGGCGGCGAAACGACCAGGGTGCATGATTTCAGGATTTAGTGATACTTCAAGTGTCTGTGTCGTTCTATTCCTGCCACTTGCGGACAATTTCTAACCGATGCAATGTAAATTTGTAGATCATCATACGGGTACCTGACAAATCGATTTGTATAGATAACCTCACTACCCTGGCGGTGACTAATAATAAAAGTACACTGGGATCTTTTTGGGCTGTCAACACAAAATGAACTCATGAATTTCAGCCAGTTGAGTTGATACAATTTGGGCCGCGACGTGAGAAAACATGTCTTTTTGGGGGGTTTGCGAACAACAAAGGCGCAGACCAGCCTGCGCATCCTCGCAGTCTGATCAGCGCCATTGTTATTCGTTTATTGGATAGTATTATATCTTGACTTGCTACGAGCGAAAATTCGATTTTCTAGCTAGTCTCGTAGCTGAGCAGGCTGGTTTGAATCTCACATTTTGGGAAACCCCAAAGACAGGGTTTCTCGAGTGGCAGCCCATTTTATGTACTTCATTCAAGCCTATTGCACAAAGAATGGCCAAAACTTTAAAGTTTTGGCCATTCTGAGTACAAAAGGGTTAAAAAAAAGTCCGCAAAAATGCACCTTCAAATAAGAGCATAATATTTTCTGAATGAATAATAACACATGTTGGACAAAACAGCCAGAAAAGATATATTGCAATATTTATTAGCATCCTCACATTATTGATTTCTATAAGCTTTAGGTACCGTATTTGCTATATTTTACTAGGGTAATTTTTATGCTTTTTTGTCGTCAGCTGATTTTTTTTCAAAATTAACGTTCTAAAATTCTTTCAGGAATATGTTTTGTAGGGCCTGATCTGGGTCCAAACTGTTTGCAAAGGTTATTAGCAGACGAGGCCATAACATTATATTGACTTATTCTACCCTTCCCAACTTTAACACAAAATATCTTGTGGATGAGTTGTCCACCTGTATGGGAGATAATCCACCTGCTTAAATGCTTGTGGATTATCTCTATGTTTTGTCTTCCTAAACAGTGCAGACCCTGATGAAATGCAGAGCTCTCGGGCATTTCATCTGGGTCTTCACTGTTTCTATTCTAGAAGGGATTAATACTAGTATTCAAGTAAAATGTAATTCCCTAATAAACTAGAATTCCAAAGCCTGGCAAAACCTTAGTCAACCAAGGGCCATAACTCGTCAAAATTTAGCCATTAATCTTCAAATTGGAACTTGACCTGTATTTTAAAATGTGTAACCCTTCTGTAAATTTTGAATGAAATTGATGAATTCCGGTTCAAAAACCAAAAGTGAGGCAAAACCTACGTCAAAAATGGGCCATAACTCAGTCAAAATTTTGCGCATGATCTCCAAATTCCAACTTGACCTGTATTGAACAATTACCTAGCTTCTGTAAATTTTAAAATTGATGCATCCCTTCAAATGTTACAGTGTGACAACGCAACCACAACCACATGGACAGAGGCATGATCCGTATGTATGTGTCTGCCATTGCTTCTTTGGCGATACAACTGAATTATATCATAGCTTTCTATAATGTATCTGAAAAAAAACGCTAGTCCAGAGAAATGAAACGTAAAAGAAAGATTGATGATAATCGAACGGTGAAGCCATATACTCATAATAATAGAATCCAATCATTGTAAAACTTTCAATTTTCCATCTGAAGTCATCCTAAAGTGTTTTAGACCGCACTTCAATTAGCAACACAGACATAAAGCAGCTCAAACCAATGCATTAAGTCATTGCCCCTGGGAAATTTTTCATGCTTTTTTGTCGTCTGCTGATTTTGAAATTTTTTAAAAAAAAATCTTTCAGGAATACCATCTGAGTGTCAAACAGATTGGATCCAGATCAGGACGGACGCTTTGTCGGGCCTGATCTGGGTCAGTAACAGAGGTTATGAGCCTTCACCTGCCAGAGTGGCTACATAATCTCAGTGCTGAGGTGAGTTCAATGATGCAAGCGCTCTTGGGCGCTCTTTGTACAGTGATGCCAGGCTTTACACATCACAAATGAAAAAAGTCAATAAGCAATGCTTATTAGATACCCCCCGCACAGTAAGAGTCAGTGAAAAAACTTGGCAAGTTATAGTTCAAACAAGAAGACCTTAGTTTTGATAAGAAGATTTCAGTAGAATCTGTGCAAACAAAAATTATAAACTCCTTCGTGCATATGTTCAATGTGTCTACATTGTGTTGGCAAAGTATCAAATTGCTCCATCAAAAGCTGTAGTAGGACTTGATCTGCCCATAAAGGCACTATCCATGCATATACAAAAGCCATATAAGGGAATAATTGTCTAAGTTCTCACAGCTGTCATTTTGTCAAAATTATTTTTTGTGAACCAAACTCCTTCATGCATATGTTCAATGTGTCTACATTGTATCGACAGAGTATCAAATTGTTCCATCAAAAGCTGTAGTAGGAGTTGATCCGCCCATGAAGGCACCATCTATGCATATACAAAAGCCTAATAAGGGAAAAATTGTCTAAGTTCTCACAGCTGTCATTTCCTCAAAAATTATTTTTTCTGAACAAAACTCCTTCACGCATATGTTCAATGTGTCTACATTGTATAGGAAAAGTATCAAATTGTTCCATCAAAAGCTGTGGTAGGAGTTGATCGGCCCGTGTATGGCCTATAATAGCATAAGCATAAAGCACTATATTAAAAGCCATTTAGAACTACAAAGGGAAATAACTCTAATAGAATTGGCCCCTAGCCCTTACTTTTTTGTCTAAAGTATTTGTCTTGCATATATGAACATGTTTGCAAGGTTTGATGAAAATCCAGCAATGACTCTTCGAGTTATTAAGGAAACAAAGCGTTACGGACGGACGGACGGACGCACGGACACACGGACGGACGGACAACGTGAAAACAGTATACCCCCTACAAACAAAGTTTGCGGGGGGTATAACCCCCTACAAACAAAGTTTGCGGGGGGTATATTAAAGACAAGTACCTGCAGGACAACGAGCACCCGCAAATGCTCTTTGCAAACAGTTTGAATCCACTTGATAGACATGATAAAACAGTTAATTTGGAACCAGACAACAAAAAAGCAAGCAAAATTATACCAAGCATGCAAAGTGTAACTTGATCTGCATGCTGGGATTTTTTTAAAGAAGTTTGGTCATCTGCTGATTTTTTTCAAAACTATTTTTTATAAAAATTATTTCAGGAATACCAAATTCAGAGTTTCAAACAGTTTGGACCCAGATCAGGCCTGATATTCATCAGGCCTGAACTGGGTCCAAACTGCTTGCAGAGGGTACGTATCAGCAGGTGACACAAGCAGACGAAGAGTTAAGGATAAATGTGTCTTCTGCTGATATCCTATAGATGTCATTTTGGCACTTAGTGATTATCCGAGCGTTCATTCGTCACTACCTGTACGAAAATTCTAACCAAAATCCACCCGAATTACAGGTGGATTTCAGGCGAAACTGACATGGAATTTCAATTTTCCAGCTGGAAATGACTAGGAGATGGAATACTTGCAAAAATCCAGGTGGGATTACCGAAAGATTCCATGTGGATTTTTCTGATTCCAGCTCGAAACTTTCAAGCACATGGAATTTCTTTCTCAGGATTTATCCACCTGGAATGTTTTCTAATAGTATTTAAAAATCCACCTGGAAACTCTGAAGGACAAGGAATTTTAGGACTAACAAAATTTCTTTCAACCAGTATTTTTTCTCAGCTGGATTTTTTTTCCTTAGCAGCTACAAAGAAACAGATTTTTTTCTCATTTCAAACTTAGAACTTTTTTTAAACAAATTTTGAAATCTGATCTGCATATGGGGACATTAGTTACCAAGATATTTTATCTGCAGGAACTATAAATCCTGAAGAGTGACAGCAAGAATTGCATCTGAAAAAATTGTCTGCTTGAGTCATCTGCTGCATCTTATATGCTAAACTGTCTGCTTATGTGCAGATCAAGATGGGCCCTAATGGAAATCACAAGTATATACCCCCTCCCTTTCACCCTAATCATCTTGTCAGGCTTCGAGGGCTGGACTATTTCGGAACAAAAGGTCAGCCACAAATCACGGATGTTTCTCTACACTTAAGAAAGCTTATACTTGTCATAGCCGACACATGATTTAGAATTTAAATTAGATTGGTCCAATTTTAGGATCGTAGTAAGCAACAATAATAACTAACCACAAACATATGATCATTGAATGCTGAATATTTTGTCTTTGTTTTCTACAGATTGATGCAATGGCAAAATTAACCCACCTGTTGCACAAATCCACTTCGTTTCGGCCTTGCATTTTACGACTTTCACTTTGTGACCCTCTGTGAAATAGATTTCTTAACTCGAGAGAAGTTCAAGAACAGTTCTTGAAATTAGCAAGAATTCTTGAACTGTTCAATAAGATTTGTACTTAAACTGTTCAAGAACATAAATTAGGAACAATTCAAAAACTTTTTAAGAATTCTTGATGTTCTTGAATTTATCATAAACTGTTCTTGAACATTTTAATGAGTTCTCTTAAATGCAGTGTTGACTCTGATGTTTTTGAACTGTTCTTAACTGTGTTCTTGATTTTTTCAATGACTTTTCATGAACATAATATTTTCTTGAACTGTTCTTAAATTTGTTCTTGACTCTTTCAAAGACTTCTTGTTTAACTGTTCTTTCATTTGTTCTTGATTACTTCAAAGACTTTTCTATTCTTGAACATAATATGTTCTTGAACTGTTCTGACATTTGTTCTTGATTATTTCAGACTTTTCTTGAATATTATGTGTTCTTGAACTGCTCTTACATTTGTCCTTGATTATTTCAAAGACTGAATTCTTTTGAACATAATGTGTTCTTGAACTGTTCTTACATTTGTTCTTGGTTATTTCAGAGACAGTCCATGAACATTATTAAATATGTTCTTGAACTGTTCCTAAGTGTGTTCTTGATTATTTCAAAGACTTATCTTGAATACAATGTGTCGATCTAACTTAATTTATTGCATGTAAGTTGTGATACCTAAACATGATATCTAAACTCAAACATTCAGCCCAAACAATGGACATCATTCACCCTGTGAATTTGGCACTTAGTAATTTGGCATAGCATTTAGTAATAATTTTTGGAAAAAACCCTCATAATAAGAGTCTTGTTTCTCTAACATTTCAATAACTGATGGTGTGGCGCAGTGGATCAAGCCGATGGAAAATTTGTGAAGTTAAGCAACAAGATCATGGTTAGTAGTTGGATGGTTTGAATATATTCCAGCTGGATTTTTTTTCCAGGTGGAATTTTTCGAGGTAAATTTCAGGTGGAATTTTGCTGTAAATCCTTTTAGATTTATTGGCAAAATTTCCACCTGGAAAAAAATTCCAGGTGGAAAAATTTACATATTTCGCCTCATTTTGTTACTATATAAAGCTTTCCACCTGTATTCCATCTCATGTGAGGGAGAAAAAAATCCACCAGTATTTTTTTTAAGATTCCATGTGTTTAAATACACCTGGATTCCGGCTGGACGTTTTCGTACAGGCAATGTGACTAGAATTTCGTTCAGCGAATCTATCCTATCAGAGAATACTTTTTTCCGAAGATCCAAAGATTGGCGCACATATTGCATCGAAATTACACCAAGCTTGCTATAGAATCAGTTGCAAACAAGCTTATTACCAGCTTTCCATTTGTTATTGTTGTATAAGAATAGCAGATAAGCTGGCGGAAATTTATTTGTGTTATTCTTAAAAACACTCTGTCTGCCATGCAGTGTCGTCTGCTGATGACTTTTGCAAACAGTTTGGAAGCGTCAGTCCTGATCTGGATTAAAACTCACCTTTCAACCAGATGATTGTATTCCTAAAGGAATTTTTTGAAAATGTTAATTTTGAAAAAAATCAACATACGACAAAAGCATGAAAAATTACACAGCATCCAAATTTAAATTAATGGTTTATAAATACTGGTACCAGGAGCTTGACCCTTAAATCGCAACAAAAGTCGTCTGCTTTTCTCGTCTGCTGAAATGTTTAAGAAGCCTCTATGGCAAACAGTGTGGACCCAGATCAGACTGCTCCTATAGGAGCAGTCTGTTCTGAATCCACACTGTTTGCTTTTATACTTAATTTGTCATTAATGTTAGGCGATTATTTGCAGCAGACCACTTCAGCAGACGACATTTTAAGGTGCATTTTTTTCTTGGCGCTTTAAGGGTTAATAGATTTATACATATATAGTCCGCTATTAACTCTAGCCCCTGCGAAATAGAGTTCTTACCCCAAGATGACGCGTTCTTGAACTGTTCTTACCAGTGGGATATCATAGTGTACCAGTGTAATATCAGTGGCATACCAGTGGGATATCAGTAGTATACCAGTGGGATATCAGAGGTATACCAGTGTAATATCAGAAGTATACCAGTGGGATATCAGTGGTATACCAGTGTAATATCAGTGGTATACCAGTGGGATATCAGTAGTATACCAGTGTAATATCAGTGGTATACCAGTGGGATATCAGAGGTATACCAGTGTAATATCAGAAGTATACCAGTGGGATATCAGTGGTATACCAGTGTAATATCAGTGGTATACCAGTGGGATATCAGTAGTATACCAGTGTAATATCAGTGGTATACCAGTGGGATATCAGTGATATACCAGTGGGATATCAGTAGTATACCAGTGGGATATCAGTAGTATACCAGTGTAATATCAGTGGTATACTAGTGTAATATCAGTGGTATACCAGTGGGATATCAGTGGTATACCAGTGGGATATCAGAGGTATACCAGTGTAATATCAGTAGTATACCAGTGTAATATCAGTGGTATACCAGTGGGATATCAGAGGTATACCAGTGGGATATCAGTGGTATACCAGTGGGATATCAGTAGTATACCAGTGTAATATCAGTGGTATACCAGTGTAATATCAGTGGTATACCAGTGGGATATCAGAGGTATACCAGTGTAATATCAGTGGTATACCAGTGTAATATCAGTGGTATACCAGTGGGATATCAGAGGTATACCAGTGGGATATCAGTGGTATACCAGTGGGATATCAGTAGTATACCAGTGTAATATCAGTGGTATACCAGTGTAATATCAGTGGTATACCAGTGTAATATCAGAGGTATACCAGTGGGATATCAGAGGTATACCAGTGTAATATCAGAGGTATACCAGTGTAATATCAGTGGTATACCAGTGGGATATCAGTGGTATACCAGTGGGATATCAGTGGTATACCAGTGGGATATCAGTAGTATACCAGTGTAATATCAGAGGTATACCAGTGGGATATCAGAGGTATACCAGTGTAATATCAGTGGTATACCAGTGGAATATCAGTGGTATACCAGTGTAATATCAGTGGTATACCAGTGGGATATCAGTAGTATACCAGTGGAATATCAGTGGTATACCAGTGGGATATCAGTAGTATACCAGTGGAATATCAGTGGTATACCAGTGTAATATCAGTGGTATACCAGTGGGATATCAGTGGTATACCAATGGGATATCAGAGGTATACCAGTGTAATATCAGTAGTATACCAGTGTAATATCAGTGGTATACCAGTGGGATATCAGAGGTATACCAGTGGGATATCAGTGGTATACCAGTGGGATAGCAGTAGTATACCAGTGTAATATCAGAGGTATACCAGTGGGATATCAGAGGTATACCAGTGGAATATCAGAGGCATACCAGTGGGATATCAGTAGTATACCAGTGGGATATCAGTGGTATACCAGTGGGATATCAGAGGTATACCAGTGTAATATCAGAGGTATACCAGTGTAATATCAGTAGTATACCAGTGTAATATCAGAGGTATACCAGTGGGATATCAGTAGTATACCATGTAATATCAGTGGCATACCAGTGGGATATCAGAGGTATACCAGTGGAATATCAGTGGTATACCAGTGGAATATCAGTGGTATACCAGTGTAATATCAGTGGTATACCAGTGGGATATCAGTAGTATACCAGTGGAATATCAGAGGCATACCAGTGGAATATCAGTGGTATACCAGTGTAATATCAGTGGTATACCAGTGGGATATCAGTAGTATACCAGTGTAATATCAGTGGTATACCAGTGGGATATCAGTAGTATACCAGTGTAATATCAGTGGTATACCAGTGGGATATCAGAGGTGTACCAGTGTAATATCAGTGGTATACCAGTGTAATATCAGTGGTATACCAGTGGGATATCAGAGGTATACCAGTGGGATATCAGTGGTATACCAGTGGGATATCAGTAGTATACCAGTGTAATATCAGTGGTATACCAGTGTTATATCAGTGGTATACCAGAGGGATATCAGTAGTATACCAGTGTAATATCAGTGGTATACCAGTGTAATATCAGTAGTATACCAGTGGAATATCAGAGGCATACCAGTGGAATATCAGTGGTATACCAGTGTAATATCAGTGGTATACCAGTGGGATATCAGTAGTATACCAGTGTAATATCAGTGGTATACCAGTGGGATATCAGTAGTATACCAGTGGAATATCAGTGGTATACCAGTGGGATATCAGAGGTATACCAGTGGGATATCAGTGGTATACCAGTGGGATATCAGTAGTATACCACTGTAATATCAGTGGTATACCAGTGGGATATCAGTAGTATACCAGTGTAATATCAGAGGTATACCAGTGGAATATCAGTGGTATACCAGTGTAATATCAGTGGAATACCAGTGGGATATCAGAGGTATACCAGTGGGATATCAGAGGTATACCAGTGGGATATCAGAGGTATACCAGTGGGATAACAGAGGTATACCAGTGGGATATCAGTGGTATACCAGTGGGATATCAGTAGTATACCAGTGTAATATCAGTGGTATACCAGTGGGATATCAGAGGTATACCAGTGGAATATCAGTGGAATACCAGTGGGATATCAGTAGTATACCAGTGTAATATCAGAGGTATACCAGTGGGATATCAGAGGTATACCAGTGTAATATCAGAGGTATACCAGTGGGATATCAGAGGTATACCAGTGGGATATCAGAGGTATACCAGTGTAATATCAGTGGTATACCAGTGGGATATCAGTGGTATACCAGTGGGATATCAGTGGTATACCAGTGGGATATCAGTAGTATACCAGTGTAATATCAGAGGTATACCAGTGGGATATCAGAGGTATACCAGTGTAATATCAGTGGTATACCAGTGGAATATCAGTGGTATACCAGTGTAATATCAGTGGTATACCAGTGGGATATCAGAGGTATACCAGTGGGATATCAGTGGTATACCAGTGGGATATCAGTAGTATACCAGTGTAATATCAGTGGTATACCAGTGGGATATCAGAGGTATACCAGTGGAATATCAGTGGTATACCAGTGGGATATCAGTAGTATACCAGTGTAATATCAGTGGTATACCAGTGTAATATCAGTGGTATACCAGTGGGATATCAGTGGTATACCAGTGGAACATCAGTGGTATACCAGTGGCATATCAGAGGTATACCAGTGCAATATCAGTGGTATACCAGTGGAACATCAGTGGTATACCAGTGGAAATCAACTGTTTAAATTTGGTGGTCTTACCACTGTTATCCACTGATATGACAATGGGAATCATAACGGCATTACCACTGTTTTACCACTGAAATCCACTGTTTACCAGTGGTAATACCACCAAAATTTACTGTCGACTTCCATTGGTATACGAATGGTAATTCCAGAGACATTTTCTATGGGGTAATAAATGTCCGGCCAGGGTATAAAAAATGCATTCAAGGGCGATAACTCCAAAAGGATGCAAGTGGAGCAATTGTTTCTCCATGCAACACACTGTCTTGACCTGATTTATATGCCTACCAAATATTATCAAAATATCTCAGTCTTGACAAGCTTTGGAGTACAGACGGACAGACACCAAAATGATCCCTATATCCCCCGATCCTTGTCGGCTCGGGAAATAAAAAAAAATAGGCAAACTTCAAGCTACCCGTTAACAATACCCCCCAAAGAAAGCCCTGCTTTGATTGCCAATACAGACTGTCATGAATATGAATATTCAAGCTGATGTGATGAACAGAGTCTACACTATTCTGCCATAATTTACATTAATCCTTAAAGCGCCAATCACGACTGCAGCAGACAACAAATTTTGCAACATCTTTCCCAATTTTCGACAAAAATAAGGTATGATATTACATGAGAATCGTCTGCCAGCAGACGATTCTCAAGAAATATAATCCCTTATTGGTTATTTTTGAAAAAGCGGCAAAATTTGAAATTGTCGTCTGCTGCAAATTATAGGTGGCGCTTTATGAGTTAAGCAACATTTTCTTGTAATACAGAATATTCATACAAATAAATATATTCCAAGTTTTCAAAGAATGTGGATCAAGCACTTTCATGAACTATAATTCTTGTGAATGAAGAAAATATTCAATATCACAGCTGAAGATAGGAATGCTTTTTGTTTTGTTTTTATTCTAAACAAAAATGAATATATTTTTCTTATTTCGCATCGTAAACATGTGTTGGGGGTACCTATGGAAGCGTCTCTATACCCACAACATAATTGAGCTTGTGACATGTGATTTCCAGCAATGTAGCATTTTGACAAGTGTAAACTCAGACCAGCCTGTGCAGCCTCCTTTTAAGGTTAGAAACTCCAAATCATGTTTGGTCAGTAGCTTAACACCCATAGAATATTCAAGCGACTAGCAAAGGCTCTGATCAGACTGCGCGTATGCGCAGGCTGATCTGAGCCTTTGCTGGTTGTGCATGCCACATTGTTGGAAATCTCATGTTGCGACTGATATGTTTTTTGTTGAGAAATAAGAAAAATAGAAATTTAGCTTGTCCGCCTATCTTGAGCTGCATATCTATTATTATTCCAAAATACATGTATATTCCAGTGATCAAGGCTGAAGACATTTCCAAGCACTGATTGCCATAAAGCCAGGCGTTTACCATTGATGCAATTATTATACACTGACGTTTATCATAAGCGAATTGTAACTGAAACAGGTTGTATCCAATGACTCCATTCCAGAGTGGGAAAGCTCGGAAAGCTAGTAATTCCAGCTATAATCCTGAAAGTCTGCAAACATTGCAGTCTCCATAGCACTCACTATCAGTTCTGGAATCATTACAACAAAACCTATGATGATATAGATAACAGGAATATCTAACCAATCATTAATTCTTTGTTACTTTGGTGATACACACTTACACCTGAGAGAAACTTCTCTAGGAAGGAGCTAACCGAATTATATTAGGTAAGTAAACATTTCTTTTTTTTCTTTATTTTGTTTTTGCTTTCAGAGGATTTTCTGCCCATCTCTTAGAAGGGCCGAAATTTGACCCCATTCCCAATCGAAAATAACCACCTTTTTTCCCCAATACCATGTCCGTTTTTCCCAAATAAAAGTAAAAAAAAAAAACAAAAAAAAAAAAATAAAAAAAGGACCACTACTACTTATGAGAAACAATGACCCATATCAGAATGATACTTAAACACTTGTTCATAAGTGGTATGCTGGGCATAATACAATATAAGTCGATCAGTTTTTCCCATTTTTGGCCAGGGGCCTTTTCCCAAAATTGCTGGAAAAAGCCCTGGTTTTTTTATTCGCAAGAGGCCCAGATAAAGATAGTTTATTCTGGATGCATAAGCTATCTTTATCTTGACTCTTTTTTAATTCATTTTTTTTTTAAATTTTTATCATAGGTTCAGATAAGCAAATCTTTTTGAGAGTAAAATTCTGATTATTTTCTTATGCAAAATTTAAAACATGTGCTGCTCAAAAGAAATGGCAGGTCTTTTGAGTAAAAATAACAAAAAAAAAATTTTTTTTAATTGCTCACTCTAATCTCAGCAGGCATGTTTTGTCACCCAGCTCAAGTTTTCTATATTATATGACAATATCAGATAAGAAATTTTAATGTTTCAAACTATTCAAAAAGTCAACAGATTTTATAGGCAGATAAAATCTCTCTCATAACTGATAAATTTCAGCTTTTAAATTAATTTTCTAGGATTATTTTATGCTGCATCCAGGAAAAGTAGAAATTTTCTTTAAAAAAATGTCTAAATCTCAAACTTGGCTTTCTCATGATCAGATAATTTTATGAAACAGGCTTTATTACCAAGTATTACAACCTTTTAAAAGTAAGATCACCAATATGACCTTGGAGTCAAGGGTCAAGGTCACATATACTTAAAATTTATCTACATCTACTAATGTGAATTCCTCTTTCATTTTTTGACTGAGGGTGTTCATAATTGGCACACTAATTGCCTAAGGAGTGAAGATTTAACAAGGAACGTGGAGATCACTGTCATTATTAACCTCAGAGACAAAAGTCAAGGTCATATATGTTTAAAATATGTCTTAGTCATCTCATAAAGCCAACTCCTCTTTCATTTTTTGATGAAGGGTGTTCATATTAGGACAATGATTGCTTATGGTGTGTAGTGTAGTGTAGATTACAGCCAATATGACCTTGGAGTATAAGGTCAAGGTCATATATACTTAAAACCTGCCTACAAAGGGGTACGTGCATTAAGAGGCTATTTTGGCCCCCCTTTGAGGTCAAAAATAAAAATTGCTTTTCAGTAATTTCTTTTAAATAATTTATTAGAGCAATAGCCGAAGTGTAAAACTCTGGTATTGATTTGACTTATACCGTTGCTATGGTAACAAAATGGCCGCCAAAATAAGCTGAAAATAGGAAATTAGCCATTTTGGAGCAAATTTGAGACATTTGACGGAGAAATTAAAATAGAGCACAAGCAAATACCAACAAGCAAATTCAGAGAATTTATGTCCCCCGCCATTATTGTTTATTATTTAAATGAGAAAAATGCCAGAAAAATGGCTAAGTTCGACTAGCGGAAAAAGTGATAAAAAGTAATCTGAGGATTATATCCAAACCACATGCATATCTTCAGACCATGTCCAAAACAACTGTGAAGTTGCGCACACAAGGTACCCACTATCTTTTCACTTTGATAGTAAAAACACTTAAAAATGACTAAGTTCAAATTGCAAAAAAAGTGACAAAAAATAATCTCAGGATAATATCCAAACCACATGCATATCTTCAGATCATGACAAAAACATCTGTAAAGTTTCAAAAGAATCGGCATAAAACTGTAGGAGGAGTTGCGCACACAAGGTACCCAGTATCCATTAACTTTGACAGTAAAAACGCCAGAAAAATGCCTAAGTTAAAATAGCAGAAAAAGTGATCTTCAGATCATGACAAAAACATCTGTAAAGTTTCAAAAGAATCGGCATAAAACTGTAGGAGGAGTTGCGCACACAAGGTACCCAGTATCCATTAACTTTGACAGTAAAAACGCCAGAAAAATGCCTAAGTTAAAATAGCAGAAAAAGTGATAAAAAATAATTTGAGGATTATATCCAAACCACATGCATATCTTCAGACCATGTCCAAAACACCTGTGAAGTTTCAAAAGAATCAATATAAAACTGTAGGAGGAGATGCGCACACAAGGTACCCACTATCCATTCACTTTGATAGTAAAAATGTCAGAAAAATGGCTAAGTTCAACTGGCGGAAAAAGTGTTAAAAAATAATCTGAGGAATATATCCAAACCACATGCATATCTTCAGACCATGTACAAAACACCTGTGAAGTTTCAAAAGAATCGATATAAAACTGTAGGAGGAGTTGCGCACACAAGGTACCCACTATCTTTTCACTTTGATAGTAAAAACGCCTAAAAATGACTAAGTTCAAATTGCGAAAAAAGTGACAAAAAATAATCTCAGGATAATATCCAAACCACATGCATATCTTCAGACCATGACTAAAACATCTGTAAAGTTTCGAAAGAATCGGCATAAAACTGTAGGAGGAGTTGCGCACACAAGGTACCTACTATATTAGGGGGACGGAAGGACGGAAGGACGGAAGGACGGAAGGACGGACGGACGGAAGGACGGAAGGACGGAAGGACGGAATGCCGAAAACTATGTCCCTCCGCTTTTCTTCGAAAAGGCGGGGGACAAAAAACATATTTTAACAGATGATGAGAATAGTCATGGCACACAACATATTAAAAGGTTTTTTTGGTATTTGCTTGTGCTGATATCTAATTTTTGAAAAATTGGTCTCCAAAAGCCTTAAATTTAGCCCAAAATGACAATTTCTCTATTTTAAGCCTAGTTTGTCGGCCATTTTTGTTACCATAGCAACGGTAAAAGTAAAATAAAAGCCAGAATTTTACGCTTCAGCTATTCTTCTAATAAACCAATTGGGTGATTTTCGTGAAAAGCAACTTTCAGTTTTTGGCAAAAAAGGGGGCCATTTTTGCCCCTTAATGCACATACCTCTTTAAATGTGAACTCCTATTTTATTTTTTGACTGAGGATATTCATATTTGGCTCAATAATTGCCTATGGTGAGTAGACTACAAAGAAAGTTTCAGATCAGTGCTATGACCTTGGAGTCAAAGGTCAAGGTCAAAAATGCTTAAAAACCGTTTTACATTACAATGGTTACGCTAATTTCCTCTTCTATTTTTTTAAGAAAGGTGTTCATGTTTATATGGTGTGTAGATTTAAACAAAGTTTCAGATCACCAAAAAATATTATGATCTTGGAATCAAAGGTCAGTTAAGGTCACACACTTAAAACTTGTCTACTGAGCTCCTAATGTGAATTCCTTATTCATTTTTTGGGCGAGGGTGTTCATATTTGGCATAATGATTGCCTATGGAGTAAATATTGCAATTAAAGTTCCAGATCACTGCTATGACCTCAGAGTCAAAGGTCAAGGTCATATATGTTTAAAATGTGAATTACATAAAGCGAATTCCTTTTTTTTTCTTCTTTTTTTAAGGAGGGTGTTCATATTTTGCACAATGGTTGCTTGTGGTGTGTGGATTACAGGGAAGATTTCAGATTACCAACATGACATTGGAGTCAAGGGTCAAGGTCAAATATACTTTAAATTTGCTAACACAAACTCCTCTTTCATTTTTTGATGGAGGGTGTTCATATTTGGCACAATGATTGTATAACAACAAAATGTCTGGAAATAAGGATTTGACCTTGTAGACAAAGGGGCTCTTTCATGGTATGGGAAATTAACATGGGAGTCTGCCCACGCTTGGAATTTAATAATATTATGTTTATTAATTGTCTGGGGTATGACTTTTATATTTATGGTGGATTTGAGTTTTTATGCAATTCCATTGCTAATTTATGACGTCATGTATGATATCACTACAATACCTTAGGGTATCCAGTTATAATCATTTCTAAAGTAATTGACATATCATGTGACGGGCGCAGAAATGCTTTATTAAATAACTATATTATTGATAAGTTCGTTGATACTATAAATGGCTTTGTATGTATTAGGATAGCGGGTGGGCAATCATTTTTATGAGATGGTACCCCAATTTTCAACTGTATATTTTGTATTCAGTCAAATTTGGAATTAAAATTTTCACACGTTGCGGTCTTTGTCAAGATACCATTTCAACTTATAAACTTTCCATATATGTTAAGAATATGTAGACAAAATTTCATGAAATTCAAGGACCGGTAACATATTTTTTCAACTTGATGTAAACACATGGCCCTAATTCATCAAAATGTAAAAAATACAATAATTATGTTTCTGTGTAAAACATACTTGAATACTTGCTTAGTTTGAATCACCATGCTAGTACGTTTATTGGTAGAAGTTGATATGTTCAGTGTTTTCCCTATTACTGATTGGAAAAAGACAAAAAAACAATTTTCTTTCGTATTAAGTGTCATGATTCTTATTTAATGAAGTGCTTACACAATAATATTACTCAAAACGATACAATATGGTGACACTGGACTTACCACATCTAGTTTCAAACGTTAAAACTACATCTAACCAATGTTACACTTAATATGTAACATTATTAAGAATTTTAATTCATACAGGTGAGAAACCTTATGACAAGTCAGTTCATACAAGAGAAGAACCTTATATCGATGGTTTTATAATTGTAGGCCTCATTAATAAACCTGGTTCACAAGAATAAGCCCCTGTCAAACCTATTGGTTAAAATTTACCATTTTGGTCACAGAGAACTCTTGGCTTCAAAGGTATTGCTAAATTAATGCTTAAATCTTCTCTGTTTATTCTGTTTTGTAAAACTGATGCTGATTTCCATCAAATGGCAACATTTAATCTTTGGCTGGATGTATATTCCAGGCATACAGTTTCGTTTCTGGACCTCACTTATTCATGTAGAACACTGTTCTATGATACCATTGATATGACTCTGTTACTCTTAATCCTGGTCACGGCACCAAAATGTGGTTACTTTAGCTCAGTTGGGATGTATAGAAATATTTGGTCTTCTTGTTTTCACACGTTTATTGATAGGATATTATGTTTCTTAAAAATTATCATGCAGGACTTGAGAAAGTGATATACATTGTCTTGGCCCCTTAGTCCATGACATGGGGCCATAACCTTTGGCATTTCCGGCTATTGAATCATTTGAAATTGTCTAAACATGTCTTTCTTTAAGAAAATTGGAAGTAGATTTAAAAACGACCCCTCCTGTCAAGTTATTGATTCATTTCAACTAAATAATTAATTTTGCTAAAACTGACCTATACCCATAAGAGGTAGGAAATGACAAAGTTACCGGTTTTGGATTTTCATGAAATTTGGCTCAGATCAGTAGGATATATATGGCATGTTTTTGTGATAATATGATATCTTGACAAAGACTAGAACATATCTATCTTTGGAATTTAATGTTGAATGTTTTGTAAATTTTTGGAAAAAAATATTGAAATTTAATAATCACTTCTTCAGAAAACGTAAATCATAATATATCCAAATGGTTTTTTGGTATTAATATAATGCCTATGGTATTTTGGATTTAATCTGGATGATAAATCATAGAAATAAACAAAACTATAGATTTAGAACATGGAAATTTAGAGACAGGTGCCACCTTAAAGGTGGAGTACGTCAGGGTTGCTTCCTAAGCCTTATTCTTAACAATCTAATTCAATACATACATTTTCATAGTTTGTATATAACGAGTCATTATTATGCAAAGTTTAAAGAAAATCCATGCGTGGGCACAGATGCAAGACCCCCTTTCTAAGTCAAAAAGTCTTACTATGCGGTATTTAATGTAAGTGCAGATATTTGCACATTGTTGTTTTCAAACTGGGGAAGAGTGTACTGTACATAAATTATTAGGCTGTGACATGTGATTTCCAACAATATGGCATTTTGAAAAGTGTAGACTCAGACCAGCCTGTGCAGCCTCCTTTCAAGCTTTGAAACTCCAAATGATGTTCAGTCAGTAGCTTAACAGTCATAGAATATTCAAGCAACAAGCAAACGGCTCTGAGACTGCGCGTATGCCCAGGCTGATCTGACTCTTTGCTGGTCGCACATACATCATTGTTGGAAATCTCATGCACTGGCTCATATATAATCAGCATGATTAGAGATATTTGCGTTTTCCCCACCAAGAAAGGGTTATTGACAGATGACACATCTGAATTGCTGTTTCCTCATCTAAACACTTTCATGATGAATCTCATTGCCTTAAAATTAGTTTCTGTTAAGCATCATGATTTTTTTCATCTTATTCATTTAGTGTCTGTAATCAATTTTTCAGTAAAACAAAACAAAACAACAGGCCTTCAGTTAAATGTGAGCATTAAGTAATTAATTTTCTTATTTCTCAACCTAAACATATGTTATGGCCCCTGCGAAATTTTGTTCTACAAATTGGAGGTGTTCTAGAACTGTTCTAAACAGGTAAATATGTTCGTTCTAGAACTCTTTGTTCTACAACTGTTCTAGAACATTGTTATAGAACAAATCAAACACATTCTAGAACTGATTTCAATTCTATAAGCGTTCTTGAAATATTCTAGAACATTTTTAGAACTTTTCAAGAACAAAATAAGTTGACAGAAACTTCTAAAAAATGATTCAAATTAAGTTCTAGAATATTTGTCTTACTTTTTAGAACTAGTTAATTCTACAAATATACTAATAAATTCTAGAACATTTTTTGAACTTCTCAAGAGCAAAAAGCATCAGGTAGCACAGTGGTTCAGGGCACTTGCCTCTGGTGCTAGAGGGCATAGGTTCAATCCCTGCTTGTGGTGAGGAAACTTTCTGTGTCGGAACACGTATTCTCTGGAGTCATTTGCAGGGATGACACTAGATAAGTGCATGGTCCTTTGGATCGGGACGTTAACTGGATGTCCCCTTTGAAGGGAAGGTCACCCCTTGTGCAGGTTAAAGAACCCTACAGTAATTTAGATATGGTTAATTACTTGTAGGCTTTCATCCTGCGACCTGGGGTGTACAAAGTACACTTGCCGATAATACTCGCAAGTGAGGGTCTGGCAGTATATAGAGAAAGAAAGAATAAAAGGGCAAAACAAGTAAAAGAAAAATCGAATTAAGTTCTAGAACTTATTTAGTACTTTTATAGAACCAGCAAGTTCTAGAAATGTTCTAAAAAGTTCTAGAACATTTTTAGAACATTTAAAGAGGAAACATGTTATAACCAGATGGATGATGGGAAAAACAAGCCTGCTAGAATTGGAGGGAAAATGTGGAGGCTCTTCAAAAACATTTGTTTTGGAATTTCTAGATGGCAAACATGATAGTAGTATTGCCTGAGACAGTGAGTAGACCTGAGAAACAGTTTCACTAAGGTTTTAAATGTTGATAAATGGTGGGGTTGTTGTTTGTAAGTTTTTTTAGCAAATGTAAGACAATGTTTTGAAATGGGTGGGGTAATACAGGGTGGCATGTTACCACAATGAGAAGGTGATCATGGCTAAATTACTATAAACAGAGGTTGAGCAGTTAACATCCAATAAGCTTTCCAAAAACTACAATGTTACAGTTTTGCAATGAATGTTATTATTTTTCAATTCACTGATAATTCGGGAGAAATATTTTACTGAAATTTACTGAACCAGCAAGTTCTACAAAAGTTAAAAAATGTTCTAGAACATTTTTAGAACAGTTCTAGAACAAGCATGTCATTATCATTAATTTAACCAGATTGATGTTGGGAAAAACATGGCTGCCATAATCGGAGGGATTATGAAGGCTGAGCCCAAAAAGCACTTGTGCCAGTTTCTAGATGGCAAATTGACAGTATTATAGTCTGGGACAGTGAGTAGGCTTGAGACATAATTTCTTAAGTATTAATGTTAATTGTTGCTGTAGTTGCTGTTTTTCCAAGGTCAAATGCATGACAATGTTTTGAAATGGGTGGGGTAACAGGGTGGCAATAACTAACAACATTTAGGCCAACTTAGGGCCCCTATAATAATTCTCCTCCAGTTGATGTTTATTTATTTATTGTGTGATTACTTATTGGGGTTTTAAACCAATGTCAACAGTTTTCCAGATATATAAAGGTAGCATTCGATGGAATCTTATTTCCAAACCCTATATGGACATTTTTGGGGAGGTGTTCAACAACTGTTATAAAAAAGTTCAGTTGTATTAGAACATTTGCAGAACAAACCACTAGAACATTCCTGAAATTGTTCTTAAACTATTCTAAAATGCTCTAAATCAATTCAGGGGCATTAATAGAATGTTTTTATGACATGATTTTTGAAGAGTTGTTCTACAGTTTTTCCAGAAAATTTCTAAAGGTTTGTTCTGGATCAGTTCTAGAAGAAGCCAAGGTTTATTCTAGAACAGTTCTAGAACAAACCATTAGAACATTTCTGGAATTGTTCTGGAACCATTCTAAAAATGTTCTAGAATGATTCAGACATTTATAGAACATCAAATAAGACATTTTTAGGGGTGTTCTACAATTGTTCCAGAAAAATTCTAAAGGTTTATTCTAGATCAGTTCTAGAACAAATCAAGGTTAATTCTAGAACAGTTCTAGAACAAACCATTAGAACATTTCTGGAATAGTTCTGGAACCATTCTACAGATGTTCTAGAACTATTCCAAGACATTTATAGAACGTTAAATGGGACATTTTTTAGGGTTGTTCTACAATTGTTCCAGAAAAATTCTAAATGTTTGTTCTAGATCAGTTCTAGAACTAACCAAGGTTAATTCTAGAACAGTTCTAGAACAAACCACTAGAACATTTCTTGAATAGTTCTGGAACCATTCTACAGATGTTCTAGAACTATTCCGAGACATTTATAGAAAGTTAAATGGGACATTTTACGAGGGGTGTTCTACAATTGTTCCATAAAAGTTCTAAAGATTTGTTCTGGAACTGTTCTAGAACAAACTTGATTTGTTCTAAAACTGTTCTAGGAAAAACTTTAAGAATTTTCTGGAACTTTTCTAGAACAAATCTTTTGACCTTGGCTAGAACATTTGTAGAACAAAAAATTGTATCATTTAACGTTCTACATCTGTCCCAAAAACGTTCTAGAACATATCTAGAACAGTTCTAGAACATAGTTCTAGAAAATTCTAGAACTCTTCTAGAATGGTTCTAGACCATTTCGCAGGGGGGGTCTTTGAGATGGTTCTATTGAGCACCAAAAACATGTTAAAACTAATAGGGAAAGAAAATTTACAATATATTATATTCAACTGAATTTTTTGGGGGTTTATCTAAACCTATAAAAACCCTATTATTGTGAAACTTCTACTTTTTCAATAGACTTATGGAAAATGAGGATCTTATAATAAAAACAAGATTTTCTGGAGCAAAGATTATTACCTTGAATCCGAATGTAATTGTATGAAAAGAAAACCTATATAATGCTATACATGGATAACAAATGCTCAGATCAGCCTGCTTGTCTACACAGTGAGCATTATTGGCTGTCTTAGATAGTATGCAATACTCCCCACCTAGTTTTGTCTCTCATAGAACAGGTAGGTTTGAGTTTTACCTGTCCCAATCTGCTAGGGCAGTTTTTCTTGTGGTTAGGCTCATCTTTTTTTTGGCTAAGAACTAGACATCATATTACTCTGTTATTACCAGATAATTAGCACATTACTGCATTTTTGTTTTGGTTACTTTTCTTTAAAAACATTTCTTCAACTTGTTTTTTTCCCTTTCAAAAACCCTGGAATTAATGTAAATAGTAGTCTATGTCCCCTGTGAGGAATTAAAGAAATCAAATCTAGAACAGTTCTTACACTAGTAGTTCTTGAACTAGTTCTAGAACCATTTTTGAACATTAAATGGCCATTCTAGAACTTGTAGTTCATGAACTAGTTAAAGAAATTCAGGAAAAAATCTAATGTGTTCTTTTCCAATCTCTTCAAGATTTGTAATATTTTCCAGAATATTCTATAAAATTTACAAAATATTCCATACCACCATTCAGAACTATCTGGAATAATTTGCGATTTGTGTAGCATTAATAAATTGGATTTTTTTGTCAATGACGAATATTTCCATAAAATGACAAACTCCAAATTCTGTCATTTTATGGAATCTTTTGGAATATTGATGTGACAAATAATGGCAAAGGTAAAGGTTTCACATAAATATTTCCATAAAATGGCAAACTTCAAATTCTGTCATTTTATGGAATCTTTTGGAATATTGATGTGACAAATAATGGCAAAGGTAAAGGTTTCACACAAATATTTCCATAAAATGGCAAACTACAAAATTTCCATAAAATGGCAGACTCCAAATTCTGTAATTTTATGGAATCTTTTGGAATATTGTTGTGACAAATAATTCCAAATAATGACAAAGGTAAATATTAGTCACAAACTGTCATTTTCTGGAACTTAAAAATGAACAAACATTTGAACTCTCCCTTACAAAAATCAATTCCAAATATCTTCAAGTTTTGTCATTTTCTAGAATATTCTGGATGTTGACAAAATATTCCATAAAGCCATTTGGAACTATCTGAAATAGTTTGTCATTTGTGCAGCATTTGGAATTTTATGTCACTGACAAATATTTCCATAAAATTACAAACTTCAAGTTCTGTCATTTTTTTGGAATATTTTGACTTATTGATGTCACAAATAATTACATATAAACATTATCAATAATAATTCTTTATACATGAATATTCAAGGGAAGACTACTGTTTTTTTTATTCTTGTAAGGTCAATTACCATCTAGATTTCTAGAACTACAAAGACAGTTCACCCAATTTCTGCATCTGTATTCATCCATCCATCATATTTTCAATAAACAAGAAAAGAAATAAACAAATGATCTATCCTCAGGTGTTGAATAAACATTTAAATTTTTGGATAACAGTTCTATAACCTGCAAATCAGTTCATGAACTGCATGTGGTAGTTCTAGAACTTTTATACTTTTGTAACAACTGTTCTAGAATCATTAAAATTTTTACCAACAGTTCTAGAACTAGCCACCCAGTTCAAGAACTGATATAGTTCCAGAACCAGTGTTCAAGAATAATTGAGGTTCTAGAACCACAGTTCCAGAACTGTTTTGTCAAATCTACAACAGTTCATGAAGCTCAACATAAAAATTGATTTTTCACAACCTCAAATAGTGTAATCAACACAATAAAATACTCAGCCTTGTGCTAATTATAAAGAGCATGGCTGTGTGCTCGTTAGGTCAAACATACATGAAGGTTTAGATTTAAGCAAAAATATGAAGAGTAAAATTGTAATTATTTTCTTACCCATCAGTTTTAACATATGTTAATGGTGCTCAAAAGAACCGTCTCATTGAGACGGTTCTTTAGAGTACCCACAACATGTTTTGGTTGAGAAATAAGAAAAATGATATTTGTTACACACTCGGTTCAAACATGGTATACTAGAGTCCTGACTTATTAACTGTCTTAGAGTTCTTAGATATCTACAATCAAAGGCTTGGCAGTGTTCAATCTGTTGGCATGGGTACAACATGTTCTGTCATCTTCAATCAACCAAGATGCACCATGGCATGTAAATCACCCTACTTACTGGATTAAGTACCTGCCGTATCATGCAGATTTGACTAGCGTAACCCATTCTTGAGGGGGATACTTTGATATAAGTTTAAGGCATCTCAACAGTCTGCTCTGTATACAAAATAGGAAAACATTGGACATATTCCTGTTGTTTCATAAGGTAAAATAATTTGTTCCATCGTGACACAGATCAGCAAGATTTGGGCAATGGGGTCCGCACTGCAATCATTCAATCAAGCAAGTCAATTTTAGTATAATCTAATGATTTGTATAAAATGTAGAGTAGGAAACAGTGTAAACCCTGATAAGATGGCAACTTCAGAGCTTTCTGCACAAATATCTATTTTCAATGTACATGAAAACTTTATATCCATTAGAATTTATATTAGCATTATGCAGAGCATTCTATACTTCTATAGGCATGCATTTTCAAAGTTTCTGTTAGCATGATATTAACTCTTTGCTTGCTAGAGGCTACTTCTGTCATCTGCTGTTACTCTTTGCAAACAGTATGGATGCAGATCAAGAAGGACATTCTGTCTGTCCTGATCTGGATCCAAACCCTTTGACACCCTCAAAGTGTTCCTAAAAGATTTTTTTAAAAAGCTAATTTTGAAAAAAGTCAAATGCAGGCAAAAAAAATACTCAGCATGCAAGGAGTTAAAACATATCCAATTCTGATCATGAACATGCATATATTGGTTTCAATTTAATCCATGTTCTAAGATTTTTTTTTTTTTTGCTGTCGGCTAATAACATCACAGGTACAGAGCAATAGGCTTAACCCAAGTGCCCTGCTAAATCCATTTTTTTTTCTTTATATACATTAACAGCGTAGGTCCAGATCAGCTGGCTTCTAATGAAACCAAATGATCCAGCTCCAATTCAATTATCTAAATTATAGGGGAAGTCATCATTTATTTAGCCAGCTGACTTGAATTATTTTAGACAGCAGGACAGTCTAGAAGAGGCATGACATGGACCTCATGACATGCAAAATTCAGATTTTGTTGCATATTTTATTGTGAACAACAAAGGTACACTCTCTGATCAGCCTGTGCATCCAGCATTTCATCTCGGTCTTCACTGTTTGTAAAGGTTTCTCATGTTTTTTTTGTTTTAAATTCTAATGACATGTTTTTTTTTGTTTTGTTTTTTTTTTTGTCTTTTTTGCACGAATTCTAATGACATTGTTTTTCATGTAAATTGTAAGATTGCATGTGGCTTTTGATTTTAACATAAAATTGTTAGCATCTGACATGAAAAAGCATGTATATGCAAATTTAATGACATTTTGAATGCAACTGGGAAATATAATCCACAAACCAAGTCCCACAAAACTCAAATGCACAACTTTTGTCTATCCATAGGAGCAATCTCCCTTATATAAAATCTTGACTAGTCTTGAGAAAATCTGTCTTCAGGGTTAACAGCCAGGTAGTAATGGCATCAGCCTGCTCACCTAGGCTACAGAGACTAGCTATAATATTGAAATTTTGCATGTAAGCAAGATAAGATACTAGATATGACACAAAGACACTGATGTGACTTCAATTTTGTTAAAATGCTGGAAACATTTTAACAAAAAAGCACGTCTTTCACCTTCAGCATCAAACTATCAAAAAAAAAATCAAACTTTATTCACTCAGTTACATGATACATGTAAAACATGAGGCATCAGTACATACAGAATAGCGTATAATTTACGTTATGGCGGCGGCTTACATACATTCACACACACACACATACGCACACACGTCTTTTACCATCAAGGGTAACTTTGGCAAGATAATGCGCTTGTTCAGCAAAACATTTCAAACCCAATCAGTTTGATTTAATTTGATTTCAAAAGGTGAAGCAAAGAACTGGCAGTGGAGAGCTAGTATATAGACCAGTAACCACAGTCTGGGGTAACTGATCTGTCTCTACACCGGTAGCATTCAGTATATAAAGACATCATAATACTTTACATACCTAAAGAGAGAGAGTGAGAGAGGAAGTAAACTCTGATTTATTTCCATTATAATGCAACAATCAAAACCATACTAATTACCACTTATATTTAAGATATTGATGTTCAGTTCATTGCCGGAAATACAAAAGTTGGTAAATCAGATTCACTCGCATACTTAGTTAACCCATTACCTCATAGTAACACCTTTTAACACTTTTGCAAACAGTGCATCATTGTAAGGAGCTGCCTGATCAGGGTCTACTGCTTATGGAAATACGATTAGATATGATCCTACACTAGTGGATCCGACAAGTAATTTCTTTGTTCTATGTACAAACCTAAAAGTTTATTTATATAATTATTCATAGTGGGTAGAGCCTCGCATGAATATTTTTATGAAGGAAAGGGACAAGGCATCTTTGCAAGCCATTAGGGTACTTAGTCCACTAGGAATGAAGTGGACTAACCCTTGGCTTGATGGGGTTAAGGTGACAATAAGAACTTACCGCCTGAACTATAACTGTCGTTGGAAGAGGCAGACTGCGATCGGGCTCGTAACTTGTGTTTGTTTGGCGTAAGATTGAGCTTAATGTCCTGAAATACAGAGAAATGAATCTCAAATTATGTGAAATTAAAAAAGGAAAGTTTACCAAAATATTCCAACAATAAACATGCAAGAGTTATGGTTCTTGTGCATGACACGTCGCCTGAATGTACTCTACAAATGTATGAAGTTTCGTTGAAATATCCCTAACAATTATCAAGTTGTAGAGCGGACACAATTTTGTGATGGACAGACAGACAGACAGATGGTATGCAAGGGGGAAAACAATATGTCTCCCAACCCTTGCAGGGGTGAGTTATAATAATTAATGAGCATGCAATAAGTTAACATTACACTCTTATAATCTATAAGCCAAGGGTTGCAAATTCAATAGTACCTAAATCATAGAATCCGGTTGTGTTTTCTCCCTTAGTTAATAAAAGTCGCATTCACAGTCGAATGCTGTGTTTACTGGCTTATTGAGATGTTTCATATGGAATATCAGGCCTAAAAGGTTACCCCAAATGCAAAGAAAGGTATCACATCAAATCAGGCATCTGTAACTCTGTGTCAATTACATAACTCCTGAATGTTATTGTCATCTAAAATGAAGATTGGACCTTCAAAATAAATGTCAGACTTGCTCAAAATTGTATTCCCTCCATTTATTTTAAAACAGTGTTGATAAAGATCATTAAAGCCAGCTGATCAGGATGTTCACCTTTTCATCCAGCCTGCTAAGAGATAAAATGCATTTTGCATTAGTCTCAACTCAAAAAAGAGAACTAACCATCATTTTAGTTTGTAGGTTATAGTGAAAATTTTCTAAGTTTGCTCCCTTTTTATAATGGTGAGATATACCAAATTCAACCAAGCATCAACATGTTTACATCCACATGATGGACCTATGGTCACCTATCTTAATCCATTTAAGCCTAACACCTTTTTTATGGCACATCGGCAAACAGTTCAGAACCAGATCAGAGGTTGCAGAGGGCAGCATCTGTTCAAATTCTGCACTGTTTGCTTTGCTAACAGAATATACTTCTAAAATTTGTATGAAATTGAAAACTTACCACCCAACCCCCCCAAAATTTGAAACCGGCTTCTACTTACACTAACTCAATATATACAGTAAAACCTGTCTAAAATGGCGACTCTCAAAAAGACCCAAAATTGGTTTTTAAGACAGATTATCACTTAATGCAGGTCAGAAGTATTGCACAATGCTCCAAGAGAGCATTCTGCAATACTTCTGACCTTCCTTAAGTTACCATTTGTCTTTAAGACCTTTGATTTGTCTATTTTTTAGTGGCCGCTTAAGACAGGTTTTAATGTACATGTAGTGTAAACTACCCATTATGTACTCAGTGCGCGTTTATTTAATTATACAGGGCATGAGTGTTAATTATGTCAGATACTGTATGTACATTCTTATGTCTATTAATTAAGCTAAAAACTTTGAACCTAAATGTGACCATAAGGCGTAAAAAATGTTGATAATGATAAATACTATAATGTTGAACCATGAACTGTAATTGTAATAAACATATTAGACCTATCTTTTTTGAAGTTTCGCTAAATATTCGGACAAATAGGCTCAAGTTAATAATGCAACCTAGAGACTGTTCTCGAAGTAAATTATAAGCACGCATGTGAAACTATAATACCCAGGATGCGAAATAGTTAAAGTTGAAAAGTCTGTTTAAAGTGTTTACGTCCCATCAACAATCTTTCAGTTAAACAGAGACAATTCTTCCTGGGATGAACCAGTACTGAGCTAGGATAAATGTGTCGTGCTCAATGACCACAAGGCAGTGACTCCAGTGAGGCTCGAACCCGTGGCCTCTCGGTCTCGAGTCAAGCACTCTACCACTGAGCCACTGCATTCCCGAGATCAGTAATTAATCAAGAACCCTATAATATGGGCCTTGACACAACAAAACCTGTCTTCGGGATTTCCGACAAAACAAGACTCAAACCCGTCTCCTTTGCTTATACAGAGACTTGCTAGAAAATTGAAAATTCGTCTGTGGCAATTTTAGTTACGATACTTTCCAATAAGCAAATAACAACAGGCGCTGATCAGACTGCGCAGATGCACAGGCTGGTCTGCGCCTTTGTTGTTCGCAAATCACAGAAGACAGGTTTTCTAGTATTGAGACCCATATAGGATCAGATAATCTAAATGGTACATAATTTTCTGGTTATATTCATTTCTTCTTTGGAATTTTTGCAAGAATGCATATGGTATTTCTGATATTTGGTGACATGACTAGGATATATTTATGGCTATAATAATTCTATTAAAGGTAATTTTATGAGAATCAGAAAGCACTTAATGCATATTAATTGTCCTTTTATGTCAGACAGACCTGGTTGGCTCACATAAGCTTGTTGAAACGTTACTGACATATTCAGTGCTGCATTTTAAGATTAAGGCACCATGCACATTCCTATATCCTTCAGCTCTGAATCAAACTTTTGTAAGGCGTTTGACCAACACATGTTTAATGTATGCCAATCACCTGTAATATGCCATAGGTATGTCAAGCACATGTAATGAGCCATAGTTATGCCATGCACATGTGATGAGGTATAGGTATGCCATGTACCTATTATGTGTCTTAGGTATGCCACATACCTATAATGTGCCACAGGTATGTCATGTACCTGTGATATCCATAGGTATGCCATGCACCTGTGTAATGTGCCATAGATTTGTCATGTACCTATAATATGCCAAGTACCTGTAAAGTGCCACAGGTATGCCATGTACGTGAATATGTCATAGGTATACAATGCACTTGTTAGGTGCCATGTACCTGTAATACATTTAAGGTATGTCATGTACCTGTAATATGCCATGTACCTGTATTGTGCCCCAGGTATGTCATGTACCTGTAATATGCCATGTACCTGTATTGTGCCCCAGGTATGTCATGTACCTGTAATGTGCCCCAGGTATATCATGTACCTTTAATGTGTCATAGGTATGTCATGTACCTGTATTGTGCCCCAGGTATGTCATGTACCTGTAATGTGTCATAGGTATGGCATGTACCTGTAATGTGCCCCAGGTATATCATGTACCTTTAATGTGTCATAGGTATGGCATGTACCTGTATTGTGCCCCAGGTATGTCATGTACCTGTAATGTGCCCCAGGTATATCATGTACCTTTAATGTGTCATAGGTATTGTCATGTACCTGTAATGTGTCATAGATGTATGCACCTGTAAAGTGCCATGGGTATGCCCTGTATCTATAATTTACCATGTACATGTATTGTGCCACATGTAATAATGTTGTGTACCTGTAAAGTGTCATACCTATGTCATGTACCTGTTTTGTGTCCTAGGTATGCCATGTGCCTGTAATATGCCATATACCTGTAATGTGCCACAGGTATGTCATGTACCTGTCATAGGAATGCCATGTTCATGTAATGTGCCACAGGTATGTCATGTACCTGTAATGTGTCATAGATGCCATGCACCTGTAAAGTGCCATAGGTATGCCCTGTATCTATAATTTACCATGTACTTGTATTGTGCCACATGTATTTCGTGTACCTGTAAAGTGTCATACCTATGCCATGTACCTGTTTTGTGTCACAGGTATGTCATGTACCTGTAAAGTGTCAAAACTATGACATGTACCTGAAATGTGTCATAGGTATGTGATGCACCTGCAATGTTTCATGTACCTATAATGAGTCACAAGTATGTTGTGTACCTGTAATGTGTCACGGTTATGTTGTGTACATGTAATGTGTCATGTACCTGTGATGTGCCACAGGTGTTGTCATGTACAAGTAATGTGTCATAGGTATGCCATGTACCTGTAATGTGTCATAGGTATGCTATGTAACTGTAATGTGCCCTGTAGCTGTAATGTGCCATAGGCATGGCATGTACCTGTAATATGTCATGTACCTGTAAATTGTGCCACAAGTATGCTATATACATTGTAATGTGCCATCGGTATGGCATGTGCCTGTAATGAATCAAAGTCATGTCATGTTTCTGTAATGAGTCCTGTTTCTGTAATGTGCCATGTTCCTGTAATGTGTGTCTATAATGTGTCACAGCAGGTAGCACAATCAAAACTGGTCACAGGTATGCTATGTATGATGAGCAGGCCAAGATCAAACGTGTGGTACGGCACAGGTATGCCATGAACCTGTAATATACTATAGAAATGCCATGAACCTGTAATATGCCATTGGTATGCCAAGAACCTATAATATGACATAGGTATACCGTGTACCTGCAATGTGCCATAGGTGAGCCTTGCACCTGTAATATGTCATAGGTATGCCATGAACTTTTAATATGCTATAGGTATGTCATGACCCTGTAGTAATAATGCATGCAATGTGTCATAAATATGTCTTTCACCTGAATTACAGTAATGTACTAAAAGAATGTAATGCACCTACAAATTTGTGCCATTATAAAGTATGTCTTGCATCTGTAATATGCCATAGCTATTCCATGTATCTGTAATGTAAGGCTCTCCAAAAGTACACTGTATGCCTGTCCATGCTTTGGACATGAGAGAGGTACTACTGCAGTCTAGGCTTTTAACCCTTTCCTCCATAATCCTTTAAATATTATGTATTTGAAAATATAATGGAAAATAAAGAGCATTTGCTCTTTTGGAGCAAGGATATAGAGATACAAAGTGACTTTAAATTGAATAAAATGACCACAATAACCATCCAAACCTGCCTGGTTGTACCAAATTTGAAGGTAGGATATTATTAGTCAAGAAAGTGTTCTACAGTAACTGTTGTCTATTCACGTTTAAATTCAGGAGTTTAAAACATTAATGACAAAATTCATTGAGGACCAGGTCTAGACAGCAGTAATAAACTGCCAATCTGCATGATCAACCACTTTTACATCCCTGATACTGTATTTATTCCAATATATAGACTTTCTCTTACAAACTCTTCCAACTTTTTAAGGGATCCATTGAACCCCTTCTCTCAAAAATGCTCCCCAAACTTTATATACCAAAAAGAGTAAGGTGTTTAACTTTTTCAGAAAAAAATCCTTGCATGCATGTCCCAAAATCCTCAGATGACAAAATATATGTTACAAAGAATATTTTCATCAAAGGTTAAAGAGCTTAAAGGAACAATTCTGTGAATTATTTTAAATTTGGACCAGTGGTTAAGGAGGAAATGTAATTTAACAACATTTCTTATCTAGAGCTCTGGCAGCCCTTTTGTTTATTAGAGTGGAACCATTTATGCAATTTTGGTAGAGGGCATGATGAGGAACAATTCTGTGAAATTATTTGAAATTTAGGCCAGTGGTTCAAGAGATGTTGTTTAATAGATTTCTTATCTTGAGCTCTTGCTGCCCTCCTGTTCAGTGGAGCAAAACCATTTATGCAATTTTGGAAGAGGGCATCGTGGGGAACATACATGTCAAGTTATTTGTGCCAGTGGTTCAGAAGGAGATGTTGTTTTAAGAAAAAGTTTACAGACAATGGACGACCGATGCACAAAGGACTACGGGCAAAGACCGATCACAATAGCTCACCTTGAGCCTAAAATGGCTCAGGTGAGCTAAAAATGGGTTACAAAACCTCAGAATTTTAAGACAATACAACTTATTCATATACAACCTGTCTGATTATGGTTGATGCATCTTTCAGACTAATTATTATACATGTAAATACCAGTAATTGGTTATAATAGCTCATGAATTATTCTGTTCTCATAAAATCTGAGTTTATCATACCAGCGCACAAGATGTCAAGATAAGAAGATGATCAAACCTTTAAGCAGTCATCACAGAGAGGTTAATTTGAGTTCTTTTATTTAATTCAATGCAATACACCGGCCGATCCAGAAAAAATTGTCAGGGGCCAACCCGGTCCTGACAATATCAAAGTATTTCACACGTACCCCTTCTTGAGAGGGGTCCAATACCAGATTTTCTAAGGAAACCTATAGCCACTTGTGATTTTCAGCCAGGGGGTCTGGACCCCTTGCTCCCCCCCATCCCCCCCCCCTCTGTATCTACCCATTGCATCCGTCTTTTAAGTGATTTGTTTTTTGCTTGATTTTTGTTTGTTTTTGTTGTTGTTTTTTTGTTTGTTGTTGTTGTTGTTTTTTTTGTTGTTTTTTTTTTTTTTTTTTTTTTTTTGGGGGGGGGGGGGGTATATTTTGGTACTTTTGAACAAGCAATGTTACCAATTATCACTCCTCACAGGGAAGCCTTAAAAGTCACTGCCATTTAAGGCGTTTCACTGATGCACAGTTCATTCTAATCTAGTTGTAAATGTCAAAAAGTTGAAATTTGCCGGCATATTTCGCATGTAGGTCACTTTATGAATCTATATTAAAAGAAAACCAGATGCTTTAGAATGGTGCATGTTAATTTTGTCCATTGTATACAAATACAGTTTTGTTTACTATTTATTTCTAAATTTTTCAGTATCTAATTTGGTCAACTCATGAAATCCACATCAAGGCCATTAAACTTTATAATGGTCCTTTACGTAAACAATGCTCAGTAAAAGTTCTGTTTGATCAGATCCAGAAAGCTTTGTCAGAGGGGGTCCAAGACTGACATTTTTATTTTGTTTTTGTAGCTTTTTTTATGAGGAGAAAGAGGATCCAAAAAGCACTAAAAGCGGGCCATTAATGGCCCGCCAGCGAAACGCCATTTAAATGGCGTTTCGCTGGCCTGCAGATGATGGCCTAATATTGAATGCTGGCTTGGTAGCTTTGTGATTTTTCAGTGGATCCAGACCAGTATTGCTAAGAAACCCTATATTTTAATGATTTTTCAGGGGGGTCAGGACCCCGTCCCCCCTCTGGATCCCTGCATGGGTTTAAATTGCTGCTTAACGAAATAAGTTACTTTGGGCATTTAAATCTTTAAACTTCGCAAAAGTCCTAGAATGCAAATTGTTAAAAAGTGGTGGGCCCTCAGAGGGTGGGCTATATTTACTTTTAGCTTATATTTATGGCAAAGACATAATCTATGTAAATGTCATGACATACAGTAGTTAGTGCATATGTTGTCAATATGACAGAGAGATTTATTATTATATGATTAAATGTAATGACTGGGGTACAATAGGAAATTAAGCTTAATAATTGTCAAATGAATTTGTCAAACTGTTTGCCTTTATTAATATGCTGCATCAGCCTGTTCACTTGACTGTGCCATTCCATTCATATGTCAAGATAAACAACAATTAATTTTTCAGATTTTTGTAGGTGTTCAAATGAACTCATCTAAGAGAAAGTACTTTTGAATATCCAAAACATATGTTTGGTTGAGAAATAAGAAAATTGAATTTCAAGCACACACTCTTATTTAGGGGCCTGCTAGCTATAGACCATGAGGATTTAAAACTATTTTCATGCTCATCCATCACGGAAACGTCTCCGTGCGAAATACACCCCAGATTTGCACCTAACATATAGTAAAACGACGGGATTCGAGGGGTTGAAATAGCAAAAAGATAGTGCGCCTAAAAATGAGCTATATTTCCTATAAAAAAGCAACTTCAGCACCCAAAAAGATTAAATATATATGGAAACTAGTAAACTATTTAATTTAATTGATTTTTAATAAATTCAAAACATTAAATTGATATAAAAAATATCATCCCACTTTCATAAATATTACTATGCTGACTCGGCGATTTCCGGAAGCAGACGTGTGGTACAATCGGTTTTTAGCCACACCATGGTAAAAAGTCATAGAGTTTTCAACCGTATAGAGCGCAAAATGGTTTGATCAGCTAGGTAACTTCCAAATTCAGTTTGAAATATTTACAGGGATACCAACAGTATAGCTGCAAACCATTTTGTGCAAATGTGTAGGCTGATCTGCACCTTTGCTGTCCTCATATAATCGAATTCAGTTTTCTCAGGGGACGACTCGCCGATCGCCGCACCTTTCGCACGCTACAGAAAAAGAGCACTGTCACTTATTTAAGTACCAGTTCAAAATCTATCCGAAAATACCTGTTGTGTCGGTGGCCGAGACTTCTGAGTCGTCACTGTTTGCCAAAGTAGATATTTACTGGTATCCAGAATGAAAAGGATTAATATTTTCTCGACGTATTGCGGTACACAAGTAGGAATGTGTTTTTCATTTGGTACGGCTTTTGAAAACATGAAGTCTGCAATACCCGGAGCAATAAAATGACATCTGGTTAATCGTGTAACGTCGCTTAAAATACACATCACTGAAATTGTATTTAGATCTGTGTCTACATCTTATTACCCCTTTAGGCACTAGTAGATTATTCCTTCTGGCTTGTGGGCTTGATACTTTAAACTTGGGATGGTCTATTGTGTCACGGTATTAAGGTGTCACTTGTAACAATTTGCAAGTGAAATTTGCATTTCTATTCCTGAAAATCGTTTTGTCTACTAGAAGGCAAACAGTGAAGACCCTGATGAAATCTAGGTCTTTACTGTTTGCCAAAGTACACGATAAGGAAATGGTTGTAGGCTTTACATACCGTACCAAAATGGAACCATCGCAAAAAGTGCAGACCAATAACAATGTGGTATGTGCGACCAGCAAAGGCTCAGACCTGTCTGCACATACGCGCAGTATGATCAGAGAGCATAGATTAAATTTAAGAAAAGAGTCAAACGACTTTGACCAGTCGCCTCTATAGATCAGACAGGCTCGTTACCGCAAAATTCATGATTTTGTTGTAAGCAACAAACGGGTCAGCCTGCACATCCATGCCGTCTAAAGATTACTGTGGCTCATCTAGTTTCAAGCAGTTTAGATCCGGAGCCGGACATATTACGACTTGGTCTACGTCCATACTGCTTATAAATATTACCAGCAGCCATCTCTTGTGATCTTTACACATTTATTAATATCAGGCCGCTTAGCGCAGTCGGTAACTACAGATGCGTGTCTGATTGCAGATCAAGGGGTCAGTGAGTTTGATCCCGGCCCGTTCCGATACTTTTGTGAAGATTGATCATGAAATAAATTAATTTCTACGGTCATTCTCCACCATTCCGTTGATTTATTCAAGAAGGATTGCTGTCAGTAAAAGGCAAAAGTATGTGCACGAAGTACTGGTTACCGCTTGTTCAAGCTATGTCAGGTGAACTGACCGTCCCGACATGACCGTAGCTGCTGACTGAGACGTAAAAAAAAACAACAACTTTTTGTTAGGATTTTCTCCCATTTATGCCTAATGAAATGTCCTGAATTGGACCAATCCACTTCTGCTGTTGGGCGGTGTTATCATGTTTATTCAAATTTTAATAATTCTAACATTATGTTTAACAAACTGTGGCGGCCCTGATCAGACGGCGAACCATGTGGCTTGTAATTTGGATCAACACTGTTAGTCAATTCCCCAAACTAAGGGCGGATTAACCCCCTCTAACCTCTTGACAAGTAAATTGTGTTTTCTTCCCCTGGATTCCTTCTACTTAAGGTTTTCTGAATTGCCGAGACCCCCACCTACTCCTCCCCAATATAAGTTGGGTGTTCAAAAGCATGCACGGATCCAGAGGGGTGGGGACAGGGGTCCGGACCCCCCCCCCCTGAAAAATCACAAAAATATAGATTTTCTTAGCAAAACTGGTCCGGATCCCCTGAAATTCTCAAAATTCTAAAAGCTATGAAGCCATCATTCAATGGTGGGCCATAATTGGCACGCCAGCGAAACGCCATTTCAAGGCGTTTTGCTGGCGGGCCGATGTGGGCCCGCCTTTAGCTGTATTTGGATCCTCTCTCCCAGCCTTAAAATATTGTCAGTGTTGCAGAGTTGGATCGGACCCCCTCTGACAAAATTTTCTGGATCCGCGCATGAAAAGAATCAATATAATCCGATGCAAAACCGACAGGCTCTGACCCGGGGTTACATTATGCTGAATACGTATCTCGAGCGTGTCCGAGTGTGTAGACCAGGCGTGTAGAAAAAATGTGTATTACGCATACGCGCTAAATGTTCTCTTAAGCGTTTTTTTTTTCGCATCAAAGGGACCGATTTATGAGGGGTCGAATTAATGTGCCGATTAAATGCAAGTTTTCTTTGGGCCAAAATGTCCCAGACTCGTATACAAATCGTATTTTTGACTTTATTTTAGGAGAAACCTGCGCTCATGGTCGTTCTACACGCCTGTGTCGAAAGACTCTTATGGGTTTAGGCGGCTAGTAAAGAAAGATTAGCGTACTATCAGACTCATTTTTTATTTTTATTTATTTTTCATATAGCCATTGTACATTCGAACATTATCAAGCCAGTTCTCGACATCTATGAAACGCATTTACAGGAATTTGCACACACTGATGAGAGTTTATTATTACAAAAACAATAATATGCGTGCACAGACGATGCATTAATGTTGCAACAAACTGCTCCTGGAATGACTGCTATTGGTTTATAAAGCCAATACTTGTTCTGATACACTCGTTATCGGGTATATACGGAAATCTCCGATCAGCAGAAAGTAGTCCAGTAAATATTAAATTTGACACGGAGCCCTTTCCGTAATGTCAACTGATAACTATGGTTCATTTTAATAAAACTAAAATGCATGCTGAAAAATAAGTATTTTCTTGCTTTCTCAGATTTTGTATTTATAATGCTAATAAATGTTAAAATGCCAATAATTAATGAGCAGATTTTAAAAATATACTCAGTTACATGTGTTAAGCATGAAAAAAGTTTTATAACCAGAGCCTGGGTTGTTATTTTTTTTATTTATGTTCCTTTTTATCATGACCTCTCAAGTATATCCAACAATGTTAAATATATACAAAATTATACAAATTTTATACAAGGTGAATCTTTTTATATGAAAGTATTATCTGTCTGTGATCTATTGTGATCAAGACTTTTAACATTTTTTACTAAGGCCAGAATTTTTTTATTAGTTGATGATTTACGGGAAAAAAAATCAGATTTAGGGTAGGGGGACAAAAAAATAAATAAAAAAGCTCTGAAAAAGACCAGTAAGGACTCTACCACTGAGCCACTGCTCTCCCTTACTCTTCCTGAAGTTACTGCTTGGCTGATATAGAGGATTCCATTACCAGAAAAATGCATTAAACTTTGAAATGCACCTCAAAAATCACAGTAGCAAACACAAATTACATTGCTAAAAGCTATCAAGCTTTTGATCCATTCAAAATTTTCTCACCTGAGTAAATCTAGAAACATAATCCCTTATGTTTTTCCTGATGTAGCAGCTTATTTTCCCATTTTCAAGCTGATGATTTAGGTGTGTAAAGCAGCAGGTGACTCCTCAAAATGTCTTGTTACAAGCACATAGACACGTTTAGCAAGCAATCATGACTGATATTGGTTGCATGCCTGATCTTCTTCTGCAGTCTCACACCTGACTGGCGACAAATGGCAATCGAAAACACTGTTTCTAACGATTTTTTATCTGTGTTTGTATATACATTCGTCCATAGTATTAACGTTTTGATTGCCACCTATCCGGTGTGTAATTAGAATGGTTATTTTATCTACGTTCATTGCCAGTTTTAACATTTTCAATTGCCGCCTATCCAGTGTGTAATTAGAATGATTTTTTATCTACATTCGTCAATAGTATTTACATTTTTGATTGTCGCCTATCCGGTGTGAGTCTCTTTGATGTCCTTCATCATAGCCCTTGTCATGCTGAATATTTTTATACATACGGCACTCCTAATTAAGTTGTATGTGACATGATGCCTGATAAAATATATTTCGGTAAAATCTGTCTTCAGATGTTCAATACACTTTGTTCAAATAACTTTATTTCTTTGTTTCGTTAGTTAGCCATTTTGGACACTTGGAATGGAATGGAATTTTCAGCATTTCAGAAAATGTTTCATGGGAAACATAATTATTATGTTAGGTTGAGATCATAGCTAAAATGTCATCATAATCCATAAGAATACTTTCTATGAGTAAATTGATTTATGGATTTAACAGCTAAACCCATGTAAATTTTATGATTTCCATAATCCATGGAAGTAAAAAATTTCCATGGATTTTTTAAAAATACTATGGAATACCATTGAACATCCTTAAAAATTTAACATTTCCATGGAATGCATATTCAGTGCACCAGGAAACCAATTAAATATTATTCTACAATTCAGCTTAGTCAGTGGCATTATGCTTAAGCAGGAATCCTGTAACCCCCCTCCTCCCTGGCAGGGGAGTGCCTTCAATATAAGGCAGTTAGTAGGTGGAGCTTAACTACTGTCTGATAAAAATGGACAAATGGCTTGCTTAGGTTCTCAAAGCTATATGTGATTCGGACAATACATACCAGGTGCCACAGATGTCATTGTCCATTGGATTTACTATACTGTAACATTGACTTACGGTACTGGAGCATTCATTTTTGCAATGGAATTAGCAATTTCATTTCATGCAAATGAAACCAGCATTAGAAAATACAAAACTCAACTGCTGTTTTTAGATGAGCTTACTAATTTTTGACTTTCTTGTTCCTGTATCATAGGCAAACCTTTATTTTCATGATGTGGCTTATATAATGACATTTTGCTCTCAAAGCCAAAGTACTATTTAGAATTAGAGTTCTTCCATTCTCACAAAAATGAACAAAACCTGTTTTTTATTACTCCCATCAGGATTCAAATCAATATGTTTACAACTAAAGTCAAACATATTATCAGCAGACACAGAAGTTCTTAATATAACATCACCATTATTTTAACATAATATTTGACCTAAAAAAATTACCGATTTATCTCAAAAAGCTAAAAAATGTGAAATCTTCAATCTTCAGTTTAACCTAGCTGTTAATCAATATTGAAAACACAAGAAAACCTGTCTTTGGGGTATGCCAACACAATGGAGGCACATACCAGCCTCTTTGTTATTCAATTTTTGGAAAGTATCATATGTAAACTTGCTATAATTTAAGGCTAGCAAAAATTCATTTTTAGCTTCTCTGTAGCTGTTGAGACTGGTTTGAGTCTCACTTTGTATGAGGTTTTGTTGATGCCCAATGAAGCCCAAATAAGACTAAATATGGTAAAATATTTTGGTGCTCAAATATTTAATGTGAATGGGCATTGATGTAAAAAAAATTTCTTTGGGTTCTAGACAAAGTAAGACTCAAAACCCTGAGCCTGCTCAGCAGCTACAAAGAATACATATGATATCAAAATCCGTTTTTCAAGATTATTTTGGGTATGTGGCATGTTAAACTATTATATTTACTAGAGTACAAATAACAAAGGCATCATCAGACTGAACTAATACACAGGCTGGTCTGTGCCTTTATTGTTGGCATGCTACAAAAATCAGGCCCCGAGGTTATAAACTTTTTTCATACTCAACTCAGCTGAGCACAAAATTTATCCTGCTCATATATGTTAAAAATGCCAACAATTGTTGGCATTTTAACATTTATTAGCATGATAAATACAACATCTGGGAGACTTAAAGCAAGAAACTTCTTTATTTGTCCGTATTTTAGTTTTTATGAGCAGTTGAAATTTCGTGCTCAGTTGAGTTGAGCATGAAAAAGTTTTATAACCTCGGGGCCTGCTTTTTAAAGGCCAAAAACATGAAGCCACAAACTGATCAGCACCATTATACAATTGATGCATTCTTTTGAGGTTACCATCAGGATTTGTCAAACCGAGAACAGTGATGTTCCCCGAGGCGAAGCCGAGGTGAACATCACTTTCGAGGGTTGACTAATCCTGATGTTAACCGAAAAAGAATGCACCAATTGTTTTGTTATATGACACTGTCTCTCTTTTCCTAGTTTTATTTAAAATGTTTTCATATTTCTAAATTTACTCAAGTCAGATGTTCCTTGTGTACTTTCACCAGGAAGATTGTTTCCACAATCTACTTCCCAAATTTCTGCAACTCTTATGAGATAAGCAAAATAATTGCATTTTTAACCCATACATGTATATTCCTAGCGTCCTTTATGTGGGACATAGGCAAATAGCGCAGACCCAGATCAGATGCCACAGAATGCGACGTCTGATCAGGGTCTCCACTGTTTGCTTGCATAATTTTCTATTAAAACTTGAATAAAAATGAAAAATACCACCTAACATCCCTTAAAACAGAAATAGACTGTTCCAATTGATAACGATTGGAAATTCCATTCGGCATAAATGGGTTAAATGCTGTTCTCATAAAATGAACAAACATTTTACCTGTGAAATATACATAAGAAACCAGTCAGTGTTTCAATGTCTATTTTTAGCTCTCTGTTAGGACTGACAAAAAGCAATGTTACCTGGGCTAGATTAGTTCAATCTATTTTTAGCTCTCTGTCAAGACTGACAACACTTGTTAACCTGTCTTTAGCTCATCACTGTTTGACATCATGATCTGTCACAACCAGTGCAAGCTAGTTTCAGCCAATCAGAGGAGGTCTTTTATAGGAGTCATATAACAATGTTTTTTGTTGCTTAGTTCATTTCAAGCTTAAAATGGCTGATTCTGTTGCAGAAAAAATCCCATGAATAAATGTCATAGTAATAAATTGGTTTCTTTGAACCTACTATGCAACTTATGGAAATGTTAAATTTTCCATGGTACTCTTAAAAATTTCCATGAAACCTTAAAATTTCCATGAAAGCCTTAAAATTTCTATGGTTGAGATAAATAAATCCTTATAAAATAATCTATAGTATTTAATTCATTTTCAAGTACCAAAAATATATTCTGTGGTAACCTTTAAATTTCAATGAAAAATAAGATGTGGCTTGAAATGAACTAGACCCTTAAGCAACAAAGTACTCAATTTGGTCGGAGTCACCAGTATACTAATTTACTAAAGGTTAATTGTGTGTTTATAACTTTATAAGAGCTCAAACAAGGTCAAATATGGTTCGCAATCTTATCTTATTTGTTTGCTTGAGTTAATGTTTTAAGTCACAGTCAACAATTTCTCAGTCATGTCAGGATATTTCCCTATACTTAATTAAGCAGTGAGGGTAGAATAAAGTAATGCCTTCTTTGATGCTAGAACCAGGATGTAGACCTCTCGATCTCAAGTCAAGCACCCTACCACTGAATTCCCATCTTTACAGACATACGTATATATGCTAACATAAAATTAAGGTTTCAGAGCTCTTCAACAAGCCTGACACTGTCCGGACATTTTAATGGCTATAGAACCCCTCTATATTTCAGAAAATCCCAGTGGAGTGTCATATATCCATAATAAACTGTAACTGTGTAGGAGAAAATCCATAAAATTAAATGCCACTTTGAAGTACAGTGTTCTAATTTGGAAAGATTGCTGTAATTTTGTAGCAGATGTGATATACTTTATTTGACCTTATAAATTCACATGCTCTCCAAAAAAAGAATGCATGTGTTGATCTGCATGTCCGCATAAATGCCCTTAACCCTTAATGCGCCAATCGCAACAAAAGTTGTCTGCTTCATTCTCGTCTGCTGAAATGTTTAAGAAGCCTCTATGGCAAACAGTGTGGACCCAGAACAGACTGCTCCTATAGGAGCAGTCTGTTCTGGGTGCACACTGTTTGCTTCTCAACTTAATTTGTCAGTAATGTTAGGCAATTATTTGCAGCAGACAACTTCGGCAGACAACGTTTTCAAATGCATTTTTTTCTTAGCGCTTAATAAGGGTTAAATTCTCAGCAACAGTATACCATATTAACTCTTTGCATGCTAGCGGCGATATCTGTCATCTGCTGTAACAGTTTTGGTTTGTATACAGAAATAAAATATTCCAAGACTCTTTACCTTAAGGCAAATGTTGGTCCTGACTTGGATCCAATTTAAGCCATTTGACACCACTCTGAATATGTCTGAAAGAATGTTTTGAAAAAAAAAACATTTTGAAAAATGGTCAGCAGACGACACCAAAATGATGGGATGCCATCCCACAGCCCCATCATTAAAATATTTGTTACCATAGCAATGGTAAAAATAGAATCAATCCCTGACTTCTACACTTGGGCTATTGTTCAAATAAACTAATAAGAAGAAACTTTCATTTTTTGGCCTCATAGGGGGGGCCAAAATAGCCTCTTAATACACATATCCCTTTAATGATATTTGACCTTTTGACCCCTCCAAGGGGGTTGGGCAAAAAAATTGCTGTTGCACGCCCCATTCATGTGAGTAACTCACATACCAAATTTAGAGTTAAGCACCTTGAATCCAGAATTATGTGACAAAATATACTCTGTCACCAATTAAAAATTCCCATCTAAATCAACTTTCCATTCATAAAATTAAGTCCTACCTTAGTGTGTCGCATTGCAGTAAAATCCGCTTCCACGACGGCAGCCGAGGGCCGCCGGCCCCGACTCAACATCGGCATTTGTAAACTTGAACTACTGCTGGTCATCTTTGGTTCTTTAATTTGGCTTGATTCTGACGATGTTGCTTCGTACACCGTCGCCAAACCAGGTGTCTTTGAGGAAGCCAGTGAGCCGACTGTCGTTGGCCGTCACGTGACAGCCTTAATTACAGCTATAAAAAAACTTGTCTCAATGTAAATTAACCTGTTAAATGTTTTGTCTTAGGTACACTTGTCTCCTAGAAGACGCCTGAGGACACGGTAAATGTTACTTTCACTTGTAACTCCGATGACAGTTAAACGTTAATTTACAACACTGTTGCTTGTCTTAACACTAAACTTGCTGAAGGAATCAAAGAGCCATACTCATTCTAATTAAACACCAATCAAATCACTTGATCCAATCTGCTGTGATATTTTACAAACTTTTACCAAACATTGTAGATCCAGATCAGCTGGCTTCTTCAGAAGCCAGCTGATCTGGATCTACAATGTTTGCAAAAGAATTCCATCACATAAATTTTCCTCTTCAGAACAAAGGCGAAGGCGAAATTTACATCTTCCTGTGTACGTTGCTATTACACATGAAAATTCACTGAAGTGATACATAAGTATTCGTTTAAGGTAAATGAACTATCCCGTAATCAGATACGAAATTTAAGACACAGAAAAGTTTACCTACTAATATTCCCCTATCTACTCACTATCTTTTGCAACTTTGCACTAAACAGTTGTAATCATTTGATCATACAGTTGATGACCTACTCGCAGTGTAAACGCTGACAGCTGGAAAATATTTATTGCAGGTGTACAGTGATTGGACATTTTCGACCAAATATGAGAAAAAAAATATTCCAAAGGATTCCTTGAGGGACCCGAAAAGAATGGTCAAGTGGTTTGAAGAGTTTTCCTGCAGACATGTACACAACAAACCTTGAAATGCTACAAGCAGACTATAGTATTGGATTCCAATATCGAAGGTAAATTTTATTATCAATTTGTACTTCTGTACTTCGCTGCCTAAGATAAGAAGCTATAAGAAAGATAGAGATTGTTTTTTTTTTAAGTTTCTCAAAACATATGTTGAGAAGACATTGGATTGTTCAAATATATATATTGAGAAAAAGTAATATTTTGGAGAACTAATGCACCAGTTTTTTTTCCAAACACCAGCTGTTTAATCAGATACTATTTGGGGAAAATGTCCCTGGTCAAAGTTGGAAAAATGCTGACATAAAATGCCAAAAACTTAACAATTATGCACAAAGATGTAGCCATCAAAATTAATTGGTTCATTGTTTGTTGTTGGTCCCATTGTTTAGTTGTCTTACTAGTTTTGCAATCATCTGGCTGAAGAAGAGAGAGCTGGTTGCTTTACTTTAAGAGGTTGAAACAGGCGTTCTTATGCCATGTAGAGTTAGTAGAACTTCTCACTGCACATGCAGTGATATTATGTTGATTTTTTTCAAATTCTGGTCCTTCATGAATATTGGGTTCTGACAGAATACTGCTTTAAAACTGGTGCTTATTCTACCCTAACCCAAATCAGTATAACATAACAAGACACTCAAAGCTCAATTTCGTTTAAAGATGGATACCTTGCTAACAAGAATGCCATCTTATTTCTATCAAAGATGTATAACTCAATAATGTGATATAACTCAGATGAGACAAAAAATACATGTCAGGTAGTTTTTCAAGAAGCAAAAGATAAAAGATGTAGAAGGTTACAGCAGGTTATTGGGGGTGATAGAGGATTTATGGAAGGACAGACAGAAGGACAAAAAGATGATCTGAAAGCAGAATCTGAGCCTGGCACATGAAAATCAGAAGGCTGACTATTGGTTTCCACGTGCCTTGGTATCTAAGGATCAAATCTGTGATCCAGAGTTTACCAGAAAGCCAACGTGGCTGTTCCCTGGAGATCTTGCATTCTTAAAAATTAAAGCAGTCTGTTCTAAGCCTAAACATTGACATTTTACTTTGTTGAAAATTTTCCAAAGCAATAAAACCGTGAAGTAGGTATTTTTTTCAAAGATCATTCTGTTTTCCCAATCTACCCTCCAGAATCATATGAGTGAAGGGTTTCCCCCGTATATAATTGCTATTTTCATTGCTATAGAAAGTTTAGTGACAAAATGCTGTGCCTTTTAAGTAAGATTAATTAGCTGCTAACTCTTCTTTGACAATTTTATCCATAATATCCGTGTAATCATGACTGATCATTTGCACAAAATTAAGTTTCTTAATAGTCATGCATGCATATGGAACTGCAACAAGCTTATGAAATTTTAATACATGCACTTGTTAATAACCTTAATATTGTCACCAGCAAAGATTCAGACATGCAAGTGTCCAATAAGATGCAAAAATGAATGGGCCTATAACTATCAGAGACATCCAACATTTCACTGATAACAGTTTCACAGTCAGACTTTAGCACATAAGAAACAAAGCTGACAGAGGAGCCTAATTAATGCATCTGTCCAGTCTCACCAGAGAGAGTAGGGACGTATATCATGTAGATGATCACCTGGTTCTAACAAACAAAAACTAGACATCAAGCTGCCCAAGAATATTATACAGTAAAACCTGTGTAAAATGGCCACTCGCAAAAAGACAGAAACTTGATTTTCAAGACCAATTATGTCTTAATACAGGTCAAAAGTATTCTGCAATACTTCTGACCTTCATTAAGCTACCATTTGTCATTAAGATCTTTGTTTTGCCAATTTTTGAGTGGCTGTTTTACACAGGTTTCAATGTATATACATATGCAAATATTCATCATGATAATGGAGTCCTTTTAAGCATGTTTGCCAATAGACTACTAGATCAACTTTTGGGGTAATTTATTTATGTAGAATTTTTCATTTTTATTTTATTACACGAGAACATTTTGCAAGCAAATTGTGAAGACCTTGATCAGTCACCTCATACTTTGCTGTCTGGTTTTGGTTTGCACCGTCTGCCAATGCCCCCTAAAAGGATGCTAGGCTTAGTGCTTACCATATATGGGTTTATACCCCTTTTCACCAGACAAGAACAATTTGCCAGCTGTTTGATTCTAAAGCTGTGAACACAGACCACAATCTCTCAGTAATTGTGTTTCTTGAGACTTTAACATCACTTTCAATAATCTTTTAATAAGTCAACAGGAAGGAGAGGTTTAGATGCATCCGTGCAACATGTTGCCTCATCTTCAGGCTTCATATGGGCCTCGACGCGAGAAAACCTGTCTTTGGGGTTTCTGTCAAAGCGAGATTCAAACCAGTCTATTCAGCTACAGAGACTAGTTAGAATATCAAAATTTCGCTGGTAGCATGTTTAGAGATTATACTTTCCAAAACGCGAATAACAAAGGTGCTGATCAGTCTGCGCGGATGCGTAGGCTGGTCTGCGCCTTTGTTGTTCGCAAACCCCCGAAGACAGGTTTTCTCCCATCGAGGCCAATATTAATTATAATACTCTTTTAAAGAAGGTTCATTTTAATTCTGTGAACCCAACAAAGGTATAAATTTTACTTTTTAGGTCTCCTGTTTCATCATGGTCACCACGTAGGACCTGATTAGATAACTTATCCCTTCTGTTTGAATTGTTGGTTTGATTCTTTATATCCCAGGCAACAATTTTTCAGTTATGTCGGGACAGGTCTTCCTGGGTTATGCCAGTACTAGCCAAGGATTAATGTGTCTTGCTCAAGGACACAACCCAGTAACACTGGTGAGGCTCAATCCCGCAACCCCTCAGTCTCAAGTCAAGCACTCTACTACTGTCAGCCAAGTGCACTGTGCTCCCTCTAATTTCTTCTCCTACCTGGGTATGATGATGATGATGATGATGATGATGATGATGATGATGATGATGATGATGATGATGATGATGATGATGATGATGATGATGATGATGATGATGATATCAGCAGACGACACCATATAAGCAGACAAAAAATTGGATCAGACTTATATCCTTTACCAACGTTACATGTCAATGTGCGCCAACAAAATTTTCTAACCAAAATTTATGAAATGAACAATGTAGATTATTGTCACATCCGACAACATATAATTTTTTGTCCAATCACTGTAGGGTGACACCTCACTTATCAAATTCACAGCTGCGTAAATCATGCACTTCTCCAAACAAGGCGAGCTTCAAAATTTTAACATAGTGTTTTTTCACATACCACATTAAATGGACACTTATTGGAAATGCCTCATTGATAAGATCGGTACATGCAGTATAAGATATGTTGAAGCAAAATTCACAAAAAAATTACAAAATTATCTCAAGTTTACAAATTATCATATTCACACTGTATTCTACAGAACATAGTTAAAAGCAATAAAGTAACTTGAGTACACTTTTACTTACATTTCATTAAAATTTCTGTTATGGGTATCTTAAAGAATCATCTCTCTGAGATGATTCTTTAAAGTACCCACAACATATACTTTGGAGTTATACGGAAAAAAATAAAGGAATACTCCCTTATCTAGGGCCTTAATTGTCATTAGGATTAATTAGACACTTTAGCCTCCAGGTATGTGTTATAATTTCCCTTCAGAAGAGTCATTTATCTTTTTATCCATTAAACCTTTAAGGAAACACATTTTATGATAATTTAAAATCCAAATAAAACCAAAATAGACAATCTAAATTCTGTTTTCGATACTTTGTGTAAGTCTCTTGTTCACACACAATTAATTCAGTGTAACCTGATTCTTTGTGTCGCAACTTTTCTTCCGTTTTAGTAAAGGTGAATAAGAAGTATCGGAGAAAATCTGTGACAATAGCATTAGATAGAAGTTTTTTTTAAAGTTAATTATTTATGGATAATTAGACATGTTTAAATGTGATCACTTTACATAAGAGATAGCGACCTTTCAGTCAGTGTTACATGAAGCCAGCTAATATCGCTGACTTGACTTAACATCAGACAACTTTTACAAATTATTGATATTTCTCATCCCGCACTGGAAATAAAATGTACATTTGCGGTAATTGAAATATCATATTTTACAGCAATATCGCGTTGCTCATTCAGGCAAAGCTAACAAGAGGTAGAAAGACACAATAAAAGACTTGGGCGGAGAATCGAAGGAGAAAATGGTAGACTGGAAAATGAATTCTTGAATTCACAAGACAGACATACCGGCAGTGTACCAACAACCCAAGGTAAGACAAAAGTTGTGTAACACTATTATTCTTGCTTTTGTTGTAATCAGCTGACTTTTTTTTAAATTAACTTTTTCAAAAAATTATTTTAGGAACACTATCAGAGCGAAGCCAGTAATATAGAAAGAAAGAGTGACAAACAGTTTGGATTCAGATCAGGACCGATATTTTGTCCTGATCTGGGTGCAAACTGTTTGCAAAGGTTATCAACAAATGACAAAAGTTGCCACTAGCAACTAGCAAGGAAAGACCTAAATGTGTATTACTTCTAGAGATTGTAACTTTCTAAGATTAATTATATCTTCAAGAAAAATTGACACCTTAATTCAGTGTAATCTTAAATATTATTCCATGGAAATAAAAGTCATTAATAATTGGTATTTCTATGGAACTTAAAACTAAAATCCATGGAAATTATTCAACTTAAATTGTCATTATCCAATGGAAATATTAAGTTCTTTTTGGAATTAATGGAAATCTTAAATTAAAAAGAACAAAATGTTCTATTTCAGTTTACACAAAATTAATAATTAACAGAGATTATAATACTTGTCAAAATATTGTACCAATTTAGAAGATTCATACATAGTCATTTTCAGGCACTATGATGAAGAGAAAAACCAAAAAGGGAGTAACTAGATTGACTGTAGATAAAACTACCGTATTTGTCTCATTTAGGGCCCAGTGCTCCCATAAAACCCCTATCTTAAGGAGAAGAACTTGATAAGCTCTTGCTTCCGTTCTAATTGTAATGTTTGTATGATTGAAAATTGTATTGTATTGTATAAACTGATTTGAAATAAATATGTTTAAACCAAAACCCCTCTCCACCTGTATATCTAAAATTTTCATGACTTTAAGGCTATTAATCATAAATTCTATAGTTAACAATTTCTGCAGAAATTACTATGTGGTATCCCAATTCTGATGTACTTCCTAATATGGCAAGCAAACTTGTCTATAAATTTCATTGAAATTTAAAAACTCAAAGGGGAATAACTCTAAAATTCTCAAAGAAAATATCATGAACAGATCTGAAGAGTGATGACAGTTGATCCATGGCATATCGCCATCCCATGCCCAACTTTAGATTCCCATACCAATGCACTAGCTAGCTCTGTGACTGTGCAACACGCTGCTTAACACTGTGCTGATGTGGCCATTATATAATGTAATACATTACATGGTGTTTTGCCAACTTTTAATTTTGGCCCCTCACTTCAAAAATCATGCACACCCTAGGAGTCCCTGGGATATTAGAAATGAGACTTTAAAATACTGTATTTACTGTATGTGTCATGGCACAGTAAAACCTGTCTTGAGCGGCCACTCAAAAATAGAAAAAAATAAAGGTCTTTTAAAAGACAGATGGTAGCTTAATGAAGGTCAAAAGTATTGCAGAATGCTCTCTTGGAGCATTCTGAAATATTTTTGGCCTGCATTTAGCTATAATCAGCTAAGTCTTGAAAACCAACTTTTGGTCTTTTTTTGAGTGGCTGCTTAAGACAGGTTTTACTGTATAACATGACAATTGTCTGACAAATATTAAAAACACTGATGTGGATCAATTTGGGCAATTTAAGGCAAGTCTGATTTGAAAGTCTGTTGTTCAAATACAATAAAAACATCTTTTCTCATAGGGTGGCCCATTTCTCAAATCACTTGATGAATTCATATATATGAATGTAGCATTTGTTTGGTTTCAGCACAAAGAAAGTGTTTGACCTAATCAATTGAAACAGCTTTACAAAGTTAAAAGAAGATATTGCAAGCAACTTCCAATGATCGATGTAATATGCTGTATTTCATTTGCTGATCAACTTATCACAAGAGAATAATAGTGGTATACCAGTCAAATACATGTAATAGCGTATATCAGTAGAATAACAGTGGTATTGATATACCAGTAAAATAAACGACGGACTGATGATAGACATCCTATGATCACAAAAGTTCGCCTCAAGCCTAAGGCTCAGGTGAGCTAATGATCATCAAATCATCAAATTACTTGTCTAACCTGTTTTGTCCAGATCATTTTTCCTGTGTTTTATTGTCGCCGTAACCTGTTCTTTATAAATTAACAAAACACGAACACATTGACTGTTTCCCTAGCTGGTGGCAACTTTAAGTTTTGTCAACTGCTGATAACCTTTGAAAAAAGAGATTTTAAAACGAGATTCTGCAGACCACAAAAAGAACTGCAAAAGTACACAAAACGCAAAAAGTTATGAATGAGATGAACAGTTCACCATCGAAAGATTAAAAGTGATTTTCAACCTCCACCCCAAACACCTCAAAAGGAGCCCTTACAAAAATCAATTCCAAATATCTCCAAAATGCGTTGCTTTCCAGAAAATTCTGGAAACTGACAAAATATTCCATAAACCATTCGGAACTATCTGAAATAATTTGTCTTTCTTGTAGCATTGGATATTTAATATCACTGATGACGAAAATTATTTCCATAAAATGACAAACTCCAAGTTCTGTCATTTTATGGCATCCTTTGGAATATTGATGGTACAAATAATTCCGAATATTATGACAGAGGTAAAAACTTTTTCACAAATTTTCATTTTCTGGAACTTACAAAATGAAGAGACATCTAAACTCTTACAGCATTACATAATGCAGTTTATGCTCTCATTGGCTAATTTTGCAAAACAACATTCTTTGTTTGAAAGGAAGAAACATGCATAGGTTTAACTCATTTTAAGTCTCATATATCTGAAATTTAAAAGATACACATCACACCCTTTCTTTTACTTATTAAATGATCTGATAGGTCTGAGGAAACAGTAAAGACAAAGATCAATTTATATCCTGCAATATGTGGCATTTCATCTGAGGCTTCACTGTTAGCCAAAGTACCTGTTTAGTTTCACAGATTAAACTACAAAGTATTTAAAGGGACATGTATGCTTTGCAAGTTATATGTTATCTGAAGCCTCGTCTAACCAAAAGATGCACAGTATAGATCAATGCATACATTATTGACCCAGTTAAAGGTCAGGACTGTTAAGTTTGCGTAACGAAAATTTAATTTTCTTATTTCTCAACCAAAACATATGTTGTGGGTACTCAAAAGAACTGTCTCAATGAGACGGTTCTTTTGAGCACCCAAAACGTATGTTAAAACTGATGGGTAAGAAAATATTTTACGCTAAATTTTTTTGTTTATCTAAACCTGTGAAGGTGCATAGTAGCTGTTTTGGATGCAGACACAGATATCATATAAAAAAAAAGTCCTTCCAAAAACCTTTCTGTTTCAAAATTGCCTTTGTATCAATGAAATACTGATGAAATTACCATAATTCTACCAATGGAACTATTTGTCATTTTCTGTCTTTCCAGGAATGGAATTATTTGTCAATTTCTGTCATTCAATGAATGGAATTATGTCATTTTTTGACATTTTCAAATAATGTCAGAAAATTCCAATGCAGATTACTGACATTATTTGGAATTTTCTATCATTTGTATTTAGAATTTAGTGTCATTTTTTGGACTGAGTGCCAAATATCGACAAAAAATGATGTTCCATTTAACACTCCATATAATGACAGAAATTTACAAAATCAGATTCCAGAAAATGACAATTGCCCAAGGACACAACGCAGTGACGCCAGTGAGGCTCGAACCTGCGGCCCCTCCGTCTAAAGCACTCTACCACTGAGTCACTGGGCTCCCTCAAGCACATTTATCCTCTGGAACAAACAATTAGTAACAAACAGTTTGTAAAGTATATTTTCAAAATTTTGGGAAAATTTAGCTGATATGGGAAGGGGCCTCTATTCAGCCCCAAATATGGCCTTGAAAAATCCCTGTAATCCTGTATCCATAACTGTGCTGTTTTATAAGAGGAAGAGTATTATTGGAATGAATACAGCTTAATCTTCCAATCTTGCTTTAACCAGGACCTAATGCACCCGTAAAAAACTATTTGATCTGACACAATCTCATGGCTGTCTGAGTGCTTTGATAGAGCGACAAAGGAAGGACAAATTTGGTACCAGTCTGTGTGTGCTACTGATTGCACAAACTACAGCGCTCTTCAATTATGCAACAGTGACAGGCATGCAATCCTGATTAGGATTGGGATTTTGTAATCAAAGTACAAACTTTAAAATGTCTTAATTTGTCCCATGCAGTTACCATATGAACCTAATAAGCACACAATGCTCTTGTAACTTAAGCATATGCTAGGGATTCTGACTGTCCAGTGAAGCAATTTCAGTATTCATTTTTTCAATATACACAACATATGTTTGATTTTGTTTTCAATTTTAAGATTTTCAAGGCCTAAAATTTCAGGACAAAACAATGTACTGTTAAAACTAGAGGACCTGACGGTCCTGATGCGCTCACCTGATCTCCGTAATAATGTTAAAATAGGTCAGGATCAACTACAGCTTATAATTTTGTTTTATGGGAGTTGCGGCCATTTGGTCAAGTGACCTAAAACAATCTAATGAATAATCCATCAAACAGCCCAGTGATTTCTGAGGAAAAGATGTTTAGATAGGTGTGTGGCGGTCCAAATGAGTGGCCTTGGATAAAAGGTCACAGACCAGCTTGACATTTTGGTACTTATATAAAACGGTTGTCTCGTTAGGTTAAACATTTCTTGCAAGTATTATGATTTTGGCCTAAACAGTTATAAAAAATGAACAAATTTAAGATTTTTCCCATATAAATGCATAAGGAATCAAACTTGTTCTTGCCATAAAGTAGGTCATGGTCAACCTAGATTCATCATTTGTGCAATTCTGGTAGGGCCCACATCCCCAATGCTACATGCCAAGTCCCAAGGCCATTGGCCTTTTGGTTCTAGAGAAGAAGATATTAAAGAATTTTTCTTCCATTTATGGGCGTGGTGGCCATCTTGGTCATGTGACCAGTATAACTGGTAACATTTTGGCTAACCTATCATAAGGAGTCTTCATATGAAATTTGAGTTCAATTGGCCTAGTGGTTTCTGAGGAAACAATGTTTTAATGTGTTGGTAGGACTCCAATATGAGCGACCTTGGCTTAAATGTTAAAGGTCAACCTTGACCTTTGAAACTTATTTCCAGCCATTCTCTCATTAGGTTTAACATATCAAGTGAGAATAATGACTTTGGCTTCAATAGTATTCAAAAAATCAACTTTTCAAAAAAAATCCCATTTAAATGCATTAGGAAGCAAATTTGACCTTGATGTTAAGTAGGTCAAGGTCAACCTATGATCATCATTTGAACAAACTTGGTAGGCCCCACATTCCTAATGCTACATACCAAGTCCCAAGGTCACAGGCCTTCTGGTTCTGTAGTAGACATTCTGACTGATCTTAAATACCCGTGCTTATATATATAGGATATAGTTGGGTTTCCCGGACGCGGTAACTTATTGTAGAGTGATGCTGTAATATTTTACCCTTAAAGCGCCAAGAAAAAATGCATCTGAAAATGTCGTCTGCTGTAGTCATCTGCTGCAAATAATTTCCTAGCATTACTGACGAATTTAGTATAGAAGCAAACAGTATGGACCCAGAACAGAGTGCTCCTATAGGAGCAGTCTTATCTGGGTCCACACTGTTTTCCATAGAGGCTTCTTAAACATTTCAGCAGACGAGAAAGCAGACGACTTTTGTTGCGATTTGCGCATTAAGGGTTAAGTCAGCTCAGAAGATATTTATGTTTTTTATCATTGGCAACCAGCGCAGGTGCAAAGTAGATTGAGCATTCGAACAGACTAGCCAGAACCTTCCTAGACTGGTATCAGACCAGTAAATAGAAAAATAGTAAAATATGTGCACATCATATACAAGCATTTATATCTCTGAAAAAAATCACTGACTGTCTTATTTACTGATTCTGAGCAATGGGGAAGTAATAAAGTATCATAATTTTATCTCTGTAGTAGTTATAGAACTTATAGCTAGTATCTTAATACAGGGCCTGAAGACAGGCTAGAACCTTCCCTGATACTGCCCGCTCAAATTAAAGACAGCGTAGAAGTTTCATGGGCATTTCGTTTTTGATAAAGTCCCAGAAAGAACGTTAAAGCTAACCACTATCGGCCAACGGCGAAAGGTAATTGCATATTGCTGGGCCGATGGTAAGCTGCTATTTTTGATTCTCCCCGCCTCGCTAAAGTGGGGCAGGCTTGTCAAAATACGATAATGGGACTTACACTAAGCATTTACACAAAACGAACATTTTTGATGGACGGAATTAAATAGTGATTACAGTAAAACCTTGTTTGCCATGAGTCATATCAACAATCTTTCAATTATGTAGGGACGGGTCTTACTGGGTAAAACCATTACTAAGCTAGGATTAATGTGTCTTGCTCAAGGCACAACGCTGTAGCGCAGGTGAGGCTTGAACCCACGGACACTCGGTCTCGTGTCAAGCACTCTACCACGACAGTAAATCTCAATTACTCAATCCTGAAAATAAGTTATTATACATGAAAAAAAATCCAGCTGCTATTCTTTCGCAGTAACGTTTTTATCTTCAACTTAGCAAAATGTAAAGCTGTAGAGAAGACTTTCTGCCAACTTCTCCTAAAGGTCTGGCGTTTGTTACACGTACAGATTATGTGTACGGTAAAACTTCAAAAATTCGAGCTCCGATTTTTCGAAATACTGGCTAATTCGAAATAAATTTGGGACAGACTGAATTCAGAGTATAGGACCTATTCATGATCTATTTTGATAACTTTCTATAATAATATATGTTCTGGGTGCGTAAAAGAAATGTCTCCCTGAGTTGGCAGGGATGTTTCTGAATACTTTTCATCGGGTTAAGGATTTCGAAAAAATGACGTGGTAAAAACCATCGCAAAAGCAGGTCTAAAACATTTCAGGTGGAGTTTAATTGTTAGTATAATTCAAACTTCTAAGTTATACATGGATCTTTTTTTTTCAAAACGATGTGCCTGAAATCATGATAAATCCTAAATTATATCACCTTCCTTTATTCTCCCCATGCAAATACAAGTGTGACAAAGTGTAAAAAATTCCGTTCACCCCACAGATTGCTCGTACTGATGTTTCAAAGATGCAAAATAATCAGACTATACCACATTGTATTTTTCCATTGAAACGGGTTAATAACGGTCAATGAAATACTGCAGTTTGAGGCAGTTAATGTAATATACCTGTATAAAATACACATTACCTGGATTAGTTCATATTTTTGTTTACAACGATTCTCATCTATCTTTGAATCAACTGTACGTCTTGCCGAACGTTTGTTTGTTTGTTTGATTTGATTCTTTACGTCCCATCAACAATCTTTCAGTTAAACAGGGACGGATCTTCCTGGGTTGAACCAGTACTAAGCTACAATAAATGTGTCTTGCTCAAGGACCACAACGCAGTGACACCGGTGAGGCTCGAACCCTCGGTCTCGAGTCAAGCACTGTACCATTGAGCCACTGCACTCCCTGTCTTGCCGAACGTATGTGAAACATGCGTCATTACCGATTATTGACCAAAAATCCCCAGTTCTTAACACTACATGCAGCTTACACATGGGGAACACGGGGATAATGAGGGACATAAATATAGTAGAGCTACCACCTCATCGCGAATGCCCAATGCGATTTTTCTTTTAAAACGGTCTCCAACTGTGTCACATTTCTAAAGAAACGCATGCATTTTGGCGGTCGAATAAGCTATTTTTGCAATAGGAAAATCAGTGCAATACAGACTAAACTTAACTCATGATTAAGACATGAAACACGATCAGGATCATGGACGGACCCGGAGAGGAAGTGGGGGTAACAGGTGGCCCGGACTCACCTTGAAAATCACAAGTTCTATAGGGAATAAGCAATTGAGTTCCACTACCACCCCTGGAAAATGTTGGACCCCCTTTGGAACCAAAGTTACATTTTTAGTGAGTTTATGGAATACAATGAAGGCATGTCAAATATGCTTGGCGTAAGTATATACTGGACAGTGGAAGATTTCTGAAATAAAACGACCAGTACATGTGTTTTTTTTTTGTTTTCAGCTATCAGATAAACCTCAAAGCTTGCAATAATATATAAATTAGCATTTTAAGAGAAATGAGAGAAAAAAAGGAAAGAAAAAAAGTTGACGTCGCTGAGGATCGAACCCAGGACCCGTTGCGAAACATAGGACAATTCCTGGACTTAACCGCACGACCACGTAGATGCTTATGATTAAATGCAGCGCGCTTAAAAGTATATATTTTTAAATACGAACAAAACAACAATAGGCTTTTAGAAATATACAAAAATAAACAAGCTGACACACATTAATTGTAAAAATATGACCCCGTGTATTTTTTCTAACAGTGATTTATGAATGAATTCACATCCCGTTAACCAAAAAAGGTAGTATATACCTGCGAAAGCAGACAAAAACTAACGGTAGCACGACGAGCGTCTCATACTGAATGTTAATTTCGGACGTAACATTATTTCGGAATCGGCATTGTTTGCATTGAAAAATGTGAGAAAGTAGGCATATTTTCGGCTTCTAAAATAGTCCAGCCCTGCTTTCATGAGATAATGTAGTCATATCTGTATATTTTAAGCCTTAGAACATGTATAAATGGCCCGAAAAGACCAAACACAGTCAAAATATCCAAACGTGATCGTTTAGGTTACGTAATATTCCATTATGAAGCCATAATTTCGACACCTTGAATTTTTGGTCATGGGTTCTCAATGTTAATTTGCACAGCTAAGCCAAAAATTGTGGTGTCGAATTAATGGCCTCATGTTTTGTTATGGATATATTTACACTAAATCCCCACAATTTCAGCCATTTTGGGGAAACTGGGGGTCATAATATGGATTTTTGCAGTATAAGGGAAGCATTCAAGAAATTGTTTGGTATGTATTTGAAGAGAGGGAAGATCGTCTTCTTCAGAAATAATGTCATTTATAATATATTCATGCATTTCTAAAATAGGATTTTACAGGGCCGATTTTACCCCTTCGTGAACTTAGCCCTTTACTTTCAAGTAATTTTCAAGCCAGCCCTTCATTTTCAAGTACTCTGGTTATTCAAAGCTTGTATGAGCCCTGACTCACAATAAAATCCTTGATTATAGCCTGCAAATACAGTGAGCCACTTTAGTTACGCACCACTTATAAAATGTAAAATTACTCAGAAAAAAAATATGATATTTTGTATTCTGAGACTACCAGAGTAAAGCGCATCTATATTTGCATTACTCATTGCAATTTCATTGTGATCAGATCAGAAACGAATGAGAAAATGGATCGTGAAGGGCACTACCCTCAAAATACCATTTCACATTGCATTATTTCGAATGAAACTCAGCTCACATTGCACTTTATTCAGGGTCGTATTTCTGCTATGCCAGAGATAAGAGCCGATTTATTCTTAGCAATTTCTAAGACTGGAATGTGTTTGTTAACTTCGTTATTTTTTAAACGTTTTACTATTATGGTTCCCAGCTGGCCAAGGTTTGAAAAAAGTTGGTTTTAGTAAAAAAAATTAAGTTAGTTAAAATTTTGTATGATTCTGAGTAAATTAGATATCAAAACTTTTCTTTTATAATTTCATTTTAAACAATCATGTATCCGCCCTTTATTTTCGTAAAAAAATAACGGATGTATTGGCGTCATGGTGTTGACGTTAGTGTTGACGTCACTACTACCAAGGCTATAAGACGTGTCAATGATAAGACGTTTTAGTGTTTTGATACTTCTATGTCAACAAGTGACTCATAACAAAACAATTTGCGATGGATACCCTGTTTGATTATTGTAACTGACGTTGATGTGACGTCAAAACGAGCATTTCTTCAAAAGGTAACAGTGTTCCTAAATTCAACGACCAAAAAAAAGGGGTTTAACTTGAATGAAATAATCATTTTTTGTGTTTTTCTGTCACAACGATCACCATGGATAATGCCTAGCTCAAAACGCAAGTAGAAAATATAGACGTTCAGGTTGCACGTGCATTTTTATCAAAGTAAGAAAAATTGCCTTTGACGCATCAGAATGTTTCGCATGAGTGATTCTGAATATGTTTTTGATGTCAACAAACAGATAAAATGTCAATAAGTAAATTATCATAGAGAATGTTTGATTCCAGCATTTTTGTCAAAAAATATCGGCCCTGGAAAAGTGGTGCGTAACTAAAGTGGCTCACTGTATATCTGATTTGAGCATTTTTTGTTCAGACATGCTTGAATTGATTTTTCTAATTAAGTCTCATTTTCACTCCTGTGAAAAATATTGTAGGAATTTTTCCCTAATGACAAAATGTTCAAAAAACAGCAATTTCAACTTAAAACTAATTGTTATCGATTTCGAAGGTTACAAAGGAGGAAATGGGTTTGAAATTTGATTTTTGTCGGCACATATTGGAAAGCCAATTTAAAAGACAGTTTTATTCATCAATCCATATATTAAAACACCAAGTACAAATACAGCACAGAAAATTGAATAATGAACCGGCCTATACCATATTTACAACAGTGAAATTACCCCCTTTTTTTAGATTGATGGAATTTTCGACCAAGTTTAAAATAAAGATTGGATGGTTCATTGAATATACATATGGTTGTCAGTTATTCAAAATAGCTTATTCATAACTAATGTTTATTAAGCCTTTTTAAGGGCCATATGAAGACAATGGGTTTATGGATAATGGAAAAAAATTAAATTGAGTTAAAAGCATCCAGATAAGAGAGTGCAATCAAGTTACTTTATCACAATCAAAACATGTTGTCACTACTTGAGGGTACTAAAAGAGTGCTCAAGCCCACTCTCCATATATCTAAACAAATCTACTCTAAAAATGTTTACTGTTCTCTACCTTTTAATAATAGAGAAACTGGCCAGGGTTTGATAAGTAACTTCAAGAAGAGGGCCCTGAGAATGTCTGTTTGTAAGGATAATAAAAGCCTAGCTCCTCCCAAAGTCCAGCTATGAATTTTGATAGATCAGCAGTTTCATTAAGACTTAATTTACATGGAAAAGTTTCCATTCTGAATAATGTTGACAAAATTAACAGGATGATCTAGACCCTCTGGGCGGGGCCATTTTTGGCCGGGCATAATATGAACAAGCTTGGGAGATGCTACATACCAAATCTAGTGGTTTGTTTTTTTTACACTTTCCTATATAAGAAGAAAGAAAACCGCTGGTAAGTCTTAGACAGCCATCATGATGGCTGCTTGTTGTCTCCCTTATCTAAGGCCTTGGGGTTCCCTATAATAACATAGGAAAAACTGGCCAAATCCCTGGTGGCCATGTTTTCATTCAATCAAAACAATTTGAACAATTTGGGTAGAGGGTCACCAGAGTACCATTTGTGCAAAACTATTTTAAAATCTGGCCAGCTATTTTTGGCAAGTAGATTTTTAAAGTTTTTCCTTTTGGAATTGCTATTGGCAACCAGATTTCTGCATGGAATGGAAATCTTCCAACATGTAACTTTGAAAGGAGACCACCCAAGAATCATGCATTCTTGTGAAGTTTGGTGAATTCTGCCAAGTGGTTGAGAAGGAGATTTTATTAAAAGGAAATTGTTGATGGAAAACAGACGGACAAAGGACATCCTATGATCACAATAAACACCTTGAGCCTAGGCTCAGGTGAGCTAAAAATCAGCCAATTAGCTGAAACGTTTTATAAGAAAAACCTCCACCCCAAATCATAATACAGTAAGTATTGCACTATATGGAAATCAATTAAATTCCAAGTTTCTAGAAATAATTAAGCGATATTGTTCTTCAACGTCTTTGTTTTATCAGATCCAAGGTGAATTCCTCTTATAGATTATTTCAACTGTATGCGGTGACATGAGAAAATTAAAACAGTCAGAGGAAAACTATGCCCCCCTACCCTGTTTTCAGAGGAAAACTATGCCCCCCCCCCCATTATCCTCTGAAAACACAGTAGTATGAATCCATAATTTGGGAGCTCAGTGGCTCGATTGGTAGAGTGCTTGACTCGAGACCGAGTGGCCGCGGGTTTGAGCCTCACCGGCGTCACTGGGTTGTGGTTTGAGCACGACACATTTATCCTAGCTTAGTACTGGTTCAACCCAGGAAGACCCGTCCCTGTTTAACTGAAAGATTGTTGATGGGACGTAAAGAATCAAATCAAACAAAAAACAAAACCATCATTCTGTTATCCATGCGACAAGGGTTGACCTTTACCTTGCTCTGCCGAACCGAAATTTATCCTTCTTAGAAAACTGTATGATCCAGAATTCCAGATCAGCTAGTTTCTGACAAAGATTGAAAAAAACATAAATACTAACAATGGTTATAGGTTAATATGATAAAATTGGGGAGAAAAAAGAGGTACATAAAATATTCAGTATGGCAAGGGTTCATATATTCAAATCAGGCCTTCTGGTTCAAGGAATATGAAAAGTGACAAAAGCTGTTTCTCTCAGTCTCGAAACAAGATCTACCAGATAAAAATCATGTGAATATGTTTGCCAAGAAAGGGTCTTGACAAAATGAAACAAGATTCGTTCTGACATCCAATAAGTGACAGACTGGCGGCCCAAATTACGCCTTAGAATTACCATTAACAAACAGGACATCAAACTATTGGCATATTTTTATTATTATTATTCCCAATATATATATAACTGACAATCTCTGGAGACCCAGTATGAGCGCTGAAAGACTTCATGAGAAACGGGGATTCCACATGTGCAAAATTTATGTTGGACTGCATCAGCATACAGTTACAAACTGAATTGCAGAATTCTAAGTGGTTCTGTCCAAGACATCATATGAGCCGTCATGAGATTTCTAAGCTTAAAAGGAGGCTGCACAGGCTCGTATTAGTCTATATTTTTCAAAATACCCCATTGATGGAAATCTCATGTCGCGGCTCATATCCAGATAAGAACTCTAGAGCAAACAATGTGGACCAAGATCAGACCACTCCATGTGGAGCAGTCTGATCTTGGTCAATAGTTAAAATTTACCTGCTGTTAAAGTGAGGGTCCCTCACCTGAGAATGGCTGTTTATACGGTCAGATTCACAACATTCTATCTGTAAATGTTGTATAGATCAGCAGTTTCAAAATGATTTGGTATCAGTAAAATGCATTTAAGCCCCCTAGTGGCTTAGGCTGCTGTCCGTTCTAAGGCGGTGGTTCTGTTGTTGTTGATTTGTTGTTGCTTCTTACTCACATTATGGGATTGTAACTGTTTTATGTCTTGCTGTGCGTTACTTTATGTCCATTCTAGTTTTGCAATCATCTTGATGGGGAAGAGAGAGTTGGTTGTTTTGCTTAGTTTGACTTCCTGATGTCTCGTGATTGTTGTGCAGCTCTTCCTGGCAGTGTCATGGGCTTGTCTGCAGTTTGTGGTTGTGGTATTTCCTGATTATACTCACTATTTTTCACATGGAAAAGTTTAAGTAATATTGACAAAAGTAAAAAGTTGTGTAGAACCTCAATGGAAATCATTTAAACCAATAATGAATCAAATCTGATCAATGGTTGATGGGAAACAAATAGATGGACAGACACAAGGATTACCCTGGCAGCCATTTTTGTATATTATTCAAATAATTTTCCATGTTTTTTCAATGAGTCAAATTTATAATTTTCTTTTGATAATTTTCTTATTTCTCAACCAAAACATATGTTGTGGGTACTCAAAAGAACCGTCTCAACGGGCGTCTCAATGCCCAAAACATATGTTAATACTGATGGGTAAGAAAATATTTGCGATTTTAGGCTCAAAACTTTTGTTTATCGAAATCAATGCCTGGGATGGGATCTTTGCTTCTTGATTTTAATCCCATTTCTTCAGGCGAAGCTTACATCAGTGTACTCAAGAGTGCTGTATCATTAAATTCTGCCAATAGCAGACATATTGACTGAATTTCACAGTCTGCAATATCACACCATATAGACCGCAATTCGAAACTGTTGCGAGTCAAATAACGCGGATCAATATGTCTAAGAAATAGCATTTTAGAGAGCTTAATTAAAACACTGTTTCCAAGACTATAATAAAATGATACTTTGGTGTCTAAAAATTGGTTGCACTGAGAAATTCTTTTTACAGCAACTCTCATGCCTCCATTTTTATTCTACTTTTAGTATTACATGCAGGCTTTAATGGCCAGCAGAAAAAGGCACTGAAAATGTCACCTGCTGATGTCATGAGACTACTGCTATATGTAGCTTACAAGAGCCATTATGGATATCATAAGATGTCAATCATCCGTCTGTCTATCAACAATATACTTTAAATAAATCTCCTTATATCCACTTCGTTGAAGTTCACCAAACTTCAAGGGAATGATCAGTGGATGGTCTCCTTTCAAAAATGCTAAAAGGTTTCCGTTCTATGCAGAATTCTGGCTGCCACGGCAACCAAAAGGAAAAAAATTCAAAATCTTCTTGTCAAAATCTACGTACTGTGCCAATTTAAATTGATTTTGGCTAAAATGGTCCTTTACCAAAGACTGCGTAACTGTAAATCATTTTTTCTTATTTCTCAACAAAAACATATGTTGTGGGTACTCAAAATAACCCCCTCGACCAGACAGTTCTTTTGAGCACTCAAAACACATGTTTAAACTGTCAAATAAGAAAAGAAATACAATTTTACGCTGAAAAAGTTGGCTTACGCTTACCTTGACCAAATGTGTACATGATATTGTTTGTCTCACAGTGTTCTAAGTCTCTCTTCCTGTGGGTGCAAAGGCTTGTCTTAGGAATCTGTGGTTGTGGTATTATTTCCTGCATGGTCATATTCATAAACTGGCATGGAATCACAGGTTTAGATAAAGGAAACATTTCAGCGTAAAATTGTAAGTATTTTCTTACCCATAATTTTAGCATATGTTTTGGGTGCTCAAAAGAACTGTCTCATTGACACTGTTCTTTTGAGCACTCACAACATATGTTTTGATTGAGAAATACCGGTAAGGAAAATATTTTTATGTTACACACTCTCAACTAAAGTCCTAGGGAATCCAACTCACACCAGCTTCGCCCAAAACAATTAATGGATGGTAGTTGAATAAGACTGGGGGAGAAGAACTCAAAACTGAATAATTTAAATTTTCCAAATTATAGGCACTGATCGCATGGGTGTTAAAATCACCAGATGAACAGGAAGAACATTTTTTCAATTTTTCAGAAACAAAGAAATATGGAAACTTCTGGAGACTGTGTCAGTGTCAGAATCACTCCCATCAGAAAGATAAGGCAGGTATGTGGATTTTCCTAACGAATAGCCAATTAAACTAATGAATGGCAACACAATTTAACAACTGATTCCACACAGAATGACCAAAACTCTTGATTTCTTTAAACAAAGTTTATCAAAATACTGATATGAAGTGAGAAATATTGTATTAATGCTAAAGCAGGCTACAGGGGATTATTATTTACAAAATGGGGCTTGTGATACTCCTACAATTATTTTTTGTGAAAGCTGAAACTTGTAATAGTCCCATGAATAGTTTGATACCGTGGGCAGGCAGGTACCTTTTATAGCCAGGCGGACGCACAGAAGCCTGGGCTTCAACTTACAATTTTTTCACTTCTCAACTATAGGTCAGACAACTCTGAATTTTCCAAGTTCTTCATGGTTGTTGGTTGGTTTTGTTGCTTTACGTCCCAAGTCAACAGCTATGGTCATTGCGGGACGGTCAGTTCACCTAACCACACTTTTTCCTGGGCAGGCTTGAACAAGCGGTTAACCAGTAATTTGTGCATATACTTTCCCTTGTAACTGACAACAACCCTTCTTGAATGAATCAGCGGAAGGGAGGAGAATGACCGTAGAAATTATTTCATGATCAATCTCCACGAAAGTATGGGACCTGGCCGGGATCGAACTCCTGACCCCTGGATCTGCAGTCAGACACGCATCTGTAGCCAGACACGTTACCGACTGCGCTACGCGGCCCGGTAGTTCTTCATGGTGGCATAATATTAGGCTAAATATAATAATTTACAAGCTAAAGTAGTTAAACAGCTGCCTTTAGCCAGAGACATCTACGAAATTGAGGATTTTAATTAGAACTAGAAATGTGTCAGTGTGACAGGGACAATATGCCCTTGCCTGGGGCCATTGTAAGTGAGAAAATTTTCGTATGGGATGCAACATGATACATAGGGGACATTCTGACAAGGGTGAAAAACACAGTTACAAAAAAAAACTACAAATTCATTTGCCTGGCCTTTTCTGATTTAGTCATCTGCACTTTCAAATTGCTTTTTGTCTACGATTTGCTAACTTATTTTCATAAATATTGATTATTGCCTATTGCAATACATTATCTCTCAGGGTTCAAAGTGGGCCCTTACAAGTTACAGTAGGGAGAAGGTGTCACCACAGCTTGTGTTTGTGTGGTGATTGAATGAAAAAGTCTCCCTAAAAAAATGTTTTTGTTTTTTTTTTAGGGAGGCTCCCTGAATTCTCCCTGCATGGTCCTATTTAGGGCAGAATTTCGGTCCCTAGGGCGAAATCCCTAGGGCGACGATTTCGCCCTAGTCTCCCCCTAGCTTAGTCCCTGTCATAGTCGTCCCTACAATTAAAATGTAACAAACAGGGACAGTGTTATACATAAGTGCATTGACACCATTATATTTGTAACCATATTATCAGTATCTTCTACTCACAATATATCTGTTTACCTCCTAGGTATATAGATAAAACATAAAACAGAAATATTATCTTCAAAAATTCATAATAGATAAATTAACAACTGAATTTTAAGACGTAACATGCAAAACCCTGCCTTATAACATAAAATTTTAATCATCTTCAACTTAAATCCCTACAGTCACACTTTAAGTTAAAATAGAAGGAGATAATTTTTACATTGAATCAATCCTTATCATGCTGGGTATTTAAAGTACAACATGAGGACCCCCACATCCCCCTAATTTTATCCTATTATTTCCAGTTGTAAAAATGGCTACATCCACTGGCAGCCACGTTTTTCAACCAATCAAAATAATTTTGATAATTTTTGGTAGAGGACCATTTGTACCAATTTTGAAATCTGACCAGTAGTTTTGACAAGAAGATTTTTAAAAAAAAATCCTTTTGCCTTTTGGTTGCCATGACAACCAGATTGCTGCATAGAATGGAAATCTTTGAACAAATCTGAAAGGGGGCCACCAAATAATCATTCTTGTGAAGTTTGGTGAAATTATGCCTATTAATAAGAGATGTTATTTAAAAGAAATTGTTGACGGACGAGTCGGACATCCTATGATCACAATAAAAAGCTCACCTTGAGCCTATATGGCTCAGGTGAGCTAAAGAGTTGAGCGGAAAATAGTGTTTTTTGTTTTTTTTTTAGTGTTAATCATGATCTGGAACTACAGCCTTTAAAAACAAAATAAATCTGGCTTAAATTTTAGCATGGTAGGGAAATAAGAAGCCAGTTGATCTGGCTCTGCACTGTTTTTAAAACAAAATAAACTTCGTTGGCTTTAGCATGGTAGGTCAACCTGGAAGGCTGAAGTATCGTAATGATCCGAACCAATATTAAAAGGGTTTGCCAGAAACTGACAACTCTGATATTTGAACCAGTCCTATAGATACAATCACCCAGACTTATCACAATAAAAGAATGTGACAGCACTAAGATCAAATCAATCCCAATCAATAGCTGTCTCGTTACCAGTGCGGTGACTAATTACTGTTCAGCAATGATGGATTACATAATATTTAACATAGTACAGGGATTTTCCTAGGCCTATTTTGGGGCCTAATATCGGCCACTTCCCAATCCAAAAATGAGCAAAAACTTCTCAAAATAGTGAATAACATTCCCAATTCCTTATTAAGCTCTTCAGTTATGTGAAAATTTCATGAAAAGCAGACCAAAAATAACAAAGTGACGGATCTTTACATTCACACATTAATGCATTATATTTGTTAGCAATTATAAAACCTACCTGATATTTATTGTAAGGGGACAAAAATATTTCAATATTGCACTTGTCCTGCAGGACGAGTGACTTACAATTTTCACTTGTCCTGCAAACACATGCACTTGTCCTTCAAAAGCGTATGCAATAAAGAACATAAGCAAGTAATATGTAATATGACTTCCTCAAGTGATTCTTCCCAAAGCACTCGTCCTGTAGGATGAGTGCTTTGTGTAGAATTTCTCGTCCTTTCTAGATTTCACTCGAAATAACGAGCGGACAAGTGGAATTTTTGTCCCCTGATTATGGTTTTGAATCTGACGATTTCAAATGGAGGTCAAGTTCTTTTAGAATGAATCAAGTTTTCCCCAATTTTGATGCCTCAAATGATATTTTCCCTATTCAACAGACCCCTGGTAGGTAGGAAATTCCCTGTAGTCACAATTAGCGGCACACAAATTTGCATTAGAATGTGCAATTAACTTCATCATTACAATGTACATGTATTTGGTCAAATATGACAAAGATTGTAAATTGTAGAGTTGTAAGCAGTGAAGATACTCAACACTTACCCTGAGCTACCATGGTGAATCTAATAAGCGCACATGCTCTTATAAGCACTAATATGCTCTTTTACATGTAATACTATGAGTACTCTTTGGGGTCAATTAATCTATAATCTAGTGCGTCATATGCACTGGTGTATTTTTGTTTGTTTGATTCTTTACGTCCCATCAACAATCTTTCAGTTAAACAGGGACCCGTCTTCCTGGGTTGAACCAGTACTAAGCTAGAATAAATGTGTCTTGCTCAAGGACCACAACGCAGTGACGCCGGTGAGGCTAGAACCGAGGCCCTTCGGTCTTGAGTCAACACCCAGGTAAACCGCATGTCCAAATCTCGGAGGGTGTTGGCTACCGAAGAACAAAGGAGTTTTGGGCTGCACATGGTCTGCTTTGAGGGTTTTATATCATAATGAACCACATTAAGGAAAAAAATCAACATATAAGCCGTAAGTATATAGAATGACAAGAATTCTGAAAGCAATGCATGTTTTTGAACTGAATCTGTTTGAATTTAAATCGCATTTGAATTCGGAAATGGGGTGATTTGAACGAATATTTTGAATTCATCAGTTAATATTTATATGTATTATTTTATTTTTTCTTGATTCATAACTACCGCTGCAATGTTTAACCTCTCTTTGGAATGTATCAGTCCAATATAATTCAAACAGACGTGTACAACACTTATTTTTTTCAATCTTATGACGATGGTGTCATGTTTATGGATAGCGTTCCATTCGGAGGTAAATCCTCTGAACATTTTGCTAACCATCAAAACGATAGCAACGTAAGCGATTTTCAAAATTTGAAGTTTTAATAGCAGTTTTGGACATGACACTTACAAGCCATGCAGGAGAATGATATAGAATGGTAGCGGCACAAGCAATTAGTGTCAAAGGTTGATATAAGTCCAGCAATGATCAAACCACTAGCCTTTTTTCATTGAAAAATTCACATTCGCCATTTGAAAAGTCGCCCTGAATCCTACAGACATTGATCAAAAGTATTTAACAGATTCCGAGTCCTTATCACTCGATATAGAAGCCACATGTTTACTGCTCTCGTCCCCAAGAAACTTTCAATATGAAATAAAAACGGATAAATACAACCCCTATCCATCCATGATCTCAATGATTACCTCCCATAGCCAACACCCTCCGAAATCTAGACATGCGGTTCACCTGGGTGGTCAAGCACTCTACCACTGAGTCACTGGTGTGTAATAGATTCATGAAGTGAATGAAAATGATTGTGGATACAGGCTTTACAGTTATAAAACTTTTTCCATGCTCAACTCAACTGAGCATGAAATAAATCATGCTCACAAATATTAAAATGCCAACAATTGTTGGCATTCAAACATTTATAAGCATGATAAAATTTACATCATCAAAGAGTTTTAAAGCAAGAAGGCTTTTGTTTGCTTGTGCTGACTTTCTTTAAATCCCAGTCAACATTTTTAGTCATGTCCTGCTAGGTCTTCCTTGGTTGAGCCAGAAAAAGCAGAGGATAAAGTGTCTTGCTCAAGAACACAAGGCAGTGCCTTCGGTGAGGCACAAACCCGCAACCCCTCCATCTTGAGTCAAGCAATCTACCGTGCTAGCTGAGCCGTGGTGGCTCATCTCAAGAAAGGGCTTTAAATTTTTCAGCATTTTAGTTTTATAAGCATTTGTAATTTCATGCTCAGTTAAGTTGAGCATGAAAGCATAAAAAAAGTTTTATAACCTCAGGGCCATATCAATTCTCTTTGCATGTTGTGATTCTTTATATCCCATCAACAATTTTACAGCCATGTGGGACGGGTCTTCCTGGGTTGAACCAGTTATCAAGCAGCAAATAAAGTGTCTGCTCAAGGACACATTTACACAGTGACTCCACCAGCAGTGAGATCCCTTCAATCCCCATCTATCGACTCTGATTTGGACTTTTTGTGTTTTCATTTGTTGTTTTGGAATATGGACGTTTTAGAAATAGCGCAGATTTATTGCATTCTCAAGGGAAGCTAATCATACTCTTACTATTATCTGACTTTAATCTGTTTGATTGGAATTCTATTCAGTTCATACAACATTTGTATTATGTTTTGAGTTCACATTCGGTTTCTCAATGTGTTTTTTTTGCCACTGGAGATTATGTCTTTGTTTAGCAAATAGTGCAGATACTCATCTTTGTGGTATTTCAAATGGGTCTTCATTTAACTCTTTGCATGCCGCTTTTGATGTTGTCTTGTTGTCGTCTGCTGACTTTTTTCAAAAATAACTTTTCCAAAAAATACTGCCCAAGTGTCAAACTGCTTGGATCCAGATCAGGACCAACAATCTGTTCTGTCGGTCCTAATCTGGGTTCAATCTGTTTGCAAAGGTTATTATATCAGCAGGTGACAAAAGTTGACGCTAGTTCTCACCAAGAGCAAAGGGAAACTAATCTGGTTTAAATATCAACAGTAAAACTTGCCATGGTTATCCACCTCAAACAGTTACTCAGTATGAACTAAAGGCCTGCCTATTTAATGCATGCTTTCTTCAGAATGTTTCATTATGATGGTAATAATTGATCCATATATGGACAAGATAGTCCATAACGTGTCTGGCTGCAGATACCTGTCTGACTGCAGATCCAGGGGTTGCGAGTTCGATCACGGCCCAGTCCCATACTTTCGTTGAGATTGATCAAGAAATAATTTCTAAAGCCATTCTCCTCCCTTCCGCTGATTCAAGAAGGGTTGTTAGTTACAAGTGAAAGTACATTGTATGTGCACAAAGTACTGGTTAAACGCTAAGTCAAGCTTGCCAAGGAAAGAAGTGTGGTTAGGTGAACTGGCCGTCCCGAGATGACCATAGCTGTAGACTGGGACGTTAAGCATCAAGCCATTTTAATCAAAACAAAAATATATGAACAAGATGTGTTAATGAAACACGAATGCCCCTGGAGCATATGCAAGTCACAGCAAAGCTATATGAGCCAGTGCATGAGGTTTTCAACAATGTGGTATGTGAGACCAGCAAAGCCTCAAATCAGCCTGCGCATACGCGCAGTCTGATCAGAGCCTTTGCTAGTCGCTTGAGTATTTTATGATTGTTAAGCTACTGACTGAACATCATTTGGAGTTTCTAAGCTTAAAAGAAGGCAGCAGAGGCTCGTCCGAGTCTACACTTGTCAAAATGTCAAATTGTTGGAAATCTCATGCACTGGCTCATATTGTATCATTACAATTCTTTATATACTTAGAAAGTCGTTCAAAGATCAAGGTCATACATCAAGGTCTGTTTGTAAAGGCCTACCAACTTTAGGTATATATACAGATGTGAAAGGTCCAGTGGTTCAAAAGTTATGGCCAAACATAAAGCTTGTTTCTAGTATTCAAAGACCAAAGGTCAAGGTAAATGACATAAAATTTGGAATGTTTGAAAAGGTTTTTCCAATATAAGTGACCTTGAATGAAAGGTCAGATGTCAACCTTGACCTTCAGAAATTATCTATTGTTTATTATTTCATAAAGTTTATAACACAAATTAAGTACTATGATGACCTATCAACTTTAAGATTATTAGCATTTTAAAGCATAAGCAATCAAATGTGAACCTAAAGTAGGTCAAAGTCAAATTTGGATCATCATTTGATCAAATTTTACTAGGGCTTGCATCCCTAATGCTACATGGCAATTTGTATATACCATTTTATGCCTAATGCCTCGGTTACATTTGCCTTCCCATGCATCTACGATGCCTGCACGATGTCCAGATCACACTCTCCATGCGGCTTCCGCAGGGAGACAGTGCGATCGGCGTACGGATTCACGGGCATCGTATCCTCTTCGATTTTCTTTTAATTCCGCACTGACAAATTTTTGAAAATCGCAATCCCGTAGCTCATAGACACATCACCAAGATCACACAATCCCTGTACTGGCATCGCTTGATTTAAGATAGTTATGTGGGGAAAAATGATTGTGATAATCGTAGGGTGCCCGCAAGGACATCGCAGGGGCATCCTATGATTTTCTTTTAAGATTACATGATGACTGTGATTTACGAACAATCTCCGATAGGACCCTGTAAGGTATGTCGCGGTCTGTCGCCGAAAGAAATCACATGGTGATCATAAACAATATAAACACATACCTCGTAGCTTGTAGCCACCTATGATGCCTGAAAAATCGTACTGTAAATCGTAGACAAATAAATCGTACAACACCCATGGCAAATGTAACCGAGGCATTAGGCCATCCAGTGAAGATTATTAAAGTTTTTGCAATATATGGGTGTGGCAGGGACCTTGGTAAATTGTGACTGTAGGACCATTATAAGGAGTCTCCATATGAAAATTGAGCTTAAAATGTTATAATACTGATCGAATTTGATAATCCTGGATACCAATATGAGTGATGTCAAAGGCCAACATTGACCTTTCATACTCATCTATAGCTGTTAGGCTTAGTATAATGACTAAGGCTACATTGTTCAGTTTCATGGGTGAACGTTCAAAATTTCCAAAATTCTGAACTTTTGAAATTCCAATCTTAAAATTTGCAATATGCCCAATTTCAAGTTCCAATGGTCAAATGTCCTTAGACAGACTGAAAGTAAATCAGAGAAGCTATTATGATCTCAAAATCCTGAATTCAGGAATGATCATAAACACTTTCCAATAATTCAAACTGTCAGTTGGAAAAGAGCATGCAAGGAGGAGAACTGATGGTTTCAACAGCAACTAGCTTTTATATGGTTATTGGTTAGCAATCGAAGTGGCCTATAACCTCAAACCCCAAGAGGAACAACTCATACTACAATGAAATTAAGTTAGCATACAAACATTAATTTTCTTCTTGACAGAATTATGCCCAAAATGTATTACTTTCCTTGATTGCGCATTGCCAGTTTGTGTAAGCATGTAAAGCACCATATGCAACACAATAATAATAGCCCATAGCGAGTTGATTTTTTTAAAGATTCTATTTTCTCCATTGAGTGAGTGAACGTCGAATGAGTTTGCGTTTAACGTCCCACCAACAGCTAAGGTCATATGGAGACAGCACTCATCTGACAGACTGGAGAAGCTGGGTATCGAGCTCAGGATCCCTGAGTACAAGGTGAGTGGTTTATCCACTACACCACAGCAGCTAGGATACCCTCTATTGAAACAGTATGGATCTAGATCAGCTGTCTTCTAATGATAATGAAGCCTGCTGATGTACAGTATCTTCTTTCTTTCCCATGCTGCCATTCCATTACTCCATAGGCTATTTTAGATCATGACATCATTTTCTATTTTTAGATAAGAAAAATTTGAGTAGTTTTGAATACTTTTGAAAATATTATGGAAAATGGAGCATTTGCTCCAATGGAGCAAATGTTCCATTATTGTACAGTGTTAATAAGAGAGTTTGACAAGGTGGCATAGCTAGAAGTCATCTGCTGATAACTTTTGCAATCAGTTCTGGACCTAGATTAAGACCCTGAAATAATGTAATAATAGCAACAAACACATCTTCTACATGCACCAAATAATTTCATGAGTTATGTAAGAAAAAACTTTTGCTTTTTTATGTCATGAGATAAGTAGTCTAAACAGCAATTCCAGATGTTTCCTAACAAACAGTAAGCATAGAAAGCTTAGGAATTTCAGCCTTTCATTCACTCAATATTATTTCAGTACAAGAAAAGACAGAAAATGTATTCTATGTAATTCCATCTAAAACTCACTGCCTGCTAATGGTGTCTGCTGATTACTTTAGCAGTTTGGACCCAAATTTAGGCCTAACATTTTAATTGGATCCAGACTGAGACTGCATGACAAAATTGGTGGTACTCCTGCATATTTTTTTTTAAAATATATTTTGAAAGATTATTTAGCAGCATGAAAAATTACCCAGCATGCAAGTACATGTACCAAGTATGGGCTTAAAATAAAGCATATTTTAGTTTGCCACCAGAAGCATAACTACCTGGCAACATTTACATTTACCACCCCATCCCCCTCACACACACATACCTGTTGTTATTCTGTTTAACATCCTACTAGCAGTTAAGGTCATATGGAGACAGTGTTACGGCTTAAAGTGTCATCCGACAGGCTGGTGAAGCCGGGGTTCTAACCTGCGACCCCTGGTTCACCACGGTGGCTCCTCACAAATACCTGTGCCCTTTCCCCCCCACAGTATTATAACTATGGCTTCAGAATTATTGCTTATTGGGCAAAATGCACAAATTTAACTGCTTCAGTAGCCCCGTCAAAAACAATGGTACCAAAAGACCAGCCTTACATGTGACACAGTCTTAATGGACCCTGGTCCCCTACAAGTACACTAAATTCCAACTCATACCTAGGTTGATAGGTAACAAGTCAATAAAATGTCTAAACTAAACATGAAGTACACCTCAGAAGCCTGATGCTCTATAAATTATTAACAAGATTGCAATTTCAATAACATTTTATAGGCCTTATGTCCATGATTGGGTGATAAATTAACTTCCTATAAAACAAGCCAGCAGATGAGAGGGGGCAATACCAACCCTATTTTTCTCATCTCTCTACTAAAACATATGTTATGTTTACTCCAAAAGAACCTTCTTTTGAACACCAAAAACAAACATTTTGGCCGATGGATAAGAAAATAATCTCAATTTTACACTCACAATGGACCCAAGCTGGAAATGTTAAAATGTTGAATTAAGGAGTATGTATAGATCAGTCAAAATCATAGGGTGGAAGAATCCATTCCAAATGTTGAAGACAAGTCTACTTATCAAGAATTTTCCTAACCTAAATTTAGAGGGCCTCTCAGAATTACAAAAAAATTACATATTGAAAAATTTATAGGTTATTGTTCCCAATATACATAACCAACAAATTCTTTGAATTATGGCAACAAATACAGTGTATCCCCTTTATGTCGCTATATTGGGGGTCCATATAGGAATGGACCATGTATTACATGCTGTAAATTGTGTTCATTTTTAAACGGACAATATTACAAAAGAATTTTATAGGAAAATCCATGGTCATTTTTCCAATAGTTTGGTTGTAAAATTCCATGGTAAATAGGGAAGCCTGCCAGGCGCAACATGAGGCTGCATAACTTGAGATGTTTCATTGAAATGAATTGCTAAAATGGTTCTACTTGTGTACTTGTATTAACCAGCTGCATTAGGAGCTGCAATATAATATTGTATACTTGGGTGCAGCAGGTGTACTGCAAAGTTGACCTATTAACACCCTTAAAGCGCCTTACACGTCTGCAGCAGATGACAAATTAAGAGGCATCTTTCTCAATTTTCGACAAAAATAAGGTATGATATTACATGAGAATGGTCTGCCAGCAGACAATTCTCATGAAATACCATGCCTTATTTGTTATTTTTGAAAAAGCAGCAAATTTTAATTGTCGTCTGCTGCAAATTATTGGTGGCGCTCTAAGGGTTAAAGGGCACAGTGCACATTTTTTTTGTAAAATATTCTTTAACCACCTGGCTGCAAACCTCATGTAACGGGATTCATAATCTCACATTATGCAAAAACTTGCTGATGTTAAATTTAAACATTTCCATTTTTTGCATCAGTATTTTTGTCAAATTGACATATACTTTACATGTATGTGAAAATTATCAAGTTCAGTAAAAGCTAATTAAAAGTTTAGTCTTTATTAATACAGCCAACTGTTGTATTCTTTCTTCATTTTCCTTTTTTTTTTTTAAACATTTATCCCTGGACCAGGCAAAGTTCAAAGGCAGCACAGACATACAATGTAATATGGGCAATGGTTTCAAAACAAATCAAAATTTTAATAATGTTAGTCTGGTTGATTTGAATCTTTACGTCCCAGTCAACAATCTTTCAGTTACATTGGGACGGGTCTTCCTGGGTTGAACCAGTACTAAGCTAGGATTAATGTGTCTTGCTCAAGGACACAACGCAGTAGCGCCACTGAGACTTGAACCCGCAGCCCTCCGATTCAAGCACTCTACCACTGAGTCACTGGGCTCCCTCAGCATACAATGTAATATGGGAAATGGTTTCAAAAGACAATCAGAATTTTAATGTTGTAAGAACTGCATGACATCAAATGTTTTGGGAGATGCCTCAAATACTTTAGCTGGTAAATCCATAAACAAATGGATGATCAACAAATCCATAAAAAATGGATGATTATTAGCGAATATCACATAATAATTTATGCTCTCACAATTTTAAATTTTAAAACATGCAAGATGCATACAAAAATGAATAATTTCAAGTTTAAATGATTAATTGTGTTTAGATAATCTGAAAACTAATCAGAGAAGCTATTATAATCAGCCTAATTCAGCATTTTGAGGCTGACTTTACATCGAAAGCCAGCCCCAAAATCCTGAATTCTTGATAAATCCTGAATAACTGTCACCCATGACAATGCCTTTAATTGGCAAGTTAACTCTTTGCCAACTAGTGTTGTCTGCTGATGGCCTTTGAAAACAGTTTGGACCCAGACTGATCTGGATCCAAACTGTTTGACACTCAGAGAGTTTGTTTGTTTGTTTGATTTGATTCTTTACGTTCCATCAACAATCTTTCAGTTAAACAGGGACGGGTCTTCCTGGATTGAACAGGTACTAAGCTGGCATAAATGTGTCTTGCTCAAGGACCACAACGCAGTGACGCCGGTGAGGCTCGAACCCACAGCCCTTCGGTCTTGAGTCAAGCACTCTACCACTGAGTCACTGCGCTCCCTGACACTCTGAGAGTATTCCTGAAAGAATTTTTTCAATTGACTCAACTCATATAAGTAAGCCCAGCATCCTTTTTGTGGGACATAGGCAAACAGTGCAGACCCAGATCAGGCGCTGCAGAGCGCAGTGCCTGATCAGGATCTCCACTATTTGCTTATAGAACATTCTATTAAAATTTGAAGAAAAATGAAAGTAACCACCCAACAACCCTTAAAACTTAAACGGGCTGGTCCAGATGATAACTGCGGGCAATTCCATCCTGCATAAATGGGTTAAAAAATCAGCAGATGACAAAAAAGAATGCAAAATTACCCTATAGGCAAAGAGATAAAGTTTTTCTAGCATAAGTGCTAAAATGATAATAAAAAGTTGGAATGCAAAATTTTCCACAAATTTGTATAAACACGTAGAGCTTACAAAATTGAGTGCTCATGTATTATTGAATTTATTAAATGCAAGCAGACAAGAGAGTCGACAATATTTTACAGCTGTGGCTGGTGGGAAAACAGCTAAAGCAATGTACCCAGTATACACTAATAAATCTAAGAGCATTTCCTTTTATTAGATCGAACAAATGTAAAGTAAAACCTGTGTAAAACAGCCACTCAAAAATAGACAAAACAAAGACCTTAATAACAATTGGTACATGTAGCTTAATGAAGGTCTAAAGTAATTGGAGCACTCTGCAATACTTTTGACCTCCATTAAGCGACAATTGGTCTTGAAAAACAATTTTTGGTCTTTTTGAGAGTGGCCATTTTACACAGGTTTGACTGTACTTTATATTCAATTATCTCAGCAAGGAATACAAGCAAGACTTTGAGTATGAGTTACATCTTTCAAAACTCCCCAGTAAATTTAGAATCTCGATGTCACAATTAAGGTTGTCTGCACATCAGCTGCGCATAGAAACTGGCCGATACTTGCAAAATAGAACTGACAGAGCCCAGCGTTTATGTACCTTATGTGAAAAGTCTGAAGTTGAAGATGAGTACCACTTCGTAATTATTTGCCCCTCTTATATCAATCTTAGGCAAATGTATATCCATCCATATTATTTCAGGAAACCAAGGGTATTTAAGTTTACTCAGTTAATGCAAAATAAAAATATGAGCATACTTAAAAAACTAGGAAAGTATATATATGAGGCATTTAATCTTAGGAAATCTCTCTTAGTCAATTGATTACTTACGTAAACTAATTAAATACACTGCTGCATCTTAAAAATAATTGAAGAGCCGCGGTATGGAGTCTCCCAAAGTGAGGTATGCACGACAGCAAGGGCGCTGACCAGCCTGTGCATTTGCGCTGTCTGATGAGAGCCTTTGCAAGTCGCTTGAATATTTAATGACTGATGGGCTGCTGCCCGGGTAGTATTTGGGTTGATAAGCATGAAAGGAGCTGCGCAGGCTCGTCTGGGTCTGCCCCTTCCGAAGTGCCGCATTTCTGGAGATCCCACATCACGGCTCTAATGTCTAATGTCTTATTTCTCAATCAAATAATAGGATGTGGGTTAACATAGGGATTCGTCACAATGGACTGTCCATCCGAGCACCCAAATCATAGGTTGAAACTAATGGGTAAGAAAACACTATTTATTATGGTAAATACACATCAATTATCATTGCTGAATGAAACAGCGACTATATATAAATATATGATACTAGCATTGATGCTGCATTGTCCTAGCAACTGCTTTGCATTTCGTTTCGGTAAAGCAGTTCCACTGGATATAAATTTCGCTGTTTTTATAGTGTGATCAACACACATCTTGCTTGGTCTTATTTTCATAAGGCCCCTGCCTGTGTTGGTATTTTGCACAACTGAACGCTATTCACATGCAGAGTTTATTATTATACACAGTGGTGCTTGGATGGGCTGTCGTATCGAGGCGACTCCATTGACTATTACTGATATATTGTTGAATGACTATTGTATCACATGTAACATGTATGTACAAAATTACCCCCCCCCCCCTTACCTGTGCATCGAAATATAAAATCCATTTTAATTGTGTCATTGGAGTTAGTACAAAAAGTATTGCGTACTTCATTTGCAAAACTGGTTATCCTTTTGAAAGAAATTGCTTATGCCGTATTCGATCTTCCTGGCGCACTGTTTTTCATATAATAGTTATTTTGTGTGGTGGATTGCGTTAAGGGGATGCTGATGTCTTTGGCAACTAAAGGGCTGACTGATTAGCCGTTTTGGGAAGGAGCGCTTAGCAGGTCGAGTACGGCGGTCAAAAGCCATAATTTTACTATACACCTTGTAAAATACAGGTGCTGTCTACAGGGTAGTTCACGATATGTCACATTATGTGTCAGTCCTTTGATACTTTTATTCAAGTGGGGATTATTTGCCTTTGCGATTTTTATCATAAGAGCCAGTGCATGAGATTTCCGACAGTGTGGTATGTGCGAACATCAAAGCCTCAGATCAGCCTACGCATACGCGCAGTCTGATCAGAGCCTTTGCTTGTCGCTTGAATATTATATGAGTGTTTAACTGCTGGCTGGATATCATTTTGAGTTTCTAGGCTTATGAGGGGGCTGCTCGGGCTCATCTGGGCCTGCGCTTGTCAAAATGCCAAACTGTTGGAAGTCACGTGTCACGACTCATATACATGTATAACGGTATCTGGATTACTGGCTTTCACGTGAACTGAACTGTGAAGTGCCACAGATTATATGTTATTACGTTTGTCAAGAAAATTCTTACCACATCAAAGGAAAATAACTGATATACTTGGCAGATAAATGTTTGAGCCCGTCAGCGCCTTCAGTTACCGGCTACTCTCGGGCTCAAGCATTAATCTATATGTAGACGAGTTCATCCTCCGAAAAAGAAATAACGAAAAATGCAAATTTACTCCACCGTTCAATTCATATTACTTTTGTCTTATTAAAGAGCATGGTTATATCTACATCAGGATATAACCAGTTTACGAAAATCTATTCAACTTGTGTTCAGCATTCCATGTAAAAGAATGATAATTAGGTGTACACGTGACCAATACTGTTTTGTGTTGTATATTATATAGGATAGACTAGAAACTAATTGTATAGTTTATGTCTAATAAAATTCTGTTCTGTTCTGTTCTGTTCTCAGCATATCAGGTCCCTTTTTATACAATCAGGCTAAAATTCATCAATTGATAGCGATCCTTACACAACTGAGAATAAGCCAATACAGCCTGGATTTTTTTCTCATTCCTAATTTAAAGAATCAATCCAAATTAGAGAAAAAGAAAACAAATGTACAAGTATAAACTTTCTTGAAAAAAAACTCTGGAAAATACTATATTAGCCAATACATGAGACATCTCACAGGTGATCAACAAAGTAAAAAGTCATTTTGTTATTTCTCAACTGAACCATATATTGTGGGTACTCAAAAGAACTGTCTCGGTGAGCTGGTTCTTTTGAGCATCCAAAACATGTTTAAACTGATGGATAAAAACATAATCACAATTTTACGAATTAAAGGTTTGTTCATCTGGACCCGGACCCGGACTTACAATGCCTCCTTAAAGTTAAGGAAGGCTTACGTTAGGTATTGATTTTTCAAGATGCGAAAAATAACATTTTAAACTGATTAAAATCAAATTAGTCTCATTTTTTCACAATGATATCTTTGACCACATGTACCACTTTGATCCAGGCAATTTATTTAGAATTTAATACAGCCTGTCGAAATATCAATACTTAAATTAAGTCTTCTTTAACTTTAAGGAAGCATTGTAATTCTGGGCCCAGGACTATGGTAAACTATAATTGTATCATGTACAGTGTTGATCCTAATCAAGCTGCTTCTTCAGAAACCAGTTGAGCTGCATAATTATGATATAACGTGCCTGAACTGGTATACAATATTTGTCAAAAGATCATTTTATATGTGCATTATAAATATTAAGATTATGAATTATGCTTTATGCACAATTTACTTCCTCCAAACTGCACCTTGCGATTTCACACATTATATTAAACTCAACCCTTTCCCTGGTAGTGGTCACCAGACTCCCAGATAAGAGAGCGTAACTGCAAATTATTTTCTTATTTCTCAACCAAAACATATGTTGTAGGTACTCAAAAGAACTGTCTCAATGAGTCTCATTGAGACAGTTCTTTTCAGCACCCAAAACACATGTTTAAACTGGTGGATAAGAAAATAATCACACTTTTACGCTGACATTTTTTGCTTAACTGGCCTTATGGGTTACTTTTGCAATCTGCTAAGTGCTAATAAGTCTTTTAAACAGTTTGTAGCCAAATCAGACTGGTATTCCTGACAGGTATTTTGAAAAGGCTACTTTTTTTTAATTAATCGACGAACTATATATAAAACATGTAATACTACCCAGCATGTGAAGACTTAAAGTTTGAATAAATCGGGCATGACCAGAATGTCATATTATGAAGAAAAAGCTAGATCTTATTTGTAATATACGTACCCAAAGTACCATCCCCATTACAGGATTTTAGCTAAGAGTGCGTAACGAATTTTAATTTTCTTATTTCTTGATCAAAACATATGTTGTGGATACTCAAAAGAACCATCTCAATGAGACGGTTCTTTTGAGCACCCAAAACGTATGTTAAAACTGATGGGTAAGAAAATATATACATATGTACGCTGAAAACTTTTGTTTATCTAAACTTGTGCCATTAATCCATAAGTTCCATAGCTCTTTCTTTGCTAGTGGCAAGCCGCAACGGACGTCTTCTGCTGATAACATTTGCAAACAGTTTGGACCAAGATCAGGACCAACAAAATGTTGGTCCTGATCTGCACTAAAACTGACACTCTGTGACAGTGTTCCTAAAAAGAAGGGCCCAAATCGTTTGCAAAATATCAGCACTCAGCAGACAAAATTCACCCCTAGCATGTAAAGAATTAAAAATTCCATGACTGACTTATGATAATGATCATAATGTGTACTTTTTTCAGCTTTAGTGAGACATCACTGAACATGTTCACCAGAGGCGATTGTTTCTGCAACGATGGCAGGAAAAAAACAACTTTCCACTCCTTGCAAGACGTGATTTCATCAATATAGAAGACCTTATCATTAATATTAATATCAGGTGAGGAACTACATGTAACTTTATCTTAGATCAGAAAATCTGTACCTGCAGTATGCACACAAAGCAACTAAATTTGAAAGTGTTGTTACTTTATGTCACAGTTAAAAAATTTTTAGACATGTTGGACGATTTCCTGTCTTTCAGGGTTGAACCAGTACTAAAGGGGATTAAGTGTCTTGCTTTTAAAAGAAAACACCACAGAAACACCGGCGATTCTTCATTAAACTAGCAACCCAGCAATCTCCAGTCTAACATGCTACCAGCTGAACCAATGTGCTTATTTTTGTCATCTGCTGATTTTTTTCAGACTCAATTATTCCCAAAAATTCTTTCATGAATACCATCAGAATCCAGATTTTGTCATGCCTGATCTAGGTCCAAACTGTTTACAAAGGTTATCAGCAGACAAAGAGTTAACTTTTTCATACTACTAAATAAGGGTAAATTGGCACAGATGAGAAGGCACAGAATACATGACTTCATCAAAGTCTGCAACTGATAACTGAAAACAACTTTCAGGGTGAAATCTATAACTGGCGACCCATCAAATAATAAAATTATCAGCAGAATAGATTGCGTATTCCATCCATCATAGTTAATCTTCAAACCATACAAGACGCCATTTTGGCTTGAAAGTTGAAACCAGTACTAAAACTAAAAAGAAATATGGACAACCAACCCCATATAAAACTCATCAACCTTTCTCATACAGATGTTGCATCCGAACAATAACACAAATAACCAACTTTTAAGTTTTCACGGCATGTGCTGACCAGCAGTAAGCAGAAAGTTCAATGAACTATAAAACCTCTAGAACTTTGCTTTCTTTTTCAAGCTTTGTAAAAAGGTTAAAAATCAGCCATAAAAATATGGTTAATCAGGAACTGGAACCAGACTAATTTTTTGTTGGCCTAATATTGTTCTCTGCAATGGAGACTAAGACATGTACAGTCATGTCCCCTAACATTGCACGGCCTCTAACATTGCACACTAGACCAAGTGACTATGCCACATTTAATCAGAGAAAATATTTTTTGATATTCATATCAGGTTGCTTTTGGAAAGAGAAAAGCAGCAAAAGGTTTTCACTTTAAGCTTTCACGTCTCAGAGCAGCGGTTGATTTTGGCAAAAATTGGCAAATGTTATTAAAAACTTTCTGACCTTAATTTCAAATGACCCAGGGCAGAGCTCTCACTAGGATTTTGAAAACAGGAGTCCCAGAGCCCCCTTTGCCAAAAAGTGGGAGTCCCACCATACTAAAGAATATAGCCTCCTTCAAAAAAAGGGAGTCCCAGCACCAAAAATGAGTGTTCAGGACTGCAAATCAGCAGTTAGTGAGAGCTCTGCCAGGCTTCAAATTATTTACTTTGAATCAAGTTATCAATGAAGTCAATTGTCAAGAACAACCTGGTGTGACTTTCCCTGGTATATTTTGTAAAAGTAATTCATTAAAGAGAAGTTATTGAATATTTTGCAGAAAGTGCCCAATGTTAGGGGACTATTCTTGTTATCCTAAAACAGAGGGGTTGTGCACTTCATAGTTCTAGAGATCAGGAAAATATTTTTCATTTTGAACTCTGCATATAAAAATGAGGTATAATAAATTAATAATTACTTTATTTGGCTGCGCAAAAATTTTCGAATTTGTTCCCTTTCTTATCTTATCCAACAGAGGTTAAAAGGCTTAAGTATGCAATGTAAGGGGCCTAAGCCACTCAGTGGCGGATCCAGTGGGGGTTCTCTTGGAGACAAAATTATTTCTTTTTATTGGAGATTTTTCAGAAAACCAGGAAAAATTAATGAATAATCAGGTAAAATTAAGAAATCTAACCCTCTTTGTAAAATAAACCCACTATCAAAAAATACAGGATCTGCCAATGCCGCCTTTACAGGCCTTTGACTCTTTCTGTATAAAACTGTAAAAATCAACTGCTCGTATTAACCTGATCTCCTGTTCTAGTGTTTCCCCTAGCCAGTTTTAGCATGGCGCCGCGCCATGCCCCTTTTATCTAGCGCCATGCCCCTTTTCTAAAACTACAGAAAATGGCCTACATTTTGGTAAAAAAATCATGAGAATCTGCCAAAAACTAAGGAAGTTACAGTTTTTTCAGTTTGAAGCCAGGCCCCGAGGTTATAAAACTTTTTTCATACTCAATTCAGCTGAGCACAAAATTTTTCCTGCTCACAATTGTTGGCATTTTAACATTTATTAGCATGATAAATACAACATCTGAGAGCCTTAAAGCAAGAAACTTCTTTATTAGTCAGTATTTTAGTTTTTATGAGCAGTTGAAATTTCGTGCTCAGCTGAGTTGAGTATGAAAAAAGTTTTATAACCTCGGGGCCTGAAGTAGCAAGGAAGACATCTGCTTTTACAATATTTTACTCAGTGTTAATCCTTTTACAATGGTCACTAATTACCTGAGGCAATTTTGACACATCACTTGATGACAATACCCCAATGAGCCAATATCAAAAATGAAGTGTGAATTTGAACCACTGAACAATTTTAAGGTAGAAGTAATATTGTCAAAACAAATACTGTACAGAAAGGCAGCCTTTAAGGGAGTGATCTTAAGGGATGATTCCCATAATAATGTGATTCTGATAAATTTTAAGAAAAGGTGTCCAGAAACTGCCATTCAACAGTCAATTTGAAAATACTAAAATTAGTGGTAAATAATAAGAAGTCTAGTTTGCATTTAAAAAAAAACAGATAACAGCTGCATCATGCTAAGGGACAAATTTTATATGGAAATATCGGTTCCGGGTCATTTTGGCCCATAACAAAATCGGCCCATGTCAATTTCGGCCCATGTCAATTTCTGCCCATAGCAATTTCAGCCCATAAATTTTGTCAACCTGGATTTCTGCAAAAGAGATTATATATTATTGAAAATATTCAAAATTGTTAAATAGAGTTATATTGAGAAAAAAAACTGAAAAAAGATTGACTTTACAAACTAGTTAAGACTAGAACACGCTTAGACTAGTATCTTTATTAGAAGAAATACTCATAAATCACATATATATTTTTCATTAGCAAATACTACTTGTTCAGTGAGTAAACTGAATAATTGGAATAAGAAAGAATCGCTTGCGTTTCAGATGCGATGAGGAACACTCTGGCTAGACTGCGCAAATGCACAGGCTCATCTGGGCCTTGGCTGCTCATTGCCTATGTGATAAACTCTTCTCTTACATACAAACTCCTAATAATTGAAACGAACCATTCTTATTATTTTTTATGTTTGTGTGGATAATTACAGGTAAGCCGATCTAATTATACATATTATAGACAAACATACCAATTATACATTATTATACCTGTGGGCCGAAATTGTATAGGCCGATGTGGTTATGGGCCGAAATTGTTATGGGCCGAAATGTCCAGTGACCGAAATATCATATTCAATTTCCAACTTGGGCTTAAAAGTGCCCTCTTAGCTTGTTGCCGCATGTTAAAAATGCCCTCTTAGCCTATCGCTGTGCGTTCAAAAGTGCCCTCTTAGCCTGTTGTCACGCGCTTAAAGTGCCCTATACTGGAAACTTTACCATGCCCTTTTTGGGGGCTAGGGGAAACACTATGTTCTAGCCGAAGAAGTCGACCAGGAGAATAACGTCTCTGGTAGCACAAGGTCTATGTTTTTCGTCACAGTACAACACTTTCTTTGATGAAATACGAACTAGAATTGAGTTCGCACTTGACATGAAACCTTTAAGTATCTGTCTATTGCATCTCATAGCCAGCAATGCCAGCATACAACAAATTACAAGCTTGAATCATGTGCCACTTTCAACCAACCAGCGAAATGACATTTGAACGTGATATGTCACTGGTGGGTCGATCCTGGCCAACTTTTGTGTTTACTTCAAGTGTGTGGTAGGGAACCTTTACATGCTCAAGTACACTTTAACAGTTCAACTTAAAAATCACCAACTGCTATAAAGCATTGCATTGAGTGCATAAATCAGTAAAACAGCTTTTCACATGGCAAGACAAAGACATGAATGGACTGACATTGATTAACCTTGTTAATTTATGAAAGTGTCAATATGAAAGAAACCCAAACAAAACCACGTGTGATGAATATAAAAAAAAATCAATGAAATTGAATGAAAGAAAACAAACAGCTGATCGGCTGTTTTTGACAGGGATAAAGGAATACACATTGCCCTGATTAAATACAAACTTCAACACAAACACCCATAGATACTCACTCTTGTAGACCTTTCTGTTTCTGAGAGCTTTTTGTCAAATTTTAAACCTGCAGTTGGCCTCTCCGAAAGCAAACCTGCTTCCGACATTTTGTCCAGTCGCTCTACAAATCACGTGATCAATACTTCCGATGAGCGTGTTCGATTAATACTAAGGTGAACGCTGAGTTTGAAAACGTGACTTACTCTTTTCGGTTACATCCGATAAGAGGCCTTCCACGGGGGTTTGAGTAGGCTCATTTCAAGATCAAGATAGTTTAGTTACTTCAATGAAACGCCTAAACTGACAATCATTCACCAGTACCTGTAGTTGGGGAAACTAGTCCCTAGCTCTCACCAGAGAAGTAAACTTAGCAACACAATCATCCACAACTTTAGCAGAAGAATTTACAGATTCTGAGAGGGGGTTCTAATCCCTAAAAGTCTGTGGAAAGAAACTGCCTTTGAAAATATATATGTGCCAGCTATAGGTGTCTGAAATACCATTGAGTGGTGGTTTCTTCCGCTCCGGGTTAAGGGGATGAGGTCATCTGTTGCTCGGACCCAGTAATAAATTTATTTAGTTAACTGGCTAGATGCCATTCCCAGTTTCATAGTTGTAGTCTGGCAGCGCGCTTTTGCACACTTTCTAATTCCTCCTGGAGAACAACACCGCAGTGTGGATCCCAAACAGAACTACCATACTCCAGGCCCAAAGCTAGAAACTTCTTCATTTGTCGGTATTTTAGTTTTTACGAGCAGTTGAATTTCGTGCTCAGTTGAGTTGAGCATGAAAAAAAGTTTTATAACCTCAGGACCAGGACTGACACCTAGCACCAGTCCCTTGTAAGATGTCCCCTTTACGTTTTGTGGACAGGGATATAAATTTCGACTGAGAAAACCAATGGCTTTAGCTGTTATTATTTATTCTAAAATTTTAGCCCAACCATAGTCAACTGAGTTTCACACGCTAAGCATAGCATATTTTAGATTTTAACAAGTCTTGTTGGCTTGTGGCAGACAGGCAGGCAGGCAGATTTTGTTGCTCGATCACACAACTCTAGGAGCACTGGTCAGGTGCTCTAACCACCTGAGCCACACGGGCAGTCCAAAATCATTGCCACCATTTACCGATTTAAGGCAATTTGACTTGAGGACGTCTCTGTCCACTCAAGTCGTATTTTAAACAAAGGTCAATGTTGGTATGTGACCTACCTACCTACCTACCTACCTGCCTGCCCACATGCATGCGTGCGTACCTACCTACCTACCTGCCTGCCCACATGCATGCGTGCGTACGTACGTACGTACGTACGTACGTACGTAAGTACGTACGTACGTACATACATACATACATACATACATACATACATACATACATACATACATACATACATACATACATACATACATACATACATACATACATACATACATACGTACGTACGTACATACATACAAATGTACATACATACATACAAACATACATACATACATACAAACATACATACATACATACATACAAACATACATACATACATACATACATACATACATACATACATACATACATACATACATACATACATACATACATACATACATACATACATACATACATACATACATACATACATACATACATACATACATACATACATACATACATACATACATACATACATACATACATACATACATACATACAGACATACATACAGAATGCAGACATGACTGGGATACCGAAGATGGAGCTGTAGTCTTATTCCTTCTTAAACCGTTTAAGTGACATATGCGCACGCAGCGAAAACACACCTTAATCAGTTTTCCATCTTCTTTGCGAACATTGAAGACACAGACTGGTCAAAGTGGGTAGATGCCCAGGCTGATCTGAGTCTTCAATGGGCGCATATGCCATTCGGTTGTCCTTGATACAAGGCGAATTATTTTAAAGGTGTTCTCATGGATCTTACACTTATTTTGCAGCAAAACATGACACAGGCTGTAGCAGTTTTTTTTTGTTTCAGGATTGCCTTGGTACTCCAATGAGTTACAGAAACAATCTTGTCCTCTGGATTCGCGTCTTCAAGAAGCAATTTCTTTTGCCAATGATGTGTCTACTTGTGAAAATTCTGACACTGGTTGCATGTTTGCGAAAATTCTTTATTAATATATCGGAGTTTCACACGCATGCTTCCGTTGTCATCCAGAATCTTCAGGAGAATATCCCACCAATATACAATAAGTACAAAACTAAATGGAATTGACCAGATACATGTGCGTATCCAGAGGGGGGGGGGTAGGGGATCCGGACCCCCTAAAATCACAAAATAAAGGGTCTCTTAGCAATACCGGTCCGGATCCCCTGAAAAATCACAAAGCTACTTAGCCCGCATTCAATGCTGGGCCGGTATCGGCCCGCCAGCGAAACGCCATTTAAATGGCGTTTCGCTGGCGGGCCGATGATGGCTCCGCTTATAGTGGTATTTGGATCCTCTCCCCTGATCAGCTAAAAAAATTGGACCGCCTCTGAAAAAACTTTCTGGATCCGCGCATGAGATAGAGCAATGAAAACGAAAAAAAGTGAACAACACAGGAATACTATCAGAGTGCCAAACAGTTTACCGACGCTCTGTCGGTCCTGAACTGGTTTCAAACTGTTTGCAAAGGATATCAGCAGATGGCACAAGTCGCCACAAGCAAGGAAGGAGTTATCTGATATGTGCACACCTTTGGATGGAGACATATTAGATGGAGACATAGTGTGGAGTCTGGAAATATTGGTTTATTTGTATTGTCAAATGGATACAGTTAATGTAACTCTGGAGCTCACAATGAAGATGTCACGTAAATACAGAAGGTTTGTCAAAAATCAAAGAATGCTATTTTGTTAGTTAAAATGGGTGCTTTGACACGCCGCAATGATTTACTCGATTTCGGTAATGTTTTCAAAGAATTTATTTCCTCTTCCGCAACTTCTGTTTCAACGGGGTCCCAAGGTCGCCAAAGTACCAAAGAAAATAACGCATTTTGATAAGTGAATCACAGTGAGTATCGAAGAAAAAATTCACTGTCCAGTTGTTATACCTCCTACAAACTGTGTTTGTGAAAGGTATTCTGTTTTCACGTTGCCCGTGTGTCGGTCCGTCCGTCCGTACCACTTTGTTTTTTTAATATCTTGAAAAGTCATTGTTGGAATTTCATCAAACCTTGTAAACATATTCATATCTACAATACCATTACTTTTAATAAAAGGTATGGGTCAGGGGCCAGTTCTATTAGAGTTATTACCCTTTGTTATTCTAAATGGCTTTAAATAGGGTTTATGCTTATGTTATGATAGTGCATACACACGCCGATCGACTCCTATCACATCTTTTGATTGAGCAATTCACAATGTAGACACATTGAACATATGCATGAAGGAGTTTGGGTCAGAAAAAAAATAATTTTTAACACAATGACAGCTATGAGAACATAGATAATTTTTCCATGTTTTTTTTTATATAGGGCTTAGGCTTATGCTATGATAGTGCCTTCATGGACCGATCAACTCCTACCACAGCTTTTAATGTAGCAATTTGATACATTGCCGCTCCAATGAAGACACATTGGCTATATGCATGAAGAAATTTGGTTCAAACAAATTATTTCCGAAAATGACAGCTATAAGAACTTAGACAATTTTTCTCCAGTATGGCTTTCATAGATATTGCCCACATGGGCCGATCTCCTCCTACCACAGCTGTTACACTTTACCTACACAATAAAGACATATTGAAGATGTGCATGAAGGAATTTGGTGCAAAAACGACAGGTATGAGAACTTTGACAATTTCCACCTAATATGACTTTGTATATGCATAGATAGTGTCCTTATGGGCCGGTCAACTCCTACCACAGCTGTTAATTAATGAATTTAATACTTTACCAGCACAATGTAGACAAATTGAAGATTTACATGAAGGAGTTTGGTACAAAAATATTTTTATACAAAATGACAGCTATGAGAACCTAACACATTTTTTCCCATAACATGGCTTTTGTATATGCATTTTAGATAGTATCTGAATGGGCCAATCACTTTCGATGAATGACTCCAATACTTTACTTACACAATATAGACATATTGAAGATATGCATGAAGGAGTTCGGTGCAAAACATAATTTTTTTTACAAATGACAGCTATGAGAACTTAGACAATTTTATTCTAATATGGCTTTATATATGCATTGACAGTGCCTGAATGGGCCGATCAAATCCTACCAATGAATCCAATACTTTACATACACAATGAAGACGTATTGAACATATGCGTGCAAAAAGCAATATTCCTTTACAAAATGACAGCAATGAGAAGTTGGATTTTTTCTGATATAAGCTTTGATATATGTTCAAAGAACTTCTAGGTGTACTAATTTCTATGCATTTAATCATACCAAATGCTGCAGATTGTTATCTTAAAGATCATTTGCACAGATTCTACTGTAACATAGTTTTCAGAACTAAGGTCTGCTGTTTGGAACCATAACTTGCAAAAAGTGATTTTGTATAACTTACCTTTACTTTGCTGGGTATCTAATAAGATCAGATTGCTCATTGACTTTTTACATTTGAATTATACTTTTTGGAAGTCGGCGATTGCGTCCCACTAACACAGTTTGAAGCATTCTTAGAACTATTAACTGAAAGGGACTGTTGCCAGGCCCACTGGGGTTTAACTATTGAATTTCTATTGCTCTGGTATTCAGTTTTATGTACTGTTGAGTCCTTGTCTTTGTTTTATCTCTTTTTATATCTTGATTTATATGTTCTAGGAGATAATTCATGGATAAGTTAGGGATCTTTCAGGCAAACCAAACATCTATGTGTCTTGATCCACATCTGATCTAAGGGTGAGGTTGGCGCCGTGAAACTACTTTAAGCCCTCCAGTAAAAATATTTTTACTGACCGTTCCAAAGTGGTGCTTCTTTTGTGGATCATTTTTGTTATTTATGTTTCGTAAGCGTATTTGTTATGTTTTCTTGTCTGTTCAATGCAGCCTTGTGGCCACATGCTGGGAAGGGACTTACCTCTTGGCTCTCTTGTGTGTGTGTGTGTTTTGTTGTGTTTTGTCACTTTCCCGTGCGGTGTCCTGGGTCTGGTGTGGTACTTGATTCTAATGATTCATGATCTTTACCTTCTTACTTTCTTTATTTGGTTCAGCATGTAATCATTAAAATAAAAAGGAATCATTTCGACCCTTGTTTGCTTAGTTTGGACTGTTGCACGGTAGAGAAGTAGATTTAGGCCTTTTTCTGTCATATTTTATTCTATTTTATCACAACAAAAAAGAATCGGGCTTTTGAAATTTTCTCCTCTCGGTTCACAAGATAAAACAAATATGAATGTCTAAATACTAAAACCACTATGAGATAGCTTACAAATATTGTGATGAGCATTCCATCAAAACTTACACTTTGATAAAAATAAAATAATGGCTCTTATGTTTACAGCCCTCTGTTGATTTGAACTGTTTAGGAAATTATGGTGCACCGTCATGCGTAATCAAGGAAAACCGTCATTAAATATGTATATTATTCTTATCACAACTTATGCACTTGTTATTCATTTTGTAATCACTAACCCACCAGCTATAGAGAATAGCGGGAGGGTCAGCATTTCATTTTCCAGTGCAACATATTAACCTGAATATCCACAATCATTCCTAAGTGGTTACAAATGCTTGGTGCATTATAGAGGCTGTCAAATGGCGTTTGGGTGTACAAAGCTCGAGGTCAAAGTAACATGGTATCTGGGAATTAATTCCATAGGAGAAAGTTATACTATGGTAAAGACATATATAGATACACTTTATTTTACTTAAATTGGCTTATGTTTGATTGTGACCATTTATGGTAGAGATGCTAAGTTCAATCATGATGATATTTCATACACTTAGTATTAAGATTGAAGAACGTTCAAGTAACATATGTCATGCTATAAGGTCTGTCCCTATCAAATAAGGTAAATGACCTCTTGACTCTCGTTTGTGATGACTAATTGTGAAGTTGTCACTTTCCCATTGGGTCAGGTGTGGTGCTTGATTGTATCAATTCCTGATATTTGCCCTCTTTCTTACTTTACTTATTCTAACTAAACGGTACATAAAAATCAGGCACTATCCAATGGTAGCACAAACCCGAAATGTTTATCACATTTTTATTTCTTATATGACAATTTGGAGTTCTATACATGTGCGTTTTAAATAAGTACTCTATAAATTTGGTGAACACAACAAAACAAATTATCATGGTCTTTCAACTCATAATGCATGATTCTCCTGGAACGCTGCACACACCTGGTGTTTTATCATTTAAACATTATTACGTAGGAAAAGCGATTTACTGTTCCATGCAGCGATCACATCAACACTGTGCTTGTTTTGCTGAATTGCTATTGAAGAGATTAATTTCTAAAGTAAAGGAAACAAACATATATTTTAATAGGTCAGGGAAGAAGTTTTCACTGCGATGGGTTAAACAACTAATCTACCAAGGTGATTGAATGAAAACTTCTTACAATTTGTGCTAATGCCCATGACCAAGTTTAAGATTTGATCAGTTTAACTGCACTTTATCTAATTTACACCACATGTTGCTTGACTTAGACAAATTGAAATGATATTTTATATGAATCTAATACAAAATTTTAGAAAAAAATGAAGAGGGCATTGCTTTTCTGGTTCGCTCATCCCAGGTTTAAAATATATTGTTAAAGAAATAATATGGACGACGGACGCACAACATACAAAGAACAGTCACAATAGCGCCCTTGCTTCCTTGGTTCAGGTGAGCTATAACAACAACACTTTCCAGTTGAGAAAAAATATGTCATTACCTACATGTGTATATCTAAATTGAAAAAAAAACTTTGAATATGATAGATACTTTCGAAACACATGTCCTGCATGAATCTGCACTGAGCTATTTTATGTAACAAAGAGGATCTCACAAAAATTCATGCCCAGAACAGCACATATGATGGCAATCAAACTTAGGTGGAAATTAGGCATAAAATCCTTGCCATTAACTGAAATAACCGTTAAAATAACTGCTTGCTTGAAAGACCTTTACATGTTTTTATATTTTGAAATGTCCAACCATGCTGTGCATGGACCAACCATGCATACAGTTTTAGATATCCATGAGCAACTCCAGATTATTATTATTATTATCATTTATTATTATTATTATTATTATTATTATTATTATTATTATTAATCAAGATGAAGTGAGCATAAATTTCAACAGTCCATGAAAATGAAATGCTGAGAATGTAGAATATTATTGCTTTTAAACTCCCAGATATTGTATTTATCATGCTTAAATTATAAATGTTAAAATGCCAACCAATGTTGGTTTTTGGTTTAAACATATTAATTCATATTTACACAGTAATATGTAAATATACATTTTACAGTTAAATCATGATGGGATTCAGAAAAAAGTCAAACGACGTTCTGACGAGACTACACATAAATATATGCACTTTTATTTCTATATCTTATTTTGCCCCCCCCTGAACTCTTTGAGACTGTGGTAACATTTAAGCTGAGTCTTCATTGTTTGCTGCACTGTTTAGGGGGTGTCCTGTTCAATTTAGCCATCATCTTACAGTCTACTGTACAAATGCAAGTAAAATGCATATACTTTAGATTATAAGACAGTGTATATGGTATAGAAATCATGTGCAATCAGTGACTAGATTATAAGAATCTATCATGAGTGTAAGGGTAGGATTGAAAAATCCATCGCGATGATCGCCGTTTGGCATCACGAGGCTTGCCGAGTGATGACAAACGGTGATCACGAGGGAAGATTATAAGAATCTTATCATGAGTGTAAGGGTAGGATTGAAAAATCCATGGCGATGATCGCCGTTTGTCATCACGAGGCTTGCCGAGTGATGACAAACGGTGATCACGAGGGACAGATTTTTCTATCCTACCTTCACAAGAATAATGGACTCTATTTCTTGCTCACCACTGTTTGTATTTGTTATTTGTATTCCCATTGGTATCCTGGGTCAGGTGTGGTGCTTAATTGTATCGATTCCTGATCTTTGCCCTCTTTCTTACTTTCTAATTTACGAATGGAAAAATGTCAGGGATGCTCACAAGAGCCGTCTCTTTGGGCACACAGGACAAATTTTAAAATGGATGGATTTGAGAGTTTCTCCAATATTACGCACATTGTTTGATCGGTGTGATACTTAAAATTAAGTGCATAAATATGTTCTTCACATGCCATTTTGATGTTTGTAAATATGTTGTTTCATATTTCATTTGAGCTCATATGCCTGTAATGGGCCTGAAGTAAATAAAAACTTGTTGTTGAAAATTTGTTGACAACAGGTTGAATCAGGGTGGGTCCAGCCAAAGACAAGCATCAGGCACCAATCACCTTAATCGGAACTTCCTTTGCTTACTCCGTGGAATCAGACCTCGGATGTACGTCGAGGGTCTATGCGATGTTAATGTCACATAACGTGACGCTTGTGTCACGGAAACCATGACAATACGATAACAAGTTCTATTGCAGTGAAACAAGCGGTTACAAAATTCCACAAGATGCTATAAATGAAGTTTAGTTTTTTTAATAAAATATCGCTGATCGCGATATTTTATTGAAAAAAAAAACAACCACAAAAAACAAACAAACAACATAAACTTTATTTATTCTGTTGACAGAATAATGGATTTTATTAGAGCTGAACCCACATGCTACAGGATTAATTTTCCTTACGCCAGTTCCGGCTAACAAAATGCAGCTTTTTCATACATAATACAATGCCTTACATACATCCCAGGCTTGATTCTCGAATTGGGCAGAGATTTTCCGATTGCAATCAACAGTCTAATGATATGTTATTTGATCTTAAGGTAACGGTAAAGATAGGAAATAGGTAAGTAAAATGACTTTATTAGTAAACTTGCCAGGCCCTGAGGTGATAAAACGTTTTTTATGCTAAATTCTACTAGGGATAATATGTCAATTGCTCCTAAAAGCTAAAATGCTGCAAAAAAGAATTTTATTCCGCTAATAATACATGTATAAAATTGTCAACAATTGTTGCCATTTCAACATTTATAAGCAAAATTTTCATGCTCATTTTGAGTTGATCACGAAAAAAGGATCTATAACCTCGCGACCAGATATTAATAGCAGTACTGCAAACTTTAAAACTTTATGTTTTGGCCTATCATATGGGGCTAGAGATATGTTACCTCTTTACTGAAGTCCATACTTTTGAGCATGTGAGCACGCACAGCCACGACACCCAGTGTTTTAGACGCTGCAGCGTCTCATACACTGAATTGGTCGAAATGACATCAATAAATATTAAACACGAAAATATTTCCAAATTTTATTTACATAATTTTGATTATCTATTGTCCAGCATGTCACTTCTCAAATGCATAAGCCACATGTTGAATTTTCGACTCGCCAAAGTATACTCAGAAAAATCATTGAAGGATATTGAAATTCTTTTGACTTTATAGCATTTGAGAAAAAAAAATTCAAACAATGTAATTTTATATCAGATATAACTACCACTATGCAATTCAGCAAAATGTAAAATGAAATTTACGGGTCATTGGTTACGATACAGTACCACGCCAAATGTACCGACCCTCTCTACCCAAAGTTCACAAGCAATAAATCTAGCGCTTATATTTTTTGCTGCAACCTTTACCTGGTAATTGCTTATGTTCTAATTCCGACCACAGACGAGTTTTTACTCCCATTGATCAGCCATTGACCCTAATAATGGGACAGTTTCTTCAACAAAAATGCACAGATATGGCATACCGGAGTCAATATGACAACAAATTGGCAGTAAAATACAGACAACAGCTGCAAAATTAAGTGTCATACTTTTGACGGAGAGCCAACAATGATTTTGGAGCCAGTCATTATGGAATACAAACGATAAAAGTGGGTTTCAATCATTTTGAACGTTTGTGACTTTTCAGTATAGAGGGTTGCACCATTTGGATTTGTACGGTACTTTAACCATTGAAGCGCAACTGAAATCAATCACCCATTTTGATTGCAGATATCTGGAACAATGAAATGCGTGCACAATAAGTTTAGGTTTAATTGTATTGAATGTTAGAGATGGAAATGAACCTAAATATCCTTCAATTGTTTTTCTGAGTATATTATCGTTTTTACCGGAATACCTTTGGAGAAAGCAGTGCTAAACATTCGCATGATGGTGGAATGTGTTGCTAGGTCATATTCATGCATTAACTCTTTGCATGCTAAGTAATGTTTCCTGCTTTTTTGTCGTCTGCTGATATTTTTCAAATCATTTTTTTCGAAAATTACTTTCATGAAAACCACCAGAGTGTCAAACAATTTGGATCCAGATCAGGGCCTGAGCTGGGTCCAAACTATTTTCAAAGGTTATAAGCAGACGACTCTTGTAGGCAAAGAGTTAATGGACCCAAAACTACAACATTGAATGTAAAACCAGAAAAGTAATTCCAAAAGTATATTTTCATGTCCTTTTAATTATTTATTTTCCATCTCGCAACTTCTCAAATGCATAAGCGACTTGTAGAATCGTCGTCTCGTCAAAGTGCTTGCCTGTTATCATCATTCCTACTGGTAGACCATCGGAGAAACCAGCATTGATGCTCAGAGATGGATGTCCGGTGACGTCAAATGGCGCTGTATTCCTAACCATGGTAAGAGCGTTGTTCATCCGATCTGTACAAAGCATTTAAAATGGCATGCATTAACTATTTGTCTACCAGTGTCATCTGCTGATAACCTTTGCAATTATTTTGGCTTAAACAAGACCCAACAGTGGACAAAATGTCTGGCCTGATCTGGATAAAGTCTGATTGACAGTTTGGTTGTATTTCTGATAGACCTTTTCGAAAGAAAAAGTTGATTTTTAAATAAATTACAGAGGATCTTGCATGAGAGTCCATGTATTGCTGAATTTATTAAACCAGTTGGGGAAAAGAGATGAAAAGTGAGCATCGCTGAGCATTTTACTGCATTTTTTGCAACAAGTTTAATAAATTCAGTAATTCAGGAGCAAGAATGTTAGAATGTATTTATCATAGGACACTAAAATTATTTTGTAATCACTGCATGCGCGGATTCAGACGCGGGACAAGAGATCTGTCCAGACCCCCCCTCCTGGAAAATTACAAGTGTCTATAGACACCCCCCTGATGTAATTTTCTGGATCCGTGCATGCACTGGTTGCTTTTTGTATTGTAATCTTGCTTGTGTATTTGTCTTGTTGGTAAATCATATACATGCACAGATCCAGAAAGTTTTGTCAGCGGGGGTCCAACTATGACAACGTTTTTTTCCCCCAAATACCACTAATAGCAGACCACCATCGGCACTCCAGAGAAACACCATCTAAATGTTGTTTCGCTGGCGGGCCGATAATGGCCCAACATAGAATGCTGGCTTGATAGCTTTTTAATTTTCCAGCGGATCGGAACCAGCATTGCTTAGGAATCCTATAGCGTTGTCATTTACTGATAGGGGGTATAGACCCCCTATCCCTCCTCGGGATCTGTGCATGCTATGTTTAATGTGCCTTTACCATTGCGCGTCAATAGTTCATCTGTGATTGTGGCATTTTCTGGTCATTTTCTGCTGTTTTTTTAATATAAATGTGATTTAATTGTTCATTGCTGTTTTTTTTTTATATAAAATGATTTAATTGTTCCTATAGCATCAAAACAATTAAAAATGTCATAAGAAATTTCGTCTTTTGGGAAGATGTACCTCCCCAGTCTAGCTACAGTGACCAGCAAGAATCTAGAAACTTGGATTTACCATGAATAGGTATTTTTATATGAATATTGTGAACACTGAAAAGCATCTAGGATGATCACAGTTCTTGGAATCTCATGCTGATTTGCCAGGCCATAGGATGAGATAAGTATTTTTTCCACATAAATTGTGATTTTTTTGTTATCTATTAGTTTGAGCTATTGTTTGAGTGCTATAAACAACCGTTTTATTGAGACAGATCTTTTGACCAAACGCTACTTATATTTTGGTTGAGAAATAAGAAAGAAATAACTGTCAGTTACGCAACATTAGCATGAGGCATGTTAAAATTTTTATATGTGTTCACATATCAAGCACAGGTTTCCGCATTGCATGGCGATTATCTATAAAGCCCTATCAAGCTTAGTTATTGATTGATACAGAGACACTTATAGAGACGTACGTTATAATTAAACGATTTTTATCTCTCAAGTGTTCATGATCATTTGTCATGCTGAATATTTATTTGTTAGTAGTACATCCCTGTGAAAAATCATAAGTCCAGATAAGGAAATTTTATGAGCGTAAAATTGTTATTATTTTCTTACCCATCAATTCAAGCATGTGTTTTGGGTGCTCAAAAGAACCGTCTCATTGAGACGGTTCTTTTGAGTACCCACAACATATGTTTGGATGAGAAATAAAGAAAATAGTTTTCCAATACGCACTATTATCTTGAGCCCTGAAAAATGTCCTGTTACCTGCATAAGCATGCTCTTTTTCAATCAGTATTGATCATGATCCGATGGCTTCATAAAAAAAACAGCTGATCTGTATAAACAGTGTTTTTCTTTAAAAAAGGGGATAAATCCGGGTTTAGCAGGACAAGGGTTTATTAAATTAATTGTTATACCTGTCAAAGAAGCAGTCTTCTCAGGTAGTTTTGGTGCTTTATAAGGTAACGTTGGCATCACGATGACGTCATATTTGTCTAGCATTTTATCATAGGCTTCCTTTAGGAGTGTACTCAAATTTTGTCCTTTTCCATAGAATGTATTGCCATAGTTTCTTGATATATATTCGCCATATAAAAAGAGATATTTCATGACCTGTAATATTAAAGTATTTAGATTAAATGCTCATGAGATGGTGGTCACCTATTGCACATGGGAGCAGTGAAGGTCCAGATGATCCTGCACACACCTGCAATCTCACCAGAGCATTGGCTGCTCGCACATTCATTGTATGGACGTATATCAAGGCTCAGGCCAAATTGTAGGTCTCTATCACGCTCTACCTGGTACCTGGAGCTGCACGTAACACAACGCATGAACTGAGTGATCATTAAAAGTCAAAGGAATTTGAAATGAAATAGAAGGTGTAAGGATCTATACTAATTGGCAAAAAAAAAAGCGCTACAATAGAATTTTGTCAGGTTAGACATGTGGTTCACAAACACGAGCTGCACAAGCTTACCATGACCAGAACCTTGAGTAAAGCATCAGGGTTATTTGAATTTGTCGATTTTTGATTATTAGGCATGTTGGCTATATACATGAATATTTTAACTGCTGTCACTAATTTTACTTCCATCTAAGTGATTTATCGACAATTTTGCATGAAGCGTTTCTTTCTACCCGTCAGTATATGTTGATAAAATGTGATGAATGGGACTGTTTGTAAAACGAGAGTCGAAGGAGATGGAAAACAAGAGTTTCAGTTTGAGTCTGTTCACGAGTTAAAATGAAATTTAATAAAGGACCTGTAAATGGGATTTCAGTACTTATCGCATATGCTCAAAACCCCCATTTAAAGACTCGTGCTGGCATATCCAGCGGGAAAAGAGGTCTAAATTTTGGTCAGAGTCTTCACCTACATCCATTGCTTGTGCATGTCAGCAGCGAAGGCTCTAGTGAGTTTGTGTAGATGCACTGGCTCACACAAGCCTCCATTACTCTCAATGCAATAAGTACCAATATCTCTAATTAACACCACACACAGTGAAAACATGAAGACATATAGTATCACACCTGGTGGAAAAAATTAGTAATACATATACTTAGAAAAAACAATTGAAGGAAATTAAATTCTTTAGATTGTATTACATTTGAGAATATATTTTTGGTCACAAGTATTTTTGTATCTGAAAGAATCACCAACGTGAAAAAATGTAAAAATTAAAATTACGTGCATTTGTTTACAATACCATACCTCGCCTCTCTACCAAAAGTTAACAAGCCAAAATAATCAGATTGTATGTACTTTTGCTGCAAACCTGCTCATTGCTACTGTCCTTCCAGCCAAGAGTGACAGTGGCGTCATGTGTTGTTTACAAAGTTATCAGGGACTTATAAGCGATAGAGCACTAGCACAAGTGACCAATCGATTCGCGTTAGCTCAAGTGGAGTGTACAAGTTAATGTTTTACTTAACAATTGTACACAAAATGATATATCACTGTCACTTTTGGGTGGCACGACAGTAACTTTTAAATTTACAAAATGCTAAATTTTCACACCCCCTTTACAGTCATAACACATAATAACACGAAAACTTCTTGTAGAAATATTCCTGCAAAGTACATAGCACACCCAATATGACACCAGAATTGACATAGATTGAAAAATTAGGTAAACTTGTGAATGAATTTGCAGCCAGTCACTAAGGTAGACAAACAAATGGAGTGGATCCAGGATATTCCCGATTATGGAAGGAACCAACGATAGCAACTCCGATTATGAGTTAAACAACGATTAATGATTTATTTTAGACTTTTGCTGGGCCCTTACATTAAAAGCGTCCTCTTGAAACTTGCATCACTTAGCAACTCCCGTAACGCCCGACGTTGCGTCGTTACGTCATTGACGTAACGTCTGGTTTTTATAAATGTAATTATTAACTAAAACTACCTCCTGTCCATTTCTTCCCCTCCTCAAAATTCTATACATTTTGATCAATTATAAAAACCCAAATATGATATAAATATAAATGAGCCAAGATATGACAAAAGGGACCTTCTAGCAATAAAATTCAAAAATGAGATATTTACAGAGAAAGAAAGACCTAGCTGTTGTGAAGAATTACAGAAAATTTGAAGAGATTATCTTTACAAATAGCAAAGATATGAACATTTGAACTCATATAGATTATGTGTTTTAACATGACGTCACATAACGTTGTTAATGACGTTCTGACGTCAACACCATTGTGTTAACATATGACCCTAAAACAAAGACGCTAAGAGCAATATTTCAAGATGATTCATGTTTCTGTAGATATCATGATGTCTATGCAATTGCATAGACTGCACAAATAGCCCACACACGGTCATCCCGTGTTTACAAATGCATTTCAAATGAGGTACCCTGTTTTTAAGGTAACGTATAGTCCATATGCACAGCTGTTGCCATGGCAACATGCATTATACGTATCACTTAATTTTATCAGAACTATTTGCGCCTTTGATTGTATAACATGTTAGGAGCAATTTGACTTTATTGTAAGAAAATGCAAAATCTTGAAAATTTAGACGTTTTTTTTAAATTTTGATTACACAAAAACTGCTAAAGTGCCCGAAGGACCCTTTTGTCAGATCGGCGCTCAAATATAGAGTATTCTGCGCCGTTGCACGACTTCGCAAAATTGATTAATGCTGAATTGTTCGTTAATCAAACCAATCTTTAACTGATAATTTTAGGCTATAAACTACATGTATTCTTATACAGAAGTCAGTTAATCAACGATCATAACTCGATATTATTTAAGTTCTATTTGTAGAGAACACATTTTTTTTTCTACTCTCGTCAATTTGCCCTGCCTAACTTGTAGCTCACCAAAACGTACATGGTCATCTTCTCGTAGGCTTAACTGTCTTTTAAATCTGGACCTCGTCATAAACTTCGACCTTATGATAGCGCTGGACCTCTTTCCTAAACAGAATCTCTTCTCAAGTTTAGACCTCTTCCTGAACTTAGAAATCTTTTTAGACTTCACATTTTCCCAAGACTTATGAGTCTTATTAGACTTCAAACTATCCCAAAACTTATATCTCTTCTTTGACTTCGCACTATCCCAATACTTAAATATCTTCTTAGACTTCGAGCTATCCAAAGACTTATACATCTTCTTAGACTTCGAGCTATCCCAAGACTTAGATAACATCTTAGACTTTGAGCTTTTCCAAGACTTAAGTTTCTTCTTAGACTTTGAGCTATCCCTAGACTTAGATCTATTTTTAGACTTTGAGCTATCCAAAAACTTAGATTTCTTCTTAAAATTTGATTTGTCCCTGGTAGTTTTGAAACAATGTGTCGCATATGTCATAGCTGTCTGAGTTTGGTTGATTTTACCCTTCCCCTCCATGCCAAAAGTAATTGCATCTCCAATAAGGGTAGCTGGATCAAGTGGGCATTCTTTCGGTCCTGTGTTTGCAACAAATTTTGTCTCGGTCGAGCTCAGATCGCCTGTGCTGGCAGAAAGATTGTCAGTTTTATGTAAGAGCCGATGATGTAGCTTCTGACATCCATTCAGTCCACACTGGCGACTCTTAGAACATAATTTTCCAAGGTGTCCTTCCATTAAGCATCGATAACATAGCCGAAATTGTTTTGCAAAATTCCAACGCTCAGGCACACTTTTCTTTAGGTATTTCTTGCATTGCCAAATGTAATGGTTTGCTCCACATAATCTACATAGTATTTGCTTCTGTAAGCTCCGAATGGCTCCTGTTTCCCCAAAGAATGTTCGTGATTCGTCACAATTTGATATATATCGTTTTGTCTGGATATCAACACTTGGACATGTAAATCCATGAATTGTTTCGTTGGCGATAGTTTGAAATTCTGACTCCTGAACTACCCATGTCTTTAATGTAATAACTGATTCAGATTTATTGTTTTCGCATATCCAACGATGATATCTGGTCAGCATAGATTGTGGTAGCTTTCTTTGTAATGTTATGTAGAGGAAACCGTCCCCGAGTTCAGTATGCTTCCCTGCTTCATGTAGACTTATTACTGCACTGCCAAGTAAGTCTGCAAACTGTTCTAAATCTTTTGCATTTCCATCACGTATTTAAGGGAAGTTTCCTAAATCTTCAAAATAAATTAAGACTTGCCGACGCTTACCACCGAACTTCCTCTCCAGCCTTTCTTTTGCAGCTTCATATGCATGTGCCGAATGTACCAAACTGTTGATTGCATATAGCGCTTCTCCCGCTAAATATTGTCGCATTTGCAGTAGCTTGTATTCTGAAGTAACTGGAGCCGTATCGATGCAAGCCAGAAAAGCAGATTTCCAGCTCTGGTACAACCGTTTATCTCCATAAAATACTGGCATTTGCACACGTTTGAGCTGACTCCAGAGATCTTGTCCGATAGATGTGGGGCCGCTAATTTTTTGTTTAGCTGGAGCAGCATGAATATTCATACATGTAACGGGTTCACTACATAGCATAGTGTCCAGTTGGTTGGTTAACATGATGAAACCGCATAGCCTGCAAATTTCCATGTGTGCGTTCATTATGGGTGTTAAGATGCTCAACATACCCAGTTTCAAACTCAGTAAATGTCTTTTCCTTCGTAAGCACCATTTATCTGTCGTTGTTTCCGTCGTAATGGCGGCAATTTACCGTATTGTCAGCAATTACTAATAACGTTCTGTTCTTCTTATTCCTCGATGAATCATTATAAACCTCGCTCTGCTACCATTTTGGATCCACGATATTCCCGATTATGGAAGGAACCAACGAAAGCAACTCCGATTATGAGTTAAACAACGATTTATGATTTATTTTAGACTTTTGCTGGGCCCGTTCATTAAAAGCATCCTCTTGAAACTTGCATCACTTAGCAACTCCCGTAACGCCCGACGTAAAGTCCGGTTTTTATAAATGTAATTATTAACTAAAATTACCTCCTGTCCATGGAGATTAATCATTTTTAAATGTTTGCGAGTTATATAGAGCGTTAGACCATTTAAAACTGTACTGCATTTACCATTGAAGTGTGTCTTTACTGATAACAGTTGTCTGGGAATTTTAAACGTATGTATATTAAATTTTATTATCCTTCAGTTGTATATATTTATTATATACACTCCAATGTCTTTTTGAAAGAAAATGGTACATGCATTAATTTTTCTCTTACCTGGGTTAACATCCGCTGAATGCGTGCATGCTCATGTAAACATGAGTTTTGGATTTATAAGGTTTGATGCAAAATATTGGAACTCATCGTTTCACGGAAATAATTTACTATTGAATTATGCAGCATAGGCAGATATTCTGAAAACATGTTTTACTCCTGACATTTGTACATTCCACTATTACAACTTTATAAATTCACTCTTTGACATGTCATAACATAACATGAGATTGGATAATCTGTTATACCTACATCTGACATGTCTGCTAATCTACACCTATATCCACGGAACAAAGCCTCTTGCATTGATTCTACATACCGACCCTTCCAGTTGTAGCCTGTTCCTGACAAGAAGAAAAGAAATCAAATGTGTTAGTTCAACCAATTTTTTAAATAGCAAGAGCCTCTTCTCACGACAACTGAATCTATGGTGAAGCTTTGGTCAAACCACAACGCCATCCACAATGGTGATGGCTGATGTCCATTCTAAGATGGGGATTTGTCTTGCCAGTTCTTTGTTTCTTGTTGCTCCAATTGTTTGCATACGTGTGTGTGTATGCGGGTAGTATTTAATACTGTTTTTGTTATGTAGTATTTTTTTCCTTTTCAGTTTGGAAATACTCTAAACTAAAGAATGAAATTATTGATTGCTTCTTTTATTGTGTTCTTGCTTGTACAGTTAAACCTGTGTAAAATGTCCACTCTAAAAAGACCATAAATTGGTTTTCTAAGACCAATTATTGCTTAACGCAGGTCAAAAGTATGGCAGAATGCTCCAATGGGAACATTCTGTCATACTTTTGACCTTCATTAAGCTACCATTTGTCATTAAGATCTTTGTTTTGCCTAGTTTTGAGTGGCTGTTTTATACATGTTTAGGGTATCTGTATCTGTTTTAGCTTACCAGTGTCCTGATGTCTGTTTCTCTAGGTACCTCATTTTTGTGCATGTTCTGTGGCTGTGGTAATTTCTCCTCATATCCTCATTACTTTTATATGTATAATGAGCAAGGCAGTATAAAAGATAAGTGAACTCTACAAATTGCATTTTATCAAATAATTAACAGGTGAAATTATATACAATGTTCAAAATTGCACAATCATTGGTATTCGTTTGTAGATTCAGCTGATATCATGTTCAAAGAAATAAACTGCTTAGTTACAAGCCAAGGAAATGCACAAAATATGAAACCTGCACAAAACGTACAGGTTTTATATTTTGTCCATTTCTAGAGGTTGCTTTTGTTTGAGTTGATTCTTTTCGCCCTAGTAAACAATTTTGCAGTCTTGTTGGGACTTTACTTGGGCTGAACCAGTAATAAGCAGACACAACAATGTGCCTCATGTGAGGCTCAAACCAGCGACTCCAGAGTTTATATATTTTTAACCATTTACATACCATTTCCTTGTACCATACATTTGTATCCCCCTTCAATACCGATTGGCACCCATATACGCAGACCTGAAGAATATATAGTAATTATAAATAATCTGAAAAAGGATACAGAGCCTAACAATTTGACAACAGCCTCGGTTACATTTGTCTGTTCATGTTATGCTCAGTAACCCAGGAGGTACTTATTACATTGTATCCCATTTTGTGGTGTAGGAACTTTTGACATTTCTAGTGCGTCTTGTGATGTCTAATTGTGTCGTTTTGACGTTGTCACTTTCCAATTCGTATCCTGGGTCAGGTGTGGTGCTTGATTGTATCGATTCCTGATCTTTGCCCTCTGTCTAACTTTATTTAGATATATTTAATAATGTCAGTTTTAATGTGCTTCTGTGTCTCTGTCCATACGAGCATTCACTGCTAGCACACATAAAATAGAGTCATAGATGAAGGCCCACGCCAGAATTCTGAGAATAAATGAGGCCCTGGAAGGGTTTTTAGGGATATAGGGGTATTGGCCAAATACTGAAAGGGATACAGGATTCTTTTGTATTTTTGGGATATGGCGATACAAAGCTTTCTGAGTTTGAGTGTACTTTTGGTGATAATTGCCCATTCATTTTCAGAGATATGGGATACTTTTCAAAATATTTAAAGGGATATGTATTACCAGGGACGTCCCTTCTAGGGCGGCGTAAAGGCAAAAACATTTTTAAGAATTGCTTTATGCATATGTAATCAGTACTTATTACAATCTCATCAAATGGTTAATTTGTAGATAAAATTAACTGTATTTACCATTAGCATGCATTGGTATTGAAACTTCATCCACAACAGCTCCAGCATCGCTTAGTTTACTCACTGCTGTCCTGACAACATTCACTACATCATCTTCACATGTCTCAAAGCCTTCCTTCAAAAGACCTATCTTCTTACCTTCTAGGTCAGTCGTCAACTAGAAAACAGTAAAACTTGTCTGAAGTGGCCACTCATCATAGACAAGACAAAGATCTTAATGACAAATGGGAGCGTAATGAAGGCCGAAAGTATCACAGCATTCTGCAATATATTTGACCTGAATTAAATGATAATTAGCTTTGAAAACCAAATTTTGGTCATCTTTTTGTGTAGTCGCTTAAGGTTTTGCTGTACAGAGAATCAGTCAATATAAATCTAAGGTCAACTCGATTTTTGGAGAAGGAAATACAATAATCTTCGAAAAATTAACCTCTGACACCCAATACATATTATAATAAACAACCCGGACTACTGAAAATTCAGAAATTTTCGCAAGAGTTTAATTTTCTTGAAACTTACGAAGTTTCGTGAAAATCTAACCCTAGCGAATTGACGATATTACTTTGTCGTTTACTGATATATGTAAATCATGCCCTGTTCACGATTTTTTATGTCGCAAATGTGTCTTTTACTGTTATTCGCGAAAAAAATTCTGGCGATAATTTCCGAATTTATAATAAACTGTATCAAACTCTTTGGAAAGGTCCATTAGTCTACAATGGGTTAAACAACAAAGATCAAGCAAAAATGGAACTTGTATACAACGAGTATGGGCCAGTGCATGTGGCATTTTGACGTGTAGACTCGGCCGAGCCTCTGTAGCCTCCTTTTAAGCTTAGAAACTCCAAATGGCGTTCAGTCAGTAGCTTAACAATCATAGAATACTCAAGCGACTAGCAAAGGCTATGATCAGTCTGCGTGTATGCGCAGGCTGATCTGAGACTTTGCTGGTCGCACATACCTTATTGTTGGAAATCTCATGCACTGGCTCAATTATCATATGAATGATTGTTAAAAAATGAACCAAACGTGAAACCTGTGCGGTGTTTCATGTTGTGTACACTTCCTACAGTTGAATGAGCAAATTTGAATTGATACATTTTCCAATATGTTGTTGGCTTAATCTTGAAAGTGTTGAATCTGGGCTTTAACTGCACAAATGTATAGAAGCCTTCAGGGAAATATCTTCCCATATAAAATGTTATTTCTGAACATTTATTATCATTGCAATTGTTAACGGTGACCAATTGCATCTTTGCATTTCTGAAAAGCAACCAGGGGTATGAATCTCTGCAGCATTGCTTTTCACTTTTACAAGAAGGACAGGTCTCCATGTTTGTATCAACTCTTAATTTGTGTGTCCTTTATATAAACAGATTTATGAGCTATTATGTGAGAAGCGATCAATTCTAATTGTTTATCTTTAGGTGTTGGGTACTGTTGTTGTTGCATCAAACTTACTCACCAGTTTGCTATATTGGTGATCCTTTAAATCACGTGGTTGTCGAGGATCATCGCCATCATCATATCCTGCGATGACCTGAAATAAATAGTTCATATGTAAGTGTATTTAACGGACGTATTCTAAAGACAATCTGCAATTCCTAACTAAAATCCCACCTAATTTATGCATGCATTAATTGCATTTCCTTTGCTTGAATATAAATCATGTGGGTCTCGTTGCAAGAAAAAATCTGCTTTTGTAATAGAGCCCATTTGATCGTCCAATTTCAGCCTTAAAGATGATGCATTATCTCCACCGCTTAAGCTGTTGTGAGAACATTTGACAAAATAGACACTTAACCATGAAGTATCTTTTATTTCTTGCACACCACATCAGGATTTACACTATTTTAAAATTCAATCTTACATACCCTCGGAAAATTTTAATCGAACAGCTGCACATCGAAAGACAAGTGACGTCATTGTAGTGTTAAAATGATATTATTGTGTCATGTGGCGTATCAGGGTATGCATGTTCTAAGGGAGCCTTTTTTAAACATAAAATACCATATTTAATGATGTGCAAGAAAAGAATACATCATTTGTGTGAGGATTGGATAGAAAAATCTGTCCCTCAGGATCTCCGTTGGTCATCACTCGGTAAGCCTTGTATTGCCAAATGGCAATCCTCGGGATGGATCTCACACTCATGAAGGGTCCAATTGCTTCTCAAGGGAGATCCGTTCGGCCCTCTGTCAAATATGTTGATGGCTTAAAATAAAAAGAAAGGTTGTCAGGTCCCTCCACACCCCCAATGGAATTTTTCTGGATCCACGCATGTTCGGACATCATTAAAGAACATATCATATTGGTGATGATCGTTTCCAAATTACCATAAAAATTTTCCTTTTAGTAACAGAATGGTCTTTTTCACGAAACAGGATCCTGTTGAGAAAATGAATCAAAGCCACACTTTAGGACAACCACCTTTTTTCCTGATTAGTCACAGCATGTAGACCCTATAAGAACCACATATCAATCTGGCACAGTCTTCGAAAAGCGTAGAAAAATGAAATGCAATCTTTATTATGATTTGGTAGATTGAATGATAAATAATTTGATATGGCTTTGACAAAATAACACCGCTAAAATACTACAACAATAATCTAAACGCCTGACCTCCAACAGCAGAGCACAATCTGTCACTGTCCTAGCAATTGGGCCAAGATGATCCAACGTTGTTTCTAATGTCACACTGCCAGTACAGGGAACTAAGCCCCAAGTAGGTTTGATTCCCACTGTGCCACACCAAGAAGAGGGGATTCTGATAGACCCAGCTTGGTCTCCTCCTATCGCTAAGTCAACCTCACCAGTCTGAACCTTTGTGATAGAAAACAGGGATCAAAAATTAACACTCATGTGATCACAGTATCCATCCCAGGGGCGTAACCAGAGACTTAATTAAGTTGAAGCCTACCAAACAAAGAATTAGGAGATATCTGGCCTAGATACTTTACTGTTCAGATAGCGAATAACAAAGGCGCTGATCAGACTGCGCGGATGCGCAGGCTGGTCTGTGCCTTTGTTGTTTGCAAGCAACTAAGCCAGGGTGTCTCGCATCGAGGCCCATTTGATGTTGAAGCCATGCTTCTTGGCCTCCGCCTGGCTACACGCCTGCATATTAGCTTAGTGTCCTTTATATGGGACATAGGGGTACAGTGTAAATCCATTTATGAGGCAGCAGAATGTGGCTCCTAATCAGGATTTCCACTGTTTGCCTACCTAATGTTATACAGAAATTTAAATAAACATTTAAAATAGTACGAAACAACTACAAAACTGGAAATGGCCTCGTCCAATTGATAAAGTTTAGAAAATCCCATTTGAGTAACACAGGTCAATCTGTTAAAGAGTTTGAAATGTTTTCAGCGTTAAAGTTTTCTTTTCTCAAAGGCGAAAATTCACGCAACAAGAAGAATCACGTGGTGTGATAAAACCGCATGTTACATTCAATGAAATTGTTCTGAGCCATTTTACCACAGCCATTCAGTTAATCACTCTAATATATAGATGAATTTTAATGAAACCATTATATCACATAAAAAAGTATTGACTGGTGTAATTTGCCCTCGAGTATTAAAACATCTGCCTTAGGACCTGTGGAATGCAAATGCATAAAACATGCTTAATACCTACACTACAGAAGTAGATTGCACTTTTTCTTTGAAAGAGAACATGAGCAACGTAAAGGCATTCTTACTTTTGTTGAACTAACCTGACAGAAATGGTTTATTACGTTCGTTTATATCAGAGTTTATTTACATAATTGAGCCGTGGTATAAGATTTCCAACAAAGTGGTATGTGCGACCAGCAAAGCCTCAGATCAGCCTGCGCATAAGCGCAGTCTGATCAGAGCCTTTGCTAGTCGCTTGAATATTCTATGACTGTTAAGTTACTGTCCGAACAGCATTTGGAGCTTCTGCCTTTAAAAGGAGGCTGCACGCTGGTCTTAGTCTACACTTGTCAAAATACCACATTGTTGGTAATCACATGTCATGGCTCAGTTATAAGTGAGTTAATGATATTTGAGTAGTTATCAAATATGCAAAAAGACTCCTTTAAGCGCTCATGCTAGCTGGGGCAGATGTCTAAAGTTTGGTCTGGGTTTTTATCTACATCTCTACTATGTGTTTCAAGCAGCAAAGGCTCCGGCAAGTCAGCATATTTGCTCGACAATCTGTTACGTACCACAATCTTATGTGCTGGCTCAATATGTGTCATGGGGCTAGGTATATCGTTTGGAATACTTTCAATCTACGACAAAATACCCTAGATTGGGTGCCATTGTCATAGAGCATAAAACAACAACTGGACCCTGTCCCAGCTGGGACTTAAACCCGGGTTGCTGAATCTACAGGCACACACTCTACCATGTCATTGTAAAAGCTGGATTCTACTGCAAAGCAGTAGCAGTGTGTTTTATACCTAGCCACATATGAATCGAACTTGGGTACATTAAAGAAATTAACTTTGTTCTGTTCTGAACTTCAGCTGTAATGTTTTAAGAACTATTTTCTCCAATGATAACTTTTTACTGCATCATTTATCAAAATCCTTATCCGGTGAAAAGTATTCAGGAATTTCTCCTCGAAGTTCTCCAAAACAGTTCCAACATCCAAGATGCAGCAGGCTCCTCTGTGCTTCGATGCATACTTTGAACCTTTTAAGCAAAGCACAAATAATCCAAGTTCAATATGTCAGTCAAAACGTTTAACTGCACCGCCCTAATACAATTACTAAAACGATGGATGGCATGTTCAATTATAAGGGACATCGAGCCTCGTGCGTTATGCTAGTGGGGTCATCTCAAAACCGTTCATTTAATAGCATGTGCATAAAAAATGGAACGTCATGCCAAAACCCAACCCAGCCTTTGTTCCTACAAATGAGCCTACTTTAATTTGATTATGCATATGCAAGGTAAATTTTGAGTATGCAAACGACAGTTTTATGTGTTATGCATAATCTTTCAATAAAGGGATATGTACCGCTTATGAATATTTTTTGAGACTACCTCTTTCTGTCACGCCTATACAATTTTTTTACATGCCAATAAAATATTTTACCTGTCAATTAAATAATTAGAAATTTTGGACGAATTCAATTATTGCAAACTATTTATCTATGTACACAAAAGTTTGTTTGTACCACAAGCACAAGACCTTTTGGAGAATTTGGTGGAAATTATCCTCTACAACTTTCACTGTGAACACATTTTGCTAAATTGAAGATAAAAAGTTATTACGAAAAATCAGTCCTAAAATTTAACAGCTGGAGTTTAGTCTAATTTTCAAATCATTCCTCAATTGATTATCCTAATACGTTTCAATCCCATTTTCAGATGTTTTAAACTTACCAGTGCCGCACTTCCGCCACTAGAGCCACCAGCAGATCTTGTGGTGTCATGGGGATTGAGTACAGGTCCTGTAATGTTAGTCCAGCTACTTCCCCCATAACACATACAATCACAGTTTGCTTTACCAACAATGTTACCCCCTGAAACAGTGCATGATTAGCTCTATATTTCATTATAAATAGAGTATTTCGTATGAAAAAAAATGTCATAACAAGATGCATAAAACAAAGACACAGATCAGCCAAAGTATCAGCTCCACAATTGCCCTCTACCTAGATAGTGTGATGAAAAATTATTCTACTTATCACATGACGTCGCATTTGGGAGTGATCCAACGCCCTGCATTAAAATTGATAAACCATTAGTGGATAACATATTCTTAAACTTATGAAATCTCGTCTACGTCTATAACACGGGCAAAGTATTACCCTTTTCACATCAAAACTGCGACTTCAAAGTAATTCATGTATCATATGATCAATAAAATCTATCATTCATACTCCCGTTTTGTTGAATTTATCTAACCCATTGCGAAAAAGTGAGTATCGCTTTTCCCCTACTCATTTATTTAATTCAATATAATATGAGCACTAATGTAAGATCCTCCATGTTCAAAGTAAGTAAGAGTGCAAAGATCAGAAATCAATACAATCAAGTACCACACCTGACCCAGGATACCAATGGGAAAGTGACAAACTCACAGTTAGACACCACAAACGAGAGCCAAGAGGTCAGCCCTTTCCCAGCAGGTAAACACAGGACACAAATAAACAGATGTGCACAAAGGCATAACAAACATAAGACGTAAAAAACATAAAATATCCACAAAAGAAGTACCGCCTTGGAACGGTCAGTAAAATATTTTACTGGAGAGCTTAAACCGGTTTCACGGCGCCAAGCTTGTATCGCAAAGCAGCATTGAGCCTTACCAGCATCAAGTATTCTGGTTACGACGGTGGCGTCCATGTCTGGTGTATAGCCATCCAAGAGAGAGGTACCATTTCTCATGGGGACCCCAGCAACACAGCAATTATCTTTGATAGCGATTTTCTTGTCTTTCAGAATACCATCAGGTGCTCCTTTAATGTCACATTTCCAAAACCTATTATATATGACGACACATATATTAGCTACCACAGAACGCTCTGTCTACAATTTTTGGATCACCTGTAACCTCACTAGGTAAGCTACGCATCACGTTCAAATAGTGACTTTCCGAAAATAATTTAACTAACCAAACTTTTGGGTAGTTTCATTTATTTGACTATTAGATATTGGCTGAGACATATGCTATACTCCAGCTGTTAAGTTTTAAGAACTATTTTTCGCAATAACTTTTTTATCTTCAATTTTAGCAAAATGTGGTCACGATGAAAGTTGTAGAGGAGAATTTCCGCCAACTTCTCCAAAAGGATTTGTGCTTGTGGCGCAAACAGATTTTTGTGTATATAGATGAATATTTTGCAATAAATTGAATTCGTCCTTTTAATGACAAGTATAATTCGTATAGGCATGACAGAAAGGGGTAGTTTCAAAAAATATTCGGAAGCGGTGCATATCCCGTTCTTCAAAGACTGTGTATAAGATAAAACTGCCGTTAACATGCTCAGAATTTTTCCGTGCATATGCAGAATCAACTTAAAGCAGGCTCATTTGTAGGACGTGCAATTTTTCTCTTATGCACGTGCTATGAAATGAACGGTTTTGAGACGACCCCACTAGCTTAACGCACGAGCGAATCAGGCGTGATTTCTATTATATTTGAACAAGCCATTCATCGCTTAAGTTATTGAATTAGGGCGTGACAATGTAACTTTTTGACTGACATCTTGGACTTGGTTTATTTGCGCTTTGCTTAAAATGCTCAAAGAGTGCATCTAAGCAAAGATGAACCTGCAGCATCTAGGATGTGGGAACTGTTTTGAGAAAGTGGCAGAGAAGTTTCTGAATACTTTTCATCAGGATAAGTTTTTCGATATATGACGCAGTAAAAAGTTATCGCGAGAAAATAGTTCTGAAACATATAGCTGGAGTTCATCTACGATATTGGAACCATTTTGAGAAGTTGGCGGAGATGTTCCTAAATACTTTTCATCGCAAACACATTTTGCTAAACTTGAAGATAAGAAGGTTTTGCGAAAAAATATTTCTTAAAACTTAACAGCTGGAGTTTAGTCGAAACAGGTTCCCATTTGACCACAACCTAAACGCGATATCAACTATGTAAAGTGAGGTACATTTTCTATTCAAACAACGCAAAGCTGCACGCCCACTCTTTCCACAAAACTTCTCATTTGGCAACATACACATACAAAAAGATAACCTCAGTGAACTTGGACCTACCCATGTTTAGATAATTAAAAATGAAAGAAAAAAATACGGTTTCTGCTCACTAATTGATATGTTACTAACATTTGAGACAACAACTTTCCCATTATAAGTCTACTGTAGCATTTAGTTATTTAAACAATCCATGCCCCAGCAAAGCTACAGATACAACCTGATCAAGACTGGACGGCTGGCGTAGCAGACATTTTTGTTAAAATGAGTGTCAGAAGATCGGGTGGAAGGACAAAGTGCAAATTATATACTCCCCAAAAGCTCGAATACTGCTACTGTAAATTCGGAAATTTTCGCGACAGTTAAACTTCGCATATGCGAAGTTTCGTGAAAATCAACCCCTCGCGAATCGGCGATATCACTTTACTGATATATGTTCGCGATTTTTTACGTCGCAAATATGTCTTTTAACGCTATTCGCGAAAATAAAATTCTCGCGAAAATTTCCGAATTTACAGTATATTGACATTGCTTTAGCATTGGAATGATGTGATAACAACATAAGGTGTTCCCAAGAATTGCAATTTCTTGGTACACATACCCAGTAAACCACTATCGGCCCGCCATCGAAACGCCTCTCGAAGTGCGTTTTGCTGGTAGGTCAATAGTGCTCGGTTATCATTTACTTAAAGAAAACCCAGATGACTTACCAAGCATTATGAATATTTTCTTCAGGGACCGGTCTGTGTCCTGGCGTTCTTGGATATTTCACAAGATTTGTGGGACAAACTAACTCTGACAAACACTGGTAGGTGTTAGCAAAGGCCTCGTTCATATATTCTGGAAGAAAACAGAGAAGTTTAATTAAGATCTGTGCAGTAAACGGCTGATGGCACAATGACTTCACGAAACAATACAACAGTGCCAGGCCTTGAATTTATACAAACATAGCACAAGCCCAACTCAGCAGAGCATCTGTATAATTAAATTATTGCTATACACCTTTAAATTATTGAGGCTTGTATAGGGGTTTTAGGGATACAGGATATTTGTCATTTTACTTCCAGGGATATAGGATACTATCCATCTTACTTCCAGGGATATGGGATACTTGGTTCAATATTTTCGTTACTTCCAGGGATATTGAAAATTTAGGAAAATTAATTATGGGGATATTTGCCAATTTATAAGGGATATTTGCCTGTTTACATCAAGGGATATGGGATATTTGTACCCCCCTATACGAGCCCCATTATTGTCGTCTGTGGATTTCTACATTATGTTGAAATCCACCAAAGATAATATTTTAAAAGACATGCTTTGGATTTAACTGTAATAGGTTTGAACGTCTATGCTCAGCCGAGTTTAGCACGGAAAAACAAACATTGGCAGTCCGAATGGTGACAGACCTGTAATTGTAAAAAGGGCAGTGATTGACTCAAAAGGTGGGGGTTGGGTGGACGATCAGTAAATAATTAATTTGTAAAGTGTTTTGTGATTGGCCAAAAAATAAATTAACAGGAAATATATTGTATTTATTAGACAGATATATATTTGCTGCACTTTTTGAAACAACATCTCACTGCTTTTGTCGATTAAGTTTACTGGTGTGGCTTAGAAAAAAGGACCTTACATTTTGGTATTTTTCCAATGAAATGAAACCAAAAGTGGTAAAACATGGCGGTCACCAGGGTATCTCATTCTTGTTTATTGATTGACCTCGGTCCAATCTGCAATTCTGTGCTTTACAAGTTTACTTAAAAGCTATAATGGAGGTCTATGGGAGTAAACATTTACAGGTCTGGGCCCATTTTTTAATACATGCATAGGGATTTTTTCATGCATTTTAAAAAATCTTCTGGTCCAGCGGATCTGCTTGAACATGAGGCAACTACGCCATATGGCTCTGAAATCACCTTTTGAAGGTCAACAATGAAACAAACATGTCTGATTGATATTGAGTCCCAGAGAGGTACGTCTACCCTTGTTCTCCTCAAATTACACGTAAACATGTAATTGACATATAACCCTAAATATGTAGTGGATGCTCAAAACATATGTTAGACAATAATCACACTTTTTTGCGCTAAAATGGATACATGGATCTTTGGCATACCTTTGAATTCCTTAAGTTCGTCATCTGTACACCTCAACCCAAGATCGTTGGAGAGCGTGGTAAGATCTTCCAGAGACACAGGTCGCACTGCAGGATGGCTGTATAGCTCTGAAATATATGAGTCTGCTGTTCATTGGGGATGATTTATATATGAGCCACGACATGTGATTTCCACCAATGTGGCATTTTGACATGTGTAGACTCAGACGAGCCTGTGCAGTCTCCTTTTAAGCTTAGAAACTCCAAATGCTGTTCGGTCACTCAGTAGCTTAACAGTCATAGAACATTCAAGAGCCTAGCAAAGGCTCTGATCAGACTGCGCGTATGCACAGGCTGGTCTGAGCTTTTGCTGGTCGTACATACCACATTGTTGGAAATCTCATATCGCGGCTCAATATTATGTGCAAACATTATCACGCCAACCCGCCCTTAGCACCGACTAAGTGGTATTCTGCTTTATAATGCCCAAACCCAGTTGTTTCAAATAAGAACATCTGACTTTGTCGAATGCGAACAAAGGCGTAGACCAACCTTCATATCAGCGCAGTCTAATTAGAGCCTTTGTTGTTCACTCCCTTGAAATTACAATACTTCAACATGTTATACGAAAAAAAATCAATATTCTAGCTAGTCTATGTAGCCGAGCAAACTGATTTTAGCTCCACCTAGGAGCAAACTTCGAAGACCGGACGTGTCCCGACGTTATATAGCGTTGCTCGCATGTTACTCACTGTATAAAATGTTTAATAGTATATTTGGGAAAATGAATTACTTCACAAATGTAAAACAGTGACCATGGCAATATCAAAACCATATGCACATCCGCAAATCATGACGAAAACACATGCATAGTTTCAAACAAATTGGAGTAAAATTGTAGGAGAAGTCGCGATTACAAGGTACATGTACCCACTGTCAAGATTCAAATGTCGATTCATAGTATATCAGGTCGAAAAAGTTCACAACTCGAAAACAAGACAAAAAATAATCTGAAAATAAAGGCAAAACCACTTGGACAGGAAAAGTTTCAAAAAGCTCGGTATAAAATTACAGGATGGTTTGCACCCCAAGTACACGGACGGACAGACGACTTTCGACAAAAGTTAAGAGACGAAAAGAAAGTGACTGATATGGTGGCTACTTTGTGCCATTTCGTTATTTCGCCTGGCGATATGGCGCGGTGAAAAGACGAGATAAACGCCATGCGAAAAAATAACAAAATAACGCCAGGCGAAAGGACGAAATAACGAAATCCGCCATGCGAAAAGACCACAATCAAGCACGAAACAATGAAATGGCACAAGCCAGCCACCATAGACTGAAGATCTGCAGTAAATTAACGTCTTTAACCATTTACGTCATAGCGGTGCCTGACCAGATCAGACCCAGATCAGACAGCTCTTATAAGAGTTGCCTGATCAGGGTCTACTCTGTTGGCTTATGGAAATATGACAAGATACGATCCTACGCTAGCGGTTTCTTTGTTCTATGTATAATATACACGTGAAAGTTTATTCAATGAATTAATCATAGTTGGTGGTGCTTAGCATGAATATCCATGAGAGAAAGGGTTAAACCATATATGGCCTCGCCGCAAAAACAAACAAACAAAACAACCCCTGTCTCCATGCTATTCAAACCAATCTGCTCAGCTACAGCAACACGCTAGACTAATAAAATGTTTGATTTTATACTTTCTAGAGAGTAAATGACTAAGGCGCTGGTCAGACTGAATGGATGTGCAGGCTGGTCTGAGCCTTTGTTGACAAGTGTTTTCCAGCAACAAGACAGAGTAATAGCATGCAATGACTCTCCATACAAGTATTGGTCAGTATTCAGGCGTACATATGCGCTTTATGGCCCATCATAAAATAAAACAATATTTACTATCTTTCATTCTAGTGAGTCAAGACATAATTTATAGATTAGGATAATGAATAAATTTATCAAACAAATTTGATAATCAGTTGTATGAAAAGTACAAATGAAGTGCTAAATTATGACACCAAAATAATGATTTTATTGCTAAAATGAACACTAATCAGAAATAAATAAAGAAAAACGTCTCTACTAACCTAACGCCACCATACTAACGTGTCGGAAAAAAGGAAACTCGTTCTATTTTTCTTCAAGTTTTCATTTGGTGAAGACGCTAAAACTTATCAGAACGAGCTTTAAGCACAGAACAACTATACAGATGAAGAGAGCCTTTGAAAAATGTTTTTCTGTGAAAATGATTAAAAAGACACGAGTGAATTTCGTACGTGTTCAAGCATGCAAACATCATATTAAAATCAAACGTTCAAGAGAATTGTCGAGGGGGTTGGATGGGCGTTGTGTGTGTGTGTGTGTGTGTGTGTGTGTGTGTGTGTGTGTGTGTGTGTGTTGGGGGTGCAAATGCTCAGGTTTCATATTCTGTATATTTCCTGACACAACCAAATCAGACGGTCACCATAGGAATTATAACTGCTTTTCTATTGCACATGCAATTCCTTTTATATAAAAGTAAGAAAGTTGGCAAAGATCAGGAATCGATGCAATCAAGTACCATACCTGACCCAGGATACCACATGGTAAAGTGACAAAACACAATTAAACATCACAAGCGAGAGCCCAGAGGTCATCCCTTTCCCAGTAGGTGACCACAATGCAGCAATGAACAGACGCGAGAGCATGACAAAAACAAGACATAAACAACACAAATGATACACAAAAGAAGTACCGCCTTTGAACGGTCAGTAAAATATTTTACTGGAGGGCTTAAACCGGTTTCATGGCGCCAACCTCACCATTAGTTCAGACGTGGATCAAGACACATAGATGTTTGGTTTGCATGAAAGACCCCTAATAAACCTTGATTGAAAAAAAGCAAAATGTGTGAGTATGCATGGACGGTCAGTAAAGAAAAAGAAGCCTCCCCCCCTCTTCAACCCCCTGAAACTTTTACATTTGTACTTTTTTTTTTATCTTAAATGTGTTATTTTGTATGATTGAATATATACAGATGTTAAATGTGGTATTTTACCATCGTGAGCAATAAGCATATGTTTCCGTTGTTCTAGGCCAATTTTTCTAACAGCTGTAGATATCCAATCATTCAAAATAACATGGGTCTTTACTGAACCCAAGTTTCTGTGCATTAACCCATATAAGCCTAACATCCTTTTTGTGGGACAAAGGCAAACAGTAAACCCAGATCAGACGCAGCACAACGCGGCGTCTGATCAGCGTCTCCACTGTTTGCTTACAGAATGTACTTTCAAAATTTGAATGGACTTGAAACATACTACCCAACAACCCTTAAATTCGAAATAGATTCGTCCAATTGATCGTGGTGGGAAAATCCATTAGGCATAAATGGGTTAATTTTCTTATGCATTATGTAATACGAGATAAAAGATGCAATCATTTTCTCACGTACGGTGCAAATATAAGAGACGAAGATGCATTCATTAAATATATAGGAAAAAACGTACCAATGTCGCATGTACATGGTTAATTAGGAGACAAAATGTGCATGTATTTACCTTTCTTTTTGCTTTCCGACATGTTAACCGCAGTATCTCAGGTCGAATTAGGTCATTTCAGGACATCTGATTAGTGTGTGCGCAAGATGAATACATAAAATAGATCTTTAGATTTATTTTATAGTTCGACACACAAATTTTACAGTAAAAATCAAGACATCCTTTGCTCACTATTAGTGTTATCATGCGTCAGACTAGCTTATACATTGATTCATAGCAGTTACATTTTGTCTCAACAAGCTCGAACCCTCGGCCTGATTAACCAAATATTTTTTTTCACAGAACTGGTAGACAACTGCCATTAAATTTGCCATTTTTGGTTTTATGGAGGTACTCAAGTGTCATCTATATAGGTACTGTATGAAAAAAGTACTGTTTGTGGCTGTTCCTTGGCAGTAGCCTGCACTGAGCCGGGTGGGTTTATAGTTTTGTGTTTTTATACAGAAGGCTCAACCGGCAGTAGTTGATTAAAACGTCTCAGAAGACGTGGCTATAGAGTAAAAGTTTCATCGGACAGACAAGTGGAACATTTATATACATTTATATTTCTTTAGATTTCCTTAACAGTTTTCGGTTGAGGCTAACAGTTTAGATACTGTTGACATGACGCGATTTGCGACGTCTCATAAGGATCTAAGCTATTTGTAAATGGCACATGAAACCATAGGCTCAAATTGTTTACATGTAAAAGGCCGCTTAAATTTATAAAACAGCAACTGCATCGTGTGATCGCGTGGCTCAGTCTTCATAGACGGAATGCTAGACTGTAGTTACTAGTCTGCTAATAAAAGAGTTGTTTGTAAATGCATGTCGAAATTGTAATTATATCTTCTTTTTTTAAATTGAAAATATGTTTTATATAATTATGAAAAATAAGGTAAAAAATCATTTGTATATTTCTTAGACTTATAAAAGGCTAATGCACGAAACAGCCCATAGTTGGGTAATAGAGAAGATCGTCGAAACTTTACAGGCCAAGAAAGCCAAAGACACATTAAGAGACCAGAAGCTGTGAGTCAAATTCCAGACACCACCATGAGGCATTTAACTTCAGTATCCACCAACATGCATTCCAAGAAAAACGTAAATTTGTGCTGCGACATGAGATGTCCTACAATGTGCTGTGTGCGACCTTCGAAGGCTCAGATCATACGCGCAGTTGGATCAGAACCTTTGCTAGTCGCTTGAATATTCTATGACTCTTAGCCTACTGATGACCGAACAGCATTCAGAGTTTCTAAGCTTAAAAGGAGGCTGCACAGCTCGTCTGAGCCTGCACATGTCAAAATGCCACATTGTTGAAAATCACAAGTCACGGCTCAAATTAAGAAATCAAAAGCTGTGAATCAAACTCCAGATACGATCATGAGGCATTCAACTTCAGTATCCACCAACATGCATTCCATTGGTGAAGCTCCCATTACGCAGTTACGCACGTGCGATATAAAAATAGTAACATTCAAGGGAGGTCACCTAATGTGGTAAAAATCATTTTCCATACCATAAGGAACCGCTCTTAAAGGAAAGAATTCGCTCCCTCTGGGAGCAAATTCTTTCCTTTAAGAGAACTTCCCATTTCGAAAAGGGACGCAATTGAAGAGAATCGCTGCTTGATCCAGTAGTCTCCCTTTGATGTGCGTAACTTTTTCGGCGTTCTAGCTACGCCGCTGCATTCCAAGAAAGAAATATGCCTTAAAATTGCTCCAATCACAGACCACAGATCAACATACAGCACTAAGAGGAAGATGCACTAGAACGCAGGCACATAGGGCCAGTTAAGCAATTTTAGCGTAAAATTGTGATTATTTTCTTACCCATCCGTTTAAACATATGTTTTGGGTGCTCTAAAGAACCATCCCATCGAGTACCCTCAGCATATGTTTTGGTTGAGAAATAAGAAAAATGATTTTCAGGTACGCACTCATACCTCGAGGCCTGCAGGCAATAGAGAAACCCACACTGAACTGGAGGGTGGTATCGAATTCCCAGGCGGGGTTGGGGTGGTACTCTCAATTTTTCTTGCTACGTAGGCTAGGACCCAGCATCTACTGTTTACCCCCCAAACATATCAGGAATTCCAGGCATACCCCCCCCCCCCCCCCAAAAAAAAAAAAAAAATAAAATAAATAAATAAATAAAATAAATAAATAAATAAAAATAAAAAAATAAATAAAAATAAAAATAAATAAATAGATAATAAAAAATGAAATTTTAGCAACCCCAAAAATATTCCCATTCTAAACCATCATTTTTCCGATTGTAATGTATTTTTACAGGAATGATATAATCGAGTAACTTTTGCAGGTGGAAGGCTAGAACAATGCTGATGTTTTAATACATATATAATGCAGAATAGCAAATCAAGTATCTATAGAAATATGAAAGAGTGGGAACTTTTTGCCCGGAGACATTGCAATCCTCAAAGAACTCGCTTCAAATCATACGGTTACAATCAAAACAATTTACGCATTTCAGGATTTTATAATGATATACAGAGCATAGATGGTTTACGTTGTGAACTATTTCGAAAGCTCATACTTGTATGATCGGATGTTATATCGATAATGGCGGAAGCTGAAAAGAAAGGTAATTTACAGCATTTTATTTTTGTTTGCACCAGTTTTACGCTAAAAAATACAATTGTTATTGTGTACTGCATATGTGCATTACAAATGGAGCCAAATCAAACATCACCGACATGAAATTATATACGCTACGCGAGTAGAATAAATAAATAGATCCTGTACTTGGTATGGTAGCACATTAGTGTCATGTGTGTCATCAACATATCGGGGAAAATATCTAGTGGGGCTTGGTATAAGCCCTGCGCTTTATAATTGATCTGGCGAGGCTGCTTCCATGTAAGGCTCATCAGTAGGTTCGCTGATCGCATATTAGCCTAAATATGCAATACATTATGTTCATTTGAAAGAATACCCTTACTCATAATTTTAACTTACATATAATATACTTTTAACAGAATGTTTTAGCATTTTAAATGACACTTGAATGTTAAACAAACAAGTTATGCATATTGTGTGTGTATGGTGTGTACGTGTTTTTTTGGGTGGGTGGGGGAGGTTGGGGGTGGAGTACTGTTCGCGTGAGGGGGATATTGTATACCCCTAAATAAATACCCCTAAATTTGAGTATGACCTTAAAAAACACAATCAAATACTGCAGACCATTCCACGGCACCGTGAAGAAGAGCCACAGAAAACTAACAGTCAAAATACACCGGTGGGGGGGGGTCTCAAATGCTTTTTACTTGCAGCAAATCTTCGCCATATGTTCTGCTGACGTTATGGAGGCTTCCTTGGACCTAACTTATACAATGCATCTGCACAGAGAAACAATCTAATCAAATTAACACACTGTGATGCAACAAAGAAAATGCTCCATGACCCACAGATAGCCAGACCTTACGAAACCCTCAAAGCCATGATGGACAGGGCCACAGTAAAATTTCTCTAATTTTTTGCAGTTTTGACTCGTGTTTTATTATCCCAAACAAGCATGGTTTGGTGTAAGAAACTTTACAAAAGGGCTGTAAATGTGAAACTGTTCCACTTTGTTCTAAAAAAAAAAGAAGATATATCTAGATACTAATCTATGTAGCTCTTGTTGTTCTAATTGCTGTTTTGCCCGTTTACCATTTTAAAGACGCCTTTGTTTCCTTGTCCACTAGTATGCAACAGGCCATACCAGTGATTTTGGGAAGCCTGATAATAAACGAATTTCAAGGGAATAAGGGACAGATGCCATACTAAGTACATAAATACACAGGGGGCACTCATCACTACAAATATCCAGCAAATACTCTTATTATCTGTGATCCTCGCCATCTTTTTCAATACCACTGGAAGAGCATCTTCGCGCCTTTATTGATTAGTTATCTTAATAATAAGTAAGGTATTTGCGCTTCCATTTGCATGAATCAGAGACAAGGTCCAGGTATGTATGTTATAGGATTATGTGCTATACATCATTGTCCATTGAAGCAACTTTCCTAGGTGTTAATTATTTTTCTAGCGTTCGAAAACAGATACTACATTGTATATTATGATATTAAAAAAGAATTAACTCACTGCATTTCATATCTATTGACAATTTTGTACTGTCACACAGAGATCTTTATTTTAAGCAGCGACAATATGCCAATGTTAGTTTGGTAATATAATTAGAACAAATCATTTGGAATACATTTTTTTAGATTGAAACCCATACTACATAAATTACCAATAAGTTGAAGTGTGAATTCTGGTCCCTCTGACTGTGCGTTAATAAGTGTCGATTGTATTTAAATAATCTATATTTCAGAATTGTACAAAATACCAGCTGTAAAGCCTGCCACCGTGAAAGAAATCAGTGGAATTTCAGAAGATCTTGGTCTAAAATGTACAGAAGAAGAGATAAAGGACTACACGGGTATACTATAGCATTACTCCAGAAAAATAGAGGATCTTACATTAGCGCTCATGTTTTATTGAATTGATTAACAGAGTTGGGGACAAAAGCGATAAAATGCGAGCAATTTAACACTTTTCTACAACAAATTTAATAAATTAAATAATTCTTTATGTTCAGTTAATCTTACTTGTGCGACACGTTGTTATAATTTTCATTTCATAACGTTACTAAATAATGTAATCCACTAGTGGTTTATTGGTTTAAGTACATGGTGTTATATCACTCCCAGACAACGTTATATGATAAAAGTAAAAACTTGATCAATCAAACTCCGATAGTTCGAACTATGCGCTAATAAGAGGATAATTAAAACAAAAACAAAAAAAGAAAATAATTTTAGATACATGGGATTCAGTGAATAGGGCGTATTCTTTAAAACTATTTTTTTAGTTTTGTTTTATCCAAACACATATTTTGAAAAAAAAAGAAAAACAATCTTCTCTCTCAGTTTAAATATTCTCAAATATCTTCCCCCGGACCTGGCGAATGTGAATGCATAAAAACATGTTTGATACTTATATTTTCAGTCATCGGTGCTCGCAGGCATCAAGGATTACTCCAGAAGCAGATGGATGTTCAACCCAAAAACTAGTCATATTTCCCCACTGGATAAACGTGCATGTACCTATACTGAATTCTTCAACATTTTTGTGATAAAGGACGTTTACCTATGGGCTAACTCACAACCAAAATAAAATAGAAATATAACGTTTGCTGTCCTAAAGCCATCATCTTGACACATTTAGTGATTGTCCTATGTTGTAGACAATGAATGGCTAAATAAAGCAGATGAATGATTAAACTTTGCTAAGACGAAAAAGAAATACAATCATTTTGGAATTTATAACCTGTGAAACCTCATTATATGCAATGTATCATCCTGACTTTATTGTAATGACTGTGTGGAACATGCCATTGGTCTGAATGGATTAAGTAATAGTTATACCATGGGTTGTCCGCCTGTACGTGGAGATAATCCACAAGCTTTAGCAAGTAGATTATCTTACGTACAGGTGGACAAACATAGTATAACTATTTTATACCACCTAAATCAGTGGAGACCTTGCACATCACGAGATAGTTCGTGCTAAAGTTGGTAAGGGTGGTATAATGGTCATTACTGTATTATTTTTTATCCAGATTACATGAACCATACGTTTGGGGATACATACGAACGTTTGTCAGAGCTGGTTAGTCCAACTCTTCCAGTGAAATACCCAAGACTTCCAGGACACAAACCGAGCCCTGAGGAAAATAAATACAATGCATGGTAAGTATTGGCAGGGATCATTATAAGTTCTACTCTGACAGCAGTTTTATCTTGCAAAGTTTCCCGTTGCAGCCATATAGTTTGTTTGGATAGCTTTGAATTTTCAACATTATGTGGCAAATGCGAAGTGATAGGTTGGAATTTCAGCGTTTTATTGATTTCTTTAAACCACCAATGTCGTCCCTGTAGATAATTTTGATATTTTATTCAAAATTTCTCACACTTTAAATTATGTGAGAGAGTATTTGTCCAAAGCAGTATCTTTATGAGAATATTACAGAATCATTAGATTGAGACAGAAACAGGCTAAAGAGTTATACATACTTCGGACTGATACCATAGCCAGAACAGAAAGAAAGTTATTTACCTTTATAAAAAATCAGAGCCTTCATTTTTTGTGTGTAATGCACCATTTTCTAATGGAGTGTATCAAAACAAAGATAGCATAATTTGAGCGTTGTAATTTATTTGGAAAAATCGCAACTTTGAGAGGTATTGTGGTTCAAGGTTAAAATTTTTGCAGCATTATTATTCAACTTTATGGAAATGGCCAGGCCCAGAATTACAAATGTTCCTAACATTTATCTATCTCTTAAATTAAGAATTGATAAGTTAAGACACATAAATAGCATTTGAATCTTATTAAAACCAAATGTATTCCATATATCACGTAGATCACAATGCGTTCTGCTTCCATATGTACTGCTGGTTTCAGTTCTTTTGTGAAGTCTTTGCTCCCAAAGGATACTCTTTTAAGAACATAATTATTTGACTTCACTACAGCTGGTGACTGGGACTGTGTGGCGGCGGTAGTCCGTCTCCCTGCCCTTCACTATAGTGTAGATTTTATTTTCTTGTCCTTTGGGATCATGGGTTTCACTGTGGAACTTTGAAACTAAAAGAGGGTCACTGATGACGCCTAAATGGCAGAAACTAGCTAGTCTGGCCCAGAAAATATGCACACTCTGGTTTCAGTTCTTTCGTGAAGTCTTTGCTCCAAAAGGATACTCTTTTAAGAACATAATTATTTTACTTCACTACAGCTGGTTACTGGGACTGTGTGGCGGCGGTAGAACGTCTCCCTGCCCTTCACTATAGTGTAGATTTTATTTTCTTGTCCTTTGGGATTATGGGTTTCATTGTGGAACTTTGAAACTATAAGAGGGTTACTGATGACGCCTAAATGGCAGAAACTAGCTAGTCTGGCCCAGGAAATATGCACACTCTGGTTTCATTTCTTTAGTGCAGACTTTGCACCCAAAGGATACCCTTTTAAGAACATATTTGGATGAGTTTGATTTTCGTCAAAATCCCATCACCTTTTATGGAGTTACCTACCCTTGAGCATCTTAAAAATTGATGGATTATGATCTGAACACTCTTGCGCCTTCATTCTTGATTGGTTCTTCAAGGCTTGGATAAATTTGAATTTCAAGTAGAGCAAACCTCAAATTGTGGAGTTAACTGCTCTTGAGCGTCAGCCTTACAATGGGAGATCTGTTGTGGCCACTCTAGCACCTTCATTGATGATTGGGCCTTCCTCATTCTTGCAGGTTACAAGGACACTCATAAAAGCTTGAAAGAATTTTATTTTCTGCCACACCCCACCACAAGCTACAGAGTAAGCTGCCCTTGAGCATCTAAAATATAGCTGTATAATGTTGTGACCACCATCGCACCTTCATTTTTCATTTGATTTTCTTCACCCTTGTAGGTTACCAGGACATACACAAAAGTATGAATGAGTTTGGATTTCTGTAAGATACCATCCCTGACTACGGAGTCAGCTGCCCTTGAACAGCCGAAAATATACTTTCATCAGGTTTCCTCTGCAATTTTTATTCAGATCTTTTTATTACTTGCAGATAATCAGAACTGGCATAACATCTTGTGTTTTTGAATTAATTCCTGGTCACTGTTTCAAGCTCAGAGTGACCTGCCTTTGAGCATCATAAATTATGGTATCTCCAAGTATTATGCTGGCTACCAGATGGGCGATTGTTGTCCATTGGGCTACTTGTTCTTTAAACAAACATATTTCGCAATAATGTTAGAAGTGATTGGATATTTATTAACATTGTATATATATATCTCAAATTGCAGGCTCTGGAAATGTGATATAAAAGGGGCACAGGACGGGACTCTAAAAGGCAAGACAATCGCTATTAAGGACAACTGTTGTGTAGCTGGTGTTCCTATGACGAATGGCAGTGTTATTATGGAAGGTTATACACCGGAAGTAGATGCCACCATTGTTACTCGAATACTAGATGCAGGTACTGTAATAGGCGTCTGTATTTCACACAACCTGGACAGAGCTGGTTAAAGACCCGTTTTTGTGCTCAACCAAACTAAGCAAGGAATTTATCCTGCTAAAAATGTTCAAATGGCAACATTTGTTGGCATTTTAAATTTAATTAGCTGGATAAATACAACATCTGAGAGTTTGAAATCAGGTTATGTCTCTAATTTTTAGTATTTTACTTTTCTTGAGTAGTTAGAATTTCGTGCTCAACTGTTGAGTTGAGCATGATAAAAATTTATAACCTCGAGGCCTGGTCAGAGCTGGTTTCCATATGGCATTGGTCTAGATAAAGAATCATTTTGTATTTAATTTTTCAAATATTATTTTTCCATCAGTCCACTCACGTGTCGTTTATGTACTCAAAAGGACAGTCTCATCTAGACTAACCAGGTTTTTCCTCGGTCTTTTGATCCATCTAAGGTCAACATTGGACTATAGAAGAGCCACGATGCATCCTGCCAAAGACAAGTAATTGATGAAAAAGTAAAGTCATAATGTTGTTGAGTCTAACGAGTGATTCTCATGGCCCAACAGTATCAACATACCCATTGCAGCCAAAATTGGAGAGTATGGGAATTCCCTGATCAGATTTTAATGGGCCTCACTGTAAGAAAACCTGTCTTTGTGGCTTCTGACTAAGTAATAGTAAATCCAGTCTGTTCAGCTACAAAGACTAGCTATGATAGTAAAAGTTAACATGTAGAAGTTTTGGATACTATATTTTCCAGATATAGAATAACAAATGTGCTGATTAAACTGCATGGACTTGCAGATTGGTCTGAGCCTTTGTTGTTTGCCATGCAATACAATCAAGTTTTCTCGCGTTGAGGTCCATATAAGTGTAACGCAACTACTTTCATACAATCTGGCTTACTTGATTCTTATATTACATGTTGCAAAGTATGTATTTAGTACTTATCTACTTATCTTTAGGTGGCAACATCACTGGAAAAGCCAGTTGTGAGTTTATGTGCTTTAGCGGTTCCAGTTTTACTAACAGCAGTGGTCCAACTCTCAATCCTCATGACCCAACCAGATCAACAGGGGGATCTAGCGGTGGAAGTGCTGTTCTCGTATGTATACCGATAATGTGTTTTTCTTTGATTTATACAATTAAAACTGGGAACTTAATATTCATGTTACATCACTGTAAATGCATTTTCTTTCTTCCTGTCCTCAGGAAACTGTTTGCAGGGGTGTTGTACTTGATTGTATCGAATCTTGATCTTTGCCTTTTTCCTTACTTGAAATGTTGCAATGCAAGAAACATATGCGATCCTGATTTTATGGAAACCAAACAATCAGGACAGTCACTAGTAAAGTACTATAATATACCTTGTCTTTACGTTTGATTTCTATAAATAAACTGACACCATCTTACAATCTTTCTAACGTCACTATGTCATTTTCACCTACAATGGTTTTATCAGTAAAATGGTCATTTTGAAGTTAAGGTTTGTATCAAATTGCAACTGCCTTGCCAATTTTGTGGAATCAGTTATCAGAATAATCGATTTTAATAAGGCTGAACTCGGATGATACAGAATTAAAGGACATGTAACGGTTTTGTATTACAAATGGCCCACTTTTACAGTAAAAAATCGATTGTAAAGAAATCCCTCCAAAATATTACCAAATGATACCTAAGAGTCTCTAGTTTAATGTCCACAATTTATTTTCTTCATTAAAATGTATTTTTATGATAAATTTTGCGGTTAAATGCATGCCCTATCAACCACACTTAGCACTAAGTCTATGGTAAAACCAAACACCCTCGTGTTCTTCTTGACTCAATTACATACATGTCCACACGCGGAACCGGATAAAACTATTTCTCATTTTATTGTGCATATAATATTACACTCTGAGTCGGTTCCGCATGCGGCAAATACCGTAAAAAGACTTTTTCTGCAAATTTTATCCTGAAATGTACTATTCAACTTATACTTATCAAAGCACTGAGAGTACTAAATCACTGGAGAGACGTAAGATTTCTGCCCAAAAATGGAGTACAATGTACATATTAGCAAGCTTGTATCAATATTATTTCTTACAAACAGTCTTTGGATATATTGCGTTTGAAAAGCAAATACAACAACATTTCAGTAAATGCGAGTCTTATTTGAGAGAGAGAGAGAGAGAGAGAGAGAGAGAGAGAGAGAGAGAGAGAGAGAGAGAGACCAGCAGAGAGAGAGGTTGCTGATATTTTAGAAATATGGCCAAGGGTGTGTTTAACCAAGTAAGATAGAATTCAAACTACAGTACGTTTACAGATTGGTTTTATTTTGCAGTCTCTTAAATCAACATGTAAGGCTGAATGTAAAACGGGCTTATCTAGTTTTTTATGTAAGCAGAAATACTTCATATTTTCTGTAAGTTTATTCAAGTATTTTTGTTTGCCTTTCTCCACAGGTTCAGGTTGGTGAAGTTGATATGGCCATAGGTGGTGACCAGGGAGGCTCGATCAGAATCCCTGCGAGCTGGTGTGGTGTTGTAGGACTTAAACCCACCTGGGGACTGGTACCTTACACGGGTGCTGTACCAATAGAGATTACAACCGATCATTTAGGTCCTATGGCTAGAACAGTTGAAGACTGTGCTCTTCTATTGGAGGTAAGTTAAGGCCCCATCAGAATATACTGAACCAGGCCTCGAGGTTATAAAACTTGAGTTCATTTTCAAACTCAAAATAAAGGGCAATGATTGGCTGCTTGCGGACACGTGTTCGCCAGCAGCCAATAATTGCGCATTATTTTGAGTCTGAGACTTTACTCAAGTTTAATAACCTCGAGGCCTGTTCCCAAGGTTATTAAATGTTTTTACACGCTCAAATTTTTGTGAATGTCATTTCATCTGTTCATGAAAGCTAAAATACTAGAAATAAAGATTTTCTTGCTGTTGTATCTATTTTGCTCTCAATTGTTAAAAGCCCAATCATTGTTCTGGCTTTGTTAAAAATAGGTATAGGCATAAACATGTTATGATTACACATTTATATATTGAATGACACAACCTTTATTAATGCTTTTTGTGAGCATGTTGGCATGCTTAGAAGAAGCCTGGTTATACATCTGTATCCCCTGTGGAATGACTTGCCATTGTTCAACAAGCTGGCGTTCAAAATCGGGTAATGTGGCAGATGGGAAGGGATACAAGTCATGTACCCGCCAGTCTCGAATATCCCAAAGGTGGTCGATTGGAGATAGACAAGGTTCTGGATGGCCAGTCAAGAGTGTTGACATGACCAGTATGCAAAGGGTTCCTTGCCGTATTGCAGGTATGGGGGGGGGCATCGTCCTACTGGAAGATAAAATGAATGGTTTCCAACAGTCTGACTGGACATGCTGGTGAAGGACTTCATCCACATAGCGTTGGCCTGCAAGTGTGCCCCAATGACATGTATGCAAAGTAAACAGACCATAGCATTACCATATTATACAACGCTCAGGGTGACTTTTTTGGCATGAGTAGCTTTTAAAAAGTCTTTTTTCATAGGCTATCTTACTGCTTGCATAACAAAAATATGTAATTGCTTTTCACATATGGCCAAAGTAGTGTTATTTTTTCCCACATTTACCAAGGTAAAATTATTGGTTACCTCTCATATCAACTGCATTGTTGCACGTTGGCCCAATAAACCTTGCCTATCTCATGGCATCTGCCTTTATCGTGTCATCATGACGTTTCACGTTTTGAATGACATTGAATAGACGCGGAAAGCGATAATTACGTCATAATTGCTAGTTTGAAGAGTGTGACAGACTTGTTAACTGATAAATAGGATAGTGGGTTTGCGTCTTTTGATATCAAGATTACCAGGCTCGGCATCAAGAATGCAGGTTAAATTGCTCGCGATTCAACAAGCGTTCTCAAAGCCTTTCCTGGTAAGGGAGCGCAGTGGCTCAGTGGTAGAGTGCTTGACTCGAGACCGAAGGGCCGCGGGTTTGAGCCTTACCGGCGTCACTGCGTTGTGGTCCTTGAGCAAGACACATTTATCCTAGCTTAGTACTGGTTCAACCCAGGAAGACCGTCCCCCATAACTGAAAGATTGTTGAGTGGACGTAAAGAATCAAATCAAACAAACAAACAAACTTTCCTGGTAAACTTGATATCAAAAGACACTCACATTAGCAGTCTGAGATAAACTTTTGTTCATTTCAGGCTATTGCAGGATATGATGATGGTTTATGTCCACGACAGCCAAGAGATCTGAAGGTACCCAAGTATAGCAAGCAGGTGAGATTTTATAATTGAGCCAGTGCAATGTGGCATTTTGACTTTGTAGACTCAGAGGAGCCTCTGTAGCCTCCTTTTAAGCTTAGGCGCTCCAAATGGTGTTCAGTTAGTAGCTTAACAATCATAGAATACTCAAGCAACTAGCAAAGGCTCCGATCAGTCTGCGTGTATGCGCAGGCTGATCTGAAGATTGGCTGGTCGCAAATACCACATTGTTGGGAATCCCATGCAGCGGCTCATATTAATCAGAGCTGATAGTGTTTGGTACCATGTTCAAAGTGTTCTGGAGAACATACTTACATATGCAGCATGTGTAATAAGCTGAAAACGTTTTCAGGACAAAAATATAGGCAGAATAAGGGTTGACAAAAAAGCACACCACACTTATTAGATTGAATAAGAATTATACAGTGAGCCACTTTAGTTACACACCACCTGTCAAGGGCCCACTTTTTGAGACAAAAATGATGGAGCCAAACATTCTTTTCAATATTTTCATTACCAACATTTAATCTATTTGATGACACAAAAAACCCTGACGTACATCGTGGATAAAAAAATGAAATTGTCAAAGAAGTCTTTTGGCAACTTGTATACTCAGAACCATTCAAAATTGTATCTACCATTTAAGAAAGAACTGAAAACAAATTTTTTCAAACCTTGGCCAGTTGGGAACACAAATTGTATTGAATGTTTAAAAGAATGGCACAGTTAACATACACATTCCAGTTTTTAATATCCCCAAATATAAATCGGCTCTAATGGCATGCAATGTGATCTAAATGCAATGCAAACTATGGCAATGTAAACTGGTGTTAGGAGGATGGTACCCTGAAGGATCCATTTTCGCATTCGTTTCTGGTCCAATCACATTTAATGTTATACAGGTTATGCAAAGTATGAATAAGAATGAATAAGCTTTTTACTGACCGTTCCAAGGCACCGTTAAACCGGTTTAAGCCCTCCAGTAAAATATTTTACTGACCGTTCCAAGGCGGTACTTCTTTTGTGGATCTTTTATGTTTTTGTTCTGTCTTGTGTTAGCTATGTCTTTGTGCGCGTGTTTATATGTGCTTTGTGGTCACCTGCTGGGAAAGGGCTGACCTCTTGGCTCTCGTTTGTGGTGTCTACTGTGAGTTTGTCACTTTCCCATTGGTATCCTGGGTCAGGTGTGGTACTTGATTGTATCCATTCCTGATCTTTGCACCCTTACTTACTTTACTCTGGTAGTCTCACTAATAAAAATGTCATATTTATTTTCTGAGAAGTTTTAATTTTTAAAAGTGGTGGGAACTAAAGTGGCTCACAGTGTTTTTGGATCTATAAGGTATTATTTGAAATGAAATTGTCCCCATTTTTCAGTTAACCAGTGACTTAAAGGGCAAGAAGATAGGTCTTGTAAAAGAAGGATTTGATGTATGTGAGGAAGACGTTGTTAACATTGTTAAAGCAGCAGCAAATAAACTGACCAAAGCAGGAGCCATAGTAGAAGAGATGTCCATTCCAATGCATGCTGATGGTGAGTCAACAGTCCTATAGATAAGAATGCCCGTTTACAAAACAATACCATCGTTATTTCTCAACCAAACATATTTTATGGGTACTCTAAAGAATGGTCTCAATGAGACCATTCTTTTGAGTTCCCAAAGATTGTTGATAAGTAAATAATTCCAATTTTTACGGTACAAAATGCTTATCAGTAACTATGGTTCGATTTGTATAATACAGTAACACTTAAGACATAATTTTATTTATAGCTTGTTTCATTCAAAATATGATATTTACATTGTCAAAGCAAGGCTTCAATGTAGGTTTTTACAACGATTCAAACTTCATGACCAACAGAAATATAATTGAAAGCTAAGTAAGCTCTATTGTATTCATACCCATGGCTCTAGTTAATAGTGCCTATTTAGAGAGTAAAATATGGCCACAGCCTTGTTACCAGGCTCGGGTAAAGGCCCTCGGGCAAATATTGAGTGCCAGGCCGTTATGGCTGGTAACGAGGCGGCAGTCTCATTTTAAACTTTTATTACATGTTTATGCCTGGGTCTTTACGTCGCAGCGACATGAATGATGTCATTTAAAGGCATATATTTCTGTCCGGTAGAGGTCATTAGTGGATTAACTTTCAGTATCTCAATAGATTAAAGGGCCCCTAAGAGGGGACTTGCATATATAAAACAAAATTTCTTTCACTAAAATTGATATCAATACTTTATCAGGAAATACCTAAACCCTTCATGGGACCACTTTATTACCCCCTGTAAGGAGGTCATAATCACCTCAAAAAGATTAGTTTGAGAAATGCAATAATATTTTGAAATTAAATGTTACGCCTTGATTTGTACTATGTGCCATCCAGACTTAACTGTATCAAACTTTATTGAAAATCCCATTGGTTAATAAAGGATTAAACATGCACAATTGCAGCTACATATTGTGTTCGCATGTATTCTGTCTGATATGAACCTACATAATCAATGTGCAGATCCAGAATTTTATGTCAGAGGGGGTCCAATGAAACTCTAATAACGTTTTTTAATTGATGAAGTGAGAGTAGATCCAATCACCACTAAAAGCAGGCCATCATTGCTGTTTCGCTGGCAAGCTTATTAAGGCCGAACATTAAATGCTGGCTAGGTAGCTTTGTGATTTCCCAGGGTATCCAGACCAGTATTGCTAAGGAACCCTATAACTTTGTGATTTTCCAGAACCCCTGCTTACCCTCTGAATCTGGGCATGCAATCCTCCATACATTGTGTATTCCAATATCAAAGCCCTTAAGCGAGACTGTGCATTTCTGCTGGCTCACTACATGTAAGACCTGATTGCATTGGAAAAATGTGTCAACATATCATCAGCTGGCTTATTTTTTCTATTTTATTTCCTCAACTAGGTGAACATATATGGTCCCCTGCATGTGCAGAAGGAGCCTACAAGTGTATGGTGCAAGGAAATGGTAAGTTTATGTATATTTCAAAACAACATTACATCCAAACCTATGTATAGAAATATTATATCATTCAAACCTATATATAGAAATATCAGATCTTGCCATGATGATCATTACTTTTCTTAGGCAAAACAAAGAAATATTAGTGTCTACGGTGACTCATCAGAAAATTACTGGTTAGGGTAAGAATAGTTTTTTCCACACAAATGTGCAATCTTAACCTCCTAAAATACTAAAAAGACCTTTCTTGTACACACAAAAATAAAGTAAGTGAGTATGACCAGGGAATGCCACAATCACATACTACAGACCAACTCATAGCACCGCGAGGAAGAGTCAGAGAGCGATAACAGCGATATGACATTCAGAACACAACAAAAGTAAGGCATCAGCTCTCTCTTCCCCAGTGAGATAATTGCAAATTGGAAAGAACACAAAGTACTGCAAACACAACAAAGACCTGACACTAAATCCCCACAAACAATGGGAGCAACAACAAACAATGAAAAAACTACAGCAGAACCACCACCTTAGAATGGACAGCAGCCGAATACACTATGGGGGTCTAAACTATTTTACAGGCCAAACCTTCACCCTAGATTCTGCTGTTGTAAAAACATAAAATATAAGTTTAGCTCCCATAGAGGCTTCCTAACTTATTTTCTAGGCTTCATCTGTAAATTTACTGAGGGTCAGGAACCCAGCAAACGGGTATTTTGGCAAAAAGTAAAACGCCAGAGGAAATACCACAGAACGCATAATTTCATAACGAAGTCTGAACATTTGCTAAGACAAAAAGATGCAGTATTATTTGATAATTATAAAATGTGAGACGTCAATATTTATTTGACAGACCATTCTGGCTTTATTGTATGGAACTTTATGGGAAATATGATTGGTCAAATAGGATTTATGGCGATATTCTATTGAACAGAAAGAGGGAGATAGTTTACTCCAAAGTCAGTTTATATCAGTATTCAATGGAACAGAAAGAGGGAGATATTTTACTCCAAAGTCAGTTTATATCAGTATCAACCCAGAGCTTTAAATTCCTTTTTTTAAATGTTTAACGCATATAAGGAGAATGAAATGTGTCCTGTACATACAGTGAGCCACTTTAGTTACGCACCACTTATAAAATGTAAAATTATTCACAAAAAATAGGATATTTTTAATCTGAGACTATCAGCGTAAAGCGCATCTTTAGTTGCATTAGCCATTGAAATTTTATTGTGATCAGATCAGAAACAAATGAGAAAACGGATCTTGAAGGGCACTACCCTCAAAACACCATTTCACATTGTATTATTTCGAATGAAACTCAGATCACATTGCACTTTTTTTCAGGGTCGAATTTCTACTATGCCAGAGATAAAAACCGATTTATTCTTGGCAATATCTAAGAGTGGAATGTGTTTGTTAACTTTATAATTTTTTAACGTTTTACTAGTTTGGTTCCCAGCTGGCCAAGGTTTGAAAAAAGTTGATTTTAGTACTTTTTTAAAAGTTAGATAAAATTTCGTATGATTCTTAGTAAACCAGTTATCAAAACACATATTTTATAATTTCATTTCAAACAACCATGTATCGGCCATTTATTTTCGTAAAAAAATTAATGGATTTATTGGCGTCACGGTGTTGACGTTAGTGATGACGTCACTACTACCAAGGTTATAGGACGTGTCAATCATAAGATGTTTTAGTGTTTTGATACTTCTATGTCAATAAGTGACTCATAAAAAGATAGTTTGCGAAAGAAAATCTATTATTGTAACTGACGTTAATATGACGTCAAAATGAGCATTTCTTCAAACAGTAACAATGTTACTGATTTCAACGACCGAAAAAAGGGGGTTTACTTGAATAAAATAATTGTTTTTGGTGTTTTTCTGTCACAACGGTCACCATGGATCATGCCTAGCGCAAAATGCAAATATAAAATATAGACGTTCTGATTGCACGTGCAGTCGTGCACTTTTGTCAAAATTGCCTTTGGCGTAGAAGAATGATTCACATGAGTGATTACGATATTTTTTTTTGATGTCATCAAACAAATAAAATGTAAATAAGTAAATTATCATAGAAAATGTTCGATTCCAGCATTTTTGTAAAAAAATGTGGGCCCTTAAAAAGTGGTGCATAACTAAAGTGGCTCACTGTAAAAGCAAAAATAGTAAGTGAGTATGATCAGGAAATACCACAATCACAAACTGCAGACAACCCCGTGGCACCGCGAGGAAGAGCTGCTCAACCATCACGAGACACCAGGAAGACTAATTAAGCAAAGCAATCAGCTCTCTCTTCCCCATCAAGTCAGTATGATTGAAGCAGCCAACAAATGTTGGCATTTTAAAAGAAATGACTGGGGCAAATGACACTATTGCTGTTCAGAGCAAGAAATCTGGCATATTTAAATTTTTTGAATAGCTGAAAATTTATATATTAATAAGAAGCTTACAAATTACATACTAGCAAGTTGAGGGTAATAGCTTTATAGAACATCCATTTCAGGGACATGTACAATCGCCTCGGAGATAAAAAAAAAATGCTTTTATTGAAACCTTTTTATTGTAGATCTATTCAAGTGTATAGCATTATTTTGTATTTTAAGATTAATTTCATTTCTTCCAATATCATTTATTAAAATGGGATTTTATCATTGTATTGATAAAATAAAGCCCTCAGTTTTGTTACAGGTAATGGTTATCATTGGAAAGGACTCTACGTGGAGTCAATGCAAGACGCTCTCTACAAAGGATATCAGTCTAGGAAAGCAGACATGTCAGAGGTTAGTTAAATGGAATGGCAGTATGATGATGTAAATGGTTGTTGATTAAGATTTGATAAGGAAAGTGGGTCCTTCTGAAAAGAAAATAAAGTTATAGCTTCTCATATTTTTAGTGTAATAGTGTCTTGAAACATTGGAACTTCCTTAAAAGGGCATTTCCTAAGAATGAACAAGTTATCAGGGAGTTTGTTATGCACTTGGATGAGATCCAAGACTGACAAATGATAGGGATACAAGTTTGAATTTCTTGTTTTTACTGCAAAACAAATACACCTTTGGAGGGCAATGTGGACAGCAACTTGATTTTTTTTATTTTTAAATTAAAAATCAGCATTACCTCATAGAAGTTCGCCATAATGGCCCCAGCTCTTTATTTGTTAACATGTACAAACTTGTTTGCATAATATATTCTTAAAAGAGTGCAACCATAAGATATGTATAAAATATGAATCCTGCGCAATTTAGCACTAGATTCAATTTTGTACATTTTGGATAGTTGTTATGGCAATTTGTAACCTTTTTAAGAACACATTTAATTAATGTTAATTTCTTGTTACAAAAAGAATATAACATTCGTGCTCCTGTATAATTGAATTTATTAAACTTGTGGTATGTGCGACCAGCAAAGCCTCGGATCAGCCTGCGCAAAGGCGCAGTCTGATCAGAGCCTTTGCTTGTCGCTTGAATATTCTATGAGTGTTAAGCTACTGACCAAACATCTTTTGGAGGTTCTAAACTTAAAAGGGGGCTGCACATACTCGTCTGAGTCTATACATGTCAAAATGCCACATTGTTGAAAATCACATGTCAAGGCTCATACAACTTTTATCGTTGTATCTGTAGGAAAGTTTTGAATCCTCCTCCTTCTGCTTATTCAAGAAGGGATGTCGTCTGTCAGTTACAAGCGGAAGTATGTTCACTCAGTTCTGGTTACCCTCTTAGTCTAAGCTTGCCTAGGAAAAAAATATGGTTATATTAACTGACCCACTGCACATGACCATAGCTGTTTAGGGGGATGTTAAATAGCAAACCAAACACACAAAATGATCTGAGCGAACCACGACTGTAAATTTGGAAATTTTTGCTAGGGTTTTATTTTCCCAAACTTCCCATAGACAAAGTTTTGTGAAAATAAAATCCTCACAAAATGGCAAAATCAATATGTTGTTTACTGATCCAGTTAAATAATGCCCTAGTTGCACATTTTTGACGTCGAAATAATGTCTTTTAAAGCTATTCACGAAAATAAAGCTCACGGTAATTTCTGGATTTACAGTATTTTCAGGTTGTAAAACACTAAGACAATCAAGAAACACTTTTCTCCTACCTTCGCCCATGTAATTTAGGCTGTCAGCTCAAGTAAGAAATATCTAGCTGACATGACCACGTGACAGCTTTCTTACATGGGCAGAGTAAAATTTTCGTTTTTTTTTCAAAAAAAAAGATATTCAAAGGACAAATATATTGCTCCTAAGTAACTCAAAGGCACTAAGCAAAGGTTACTTACTTCATCCAACGTGCACCAGGTGACGCTAATGGCACAGGCAGCCAAGTAGGATTTTATTCTGCATTTCACAACTTAACTAATGCTCCAATCGGGTTTTCCAGTCAATAACGAGATGCAAACTATGTTTACAACCATTTAAATACCAAATAAAACACTCGTGAACTCAGAAATAATGTAAATCCAATGAGTTAAAAGTTAAATTTTTCACAAATTTTGGACTTTTTATGTTCCCACAAAAAACCTTGGAAAAGCGGGAGAAAAACGATCCACCATGAGTCTGTCCATGTAGGATAGACAAATCTCACCCTCGGGGTTTGAATTTAACCAGGGACTCGGCAAGCCTCATCCCTGGTTAAAATTCAAACCCCTCGGGTGAGATATCTCTGGTGGATTGTTATATTCTTATTTGACTTTCTCTTTTGTGGCAGATATTGAAGTACCTTATGCTTTATGCTGAGTACCTCTATAGAAACTATGGGAACAAGTGGTATGCCAAGAGTCAGAATCTTGTCATTTTATTGAAACGTGCTTATGATGCAGCATTGGAGAAGTATGATGTTATATTGATGCCAACATTGCCATACAAAGCTCCTAAATTACCAGAAAAATCTTGGACATTAATGGGTAATGTATTAATTGTTTGACTCTATTGTTACTTAATGTCTTGACAGTAATATATACTATAAGTAAATGTTCTTGTCATATGTTCATGCAACAGCTGTCGTTGTGCCAAGTGGAGTTGTTAGATTTTCTCGTATACAACGGTGTAATGTTGATATTGTTTCATATTATATTCCTTTGGATATATAAAGTCTAGACAGAAGCAGCATTATTTTGAGCGCCAAATCTATTTATTGTATAACACTTATGTATCATCATTTTTCATTGGCTAGAAGCGAATCACATGCAGGTTTCTATTTCTATGATAGTTGCACAAGCGATCGCTTATAAGTGACCTGTCACAATGAGTTGTTCAGTGTAATAAAAGCAATATACAAGTGTTTGCATTACTTCTTGGATCACCCTCGTAAATCTAATGTTTTTGGCACAATCATTGTTCATGGATTGACCAGACACTGGACTGATGAATTGATATGTGAAACACCACAGGCAAGGGTCATATCAGCCTTGCATTCAAGGCCCTGTCATTTCGTCAGCCTATTAACCTTGATAGGTCCAAAGCTAAACAAACGATTGCTTAGATAGTCGATGCAAGGGTTATAAACAGAGTTTCGTAATAGTGGCAATAGTTTATCTGGCCCTTTGTGCTGGTCAGTTGATTGATACAATGACAAATGGTATTTTGAAAGAAGCAAGTGACAATGATCAGGAAATTATGTCATGAAATTATAGCATTTCATTGTGATTATTTCATTTGTTATCTAAATCATATCATATATCAAAGCATACTTGCAAACACATTGCAATTAGTTAAATGTAATAAAGATCAAATGTAGGGAGCAAGGTGGCTCGGTGGTAGAGTGCTTGACTTGACACTGAGGGGCTGCGGGTTCGAGCCTCACCGGCGTCACTGCGTCTAGGTCTTTGAGCAAGACACAATTATCCTATCTTAGTACTGGTTCAACCCAGGAAGATCCGTCCCTTTTAACTGAAAGATTGTTGATGGGACGTAAAGAATCAAATAAAAAACGATCACATGTTAAAGCACAATTACTTAACACCCCTGCCTATCGTGTATATAGAATGTATATACTGCAACCACACATGAACCAATTTAGCACTATTTTCCAATGAAACATCTCGGGATACGATGTCAAAAGCATATAAAAGGCAGTCTATTTATAATATTGTCATTCAGGTGCATGGCAAACTATAAGAAATCTTGTTTATTTCACTGAAAAATAAACGTAGGTTGAAAAGCTTACGGTAAAGAACTCATTCATTGAAAAGACAAATGTTGTAGGTACACTTTGGAATTGATTCTATGAGGCAATTCCAATGTATACAGACAACATATGTTATTGAAAATAAGGAAAACTGGTTTGAATTTTAAACTTACCAAGTATCATGTCCATTGTCTTTGCCTCTTTTTAACATCTCAAACTGCCAATCAGTATTAAAAAGCCTGTCAGTAAACCATATATTGTTTATATATGTATGACAGCTATATAACCAAATTCAATTTCATGAACTACATATTTGTTAATCTGGTAGTTGCGTGGTTGTATTAGAAGTGAAATATATTTCAGATAGAATGAAGAATGCTCTTAGTATGCTAGCCAATACAGCACCATTTGATGTCAGTGGTCATCCAGCACTGACCATCAACGCAGGATTCTCTGAGGGTCTGCCAGTAGGAATGATGATAGTTGGAAAACAGTTTGATGAGACGTCCGTGCTTCAGACTGCTTATGCCTTTGAGAAATTGCGTGATGGACAATAGATAACCCTATGTATTCTGATGGATTTCCCCATACATATTGATACAATAAGTATGGGACTTCCCATTATGCACTTTAAGGGGTAGCATGGAGATTTTTTTATAAATTATAATGTATTTATGTCTCTGAAGGTTGTTTTATCTAAGCAAACAGTGCAGACCCTGATGAAATGCAGCATAATGCTGTATTTTATCTGGGTCTTCATTGTTTGTCAAAGTACCCGTTTAGGGGTTTCCAGTATACAAAGGTTTTATGGTTACTGTAACCACCTCAGATGGAATTTATTTAACCAAGATAGACTACCTCCATATACGAAATACAAAATGTTGCCTGCTATAAATCTGAGGTTGTAGAGCCAAGCCCACATCGATGCAAGAACAATTGTTTCGGTAGTTTGCGAACAGCCTGCGCATTCCCCCAGACTGATCAGCCCCTTTTTTCACTTTTTCGAAAGGACCATATGAAAACTTGCAACAAGTGAAATTTCACTATTCTAGTTAGTCTTTGTAGCTGAGGAGACTGATTTGAGTCTCGCCATGTCTGAAACCTCGAAGACAGGGTAAGTCACGTCAAGTTCCATATGGCTTAACATAGGTGCAGTTAAACTAACATTTTTTGCAATGGTTGTGAAGGTTTTCTTATACATCAATTTAAATGTTTGTGTTGGTGCTCAACTTGAAAGAATGTCAATTAACCATTTGTACGCGAATGGATTATTCTGCTTCTGCTTTGATGCAATAAACTTGGGATGCTCCATTGTACATGCATATATCTTGAGGTGTCAAGTTATAATTTTAGAAAATACTTTGATCTGTTTATCAAAATACCTTTCTAAGAATAACAAACAGTGTAGACCCTATTAAATTGCCACATCAAGCGGCATTTCATTTGGGTCTTCACTGTTTGTAAAAGTAAACCACATAGGGCTTTCCACTATTTACAAAGGGTTAATTACTCACAGCATAAATTTTACCTGAGAAATAAGAAAATTAATCTTTAATACTCTCCCTTATCTAAAGTCATATTGTCTATATCATGTGCGGATCCAGAGGGGGGACATGCGGCCCGTACCCCCATGAAAAGTCACAAAAATATAGGGTCTCTTAGCATAACTGATCCGGATTCTTTGAAAAATCACAAAGCATTCATTGTTGAGCCATCAACTGCACGCCAGAGAAACGCCATTAAAATGACGTTTTGCTGGCAGGCAGATGATGGCCCACTTAAAGTGGTATTTGAATCCTCTCCCCTCCCCTCAACAACTAAAAAATAACTGTCGAAGTTACTGCCCCTCTGACAAAACTTTCTGGATCCGCATAAATTAACACGCATGCTCTTTTAAGTCCACGTTAAGTTATTTCAGAGTCGGGAATGCTGTGTCATGATTTGCAGCCAGTCTAGTATTGCTGTAGTTTTATTAATATGGATTCTCTGTGTTGATTATAAATAGTGTGCATGTTGATCTAGGTCTACACTGTTTTGAAAACAAAATGTGTAAATAAATTGAAGTTATGCACACAATAGGCTAAGCAGGTTGTATAGGCTATTTAACACATGGCGTCGTGTCTAGGAGTGATATTATTCCATGCATTAAAATCAATAAACCACTAGTGGTTTACATATTTAGTAAGGTTACATAATGATGTCCGTAAAAACGCTGTAAAAGATGCCAAAATCTTGAGGTTTTCACGCCAAAAGTGTGATTATAAGTAACGTTAATATCATGTGATAAATATGATCTAACATTCATGCTCCTGTATTATCGGATGTATTCAAGCTCATTGCAAAAAAGAGATAAAATGCTAGGTAAGCCTCACATTTTATCTCTTTTCCTCAACTTGTTTAGTAAAATGAATAAAAATGAGCACTCATGTTAGATCATCTATATAATATGTGAGATAATCCATATTTGCTGAAAACCAAATTTTTTGTTTGCAAACAACAATGATGCAGATCAGCCTTCGCATCCACATAGTCTGACATTGCGTTTGTTTTGCGATCTGGAAAGATTAATCGAAATTTTGTTATTAATAGACTTTTCACTTACTGTAAAGGCGACAACTTAAATATTCAAAGCTGGGCGTGGTTCGGCTATTTCATCTGCAAAACAAGGAAAATCAGGTTCTGTTTATAAATTCGTGAAGAATTAATAAGTTGTTTGGGCTGAGCATACATGCACTCATTTCATGAAAATCCTGTAGGAGCAGTCTGATCTGGGTCCACAATGTTTGTCTCTATGCTTATGTTAAATAGACATTTTCAGATGCTGTTATTTTGCTGGCGTTTTAAGGACTAAATAATGTGTATTACGTCTATACTGAGGTAATGGCGCAAGTGATACTGTTACTTTAGAATAAAATCACAACTCATTTTCAGCTTTTACCTACGTCTAAGGTTGACCAGTCCTAATTACGTATTCATGAGGTGCCGCCTTTACAGTAACCAAAAAGGCATAAAATAAGCTAGCTAGTGTCAGTAGATAAGACAAGTGGTTTGTTTCTTACTAGGTCGGAAACTCCAAGGATAGATTTTCTACATTACAACCAAAATGATGGTTGGCTCAATTTATCATTCAATCAATAATTTTTCCAATTAAATTATTTTCAACAAACAAAATATTTTAATGATATTTTTCAGTTTTTTTTTTTTAATTTTATTTAATAGTTATAGATGTATGTATGGAGCTTTGATAGTTCTACTATAAAAATTTTGGCAATTTTATTAAGGTGCCATATTCAATAAAATTATTACAGATTTTAAAGTGTTCTCTTAGTTCTCTTTTACTGATCTTGCAGTCTTCTGGAAACCTGTAGTAAAGATGGATAGTAATTCAGGAAAAATATTAAGGGTGAACTACCAAATGGAATCAGTGTACAAGGTATGAAAACAGATCCCCGGGGTTATGAAACTTTTTTCATGCTCAAATCAACTGAGCACAAACTTGCTCACAAAAACTAAAACGTTGCAAAAGATCCATGTTTTTTACTTTTATGCTCTCATTTGATGTACTATTCCTGCTAATAAATGTTAAAATGCCAACAACTTTATGAGCATGGTTAATTTTGTGCCCAGTTGAGTTGAGCATAAAAACGTGCTTTGACCTTGAGGCCAGGTTTCTTATTTTGAACATTTTCTGTAACAAACTTTTGTTCTAGCCTTCTCAAGTCGTGGGTGATAACCAACGCCACACTGTAGGAATCAGTTTACTCATTGCCCCCTGGGAATTTCTTATTCTTTTTTATTGTCTGCTAATTTTTTTTTCAAAATCAATTTTTCCTAACAATTTTTTAAGTGTCAAACAGATTGAATGCAGATCGGGCACGACGTTTTGTTATGAGTAGACGACACTAGTAAGCAATGAGCTAACATTCCGCCATTGTCTCCGACCGGAAGCATTTTTCAAATCCTGCGCAGATGATGAACGTTCCTACATTACATGTTGTTGTTGTGTTTATCTCCCGCCAGATTCCACAAACCTCTTGCAGAGTAGAATGAATAATAATCCGTTAATTGTGTATTACATATATTTGTGTTGCCTGCGAAGCATGGTCTACACAGTGATCATGACTGGCGGTGGCGGCATCGTTGTCGTCTGCGTTGTCACACTTTTGATTTCCAATAGATAACTCTTGAAGGGATTCATCAATTTCATTTAAAATTTTCAGAAGGGCCAAGCATCATTACATACAGGTCAAGTTTGAAATAGGGTGTAATCCGCAAAATTGTGACTGAGTTATGGCCCTTTTTTGACTTAGATTTTGGCTAAATTTTGGTTTCTGATCAATAACTTTTGAAGGGATGCAACAATTTCATTCAAATTTTACAGAATGGTAATGCATCATAAAATACAGGTCATATTTGAATTTGGAAGTCTTTCACAAATTTTTTGACTGAGTAATGGCCCTTTTTGACTTAGGTTTAGGCTAATGCAAAAGCTGTGAATTTAACTTAATATTTCTCCAAAACTATAATATCTGAAAACTCACTATAGGCCATGATTACCCAGTGCCTGTAGATAAGCATGACAGTGATTAAAATTTTACCCCACCCCTCTGACCACTGGGATGAGGTCAAAGTAAGTAAGGGTGCAAAGATCAGGAATCAATACAATCAAGTACCACACGTGATACCAATGGGAAAGTGAAAAACTCACAGTAAGACACCTCAAATGAGAGCCAAGAGGTCAGCCCTTTCCCAGCAGGTGACCACAAGGCACACATAAACAGACGTGTACAAAGGCATATCAAACACAAGACAGAAAAACCCATAAAATACCCACAAAAGAAGTACTGCCTTGGAATGGTCAGTAAAATATTTTACTGCAAGGGCCTAAACCGGTTTAACGGTGTACCAACCTCACCCTTAGTCCAGATGTTGATCAAGACGCATAGATGTTTGGTTTGCATGAAAGACCCCTAACTTATCAATGCATCATCTAGAACATATTAATCAAGATATAAAAAGGAGATAAGGCAAAGATAAGGACTCAACAGTAAATAAAACTGAATACTGGAGCAAAAGAAATCCAACAGGTAAACCCCGGTGGGCCCAACAAACAGCCAAAGCATCAGGCCCCTACCATCTCATCAATAGATAAGTCTTTAAGTCCGAACTATCATAGACTCTGAAGACTGACCAACTGACGTGCAATTAAAGAGGAAAGCAAAGTTGCCATCGAGATTGGGTTGACCACCAATCATGCAGTTTGTTGCAATACATTAATGTAATAGCCAATCTTTTTATAATGGGAAATTATTTTAATGAACTGCGCTGAAAAAGTATTAGAGCCAACAATTTTCTTCAATTTATGCATAGAATTCAGGTTACAAAAGTCCTTGGCGCAAGAGAGATTTAAGTCCAACTTGGAATTTAGATATTAAATCATAGTATCATCTAAAACAATCGGCCAAAAGGTCAAAATTCAACTTTTTCAGAGCATGGTCATGTTGCATATCTTAAAGGGAATTAGGAAATGTAGCAACATGGTATGAAATATATTGCCGGCAGACCCCCCACGGCCCTAGGGGATGGGGCCAATAGGTCAAGATTCAATTTTTTCAGAACATGGTCATGTTGCATATCAGATTAAAGGGAATCACGAAATGCAGCAACATGGTAGCAAATATTTTGCCCATAGACCCCCCCCCACTTCCCCCCACGACCCTAGGGCATAAGATCAAAGGTCAAAATTCAACTTTTTCAGAACATGGTCAAGTTGCATATCAAATTAAAGGGAATCACAAATGCAGCAAAATGGTCACCCCGACCCTTTGGATGGGGTCAATAGGTCAAAATTCAACTATTTCAGAACATGGCCATGTTGCATATCAAATAATAGGGAATCACGAAATGCAGCAACATGGTAGCAAATATTTTGCCCACAGACCCCTCACCCCCGACCCTAGTTAGAACGTTTATGATTGCGCATTGTATCTATATAAATGATAGGGGCCAACTCAGTGGCTCAGTTGATGGGGCGTTTTACTGGGGAGTGGAGGGGTACTAGTTCGAGACGCACCACAGGCAGAGTCTATGTGTTGCGTCCTTGAGCAAGACACTTTATACACTGCTTGTTACTGCTTTAACCCAGGAAGACAGAAATTTGTTCGGACATGACTGAAAAGTGTTGACTGTGGCGTAAAGCATTGAAACAAACAAAATTAATGATAACGAAATTTGCAACCACCAGTCAGTCATAATGTCCCCTTCTAGAACTCTGTATACATCCAAAGTTTTGAATGTAAGCCTTTCTAATGCCCAGGTCACACATTCACGGATTTGACGCAGGATTAGCAACGGATATGATCCTGCATCATCCGTGGCAATCCGTATTAGTCAGTAAATTTCCGTATTGCATCCTTAATCATACGTAGTAGTACTTGCGTTGTGCATCCGTATCGGACTACAAAATTGTCATTTCCGGGGTCATCCGTGGGATTTGATCTGTAGTGGAACCAGCGAGGTGATCCGTGAATGTGTGACCTGGGAATAAGCATAACTAAACAGCAATTCATTACCGGTATTTCATTACAGTTTAATATATAAAATTAAAATTTTGCATGCTGGATGTCAAACTTTAATTCTATGTTTAGAACTAATAATAAAGTCATTGTTCAGACTTTGCAGACACGCAGACTGGTTTGTGCATTGGTTTTAAACATGCGACATTGATGAATTAGGGTTTCTGGCGATGTTGCCCACTTGGTGCTAGTGTAACAGCTTCCCAACTTTGAAGTTCAAAAAATGGTTGAAGCAATTGAGATTCAGATGATTATTGTCCGTCTCGCAATTTCTCAAAGGCAAATGCGGTTTGAAGCACGGACGTCTCGTCAAACTGTTTTCCAACTATCATCATTCCTACTGGTAGACCCTCGGAGAATCCTGCGTTGATGCTCAGTGCCGGATGACCACTGACGTTAAATGGTGAAGTGTTCACTGGCATGCTATATGCATTTTTCATGCGATCTGAAATATGTCTGACTCAGTTAATACGTATATGGGTATAATATCTACTTGGGCTATCACATGAGATATTCGTACTAATCGCATAATACCAAAAGCATGGGTTGATCCAGACAGGGGTGGGGGGGGGGGGGGGGGGGGCAGGCGTCTAGACCCCCACTGGAAATCATAAGGTCTCCTTAGAATTGCTAGTACAGACCCCCTTGAGAAGCTTAGGTCCAATTGCTTCTCGAGGGAGGTTAGTACAGCCCTCTGTGAAATACGATGGTGACTAAAAACGTCATCAGAACCCCATCTCCCACCCCCTGACAGAATTTTCTGGATCCACCCATGAAAAATCATTTTTTAGCCCATATGCTGCTGTATCCAATGGAGCTAACATTCTTAATTTTTGCCTGAGTCTTCATCTTCGTATACATCGGTAGTGTATGTATATGAGCCTGCATATCTGTGCAGGCCTGTCTGAGCATTGACTGCTGTTCCATATCATCTTAAAAAATTAACAATGCAAATATAGTGGTGCTCACATAATTATATACAATTGTTGACTTCAATGAGGTAGACATTTATCTACACGGAAAAGTGATATTCACTGAGGCCATAAGACTGAGGTGAATATCACTTTTAAGGGTAGATACATAGAAGATATTTACTTTTTTGAGGTGAATACCAAATATATTTCATCGAGTGCGGTGAAAAAAATCAGTATTTTTCACGAGTGCGTAGCACGAGTGAAAATGCTGATATTTTCACGGCACGAGATGAAATATATTTGGTATTTGCCGAAAAAAAGTAAATTTTCTCTTTATTTTATACTCAACGGAAATACAGAAATCACAACCTTACTTTTTACTTGGTCGTTTCTCGTTCGATTTGACTTTTGCAGTGTGTTTATTGGGTATAACATTGGGTGTAAACGTAGTTTGCACCTAGAAAATGGCTTAGAATCATAGTTTAACGAATGAACGGCAAGAAATCAGCATTTAAAGAAAGTCTATTGAGTGTGCCTTAAGGTAGGCGTCACATGCAAACTGGCGCTACGCCAGGTCAAACAGTGACGTCATTATGTTTGATGTTGATGTCACAACATGCGTAGCGTTATTTTTGACAAATATACTTCACTTAAAACCTTGTGTTACAAAACCTTAGTCACAAAATTGCCAAGAAAGCCTTGTTTTGCTACAATTCTATTCTATTCTACAGTGAAAATATAAATCGTATCAGTCACTAGTGAAAAAATACGATATTTTTTCACTGTAGAAAAATACCAATTTTACTCACATTTGATATGCGTTGAATTCACTGCTTGTGATAAAATAAATCTTCATGTCTACCAACACTGTTTTTGTTAATATATGACTTTTGAACTGTGGATGAACAAAATTTACATTTAATGTCTCTCACAAGTTTAAGCAACTGTTGTTTTTAATATTGCAATGTAGTATTTATAATTTTGAAATGTATATACATTCTCTGAATGCGGAATGAAAATCATAAAACAGTTTTTGTTACATTTTGTTTACTCAAACAATGGCTGTGGTTCAGTTGTTGTTGATTCTTTGTTGATTGTTACTCCCATTGTGGGATTTCTGTAATTGTTCTATGTTTTGCTGTGCGTTACTTTGTGCTCATTCTAGTTTTGCAATCATCTTTATGGGGAAGAGAGAGCTAGTTGCTTTGCTTTGCTTGTCTTCCTGGTGTCCCGTGATTGTTGTGTGGCTCTTCCTCATGATGCCACAGGTTTGTCTACAGTTTGTGATTGTGGTAATTCCTGATCATACTCACTATTTTGTGCCTTTTTATATATTTGTGCAGCAGAAAACCAGATGAACCTTACCAATACGATTCAGAATTGGTATACAAAATTCGTAGAAAATACCTAAACTAAAGTGTTTTGTTGATTTTGTTTTGGATTTACAGTTGCATAAAATGTGTAAACTGAGAAACACATGAAACAATACAATTTTCCAGCCCCTATTCACCCCATGTCCATTTTAATTACACAACCCCACCCTCAAATAGCCTTTAGATAGTCCACCAAAGCAAAATATAGACATATATGGCAAAGCATAGATAAATAACAAAAGCACCAATAACATATGAGTTTGAAATTTAACAACAAGCCAAGTTATTGTAGGGTTTGTGCGTCTGTAATGAAGATAATCCATGAGCTTTAAAGAGTGAATTATCGCGGTACAGATGCCAAACCATACAATATTTTGCTTATTGTACCAGCTTGCATTTGCACTTTGTGCATGGCGAGTTATCTGACGTTAAACATTGGAATATCAATAAAAAGAACATTAATAGTGAACGTATGACTAAACGTACCCATCATAGACCAAGATTTTGTTGGTAGTTTAGGAGCCTTGTATGGCAATGTTGGCATCACTATGACGTCATAATTATCCAATACCGCGTCATAAGCACGTTTCAATAGAATGATCATATTCTGACTCTTGGCATAAAACTTGTTGCCATAGTTTCTTGTGATATATTCACCATAAAGGAACAGGTATTTCATAAGCTGTGAAAATAGGAATATGAAATATTCATAAGTCACGATAAGCAAAACCCTTTAGCCTAAAATTATGAATATTTTCTTACCAAATATTTTTTCACATTTATTTTGGCTGCTCAAAAGAACCGTCTCATTTGTTTACCCACAATATTTGCTTTGGTTGAGAAATAAGTAAAATAATTTTTGATTTTGCACTTTTATTTAATTCAGTTTATTTATGTCCAGCATCACAAACGTAGAGAGGAAGGCGAACATCAGGAATCGATACAATCAAGTACCATACCTGACCAGGAACAATATATGGGAAAGTGACAAAAACTCAAGAAAACACAACATACAAGAGAGCCAAGAGGTCGGTCATTTCCAAGCAAGTGATCATAAGTCAGACATAAAAAACAGTGATGACCCACAAAGCAGCTGTTTAAAAGACTCGTTATTAATTCCTTCACAGAAAGCAAATAATACTAAGAAAAAAATAGTTTAGCTTTTTATCAACATAACGCCCTTCCAAATGAATAATATGAATTCAAATACAATAAAAACTATAAGGATACAAGGTTTTATATGGCATATATGGGTTAGAATTAGCTATTTGAGATAGTTAGTCAAATATAATATTAACTATCTTTCTCTGAAGATCGATTTGAGTCTTCACTCATCGCATACAAATGGTGAAATTTGATTGTAAGTTGATATAGGTCTGAAATGAAAACCTGGCCGCACTGGTTAAGTGTAAATTCACGCATATGGAACTTCTTTCACATTTTGCATGCTGACTATATTTATATTTGTTGATTTTTTTTTCAAAGATATATATGTTTTCAAGCAAAACTTTCAGGTATACCATCATAGTGTCAACAGTTTGGAAGCAGATCAAACCTGACTCTTTGTGCACGTCTGTTTATATGCGCATTGTGGTCACCTGCTGGGAAAGGGCTGACCTCTTGGCTCTCGTTTGTGGTGGCTAACTGTGAGTTTGTCACTTTCCCATTGGTATCCTGGGTCAGGTGTGGTACTTGATTGTATCGATTCCTGATCTTTGCACCCTTACTTACTTTATTTGAGTCCAAACTTTTTACAAAGGTGGACGACATTAGAACACATAGGAAACTGGTGTTTAAATGATGGACAGAGATGATTTTTCGATTCTTACATCTGATGTGTCAGCTTTTTTACACTGGTAACCCCGATATAGAGCTTCTTGCATTGACTCAATGTATAGCCCCTTCCAGTGGTAGCCATTACCTGTAATGTAAATCGGACAACATATAGTCATTCTGAACTGCCTCTGCCGATTCTGTGGATAAGACCACGGATGTACATCGAGGTTCTATTTTGATAACGTGACACTGACGTCACAGAAACCATGCCAATACAATAACAAGTTCGATTGCAGCAAAACAAACGGTTACAACATTCCACAAGATGCTATAAAATTAATGAAGTTAAGGTGGTTTTTTTTCAATAAAATATCTGCATAGCGACATTTTATTGAAAAACCTAAACTTTATGTATTCTTTTGATAGAATAATGTATTTATATAGAGCTGAACCCACATGCTGCAGAACTGATTTTCCTTACGGCAGTTACGGCTAGCAAAATGCAGCTTTTTCATACATAATACTACACCTGACATACATCTGAGGCTTGATTCTCGAATTGGACTGAGATTTTCCATTGAAAGTATACTCTCTGCCCCAATAGCTCAGTTGGTAGAGCGTCCGCTTTCGGAGCGGGAGGTAGTGGGTTCGAATCCCAGCCGCACCATACCAAAGGTGTAAAAAATGGTACTAGCAACTCCCTTGCTGACGCTCGCATAAACGGGGTTTTGCTAGGAAGATAGAGTAAGGCAGGAAATATCTGTTAAAAAGATATTGTTATGTCGCAGAGCTTATGTTGTTTGTTTCAAATAAGCGACATTAAATAAAGCTTCTTTATCTTTAATAAAGCTTCTTTACTCTGACTGCCTAAGCTTGACAGGGTACAGTCAGTGTGGCCTCGTCAATCACTCTAAAACACCTGCAGGTAATATCAGTAGGGAAATATTTGTACGTACAGTACGAAAAACAAGCAACAGCAAATTTTGAGACAATATGAAATGACCAAACTTTGAAGGATATAAAATCACATTTAAAAGGTAATATTATAAACAGAATCTTAAACTCGTAATCATTTAACATTAAATGTATTAAACTCGCCAAAGGATCGTTTAATTAATTTCATATGAAATGACCACTCGTATAAGAGCCTCTATTTGTCATGCGTACAATTCCATACAACTATATTTTAAAAATTGTGTTTTAATATGATTTATTACTTTTAATCATTCTTCAAATGATTCAGTTTAACTTAGTTTCTCAATGTTGGCAGTATTTATTCATTCAACTATATTTTAAAAATTGTGTTTTGATATGGTTTATTCCTTAACTTAGCTTCTCCATATTGGAATTTTTTATTTACTCAGTTTATAATATGTACTCGTAATCTAACTCCAAAACCGACTGTTTTGAAAATAAGTAAGAAGGCAAATATCAGGAATGATTACAATCAAGTACCACACCTGACCCAGGACACTATATAGGAAAGTGACAAAAACACACAAGAAAACACCACATACAAGAAATAGCCAAGAGGTTAGCCCTTTCCCAGCAGGTGACCACAAGGCTGCAATAAGCAGACAAGAAAGCATGACAAACACAAATCATAAATAGCAAAAAAGATCCACAAAAGAAGCACGGCCTTGGAACGGTCAGTAAAAATATATTTGAAGACATATTACCATTTTTAAGATGGATCACGGCGATGTTTTCATGGAAAGGGTAGGTTAAGATTTTTGAATTCCTATAAGTAAGTAGCAATTCTATAGACTTCTGTTGTTTTCTGATTAGAGACACTGCAGCAGCAATCTGCATGTATTCTTCCAAGACATTTGCCAGCTCGTCAAAAAATATGTTTCAAGAAAGTTCCATAAAAACAACTTTCAGTTCCAACCTTCCGTCTGCGAAACAAAACATATTATAGACATTTATTCACTCTAAAACTACAAATATTCAGCAGCAATTCTGCTAAATTGGACCTCACATGACAGTTTAATGAAGGAGTTGCACTCTCCTGGTGAGACCTGGTGTCTGAAAAATTGATGTCTCTGCCTTCATTTCTCTTCCTTGAGAGAGCAGTGGCTCAGTGATAGAGTGCTTGACTCGAGACCGGGTTCAAGCCTCACCAGCGTCACTGCGTTGTGGTCCTTGAGCAAGACACATTTATCCTAGCTTAGTACTGGTTCAAACCAGGAAGACCCGTCCCTGTTTAAGTGAAAGATTGGTGATGGGACGTAAAGAATCAAATAATAATAATAAAAATCTCTACCTTGTGACTCATGCGGTAAAACTCCTGACCAGTGTTCCAAGGATTGTGAGTTACAGAGGCAAACTTTTTCTACATTTGCTTTTCTGCTTTTCTGCTTGTCTGCTTTTCTGTCTGATTGCCTGCCCTTTTGACTGCATGTCTGTCTATACAACTGCATTTCCTTCTGCATGCCTGTTTGTCTGTTTGACTGCCTAGCTTCCTGCCTGCATGTCTATTTGTTTGTCTGTCTGTCTGACTGCCTGCCTGTCCATCTGTTTGTCAGTCTGACAACCTGCCCACGTGTTGGTCTGTCTGTCTGCTGTCTTCCTGCTTGCCTGTCTGTCACTGCTATTTTGCCTACCTGCCTGGCTGTCTATCTGTCTGTCTGACTTGAAAAAAAACCCCTAAATCTATCCCAAGTTGTTTGCATGACTTTATATGGAAAGCTTTGCAACCCAGACTGATCATTTCGCCGATGTCTTTGTTCACAGAAACGTTGTGCGATTATGACGTTTGAACGTTATCAGCTGACGCCTTTTTGTTTTGAGAAATCCAGTGTACGTTGCGCGATTATCACGTTTGAGTGTTATCAGCTGACGCCATTTTGTTTTGAGAAATCCAGTGTAAGTAAAAGTACGTATTGTTTTTGCAGTGTTTCAGTGCGATTTATGCTGAAATGAGATGAAATACGCTAGAATAACGATCGCATATCTTTGTTTGGTGCATAAACACTTGCCAGACCCCCAGGAGATGCTTGAATACCCTGTCTGGCAACCTCATGTTCAAACAGCTTCCTCAGGACCAACAAGTGTTAATACATGAAAAAAAACATGTGTGATCCTCAAAGTGCTTTTCCGGATTTAATATATGGCGTAATATTACTCCCAAACGCAACGTCGTATAAGTTAAGCTTTTAAATCATTTATCACTCTACACGTGAGTGCGAAAGCAATCAAGACTCTGACGAATATTTGTATATGCCCAGTTTCGTCTTAGTCTTTGCTGGTTGCCTGTACGACAATTACATTAATCCCATGAACTTAACCCTTAAAGCGCCAATCACGACTGCAGCATATGACCAATTTTGCGACATTTTTCCCAATTTAAGACAAAAATAAGGTATGATATTACAAGAGAATCGTCTGCCAGCAGACGATTCTCATGAAATATCATGCCTTATTGGTTATTTTTGAAAAAAGCGGCAAAATTTGAAAATGTCGTCTGCTGCAAATTATAGGTGGCGCTTTAGTAGCTTACCATTTCCTTGTACCATGCATTTGTATGCTCCCTCAATACAGGTAACTGCCCATATATGTAGACCTAAATATATAAGATAAATGATATGTAAGAAATGGAATGATGCGGAATTTCATCATGGTTTGCACTGTCTGCTAAGATTACAACACGCTTCATCATTTAAACATACAACCCTAAAAGTACAAAATTGACAAGTGCCACGTCATGCGATTTCCAACAATGTGGTATGAGCGACCAGCAAAGGCTCAGACAAGCCTGCGCGTACACGCAGTCTGATCAGGGCCTTTGCATGTCGCTTGAATTTCTATGACTCTTAAGCTACTGATTGAACATTATTTAGAGTTTCTAAGCTTAAGTGGAGGCTGCACAGACTCGTCAGAGTCTATACATGTGAAAATGTCACATTGTTGGAAATCACTTGTTGCGTCTCAATTACACACTTAATGTAATGATCCATCAGAATGAAAAATATTTTATCAGTCACCCTAATATTAACTGAATTAGTTCAACATAACATAATAAACGTTTCCTATCTCACGGCATGTTACCTTTATCAGGTCACTTTTTGAATGACAGCGCTAATGACGCTGAATCAACACAAAAATAAAAAAAAATACGTCATAATCGCTAGTTTGAAGAGTGTTTAACAAATGGTAAACTGATTAATAGAATACCAGGTTCGCGTCTTTTGATATCAAGTTTACCAGGCTCGGCTTTGAAAACACATGTTGTATCGCTCGGCAAGCCTCGCGATGTCAACAAGCCTTCTCAAAGCCTTGCCTGGTAAACTTGATATCAAAGACACTCAGCTAGTATTCTCTTTATCTCGGCAAGCCTCGCTATGTCAACAAGCGTTCTCAAAGCCTTGCCTGGTAAACTTGATATCAAAGACACTCAGCTAGTATTCTCTATATCTCGGCAAGCCTCGCTATGTCAACAAGCGTTCTCAAAGCCTTGCCTGGTAAACTTGATATCAAAGACACTCAGCTAGTATTCTCTATATCTCGGCAAGCCTCGCTATGTCAACAAGCGTTCTCAAAGCCTTGACTGGTAAACTTGATATCAAAAGACACTCATCTAGTATTCTCTATAGCCAAGGTGCTGCTGACAGTGCAGGTAGATGACCTAGCACATGATCTTTTGCACTTATCAGATATATTCGCACAGTACCCCTGAGACCCTTTGCTGCTGGCAAACACAAATAATTTTAGAGTTGAAGGCTTTTAACTTTTGCGTATCTGAAATGGTCTTATAAAGTAAGGTTTATCGCAAATTCGTCAAATACCCTTCCGCAAAAGACTTTAAGGTGTTACTCTAACGGTAATTGCACTGAATGAATTGAGGGACATTACTAAGAGGTCGTGGTAGAAGTATACCATAATTCCATTGAGTGGTCAATATGTTTACATAAGAAGACTGAGGACAGAAACTCTCTGTCAAAGGTACCTTAATGTCTCATTTTGTCATTAAAATATTGCTGACTGGATTGTGGCAAATCAACACATTAACAAACAGTGTAAAGCAAAATCAGATGCAGAAATCAAAATCTAAACCATTTTCCTAGACACAAATGGCATATGAAAATTATCACTAAAGATCTTCTAAATATGTTATGGATTATCAAAGCGTTATTGTATCAAAGTAAGTAAGGGTGCTAAGATCAGGAATTGATACAATCAAGTACCACACCTGACCCAGGATACCAATGGGAAAGTGACAAACTCACAGCAGACACCACAAACGAGAGCCAAGAGGTCAGCCCTTTCCCAGCAGGTGACCACAAAGCACATATAAACAGACGCGCATAAAGACATAGCAAACACAAGACAGAACAAAAACATAAAAGATCCACAAAAGAAGTACCGCCTTGGAACGGTCAGTAAAATATTTTACTGGAGGGCTTAAAACGGTTTAACGGCGCCAACCTCACCCTTAATTCAGATGTGGATCAAGACACATAGATATTTGGTTTGCATGAAAGACCCCATATGCAGTCTAAAACTAGTGTACTTTGTGTAAATCCTCACCATCAGCATGCATTGGAATGGATATCTCTTCTACAATGGCTCCTGCCTTGGTCAGTTTATTTGCAGCTGCTTTAACAATGTTTACAACGTCTTCCTCACATACATCAAACCCTTCTTTCACAAATCCTATCTTCTTCCCCTTCATTTCAGTGGCTAGCTGAAGAAAAGGTAATGACAGGCTACCTGTAATTCCAGATGAATTTTGCTACAAATATGATAAATATCATATCAAGTTATGCTGCTATTGTTCAAAATGTATCACTTATGGAACGTGCATTGTATTCCTTTCATCAAGCAGATCCCCTCGTCAGTAGTGAGACAGACAAGTTCTTATATCCACTGACTAGTTAGGATGTATGGGATAGTTTAGCACTGTTACACTGTATATAAAGGTTTGAAAATTTAAGTAAATCGTAGGTTAGTAAGTCTGTGATTTCTTTTCCATTTCTTTAACCCACTCCACCCAAGATGGCTGTTTGCCAACGTTCTCTATTGCTAAAATATCTCCATTTTCAAACGCCATGCTCAAATTAGTTAAGTATATCAAATGTTTTATAACCCTAGGGTCTTGTCAATTAATGCATTATGAAACAGAATACTGGTTTTGTCGTTCTTTACCTGTTGACTATACTTGTGTACTTGCAGATCTCTTGGCTGGCGTGGACACAACCCATCGTCGTATCCTGCGATAGCCTAAAATGCGAAGGGATAAATTGGGTCAGGTCATACATAAAGTTCAGCCATTCAAGCAAAATAATACACTATTTAGACTCTTCTGCAAGAATGTCAGGGGTTATCCATGATACTGAACAGCTGTTATATTGCCTAATTTCCCAATCAACCTGATAAACAGGATTTTATTTTTTAAAATGTTTATCAACCGAAAAAAAACATCTAGGTTTTGATGAATAGATGAATCAACTGTGTCATGCGACTAAGGCCATTGGAACACATCTATTAGCACATGCACAGAAATGGAAACCAACACATTTGATTACACTGTTTTCTATCATGATATACACTGGGAAGTGGGGCATCTCTAAAGCCAAGTAGCACATGATAAAACAGTTGACTGCTCTCAGATACCTGAACAAATTCGTTTATAAGGATAATCAACAGGACATATGAAAACATAACGATGCTACCAACTACGCACATGGCTGCTATCATCTCTAATTATATAATATGGAAATAAAATCAAATCAAATGTTTGGGAAAAATCCTCTGTTAATAGCATCATGGTTCATCAGAGCCAAACTTTCTTGCACACAGGATTAGAATATCTGATATTTGAGCCTGGGATAGAAATTCTTATCTTACCCAATGTTAAATGACACAGGCTGTCACGTTCTGTCCTTACATTGGTTGTATTGAAAACCGCGCATACGGAGATAGGTACATATAAAGAAACTTTTTTGGGCATGAAATTTCAGTATTTTTTAGCGACTAGCTGTCTATTATTGCTAATGACCTATGTAATTCACCAATCAGGAACTATCTTAAACTGTTATTTTGAGAGTACAGGCTAGAAAACGGTTTTCTCATTGGTTAATACCTCAGACTGTCTTACCAACATATTACGAATGCAACTGTACTTGAAAACTAGATGTGATGGGCAGACATACAGACTACTATAGCCTGTTTCACTAAGTTTTACCAATGCAAAACTCCCTATAGGCTATTTCTTAATTTTAGGCTCACTGGTGTCATATAGCCTGTTTTCTTTAAGATGAAAGGGTTTTGGTGGTAGTAGGAAATTTCAGTCTCGTATATTGCATGATTACCTATGCTTTTGTGTGTGTTTACAGTTATTGCCCAGAGTTAAAACATTTTAAGACATTGAATTTAATATAATATCGATTTGAATACCTTGATTGATAAAACTGTTTCAATATTTAAAAGCTGATGAATATCATATTTAAAAATATCTTTTGCGACTGTGTTTAGTGTGCTCAAAACAACCTCCTCAGTAAGAGGAGTGTTTTGAGTATCTACAATACATGTCTTGGTTGAGAAATCAGAAAATTAATTTGCAAATACTGACTCTTATCTGGAGGCCTGGATTTTGATATTTAATGAATAGGTTACCCTACCAATGAGGGCTTAGAAGACGTTCTTCTGCCAGCGCTGCTCATACATAAATGCATGAAATAAATTAAAGAGCAGGCCAAACACTAGAATTCTTATCCATTATAATCCCATTTGATTGCTGCACCTCTGCAGACGCTAAACGAAAGCTTTTACCCATATATGCCAGGTGATATGATATAATTAGACGTCACTGAAATTAAAAAGGAAATAGCGATCACTACCATTAGTTGAAGTGTATAATCTGCAACTGCTCTGGCCATTTAGATCTCAAGATCCATAATAAATCTATCACTTACCTCTAGCAGAAGAGCACAGTCTTTAACTGTTCTAGCCATAGGACCTAAATGGTCCAATGAAATCTCTATTGGTACAGCGCCAGTGTAAGGTACCAGTCCCCAGGTGGGTTTAAGTCCTACTACACCACACCAGCTCGCGGGATGTCTGATAGAGCCTCCCTGGTCACCACCTATCGCCATGTCGACGTCACCAGCCTGGACCTGAATTGAAAAAAGCAATAACACAAAAACAAAACGCACACACACCAACATTAGACGCACACTGAGCTCTTTCTAATTCTTTACAAACAATATCAATCATCTAAGCTAGTCATACAATTATTGTAGCTGTTAAATATAGCAAACAGTTCCTCTTATTTTACATACATCTGATGAACTCGTATTCTACAGGTTGAAGGACATACATTCATGCTTGTATAATACATATAAGCATAGCTATTTGAAACCATTGTTAAATGAACAAAAATATATGTTCAAATCTGGAGATAAACTGTTTGAACATGGATTTCAATTGACACTTCTTAAAAAAGCGCTAAATTGTTTCCATGATGTTCCACGAGTAAGCGTTTCGATATGCACTGATCACCTCAAATATGCTTTGTGCGTGAATCATTGTGATTATACATGTTATTTTTATGTGGATTCCATTTGCGTGCGCTTCTGAGTTATCATCAATGTCAGCGTGTCACTTATTGTTTAACTGCCAAAATTTGGGCAAAACGTGTTTATATGCACAATTATAGTATAAAATAGCGTGCATATCTATTATATTTAACAAATAGATTATCACCTTTACCCTGAAAAAGGCGAAGATTTACTGCAAAATTTCTATATATTTTCCTTTAAATATCTCATTATTTATAATTTCACTCAGGAATGTCTGAAAAAGCTGTCATTTTTTCTGAATCTTAAATAGCAAAATAAAAGTTATGTGCCAATATCTGAATCAGCAGACCCTTTCAGGTGGACGCAGAATAAAATATTACAAGTATAATCTTTCACGAAAATCTTGCCTCGCTGTTAGCAACTTATTTTAAAGAACAACATATATAAGTATTTTGTTTGTTTGATTTGATGCTTTACGCAAATAAAGAACTGTTCATGCTTAAATGAGCATAGCACAGAGATATCCTTTAGTGCTAGCAGTTGTGTCCATTTCAATATTTATGGTCTTATTCTATGCTCATTTGAGTTGAGAACCAACAAACAAACTTCTAACTAAGTATGGCCCATGAATCAATTTTCAAACTTTTGCATCATGATATTAAAACATCTTGTCAATTTCCTAACATTGCCAAACTATAGATATTAAAAAAACTCCCTTACCTAGTTCTAACTAAAATAAGCATCTATGGTATTTCAAGACAATATGATTAAGACCTGATATAGCTTGGGTGACATTTATCTCATTTTCTCCAGCACGTAATTTTATGCTTGCTTGTGATGAGAGCTCATACACCTAACGTTCCCAATCAGGAAAGTCCACCAAAATTAAAGAATCGATACAAACCTCAGGTGTTCATAAGGTGCATTTCGCGTAGTACGATATATGAACGAACACGCTCCATTTTGTTGGCCAGAACTGGCGTAAGGAAATTAGTTCTGTAGCAAGTGGGTTCAGCACTATTTAAATCCAATTTTCTGATTACCAAAAAAGTTTAATCAGCAGAATAAATGAAGTTTATGTATTTTTCAATAAAATATCGCTATAGCGATATTTTATTAAAAACATAAATTTCATTTATGACCGTTTGTTTTGCTGCAATTACACTTTTTATTGTGTTGGCATGGTTTTTGTTACGTCAGCGTCACGTTATGTAACGTCAGCGTCACGTTATCAAAGTAGATCCTCGATGTACATCATAGGTCTGATTCCACAGAATCCCAATGCAGTTCCAATTGCTTACTTTCCATGGTACTCCATGGTTGCTTGCTTTAAGTGCCATGCTTAAAACAATCAACTGACAGGAAAATGCACTACCCATAATGAATATGTTTAAATTCGGTGCCAGATGGAAATGTTTGGGATCAAGGAATTGATAACTTTCAGCAGAATGATTGTGTTATCAGGGGTTTTAGTGTTCTATCTAACTAGAAGAGAGACACGGTTTTCACAACTCTGACACAACTCTAAAATTTGTGAGGACATACACATATTACATACCTTACTGAAATATGACCCCTGGTATGAACTTTAACAAAGGGTATATAATTCCAATATTCAAAGCAGAGTGAGAGTTGTCTTACTTACTTAAGAAACATTCCATTGATAAAATGTACGCACATATGGAGTTCACGAAATTATTCCGTACAGTTTATCTGTTTTGAAAAAATATCAAATGTTTAACTAGCTTTTGTGTTTAAAATTTTTATATAACAAACTGATGGCTAGACAGATGGACAGAATTATTTACTTATAACTCTTTCCAAAATAAAAAGGGATTTTCTGATGGAATTCCCTTTTTTTGAAAGTAATACATAAATATGAATATAATCATATTTGAGTTTTGCATCGTTATAGAGTACAAGAATGATGGTACAATGTAATTTATTTTTCCTATGAACAGAGGAAATTTCCTCTGTTGTGACTGCTCAAAATGCAGAAATTGATGTCCTTAAAATATGTTCCAAGTAGTGTATTTGTCCTAATAGTTGAAAAGTTCAAATATCAATTTGTATATCAAGTAGAAATCGGTTTCCAACAGAGGAAATTCCCTCTGGTTTGACAATGAGACAAGTCTTCCTTTAATCACAATCAGATTTTCATCTTATTTCAGAACAGAGGAATTTTCCTACATTTTACTTTCAGTATCTCAACAATATGTAAAAAGAGTGACCTTTACAACAGAGGAATTTTCCTCTGTTTAGTAGTTCGAAAATTTCCTATAGTGACTTCCAGAATTGATTTATTTTACATTCTAGTCATAACTTAAATATTACCAATTTCCAACAGAGGAATTTTCCTCCGTTCGGTAATTCAACAATTTCCTATTGCGAGAATTAAGAGCCCATTTTCCTATATTAAAAATGAAGAACCATGTTTGTTAACATTTCCATCTTAATCATAACTTAAATGTTTCCACTTTTCAACAGAGGAATTTTCCTCCGTTTTCCATTCTGTATCTCAACAATCAATAAAAGCAGATAAATTTTACAACAGAGGAATTTTCCTTTGTTAAATAGTTCGACAATTTCCTATAGTGACTTACAGAACTGAGAGCCTAACTTGTTTGACATTCTAGTCATAACTTAAATATTACCAATTTTCCAACAGAGGAATTTTCCTCCGTTCGGTAATTCAACAATTTCCTATTTTGATAATTAAGAGCCCACTTTCCTATAATGAAAATGAAGAAACCCGTTTGCTATCATTTCCATCTTCACATAAATATCCATCATATCTTAAATGTTTCCAATTTTCAACAGAGGAATTTTCCTCCGTTTTCTATTCTGTAGAATATCAACAATAAATAGAAGGAGTGACCTTTACAACAGAGGAATTTTCCTCTGTTTAGTAGTTCGCCAATTTCCTATAGTTACTTCCAGAACTCCGAACCCAACTTGTTTGACATTCTAGTTAAAACCAAAAATATATCCAAATTTTCCAACAGAGGAATTTTCCTCCGTTCGGTAATTCAACAATTTCCTTTTGCGAGAATTAAGAGCCCATTTTCTTATGATGAAGATGAAGTACCCTGTTTATTATTATTTCCATCTTAGCATAAATATCCATCATAACTTAAATAAATCCAATTTTCAACAGAGGAATTTTCCTCCATTTTCAATTATGTATCTCCACAATCAATAAAAGGAGTGAATTTTACAACAGAGGAATTTTCCTCTGTTCAGTATTCAACAATTTCCTATAGTGATTTCCAGACCTCCCAGTCCAACTTGTTTAATATTCAAGTCATAACTTAAATATGACCAATTTTCCAACAGAGGAATTTTCCTCTGTTTGGTAGTTCAATAATTTCCTATAGTGACTTCCAGAACTCTGAGCCCAACTTGTTTGACATTCTATTTATAACTTAAATATTGCCAATATTCCAACAGAGGAATTTTCCTCCATTCGGTAATTCAACAATTTCCTATTGCGAAAATAAAAGCACAATTTTCTATAATGAAAATGAAGAACCCTGTTTGTTATCATTTCCATCGTAACATAAATATCTATCATAACTTAAATGTTTCCAATTTTCAACAGAGGAATTTTCCTACATTCTCCATTCAGTTTCTCGACAATCAATAACAGGAGTGAATTTAACAACAGAGGAATTTTCCTCTGTTCAGTAGTTCTACAATTTCCTATAGTGACTTCCAGAACTCCAAACCCAACTTTTTTGACATTCTAGTAAAAACCTAAAATATAACCAATTTTCCTCTGTTCAGTAATTCAACAATTTCTAATTGCGAGAATTAAGAGCCTACTTTGTTCAATATTTCTGTCTTACATTAATTACAGTTTTAGAACAGAGGAAATTTCCTCTGTTCAGTAGTTCTACAGATTCCTATAGTGACGTTCAGAACTCAGAGCACAACTTGTTTGATATTCTTGTAATAACTGAAATATTACCAATTTTAGAATAAAGGAATTTTCCTCTGTTCAGTAATTCAATAATTTCCAATTGAGAGAATTAAGAGCCCAATTTGTTCAATATTACTGTCGTACATTAATTACAGTTTAACCTCTAAGCGTCAAACAGTTTGACCCCTATCAGGTCCGGACAGAATGTTGGGCCTGATCTGGGTCCAAATTGTTTGGAAGGGTTATCAGCAGATGACAATGTCATGTAAAACTTTACATAAAGTTAAAATACATCGGTTCAACTTCAACTTGTCATAACCTCTAAAGTGTCAAACAGTTTTGACCCCTATCAGGTCTGGACAGAATATCGGGCTGATCTGGGTCCAAATTACATGAAAGGGTTATTAGCAGATGACAATGTCATGTAAAGGTTTAATGCAAAGTTAAAATACATCGGTTCAACTTCAACTTGTCATAACCTCTAAAGTGTCAAACAGTTTGGACCCGGATCAGGTCCAGACAGAATGTTGGGCCTGATCTGGGTCCAAATTGTTTGAAACATTTATCCGCAGATGTCATCTGCTGACAAAGTCAATGTAATGGTTTCAATCAAAAATAAAACATTGGTTTAACTCCAACTTGTCATAACCTCTAAAGTGTCAAACAGTTTGGACACCTATCAGGTCGGGACAGAATGTTGGGCCTGATCTGGGTCCAAATTGTTTGGAAGGGTTATCAGCAGATGACAATGTCATGTAAAGGTTTAAGGCAAAGTTAAAATACATCGGTTCAACTTCAACTTGTCATAACCTCTAAAGTGTCAAACAGTTTGGACCCGGATCAGGTCTGGACAGAATGTTGGGCCTGATCTGGGACTAAAAGGTTTGTATGACTGTATAATAATCAGTTAGTGAAAGCTGAAAACTCTAGAACTCAGATACTTACTTGGAAATTGATATTTTTCCAAAACATATGAAATAATAACACTAGAAATTTAGCTCACAAAAATATTTTTTTCGCATGAGTCTCAGCCAAGATAAACAATATTAAAACAGGCACACCCTCTAATTTAAGCTTATCCCTTACACTGTATGGAATATTTGCATGAAGCGCCATATGTGGATACACTTTGTCAATTGAATGTATCTCATATTTAACACGAGAACACAATATCAAGTAGCCTACCAAAACAGCACTTCCACAGCTAGATACGCACGCTTATCTTAATGTATCATGGGGATTGAGAGTTGGTTCGAATATTTGCATTAATTATCGTATACCTAGTCAGCCTTCTACAACCAGGCAACCAGCAATTTAGCAATATACTACCATGAAACATCTCAAGATAAGCTGTCAGACGCATAAAATAGACAGTCTATTATTGTCATCCAGAAGCATGACAAACTACATGAAAAGTTGTTCATATATACATGCTCATTTCTTTGAATAAATGAAAGTGGTTGAGAATTTATTTAAAAAAGCTTATGGTGAAGATTTCATTATTGAAAAGACATATAATGTAGGTACACATTGGAATTGCCTCATAAAGGCAATTCCAATGTGTACCTACATCATATGTTACTGAAAATAATGAAAAAAAAACTATACTAGAGGACTTTGAAAACGCATCACCATATTTTTGCACTTTTCTTGCAAACCGTATATGAAATTGAAAAGTTACTCGTAGGTTTTAATGTGCAACCCAGAAATGACATGAATCAGTCGTTAATTTGACTGCACTATCACGCGACGCTGCTGATGATGTCACATGGGTACATACAGCATACAACACCTCTCTGCACAGTTAAATGAAACTTTTTGATTATTTTTATGTTTAAAGTGTGGCGGGTATGATACCATATCACCAAAATAGTTTATAGACTTTTTATTATTAAAATTAATTGATAACTTCAATATTTCGAAAATAAACGTCACATTTGAACACCAATTCATAGTTCCTTTTTAGAAACATCTCCATAAGTTACCTTTATGCATGCTTTCATTACAAATATTGACTACATACACTGGCAGTCATGTGGCAGAGACGGTTTGATGTAAATCATGGCAGGAGATTTGCTGTCATGTGATCGAGAGCGTCTTAAAAAATACGTCACTTGCACAATACAAAAGACACGTGATACAAGCGTAATGCATGTATAATCTGTCATTTGTGTATGCCCTTAGCCTCTTCTAATAAAACCGGACGTAAAAAAATCGAAACTTTGAAAGGCCCAAGACGTTGAATTTTATTACTAGACTGTAGTAATCAGGGTGGGTGGGGTGTGTCGATATTTTAAGGGGGTGTAAGTTTGAGCATACCGAACTGTTAATTAATTTTTATTCGTTCAATAATGAATGTGCAATCGTGAAAGAAGCAAAGGACCCAGATATGTTGAGCCAGAAATCAATACTAACGCGTGTTAACTTGCAGCTGAATTTGTGTCCTTCAAAATTGACCACCCCTGTCTTAAAACGAATACTTTTTCAATACCTTAAAGTAAATTTACAACCATGAATTTTCTAGCACACATTACAAGATGGTCAGACTATGATATGTAATATTAATTACCTCGCTGACATTCTCAGGGTCTGTGAAATAAAGAATTTAATCTGGGGGATGCATTTTCAAAGTCCTTAAGTATATTTGGAAATTTACATTTCCAAGTACCATGTCCATTGTTTTTACCTCTTTTAAACATCCCAAACTGCCACTCTACTGCAAAGTGTTTATACTTGCATGACAGCTTTTGGAGTTCATGGACTACCTATTTGCTAACCTGCTAGTTGTGTGGCAGTAATTTCATTATTGTATTTAATCATTACATTGGAACATATAGGCTGTAGCCCAGACCAGCGTATCTCGTAAAAAAGTCATCGATGCTTACCCCGAAAGTAGCAAATCTGATTTTTTGCACAAAGAATATTTGAACATTCGGTAATACAAAACCACTGTATAGCAATTTGTTGCGAATTGCAAATTCCCGTAAAAGGGACCATAGCTGTTGACTTGGGACGTAAAGCAACAAAACCAACCAACAACAACCATGTCAACAGCTATGGTCATTGCGGGACGGTCAGTTCACTTAACCACACTTTTTCCTGGGCAGGCTTGAGCAAGCGGTTAACCAGTAATTTGTGCACATACTTTCGCTTGTAACTGACAACAACCCTTCTTGAATAAATCAGCAGAAGGGAGGTGAATGACCATAGAAATTATTTCATGATCAATCTCCACGAAAGTATAGTACCGGGCCGGGATCGAACTCGCGACCTCTGGATCTGCAGTCAGACACGCATCTGTAGCCAGACACGTTACGGACTGCGCTTTGCGGCCCAGTGCAATCCATGTGGTAAAATCAAACATAGGTACCCCATCAACAAAAAAAGAAAAAAAGAAACAGAGGAGACCAACAGCGTGACAATCATCCCATACAAGGCTACAAGAGGATAAGAAGCTATATCCAAATGACTTGTATAATAAACATGGTTAAGGAACAATATAACTAACATTTTCTAACGAGGTGATTATGCTGCTAGTAAGCACTGAACAGACGTAAACGATGCACATGGCAGGAATAAAGAAACTTACACCACAAATCACTGAAAAGAATGTGTGTGTTTTTAGGTTATAAACACAGCTAACTATACTCGTATATTTTTACAAAAAAAAACTAATGCTTTCCAATCCTCCATGAGTCATCTGCTCATGGAAGATTTCATGAACAGAAAACTGAAATTAAAGGTATAATAAATATACGCAACTTTGGACTACTGGTGTCGTAAGCTGCAAGAATGAAAGTTAGAGTAAGGAATCGATACAATCAAGTACTACACATGGCACAGGATACCACATGGGAAAGTGACAAATACACAATTAAACATCACAAGAGGTCAGTCCTTTCCCAGCAGGTGACCACAAGGCGTCAATGAACAGACGTAAAAGCATGACAAACACAAGACATAAATAACACAAATGATCCTCGAAAGAAGTACCGCCTTCCAACGGTCAGTAAAAATATTTTACTGGAGGGCTTAAGCCCGTTTCATGGCGCTAGTTTTAGCTGCATTATATACCCCCACAATAGTTTTTAATTGTGTTTTTATCTATTTTTGTCTAGTCTTTTTCTTTTTCTATTTTCTTTCTTTTTCTTTTTTGCTACTTTTTCATTCATTTTCAGTTATCTTGTCCCTGTTTGACTATTTTATTCATTTTCAGCTTTGTATTTGATTTTAATGAACTTGTTTCTATGTAAACAAGTTTGCTACCTTGCAAATGTTTTGTTGATACCTGTAAAGCATACAAGTATGCCCAATTAAAGCCCTCAAGCTTTCAAAACTGCATACTCCATAAAAGAAAATTTAATTAAATCTCTCATGAGTCCAACTCCCAAAAATTCGAGTGTTGAGGAGCCAGATATTACTTTTTAGATGTGAACAAGTACTATATGTACTTCAAACTATACTATAGACACTCAGGTATGCAGAGTATTTTCAAAAGTAAAATATGTGTGAAAAGTTAATATTGTGCATCCAAATGCTGTTGTGGAAGTTCTGAAACTTACTTAACTGTTTATCCCTTGTTTTGATTTTTTAAAATATAAAATGATGATTTTTTGATACACTTTGGTATTGGAGGAAATTTCAATAAATCCATGTATGGATACATCAGTATGTCGTTCAGGTAAGGCCATAACAGTATGCAAGTATGGAAAGTCTAGTTGCCATGATGATTGTTTTATAATACCAGGTATAGCAAATAAATCCATTTTGTCTTGTTGCTAGGCAACCGTCTATAATTACGAGTAAAAGTTTCTGACCAGGTTTAGGTGTTCACCTGCTGAGAAAGGGCTGACCTCTTGGTTCTCGTTTTATGGTGTCTAAGTGTGAGTTTGTCACTTTCCCATTGGTATCCTGGGTCAGGTATGGTACTTGATTGTATCGATTCCTGATCTTTGCACCATTACTTTCTTTGAAAATAAGCATTCATTTTTTGCCTTTAGATTCGCTTTGAGGACTTTAATGTGTCATTTGACTGAAATGAAGCATAATACCATCCACTTTTTACATTTCACACAATTGATGTCACAAAACACATCCTTAAGCAGAGTTAATGCTAATTTCAAGAGAATGGAAATAACAAAATTCATAAATAAATTGATCACAAACCTCTATATTTATAGAAAATGTGATATTGTACATAATTGAACAGTTTATTGTGATTGTTAAACACTTATAATACACTTAATACATTGGCATCCTTCATTATAACATTTAGTACATGTGTATCCTTAACAATAAATTAAAGACTACATGTATATATAAAATTCAATTGATGTATAGTGTGACAGGACAGACAGAGGACCAACAGGGAAGCCACTAACACTGCCCTCCATGTGTGTATAAAACCAGTGAGCTGATTATAACTCTTTTCGCCCAATAACTATGTAATAAAACACAATGGTGCCATCCTATATCAACTTTATTTACATGTAAGCTATTATCGCACACTTAGAAAAAGGTTTGTAACCGTTCGAGATGTACTTTACATTGCGATGTGCTTTTGCATATCTACCCTTCCGGTTCGCCAAAGACAATACATTGAATAAAGCAAGTCTATTTTACAGCCTATGTGCTCAAATTTAAGGCCATCTTAAAGTGTCCATTCTTACGTGACAATAAATTTTGTATTGTGAAATAGGCACACGGACGTCCCACTACATACGCTAGCATTTTAAACGTGACCCGTTAGTAGGATAAAGAATGATCTCCAAAAATACGTTTTCATACCTTATGGCAACGGCAGCCATATTGGATATTAAATCTCACCCAAACAGGCAGCAATGTAATCTTTGGACAGTTATGATGTGTTTGTGTGAAAACAATCGAATTGAGTCGTGGCAGATAGAGATTGGAGAAAACGAAACATTACGTTTTCTCTTGTTACACATGGTACACAACATTGCATGCGTAATGCTAAAGCAACAATTCTTTGAAATTAAAACTAATACTTAAAACTTTTAAAACAAACACATTGTCATACCTAAAAGGTTGTTTGATTTCAATTTGATAACACGTCGCTGAAATAATAGCGTTTGTATTAAACGCATGCATGTATATGACGCACATGGGCTACCATACTTTATTAGCTCTAGTGGAGTTATGCAATTTCAAGAAATTTGCTATACAGTAGTTTCGTATGCACCATATATTCTTCTTCAAATTTATACTATAACAAACCTTGCTACTTTCCGGGTAACCATTTCTGATTTTTTTCACCCTGGGCCCCAGCCTAAATAATTGCATTGCATTATAAATCGTCTACTTCGCCAGCCTACTACAACCAGGCAACTAACAATTTAGCAATTTACTCACATGAAACATCTCAAGATAAGCTGTCAGAAGCATAAAATAGACAGTCTAGTATTGTCATTCAGGTGCATGACAAATTACATGAAAAGTTGTTCATTTCTACATGCTCATTTCTTTTAATAACTGAAAGTGCATTAGAATTTGTTAAAAAAAACTTATGGTGAAAACTCATTCATTGAAAAGACATATGTTGTAGGTACACATTGGAATTGCCTCATAGAGGCAATTCAAATGTGTACCTACAACATGTGTTACTGAAAAAGGAAGAAAACCATTTTGAATTTTACATGTTCCAAGTATCATGTCCATCGTTTTTACCTCTTTTAAACATTCATAACCGCCACTCTACTGCAATATTTTATATTTGCATGAAAGCTGTTGGAGTTTATGGACTACCACTTTGCTAACCTGCTAGTTGCGTGGTAGTAATTTCATTAATGTATCAAATCATTACATTGGAACACAATATCAAGTATCATACCAATACAGCACTTCCATAGCTAGATCCGCCCGCTGATCTTGTTGTATCATAGGGAATGAGAGTTGGACCACTGATGCTTTTATTAGCTATACCTAGTCAGCCTACTACAACAAGGCCCTTAGCAATTAAGCAATATACTCCCATGAAACATCGCAAGATAAGCTGTCAGAAGCATAAAATAGACAGTCTATTATTGCCACCCATGTGCATGACAAACTACATGAAAAGTTGTTCATTTCTACATGCTCATTTCTTTGAATAAATGAAAGTGGTTGAGAATTTGTTTTAAAAAATCTTATGGTGAAAAACTCATTTATTGAAAAGACATATGTTGTAGGTACACATTGGAATTACCTCAAAGAGGCAATTCCAATGTGTACCTTCAACATATGTTACTGAAAATAAGGAAGAAAACTATTTTAAAATTTACATTTTCCAAGTATCATGTCCATTGTTTTTACCTCTTTTAAACATCCCAAACTGCCAATCAGTATTAAATTCCTGTCACTAAACTGCAAATTGTTTATATTTGCATGACAGCTCTTGGAGTCCATGGACTACCTCTTTGCTAACCTGCTAGTTGCGTGGTAGTAATTTCATTATTGTATAAATCATTAAAATGGAACACAGTACTAAATAACATACCAATACAGCACTTCCGCAGCTAGATCCGCCCGCTGATCTTGTTGTATCATGAGGATTGAGAGTTGGACCACTGATGCTTGTAAAGCTGGAGCCGCTTAAGCACATAAACTCATTATTGGCTTTACCAGTTATGTTGCCTCCTATGAAAATAAATCAGGTCTGAGGTTATAAAACTTATTTCATTCTCAAATCAACTGCGCATGGCACTTATTATGCTCATAAAAGTTTAAAACGTTTATTAGCATGATAAATACAATATCGGAGACGTTTAAAGCAAGAAAAGTATTATTTTTCAGCATTTTAACTTTTATGAGAAGTTGAAATTTCATGCTGAGTTAAGCATGAGAAAAGTTTTAAAACCTCAAGGCCTGCACTTGAGAGGTTGGTACCTATCCAAAAGAAGAGCAGTATGGTAGAAAACGGGGGCTCTACCCCAAAATTTGGACTGTATCCAAATTAGATAGCTGTACAAGGATGTTTAAGATAAACAAAGTGTAGTTTGGACAAGTTGTCTGGACTAAAAGGACTACTTTCGGCATTTAGGCCTCATCATCGGCCCTCATATGGTTTTAAAGTTCCATAATGGAATACATGATCCCAAAGGACAAGAAAATCAAATCTGCACTGTTGTGAAGGGCAGTGAAACGTTCTACCGCCGCCACAAAGTTCTTGCCACCAGAAGTTTTGGAGTTGATTATGTTGTTAAAAAGGTTATCCTTTAGAAGCAAAGACTACGTCAAATAACTGTAAGTACAGAGTGGGCAAGTTTTCCGGTTTCAGACATTTATGCCTCAACCGTGATCCTCTGATGGTTTCAAGCGATTTTTTTACAGTTTGTGCCGATTTGAAGATCTTCTCACGAGGTTACAAAAAAAATCAAGTTCAACTCAGCTGAGCATTAGATTTCAACTGCTCATAGAATTAAAATACTGAAATTTTTTTATTTCTTACTCTTTACAGGGGGGAAGTTATTTCAGAAGGCCGTTTTGTCAGTGATTATAATACAACTGCCAAGAAGATGCGCTGCATTAATTGTAGAAACCAAAAACTTGTATTAAACCCAACAAAAATCTTTAATGTTCAAGGCAACTTAGAATATAGACACAGGTCCGTACATTAACAGACATTTTCACGACCCTGTCACAGGGGGTTAATGACGTTGAGCGCTTATTATTCTATTTTTTGCTTAAAATAATTCATGAAATTTCGCTCATTTAGTTGAAAATGAATTTTTTTCATTCTGATATAATAAATAATTCTGAGTGGACCAGTTCACACTTGAAATTCAGCTCAATTTCTTAGGTTCGCCAAAAAAGCCTACAGCACGGTAAGTGTAAAATATAGGACTCAAACAACAGAACCTGCATCTAATATACGAGTTACAATGGTAGCATCTACTTCTGGAATGTAGCCTTGCAATAGAGTAGACCCGTTTATCATTGGAACCCCAGCAACACAACAATTGTCCTTGATAGCAATTGTCTTGCCCTTTAGGATCCCTTCTTGTGCCCCTTTTATGTCACATTTCCAGTTCCTACAAATAAGATATAAAATGTGATCTATAGAGAATCTTATATGAGTGTTCATTTTTTATTGAATGTATTGAACTTGTGTTAAAAAAAATTCAGATGCACCTTACATGCTTAAAATCCGTGTGATAGGACTGTTCACAGGAAATCCATTAAATGCGATGCGTTGCGAAGTTGCTTAAATTGTACAGGTTGTTTTAAAATATCAGATTGCCTGACACTCACACTTTGTACATTAAAGAGACCAGGTCTGTAACTATAAACATTTTTTGATTTTTTTCTTTTCTTTTCAAATCATTTGTAAAAATAGAATTAAGCTATGTTTTCATAATAAATATGTTCAGTACAGCTGCAAACTGCACGGAAAAGTGAATTATTTTATAAAAACAGGTGTTTTTTTCTCTTGTTTGTTATTATTTACTTCCCTCCAATAATTCTAGACAGTTGATTTTTAACATAAATGCTGTTGTTTTGATAGTGATAATTTGTTAAGATTTACGAAAATGGTAAACTGTTTAAGCCCCTATCTCACTGGACTGCCACTGTTTTGCGACAGCTGGCGACAGACATCGCGAGTTGGTCGCAAAGCAGTCTCGAAACAGTCGCCAGTGATTCGTAATATCCTCGCATGTGTCGCCAAGTGGCGCAAAGTAGTCGCGAAAATTTTGAACATGTTCAAAAATTTTATGCGACAAAATAGTCGCAAAATCGTCGCGGGTGTCTCGAACACGTCGCGAACTTGTCGCCGACCCCTCGCAATTTAGTCACAATCATTTTGGAACACGACATATTTGCGAGATAAATAAGACTGAATTGCGAACCAATTGCGGCATAACTGAGACACTTCGCGACAACATTGCGAGTAAATTAAACTAAGCGATGTTCTGGCGAACGTTGTGAGACAGTCACATGAACGTCTGACGACTATCGCGCGAGTATCTTAAATCATTCGCAATTATGTCGCCAAAGGTTCGTTAATAGATTTCCTCCTGTCTGAGATGACAGTTCCTTCCTAGTACGAGATCTTGGTTAGGCATATTTAAGTACAAATGTATACACTTTTGACTAATTCCAGTTGTCAATTATTCTTGCTATCTGAGAGGATAGTTTCATATAAATATGGTACATGTAAATTGATTAGGCTAACTTACATGTATACTGTTTGGAGTAATTTCAATTATTAAAATGGTTCTGCATTCTGAGAGAATAATGTTGTTAAGTATGTTTTATAAGACATACTTAAATGTTTACTATTTCTATTACAGTATAAAGGTATTATTATTGTGTCTTGGTTAGACTACAACAGCCTGCTTAGTCTCAGCAGCCCTTACAATGTTTGAATTTGGCATACAGAGCCCTATAAACAAATTATCACTGCAGCGGACAACTAAGATTCTGATTAGAATGCGCATCCGTGCAGTCTGATTTGTGCCTTTGTTGTGCGCATAACTGTATATAATAGATTTTCACAGGACGAGGCTCATCTGAACTCATTGCAATTTTGATTTGGTTGGGCTAATCATGCCATACGTATGGGCAATTAGAGCATATGCGTTTTCGACTGACTTTCTTAAGCTGCTTGATGGGCCATCATAATTGTGCAGTTTAAACGAGTTAACTTTTTTTCTAACTCTTTATTTGCTACCATTCAACAGTCCAACACCACCCAGCAGCGTAGCACCTTCCAACAATCTAGCTCCTTCCAGCCCTCTAGTTCCTTCCAACAGCATAGTACCTTCCTAGTCTGAAGTTTATGTGCTTGCTAGAATGTTTATTTTTCTTGGTTTATCATTTCTCGCAAAACTATCGTGTGACAGTCGCACGACGTTCGTGAGAACGTCGTGAGGCGGTCGATGGTAATAAATGCTCGCAATTTAATCGGGAGAACATCGTGAGAGTGTCTCGGGAATGTCGCACGAATATCGCGCGAATGTCGTGAAACATTCGCCAATGATTCGTGCGACAATCGTACGACATTCGTGCGACTGTCGCAAATATGTCTTAATCACCCTTTCCGTGTGAGCGCAATGTGATTATGGTTGCAATGTCGTATTTCTGTCGCCAAAACGTGTCTCAAATCAGTCTCGAAATAGTCGCAAATTGCTCGCATCCCAGTGAGATAATAGCTTTACCCGAATTTGAGTATTTTTTACTGTGTATTCTCGAAAAATAGAAACTTTATTTATAAAATTAGAAGATCAAAAGTTACAGACTATGCAGCTTTATCTGTGATACATGTGGCCAAGAATAACATCCACAGTGTGTTGGATTAGATATATCTATATTTAAAATGCCAGAATTGCAATGTGAATGACACTAAGCATAATGTTTGAAAGAAAAACTGTCACGTGATCAGAACTGTTACTTTACACTTTTTAGGTCGGACGGGGTGGGTGAGGGGAGATTTTACTTATATAAGGCAAATATTTGAACAGTGAAATATGCATGTATTTTAGCAGCCGCTCCTCGCCTCAGTTGTTGCCGCTTCCATATTTTTTCACTTCCAACAATTGTGTACCTTTATCATCACTCACCATGCATTGTACTTATTTTCCTCAGGGCTCGGTTTCCATCCAGGGAGTCTTGGATATTTCACAGGAAGCGTTGGACCGACCAGCTCCGAAACTCGTTCGTACGTACTGGCAAAGGTCTGGTTCATGAAATCTGGAATAAGAAGAGATACTTAAAATAATAGGTTCACTGCTTATAGTTTAACCATATGAAGCCATTTATGGCACCTGGGCAAATTGTTTGGAAAGTGTGAAAAGGCAAGTCTATAAGCAGAATGCAGAATAGAGCGTCTGATCAGGGTATTCATTGTTTTACTGAAAGTCAAATTAAGATTTTTATGAAACTAATAATTCCACCAAACAAACAGACTTGTCACGTTGATAAGGATGGGAATCCCTGTTAAACACAAGCTCATATGTTGAGAAAACACATTTGACCATTTCCACACACTGTAGATATCACCATATCATTAAGTTTAGGACGCTGTAGAATTTATAAGTGTAAAAACAAGATCTTAGTCCGGATATACTACGAACCACCCTTTTCACATGGTCATACTTGACTTTTCTGAGCCTCAAACTCGCGACATTTCAGTCCAAAGTCTACCAACTGAGCCAGTGCGCTCCTCCTCTGAAGATTCTCTGATACAAAACAAATCAAAATAATTACGTTTTCGTAGGTGATTCAGAAATGCGATGGGACTGACGTGAGTGGGTGAAGGATTAAAAGAACATTAAAAGCTTACCTTAAGAACTGTATGTCACTCAAATACCTTGTTCCAATCTAGGCCATCTATATATGCGAGCTTTACTTGAAAGACCGCAATAACATACCTTTGAAGTCCTTTAACTCATCTTCTGTACATTTTAGACCAAGATCATCTGATATTCCACTCAGCTCTCCTAATGTCGCTGGCCTTACAGCTGGTATTCTATACAACTCTGAAAATTTGTGAATAAAGATGATGGGCCGCTTATAATGGATTTTTGATCAACTAAAAACACACACACCCACAATAAAACGCCGTTAAAGTTGGGGCCCTCTGAAAAAACTTTCTGGATCCACGCATGCACTGCTAGTGTTTGGTTAGCGAATATGGAGGTTTCCTTATTTATTAAATGAATCTTTGAATCAAGTTACTTTTTACCACAGAATGGTTATATCGATTTCTTTTCGGTCGGTGTTTCTTGCGAATGTTATTTATTAACGCTAAAGCACTTTTCATGAGGTTTTATGTTTTAAGCATGAATTTCGTGAGTATGTGTCTAAATATAGTATTAAGTCACGCTTTTTCTGAGTGAGCTTTAAGCAGATTCTATATAAGGAATATTAGGTATGTTTAATTCAGTCGACGTTTCTGCTTCACAAAATTAAGAGGTATTTCTTTTTGTTCGTCAAATCTTTCAATGTAAGATAAATCTTAAAACCGTTATAACTTTCAATAACTGTATGAAATCTTGTGGTAACTTAAATTTAGTACCATAACATATAAAAACCCTCACTGTAGGAATCTCTTTGTTTAATTGTAGATTTTCATATTCAGTTTTCAGTTTATGGATCATGACTCAGTTTTTGGAATTTTTAGCTTAATATGAAGCTTGAAATATTTTTTTACATTTTGTTAGATAGTTGTTAGACGGGTTCTGATTCATTTGATTTATTTTTGAGTAAAGTTGCTTTCAAGAGGCTCTCAAGAGCAGCTTATTTACAATGGAAGGTTAAAACATGATGTTAAGTTATAATTCAGTTAAGTGTGTAACATGTCATAACAGTGGTCTTGGAAAGTATTTCCAAGTTTTTCAGGCTGGTGCTTAACGGTGTGTATATTGATGGTAATGTTCTGGTTGCTTCATTGGTTGAAAAGACGAGACTGCTCCTACAGGAAGCAAAAGGATGTAGAAGGTATAATGGGTCAGGATATGACAAAAGGTACCTTATGGTTGTATCAATCAAAAATCTAGATTATGTTGCCTCTGCAAAGTAGGATTACTTAAGAGCATTCCCTGAAAATTTAAAGCATTTATTTTCAATATTGACGAATATATGGAGGTTTAAAGCAACAAATGTGATCCAGTTTAAAACGTGCCGTAAAAAAAGAACGTAAAACTTATATGACGTTAGAGTGTTAGTCTCTAGTTGCTTGTTGGTTATTGTTGACTCAGTATTAACATCATACAAGTAAAATGTATTCACATGCGTTATGCATGAACTATATTGTAAATGCAAATGAAATTGTATGAATTTATACTGGCTAAGTCGTATTATAGGCATTTAAAGTGACCCACCCTTCATTATGAGCCCTTTTATGTGTTATGGCCTAATTGTTGTCATGGAAACAGGCAGCACACAAAACTTTAAATGTAATCAGAAATATTTGCTACTTTGATGACATCAAGCTTTAGATACATTTTTGTGGTACTTTAAAAGCATGTGATATTTGTCATTTTAGGCGTTTTTAAATGTCTGTTATGTAATAATTTGCTGAAATGTCTTAAGGACCCTTTTCTCAGATCCGCGCTCATATGCATTTCATTCGCTTGTCAAATATTTCAGTCCACCAGCATATTATATGTATATCAGTTTCAGCTTGTAGCTTCAGTATGTAGTTCACATGACTTCATTACTGTGAGATTTTTATAAACGGTTCTGGCTAAGTTGTTTTCAAGAATAATTTTGCAGACAATTATTAACTTAAAACCAATTTTATATATATTAAAGAGTAGTGGAAAATTTAAATCTTAACTGAACTTGTATATCCGGTATTATGGGACCTTAAACGATTCAACATGTGGACAATTTGGTGTAGATGCTTTGTAATATGAAAAAATTTAGTTATACAAAATTTTGTAAAGAACACTTTAGTTTTTCTAAGTGGTATAAATTCTATTTTTTGCAAAACAGAGTAAACTTAATTTAATGAGTGAGTAAACACTCCTGGGACGGGAGCATAGAGTTGAGGTTCTATTCAAAAAAAAGCTTTTTTGAACGTCCAGAAGAGTTAGGGAACTTTCAGGGAACTTTTCTGTAGGTTTAAAATTCTAGCTTGAGCATGCCTCTGTGTGAACGTCCTGCTGGTCAGAGCATGGAAAAATCCTACCCCCCCCTCCCACAGTGAGTTAGGGTTGGGTAGCCCGCTCGCAGATTAAGGAAAATAAAGCACAAGTATGAACTTAAAGGATACAAGGGCGTATTGGAATATACTTCTGTGAAGTGTTGAGATATGTGAAAACACAATATGCCTCATTATCACACTACAACCAAGGAGACATAATGTGTACTTACCTACACAATATGCCTCATTATCACACTACAACCAAGGAGGCATAATGTGTATTTACCTACACAATATGCTCCCATTATCACACTACAACCAAGGAGGCATAATGTGTACTTACCTACACAATATGCCTCATTATCACACTACAACCAAGGAGACATAATGTGTACTTACCTACACAATATGCCTCATTATCACACTACAACCAAGGAGACATAATGTGTACTTACCTACACAATATGCCTCATTATCACACTACAACCAAGGAGACATAATGTGTACTTACCTACACAATATGCCTCATTATCACACTACAACCAAGGAGGCATAATGTGTACTTACCTACACAATATGCTCCCATTATCACACTACAACCAAGGAGGCATAATGTGTACTTACCTACACAATATGCCTCATTATCACACTACAACCAAGGAGACATAATGTGTACTTACCTACACAATATGCCTTATTATCACACTACAACCAAGGAGGCATAATGTGTACTTACCTACACAATATGCTCCCATTATCACACTACAACCAAGGAGGCATAATGTGTACTTACCTACACAATATGCCTCATTATCACACTACAACCAAGGAGGCATAATGTGTACTTACCTACACAATATGCCTCATTATCACACTACAACCAAGGAGGCATAATGTGTACTTACCTACACAATATGCCTCATTATCACACTACAACCAAGGAGGCATAATGTGTACTTACCTACACAATATGCCTCATTATCACACTACAACCAAGGAGACATAATGTGTACTTACCTACACAATATGCTCCCATTATCACACTACAACCAAGGAGGCATAATGTGTACTTACCTACACAATATGCTCCCATTATCACACTACAACCAAGGAGGCATAATGTGTACTTACCTACACAATATGCCTCATTATCACACTACAACCAAGGAGACATAATGTGTACTTACCTACACAATATGCTCCCATTATCATAATACTACCAAGGAGACATAATGTGTACTTACCTACACAATATGCCTCATTATCACACTACAACCAAGGAGACATAATGTGTACTTACCTACACAATATGCTCCCATTATCATAATACTACCAAGGAGACATAATGTGTACTTACCTACACAATATGCCTCATTATCACACTACAACCAAGGAGACATAATGTGTACTTACCTACACAATATGCCTCATTATCACACTACAACCAAGGAGGCATAATGTGTACTTACCTACACAATATGCTCCCATTATCACACTACAACCAAGGAGACATAATGTGTACTTACCTACACAATATGCCTCATTATCACACTACAACCAAGGAGGCATAATGTGTACTTACCTACACAATATGCCTCATTATCACACTACAACCAAGGAGACATAATGTGTACTTACCTACACAATATGCTCCCATTATCACACTACAACCAAGGAGACATAATGTGTACTTACCTACACAATATGCCTCATTATCACACTACAACCAAGGAGGCATAATGTGTACTTACCTACACAATATGCTCCCATTATCACACTACAACCAAGGAGACATAATGTGTACTTACCTACACAATATGCCTCATTATCACACTACAACCAAGGAGGCATAATGTGTACTTACCTACACAATATGCCTCATTATCACACTACAACCAAGGAGGCATAATGTGTACTTACCTACACAATATGCCTCATTATCACACTACAACCAAGGAGGCATAATGTGTACTTACCTACACAATTTGCCTCATTATCACACTACAACCAAGGAGACATAATGTGTACTTACCTACACAATATGCTCCCATTATCACACTACAACCAAGGAGGCATAATGTGTACTTACCTACACAATATGCCTCATTATCACACTACAACCAAGGAGACATAATGTGTACTTACCTACACAATATGCTCCCATTATCACACTACAACCAAGGAGACATAATGTGTACTTACCTACACAATATGCCTCATTATCACACTACAACCAAGGAGGCATAATGTGTACTTACCTACACAATATGCTCCCATTATCACACTACAACCAAGGAGACATAATGTGTACTTACCTACACAATATGCCTCATTATCACACTACAACCAAGGAGGCATAATGTGTACTTACCTACACAATATGCTCCCATTATCACACTACAACCAAGGAGGCATAATGTGTACTTACCTACACAATTTGCCTCATTATCACACTACAACCAAGGAGGCATAATGTGTACTTACCTACACAATATGCTCCCATTATCACACTACAACCAAGGAGACATAATGTGTACTTACCTACACAATATGCCTCATTATCACACTACAACCAAGGAGGCATAATGTGTACTTACCTACACAATATGCCTCATTATCACACTACAACCAAGGAGACATAATGTGTACTTACCTACACAATATGCCTCATTATCACACTACAACCAAGGAGACATAATGTGTACTTACCTACACAATATGCTCCCATTATCACACTACAACCAAGGAGGCATAATGTGTACTTACCTACACAATATGCTCCCATTATCACACTACAACCAAGGAGACATAATGTGTACTTACCTACACAATATGCCTCATTATCACACTACAACCAAGGAGACATAATGTGTACTTACCTACACAATATGCCTCATTATCACACTACAACCAAGGAGGCATAATGTGTACTTACCTACACAATATGCTCCCATTATCACACTACAACCAAGGAGACATAATGTGTACTTACCTACACAATATGCTCCCATTATCACACTACAACCAAGGAGACATAATGTGTACTTACCTACACAATATGCTCCCATTATCACACTACAACCAAGGAGACATAATGTGTACTTACCTACACAATATGCTCCCATTATCACACTACAACCAAGGAGACATAATGTGTACTTACCTACACAATATGCCTCATTATCACACTACAACCAAGGAGACATAATGTGTACTTACCTACACAATATGCTCCCATTATCACACTACAACCAAGGAGGCATAATGTGTACTTACCTACACAATATGCCTCATTATCACACTACAACCAAGGAGACATAATGTGTACTTACCTACACAATATGCTCCCATTATCACACTACAACCAAGGAGGCATAATGTGTACTTACCTACACAATATGCTCCCATTATCACACTACAACCAAGGAGGCATAATGTTTACTTACCTACACAATATGCTCCCATTATCACACTACAACCAAGGAGGCATAATGTGTACTTACCTACACAATATGCACCCATTATCATAATACTACCAAGGTAGCATATTATGTACCTTACCTACACAATATGCTCCCATTATCATTATACTACCAAGGTAGCATATTGTGTACCTTACCTACACAATATGCATATTGTGTAGGTAAGGTACACAATATGCTACCTCAGTAGTATTATGATATTTGGAGCATTTTGTGTAGGTTATGTACACAATATGCTACCTCGGTTGCATTATGATAATGGAAGCATATTGTGTAGGTAAGGTACACAATATGTTATCTCAGTAGTATTATGATATATGGAGCATATTGTGTAGGTAAGGCACACAATATGCTACCTCAGTACTATTTTATAATTGGAGCATATTGTGTAGGTAGGGTACACAATATGCTACCTTGGTAGTATGATAATGGGGTAGTTATATGATAATAGGAGCATATTGTGTAGGTAAGGTACACAATATGCTACCTAGGTAGTATTATATGATAATGGGGTAGTAATATGATAATCGGAGCATATTGTGTAGGTAAGGTACACAATATGCTACCTTGGTAGCATTTTGGTAATGTGAGCATATTGTGGAGGTAAGATACACAATATGCTACCTTGGTAGTATCTTGATAATGGGAGCATATTGTGTAGGTAAGGAACACAATATGCTACCTCGGTAGTACTATGATAATTAGAGCATATTGTGTAGGTAAGGTACACAATATGCTACCTCAGTAGTATTATGATATTCGGAACATATTGTGTAGGTAAGGTACACAATATGCTACCTTGGTGGTATTATGATAATAGGAGCATATTTTGTAAAGGTTCACAATATGCTACCTCAGTAGCATTATGATAATTGGAGCATATTGTGTAGGTAAGGTACACAATATGCTACCTCAATAGTATTATGATAATGAGAGCATATTGTGTTTGTAAGGTACACAATATGCTACCTTGGTAGTATCATGGTAATGGGAGCATATTGTGTAGGTAAGGTTCACAGTATGTTATCCCAGGAGTATTATGAAATTTGGAGCATATTGTGTAGGTAAGGCACACAATATGCTACCTCAGTAGTATTATAATAATTGGAGCATATTGTGTAGGTTAGGTACACAATATGCTACCTCATAAGAAATATGATATTTCGAGCGTATCGTGTAGGTAAGGCACACAGCATGCTACCTTGGTAGTAATATGGTAATGTGAGCATATTTTGTTGGTTGGGTACACAATATGCTACCTTGGTAGTATTATGATAATTGGAGCATATTGTGTAGTTAAGGTACACAATGTGCTTCCTCGGTAGTATTATGATAATTGGAGCATATTGTGTAGGTAAGGTACACAATATGCTACCTCAATAGTATTATGATATTTGGAGAATTTTGTGTAGGTAAGGTACACAAAATGCTACCTTGGTGGTATTATGAAAATGGGAGCATATTGTGTAGGTAAGGTACACAATATGCTACCTCGGTAGTATTATGATAATTGGAGCATATTGTGTAGGTAAGGTACACAATATGCTACCTCAGTAGTATTATGATATTCGGAGCATTTTGTGTAGTTAAGGTACACAATATGCTACCTCATTAGTAATATGATAATGAGAGCATATTGTGTAGGAAAGGTATACAATATACTACCTCAGTACTTTTATTATAATTGGAGTATATTGTGTAGGTAAGGTACACAATATGCAACCTTGGTGGTATTATGATAATGGGAGCATATTGTGTAGGTAAGGTACACAATATGCTACCTCGGTAGTACTATGATAATTGGAGCATATTGTGTAGGTAAGGTACACAATATGCTACCTTGGTGGTATTATGATAATGGGAGGATATTGTGTAGGTAAGGTACATAATATGCTACCTCGGTAGTTATACCCGCTTTTTTCTTTAGAAAAAAAGGGTATATTAATTTCGTGTCAAAGTCGGTCCGTCGTCCGTCCGTCCGTCCGTCCGTCTGTCCGTCCGTGCGTACGTCCGTCCGTCACGTTTCATGTAAATGTATCTCCTCCTAAACCGTTAGAGGTAGCAACTTCAAACTTTGTAGGTGAATAGGTCACATGATGTAGAGGGAACTGGGCGACATTTCGTGTGACCTTGACCCCAAGGTCAAGGTCAAAGGTCACATATTGTATTTTCTTGTAATTGAATCTCCTCCTTAACGGTTAGACGTAGCAACTTCAAACTTTGTAGCTGAATAGGTCACATGATGTAGAGGGTACTGGGCAACATTTTGTGTGACCTTGGGGTCAAGGTCAAGGTCAAAGGTCAAATATTGAATTTTCTTGTAAATGCATCTCCTCCTAAACCTTTTGACGTAGCAACTTCAAACTTTGTAGCTGAATAGGTCACATGATGTAGAGGGTACTGGGCAACATTTTGTGTGACCTTGGGGTCAAGGTCAAGGTCAAAGGTCAAATATTGAATTTTCTTGTAAATGCATCTCCTCCTAAACCTTTTGACGTAGCAACTTCAAACTTTGTAGCTGAAAAGGTCACATGATGTTAAGGTTACTGGGCAACATTTTGTGTGACCTTGACCCCAAGGTCAAGGTCAAAGATCAAATAATGTATTTTCTTGTAAATGTATCTCCTCCTAAACGGTTAGACCTAGCAACTTCAAACTTTGTAGCTGGATAGGTCACATGATGTAGAGGGTACTGGGCAACATTTGTGTGACCTTGACCCCAATGTCAAAGGTCAAATATTGAATTTTCTTGTAAATGCTTCTCCTCCTAAAGCTTTTGACGTAGTAACTTCAAACTCTGTAGGTGCATAGGTCACATGATGTAGAGGGCACTGGGCAACATTTAGTGTGACATTGACCTGAAGGTCAAGGTCAAATAATGTACTTTCTTGTAAATGCATCTTCTCCAAAACTGTTGGACGTAGCAACTTCAAACTTTGCAGGTGCAAAGGTCATATGATTTGGAGGGCACTAGACAACATTTGGTGTGACCTTGACCCATAGGTCAAGGTCATATAGTGTATTTTTTGTAAATGCTTCTTCTCCTTAACCATTGGACATAGCAACTTCAAACTTTACAGGTGCATAGGTCATATTATGTTGAAGGTACTGAGCAGCATTTTGTGTGATCTTGACCCCAAGGTAAAGGTTATAGGTCAAAAAGCGGGTATTTGCGATGGTGTACCATCGACTTCTGCTCTAGTATTATGATAATTGGAGCATATTGTGTAGGTAAGGTCCATAATATGCTACCTCAGTAGTATTATGATATTCAGAGCATATTGTCTAGGTAAGGTACACAATATGCTACCTTGGTGGTATTATGATAATGGGAGCATATTGTGTAGGTAAGGTATACAATATGCTAGCCCATTAGTATTATGATATTTGGAGCATTTTGTGTAGGTAAGGTACACAATATGCTACCTCCGTTGCATTATGATAATGGGAGCATATTGTGTAGGTTAGGTACACAATATGCTACCTCATAAGAAATATGATATTTCGAGCGTATCGTGTAGGTAAGGCACACAGCATGCTACCTTGGTAGTAATATGGTAATGTGAGCATATTTTGTTGGTTGGGTACACAATATGCTACCTTGGTAGTATTATGATAATTGGAGCATATTGTGTAGTTAAGGTACACAATGTGCTTCCTCGGTAGTATTATGATAATTGGAGCATATTGTGTAGGTAAGGTACACAATATGCTACCTCAGTAGTATTATGATATTCGGAGCATTTTGTGTAGGTAAGGTACACAAAATGCTACCTTGGTGGTATTATGAAAATGGGAGCATATTGTGTAGGTAAGGTACACAATATGCTACCTCGGTAGTATTATGATAATTGGAGCATATTGTGTAGGTAAGGTACACAATATGCTACCTCGGTAGTATTATGATATTCGGAGCATATTGTGTAGGTAAGGTACCGAATATGCTACCTCATTAGTAATATGATAATGAGAGCATATTGTGTAGGAAAGGTATACAATATACTACCTCAGTACTTTTATTATAATTGGAGTATATTGTGTAGGTAAGGTACACAATATGCAACCTTGGTGGTATTATGATAATGGGAGCATATTGTGTAGGTAAGGTACACAATATGCTACCTCGGTAGTACTATGATAATTGGAGCATATTGTGTAGGTAAGGTACACAATATGCTACCTTGGTGGTATTATGATAATGGGAGGATATTGTGTAGGTAAGGTACACAATATGCTACCTCGGTAGTATTATGATAATTGGAGCATATTGTGTAGGTAAGGTCCATAATATGCTACCTCAGTAGTATTATGATATTCAGAGCATATTGTCTAGGTAAGGTACACAATATGCTACCTTGGTGATATTATGATAATGAGAGCATATTGTGTAGGTAAGGTATACAATATGCTACCCCATTAGTATTATGATATTTGGAGCATTTTGTGTAGGTAAGGTACACAATATGCTACCTCCGTTGCATTATGATAATGGGAGCATATTGTGTAGGTAAGGTACACAATATGTTACCTCAGTAGTATTATGATATATGGAGCATATTGTGTAGGTAAGGCACACAATATGCTACCTCAGTACTATTATTACAATTGGAGCATATTGTGTAGGTAGGGTACACAATATGCTACATTGGTAGTATGATAATGGGGTAGTAATATGATAATAGGAGCATATTGTGTAGGTAAGGTACACAATATGCTACCTTGGTAGTATTTTATGATAATAGGGTAGTTATATGATAATCGGAGCATATTGTGTAGGTAAGGTACACAATATGCTACCTTGGTAGCATTTTGGCAATGTGGTTAGGTACACAATATGCTACCTTTGTAGTATCATGATAATTGGAGCATATTGTGTAGGTGAGGTACACAATATGCTACCTCTGTAATACTATGATAATTTGAGCATATTGTGTTGGTAAGGTACACAATATGCTACCTCAGTAGTATAATGATATTCGGAGCATATTGTGAAGGTAAGGTACACAATATGCTACCTCAGTAGCATTATGATAATTGGAGCACATTGTGTAAGGTACACAATATGCTACCTCAGTAGTAGTATGATATTCGGAGCATATTGTGTAGGTAAGGTACAGGTGGTATTTGATAATGGGAACATATTGTGTAGGTAAGGTACACAATATGCTACCTCGGTAGTATTATGATAATTGGAGCATATTGTGTAGGTAAGGTACACAATATGCTACCTCAGTAGTATTATGATAATTGGAGCATATTGTGTATGCTAGGTACAAAATACGCTACCTTAGTAGTTTTATTTTATTGGAAGCGTATTGTGTAGGTACGGTTCAGTATAATGGTACTTAGGTAGAATCATTGTGATGGTATACTATTCAAATTTAGATAACGCTATATGTAAAGAATTTGTAGCGCAAGAAACTACTGCGCCGAAGGATATGAAGTAAGTGCATACATTAAATCATCACCATAAAACTGTCAGTAGCAAGCAAATTGTCAAAATACATTATTCAAGTATACTCAGTATTAGTTCTGATCATAATCTTAAAACATACATACAATAAATGATTCGTCACCTTTAAAATGAATCGTCTCATGTCTTTGCGAGCGCCAGCTTACTAGTAAGTGTCAGTGCAGAACATTGTATGTTTCTGTGGTCAATACCTGAATTAACCGCGTTCAGAAAGTCTCTATTCCCATGTTAGCCCCATGCCTTCCAACATGTTTCAGTATAACCTGAAATACATGTATGGTCTTTTGAAAAAAAAAATCAAAATAGTTGCCATGGGAGCCAAATTGGATATCAGAATCGAATGATTCAAGCAATTCTGAATGTCCATATTGCCCCTATCCCTCAAACCAAGTTTAGATTCAATCTGACGTAGGGATGGGAAAAGATGGTCTTTGAAGGATATCAAGATGGCTACAATGGTAGTCATATTATATATTCCAATGGAACAGGTATAGCATTTATGAATGTCCATGGTGTCCTCGACTCATACAGGTTCATTACATTTCTACATTTAATCCCCGGCGTTTCCCCATTTTTCCTTACTACGGTTTCCAAAGGTTGAATTCATGTCGGGAAAGAAGCCAAATTTGGAGACAACGTCTCCAAAATGTTGTTGATGGGGATTAAAGACCACTATAATACAATTATGATGCGGGCATGGCTTTACACATAAGGCTCGTAAGATAGACAGATGGATGTCGAGAGGACAGTAGAGAAATAAAGGCAAACATGCCACGAGACATGTTTTCAAGAAGAGCATATTGTGTATCCTCGGACGACCACTGTAATAACATATGTACCGACCCTACACAATATGCTCCACTGGTAGCATATTGTGTATGCAGGGTACACAAAATACTCCAGCGGAGCATATTGTGTATGCAGGGTACACAATATGCTACTAAAAGGAGCATATTGTGTAGGGGAGCATTTTGTGGACCCACATGGCTTACTGTATAAACAATTTGCAGTAGAGTGACAGGAATTTTAATACTGATTGACAGTTTGGGGTGTTTAAAAGAGGTAAAGACAATAGACATGATACTTGGAAAATTTAAATTTCCAAAACGTTTTCTTCCTTATTTTCAGTAATATATGTAGTAGGTACACATTGGAATTGCCTCTATGAGGCAATTCCAATGTGTACTAACAACATATGTCTTTTCAATAAATGAGTTTTTCACCAAAATATTTTTTTTTAACAAATTCTCAACTTCAAAGAAATGAGCATGTAGAAATGAACAACTTTTCGGATGACAATAATAGACTGTCTATTTTATGCTTCTGGTAGCTTATATTGAGATGTTTCATGGAGTATATTGCTAAACTGCTATTTGCCTGGTTGTAAGCCTTGCTTGGCCATAAGACCTGAAGACAGGGTTTCTCACGTCGAAGTCCAAATAAAACTGGTCTAAATTCATGAAATCTGTAAAAATGATTGAGCCGTATAGCGATACATGTACCTAACGCATTACCCTTATGTCTTAAACATATACAGACTCAGAGTTTAACGCCATGATCATGCTATGCTTATCAAAGGTGTAACCCGTTAATGTGCATTCTACGTGCTTTCATAAAATGTACATATACAAAAAACACATAAAAAATCAAATATTGCTTAAGTATAACATGCTGTTACAATTCAGACATTTCGAGGTATTCTATATGCAATGTGAATCATTCTAGTTCATTGATTATGCCTTAGAAACTTGGATTCTTTTATTTTAAGGGTAACATGCGCGGACTCGGAAGTTTTGCCATAGGGGGTCCAACTCAGAGTTTTTTTTTGTTTTTTTAAGTTGGTGAGGGGAGGACCGAGGATCCATATTACACTAAAAAAAGCGGGTCATCATCGGCCAACCAGCGAAACGCCATTCTAATGGCGTTTCGCTAGCGTGTATATGATAGCCCGACAATGAATGCTGCCTTGGTAGCTTTGTGATTTTCCAGGGGATTCTAACCAGTATTTCTAAAAAACAATTTTTTTGTGAGTTTCCAGGGGGACCGGTCTGGATACCTGCCCCCTCTGGATCCGCGCATGGGTAAACTTGTGGCAAATTAAGTTAACCCTTAAAGCGCCAATCACAACTGCAGAAGACGACAAATTTTCCGACATCTTTCCTAATTTTCGAAAAAAATAAGGTATGATATTCCATGAGATTTGTCTGCTGGCAGACAATTCTCATGAAATAGCACGCCTTATTTGTTATTTTTGAAAAAGCAGCAAACCTTGAAATTGTCGTCTGCTGCAAATTATAGAGGGCGCTTTAAGCGTTAAAGTACGTACCTTTCTGTTTATTTTCTGCCATTATAAGATAACGGTCGCATCTTCTTAATTATTCACAAACACGCATGCCTCTTTAAACATCTTTGTATACCGATGAGTAAAAGTTAGGGACTTTTGTTACCAATTTACTTTTTGTTATGTACTCGATACACAACTTAACAAAGTGGGTTCTAGCTCTGAACTAATTTATTTCTACAAACAGCAGAATATCATACGAGGCAATTATGATAAGCAGGGTGTGCTATTGTTTTAGGCTATCAAAAGTTTCATACAGTCTTTACTGTAATAAGCTGTCAGTACACAACATTTCCCCTCTTCTAGATTGGAAGTTCTCACTGTTATTGACTTTGCTAGTCCATAATGTTATTGACTTTGCTCGTTGCATACGTCTGTGGTATGTCATGTACGTTATTTAATCCAAGTCAGAATGTCTACTTGTGTAAGACGCATGTTATTAAATCCATGTGTTTTTGGAATAGTGTTTCCATTGTGGAACATAAGATTACATTGCATATACGTAAAAGCATGTACGATAAACTATACATTCACTTTCTTTAGCCTGGACTCAATGAGACAAGCCGTTATCACTTGAAAACTATTTCATTCAAGCTTAACATAATATTCATTAATGAATTTCTGGTAAAAAGCCATTAATGAAAATAATACATTCCTCAAGCTGATAAGCCCCATTCATGAAAGTCGCTTGTCTGAAAGAAACCAGACTTTACACAAATGCATCCGAGATAAGAAGGTGATCATTACTTCTTAACTCATCATATCATTACAGTAAGGGATTATTATGCCCTTATTCACTGCAATGAGCATTAAGCACAATATTAACACGTTTATTCACTATTAATCCAAAGACTAATAAGTGAGCCTGTCCGGAGGCTTCCTGTTGCGTTGTGGGTATCGCCTAACAGGTTGTGTTTCCGCGGGTTGCTGGTTGCTATTATCCGAGGATTCACATGAAATATTTGGAGCACTTATATCCAAATTAACGTCTGGTGTGTTCTCCGATCGTCGTGTAGGTTCAACCGATGTTCGAACCATCTGATCTGCATGTCGACGCCATGTTCCCTGATCTCCAGTGGTAACCTTGTAAGAAAGCGGTCCGGATTTCTCAGTAATTTTAGCGTCTGTCCATTTATTCGTATTTTCTCTGTAGTCTCGCACCAATACCTTTTCCCCTTCAGTAAACTGAGAGCGTTTAGGTTCCGTAAATGCCTCAAATTGCTTTTTCTCAACAGTGTCCCTGGTGTTTGGTTTGATCAAATCTAAGCGAGAGCGCAACTGTCTACCAAGTAAAAGTTTTGCAGGACTTTCATTTGTGGTCGCGTGTACTGCATTGCGATATTGCAGCAAGAAACATGTAATTATCTGATTCAATGAACCACCGTCCGTCAATGCTGATTTCATAGCTTGCTTGAATGTTTGTACGAAACGTTCAACTAGTCCTTGAGTAGCAGGGTGCCACGGTGCTGAAGTTTTGTGAATAATTCCGTTGTTTTTCACGAAGTTCTGGAATTCCGCACTTGTAAATGTCCTACCATTATCAGAAATGATCTGCTTTACTACTCCAAACTGTGCAAATATTTGTCGTAAAACATCAATTGTTTTTGAAGCAGTTATGGTATTCATTACATGTACTTCTGGCCATTTTGAATGTGCGTCTACCGCGATGAGAAACATATGTCCCAAGAATGGGCCTGCGAAATCAATGTGTATCCGTTCCCAGGGTGCCGAGGGCCATTCCCAAGGATGAAGTGAAGCTTTTGGTGGTGCCTTTTGATGAATCTGGCATCCTGAACATTTTCTAGCTAACTGTTCAATGTCACTATCTAGTTTTGGCCACCAGAAGAAACTTCTGCTAAGTTCTTTCATTTTCACGATACCTATGTGTCCAACATGTAGTTCATCAAGCATTTTATTCCGTAGCTTGACAGGAATTATGACGCGTATTCCCCACATAAGACATCCATTTTGAACTGAGAGTTCATGTCTACGCAAGTAGAATGGTTTCAGTATCTCGTCTTGAGGTTTGTAAGTCCACCCATTTATTGTAAAGTCAAGGACTTTTGAGAGGGTAGGGTCGCGACGCGTTTCACGTTTAACGTCATTGGCACATACAGGCAGGCTGTCTAATTGTGACAAATTATAGATCTCCGCTGAGTCACTATCTGGTAGTTCCTCGCCGTGTGAATACGGAAGTCGCGAAAGTCCATCGCAATTGGCATGCGATTTTGAGCTTTTATACTCAATATTGTAATCATATCCCTGTAGGAATAATGCGTAACGTTGCATTCGTGATGCTGCTGTTGCAGGTATCCCTTTCTTTGGACCGAAGATTGATATCAGTGGCTGATGATCCGTTAAAAGTGTGAATTTCCGTCCAAAAAGATAGCAGAAAAATTTCTTTACTCCCCACACGATAGCTAAGGCCTCTTTCTGAATCTGTGCATAATTTTTCTCTGCAGAGTTTAGCGTTCGTGAAGCAAATGCAATTGGTCTTTCTTCACCATTTTCCATGACGTGGGAAATCACGGCTCCCAATCCATATGATGATGAATCACAAGCTAGCTTTACTGGTAAATCTGGATCGTAATGTGTCAAAACAATGTCAGATGTTATCATTTCTTTCACATTCTGAAATGCTTTCTGTGCTGATTCTGTCCAAATAAACTTTACATTTTGCTTTAAGAGCTGGTACAGGGGATGTAAAACACTTGCTAAATTTGGAAGAAAGTGAGAATAGTAGTTTACTAGTCCCAGAAAAGCACGTAGTTGTGTCACGTTTTCAGGCTTTGGCGCGTTGATTACCGCTTCAATCTTATCTTGCGTTTTGTGTAATCCATTTGCGTCTATTTTGTGTCCGCAGTATGTAATTTCTTCCTGGAAAAATTTACATTTGGTTTCATTTACGCGCAAGTTATAGTCCATAAGTCTCTGAAGTACTGCTTCGAGAGTTTTCAAATGTTCATCGTCGGTTTTTCCTGTGATGATGATGTCATCCAGAATACAACTGGTGTTGGGTATTCCTTTCAATACCTGATCCATTGTACGTTGCCAAATACTAGGCGAGGCTGAAATTCCGAATACAAGCCGGTTGTACGAATATAGGCCTTTGTGCGTATTAATGGTGAGATAACTCTTGGAATTATCATTCATTTCCAGTTGATTATAAGCTTGGCGCAAATCTATTTTCGTGAATCGCTGTCCGCCTGCTAGGGATGCGAATATGTCTTGAATTTTCGGCAATGGATATTGATCCACTTGAAGTTGAGGGTTTACAGTTGTCTTGTAGTCACCGCATATTCTGACTGTGTTGTCTCCCTTTGGAACAGCTACGATCGGGGTAGCCCAGTCGCTGTGGTCTACTTTCTGTATAATCCCTTCATTTTCAAGACGTTCTAATTCCTTTTCAACCCTTTCCTTTAAAGCGTAAGGTACTGGCCTTGCTTTGCATTTTCTTTCAAAGTTAAGGTAGCTTGCACACCTTTAACTTTTCCTGATTGTTCTGTGAAAACTGACTTGTACTTTTTCAAAATAGCCTGAAGGTTTTCATCTGTAGTTTTGCCCGTTTGCAAAAACTTAATGGAGTTCCAGTCAAGTTTAATGTACTTTAGCCATGCTCTGCCAAATAAAGAAGGGCTATCATTTTTCACAACAAATAAATCCAGGTTATGTTCTTGACCTTCATAGTTCACACTAACATTAATTATTCCTGCTGGTGTAATTGTTTGTCCTGAATATGTCTTAAGTCTGGTTTTTGTCACTGATAGCGGTTTGTGATGAAACAGTTTCTTGTAAATCCTAATTGGGATAACAGAGATAGCAGAGCCAGTATCTAGTTCCATTTTCAAGTACTTTCCTTCTATCTTGGGTGTAACACTGATAATGTCAGATCTGTTTACCGTATTTATGCTAACAGTTAAAAGAGTTTCCTCGTCAACAGTTTTCACAGGTTTGAATTTCTTTTTCTTGGATTGATTTTTCTGCTGAGCTTTCTTGCTCAAACAAGCTCTCTCGATGTGTCCTTTCTTGGAGCAAAAACGACATGTGTCTTCCTTGAAACGGCACTCATCAGGCGTGTGATTGAACCGGTCACAGCGAAAACATGCCTTATTTCTCTCCTTTAGCTTAGTGTTTGAAGTAGGCTTCTTGCTAAGCTGGTGTACAGAATCTGGTCTGTGCTGTTGCTGCAGCTCCACAGCGTCCTTGGCCGCTGTTTCCATGGCTGTTGCAATGTCTATTGCCTTTTGCAATGTCAAGTCTGACTCTGAGAGTAGCTTTTTCTGAATGTTTCCATTTTTAATTCCGCAAACTAGTCTGTCCCGCAGAGCGTCATTTAAGTTAGCTTTGAAATCACAGTGTTCCGAAAGCTTTCTCAATTTGGCCACATACACGGGAATTGATTCACCGTCTTTCTGGTCACGTTTGTGGAAGCGAAAACGTTCTGCAATCACTAGTGGCTTAGGTGATAGGTGATTATCCAACAGTTTTACTATGGCATCGAATCCTTTGTTCGCTGGATCATCTGGTGATGTCAAATTCCTTAGGAGACTGTATGTTTTTCCTCCCATCAAAGCTAGCAAAGCTGGAACTTTCCTGTCATCAGATATTTCGTTTGCCATAAAGTACTGTTTCACGCGTTCCGTATAAGATTTCCATGTTTCTGTTAATTCACTGAATTCACCAATATTTCCTATTGCAAAATTTGCCATTTAAGTGATGTTAATCCAAGAATTCTAAATCCAAAATTTGAGTTCAGGCACAAAAAATCTCGTCGCCAAACAACTTGTTATGTACTCGATACACAACTTAACAAAGTGGGTTCTAGCTCTGAACTAATTTATTTCTACAAACAGCAGAATATCATACGAGGCAATTATGATAAGCAGGGTGTGCTATTGTTTTAGGCTATCAAAAGTTTCATACAGTCTTTACTGTAATAAGCTGTCAGTACACAACACTTTTAATGCTATATTAGACAAATTTTATTTCAGACACTGTGTATGTGGGTAAAGGGTTTACAGCCCCCAAAAATTCGCTAGACAGATTGTAGCGCCGCCTCTATGCATTAAAATGACAATGTCATCAAAAAGGATAAAATATATCAAATATAAGATGTTCACCGTCTACTATATCGTTGAATTTAAGCTAATGTGTGTAAAAACATGAACCAGCAGTTTCTAACTTTCAAAGAGAATAAGCTAGTAGGACGAGGGCTTGTCAGGTAGCTAGCTCATCTAGTAGAAATATATTTAAAGCAAAAAGTAATTTTACACTTAAAATGATTACACATTTTTTCAGGGTACTGGTGAGTTATATATTCAATGTGTTTGATTCATATTAAAGTCCGATCAATTATTCACGAAACAGTTGAAATTCATGGTTGTTTGTTGTCATAATTGCAACCACAAGGCCCTAATGTAACTGGCAAAGGGGCAAAAAAAGTTTTCAAAACGCATCGCTTTTGATGTTTTACTGTAGCTTTGAGACTGGACAATTTTAAATTTTAAAGACCCAGTTTAAGACATGCTATCAAATTGTTGTTTAAAGTTCAAATCAGCCCTGGTCTCCTTACGAGTAACACAAATTAGGGTGGTGTTTGTACGTCCATACCCCTTTTGTACACTTAAAAGTGCTTTCAATGGAATTGCCAATACAAATTGTTTCCGTTTTTCTCCAAAACCGATGTGAATTTTTATCAAATTATGTTGTTACATACTCTGGGCAGAGATCCAAACCAATCACGGATTAAAAAATCAATTTTCATCAGAGGTGAAGCTTTAAGAAAGGACTAAAGTTTACTATTGTTTAATTCAAAGGGAGGTATTTTCAGTGTGAACCAACTTTTAGGTGTTGCAAAACTAACTGTACGCCAGAGACGAAATGTAAGGCAGTATCTTTTATGGGCAATCGATGGCCCTAAAATAGCGTGTTCGAATACTGGGTTCACCTAGAATTCTTAGGAAAGGCTGATTTTGTGTTTTAATGAGAGCACAGATAACTAGGAGAAATTAATTAACCTAAATTGTTTTCCGTGAATTGTGTTAAGATCGGTACCAGGTGCTCATTGCATTTATCTCATTTTGATAAAAAACAAAAGAAAAAAAAACAAAAAAAAAACACACACACACAAAAAAACATAAGTCAATACAGATATAGTTTGTTATTCAAAGTGTAAAGTTACCATTCATTCTTTTGGTTTTAAGTATAATAATGAGCCAGTGCATGAGATTTCCAACAATGTAGTATGTGCGACCAGCAAAGCCTCAGATCAGCCTGCGCATACGCACAGTCTGATCAGAGCCTTTGCTAGTCGCTTGAGTATTTTATGATTGTTAAGCTACTGACTGAACACCATTTGGAGTTTCTAAGCTTAACAGGAGGCTGCAGAGGCCCGCCCGAGTATACACTTGTCGAAATTTCAAATTGTTGGAAATCTCATGTTGCGGCTCCATTGTATAATTGTACCAGGTGAAGTGGAAATCACCAGAAAATAGCGGTGAAGATTTCTTTCAGGCAACATTTCATCATCCCACGCACTGCTTATATATTGCAGTAAACATTTATCATAATTTCAACATGTATGAGGGTATATTGACAACCAGTGCATTTAAACGGTTTACAAGTAAGTAATGGTAGAATTATGGCAAGGGATTTGCACATAGATAATTCTCCAGTCACAGCCAATGCAACTATTCTACAAAACAGCTGACCAGAAAAACATATGCACAGTGGCAAAAGTTAAGCATCGCTGACTTCGTTTCTAAAATTTTCAAAGCAACGTTATGTAAATCAACCATAAAGAATAGTTACAATGTATTATAAAATGATTAGATAGTGCAAAAATCATGCTAGTTTGCTCAAGTATATGTGATCGTGAGTTCAGCAAAGAGCACATAGTGGTCAACTTACTTGAATGCAAACGGTATGCACATGAATATAGGTTGACAATTTTGTGTGAACAAGGCTAAAATGGTTTCATAACTATTTCTTGAAGTTCCTGGGCGATAGCGAGAAATTTTGAAAAGTCACGAAAACTCTTGACCTTGAACCAAAATCCGTATATCATGTGTATTTCTTTTAATTTTTATTTAAATACTTATACAGAGTTCATAACAGATAAAGAATTTTTATGACCAATAAAATACTTTCACTGTCCTTTGAAGATTGTTTCAGCAAAAAATAGGTGATGCTTAACTTTGACGCTGTGTATACATGAAAACACTATATATGTATACTCAACGCCAATGAAAAGTTACCAGTAAGCATAGGACAATATTTAGTTCATTATGAATGCAGAACTAGGATTACTACTATATGTAAAATCAGGAATTTTCTACAAGCGCAGGTCTGACCTCGAAATCAACGGAATTGAATGTATTTGGATTGAAGTAGTATTAAATAAGAAATCTTTACTCTTCGGTCTTTTCTACAGACCTCCCAATTCTAGTGCTGACGTTTATAGCAATATCGAAGAATCCATTTCTTTAGCGGTTGACACTGGTACCTCTGACATAATAATCACAGGCGATTTTAATTTCAATGTCTTAAACTCACAGACTAAGAAGAAAATCGATTCCCTTTGTACCCAGTTCTCTTTGCATCAACTTCTTACTGATCCTTCTCACTTTACAGAGCACTCTTCCTCTTTGCTTGATCTCATTCTTGTTAGTAACAAGGAACATTTAATTCTTCATGGTGTTGGCGATCCTTTCTTGGACCAGCAGCTGCATTATCATTGTCCTATCTATGGTTTTTGTAAGTTCTCGAAACCAAAGGCCAAGGCTTTTACAAGACATATTTGGATGTATAATAATGGGAATTTTGGCCTCTTGCGTGAAAAGGCGTCTTCTATTGACTGGCATGCTTTAGAGAACGACGATATCTCCCTCTATGCTTCTAACTTAAACTCCACTATTTTATCCTTGACAAAAGAATGTATCCCCAACAAATCTATAAGGGTTAGAACCTCAGATCCACCATGGATAACAACACTTTTGAAAAGGCAGATACGCAAACGAAAGCGACTGTATAGAAAAGCCAAGCAGACTAACTTAGAACGTCATTGGATTAAATTTAGACAGCTGCGCAATGAAACTAACACAATGATTCGCAACTCTAAGCAGCAATTCTATGACAATATAGCTAAAAAGCTTAAATCTAAATCACTCTCTCCTAAAGACTGGTGGTCAACGCTTAAAACTTTTATATCCCCTAACCTTAATTCTGCTATTCCTCCAATTGAATCTGAAGGGATCATATATACAGACGACTTTGAAAAAGCAAATCTTTTTAATAATTACTTTCAAGGGCAAACAGTTCTTGACGACAGTAATGCTGTCCTTCCTGAACTACCTGAACCTTCTTATCTTACAAGTCTTAGCAGTATCGCTTTTGATCCTCAAGAAGTTGAAGAAAATCTTAGAACTCTAAAAACTGACAAAGCATCTGGTCCTGATGGTCTCAGTAATCGCATTTTGAAGGAATTATCACACGAACTATCATCACCTCTGTGTTCTCTCTTCAACAAATCCTTATCCTTAGGGAAATTCCCATCGCCCTACAAAGATGCAAATGTAACCCCTGTACATAAGAAAGGTGACCTGTCTCTTGTTTCTAATTATAGGCCTATATCTTTGCTAAATTCTGTAGCAAAACTATTTGAAAAACTTGTCTTTAAATATCTCTATAATCACCTCCAAGACAATAACATGTTATCTTCCTTGCAATCAGGCTTCATCCCAGGTGACTCAACTGTTAACCAACTTGCATATTTATACCATATCTTCACAGAAGCACTTGATGCTGGTAAAGAGGTACGGACTGTCTTCTGCGACATTAGCAAAGCTTTTGATCGTGTATGGCATGAAGGACTTATTTACAAACTTAAAGCTGCTGGTGTTTCAGGAGACGTCCTAAAATGGTTTCAAAGCTACCTCTCAGGACGCCGTCAACGTGTAGTGCTTCCAGGCAGTCTCTCAGAATGGGTTTACATCAAAGCTGGCGTGCCACAAGGCTCTATACTTGGCCCTCTATTGTTTTTATTATACATCAATGATATTGTTAAAAATATTGGATCCAATATCCGTTTATTTGCTGATGATACTAGTCTCTTCATCATAGTAGATAATCCTACAACAGCTGCTCTTTGTCTTAATTCTGATCTTGAAAAACTCTCTTGTTGGGCTGCTATCTGGTTAGTCACTTTCAACCCTTCCAAAAACGAATCTCTTTTAATCTCTCGCAAAATCAATAAGCCAATTCATCCACCTTTATATATGCAAAATGTCCAAATTCAAGAAGTTTCCTCTCACAAACATTTAGGCTTATACTTCTCTAACGATTGCAGCTGGCATCAACATATTGATTATATTAAGCAGAAAGCTTGGTTCAGAATTCATATTATGCGCAAACTCAAATTCAAGCTGGATCGCAAGTCTCTTGAAACTATTTATTTAACATTTATCAGGCCACTTCTTGAATATGGGGATGTAATATGGGATAACTGCACCCAGTATGAAAAGAATGAACTTGACAAGATCCAAAACGAAGCAGCGAGAATCACTACTGGCACAACAAAACTCGTTTCCTTAGACAATCTTTATAAAGAAGTTGGATGGCAGACCCTGCACAGAAGACGACAGGATCATAAAATTACCCTCTTTTATAAGATGTTTAATCAACTCACACCTGTATATCTGTCTTCCTTAATTCCACAGCAAGTGAACGCTATCTCTCATCACAATCTTAGGAACTCAAATGACATTCATACTATCAGGTCTAACACTAGCCTCTATCACTACTGCATAAACTCCCATTAAAATCCCATTAATGGCCCCCATTAAAATTTCCCATTAAAAATGGTCCTATTAATGGTCAATTTTAATGGTAAAATGCACTTTCAAAACTGAAAATCTGTCAAAATACCATTAACTCAAACCATTAATTGAAAAAAATAATGAGCATCATTTAAGCATTATTTTTAGTGTGTGAAAATTAATGGCCATTAAAACCTCCCATTAAAATTGTTGCTGGTTAATTTTAATGCCCATTAATATTGTCTATTTTTCATGGCCATGAAAATTTTGGTCATTATTAGAACCATTATTAATGGCTTTTTATTTTTAATGGTCATTATAACAGAAAATGTAACTACAAATTTATGGGCATTATTACCCATTAGTATATTGGATAGAAAATAATGGGCATCATTCTTTTAAATCAACAGCATATTAATGGGCATTAAATGCATAATTTAATGGCCATTAGATAAGCATGACAAATTTCTAATAAAAATATGTTAATGGTCATTAATTTTCTCTTATGCCCACTGCAATGTTTTCAAGATTCTATTTCTTGTGCTGCTTCCTGTTTCTCATTTAGAAGCAGGAAAGACAAGCAAGAATCTTGCTGGACTTTGGTTTAAGTCCCCTGTCATCTTAAGAGATAAACAGGCCAATTAACAAGTTAATGTTACCTTTTTATTTCTGAATCCATCTATATATTGATGAAAATATAATTACCATTGGTGAATGCAACACATATACATTTTGATAAATTTAGGGAACAACCTTGCTGTATGTTAATAATAGAGATCAGAAATTCTGATAAATTAATAAATATAATATTTCAGAAAAAATATAAGTCTTAAATCATTTTTGTATATCATATTAATCTTTTGTGAAGAAATAAGATTTTTCAAGGGGAGCTACTCTAATTTGCAACTCTTGTTTAAGTGATTTTAATGGCCATTAAATGTGTTTATTAGAATTATTGCATGTTTTGATCATTTTTCTCAGTCAGAAAGTAAAACAAATTTTTTTATTAAGATAATTGTAAAAATAAAGTATGGTATTTTCACGATTTTAGAGACATCTTTAAACATTAAATTGTGTACTTCTCATTATAATTGTCAAATTCTATCCCATTGTTACATATAGCATTTACCTGTTGGTATGTTTTTTTTTTTGAAAACTTAATTCATCTGGATATTCGGTTTTGTGACATAAAAACATAGTTTGAAACGTTATGAAATTTGTTAAAGGGGATGATAATGATACAGCATATATCCAATAAGTAAAGTCTAAGACATGATCAAATGGCTTTACACATTAGGCACACCAACAGTCTTAATGAAGCCTCATCAAGAGCGTTTAGAATAAAGTCTTTTTTTCTTTCTGATTCTAATGAGAAATGTTGCATTCTTTTACATGGAAATGAATTTTGAGTGTAAATGTTATTTGCCAAGTTGAATCCTTCTTATGACACAGTCACATATAAAGAAAACCATATTAATTCAAAACTAATGGCCATTAATAAATAGTTTGGATAAATAATTGGCATGAAATTAGATTAGATCCTTTAGATGCAACTTTAATGGCCATTAAATCCTGCTCAAAACTCATTTAGGCTAAATTAATGGCTTTGGATTTTGAATTTTCTTCAAAAATACACTTACTCTTTTTATTACTTCTCTTCTTTGTTCAGACTTATAGGCATGGTGGTCGAAGCCTGCTAACCAAGTAGTGCTTAAATTTATGAGACGCCTGACTGAAAATTTCAATCGCCATACTACTCGCACCTCGCAGTTTCCGCTTCCATGGTGATTGTGCTTGTACTCAGAAGCAGTAATACACATGTTGTTGATGGACAAGCAGGGTTTGGTAGCATACATAACTTAGAATTATAGAACTGTTTGGAATGTTAAATTATGCACAAAATTTCTACAAATGCAAGATCCATAGAATACATGTTTGTGCTACAAGTTTAAAATTGATTACCAATTGATTACCAGTGTACCTCATTAAAACTCCCCTCACTGTATCACAGATTTCATTATTTCAATAAAGCATGGTCATGGCTCCCAAATGCATATTTTCCTATATCCTATGTATTCTTGCAGTTGCTAAATCCTGTTTCCAGGCTCTAGCTATGCTTGGTAGGAGAGCAGATTGGTTTGTGTCTGAAAAGGTAACAAAGGCCCACAGTCTCCTTGATAAGCTTTAAAATTTCCTGGATAAATTCTGGAGAAATTTCTCCAGCATTTCTCCAGGATATGTTATGATTTTTGATGAAATTAATAGAGTTTGCCTTTAAAACTCATTTTCCTACAGCATTTCTCGAGGTAATTTTCTTTGTCTTCCTGAAATTTCAGTTTAATCACACAGGCAATTTCTTCATGAAACAAGAAATGTGGCGATTTTAATTTACAAGCACTGAATGGTGGAGCTCTTCATTACACAAACATACCTATGGATGCAATGTGCAGCAAGTTTTGAAGGCTGTAAAATGATAATGTTAAAAACTAACCTTTACATGAGTATACAAATAATGGACAATATCAAATACTCTGATGATCTTTTTATTGATGGCCATTATTAAAAAATTAATGGGTTAAGATGTTCAGTCCCTAAATTAATGGCCATGAAAATATTGATCTCCCAACTTCAGTAATTTAAAATTCATGAACACATCTTTCATGGCCATTATTAGACATGTAATGGGGTTTTCATGGCAATTAGTTTTTGTAATGGCCATTAATACTGCAAATTCATGGGCATTAAATCACCATAAAACAGAAAATAATGGCCCATTAAATTTTAATGGTCATCATTTCATACCAAGGGTAAAAATTAATGGTATTTTAATGATCATACTTGCTCTTGAATTAAATAAATGGCCATTACCACTTAAATAATGGCACATTGTTTCGTATAAATATTGGTTCCCGATATTTCACTGCTTTCTAATGCTAATGAATTGCATATTTATATATTTAATGGCCATTAAAATATCAAACATGCAAATTTACTACTTTTTAATGCCATCAATAGACACGAAAGGTTTTAATGGTCATTACTTTTTGTAATGGCCATTACAGAATGCAAATTCATGGGCATTAAAACATCACAAAACGAAAATTAATGGACCATTATTTCTTTTAATGGTCATTAATAATACAGAAGGTGTAAATTAATCAAAAATTAATGATTTTACTTGCTCTTTAATGGCCGTTACCGCTGAATTAATGGCCATTATAATGAATATTAATGACCGACACACAAAACCATTAATTTTAAGAAACGAAAAGTAATGGATGATTTTAACAGGAATTTGATTATTAATGGCATTTTTATGGACTTTTAACGGAATTTAATGGGTTTTATGTGCAGTAGTGTATCATAATTCTTTTCTTCCATCGACTCTTAGGCAATGGAACAGCCTACCAGTGGAAGTAAGGCAGCTAAACACTCTCTCATCATTTAAAACTTTCCTTAAGAAAGATCTTCAATCTGTCCCAACTTATTATTACTGTGGTTCCAGGAAAGCCCAAATCCTTCACGCACGCTTACGTACAGGCTGCAGTTCTTTAAATATGGACCTCTTTCACAAAAATATTACTGAATCCCCACTATGTCGATGTGGAAGCATCGAAGATACACAGCACTATTTCTTTCACTGCAGATTCTACCAGGGGCCTCGCAACACTCTTTTAAATGCCTGTACTACTTACCAGAATCCTTCCTTAAGTCTCCTCCTCTTTGGAAGTTCAACACTATCACTTGAAGCAAACATTGCAATTTTGGAACATGTTCACAAGTATATACTTGACACCAAACGTTTTACCTAATCAAGTATCATGCTACCTTAGGGCGATATATTCATATGTACACATATACTACAGGTTTTCAGCCTTCCAACTGGTCTGTGGGTTACTCTTATCCCCAACCCCTACCCCTACCAAAGTGATATTCCTAGCCTTTATGATGATGTTATCATTTTTTTTTTATAATTATTGTATTTATTCATTATGTTCTCACAAAGCTGTATGTTGTTTTCTTTGTTTTCTTCTGTTCTTGTACTCGTTTTGTTTTCAAATGAATATCCACCGCTAAATATGCTCAACTAATACTCAACTTCCGCTAAAGCAAACAAATACATTGTGATAGGGAGAAGAACTTTATAAGCTTTGCTTTCGTTCTAATCCTTTATATTGTCTACAGATTTATGTATGTATACTGTAATTATTTGTGTGTTATTTCAAATAAAATATGTTTAAACTAATGCAGAACTGCGGATACTTCAGCACTCACTTTTATGGCATTGAGTCCTATGCATAACAACTATGTAAAACGGTATCCATCACACCCGAATGCATTATGCCCATTCCTTGACGGACCCCAGTAGTTTCCATTGCATTGCATAGGTAAATGCAAAGTTTTGGTACTTTCTTAAAGTTTGATCCTCATTTGCTGTGTTTAATGGGATAATTCAAACAATTCTGGTGGCGTTTTCAATGAAAACGTCTAGGGCATGTACTGGCATGTTGTCTTCTGAAAATGATGATTTTAAATTCTTAAAAACTGCGAAAAACTGCGAAAATTATCAAAAGCACTGCATAAATAGTTCCAGGGCTCGTGGAACTGTTTTATCTTTCCAAACCAGTCCGTCGTTGACCAGAAACACGAACGCAAAAGTAGCCATGGAGCTGTATTATATATTTTCAAAACTATCGAAATTTAGATACTGGTAACTTTTCACTGACGCTGTGTATACATAACTTGCAAAGGGTATTGTTGTTTCAAAGATGCATGGTAATGGGGCAATTCTATTTTTTATAAATAGGTAAAGCATAACTATTCACTGTCACGCGCATATGCAGTAATCTGTGGTAGGTTCAATATAACTGTAAACTGAGACTACCTGCACGCCTAAAATCAAGGTAAACTCGCCACTGTTTGTTTACATCGATTCCCATCTATCTTTGAAAGTACAATACACCGATAAGTATTGGTCCTAAGGCTGGCCGTGAAGAAATCACCCCAGGACTTATTAAATGAGTACATTACAGTTTTCTAAAACTCCATTATATGAGCCTCAAAGTGACAGACATTACTTTGTGATCTTTGCCTTCCTTCTTACTTCTCTTGCAGTAGCAGGGACTGCCAGCAGCAGCTGGGTAAAATACGTTACCATTAAAATAGCTTGAAGTGATACCATGCAGTGAGCACTTCAATTATGCGTATTATCAATTATATGACAATATGTATATCCATATGGTATATTACAAGATTGAAAATAGGTGTGGACTTCTAATCTGTATGTTACATATGGATGGTTGCTGTTACAAAGGTTACCATCGAGAGTCACGTTGTGTTATGATACTGAAGAGACTCATCTTGTGTATGACGCACTTCATTAAAATGATATATTTGCTATAACTAAACAAATTAACAAAAGTATCAGGCGTGCCAATTTTATTACCCCACCCACTCTTCACTTTAGGAGTCGTTGATACCTGATGTATTGCTTGAACCTTCATATGTTATTTAGTGTGCATCCATCATAGCCAAACCAATGAATCTCTTTATATGCTAATATTGTTTTGTTCAATGCCCTTTATCTGAATTATTGCTTTTCCGAGTAAATCATTTGGCCAGAATTACCATTTTAACACTATTACAATACGAACATTTTGCATTTTTGGTGACACCATCTTTCACGTAACCAGAAACACATTGTTTACAGAGGACAAGCCTTGCAATGCCTTAAAATAAATTTTTCTCATATTTGTTTATATAGTAGCACATTGTAGTATACTATAAAAGACTGGACATTTTAAATCAGTTTTAAAATGTATTAGTAGGGGAACCAAAGTCGTGTATCGTGCAAAAACACATTTTTTGCACCCGAGAGGTATACGGCTGTTTTTTTTTGTTTACTTATAGTAAAACTAGTGCTTGATATGAAACCACTGTATAGCAATGCGGCCAGAAATGCATTTCGCAAAAAAATGCATTTTAGTTTAAACAATATTTATTTCGAAAGTAAAAAGCATGTTTCAACAATACAATAATATATAAGCAAATAACAGGATTTGAAAACAAGCAATACTGCTTATATGAATCATTTCCTGCGTGATATAAGCAATGTGAATGGCATGCCAAGTTTATAGCTGGTGTAATATTTCAAAGTATAATTTTATAATTAACAACGTCATATCGTCATTTTGGTAACGTATCAGCGTCCAGGTGTTTTGCACAGGACGCTCAAGCATTAACAATACCCCGATATTGACAGTGTGGTCCAGCTTTGAAATTTTATATGATTTTATAAATATATGTGAAGTTATAAGAGGTTTAATAATGCAGTATTCTGAGATAGATTAATAAATGTAAGAGAGAGAGAGAGAGAGCAAGCGAGCGAGCGAGCGAGCGAGAGAGAGAGAGAGAGAGAGAGAGAGAGCAAGCGAGCGAGAGAGAGAGAGAGAGAGAGAGAGAGAGAGAGAGAGAGAGAGAAAAAAAGAAAGCGAGTTATACTAAACGATGAAAGAGTCTTATAGCGTTATCATTGAATTCAGATACCAAGCAAACACAGCAAAGCAATTTGTTCACCACCCACCCAAATATCCAGGAAATCTATCAAATAGTGTCATTATAATTGTATTGTTCTTACTGAGAGAAACCTTTAGAGAGTTTAATATATTTCTGCATTGCTTTGAAATAAATGTATTAACCTCTTCTGAAACAGCGTCAGTGCCAAGAAGCAAAACATCTGTGATTAGTTCAACGTTTGATTTTTGTTGTATTGATAAGAATATTTCAGCTCTCATTTGATTATAACGAGGACATGTCAAAAGGAAGTGTTTGTTATCTTCAATTTCACCACATAAACAATAAGGGTTTTGTACAAGGTTGCGTCTTAAAAGATGCTGGTTTAAGGAACTACATTCGGTTCTAAGGCGTGTATGTAAGATTTGATCAAGTCGATCACCATAGTCGTAATATGTGGGTACTTTAGGTGTATCAAGGGTAAGGAAGTGTTTAAATGCAGCTAGAGTATCTGCTGATTGAACTGCTTCAGGTAGATTATTCCATGCCTGTAAGGTTGAAGGGAGAAAGGATTCTGCATAAGCACGAGTGTTTGCATGAATGCCTACATAGTTATCAGTTATCAAAAATGCATTTTGTATGCGGCATAGGTCAGATTAAGCAAATTTTCATAGTGTAGAAATTGTGAATTTTACCCCTGATCAATCAGTTTAAATGTGATATTTTAAACATAAATAATGTTTATTTTGACAATATGGTAAGTCAAATATATCCTTCAGAGCTTCAACTTAATAAAGCTAATACCTCTGATACCGAAGCTGCGTATTTAGACTTGCATTTGTCAATTTCTAATGATATTGTTTCTACCAAAATTTATGATAAGCGTGACGATTTTGATTCTTAAATTGTCAATTTCCCATTTTTAGATGGTGATGTCCCTCGCTCTACATCCTATGGAGTCTATTTCTCTCAACTCATTCGTTTACCTAGAGCATCTAGCCATGTTGCTGACTTCAACACTCGCAATAAATTTTTAACTCGAAAACATCTTAAACAAGGCTATCGGTATCATGAACTACACAAAACTTTTTCTAAATTTATAGATGATACTATGATTTGATATCTAAATTCCAAGTTGGACTTAAATCTCTCTTGCGCCAAGGACTTTCAGAACCTGAATTCTATGGCGACTTGGTGTATACGTTGAAGAAGATTGTTGGCTCTAATAATTGTTCAGCGCAATTCATTAAAATAATTTACCATTATAAAAAGATTGGCTATAACATTAATGTATTGCAACAGACTGCATGCTTGGTGGTCAACCCAATCACGGTTGGCAACTTTGCTTTCCTCTTTAATTGCACGCCGGTGGGTCGGACTTCAGACTCTATGACGGTTCTGACTTAAAGACCTATCTATTGATGAGATGGTAGGGGCCTGGTGCTTTGGCTGTTGTCAGACCCATCAGGGTTTACCTGTTGGATTTCTTTTGCTCCGGTATTCAGTTTTATGTACTGTTGAGTCCTTATATTTGCTTTATCTCCTTTTTATATCTTGATTTATATGTTTTTGGAGACGATGCATTGATAAGCTAGGGGTCTTTCATGCAAACCAAACATCTAAGTGTCTTGATTTACATTTGAACTAAGGGTGAGGTTGGCGCAGTGAAACTGGCTTAAGCCCTCCAGTAAAATATTTTTACTGACCGTTCCAATGCAGTACTTCTTTTGTGGCTCATTCGTTTTTTGTGTTTTGTGTTTCTCCTGCTTTTGGGTCTGTTCATTGCTGCTTTGTGGTCACCTGCTGGGAAAGGACTGACCTTTTGGCTCTTGTTGGTGATGTTTATTGTATTTTTTGTTACTTTCCCATGTGGTATCCTGGGTAAGGTGTGGTACTTGATTGTATCGTTTCCTGGTCGTTGCTTCCTCTCTTACTTCAAAAGAACCCTATCATTTAAAAGATCCATTTAATAAGCCAAAAGATATGATAACAAAAATAATTTTCTATTACACAATCTTATCTGGAGGTCGGGTATGACTGGCCATTATACAACAATAGACTATCAAAATCATTTAAAAGAGTATAGTATTATGAGGTAGCCATTTGTGCACCAATATAGTCATGCTTGGGATTTTGTTTTTCTTTAAAAATATTATGCCATTATATTTCTGCATTTCAAACGGAGACATATTGAGATTTTGTCGTTATAATAATAGTTATACGAGTTTTTCATCTTTATTTTACCGCTGTTAAATGAAACTATAGTTTTCAGCAGAAAAAACAACAACCTTGGTCTCTACAAAAATCTGTATAAAAGCCGTTATAAATATGGAAGATAAATGTCCTTTAAATCTTGATAAATTTCATTTTCTTAAGTTGTCCATAGTATTTAACGACAAGCCAGCTGACATGGACTAAATTACAAAGTATCAAATTTTGGTGGTTTCATAATTTTTCTTTTTAGCTACCTACGTTAGTTTTCCGCAGAAAATAAAAACAAAGTGTCTTAACTTTTACCCCAAACGTCTGTCTAACTGTATGCAGTGTTTAAACGCATACAATTTAAAATTTATATATTTATGTACAAAAATATGCAATGCATACCTACCTCTTCAGTGGGAGGATAAAATGGAATATGTAAGCACGCAACTTTTTATGAGATGTGCTTCTTAGTAATGAATTAATGCTTATCAAATATATTTCTTGACAATAAATGCAGTTTTAATGACATTGGAAGCAAAGAAACCTATAAATTTAATTTCAAAATTGGGGTGTCCTGTTCTACATGCTTTAAAATCTATTAGCAGTATTTGGAAAATGACAACCACTGCTTCTGGGGTCTACACGGATGTCAGTGTATCATATAAAACCAATAATTTTCAGTCCCGATCTTTTTTTTATAAAAAAATAAATGACATGTTGAAAAATGATATTTTCACATGTTTTTGCTGGGCTTCCGTAGAAAATGGACTGCTCTGGCATTGTGCAAGTCGATCGAGTCTGCTTTACAGTGGTTTTAGATATACCATTTAGTTACCTATGCAACCATACAAAATTTAGCTGTATACCTTTTGGGTGCAAGGGTTAGCATTTTTTCTACATTGGTTCCCCGACTATATCATGTTTCCTGGGACACCCTGCATGATATGTAAATATGCCAATCTGATTACCCCTGAATTTATTCGAGATTTAAGGTTGGTCATTTCGTTAGCTCTTTTTAATTGACATGAGATTTTCTAACATAAAAATGTATGGCCTGGTTGGGGCCTGATGCTGCATTCGTTGTCAGGTCCAACCTGGTTAACTTTTGGACTTCTTTCACTCTGGTATTCAGTTGTATGTACTGTTGAGTCTTATCTTTCTTTTATCTTCTTTTGGTATCTTGTTTTATATGTATTCAGAGATGATTCATTGTTATGTTAGGGATCTTACACGCAAACCAAACATCTATGTGTCTTGATACCCATCAGTAATAACGGTGAGTTTTGTATCCTGAAACTAGATTAAGCCCTCTAGTATTTTTTTCAAAAAGGGTGTTTTTTTCTAGATCTTTTTTTTGTGTGTTTTTGTACTTGTCTTTGCCATTCTGCCATGTCTATTTTTTGCAGCTTTGTGGTCACCTGGTGGGAAAGGGCTGACCTATTGGCTCTCCTTGAATGTGGCGGTTTCATGTGTTTTTGTCACTATCCAATACGATGTCCTGCGTCAGATGTGGTGCTTGATTGTATCATTTCTGACCTTTGCTCCTTTCCCTCTTTTTACTCTATCAAAATAATCAAATGGGTAAAAGGAGCTAAGACAACAATAAAGTGATTAAAGTAATTCGAAAACTAATAAAACCATTGTTACATAGTTACTAAAACTGTCTAATTTATCAATATTATAAATTAATTTTTTGGAATCTTGTTAACTTTGCAAGAGACTCAAAGTATTTATGATTCCATGGACAGACCAGAAATTGAATTTATTGATTATATTACATTTTATTTTACATATCTAAATATAAAAAAAATATTTATAATTAAGAAAACCAAATAGTTTAAAATATGTAATTGTATTAACGGTTTTGTCCAAGTGTAAAACAAAACAGCAGAGCAGCTAGCGTGAAAACGGACAGCCAAATGAGCAAACAAGGGGCTTGTTTTGCATGTGCGACTTGGGTGTGGCTTGCTGTCAATCACAACACCCGTGCCACTTCTGGTGAATGAGCTTGATGTTCTAACCGTGTTGCACGAGCAAGTGAGCTTGGCAGCTGTCAATCAAAGTTTGTGTCGTTCATGAGGCTATGAACGGTTGCAAAAATGTAAAGATTCATTGAAGGTTTGCTCTGAAAATGTAAATATTATTGCTATGATGTTAACTGAAAATTAGTTCATGCTTTTGATATAGTACATTAAATATTTACACACTTTGTATGCCCAAACCTTCAACATACAAATTATTTGTTTGCTCAAGTTGATGCTCTAACATATAGATCCAATTTGGTTCGCCCCTAATTTCTAGAGAAGATGTTTCAATTATTTTATCTGATATAGCATGACACCTAATTTGATTCATGTGACACGTACTATATAGTCATATTAAAGTTTTCAGAAATTATTGGATAATCGTCAGGGGAGCACTTCTAAAACGTTCTGGTGAGGTCTTTTTGTCCTTATAGTATTTTACAGAGGTGCGCGGCCCAAACAACTTATTAATTCTTCACCAAATTATAAATAGAATCCGATTTACCTTTGTTTAACAAATGAAATATCCAAACGACGCCCATATATGAATATTAAAGTTACCGCTTTTATAGAGAGCAAAAGTTCTATTATACATGGGGAAAACGAGCCTGTATGGCTAGCACAATGATGGAGCCGTGACATGTGATTTCCAACAATGTAGCATTTGGACAAGACTCAGACGAGCCTGTAAAGCCTTCTCTAAAGCTAAGAACCCCAAATGGTATTCGATAAGTAGCTTAAGACTAATATTCAAATAATTTTCAATCAGACTGTTCGTAGACGCAGGATGATATGAGGCTTTGTTGTTCGCACATTCCACATTGTTGGAAATCTCATAAAGCAGTTCAATTATAAGTAAGTAAGTTAGTAAGTAATCTTTTATTATAGTGACTTGTGTGTGACATGTATAAACAAAGGTACAAAACAATAATTGTCTAACTATACACCTGGCCACATGGGCCTATAAGTCACTCTAAACACAAGGAATGTTTTGTAATGTAAGTTATTTTGTGACGATGTTACATAATACTCATAAGAGTATTATCCCTAAAGCTTGGCAATTTTATTTTCTAGAGAAAATTAAATATCAAAGTTGCTAACTAAACTGCGCGGATGCAATAACATCAGGGTTTCTGATAAAATGACCCACTTGGACCTGGTACAAATACTATTCAAGCTTAACCCTTAAAGTGCCACCTATAATTTGCAGCAGACGACAATTTCAAATTTAGCTGTTTCTTCAAAAATAACTAAGAAGGCATGATATTTCATGAGAATCGTCTGCTGGCAGACGATTCTCGTGAAATATCACACCTTAATTTTGTCGAAAACTGGGAAAGATGTCGCAAAATTTGTCGTCTGCTGCAGTGTGATTGGCACTTTAAGGTTTAAAAAAAAGGTTGACCCTGGGACAATATTGATCAATAGACCCCTTTCACTTTGTTATCTCCCTTAGCTATCGCTCTTCAATTGAAAAATCGATAAAGCCGTTTTTGAAAATGAAGGGGCAGATTGCTTATTAGTTGCATTGGCAAAACACATAATGATGGTTTATAAGTCGATGTTTTGGCTTTTCATCGCTAGAATGAGATATCTTATTCTAGAAATAGGATAAATTAACGTTTTCTTATACATTTTATAAGTCTTCAGATTTGTTTTCACTTTAATTCGTGTAGAATATTCTTTGATATCGAGCTTAAATCGGCTTCTTCTTCAGGCACAAAATCACAAAAGCTATCTGAAACACATGCCAACTACATGCCAACTAATAAGACAAACTAATATGGTATGTGAACATCGACAACTCCGACGAGCCTGTGCAAATGCACAGTCTCATTAGGGCATTCGCTGCTCGCACACACCTTTGTTGGATCCATTGTTGTGTCCGAGCGCACTTAAAGAAAGGCGATGCATGTAGACTCAGACAATAAATAGATCTTAGGCTTCCAGCCCCACCAGATAAGCATGCAGTTGCGCACGATACCAAATAGACGTGCATGTATGCTGCATAATGACTAAGCATATGCGATAAATGTCGAAATCGAACTATACACTGTAAATAAAGACCCATTAAATTACATAATTTCTACACAACGTCCGCTTATGCACAGGCTCGCAAGAATCATAGCTGCTCGCACACACATATTATGGATGTAGATGAAGACTCAGATTATTTTTTTAAAACACCAGTCTACTGGTTAAGACTGTCTGGGCCGTACATATTGACGCCTTTTACGTATATTGATGATAAGAGCGACATCAGTCATACCGTCGAATTACAAACGTGTGTCAGGCACGTGTGCTTTTATTGCTTTCACTAGGGCCCCGGGCATAGGATTAAAGGACCGGATGCACAGTAGTACATATTAAAATGGGCCTCGACACGAGAAAACCTGACATTGGTGCATGCGAACAACAAAGGCGCAGGCCTGTCATCGTATCCACGCAGTCTGATCAGCGCCTTTATTGTTCACCTACTGGAAATTATTTCTAAACTTGCTTCATGCAAAATTTCATTTTAACGAGTCTATGTAGCCGAACAGACTGGATTGAGTCTTACTTGGTAAGACACCCGGAAGACAGGTTTTCTCGCGCGATGGCCTTAATGTAACTTATCCCTTATTTAAATCAGAAAGACGATGTTTAGACGTCAAGTGTATGGAATGTAATTATAGACCATGTAGACCTTGATTAAATAAGAAGTTTACCAGACTAGTCACTACTCGCATACGCATAGTATTGAAGGAAATTATTGATACAGTGTTTGACCAACATAGTAATGCACCCGCTTATTTGCAAAAAAGTCAGTCTTGGATGCTTAGAAATCAACTATTCTGATCTCAAATATTCAGAATATTGGAATTAATCACTTATTTTTGTTACGTTTATATCATTTAATTTTACTATTTGTCTAATCTTTACTTGCGAATTTATTTTTCTTTTAATAGTTTTCCATATTCCATAGTGTAATGTAAGGCAGTCATATAACGGTTGCCCCTTCACGTGTAATCTCGCGGAGATAACGCGGAACGAGACAGTTTGGCGCATGCGCACTAACAATGTGAAAGGAGTCTATTGTCTATTGCCCGTTCTGTAATTTTTCAAAGGCATAAGCAGCCTGCAACACTGAAGTCTCGTTGAAATGTTTTCCAACTATCATCATTCCAATTGGTAGACCCTCAGAGAACCCTGCATTAATGCTCAGTGCAGGATGCCCACTGACGTCAAATGGTGATGTGTTCGCAGTCATGGTAGCCACCATTTTCAAACGATCTGAAAAAACAAACATTTGAATAACTAGCTTATCTTGAGTATATTACTATATTGCTAGTTGCCTGGTTTTATTTTGTATCAAAATTAAATTATGCAGAAAGCTAGTTAATATTCTCATTGGGCAAAAAAAAGCTAACCACTATCTGCCTACCAGGAAACGCCTTTCTTAGACATACTCAGTATTATGCTGTTTAACCGGTCTTCATTGAAAATTACGTTAGCACAAGCAGTGTTTTTTTCTAATAAGGTTTCAAATGTACATCCTTGTCAACTACATTTTATTCTGTACCCTGGTTTGGAATGGAAACCATGTTGAGTTGGTATTTTTGACACATTTTTTACTTTATCTTTGTAAAAAGTAAAAGCAATTTTGACAGTGCTGAAAAGTCTGATGACAATGCTGACATATCAAAACGAGGCTAAAAGTTTAAATTGAGGTCTGGTTCCTCTACTACATCCACATTTATTGTATTTGCTCTGTCGTGTCTGCGTATCTGCACAGACTGGTTCATGCGCGAATCCAAAGGGGGGGGGCAGGGGGTCCGGACCCCCCCTGAAAAATGACAAAAATATAGGGTTTTCTAGCAATACAGGGCCGGATCCCCTGAAAAATCGCAAAAATAATGTAGGGCCATCATCGGCACACCACCAAAACGCTATTTAATGGCATTTCGCTGGCGGGCTGATGGTCCGCTTATAGTGGTACTCTTGGATCCTCCCCCTCCCCACATCAAAAAAAAAAAAAAAAAAAAAAAAAAATTGTCAAAGTTGGACCCCCTCTGACAAAACTTTCTGGATCCGCGCATGTGGTTTGAGCCTTCGCCATTTGAAAATGCAATATTATAAGTATCAAAATTGCAGTAGCTAGTCCAAATGAATTATGTTTTTTGTTTTCATTTTGTAGTGATGCTTCATGAAAGCAGCATGTTAACGCTATAATATGAGCAACGACATGTGATCTACAACAATGTGGCATTTTGACAAGTGTAGACTCAGATGAGTCTGTATAGTCTCCTTTTAAGCTTAGAAACCTTAAATGATGATCATTTAGTAGCCTAACACTCATATAATATTCAAGCGACTAGCAAAGGCTCTGATCAGACTGTCCGTATGCGCAGGCTGTTCTGAGCCTTTGCTGGTCGCACATACCACATTGTTTGAAATCTCATGTCACAGCTCATATGTGATTGTGATGGCCTGTCATGGACATACCACTTGTTTTGTTTCCAAAAAGCAAACAGCAACCCAAGAAGAATATAAACATACCTGACAGAGGCCAAGACCTTTCTGGTAGTTTTGGAGCCTTTGATGGCAACGTTGGCATCACTAAAACGTCATACTTTTCCAGAGCTAAGTCATAAGCACGCTTCAGTAGAATGATCAGATTCTGACTCTTGGCATAAAACTTGTTTCCATAGTTTCTATAGACGTATTCACCGTAAAGAGAAGTATACTTCACCATCTGCAAAATGAGTGCTCCCCTTGTTGCAGATACATGTATAGAGGATCTTACACCAATGCTCATGTTTTTTATTTTATTAAACGAGTTGGGGAAAATAGATAAAACGCGAGGCTTGTCGAGCATTTCATCTCTTTTTCGCAACAAGTTAAATAAATTCAATAATACTAGAGCACAATATTAGATTCTATTCATCATATGACATGAAGATTACTTTAACCCATTTAAGCCGAATGGAATATCCCACTGTTATCAAATGGACCAGTCTATTTCCGTTTTAAGCGTTGTTTGTTGTATTTTTTTCTAAAATTTGTTATTTTTTATTCAGCAAATTTTGAATGTATCGAAAGTAGTATACCAAACTTTACTGTCTTTAACTGTTTTATACAGTTGTACAATATGGGCCTCGACGCGAGAAAACCTGTCTTCCAGGGTTTGCGAACAACGAAGACGCAGACCAGCCTGCGCATCCGCGCGGACCGATCAGCGCCTTTGTCATTCTCCTTTTAGAAACTATCATATCCAAACTTGCTACCATCGAAATTTTAATTTTCTAGCTAGTCTCTGTAGCTGAGGAGACTGTTTTGAGTCTCGGTTTGTCGGAAACCCCAAAAATAGGTTTTGTCATGTCGAGGCCCATATTAAATTAGGTAATCAAAAGAATAACAAGATATAGTTGGTAAACAAGTAAGTGACACATGTACTCAGATTTCAAGTCAGATGAGTCAGGATATTTGAAGAATGCCACATATAGAAAGATCATGGTCCATCCCCGTTAATCTCTGCTCGAAAATTGACACATTACTGGTAGTCGTCATGTGACTAGTTTGATCTATAAATATCTGAAGTAAGACTCAATATGCACTTTAAAGTATTAAATCTGTACAAACTTGCATAGGTTTCATATTTATAAGTTACCTCTCATATTAACTGCATTGTTGGGCGTTGCCTGATAAACGGTGTCTACACTATCTCACGGCATGTGCCTTTATCAGGTCATGATGACTCTGCAATTTTAATGACGTCGCTAATGACACTGAATCAACACAAAAGTCGAAATTACGTCATAATCCCTAGTTTGAAGGGTGAATTAGTGGGTAAACTGATAAACAGAATACCAGGTTTGCGTCTTTTGATACCAAGTTTACCAGGCTCGGCTTAGAGAGCGCATGTTGAATCAATTGCTCGGCAAGTCTGGCGATGTCAACAAGCGTTCTCAAAGCCTTGCCTGGTAAACTTGATACCAAAAGAAACTCAACTAGTATTCTCTATATCCCAGCAAGCTTCATAATGTCAATAACCGTTCTCGAAGACTTGCCTGGTAAACTTGATATCAAAAGACACTCACCTAGTATTCTCTATATCTCGTCAAGATCGTGATGTCAACAAGCGTTCTCGAAGTCTTGCGTGGTAAACTTGATATTAAAAGACACTCACCTAGTATTCTCTATATTTCAACAAGCCTCACGATGTCAGCAAGGGTTCTAAAAACCTTGCTTGGTAAACTTGATATCAAAAGACACTCACCTAGTATTCTCTTTATCTTTACAAGCCTTGGGATGTCAACAAGCGTTCTCAAAACCTTGCCTGGTAAACTTGATATCAAAAGACACTCGCGTAGTTTTCCCTTTATCTCAGCAAGCCCAGCTATGTCAACAAGCGTTCTCGAAACCTTGCCTGGTTAACTTGATATCAATAGACACTCACCTAGTATTCTCTATATCTCGACAAGCCTTGCAATGTCAACAAGCGTTCTCAAAGCCTTGCCTGGTAAACTAAGATATCAAAAGACACTCACCTAGTATTCTCTATATCTCGTCAAGATCGTGATGTCAACAAGCGTTCTCGAAGTCTTGCGTGGTAAACTTGATATTAAAAGACACTCACCTAGTATTCTCTATATTTCAACAAGCCTCACGATGTCAGCAAGGGTTCTAAAAACCTTGCTTGGTAAACTTGATATCAAAAGACACTCACCTAGTATTCTCTTTATCTTTTCAAGCCTTGGGATGTCAACAAGCATTCTCAAAACCTTGCCTGGTAAACTTGATATCAAAAGACACTCGCATAGTTTTCCCTTTATCTCAGCAAGCCCAGCTATGTCAACAAGCGTTCTCGAAACCTTGCCTGGTTAACTTGATATCAATAGACACTCACCTAGTATTCTCTATATCTCGACAAGCCTTGCAATGTCAACAAGCGTTCTCAAAGCCTTGCCTGGTAAACTAAGATATCAAAAGACACTCACCTAGTATTCTCTATATCTCGACAAGCCTTGCAATGTCAACAAGCGTTCTCAAAGCCTTGCCTGGTAAACTAAGATATCAATAGACACTCACCTACCATTATATTTTTACTTCATTTTGACTGGTTGCATATTTTAACAACTGCTGCTGCTTTTACGTTTGTTTATATTAGACTATAAGAATCTATAATGAGTGTGAGGGTAGGATAGAAAAATCCGTCCCAAGGATTGCTGTTTGTCATCACAAATCTTGCCGAGTGATGAAAAACAGTGATCCCAGGGGGCGAATTTTCTATGATAGAAGAATCTGTCCCAAGAATTGCATTTTAGTATTAAGAGGCTTGCAGAGTGATGACAAACAGTGATCCCGAGGGACAGATTTTCTATGATAGAAAAATCTGTCCCAAGGATTGCAGTTTAATATCAGGAGGCTTGCAGAGTGATGACAAATGGTGATCCTGAGGGACGGATTTTTCTATCCTATAACCTAACACGAACAATGTATTTTTTTTTTCTTGCTCACCACTGGTTTTATTTATCTATTTATATAGTTATTTTAAAATAAGCTTACAGAAGTCCCTGAATAAGCTAAGGTGCAATTTCACATAGTGACGTTACTTTACTACCTGGGTAAGATAGCATGGGTACGATTATAAGAATGTGTACGATTATAAGAATATAATTATCATGAGTGTGAGGGTAGGATAGAAAAATCCGTCCTGAGGATCGCCGTATGGCATCACAAGGCTTGTTGAGTGATGACAAACGGTGATCCTGATAGACAGATTTTTCTAAAATAGAAAAAATCCGTCCAGAGGATCGCCGTTTAGCATCAAGAGGCTTGCCGAGTGATGGCAAACAGTGATCTCGAGGGACAGATTTTTCTATCCTATACCTTCACAAGTATAATTGGTTCATTTTCTTGCTCACCACTGGTTTTATTTATTTATGCTTGCAGAAGTCCCGAAATACGCTAATATGCACCGCTAATATGCAATTTCACATGATGACGTTACTTGACGTCCTGGGTAAGATAGCATGGGTAAGATAGATTTTCTATCCCAGGGTAAGATCTCCAATATCCTTATCCGATGTGCAAGAATTTTTTATCTGTTCATTGAAGGCTTTGTGACCACCTGCTGAGAAAGGGTTTACGTTTTGGTTCTCTTGTGCGTGAAATTTTCTTATATTTTTGTCAGTTTTCCATATAATTGTTTTAGTCAGTTGTGGTACTTGAATGTATCGATTCCTAGTTTTTGAATTCTTCTTTTCTTTCAATTATTCCTATCAGCAGAAATCTTGGGAGTTTACAGTAGTCTATTGTATGTATGAAATGAGCTGACCACATGTTAAATTACGAATAGAGATGATACAATGATGCTTACATCGAACATGTCCGCTTTCCTACACTGGTATCCCCGATATAAGGCTTCCTGCAGTGATTCAACATACAGCCCCTTCCAGTGGTAGCCATATCCTGCAATACAGTTGATTCATGGTAAATCTTATGCCCTGAATATAACACTGAGCAGCTTGTTTCGTTTGTGTAGACATCCATTAGAAATAGATATGTTTGAATAAAAATGTTTTATAGATTCGTCTCCAAAAAGTAAAAAAAATGCTAAAATGACCTGTGTTTACCGTTAAAAATAACCTGGATAAACATGATCAAACTTATTAAACAAGAGGGTCTTAGGGCCCTGGATTGTTCACCTGTATCCTGGCACATAAGTAGATGATGTTTTAGCCTGTGACTAGGGAGATACTTCTATTTTTAGCTCTGGTAGCCATGTTGTTCAGCCAAGCTAAACCATTACGAGCAATTTTGATAGAGATCAGCATATGAACCATTTCTGTGAAATTATTTTGAATTTTGACCAGGAATTCATGAGGTTTCACTTGAAGATGTCTCATATCTAGAGCTCTGTCTACCTCATTTTAGCGGAGAAAAAACATTTGTAAAATTTTGGTACATGAGGAACATATCTGTGAAATAATTTTAATTTTGACCAGTGGTTCAGAAGAAAATGTCATTTAAAGATGTTTTTCATCTAAAGCTCTGGCGATCCTGTATTAAGTCAAGCGAAACTGTTTGTGCAATTTCGGTATAAGCCATCATACGGACAATTCTGTGAAATAATTTTGAATTTAAACCAAGGGAGGAAATATCATTAAAAAACATTTCTTATCTACAGCTTTGGCAGCACATTTGTTCAGAGGAGTGGAACCATTTTTGCAAGTTTGATAGAAGACAGCAAATTATTTTGTATTTGGACCAGTCGTTCAGGAGGAAATGTCGTTTAAAATATTTCTTATTTGGATCTCTGGTGGCCCTTTTGTTCTGCAGAGCAGAACCATTTGGGCAAATTTGGTAAAGGGGATTATAAGAAACAGTGGTTTAGGAGGGAATATCATTAAAAGACATTACTTGGTAGCCCCTTTGTTTGTTGGAGCGGAACCATTTGTGCAATTTTGGTGGAAGGCATCATGAGGAACAATTTTGTGAAATTATTATGAATTCGGACCAGCTGTTCAAGAGATGTGATTTTAAGATATTTCTCATCTGGAAAAACTGGCGGCCCTTTTGTTCAGCGGAGTGTAAAAATTTGTGCAATTTTTGTAGAGGGTATTATGAGGAACAATGCTGTGAAATTATTTTGAATTTGGACCAGTGGTTCAGGACGAGATGCCATTTAAAGATATTTCTTATCTTGTGCTCTGGCAGCCCTTTTGTTCAGTGGAGCGGAACCATTTTTGCAATTTTGGTAGAGGGTATCAAGGTGAACAATTCTGTGAAATTATTTTGAATTTGGACCAGTGGTTCAGGAGGAGATGTCATTTAAAAAATCTAATCTGGAGCTCTGGCGGCCCTTGTGTTCGGTGGAGCGGAACCATTTATGCAATTTTGGTAGAGGGTATCAAGGTGAACAATTCTGTGAAATTATTTTGAATTTGGACCAGTGGTTCAGGAGATGTCATTTAAAAAAATCTTATCTGGAGCTCTGGCGGCCCTTGTGTTCGGTGGAGCAGAACCATTTATGCAATTTTGGTAGGGGGCATTATGTGGAACCTTCATGTGAAGCTATTTTAAATTTGGACCAGTGGTTCAGGAGGAGATGTCGTTTAAAGAAAGGTTTATGGACAAACGGATGGACGCACGCACGATCACAATAGTTCACATTGAGCCATTGGCTCAGGTGAGCTAAAAATAAGAAACAATGTTGATAAATTGTCTTCTCATTGGTATAATAGAGCCTTTGGGTAACTGTTAAAGGGGCTCATCTGCTTTTTTTACTGCAGAAATGGTTTTGATGCCTCTTTGACAAACAGTGTAGATCCAGATCGGACTGCTCCTGTGACCCAGCTGGCTGTCTAGTGCTCTACAACGCGGTAAGTACCAAATCGCATGTGCTGGCCAGTATAAAGCATCTTGCAAACGGACCTCGAGGAGATAAAACCTGTATTTGAGGATTCTGACAATAGTAGCTGTAAATTTAGAAAAGGGTACGTGCATTAAGAGGCTATTTTGGCCCCCCTACGAGGTCAAAAAATAAAAGTTGCTCTTCACAAGTTTCTTCATATAAGTTTATTAGAACAATAGCCAAAGTGTAGAAGTCTGGCATTGATTCGACTTTTACGGTTGTTATGGTAACAAAAATGGCCACCAAAATAGGCTGAAAATAGGAAAAGGCCATTTTGGAGCAAAGTTGAGACATTTAACAGAGGAATTAATATAGAGCACAAGCAAATACTAAAATAAATGTTTTAACAGATGATGAGAATTATTACGGCACACAATATATTACAAGGTTTTTTTGGTATTTGCTTGTGCTGATATCTAATTCTTAAAAAATCGGTCTCCAAAAGCCTCAAATTTGGCCTAAAATGTCAATTTCTCTATTTTAAGCCTATTTTGTCAGCCATTTTGGTTACCATAGCAACTGGTAAAAGTAAAATAAATGCAAGAATTTTACACTTGGGCTATTCATCTAATAAACCGATAAGATGAAATTGGTGAAAAGCGACTTTCAGATTTTGGCTCTAGAGGGGGCCAAAATAGCCCCTTAATGCACGTACCCCTTTACTTGTTGCAAGATTGGATTATATAATTTTCAAAAAGCGGTTAACAAAGGTGCTGATCAGTCTGCGTAGATGCGCAGGTTGATCTGAGCCTTTGTTGTGCGCAAATCCTGTATGCAGGTTATATCACACTAAGGCCAAAAATATGAACAAACTTACCGTTTCCTTGCACCATACACTTGTATGCGCCTTCCAGGCATGCAATTCCCCATATATGTATACCTGAAAACGTAATTATGACATTAATGTGTTCCAAGATTTCAATGGGCATTGGTTTTGTGGCGAATTTTTTTTGTATGAGAATATCTTCAGGGTGATGTTGTTTATTTGTGTTAATTCCTACATTTCAGTCAACAGTTTTCGATCATGCTGGGCTGATTTCCTAAGGTTCCTAAGGTTTCCTGACGCTTTGATAGGGTATCTGCCTATTTTTCAGATGCTTCCCAAAACTTCCCTATGCATAAGATATCACTGATAACCTTTTGAATAGGATGCTTGATGTATTAGGAACGACTTAAGGCTATAATTAGACAGGCAGACCCCTACGACAAAACAAGAGACGCTACCAAAGGGGGTAGGGGTTCCAAAAGTTGACTTCACCAAAACATTTAGAAATCAATTATTTTTACGTGTAAGGGTATTATATCATCAATACTCGATTACAAATCACAGTGAAAGAATTTTAAAATCCAAAATCATGAGCATTTTAATGATTATTTTTGTTGTTGTTTTTTCTATCTGATTTGTTAAGAAATATTTTTAAGTGTAACTGTAGTCCATATTCAACCTTGACACAATGTATTTACCTGGTGCAATATTATGCAGCAATGAACTATAACCATTAATCTATGCGTAAAGTACACCTAGTCGATGGTCATGTAGTTTATGTGTATAAGATAGATACAGTATATGTGCAAAATAATCTACCAACTGAATCTAGTAAAAGGACAATTTTCATAATCTTAAGAAAAATATGCTAAAACGTTGTAATATTTCATGACTTATGGGTTATGAAAAGGTAGCTTACTTGTACTAATTATTTGATCATACTGGAAAAAAAAGATTTTCAAGAGAACAAACCAAAAATTCAAACGCTAATGTCCGGGCTCGCCCAGACGTCACATTTTGGGCTGTGGGATATCATCCCCCCCCAGTTCCAACTAGCTTTTCACATATATTATGTAAAATATGAGAACACACTAACGTGCAAAAGGATTAGTTGGAACTCGTGGGGGGGGGGGGGGTGATGTTTTAAAAACATTTTTCTATTTCCTATTTGTATAAAAAATGACCATTTAAGCCCGAAAATAAAGCGGTACTTTTATGGAAATAGGAAATCAAATGCAAAATCATTAATACAGACCAACAGCGAGCTTATATATGAAGATGGAAGCATTTGATTGACTTTATTTTTTATCAAAATTATACGTAGCGATACACTGTGATTCCCATTACCACCGTCAGAGGTCCTTTTCCAGGTTCAACCAGTCCTAAAAAGAGGATGACAACTAACTATCCGCATACGTCGCTCATAAATGTGTGTAACAAAAATTGTGTTTCAAAAATGCTTTGAATCAGTTCTCATTCCTCATTTGTGCGTCTGTATTTCATATGGTCCCTTTAGGCACCGCCATATAGGTACAAATAATCATTTTGTTTAGCCCATTGCCTTCAGTTATTAAAGAAAGAACGAAATAACGTGTTAGCAGTAGGGAGTGCCTTTCCCAACCAAATGTCAAATTAGCTCATGATGGCGTTTTGGTGCCTAAGTCGGGTTTCATAGAAATTTGGAAGTCAAAATAAATATTGCAACCTTCCAAGGGATACGGTTTGCTCGTTGTATTCTCGTTTTTGCTCAAAATCAAAAGTTTGACTTCATATGTTTACTGATTCACATAATATTTGTTCTGCTGTTCACCAGATTTAGATCAGGTATTGGAAAATAAGAATCTATCATACGTGTGAGGCAGGGATAGAAATATCTATCCCAGGATCACCGATTGGCATCATGAGGCTTGCCAAATGATGACAAATGATTATCACGAGGGACTGATTTTTCAATCCCATTCTCACACGAATAATGGAATCTTTTCTTGCTAACCACTAAAATTATTATTTTTATTGGAACACATGAAAAGGCTTCAAGAAAATGCTGAATATCCTGAGATGCGACATGCATGTGGTAAGGTGACGTCATTTTAACATTACAATAACGTAAGAGTTTATTGGAACACATGAAAAGGCTTCAAGAAAATGCTGAATATCCTGAGATGCGACATGCATGTGGTAAGGTGACGTCATTTTAACATTACAATAACGTAAGAGTTTGACAAATAGCGGCTGGCGTGTTGTCAGATATTTTTTTGATTTCCCACAGGTTGGTTTAGGTATCTCACATGGGTAAAACAGCGGAAATCCTGACCTGATGTGCACGAAAACAGCATATGGTGTTAGCTAGTGGGAAATGTGTTCATTCAAGACGCGCATTTTTTAGTTTGTTGTACATGGATCTAGACTTAATATCAATCTAGGGGAGATTTTGTTTACAATATGTATCAGCATCTATCGCTAGTGATAGTAAGCAGGCCCTGCTGTTAAACGTTTTTTCATTCTCATATCAACTAAATATGTCATTTCAACAGTTCGCATACTAAAATGCAGAAAAACACCTCTCTCTCTGTCAAACTCTCAGATGTTGTAATCATTATGTCAATGAATGTGAAAACACCAATAATTCGTGATATTTCAGCATGTTTTAGCATAATAAATCAGCTCATATTTTCAGTTTAGTATAACATATGTGACAAGTTGGTATCCAACCAGCTAGATTCATAAACATTTAATTGTAGCACATACATTTGGCGTTCCAAATAGCAAAATGCACGTCAGGCTTGTGCGTATTATCGCCACATACAACATTAAACTTGGGTTCCAATGTTGTAACTCAGATATTTTCTGCTGCAACTGATCACACCGAAACAGAACTGAACAGAATTAAACATACAATTTGATAAACAGATTTGGTTTGATAGAGACTGCCTATGAAATGCTGTGGCTGTTAATGGGCTAACAATGTATTGACCTACCATCAGCATGCATTGGAATAGAAATCTCTTCTATGATGGCTCCTGCTTCTGTAAACTTATTTATCGCTGTTTTGACAATACTGTTGACATCTTTATCACATACAGCAAACCCTTCCTTTACAAGCCCTATCTTTTTACCCTTTAAATCACTGGCTAGCTAAGGAATAAAAAACAGAGCACTTCTTTTAAAAGTTTTCTTTACTTTAAAAGGACCTCGGACAGTTTTAATGAACGATTGCCCATAAAAGTGGCCAGAGAAAAATTTCAAAACGATTTTTTCCATGAAAATGATAGTAGGTTCTACCCTCAATTTATCAGCAAAAGTGTTTCTATCATAGGACAAGTACCAATTAAAAATATGGGTAGAAAACTCTGTTTTTTGCTATTTAACACATAGAAAATATAATTTTTTTTACTGAAGTGCTCCCCCCCCCCGTGACCAAACTAATCATTTTGCATACAGTTGTAGTTTTACATTTCACACATCATATAAAAACGGCATGATTGGTCATGGGGGGAGCGATGTCAAAATGCTAAAAAACGATCATCATAAAAACTTATCAGGAACTTATTTTGTACAAACCAGTAGGTAAATATCAATTTACATGGCATGTATCAGGGCTTTTGTTATGATTGTGTACAAAGTCTTATTTCTCAACCAAAACATATGTTGTGGGTAATCAAAAGAATTGCCACAATGAGGCGTTCTTTTAAGTACCAAATTATAGGTTAAATCAGATGGGTAAGAAAATAATTACTATTTTACACTCAAAAACTGTGTTTATCTAGACTCTGATGTATACAGTATGTAGGTATGATACACCTCAGTAAACAAGTCAAACTGGCTGAACTTGAAACATAACAGGTAATAGTCAAAAGTCATGTACAACATATTTATTAAGAAGAAACGATGAAGTCTACTAAGCATGTATTTCATGCAAACCAATCACTTTCATCTCAAGTTTTATGCCGCAAACATTATATTTCCATGTCTTTAGGCGAATACAAGGCGAAATTTTTGAATTTCTGTGAAAAAAAAATGGTCACACCCCCCACCCCATTAACCTTGAAGTCCTGGCATAATAATGCAATATTTTCAACATATTTTTAGTTTGCTAGGTGCACTAAATAGAAGGGTTTGCTTTAAGCACAAAAAATTATTTGTCAATTATGCATTATCCTAACCACAGGCTGTCAAATTTTGGACCGATTGAATAGGAGACTGTCTGAGGTCCTTTGAAGAAAAAGAAGACATGGAAAATAGCATCCAAAAAGTTTTGTCAAAAGGGGTCCATCTATGACAACGTTTTCTTTGTTTATTTTATAATGGCGTTTCCCTGGCGTGCCAATGATGGCCCAACATAACTTTGTGATATTAAGGGGGTCTGGACCAATATTGCGAGGAAACCCTATAATTTTGTGATTTTTCAAGGTTAGAGGTCAGGACCCCCTGTCCCCCCTATATTTTGGGCCTGCGCATGTAGAGGTCTGAAACAGTGACATTCAGCATGATGGCTTACGTACGTCAAACCAGGCCATGTTTTATAAGACACACCACTTTTAGTGGACAAAAAGCTTGGCTCAGATAAGATAATAAGCTCCTTTGCCATGCTTATATCAAAGATTTAAACGAGGTAAAGTGCAGATACCCATAATCGTTTTTGTGTATGTTTATCTTTTATGATCATCAGGAATTCAGGAAAGAACTGTATATGGTTGGATATGGGGTTGGAAATTTAGTTTTATGGCAACATCAAAGTAAGTAAGGGTGCAAAGATCAGGAATCGATACAATCAAGTACCACAATCAAGTATCAAATCATAATATGTGATTTTCAAATGTATACGGAGGAAAAGTGAAAGGGCTTCACTACAATATTTTATTTTTGGACAAAATATTGACCAAAAAGTATTTAATAGAACTACATAATGTTTCCCAGACATCCAGCAAATGATAGTCGTCAAAACGCCATCAATTTGTCCTATTTGATGCTCCTTTTTGTGTTTAAGCTTTATTCACTGTATTAGGTGATTGCTAATCAGAAATTGGTCATGCTCACTTGTATTAAACCCCCAAAAATGACTTATCTCTTGAAACAAGCTGAGAAATGAAATTCAAATTTATCAAACTTTTAAAAAGTCTCATTTTGACAATAACAAATTGAGAATAGTAAATTTTTGGTAAGCTTCAATTGCTCAGGAATTTCGATAATTTTCTTTTGCAAAATAAAGCAGACCTATAAGCACGTTTTTCCTACCATTTCTCGACTAGTAATGTCCCCAGACCAAGATGCAACAACAAAACGATTTTTCTATGGATATATCAGTGATAAGATTACAAGCTTGGCAATTTCATTATCATTTGAACAATATATTTATAAGATTGGGCTCAAAATTGTATTGACAAATTGTATGTATTCCTATGGGTACATTTAAAACGAGAGGAGCCACCGTATTGTTTTGGATGTGATACACTCTTTACAGTCCGCCATTTTCTACTTGAATGTGGTGATTTTTCTCATATCAGAAACAAATACTTTCATGTTGATACAATCAAACAATTGTTTAATGATATACCTATTGATAATGTCTTTTTATTCTTAAAAGAGATTAATCTTTTTAACAAATTGTAGCTTTTTTATTTGAACTGTTTACTTATTTAAACTTACTTTCAGCATATCATTTTCTTTTTTGCAGGAGAAGATCATGTATAGTCATCTGATAAGCCTATGTTGTTGTCAGATATTGTACATGATCTTCGCTGTAAAATGATTACTATTTTATCGACTTTGCTATACTCATATGTTTTATATGCCAAATTGGTAATATTTTAGCTTATCTATTATAGTTTTAATGTTCAGTAATACGTCTCTTACCTAACCTTGATGACGCTAATGACCCAAAAGGGTTGATGCGTCGTTAAACTCCAACTCATCATCATCATCATCCTATGGGTACAAACTAGTGATTGATATCAGCCTATATGTTTACTGCAGCACTAGTGATTGATATCATATCATTTCACTAGTGATTGATATCACTTTTATTTGTTTTGATATGCATAGATTTCATTGCTAGGTATAAAATAAAACATGTTATTGATCAAATTGGCCAAAAACGTATTTGTTAATGATCAGAATACCTTTGGCAAAGTCAGCAAGAAAAACTACTCTGCTAAAACTAATGTGTACTTATTATGTCCCTCATGTTGCATATTTGTTTTGCTTTGTTATGAGAGAGACTTAATGGTGTCTCTTTCTGACGCAACACGCTGATTTTATTGAAAAAATTAACTATTCCTCAATATATCCATAGAAGATGACATGCTTAATATTGATAGTTCTTATTTCGAATAAATGGTAAGTCAGATATATATCGTACTGAACTTTTATCATTTATCAGCAAGATAAACTGCATGCTCAACTCAACTTAGCATGGCAAGTTCTATAATCTGGATTAATCACTGGCAGTATTAAACCATGGACTAACTTATGTTCATTGCTGCCTTGTGGTCAGCTGAAGGGAAAGAGCTTGCCTCTTGGCTCTTGTTTGTGATGTTTATTGTGCTTTTGTTACTTTCTCATTTGGTATCCTGGGACAGGTGTGGTACTTGATAGTATTGATTCCTGATCCCTGCTGTCTTTCTTACTTTTATTATGATCCAAAGTGAAGGAGGTGCTTAACAATGACAGGTATCCACATAGGAATTGTCAATCAAAAATAGTTTTCTAATTTCTCAATCAAAGCATAATTTGTTGTTGGAATTTAAAATAACCTGGGAAGGTCCTTAAGAATCCAAAACTTATGCTGAAACTAATGGTAAAGACTAGCAGTTTGTTAATTGTGACATATGTATTAATATAAACTAGAAATGTGTCAATGTAAAACAGATGCCCCCGGGACAGAACCTACGGAAAAGTGTGAAGTTATATTAATTTCCTCAATTGGTTATGGCTAGGGCATAACAAAGAAGACGCATATACACACAAGAACACATTCTCAGCTGTAATTATACTATTCTCAATGAAAGGCCAGTCAGCTTTAATTTAGTTCAAACATTATTCACTCAACAGTAGTCTTAAATTGGCCACTTCCTCAAAACATGTGTAGGTCTAATGCCTCAGGTATCTCTAGTTCAAATAACTATACATCTTACCTGTTTGCTATACTTGGGTACCACCAGATCTCTTGGCTGTCTTGGACATAAACCATCGTCGTATCCAGCTATAGCCTGAAATCCGAAGAAATGAAATGTATATCCGTATTTATCCAATTTGGTCACGAAATAATGCCATATAAAAGTTAACTGAAACATTAGCAACATTAAATTGCAGACTGAAGAAAATCCATGATAAAAATTGGCATAAATTTGTATGATAGATCTCCAAAACGTTCTGGTAAAAAAGAGAAAAACAGTACAAAATGACACAAGCCAAAAACAAAGTAACAACAAAACAAGCTAATCAAGATGACCCTTAATCGCTCTCATGAGATTTCACTGCCACAGTTAAAATGTACAATGAGTTGTGGACTTTAAGCAATATTACAAGAAACGTAAAATGATCTTTGAAGAGAGCAAAATTTGATGAAAAATTAATGGATATTTTGCAATATTTAATGAATTTTTTGAAGAGATGATGTGAAACGTCAATCTGACTGAAGTAAAAGTATCTGAAAGCTAAATTGATCAATTTTTTTTAAATGGCCAGAAGACAGTAGTAAATATTTCCTGTTTCCCCGACATAGGAATTGTGTGCATTGGAATTAGTCGCATATGTCTTTAGTTACATGTGGATTCATGCAAACAACTATAAAGAAGGGCTTAGTCTATCATTATTTGTCAGATTGTTGATTATACTTTTATCAATGTGAATTGCTGGTTTTGGTGGAAAGGGGCTGTGGTTTGAGTCTAGCATTTTGTTCAGCTTTACCAATAAAGAGAGTCCTTAATACTGACAACAACTCTTGACTATACAATGAATTTATTACGTTCTTTTTAACACATGTACGAGTAATTTCAATCTTGGTAGAAGCGAAACATTTTTAATCCCTCCTTATGATTTGTTTTTGTTGATGCTTCACGTCCCCGTCAACACTATGCTAATCGTGTCATGGTGTTTGCTTCTTTGTTGACAAATTTATAAGATATTTTATGGGATTAAATAACTTCACAGTGTAGATCATAAATCAAAACGCAGCTACAGCAGGCAGTGAAAGAAAGACTCCTGAATTAATCTGACAATTAAATGGTTGTAGTTATGTGGTTTAAATGTATGGGAGCAGCCAATATCCAAACTAATTGAACTCTGGCCAAGCCGAAGAGCATAATACTTACTGCAAGAAGAACAACAGTATTTAGATGTTCAGGCCTTATGACACATATGATTAAATTTGCTCTTTATAACCAGATTTCACCTGAGTTTAAATATATAAGGCAAGTTTATTTTTTTGAATTTTGATTGAGAACAGCACTTACCTCCAGTAGGAGAGCACAGTCTTCAACTGTTCTAGCAATAGGACCTAAATGGTCCATTGTAATTTCTATTGGTACAGCACCCGTATATGGAACAAGTCCCCATGTTGGCTTAAGCCCTACAACACCACAACTGCTTGATGGAATTCTAATGGAGCCTCCTTGATCACCACCTATAGCCATATCGACGTCACTGGTCTGGACCTTGGTACAAACGAAAGTTGATGCACAATTAGTTAACTCATATATCATACCAATCGGAACTGCTTCCGCCAATTCCATGGAATCAGACCTCGGATGTACATGGAGAATCTACTTTGATAGTGTGGGTGATAACAAGACGCTGATGTTATACTACGTGATGCTGACGTCACAGAAACCACGCTAAAACAATAACAAGTGTGATTGCAGCAAAACAAAGGGTTATAAATGAAGCTATAATTTTCAATAAAATATCACTTTAGTGATATTTTATTGAAAATACACAAACTTATTTATTCTGCTGATTAGATTAAACTTTTCGAGTTATCAGACAAATGGATTTTAATAGCGCTGAGCTGACATGCTAAAAATCTTTTTTTCCTTTCGCCTTTTCCAGCTTACAAAATTGAGCTATTTCGACCATAGTACTTCACATAAAGCGCCTTATGTACACCCGAGGCTTGATTATATTTTCGAATTGTGGCGGGCTTTCCCCAAATATCACACAACAGTAGTAATGACATAATCTAAGTGTGCCAATCAAATATACTTTGATGTTTATTGGCTGTATGTAACATGGTCACTTTTCCCGGGGATAAAGTGTCTCCCTACAACATTTTATTTGTATTTCTTTTATGACTATTTTGGTAGGTAATTGTGTGTTTTATATTGAATAGTATAAGATTTGTGTAAGGGTTCAATGAAAGTGATTCAAATTCATTATTTAAGTGTTAAATGATATTATGTTGTGAGGGGGTTATTGTGCCCTCTTTAACATGTTAGCTGCATTACTGTAATTGTTTTGTATTAAGTAGGATTAAAGTTGTATAAAGTTTAAATGAAAGGGACCGGAATCCATTGTATAGTGCCTAAACCTGATCTTCTCTCCCTGGCGACACTTTACTTTAGGGTAAACTGTCTCTCCTTTATTAAAAATATATTCTAATGCACTTGTTTTTGTAATGTGACGTCTGATTGGATAACGTCAAAAGATTGCGACAGTATATCCTGTGATATGCTGTTGGAATTAGCTTGATGTCATTAATTACCTCATATTCGTTGGATGACGTGCGGTTTATGCGTCTCACAACGCTCCAATTTTAGGCGAGATTATAGAAGCACTTTAGAATGGGGATAACCATATTCAAAATTTTCATTTGGGGAGGTATTCCGTCTGATATACTTTGGGAAACAATGTTTTATGGCTCGTCTCCCGCGTTGCTGTAAAACTAAATTTCCGACCATATATCTAATGATATAGCTCCCCAAATATAAATTTAAATACAGTTATCCCATAAATATTCGCATGTCTAATGCATGTTTTGTTATTTAATTGTTTGTTATAAATTGATAAGAATAAGATTCTTAAAAAATCATTGAAATGAACCTGAATCCCTTTTTTAGTGTTTAAGATATAAAGCGCTGTTGGGTGCAGGCTTTGATGTAACTGCATAAAAGCAAAACTGCCATTTCTTTACACAATACGTTTTCCACAGCATATTAGGACCTTAAAAGGTGTAGTTCTGTCTGTTTAAACATGTTAAACATATAGTGCAATATGGGCACTTTTGTTTCCACTGCTTGGATATGATTTATACATCTATTTTGTATACTGCTATAAGGTTTTTGAAGAGTATCAGAGCTAAATGGGCCGTAGTTGATTAGGAGCTCAGAACAAAGATTTTTTCGCAAGCAGGTGGATATGCATACATACCGCTGCAGATTTATTTGTTTAGTCAAAATGCAATTAAATTATTAATGAATAAAAATAGTATAAAAGGATTTTGCTTTAAAATAAATATTGAATGAAATAGAATCAAACAAGACCAAACTCTGCTCTGGACCTGCGTCGCCAGTGCACATCTTCAATGTGTAAACAATCATTATGCAAAGTTTGAATATGAAGTAATGAAATCTGTTTTAATTACAGATTACATACAAATAAACAATGTAAGCACTCCTAAGGTGGTGTAGACGTAATAATGTCTAAGTTCAACATTCCCAAAAATATTATCAAATGTGCACAAAATTTAGGGTGCACACATGTTCAATGTGTGAGCAATGATAATGTATAAAGTTTGAATATGAAGGAATGAAAACTGCTGGAGTCACATATAACACAAACCAGAAACCCCCTAAACATTTTGGATGGATATAATATCTAAGTTCAACAGACCTAAAAAAAATAAGAATATATTTATCAAATGTGCACAAAATAGGAGGTGCACATGTTCAATGTATGTATAATCATTAGCAAAGTTTGAATATTAAGGTATGATAACTTTTGGAGTTACAGATTACACAAACCAGACACCCTCTTAGCATTTTATAGAAAAAAATGTCTAAGTTCAAGACCCCCAAAAATGAAAAAAAATAATGAAATGTATACAAAATAGGAGGTGCACATCTTTAATGTATGAACAATCATTATGCAAAGTTTGAATATAAAGGAATGAAAACTCTTGGAGTTACAGATTACACAAACCTGACACCCCCTATGCATTTCGGAAGGAAAAAATGTCTAAGTTCAACACCCGTAAAAAATAAAAAAATATTTATCAAATGTGGACAAAATAAAAGGTGCACATCTTCAATGTGTGAACAATCATTATGCAAAGTTTTAATATGAAGGAATGAAAACTGTTGGAGTTACAGATTACACAAACCTGACACCCCCTATGCATTTCGGAAGGAAAAAATGTCTAAGTTCAACACCCGTAAAAAATGAGAAAATATTTATCAAATGTGCAGAAAATAGGAGGTGTACATCTTCAATGTATGAACAATCATTAGGCAAAGTTTGAATATAAAGGAATGAAAACTGTTGTAGTTACAGATTACACAAACTAGGCACCCCAAAATTGTTGCGGACAGACGAACGAACGAACATACGAACGAACGAACGGACAGACGGACCGACGGACGGACGGAGTGGACCCACTACTAGACCTGCTTTCGCTAAAGCGACGCAGGTAATAAAGTGACATTAATAAAAAAAAAAAAAAACAATAAAAACTTAGTACGTTTTTTTGATAAAACATAGTTAAGTTTGCATCCAATATCCAACACCACACCGGGTAGGTGGCAATCAAAAACGCCAATACTTTTGCGGAACGTAGATCAAATAAACGTTAGAAACAGAGTTTTCGATTGCCATTTGTCGCCACACTGGCGACTTTTGGCAATCGAAAACACCGTTTCTATCGATTTTTGATCCGCGTTCGTCGATTGTTGATAGCGTTTTCGATTGACGCCTACCCGGTGTGAACACTACTGTCTAGCTTACCAGCACAGCACTTCCACTGCTCGATCCACCCGCTGATCGTGTAGTATCATGAGGATTGAGCACAGGACCACAGCTGCTTGAGAAGCTGCAACCACTAAAGCACATAAACTCACAATTCGCTTTACCAGTTATATTGCCACCTAGAGATAAATATATTAGCCCCAAGTTTAATACAGTATAAACTCCAGCTGTTAAGTTTTTAGAACTACTTTTTCGAACTAAAATTTATCTTCAATTTTAGCAAAATGTGTTCGCAATGAAAGTTGTGGAGGAGACTTTCCGCCAACTTCTCCAAATGGTCTGGTGTTTGTGCATTAAACGGATTTTGTGTATATAAATAAATTTAATTCATCCTAAATTTCTTAGACTTTTAGTGACAGGTAATATTTGTATAGGCGTGACAGAAAGGGATAGTCTCAAAAAATAATCGTAAGCGGGGCATATCCCCTTTATTCAAAGGTTGCGCACAACGTAAAACTGTCGTTAACATGCTCAGAATTTACCATGCATATGCAGAATCAAATTTAAGCAAGCTGATTTGTAGGATAAAAGGCTGAATTTTCATATGACGGGCATTTTATCTCTAATGTACGTGCTATGAAACGAACGGTTTTGAGATGACCCACTAGCTTAGCACACGAGCGAATTTCACTATTCATTTCTGCCTTGTGGTCAACTTCTTGGAAAGTGCTGGCCACTTGGCTCTCGTTTGTGATGTTTAATTGTGTTTTGTCACTTTCCAATGTGGTAGGTATCCTGGGTCAGGTGTGGCACTTGATTGTATCGATTTCTGATCTTTGGTCGCTTTCTTAAATTGATAAAATCTGGTATTGAAATGATGATACATTTACCTGCATCTAGTATACGAGTAACAATGGTGGCATCTACTTCCGGTATATAACCTTCCATCAGAGAAGCCCCATTCATCATAGGAACACTAGCAACACAACAGTTGTCCTTGATAGCAATTGTCTTGCCCTTGAGGATTCCTTCTTGTGCCCCTTTTATGTTACATTTCCAGTACCTGCAAAAGTATAATAAAGCCTAAAGTCTAGATCAAAGGAAATAAACAATATCATGGCTATTGAATTATGTGTATTTCTTTTATTTATAAGAATCCATTGGGATATTTATTTATTTTTATTAAATGGTCTTATTATTTAAATCCCTAGAGATTGCGTGTACAAGCATTTTCGACTGTTCCTTTGTTAAACATGCTTTAGCCCTCCAGCATTTTTCTACTGACCGTTCAGAGGTGATGTTTTTTAACGGATCCTTTGTGCTATTTTTTAACGTTTGTCTATACTGAGAGGGACTAGAAACGTAAGTTTTTTACATGGAAATCTTCAAAAGACATTTAACTTTAACACCCTGAATTTAACCCCCTTACGCATCACTGACCTTGACGTTCAGGCTATTGATGCTACCCTCATTCTGTGAACTAAATTTGTTGAATGAATTTTGAGAATATCAGATTTCATAAAAATGATGAATTCAAATTATTATTATTCATCCAGACATGTTTGAAAAACACCCTTAAGTTTCTAGTTCTTCTCAGTATATATTATTATACTGTACTTTCTGTTCCTAATAGTCTTGTGATCAGCTTCTGGGAAAGGGCTGACCTCTTGGCTCTCTTGTGTTTGATGCTTTCTTGTGTTTTTGTCACTTTCCCATATTGCGTCTCGTATCAGATGAGGTACAGTAAAACCAGTCTCAAGCAGCCACTCAAAGAAGACAACAAATTGATTTTCAAGACCGATTATCGCTAAATGCATGTGAAACGTATTGCAGAATGCTCCAAGAGTGCATATTGCAATACTTTTGACATTAATCAAGCCATATTTTGTCTTTCAGGCCTTTGTTTTGTCTATCCTTGAATAGCTGCTTAAGACAGGGTTTACTGTAATTGATAGCATCGATTCCTGATATTTGCCTTCTTCTTAAGTTATAGAAATGATCATTGCGATGATTGCCAAATATAACCTGTAATACTGTATTTAAATATCGACCATGCAGCAACTAATATACATGTACACATCGATTTCGATGGGCTTTTAACCCATAAAGCGCCACCTATAATTTGCATTAAACGACAATTTCAAGTTTTGCTGCTTTTTCAAAATAACAAAAAGGCATGATATTTCATGAGAATTGTATGCTGGCAGACAATTCTCATGAAATATCATACCTTATTTTTTTCGAAATTTAGGAAAGATGTTGCTAAATGTGTTGTCTGCTGCAGTTGTGATTGGCGCTTTAAGGGCTTAAATCATTACCTACCATGCATTGTATTTATTATCGTCAGGGTTCGGTTTATGGCCAGGGAGTCTGGGATAGTTCACCGGAAGTGTTGGACCGATCATTTCAGACACACGTTGGTAAGTATCGGCGAAGGCATGATTCATATAATCTATACAAAATAAGAAGATACATCATGATGCATTTTCCAATGGATTATATATATCGAGTTCAAGGTCAGTGTCTTTAGATATCAACTTTACTAGGCTAACTTTGAGGACGCTGTATTGAACTGCGAGTGTTTCTAGGCAATTCAACATGCATTGTCAAAGTCGAGAAAGGTAAACTTGATGCCAAAAATACACGGACCTGGTAATCTATTTATAAGTTAGACCAATGGTTCACTCTTAAAAAATGGGATTTAGAACTTATTTATTAATTTCCGCATCGATTAAAAAAGTGCAACGTCTTGTTGACCTGGTAAAGATATATGCAGTTAGATAGACAACATTTATCAACCTGTAACAATGCAGTTAACATGAGAGGTAACTGTTAAAGAGTATGGTTAACTTTTGATTGGTCTCACATAGAGAAAATGATTTATCTGCTGCACCAACAAGAATATGTACATTTTGAAATAGCGAGACGATGTAGACGCTATCCTCTGTAACACAAGGCGTAACATATTCTGTGATGCAGTGAGAAAGAAAAGGGTCAAGCTTGGTGTTACAAGAATGGGTAGACACCGACGATGATGTACAGCAGGTTACACTAAATCTTCGAAAAAAATGAGCAGATATAAGTAATATACTCTACAATAATCATTGAAAGAAGGGTCGACCAATAGCAGATATCATGGTTGTGGCAATGTTGCTCAGCTCTGTTCATATTAATTTGACCAATATGCGTTATTTCGTAGCACGATTTCGCTAAATGTTTCACCTTTAACGTTGGTTTGAATAGTTTACATTTCATGGGTGTAATGTGCTCTCCATTTTAAAATTAGTTGCCACTGTTACAGACTGTTAAAAAGAATTAACTTTTTGCTAGAAGCACATTTTTGAGTATGTTTCCTGGTGCATAACACAAGGTGAACAGACTTAAAAGAAAATTCAACACTCATTCCATGTCTAGTCTGTACCTTTTCAAAGCAAGAACCTTTTGCCAGACCAAATGTTAGATAATATGGCACTGTATTTATGTTATATAAATTATTATTTTAAGTATATTAATCATTTAAGGAGTATGTCATGATTGTTAAGATAAGTGAAACAAACTCGTACTAAGATTGTTCTGAAAGCATATAGAATAAGTGAGGATGATCCAAAATAAACACAATCAAACACTGCATACCAACCTATGGCTCCAAATAGAAGATTCACTGAGAACTGACAGTCACAAGACGCCAGAAAGACAATTGAAGTTAGCAACCAGCTTTCTTTTTCCCATCAAGTTGATTGCAAAACAAGACATGCCATTAAGTGCTGCATAACAAAACATGTACCAATCATAGAGTCCCCTCAAACAATGGGAGAAATAATAAATATCTATTCAACAACAACAAAACCATAACCTTAGAAAAGACACCAACCTAAAGCAAAGATAAGGAAACAACAGTACATACAATCAAGTACCACACCCGATCCAGGATACCACATGAGAAAGTGAAACGATTACAATTTAAAACCACAAACGAGAACCAAGAGGTCAGCCCTTTCTCAGCATGTGACCATAAGGCAGCAATGAACAGACGCGAAAGCAGGACAAACACATTACAGAAATAACACAAATTTTCCACAAAAGAAGTACCGCCTTGGAACGGCCAGTCAAATAAAACTGAATATTGAAGCAAAGGAAATCCAACAGGTAAAACCCGGTGGGCCTGACAGCAGCAAAAACATCAGGCCCCAACCATCTCATCAATGGATAAGTCTTTAAGTCGGAATCGTCATAGAGTCTAACGTACAATCCACCAGCGGGCAATAAAAGAGTCATATATAAAGTCATAAAGATATTTTTTGAGGTAGAGTTAAATGCTATAATAATAACAGCAGCTTGATAATTGTCAGAAATAGACAACATAAAGTCTCTCTAATTACAAAACTAAAACGAATCTGAAACAAGAGGGGCACAACTAGTACACATTGGAATACCAGCAATTTATCTATACAATTTATCTATACAATTTATCTATACAATTTATCTATACAATTTTGAGACAAATCTTAAATATATATACTGTCCAAACGATATGGAAGAGCATCATATATTTTAGGCTGCTCAGAATGTTTCGAATGCGTGTTTCTAATTACAACAAAAGAACCACCGTCCCAGAACGGACAGCAGCCCAAGCCTTAGGGGGGGGGGGCTTAAATGCATTCCACTGGGACCAACTCCTCGCCCTAGATTTGGCTATTGTTGAGGCACAAAATGTTAAGCTTATATTGAGGCTTCCTAACTGTTGCAATGTATCATCATGGAGAAAAAATCTAATCAAATTAACACCCTATGATGAAACAAAGAAAAGGGTCACGACTCACAGATAGTCAGAGGTACAGAAAACCTCAAGTGTAGACACGGTGGGCCCAGCTACATACAAGCATAAGACACCAACCCACCGACTGAAGCTTTACGTCAGAGCGGTCATTGAGTCTGAGGCCTGACCCACCGTCGTGCAATTAAAGAGAAAAGAATATCTATAAAACGTGATTGGGTTCAAAACCAGGCATGCAGACTGTCGCATGACATCAAAGTTATATCAAACCTTTTAATAACGCTTGATATTTTTTGAATTGATCACTAAAATTAGGTTTGATTCATTTTTTTGATTTCATAAACTAAATCACCATAAAATATAGGTTCTAATATGCCCTGTCACAGAAGAGTTTTAATCCAATGTTGTATTTAGAAATTGATTTGAGTGTCTGTGGTGGAATTTAGAACATACATGCTTTTCCAATTTAATCATATCTATAACCTTGTTTAATTATTTAGCAGTCATAAATAGACTTCTGTTGTTGAAGTTTTTAACATTAGAACACATTCTTGCAAAATGAATCAGCTGGGAAATATAGGAACAGAGGAATATCTCCATCAAGAAATGGGAAATTTACTATTTCAAATTTAAAATCATCCTGCTTTTCGAAAATCTTAGATGAAACTATGCCATTTGATATGGACAAACGGGCTTTCAGTATCAAAAGAATTTGTCTTATTTGGGATATAATAGACCTACAATTTGTTCAAAATAAGGATTAATCAATTTTAATTTTGTTTCATGCGAACAACAATGGCAAATACTGGCATGCGTATTATCACTGTCTGGTCTGCAACTTTGATGTTCGCTCTTATGAAAGTTTAAAATAAGAGCACCCAAGCCTTCAATGCTCTAGCTAGTATCTGAAGCTAAACAGGTTGGTTTAGCAAAATCTACATTTTTTTATCCGGACTAAGACCATATGAGCTGCGACATGAGATTTTCAACAATGTGCTATGTGCAACCAGCAAAGGCTTAGACCAGCCTGCGTAAATGCGCAGTCTGATCGGAGCCTTTGCTAGTCGCTTGACTATTCTAGGTTTGTTAAGCAACTAACTGATCATCATTTGAAGTTTCTAAGCTGAACAGGGGGCAGCACATGCTCGTCTGAGTCTACACCTGGCAAAATGCCACATAGTTGGAAATCACATGATGTGGCTCAAATGCTCATGTGCGCCACTGATCGTTTAAATGTGGTGCTTCTTTTGCGGATCCTTTTTGTCTTTTGTTTTTTCGCGATTGTCTGCTATACTGTTTGATCTGTTCCTTGCACCCTTTAGGTCATCTGCTAGGAAAGAGCTGACCTCTTGGCTCTCTCGTATGTAATGTTGTTTTTTGTCACTTTCCCACAGAGTGTCCTAGGTCAGCTGTGATATTTAATTGTATCGTTTCATGATCTTTGCCATCTTCCTTACATTTATTATTATCACCATTCATGTGACATATCTACGATAAATTGTAATATACTCTGGTTCCGTTCACTAGGATCCTATGCTTACAGTTACATCTTAACTGATATACCTTTGAAGTCCTTTAGCTCATCTTCTGTACATTTTAGATCAAGATCATCTGATATTCCACTCAGCTCTCCTAGTGTCGCTGGCCTTACAGCCGGTATCTTATACAATTCTAAAACAATAAGACCGAATTAAAATACCTACCTAACAACCTACCTGCCTGTCTGCCTAGCAAGTATATTTAAGCCCCCTCCCCCCCTGGTCGCCTCAGCAGCGGTGCGAGGTTTAGGAGTGGCTCTGTTGTTATTGACTTTATTGTTTATTAATCATTCTCTAAGCGCGGTTTGTGCTGTTTGGTCCTTGTTCTGTAATACTGTACATAGTGTTTGTTTCTAGTTTTTGCGGCGAAGAGAAAGCTGGTTGCTTTACTGTAATTATCTTTTTGCTTTAGTGTAACCGTTATTTTTATGTATGTTATTTTTAAAGTGCCACGGGTAGGTCTATGGTCAGTGATTGTGGTATTTTCGGATCATACCCACTAACCTTTTATGCAATATCATCGATCAAACCGGTTTTTTCTGATGCAACAACATCTGTAAGGCCCCTTTGTTTATGATCAGACCCTCACCTTTAGACAATGGTTAAACCACCACCATCTGTGCTCAGCAGATGTTTTTGCATGGGAAATCATGTTTATCTCAATTATAGTTTTAATGCATGACATTATATCAGTCTATTATCATACAAAATATCTATCAGCGATTTTTAGAAAAAAAATCGCTCGGAATTCATGAAAATCGTTTTTTATACAGTACGCCTTGACAATAATGAAAAATTAAAAGGTACTTACATCTATCTCGACGTATGGACTTTCTTTAAACGTTGCATATTAATTACCTACCATTTATATGCTATGAAAATATATTAATTGAATTAATTAGATAATTAAAACCAGTGCCCAGGATAGGCATTCCTGTCTTATTCCGACTTTGTGGTGATACCTGTCTCTACATTTCTATGTCCTCTATATTTCCAAGATTTGTCAACCAGATTGATTCCCGAACATACATGTATCATATTTATACCACATATTTGGATAAATTATGGTTCAAGTAAGAAAGAAAGTAAAGATTAAGAATCAATAAAATCAAGTACCGCACCTGACCCAGGACACCACATGGGAAAGTCATAAAAACACAAGAAAACATCACATACAAGAGATACGCTTTTAAAGAAGTATTTATAAAGCTTTTATTTTTCTCTGAAATTCACCAAAAATCAATTTTAGTCTTTGTCAAGGTATTTACTACCAAAACATGTCGTTCACATCCTGTTGATCTGAATTAAATTTCATGAAAATTCAAAACTGGTAACATTGCATTTCTTGCCTTTTATGGATGTAAAGTAAGAAAGAGGGCAAAGATCAGGCATCGATACAGTTAAGTACCACACCTGACTCAGGATACCAATGGGAAAGTAACAAATTCACAATTAGACATCACGAACGAGAGCCAAGAGGTCAGACCTTTCCCAACAGGTGACCACAAGGCATCAATAAACAGACGCGCACGAAAGCATAACAAACACAAGACAGAAATAAAATGACTGATCCACAAAAGAAGTACCGCCTTGTAACGGTCTGTAAACTATTTTATGGAGGGCTTAAACCTGTTTCACGACGCCAACCTCACCCTTAGTTGATATGTGGATCAAGACACATAGATGTTTGGTTTGCATTAAAGAACCCTAGCTAATCAATGCATCATCTCCAAAAACGTATAAATCAAGATATAAAAAGGAGATATAGCAACGATAATGACTCAACAGTACATAAAACTGAATACCGGAGCAAAAGAAATCCAAGAATATAACGAAACCATCTTGAACAAGCCGCCCAGACTGCGTCATAAACTTCACTTACCATGTACATTTTTAAACTTATCATGGAAGTTGGCAACATTATGAAATATATAATATTGATATCAATATACGCTTTAATGGTTAATATCACAGTATGAGCCACGACGCGAGAAACCCAGACTTGGTTGCATGCGACAAACAAATATGCAGAACAACATTTGCACCCGCGTCGACTGCTCATTGACTTTATCATGTGTTTTCCCCGAAAGTATATTAGTCGAAAAATGAGAATGGCCAGAAAATACCACAATCACAGACTCCAGACCAACCCACGGCACCATCAGAACGAGACACAGGACACAGACAGCCAAACGCAACTTGCAAATTGTACGTTGAAGTGCGTTGCTATACTTGAGTTATTGATTGGTTAAAAGGTAACTGCGTTGCATTGCAGTTCAACGCACTGCAGTTCAACGCATATCGATAGTGAGTTTTGGTTAGCTTTTCGAAATTCGCGTGTTGGATAACTAATGTGTATTAGGTGCGTTTCGACAAGGACAAATACGCGATCGGTAGTGTATTGTCCCTAATAATCGAATCTGCACCACTTCAATCGAACTATAGTTCCCACTATAGTAACTATAGTTTGATTCGAACATCGATAGGCGCTACTATAGTGAGTCACGAACCTACTAGAGATCATCGGGTGGTATGAGCACCATTATTCTAGTAGCTTGTCTGGTTCCCTCCTCTAGAACGATGTAGCAAGATGGGTTCAAGATCTATCAGTAGCCTCAAAGTGATTTGTTTTAAAAAATAAAGTATTCGCTGTGCTCTGTATTTGCAGTCCTGCGGTTCATAAGTTTTATTTAGAGTAGGGTGTGCAGTATGTGCACATCCTTTTCGTCTACAATGAAGCATCTATAAGGGGACATATAAGGCTATTCGCTTTCATTACTTGCCAAACAACCGAAGTTGAAGCCATTCGGGTGTAAACTTGCGCGCACCTGTTACGTAATAACTTTAGTAGGAACTTTAGTTCGACTCGAAGTTGGCTTATGTCCTGAGCTAATTTTAGCAAATTTTAATTTCGTTCAAATCCATGTCCGGTAAATTACATGTCTAAACATTTTACATATATGTACACGTAAGTACAAAGTGAAAATCTGTGTCAACTTGCTTTAAATAACGCATTATATTAATAAATGTACCGTTCTTTTTGTCGTCCGCCATGATAAGATTATATATCCTTGATGTACTACTGCATATAGGTCGATCTCTGTACCTGTATGTATCATATGTACAATGCATATATTTAACACATTAAAAGAGATGACTTATGCGTTTTTGGTTCTTATTACATCGGCTAGATGCCAGGCCAAGAAGACACGAAACCTGGCAACAACGTCGTGTCAACGTCGAGGCGACGACGCAGATACGTCGTTGATTTGACGTAATATGCCAGATGAGAGCCGTTCTAATTGTCCAATATAGGGATCACCCATGTTTTTTCATGCATTAACATTTGTCGGGTCCCGAGGAAGCTGTTTGAACACGAGGCCGTTAGGCCGAGTGTTCAAACATCGTCCGAGGGACCCGGCAAGTGTTAATGCAATGAAACAAACATGTGTGATCGTTATTCTTGCATATTTTACCTGAGATCAGCATAAACCGCGCTGAAAACGCCCACTAGAATTATTGGAGGGACGTAATTAATTACCAACATGAGAAAAAACATCTGTTTTTATAAGATAATTCACTTTTCCATGCAGTTTTTAGCTGTACCGAACATGTTTATTGTGAAAACATAACTAAATTCTATTTTTACAAATGATCAAAAAAGAAAAGGTTTTTTTCGAAAAATGTTCATAGTTACAGACTTAGCCTCTTTACCAAATTTGTTTAAAAAGAACGTGGGAGAAGGTCGCAAAAAGAGGGCCTCATTCATGGAATAGGTTCCAAGCTTTTCTTATCATATAGCGGCATGAGATTTCCTACAATTTGACATTTTGACAAGTGTAGACTCGGACGAGCCTCTGCAGCCTGGTTTTGAGCTTCGAAACTCCAAATGGTGTTCAGTCAATAGCTTAACAATCATAGAATACTCAAGTGACTAGCAAAGGCTCTGGTCAGACTGCGCTTATGCGCATGCTGATCTGAGGCTTTGCTGGTCGCACATACCACATTGTTGGAAATCTCATGCACTGGCTCATATTATAACCAGCAAGTTTCCTCTGAATTGGCAACCCATTGTTCTTTTGTAATAAGCCTGTCTTTTCAAAAAGACTGTCCCAAAGGTTTCTGGGAACAAAGGAAATGATATTTATTTTAAGACAACAAGTTGATAAAGGTCCTCTAGAACAAGGGAACAAACTAAATATGTTTAAGGAGAACATTGGAGAAGGTCTCAAAAAGAGGGCCTCATTCAGGGAATAGTCCAAGCTTTTCTTATCATGTGTTCTTTATTGTTGGCGTAATGCTTAGCTTAAGGTATGTGTATAACTAAATCTTAAAGCGAATTGGAGTTACACAGTTATTATGCATTTGGGTGAAATTTTTCACAGGTCTAATGGGTTACCAGGCAGTGCATCGCAATAAGGCCCATAACTTTGGTCAGCATCTGTCTGTTTGATTCCCTTTCAACATAGAAGTGGGTAAAGTCGGGTATATTCGGACAGACAGCTAAATTCGGACAGCAACCTTGTTTGTTTCATATTTCAAATATTGGAATTAAAAAACAAATTGACTAAGCAAACAGTGAAAATCCTAAGGAGCCGTCTCATCTGGATTTACACTGTTTGCAAATGTGTGCCCCAATTTACCTGATGTCCGAATTTACCCGACTTTACACTTTGGAAACCAAAAAAACAACACACAAATTTAGAAGTGCAAAGTGAGCACATTTCCTGGGCCAGACTAGCTAGTTTCAGCTATTTAGGCATCATCAGTGACCCTCTGATGATTTCAAAGTTCTACACCAGAATCCATGATTCCTAAGAAAAATAAAATAAAATCTATACTAAAATAGTAAATTTTTGTGTGCCAATTCATGTCCAGTACTACTGATGGTAGTCTGTTTAGACTTCATATACCTCTTGGTTCCCGTTTGTGATGTTTAATTGTGTTTTTGTCACTTTCCCATGTGGTATCATTGGTCAGGCGTGGTACTAGATTGTATCGATTCCTGAGTTTTGCCAACTTCTTTTTTGCCTCACCGTGACACGCTTGGTGAACTTTAGAGAAAAAACATTTAAATGAACATGAACTACAGTTATCCGAACACAATATGTGAAAGTAATTTTGCTCAAATGTGTGTACACTTAACAACATTTCTAATTGGTCACTTTTTGATCTCATTGTATCTGATCAAGCGCTAATAAAATTGAAAAGATGTTACACTTATATATGTGCAGTTGAATGGGCAAAAGTTTAGCGGTCTTTTAGAAAAGTTGTCTTTCAATCCACGTTTTTTTGTTAAAAATGCAAAAATATGCTTTTTGGAAGAAAAATGGTTTTGAGTGAAGTGTTTTTATATCAAATTAAAGTGCAGTTGGTAATAAACTAGTCTAGTCGACTTAAAAAACACACCAAACACTTGACATTTTGACTAAAGTAGATTTTTACGCATTTTTTAAAATACAATATTTTTCGAGATTTTTGAAATTCATTTAAAGCTTGTGCAAAAATAGTTTTATGCATTTCATTTTATCTAAACAAGATAGCTCAAACATAATAGAACTTGATTTATCCATTTTGTGATGACAAACATTTCAATGCTGCTGCGCACTTCCAGTTTGGATGTAAAACTTAAAAAGTCAATTTGACGGTTCTTTGCATTTTTTTTTTCAATTTACAAACTAGAACAGTGACGTCTAGTAGGAATAGATAATCGCTGAAAATTTCAATACCGTACAACAGATAATAAGGCGTACAGAACAGTGCTAACTTCTTATGTAAACTGCATGCAAAAAGCTGAATTTCAATGATTTAGCTGCTTGTAGTGTTTGTCATCATACTATTACGTAAAAGAAGAGTCTGATTGAAGCAAATCATTTGAATTGTGTTCGTCTTTAATCACGGCAATCAGAAACATCTTCATACAAACAAAAATACAAATGGATGGCGTCTTTGTGAAATATTTGATATTGTAGAAGAAAATGTGACTTTTTGAAATGATGGTACCTTTACTCTGGCATCGTCTGTGGAAGACGTATCAGTCATTTTTAAGTGAAATGACCTGCAGAGTTTAGGCAAGGCATTGGTTGATTTATAGAAGCATGGGTTTTGTATAAGCGAATCTTACTTTCAAAACTAAAGCAAAAATGTAAGGTGACCAATTAGAAATTTTACCCAGTGTATTCCCGGTATTTTTTAAATATTTTTTATTTTTACCATGAAAAGTTATAAGCAGAAATTTGTACATTTTGGCAAAATACTTTCACATATTGTAGTCGGATATTTGTAGTTTATGTTTATGTTTTTTCTCTAAAGTTCACGGGCTTAGAGTGTCACGGTGACGTAAACGGAATCAAACCAGGAAGTATCCAAAAATGACTGATAAGCACGCTGCTGAGTACTCAAAAAACTGTATGTTGGGACGTAAAATGATCTGTGTGAGATGTATAAATTGTTCATACAACAATATAGCCAAAGGTATCCGTCTCCTTGACAAAATGGCCATTTTTGTTTGTACAGGAAAATACCCAGTGAACTTTACGTTTTGGTGACGAAGACGTCTTTTGTAAGTTTTGGTAACGAAGACGTCTGAGACACGTGTTTCAGACGTATATCAGCAAAACTAACGTCTGCAGGACATCTCAAAAACGTTTTGAAAACTAAATGCAAACGTGTTTGACGTCTTCAATTTGCAGCTTTTGGAGTGACGCACACGTCTTGTGTAAAGAACGTCTCGGTCACGTTCAGGAATCACGAGAATACGTTATTAAAACGAATTCACTGCAGATTTATATTTTTGATATAGTTTAAACACAGTTCGAACACCAAACAAAGACGTCATTGTTTTGGGATTACCATCACGTCTTAATCACAAATTATAACATTATAAGATCATCCCCATGCAAGGGTTTCGTTAGGTCTTAATCACGATTTGAAAACAAGATGCAAACGTGTTTGACGTCCGCTTTTGGAGTGACGCACACGTCTTGGATATTAAAACGTCTCAGTCACGTTAGGAATCACCAGCACACGTTTTTTAAACGAGTTCACTGCAAATTTATAATGTTTTGATGCAGTTGTGAACACAGTTTGAACACCAAACGAAGACGTCATTGTTTTGGGATTACCATCACGTCTTAAACACGAATCAAAACGGTATAAAAGCGTCCTCGTCCTCGTGCAAGGGTTTCGCTAGGTCTTCAACACGTTTTAAAAACTAAATGCGAACGTATTTGACGTCTTCAATTTGTAACGTTTTGTGAGTGACGAACACGTGTTATATGGAAACGTCTTCAATAGTGTTAGTGGAAACGTCGCCATCGCGTTCAGGGTACGTATATAGAAAGACAGTTACAACTTTTAAAACGTATTCCTAATATCTGGTTCACACCAACGGCGAATGCCGCGCTTTAAATCAGCGAGCAAAGCGCTGTAATTTTTGTTTACTTTTCCAAAAATATCACGATCTCCTAAGTAATGTTATGCTCTGATAAGCTCTGATACGCTCTGATACGAATTGGGGGACGAATTATTGCCCGACTTGTTACGCTTCCTCACGATTTGATCCCGCTTTGATGATGCTATGTTACGCTTGAAATCACGCTTTGATAAGCCTTGATAAGCTTTATTACGCTTTATTACGCTTTGATGCGATTATGACGCTTTAAATCAGGCTCTGATACGATTATCAAGCTCTGTTGTGCATTGTTGCGCTCTGTTAAGCTCTGTTACGCATTGGAAAATGTCGAGATCGCCGATTTCATGCCGCTTTTGATCCAGAGCTATAAATAAAGATGCAGCAGATCCACAAAATCATTGCATCTTTGATTCCAGAACACGATGGCAGAACAACACGATCCAGAAATTCCAGATGTACCAGAGCATGATCTATCTGAAGAAGACATGATGTTTGTCTCCCTGCTGTATAACTACATCCTAGCCCTTGAGGCGGAGGAGAGCGTGAAAGAGCGTGAGAGAGCGTGAGGAAGCTTGCCAAGCGTAACAAAGCCTAACAAAACGTGTCAATCCTTGATCAAAGCGTCTCAATTCGTGTGAAAGCGTGAGAGTCCTTCATGAAAACGTAACAAAGCGTGTCAGATCTTGATGAAAGCGTCTGACCTCGTGTCAGATCTTCATGCCAGATCGTAGCAAATCTTGAGAAATCTTAACGAAGCGTGTCAAGTGGTAACAGACCGTGAAGACTGGGGTCCCCGCTTTGAACCAAGCTCTGTTAAGCTTTCATACGCTTTGAGTCAATCTTTGCTGAGCTTTGTTACGCTTTATTAAGCTTTAATACGCTCTCGGCGCTTTAATCAATTCGTGACAGATCGCCTAAAATTTTTAAACAGTTTAAAAAAATTTGGCGCTCTTGCCGAATGTCCCGCTTTACTCCAAGCTTTCAGACGATCTATTACGACCCTGCCGCTTTAATCAAGCTTTGTTACGCTTTGGTGCCGCTTTGCACGCCGCTTTAAAGCGCCATCAAAGCGTCGTTGGTGTGAACTAAGCATTACAGATTTGCAATGTTCCACGGCAGGTATTGGGTTACAAAAACGTCTTGAACACTAAACAAAACGTTACAAAAACGTGTTCATGTAGGGTTTTTATTTAGTCATCTGCACGTTTTGAAAATGAAATTTAAAGGTTCTGGACGTTTTAAAAAGGTAACGCTTTTGGGGTGACGATCAGTCTTAAACACGTTTTACCTGTGAACGTCATCATCACGGTCAGATGACGTCGAATGGTTCACTGGGTATCATACAAGTAAGAGCTTTTGAAAGCAACATTCATACAATACATATTTGCAGGTTTTTGTTATTTTATTATATATTTATTATTTCTTCCAAATGAATAGTGTTTTGTAGTTAGCTAGTTCAATATTTTAAATAGTTTAATACTATATTTTCTAGATAGCAATAACAAAACAATTATTGCACTTATAAGACAGGCTGGCCAACGCCTTTGTTGTTCATATGTATAAACTGTTGTGTTCTATTTGAAGTAGATATAAAAGCTTTGAAATACAAAAACAGTGGACTACATAAATGGATTACATCTATTTTTCATCACGCAATTTCTCAAAGGCATAAGCGGTTTGAAGCACTGAAGTCTCGTCAAACTGTTTTCCAACAATCATCATTCCTACTGGTAGGCCCTCAGAGAATCCTGCGTTGATGCTCAGTGCTGGATGACCACTGGCGTCAAAAGGTGAAGTGTTCACAGGCGTACTAAACGCACATTTCATACGATCTGAAATATATTTGAGCCGTGACACGTAATTTCCAACAATGTGGCATTTGACAAGTGTAGACTCAGACGTGCCTGTTCAGCCTCCTTTTAGGCTTAGAAACTCCAAATGCTGTTCAGTCAGTAGCTTAACACTCATAGAATATTCAAGCGACTAGCAAAGGCTCTGATCAGACTGCGCGTATGCGCAGGCTGATCTCAGGCTTTGCTGGTCGCTCATACCACATTGTTGGAAATCCCATACCACGGTTCATTTAGAAAAGTAAGGAAATTAGGAAGAAGGCAACGATCAGGAATCGATACAATCAAATACCACACCGGACCCAGGACACCATATGGGGAAGTAAAAAAAAAACACAAGAAAACATCACACACAAAAGAGCCAATAGGTCAGCCCTTTCCAAGCAGGTGACCACAAGGCTGCAAGGAACTGACAAGACCGCATGACATGAAACACAAACATAAGTAAGTCTTATTGTAAGTGTATCAAATGTACTATCTAGACGACAAAAAGGGCTGGTGCAGATGCACAGACTGTTATTCCCCTTACTTATAAGCATATGACATAAATAGGTATTCTCATGGTGTGGCTAAAAGTACATATGCAAAGAATCTTGACTAGGAAATATTTAAGCAGGAAATTAAAACCTGCACATCCACGTCACTATGCACATCCACGTCACTGCGGGGACACATAGTAGGTCAAATCCGGGCACTTAAGCCCCTCTATGTCACTGGTATCCCCGGCCCCAAGGGGCGGGGCATACAAATGACTGATGCATTATAATCATTTGTTTTTGTTCAAGGAAGCAAACAATAAAAGCAAATTAAAAACAGAAATTACCTGACATAGACCAAGACTTCTCGGGTAGTTTAGGAGCCTTGGATGGTAATGTTGGCATCACTATGACGTCATACTGTTCCAGTGCCACGTCATAGGCACGCTTCAATAAAATAACCAAGTTTTGGCACTTGGCATAAAACTTGTTGCCATAGTTTTTGTTGATGTATTCACCACAAAGGGAAACATACTTCACGATCTGTGAACGCATAAAATCATCATTACTTGGTTACCCAAAATATGTACAATATGTAATTGGGCCTCGACGCGACAAAACCTGGCTTCGGGGTTTCCGACGAAGCGAGACTCAAACCAGTCTCCTCAGCTACAGAGACTGGCTACAACATTGCAATTTCACATGTAGCAAGTTTAGATTTGACACTTTCCAGTAAGCAAATAATGAAGGCGCTGGCCAGTCTGCGCGGATGCGCAGTCTGGTCTGTGCATTTGTTGTTCATAAAAACTGAAGACAGGTTATCTCGCGTCGAGGCCCAATTATCATAACAGTAGGCTACATTCAAGGAAAACCGCGTTGACGTGCAACAAAACACGCTATATGATGTTTTCATATTCCGGTCCTTAAGGAATATTAAATCATGACGGAAAGCAGGATAGAAGAAACTTTAAGCTGGTGATAGCTGGCGAGAGATTTGTTGCTCTTTTTGTTTATACTCATGAACCAAATCTGCTGGGGGTTTTTCTTCTAATTTTGTGGGTTCTCTTTCTTTCTGATGGAACCGTTTTGAACATAGTGCTGCTCAAATTCATCTAAATACACAAATGTACGCCATGAGAACTAATTACGATTCAAGGAATAGATGCCTTCGTAGCGGCACATATGGTTGGTGGTTTTCGTTTTATACACTTCCATGACCATACAAATGCATTCAAATATAATCGTGATTTCCAACAATTTGGCATTTAGACAAGTGTAGACAGATTCGAGCCTATGCAGCCTCCTGTGAAGCTTAGAATCTCCAAATGATGTTCGGTCAGCAGCTGAACAGTTATATAATATTCAAGCGACTAGCAAAGGTTCTGATCAGAATGTGCGTTTGCGCGTGCTGATCTGAGTTTGTGGTGGTCGCACATACCACACTGTTGTAAATTTCATGTTGCGGTTCAAATGTATTATGTATTAATTTAAATGTTGTATACAAATTAACACATCGCGTGATTATAGAGGCCTTTCCATCAAGTAAAAATGATTTATAATGCACGGCGATTCAAACCCTGGCTCCCTTTTCCTTCCACAAGTGTGATTTTTTCTGCAAAAAGGTACATTGTTACGTATTTCATATTATATGAGGTTTTACAAACAAGTAAGTGTTAAAGCTGCATAGTCTGTAACTTTTGATATTTTAATTTTAGAACTAATGTTTCTATTTTTCAAGAACACAGTAAAAAAACTAAAATTCAGGTATACATTTTACCAATTTCGTAAATCTTAACAAATTATCAGTATCAAAACAACAGCATTTATGTTAAAATAACCTGTCTATAATTATTGGAGGGACGCAAATAATTACCAACAAGAGAAAAAACACACCTGTTTTATAAGATCATTCACTTTTCCGTGCAGTTTTCAGCTATAGTGAACAGATTTATTGTGAAAACATAACTTAATTCTACTTTTACAAATGATTTAAAAAGAAAATAAAAAAAATCGAAAAAAGTTCATAGTTGCAGACTTAGTCTCTTTAAGTCCGTTTTTTTTTATTTATTTAAAAATATAAATTCTACATGCTACTACTTTGGTGAAAAGGACCAACCCAGCAGTGAATATCCTTAAGGCCATTTCACATACACACCGAAACCGAACCAAAACCGAACCGAAACCGAACCGAAAAATTAAAATGCCTTAAACCCTATGGGCGCTTTCACATATGCGCCGAAACCGAAACCGAACGCCGAACCGAAAACGTGCACGATTTTGATTTTATTTTTTTCGGTTTCGGTGGCCGAATTTCAGCAAACACGACAGGTAATTTTAATAAAATCTGCACATACACAACCACGTGCGTTGTATATAACTTAGTAATCATGAAAACCATTGATAGATTGTCCAGCGAGACAATTGTGCAATTATTTTACAAGCTCAATACCGGTTACTACAGACTTTTGTGGGACAATACCCAGAGCGACTATAAAGACCACGAACTTAATGCAGTGATATGGAGCAATTTGTATTGTAAAGGTATTTCTGCTATCTGAGAGGGAAATAAGTCCAAATTATACAGACATTTTCTTAGATTTCGTCCACGGATTCGGTTCATATGTGAAAGGTCTGCCGAAAACGAAACGATGCAATTCGGTGGCCGTTACGGTTTCGGTTCGGTTTCGGTTCGGATTCGGTGTATATGTGAAACAGCCCTTAGACTAGCCTTAAGGCCATTTCACATACACACCGAAATCGAACCGAAACCGAACCGAAAAAATAGAATACATTAAACCCTATGAGAGCTTTCACATACACGCCGAAACCGAAACCGAACCGAAACCGAACACCGAACCGAAAACATGCACGAATTGGATTTAATATTTTTCAGTTTTCGGTGGCCGAAAATATAGAAACTACATGTATTCCAGGATTTTATCCGGCATCACACTGCATATAGACAGTGACCAAAATACGTCACTGACATATACAACCACGTGCGTATATATTTTAATGATGGATGCCATGAAAGGACTGTCAAGCGAGACCTTAGAGGCGATTATCCTACAAGTTCAAGAATACAGACTTTTGTGGGACAAAGCCCAGGGCGATTACAAGGACCATGATTTAAAGGAAGTCACTAGGAACAAAATTGGACAGTCTGTCGACTTATCAGGTCTGTGCCAAATTATATGTTCACATATGGCCCCTTGTCGCGAGAAAACCTGTCTTCGGAGGTTTGCGAACAACAAAGGCGCAGACCAGCCTGCGCATCTGCGCAGTCTGATCAGCGCTTTAATTATTCGCTTTGCAAAGTATCATATCCAGACTTGATACAAGCGAAATTTCAATTTTCTAGCTAGTCTCTGTAGCTGAACAGGCTGGTTTGAGTCTCGCTTTCTCGGAAACCCCGAAGACAAGTTTTCTCGCGTTACGGCCCAATTATACTTATGTACTACAAGTATTAGCTTTTCTCAAAAGCTTTTCACAGACAATGAACAATAAAATTGGCGTGCTATAATGCCCATGTGATTAGGTGTGGCTTTCTTTGATTTGATTCTTTACGTACCAATGAACATTTTTCAGTTATGTCTGTACATGTCTTCATTGGATGAACCAGTACTAAGCAAGGATTTATTGTCTTGCTCAAGGACACTACACAGTGACGCCGTTGAGACTCGAACCCGCAACCTCTCGATTCCGGAGTAAGCACTGTCCCACTGGGGCCAATATCGGCCCGCCAGCGAATGGAGTTTCGCTGACGGACCGATAGCGGCCCGATTTTACGTGATAACTGGGACGTTGTACCGAATACGGCTATATACTGTCTCGTTGGGCACCGGGAAGGGGGAGGGGGTACTCTCATTTTTCTTCATTCGTAGGCTTGGACCCAGCATCCTATATGCACATAAATGGCATCTCAAACCAGTCCAGTGTTATGATATACCCCGAAAAGTATCCACAAAATTTTCATACCCCCAAAAATATTCATTTTTCTGAAAATATGAAAAAATACATAAGCTGTAATTCAAGTTTTTGAACACAAGTTAATGGTCCGAGCCTACGTATGTGTGAAAATATCAGAGTATCCAGCCCCTCGGGCGTTGCCTGAGCCGTATACGTATTTGGTTCAAGTAGCTGCATTCAAAGAACTTGAATGTTGACGAGGAAGAGAGATCTGGGTGACCTCTTGGCTCGCTTGTATGTGAAGTTATGTTTTGTCACTTTCCCCTGTGGTGTCCTGGGTCAGGTGTGGTACTTGATTGTGTCGATTCCTAATCTTTGCCTTCTTACTTACTTTGTTTTAATTATCTTCGTGATAGAGTTCGGTGGCTTTTCCTCACGGTGGCGTGGGTTTGTCTGCAGTATGTGATTTTGGTATTTCCTGATATATAACATAAGGGGGAATGGCCAATGCAACCCATGTTAAACTCAGATAAGTCTGCTCATCAGCGTGAAATTATAAGCTAAAGGCTCACAGTTGTAATGTTTAGGACATTTTCCTTCAGGTGAGCGTGTAAAAAAAGTATGGAGCAACCTGAGAGATACCCGTACGAGGTACATGAGGGAGGACTCAAAGATACTTTCCAGTGGCTCTGGCTCAAAACGTGGCAAGATGGATTCTTGGAAATGGGCGAAAACATTGGATTTCTGTCAATTGCTGAGTATCCAAAAAGGCGAGTTTTCTTTTTAGCATATCAAGATACATGTTAATAAATTTGTCGTTGTTACAACTCGCCCTACACGTTACCCGAAAGACGTAAACACGGCGGTGACATTATCGTGCAACATAGAGGATCTAACAAGAGTGTTCATGTTTTTTTTATTTTATTAAACGTGTTGGGGGAAAAATTATAAAATGCGTGCCTGCCGTGCATTTTATCTCTTTTTCGCAACGAGTTTAATAAATTCAATAAGACAAGAGCACGAATGAAAGATTCTACTACTCATATGACATTAAGATCATATACACTTTTTATAATCTATCATTTCCAAGAGTGAGTTATTCTAAGCAAACAGCGCAGACCCTGATGAGACGCCGCGTTTTCATCTTGGTCTACGCTGTTTGTATATGTTCCCCTTTCGCATGCATGCGGTACTTTGAATTTTAGACTAGGTGCGCCCCTGTTAATATTTCATTCCCTGAGAGGGTGATAGTCGAAAATATCGTCCTGAGGAATGCGATTACCATATTTCGAGGAATGATATTTATACAGTGCACTTCAGATCCTAATAGCGAGATAAATCATGAGTAAACCAAAGTAAGAAAGAGGGCAAAGATCAGGAATCGATACAATCAAGCTCCATACATGACCTAGGATAACAATGGGACAGTGACAACGTCACAATTAGACACCACAGACGAGAGCCAAGAGGTCAGCCCTTTCCAGGCAGGACCACAAGGCATCAACAAACAGCCTGGCATGAAAGCATAACAAAACAAGACAGAACTAACATAAATGATCCACAAAACAAGCACCGCCTTGGAATGGTCAGTAAAAATATTTTACTGGAGGGCTTAAACCGGTTCAACGGTGCACAAACCTCACCTTTAGTTCAGATGTGGATCAAGACACAAAAATGTTTGGTTTGCATGAAAGACCTCTAACTTATTAATGCATCATCTTCTAGAACATTTAAATCAAAATATAAAAAGGAGATAAAGCAAACTTAAGATAAGGACTCAACAGTAAATAAAACTGAATACCGGAGCAAAAGAAGTCCAACAGGTAAACCAAAAGGCTAATCTGGTACCTTTAAACTGTCTGGCCATCTGAGACACTAGCAGACGGGGAGCTATTGTATAAGTGTACCAAATCTTCATATGAGGCAGATGGTGTGCCCAAAGGTGAACTAGTGCCACAAGCCCAGTGGTGAAACTACTAACCGCCATACCAGATATCAATTATCTAGTCAACGCAATGTAATATCAGGATCGGTTGCGACGGTTAATCAAGCCAATTAGAGTAAGTAAGGGTGCACAGATCAGAATCGATACAATCAAGTACCACACCTGACCCAGGATACCAATGGGAAAGTGACAAACTCACAGTTAGACACCACAAACGAGAGCCAAGAGGTCAGCCCTTTCCCAGCAGGTGACCACAAAGCATAATATAAACAGACGCGCACAAAGACATAGCAAACACAAGACAGAACAAAAACATAAAAGATCGACAAAAGAAGTACCGCATTGGAACGGTCAGTAAAATATTTTACTGGAGGGCTTTAACCGGTTTAACGGCGCCAACCTCACTCTTAATTCAGATGTGGATCAAGACACATAGATGTTTGGTTAGCATGATAGACCCCTAACTTATCAATGCATCATCTCCTAGAACATATATTCAGATATAACAAGGAGATAAAGCAAAGATAGGACTCAACAGTAAATAAAACTGAATACCGGAGCAAAAGAAATCCAACAGGTAAACCCCGGTGGGCCGGACAAACATCGAGGCCGTCAAAGTAAAAAAGCTGGTGACTTCTGACCGATCAAGACAGGTCAGCTATCATAATGCTTAAAAATAATTTGAGCCACGAGGTTCAGACCAGCCTGCACATATGCCTTGAATATTCTATGACTGTTAAGCTACTGACCGAACATCATGTGTAGGTTCTAAGTTTAACACAAGGCTGCACAGGCTCATCTGAGTCTATTCATGTCAAAATGCCACATTGTTGGAAATCTCATGTCGCAGCTCATTTGTGCATAATGAAATTTCTTATCCCTATCAATAGGACTAATTTATTTCGAATTTCAGGGCTTTTGTGTGGTACGTGTACAGTAAAACCTCTGTAAAACGGCCACTCAAAGATAGACAAAACAAAGATCTTAATGACAAATGGTAGCGTATTAAAGGTCAAAAGTATTGCAGAATGCTCCCCTCGGAGCATTCTGCAATATCTTTGACCTGCATTAAGCGATAATTGGTATAGAAAACTAATGTTCTGTCTTTTTGAGAGTGACCGTTTTACACAGGTTATACTGTAATTTACAATTTCATTCAAAATTTAAACGTACATTCCAAAAAAGCGTGCAGTAACAGATCAGACACCTGATCAGTTTGATGATGTACCGTAAAATGGAAGCTAGGCTTATATGTGTTAAACGAAACTGAAACTTGTGCAGTGGATTACGAGTCAACAAAAATCGACAGTATAAATTAAAATAAGTGTTCGCACATGGACAGATATGAACATATCACGTGATGCTTACATCAAACATGTCCGCACTCCTACACTGGTTACCCCGAGATAGAGCTTCCTGCATGGATTCAACGTACAGCCCCTTCCAGTGGTAGCCACTACCTGTAAGTGTAAATGGCTTGTGGTAAAATAATAATTATAATGATTTTGTCCTGCCTAGATTACTGGGCAACGTGTTGCCATTGCTTTTATATTTGTAGAAATGAATTAGACACTGTGAGATATATTGTATTGTAGTTTTCCAGGCATAACTGTTTTAACCATTAAGCGTGCCAGCACATGAAGTTTTGCTATATATCATATTGGCATATGCGCAGTCACGCCATACACAAGTTAAGGAAGTAAAGGAAGACTCAGACAAAGGTTAGACGTCTAGATGACAGTGGATGAATTCGTTTGTTTTGGTATTCTTGTTTGCAATTCGTCGCTTCAGTGCTATAGTGTTCTATCTACCATTGCACAACTTTTGAGAAAAACTTGTTTGGAAATGTTAGCATCCTGATTTTTGATGCCTTATTTATCACAGACCTTTGAATCATACCAGAGGGTTAGAATATATACATATAGTGTAAATGACCTTGGTTTGAAGACATTTTTACAGTAATATGGAATTTACGCGTATTTTACAGTTTGCAGATAGAACATTATGCCCTACAAATCACCTTCTGCGTTCAGTGCTATAGTGTTCTATATTTTCCTAGAGTTTATAATTCTGTATATGGAGTCAATTTATATACTTGTCCAGTGATTTTGTTACCTGCGCATCCTGCATCTTTTGCGCATAAGTTTTTATTTCAGCGAGTCCTAGCGAGTCCTGGGATGCAATAGTATTGCAGACTTATCATTAAAAATAGAGTTTTGGACTCATAAGTTTGCAGTTGGGACTCATAAATATTGGAAACAGCGAGCCCTAGGACCCATAAGCCCAAAATTGTAAATGAATCACTGCTTGTCTGAACAGAAATGATTATTTGTACCTAAAAGCAGCAGATTTAGTCATTTATTTGGCATAACAGTAACAAACCGCACCGATTATGCCATTAAAGTTTATGCAAGGGAGGTAATCTGTTTCTACAAATAATTTTTCTTACAATGGGGTCAATTTGTATAAAATTTTAGACTGAACTGATTATTTGGACCTAAAAGTAGCAGATTTAACCATTGATTTGTAATTGCATCGACAAATTACTTCAATTAAAGCAGCTTAGATATTTGTAAGGGAGGTAATCTGTTTAAACAGCTTAATATTCTGTCCATGGTTCAATTTGCATTATATTTTTGACTGAGCAGATTATTTGGACCTAAAAGTAGCCGATATAGTCATTAGTTCGTCATAAGACCGACAAACCGCTTCAATTTAAGAATTTAAATTTATGTAAGGGAGGTAACTGCAATTTTAGCAATTTCTTTAAGGGAAGTGACTTTATGTCGATAGAACAGTTTGCCACTGAACTCACACAGTCATGTGACATAATCACCATTGGCCATTGGATGAAAATCACTAAGAACACTATAGCACTGAACGAAATTGTCTTTTTGTAGATAGAACAGAAAAGCACAGCGATTTTAACCTTACTGTAAGGAGATAGTCAAATGAAGCCTTCACCAGTAGATAGAACATTTGATCCCCTTTCCAACGGCATGCATGACTCATTTTTGACCAAAATGTCACTTAGAACACAATAGCACTGAAGCGACGAGTTTGTATCACTTTATCTCTGTGTCATCCATGGGTGATATATTATTGTTTGACTTTTCGCTTACTGTAAAGGCGGCACCTCATGAATGCGTAATTAGGACCGGTCAACCTTAAATAGAAAAGGTAAAAGCTGAAAGTGAGGGTGGTTTTATTCAAAAGTTACTGTATCATCTTGCGCCATTATCTCAGTATATTATTTAGTCCTTAAACCGCCAGCAAAATAACTGCATCTGAAAATGTCTATTTTTAAAACATAAGCATAGAAGCAAACATTGTGGACCTATATCAGACTGCTTCTACAGGAGCAGTCTGATCTGGGTCCACATTGTTTGTCTATGAGGCATCACATATTTTAGTGGACGACAAAAACATACATTTTGTGATTATGCGCTTTAAGGGTTAATAAACGTGAGTTCAGTGTGTATACGGTTAGGATTTTCATGAAATGCACCCACGTTTGCGCGGCCCAAAAAATTTATTAACTATTTACCAAATTATAAATAAAACCTGACTTCCCTTCCTTAGCAGATAAAATAGTCAAACCGCACCCAGATATGAATATTAAAGTTGCCGCCTTTACAGTAAGCGAAAAGTCAAGTAATACCTTCTATTTGAAGCATTTTCCGGTCATACGCACCTGTGCTTGTCGTTGTGAAGTTGAAAAAATGAATATCTTTAATATCCAGGGTAAGAAATCACGTGGTTTCATGTTTTGATACACTGGAAGACTCTTATTTTTCATGAATATAAGAAGCCATTTACTCTTTGTTCTGATAATCGTATCCATTTAAGAAATGAAGTCAATTTTTGGAATGTTCATGGCATCATGAATACTTCGGGTCTCTTGCAAAGAAATATATTTTAGATATTTATAATAAAATGTAAATATAAGCAAAAAAAAAATTTTTGGAATGTCCATGGAATCATGTTTACTTCGGGTCTCTTGCAAAGAAATATATCTTAGATGTTTGCAGTAAAACCTGTCTTAAGCGGCCACTCAAAAATAGACAAAACAAAGATCTTAATGACAAATGGTAGCTTAATGAAGGTCGAAAGTATTGCAGAATGATCCCCTTGGAGCATTCTGCAATACTTTTGACCTGTATTAAGCAATAATTGGTCTTGAAAACCATTTTTTGGTCTTTTTGAGAGTGACCGGATTACATAGGTTATACTGTACATATACTAACTGGACTTCTCAGTAGCTCATTGTTAACATTTAAAGTACCTGCTTAAACTAAATCTAAAAATGAAGTCTGTTTAAGTCGTCTGCTGCGTATATTTGCTTACATTATTAAGTAATGTAAGTATAGAGACAAACCATCTGATGCTCCTATGAGCAGCCTGATCTGGGTCTACACTGTATGTCCGAGAGAATGCCAAAACGATTCAGCAGACGACTGTAGTTGAGCCTCGTCGCGAGAAAATCTGTCTTCGGGGTTTCTGACAAAGTGGCCTTTCAAACCATTCTACTCAGCTACAGAGACTAGCTAGAAAATTGAAATTTCGCTCATAGCAAGTCTAGATATTATACTTTCCAAAACGTGATAACAGACGTTGATCAGACTGCGCGGATGCGCAGGCTGGTCTGCGTCTTTGTTGCTCCCAAACCAACGAAGACAGGTTTTCTCGCGTTGCGGCCCAGTTGTGATTGGTGCTTTTAAATATAACAAACTTGCCATTTCCCTGCATCATACACTTGTATCCTCCATCAATGCACACAGGTCCCCATATATGTACACCTGAATAGAAACGATGTCATAATGATATAAGCTGCTGCTTAGCCCTTAAAGCAAAACTGAATACCAATGTCATCTGCTTATATATCTGCTAACATTATTCATTTATAGAGGCAGACAGTGTAGACCAAGATGAGCAGTCTGATCTGTGTATACTTTTTGACCAAAAAGCTTCTTAAACATTTCAGCAGACGACAAAAGCAGATGACTTACCAATCTCTTTCATCATACACTTGTATCCTCCGTCAAAAAATGAAGGTCCCCATATATGTATTCAGTAAAACCTGTCTAAAGCGACCGCTCTTAAAAGGCCAAAAATTGGGTTTCAAGACCAACTATCGCTTAATACAGGTCAAAAGTATTGCAGAATACTCCAAGGGGAGCATTCTGCAATCTTGTCGCCCTTCATTAAGCTACCTTTTGTCATCAAGATATTTGTTTTAAGCTTTTTTTGATTGGTCGCTTAAGACAGGTTTTACTATACCTGAATACAAACAATATTATAATAATATTAACTCTTGCTTAACAAAAACATTGAAATTACGTGTTCACAAAGCCACTATGAAACGAATCTGTTCAGAATAACTGCTGTTGGCCTGAGGCAGTTTCATGCTCTACCTGACCATTTGATTGCCCAGAAATGATTTCTAGATTAATCGGGATCTCCGCTGAACGTGAACAGACTTCTCTAACAGATTGCTATCAGCAGTGCAATTCAAAATCTTTGCATACAGTCAGGCATAAGTTAAGTATCGCTTGTCGCACCCCTAAACGTGAAAATGTAATAAGGCCCGGTAAATGTGAAAACTTTTAACGCTAAATGTAATAAGGCCCCGTAAATGTGAAAATGTTTAACCGTAAACGAGAAAACAAATATACCTAGTTGCGACGGTAAATGTGAAACCTTTTATATATACACATAAACAGTGATTATCATAAGCAACTATAAATTATGAAGACTGGTATATAAGGTGCTTTTTTCTCAATGCTTCAGCGGATCATTTGTGTCGAACCCATTACGCAGGTTACGCACGTGCGTAATAAAAATACTTACATTCAAGGGAGGTCACGTAATGATTAGCCATACTATAATAAACTGCTCTCAAAGGAAAAAATTGGCTCCCTCTGGGAGCAAATTCTTTCCTTAAATAGAAGTTCCCATTTGAAAAGGGATGCAATTGAAGAGAATCATTGCTTGATCCAGTAGTCTCCCTTTGATGTCCATAACTTTCAGCGTTCTGGCTACGCCGTTGAGCGAAGGACAAGTGTATTGATGCCACCACCAATTTCGTGTTCACAAAGGGGCTCTTACATGGTATGGGAAATTAACATGGGAGTCTGCCCACGCTTGGAACTTGATAAGATTATGTTATTTAATTGTCTGGGGTATGGCTTTTATATACTGAGGGAAAAAAGTTTAGCAATATACTTTGGGGTCTGTTTAGAAGAAATAGGACTCTAAATCTCAAAGTGTCAAAAATATTTGTTATATGACTCCTATAAAAGACCTCCTCTGACTGGCTGAAACTAGCTTGCACTGGTTGTGACAGATCATAGTGTCAAACAGTGATGAGCTCAGGACAGGTAACATTGTTAATGTCAGTGCTGACAGAGAGCTAAAAATAGATTGAACTAAATCTAGCCCATGTGACATTACTTTTGTCACTCTTGATAGAGAGCTAAAAATAGATATTGCAACACTGATTGATTTCTTATGTATATTTCACAGGTAAAATATTTGTTCATTTTATGAGAGCAGCATTTAACCCATTTATGCTGAATGGAATTTCCCACCGTTATCAATTGGAACAGTCCATTTCTGTTTTAAGGGATGTTAGGTGGTATTTTTTTTTAATTTTTATTCAAGTTTTAATAGAAAATTATGCTAGCAAACAGTAGAGACCCTGATCAGATGCCGCATTCTGTGGCGTCTGATCTGGGTCTGCATTATTTGCCTATGTCCCACAAAAAGGACGCTAGGCATATATGGGTTAAAAATGCAATTATCTTGCTTATCTCATAGGAGTTGCAGAAATTTGGGAAGCATATTGTTGAAATATTCTTCCTAGGAACATCTGACTTGAGTAAATTTATAATATGAATTTACTTTAAATAAACCAAGTAAAGAGAGACAGTGTCATATAACAAAACAATTGGTGCATTCTTTTTCGGTTAACATCAGGATTAGTCAAACCGCGAAAGTGATGTTCACCTCGGCTCTGCCTTGGTGAATATCACTAGCAATTCCATTGCTAATTTATGACGTCATGAATGATATCACTATAATACCTTAGGGTACCCAGTTAAAATCATTTCTAAAGTAATTGACATATCATGTAACGGGCGCAGAAATATTTTATTAAATAACTATATCATTGATAAGTTAGTTGTTACTAAAAATGGCTTTGTATGTATTAGGATATTGGATGGACATTATTTTTTATGGCATGGTACCCCAATTTCAACTGTATGTTTTGTATTAAGTCAAATTTGGAATTAACATTTTTACACGTTGTGATCTTTGTCAAGATACCATTTGAACATATAAACTATCCATATATGTTAAGAATATGTAGACCAACTTTCATGAAATTCAAGGACCGGTAATATATTTTTCCAACTTGATGAAAACGCATGACCCTAATTCATAGTAATGTAAAAATACAATTATTATGTTTCAGTTTTAAACATACTTGAATACTTGCTTAGTTTAAATCACCATGTTAGTACGTTTAATGGTAGAATTTGATATGCATAGTGTTTTCCCTACTATGGATTGGAAAAAAGAAAAAAAAACAATATTCTTTGATATTAACTGCCAAGATTCTTATTTAGTGAAGTGCTTACACAATAATATTAGCCAAAATGATACAATATGGTGACACCTGTACTTACCAATTCTAGTTTCTAAAGTTAAAACTGCATCTCACCAATGTTACAATTAATATGTAACACTATTAAGAATTTGATTCATAGAGAAGGGAAACCTTATGACAAGTCAGTTCATGCAAGAGAAGAATTTTATACCTATGATTTTATAATTGTAAGTTCATTAATAAACCTGATTTACAAAAATAACCCCCTGTCAAACCTATTGGTTAAAATTTACCATTTTGGTCACAGAGAACTCTTGGCTTCAAAGGTATTGTTAATTTAATGCTTTAATAGTCTCTGTTCATTCTTTTTTGTGAAACTGATGCTGATTTCCATAAAATAGCAACATTTATACTTTAGCTGGCTGTATATTCTAGGCTTTCAGTTTCTTTTCTGGACCTCACTTATTCATGTAGAATACTGTTCTATGAAACCTTATGATAAGACTCTGTTACACTTTATCCTGGTCACGGCACCAAAATGTGGTTCCTCTAGTTCAGTTGTGGTGTAAAGGAAATATTTGGTCTTCTTGTTTTCAAATGTTTATTGTTTGGATATTATGTGTCTTAAAAAATATCATGCAGAACTTGAGGAAGTGATACACATTGTCTTGGTCCCATAGTGCCATAACATAGGGCCATGACCTTCGTCATTTCTGACCATTAAATCTTTTAAAATTGGCTAAACATGTCTTTCTTTAAGAAAAGTTGAAGAAGATTTAAAAACTACCTCCTTATGTTGAGTTATTGATTCATTTCAACCAAATAATTAATTTGCTTAAACTGACCTATACCCATCTGAGGTAGGACTTGTAAAAGTTACCGGTTTTGGATTTTCATGATTTTTGGCTCAGATCAGCAGGATATATATGGCATGTTTTGGGATAATATGATATCTTGACAGAGACTAGAACTTATCTATCTTTTGAATTGAATGTTGCATGTTTCGTAAATTTATGAAAAAAATATTGAAATTTTATAATCACTTCTTCTGAAAACGTAAACCATAATTTATCCAAATGGTTTCGTGGTATCAATATAATGTCTATGGTATTTTGGATTCAATCTAGATGACAAATCATAGAAATGAACAAAAATATAGATTTATGACATGGACATTTAGAGACAGGTACCACCTCAAAGGTGGAGTGCGTCAGGGTTGTTTCCTAAGCCTTATTCTTAACCATCTAATTTGATTAATACATTTTCATAGTTCGTGTATAATGAGTTATTAATATGCAAAGTTTAAAGAAAATCCATGCGTGGGCACAGATGAAAGTACCCCTTTCGTGTTTTTAGCTCCGTTTCTAGCATGTTTGCATGCAAAGAAAGAAAGAAAAAATACAAACCTATGGGCGGCGACGCGAACAAGCAGACTTGGCTGCATGCCAACAACAAATATCGCAGACCAGTCTGCGTGTCAGTGCAGATTAGACTGGGTGTCCGCCAAGTCTCATTTATTGTTAGCTAATACCAAAACATGAAATAAGCGAAATTTCACTATGTAAGGAATATTTGCTTGCAGATTACTGTATTTGTCATTCCCTTTAATTTGATATGCAACATGACCGTGCTGAAAAAATAGACTTTTGACCTATTGACCCCACCCCCAGGGTTAGGGGGAATCTATGGGTTAAAATTTTCTACCATGTTGCTTGCATGCGCTATCTTCTTTAATTTGATATGCAACATGTCCATATTTCAAAAAAGTTGAATTTTGACCTCTGTACAACCCCTTAAGTTCACCCAGGATGGGAGGAGGCGACAGGCTTTAAAAGTAAAACCCCGTTTGGTATGTTTCATACTTTGGTATCTCTGTTTGCATGTGAACTTCAGTCAAAATAAAGATAACTGACTGAATTATTGCGAACTTTAGATACATGTATTTGACACTCTCTGTATTTTTCTAAGGACCTTTAGGAAAATATGGGGTAGTGGCCCGATATGCAAGGTAGTGCGGCAGCGGTCACGTTTTTATTTGCACGGGTCTATGCGTCGCGGCGACGGTGCCTATCTTACATGTAAGATGCGTGAACATAACTCTTAACTTATGTAAGAAAGAAGGCAACAATCAGGAATCGATACAATCAAGCATCACATCTCACACAGGACAAAACACGAACCATAAGTAACAACTTACAATGATCTAGTGCGTATAGAACGCACTGTACATGTATACATACATTTTGCATATGTCTAACGTCGGCATATGGTGAAATTTTATGTATCTGCAAAATTCGCCATAGATGCCAAAAACGATTTAAAGTTCATTTTTCAGTGTGGAATTGGCGTCTATCACAGACTGAATGGCGTCTATCACAGATTGAATGAAGAAAAGATGTTATGCGTTCAGCTGGTCACAGAAAAATCATAAACAATATCAAACACTTTGTAAGGATTTTACTGAAATTGCCAACGAAAAAAATCTCGCGAAAGCACACATCCAAAATTTCAAAAGAAACAAATATTTCCTTTATGAGCAGTTCCTTATAGAATGGTAAATCATTTTTATCGCATTAAGTGACCTCCCTTGAATGTTACTATTTTTATTACGAACGCACGTAACCTGCGTAATGGGTGCTACGCTAATGCTCCGCTGAAGCATGGATGAAAAAGCACCTTATATGCCATTCTCCGCATTTGCTTATGATAATTACTGTTTTCGTGCATATAAAAAATGTTTCACATTTACCATCGCAATTAGGTATATTTGTTTTCACGTTTACGGTAAAACGTTTTCACATTTACGGGGCCTTATTACATTTAGCGTTAAAAGTTTTCACATTTACCGGGCCTTATTATATTTTCACATTTAGGGGTGCGACAATCGCTAAATAAGTTTCCTGGAAAACAAAGGTAGCTTTCCAGTCATGAATGGTTTATTTATGAAAATAGATAAAGTGGTGACAATTTACGGCAAAGGGGTACGTGCATTAAGAGGTTTTTTTGGCCCCCCTGTGAGGTCAAAAAATAAAAGTTGCTCTTCACAAGTTTCTTCTTATTAGTTTATTAGAACAATAGCCAAAGTGTAAAGGCCTGCTATTGATTCGACTTTTACGGTTGCTATGGTAACATTAATGGCCGCCAAAATAGGCGGAAAATGACCATTTTGGAGCAAATCTGAGACATGTAACAGAGGAACTGATAAAGAGCACAAGCAAATACCAAAAAATATTTTAACAGATGATGAGAATTATCACGGCACACAATATATTAAAGGTTTTTTTGTATTTGCTTGTGCTGATATCTAATTCTTAAAAAATCGTTCTCCAAAAGCCTCAAATTTGGCCTAAAATGACAGTTTCTCTATTTTAAGCCTATTTTGTCCGCCATTTTGGTTACCATAGCAACCGGTAAAAGTAAAATAAATGCCAGAATTTTGCACTTGGGCTATTATTCTAATAAACCAATAAGATGAAATTGGTGATAAGCAGCTTTTAGTTTTGGCTCTAGAGGGGGCCAAAATAGCCCCTTTCGATTCGATTACCACATAGATAAACAACCAGGCATGGTTAATGCACACTTACCCCTAAAAAGTCCCTATTCTCTAGCCTATTATGGTATTTTCAAAACGCTTAGACATGAAAAGTGTTAGTGTCATATGGTTACAATATCAATGACAACTTCTGTCTGAAAATTTCAGATTCATATCTCTAAATGAAAAAAAGTTATGGATGTGTAAAGAATGACATGTTATATAGTGATAACGCAAAAACTATAAACACGCGATTAACTGTCTCTATGATCCTCTTTAACTGACATGAAACCATGTATTCGACAGAATCAGTTTGGCACTAGTTTAAAAAAGTCTAGATTATTTCTGCGTTTATTTGAATTGAAAGTAAGCGGTGACCCTGTTTAAGGGTACACCCCCAAAATAGGGGTTGGTGTATACAAGACACCGTAGAAATTCAGCAAAATGACCAAAATGGCATTCTAATATGTTCAGCAGACCAAACGAAGACAAGAGTAACAAAATATTACAAACTGGTTGTTCATCTGGAGAAATTTGTACACAAAAAACGTCTCTGAAATAATGTTCGGGCGATGCTTGACTTACGTCTGACTATATATATATTTGATAATCTTTCGATAAACTTACATATACCCAATCATGCTCCCACATGATTCCATAGTTGTTTTATACAAGAATTGCTGAGACTACTGTACTGCCAGCCAAGAGCGGCAGTGACGTCATGTTTTGTTTACAAAGTTATCAGATCAATTGTGTATTAGATAGGATTAATACACAAGTGATTTATCAATTTGCGCATGCTCAAGTGAAGTGCAAACGTTAGTGTTTTACTTAGTAATTGTAAACAAAGTATTACGTCACTGCCACTCTTGGTTGGCACGACAATATATATCTAGAGAATGAAGAGTCGCACGTTTTGAAAATCAATACACAAAACAAAGATTTGCCACATGGCTTTTCAATTTATGTCATATCTCAACTTTGTGGCATCATTTTATTGTGTGGTTTACCCAGTTTGCTGCAAAGTGTTTAAATATCAATTAAACATATTATATAAACTGCATTAATTTGTCATTTGAATAATCTTAGTGGTAATAAAAAAAGTGGATGTCAAACTCATAACTTAACAAGATAGAATCTTGAAAATTGAAATTGTTAATATGTATACATTGTATATATTATACAACTATTGACTATTAAGGCATTGGACATGATATGATATCGACCAGAGAGTACCAATATTGACCGAAGCGGAGTCGAGGTCAATATTGGTATTCTCAGGTCGATATCACATCATGTCTTATGCCTCAATTTATTATATAATTTCTCTAAACAAAAAAAGCAACAACAACAACAACAAAATATTGGCTATGGACTATGTCTTGGACAGTCTTTAATTTCTTTGTTTTACATGATGACTAACTGATTTCATTCAGTTAAAAGAGGAATGAATGCATACTTTATTTGTAATTACAACTGCAGACAGAGAAGATCCAGATTAAATGCTGCATAATGTGGCATTTCATCAATGTCTACACTGTTCACAAAGACAAAATTGATCTTCAGGAAAAACTGCAATTTTGTTTATAAATTAAAACATGTGACCCCTTGAATTATACAATGTACCATTCCAAGTTTATTGCATCAATCCAGAAGGAAGAATGCATTAGTTCATTTAAGAGTGCTGCTAATTACTAAATTCAACAGCAAAGTCTGAATTACATGTATATGATTAAACACCAAATCTTGTGAATTTCTAGACCTAAAATTAGGCCTAAGAATGGATTTTTCTGTTATGTCCCATTCTTAGGCCTAATATTTTGGGTCACATTTTGTACAGATAGCAACACTCTAACATTTGACTCATAAGTTTATATATGGAATAATATGTCTGGTAAAAAAATTATTGTAATCGTAAGTCCCTTACCTCTAGTTGGTGCTCACACAAAAATATGTCCAAATATTGAAAATCCACTTTTGTAGGAGCAAATAATGATCTGTTTACAAAAACTAGTTCAAAAACACATATGCTGACACAGTGACATCACAGTTTTATAAATGACTGCAGCATTGTAGGTAGAATCCATAAAGAGAAAGCTGTAAGCCCATTGGCTGATGGTCAGTTGACCATAACTGATAGTCACATGATATATCTGATGATGTGGCTCGCTGATTCCTGTCTTTATAGCACTAAGAGACAGGGAACCAGATTGGCCCAAAATGGAAGCTAAATGTCAGGAGATACATGTGTTCTGAAACTTTGTTGATATTTCTGGTTTGTACACTTTTATGTTTAATTACTCTCATGCATTTTATTTCATTTATATGTGCAGTATTTGCCCTAAGCTTATAGAATATGTAGAAATGAAGGAACTATCAATAAATACTTACAACTTTATTTGTAAACAAACTGTAGTGTAAACAATTACTAATTTTGCTTCTATTGTACACAAATACCATAACCTAGCTTGATCATGATGAAACTTACAAACTAGGTTATGGTCCCAGAACTAGTGAATTTCATGCTGCTGTCACTCACAGAATTGTATTTAGAGCAAATCATGCAAGTTTCATTCTGAAAGCACACCTGTTGTGGAAAGTTTCTATGAAGTCTTTTTTGGTAACTAATATTGAATGGGAAAAAACAGCAGCCCATGTGATATGTAGTTTTATGGACTCGAGTGGATAGACATCTGGGCCAATCAAAATATCTATTGATAGGTTATATAATAAATGTATTTATTTGACATTTGGAGAGAGACAATGAAAATGGTGTTAAACAGTTTGAACAAATAATGTGATTGTTGACCACATAAACCCAGATATTATCACGTTATAAATCATATATGCTGGTTCTCAGGGAATAGAAGGGAATTCTGTGCGGATCCAGAAGTAGGGATTGGGGTCCGTACCCCCTGGAAAATAAAAAAGCTAAAGGTTTCCTTAGGAATTCTGGGCCAGACCCCCATGGAAATCACAAAGCTACAATGTTAGATTATCATCAGCCCAACAGCGAAACATCATTTAAATGGTGTTTTGTGGGCAGGCCGATAGTGGCTCGCTTAATTACTACCACGCAACTAGAAGGTTAGCAAAGAGGTAGTTCATGAACTACAATAGCTGTCATGCATATACCATTTTGCAGTAGAGTGTGACAGGAATTTTAATACTGATTGGCAGTTTTGGATTTTCAAGAGGTAAAAAAAATGAACATGAAACTTGGAAAATGTAAAGTTCCAAATAGTTTTCTTCCTTATTTTCAGGATCATTTGTTGTAGGTACACATTGAAATTGCCTCATAGAGGCAATTCCAATGTGTACCTACAATATATGTCTTTTCAATGAATTAGTTTTCACCATAAGTTTTTTTTAGATAAATTCTCAACTACTTTCATCCATTCAAAGAAATGAGCATGTAGAAATGAACAACTTTTCATGCTGGATGACAATAATAGACTGTCTATTTTATGCTTCTGACAGCTTAACTTGAGATGTTTCATGGGAGTTAATTGCTTAATTGGTGGTTGCCTGGTTGTAACAGCAGGAGTAGAATGAAACAGTCTGTTTGAAACAAATTGACATTTAAGGAATGTCCATGCATTTATCTACTCACCATCAGCATGCATTGGAATGGACATCTCTTCTACAATGGCTCCTGCCTTGGTCAGTTTATTTGCTGCTGCTTTAACAATATTTACAACGTCTTCCTCACATACATCAAATCCTTCTTTCACAAGACCTATCTTCTTCCCCTTTAAGTCACTGGTTAACTGAAAAATGGAAGCAATTCCTTCTCAAGTTATACCTTATAGATCCAAAAACACAGTGAGCCACTTTAGTTTGCCACCACTTATAAAAATTAAAATTTCTCTCAGAAAATAAATATGACATTTGAGCTGCGACATGAGATTTCCAACAATGTGGTATGTGCGACCAGCAATGTCTCAGATCAGCCTGCGCATATGCGCAGTCTGATCAGAGCCTTAGCTAGTCGCTTGAATATTCAATGACTGTTAAGCTACTTACTGGACATCATTTGGTGTTTCTAAGCTTAAAAGAGCTATCTTCTTGCCCTTCAAGTCAGTGGCTAGCTGAAGGAAACAGAACGCTGGGAATTCCTTTCAAGTTATTACATACTCTGAACTATATTAGATACTAAATGTACATATCCTTAACGGATAGAACTTGGAATTTGATATAAAAACACAAGTTATTTAGGTCTACTTATACGAGTGACGTAAACAAATTCACTTATATAAATATAAACTGAAGCCAACGCCAGGATAAAGATACGCAGGAGAAAAGAAAAAATAATCAAGCAAAATCTATTTATAATAAATACAACTCCTGATTCTAAGCCCAGCCGCTTTCTTTCCAAATGACATTTTAAAAAGCTCCCACGTAATCAATACATATAATATCAAAAACACACTATGCTACCATATACAGAAGCACATTTTTTCTATCCATATGAAACGTGTGGCTAATGAAAATATGTTGGTACCGGTGCATTCCAAGGACAATGTTTTGAGAATCTAATCCCAGCTGATCCGTTTCTCTGCTGGCAGCAAAGCTAATTTTGTTAATGTTGTGATGCACTAGCACTGTTTATCCCAAGAAGCAGACCAGCCCACGGCACCATGAGGAAGAACGACAGGACAATAACAGCCTCAAGACACCAGGAAGACAAAGCAAAGCAACTAGCTCTGCCGAAACGCAATGCACAACAAAACGTGGAACAAACACAGAACCCCATATTAGGACCAACAAACTAACAACAGCAGAACTGCCCCTTAAGTGCATTTTACTGGTATAGTCTGCCAAAATTGACCTTAGACTGATTAATTTTCGCCAAAATTTTCGTGAAATTCGTGCGTTTTCGTGGAGTACTCCGACCTTGGGCACGCTTTTACAGAGAATATGAATATTATGTCAATTCATTAATGCAAATGGTTTGATAGCCTAGTGGTTAGATGACTACTTACAAATTAAGCATACCTGGATCGAAACTTGGAAGGAACCTTTTTATACAATTGTCAAATTGCTTTCTTCTTTAAGTTAATATTGTTCGTATATTTTACATCAACTTGTGATAAGCTTTACATCTTTCATTTCTATATAGCCGCTTTTATATTCATTATTCGCTAAGTTCCCCTCTCTTTTCTTGTCAACTGATATAACATTTGCAAATAGTTAGGACACAGTTAAGTACTAACAGAATGTCAGTTCTGACCTGGATACAGACCATTTGACACTCTGATAGTGTTCCTGAAAGAATTTTTAAAAAAAAGTTAATTTTGATTAAAAGTCAGCAGATGATAACAAAAGTCTCATAAATATTCAGCGTGCAAAGAGTTAATCACATGAAGGCTTATTGAAATTATCCACGGTGCTGTATTTGTTACATAAACGCATTCCAAATTCAAATAAATGTATCCAGGTGTGCACAGAATCAAAAATAAAGACAAAGACAAAGTAACTAGCAAATCGAAAGAAAAATGAAAAAAAAAAATACATAAACGCTACTGGACTCGAACCCACATCTTTTGAGTGCTAATACACCCAACTATCCACTAGGCTATCGGGGAATTGTGATTCATTTCTTTCAGATTAGTAATTGTACTACAATCTAAAGCGCACTTTTTACGAAGATTCACGAAGACTGAGTAAAAGGTCATAGAATATTCATATGTCTGGGGTCAATTTTGACAAACAATATGCCAAATATTCGTCCTAGATTCTGTTGTTGTCAAAACACACAAAAAAAATGTTTAGCTCTCTTGGAGGCTTCCATACCAGAACAGAGAAACAATCTTATCAAATTCGTACACTATGATGAAATACAGGAAAAGCTCACGACTCACAGATAGTCACAACTAAAGAAAACTTCAAGGTGAGCCACGGTGGGCCCAGCCAAAGACAAGCTCGACCAATGCGCCAATCGCAACAAAAGTCATCTGCTTTTCTCGTCTGCTGAAATGTTTAAGAAGCCTCTATGGCAAACAGTGTGGATCCATATCAGACTGCTCCTATAGGAGCAGTCTGTTCTGGGTCCACGCTGTTTGCTTCGATACTTAATTGGTCAGTAATGATAGGCAATTGTTTGCAGCAGACGACTACAGCAGCCGACATTTTCAGATGCATTTTTTTCTTGGCGCCTTAAGGGTTAAAAGCTTTACCTCAGGGGCCATATATCTTACCTGTTTGCTATACTTGTGTACCACCAGGTCTCTTGGCTGTCTTGGACACAAACCATTATCGTATCCTGCAATGGCCTGAAGAGTAAAAAGTTGATCGAACATCATACCAAAAGGGTTCAAAAACATTTCCAACAGAAAACTTTATAGAAGAAATATCAAATTTGCAAGAGAAGTTTCTCCCAAAACATCGATATATTGTTGATAGTTTTCATATTCCGGTCCTTTGTGAATATTAGGTTCTGATATTGAGTTCTTACGGAAAGCAGAATAAAGCTGGTGCAAGGGGCGTGAGAGTTGTTGTACCTTCCATTAGTTCTCATAAACAGACTTAGGCCAGAATTTTTTATTAGTTGATTTACGAACCCGCTTACAGTAATATTCCGTAAAGTAGTAAAGTAGAAAAAACGATAAAATCTAATTTCTAATTTTTTATATTTTATCCGCATACTCTAAATATTATTTGTTTGTTGAAAAAAAAATTGAGGTTCTGTCTGTGTATTTTTGAGAATGACACTGTTAAAAGTGATTATTCTGTCCAAATTAGGAAAATGATAAAAAAATATTTAAACATTTTATACAGACTGTTGGTTTACCTTACTAGTTTTACTGTTTTTTCTGGAGATATTAAAAAAAGCTCTGAAAATGACTAGTTAACAGGTCATTTTCAGAGTGTTTTTTTTTTGTCCCCTGACCCTGAATCGGAAAAAAAAATTGCCGTAAATCAACTAATAAAAAAATTCTGGCCTTAGAGTTGATGCGTCGTTAAACACCAACCAACCGAGTCCACTGTGTTGTAGGCCATACAGCACCATGTCAAAGTGGTTTCTTTTACAGCGTCATCCCAGCGTAGAAGAGCACAATCATCGAGGACCTAAATAATCAATTGTAGTTTTTATTGATACAGCGTCCGTGAAAGGTACTAACATCGAGTAGAAGAGCACAGTCTTCAACTGCTCTAGCCATAAGATGTAGTTTGTATTGATACAGCGCCCGTATAAGGTACTAACCTCGAGTAGGAGAGCACAATCTTCGACTGTTCTAGCCATAGGACCTAAATGATCAATTGTAGTTTCTATTGATACAGCGCCCGTGTAAGGTACCAATCCCCATGTTGGCTTAAGTCCTACAATACCACAGATGCTCGAAGGTATTCTAATAGATCCTCCTTGATCACCACCTATAGCCATATCAACGTCACCAGCTTGAACCTTGGTAAAAAGAACAATAGATTCAGTCTTAGTTCTGTAATTGGAGTTAGAGCATAAAGAAATGATGCTTTGCTTAGATATAACATGTTTATGTTTAGAACAACCGGTCTGGTTTAAAAATGCATGCGATTCGTCCATCCCATAGCTAGATTTTTATAACCTACGTGCATTTTTTCGAAAAGTTACTCTGGACCCAGACAGTGTGTGACTAAGTGCCAAACCTGCTCTGGATCTGAACTAGATAAAACCGCATGGCAGAATTCAAGAAAGATTTAATTTAAAAGTGGATCATTTGTGTTTGCTTTCGCGTCTGTTCATTGCTGCCTTGTGGTCACCTGCTGGGCGCTCACAATACACGGATAGGTAGGGATTAGCAAGGTCTTGCAAGGTATTTTACGGTTTACTAGGTAATACCCAAGGAAAAATACGGAATAATACAGTCCACGACTGTTTACAAATGTATATCGAATAAACCAGCCCAGGAGATTCAGTTTGATCTTGCCAGAGAGAGCTTTTCTGCTTACCCTCCCGTTTTGCGCTACAATGGATACTTGTACATGGATGTTAAACCATTGACTCCTAAATGAGTACTTTGACAAACAGTGAAGACCCAGGTGCAATGCCAGAAAACGTTGTATTTCATTAGGATCTGCACTGTTTGTTAAGGTAAGGGTTAGAAAATCTAATCTTAGCCATGCTATCTTACACAGGCTGTCACGCACATGGTCGTCAAGTGAGGTCAGTATTATGACAAAGTGACGTCATTATAATATGTCGCATCTCGGCGTATTCAGGAACTTCTGGGAGCTTTTTCTTTAGAACAAAATGTGGTATCTAATGGTGAGCAAGAAAAAGAATCCATTATTTGGGTGAGAGTAAGATAGAAAAATCTGTCCCTAGGGATCATCGTTTGTCAACACTCGGCAAGTCTCGTGATGCCAAACGGTGATCCCAGGGACGGATTTTTTTATCCTACAATCACACTCATGATAGATTCTTATAGTCTAATAAAATGGGCCTCGACGCGAGAAAACCTGTCTTCGGGGTTTGTGAACAACAAAGGCGCAGACCAGGCTGCGCATACGCGCAGTCTGATCAGCGCCTTTGTTAATCGCTCTTTGAAAAGTATCATATCTAGGCTCGCTACGAGCAAAATTTCAAATTTCTAGCTTGTCTCTGTAGCTGAAGAGACCGATTTTTGTCTTGCCTTGTCGGAAACCCCGAGGTCAGAATTTTCTCGCGGGGAGGCCCATTTAATGGTTATCATGTTTTTTTCTCAATCCTAAAGTTTCCTAAATATTGTTTTATTTTAAAGCTGTATGATCAGTAATAAATAAGTAATGTTTTTTTTCAATACTCAATACTTGATTGTAATATTTGAGTCTGATACTCAATAGTACTGTATAGCATACCAGCACAGCACTCCCACTGCTAGATCCGCCAGCAGATCGTGTTGTATCATGAGGATTGAGAATAGGACCACTGCTGCTCGAGAAGCTGGCACCGCTACAGCCCATGGACTCACAATTGGCTTTACCAGTTATGTTGCCACCTAGAGAAAAATGTAAAAGTCTAAAAGTTAAATGCTGCAAACACGTACATGTAAGAATGTCAATAGTAAACTAATACATTATTGATAGAGCGACTGATTAATATCAAGAAACATTCACATTATACACATAAAACAAAGCATAAAATTATAAAAAAAAACACTACTTTAAATGTCATTGGAAAAGCAACATGTACTTAATAATAATTAAATTTTGAAATTCTTAAAAGATACGTTTTATTTTATATGTGGTACTGATTCCTGATCTTTGCCGCCTTTCTTACCTTAATACATGTAAATTTAATCTGTATCATAAGTTTGACATCATTCAGTAAGCCACAGCACAATACACGCTGATCATCAAAGTAAGAAAGAGGCCAAATATCAGGAATCGATACAATCAAGCACCACACCTGACCCAGCATGTGCGGTACCAGAGGGGGGGATAGGGGGTCTGGACCCCCCCCCCCCTGTAAAATCACAAGTTATATGGGTTTCTAAAGAAATTAGCATTTGGACCCTCCACCTGGAATAAGTTGGACCTCCCTGGAAAATGTTGGACCCCCTCTGGATCCTTGATAAAGTATAGTTTTCTCTGCAACAAAACCATTGAACCCCCGCTGTAAACTGTAAAATAAGCTGAGACCAAAATAAATAAAATAAACAACAAAAAAAAACGTTGTTCATGCTGCTTTCTGGCCGTCGGGCATGGACCCCCCCTGACAAAAGTTCCTGGATCCGCGCAAGCCCAGGATACCAATGGGAAAGTGACAACTTCACAATTAGACATCACAAACGAGAGTCAAGAGGTCATGCCTCTACCAGCAGGTGACCACAAGGCATCTATAAACAGACGCGCACGAAAGCATAACAAAAATAAGACAGAAATTACATAAATGATCCAAAAAAAATATTTTTTTCTGGAGGGCTTAAACCGCTTTCACGGCGCGCCAACCTCACCCTTAGTTTAGATGTGTTTCAAGACACATATATGTTTGGTTTGCATGAAAGGCCCCTAACTTATCAATGCATCATCTCCTAGAACATACAAATCAATATATAAAAAGGAGATAAAGCAAATATAAGGACTCAACAGAAAATAAACTGAATACCGGAGCAAAAGAAATCCAACAGGTAAACCCCCGGTGGGCCTGACTGCAGCAAAGGCATCAGACCCCTACCAACTCATCAATAGATAAGTCTTTAAGTCGGAACTGTCATAGAGTCTGAAGTCCAACCTACCGGCGTGCAATTAAAGAGGAAAGCAAAGTTGCCAACTGTGATTGGGTTCACCACCAACCATGCAGAAAACACACTTTCCTTTTTCTAGCTCAAAACCATTTGCGCATGCGTATTTTCTAATATTCTTATAATTCCATCGATCAAATGGTGATGTAAAAAACCCCATTAAACATAGAAGAAACATAGTGATTAAAGTTTTAGAAAAAATGCATTTGGGTAACTATGATACCTGCATCTAATATACGAGTAATAATGGTGGCATCTACTTCCGGTATATAACCTTCCATCAGGGTAGAACCATTCGTCATGGGGACTCCAGCAACACAACAATTGTCCTTGATAGCAATTCTCTTTCCTTTTAGAATCCCTTCTTGTGCCCCTTTTATGTCACATTTCCAGGACCTGCAAACAATCAAATAAAACCTAGATACGAGTAAGTAGGGGAACCACGTCTTATGGTATTAAAAAATAAATGTCATATACCAATAGAATATAGGAAGCATAGAAATTTCGCCAAGTAGAAATTACAATATTCAGGAGCCAGTGCAAGAGATTTCCAACAATGTGGGACGTGCGACCAGCATAGCCTCAGCTCTGATCAGAGCCTTTGCTAGGCGCTTGAGTATTCTATGATTGTTAAAGCTGCAAACTCTGTAACTATGAACATTTTTCGAAAAAAAATATTTTCTTTTTAAATCATTTGTAAAAGTAGAATAAAGTTATGTTGTCAGAATAAATCTAATTTCTACAGCTGAAAACTGCATGGAAAAGTGAATTATCTTATAAAAACAGGTGTATTTTCTGTTGTTTGTAATTATTTGCGTCCCTCCAATAATTCTAGACAGTTAATTTTTAACATAAATGCTGTTGTTTTGGCACTAATAATTTGTTAATTATTACGAAAAAGGTAAAATGTATACCTGAATTTTAGTATTTTTAATGTGTTCTTGAAAAATAGAAACATTATTTTTAAAATGAAAATATCAAAAGTTACAGATTATGCAGCTTTAAGCTACTGACTGAACACCATTTAGAGTTTCTAAGCTTGAAAGAAGACTGCAGAGGCTCGTTCGAATCTACACTTGTCAAAATGTCAAATTGTTGGAAATCTCATGCACTGGCTCTAAAATAATGGTAATGTTACACAATACTGTAGCTACACAAAAAGTTATAAATGTCCAATTATGGCCTATGCAAAGTAAGTAAGGGTGCAAAGATCAGGAATCGATACAATCAAGTACCACACCTGACCCAGGATACCAATTGGGAAAGTGACAAACTCACAGTTAGACATCACAAACGAAAGCCAAGAGGTCATCCCTTTCCACGCAAGTGACCACAAGGCACAAATAAACAGACACGCAATTTCCAAACTTAAGGAAATATAAGATTGTCCTGTGTCTGTGACATTTCCGTATCATATAGGGGCCTGAAAACCTGTCTTCGGGGGTTTGCGAACATCACAGACGGTCTGATCAGCGCCTTTGTTATTCGCATGTCATACGAGACTATCGAGCTAGGGTACAGTTCGATATTTAGTCTATGAACAGTGAAGGCTCTGGTGAAACTGCGCATGTGCGTAGTCTCATCTAAGCCCATGCTAGTCACCATTGTAATATACATGTATAAATAATTTCATGTGCTAGCTGATAATATATACAGTGTGATAGTTACCCACCATGCATTGTATTTATTTTCCTCAGGGCGTGGTTTGTGTCCAGGAAGTCTGGGATAGTTCACCGGAAGTGTTGGACCAACCATCTCTGACACCCGTTCGTATGTTTCGGTAAACGCATGATTCATAAAATCTAGATAAACAAGAAGACGAATGATGATAATTATAAAATAAGTATATATATATTTTTTCAGTGCTGTCTACGCACTAGTAACATCTTTTTTTTTTTATCATTTTTATCACTTTTTAAAGTTTACCATGATTTAATTTGGGAATCGTGTGTTTTTTGTTGTTTAATTTTGGCTTAGCGCCGTGAAACCGGTTTAAGCCCTCCAGTAAAATATTTTACTGATCGTTCCAAGGCGATACTTCTTTTATGGATCTTTTATGTTGTTTCTGTCTTGTCTTTGTTATGCCTTTGTGTACGCCTGTATATATGTGCCTTGTGGTCACCTGCTGGGAAAGGGCTGACCTCTTCGCTCTCGTTTGTGGTGTCTAACTGTGCGTTTATCACTTTCCCATTGGTATCTTGGGTCAGGTGTGGTACTTGATTGTATCCATTCCTGATCTTTGCACCCTTAATTACTTTGGGAATCGTGTGTTTTTTTGTGTTTGATTTTGACTTTCAAGCCAAGTTTCGGTTCAATTCGACATAAGTTTCTGGAGTTGATGTTGTCTGAAGAATTTCAACCACTGTCACCGCCGCCATTTTTAGTATTGGAACGTCTGAATATACAAGTTGCACCCTATACCTCCCATCAAGTTTTGGTTTAACTCTTAAAGCGCCACCTTTAATGCTCAGCAGACGACAATCTCAAATTTTGCCGCTTTTTCAAAAATAACAAATAAGGCATGATATTTCATGAAAATCGTCTGCTGGCAGACGATTCTCATGAAAAATCATACCTTATTTTTTTCCCCAAAATTTGGAAAGGTGCTGCAAAATTTGCCGTCTGCTGCAGTTGTGATTGGCGCTTTAAGGGTTAATCTGATATTCGGTTCAGGAGATGTTGACTGAAACGTCCGTCATCTTGAATATCGTTACAGAATGATTTTAGCAATAATGAATCTCCATATTTTCTCTTAACCTCCATGGTTTTGAGAATTTCAAGTTGGTTTTTAGATGTACGTCGGCCATATAAGATGAAAAGAGCGATTTAAGCCTCGATGCATCCAACCAAGCGTTCAATCAGATGATGGGTTGGGATGAGACGTCGTCTATGGCCGCCATGGTGGCAATTTTGGATACTTCAAATTCGGAAATGTTCGCGAGGGTTTTATTTTTGCGAAACTTCACATATAGAAAGTTTCGTGAAAATAAAATACTCGCGAAATGAAAACTTTATTCTGTCGGTTACTGATATGCGTAAATCATGCTCTAGTCGCGAATTTTTAACGTCGCAAATATGTCTTTTAACGCTACTCGCGAAAATAAAATTCTCGCGAGAATTTCCGGATTTACAGTATTGGGACTGAATGATATTAGCATGTTGCCTAGATACCGCGTATAACGTTTCAGCTCAATCCGACTTATGGTTAAGGAGATGACGGACTGATGGACGGACAACAGATATTACCATAAGCTTACATGAAGCTTAGCACCAGGTGGGATAATTATAGTTTCACGTAAACTACATGTTGTAATGCACACAGTTTTAATGTAAATTATAGAACATAGAGACATGATTTAAATACTGAATTATATCAGAAGATTTTAAAATTATTATTATTTACTGAACTCAATTTATAACTGAACCAAACCTCCAACGCAAATGTTTCAGTAATGATATACGAGGTCTTGTCGTTATCAGGTTATGGCAGACTTTCACCCAGTCAGGTTCAGTATAGCTTTGTACTGTTAGCGCATTCGTCGCCCTTGACCCTGTTAAACGTCAACTCACGACAATAAACATTAAAGTCATGATAGGTGGTTATCTCATACAATGTAAATATTTGGTTACTTAAGGTTTTCACCTCTTCCAATACTTTGAAAAGATAAATTGAGATAAAAACTTGAGATGCTATTTTTTATATAGACATAGAGACCAGACCAATGCAACTTCGATGGCGATACATGACGTTACCCTAGTTCCTATCTCTAAGGACATGTGTTTAAAGTAAGTAAGGGTGCAACGATCAGGAATCGAAATAATCAAGAACCACATACACCGTAAGCCATATACACCTAGCGTCCTTTTTGTGGGACATAGGCAAACAGTGCAGACCTAGACCAGACGCCGCAGACCACGGCGTCACATCTGGTTCTCTACAATGTTTTATCAATGAAAAAGACCACTCAACAATCCTTAAAACGGAAATGGACTTGTTCAATTAATAAGAGTGGGAAATCGCATTAGGACTAAATTGGTTAAAATCAAATGGGTCATGACATGAGATTTCCAACAATGTGGTATGTGCGACCAGCAAAGCCTCAGATCAGCCTGCGCATATGCGCAGTCTGATCAGAGCCTTTGCTAGTCGCTTGAATATTCTATTCTATAACTATTAAGCTACTGACCGAACAGCATTTGGGGTTTCCAAGCTTAAAAGAGGCTGCACAGGCTCGTCTGAGTCTACACATGTCAAAATGCCACATTGTTGGAAATCACAAGTCGTGGCTCAAATATTAACTGATATACCCTTGATGACCGTTAACTCTTCTTCTGTACATTTCAGCCCCAGATTATCTGATATTCCACTCAGTTCTCTCAATGTTGCTGGTCTTACAGCTGGTATTTTATATAAATCTGAAAAGAAGTGACATAATTAACAGTCAAGGGCATAACCTGTATAGGTTAAAATATATATCATTTGAAGAAGTTAAAGTATGCATTTTTAACAATGATTTCAAAGTGAGGCTACAGAGGTAACTATTTAGGGTATGTCTGAAATTAATTACGCCAAGGACAAAATTGAAATCTCATAAATATTAACTGATTCAAGTTAAAAAGTAATGTATTTCCTGATTTTCAATGACCTTGCACACAAATTTCTACACGATGCGTACAGGATATGATTGCATAATTGTTAAGTTATGTAATAGGTCTTTCAGATAAAATTACCAACATGACCATGACAATGGCGGTAAGTCCAGAATATGACTATGAAAAAAGACACTTTCACTCAAACAGGTTAATTTTGATTTTTGTTGCAAAAAGAATTAAGTGATTTAAGTGATACATTTTTTGACTTTTGGAGGTTATGCCCCTGACTGATTAAGACCAATAAAAAATATGTGCGGTTCAGGTTTCACCCTGAAAATGATTAGGGTAGGTAGGTAGGATATTATTTTTTTTCTGAAAACTTTTTCTTGGAATATTCAGACCTGATTGGAAATGTGTTAAATAAGACAAAACTGATTATAAAAGGGTCTTTTTGACGATATAACCTTGTTTAAATCCAATTTACTTCGAATGTATAGAAATTTAGATTTTCGTTTCGGATGGTCATTTTGATATGTATTTTTTCTCCAAATTCTGAAGTTGGAAGAGAATAGCAGAACAAAATTATTTTGTTCTGCTAGTCTCTTCCAACTTCAGAATTTGGAGAAGAAAAGTTTAGGGTAGGGTGTAAAAATTAAGGGACAGCCTGTTAACCTGAACCACACGCATTTTTTCTTGGCCTAAAGTAAACGTAATGGCAGGGACATGTATGTGATACTATACTAGCATTTTCGGATCCAGAGGGGGGGCAGGGGGTCCGGACCCCCCCCCTGAAAAATCACGAAAAGTTTTCTAGCAAAACAGGTCCGGATCCCCTGAAAAATCATTGCTACCAAGCCAGCATTTAATGTTGGGCCATCATCGGCTCGCCAACGAAACGCCATTATTGGCGTTTCGCTGACGGGCCGATGATGGCCCGCTTATAGTGGTACTTGGATCTTCATTTTCCCACATCAACTAAAAAAAAAAAAAGGTTGTCAAAGTTGAACCCCCTCTGACAGAACTTTCTGGATCCGCACATGACTAGAGGACTTTGGGATGAAATGGTAGCAGTTTTAAGACGGGCCCCGAGATTATAAAACTTTTTTCAGGCTTAACTCAACAAAACCATGCATTTCTAGACGTTATTTTGCTAAACATGTTAGCACATTATTGAAAGTAGACTGTTCCTTTGTAAAGATGATACGTATAGCAACCTACATCACACTGGTTAATGTATACGTCGATTTGCTGGTATTTACGCATATTGCCGGTACTTCATAGACCGGATGTGATCGATATTGGTGTAAATACTATATAGAAAAACATGCCATATGCCACAAGGACTATAGAATTCAGTCATTTTTAAGTATTCAGTATGTGCATGGCGATTTATGTAAGCATTGAGTACCGATCGAATGATAGGTAACGCCATCATGTGAAGTCGCATCTTAGCGTATTCAGGGACTTCTGCAAGCTTACTTTAAAATAAATAAATCTAGTGGTGAGCAAGAAAAATAATCCATTATTCGTGTGAGGGTAGTATAGAAAAATCTGTCCCTCGGGATCACCTTTTATCATCACTCGGCAAGCCTCTAGGTGCCAAACGGCGATCCTTGGGACGGATTTTTCTATCCCACCCTCACACTCATGATAAATTTTATATTATACCTTTCTTTCTATCTTCCGCCATTATGGATAATATCCCAGATTTACGAATATTTCACGAGATAGCATGTATGTATAGGCCAGACATCACCGCTTTTAAGTATCATAAAAAGGCAAAGTCACGCTAATATACCAAGCAAAAAAAGAAACGCCGCATATAAAGATTAAAAATATTGCGTATTAAATGAGTTGCAAAATTTCAACTGCTATCTAAGTTTTGCTACTATTCCTGCCACATATTATTCCCATTGTTTTATTGGACTCAGTCAATCCAAACCAGTGTATTCCAGGATTTCACGTGCACACTCTTTTCATTCAAAAGCAAGGTAAACTCGCCAGTGTTTTTTTACAACTATTCGCATCTATCTTTGAAACATCAATACTGACCACTAAACTCTCCAGTTGAATATGCATTTTGCTTGAAAACAATTTAAAATTAATGATTTCACATTGCTATTACGATGCCAAGATGGACAACTGTTGAACGCGAAAGGGCGATAGGAATGTTACAACCTAACGTGAAGCCATCGGTGATAGCCCAACACTTTCGATGTCATGCAAGGACGATTGAACGTCTTAAGAAACGGTTTCGAAAAATTTGGACAATGTAAGAACATGCGCGTCCAGGAAGTCACTTTGTATTGACGCGACGTCATGATCGAAAGTAGACTTAGAAAGTAGAAATTCAGTAAATGGAACCAACCCAATTTCGCCTGAAGATTGGTTGAAACATTTTAGCAAACTTTTGTTTGATGATAAACAGAATAGGAGTTCACTATTGGAAGAAAGAATCAATGAGATGTTGTCTTGTAACTCTTTTTCTGATCTGGACTTCCGTATCACTAATGATGAAATCAAAAAGGCAATTAGCAGTCTGAAATGTGGAAAGGCAACGGGGTTGGACAAAATAAGCTCTGAAATGATAAAAGCTTCTGTAAATGTTTTACTATCTGTTTATGAGAAATTGTTTAATGCAATATTAAGAAGTGGTATTTATCCAACATCCTGGCATGACAATTATATTTGTCCAATTTATAAGTCTGGCTCACGAAGCGACCCATCTAACTATAGAGGCATAGCCATAACCAATATTTTAGGTAAAGTGTTCAGTATCATTTTAAACAACAGACTCGAAAAGTTCATAACTTCTAATAACCTAATAGACGATACACAAATTGGCTTTAAAAAGAATTGTAGAACGTCTGATCACATGTTTATACTACAGACACTTATAGACAAATATGTAAAGAAGCTAAAATCACCTCTTTATGTTTGTTTTGTGGATTTTAGAAAAGCTTATGACAGTGTGTGGCGTCAGGCTTTAATGTTTAAACTTCTTTCACAAAATGTATCTGGTATGTTTTTCAGAATTGTGAAGGAAATGTATATAAACAACAATATCTGTGTTAAAATTAATAATTGCGAAAGAACGATCTTTTTTAAAAGTAATGTTGGAGTGCTCCAAGGAGATAATATTAGCCCTCAATTTTTTAACCTTTATATTTCAGACTTAAAAGCGTTTCTTGGGGTAGACGATGACACACCAAAACTAGTCAGCACTCCTATTAATTGCTTGATGTACGCAGATGACTTAGTTTTAATGTCTAGGTCTGAATCGGGACTCCAAATTCTTTTGAATAGGTTAGGTGAATACTGTAGAAAATGGCGAATGGAAGTAAATATCGAAAAAACCAAAGCCATGAAATTTAGTGGAAACGGGCACAAGTGTAAGTCAGTGTTTATATATAATGGGAAACCTCTTGAAAATGTAGCTAAATATAAGTATTTAGGAATTGAATTTAGCTCTTCTCGGTCATGGAGTAGTGCAATTGCAAATATTTCAAATCGGGGAAAGAAGGCGCTGTTTTTACTAAAAGGCTATATATGTTCAGGAAATATAAAGCCAGGGTTAGGATTAAAACTGTTCGATCAGATGATAAGGCCTATTTTATGTTATGGCTCAGAGATTTGGAGCGCTTTTGATGGAAATAAAAAGATCTTTCAAAATATTGATGGAATCCCAAAGTTCCTAGACTCTCTAGATATTGAAAATGTGCATGTTAAATTTTGTAAGTTTCTTATGGGTGTTAATAAAAGGGCGGTAAATTTAGCTGTAAAAGGGGAACTTGGGCGTTTTCCAGTTGGAATTTCATGTATGCTACAGGCTTTTAAATACTGGTATCACATTCAATCATCGAGTAACATTTTACTTCAAGAGGCCCTAGCGGTATCTCAAAACCTCCATGAAGAACGGATATTTACTTGGTTTTCTTTCTTTTCAAGTTTATGCAAATTGGTTAATGTAAAACCGTCTGATGTAACCTTGGAAACTTTTGTTTTACTAAAGGAGAAAGTATGTGATTATTATATTAGATATTGGTCAGAACGTATAAAAACGTTCAGCAAAATGGACACTTATTGTTTGCTTAAGCAGAGGTTTGGGTTAGAAAACTACATTAGTGATGTGAAAAAAAGAGCGCACAGAATAATTCTTTCTAAAATAAGAATAAGCAACCATAGGTTAGCAATTGAAACGGGTAGGTTTTCAAAGACCCCACGAAATGAAAGAATTTGCTTGCATTGTAAGACTGACAACTTTTCAGAGATAGATGATGAGCAACATTTGCTATTAAAATGCTCTAGATTTAGCGAAATAAGAATAGCTCTTTTTGACCACGTAAGGAAATCCTGTCCAAGGATTGACACATTAAATGATGAAAATAAGTTTATCTACCTTTTGAATTCCAGTGGTTCGACAATTAAAGAAGTAGCAAAATTTTTGCATTCAGCATATACAGCCCGTTCTGCATAGGAGAATAGATATTTTCTTTTTTCAGATACTTCTCTTGTTTAACATTATGCTAAATGATATATCATTCTTTGTGTTTATGTTGAACATGTTTATGAAAGTATTTTGTGAATGTCTCATATGAATTGAGATGAAACAATAAAATAATTGTATTGTATTGTATTGTATTGTATTGTATTGATCGATAAAACCGTCGGTCTCAGATGTCAATTTCGTCCGGTAACAGGGACAGCCAGGACAATCCCAGGAACTCATATTCTAGCTCAAACTATGACAAATCGTTTGCGAGAGGTTGGTGAAAGACCCCTATATCACACTGGTAAATGTATATGTCGATTTGGTGGCATTTACGCGTTTTGCCGCATATGACATGTTTTTCCATATAGTATTAACACCAATACCTACCACTTCCGGTATATGAAGTACCGACAAAACGCGTAAATACCACCAAATCGAAGGATACATTTACCAGTCTGTATATATGTTTTATATGCGGCGTTTCTTTTTTGGTATAGTCACATGATACTTGAAGTGCAATAATATTGACTTAAACTTACTAAACGTGATAAAATTTTAGGTGCAAATATAGATGAAAATTTAATTTGGGATTAGCATTATAAGTACATTGTTAAGAAGATGTCCACACATTTATGGCTCTTGTCTCAAATTTCTTCATACCTATCAGTTAAAGACAGACTTCTTTTTTATAATTCGCCCTCATTTTGATTACTGTTCTGTTATTTGGGAATCATCTACATGTTCTAATACAGATAAAATAACTAAATTGCAACGAAGAGCATGTAAGCCTAAACACACGTGACATGTCGTCATTTTCTGAGAGACTGTTTCTACATGTTCTACGGAAAGCAAAAGTAATGTATAAAGTTTCGAACAATATAGCACCTGAATATCTGACCTATTTATTCAAAATGAGAGAATCGAACAGTAACTCTAGCTTAAGTTTACGATCAGTAAGTAATAAACATTTTCTGATACGCATGCCTAAAATTAATTAATATAACTTGTTTAAGAATAGTTTATCGTACTCAGGTGCATTAGTTTGGAATAGCATTCCACTTGTTATAAAAAATTCTATGACTCTAAATTCCTTTGTTCAAAACTGTACATTCTGGTAAAAAGGCAAATATGTTTAATTTGCATAGCCTTAATTGCAACTGTAGCTGGAGGGTCATCTAGCATTCATTATTGTTTTATTATATGTATATGTGTGTGGGTTGTGGGTGTTATTTATTGTTAAAAAGGTATTTTCCTTATGTTTGAGTGCCCTAAAGAAAATTGATTCGTCAATTGGGTTACCCTCACTAAATAAAGTCGTTACTTACTTACATATACTGCTCAAAAAAAAAAATAAGGGTCAAACAAATATTTACGAATTAATATTCCCCATTTAATACTATCGTAGCAAAATAAAGTTTATGACAATTTCATCGGTCAAACATTGCTTTAGTTAAGATGTTTAAGCAAACAATTAACAATCAAAAGTGAATAAACCGCCATATCTGAAACACACATCCTTTTCATAGAGATGGGCGGGGTAATGTCTTTTTGAAATTTATACCTGGGAAGCATTCTTACTCATTTTGGTCAGTTCTAATATCGTGTGTGGCCTCCACGAGCATCAATAACTTCAGTACAGCGTGTCCAAAAGCTCAGCACTAGTGTTTGTATGTCTTTACGAGGGATTCATACCCACTCCTCTAGAAGAGCATTTGCAAGCTGCTGGGCTGTTTGCGGTTGTGCCAAACGTGCATTTATTCGTCTCTGGAGAGCGTCCAAGGCATGCTCAATTGGGTTGAGGTCAGGTGAGCGTGAAGGCCAATCCAAACGTTCGATACCCTCATCCTAAAGATAATCATTAACCACACGAGCCCTATGGGGACGTGCATTATCATCCATTAAAACAAAGTTGTCACCGACTGCCCCTGCAAATGGTCGAACATAGGCATCCAGAATTTCATCTCTTTAGCGTACGACCATCAGTGCCCCATTTTGGATGACATAGAGCTCGGTGACTCCATCAAATGAAATGCCACCCCATACCATAACAGATGCACCACCCCATCGGTCATGTTCAGCAACACAACAGTTAACAAAACGCTCGTTCTTCCTTCGCCAGACACACTTGCGTCCATCACTATTATCAACGCAGAATCTTGACTCATCGGTGAAGGGGATTTTCCTCAAACTACCCAACTGCACGTCTTCATACTGTGCTGCAAATTTACGCCTTGCAGTTCTGTGATCACGTGTCAATGGGGGTCTCACGGCTGCTCTCCGAGCATGAATTCCGTTGTCATGAAGACGATTTCTGATTGTCTGTTCACAAATAGTGATACCAGTTGCATTACGGAATTGCTGGTTTCGAGTTCTTGTCGTGTCAAACCTCTGACGTCGAGACATGGTGACAATATACCGGTCATCCACCGCTGACGTCTTTCTTGGACAGCCACTTTTTGGTCGTTCTTCAACACTCCCGGTGTCAAGAAAACGCTGCCATATTCTCTGAACAACAGATTGCGCGACGCCAAACTGAGCGGCTGCATAACGTTGGGTTGCTCCAGTCTAAAGCATACCTAAAATTCTCTCCATGTCCCTAACAGACAAATGCCTTCGATTTGGCATTTTTGTGCACAAATGACTTCTGGTACCACAAATAAGCAAAGCACAGCGAAAATTGGCTCAAAAATCCAGAAATGCAACTCTCCAAACCAGCGACTTCCACACAATAATTATTCGTAAAACTCGGGTAGGCAATATGAACACAGTTTACCCGTGCTATACGTGGGTTCATGCAAGAATAAACACAGTGGTCAGTTACCCCATGAATCGATGTATGTTAATATAGTTCAAACTTTACAGAAATGCATTTGACAAAAAACGGTTTTACGAAAATCTGTTTGACCCTTAACATATTTTGAGCAGTATATATATGAGCCATGACATGATTTTTTAAACAATTTTTTTAACAATACACCTTCAGGAACAGTGGGGGTGACACTGTACAGACGAAATTGTCACGTCGACCCCCACAAGATTGAAACCTTTTCTAGAGCAATTCCAAAATCCAAACTAATTAATGCCCCGCACCATTACTTAACGCAAATAGGCGTAGGATAAGGACGGGAAACAGTCCGAATTCCTTTTTTGAAGCCAAAGTGGGTGCATAAAACTGGGTGTGCCGTGGGTGCTGTATATGCCTAGTGCGAAGGGACTGCGGCACACCGACACAACAACCGAATAATGGATTTCAACAATGTGATATGTGCGACCAGCAGAGGCTCACACCAGCCTGTGCACAAGCGCAGTCTGATCAGAGCCTGAGCTAGTCGCTTGAATATTCTTTTACTTTTTACTTTTATTCTACGACTGTTAAGCTACTGACCGAACATCATTTGAAGTTTCTAAGCTTAAAAGGAGGCTGCACAGGCTCGTCTGAATCTACACTTGTCAAAATGCCACATTGTTGGAAATCACATTCCACGGCTCATTTCATGCGCAGATCCAGAAAGTTTTTTCAGAGGGGGTCCAACTTTTACTATGTTTTTTTTTATTTGATAATAGGAAAGAGGATCCAAATACCACCATAAGCGGACCAGCATTGGCCCGCTAGCGAAACGCCATTTAAATGGCGTTTCGCTGGTGGACCGATGGTGGCCCAACATTGAGTGCTGGCTTGGGAGCTTTGTGGTTTTACAGGGTACCACGACCAGTATTGGTAAGAAACTCTATATTTTTGCGATTTTTCAGAGGGGGGGGGGGGTGGGGGTTCGGAACCCCTGTCCTCCCTCTGGATCCATACATGCATTTTATATTCAAGCCAGCTCAGATGTTGGTACTTATCAGCCAAGGCTCAGGCTTGGTTACGTTTCCCTAGTTTGCAAGGTCATTGCAGGAGCTACATTAGTAAATAGCCTAAATCTGAGTGTGTGTTTATTTTTGAGTCACATAATGTTTAACCAAAAGTAATTCCACAATGCGTATTTTCACGCTTGCAAGAAAATTGTCTACGCTAAAGCTCGCCTACATAATTATGCTGTTCACAAAAAATAAGGATATTCGAATATTAGAATTATAGCCCTTACCAAACTAACGTCATGTGCATGAAACAGCTGGTACTAACTAGCCAAGTCATATATCGACAATAAGAATATATTTTTCTGAGATTAGTCTGGTAATGTGTTTCTGAGACAGCCATATTTAGACCAGGGGTAGCCTTTCAATTTTCACTCGTTAATATTTGTTTGAGTCCCAATATCCCCTACTTTTTGTGGGCAGTATATTATGATAAAAGTCAAATAAATAAGGTACTACTCTTTATAGTTTCATGTAGTTGCATCCATGTATTTTAAAGCGGCGGAGATTTAAATGATTTGCAAGACTTTTTACAACTTCACCATTTACACTGAGCAAAATTTCTAATTGGTCACCTTACATTTTTGCGTTAGTTTTGAAAGCAAGATTCGGTTATACAAAATCCATGCTTCTATAAACCAACAAAGGCCTTTCCGAAACTCTGCATGCCATTTCATTTAAAAATGGCTGGTACGTCTTGCACAGACGATGTTAAAGTAAAGGTACCCTCATTTCAAAAAGTCAGAGTTTTTTTCAACAATATGAAATATTCCACAGTGACACCATCCATTTGTATTTTGTTTGGCAAGGTCTGCTACCAGTTAACTGGCAGCAGCGATTTTACGTTAAAATCGCTGCTACCAGTTAACTGGCAGCAGCGAATTTACGTTAAAATCGCTGCTGCCAGTTAACTGGTAGCAGCTATTTTAACGTAAATTCGCTGCTTCCAGTTAATTTTTATTTTTATTTTGACAAGAAGGTTTGAGTCGGTGACGCATGGTGCAAACCAGTGTTTATACATGCAATAATGTAAACCTGGATCCAGAAATGTGTCTCAGGAGGGGAGAGGGTGTCTAGTTGGAGACCAGGGTGGTTCAGACAAAGTTGCACAATTTAAAATGGAGGGTCTGAGGTCCGGATCCGCAGTTCCCCCATTGGATCCGCGCATGTAATTATTCACAGAGGGTTTGGAAACAAAATGGGATTTTAAGTTTTATTAATTTTATTTTGCTTTTGAAGTACATATATATATATCGTACAAACATTGTATAGAAAGCAACAATAAAATTAACGACTAATGTTAGCAAATACAATAGGCCCTTTTGTGACATAATTTAAACATATTTGACTACGATCGTTCTGTGCATCCTGCATTACGTGAACGTCTCCGTACTCATAAGTTTTTTTTTTTCAAAAAGAACAGCGTTTTACCTTCATTATCCTAAGTTAAGTTTTCAATAAGTTGGCAATAATTGGAATTAATAATCATACGTTCTAATTATGGTATTTTTACAATTACGTAAATCATTCTACTAATTATTCATCGCAACCCTTTAACTTTAATCAACAGAACAATATACGCTTCTATATAGGAAAGAAAATACAAGTGACAAAAGACAAATCAATCGAAGCCGACCCAAAAACAAGAACCCAACTTTTTTTGAGCCGCGTCGTGAGTAAACCTTTCTTCGGGGTTTACGACCAGGATGTTATCGAAGCAGCTTACGCACTCACAGCGACTAACAAAACTCTTTAGGTTTTTGTACATGAAGTGACATTGCAAAGTATTAACTCCCGAAGAATGATAGGAGATTGAAATTTCAAATAATTTCATCAGAAGATGTTTTAGTTTAAATTTTTGCATTGTTGGGTCCATTAAAAAGGCCATGGGATTCAAACAGCAAAACTATTATTTTCCGTAATAATAAGATGTGCGCTTTTAAAATTAATCAAAACTAGCAACAACATATTTGTTTGTTTGTTTGTTATATAGTCACTCTTTTACGCTTTTGGAAGCTCAACATAGCCCATACTCACACTTTAACATGAAACAAATTCGGAAACACGTTAAACAACTCATTAAGTTAGGCATTCACTAACATTTTGCTACTTCAGTCGATGCAAAATAACTTTCTATACACACTACAATGAAAATACTGAAGCGAACTGGCAGCAGCGATTTCACGTTAAAATGGCTATAACCAGTTAACTGGCAGCAGCCATTTTACGTTAAAATCGCTGCTACCAGTCAACTGGCAACAGCCATTTTAACGTAAAATCGCTGCTACCAGTTAACTGGCAGCAGCCACTCCGATTTTGTTTGCGTGAAGATGTTTCTGACTGCCTTGATTAAAGACGAACACGCTTCAAATGATTCGCTTCAATCAGAATCCTCTTTTCTGTTCCGTAATAGGATGATGACAAACACTACCAGCAGCTAATCATAGAAACAGCTTTTTGCATGCAATTTACATAGGAAGTTCGCACTGTTCTGTACGCCTTATTATCTGCGATACAGTATTGAAATTTTCAGCGATTATTTATTACTTCTCGACGTCACTGTTCTAGTTTGGAAATTGAAAAAAAAATGAAAAATACCGTCAAATGGACTTTTAAAGTTTAACATTCAAACCGGAAGTGCACAGCAGCAGTAAAATGTTTATTATCACAAAATCACCCTGTCCAACCCTGCGGTCGGTGAAACGGTCCTAACACCGGTAAAATGGTGTTGTAACACTGGAGAAGTGTCGATTCGTTAACAAAAAGCGATGGACGAACAGACATCCGGTAAGAAATTACTATTTTCTTTGATTTTATATAAACGTTTGCAATAAAAGCATTAGCGCATTCGGTGGAGAATTGACGTACCTTTACAACTGTATTTGAATTGTTAGCTATTTCTGGCTGATTTCTTCAAACATTAAATCCCAAGTTGGAAAAAAAGTTTCGTCCATAGCCTGATTGGCGGATTCGTACGCAAAGATCTCGTACTTTCGAAAATATGCAGAGAATATAGGCAAACGAGCTGTATGCAACGAATTTAGGAAAACACTGTTGGCCGTTTTTCTTGTTTATATACAAAAAATATGTAAAAAATGTGTGATAAACGTTTAATGCCAAAAAACAGAAGTAACGTCGGTAAAAACGTTACAATAAATCGCTGCATTTCAACTCTCGTCTCCTTTTCAGCTTTTAAAAAAGACTGTCCATCGTCCACGTCGTCTGTGTGCCAAGCTGGAGGTACTCCCAAGTTTTCATGATACGTAGGCTTGACCCCACCACCTACTATTTACCCAAATATATATCAAGAATATCAGGAATACCACAGCATATTTTAAATTTTATCAACCCACAAAAACAAATCCCATTCTGTACCCTGACTTTACGAAACGACCATAAAATACTTAGGAATGACCTCCAAAAATAATCCAAAAATCTTCTTACGACAAATTATATTCATTTTTGATCCCCTACCCACCAAAATCTTATTGAACTTTAAAATTTTGAACCCTAAAAAATTGGTTAAGCCTATCTATGTATATATCAGAGTGCCCACACCCCGTGGGGTCTAATGGTGTAGCCAGAACGCTGAAAAGGTTACGCACAACAAAGGGAGACTACTGGATGAAGTGATTCTCTTCAATTGCGCGACTTTTCGAAATGGGAACTTCTCTTAAAGGAAAGAATTCGCTCCCAAAGGGAGTGAATACTTTCCTTTAAGAGCAGTTCCATATGGTATGGAAAATCACTTTTACCACATTAGGTGACATTCTTTGAATGTAACTTTTTTATTACGCACGTGCGTAACTCCGTAATGGGAGCTACGTCAATGGGTCTGTGTAATTTAAAAAAAATGTAATTTAAGGCTGTTTGTCTAATATAAGCAAATTATCATTTTGTGAGTTAACACCAATTGATTCTAGGATGAAGATTGGTATCAGTAAATTGCATGTAAGCTTAGGCTGCTGACTATTCTATGGCAATGGTTCTGTTGTTAATTCATTGTTTATGTCTGCTCTCATTGTTTGTGTAGATCCTTTGTTTCTGTGTTTGGTCTTTTGTTATATAATGTATAGTGTCTTTGGGTTACTGTGACCTTGATATCTGACCTAGTTTCTAGAATTGGCATTGATTTGGGTGTGTATATCTCCTATATTCTTTGAGGTAGGAATTGCAAAATTTGGTGTGTGAATGCATCTTGGGATGATGGAGTGTCACATACCATTTTGGGGTCACTGTGACCTAGAACTCTGACCTAGTTCCTAGAATAATCGTGTCCAGAGCATATCTATTGTATTATTTGAGATATGAATCCCAAATTTGGTGTGTGGATGCATCTTGGGATGCCAGAGTGTCCAATACAATTTTCGGGTCAATTTGACGCTGACCTATGACATAATTTCTAGAATAACCATGGCTGGAGCATATTGCGCTTATTATTTGAGGTAAGAATTCCAATTTTGTGTGTGTATTCCTCATGGAATGGCAGAGTGGTGTATACCATTTTAGGTCACTTTGACTTTGACATTGACTTCTGACCTCATTTATAGGTTTTTTTCGTATCTGGAGCATATATTCTATACAACAAATAACGTCCCTCAAATGTGTCTTATGCTAGACCAATTCCTTTGGGGGCATTCACCACGTTATTGTGACATTTCTTGTTATTATATACGTGCATGTGAATTTTAAAGTAGTGTTTTCTTTTCAAAGGTTCGCTTTTAGGCATGCCTCAGATGCAGTCAAAACATAAACTCGCCCATGCAATATACATAGAACTTACTGCTGTAAAATGATATGTTTTCCTCATTTCTTGTCAGAGACTATCTTATGGGTGTTCATTAGAAAAGAAAAGGAAACATCCAGCTTTTCCAACCCCCCTGAAAATTCACAAGTTATATGGGTTTCTATTGAAAATAGCATTTGGATCCCCACCCTGGAAAAAGTTGGACCCCCTGGAAAATGGTGGACCCCCTGGATTAATGATGGAACTCCTCCTGAAACCTGGAAAAGTAATTTCCTCTGAAATAAAACCATTGATAAACAATCTGACCCCCTCTGTAAACTATAAAATAAGCTGATGAAAAAGAAAAAAAGACGTTGTTAAGGCTGTTTTCTAGCAGTCCGCCCTGAACCACACCTCCCCCCCCCCCCCAACACAAAAAATCTGGATCCGAGCATGTGACATTGCCTTTAATCCTTTTGTGACTGGTCCCACCACCTCCTATAAAAAGTCCAAATGACTGAAATGTTGTCAAAACGTCAAATGTTTCATGCTCCATTATATTTTAATCATATTTGCGTAATACACCAGTCATTAGTAACCATGGCCCAAGCCACTGAGCAGAGAGGGGAATAGCTGGGCAATTTTGCCGCATTTATACTTTTGCATTGTCTCCACAGTGCCAGGGAAATGCCAGGGATTTATAAATCTAGGCAAACATGTCAGTGCAATGTAAAACAACAGACCCTCGCTTCAGTGCTATAGTGTTCTATCTACCATCACACAAGTTTTGAGAAAAATGAGTTTGAAAATTTTAGCATCCTGATTTTTGATGCCTTATTTATCACAGACTTTTGAATCATACCAGAGGGTTGGAATATATACATACAGTGTAAATGACATTGGTTTGAAGAAATTTGTACAGAAATATGGAATTTACGGGCATTTTACATTTTGCAGATAGAACATTATGCCCTAAAAATCGCCTTCTGCGTTCAGTGCTATAGTGTTTTATATTTTCTTACAGCTTATAATTCTGTTTATGGAGTCAATTCATATACTAGTCTGATCAGAAATGATTATATGGACCTAAAAGTAGCAGATTTAGTCATTTATTTGGCATAACAGTACCAAATCGCACGGATCATGCCATTAAAATTTATGCAAGGGAGGTAATCTGTTTCTATAGTTAATTTTTCTATCAATGGGGTCAATTTTTATAATATTTTAGACTGAACTGATTATTTGGACCCAAAAGAAGCAGATTTAACCATTGATTTGTAATAACATCGACAAATTACATTACTTCAAATAAAGCACTTTAAATATGTGTAAGGGAGGTAATCTGTTTCTACAGCTTATCATTCTGCCCATGGATCAATTTGCGTTGTATTTTTGACTGAACAGAATATTTGGACCTAAATGTAGCCGATATATCCATTAGTTCGTCATAAGACCAACAAACCACTTCTATTTAGGAAATTTAAATTTATATAAGGGAGGTAACTGCAATAATTAGCAAGTTCTCCACCGGAAGTGACTTTATGTAGATAGAACACTATGGCACTGAACTCACCCAGTCACGTGACATAATCACCATTGGCCATTGGATGAAAATCACTTAGAACACTATAGCACTGAACGAAATTGTCTTTTTGCAGATAGAACAGAAAAGCACAGCGATTTTAAGCTTACTGGGAGGAGATACGCAAATGAAACCTTCACCAGTAGATAAAACATTTGATCCCCTTTCCAACGGTATGCATAACTCATTTTTGACCATAATGTCACTTAGAACACTATAGCACTGAAGCGACGACTGACAGCGGTGTAAACATCCGTGGTTTTATCAGTTAACTGTCCCTGCATGTGGCGGTTATAGGTAGGATTTGCTGCTGGCCAAAAAATCAAAGTTTCCGCTGTTCCCTGGGGCCTAGGGAAGGGGGCGTGGTTACAAACGACTGGTACATGTACATAATAGAATCACAATAAGATAACTGATGTTTTTTGTCAATTAATTGTGCTTTGAAAATTTGCACCCAAAAGGCATAAAAGTAGGAATAATTGAGAAATTTTGCAATATAATACCTTTTCAGTCTTTTTTAAAAGCTGAAAAGGAGACGAGAGTTGAAATGCAGCGATTTATTGTAACGTTTTTACCGACGTTACTTCTGTTTTTTGGCATTAAACGTTTATCACACATTTTTTACATATTTTTTGTATATAAACAAGAAAAACGGCCAACAGTGTTTTCCTAAAATCGTTGCATACAGCTCGCTTGCTTATATTTTCTGCATATTTTCAAAAGTACGAGATTTTTGAGTACGAATCCGCCAAACAGGCTATGGACGAAACTTTTTTCCAACTTGGGATTGAATGTTTGAAGAAATCAGCCAGAAATAGCTAACCATTCAAATACAGTTGTAAAGGTACGTCAATTCTCCACCGAATGCACTAATGCTTTTATTGCAAACGTTTATATAAAATCAAAGAAAATAGTAATTTCTTACCGGATGTCTGTTCGTCCATCGGTTTTTGTATACGAATCGGCACTTCTCCGGTGTTACAACACCATTTTACCGGTGTTAGGACCGTTTCACCGACCGCAGGGTTGGACAGGGTGAAAATGGACGAATCAAGTTCTATTCTATTTGGGCTATCTTGTTCAGATAAAATAAAATGCATACAATAATTTTTGCACAAGCTACATATTATTTTATAATGAATTTCAAATATTTCGAAAAATAAATTATAATATTTTAAAAAATGCGTAAAAAATCCATTTTAGTCAAAATTTCAAGTGTTTGGTGTTTTTTGAAGTCGACCAGACCAGTTTATTACCAACTGCACTTAAATTTGATATAAAACTTCTCTCAAAACCATTTTCCTTCAAAAATGCATATTTTTGCATTTTTAACAAAAAAAAAAAACGGGGATTGAAAGACAAATTTTCTGAAAGACCTCTAATCTTTTTCCCATTTAACTGCACATATATAGGCAAAAATTAATTTCAATTTTATAAGCGCTATATCGGAAAACAATGAGTTTAAAAAGTGACCAATTAGAAATTTTGTTCAGTGTATATCAATGGAAACGTGGTCATACTAAACTTTGTAAAAAATTAAACTGTTGTATCTAATAAGTGCATAGCCGAAACTGTATCTAAATTATACAGTACATGCATCTATTATTAATGTTTACAACAATTACAAAGATTTGTTATCTAATCTTGATATCTACACACACAATAAAGAGATCCTCGGTAATATGAAAATGCATCAATGCAAAGTCTGTGGGAACTTAATTTTGTGGAATAACTTGGTAGTTTACTGTAAATTCGGAAATTTTCGCGGAAATTTTCGAGAGAATTTTATTTTCGCGAATAGCGTAAAAACACATATTTGCCACGTTAAAAATCGCGATTAGGGCCTGATTTACCTACGTCAGTAAACGACAGAGTGATTTTTCCATTTCACGAGGTTTTTACTTTCACGAAAACTTCGCGAAAATAATACGCTCGCGAAAATGTCCGAATTTACAGTATTGTTAGTTCCTTTACCTAGGTTCACCCAGGTGAACCGCATGTCTAGATCTCGGAGGGTGTTGGCTATCGGAGGTAAACATTGAGATCATGGGTGGATAGGGTCTGTATTTATCCATTTTTATTTCACATGGAAAGTTTCTTGGGGACGAGAGCAGCAAACATGTTGCTTCTATATTAAGTGATAAGGTCTCGGAATCTGTTAAAATCTTTTGATCCATGTCTGAAGGATTCAGGGCGACTTTTCAAACGGCGAATGTGAATTTTTCAATGAAAAAAGGCTAGTGGTTTGATCATAGCTGGACTTATATCAACCTTTGGCACGAATTGCTTGTGCTGCTACCATTCTATATCATTCTCCTGCATGGCTTGTAAGTGTCATGTCCAAAACTGCTATTAAAACTTCAAATTTTGAAAATCGTTTACGTTGCTATCGTTTTGATGGTTAGCAAAATGTTCAGAGGACTTACCTCCGAATGGAACGCTATCCATAAACATTACACCATCGTCATAAAAATTGCAAATAAATAAGTGTTGTACACGTCTGTTTGAATTATATTGGACTGATACATTCCAAAGAGAGGTTAAACATTGCAGCGGTAGTTATGAATTAAGAAAAAATAAAATAATACATATAAATATTAACTGATGAATTCGAAATATTCGTTCAAATCACCGCATTTCCGAATTCAAATGCGATTTAAACTCAAACAGATTCAGTTCAAAAACATGCATTGCTTTCAGAATTCTTGTCATTCTATATACTAACGGCTTATTTGTTGATTTTATTGCTTAATGTGGTTCATTATGATATAAAACCATCTCAAAGCAGACCATGTGCAGCCCAAAACTCCTTTGTTTACCTCCGATAGCCAACACCCTCCGAGATTTGGACATGCGGGTTATTGGAAACAAAAGAGTCGGTGGCGTGTTGAAATTTATTTACAATGACAATGAATGATTAATCGATATCTCGAGGGTTTGTCTTTTCAATGGCGCTCCTCGTCGTCATCTGGTTGTGTGCCGCCTGAAAAACACCAAAACTTTATTTTAGAAGGAACTACTGAGTGACAGTTACTACAAAATTACCAGGGATTTATGTTCGATAGATCACTTGTGTGTTAATCCTATTCGCAGGAGAGGATTAATACACAAGTGATTTATCGATTCGCGTGTACAATCTAAAATTTTACTCAACAATTGTAAACACAATATTACGTCACTGTCACTCTTGGTTGGCACGACAGTAGATTATTATTTAAAGCGTAGTATAGCATTTTACTAGACTCGCACAGTACATGGGACCTACATGGATGAATTATGAGCCCTCACCAGGGCCCATGGTTGGGTATGGTAGGTGGGGAGGGGGATTATAAATGATGTGTTTATGCACGCTCCACTTGTATAAAAATGTCCTCAACATATTTTGTTAGATTCGGTCCGGCGGTTTAGAAAGAGATGGCAATACGGACAGGCAAATTATATGATGTTCAGAATGCGTTTGGCATGACGTGCGGGATGAATTTGGCCTTACACGCCCAACTTGTGTAAGCAACAAGTAACAGCTTGGGAATCGGCCTAGCCATAAAGAAAAAATGGTAAGGCGAAGGAACGCTTTTGAAAGCTCAAAGGGGAGGTGCGAGGCTATGTGCAACACGCCACTCTTGCACGCCCCTATTGTCACTCATACCAGTCAAAATATTTAAAATGTTTAGAAGGTTACAGCTTACAGTTTAGGAGGTTACAGCTTACAGTTTAGGAGGTTACAGCTTACAGCATAACGGACATATTGACAGTTTATGGACTTTTGCACGCCCCATTTGTATAAGTAAGTCACTAAACAGAATGGGTTTACATTGGTCTTAACGTTCAGGATATAGTATGGCGAACAAATGGTAAAACAGACGAACTTTATGAACCCTCCCCAGGACCCTAGTGAGGTGAGGGGCTGGCACGACCCACTTGTGAAATTGAACACTCCTGACATGCGGTTGGATTCGGTCCAGCCGGTAAGAAGGGTATATAATAACTGACAAACGCACAGAGAGACAGACAAAAACTTTTGCACACACCGTACCAATCGTGTAAGCAAGTCGCGCACAGCAATTTTTATTGATTCAGTCCAGTGATTTAGGATAAGAAAAAGCATAACACTGTCAGGCAAATGGATAGACAGATGAAAACTTTCACTCCATTCCAGGGTGCTTGGCCCGATGTAATAAAACTTTTTTCATGCTTAACTCAGCTGAGCACGAAATTTATCCCGCTAATAAAAGTTAAAATGCTAACAAATGTTAGCATTTTACTATTTATGAGCATGATAAATACAACATCTGAGATACTTAAAGCAAGACACTTCTTCATTTATCGGTATTTTTGTTTTTATGAGCAGATGAAATTTCGTGCTCAGTTGAGTTGAACATGAAAAATGTTTTATAACCTCGGGCCTGGTTGGGGAAAATTTGATCTTGCACTACCCACTAGTGAAAACATGTCACTCAAAACATTGGTTTAATCTGGTCTTTACGTTTAGGAAGAGATATAGAGAATACTAGGTGAGTGTCTTTTGATATCATATCAAGTTTACCAGGCAAGGCTTCGAGAACGCTTGTTGACATCGCGCGTGTTTACATCGCGAGACCTGCCGAGATATAGAGAACACTAGGTAAGTGGTTTTTGATATCAAGTTTACCAGGCAAGGCTTCGAGAAAGCTTGTTGACATTGCGAGGCTTGCAGCAATACAGCTAGCATGAGAGGTAACTGATAAAACATAGAAAACAAAAATTAAGATTGACATACCCGTTTGGACCCTCTACAGGGCCCTAGATAGGGCAAAGGCTCGCACACCCCCTGCCATTTGGTTTGATTCTGTCTAGCATTTCAGGATATAGCATAAATGACAACCGCACAAGCAGATATACACTCTTGGTCCATTTTGCACGCCCCACTTTGGTAAGCAGACCGCGCAACACATTTGAATGGATTCAGATGAGATAGCATAACAGACAAATGGATAGACGGATGGCTACTTTAATTCTCTACCCAGGGGCCTTAGTGACGAGGGGGGGGGGGGGGTAATCTGATATTTTGATGCATACGTAGGCTCGGGTCATTTTTTGGGGTTCAAAATTTTGACATTCAATATTTTTTGGGGTTTTCAAAAAAAAAAAGAAATTGGGGTATGAAAATTTTGTGGACATTTTTTTTGGGTCAATACAAAATTGAGCTATATTAAGTGGTCATTTCTATGCATTTTAGGGTCTTTTCTTAAGGTCAAGGTACAGAATGGGAGATATTTATTGGGTTGCTAAAAGTTCAAATATTTTTTTGGGGGCGCTTGAAATCCCTGATATTGTTTTTGGGTGAACGGTAGATGCTGGGCCCGGGCCTACGTATGAAGAAAAAATGAAAGTACCCCCCCCCCACCCTTGGGCCTTAGTGGGTGAACAACGTGTGCTCTTCCACGATCTACTGTCCTGCCAGCCAAGAGTGACGGTGACGTCTTGCTTTGTTTACAAAGGTATCAGGGGCTTATAATCGATATATCACTAGTGTATTAATTGCGGATAGGATTAATACACAAGTGATCTATCGATTCGCGTTAGCTCAAGTGGAATGTACAAGTTAATATTTTACTTGACAATTGTAAACAAAATATTACGTTTCTGTAACTCTTGGTTGGCACGACAGTACTTGTGTTTAAAACAAGTCACTCAACACATTTGGATTTTGGTCTTGTGGTCCAGGAGGATATAGCAAAGCCAACTGTACAGGCAGACACCTTTGATCCCTCCCAACGGTCCTTAGGCTGGGGACAAAAATGCTCTTGCACGCAAGAAAGTCACATCAAAATTTGGTTCGTTCTAGTCGAGTGTTTGAAGAGGCAACGGACAAATGAACACACGGACTGACACCTTTGAACCTTCCCTAAGATCCCTCTTGGAGAGGCACAAATGTGTTCTTGCGCGCCTCACTAGTGAAAGCAAAGTGTTGGTTGGTGTTCAGTTAAAATCTGATCTTCGTATGGGGGACAGAAAAGTTCCAGGTGTATAGCTGCTAAGAAGGCAAAACCTTTTTGAACTTATCTCCCCGGCAATTAAAGGTATAGCATTTATTTACCTCTTAATTATCTATACATTTTCAATTGCAAGTTAAGGATATCACTAGTCCAACTACAGACGATGTTTCTCTGCTAATTTGTTTAACCAAAGTGATCCATTGCCTACAGTACATCACTTTACTTTCTCTATGGGATCTTCAATGTATTCTGAGAAAGCATTTCTTAGAAGGACTTAAAGGCAAGAATCCTGTACCCCCCCCCCCCCCCCGCAGGGAATTGTCTTCAATATGAAACAATAAGTAGGTGGAGCTTGACTACTGTCTGATTAAATTGGACCAATGGCTTGCTTATGCTGATAAAGAGCATGGCCACTGAGCTGATAAGACCTGTCAACTATAATCCAGGTAGAAGCCAGAAGCTAATCAAATTAGAGATAAGCACAGCTTGAGTGCAATAAAGTGATGAAACTGGATTCTGCCTTATATACCCCACTCCTGCCTTTAAGTGCAATTTTTCAAGCCAAGGCATTCCGAGACATTTGCATTAGAATCCGTTATTATAACGTCTTTGTGACAAACAGTGTCTGATAAGTGTGCTGAGAATGTCTAGAGAATTTTGCTCAGTCATTGCAGCAAAGTTCATGCAAATAAAGGGCATCTCAAAATTGCGTTTTAAAATTTTGACCCCTCCTAAGTTTAAACTTGTCTGGAATTTTTATTTTTGAAACTTTTGTTGTGATATTCATTTCCGATGCTTGCAACACATGTATTTATCAAGCCGTAAAAGAAAAATGGCAAACTTGTATAACTGTTTAGAGAAAACAAGCATTAAATTCACATGTGACGTTTCTTTTTTTTGCTTAGTATTTGCCGAGGTCGTGGGTTCGAATCTCGCTAGAGGCAAAATATTTACAACATCTATCGCTCAGTTGATTCACTATATCCCTCCGTATGTATGTATGTATGTATATATATATATATATATATATATATATATATATATATATATATATATATATATATATATATATATATATATATATATATATATATATATATATATATATATATATATATATATATATATATATATATATATATATATATATATGTATGTATGTATGTATATATATATATATATATATATATATATATATATGGTAGTATACATCCATGCTTGAATATTCTATGAGTGTTAAGCTACAGATTAAACATCATTTGGAGCTTCTAAGCTCAAAAGGAGGCTGCACAGGCTCGTCTGAGTCTACACATGTCAAAATACCACAATTTTGGAAATCATGTGTCGCGGCTCATATATATTACTTACTTATTTCCATTCTTCGTCTTCCTCTGCTTCGTGAGCATCCTCATCGTATCTGGTACAGTCAGGTGATTGAGTCGGGGCAGGACATTCTCCCGTATTCCTATCTGGTCCCAAAAAATATATATTGGAAACTCATAAACTCATATAAATGTATAATAACTAAATGAAGAAAAAGTATAACATGTTATATAAAGGCGTTACTACTGTCGTGCCAACCAAGAGTGTCAGTGACGTAATACTTTGTTTACAATTGCTTAGTACAACATTAACGTGTACACTCCATTTGAGCTAGTGCGAATCGATAGATCACTTGAGTATTAATCCTATCCTGCTGCGGATAGGATCAATACATAAGTGATCTATCGATTCAATGTCCCTGATAACTTTGTAAAGAAAACAGGACGAAACTGTCACTCTTGGCTGGCAGGACAGTATATGTTACTTAAATTCATTAGTTATTTCTTCATGCTGTTTTGATACAAACTCGGAATTCACGGAAATGATCCTCATGGTACACCACTTCCAGATTGCTCGCCTGATTCCAAATGGCCATTATATTATTTGACTTTTCGCTTACTGTAAAGGCGGCGCCTCATAAATGCGTTATTAGGTCTAGTCAACCTTAGACATAGGTAAAGCTGAAAATGAGGCGTGTTTTTATTCAAAAGTAAATGTATATATCATCTTGTGCCATTACCTCAGTCATTATTTAGTCCTTAAAACGCCAGCAAAATAACTACATATGAAAATGTCTATCTAACATAAGCTGAGGCAAACATTGTGGACCCAGATCAGACTGCTCCTACAGGAGCAGTCTGATCTGGGTCCACACTGTTTTTCTATGAGGCTTCAAATAGTTAAGTGGACGACAAAACATACATTTTGTGATTATGCGCTTTATCAGGTAGGGATCACACGGAATTCCGCGGCTAGCCTTTGTCACGGATTTTCATGACATTGAACTTTTTGGAAGGTAGCGGTTTTCCGTGACTTTAAAAAATGCTAAATATATCCCATTGGGGAGCAGTTATTGTTTGTACTTTATCAGCGTCACGGAAATCCACGACATTCTTTGTTAATATAAGTTTGTACACGCATGGTATTTGTTGTATCGTCGTCAACCTTAGCTCAACTTGAGGTTTGCTTTAGCTCTGACATCTGTGAGAAATGAGCCCTTTTCTTTGTTTCATTTTAATGTGTTATTATGCCTCCCACTGGAAGGGTCGGGTGATATATTGTTTTTCCCCTCGCGTCTGTCTGTCTGTCTGTCCGTCACAAAATCCTGTCCGCTCTATAACTTGATTACCGTTAGAGATATTTCAACGAAACTTCATACATTTGTAAAGCACATTCAGACGACGTGTCATGCACAAGAACCATAACTCTTACATGTTTATTTATCAAGTTATTCCCCTTGTAACATAAATATGGGCTTTTTGTCCACTCTGTAAGTTGGCATTGTTAAAACTTCATACACTTCTAGAGCACAATGAGACCATGCTTAATGTACAAGAATGATAACTCTGCTTTGAATGTTTTGGAGTTATTTCCCTTTGATCAGTTGCAATGCTATCTCGTGTCCCCTCTATAACTTGGTAATGCGCATTCAGATGATGTGTAATTCACAAGAACCACAACACTTACATGTATATTTTCCAATTATTCCTCTTGTAACACATTTTTGTGATTTTTTGAGTCCAAAAAGGGGGAGACATTTTTTGTAGAAAAACAATTCTAGTTTCTCTGTGGGGATATATTGCATAAGTTAGGAAGCCTAAATGCGAGCTAAACAGTTTTGCGTTTTACCAACACCAAAATCTAGAGTGAAGAATTGGCGGCTATAAAATGCATTTAAGTCCCGCATAGCTTAGGCCGATGTCCGTTCTAAAACAAAAACAGTAAGTGAGTTTCCTCAGGAAATACCGCAATCACAAACTGCAGACAAACCCTTGGCATCGTGAGGAAGAGCCACATAGTCAGGAAAAAAAAAATCAGAAAAAGACGCTTATTTAAGAAGGTACAGGCATTTTGTGAAGAAAGGGTTTTGAGATGCTTATGAAGGGTATTTTAGTATGCTGAATCCAAAAACCAATGTTGGCAAGCTGGCGTCTTCACTATCTAATTTGCATATTTCCAAGATGGCCGCCAAATTGAAGAAAAATCTATAAAAATCTGTAGAGTAACATGTTAAGGATGCCAAACTGGTACAAATCATTCCAAAAGCATCTTCTCATGACTGGGGACCTTCACTGACATCAATTTATGCATTTAGAATTACAAATATGACCAAGAGGTAATCAGGGGAGATGACTTGAGCAAAAAATCTTGCTTCCGACTTAGTTAAGGTTTTTTCATGATAGTTCATGCATATTATCTGGCCCAAATGTGTCAGGAATGATTTTATGAAAATGAGAACTTGAAAAAATGTATCACAATAATATCGCCATTGTTTGCAGGAAAATATAGCAATTTAAGCAAAATTCTGTAAGGTCCAGCTAGGGGAGGGAGTTAATGCGATTTTAATGAAAGTGGGCCTGTACTTACAAAATTACGCGTATCTCATCAGCAATTCACCCTACACTATTAAACTTGCTCGCAAATTATAGCTTAGATATAGTACTTTCATTTAATGGAATGGTCTGATATGCAGCTTAGTTATCTAATTTGCATATTCATCAATACTGATGAAAATTTCAGAAAATAAGGGCAAATATAATCTGAATTCTGCCTCCAAACTGTCTTTGTTGCATGTTATTATATCATCAGTGATACAATTTGACAAGTCCTTTCATCCAATAGTCATGTAATAAAATTGTATCATTTGCATATTCATGAGTATTTATGAAAGAAAAAGTAGAGTTAAACTCATGGAATAACTATATGTATTCCCCCCTCCCCCACATACACACCTCGGGATGGGGGGGGGGGGGCTTATTGCGGTCAGCAGTGGCCGGCCGCATATATAAACATCATTCAAAACACACATCAAATTCAGGTTTTGACCGAAGCTTTATGCCGTGCTCTGGCTATATTTTATTCGCTGCCGAACAACGAGTGGGGTACCAAATATCGTGGGTTGACCTACAGCGCGAAGTAAACTGTCCGTGAAATCTGGAGCGAGGCAAGCTCGTTTGCTAATTGCACAAAGAAGGCGTCAATTTGCCCTGTCGCTTATTATAAACGCAATAAGTATTAGCTTTTCAAAAAAGCTGGCGAAAGTTAAACGTCCCAAAGTCAAAGCGTCCTTAATTGGCAAAGAGTGCAAGCGAACTTCACATCAGTAAACGTACTTCTGTGGTTGTCATCCACATCTGATTACATAGAATTACTATGAATTCAGGCATTGTCTTATGACGGTCATGACAAACAGGTTTTATGCCCCCAAAGGGAGGCATATAGCAATAAAACTGACTGTCCTTAGTGTCCTCAGTGTTTGAGTGTTCATATCATATGCGGAGTATATCTCCTATATTATTTTAGGCAGGAATGCCAAAATTCGTGTCTTAATGCATTCAGGGCCATGGAGCGCCACGCACCTTTACCACTGCCATCAGATCTAGAAAAATCGTGTCCACGAGCATACATCCTAGGAATCCCAAATTTGATTTGTGAACACATCTTGGGGTCACGGAGTCTGTACATATACAGTTAAGCGACCACTGTGACCTTGATTTTCTGGCATTAGTTTTAAGAAAAATGTGCTGTCTAGTCTTGTCAAATGATTTTCCATAAATGTGTCGCATGCTAGATACATTACCATAACATACCATGATTAAGCCGGGTGCTTTCAAAGGTCAAGCAACAACTCGCTGGAAGCATGTGTTAAATGGTAACAAATCACAGTTCAGATGTTAATAACCAGGGCTTAGAATAAACCTACATGGACAAGCTCTAGAAGTTCAAAATGGAAGCATGCAGTGGGCAAGAATACATACAATGATAGGGCTAAGCGACTGCCAGCTTTTTTGAAAAGCTAATACTTGTTAGACTTACCTTGCACCCATTATTCATGGATGCGAAATTATTCAATGGGACCACTAAATACCAACAATTCTGATTGTCTCAGACAATAAACCTATTTGGATTACATAAAATTGCATGGTGTCCATGGCAACCCATCGAGCACTGTAGCTGGGTCATATGCAAGCAGACCCAAGATTGACACTTGCGTGCTGCACATACTTTCATAGATTTTTTTCTCTCTTCCACTAATTCAATGAAAACAAGCTGTCAGCTACTGGTGAAACAAAATGATTGCTAAAAAGCAAAGAAAAAACAGACAAGAACTAATTACCCTTCCACCTTAATGTGAAAATACACAATATGATTCTAAAGAAACTTGGTGTACCTACAAAATGATTCGTATCTAAGCAGCAACTCATCTGACCCTGGTACCGTATGGAAGCCCAGGCATAGTTTTTTTTATTCAATGTGTTGATATGCAAATTTTCGCTTTTTTTGCATATTCATGAGTATTAATAAAAATAACAATAAAAGAAAACTCCTATAAAAAATAAGGGGGTGTATTTATACACATTACCCATATGTCATTTGCTAGTTATCATAGACTATCAAACTGGGTACTAAATCAAAGTCTAGACAAAATACTTGTATCCAATGGTACGAAATGCAAAAAATCTAATTTAGATAGTCATGAATATTTATGAAAACATGAGAAATAAGAGAAAAATGGAAGAAAAAAAGGAGGGTGTGTACAATATTACCTAAATGTAAGCTGCTAACTTTTCTAGACTACCAAATTTATTACCAAATTAAAGTTGAGGCATTACACTTTAACCCAATAGTATGATAAACACATTATCTAATTTGCTAATTCAAGAATATTAATGAAAACATTAGAATAAGAGAAAAATATTAGAAAATTTAAAGGGGTGTACGTACACTTTAACTCATATGTCAGCTACGAACTATTCTAAACTTCCAAAATTGGTACCAAATAAAAGTTGAGTCATAGTGCTTTAACACAATAGTCTGATATATACTGAACTACTAAAGAAACCTGACACTTTTCAGTTGCTTCAAACTAGTAAGTAACAGGTTAAAGAGCTAAGCCGATATGCTTATTTTAAAAGCTAGACATTAGAAAGTGTTCTTCGAGAAAATATATTTATCAAATATAGAACATGACGTCGCGACGTCAAAAATACCGTTTTTATCACTTTTGTCTCGTGAGTGTATGTCTAGATATTTTTTTGAAAATTTTTTCATGCATGCAAGGCGCCAATACCAGGACAGACAAAAGTGCATTTTAAAAATTTGCAATTTCTAGCTGTGACGTATGATATGGGGGTTTTAAGTTGTGCTTTCGACGTTGTCAAAACGGCAGTGTGTTTTTCCTTTGTTTAAGCAATTTCTAGGAACTGAAATGACTTCCAGTCAAACAATCATTGTAAGAGAATGCATTTTCAAGAATCAAAACTTATATTTCGCGTCACATTAAAGGATAAAAGCGGAACAAACCAAATATAACGTCAATTAAGAAACGACGTAAACTATGGTTTATAACCGTTTTTTCTTTGTTAACGTAGGTCATTGTATAGTGTGTGCTGTCTACTTTGTAATAGTGCCAATTGACTACACTTCACTTTAATCGCGTATGAATTTCAAGCTTTGCAGTATGCACATATCAGCATGTAATTGTAACGCTTGACGTCGCTAAATGGACATAGGCGGCAGCTACGGATTTCAAAAGGACTGAAACATTGTCAAAATGCATTCCAAACATGATAGAAAGTGAAAAAGTTGATAAAGTGGCAGTCCTTATTAAAAGCTCATAAAACGCTGATAACTTAAAATTGACGATAAGAAAATGAAAATATGCTTCTGGGTTAAACAATGGATGCATGATTTATTTGAATGTTCAGAAGATGTCAATGAAATAACAAAAAATCACACTAAAGCGGTTTTGTGGTGAATTTTGCGTGATTTCTTTGTTCTTGCAAAAATTGATTTAATGGGTTACGTGACGTTTTGATAGCTGACGTCTGAAATTAATTCAGCTTTTCAAATAATCTCAGTGCATCTTAGCCTACCATTGTTCAACTTTACGCAATGGAAAGACAAGTGTGCGTCGTATTCATTTACTACCAAAAAATTGACAAACAGTATGTGTCAGGTTTCTTTAGTAGTTGAGTATACAAATCTTATTTACATAGTTGTGAATATTTATGAAAACATTAAACAAAGAAAGAAAAATTGCAGAAAAATTAAAATGGGTATATCTACAAAATTACCTATATCTCACTTGCTGATTGTCATAGACTAACAAGCTTGGTAGCAAATAAATGCTAAGACATAGCGCGTTGTATGCAATGATCGGATATGCAAATCATTGTATGATTATATTCTTTAATATTAATTTACATTCTAGAAAGGAGAGAAAAATGGTAATAAAATTAAGGGGTGTACCTACAAAATTACTCATATCGTAGCTGTTAATATATCTAGACTACCACACTTAGTACCGTTTAAAGCTTAGACATTTTACTTTACTCAATAGCCATTATGTGAAATGATCCATTTTTTAAATTCATTAATATTAATTTAAACATTAGAAATGAGAGAAAAAAGTAGAAAAAATAGTGGGGGTCTACTTCTAAAATTACTCATATCTCATCTTTAAATTGTTCTAGACAATTAATCTTAGTATCAAATTCAGGCAGAGCTATAGCATTTTATTCCAATTGTCAGATATACAATCAATTAACAAATATATTCATGAATATTGATGAAAACTATAGAAAACTAACGAAAAATGAAAACGAATCAATAAGGGTGTATCTTCAAAAAATACTCATTAATAAACAAATTAAATAATTTGCATATCAAACAACACTATTATAGAACTTTTTTGGCCTTTAATTGGGGAACAAGTTTACAAAGTAAGTGAGTATGAAATCTGGGATAAATAGCAGCTGAGATGTGATAAATTTTGCATGTACATTTATCAATTGTTCTCTAATTTATTCTCATTTTTAATATTTAATTAATATTCATAAATACAATTTTTAGATAATTTGCACATTGGTCCATTAAGTAAACATGATATGTAGTATAGGATAGTAAGCAGCTGAGATGTGGATAAATTTGCATGTACACCCCCTTACTTTTCACGATTTTCTCTTATTTCTAATATTTATATTAATATTCATGAATATTCAGATTTGATAATTTGCATATCTAAACATTGGATGAAAGTCCTGTCTAAACATTCAGTTGGTACTTAGTTTAAAAGTTTCCATTGAGTTGCTGCTTAGATATGAATACTTTTGTAGGGACATCCCCATTCTTAAGAAGCGCAATATGCGTTGCCACGGAAAACATGCGATTTAGCGTAGCTCAAATAGGTTTATTCTTTAGGGAAATAATTTTACCCATTTAGGTGGACTCCCAAACAATTTGACACACATTAAAAGTTTTCCTGATCGTGCAAGGTTGGACTAATTAGACCCTAGGGTACTAAAGAACGAGCATGCTGTTCCTTTTTATAGATACAAAATGTACCATATATTTGGGCATGGACATTATGACGTATTTATTTTAAAACAAAACGACTTGTTTATTATCGAAATTTCTTTCTAACTTATAACTTGAAAAGCTGGTAAACAGTCCAAAATCGTGCTATGAATAAAACTAACATTTAAAAAGCAGGATACCGAATAAGGCAAGTTTATAGAATGATTTAATAGACTTAATGGAAATTTATTACCATGAATACGGTAATATCTTGAAATAATTATGTAAAATGTCGCCAAAACCATGTACTCTAATTGGTAAAACGATCTTAGGACATAAAACAAATGATTTTGGATACAAAAACATTGTCAAAAATATAATATTTCACTTATATGTCAAATTCCATGATTTTTGGCGGCCATTTTGAAAATATGCAAATTAGGTCATTAAGACATCATTTCTCAGCTTGCCAACATTGGTTTTTGGATTCAGCATACCAAATTACCCCAAATCATGGTGTTAGACAAACATGGTGTCAGGAAGACAAACAAAGCAAAGTAACCAGCTCTGTCTTCCCCATCGAGATGATTGCAAAACTGGAATGTATACAAAGTAACGCACAACAAAACATTGAACAATTACAGAATCCCACATCAACAACGAATCAACAACCACAGAACCACCGCCTTAGAACCGACATTAGCCAAAGCCACTGGGGGAGAGGGGGGCTTAAATGAATTTTACTGGTACAAAATCTTCGCCCTAGTATCTGCTGTTGTTGAAGCACAAAAATGTTAAGCTCGCATGGAGGAGTGCTAACTATTACAGTGCATCATCGAAGAGACAAGCAATCAAATCAACGCACTATGATGAAACAGAGAAAAGGGTCCATGACTCTCAGATAGTCAGAGCTAAAGAAAACCTCAAGTTGAGCCACGGTTGGCCCAGCTACAGCAACGCATCAGGCACCAACCCACCGATTAAAGCTTTACGTCAGAGCCGTCATTGAGTCTGAGGTCTGACCCACCGTCGTGCAATTGAAGAGGAAACCAGGGCTAAAAGCCGTGATTTGGTTTACAACCAGGCATGCAGACTGATTTCCAAGTTATATCAAACTTTTTTTTATAACGTTTTACTATCTTTTTGAATTGATCACTAAAATTAGAGTTTCCAACAATCATGTTGAATTAAATCACCATAAAATATAGGTTCTGATATGCCCTGTTGCAGAAGAGTTTTTAAACGGATATTGTATTTAACAATTAACACTGAGTCTCTGTGGTAGAGTTTAGAAAATGCTTTTCGAATTTTATGATATCTATAACCTTGTTTTAATAACTTAGCAGTCAAAAATAGGATTCTGTTGTTGAAATCATCAATATTAGAAAACACTCTCGCAAAACGAATAAGTTGCGAAATATATACACCATAGGAAGGGGAGCGAGGAACATATCCATCAAGAAATGGGAAATTTACTATTTCAAAATCAAAATCATTAGACTTCAAGCTAAATCCTATCTTGAAGAAAATTTCAAGTCGCATCTTTTAAGAGATGTTTGCACTCTGTGCGCCGGGGCGTTAGTCTCTGACAGCCTGTTACATATGTTACTGTAACAAGCTAAGGAAAAAAGCAAATTGAAAGTTTGAGCTACAGAAAGAAGACATTAAACTATCTAATTATTTAAATTTCTTATGTTGTTTGCAAGCTAGATGCCTAAGCTACATAAAAGCAGCATTTTAAACAAAATTACAGCTTCAAATGGTGTTATATGCGTTACATAGATTTAATTTTCCTTTGAAAATTGAAATCGTGACTAACATCATTAAATTTTACAGCCTATTTGTGCATTTTTCAAGTGTTTTTAATCTTAGTTTGCAAAAATATTCATTCGACTTATAGAAAAAACATAGTTTTGCTTTTCTATCTCAAATAAATTGTTTTATATGAGCTATTAAACAACTCTGCCCCCAATTTTAAGCATCCAATTTTGATATCTAGTTAGTTTAAACATGTTTTATTGCCAAAATATTTACAGCAATGGGGTTGGGTCACAAGTTCTCAAAACATTAGTTTCGACCCTTTCCAATATCTATTATTGAAGAAAAATATATGAAAATATTTGACACTGGTGGCTATCTTACATTTTTGGGACTGTCTTGCTAATGCAATAAAGAATCATAGATTTGCAAGTTTGACATCAAGATCAGAGTACTTATTAAAGTATGTAACGTATGTTACATGGCATAATGAATGAGCAAAGAAATTGTCTTGGAAGTAAGAGATGATATTTCAGAAAAAATACTATTTTTCACGTGTTTTCCTATTAATCTCTAGCCTCAGGCGCCTTAGTCTTAGTAATTATAGTCATTGCTAATAACAAGTCCATACAAATAGAAAATAATAGTTCACATTTAAATGACACTATTTAATAAGTATTCATATTAAATATAAATATTCACAAACAATCTTTATTCAAGTCAACCTCACAATGTCTATCATTGTGTCTGCTTCTATGGCAAAATAATCACCCATTTCGTCACAACCAGTAGATTCATGGCATAGTATTAGGACTGCAAACTGAGTACAATCCTGTTCCACTCCACCCCTTTGGGAATGTGCAGATATATATCCTACCTTAAAGAACAATTCAAGCTGCATCAAATAAGAGATGTTTGCATTCTATTAACCAGGAGGTTAGCCTGTAACAGTATGCTACGTATGTTACCATATCAATTTAAGAATGAATGAATTGAAAGTCTGAGAAACAGAAAAAAGACATAAAACTATCTATTTATTTGAATTATTCATGTAGTTTGCATGCTGAATACCTTTGATAGACATGAAATGGTTTTTTAAACAAATATACAACTTCCTTTGGTGTTATATGTGTTACATTGATGAAGATTATCTTTTAAAATTGGTAATTGTGACAAACATTACTTATAAGCCTTTCGTGTAATCCTCATCTTTTCCCATTAAAGGACTTAATTTTCTTTGTATGTGTGGCCTGTCAAACAAAATGACTCAGCGATAACTTGAATCCTTAGCATTCTTCAAAAGCAGAAACAGCATGTCAGTGTCATGGGATCAAACACTTGATTAAATATGGGTTTAATGCCATTTTACATATATGCATACAATGGAGTATGACTTCGGTATAATTCTCTTCCTGTAAAGCGGCAAGAGCAATCTTACTGCAACTGCCTCTGCATCCGTGCTAATCAAATGATAACATTTGCTCTCACTTCATAAGAAAAGACTCTTGCTCACTCGTTATGCCATTTAACATATGTAACGCTCTCTGATCTTTAAACCTTGGTGACAACTTGCAGATCTATAAGTCTTTAGCATACGAGCCAGCTTAAAGTTCCTAAGCAAGTATTTTCATAATTTTAGCTCAAATTTTCAAATTACATTTTCTTTATTTGATATAGTAACGCATGTAACAGGCTGTTTCAGACTAACGCCCCAACTTATAGAGTACAAACATCCTTTATTCAATGCAGCTTGAGTTGTACATCTATAAGGAATATGTCTGCAACATTCCCTCGAGGAGATTAAAATATTTAGGCATATCTTACGTAAAGACAATAAGCTTGCCCATTTATTACATCAGGTAACATATGTTACAGCCTCTGATATTAGACATTTTGCAACAAACTTGCAGATTTATGAGTCTTTTCATATAAGCAAATAAATCCCAAACAATGAAAAATAATCATCAACTGCAAATATTTTAACTATTTTTACTCTAGTTTCACCTTAAAACTGGGTAGGGGTAGGGTTGTTTAATTGCTAATTCCAGAAAAAAATATTTAAGATAGGGAAACAAACTTTAATTTTTCTGTTAGCTAATTGCATAAGCTAGTCTGACATGGTTAAAATATTTTGCAAAACACACAGAGAGATTGTGAATGTAAATGATGTTAGCCACACTTGCAAATTATAATGGGTTTTCTGATTTATGTTACGCATATGACACCTTAGGAAGCCGCAATTTTATACAAATAGCTGTCATACGTAGTTAAGATATCCAGTATGCAGACAATATGAATGACTTTTAAAAATAAATAAATATTTAACTTGTAGCCCAAACTTTCAATTTACTTTTTCTTAACTTGATAAAGTAACGTATGCTACAGGCTCTTACAGGCTAACGTCCCCATGCATAGAGTGCAAACATTTCTTAAAAGACTCGGCTTTTAATTCTCTACAAGACAGGATATGTCTGCAAAACTCCCTAGAGGGGGGGGGGGCAAACACATTCTCAGCCATCTGTCTACTATGCCATTCGTTATGGATAAGCCCAAGATGGTTCTGTTGTTGTTGATTAATTGTTTATGTACTCCCTACTGTTTGTGCGTGTGGTATTCTGTGTTTGTCTTTGTTTGGGTATGCATTACTTTGTGTCCCTTCTCGTGTTCCAATCATCTTGAAGAGGAAGATTATGTTTTTATTGTCTCACCCATGTCTTGCCGTTTTATATGTTCTGTGGCTCTACCTCACGGTGCCATGGGTTGGTCTGCAGTGTGTTATGGTGGTATTTACTGATCATACTCGATTACTTTTAGACTTCACCAATATCTAACACATCAAGATAAATTTCATATAATGTATTAGGAAAGAAATTTGACATTGTCACACTGAAGGCCAAATTCAATCTAGCTAGAATCATCATTATTTTGAACATTTTTTGGACCCATATCCCAAATACAATATACAAAGTCCGGTTCTGAAGAATATCTTTAAAGGGTTTTTACGCTATGTTAGCACGACGGCCAACTAGGTCATGTGATTTTAAGGTTCTCAATAAAATTTTGATCTCTGATATCATAGGCCTTCATCTTTTATAACCAAATTCCAGGGTACACAGGAGTGCAGTGATTTGGAAGTCTGTTGCGTTGAGGGAACTAAAAATGGTTTAATTTGTCAAGTATATAAAAGGCATTCGATCATGCATGTCTGTTTAACAGACATCATACATTGAGCTGAAACTTATTCTGATATTCGCAGTAGCATAAGTTTCCATGCTTGACTATGCCCATTTTCCCTTAGACTGCTTAATGTACTGGGTTGTTTAACTTCAGCTATGCCATCTTATGTAATCAGTGTGGACAACGCAGTGGAAATTGTCTTCTTTGTGCAGACAATCATATAGAAAAGTAAAGACACATGTGTACAGCTTTAAACCCATACGTTTGTTGTTGTTTTTGTTTGATTTGGTTCTTTGCATCCCATCAACAGTCTTTCAGTTTTAAAGGGACGGGTCTTCCTGGGTTGAACCAGTACTAAGCTAGGATTAATGTTCTTGCTTAAGGACACAACGCAGTGACGCAGGTGAGGCTCGAACCCTCGGTCTCGAGTCAAGCACTCTGCCACTGAGCCACTGCGCTCCCTTTAAACCCATACTGTAAAATACATTTCCAGTTCAAGATTCCATCAACCACGGGTAGGAAACTTCAAAAACAGAGCCGTCCCCAGGGGGCTCTTTGATATTTTCATATACACGTAGGCTCGGGTCATTTTTTTGCGTCCGAAATTTTGAACTTAATTATTTTTGTGGTTTTCAGAAAAATGATTTTTTAGGTATGAAGATTTTTTGGATATTTTGGGGGTCATCACAAAATTGGACTATATTTAGGGGTCATTTCTATGCATATTAGGGTCTTTTCTTAAGGTCAATGTACAGCATGGGGGATACATGTATTTAGTTGAGTTGGTAAAACTTCAAATATTATTTTGAGTGCTTGAAATTCGTGATATTTTTTGGGTGAACGGTAGATGCTGGGGTCGGCCTAAGTATAAAAAAAACATGAGTGTACCCCCGCCCCCTCGGAGACCAAGCTTTTGTTGTGATTGTTCCGTGTCTGTGCCAGTACATAGCCGTTTTGTACAAGGCGAGCGACTTAATCACTACACCACGGAAGTTTTTCTTATGGCTGCTCCGTAGCTGTACCAGTATAGTACTTAGCTGAGAGAGTTTATTGTTGTGTGTAACTTTAGTATGACAAGGAGCGCAGGGCCACAGCTTAAAGTCTCATCCGATACTGTAACACTCACGTGGAGAAGAGGATCAAACTCGGGACCCTTGGGCCCGCCCCTGGGTACAAGTCGAATACACCACGCCGACTGTTTTGTGTTGTTGTTTAATGTTTGTGATCGTGTTCCTTGGCTATAACCAGTACTGGTCGAGTGGGTTTATGTTTTTTGTGATTTTATGTCCAGAAGCATCCGAAGGCTCGCAGGCAGTTTATTGCGAAAGCCTATACTTGTAACACACATTCGCACTGTATTAAGAACTTATTCGAGAAAAGTATTAATTTTTATATCTACGGGTTCATGGTGGGAAGCAAGACGCCTAGATATCGGTCTAAACCTGCATCATCAGGCTTTGCTTTTGCTGTGTGTATGTAAATGCGAGAAGCGAAGGCTCAGACGAAATGCTTTTTAATAATATCTGTATGCTCCTTCGCTGCTCGCATATGCAATTGGTACGATTGTATAAGTATGCGTCTGATCACCATTGTAAGTCTCTATGCATGTTCATAATTTGAAACGCAGACCCGAATAAGAAATATAAGAAATCCGAGTTGTCTAAGTAACATATGCTCGAGTATTCGATTATTGTAAGTTGTTAGATAATGTACCTGTACACAGCCTGAACTCAACAACCACTCACTGTCAAAATTCAAAGTCACGGATATCCATAACCTCTACAAAAATGTTTAAGGTGACGGGAAGCCGTTACAATGAATGTACCTGTACACAGCCTGAACTCAACAACCGCTCCCTGTCAAAAATCAAAGTCACGGATATCCATAGCCTCCACAAAAATGTTTAAGGTGACGGGAAGCCGTTACAATCGAAAACTTCAAGGTCACGGAAATCCGTGACTCGCGTTTCAAAACTTAGAAAATCACAAGTTTTTGATAGCGAGTAACTCTATATAAATGCCGAGTAACCTGAACAACTCGAAGTTAAGTTGAAGCTTGAGGCAGTGTTTTATGCAGTCGTTATTGTCCTGTTAGAAAAAATTGAATTTTAACAGCAATATACTGTCATCTTTACCAGCGTCTCCAGCTCCCTCCAACCACATATTTTCCTTCCCAGTGTTTTGAAATCACCCGGCTGAAAACTTTATCTTACGTCATCAAAAGATTGGTTACTGACACGCATTCCAGGAAACTTTTGTTTTCATAACACTTAAGATAAGTTGGGAAAACGGAAAAGTAGGTATTCGTTGCAAAGTCGCGGACTTCCGTGACAAAGGCTAGCCGCGGAATTCCGTGTGATCCCTACCTGTTTATGGGTTAATAAATATGAGTTCAGTGTGTGTACGGTTAGGATTTTCATGAAATGCACGCGCGTTTGCACGGCTCTAAAAGCTTATTAACTCTTTACCAAATTATAAATCGAACCTGATTTCCCTTCCTTAGCAGATGAAATAGCCTAACCACGCCCAGATATGAATATTAAAGCTGCCGCCTTTACAGCTCGGACCCAGTATAAACGGACTGGTCACTGGCGGAAATACAAAGTTATGTGGTCGAGGCTTTATTTTAGCACTATTTCAAAGTACTACAGCCAATAAAATTGATTCTGAACATACACGAGATTATAAGAGGTTACTCAAGGCATGCAAAGCTGAAATATTACGAGTTACAGTAAAACAAATTGAAGTTTTCTCATTTTTTATGTTGATTTCTGACGATATTCGGCTAAAAGTGCCGAAAATAGCTAAAAAGGGTACCTAGTATTCTTACTGATGTTCATAAAGACGGATAAACTTTCAATAAATATTACAAAATAGTCTTAAAGATAGTATATTGAACCATTGCTTTTTGAAGAAATTTCAAAAGATTTGCAGAGGAATAACGGAGATATGATTATTTAATCTTCAGAATACGTCAGTTTTGAAAGCTCAGCCACCATTAAGTCACGACAACGTATTTCCATTAGATACATTTACCTGTATGTAAGTGACCAGTCCGTGTTTATTGGGTCCGAGTTTACAGTAAGCAAAAAGTCTATTTATACATTCAAACAACTCTCTGAATCTGTGGCCAAAATAATGTCACAGAAAAAGTTCCTCAGAACTCCCTCTACCAAATTGAAAAACCAATATGGACTGTTGAACGGTACAGCCAGCCACCAGTACTAAAAATCAGAATAAATCTTCAAACAACAACTTATTCTGAACCACTGAACCATATCAAAAATAATTTCAAACAAACTTTCCCCAAAATGTCTTTTTTTCAAAATTGTACAAGCTCCATGGAATAATATTGCCACATCCAATGAATCTTATGAATGCTATATCTTACTCGTAACAAATCAGCCAGTTGTCACAGTGATGTTTTGTTTGTTTGTTTGTGTTGTTGCTTTACGTCCCAAGTCAACAGCTACGGCCATTGCGGGACGGTCAGTTCACCTAACCACACTTTTTTCCTGGGCAGGCTTGAACAAGCGGTTAACCAGTAATTCGTTCGTGCACATACTTTCGCTTGTAACTGACAACAACCCTTCTTGAATGAATCAGCGGAAGGGAGGAGAATGACCGTAGAAATCATTTCATGATCAATCTCCACGAAAGTATGGGACCAGACCGGGATCGAACTCGCGACCCCTGAATCTGCAGTCAGACACGCATCTGTAGCCAGACATGTTACCGACTGCACTACGCGGCCCGGCACACACACAGTGATGTTTGATCTGTAGCATTTTTTTTTTATAAAAAAAAGGCAGGCTTTACCTAACCTTAGTGACTCTCAGCTCGGAGCTTTGTCATTTGGTCCTGTGGTGTGGTTAATCACTGAAGTGTTCGTGATGTATTCTACCGAATAGCAGTCTAAATTGTTTATTCTTTGCTGAAAATAATTACCACCAGCGCTTATTCACCAGCTACATAAAGTTTAAATATGTGATAGTTATACCATGGGTTGTCCGCCTGTACGTGGAGATAATCCACGAGCTTTAGCGAGTGGATTATCTTACGTACAGGTGGACAAACATGGTATAACTATTTTATACCACCCACATCAGTGTAGACCTTGCATATCACGAGATATTTCATGCTAAAGTTGGTAAAGGTGGTATAAATAATTATAACAAGGAAGTTGCTTACCGTTCCAGCTGTGTGTACATAAAGGCCGATACACACGATGAAACGTTTGTCTGCTACTTTTGTATGCAACTGCTGTGTGTATCATACACTACTGTGCAGACGATGAAACTTTTGTATGCAACTTCAAATTACCTGTTGCTCTTTCCCGCTAAAATTATGCATATATGCATAAAGCCTTTGTCAACATGGTGCTTACTGAGGAGGACGAAATTGTTGTCCCGTTGTGTCTGATTGTCATTGCACTTGCAATGCAACATTTAAATGGACCGCAAATAATGCGAAGTTGCTCGACAAGAAGGTGAATTCAGCGAAGAAATGTACATTGGGCTCACCATGCTTTGGTAGAGGAACTTCGAAATGAAGACCCAAAGACCTAAAAAACTTCCTTCGAATGGATTTGCAGACATTTGAAAGGTTGCAGGAATTACCGAGCTGTGATTAGCTAATAGTCTTGAAGACTACCGGTATGAGACAAGTTTCAGGAAATCGAGCAGTGTCTTATTCGATAAAACAGTTTCATGAAAATCCAAAAATCTCTTGAAACATGTTTCTCGGACGTACTTTCATCGTGTGTACAGGGCTTTAAATATACTGCAGAAATCAACAAGTAACGACACACGGTGTCTTAAATTAACCTTAGCAAGCAAACCTTTAAAATACCATCGATAAACAAAACAAAGCAACGTACAACACCAACTTGGCATTTGAAGGCATTATTGAATACCAATTCTTAGAAGTATACTATAGAATAATTAAATGGTCATTTTCTAGGCGTTGGTTTTTCAATAAATGTATATCATACATTTATTGAAAAACCAACGCCTAGAAAATGACCAATTAGCATGTCAGTTAAAAACAGTATTCAGTTAAAAATGGCTTTACACCATATGACTTTGACAAACATTCAATACTTGAGTTATAAAGTAATTTTCTCTAAAGGACACATTTTATAACAGACGGACGGACAGATATACAGACTACAGGGTCATGTAATACCTTTGACGCTACGGTATCACAACCAAATAGCAATTTTAACGCGTTGTCCAGCCCCCCAGATAAGAGTGTGTAACTGAGAAGTATTTGCTTTTTTCTCAACCAAAACATATGTTGTGGGTGCTCAAAAGAACCATATCCACGAGACGGTTCTTTTGAGCACGCAAAACGCTTGAAAATAATCGCAATTCAACGCTGACATATTTTGCTGAACTGGCCCTATGTAATGTCGTCTATAAGATCTAAAAAGCTAGAAAATAAAATCATCGTCCAACTTTCCAAAAATAGAGGTAAATAGGTGTGAGCAGTGAAGAGATTGAACATTGGTATTGCCCATGCGAAAGAATCAATTTTGCCCCTCGCTATAGATCACGGCCTCCAATCTCGGCCTCCTTCTCCAAAAAGAGCAGAACGTAAAGTGAGGCGAAGGCCCTTCCGGGAAGCAGGCAGTGGGCAAAACAATGGAACACGGTAAGTTGTGTTGACACATTTTCAATCATAAGTAAATTTTCAGCGCAAAACTCGAAAATCTAAGAATGCTATGCTTCGGGCAATTGTTCAAGCTATCCGTAGAGCATGCTGTTTGCACATTTAGACGTAGTTTGTAAGCGTGAGAGCTTTTCTCCCGTTGCACAGTTGTCCAAGAAACGGTGGTTCCCGCATGGTTTTGCCTTCTAACCAAACGTATAGTAGCGTTTGGACCCTTATTCATACTACCGAGGCCCCTCCACACCCATGTTGTCCCAAATGCAATTTTTCGAGATATTTCAATGATAATTGAGTGATTTAGAGCCAAATTTCTTTAGGAGCAGGAGGCGAAGGGCAGGAGAAGGAGGCTGGGAGAGGAGAAGCAGGCGGCGATGATATCAAAATTTGCATTGATTTTGCTTATTTTTAATAATATACTTATCCAATCTATATCAAACTTGCATGTATGAATATTTCAAACCATTTAAATAAATCGAAATTACTTCGCTTTAAATGCCACCACCAACGTAATGTGTGGTTCACTTTTTTTCTCATTGGAATCATGTAATGCTCACAGATTAGTGATACTTGTGTATCTCTCCATAAGTTCTTGGGAAAAGGATTATCAAAAATCTCAGACTGGGTCGAATCTCTGTTTTATACCCACCCCCTCTCAAGCTTTGATTAAGAGCAACAATTACTGATGGTGCGAAATACTTAGACGCAGAAAAAAGAGGAATTCAAACCAAGTGTTCCTTGAAAGGTTTTGTTTGTTTTTGTTGCTTTACGTCCCATGTCAACAGCTATGGTCATTGCGGGACGGTCAGTTCACTTAACCACACTTTTTCCTGGGCAGGCTTGAGCAAGCGGTTAACCAGTAATTTGTGCACATACTTTCGCTTGTAACTGACAACAACCCTTCATGAATAAATCAGAGGAAGGGGGGAGAATGACCGTAGAAATTATTTCATGATCAATCTCCACGAAAGTATGGTACCGGGCCGGGATCGAACTCGCGACCCCTGGATCTGCAGTCAGACACGCATCTGTAGCCAGACACGTTACCGACTGCGCTACGCGGCCCGGTGTTCCTTGAAAGGACCTCGGACAATTTCCTATTCAATCTGCCCAAATTTTGACAACCTGTGGCTAGGATAATGCATAACTGACAACTATAGTTTTGTGCTTAAATAAAACCCTTATATTTAGTGCACCAAGAAAAATAAAAATATTTTGAAAATATTGCATAATTATGCCAGGACTCTAGGGTTTAGGGGGTGGGGGTATTTTTTGTGACCACATTTTATTTCACAGAAAGTCAAAGTTTCGTCGAGTATTCACCTAAGTACATGTAAATATTATGTTTGCAGCATAAAACTTGAGAAGAAAGGGATGCGTTTGCATAAAATTCGGGTTGAGAAGATTTCATTGCTTCATCCAAAGAAGTCAATTACTTTTGACTATTACCTGTAATGTTCCAAGTCAACCAGTTTGTGTGCACTGAGGTGTATCATATCTGCATACTGTATAAATCATAGTCTAGATAAACAGTTTTTGAGCGTAAAAGCGTTAATATTTTCTTACACATCAGATTTAATCTATAATGTGGTGCTTAAAAGAACCGTCTCATTGAGACGGTTCTTTTGAGTACCCAAAACATATGTTTTGGTTGAGAAATGAGACAATTAATTACTTTGTAAGCACTCATAACTAAAGCCCTGATACATGCCATTGCAAATTGATATTTACCTACAGGTTTTTACAAAATAAGTTTCTAATAAGTTTTTATAATAAAGTGTTTTTGAGCATTTCGACAACGTTCCCCCCCGTGACCAATCATGCCGTTTTTATATAATGTGTGAAATGTAAAACTTCAACTGTATGGAAAAGGATTAGTTTGGTCACGGGGGGGGGGGGGGGGGGGGGAAAGCACTTCAGTAAAACATTTTCTATTTTCTGTATGTTGAATAGCAAAAACAGAGTTTTCAACCCATATTTTTCAATTGATACTTGTCCAATGAGAAAACTGCTTTTGTGGATAAGTCGAGGGTTGAACCTACTATCTTTTTCATAGAAAAAATATCGTTTTCTTTGAAACTTTTCTCTGGTCATTTTTATGGGCAATCCTTCATTAAGACTGTCCGAGGTCCTTTGCACATCGGGGCGCCCCACTGACCGTTCTACGAGACTCCTACGCCTATAAAATCATAAATAGATAGACTCTTACTTAAATCAACATAATTATTAAATATTTAAACACATCTTTTTACCGATGGGGGCCTACAAACCCATTCTTACCATCAGTATTTAGGTAGACAATTGCAAAATAAACCCATTTGGTTTACTTCTAACAGTTTCGATAATTGCCCAATTATTATACGTTTAGTCTGTCATTCTCCATATATATATGTATGTATTGTTATTATATGTCACAATAACGATGAGCTGTACATGCTTAAGTTGTGAATAAACTACTACTTACTTACTTACTACTTTAATAGGCGTTTAGTTTTGTTAATTAGCGAGAACAATAATGTCCAATCACCGACCCTATATTGAATAAAGGATCCATGGTCCAATTAGCTAGTTAATTAGAACACGCCGTTGGCGACAGCGTGAACTAAAATACTTCTTATTATTGGATGCTGTGTCTTTTTCCCTCTCTGTTGATGAAATAATGATTTATTTTTTTATAAGAATTGTTATTCTGTCTTTTAATTTTCTCACATCAACCAAGAATTGTTATTCTGTCTTTTTAATTTTCTCACATCAACCAAGTCCGCATTCTTAACCTTCGCTGTAAAGTGATTGATTAAGATAAGTCTCAATTTAATACGTAGAAGTGAAGACCTTGTATACCCGAGATTGGCAAACTTAGTCCAGATCTGCGCAGTATGCAAACTACATGAATAATACAAATAAATTTAATAGATGGTTTAATGTCATGTTTTATTTAAATGGTGTTTCGCTAGTGGGCCGATGATGACCCGTTTCTACTCTCCAAAATATAAGTACATTTAGTAGACATATATAGACATGCAGTCGTTGGTGTTTTCTAATTGATTGTGCGAGCAAATAAAGCTCGAAACGAGCGCTATTGAGCATTCAAAACAAAACTATACATTTAGGCCGACCTTAAAAAATATTGGTTTGCCGTGCTCCTACCTTCCCACCCAAAACAGACCCTACCCCAAAAAAATTATTGCCTTTCTGAGAATCTTTATTATTTTTTCTCTAATTCTGTTAACAAACTCGTCTTCAAAATCATTAAAAGCTGTATTTGAATATTGAAGAAAGGTTACATTGATTGTTATTGTATGCATTCTTACCTTTGGAAGCGTAGACATGCAATGGACGGTGATTATATTGCATGGGCGAGCCACCAAAAGCTTAGGCTAGTCTGCGCAAATGTACAGCCTCGCAATAGAGCATTAGTTGCTCACTTTCAAACCTAACTATACAGTGGCTTTATTGCATGTGCGAGCAACAAATGCCCATTTGCGTAGTCTCGTAAGATTATTTGCTCTTCTCATAAAAAAACGTAGTCGACATGCAGTGTTGGTTTTGAATTTCTAAAAAAAAACTATCTACCCAAACTGAAATGCATGGCAAACAAATATATTTTTAAGGATGGCCTAAGATGACGTAAAAACGCACATTAAGAAGACGTAGACACGCAATGGACGGTGATTTATATTGCATGTGCGAGCAACGAATACGCATTTGCGCATACTCGTTAGCGCATTATCTACCCCAATTAAAAACTTAAGGACGTCTGGTAGATATATACATGTAATCGATGGTGGGGTTTTATTACACGTGCGAGCAACAAAAGCTCAGGATGCGCAGCCTCGCTAGAGCCTTAGCTGCTCACTTTCAAAACATAACTATACATTTATAAGTGGAAAGTGGCTTTATTGCATGTGCGAGCAACTAATGCCCATTATTATTTGCTCTTCTCATTGAAAAACGTACACGACATGCAGTTGTTGGTGTTTTTGATTGACTGCGCGAGCAAGGAAAGCTCAGGGGCGCAGTCTCGCTAGAGCCTTCGTACCCCCATTAAAAATAACTATAGATTTAGAAGACGAAGACATGCAATGGACTGTGATTTATATTGCATTTGCGAGCAACGAACGCGCATTTGCGCAGTCTCGTCAAAGCTTTTTCTACTCCCACTAAAAAAAAATGAACATTTTTTGTTGTTTGTTTGTTATTGTTGTTTTGGGGAGGGGGTATTCGTACTTGGTGAGGAGGGAGATATGATCAAAATACTACTACAAGCGGGCCATTTTCGACCCGCCAGCGAAACGCCATTTAAAATGGCGTTTCGCTGGCGTGTCGATGGTTGGCCAATATTTAAATGCTTACAGATTTTCAAGGGATCTGGACCACTTTTGCTTAAAACGGATATAGTAGTAAATAGTTTCACGGCAAGGAGATTTTTTAATTGTCTTCTGACGTATATGAAATGAGACTATTAAAATGAGTTTTTCCGTTGGTGAAATGAGGGGGTACTTTAACTTAATGAATGAGCACAACCCCCCCCCCCCCCCCCCCTACATGTTTTAGTACGATCTTTTTTAAACTTCACAGATGTTTTGTCCATGGACTGAGGATGTGCATTTGGTTTGGTCTATTATCGTCAAATTATTTTTTTTCACTTTTTTCGACTTGTGAACTTGTACCTTATGCCAATCTCGGATACAATGTGTATTTATTTATGAATGTAACTCCTCCGATAATTTGGAAACTTCGCAGATGTTTTGTATATGGTCTTAAACGTGCAGGTGGTTTGGGCATGATCCTAAAACTATTTTCCACACGAGACCTTTCACTGCTCGCACATGCGAATTATAGGGTAAAGATATGTTAAAAAGATATTAGGTATCTTGTCTAATTTGATAGTCCGACATGACTGAAATACTTTAAAATCTTAACTTAATTTAAAGTTATAGTTCAACCCCCGAGGAGTCATGTATCTAAACAAACAATGTGCACCCAGATCAACTAGCGTTTCATTTCACTGTTTGCTTTTAGCTAGTGTGCAATGCGTCACTATGGCCAAACAAAAATATGCGTGTTTCAGGTTACATTCAATATTAAATTGTGACGGTAGGTAGGGAACTATCTTTCAGTTTGTTAAAAGTTTTTACATGGGGAAGATGGGGAAACAAATATTTAAACCCTGACGGGAGTTAGCGAACAACGAAGCGCAGATCAGCCTGTGCATCCTCTCAGTCTGATGACATGGGTGAAAGTTTTCAGGATTATTCCTGAATTCAGGATTTGGCGGTCGACTATCCACTTTCCACAGAAATCCTGAATGAAGTAGATTAAAATAGCTTTTCTGATTTATTTTTAGTTTATCTTAAGACATTTTATGTCAGCTAAAACATGGAAGTATTGATATGCTTGTTTTAAGATTTGAATTTCAAAAGTTCAGGATTTTGAAATTTTTTGAACTTTCGCCCATGTGATATCCCTACCTCATGACAGTCTTGGGCTACATGCATTTCGAAGAATCAAGATACTGAACAAAACCAAAACTGTCATATGAACTAATTCCCTCGTTTGCATGCTGCCTTCTTCACTCGGTTTGAATGGTCAAACTGACGTGAAAATCGGTATCCCAAGAGATAGGTCCAGAAAATGGTAACAAAATGTCCTTACATGTAAATGACTTATTAATTCATTAATCCGTTATTTTGATTTATTAACACGACGCCCGGCTTGTTTTAATTTTCCGCCAATCAGCAGCCATATTTGACGATAACTACTGTCGTGCCAACCAAAAGTGACAGTGATGAAATATTGTGTTAACAAATTGTTAAGTAAAACACTAACTTGTACATACACGAATCGAGAGATCTCTTCTGTATTAATCCTATCCTGCGGATAGGATAAATAAATAAGTGATCCCCTTATAACTTTGTAAACAAAACGTCGTCAGTCACTCTTGGCTGGCAGGACAGTAAAGTAATATAAAATGCAGTTTTCTTTTGCATATTCCGAGGGTGCATGCTTCTATGACATTTGGTCGAAAGATATTATGTCGATACGGCGTTTGCTCGAATGCGACATACAGTCGATACGATGTTTTATTAGTTTTGACGTTCAATCGACTGCGTCATATTGTCTAAAACTCGTCCAAAAAAATTGACCGACATGAAAAAAACTCGTATGTTTTTCAAATTTTATTTCTTAAGAAATTTCTCAACTCATTAAATGCAAACGTACTCGACGGTAAGATCCATCGATTCAAGATCGTATGTACAACCAAAAATCGTATCGACCAAATTATTTTCGACAAAATGTTGTGTATCCTACATGTTGAGTCTACTCGGTAGAAGCGCTGTAGAGCCACAAAATGCTCCATACACAATATGCTCTCTCGAGGTGCATATTGTGTACCCTGCATACACAATATGCTCCCCCTAAAATCGGGAGCACATTGTGTAGGACATGTATCATACCTACACAATATGCTCCCTAGCTGAGGAGCGCAGTCGTGGTAGAGTGCTTGACCCGATATCGATGGGTTGTGGGTTCGAGCCTCACCTGAAGCACTGCGTTGTGTTCTTGAACATGACACTAAATATCCTGTGCTCAGTACTGGTTTCCCCCCGATGAAGTCGGAGGGATATTGTTTTGGCGTCGGCCGTCTGTGCACCCGTCTGTCTGTCTGTCTGTCTGTCCACCTCTCCTTCCAGAAACATACCTAAGTACCTATTAGTCAGATTTGGTGCATTCTCTGCATGAATGGATAGTACCATGGACTGTCCCAAGTGCGGATCCAGAGGGAGGGTAAGGGGGTCCGGACCTCCCCCGGAAAATCACAAGTTATAAATTTTCTATAGGAATAAGCAATTGGAACCTCCCACCCGGAAAAAGTTGGATCCCCCCCCCCCCCCCCCCCCCTGGAAAATGTTGAACCCTCTCAGGAACCTTAAAAAATGATAGTTTTCTTTGAAATTAACCATTTGCGACTGTAAAATAAGCTGAGGACTAAAAAAAAAGGTTGTCAGAGCTTTTTTTGTCAGATTGACCTGCCCCCCCCCCCCCCCCCCACCCTGACGAAAATTCCTGGATCCGCGCATGACAGTCCTATATCGTATAAGTTTCGTCAAGATCAACTGATAAACACATTATTGCTCTGGCAATTATGATGCAAAAGTTGTAATGGCTTTCTTAGAGTAATGATCAAAACATTTCCTCAAAAGTATTATGTATAAAAAGCCTGTAGATAAGTATGACGGTGTAAAATGTAAAAATAAATACCCCGCCCACTTGAATCTTTAGGCAGGGTCAAAGGTCAAATACATTATTTTGGCAATAGCTTAGTCAATTTTCAATATTATTACCGAAACTTTGTATGCAGACAGATTAAAAACAACAAAAGATAATATGAAATATATCAGACTGGATATTTGATTGGATGCCTGGGTCCGATCCCCTGGGTAGATTTAGGGGATGGGGCGAGTCCAAAATGAAACTTATTCTGAATAATGTCATGCTGCATATAAAATTAAGGGAACAGCACATGACAGCAACATGATAGCAATTATTTGGCACGCAGAGACACCATTGACCACTGAGGAAGGGGGTCAAAAGGTCAACGCATGATCACCTTAAAATTAGTCATGTTTCGTAGAGCACCTTGAAAACAAGCATTCTGTCCTTACATACACCCTAACCCCTTGGGTAGTGGCAAAAAGTCAAATATTTATTTATTGAATATGGTCATGCTGCATATCAAATAGAAGGGATTTACGCATGCAGCAAAATGGTAGCAAGTATTGTTCCAGAAGACACACCGCGACTTCGGGGGTGGGTCAAAAGATAAAACATTTTTTTTTCTGAAATCAATCATGTTGAAGATCAGAATGGAGTGTATAGCACACTGAAAGTACAAATGTCAAAGACCACCCACACTAGATCAAATTAAAGGGGGGAAAGTGTAGATTTACTTTAAGGTGGCCAATCACGTGGTCTGACTGATTGGGTTCACGGACTGCACAAACCAGTTATAGGACATCAAAAGTAAGGAAAATCTGCTGTTGTGCGTTATATGCTCGCAGCATATTGTGTACCTTACCTACATAATTTGCTTACATTATCATACCACCAAGGTAGCATATTGTGTACCTCAACCTACACAATATGCTCAAATTCTCATAAAACTATTCCATTTTCATAATACTACCAAGGTAGCAAGCATATTGTGTACCTTACCTTCACAATATGTTCCCATTATCAAAAAAACTAGGTAGCATATTGTGTACCTTATCTAAACAATATGCTCCAAATATCATAATACTACCGAGGTAGCATATTGTGTACCTTACCTACACAATATGCTCCAAATATCATAATACTACTAAGATAGCATATTATGTATCTTACCTACACAATATGCTCCAAATATCATAAAACTACTAAGGTAGCATATTCTGTGACTAACTTACACGATATGCTCCCATTATCAAAATACTACCAAGGTAGCATATTGTGTACCTTACCTACACAATATGCTACTATAATCACAACACTACCGATGTATCATATTGTGTACCTTACCTACACAATATGCTCCCATTATCATACTACAACCAAGGAAGCATATTGTGTACTTACCTACACATTATGCGCTAATTATCATAATACTACCGAGGTAGCATATTGTGTATCTTACCTACACAATATGCTCCCATTATCATAATACTACCAAGGTAGCATATTGTGTAGGTAAGGCACACAATATGCTACCTTAGTACTATTATTTTAATTGTAGCATATTGTGTAGGTAGGGTACAAAATATACTACCTTGGTAGTATTATATGATAATGGGGTAGTAATATGATAATGGGGGCATATTGTGTAGGTAGGGTACACAGTATGCTACATTGGTAGAATTTTGGTAATGGGAGCATAATGTGTAGGTAAGGTTCGCAATATGCTACCTTGGTAGTATCATGATAATGGGAGCATATTGTGTAGGTAAGATACACAATTTGCTACCTCGGTAGTACTATGATAATTGAAGCATATTGTGTAGGTAAGGTATACAATATGCTATCTCAGTAGTATTATGATATTCGGAGCATATTGTGTAGGTAATGTACACACTATGCTACCTTGGTGGTATTATGATAATGGGAGCATATTGTGTAGGTTAGGTAGACAAAATGCTACCTCGGTAGTATTATGATAATTGGAGCATATTGTGTAGGTAAAGTACACAAAATGCTACCTCAGTAGTATTATGATAAAAGGGAGCATATTGTGTAGGTAAGGTACACAATAAGCTAGCTTGGTTGTATTATGATAATTGGAGCATATTGTGTAGGTAAGGTACACAATATGTTACCTCAGTAGTATTATGATATTTCGAGCATATTGGGTAGGTAAGGCACACAATATGCTACATCAGTACTATTATTATAATTGGAGCATATTATGTAGGTAGGGTACAAAATATGCTACCATGGTAGTTTTATATGATAATGGGGTAGTAATATGATAATGGGAATAAAGTGTGTAGGTAGGGTACATAATAAGCTACATTGGTAGTATTTTCGTAATGGGAGCATATTGTGTAGGTTAGGTATACAATATGCTACCTTGGTAGTATCATGTCAATGGGAGCATATTGTATAGGTAAGGTACACAATATGCTACCTCAGAAGTATTATGATAATTGGAGCATATTGTGTAGGTAAGGTACACAATATGCTACCTTGGTAGTATCTTGATAATGGGAGCATATTGTGTAGGTAAGGTACACAATATGCTACCTCGGTTGCATTATAATAATGGGAGCATATTCTGTAGGTAAGGTACAAAATATGTTACCTCAGTAGTATTATGATATTTGGAGCATATTGTGTAGGTAAGGCACACAATATGCTACCTCAGTACTATTATTTTAATTGGAGCATATTGTGTAGGTTGGGTTCACAATATGCTACCTTGGTAGTATGATAATGGGGTAGTAATATGATAATCGGAGCATATTGTGTAGGTAAGGTACTCAATATTCTACCTCAGTAGTATAATGATAATGGGAGCATATTGTGTAGGTAAGGTACACAATATGCTACCTTGGTTGTAATATGATAATGGGAGCATATTGTGTAGGTAGGTACACATTATGCTATCTCGGTAGTACTATGATAATTGGAGCATATTGTGTAGGTAAGGTACACAATATGCTACCTCAGTAGTATTGTGATATTCGGAGCATATTGTGTAGGTAAGGTACACAATATGCTACCTTGGTGGTATCATGATTATGGGAGCATATTGTGTAGGTAAGGTACACAATATGCGACCTCGGTAGTATTATGATAATTGGAGCATATTGTGTAGGTAAGATACACAATATGCTACCTCAGTAGTATTGTGTTAATGGGAGCATATTGTGTAGGAAAGGTACAAAATATGCTACCTCGGTTGTATTATGATAATGGGAGCATATTGTGTAGGTAAGGTACACAATATGTTACCTCAGTAGTATTATGATATTTGGAGCATATTGTGTAGGTAAGGTACACAATATGCTACCTCAGTAGTATAATGATGTTCGGAGCATATTGTGTAGGTAAGATACACAATATGCTACCTCGGTAGTATTATAATAATTGGAGCATATTGTGTAGGTAAGGTACACAATATGCTACCTCAGTAGTATTATGATAATTGGAGCATATTGTGTAGGTAAGGTACACAATATGCTACCTCGGTTGTATTATGATAATGGGAGCATATTGTGTAGGTAGGTACACAATATGCTACCTCGGTAGTACTATGATAATTGGAGCATATTGTGTAGGTAAGGTACACAATATGTTTCCTCAGTAGTATTATGATATTTGGAGCATATTGTGTAGCTTAGGTACACAATATGCTACCTCAGTAGTATAATGATGTTCGGAGCATATTGTGTAGGTAAGGTACACAATATGCTACCTAGGTAGTATTATAATAATTGGAGCATATTGTGTAGGTAAGGTACACAATATGCTACCTCAGTAGTATTATGATAATGGGAGCATATTGTGTAGGTAAGGTACACAATATGCTACCTCGGTTGTATTATGATAATGGGAGCATATTGTGTAGGTAGGTACACAATATGCTACCTCAGTAGTATTATGATAATGGGAGCATATTGTGTAGGTAAGGTACACAATATGCTACCTCGGTTGTATTATGATAATGGGAGCATATTGTGTAGGTAAGGTACACAATATGCTACCTCAGTAGTATTGTGATATTCGGAGCATATTGTGTAGGTAATGCACACAATATGCTACCTCAGTAGTATTATGATATTCGGAGCATATTGTGTAGGTAAGGTACACAATATGTTACCTTGGTGGGTATATGATAATGGGAGCATATTGTGTAGGTAAGGTACACAATATGCTACCTCGGTAGTATTATGATAATTGAAGCATATTGTGTAGGTAAGTTACACAATATGCTACCTCAGAAGTATTATGATAATTGGAGCATATTGTGTATGCTAGGTACAAAAAACGCTACCTTAGTAGTTTTATTTTATTGGAAGCGTATTGTGTAGGTACGGTTCAGTATAATGGTACTTAGGTAGAATCATTGTGATGGTATACATTTCAAAGTTAGATAATGCTATATGTTAAGAATTTGAAGAGCAAGAAACTACTGCGCCGAAGGATATGAAGTAAGTGCATACATTTAATCATCACCATAAATCTGTCAGTAACAAGCAAATTGTCAAAAGACATTATTCAAGTTTACTCAGTATTAGTTCTGATCTTAAAACATACATACAATAAATGATTCGTCACCTTTATAATGAATCGTCTCATATCTTTGCGAGCGCCCGCTTACTAGTAAGTGTCAGTGCAGAACATTGTATGTTTCTGTTGTCAATACCTGAATTAACCGCGTTCAGAAAGTCTCTATTCCCATGTTAGCCCCATGCCTTCCAACATGTTTCAGTATAACCTGAAATACATGTATGGTTTGGAGAGCTATGCCTTTTGAAAAAATCAAAATAGTTGCCATGGGAGCCACTTTGGATATCAGAATCGAATGATTCAAGCAATTCTGAATGTCCATGTTGCCCCTATCCCTCAAACCAATTTTAGATTCAATCTGACGTAGGGATGGGAAAAGATGGTCTTTGAAAGATATCAAGATGGCTACAATGGTAGTCATATTATATATTCCAATGGAACAGGTATAGCATTTATGAATGTCCATGGTGTCCTCGACTCATACAGGTTCATTACATTTCTACATTTAACCCCCGGCGTTTCCCCATTTTTCCTTACTACGGTTTCCAAAAGTTGATTTCATGTCGGGAAAGAAGCCAAATTTGGAGACAACATCTCCAAAATGTTGTTGATGGGGATTAAAGACCACTATAATACAATTATGATGCGGGCATGGCTTTAGACATAAGGTTCGTTAGAAAGACAGATGGATGTCGAGAGGACAGTTAGAAAGAAAGGCAAATACCACGAAACATGTTTTCAAGAAGAGCATATTGTGTACCCTCGGACGACCACTGAAATAACATATGTACCGACCCTACACAATATGCTCCTCTGGTAGCATATTGTGTATGCAGGGTACACAAAATGCTCCAGCGGAGCATATTGTGTATGCAGGGTACACAATATGCTACTAAAAGGAGCATATTGTGTAGGGGAGCATTTTGTGGACCCACAAAGCGCCTTGGAGAGGCATTTCTTAAGAGTGCCCACAGCATAGATTTTTACAGAAACACCGCTTATAAAGTTTGACATGATCTTTGACGTCTGAGGTTGAAACATTCTTTGTCGGCTTCAAACTTCAAAGCCAAAATCGCCCTTGTGTATAAATGAAAGGCCCTTTCATGTACGTACGTGAAAAAATGCAGCGATTGAATAACATACATGTATATCTCGGACAGGGTCTTCATCGCTCACAAGTGACAGATTATGCATGCTTTTCTGTCGTCTATTTCTTTTTTCAAAACAACCTTGAATTTTTCAGGAATACTATCAAAGTGTCAAACAGTTTAGATCCAGATCAAGCCCGACATCTTGTCGTGTCTGATCTGGGTCCAACTTATTTGCAAAGGTCATCAGCGTCCGACACTAGTTAGTAGGCAAATATATGCGATAACTGCAAAAATTTCATGAGCAGGTCCAAATATGAGGATGGTTTTCAAAAGATTGATCATCTTCGCAAGCCAAGGGTACTAACACCAGGAACGAAGTGGAGTTAGTACCCTTGGCTTGCGAAGATGAAGACTGATGTGTACAATTACAATTGATCATTTGCTCATTGCAAGCGTCTCTCGAGACAAGACTCATCCGTGTACTTGTCGCATTTGCAAGCAACGAAGGCTCAAAATGGGCATGTGCACACGCACAGTGTCCTCATGTGCGGATCCAGAGGGGGTAGGGAGTCCGGACCCCCCCTCCCGGAAAATCATAAGTTATATGGGTTTCTATAGAAATTAGCATTTGGACCCCCCCCCCCCCCCCCGGAATATGTTGAAAATGATAGTTTTGTTTGAAATAACTATTGGACACCCTCTGTAAAGTTGAGGACTAAAAAAGTTGTCAGAGCTGTTTTCTGGCAGTCGGGCCTGGACCCCCCCCCGGCAAAAATTCCTGGATCCGCGCATGCCCCCACCTCATACAGAGCCGTCGCCCATACCACCCCAGATCATGCAATTTTTCATAAATCTTTAAAGAACCAACCACAACAAAAGGTGTTTGCTTTCTATGCACGGAAAACATTTAAAAAAATGACATTATATCTCGACTTTTACCGTCTTTGCTGCGTACTTTTGTATCTGCAAACTGGGGTTCCACAGATGCTCTGTAGCAAGGTGTGTTGACATGTATGTATTATTTCAAGAATCGGAGATAATTGAGCCGCGACATGAGATTTTCGTGCGACCAGCAAAGGCTCAGACCAGCCTGCGCATACGCGCAGTCTGATCAGAGCCTTTGTTAGTCGCTTGACTATACTATGATTAAGGTACCGAAGTTGGAGTTGAGCAGACTCATCTGAGTCTGCACTTGTCAAAATACCACATTGTTGGAAGAAATCGCACGTCGCAGCTCGTATGTAGTGGTGAACTTTGGCCTCTCGCTATGACCTTGACAGAGGATGTCTGAAAACTTGTCTCAAGAAGGTGGACATCTTTGTGAACTATTGTGTAGAAGCAGACAGTGGATAGCAGAAAAATTCTGCACATGGGACCTTTGACCTCTTGAACTGACCTAGACACTGAAGCACCAACTCTGACAGCGTTTTTTTTTAGTTGATGGGTAGAGAGGATCCAAATACCACAAAAAGCAAAACGCCATTTAAATGGCGCTTCGCTTGCGGACCAATGTGCTCCTACATTGAATGTAGGCTTGGTAGTTTTATGATTTTCGGGGGGGGGGGGAGGGGGGTCTGAACCCCTGTCCCTCTGGATCTGCGCATGCTGAACAGTAAGACATCTGAAACCCTTGTTTTGCACGTGTTTTCGTTGCGCCGTGCAAGAGCCCGATATATTTTAAGAATCAAACCCGATGACGTCCTCGGTAATCCAGGCGTGACCCATCATTCTTGTTGGAGATTCTCTTTTGTAACGCGTATGCACAATGCGGCAGCGCAAAGGACTCCTTTACATGCTCATGCTAATCAATTCAGCGTGACTAGAAGTCTAAATTTTGGTCTTGCATCTTTTTTTTTCTGCAGTATAAATACAAAAATCTCATGTGCTAAAAGGTCCATTCTCGTTAGTTCGCTGCGTGCACGGATCTAGAGAGAGGGGGCACAGGGCGCCCCCCCCCCTGGAAACTCACATAACTATATGGAACCACCGTCTTCTGATTACATGGGTGAAAATTTTCAGGATTAATCCTGAATTCAGGATTTTGAGGCTGACTTTCCATAGAAAGTCAACCTCAAAATGCCGAATTATGCAGATTATGACAGTGTCCCTGATTAGTTTTCAGATAATTTAAACACACTTGATCATTTAACCTTTTGTAGGCATCCTGCAACTTTTAATATTTGAATTTCCTAAAGTTCAGGATTTAGGAATTTTTGAAATTTCACCCATGTGAATATGTTGTGGTTACTCCTTAGAATCGTCGCTTCCATGCGCGGATCCAGAAAGGGGGTCAGAGGGGGTCCAACTCTTGACAACTGTTTTTAGTTGATGAGTTGAGAGAGCATCCAAATACCACTTAAAGTGAACGCTAGCGACATTTTTAATTTTCCAGGGGTGCTAACGAACCCTATAGCGTTATGACTTTCGAGGGGGGGGGGGGGGGGTGGGAGTCCCTGTCCTCCCTCTAGGTCCGCGCATGTCTTCAATGCGATTCTAAACATCAAAATTATTTTAAATGGGAAAAAATTTGTTCATTAAATTATGTGGTCAGTAGATTGAGAATTTTGGTTAATACGGTAGGGAACTCATGTACAGCATTACACTACGACATGGCCTTTTTCTGATGGTGATTCTGCACGTGGCCAGGTGTGCCTACGTGACTCAACAACGCACGTTGCAAAACAGTGGACAGTTTATGCGCTCATTGGAAGTTTCTGCAACAGACAATGTAGAAGAAAAATATTCCTGAATATGCTATGCTCTCTCTGTCACGCATTGTAGTCGCCAATCAACTGCTTTTTGCATATAATTGGATGTCTTTTCAGTGTACATGTAAGACGAATGACCTCACCTCCAAGCAAGGTAGTGAAATAATTAGTCACAAGTTTCTGAGCTTACATGCAAACATAGAGATTATGAGCATCGCTTGTCAAATAAATTAAAATTACAACTTGGCGATAATTGTGGATCATGGATTATAATTAGAAGATAAAAGAAAACACTGAACAATAAATGTACATAAATTGTAACATAACATAACATAACATAACTTTTATTACATCTCAGATCATTAATATGACATATGAGATAACATCCAAAAACATAGACAAACATTGATGTATGGCGTAGCATTTCCAGAAAGATAAGCGAACGAGAAAAAAAAAAAAAAAAAACAAGAAAGAAGAGAGAATGGGGGGATTGGCGGGGAAAGAATGACGGTCAGATTTAGGTTTAGATCTTGGTAAGAAAGTATAAAATAAGATATTTTACTGAGTCTGTGTTAGCATATTCGAGTATCATGGATCCGAGGCCAACCTCGCTCTAAAGAACGGGCGGGGCCAAGGAGCCATGACCCCTAAATTATGATGTATTCAGAGTAAATCACATTCTATGCCGTTTTGGAGCAAGAGAAACGCAAGAATGCGTGAATAGGTGCTTGGATAAAGGATAATTTACATGCATTCCATGAGTGCTTGATTGAGCGATCTCTGAGAGAGAGAGACCGCTCAGCAAGCACTAATGGACACGCGTCTAGGCATTATTAAGATTTAATTTTGATATATCAATATATTATCACAATCTGATTGGTAGGATCGTAGTTTGGGTTCAGGCCTTGTCGTATATGCTTGGTAGAATTGCCTCAGCGAGACCACTCTAGCGAGGATCCACAACAGCAGGCCAGAAAGATATATCGACAGTTCCGACTAAATATTTGTTTAGAGATGTGTCGTGGATGCCCGACAGAGCCGTGTCAGTGAGGCTGCTCTGGCGAGCCTGCTCGAACACAGGCCTAGCCAACCCGGACGTACTACAGATATCGTTTAGCAAGCATAAATGTTGGAGTGTGAAAACTCACAAGTGCAGACTATGAAGCCGTATATGTAACATGGCCAGGCATATTTCATTATATATATATATATATATATATATATATATATATATATATATATATATATATATATATATATATATATATATATATATATATATATATATATATATATATATATATATATATATATATATATATATATATTAGGCCGTTCTAGCAAACACCCAAGGAGTCATTATCTTGTATGCAAGGTTATATAAAAGCTATTTGCACTATAGTTTAGGTCTGGAACGCGTCGTGTATGCTCGATAGAGCAGTCTCGTTGAGGCTGTTCTAGCGAGCATCCACGATCGCAAGCAGAAACAATCAGGGCTGTCTCAATATAACCGATCGTGTCCTCCATATGTGGGGGTGGGTCTGCGAGATTTCACGCATGAACAAATATGTCATTATTGATAGCAAGTTTGTATTTATTTTCTGCATGTATGGCATCTCTATTGATTAATCTATTTTACAGCTGTCAATCATTCGGACGTCACACGCCAGCAGTTTTATCACCCACCGCGGTCATACAGGTAAAAATGTTGACCCGCGGTGTGGTTGCGGTGGAATTACGGCGGGAAAAATCCTTCCCGCGGTGGAGACTTGCACGGAACATCGGGTGGGGTTGCGGTGGGCTAAAAATCCTTCCCCACTGGCTTGGAAGGGTCTGTGAAAAACCACCGGAGCTGTACTGTAGATTGGATAAGTATATTATTAAAAATAAGCAAAATCAATGCAAATTTTGATATCATCGCCGCCTGCTTCTCCTCTCCCAGCCTCCTTCTCCTGCCCTTCGCCTCCTGCTCCTAAAGAAATTTGGCTCTAAATCACTCAATTATCATTGAAATATCTCGAAAAATTGCATTTGGGACAACATGGGTGTGGAGGGGCCTCGGTAGTATGAATAAGGGTCCAAACGCTACTATACGTTTGGTTAGAAGGCAAAACCATGCGGGAACCACCGTTTCTTGGACAACTGTGCAACGGGAGAAAAGCTCTCACGCTTACAAACTAAGTTCAAATGTGCAAACAGCATGCTCTACGGATAGCTTGAACACTTGCCCGAAGCATAGCATTCTTAGATTTTCGAGTTTTGCGCTGAAAATTTACTTATGATTGAAAATGTGTCAACACAACTTACCGTGTTCCATTGTTTTGCCCACTGCCTGCTTCCCGGAAGGGCCTTCGCCTCACTTTACGTTCTGCTCTTTTTGGAGAAGGAGGCCGAGATTGGAGGCCGTGATAGATATATTATTGTCATGGTAGGGCCAGCACATGCTATTTTGGTATGTATCGCATTATCGTGCAGCTAACGCTCAAGCGAGTCTGCACAAGTGTGCAGACTCACAAGAGCTTTCGCTGCTCGCATACACAAAGTATGGACGTAGATCAAGAACCAGGTCAAACATTGCTATAGATATATATTGTTGTCACACGATATCTTAGTATATATCGCATTGTCGAACAGCTAATGCTCAGACAAATCTGCACAAGTGTGCAGACTCGTCAGAGCTTTTGCTGCTCGCATACTTAAAGGATGGACGTAGGTCAAGGACCAGGTCAAACTTTAGACCTCTAGTCCCGCTGGATAACCCAGCAATGTTGTTTATTTGAGGCTTTATCGCATAATGCGATTAGTACCAAACTCTCAGCACATAATTACACTGTAAAGATAAGTTTAAGTTAACAAAAAGGGATCGCTGCTGAGCTGCCACCCCTTTGGTGTAAAATACACTTATTTTCCTACTAAAAACCAGAGGCCAACATTCCTCCGGTAATATTTTCTAAAAATATTTTTTAAAATTATTTTTAAGTAGTTACATATTCTCCTGATCAAACCAATCCAGTACAACAAAAACCAAAAACAGTGAAAGCAAAGAGCTACGTGCATTTAAGGACTAATAGCCAACAACTGAAAGTTGCTTTCGATTGGTCTGTTAGAGGTATGGTGTTATTTAAATTTACCGTTGCTCAGTATAGTAATAAAATTACCTCAAGATGGGCTTAAAGCTGCATACTCTGTAACTATGATCATTTTTCGAAAATTTTTATTTTCTTTTTAAACCATTTGTAAAAGTAGAATAAAGCTATGTTTTTACAATAAAAATGTTCAGTACAGCCGAAAACTGCATGGAAAAGTGAATTATCTTATCAAATAGGTGTGTTTTTCTCTTGTTGGCAATTATTTGCGTCCCTCCAATAATTCTAGACCATTGAATTTTAACATAAATGCAGTTGTTTTAATAGTGATAACTTGTTGAGATTTACGAAAATGGTAAAATATTTACCTGAATTTGAGTATTTTTACTGTGTTCTTGAAAAATTAAAACATTATTTTTAAAATTAGAAGATCAAAAGTTACAGACTATGCAGCTTTAAAATAGAGAAACTGTCATTTTCAGGCTGTGTTGACCGGTTTGTTTTATTAAAGAATTTGATATTGTACAGCTAAATAAAAGTATTAATATAAAAAGCTTTTAATACGTTGTGTGCCAATCTGCTAAACTATAAATTCGGTATTTGCTTATCTCTATGTAAATTTCTCTGTCAAACGTCTCAAATTTCGCGCAGTCGATGGCGCGCCATCGCATATCCCCACGCTTTCTAAATTGACTTTGTAATTGAAATTCAAAAATTAAAAAAAAAATGAAATAATGACAGACTTTTATACTTGGGCTCTTGCTCTGATAAACTTACAAGAAAAAAATGGTGAAAGGTAACTTATTTTGTGGCCTCATCAGGGGGTCCGAAATAGCCACTTAAAAACATATATTCCTGTCCAATAGAGATAATTAAAGGATTAACTGATAAGGGACAGTTTAAGTATCTCACAAAATTAAAGGGGCCTCAAGTATACAAGACAATTTCTTTCACTATGTTAAAGATCAATATTTTATCATAAATTACCTCATTCCTTAATGGGACCACTTTATTGCCCCTGTAAGGAAGTCATAATCACCTCATTATGACTGTCCTTTTGATCTGCCCAGTATGACCCCTGGAGAGAGTCATAATGAGTGGTACCAGTATTATTGCTAAAAAGTTATGTCTTTAATGCACGTAGCTCCGAAAGTTTGCCAAGTAAGCATGCTACGGCGGGCCACTTTTGGCGCGCCAGCGAAACGCCAATAAATTGTGTTTCGCTGGCGGGGCCAGTTAGCTTATTTAGTACATTGTGTGGAATTCAAAGTGTTGTCCGTTACCTGGCGAATAACGTAATTCCAAGTCACAGACATTCGTCAAGTCGTTGAGTCTAGATATTGGTAGGGCTGCGTGTCTCTGTCTATAGAATCCATCTCCGTAGTCGTGTTTTAGAAATAGAATATAATCGTTGTCCGACTCAAGATTCATTGGAACGCAAAGGCCTGGTATAAATCCTGAAAAAAAGGTTTGATTTTAGCAGCAAGTCAGCCAGTTAATAAATCAATACCACCAACCAATCCATTAAGCAATGAATCAATCACCAAAACAAGTTTATAAGACATTTTTCATGCTCATCTCAAATGAGCATAAAAAAGTCATACAACTACGCATTAAGGGGCTTTTTTGGCTTTCCTATTGTAACAAAGTGGACGCCACAGTAGGCTAAAATGAGCCGTGACACGTGATTTCTAACAATGTGGCATTTTAACCAGTGTTTTTGTTTGTTTTGTTGCTTTACGTCCCAAGTCAACAGCTATGGTCATTGCGGGACGGTCAGTTCACCTAGCCACACTTTTTTCCTGGGCAAGCTTGAACAAGCGGGTAACCAGTAATTCGTGCACATACTTTCGCTTGTACCTGACAACAACCCTTCATGAATGATTCAGCGGAAGGGAGGAGAATGACCATAGAAATTATTTCATAATCAATCTCCACGAAAGTATGGGACCGGGCCAGGATCGAACTCGCGACCCCTGGATCTGCAGTCAGCTTCGCATCTGTAGCCAGACACGTTACCGACTGCGCTACGCGGGGGGTAGACTCAGACGAGCCTGTGCAGCCTCCTTTTAAGGTTAGAAACTCCAAATGATGTTCAGTCAGTAGCTTAACACTCATAGAGTGTTCAAGCGTCTAGCAAAGGCTCTGACCAGACTGCGCGTATGCGCAGGCTGGTCTGAGCCTTTGCTGGTCGCACATACCACATTGTTGGAAATCTCATGTTGCGGCTCAAATATGAAAGAGACCATTTTGGATCAGATTTTTAAGATTTTTGAAAGAGAAATATCTTTTGTATTGGGCTATTCAGATGTCTTATTGTTAGAATATCATTCTCCCAAACCCTCACATTTAGTCCAAAATGACAATTTCCCTACTCTAAGCCTATTTTAGCGGTCGTTTTCTGTTACTATAGCAGCAGTAATTGTTAAAAAAATACCAGACTTTTACACTTGTGTTATTCTTTTAATAAACCAATCAGTAGATATTTGTGAAAAGCAATTGTCATTTTTTTGGCTTCAGGGGGTGGGGGGGGGGGGGGCAAAATTAGCCACGTAGCTCTTTCAAATGGTCACTTTAGCTTAAATACGGAAAACTTGAGAATTTCCCAGCTTTAAGCACGCATATAAATCCAAGGTCATGGTCAAATATTGTATTTTCATGTAGATGCATCTCCTATTAAACTGTTAGGCGTAGCAACTTAGCAGGTACATAGGTCACATGATTGTACAGGGCACTGGGCAAAATGTCATGGTCAAATGTATTTTTTTGTAAATGCACATCCTCCTTAACCGTCGAACATAGCAACTTCAAACTTTGCAGGTGCATATATCACATGATGTAGAGGGTAATGGGCTACATTTTGTATAACCTTGACCCCAAGGTCTAGATTAAATACACCTGTAGAAAAAATGCATTAACTTTCCTTACAACAGTCAATTGATTAAAGTTTATTTTTAGCCATGACATTGTAGTTCAAACACCTGCCATCTAAGAAGCTGGGCAGCTAAGCTCATAAAAGAAACCACACATCAAAAGGTTACATTAGTACAAAGCTACCTAGATGTATGGCAACTCCTTGAAATAGCAGCCTCAAATGACCAGTCGCTCTTGGTTCCATAGCTATCTAGTTAAAAGTTTCAATGAAATGTAATAGATTTTATCAAATGTATGGCTGAATCATCATCATCATCATCATCATCATCATCATCATCATCATCATCATCAATGACAACATAGAGGAAAATAAAAAACACTAAGATTCAAAATAAAGTAAATTAAGAAAGATATCTAAAGGCATATTTGTACAGAAGAAAGAACATATTTTTGTTTAAACACGTAATTGAAACTCTGGTCAATTTCAAACAAAGTTGGTTGGTTTTGTTGCTTTACGTCCCAAGTCAACAGCTATGGTCATTGCGGGACGGTCAGTTCACCTAACCACACTTTTTCCTGGGCAGGCTTGAACCAGCGGTTAACCAGTAATTCGTGCACATACTTTCGCTTGTAACTGACAACAACCCTTCTTGAATGAATCAGCGGAAGGGAGGAGAATGACCGTTGAAATCATTTCATGAGCAATCTCCACGAAAGTATGGGACCGGACCGGGATCGAACTCGCGACCCCTGGATCTGCAGTCAGACACGCATCTGTAGCCAGATACGTTCTTGTAAATGCATCTCCTAAACCGTTGTACTTAGTAACTTCAACCTTTGCGGGTGCATATGCCATCAGATGTGGACGGTACTGGGCAAAATTTTGTGTGAACTTGACCCAAAGGTCATATTTTGTGTGACTTTGACCAACCCAAAAGTCAAATAATGTATTTTCTTGTAAATGCATCTCCAACTTTGCAGGATTTTAGGTGACACGATGTAGAGGGTGCTGGGCAACATTTTGTGTGACCTTGACCCCAAGGTAAAGGTTAAATGTAAACAATTCAGGATACAAAATACTGAAAAATCAATTTTCGTGACCGCTACCATGACAACTATATTGGATGCCATGTCATAATTAAATCCGTGCCTACTGGATGACTTGATGTTCCGCAAACTTTCAGCATGATCTAACAAGGGGTTTGGGAAGCGAAGTAAAAAAACTCATTTTTTTAAATTGGCTGCCATGACGGCTATACTGGTTGTATTGGTGTCTATTACATAGAGGATCTTACATGAGTGCTCATGTTTTATTGAATTTATTAAACGAGTTGGGGAAAAGAGATAAAATGCGAGGCTTGCCGAGCATTTATCTCTTTTTCCCAACGAGTTTAATAAATTCAATAATACAAGAGCACGAATGTTAGATTCTATTTATCATATGACAAATACTTTGAAATCTCATTTCTGGCGTAAAAACGTTATAATTTTGTCATTATGTACACAACGTTGTTATGGACGTCATAACGTTTCCCGAAAATCGATAAACCACTAGTGGTTTACAGATTTTATTGCATGGCGTTATTTCACTCCGAGACGCGACGTCATATGATAATATTTAGTGAATGCTAAGTTCCAGTCAACAAAATTTCCGTCATGTCGGGACTCTTCCCAAGGAGAGTGAGAGACAAAGAATATTCGGATGGAATATAAGGCCTCAACCCCATCCAATGAGCAACGTGCATAAAGGGCTAATTTGGCCCCATCTTGAGCCAAAACTGAAATTAAAAGTATTAGAAGAATAACCAGTATAAAAGTATGATTTATTATCTTTTAGAGCTGCTATAGAAACAAAAACGACTGTCAAAATAGGTCGGTAAAGTTAGCACTATTTTTGCTGCAGCAAAAAAAACGGTAAAGTTAGCAGCAATTTTTCTGCAGCAAAAAACGGTCAAGTTAGCAGCAACAGTAAAAAAACGGTAAAGTTGGCAGCAATTTTACTGCAGCAAAAAACGTTCAAGTTAGCAGCAATTTTGCCGCAGCAAAAAATGGTAAAGTTGGCAGCAATTTTATAGCAGAAAAAACGGTCAAGTTAGCACAAAAATTTCTGCTAGCACAAAAATTTCTGCAAGCACAAAATTTGCTGCTGGCACAAAAATTCCTGCTAGCACAAAAAAATTTGCTAGCAAAAAATTTGCAGCCAAAAATTTTCTGCTAGCACAAAAATTTCTGCTAGCACAAAATTTGCTGCTGGCAAAAATTTCTGCTAGCACATAAATTTCTGCTAGCACAAACATTTCTGCTAGCACTAAAATTGCTGCTGGCACAAAAAATTTGCTGCCAGCAAAAAATTTGCTTCTGGCACAAAAATTCCTGCTAGCACAAAAATTTCTGCTAGTACAGTACTTGCTGCTGGCACAAAAATTTCTGCTAGCACAAAAAATTCTGCTAGCACAAAATTTGCTGCTGGCACAAAAATTGCTGCTTGCACAAAAATTTCTGCTAGCACAAAATTTGCTGCTGGCACAAAAATTCCTGCTAGCATAAAATTTCTGTTGGCACAAAAATTCTGCTAGCACAAAATTTACTGCTGGTACAAAAATTTCTGCTAGCACAAAAATATCTGCTTGCACAAAATTTGCTGCAGGCCAAATATTTTCGGCAAATTTTTGTGCCAGCAGCAAATTTTGTGCCAGCACAAAATTTGCTGCTGGCACAAAAATTTCTGCTAGCAAAAAAAATGCTGCCAGCACAAAATTTGCTGCTGGCACAAAAATTCCTGCTAGCACAAAAATTGCTGCCAGCACAAAAATTTCTGCTAGCACAAAATTTCTGCTAGCACAAAATTTGCTGCCAGCAAAAAAATTCTGCTAGCACAAAAATATCTGCTTGCACAAAATTTGCTGCAGGCCAAATATTTTCGGCAAGTTTTTGTGCCAGCAGCAAATTTTGTGCCAGCACAAAATTTGCTGCTGGCACAAAAATTTCTGCTAGCAAAAAAATTGCTGCCAGCACAAAATGTGCTGCTGGCACAAAAATTCCTGCTAGCACAAAAATTGCTGCCAGCACAAAAATTTCTGCTAGCACAAAATTTGCTGCCAGCAAAAAAATTCTGCTAGCACAAAATTTGCTGCAGGCAAAAATTTTTCGGCTAGCACAAAAATTACTGCTAGCACAAAATTTGCTGCTAGCACAAAAATTTCTGCTAGAACAAAAATTCCTGCCAGCACAAAATTTGCTCCCAGCACTAAAATTTCTGCTGGCACAAAATTTGCTGCAGGCACAAATGAGCCGTGAAATGAGATTTCCAACAATGTGATATGTGCGACCAGCAAAGGCTCTGATCAGTCTGCGCGTATGCTCGTCGCTTAATAATTATATGAGTGTTAAGCTACTGATCGAACTTAATTTGGTGTTTCTAAGCTTAACAGGAGGCTGCACTGGTTCGTCTGAGTCTACACTTGTCAAGATGTCACATTGTTGCAAATCACATGTCACGGTTCAATATTCCTGAATACCGGGCCGCGTGTGCAGTCGGTAACGTGTCTGGCTGCAGATGTGTGTCTGACTGCAGATCCTGGTGTCCCGAATTTGATCGCAGCCCGGTCTCATACTTTCATGGAGATTGATCGTGAAATAATTTCTATCGTCATATCACTCCCTTCCGAGAAGTAGCTGTCAGTTTTAAGCGAAAGTATGCGCTCGAAGTACTGGTTTGATTCATTACGTCCCATCAACAATCTTTGAGTTATATAGGGACGGGTCTTCCAGGGTTGAACCAGTACTAAGCTAGGATAAATGCGTCTTGCTTAAGGGCACAAAGCAATGTCACCGATGGGGCTCGAACCCGCGGACACTCGGTCTCGAGTCAAGCACTCTCGCTCCCATGACGAAGTACTGGTTAACCGCTTCTTCAAGCTTCCCCAGGAAAGATGTGATAAGGTGAACTGACCGTCTCTCCATGGCCAAAGTAGTTGACATGGGGACGTGGTAAAGCAGCAAAACAAACAAAACACAAATATTCCTGCTAGCACAAAAATTGCTGCCAGCACAAAATTTGCTGCTGGCACAAAAATTTCTGCTAGCAAAAAAATTACTGCCAGCACAAAATTTGCTGCTGGCACAAAAATTTCTGCTAGCACAAAATTTTCTGCTAGCACAAAATTTGCTGCAGGCACAAAATTTTCGGCTGGCACAAAAATTTCTGCTACCACAAAATTTGCTGCTGGCACAAAAATTTCTGTTAGAACAAAAATTCCTGCCAGCACAAAATTTGCTCCCAGCACTAAAATTTCTGCTGGCACAAAATTTGCTGCAGGCACAAATGAGCCGTGAAATGAGATTTCCAACAATGTGATATGTGCGACCAGCAAAGGCTCAGACCAGCCTGCGCATACGCGCAGATTGATCAGAGCCTTTGCTTGTCGCATAATAATTATATGAGTGTTAAGCTACTGATCGACGTTAATTTGGTGTTTCTAAGCTTAACAGGAGGCTGCACAGGTTCGTCTGAGTCTACACTTGTCAAGATGTCACATTGTTGGAAATCACATGTCACCGTTCATATATTCCTGAATACCGGGCCGCGTGTTCAGTCGGTAACGTGTCTGGCTACAGATGCGTGTCTGACTGCAGATCCTGGTGTTCCGAGTTTGATCGCAGCCCGGTCTCATACTTTCATGGAGATTGATCGTGAAATAATTTCTACCGTCATATCACTCCCTTCCGAGAAGTAGCTGTCAGTTTTAAGCGAAAGTATGCGCTCGAAGTACTGGTTTGATTTGATTCATTACGTTCCATCAACAATCTTTGAGTTATATAGGGACGGGTCTTCCTGGGTTGAACCAGTACTAAGCTAGGATAAGTGCGTCTTGCTTAAGGGCACAATGCAATGTCACCGGTGGGGCTCGAACCCGCGGCCACTCGGTCTCGAGTCAAGCACTCTCGCCCATGACGAAGTACTGGTTGACCGCTTCTTCAAGCTTCCCCAGGAAAGATGTGATAAGGTGAACTGACCGTCTCTCCATGGCCAAAGTAGTTGACATGGGGACGTAAAGCAGCAAAACAAACAAAACACAAATATTGCTGCTGGCACAAAAGTTTCTGCTAGCAAAAAAATTGCTGCCAGCACAAAATTTGCTGCTGGCACAAAAATTCCTGCTAGCACAAAATTGCTGCCTTCACAAAATTTTCTGCTAGCACAAAAATTCCTGCCAGGACAAAATTTGCTGCCAGAACAAAATTTGCTGCTGGCACAAAAATTCCTGCCAGCACAAAATTTGCTGCCAGCACTTAAATTTATGCTGGCACAAATTTTGCTGCAGGCACAAATGAGCCGTGGCATGAGATTTCAAACAATGTGCCATCTTGACAAGTGTCGTCTGTCCGTCCGTCAACATTTTCAAACATCAATCTCCATGAAAGTATGAGACCAGGCTGCGATCAAACTCGGGACACCAGGATCTGCAGTCAGACACGCATCTGTAGCCAGACACGTTACCGACTGCCTACGCGGCCCGATACAAAGATTTGTGCCTGCAGCAACTTTTGTGCCAGCAATAATTTTAGTGCCTGCAGCCAATTTTTTGCTAGCAGGAATTTTTGTGCCAGCAGCAAATTTTGTGCTGGCAGCAATTTTATGCTAGCAGGAATTTTTGTGCCAGCAGCAAATTTTGTGCTAGTAGAAATTTTTGTGCCAGCAGCAAATTTTGTGCTAGCAGGAATTTTTGTGCCAGCAGCAAATTTTGTGCTAGCAGGAATTTTGGTGCTGGCAGCAAATTTTGTGCTAGCAGGAATTGTTGTGCCAGCAGCAAATTTTGTGCTGGCAGCAAATTTTGTGCTCGCAAGGATTTTGTGCCAGCAGCAAATTTTGTGCTGGCAGCAAATTTTGTGCTAGCAGGAATTTTTGTGCCAGCAGCAAATTTTGTGCTGGCAGCAATTTTTTGCTGGCAGAAATATTTGTGTTTTGTTTGTTTTGTCCCAAGTCAACATCTTTGGTCATGGCGAGACTATAAGCTCACCTAACCGCACCTTTCTGGGGCAAGCTTGAAGAAGCGATTAAGTAGTACTTCGTCATCGGAGCGCAGTGGCTCAGTGGTAGAGTGCTTGACTCGAGACCGAGCGGCCGCGGGTTGGAGCCTCACTGGCGTCATTGCGTTGTGCCCTTGTGCAAGACACATTAATCCTAGCTAAAGCCCCGTTCTCACTGTCCCGCTGTACGGTGCCGGTTCATCCCGGTTTGATGATCCGGGATGAACCGTGATGAACCGTGTCACAATAGTTGCGGCACCGTGGACAACCTTGGAGATCCGGGATGAACCGTGTTGAACCGGCTCATGTCCCCGGTTGTTTTAAAATGTTTAAAACAACCGGGACTCACCGGGAGTAACCGAGAAGGCTGTCAAATGCCGTGGTAAAGTGGGACGACGCCGGAAACATCCGTGTCTCCACCGTGATAAACCGTGCGCGATGAAGACCCCCGGTATGCCTGATTTTTCAACAATGTGGTATGTGCCAACAACAAAACCTCAGATCAGCCTGCGCCTAGGCGCAGTCTGATCAGAGCCTTTGCCAGTCGCTTGATTATTATTTGACTGTTAAGCTACTGACCGAACTACATTTAAAATTTCTTAGCTAAAATGGTTACTGCACAGGCTTGTCTGAGTCTACACTTCTCAAAATACCACACTGTTGGAAATCACATGCCGCGGCGCATAGTGTTTATATATTTTTTTCTAAAAAGCAAGACAATCTGGGCCAAAATTACAATGCACCCTTAAAGTTAAGGAAGACTTAAGTTAAGTATTGAATTTTCAGGATGCGAAAAACCACGTTTTCAAACTGATTAAAATCAAAACAGTTTCTTTCTTTATATAGATCACAATGATATCTTTGACAACAAGTACTGCACAGGTCCTGGCAGTTTATTAAGCATTTAATGTAACATGTTGAAATATACTTAAATTAAGTCTTCCTTAACTTTAAGGAGACATTGTACACATGTAGGTCTGGGCCCAGATCAACAACATCTGAACCTCGTCGTAAGAAAACAGACCCCGAGCTTAAAACATTTTTCATACTCAACTAAGCTGAGCACAAAATTTATCCTGCTCATAAATGTTGAAATGCCAACAATTTTGTCATTTTAACATTTATTAGCATGATAAATACAGCACCTGAGAGACTTCAAGCAATAAACTTCTTTATTTGTCGGCATTTTAGTTTTTATTAGCAGTCGAAAGTTAATGCTCAGTTGAGTTGAGCATGAAAAAAGTTTTATAACCTCTGCTTCTGCTTATACGACAACATACATGCAAATGAGCTGCGAGGTTACTAAGCATTTGTTTTCGCTACATAGATTCCTCTAGTAACTTAATCTGAACCTACCGTATGTGGCTGTGCAGTCCAATTTGTATCTGTTCGATGTTTTTTCTGTGAAGACATAACTGTTATGCGATAGAGACAGAAAAAACTTACGTTACTCCACGTTTTTATCCTGAATTTATAGTGTAGAGTAACACCGGGACGCAACCGTGGCCCTACCGGCATGTAACCGTGGCGCAGCCGGCATTACCGGGGCATCACCGTAAACAGCCTGGGTAACGCCGGGGTATACCGGCATGAACCGTGGCTCCACCGTGCTCCAACGTGCTGCACTGTAAGTGCTCCGTGGTGAACTGGGAATCAACCGGCGTCTTGCCGGACCGGGGCTGTACTGGGGTAACGTCGGCAAAGTGAGAACGCAGTTTATTTTTTATGAAATGTGTCCCGGTGCATCACGGTATACAGGCTGTCCTATATCGGGATGTACTGTGGCTCCAACTGCACAGTGAGAACGGGGCTTTAACACCGGTTCAACAAGGGAAGACCCGTCCCTACATAACTGAAAGCATGTTGATGGGACGTAATGAATCAAATCAAACCAGTACTTCGTGCGCATACTTTCGCTTAAAACTGACAGCTACTTCTCTTGAATGATATAGCGGAAGGGAGTGATATGACGGTAAAAATTATTTCACGATCAATCTCCATGAAAGTATGAGACCAGGCTGCGATCAAACTCGGGACACCAGGATCCTCAGTCAGACACGCATCTAAAGCCAGACACGTTACCGACTGCCTACGCGGCCCGATACGAAGATTTGTGCCTGCAGCAACTTTTGTGCCAGCAATAATTTTAGTGCCTGCAGCCAAATTTTTGCTAGCAGTAATTTTTGTGCCAGCAGCATATTTTGTGCTGGCAGCAATTTTTTGTCCTAGCAGAAATTTTTGTGCCAGCAGCAAATTTTGTGCTAGCAGAAATTTTTGTGCCAGCAGAAATTTTTGTGCTAGCAGAAATTTTTGTGCTGGCAGGAATTTTTGTGCCAGCAGCAAATTTTGTGCTGGCAGCAAATTTTGCGCTAGCAGGAATTTTTGTGCCAGCAGCAAATTTTGTGCTGGCAGCAATTTTTGTGCTAGCAGGAATATTTGTGTTTTGTTTGTTTTGCTGCTTTACGTCCCCAAGTCAACAACTTTGGCCATGGCGAGACGGTCATCTCACCTAATCACATCTTTCCTGGGGAAGCTTGAAGAAGCTGTTAACCAGTACTTTGTCATGGGAGCGAGAGTGCTTGACTCGAGACCGAGTGGCCGCGGGTTCGAGCCTCATCGGCGGCGTTGCATTGTGCCCTTAAGCAAGACGCATTTATCCTAGCTTAGTACTGGTTCAACCCTGGAAGACCCGTCCCTATATAACTGAATGATTGTTGATGGGACGTAATGAATCAAATCAAACCAGTACTTCGTGCGCATACTTTCGCTTAAAACTGACAGCTACTTCTCGGGAGGGAGTGATATGACGGTAGAAATTATTCCACGATCAATCTCCATGAAAGTATGAGACCGGGCTGCGATCAAACTCGGGACACCCAAGATCTGCAGTCAGACACGTATCTGTAGCCAGACACGTTACCGACTACCTACGCGGCCCGGTATTCAGGAATATTTGAACCGTGACATGTGATTTCCAACAATGTGCCATCTTGACAAGTGTAGACTCAGACGAACCGGTGCAGCTACCTGTTAAGCTTAGAAACACCAAATTTAGTTTACCGGGCCGCGTAGCGCAGTCGGTAACGTGTCTGGCTACAGATTCGTGTCTGACTGCAGATACAGGGGTCGCGAGTTCGATCCCGGTCCGGTCCCATACTCCTCCTTCCGCTGATTCATTCAAGAAGGGTTGTTGTCAGTTACAAGCGAAAGTATGTGCACGAATTACTGGTTAACCGCTTGTTCAAGCCTGCCCAGGAAAAAGTGTGGTTAGGTGAACTGACCGTCCCGCAATGACCATAGCTGTTGACTTGGGACGTAAAGCAACAAAACCAACCAATCAACAACCAAATTAAGTTCGATCAGTAGCTTAACACTCATATAATAATTAAGCGACAAGCAAAGGCTCTGATCAGTCTGCGCGTATGCGCAGGCTCGTCTGAGCCTTTGCTGGTCGCACATACGACATTGTTGGAAATCTCATGTCACTGCTCATTTGTGCCTGCAGCAAATTTTGTGCCTGCAGAATTTTAGTGCTGGGAGCAAATTTTGTGCTTGCAGAAATTTTTGTGCCAGCAGCAAATTTTGTGCTAGCAGAAATTTTTGTGCTAGCAGAAAATTTATTTTTTGCAAGGAAAATTTTTTGTGCTAGCAGGTATTTTGTGCCAGCAGCAAATTTTGTGCTAGCAGAAATTTTTGTGCTAGCAGAAATTTTAGTGCTGGCAGCAAATTTTGTGCTGGCAGGATTTTTTGTGCCAGCAACAAATTTTTTGCTAGCAAAATATTTTGTGCTAGCAGAATTTTTTGTGCCAGCAGCAAATTTTGTGCTAGCAGAAATTTTGTGCAAGCAGAAATTTTTTGTGCTAGCAAGAATTTTTGTGCCAGCAGCAAATTTTTTGCTGGGCAAATTTTTTGTGCTAGTAGAATTTTTTGTGCCAGCAGCAAATTTTGTGTTAGCAGAAATTTTTGTGCTAGCAGTAATTTTTGTGTCAGCAGCAAATTTTGTGCTAGCAGAAATTTTTGTGCCAGCAGCAAATTTTGTGCTAGCAGAAAATTTATTTTTTGCTAGCAAAATTTTTTGTGCTAGCAGGAATTTTTGTGCCAGCAGCAAATTTTGTGCTAGCTGAAATTTTTGTACTAGCAGAAATTTTAGTGCTGGCAGCAAATTTTGTGCTGGCAGGATTTTTTGTGCCAGCAACAAATTTTTTTGCTAGCAAAATTTTTGTGCTAGAAGAAATTTTTGTGCCAGCAGCAAATTTTGTGCTAGCAGAAATTTTTGTGCTAGCAGAAAATTTTTTGCTGGCAGCAAATTTTTTGCTAGCAAATGTTTTTGTGCTAGCAGGAATTTTTGTGCCAGCAGCAAGTTTTTTGCTGGCAGCAATCTTTTGCTAGCAAAATTTTTTTGTGCTAGCAGAATTTTTTGTGCAAGCAGCAAATTTTGCGCTAGCAGAAATTTTTGTGCTAGCAGAAATTTTTGTGCCAGCAGCAAATTTTGTGCTAGCAGAAGTTTTTGTGCTAGCAGAATTTTTTTTGCCAGCAGCAAATTTTGTGCTAGCAAAATTTTTTGTGCTAGCAGGAATTTTTGTGCCAGCAGCAAATTTTGTGCTAGCAGAAATTTTTGTGCTAGCAGCAAATTTTGTGCTAACTTGACCGTTTTTTTTCTGCCATAAAATTGCTGCCAACTTTACCATTTTTAGCTGCGGCAAAATTGCTGCTAACTTGACCGTTTTTTGCTGCAGTAAAATTGCTGCCAACTTTACCGTTTTTTACTGTTGCTGTTAACTTGACCGTTTTTGCTGCAGAAAAATTGCTGCCAAATTTACCGTTTTTTGCTGCAGCAAAATTAGTGCTAACTTTACCTACCTTGTCAAAATAGTCTTAAAATGGAGAATGTCATTTTGGACCACATTTGAGGCTTTCGGAGACCGTTGTTTTAAGAACTAGATATTATCACAGCTAAATAAAAAAAGCTTTAATATGTTGTGTGTCATGATAATTATTATCATCTTTTAAAATATCGTTTTGGTATTTACTTGTGCTCTATGTTAATTTCTCTGTCAAAGAACTCAAGTTTTTTTTCCAAAATGCTCATTTTCCTAAATGTCAGCCTATTTTGGCGACCATTTTTGTAACCATAGCAACAGCAAAAGTCAAATTAATACCAGGCTTTTATACTTGGGATATTGTTCTTATAAACCAATAAGAAAAAGGCGAAAACAACTTATTTTTTGGCTTCATAGGGGGGGGGGGGGCAAAATAGCCTTTAATGGACGTAGCTCTCTTTGCCTCAAGTGAAACCTAACTATGTCAGACCATCTCTCTGATAGCTTCAGCATAGAACTCACCACTGTACATGTACCACCCACATTGATGTCATTACGTTAATAAATCTGAATCTTCATAATACCCCGATGTTCCAAACAAAGGGCTAGTTTAACACAACCGGTAGAAGTCGAAAATGCCTTTATGGCGGCCATATTGTCATGTATTAATCATTTATACAAAGAATCTATCAAATCTGAAGACTGGGTGCTAATAAAGGGTTCCTGACGGATGCCGACGCCAACACTAAACCTATCCAACTTCGTCGGGGGATAATAAAAGAGCCTCAAAAAAAGGCGAGCCTATATTATGCTAAATATGAAACCCTTTAAAATAAATAAATTAACCCACCTGCTTCGCCTATTGTAATGACTTGGGGAAGCATCCTTCCCTTATACGTACACCTGACCAGAACAATTGCACCATACGTCCTTCTCCCTAGGGGGTAGCCCAAGCTCGACGGGTCCTCAATAATCTCGGTCACATTGCCAACAGCCACGATGTCGGAGTGATACACTAGTTCTTCTATCCCAAGGTCTATGAGGCCACCTTCGGGGATCGAACATCCCAGGGTGTGATTGAAAAGCAAACACAAGAGAGCAAAACAAACGATTGTACTTGCAATAGCCATATTGCAGAATGAGTTCAAATAAGTAGTGTATGTCCGTGGAGTGTTGTGTTGCGCGCGACGTGATTACAGTTACAGCTGAATGCGTTTAGATGTGACAAAAGAGAAAATGATCATGTCATCATTGTACCCCGCCTCGAGAAAACGTGATTTTGTTACTGGTGTACAACAAAGGCATAGACCAGCCTGCCTATCCGCGCAGTCTCGGCTTCGCCTTAGTTGTTCGCGTTTTGATAATATAGTAGCTTGACCGTCTATATTTGGTCTTTTTCTGTCTGATGCTTACAGACGTTGCGCCAACCTTCCAAGAATGTCCACGAACGAGGGGCATTTGGAAAGTACGTGGCATGGCTTCATAACTTTATTAACTACAATAATCCGACTACAATATTAGAAGTATTTTTGCCCAAATGTACAAATTTCTGGTAGAAAAAGATATATTTCTAATTTTTGCTTATGAACTTTTCAATGTAAAAAAGAAAAATTATAAATAATACCAGAAATACGTATATTTGGGTCAAAATACTTCTGAATATTGTAGTCAGATAAGTGCAGTTGATGTTCATGCAAATGAATAATTTCTGAAGTTCACCCAGCGTGTCTCAATATTGCAATCGGTTTCAAACCAGGAAGTAACTCTAAAAAGACTGATTAGCATGCTGCCGACTGCTCAAAAGCTGTATGTTGGAGCGTACGAGGGCTGTTCAAATATGAATGCAAGTAGCTTCATAACTTTCTTCACATATATGTTTCCCGCATAACTGAAAGATTGTTGAGTGGACGTAAAGAATCAAATCAAATCACATATATGCTACGACCAAATATCATACGTTTCTGAAAAGAACTATTTGTCGCCTTTATAATGGCACCAAACATAATGAAACACTCACTTCATTTCTCGAGTAACATACCCTTATATAAAGACCATTCCATATACTGAAGGTTTTCTGAAGCAATTGCAGTGTACGTTTTTGGGACACGTAAGGATATAGTGTCATATCTTTGTAAGTTTTAGACAAAATGGGACCAAATTTTAGATGCAAGTTTAGGTAACAATCCTGAAATTGCTTGCCGGAAAAAAGTTTATATGATCCTGTTTCAATCTGGAGTAAACATGCACGTTTGTGACGTCAATAATTGTATGATAGACGTCATTTTGAGTTATCTACTGGTGAAGTAATAATGACCATCGCTGTGTCGTTTTCTTTGCGTTTAGCTGAAAACATGCTAAATATGTCATAAGGGAGTTTTCAAAAAGCGCCGTCCTCTATTTACAGAGTAATCACATTTTATATCATTTTTCATGCATTTTTCTGCTTATCAATAACGTGTTTACATAAATTAAAATATGTTCAATCTGTCTAATCCTCAAGATCAGGTGGATAATTTTATTGTAAATATTGCCTATAGTGGTCAAATTTAAGATTTCTGTTCAAATTCAGAATAAAGCGGCAATGTTATAACAAAAAATTAAGTATGAATTCTATAACCCCTTCACTTAAGGCATTTTTGACTTAATAAAAATGCTTTTCAGCGTTTAAAAATTAACCACTATCCATCAATAATTTGTAGCAACAACTCAGTATGAGCGATCAACATATTGTCTTTGATTTAAAACTAGGTTAAATGCTGCTTCAGGCATTTTGTTAGAGATAAGTTAAACTGAAAACTGAAAGTTGGTGTTTTTGTTTACCATTTATTTGCAAACAAAAGGAGACTTTAGTGAAAACGAATGGTTGTAATTTTACAAAAGCATTCAAGAATTTTCACTTGTTTATCGAAGAACTATACGCTCGTCTATATCACTGGTATATGTTCGAAGCATTGAGTTAGTTAGTATACTAATGTGACCCTCATTCGAAGGGCTATAGCTCGTTAAGCATTCTGTATTTTTCTTTAGGTTTTGCGCCAGTTTAAAGGTGACATGTAGCCCTTTATAGAAACGTTTACCATTTTGTCGTAGCACATATGTGAAGAAAGTTATGAAGCTACTTGCATTCATATTTGAACAGTCCTCGTAATGTGATCTATGTGAGATGTAAAAATTGTTCATACAACAATGTGGCCAAAGGTATCCGTCTCCTTGATTAAAGGGCAATTTTTGTTTATACACTCAGGAAAAAAAATCATGCAAGAGCTTTTGAAAGATATATCCCCTTATTTATGACCATAATTTTGGAAAACTATTTCGTGACTTTATTTCTTTCTGCTGATGTATTCTGCGATTACTGCTAGCCCAACTGTCGTACTTGAATCTGGAAATGTTAATTAATAGAGAAATGGTATACATTCAAGAAGGAGACTTTTTGCGAATTTTCTTAATACATTTATACCATAAATTGGGTCGCTAAGCCCGAACTTTGCCTATTGAGTATAATGTTATGTTCTATTTGTAACGAATAACGTTTGCCACGCAAATATGTTTACTTATTTTGTTCTGCACTTAAGGAAATTAATCCTGATGCCACTATCCCCCATTATCAAGAAGTGGGTTGGGTAACTCAACCTCTTTTATTCGTCAAAGACAAAAGTTATTCTCATGGTATCACGCTAACCGTCACAAAATTAAAGATTTCTACTCACAGAGCATTCATACTTTTTTGTTTGCTACTGTTTCTACCTGCGTCGCTTTAGCGAAAGCAGGTCTAGTAGTGGGTCGACTCCGTCCGCCATTCATCCGTACTCACAAATGGACAATTGTTGGGGACTCTCAATTTCCAGAATTAATAGTATTTAAAAGTCATTTACGGAATAAACCTCATTTGCATATAAAGGAAGCTAATAAATTCAAAAATGTGTTTTATTCCCTAAAAATTTACTGGGATTTGTCGGGTACGCTTTCTTGGCTAATTTTTCTAGCACTGTACGTCACACTTTCGGGGTACCAAGTGTGTGCAATCTGCAACTTCAAAAGTTTTCATTCCTTTATATTAAAACTTTGTCTAATGAGTGTTTACATATTGAAGATGTGCACCTCCTATTTTGTGCACGTTTCATAATTTTTTTCTCATTTTTGAGGGGTGTTGAACTAAGACATCTTCCATCCGCAATGCTTAAGTGGTGCCTAGTTTGTGTAATCTGTAACTCCAACAGTATTCATTCTTTTAAATTCAAACTATGCACAATTATTGATCACATATTGAACATGTGCACGGGTGTTGAACTTAGACTTTTTTTCATCCGAAATGCTGAGGGAGTGCCTAGTTTGTGTATTCTGTAACTCCAACAGTATTCATTCCTTTATATTTAAACTTTACAAAATGATTGTTCACACATTGAAGATGTGCACCTCATACTTTGTGCAAGTGTTTCATTTTTCCTCATTTTTAATGGGTGTTGAATTTAGACATTTTTCGCGTCCGTCTGTCCACAACATTTTAGGGGTGCCAAGTTTGTGTAATTTGTAACTCCAAAAGTTTTTATTCCTTTTTATTCAAACTTTGCCTAACGATTGTTCACATATTGAAAAAGTGTACCTCATATTTGTACACATTTTATTTTTTCTCATTTTTGACGGGTGTTGAACATAGACATTTTTTCCATCCTAAATGCTAAGGGGGTGCCTAGTTTATGTAATCTGTAACTTCAACAGTATTCATTCCTTTATTTTCAAACTTTTCATAATGATTGCTCACTCATTGAAGATATACACCTGATATTTTGTGCAATTGTTTCATTTTGTTTCTCATTTTTGATGGGTGTTGAACTTAGACATTTTTTGCGTCCGTCCTTCCGCAACATTTTAGGGGTGCCGAGTTTGTGTAATCTGTAACTCCAAAAGTTTTCATTCCTTTTTATTCAAACTTTGCCTAATTATTGTTTACCTATTGAAGATGTGCAACTCCTATTATGTGCAATTGTTTCATTTTTGATGGGTGTGAACTTAAACATTTTTCCCGTCCGTCTGTCCGTTCGTCCGCAAAATTTTAGGGGTGCCAAGCTAGTGTTATCTGCAACTCCAAAAGTATTCATTTCTTTTTATTCAAATTTGGCCTAATGCTTGTTCACATATTGAAAATGTGCACCTCCTATTTTGTGCAATTATTTCATTTTTTTCTCATTTTTGATGGGTTTTGAACTTTAACATTTTTCCCGTCCGTCTGTCTGTCCGCAACATTTTAGGGATGCCAAGTTTCTGTAATCTGTTACTCCAAAAGTTTCCATTCCTTTTTATTCGAACTTAGTCTAATGATTGTTCACATATTGAATATGTCCACCTTTTTTTTGTGTTCACATTTCATTTTTTGCTCATTTTTGAGGGGTGTTGAACTTCGACATTTTTCCATCCGAAATGCTTATCTGTAAATCCAACAGTATTCATTCCTATATACCAGGCTATCGGAGGCTGTACCTATGCGACCGTTTTTTCGAGCAAAAAATGGCAGACTTTGGAGGACGCATCACACCAGAGGGAGACATTTGCACGGTAAATACATATTTTGTCTCTTTGATTTAACAGATTGAATGCGCATTCCGCTTCCAATATAGATTTTTTCTATAAATGATTCTTAATTTTCGTTTAGACATGTTTTATTTTGCTGTTATGAATAAAAATGCTGCTGAAACGGCTGTTGCTCAGTATAATTGGATTGGGTTTCGGTCATTGAATACACATTTTTGTCATGATAAGATTGTTTTTATTTTATATTTTCTTCATGTTAAAACCGTGACAATAAGAGAAAAATAAATATATCCCAAATATATTGCTATTTATAAACTTAACTCCAGTTTTATGACCATTTCCAGACTGTACGCACACCAAAACTTCCACATACAGAGCGTATAAAATGTAGCGTTTTTCGAGTTGATGTGGATGCGTATTTCGAGTCATGCAACGCTTCTGAATGAGTTTTCTGAGCATAATTTCTGTACGGGTAGTTCGAGTAGTAAAGCCTTTGGCGACTGAGTCATAACATGACTATCTAGAGAGGCAGTCAGACAGACGGACAAACAAACAGCAAACAACGCTGCTTCTACTGTATTTAAGCAGAATAGGGGCAATTCACTGACAAGATAGTTCACTAATAGAAAAGATATCAGTTCACTGACAAATTTCATATTGTAATTTTATGAAATGTCCCAATTCTTATTCATTTATTGATGATATAATAAACAAAGGCCTGATATAAAGTCAATTAAGACACAAATTAGCTATCGCACCTCGATTTTATTGGACATACACATGGCTTATGTCTATAAAGCCACCATTACATTGTCTGTGCAAAAATTTGTTTATATCGCCAAACATAAAATCTTACCCATTGAAGGTATGAAGAAAAAAAATATGGTATGCCTACAATCAATCTGCTTTGGTATTTAAATGGAATGCTTGTCATCGTTGACAAACTACACCTAAAATAAGATATATATCTAGCTATGGGATGACATCAGACTAGCGCCATGTATCCTTCAAATGTTTGCCTATCATTATTTAATCATGTAAACAAAACAAAAGCATTTATTAAAATCAGCAACTGATCTTGGTGCCTAGAAATTTTGTAGAAGGCTAGTCATAACTCTTTATGTTAGTCACCCATTGTTGATGATCCAGTAGTTAAACGCAACAGTAAAAATATTCTCTAATTGTCAGGGAAAATGTTCTATTAATCTTCTATACTGGCAATGATCACATTCAATTATTATTCTTACTAAAGTATTTCTACTTATTACATCAAATCTAGCCTGGCTCCCAGCTGTCAAACATTTGTTTAGTAAAACATGCATATCTTTACATAATGTTCAATCTTCAAATGGCCGAGTTTGTGTTCTGAGCACAAGAAGAGAAGTAACTGTTATAAGTAAAACAAGAATAGGTTATGGGATATGATATCTATTGGCAAATATGGAACATATGATGGGAGTCAGTCTACATCAAATCATCCATTATTATTTATACCATTCATCAACTATTGTCCAGCCATATGTCATTGAACATAATACAAATGTATTGATGAACTGTCTTCAAAAGTATCAAGGAACTGGCTTCAATCTGTCGGTAGTGTCTGAGACTCAAAATTTGCTATTTTAATTGAGGAGCTAAATATTTGAAAATTCAATTCAAAAAAGTTTCATGCCTGAAAAGGTAGACTTCATAAAAAACTAGCCTTCTACAACATTTCTTGGCACATGGTACGGTCAAATTGTGGAAGCAGATTTTCAGGAGCAGGTGTTTTATACAACTACCCCATGCTTTAACATTAAAACAAAATTGGGACATTTAAAAGTAGTATCCAGATGGTATCCAGGTGATATATACAGTATTTCTTAACTGCCAGCAGCTCATTTGGGGTTTTAACAAGTATCAAAATAAATTCTTTGCTTCCAGAAACAGACCTTTATGTTATTCATGTCAATTACGTTAAATGTGCAACTACACCCTACAAAATCATTTATGTTTTATTGTCCATTTGATAATCTTCATAAAAAGTATTTAGATTTTAAATCTGCATAGTCTGTTACTTTTGATATTCTAATTTTGGAAATAAAGTTTCTATTTTTCAAGAATACAGTAAAAATACTCAAATTCAGGTAAACATTTTACCATTTTCATAAATTTTAACAAATTATATCTTTCAAAACAACAGCATTGATATTAAAAATCAACTGTCTAGAATTATTGGAGGGGCGTAAATAATTCCTAACAAGAGAAAAATCACCTGTTTTTATTAGATAATTCACTGTTCCATGCAGCTTTTAGCTGTACTGAACATATTTATTCTGAAAACATAACTTAATTCTATTTTTACAAATGATTTAAAAAGATTTTTTTTTTTTGAAAAAAGTTCATAGTTACAGATCTAGTCTCTTTAAGTACCATGTTCCTAGTAGACAATTAACTTTATATTTCAAAACTGCAAATAGCTCGTTTCTATCACACATACTTTAAGAATTATAGGCTGTTGAATACTATGACACCAAATAAAACGTTAATTAAGGAAAGAACAGTTTTACTTAGAAATTAAGCATGTACACTTTACAAAACCATAAATGAGCATTCTACAGATAAATGAGAGTGAAAAGCTATAACAGACATAGTTTCTGGTGTAAAATATAATTTGCATGCTTGTATGTCAATATGCAACATACATTCCAGAATTTAAGTCTTGTGTTTGCTATGCCTTTGTGCGCATCTGTTTGTATGTGCTTTGTGGTCACCTGCTGGGAAAGGGCTGACCTCTGGACTCTCGTTTATGGTGTCTAACTGTGAGTTTGTCACTTGCCCATTGGTATCCTGGGTCAGGTTTGGTACTATATTATATCGAATCCTGATCTTTGCACCCTTACTTACTTTAAGAATTACTATATATATTGCTAAATACCTTATATTTTATGTCATATAATACTTTATCAATCTCAAAATTGTTTATTTAAGAGTTGAATGTATGACAAGATTGTCCTAAAATAATTATCATTTCTTATCAAGAACTTATATTTCTGAAAAAGTAAATATTTGAATGTTATATATCAACAACATATTTATTTTGATTTGTCCAAAGTTAAAGATTTTAAAACTCACAAACAAAGATAAGGATAGCACTTCAGTAATAGTAGCAGGATACATTTTCAATTTCTGTCAAATTTATCAAAGTAACATATATAACCATATAAAATAGATCGTAAGGTCCTCTGTATGTCCAAATTAATGTCAAAGACAGTATATAATTGGATCTGAAAGCTTAAATATGTTTAATGTAGATATTTTTATACTGTTTAAAACTGTGTACCCAGTTTTTTGCTGTTCACAATATACAATAATCCCTAACATGAAACAGGCTAGTTTATTGTTTATCTATTTTAATTTATGATAAGACGACTGCAAATTACTTAAGTTTTTATGCAGGTGGTAGCATACAATTTAACTTTGCTTACTTCCAGATAGAATCAATCATCTAAGAGTTGGTAGAATAAAATTTGATACATGCAACATTAGATATCATGCATAAGTGTCTGTAATCAGTTAATTTTGAAAGAGACTGTCTCAAAATAACATTGTATACTGACATCTTTATGCATATGCAGCTATGACACATTACTTGTTTTAGCTTTTAAACTGATTTTAGTTTATTTTCAGAATAACTAAAGAAGGCGTTTATCACACCAACTTAGTTCTTCTGATCATTTACTTATCTGATAACACTTTATAAGATATTCTATTCCCTAACTTGCATTCTTTCTTCACCAACCTGAATATGCTTTGGATATAAAATGATTATTATCATAGGGATAGGCATGTCATGTGCCATGCATGGGACAGAAACCATTACCATTAAAGCTGCATAGTCTGTAACTTTTGATATTTTTCGAAATTTTGTATTTTCTTTTTAAATCATTTGTAAAAGTAGAATTAAACTATGTTTCACAATAGGTCTGTTCACTCTGGCTGAAAACTGCACAGAAAAGTGAATTATCTTATAAAACAGGTGTGTTTTTCTCTTGTTGGTAATTATTTGCGTCCCTCCAATAATTATAGATAGTAAATTTTAACATAAATGCTGTTGTTTTGATACTGATAATTTGTTAAGATTTACGAGATTGGTAAAATGTTTACCTGAATTTTAGTTATTTTACCGTGTTCTTGAATAATAAAAACATTAGTTCTAAAATTAAAAGATCAAAAGTTACAGACTATGCAGCTTTAAAAATCAATTTCTTTTTCTATGACAAGGATTTATTTTGCTTTAATGTTTCATTTCTTTTCATTTCTCAATTTCGACCTACATTTTTAAAGAGTTATGGGTTAGCTTTTGTCCCCAAAAGTTATAAATATAGTTGGTGTAATCAATAGCTAATATGCTATAATTATATGTATTTTGGTGGCTTACACAATGGGCGTTGGATCTTACTAAACAACTACAATCGTTTAATATCAATTTTGTTTTTACCTAAATTGGGCTGTAGTCAGTGATTAATGCATTGTATATATCATTCCTTATATAAAATAAAAAAAGATGCAAACATTGCAGAGAGATGAAAGAATATCATATCATATAAATTTTACTATTGCAGGGTAACTCTTAAATTGAGAAAGAGCAAACATACTTTATTTTGGGGTTAATAATATGTGGGTTTAGAAAATCACAGCCTACAACTTTCTTCTAAGTATTTTGGCAGCTCATGGTCTATTGGTCATACTGCATGAAATAGTAATGCATTTGAAAATAAGTAACTTTTATAACTGTTATATCATATAGTTTATTGTTAAGTTGCATACTGAATGTTTTCTGCATTTAATTAAATGCTTTTATGACAAGCTTTATGTTGATATATAAGAATTAAGTATAGGTCACAGATACAAAATATTGTGACAGAAAATGTACACTGAAATTCATATGACTCTTTGAGTAATATATGCTTTCTTTCCAGTTCAATTGTGATTTTGTTACATGTCAAACACCAAAACATACAATAAGAATAAAGCTAAAAAATAATGTACAATATGTTTTTTGGTTTGATAAATTAAGAAATAGAAAAACCTACATGTTTTTCAAATTAGGATACCATTATACTATGGGGGTGGCGTAAAATATCCCTTCCAAAATGCATTTTTGCATCTGATATGTTTTTGCCTAAATATTTTATATTGTTTTACTGTCTTATGTTAGTGCATCGATATAAGCACACATTTAAAGGGAAACATTTTTATGAAAGAACAGCAATAGGCGAACTTCATGCATGTTTTCTCACATTATCTTATTACCATTATTCAACATAGGGTACATATAAAGATTGCGTCCTACAGAAAATTTGCTACTGCAATTTGACAGTATAAAGTATCTAGCAATGTCATAGAAGACATCAGGATTGTGTTTTTGCAGTCAAACCCGATCTGGCAGATAAGTTGTGCCATTTCAAATACTAAGTCTTATATACAGAAACCAGCTCCTGGTCTATTTATGACATAAAATGTTAGAATTATATAATACCAACAATTACATGGTTGAATTTCGACATTCATGCTTGCTTAATTTCAGAAAGTAGCATATATTAAATAAAAATAGTGTGACCCTGCCTGTTGACTTAACGCCAAACAGCTATAAAAAGCATGTGAGTATGATCAGGAAATTTCACAATCACACCAACAGCACATTAAGGAACATACAGACATAACAGTCACAAGGCACTGGGAAGACAGACAAAGTAAAGCGACCAGCTCTCTCGTCCCCATCAAGATGATTGCAAAACAATTAAGGACACAAAGCCATGCACAACAAAGCATGGACACAAGGGACCACAGAATGGGAGCAACAATTAACAATAAATCAGCAGAAATAGAACCATCGCCTTAGAACAGACTGTAGCATAAGCCACTGGAGTGGGGGCTAAGATATATATTACTGGCACCCAATCTTTGCCCTAGATTATATTGTTGTTAAAACAAAACTGTGTAGATGGCATGGAGGTCTTCAAACTATTGCATTGTATCATCACACAGAAACAATCAAACCAAATTGACATACACTGTAGAAATAAAGAAAAGGGCCCACGACTCAAAGATAGACTTGGCTAAAGAAATGTTACCAGCCTAATGTGAGTAGACATCATGCTTGGTCCATTTAGCTCTATTTTTCCATCAAAGGTCTGCTCAGAATACCCGTTCAATAATTTTGTACTCAAAATACGCATACAATAGCTTTATTTTGCTCGAAATACTCATACAATGGAATGTTAACCTTGCTCGAAAAACGTTACAGTATAAATGGAAAAAACAGTGTGGCGTACAGTTATTAAAATGATTGAGACATACAAAATAAACTAAAAAGAGATAAATGGTGTGAATGACCATACATTTATAGCAACCAACCAACGAGTTGTTGCCGCGAAGCGGCAACAACGAGCACAGGTATCATACCGTTTTCTGACTGCGGAGAATTAGCGGCTAGTCTTGTCTCGGGGGTCGTTTCTTTTATGGTGGAGGGGAGGGTTGGTTCCGTAAAAGGGTAAAAAAATATATTTTTATTATCTATATCCAACTCAAATCTATTGTAACAACACAACCAAACACTAGTCTATGTGCTTAGAATATCGCAAACCTTGCAAACTCTACTGTTGGACCACAAATTACGGTTTAAAACAGTGGAAATTATTTTGAAAGGCAAAAATTGCTTTCAGTCGATCGAACTGAGAAAATCCTAATATAACATTTCATTTAACATTGATATCTTAAAAGCCAGGTTATCGGTAGCAATTTTGCAAAAAAAAGTATAGTAATTGCTCTTAGCATTTACTAGATAATGTCATATAAACATGGTGCCTATGCTCAAAAATGTTGATCTTATCCGCGGACGTTGGTGTACCTGTCCGCGGGGCACACCAAGAGTCTGCTAGTCTAACCGAGGTGATTACTTACAGAAAATGCTAATACTGAAACGCGGATGATACGGTGTTGAATCCTAAACTCCAGCTGGTAAGTTTTTAGACTTAATTTTTCGCAATAACTTTTTTATCTTCAATTTTAGCAAAATCTGTTTGCGATGAAAATTGTAGAGGAGAATTTCCGCCAACTTCTCCAAAAGGTCTTGTGCTTGTGGCGCAAACAGATTTTTGTGTATATAGATGAAGATTTTTCAATAAATTTAATTCGTCCTAAATTTCTAAGTCATTTAATGACAGGTATAATTCGTATAGGCGTGACAGAAAGGGGTAGTTTCAAAAAAATATTCGGAAGCGGTGCATATCCCGCTCTTCAAAGGCTGGGCAAAACATAAAACTGCCGTTAACATACTCAGAATTTACTGTGCATATGCAGAATCAACTTAAAGCAGGCCCATGTGTAGGAACAAAGGCTGGGTTATCGCATGACGTGCAATTTTTCTTTTGTGCACGTGATATGAAATGAACAGTTTTGAGATGACCCTACTAGCTTAACGCACGAGCGAATCAGGCGCGATTTCTATTATATTTGAACAAGCCATCCATCGCTTTAGTAATTAAATTAGGGCGGTGCAATGTAACTTTTTGACTGACATCTTGGACTTAAGTTTATTTGCGCTTTGCTTAAAATGTTCAAAGAGTGCATCTAAGCACAGATAAACCTGCAGCATCTAGGATGTTGGAAGCATTTGGAGAAAATGGTGGAGATGTTCCTGAATACTTTTCATCGCGAACACATTTTGCTAAAATTGAAGATAAAAAAGTTATTGCGAAAAATTATGTCTAAAAACTTATCAGCTGGAGTTTAGTACTGTCCTCGAAGTTGTAATAGATAAATTGCTTAAAATGCAATAATCTGAATCAACATCATTGAGATAGCTACCATTACGCAGTTACGCACGTGCGTAATAAAAATAGTAACATTCAAGGGAGGTCACCTAATGTGGTAATAGTGATTTTTCATACTATAAGGAACTGCTCATAAAGGAAAGAATTCGCTCCCTCTGGGAGCAAATCAGTCTTTCCTTTAAGAGAATTTCCGCTTTTGAAAAGGGGCAAAATTAATTCTTTTATTTAGTCAAGCAAACCTCAGTCTAAATTCAGCAAATATATGATACCTTAATGGACATACGTTTTTCAGTATATCATTACATACTCGCATTTGATGTGCGTAACTTTTCCAGCGTTCTGGCACGTTTTATTTAAAATAAGTATGCAATGATATATTGAAAAGCGTAAGCCCATATAGGTATCATATATTTGCTGAATTTAGACTGAAATTTACTTGAATTAAATAAAAGAATCAAATCAAAATAAAATGTTTTGTCAGTATCCCGGTCTTTCCCCTAAATGTTTGAAAATATGGCCAAACAATATATTTGTGCTTGTTGTTGCTCCATGTTGGAGAATAAAGTCAAAGATTTAGGTTCGCAACACTATAATTTGATTTCTATAATCAATTTAATACAAATGGAGTTCCCATCACGCATCCCTTATGTTGGTCTTAATATTGTTTTGAACATAACAGGCCTTCAGTTAAGATTGTGTACATTTGTAACAGTAACATAACTTTCTTATTTCTCAACCAAAGCATATGTTTTTTAAGCTTACATGAGAAGAGAGGACGTACTGGAAATGTAATGACAACGACTGCTGAGGATGGGCGGTTACTGTTTCAGAGGAACGTCAAGTAACTAAAGACCATTCTCGTTTCCCTGACTCTGCACTGATTGAGGCAAAGAAAGGCTACCGCAGGGTGAAATTTTTCAAGCGACTAGCAAAGGCTCTGATCAGACTGCGCATATGCGCAGGCTCATCTGTGGCTTTGCTGGTCGCACATGCCACATTGAAATAATCAAAACATAATTCACGCAAGAACTTCTGTTATTATAGTAAATGTAAGTAGAATAGAATCGGGATAAGCTCCTGTTAAAAAGACTTTCAAAAACATGATAATAAAATAGAATAATAAAATAAATGTGATCCCACTTATTTCTGGGGAGTTAGATAGACACTGCTTTCTCTCACAAAAGATAGAGGACCTTTGATCTTTTTTCCTGTTTTGAGCTACTCCCGGATGAGTCGTCATACAATACATTAGATCTACTGCGTTTGTGTTTCTTTTCAATAAGCAATATTGTGATCTAGAAAAAGTAATTGCAGGTGTTTTGGGGACAGGGAAAATGGCATTTATTTCACGAGAAAGGGGAAAGTAAGGCCAACTTTTGATCGAAACAGAAGAATAAAGATAATAATGGGGAACAGGGAACATAAGATAACGAATTTTCGATGGGGGGGGGGGGGGGGGCAGGGGAACACGCCCCTTTATTTCAGGAGAACATGGGGACATTTACCCCCACCGCTTTGGGAGGGCCTCGCGAATGTATCGTCTGCTAAACACACCAAAGCATAACAAATATGAGCCAGTGCATGAGATTTCCAACAACAACAACAACACCATTTGGAGATTCTAAGCTTAAAAGGAGGCTGCAGAGGCTCGTCCGAGTCTACACATGTCAAAATGCCACATTGGTGGAAATCTCATGCCGCGGCTCATATAGTATTGAGGCCCCCAGGGGGTCTATGCTCCCTTGATCCCTGAAAATTATGCACTGATCTCCCAAAATGCCTCAGCTCCCTGAAAGTATTTTTCCTTTGCTCCCCAAATCCTTAAAATTAATTCAGCTTCTCCCCAAATCCCGAAAAATATAAGCCAATTCCCTCCTAAAATGCATTTTTCTTTCCATAGTATTAAATTCACATGCCTAAACAATGAAGCTATACACGAGCGAATGACTAAATATTCACTTAATATATTTACGTATATACATGTAAAGATAAGGCTTAGCCAAAGAATACAAATATTACATGATATGTAATTAGTTTAATGAAATAAACATTTGTGCTAGGGGGTTCGGGGCACATGCTCCCCCGGGAAAAATGGTCCGATCTGGTGCATTCTGGGTGTTCCAAAGTATGTTATTATCAACCCAAAACTCAACAATTTTTAGGATATAATAAATCAACAACACCCCAAATTTTGAGCCATATTTTTCTCCAAGATTAATCCAGATGCGCACGTTAGCACAAAAAAATGAATACAATCACATATTACATAGGGGGCCTGGAGCAATAGCCCCCGAAAGCCAAGGAAATGTAAAAAATGGATGCTTTTCTTTTCCATGTAATGATGTCGATTCAGATTCGTGCTAGGGGGGTCCGGGGGTAACTCCCCGATTTTTTTTTTATTAAAATGGTGCAAGCTGGCACATTCTGAGTGTTCCAAAATACATTATTATCAACCTAGAAATTAACAATGTTAAGGATAATAAAATCAGCAATAGTAAAAATTATTCGCCATACCTTTCACCAATACCAGAGTAGCATGTTACAGCTCGAAAGTAAATATATTTAGATTTTCCAAGGGAGGGGTAGGGGGTATTGGGGCTTCCTATCAGAAGCGGAAGATTTAAAATAAATCAAATGATGATGTCTTTTCCTTTAAGGTAAGAGTTCATAAATTAATTTTTACTTTTTTGCAGGGCTCCCAAAATCCCCAAAAATATAAGTTTGCTCCTCAAATCCCTGAAATAATTACCAGTGCAGCCCAGCTCCCTGAAAATATATAGCCCTTCTCCCCAGCTCCCCCAAACCCCTGGGGGCCCCAGTATTTATTTCAAGATAAAGGCGCGCAGCAAGGCAGAAGCAAGGATGACTGGGCTTCAACATCACATGGGCCTCGATGCGAGAAATCTCTAAGAACAATAAAGGCACTGGTCTTTCGCGCAGTCTGATCAGCGCCTTTGTTATTCGCAATCATTGCTGAAAAGATAGTAACAAGGTCAACTATCTTAATTCTTCATTTTTTGGTAATTTCAACATGATAAAATCCTCTGACTACGCCCCTATTTTGTTTGATTTGATTCTTAACCTCCCAATCAACAATTTTTCAGATATATCGGGACGGGTCTTCCTGGGTTGAACCAGTACTAAAACAAGAATAAATGTGTCAATGCTCAAGGACACAACACAGTGCGACGCCCCTGACATATAAATGTTGTCTGCAACTGGTTTTTCTCCGAGATGTCCTCTTACGTCTACTGAGGACAACAGGCAATCCCCTTATACAATGGGAGCAACAATAAAAAATGGACGGACGCCAAAAGATTCGCCGCCATAGGACATCCGCGGATCCAGACGCCCCCCCCCCCCGCCCCGAAATATCACAAAAATGTAGGGTTTCTCAGCAATCTGGTCCGGATCCCCTGAAAAATCAGTTATCATCCTAGCATTCAATGATGGCCCAGCAGCATCGGCTCGCCAGCAAAACGCCATTTGACACCATTCAAATGGCGTTTCGCTGGCGGACCGACGATGGCCCGCTTATAGTAGTATCTGGATCCAACCTCTCGTCATCATTCAAAAACAAGCAAAGGAAAAAAGCCGTTATAGTTGGACCCCTCTCTGACAAAAACTGTCTGGGACCGCACATGTAGGGCGATCAGTAGCCTATTCCTCTGTTGTCTACAATGCATATGACTTGCAACAAATATGCCCCAAAAATTATGTTGTTGTTATCAGTAACTAACTCCGAAGAACAAGACACGCAGCTCAGGAGGGGGGGGGGGGGTACTTTAATATTTTTATAAACACATAGGCTAAGGCAATTTTTAGAGGTTTAAAAATTTAAATTTCAGTATGTTTTGGGGGTTTCAAAGAAATGAATATTTTTGGGGGTATGAAGATTTTGTGGATATTTTTGAGGTTTATCACATAATTGGGTTATATTTAAGGGTAATTTCTATGCATTTTAGGGTCTTTTCATTCGGTCAAGGTACATAATGGGGGATATTTTTGGGGGTTGCTAATTTTCAAATATTTTTGGGGTACTTGAAATTCTTGATTTTTGGATGAACCGTAGATGCTAGGCCTGACCATACGTATGAAGAAAAAATGAGAGTTACCCCCCCCCCCAAGCCCTGGGACATGCAACCACTTTTATGTAACAAGTATACGCTTTTATAAAGAAGTTCAGTCTACGCGGTTGTTCGGAATGGCTGGCTGACTGATTGATTGACTGAGTATTAAGCAGACAGACAGCTATATTTTGGTTGTGCATACTTCTCTAAAAACAATGGTCAGCTTTCGGCAGGGGGGGGGGGGGGGGGGGCGGGGGGGTACTCTAATATTATCATAAATAAGAAGGTTCAGTCCACTTTTGGAGGTTCAATTTTTTTTTTTTTTTCTTTTTTTTTGGGGGGGGGGGGGCGGTCAGAAAAATAATAACCACCTGAGCCACTAGACACATGTAAGCTGGTTTAACGAGCATACAAGTAAAAGAACCAATGCATACAGACGGGCAGACTGATTAACAGGCAGACAAACAAACAGCTAGACTTTGCTGCTCACAACCTTTGGCACTTTGGTCAGGCGATCTTACTACCGTAAATACTAGATTATTTCGCTAAATGAGCATTCAGAGAAATAAAAAGAGCGAAACCCAATGGTTTCATTCTGATTTAACCGTAATTGGTCCAGTGGTTTCAGCACACCACCTACCTATCTTTTGTCATAGATGATTCTGATAGTTTTTTTAGTTTTAGGATTTCCGCGGAAAAGAAAGCATATTGCAGAACCCCGCGGCCATGAACAACGCCGACAATGGTCACATCCGCGGTAAGATTAGGAGCATGCTCTCACCCCGTGGTTCAGATTCGCATCAAACTCGCAATAGAACCAGTATCGGCTGTCCCTGCTGGTAGAAACCAACAGACTATCAAAATGTAAGTTCCTTTGAGCCTATAATTGGTTCTTGCCGCTTTAATTAATGTGTGAAAAAACGGTTCTAAAAAGCCCTACCCCGCGGCCAGATAACAAAACCCCGCAGACGCTATAGCATTTTTTTACGCACCTCCGCGGTTAAGACTTGCAACAGTTGAAGGGGTAGGGGCAGAAATTCCGTTCTCATAAACAACTGACGCTTATTTAAGCCGAATCATTAGTTACTGGTAAAAACATGTAAACGTCGTTTCATCAAAAATGCAAAAAATTTAGAAACCATTTCTGTAAAAAAGTGTAATTGTCAATCAATCCCAAAGTATCCCGATTTCAAGGACTCGTTCATGATGTATTTGCATTTTACTCGCATATTGTAAGTACTGTAATGCCTTAGCCATGATGTGTTGTTAGGGTGACTATTCAAGAAAACATATGTGCTTTTAATCGACTCTAACAAGTGTTCGCAAATAAGTTTTTAATATTTCAAACGAGAGCCCCTACCTTCAATTTCAGTATATTTATTCCCCGCGAATAGACTAGTCGAAAAATATCCGCGTCCAAGAATTCGGTATGATACCTGTGACGAGGGTTGGTTGCTGTTACGATTAGAGGCTCTGTTCTGTTCTATTCATCTGCTATATGAAGGCCTGATTTCCGTTCTGTCAACCGAGAGTTCCGGTATCTATACGGAGTCGATTCGATCGAACTAAAAACCTTATTCTACCGTTGAAAAATGTGCCGTAATCATCATGAACATTGAAAAAATACAAAAAGTAAAAGTGAATCCCGAAGATGCTAGTTTTGTTGATATTTAAGTTATAATTTTAGCCCAGAGACTTAGGGATTTTTTCGATCACCAGGAGCTTTAACGTTAACGATAGCTCTTTTAAGCAAGCGGCTGTGTGATCCCCATGACGTGACGTCACAATACTTCTAACATTACGTCACGACGTAACGCCAACTGACACGTGCATCGTCGCGCCTTTGAAAGAGGCAGCGACATGAGATTTTCAACAATGTGATATGTGCGACCAGCAAAGACTCAGATCAGCCTGCGCATACACGCAGTCGGATCAGAGCTTTTGCTAGTCGCTTGAATTCTCTATGCGTATTATGCTATAATTGACTGAACATAATTTAGGAGGCTGCACAGGCTCGTCTGAGTCTACACTTGTCAAGCCGTGTCCCTTTTTCTCCTTTGACTTATTTTTCTGATGAGGCTTGTATAGGGGTTTTAGGGATACAGCATATTTGCCATTTTACTTCCAGGGATATAGGATACTATCCATTTTACTTCCAGGGATATGGGATACTTGATTCGATATTTTCGTTACTTCTAGGGATAGTGAAAATTAAGGAAAATTAATTATGGGGATATTTGCCGATTTGTAAGGGATATTTGCCTGTTTACTTCAAGGGATATGGGATATTTGGTATCCCCCTATACAAGCCTCTCTGATGCGACAATACCAAACAAATAGACCTTGCCAAGGTGTTAAAACAAGCAATCACAGAAATATGGGTTACGGGTCGCGTCGCGAGAAAACCTAAGGTAGTTGCATTTCAACAACAAAGGCGCAGACCAGCCTTAGCGGACGCGCAGTCTGATAAGCGACTTTGTTGTTCAATCTCTGGAAAGTATAATTGATAAACTTGCTATACATCCAAAATTTCAGCATTCTAGCTGATCTCTGTAACTGAGTAGGTTGGTTTGAGGCTTGCATGGTCGAAAACCCCGAAGACAGGTTTTCTCATGTTGAGACTCATTTATCAAAGCCATGGTAATTTCTGTGATCCAGTTTTGTTTTGCTTTTTCTTCTTATTATTCTAAAGTTTAATTCATATAATATGAACATTATTCTGTTAAGGATATACAAGCACTGCCTGTTCCAATTAAGCCCAAGAGTTTTCGGTTCCCTCAACGGTCATTTGCCGTAAAGAAGCCTGGACCCCGGGCCACGACCATGTGTACAGAGAAGTGTTTTGCCGTCTTGATTCAACATTCGACGGTTTCCTCCGTCGGACCACTTTGAAATACACAGTGACGGCCCTGAGTCTGAGCTGACCTCAAGGCGCTTAGAACTGTATGTGACGTTTTCTTGTTCTTTTGTCACTTTCCCATAAGGTGTTCTGGGTCAGATGTGGTACTAATTGTATTGATTCCTGACATTTGCCTATTTCCTTACTATATATACTAACACGAGTACCGACTCACAAGAAATACCGTATTCTGTGCTATCCTCTCAGATCAAATAGTGGTTGGTTGCCCATTAGGTGTGCCTATTTCATATTATTGTTTAACTACGGATATATCAGGTATTTACTTTGTGATTTCAAATGAAATCATTTGAAAACAGCCTCTCAAATCGGTGTTTGCAGCGGTGTTTCACTGAGCAGAGAGAAAATACACTTGTTTTCATGGCAAATGTCGAATTTTGGGACAAACCTTGAACTAATTCTACATATGAGAACAATTCCAATCCATTATCTAGTATTGGCTAGTATTTGGATAACTGAAACAAAGCTTATTGAAGAGTAATAACCGTTATTCTCCAGACTGTGGGTATTCTTGTCTTCATTTTCCGCCATTTTTTGCTCGAAAAAACGGTCGCATAGGTACAGCCTCCAATAGCCTGTATACTCAAACTTTGCATAATAATTGTTGACACATCGAAGATTTGCATCACCCATTTTATGCACATTTAATTAATACATTTTTATTAATTTTTTACGGGTGTTAAACATAGACTTTTCCTTCCGAAATGCTTAGAGGGTGACTATTTAGTGTCATCTGGAACTTCAAGAGTATTCATCCTTGATATTCTATCTTTGCATAATGATTGTTCACACATTGAAGATGTGCACCTCCGATTTTATGCACATTTCATGAATATTTTTTTACCATTTTTTGGGAGTCTTTAATTAAACAGTTTTTCGTTAGAAATGCTTAGATGGTTTCTGGTTTGTGTAGTCTGTAACTCAAGCAGATTTTTATTCCTTTATATTCAAACACTGTATTATGATTGAACATGTACACCCTATATTTGTGCACATTTGATAATATATTTTTGAGTGTTAAACTTAGAAATTGCTACGCCACCTACTGTAGATTACATTGTGAAATTTGGGTATAATCTAATTTCATTCCTGTATATTTGAACTTTGCATATAAATTAACACATTTAAGATGTGCACCCGCGACGCAGGTCCAGAGCAGGGCTTGGTCTTTTCAATTAAAATAAACTCATAGCTAGACTCGTTAAGATTAATCTACATGTTTCCTCCGTTTACGAAAATGGTTTTGGTTTCGTTACAAAGACCACAAAGTGTTATTGATAACAAGAGGGACAGGATGTCCCTTAATCACATGAGGTAGGCAAATAAGGGACACTGGCCACGCCCCCTGGCGACCATGCCGTTTGACGGATCAAATTCGTTTTAGCAATTTTGGTAGGTCATTCATTGATCATTTCTACGAAATTATTTTGAATTCCGACCACCGGTTTCACAGAAGATTTTAAAGTATTGTTATCGCGATAAGCCACACCCCGTGGTGGCAATGTTTTTGACGGATAAAATTTCTTTTAGCTATTTTTGTAGATGGTCACCTAATGACTATTTCTGTCAACTAACTTTTTTTTATTTCTGACCGCTGGTCACAGAGGAGATGTTTAAAGTTTCTTCCACATGTACATAAGGGAAACAGGCCGCGCCCCCTGGCGGCCATGTTTTTGATGGATCAAATTCGTTTTTGCTATCCTTGTAGAGGGTCACCTAATTACCATTTCTGCCAAATCATTTTCGATTCTGCGTCTGACTACCGGTTTAAGTGGAGAAGATGTTTATACTTTCTTAGATAGGTACGTAAGGGTAAATAAATGGCCGAGTCCCTGGGCGGCCAAGTGTTTGACGGGTCAAAATCAGTTAAGCTATTTTTGTCGAAGGTCATCCAGTGATCATTACTACCAAATTATTTTAAATTCTGACCATCGGTTTCAGAGGAGAAGATTTTTTAAAGGTTGCCTTATTGCAATAAGCCACGCCGCTTGGCGGCCATGTTTTTTTCTACGGGTCAAATTTATTTTAGCTATTTTTGTAGAGGGTCACAAAATAACCCTTTCTGACCACTTGTTGCAGAGAAGGAGAAATAAAAAAAAATTCTTACATTGGTATAAGGGAAACTGGTCACGCCTCATGGCGGCCATGTTTTTCGAAGCATCTAATTCACTTTTGCTAATTTGTCAAAGGTCATCCAGTGATCATGTCAACTAAATTCTTATTTTGAATTCTGACCACCGGTTTCAGAAAATAAGTTTTTTTAAAAGTTTGTCTTACCGCTATAAGCCTCACCCCTGGCGGCCATGTTTTTAGACGGGTCACATTTTTAGCTATTTTTGTAGAAAGTCGCCTAAGAATTATTCTTGTGAAGTTTTGTTAAAATTGGCTCAGTAGAAATGGAGTTGTCATTTAAAGCAAATTGTTGACGATTGATGACGGTGGACATAGACTGATCCAAATAGCTCACTTAGCTCAAACTGTGAAAAGAGTGACAAAATTAATCTGAGTATTACAACCATGCACCATGCACATTTTCAGACCTAGACAAAGACATCTGCATTTTCAAAAGATTTGACTGACAATAAAGGATGGGTTGCGTTCACAAGATACATACAGTCTTAATGCAAGTTGACCAAAAAACGACTAAGTTCAAACTGCCAAAAAGTAAAATAATTAATCTAAGGATTACAGCCAATTATCATATAGATTTTCAGACCTTGACAAAAATACCTGCAAAGTTTCAAAAGGATTCGACTAAAATTGTAGGAAGAGTTGCCTTCACAAGATACCCAGTCTCTATATGCGTTGGTAGAAGTTCAGTCGAAAATGACTAAGTTCAAACTGCGAAAAAGTGACAAAAAATAATCTGAGGATTACAGCCAAACGTCATGAACATCAGACCTTGAGAAAACACCTGCAAAGTTTCAAAAATAGTCGACCAAAATTGTAGGCGGAGTTGCGTTCACAAGAGTGGACACTATTTGTGGCAGACGGGGTAAAGCAGTATTTCCCCCAACCCGTACGGAGGAAACATACTACTACTACTACTACCACCACAATTGCTACTACTACTAATACTACGACGACTACTACTACCTGGCTTCCAGATAAGAGTGCGCATTGGACAATTATTTCTCATCCAAAACATATGTTGTGGGTACTCAAAAGAACCGTCTCAGTGAGACGGTTCTTTTGGGCACCCAAAACACATGTTTAAATTAATGGGTAAGAAGATAATTAAAATTTTGCGCAAATAAAATTTCCTTATCTGGACCTATGTAACTACTACTACTACTACTACTACTACTACTACTAATAATAATAATAATAATAACAAAGTACAACTAAAGGTACGGCACATTGAAACCTTGGTCGCAACCAGCAAAGACGAGGGTCAATGACCTAAAAGTGACCAAACAATGGTGTACCCTCCTGGTCAAAATTGTGTGGGGATGGAGGTACAATCAACATCATCAGCGGCTTCAAGAGGACAACAGCAACCTATCTCATAGAACGAACGACTTGCAAGGGGAAGAGAGAGCTGATTGCTTTGCTTAATTTGTCTTCCTGGTGTCCCGTGATGGTTGAGCGGCTCTTCCTCGCGGTGCTACGGGTTTGTCTGCAGTTTGTGATTGTGGTATTTCCTGATCATACTCACCATTTTTTTTGCCTCAAAGACGGACTACAAGGCATCGCAGGGAGACCATGAACCACCTCACGAGGGAACTATGGCACGACCCCAAAGAGGATGGTCACAAACCATCTTATGGGGGATACAACACGCGACTCAAGACCTGTCTCAAATTGAGAATGACTAGCTTCACTAAGGGCACAATTGTCGCCCACAACCCTCCTCACAAGGGGCCTGCCTGGCCCCGCCTCACGTGGGTTAACCATAAAATCAGCTCACTTATGGATCATGGCCTGTTTGATAGGGCGCACGGTCCATCTATGCGGGGGGTCACCACCAAGATTGCGCAGAGCAAACACTTGCCTTACAAACAGACAAGCTATGATGACCAGGATCCGACTTATGGGACACTTTAAAAGAAAAACGATCAACATTCCTACCCGTTCTCACTGTGCCGATGTAGCCACGATGTAGCCACGTTACCCCGGTCCTCGAGAAAGCAAGACGCCGGTGATTCCCGGTTCACCACGGAGCACTTACGGTGCAGCACGGTGGAGCCACTGTTCATGCCGGTATACCCCGTTGTTATCCAGGTTGTTTACGGTGACGTCCCGGTAACTGCCGGTTGCGCCGCGGTTACATGCCGATAACGCCACGCTTGCGTCCCAGTGTTACTCTACACCATAAAACTAGGATAAAAACGTGGAGTAACATAAGCTTTCTTCTGTCTCTATCGCATAACAGTTATTTCCTCAAAGAAAAAACATCGAACAGACACAAATTGGACTGCACAGCCACATACGGTAGATGGAGACTTGAGAATTCGGATTAAGTTACTAGAGGAATCATGATCTATGTAGCGAAAACAAATGCTTAGTAACCTCGCAGCTCATTTGCATGGATGTTGTCATATAAGCAGAAGCAGGCCTGGCCCCGAGATTATCAAACTTTTTTCGTGCTCAACTCTACTGAGCATGATATTTCAACAGGTCATAAAAACTAAAATACCGGCAAATAAAGAAGTTTCTTGCTTTAAGTCTCTCAAGTGTTGTATTTATCATGCTAATAAATGTTAAAATGCCAACAATTGTTGGCATTTTAACATTTATGAGCTGGATAAATTTCCTGCTAAGCTAAGTTGGGTATGAAAAAAGTTTTATAAGCTCGGGGCCTGTTTTCTTACGACGAGGTTCAAATGTTGTTGATCTGGGCCCAGAACTACAATGCCTCCTTAAAGTTAAGGAAGACTTAATTTAAGCATTGATATTTCAACATGTTACATTAAATGCTTAATAAATTGCCAGGACTTATGCAGTACTTGTGGTCAAAGATATCATTGTGATCTATAGAAAAAAAAGAAATATTTTTTATTGTAATCAGGTTGAAGACGTTGTTTTACGCATCCTGAAAATTCAATACTTTAACTTAAGTCTTCCTTAACTTTAAGGGTGCATTGTAATTCTTGGTCCAGATTGTCTTGCTTTTCAGTAAAAATATAAAAACACTATAAGCCGCGACATGTGATTTCCAACAGTGTGGTATTTTGAGAAGTGTAGACTCAGACAAGCCTGTGCAGTCCCCATTTACGCTTAGAAATTCTAAATGTTGTTCGGCCAGTAGCTTAACAGTCAAATATTAATCAAGCGACTAGCAAAGACTCTGATCAGACTGCGTCTAACCGCAGACTGCTCGGAGGTTTTGCTGTTGGCACATACCATATTGTAAAAAAATCAGGCATACCGGGGGTCTTCATCGCGCACGGTTTATCACGGTGGAGACAAGGATGTTCCCGGAATGCGCCGGTATCGCCCGACGCCGTCACGGTTGCTCCCGGCGTCGTCCCGGTTTACCATGGTATTTGACAGCCTTCCCGGTCACTACCGGTTGTTTAAAACATTTTAAAACAACCGGGGATATGAGCCGGTTCAACACGGTTCATCCCGGATCTCCAAGGTTGTCCACGATGCCGCCATCATCGCGACACGGTTCATCACGGATTTGATTCATCAAACCGGGATGAACCGGCACCTTAAAGCTGCATAGTCTGTAACTTTTGATCTTTTAATTTTAGAACTAATGTTTCTATTTTTCAAGAACACAACTAAAATTCCGGTATACATTTTACCAATTTCGTAAATCTTAACAAATTATCAGTATCAAAAGTCTATGATTATTGGAGGGACGCAAATAATTACCAATACGAGAAAAACACACCTGTTTTATAAGATAATTCCCTTTTCCGCGCAGTTTTCAGCTATAGTGAACATATTTATCGTGAACGCGTAACTTAATTCTACTTTAACAAATGATTTAAAAAGAAAATAAAAAAAAAATCGAAAAATGTTCATACATGTAGTTGCAGACTTAAGCCTCGTTTATATGCAGAATTTGCACCATGGTGCAAATTTACTCCCGGGTGCAAAATTGCACCCGGGAGTAAATTTGCGCACCCCTTATGAAGCGTTCATATGTCAATAAATTGTGTTCATATGTTATTGAATTTGCTCTTTAAACATATCACAAATGTTTCAGTTTTACTTTATGGAGAAATTCTATGTGTTAAGTTCAAGATACCGTTATGTGAGAAAAATGCAACTCCATTTGGTTTTATTTGCTTTATTTATTTATTTATACAATATTTAAAGAGGATAATACACCAGTCATTTGTATCCACGACCCCCACCTACGGGAATAGCCGTGGAATAGCCGGGGTAAGGTGCTGTACAGTTACTCTTTGATTGTCCCCGCAGTGTCGGGGAAGTGTGGGGGTTATAACATAGGGACACTTACCCTGCTGGGATTTTCTGTTGTGAGGGGTTGGGCAAAGAGCAGGGTTGTTACCATCAGCTTGTCCCCACAAGGCGGGCTTATACCAGGGCTCTGGAAAGTGAAAATCATTATCCTCGCCCATCCCCGTAGGTGGGGGAGCAGGGGATACAAATGACTGGTGCACAAATGACACTTATAGAAGCTGTTGCAGCAGAACTAAGTAAATATATGACTATCTGGCCATGAGTGGTAGACGAACGTAATGCTTGAGACTTATACATGTACTGATGACCCATGGCTTCCGAATGCTACGGGCTCTGCGACAAACTGCGCGCATAGCTGCAACGGAATGCGCATGTGCGTTAAGTTGTTTCAATTGAACTGCTGGTGACAGTTTGACTTAGGACTGCGCAGAGCCGGACAATTAAGAACCTCTTCATAGTAGCAAAATAAACGTCATGTGAATGTGTGAAACGGGTTTGGTCTTCAATTGTTGACAAACTGACCAGCGAACTCTTCTAAATCTCTGTTAAGTTTCTGAAGGGAAATGACTTAACCGAGGTTATCATTGGCTACAAGAGGTTTGGATTCCCAAATTGTGGGGGTAAGATAGAGGGTAGACATATTTCAATTATTGCTCTGTCTGAATATCACGTTAATTACATGAATCGTAAATATTATGCAGGGGGAACCTTTTCACCGATGTGATGTGTACATCGGATAGCCTGGACTCATGCATGGCGCCAGGGTTCTGGCAAACTCTGATTTCTATTGCTGGGGTTATGAAGAGATATTGTTCGGAAATAGAATCGTGCAAATCGAAGCCGATGGACCAGAAATTCCAGTTGTTCGACGTGGCAACCCGGCATAGCCAATGAAGTAGTGACTACAGAAAGAAGCCATGACCTTAAGTTTGATAAAGGGACTATTTATATAGTTTATTTTTATACACATGTACATGTTACTATAGAAAATATGGGTAATTTATCCAAATCAAAGATCAAATTGTACATATGTGATAACAAGTTGCGTTCATGTGCGCAATTTGCACCTAGGGGCAAATGTGCACCCGGGTGCTACATGTAATTTGCTCCACCGTATTTGCACCACCTACAAAGGTGGAGCAAATTCGCACCCAGCTGCAAATTCGCACCCGGGTGCATTTTCATAAAACACCGTTTACATGACCAAAATACACCCCAGGTGCAAATGTACACCCGGGTGTATATTTGCACCGGGGTGTATATTGTGCAAATGAACGAGGCTTAAGTCTCTTTAAACGGGGACAGTGAGATCGGGGCTTAACTGACTGGCTCAAATTTTTAAAATTTGCTTTCTGTTGTTGTTTTTTTCGCTATAGTTTATTTTCATACACATGTACATGTTACTATAGAAAATATGGGTAATTTATCCAAATCAAAGATCAAATTGTACATATGTGATAACAAGTTGCGTTCATGTGCGCAATTTGCACCTAGGGGCAAATGTGCACCCGGGTGCTACATGTTATTTGCTCCACCGTATTTGCACCACCTACAAAGGTGGAGCAAATTCGCACCCGGCTGCAAATTCGCACCCGGGAGCATTTTCATAAAACACCGTTTACATGACCAAAATACACCCCAGGTGCAAATGTACACCCGGGTGTATATTTGCACCGGGGTGTATATTGTGCAAATGAACGAGGCTTAAGTCTCTTTAAACCGGGACAGTGAGATCGGGGCTTAACTGACTGGCTCAAATTTTTAAAATTTGTTTTATTTTTTTTTTTCGCTAATAACTTTTTTATGTTTAAGTGTCGTTTATAGTTTAGCAATCATCATGTTGCGGAAGGGAGAGCTGGTTGCTTTGCTCTAATTGCTTTTTAATGTCACGTGACTGGTAGTGTTCAGTGTTTCTTCTTCGCGGTGCCAAGGGTTGGTCTGCAGTGTATGATTGTGGAATTTCGTGTTCATACTCACTAACCTTTAGGCGATAAAGGTAGTTGGCGATATGAATCTTTTCAGCTTAACCTAGGACAGGCTCCGAGGTTACAAACCTTTTTCATACTCAACTTAACTGGACATGCAAATTCAACACCTCATAAAAACATAGAGACTTCTTGTTTTCAAACTCTCAGATGTTTTATTTATCATGCTGATAAATGTTAAATGCCAAGAATTGTTGGCACTCTAACATTTATGAGCATGATCGTTTTCATGCTCAGTTGAGTTTAGCATGAAAAAGGTTTCATAACCTTGAGGCCTGATCTCCATATGGGCATCTATTTACATTTTTTTCTATTCTGTGAACAGCGATTTATTCAGGTTGTTTTACTTAAACACAGAAAAATACTGGAGTCAAGATTTGTAGACATATCAAGTAGCTGATAACTCATGACTACAACTTAAATCAGTTTGCCTTACAGTTTGTTCCCATATTCTATGAATTCACCCCAGAAGGGGGCACTCTCATTTATTCTTTACACGTAGGCTCGGGCCCAGCATCTACCGTTCACCCCCCCCCCAAAAAAATAAATTAAGAAATTTCAAGCACCCCAAAAATATTTGAAATTTTAGCAACCCCCCAAAAATCCCCCATTCTATACCTTGACCTTTAGAAAAGACCCTAAAATGCATAAAATTGACCCTTAAATATAATCACATTTTGTGATGACCCCCCAAAATATCCACACAATCTTCATACCCCCCAAAATATTCAATTTTCTGGACCCCCCCCCCAAAAAAAAAAAAAAAAAAAAAAAACATAAAAAAAATATTGAAATTCAAAAATTTTGAACCCCCAGAAATGGCCCGAGCCTACGCATGTCTGAAAATATCAGAGTAACCCCCTGGGGCACCAGCACAAATAGACTTGAGAACACCTGTAATACTTGCAAACGAAAACATACCTCAAAACTAATCATCAAAACAAAGCATGGGCAATAGCGGAGCTGCACTCAGTCCGAAAAAATTAGACTAAGTCTGCAACTACGAACATTTTTCGAAAAAATCTTTTTTTCTTTTTAAGTCGTTTGTAAAAGTAGAATTAACTTACGTTTTCACAATAAATCTGTTCACCATAGCTGAAAACTGCATGGAAAAGTGAGTAATCTTATAAAAAAGGCGTTTTTTTTCTCTTAATGGTAATTATTTGCCTCCCTCCAATAATTAAAGACAGTTAATATTTAGCATAAATGCTGTTGTTTTGATACTGATAATTTGTTAAGATTTACGAAATTGGTCAAATATATACCTGAATTTTTGGTTTTTTGCTGTGTTCTTGAAAAAAAGAAACATTATTTCCAAAATTAAAAGATCAAAAGTTACAGACTATGCAGCTTTAATAGAAGTTTACACAAAACTTGGTGGCAGTTGAACTGTCACGTATTATGGTGTAACCTTTGAAATGCATTTAAAGCTATGTTCTGTTTGATTGGATTGATTCCGAGAAATACTACAACGATACAAGAGCGTCTTCGGGACCTGTGTCGCTTACCTGAGATTGACGGTTTATAATGTCAGGGGGAAGTATTATTCAATCCAACATCCATCAATGGATCTTTGATGGATCAGCTGATATTCTGTTAAGTATTTACATGGAACGGTCAAAGTAACATTGAGGAGAATAAAAGGATGTAGAAACTCATTGGAAAATATCATTCAAAAGCAAAAAAATCAAATGAGCCGCTGCATGAGATTGCCAACAATGTGGTATGTGCGACTAGCAAAGCCTAAAATCAGCCTGCGCATACGCGCAGTCTGATCAGAGCCTTTGCAAGTCGCTTGAATATTCTATGAGTGCTAAGCTACTGGTTGAACATCAATTGGAGTTTCTAAGCTTAAAAGGATGCTTCACAGGCTCGCCTGAGTCTAAACTTGTCAAAATGCCATATTGTTGGAAATCACGTGTCGCGGCTCAAATCTGACCCATTTCTAATGGTATCCATGTTTTCAACAGATCAAATTAATCTGATCAATCTTAGTATTAGGTCACGTAATGACCACTTGTGCCAGATGTTTTCTTACTCAGTGGTTTTATGACAATAATATTTCTAACGTGTTCCCTATTTATACAATGGAAAAACTGGCCTAGTCCACTGGCGGCCACCCTCTACCAAGATTGCAAAAATTAATCTGACCTGTTAGATCTGGTTAATTTTAGCAATCTTGGTAGAGGGTTACCAAAAGACCATTTGTGCCAAGTTACTTTCAAATCTATCCCATAGTTTCTGAGGATTTTTTTAAAAAAGTTTTTCCTTTCGGTTGCCATGGCAAGCGCAATTCTGCATGGAATAGAAATCTTCAAGCAACTTTCAAAGGGGATAATGATCATTCCTGCCAAGTTCTTTTTATTATTTTTTTTCATTTATAAAAAAGTTCTTTGTCAAATTCCACTACGTGGATTGGGAGATGTTAATTGTTGACGGGCGGACGGACAGACATCATATGATAGCAAAAGCTCACGTTGTGCCTTTGGCTCATGTGAACTAAAATCGACTTTTCAAAAATATTCCCATTTAATGCATTATAGAGAAACACATTTGACCGTGCCGTTAAGTTGGTCAAGGTCAACCTAGAATCATCATTTTGAACAAACTTGGTAGGCCCACATCCCCAATGCTACGTACCAAGTCCAATAAAATTGTCATCGGCCTTCTGATTCTTGAGAACTATTAAAGGTTTAAACCATATACGGCCATCTTCTATTAAAGGGGGCTCTTACAAGGTATGGGAAATTGATATGGGAGTCGGTCCACGCTTGGAATTTAATGATATTACGTTGATTTATTATATACAAAGTAATGAAATACAGGAAAATATTGATTAAATATAATGCATATTTTCAAAAAGCTGTATTTCACAGCCGTGAAAATATAAAAAGCTGTATTTTCACTGCAGTGAAAATATAAGTTGTATATCACGGGTGAAATTGGATGTCCTCTGCTTTCTCCATTGACTTCCTTGAGCCCACTTCAGAATTTCAAACACCTGTAACTTTCTCATTAGTGGACAAAAACACAAAGTGTGGGCATTCATTTTCTTAGTTAGATCGCAAGGAAAATTTTGGTAATTAAATTGTCAGGATTTGCTGAAATTTTCACTTTTTCTACTCCTGCTCTTTTGGTTTCAGTTTTGGCCGTCATTGTACATTATGCAACGTCATCATTAATATGACGTAATGTGCGAGCTTGTATGACGTCATTTAGTGCAAAAAATCTGTTACGCTTAAAATTGTATATAATAAAAAGAAAATTCAAATTTTTGGAATGAATATGCCATTTATTTCATCTCGTGAAGCGAAAAAATGTATATTTCATTCGTGGCTTCGCCACTCATGAAATATGCATTTTTCGCTTCACTCGATGAAATAAATGGCATATTCATTCCAAAAATTTGAATATCCTCTATATATTACCTTGGGCACGACTTCTATACTTTTGGTGCATTTGCTTTTTTATGCAATTCCATTATCAATTTATGACGTCATTTATGATATCACTACCACATTTCTACAGTTATTGACAAATTATGTAGCTAATGCTGAAATGTTTTATGAATTAACGCTTACATTGATACGTTTGTTGATACTACTATCAATTTTTTTGTTTGTATTAAGATAGTGGGTAGGTATCCATTTTTATGTAAACTTATATTAGGAGCCCCAGGGAATTTGGGGATCTGGGGAGAAGGGCTATTTATTTTCAGTGAGCTGGGGAGCACTGGTAATTATTCAGGGATCTGGGGAGCAAGCATATAGTTTAAGGGATTTAGGGAGCCCTGCAAAAAAGTAAAAAATATATCTAAAATCACCTTAAAGGAAAGCCTCCATTTTGTTTGACTTTTAAAAAATCGTCGGCTTCTGGGGGGTCTCAGACCCCCCTTGTTAAATCAACATACTCGCATGCTCATCTGGATTGATATTGCAGAAATATACGGCGATTTATTGCTATTATTTTGGATATAATATCTTAAAAATACAAATTCTTGATTATTAGCTCTATAATTGAATAATGTATTTTGGAATACTCGCAATGCGACAGAAATAATGTTTATCCACATTTTCCGGGGGACGCCCCTAGCAAGAGCGTGAACACATATCATTGCAGGGCTACCTACGTGCCTGGTATGTAATTCTCTCTCCAGGTAATTAGATGAAAAAGGAACAGCCTCCATTTTGTTTAAATTTCTTAGGCGTTTGGGGGGATTTGTCCAGAACCCCCATGTAAAATGTGACTGTATTTTTTTTGTACTAACATGCGCCTCTGGGTTGAAAAAAATATTGCAAATAATTTGGGTTGTTCGTGTAAACAATATTTTATTCAAATATAACGTACATCGAGATACAACAGATACATATACATCATATACATGTATACAATTTGGGTTGTTGTTGATTTATTGACCTTAAAATTGTTATTTTTAGTCTGGGATATTCAGGACTCACAAGATCTATGTTGTGCTTCACATTTTTGTAACAGCGGAAATAAATACAAGGTGGCAATAACATGCACTTTTGGGCGTAGACTTCGTATGAGCACAATAAACGCTGTTCCTACCTGTACGGCAAATACGCATGTGCGTGCAAATCGGCGCAAGTATAGAGTCTTAGGGTATTTAATTTGTATTTGGATGGAAAATGCAGCCAACAGTGTTTACTTGTGTGTCTTCAGTGCTCATTTTAGCCCTGCCCTGTGAAATGCTCTGAAACCATTTTCCACCCAAGGGCTTCACTCCCTGACCCCATGTAAAGAAGTACCCACATACCCCTTTTAGAGTGCGTATTCTATATAATGCCGTGGGTATAATGCTGTAAGGAACATCAAGACAGTCTAGCGAAGGCAAACGTGAAATAAATAACACAGAAGCGCTGCCATTTTATCTGAGCCCGATTATCTTTTTTAAAGATATTTCTTGTTTATGTTACTTTTTATCATCAATTTGAAACGTACAAAGGATAAATGGGGTGTAATTATTGTATCACTGATTATGTTCTCATTTGGCATGCTGAACATGAAAATGATTTTATATGAAAAAAATTTCACGCTGATTGATAGAAATAATGCAAAAAATACTTAATCTTCATTTGAATCAATCCTTACATACAATTGACAACTCGGGATTTTGCGTGACCCCCTGTCCCCTGTTTATATAAAGTAAATGACCCCTATTTTGCAACTACAGGACGGTTGTTGAAATTGCATATACAGGGGATTCGGGTGAGGTTCATGGGACAATTGGAAGCAATCGATTAAATATGTTATACAAGAGGGCCCTAGGGCCCTGGATCTCTCACCTGAGTCCCGGCACACGAGTAGTCGATGTATTGGCATGTGGCTACGAAGATATGATTTAAAGATATTGTTATTTTTAGCTCTGAAGGTTATGATCCTGTAATTAATTTTCCATAGACCTCAATAGAGAGAATTGTTTCTTTTCCTTGCCCTTAGAATGTTCCAGCATGTCTTACATACCATTAGAAATAAAAAAAACATCCTATGTTTCAAATTGTTGGAAAAAAATCAAGGTTGTGTTGCTATCGAATTAACTACGATTGGTCAAAGGGAGGTAATCAATATCTGCAGCAAAGAATTGCCATAACAAGATGACAGGCATATCAGTTGAAATATGTTTGTTTTGTTGCTTTACGTACCAAGGCACAGCTATGGTCATGGCGGACGGTCAGTTCACCTAACCACACCTTTTTCCTGGGCAAGCTTGAACAAGCAGTTAACCAGTACTTCATGCACATACTTTCGCTTGTAAATGACAATAACCCTTCTTGAATGATTCAGCGGAAGGGAGGAGAATGACCGTAGAAATTATTTCACGATCAATCTCCACGAAAGTATCGGAACGGACCTGGATCGAACTTGTGACCATAAACATCGCATTGAATGCTAGAGTTAAGAAATTCTGAATTTTGAGAGCGTGGCAGCTCAGTGGTTAGGTACTTGCCTCTGGTGCTAGAGGTCCCAGGTTCGATCCCCGCTCGGGGCATGGTAAATTTCGGTGTCCGAACACGCTTTCTCTAGTGTCATTTGCAAGGATGACACTAGATAAGTGCATCGTCCTTCGGATCGGGACGTTGACTGGATGTCCACTGTGCAGGGAAAGTCATCCCCTGTGCAGGTTAAAGAACCCTACGGTAATTTAGATATGGTTATAGTGCGACCAGGTAACGGACGTTGGGCGTGTCAGTCAGAACACTGCCATTCACTGTCAATTTAGACTGTTCTACAGTAAATTGGGTAAAACAGCATAGGTATGCTTTAACCCTTTAAACGCCAGCAAAAAATCATCCGAAAATTTCCATCAGCATTTGTCGTCTGCTGCAAATTTTCGCTAACATTATTTAAGAAAGCTTAGTATATAGACAAACGGTGTTGACCCAGATCGGACTGCTCCTATATAGGAGCAGTCTGATCTGAGTCTACACTGTTTGTTGGAAAGGCTTCTAAAACATTTCAGCAGACGACAAAAGCATCGAATTTCGTTGTAATTGGCGCTTTAAGGGTTAATCGTGCACAGACGACATATATGCATACGGTTAGTTTGCCTGGTAAACGTACGCAGAAAACGTAAGTCTTACTTGTTTACAGACACATTGGTATATACTATTGCTCACTGGTCAGGGCCTCCTAGAAGCTATGTCGATTTTAGTCAAAGGCAGCAAAGCAGACTGGTCTATGTTAGAGCGGCTGTTGCTGCTACATGTATAAAGATATAGAGTCAGGTTGCACAGCGTAATGAAGATCTGATTGTATGTAGCGTGCTTTTATCGTATTGTATTTACTATACAGCAATGTCTCAAGTAACCATCTAAAACGCAAAGCTTCATACACTGGTACGGAGGTCGAAATGTTTTAGACATGATATACGGATTTATTATATAACTAAGACAAAAGACTGAATTTCATTGGCTTAGAGCGCTCACGTGGCCAGTCAATATATTGTCATATTCACTGGCTTGCGCGCGCTTGCCAGTGTATATTAGTTACTAAAATTAGACTCATTGCTGTTTTTTTCCGTTCTGGTTCTGGTTTTCTAAAGCGTAGCTAATAATCATATCGTAGATGCTGAGAACGCAACAAATCACGCACTGGAGCTGATCTATTTCGATTTTAATGCACAATAAACGGAGAAAACAAATTTGAAGTCTTCAGCATCTTCTAACTTTCCGCCTTCGCACTGAAGAACTCCCGCCAATACTTAGACCACGTCGCATACGTTTACATGTATTTGTAACGTCTTTCAAGCGTAAAAACGACGTTACACCGTCTAACGCCATGAATGACGTCATTTACCAGTAACAAATGACGTCAGCTATCACACATTTTCCCTGCGCTTTCAAAGCTGTGAATTATTGTTTGGCATATCACACTTATTTTATCATTGGCTCTACATGCGAAGTGTGTTAGAATTCTTGTTAGTGAATGTTGAATGATGACACTCATGCACAACATATATGCAATAGTAAAAGGGTGGTCTTATTTAGGGTTGCACTGTTTCTGCTAAATGCTTGTCTGTCCAAAAACTTGTATATAAGTTCAGTATTTTTTTCCAGGTGCAATAATACCTGTACATCTTTCTCTAAATGTTATATAATAAAACAGTTATTGACTAATGAGGCATTGGATATGATGTGATATAGCCTCGGTCAATATTGGTATTATCTGGTCGATATCACATCATATCCAATGCCTCATTAGTCAATAATTGTATAATGTAGCTGTATAGTCAACCAGTGGTAGTGTGCTTGACTTGAGATAAAGGGGCCATTGGTTTGAGTCTCTCTGAAGGCATCATATTGTTTTCTTGTGCAAGACTGGTCCGGATCCCCTGAAAACCCCCAAAAAAGCTACTAGGCCAGAATTCGATGTTAGGCCATCACCATGGTGCCAGCAAAACGCCAGTTAAATGGGTTTTCGCTGGCGGGTCGATGATGGCCCAATTTTAGTGGTATTTTGATCATCTCTACTCTCATCAACTAAAAAAAAACGTTGTCAAAGTTGGAACCCCTCTGAAAAAAAGGTCTTTTGATCCGCGCATGACTGGGATGTAAAGTATCAACTCAACAGTTGCTCAGTGCTAGTGTGTAGACCTGTGATTAAAGAAATCGCTTTTTTGAGAAGGTTCAATGAAATCACTTCGAAATGTCCTAAGCAAGACACTTTATTCTCTGCTAAGTACTGGTTCAACCTAGGTGGTTAGGAAACGTCGCGTCATGGCTGCAAAAATGTTGGCAGCGTTGCAAAACATCAATACAAACAAACAAAATCAGCTCAAAATAACAAAAGAGACTCATGTCTAATTTTTGTTGCAGTCGTGTGCGTCTACTGGTACACAGGTTAACTTTTAGTATGATATATGAAAATATTCGCGTTAAATGTAAATGTTGTCGATGAAATATTCTTCCAAATTCTGTTTGTTCGGCAAGAAAATGATTTGGTGTTTAGCTCTGTATTCGAAAAAATAAAATTAAAAAACAACAACATAAAAATAGCCCCCCTACCCCCCTCACACAGACACATTAAAATTCAACATGCTTAGTGTTCAATAAATAAATCACACGGAAAGGGTACACATATCTTTTATAAAACAATAAAACTTGTGTGATTGTAGATTTCATCGTCGAAAATTGATGTTTTGGTTGTATAGTTTAAGATACACGCACGTGTTTAAGAAACATCTACGTACAAATTTAAAACAAGGTATCTGGGCAGATCAGATTCATCTTTAATAATTCGAAAAGCTTATTTCCCACGACACGGCAACTGTAAGACTACAGGTATATACTTTTGGTGTGGAGAGTTTCACAGATGGGTGAATACGTGAACAATGCAACCTGACTAGCCGATTTCCAAATGTATTTGTCCAGGGGTTGAACTTAGCTAAGAACCGCCCAACGTCTCTTATCTGGACGGACTAGTGCGACCAGGTAACGGACGTTGGGCGTGTCAGTCAGAACACTGCCATTCACTGTCAATTTAGACTGTTCTACAGTAAATTGGGTAAAACAGCATAGGTATGCTTTAACCCTTTAAACGCCAGCAAAAAATCATTCGAAAATTTCCATCAGCATTTGTCGTCTGCTGCAAATTTTCGCTAACATTATTTAAGAAAGCTTAGTATATAGACAAACGGTGTTGACCCAGATCGGACTGCTCCTATAGGAGCAGTCTGATCTGAGTCTACACTGTTTGTTGGAAAGGCTTCTAAAACATTTCAGCAGACGACAAAAGCATCGAATTTCGTTGTAATTGGCGCTTTAAGGGTTAATCGTGCACAGACGACATATATGCATACGGTTAGTTTGCCTGGTAAACGTACGCAGAAAACGTAAGTCTTACTTGTTTACAGACACATTGGTATATACTATTGCTCACTGGTCAGGGCCTCCTAGAAGCTATGTCGATTTTAGTCAAAGGCAGCAAAGCAGACTGGTCTATGTTAGAGCGGCTGTTGCTGCTACATGTATAAAGATATAGAGTCAGGTTGCACAGCGTAATGAAGATCTGATTGTATGTAGCGTGCTTTTATCGTATTGTATTTACTATACAGCAATGTCTCAAGTAACCATCTAAAACGCAAAGCTTCATACACTGGTACGGATGTCGAAATGTTTTAGACATGATATACGGATTTATTATATAACTAAGACAAAAGACTGAATTTCATTGGCTTAGAGCGCTCACGTGGCCAGTCAATATATTGTCATATTCACTGGCTTGCGCGCGCTTGCCAGTGTATATTAGTTACTAAAATTAGACTCATTGCTGTTTTTTCCGTTCTGGTTCTGCTTTTCTAAAGCGTAGCTAATAATCATATCGTAGATGCTGAGAACGCAACAAATCACGCACTGGAGCTGATCTATTTCGATTTTAATGCACAATAAACGGAGAAAACAAATTTGAAGTCTTCAGCATCTTCTAACTTTCCGCCTTCGCACTGAAGAACTCCCGCCAATACTTAGACCACGTCGCATACGTTTACATGTATTTGTAACGTCTTTCAAGCGTAAAAACGACGTTACACCGTCTAACGCCATGAATGACGTCATTTACCAATAACAAATGACGTCAGCTATCACACATTTTCCCTGCGCTTTCAAAGCTGTGAATTATTGTTTGGCATATCACACTTATTTTATCATTGGCTCTACATGCGAAGTGTGTTAGAATTCTTGTTAGTGAATGTTGAATGATGACACTCATGCACAACATATATGCAATAGTAAAAGGGTGGTCTTATTTAGGGTTGCACTGTTTCTGCTAAATGCTTGTCTGTCCAAAAACTTGTATATAAGTTCAGTATTTTTTCCAGGTGCAGTAATACCTGTACATCTTTCTCTAAATGTTATATAATAAAACAGTTATTGACTAATGAGGCATTGGATATGATGTGATATAGCCTCGGTCAATATTGGTATTATCTGGTCGATATCACATCATATCCAATGCCTCATTAGTCAATAATTGTATAATGTAGCTGTATAGTCAACCAGTGGTAGTGTGCTTGACTTGAGATAAAGGGGCCATTGGTTTGAGTCTCTCTGAAGGCATCATATTGTTTTCTTGTGCAAGACTGGTCCGGATCCCCTGAAAACCCCCAAAAAAGGTACTAGGCCAGAATTCGATGTTAGGCCATCACCATGGTGCCAGCAAAACGCCAGTTAAATGGGTTTTTGCTGGCGGGTCGATGATGGCCCAATTTTAGTGGTATTTTGATCATCTCTACTCTCATCAACTAAAAAAAAACGTTGTCAAAGTTGGAACCCCTCTGAAAAAAAGGTCTTTTGATCCGCGCATGACTGGGATGTAAAGTATCAACTCAACAGTTGCTCAGTGCTAGTGTGTAGACCTGTGATTAAAGAAATCGCTTTTTTGAGAAGGTTCAATGAAATCACTTCGAAATGTCCTAAGCAAGACACTTTATTCTCTGCTAAGTACTGGTTCAACCTAGGTGGTTAGGAAACGTCGCGTCATGGCTGCAAAAATGTTGGCAGCGTTGCAAAACATCAATACAAACAAACAAAATCAGCTCAAAATAACAAAAGAGACTCATGTCTAATTTTTGTTGCAGTCGTGTGCGTCTACTGGTACACAGGTTAACTTTTAGTATGATATATGAAAATATTCGCGTTAAATGTAAAGGTTGTCGATGAAATATTCTTCCAAATTCTGTTTGTTCGGCAAGAAAATGATTTGGTGTTTAGCTCTGTATTCGAAAAAATAAAATTAAAAAACAACAACATAAAAATAGCCCCCCTACCCCCCTCACACAGACACATTAAAATTCAACATGCTTAGTGTTCAATAAATAAATCACACGGAAAGGGTACACATATCTTTTATAAAACAATAAAACTTGTGTGATTGTAGATTTCATCGTCGAAAATTGATGTTTTGGTTGTATAGTTTAAGATACACGCACGTGTTTAAGAAACATCTACGTACAAATTTAAAACAAGGTATCTGGGCAGATCAGATTCATCTTTAATAATTCGAAAAGCTTATTTCCCACGACACGGCAACTGTAAGACTACAGGTATATACTTTTGGTGTGGAGAGTTTCACAGATGGGTGAATACGTGAACAATGCAACCTGACTAGCCGATTTCCAAATGTATTTGTCCAGGGGTTGAACTTAGCTAAGAACCGCCCAACGTCTCTTATCTGGACGGACTAGTGCGACCAGGTAACGGACGTTGGGCGTGTCAGTCAGAACACTGCCATTCACTGTCAATTTAGACTGTTCTACAGTAAATTGGGTAAAACAGCATAGGTATGCTTTAACCCTTTAAACGCCAGCAAAAAATCATTCGAAAATTTCCATCAGCATTTGTCGTCTGCTGCAAATTTTCGCTAACATTATTTAAGAAAGCTTAGTATATAGACAAACGGTGTTGACCCAGATTGGACTGCTCCTATAGGAGCAGTCTGATCTGAGTCTACACTGTTTGTTGGAAAGGCTTCTAAAACATTTCAGCAGACGACAAAAGCATCGAATTTCGTTGTAATTGGCGCTTTAAGGGTTAATCGTGCACAGACGACATATATGCATACGGTTAGTTTGCCTGGTAAACGTACGCAGAAAACGTAAGTCTTACTTGTTTACAGACACATTGGTATATACTATTGCTCACTGGTCAGGCTCTCCTAGAAGCTATGTCGATTTTAGTCAAAGGCAGCAAAGCAGACTGGTCTATGTTAGAGCGGCTGTTGCTGCTACATGTATAAAGATATAGAGTCAGGTTGCACAGCGTAATGAAGATCTGATTGTATGTAGCGTGCTTTTATCGTATTGTATTTACTATACAGCAATGTCTCAAGTAACCATCTAAAACGCAAAGCTTCATACACTGGTACGGATGTCGAAATGTTTTAGACATGATATACGGATTTATTATATAACTAAGACAAAAGACTGAATTTCATTGGCTTAGAGCGCTCACGTGGCCAGTCAATATATTGTCATATTCACTGGCTTGCGCGCGCTTGCCAGTGTATATTAGTTACTAAAATTAGACTCATTGCTGTTTTTTCCGTTCTGGTTCTGCTTTTCTAAAGCGTAGCTAATAATCATATCGTAGATGCTGAGAACGCAACAAATCACGCACTGGAGCTGATCTATTTCGATTTTAATGCACAATAAACGGAGAAAACAAATTTGAAGTCTTCAGCATCTTCTAACTTTCCGCCTTCGCACTGAAGAACTCCCGCCAATACTTAGACCACGTCGCATACGTTTACATGTATTTGTAACGTCTTTCAAGCGTAAAAACGACGTTACACCGTCTAACGCCATGAATGACGTCATTTACCAATAACAAATGACGTCAGCTATCACACATTTTCCCTGCGCTTTCAAAGCTGTGAATTATTGTTTGGCATATCACACTTATTTTATCATTGGCTCTACATGCGAAGTGTGTTAGAATTCTTGTTAGTGAATGTTGAATGATGACACTCATGCACAACATATATGCAATAGTAAAAGGGTGGTCTTATTTAGGGTTGCACTGTTTCTGCTAAATGCTTGTCTGTCCAAAAACTTGTATATAAGTTCAGTATTTTTTCCAGGTGCAGTAATACCTGTACATCTTTCTCTAAATGTTATATAATAAAACAGTTATTGACTAATGAGGCATTGGATATGATGTGATATAGCCTCGGTCAATATTGGTATTATCTGGTCGATATCACATCATATCCAATGCCTCATTAGTCAATAATTGTATAATGTAGCTGTATAGTCAACCAGTGGTAGTGTGCTTGACTTGAGATAAAGGGGCCATTGGTTTGAGTCTCTCTGAAGGCATCATATTGTTTTCTTGTGCAAGACTGGTCCGGATCCCCTGAAAACCCCCAAAAAAGGTACTAGGCCAGAATTCGATGTTAGGCCATCACCATGGTGCCAGCAAAACGCCAGTTAAATGGGTTTTCGCTGGCGGGTCGATGATGGCCCAATTTTAGTGGTATTTTGATCATCTCTACTCTCATCAACTAAAAAAAAACGTTGTCAAAGTTGGAACCCCTCTGAAAAAAAGGTCTTTTGATCCGCGCATGACTGGGATGTAAAGTATCAACTCAACAGTTGCTCAGTGCTAGTGTGTAGACCTGTGATTAAAGAAATCGCTTTTTTGAGAAGGTTCAATGAAATCACTTCGAAATGTCCTAAGCAAGACACTTTATTCTCTGCTAAGTACTGGTTCAACCTAGGTGGTTAGGAAACGTCGCGTCATGGCTGCAAAAATGTTGGCAGCGTTGCAAAACATCAATACAAACAAACAAAATCAGCTCAAAATAACAAAAGAGACTCATGTCTAATTTTTGTTGCAGTCGTGTGCGTCTACTGGTACACAGGTTAACTTTTAGTATGATATATGAAAATATTCGCGTTAAATGTAAAGGTTGTCGATGAAATATTCTTCCAAATTCTGTTTGTTCGGCAAGAAAATGATTTGGTGTTTAGCTCTGTATTCGAAAAAATAAAATTAAAAAACAACAACATAAAAATAGCCCCCCTACCCCCCTCACACAGACACATTAAAATTCAACATGCTTAGTGTTCAATAAATAAATCACACGGAAAGGGTACACATATCTTTTATAAAACAATAAAACTTGTGTGATTGTAGATTTCATCGTCGAAAATTGATGTTTTGGTTGTATAGTTTAAGATACACGCACGTGTTTAAGAAACATCTACGTACAAATTTAAAACAAGGTATCTGGGCAGATCAGATTCATCTTTAATAATTCGAAAAGCTTATTTCCCACGACACGGCAACTGTAAGACTACAGGTATATACTTTTGGTGTGGAGAGTTTCACAGATGGGTGAATACGTGAACAATGCAACCTGACTAGCCGATTTCCAAATGTATTTGTCCAGGGGTTGAACTTAGCTAAGAACCGCCCAACGTCTCTTATCTGGACGGACTATACTTGTAGGCTTTCATCCTGCAACCTGGAGTGTACAAAGTACACCTGCCGATAATACTCGAAAGAGGGTCTGGCAGTATAAAGAGAAGGTTTCTATAATTCTAAGTGCCACTACCACAGCCTACAGCAATTTATTAAAGAAGTAGAACTAAACTTACCAGTCTCATCATTTAATCTAATCACATTGGGGTATAGTTGTAAATCTAAGCTCAGTCTACAGACCACAGGCCTCTGATTGGTTCATGTTACGGGAACATAACCTGAAAGCAATGCTGAACAATCTGATCAATTTTGATAAAGGGCATCATGAGGAACATTTCTGTTAAACTATCTTAAATTTGGACCAGTGGTTCAGGAGATGATGTCGTATAAAGAAATTTTCCATCTAGAACTCTCGAGGACTATTGTTCAGCAGAGATAGTTGGCCATCCAGAGCCTGAAAAAATAATTCTGTTGGCATTTTTGAGTACATTTTGGCATCCATGATCAAAGTGTATCTTGATGTGTTTTAAGAAGGATAGGGGTGGATGCCAAGTCTGGAAATGCCCTAAAGTCCCAGAATTAGGTCAAAGGTCAACTGAGTGCAAATTCTTGTATATACGTCAGATTTTAGCGTTTTTATCAATTAGCTATCAAAAATTATGATTAAAAGTAATGCAAAATCTCTTTTGGATAATACAGCCATGCTATATAAACAATCAGCATCATCGAGGCATGATGTTTGTTCGGATCAAAGGTTATTTAAGTGCAAAATCGGTGAAAATTGTAGCAATAATTTATGTATATAGGGGAAAAACTCAAATGTTAAGTTCCCTTCTACCCTAATGGATGAGTTTTTTTTATTGCTATCCTGCTAGGTGTGTGTCTATCATGTTTGGAAAGCAATGATTTATTACGTTTCCCGCGGTCAAATATTAATAATAGGCATGTAAAGAATGTTACTGTATAAAATAAATTAAAATGTAATACAACTAAGAATAACCCTTTCATTTTAAAGAAATAACTTCTTTTGCTTAATGCTTTGTATGAATGCGTCATTTTATGCAATTATCTATCCTTTTAAAAATAAGAGGTGTTTAAGTTGTAACTTACGTTACATTTTACCATCTGAAATTGAGTCATTTCTCAAAGGTATATGTTCCTGTAGTCCTGCCGCAATAATAAGAAACGCGAAAATCTGGAATATTATTTTATTACTTGCATTTTTCGGAACGTTTGTTTGTTTGTTTGTTTGGTGCTTAACGACGCATCAACCCTTGTGGGTCATTAGCGTCAAGCGGTATTAAACTAAACATGATGTGAATGGAAATAGTAAAAATTTGTATGATTAAATAAAAGAAATGATGATGATGAGTTTGTATAATGAAAATAAGTTATAATATGGTTGTTGACAGAAGAGACCACGTACAATATCTGACAGTTTCAAAGAGCTATTCAGATAACTGTACATGTTCTCTGACTGAACAAAGTATAACTTTAACTAGTCTGTATTATGGTCTGATAAAAATGTAAAACAAAACATGATTTTAAAAATACTTATTAGATTTTGTTAAAAAGATTTATTTGTCTTAAAAAAGTCATAATACTATCAATATGTATATCTTGAAATAACTGTTTCATGTTATCAACATGGAAACAATTATTTCTTACTTGTGCAAAATCGCCACAATCCAAAAGAAAGTGACGTACAGTGAATGGTGCATCGCAACCAACACAGTGTGGTTGCTCTTCACCTAGTAGTAAGTATGAATGTGTGACTCTTGTATGACCTAAACGGAGTCGAGCCAAAACGACTTCTTCTTTTCTAATGTTTCGAACAACTGATTGTTGTTCACCGATAGTTGGTTTAATGTCAAGAAGTTTATTTCCAATGCTGTTGTTCCATGAAGTTTGCCATTCTTCCAAGATATATTTATTGATAGATGGCTTAAAATTAGAAAATGGAATCTTAAAAGAAGTTGGTTCTAATGAAAGCGATGTTTTTGCTTGCTTATCTACCATCTCATTCCCTTGGATACCTATATGACTAGGAATCCAACAGAGAACAATTTCTTTATAAGCTAAAAGCTCATGACATTTTTCTAAAAGTTTCTGAATCTGTGGATTTTTTGAACTAGTATGATTCATTGCTTTCAATACAGAAAGCGAGTCAGAAAATATAATATATTTATTGTTAGCAACACAAGTGTTAATGAAATCTAAAGCTAGATCAATTGCTTTGGCTTCAGCAGTGAATATTGATGAATCGTCAGGTATACGTTGCATATTACTATGGTTGTCTGATATAACAGCACAACCAACCTTTGAGTTTTCCTTTGACCCATCAGTATAAATTTGTTGGTAATTCTTATAACGACTTTGCATTTTTCTGAAATCATCTTTTAATATGTGTGGATTTGATTCAGATTTTTTCCCGGAATGTAAATCAAAAAGTATTTCAGGTGATTTCATACACCAAGCTGGAATATTTGGTGTGAAATGTTTTTCAATATTTTGTGGTTTGATATTGGCAGATTCTAAGAGTGGTGAAATTCTGATGCCAAATGATTTAATAGCTTTAGGTTTTTGTTCATATAAATTAACATAATTTGGTGGGAATGTAACTTCATGAGCAGGATTTGATGGGTTAGCAGCAAGTCTTACAGCATATTGCAAAGAGAGTTTCTCTCTTCGTGAGTATAGTGATGGTTCATCTGCTTCCACATAGAGACTAGCAACAGGAGAAGTTCTAAAAGCCCCTAAAGCTAATCTAAGTCCTTGGTTATGTATAGGATCAAGCATTTGAAGATATGATTTTCGTGCAGAGCCATATATAATACAGCCATAGTCTAATTTTGACCGGACTAGAGACCGATACAGCTTTAGAAGTGTAGTTCGGTCTGCACCCCAAGAAGTATGGGAAAGCACTTTTAAAAGATTCAATGCTTTTAAACATTTAGCTTTGAGATATTTAATATGGGGTATAAAACTGAGTTTTCTATCAAATAAAATGCCAAGGAATTTAGATTCCTCAACAACTGGAATAGGTGATCCATATAAATGTAAAACCGGATCATCATGTTGCTTGCGCAACTGACAGAAATGTACACACTGTGTTTTTGATTTGGAAAACTTAAAACCATTGCTTGTTGCCCAATTTTCAATCTTATTTAAATTTTGTTGCAGTTGTCGTTCAATCGTCGCCATGCTTTTTGAGCGATAACAGATACAGAAGTCATCAACATATAATGAGCAATCAGTAAGATTACCTAAACATTTTACAATATCATTAATTTTAATGCTAAAAAGTGTTGTTGATAGAACGCCTCCTTGAGGTACACCTTGCTCCTGGTCATAATAGTCAGACAGAGAGGAGCCAACTCGGAACGTTAAGCTCAAATCTGGATTTAGAATATCCTGCAGTGTCATAAGAAAATTGTTTGAAGAATCTTCTACCACTGCTCTGACCCCTAATCTCTTGGGAATTTCGACATTTTTAGGCTTTCTGAAAAGCGGGGGGAATTTAAACGGTGTAACAGTAAGTGTCAAAAGCATCACACATTTTAGAATCGTGATTGCTTTCTACATGCCAGTTTAATTTTTTAAGCACTGCCATTCAGTTGATAGTATCGATTCAATCAGCGTAGACACATATCCAACTAATCCAATACGACCAGTTTGATCCAGGTAAATACTGTTTGCTATGTTTATAAGGACATTTTCTACTAAAACAGCGTGATGTAGCTATTGTGGACGGTTCCATAAAAAACAATTACAGTGGTAAACGGCCTTAACATGATCAACAACATATGTAGTATTATAATCAATCATTCATTCTCTGTAATTAGTTAATTTGAGCTGTTTACATACATTATTTCAATGGTAACACTCAAGTCAGGGATAACCCTGTACCAAAATGATAATGGACCCTTAAATGGGCCAATGACCCATATCCTTTTCAAATACATGCCAATTACATAATTCTGATGGGCCTTTTGAAGTTTCTATGGGCCCTTTGCAAAATTTGATAAGCCCAAATATACCTTAATATCTATATTAGAGCATTACTGACATGAGCTTTGAATAGCTTATATATGAGGCCCAGCTAAAAATAACGTCCATTTTAGTAGAAATAATAGTTTTCTAACAAAATGGATTAGGCCTATCCCAGGATTATTCCTGTCAAGTGTCAAATAAGTGCAATAAAATGCCCAAATTCTACCATCAGAATTATTAGAGCAATAATTAGCCGCTAATATCTTGTGTCAAAATACTGCCTGAAATGATTCACGATTATTGAAAGCTCAATGCGATGTAAATTGAAAACGTACATCTAAAGTCATTTTCGCGATTCTAGTTTATGCAGCAGTACTTTATATGTACGATACACTTTAGGCTATACTGAACAATAGTGAAAATGCTACACTACAATATTTTATATTTTGTAAGAAAGCATTGGACGAAAAGTATCTACTAAAGCTTAATAATGTTTTCAAGACATCCGGCATGCGATTCGTTGAAGCTCAACCAATTTATCTTGTTTGATGTCTGAGTCAATTTCCTTTTTTGTGTTTAAAGCTTTATTCACTGAATTTTGCAATTGCGCATGCGCAAAAAAGCTTATTCATCTTATCAGAATTCGTCATATTTGTGTTGCATTAATACACAAGAAAACTGTACTACTACTTGAAACAAGCTCAGAAATCAATTTCGAATTTATCACATTTGTAAAAAAAATTGTAAAATGTCTCCCTTTGACAAAAACAAATAGGGAATATTAAATATTTGGTAATCTTCGATTTATCAAGATTTTCGATAACTTTCGTCCTTTTGCCAAATCAGGTAGACCTATCAGCACACTGTTCCTACCATTTCTCGACCAGTAATGTGCTCAGACTTAGATGCAACAACACATTGAATTTCCTATGGAGATTTCAGTGTTAAAATTTCAAGCTAGGCCAATTTGATAAAAAAAAAAAAAAAAACGCTTTCTTAGATTGCTTTTCTAAATGATCAACGCATATGTTTGGTTGTCACATGTCTAAGACTACAATTTCGTTCAGTCGGATCTGGTTGGAAGTGGATTTCTGAAGGCCTAAACTGTGTAAGATTTCGGTTCAAATTTGTAACCTGAAAAATTGGACCTCTGTCACATTTAAATGATTTTTTTGTCTTGTTTTTGTTATGCTTTCGTGTGCATCTGTTTATTGATGCCTTGTGGTCCCCTGCATGGAAAGAGCTGACCTCTTGGCCCTCGTTTGTGATGTCTAATTGTGAAGTTGTCACTTTCCAATTGTAATTCTGGGTCAGCAGTGGGCTTGATTGTATCGATTCCTGATCTTTGCCCTCTTTCTTACTTTCATGTGTTTCCTCGGAACTACATCCGTAAACCTTTAACTTTATGCATAACCCAGTCTTTGAACAGTCAGATGCGCCTTCATTTGCTCTACTGGATTGCATTATTTTGCATATAAATGGCAAACAATTCAGGTGTACCGTTTTCACTTTTGTTCAGTATATAACCTACACGGGGATCACTGACCTGAAACGACAATGAATTATTTAGTCAACTGATGCATATTATTAGTAAACTGGGTCAGTTTATGTCTAATACTCCCCCGTTGAAAAGAACCAAAAATATGCCAAAATTCCATCTTATAACAGAAAAACACAGCAAAAACATCAATTTGAAAATTTTGTCAAAAAATACTGCAGCTTTTTCTATCCGCATATCGAAAAGTTCTCGAGAAAATAACGTGAAAAGATGCACTTAATGTCGATTTTTCGCGTTTCTTATTAATGCGGCAGTACTTTAGCTACAGCTTTCATGAAGGACTTGGCCTTGATCTCATGCTTATAGGACTAAATATATTTCTTTTCTCATTTCACACATTTGTTGTGTTTGTTCCCATCTATGAGTAATTGTAAAACACTTTTTACATGGCCACTACCTGCTAATTGCATATACTAAGCATAGCCTCATGAAAACACAAAGACCAAGCCCCCTTTCATAAAACATCAGGCCTGTTGAAACTATGATAGAATATGGTAAATACCATATACTGGAAGGAATATATCCTCACATCGGTCTTCACATCAGACTGTTAGCATATGGTAACACACATAACATAAAGCTAATATACAGGTACATTTCTAAGTATGAAGATCCAGTGAAAACATTGTTAACTTTTTGTGGTGTATATCATGGAATTAGCCCTGACATTTCGGGTAATCCTCCATATAACTTTTAACATTTAATTGTAGTGGTGTCCTTTCATTTGCACATATTAATGAAATGATGTTGATTCAAAAGCAGCATTTCTTTGAAATAAGGCTGCTTGTGTAAACGTATTCATCCATATATAAAAGCAGTATAGATATGATATTAAAGGTTACCTCTAATTTTAGATACCATAAAATATATATCTATGTCTTTTACAGCGCAACTTTTTATACATTGTAATTGTTTCAGTGTCGATAAATTCAATTCTAAGTATCAGAATTAAACATATTTTGCTTATTGTATTTTGCAATGATGATAGAGATCAAATGCAATGAGGTTATTGGCATGTGTTTATGTTATTCTTTTAACTGTAAAATACCAATGCAAGTTTATTCTAAATAAAATTTCCCCAAAACAGATGTCTGGTGACTTCTTGGGAAACCAGGCATTCACCCTAATATTGTAGCACCTGATGATTTGATTGTGTTCATAGTTTTCCAACAGTTTGGGGTCATTTCTTAGTATTTAGAGTAAATGTGTCCTGAAATGGTTATCTAATATGTACATTTACCAGCATAATCAATTGGTTTAACATCTCCAATTTCCTTGATGTATATAAGATCCTATGGTAGTTAACTCGCCTGTTCTAGTGTAGAATATATCTGTAAACCATAACAATTTGCTAAGACAGGGATTGATTGCATATAGGGTGTGTGACTGACATTAATGTATACATCTACTGCTCATAGATACAAGTGCAATGTATCAGATTGGATAGCACTTGTAACTGGTAACATACTCGAAATGTGTAGTTTTAATATGTCATTATATACTCTTGAAAAAAAAAATGAACTACTTTCCTTTCACTATATACAAGACAGTCCTCAAACAAACAGTGTGAGTCTTCACATATATCTACAAGCATATAGGTACAAGAGTGAGCAAGTTCATGCTTAAAATGCTTTCTGCAAGCTGTTGTCAGCAATGTTGTTTACATTTTCGATGGTTTTCCATATATTTAAGACTATCACAATAAGCCTATTTAGTAAACTTTTTAAAACCAACAAACAGACCATAACTCACTTTTCATAGGACATATATAAAACATGTACTACGCAGTCGGTAACGTGTCTGGCTACAAATGCGTGTCTGACTGCAGATCCAGGGGTCGCGAATTCGATCCTGGCCCGGTTTCATACTTTCGTGGAGATTGATCATGAAATAATTTCTACGGTCATTCTCCTCCCTTCCGCTGATTCATTCAAGAAGGGTTGTTGTCAGTTACAAGCGAAAGTATGTGCACAAATTACTGGTTAACCGCTTGTTCAAGCCTGCCCAGGAAAAAGTGTGGTTAAGTGAACTGACCGTCCCGCAATGACCATAGCTGTTGACATGGGACGTAAAGCAACAAAACAAACAAACAAAACATGTACTAGGGTTACAAATAGCTCAACAAAATCAAATTGTGCATAAACAAAACTACCATACTAGTGAATTTTGGGAGTCATGTTTTTGTTTTATGCTTCAGAAAAAAACAGTCAACTGATCTTTAAAATAAAGTATCACTAACGTTCGAATGATTTGTTATTTATGTTACCATGAAATATGTTCAGATGTTTTACAAGCCTGCTACATGGCTCAGGTAACTTTACCTCAACCAACCTTAGTCTAAGATAATTAACAAGCAGAATACTTTCTATCAAAATTGCTGCAGAATATAATAAGATAATCATCATTACAATATGATATGAAATCTAGTTCAACAAAACATAGAAGATTTTAATTGGGACAGATGATAAATTAATTCTATAATGTAATTGTCTACAGTTAAAAGTGAAAATTAAAAGAATTCAGCATACAAGGAAAATCTTCAATACTAGATCTATGTAACACCCTATATTTGAACATAAACTATGCTGGTTCTGTACTACGAAAGCTTTGGTTGATGTTATATTTGCAATCTTCAAAAACCTATACCTGCTCTAGAAGGCACTCAGCACTTAGTAACCCCTGCCTTAATTCCTGCCTTGCCACCTGATGTATGAAATATTGCTATGCTATTTTAAGTAAATTATTGATATTAAGTCAATATTTAAATCATGATGTAGATTGCAAGTTTATCGTTATGTACCATTGGTAGAAATCTGAAAATTGCAATATGAATGTAAAAGAGCCAAGCAAATTGCAAAAAGTAATTGAGTAAGACCAGGAAATGCCACATTCACATATTGCAGACCAACCCATGTCACTCTTTTAAATTAAAGTAAGTAAGGGTGCAAAGATCAGGAGTCGATACAATCAAGTACCACACCTGACCCAGGATACCAATGGGAAAGTTACAAACTAACAGTTAGACACCACAAACGGGAGCTAAGAGGTCAGCCCTTTCCCAGCAGGTGACCACAAAGCACATATAAACAGACACGCACAAAGACATAGCAAACATAAGACAGAACAGAAACATAAAAGATCCACAAAAGATGTACCGCCTTGGAACAGTCAGTAAAATATTTTACTGGAGGGCTTAAACCGGTTTAACGGCCTTAATTCAGATGTGGATCAAGACACATAGATATTTGGTTTGCATAAAAAACACCTAACTTATCAATGCATCATCTCCTAAAACATATAAATCAAGATATAACAAGGAGATAAAGCAAAAATAAGGACTCAACAGTAAATAAAACTGAATACGGGAGCAAAAGAAATCCAACAGGTAAACCCCGGAGGGCCCGACAAATAGCCAAAGCATCAGGCCCCTACCATCTTATCAATAGATAAGTCTTTAAGTAGGAACCATCATAGAGTCTGAAGTCCGACCCACCGGCGTGCAATTAAAGAGGAAAGCAAAGTTGCCAACCGTGATTGGGTTGACCACCAAGCATGCAGTCTGTTGCAATACATTAATGTTATAGCCAATATTTTTATATCGGGAAATTATTTTAATGAACTGTGCTGAAAAAATTATTAGAGCCAACAATCTTCTTCAACTTATACACCAAGTCACCATAGAAATCAAGTTCCGAAAGTCCTTGGCGCAAAAGAGATTTAAGTCCAACTTGGAATTTAGAAATCAAATCATAGTATAGTCTATAAAATTTTGAAAATGTTTTGCGAAGTTTATGATACCAATAGCCTTGTTTAAGAAGTTTCTGAGTTAACAATTTATTGCGAGTATTGAAGTCAGCAACAATGCTAGATGCTCTAGCAAAACGAATGAGTTGAGAAAGATAGACTCCATAGGATGTAGAACGAGGAACATCACCATCTAAAAATGGGAAATTGACAATTTCAAAATCAAAGTCGTCACGTTTATCATAAATTTTGGTAGAAACAATATCATATAAGTCTTATATAGAATAAAATGTGTGTAGTATATGTAAGCGAACTGGGGAGAGCAGACCCAAATTTTATATAAGCCTAACAACAATGTACTACTTATATTCATTTATGAAAGGCACCTTTTGTTACCTCATTAATATATGTGCAGCGATTTTAGATCCATTATTATTAATATAGTTATATTTTGATTTTATTATGAAATATGTTTTGCCAAATCCAATGCAATGTAAATAGAAAAATGAATCTGTAAGCAGCTATGCATTCATGCTGGAGCCGGTACAAATCACATACTAATAAGCATATTGAAATATTTACTTGATTTCACTTCATTGCAAGTTAAACAATATAAACAACTTCAAATATATAGAAAATGAACATTTTCAATCAGAATATAGATCAACATCATGTATATTTCAGGTCAGGTATCATGGTTTATTCTAATACATGTAATTTGTAAAGGCATTATCTGAAATTTAGTATAAAATGTAACATAAGTATCGCTGACGAGCAGAAATACATATCACGGATGTATGCAATTGATTTTTATGTCTAGTTTAAACATTTAATGCTTTAACTGTTTCAGTGATACTATTAAAATAAATCAACATTAGTCTTGTATTGTTTGTACTGTAATTTTCAATGTCAGTAGGGTAACGTTGATTACAGGTGATTTATAGAAAAATGACCACAGAAAAGTTATTTAATTATGGGTTTCTAAGGCCCCAAGACATGTCCCAAACTGAAAATAGTTTTACCTTCTGAGAGTTGCAGCAAACTCTCAAAGTAGCCAAAATATCTCAGTTTAGCCCGAATGAGGGAGCATTTCCGTCATAATTGCACAAAACTTACGATGTTTGTCTTTGTAAAATCCATAAAAGGATGCTTCCAAAGGGGTTCCTTTAATAATAAACATGTTAATCTTGTTGTTGGACCAGAGAAAAAAAGAAACACAGTTTGTAAAAATGCTCCGATTATCGCACTTGATGACCTTTGACCCCATTTTAAAGCCGACATATGACTATTTAGTTCTAAAAACCATTTGCTCAATGTTTTCAGATTTATAACTATAAGCATACAAAATTTGGCTTAAAATGAAATATGTTTACATATAAAAAGATAAAGTTGTTTTACAGTAGTGCATATTTTCTCATTTTTGCACTCAATGACATTTGACCTAATTTCTGGCCTTCATATGCAAATTCAGACTTGGCATCTACCCCTAAGGCTTTGCATACATGCTAAATATTGTGTTAAAAGTGGTCTAACCAATGTACTCAAAAATGCCAACAAAACCAAAAATATGCATCTTCTTTCGATTCGGATTGCCAACTAAGAAGAATGATTAGTGCAAATCGGTGGGTCACAAGTACCTGGTGCTTATATGTAGCTGGGCCCACCGTCGCTCAACTTAAGGTCTTTTAGCTCAGACTATCTGTGAGTCGTGAGCCCCTTTTCTTTGTTTCAACGTAGTGTATACATTGCAATAGTAAGTCTAAGAAGGCCTCCGTGCGAGATGAACATTTTATTTTGCAATTCAACAACAGCAAGAGCTAGGGCTATGGGTACCAATAAAATGCTTAGGCTACTGTCCCTTCTAAGATGGTGGTTTTGTTGTTGTTGATTAGCTGTTGATTGGTACTCCCATTGTAGGAGTCTCTTATTGTTCTATGTTTTGTTGTACGTTATTTTATGTACATCCTAGTTTCGCAATCATCTTGATGGGGACGATGGAGCTGGTTGCTTTGCTTAGTTTGTCTTCCTGGTGTATTGTGACTGTTGTGTTGCTCTTCTTTGCAGTGCCGTGGGTTTGTCTGCAGTTTGTGATTGTGGTTCAAAGACATGTCTTATCACAGCTCTGGCGGCCTGAGGGTGAACATTTGTGCAATTTTGGTAGAAGGCATCTGTATTATAAACAGTTCTGTGAAATTGTTTTGAATTTAGACAAGTGGTTCAGGAGATGACTTATCTGGAGCTCTGGCGGCCCTCATGTTCAGAAGAGCGGAACCATTAATGCAGTTTTGGTAAGGGGCATTATTGGAAACATTCATGCCAAATTATTTCAAATTTGGACAAGTGGTTCAGGAATTGATGTCATTTTGAAAAGGAAAAATTTACGGATGCATGCGGCACGCCGAATAAAGACAATCACAGTAGCTCACCTGTAACCTAAAAAATGTTAAGGTTGCATTTGCAGATCCAGGGATCATGAGTTTGATCCTCGAGGCCAGGCAACGTACTTTCGTGACGATTGATCATGAAATATTTTCTACGGTACGCGGTTCTCCTTCTTCCACTGATTCAAGAAGGGTTGTCAGTTGCAAGCAAAAGTATGTGCACAGAGTACCAGTTGGTAAACCGCTTAGTCTAGAGTGTGGTTAAGTTCAGAGACGGTCTCGACATGACTATGGTATTGACTGGGATATTATACCACAAACCAAACAAAAACACAGGGGGATTTGACTTGATTTGTGTGGGTTTTGTGTCTGACGGTCAGAGTAAATTCTTATGCACTGGTCATTTGTACCCACGGACCCACAGCCCCGTGGAACAGCGAGGACTTCGACTTTTCATCTAACAATCCCCTACTGTAACCCCACTGTGGGCATAGCAAACTCAGCCCCCCCCCCCCAGTCTGTCAGGTTTTACAATGCACTGTCATGTGCATGTTTGCCCAAGATGTCAAATCCCTGACATTTCTCCCGCAATATGGGAACAATGCAAACGAATGGCATTTGCCCAGCTATCCCACACTCTGTTCAGGGGCCGGCCCGGCAGGATTGCGTCGTTACAAATAACTGGTGCATTAAGTCTAGATAATCGTCAAACTGAGAGAACATGCAGCTAGTGAAAATTGTCAATAGATCTGAATACTTACACATTTTATGCCTGAGGTGTGATAAAATCCTCTGCTTGGAATAGAGATTTCCCGCATACATGGCAGACAAATTTTCAGTCACTGCTTTTATAAAATGTGTCGACCTTGCATGCATTAGCCATATTTCAGGCTAAATAAGAACTATTAATAAAGAAGTGTTTTTTTGGCAATCGGAAATGCATTCAATTTTTTTACTGGCCCGTCACGTGCAGTCATACTTAAAAAAAATGCATTAAATATTAGAATTATAAAAAAACATTATAAAAATATCGTTATATTAAAGCGAATTATGTTCTTTTTTTTTCTTAATTCTCGATCCCGCGGTTTTCTAACTTGGCAGAAATGTAATCAATCAGCGCTCGGACAAACTCCACGAGGTTGTGACGTAAGAAATTGCGTCTGCAAACCAATATTGTGTGATGAAGTGGACGAATGATGGGGATCGACTTTCTACCCTACACATGAAGCATATTATTGAACCAAAGAAGGCAATTGAAAATTACATGTTGGGAGATCACGGACTAGCCGTATACCCGGGATATGCCTGTCAATAGACCTTTCTGTTTGTTTGTTTGTTTGGTTCTTAACGACGCATCAACCCTTGTGGGTCATTAGTGTCAGACGGTATTAAACTAAACATGAAGATTGAAAAATTTATAAGATAAAATAAAAGGAATGATGTTGATGAGATTTATAATGATAATTAGTTGCAATACGATTGTTGACAGGAGAGACCACGTACAATATCTGACAGTTTCAAAGAGCTATTCAGATAACTGTACATGTTCTTTAACTGAACAGAATACAACATTAAAAAATCTGTATTATGGTCTGATACAAATGTAAAACAAAACATGATTTTAAAAATAGCAATTAGATTTTGTTAAAAAGATTTATTTGTCTAAAAATGTCATAATACTATCAATATGTATATCTTGAAATAATTATTTCATGTTATCAACATGGAAGCAATTGTTTCTTACTTGTGCAAAATCGCCACATTCCAAAAGGAAGTGAAGTACAGTGAATGGTGCGTCGCAACCAACACATTGTGGCTGTTCTTCACCTTGTAGTAAGTATGAATGAGTGACTGTTGTATGACGTAAGTGGAGTCGAGCTAAAACTACTTCTTCTCTTCTAATGTTTCGAACAACTGATTGATATTCACCAATAGTTGGGTTGATGTCAAGAAGTTTATTACCAATGCTGTTATTCCATGAAGTTTGCCATTCTTCCAAGATATATTTATTGATAGATGGCTAAAAATTGGAAAATGGAATTTTAAAAGAAGTTGGTTCTAATGAAAGCGATGTTTTTGCTTGCTTATCTACCATCTCATTCCCTTGGATACCTATATGACTAGGAATCCAACAGAGAGCAATTTCTTTATAAGCTAAAAGCTCATGACATTTTTCTAAAAGTTTCTGAATCTGTGGATTCTTTGAACTGGTATGGTTCATTGCTTTCAATACAGATAGCGAGTCAGAAAATATAATAAATTTATTTTTAGCATCACAAGTGCTAATGAAATCTAAAGCTAGATCAATTGTTTTAGCTTCAGCAGTGAAAATTGATGAATCGTCAGGTATACGTTGCATATTACTATGGTTGTCTGATATAATAGCACAACCAACCTTTGAGTCTTCCTTTGACCCATCAGTATAAATTTGTTGGTAATTCTTAAATATGACTTTGCATTTTTCTGAAATCATCTTTTAATATGTGTGGATTTGCTTCAGATTTTTGCCGGAATGTAAATCAAAGAGTATTTCAGGTGGTTTTATACACCAAGCTGGAATATTTGGTGTAAAATGTTTTTCAATATTTTGTGGTTTGATATTGGCAGATTCTAAGAGTGGTGAAATTCTGATGCCAAATGATTTAATAGCTTTAGGTTTTTGTTCATATAAATTAACATAATTTGGTGGGAATGTAACTTCATGAGCAGGATTTGATGGGTTAGCAGCAAGTCTTATAGCATATTGCAAAGAGAGTTTCTCTCTGCGTGAGTATAGTGATGGTTCATCTGCTTCCACATAGAGACTAGCAACAGGAGAAGTTCTAAAAGCTCCTAAAGCTAATCTAAGTCCTTGGTAATGTATAGGATCAAGCATTTGAAGTTATGATTTTCGTGCAGAGCCATATATAATACAGCCATAGTCTAATTTTGACCGGACTAGAGACCGATACAGCTTGAGAAGTGTAGTTCGGTCTGCACCCCAAGAAGTATGGGAAAGCACTTTTAAAAGATTCAATGCTTTTAAACATTTAGTTTTGAGATATTTAATATGGGGTATAAAACTGAGTTTTCTATCAAAAAATATGCCAAGGACTTTAGATTCCTCAACAACTGGAATAGGTGATCCATATAAATGTAAAACCGGATCATCATGTTGCTTGCGCAACTGACAGAAATGTACACACTGTGTTTTTGATTTGGAAAACTTAAAGCCATTGCTTGTTGCCTAATTTTCAATCTTATTCAAATTTGTTGTAGTTGATGTTCAATAGTTGCCATGCTTTTCGAGCGATAACAGATACAGAAGTCGTCAACGTATAATGAGCAATCAGTAAGATTACCTAAACATTTCACAATATCATTAATTTTGATACTAAAACGTGTTGTAGATAGAACGCCCCCTTGAGGTACACCTTGCTCCTGGTCATAATAGTCAGACAGAGAGGAGCCAACTCGGACTTGCATGGTGCTGTCTGCAAGGAAGTTTTCAATGAATGTAGGAAGTCTACCTCTTAATGCTAGTTTGTGGATATCTTTTAAAATGCCATATCTCCATGTGGTATCATAAGCTTTTTCCAAATCAAAAAGCACAGCAACTACATGTTCCTTTTTAATAAAGGCATCACGTATGAAGGTTTCCAATCTAACTAAATTATCAGTTGTACTGCAGTCAGATCTGAAACCAGACTGGAACCGCGATATATGATTATTGGATTCTAAAAACCAAGTAAGTCTTTTATTTATCATTCTTTCAAGTGTTTTACATAGACAACTTGTTAAAGCTATAGGTCTATAATTATTAGGTTCCGCAGGATCTTTCCCAGGTTTGGGAATTGGGATTATGGTTGCTAAGGTCCAATCATCTGGAAATTTACCAGTAGTCCAAATGTAATTAAATATATTCAAAAGAGTTTCAAGAGAAGTATCTGGGAGATGTTTAAGCATTTGTTAGTGGATCTTATCACCCCTTTTCCACACAGGCCACGAATCCCCCCGAATTGATTTTTTTCATTCGGGGGGATTCGTGAGGTTTCATCAAAAAAAAAAATCTCCAATCGTAATGTTCTACGAGTCATTCCCGATTCAGATACGATGTCGTTACGAATATTCGGGGAAATAGGCTCAATTCGGCTGGAATCAGCAAGAATTCATTACGATTAGCAAAATAACATTAGACCATGCTGTACGTGTGAGAAAGTTAAGGAATCAGTTACAAATCAGTTAAGAATATGCCGAATGCAGCACAAATTGGGCACAAATTAACAGAAATCCGCGACGATTCGCGAGATTTTCTCTCAAGATAGTTATTAAAAAGGCCCATACATGCTTCGGGGCATCAGTTCCAAAATGAATGTTCCTCGTAAAGCAGCAGTAGAATTGATCCTGAAACTTGAGTGTTGAAAACGGCTTCTTATATAGCTAGAAGAAAACAACTACGTTAAAGTCGAGAGGCCCTGACCCAGACTCTTTGACTTAAAATCACGCACGATTTTTTGAATCGGGGAATTCATGGCCAAAGTTTTGAACAGTTCTAAACTTTTGAGCCGAAATCCCGAGAGACCTACGAATTGCAAGAACTCACTCAGACTGCACGAATCAGTTAAGATCTTCACGAACTAAGTACGATTCAGCCACGAATCCAAATAATTGTCAATTCGTGGGATTCGGTGCCTGTTAGGAATAGGGGAATTAGCAAGATCCATTATTAAGAAGTGTTGTTGTTTTTTTGGCAACCGGAAATGCATTCAATTTTACTACCGGTTCGTCACGTGCAGTCATATTTATAAAAAATGCATTCACTATTAGAATTATAAAAAATTATCGTTTTATTAAAGCGGATTATGTTCTTTTTTTCTTAATTCTTGATCCCGCGGTTTTCTAACTTGGCAGAAATGTAACCAATCCAGGGTTTCAGCTGGGCTGAAATTCGCTTCGGACATTTTGTCCGAGCAGCCCCAATATTGTTTGGACATTAGGAAATTTTTTAGGACATTTTTTTCAGACACTCATTTTACCACCATAAACCGAAAATGCTATCTGCCCTGAAACAAGGGGCAGTTTTGCTACCATTTCGGATGGTAGGTGCGGCCTGATTGATTGGCTGGCTTTTTATTTAATGAGGCGACTGGGGCTTGCTGATCGGTGGAAGTGGGTGGGGTACTGTTTTTTTTGCTGCTATTTTCGGCCGCTGCACGACTCGTTAGTCACGGAAAGTGGCTGTTCAGGTAATGATGGAGCGGGCAAACTGTTTTGGGGCATAAAAACCTTGAGTTCCCGTTGTTTCTTGGTGGCAATTAAGTTTTTTAGTCATTTTATCGGCGAATGCCAATGCAAATATGCTGTCCGCTTCGAGATGAAATCGAGGTAAGAAGTTTACAGGATGCAATAGACCAATCAGGCGTCGCGTAACAAAACTTCATGACTGGTTTGCTTTAGTGAATAAGTATTTTAGGGGTAAAATTATGCGAACCAGCCTACCGCTAACAGAAATTTGGCCAATCAGCGATCGTTTTATAAAACAAAAATACGATTGCATCACTGTGCATTACCGTACAGTATGCACTTCTGAAAATCGTCTCGGACAAACTGTCCAAACTGGACAGCAAACTCTCGGACATCTGGAACTATTTTCGGACTATGTCCGATGGCCGACGCCAAACTGAATCCCTGCAATCAGCGCTCGGACAAACTCCACCAGGTTATGACTAAGAAATTGCGTCTGCAAACCAATATTATACAATTATTGACTAATGATATAACATTTAGAAAAAGATGTGCACGTATCATTGCACCTGGAAAAATACTGAACTTATATACGAGTTTTGGTAAAGTCAAGGATATAGCAGAATTAGTGCAGACCTAGATAAGACCATCCGTTTACTATTTTGTATATGTTGTGCATGAGTGTCATCATTCAACATTTACTCACAGAAATTCTAACACGCCTCGCCTGTAGAACCAATGTTAAAATAGTGTGATATATCGAACAATAATTCACAACTTTGAAAGCGCAGGGAAAATATGTGATATCTGACGTCATTTGTTACTGGGAAAATACGTCACTCATGGCGTTAGACGGTGTAACGTCGTTTTTGCGCTTGAAAGACGTTACAAATACATGTAAACGTATGCGACGTGGTCTAAGTATTGGCGGGAGTTCTTCAAGTCTAATTTTAGTAACTAATATTCACCGGCAAGCGCGCGCCAGCCAGTGAATATGACAATATGTAGACTGGCCACGTGAGCGCTCTAAGCCAATGAAAATCGGTCTTTTAACTTCGTTATATAATAATGTGTGATGAAGTGGACGAATGATGGGGATCGACGTTCTACCCTACACATGAAGCATATTATTGAACCTAAGAAGGCATTTGAAAATTACATGTTGGGAGATTACGGACTAGCCGTATACCCGGGATATGTCGGTCAATGAACCTTTCTTATACTCGCTATAGGTGGTAAAGACCATGCAGTTTGTTTCGTCAATCTCCCTTGCAAAGACCATGCAGTTTGTTTCGTCAATCTCCCTGGCTTTGCTCCCTCATGTTATAGAAATGAATATCTTCTTCCCGTTAAATTAGACATCATTATCGTTTGCCCAGCTATCCCACACTCTGCTCACGGGCTTGGGTGCATGGTTACAAATAATCGGAGCATTAAGTCTAGTCAATCGTCAAATTGAGACAACATGCAGGTGGTGAAATTTTAGTTAGTTTTCTACTGATGACGTCGTGCCTCCACAAGCTCATAAAATCTCAGAACGCGTCACACATGATCCGGACAAGATTATTATAGAAATGAGGTAAAGGGGCAAGGCCACAGTGACCCCAAAATAATATGTGACACTACGCTATCCGAAGATGCATCTACCCACCACACTTGGGATGCCTAACTAAGGCTACCTAAAATAATATACTATTAGGAGATATTGCCCGTACATGAAAGCGTTACTGACGGACAGGCAGATCTATAGTCTCCCAAACAGGCTGAAGCACCGGAAGGGAACTAAAATATATTCATACAATACAATACCACTTTATCAGCATATCAATTAATATTATAGAAATACAAAATGTGAACATGTTAGTCGGCATCAGCATTGTCATGCCAAACGTTAGTCTGTAAATTAGGTCAGCAGTTTCAGAATTATGTGATAACTTGCCAGAACGGTTTTCTCTGTGTGACCTTATTTCTTAAATATTTTCAGAAACAAAAGAACAAATGGAGACATGGCTTGGAAACTTCATGTTGACCGCTTCTCAAAAGTTGAAGAAGGCAAAGAATTATACAAGTGAATTTATTTTTAATTTATAATACAAAACACCTTGTCTGACAAGGCCGTAGCAAGAGCAAAAATATAACGGGGAAAATTCTGAAACTAGCAGCATTTCACTCCAATAGTCTTCCTTTTCAAAATAGGGAGTGAGCACTGTTAAAGGACAGAATTCGATACCTCAGCGGAAACATAATTAGAATCCATCATGAGTGTGAAAATTCTACTACCCCGATGGTATGGTTACAACCATTGTGATCTGGAATCTACCCCGCCTGAAAAACGGGGCTTGACCCTTTTTCTTGTTGATACATGATTTTGTTTTGATCTATGTAGAAACGCTAAGTACATGTAGATGCCTTTTTTATCATTTTCACTGGCAAATATCGTCTCAAACTGACGGAGGGGAGAAAAGTGGTTCAATGCTCTGTGTGGCAAGAAAAATGCAAATAAAGTAGATGACTTTTCAGATAAAATTTGGGGCTAAAGAGGAAGCTAAGACATATTTACAATTATTTAAGCCGATTTTTTCATAATTCGTTAATTGTAGTAATAAAACAAAAATAAGAAAGACACCAACCAACCTTTGTTGATCTTTTCTTTGTCGTTGTCACTACCCTGACATGTCCCATATGTAATATGGGTACAAAATTACGATAACACAATTTCGGGGTAGTTACTTGGTTTCCCACCCGTGTAGAAGCCTTGACAGAACCTTAGATTCAGATTTCTTTCACTGTGTCAAAGTCTCTTATTGATAGAACTCTCATAAGTCACGGCTTTAAGCACAAGAAAAAAGCAAACAAGATAATTTTATGTCTTGGTTGGTTGGTTTTGTTGCTTTACGTCCCTAGTCAACAGCTATGGTCATTGCAGGACGGTCAGTTCACCTAACCACACTTTTTCCTGGGCAGGCTTGAACAAGCGATTAACCAGTAATTGTGCACATACTTTCGCTTGTAACTGACAACAATTTTATGTCTGTCAACGAGTTTGGCACCATTGCCCAGAGGAGTAGTTTCTTCCATAAAATCAAGGGCTGCAGAGAAGAGAGGCATACGCTTATTTATACGGATGCGGCGTGTGTAAATGCCCGTCCCACTTGGTCAAGCCAGTAGTTTTTGCCTGAGGGCTAAGGTTGCTTTGTTTGGTTCTTAACGGGGCATCAACCCTTGTGGGTCATTAGCGTCAGACGGTATTAAACTAAACATGATGAAGATGGAAAAAGTAAAAATGTATAAGATAAAATAAAAGGAAAGATGATGATGAGTTTGTATAATGATACTTAGTTGCAATACGATTGTTGACAGGAGAGACCACGTACAATATCTGACAGTTTCAAAGAGCTATTCAGATAACTGTACATGTTCTTTTACTGAACAGAATACAACATTAAAAAATCTGTATTATGGTCTGATACAAATGTAAAACAAAACATGATTTTAAAAATAGCAATTAGATTTTGTTAAAAAGATTAATTGTCTTAAAAATGTCATAACACTATCATTATGTATATCTTGAAATAATTCTTTCATGTTATCAACATGGAAGCAATTATTTCTTACTTGTGCAAAATCGCCACATTCCAAAAGGAAGTAACATACAGTGTATGGTGCGTCGCAACCAACACATTGTGGCTGCTCTTCACCTTGTAGTAAGTATGAAACTCTGTATGAAACTCTTGTATGACCTAAGCGGAGTTGATTTAAAACTACTTCTTCTCTTCTAATGTTTCGAACAACTGATTGATATTCACCAATAGTTGGTTTGATGTCAAGAAGTTTATTACCAATGCTGTTATTCCATGAAGTTTGCCATTCTCCAAGATATATTTATTGATAGATGGCTTAAAATTGGAAAATGGAATTTTAAAAGCAGTTGGTTCTAATGAAAGCGATGTTTTTGCTTGCTTATCTACCATCTCATTCCCTTGGATACCTATATGACTAGGAATCCAACAGAGAGCAATTTCTTTATAAGCTAAAAGCTCATGACATTTTTCTAAAAGTTTCTGAGTCTGTGGATTCTTTGAACTGGTATGGTTCATTGCTTTCAATACAGAAAGCGAGTCAGAAAATATAATAAATTTATTGTTAGCATCACAAGTGCTAATGAAATCTAAAGCTAGATCAATTGCTTTGGCTTCAGCAGTGAAAATTTATGAATCATCAGGTAAACGTTGCGTATAACTATGGTTGTCTGATATAACAGCACAACCAACCTTTGAGTTTTCCTTTGACCCATCAGTATAAATTTGTTGGTAATTCTTATAACGACTTTGCATTTTTCTGAAATCATCTTTTAATATGTGTGGATTTGCTTCAGATTTTTGCCGGAATGTAAATCAAAAAGTATTTCAAGTGGTTTCATACACCATGCTGGAATATTTGGTATAAAATGTTTTTCAATATTGTGTGGTTTGATATTGGCAGATTCTTAGAGTGGTGAAATTCTGATGCCAAATGATTTAATAGCTTTAGGTTTTTGTTCATATAAAGTAACATAATTTGGTGGGAATGTAACTTCATGAGCAGGATTTGATGGATTAGCAGCAAGTCTTATAGCATATTGCAAAGAGAGTTTCTCTCTTCGTGAGTATAGTGATAGTTCGTCTGCTTCCACATAGAGACTAGCAACAGGAGAAGTTCTAAAAGCCCCTAAAGCTAATCTAAGTCCTTGGTTATGTATAGGATCAAGCATTTGAAGATATGATTTTCGTGCAGAGCCATATATAATACAGCCATAGTCTAATTTTGACCGGACTAGAGACCGATACAGCTTGAGAAGTGTAGTTCGGTCTGCACCCCAAGAAGTATGGGAAAGCACTTTTAAAAGATTCAATGCTTTTAAACATTTAGCTTTGAGATATTTAGTATGGGTTATAAAACTGAGTTTTCTATCAAATAAAATGCCAAGGAATTTAGATTCCTCAACAACTGGAATAGGTGATCCATATAAATGTAAAACCGGATCATCATGTTGCTTGCGCAACTGACAGAAATGTACACACTGTGTTTTTGATTTGGAAAACTTAAACCCATTGCTTGTTGCCCAATTTTCAATCTTATTTAAATTTTGTTGCAGTTGGCGTTCAATCGTCGCCATGCTTTTTGAGCGATAACAGATACAGAAGTCCTCAACATATAATAAGCAGTCAGTAAGATTACCTAAACATTTCACAATATCATTAATTTTAATGCTAAAAAGTGATGTTGATAGAACGCCTCCTTGAGGTACACCTTGCTCCTGGTCATAATAGTCAGACAGAGAGGAGCCAACTCGGACTTGCATGGTGGGGTTGCAAGGAAGTTTTCAATGAATGTAGGAAGTCTATGAGGGCTAAGGTTGCAAAGATACATGTAAGGTCGGTGACTTACCATAGTTCATGTTGGGTCTAAAGAAAGAGACTTCCAGCCATGATGTGGGCTTCCCAGCCATCATACAGTATCGGGACACCATAGTCCCACAAGCGAAATGGCGTTTCCCCTGGGGCTGATGGTGGTCCGCTGTTATATGCGAACTGGGATGATTTTATGTCGGAGCAAAACATTGACGGAAGATTACCCTGGCAATATGGATTCCAAAGAAGTTTAGTAACGTCCCAACATGATTGAAAGAATTGTTAACTGGAACTAAAGCATCAGATCAAACACACCAAAAAGTGTATGGAATGGTATACCGGTAACCTTCTTTCTGTGTTTACGAAGCAAAGTGCTTTGATTTGATTGTGTCATTAGCGTCAGATGATATTAAATTAAACGTGATTTTGGTGGGAAAAGTTTAAGTATGTGCACTATGATGATGATAAGTTTGGGTCATGACATTGAAGTGCCAAAAAAGTTCATGTACAATATCGGAAAACGTAACAATGGGATATTCAGATGACTGTACATATTCTTCGACTGAACAGACCATAGTATTAAATGATATTTCGTTTGTTTGGAGCTTAACGACGCATCAACCCTTGTGGGTCATTAGCGTCAGACGGTATTAATCTAAACATTCTGTGGATGGAAAAAGTAAAAATCTGTAGGATAAAATAAAAGGAATGATGATGAAGAGTTTGTACAATGTAATTAAGTTGCAATACGATTGTTAACAGGAGAGACCACGTACAATATATGATAGTTTCAAAGAGCTATTAAGATAACTGTACATATTCTTTAACTGAACAGAATACAACATTAAAGAATCTGTATTATGGTCTAATACAAATGTAAAACAAAACATGATTTAAAAAAAATAGCAATTATATTTTATTAAAAAGATTTATTTGTCTTAAAAATGTCATAATACTATCAACATGTATATCTTGAAATAACTGTTTCATGTTGTCAACATGGAAGCAATTATTTCTTACTTGTGCAAAGTCGCCACATTCCAAAAGGAAGTGACGTACAGTGAATGGCACGTCGCAACCAACACATTGTGGCTGCTCGTCACCTTGCAGTAAGTATGAATGCGTGACTCTTGTATGACCCAAGCGGAGTCGAGCTAAACAACTTCTTCTCTTCTAATGTTTCGAACAACTGATTGATATTCACCAATAGTTGGTTTTATGTCTAGAAAATTATTTCCAATGCTGTTATTCCATGAAGTTTGCCATTCTTCCATAGATATATTTATTGATAGATGGCTTAAAATTAGAAAATGGAATCTTAAAAGAAGTTGGTTCTAATGAAAGCGATGTTTTTGCTTGCTTATCTACCAGCTCATTCCCTTGGATTCCTACCTATATGACTAGGAATCCGTCAGAGAACAATTTCTTTATATGCTAAAAGCTCGTGACATTTTTCTAAAAGTTTCTGAATCTGCGGATTCTTTGAACTGGCATGGTTCATCTTAGAATCTGCCAATATCAAACCACAAAATATTGAAAAACATTTACACCAAATATTCCAGCTTGGTGTATGAAACCACCTGAAATACTTTTTGATTTACATTCCGGGAAAAAATCTGAATCGAAATCCACACATATTAAAAGATGATTTCAGAAAAATGCAAAGTCGTTATAAGAATTACCAACAAATTTATACTGATGGGTCAAAGGAAAACTCAAAGGTTGGTTGTGCTGTTATATCAGACAACCATAGTAATATGCAACGTTTACCTGATGATTCATAAATTTTCACTGCTGAAGCCAAAGCAATTGATCTAGCTTTAGATTTCATTAGCAGACAACTAAAGTAATATGAAACGTATACCTGACGATTCATCAATTTTCACTGCTGAAGTCAAAGCAGTTGATCTAGCTTTAGATTTCATAAGCACTTGTGATGCTAACAATAAATTTATTATATTTTCTGACTCGCTTTCTGTATTGAAAGCAATGAACCATACCAGTTCAAGGTCTCCAAAAGGAAGTGACGTGCAGAATCAAACGGTACATCGCAACCGACACATCATGGCTGCTCCTTGCCTAGTAGCAAGTATGAATGTGTGACTCTTGTATGACATTAATGGATTCGAGCCAAACAACTTCCTCTTTTCTTATGTTTCCAACATTTGATTGATATTCATCAAAAGTTGGTTTTATCTCAAGACGTTTCTTCCAATGCTAGTATTCCATGAAGTTTGCCATTTATTCAAGATATATTTATTGATAGAAAGTTTAAAAATGGACAAGAGAATCTTAAAAGAAGTTTGATCTAATGTAAGAGATGTTCTTGCTTCCAGATCTACCGTTACATTCCCTATGATTCATATATGATTTGGAACCCAGCCCACTGATACAATTTCTTTATTTGCTAAACGTGTGTGACAACAAACCTTTGAGCCTTCTTTTGACCCATCCGTATAACTTGTTGATAATCTTTATAACGAGTCCGTAGCTTCCTGAAGTCATCTTATAATAATTTCAGGATTGTTCAAACACCAAGCTTTTTGGTGTAAAATGCTTTTCAATATTATGTGGCTTGATATTTGCAGATTCTAAAAGTGGTGAAACTTTTATGCCAAATGATCAAATAGATTAAGGTTTTGGGTAATATAAATCCACATATTTTGGTGGGTATGAGAATCCATGCGCTGGAGATGGTTGGTTAGGAGCAAGTCAGCAACAACTTTCCCCACATATAGACTAGCAACAGAAGTTTTATAGGCCCCTAAAGCTTTTCTTAGTCATGATTATGTGAATGATCAAGCTTTTGTAGATATGAATTTCAGGCAGAGCCATATAATACAGCCATAGTCTAATTTTGACCTGACTAAACAGTGGTGTAGTTCGATCTGTAACCCAAGAAGTATGGGGAAGAACTTAAATGTTTAATGCTTTCAAACATTTAGCTTTGAGATATTTAATATGGGGTTTAAAACTGAGTTTTCTACTAAAAAGGATGCCAAGGTATTTAGATTTCTCAAAAACTGGAATAGGGGAACCTTATAAATGTAAAACAGGATCATCGTCTGACAGAAATGTACCCACTGTGTTTTTGATTCGAAATTTTAAAACCATATTATATTGTTAAATTTTCTTTCTTGTTCAAAGGCGTAACTAAGATAAGGGAGTTTTCGTGGTAGTTGATTTTTAAATAAAATTTTGGACACACATAGGCACATAAAAGAGACACGCATTGACGAATAGTTTAAATCGAACGGATCTTTGGTTTGGTGTTTGTTGTTTATTAAAAGTGGACGGGTAAATTTATATCAGTCCTACTCGAGAGAATAACTATTTTCTTACTTTCTTTTAAAGGCTCAGTTAGGACTGATATAATTAGGACTCCCATTATTTGTGGGAGTTTTGTATTTGTTTTGTTATGCATTACTTGTGTCTTTTCTAGTTTTGCAATCATCTTGAAGAGGAAGAGAAAGCTGATTGCTTTACTTTTATTTTCTTACAGATATATTGCTACTATAAATGTTCTGTGGCTCATCCTCAAGGTGCATGTAAGTAAGTTTATTTATAACATGTGTAACAAATATCTATTTGTTTGATAGCATGCACTGAATATATGTTCTAAGGTTTAGGCACCAATGGCAGCAGATTTATAGGGAAACGTGTAAAATATATTCATTATTTCAGAAACACTATCTCTTAAGTAAAGACAATACTCTTGCTCACTCAATATGCCATGTAACATGTGTAACTCTCTCTGACCTTTAAAGTTTGGTGACTTCTTGCAGATTAATAAGTATTTATCATTCAAGCCAGCTTAAAGTCCCTAAACAATGTAAGATATCCAGCAGTACTTCAAGAAGGAATATGTCTGCGAAATTCCCTTGAGGAGATTAAAACATTTTAGGCATATCTTACGTAATGACAATAAGCTTGCCCATTTATTACCTCAGGTAACAGATATAACAGCCTCTGATATTAGAAGTTTTGCAACAAACTTGCAGATTTATGAGTCTTTTCATATAAGCAAATAAGCCCAAACAATGAAAGCTACTTATAAACTATTTTTACTTTAGTTTTAATACCAAACGTTTCACCTTAAAACTGGGTTGGGGTAAGGTTGTTTAATTGCTACCTTAATTGCTACCTTAGCAAACAACATCAAGAGGCAAGCATTTTTAAGTGTAAGAAAAATGCAAAGCAGCCCCCATTGGAATCGTGTATACTTTTTGTCTTCATTTAGAAGCATATTTTTTGTGTTTTAGCAAAAACAGAATCTAGGGCGAGGATTTGGTACGATTAAAATGTATTTAACCCCCTAGTGGCTAGGCTCTGTTGTTGTTGATTCATTGATGTCCCCATCGTTTTAGAGGGGTCTGTGTTTTATTATTCAGTACGTTGTGCCCTTCTAGTTTTGCAATACTTTTGATGGGGATAAGAGAGCTAGTTGCTTTAATCTAAATGTCTTCCTGATGCCTTATGACAGTTACTGTACAGTGGCTCTTCCACAGGGTGCCGTCGGTTGTTCTGCAGTATGCGATTGTGGTATTTTCTGACCATACAAACTTGCTTCTTTGTATTCGCTGAACTGTGATAAGCGTTATAAATATGCCATGTGGTATATCTATGAATAAATATCAATCCACATAATTTCGAAAATGTTAATTACATGTACAAGGGAATAAAAAATTAAACGTTGGTGCAAGTATAGATAACTGATTGATTGAATTATGGTCTAATGTCCAAGTCGACAATACTTCAGTCATGTCGGGAATGGAAAGAGAAAAAGCCAATGAGACCAACTTAAAGGCCCCGACCCCATCCATATTAGCCTCATGTTAAGCAAAATTCATCCTGCCAAAAAATCATATATGACAGAGTCATCTCTGAAAGCTGCAGCAGAGAGCGCATCACCCTACCTCCCCAAAAGGGAGTAAACAATTAAAAGTTGGAGCAAGTATGGATAACTTTTTTCCCCGTTAGGTGAAAGATACTAAAGAAAAGATTCAAATCGCGGACTGCGATTCCTGTCGCAGACCATTTTTTAAACTAGAAAAAATGCTTAAAATTGCTTAATTGGTGGTATTTATTCTGAGCAGATTTGCCCTACAGTGTGCAAATCCAACTACACTTAATAACAAATGCAGTCAATATGTTAAAAGCATAAACTGCATTTGATAATTTATTTCGCAAATTCCATCCCAGGAATCATATTTTATGAAACCTCTGCAAAATTGCACACGCTTCCTGTGTTGTACTTTTCACGCGGTTGTACACACTTAATATCAATATTTAGCTAACCGAACGTTAAGTTTCACAAAGTTAATTATAAATAAAAGGGTATACGAACCATAATAAAATATACATTACAACATATTCATGTCATCAGTCCTATAGCCCGCTGTCCTATATGGTAGCTCATCTTACTAACATATAATTTGTCATATTCAAATGCTCTGTATTTAATAAAACGTAGGCACTGATAAGCCTGCGCATATGCGCAGGCTTATCTGTGCCTTCGTTTTTCAGTATTAAAGGATAAGGTCCCTTTTCGAATGTGTCTTTATCAATTAGTTCCTTATTTGTCAATTGAGCTTTGAAGAAATGGCATCAATATCAACGAGTAATATCAACGAGCAATGACTGGCTAAGATGGACCAGATAGGTCTTCAAAGGAAACTGGAACCCGTCCACATAAAAATGGTACTTACAGTACGCATGCGCAATGTCATTCCATTAACGTGTACGTACACTTGTTTGTTGCGACCAAGGGAGTGGCCAATGTTTGGTCTGAACATACATCTTCTTACTTTGTGGGGACGGCAAAAGTTCTCACAAGAGTGCGCGGAAGCACAGTACAAATATGCCAGAAGTACCAAACATGATGAGTTAGCTAAATTACGGATGCTGAAAATAATTAATAAACAGTCCTGGAAAATGGTACATGAATGTTGGCTCTAGCCAATACGGATTCAATTTTTATTACTTTTGTGTCCATCTGCATATCATATATCCAGGGCTAGGATACATTCCGTATAAATTACAGTTTCGATTGTAGAAAAGTACACTGACACCAGCTTAAACGGTATAAGTTACTTTTTATCCTGATCAGGCGATTTATCTTCGCAATAATTACTATCAGTACAGAATTAATTTCCCAATAGTACCAAAGATAGCCATGATGGCTATTTTGACCCAAACTAAAATCCATGTCTCGGAGAAAACCCATGCTGGCGATATGCGAATACTCATAATATCCAGTACGAACACTTACACATGCTTGACGGGTCTAAGCTGCTCGCTGTATATATGCAGATTATTTTTATAAGCCAAAATAAAGACTGATTCTTCAGAACGATGTTTGCAAAATGCACACATACTTGTGTGTGCAAACAGGAATTGTACAGCGTATACATACAGTCTGCATAATGAGGTCCACTGGGCCATCAATTATCTCTTTCTAGTGGCATGGAGAATTTCCAAAACATGTTTGACGTATTTAGCCTTAATTAATAAAGACATGATTCAAACTTATTCTTTGTAATAGAACTTGAAGGCTTTGCAGCTTAATTTCCTTCAGTGGGTGCCCATGTTCGCTTTTTATTATTAGTGTAGTATGACTTTATCACTGGTAGATTATTACGAGGACTTACTTAGCTCGTTTTACTTTAATCCGCTATGTGACATATGTGAAGGTGTAATACCCCAAATCCTTTTCAGTATTCTAGCCTTTTTCGAGAGTATCCAGTACGCAGACACCTGGTCTGCAGTATTCAACAACTTTAACAAATCGTACGGGTATGCAATAAAATCTGTTAACCTTAAAAATTTGAAATTTTCCAGCAATCTATCGGACGATATTCGGTCAATTTCTTGTCTATATCGGACACAGAATAGAATCTATCATTTATATTTTATATTGTAAACCTTGTCTGACGATTCCAGATTTACTTTTTATAGTTGAGAAAACGTGATTCCTTCCCATTCCACTTGCTGTTCTAGCTGTGGGAAAAAAAGATCATGTTTCTATTGCAGGGTTGTTTTGCGACAAAAATAAAAATCCCGAAATGAGAAGTTTCGATGTTTTAAAAATATGTTTGTTTGTTTGGTTCTTAACAACGCATCAACCCATGTGGGTCATTAGCGTCAGACGGTATTAAACTAAACATGATGAAGATGGGAAAAAGTATAAATTTATAAGATAAAATAAAAGGAATGATAATGATGAGATTGTATAATGATAATTTGTTGCAATACGATTGTTGACAGGAGAGACCACGTACAATATCTGATAGTTTCAAAGAGCTATTCAGATAACTGTACATATTCTTTAACTGAACAGAATACAACGTTAAAAAATCTGTATTATGGCCTGATACAAATGTAAAACAAAATATGATTTAAAAATAGTAATTAGATTTTGTTAAAAATATTTATTTGTCTTAAAAATGTCAAGAAGTTTATTTCCAATGCTGTTATTCCATGAAGTTTGCAATTCTTCCAAGATATATTTATTAATAGATGGCTTAAAATTAGAAAATGAAATCTTAAAAGAAGTTTGTTCTAATGAAAGCGATGTTTTTGCTTGCTTATCTACCGTCTCATTCCCTGGATACCTATATGACTAGGAATCCAACAGAGCATAATTTCTTTATAATCTAAAAGCTCATGACATTTTTCTAAAAGTTTCTGAATCTGCGGATTCTTTGAACTGGTATGGTTCATTGCTTTCAATACAGAAAGCGAGACAGAAATTCAGTGTCATCAAATATAAAAAATATTTATTGAGTATGGACTGCCGAGTTGTCACACAACGTAGTAAGTCATAAAGTCAAATTGCATTAAAATACTTTCCAAAAGCTTGGAGAAAAGGTAATGCACTTGTACTAGTCATTTGTTACAACGTCCACGTAAGCGGATTTTTCATCTTGTAAATCCCTGTTTAAAGCCACACACTGCGGCGAAAGCAAGTTGGTAAAAACCATGGCCGTTTTCTGTTGTGTTTTATTGCACTGCCGCAATTTGCCCTGGTAACTAGTCAAATCGTATCATCTTTGGCCAACTCGTACCTTAGTAAAACTTGCACCTAAGTCAACTTGTACCTTAATTTATTTATACCTATATGGGGTAGTGGTGATGGTGACGTAGAATCAAGGTAATTCACAGGATTAGATAAATAAAAATTTCAGCGTAAAATTGTAAATATTTTCTTACCCATCAATTTTAACATATGTTTTGGGTGCTCAAAAGAACCGTCTCATTGAGATGGTTCTTTTGAGTACCCACAACATATGTTTTGGTTGAGAAATAAGAAAATTAAATTTTCGTTACTTACTCTTAACTAAAGTCCTGTAATTAAAGTATCAAGGAAGCAATGATGGCATTTTTTTGTTCAGTTATAGATAAGCAATGGAAAGCAACCTGCATAATCAAAGCCAAAATGGGATTTTTTTACATTTACAAATACCACACGAGGTACACATGGTTCTTAAGTGAACAGCTCTTTCCCAAAATGTAAAAAGCTACCCTCACTTAAATAAATATTATCTGCATGCAACAAAGTCTCTGTAAAATACTCAAGGGAGGACAGTGTGACCTTTATGAAATACGTTGGTAACCAAAAATAAAAGATCACAAGTGCCTTTAGGTTTCCTTAGAAAAACTGGTACAGACACATCTCGAGAAGGGAGGTCCGTATGACCCACGGTGAAATACGTTAGTGACTAAAAAATAAAACAATCACAAGTGGCTATAGGTTTCCTTAGAATAACTGGTACATACACATCTCGAGAAGAGAGGTCCGTATGACCCACTGTCAAATACGTTGAAAACGTTAGTGACTAAAATAAAACAATCAGAAGTGGATATACGAGGGTTGCTTAGAAAAACTGGTATGGACACCCCTTGAGTCTCATGGGAGGTAAGTATGACCTTTGTGAAATACGTTAAATAGGTGACAAAAAGTGAATCACAAGTGGTTATAGGTTTGCTTAGAAAAACTGGTACGGACACCAATTGCGTCTCATGGGAGGTCAGTATGACCTTTGTTGAATACGTTGGTGACAAAACATAAAAGAATCACAAGTGGTTATAGGTTTCCTTAGAAATACTGGTACAGACACATCTCGAGGAGCAATTGGACCCAATAATTGATCAATTGGACACATTGGGTCGAATTGCGTCTCATGGGAGGTTAGTGTGACCTCGGTGAAATACGTTGATTACTAAGAAAAACGAAACATTGTCAGGACACCATGACGGAGTTTTCTGGATCCGAGCATGCCTCTGTGTTGGTTGAGAGTTTATAACTAAATATGGTTGTCGCCAATAAACTTAAAATGGAACGAAAAACGTCAGTTCACTTTTCTTATTAATGTTCTACAACACAAGCTACTAATTTATAGTCAATTTTTGTGAGCTTAACGTCTCTGAATGACAAAAGTTTCTGGCAAAGATCTACCAAGTGTTGTAGTGTGGATATAAATTTGATCTAGCGACTGACATTTATTGTGTTACAGATATATTAGTCACCTTCGGAGACACAATATGTCAAACTCACTCCCAGTTCAACTTAAATTTATTAAATCCCAAAGGATTTTATTTTACTTTTGGATGGGCAAACGGGTTGAGGGAATTGTGCTGCCTATTCATTTAGGTCAGTTGGCTGAATAGGATAAATGTCGTATGCCGTTTCTTTTGATACTTAAAAATAATATAGACAACCAAACAGGCCTTTAGTTAAGGGTTCTTTTGAGCACCCAAATGTTTAAACTGATGGGTGAGAAAATGTTTGCAATTTACGCTCATTTCTTTTTTATCAAAAACTATGGTTGGTGTACAATCTACATTCCATAGGATCAACAAGGTACAGTATCAGAGTATACACAATATGTTAATTGGTATTACAAATCATTATCAAATGGACGAATCCCATTCCAACTTAAGGGGTACAAGGTTTATGTCTCTTGACAAGAAATGTTTTAAATAATGCTTTTGATAATGCATTATTTACAAACTCCTGTTAACTCGCATAAAAATAAACTATATTCCCATAGACTTTAAATTTAATGAAGGGCGACTGTAGTTATTAAGAAAAAGAAAATCAAACTAAACACTTTGTCCATATAAGACTTGTTAAATTAATTAAGGAGAGAATAGTACATAGAAGTAGTCGTCCGTTCACTTTATCTCAAATAAATGTCAATTACTATTGTCGCCGCTCATTTGCAACCTAGCAAATACTCAAATAACAATGCAATCTATTTTCAGAGGTGATTGGCATTTACTTGCAGCGAGTCTTAACTGTTTAGAGACTATTTCATTAATAAGTATATATACATGTACACTGCCCAAAATATTTGAAGGAACACAACAGGTTCATGCAAATGCACTCATAGGCTTTTATTAGTCAGACCCTTAGCGAGTATCAGTTATAAAAGATAAAAACATATTTGCCTTGTAATTACATGTACATGTAGTTTGATGACCCCAAGGAAATCCCTTCCCATACACTCTATGTTAAAATTACCCTTTTTCAAGCTTTTTAGACGAATATTTTAATCAAATTGTTTCTGTAAATTCTATACCCATTCAGTATAGCAGTAATCCTTTGGTTACTTTACGTTATAAAGAGGATCATCTAAAATGGGTGCTCATGTTTTATTGATTTTATTAAACTCTTCTGGGAAAAGGAGATAAAATGCTCGACAAGCCTCGCATTTTATCTCCTTTTTGCAACGAGTTAAATAAATTCAATGATACAAGAGCACGAATGTTAGATTCTATCAATCACATGACATTAAGATTACTTTGAAATCTCATTTCTGGCGTTAAAACGTTATAATCTTGTCATTATGTACGCAACGTTGTAATGGACGTCATAACGTTTCCTGAAAATCTGTAAACCACTAGTGGTTTATCGATTTTATTGCATGGCGTTATTTCACTCCCAGACGCAACGTTATACGATAAAAGAAAATTCTCAAGATTCTACAGATCTCCTGAGAAAGTAACCAGTTTTAAGAAATCAAAAATTACAAAATTTGAGCCATGGACTTGCGCAGCGATTTTTTTATCCAAAACATTTTTGACTAGATCCTTTGGCTTTCTTACTACTGGTGGCGACTCTATCTCTGAACTATCAATACTGGCAACAAATAGTTTTCAAAATCACATCTGACTTCTGAAAATACCACCAAAATGTTTTGATTTTAATGTTTACAAATAAGCAAATGTAAACATAGTCTTTAGATCTTGGCAGACATAGTAAGTAAGCTGAGGACTAAAATAATGATAATGATAAAAACGTTGTCATAGCTTTTTTCTGTCAGTTGGGCCTGGCCATTCCTGGTTAAAGCTTTACAAATATAAAAAGGGCGTGCTAGTTGAAAAGCATATTTTTTTCGGATTCTGAAGTTTGCTAGCGCCCTAGATAAGCTTTGGGGTCAATCGGGTATCTACATAACCTGGTTATCCTCAATTGCGTACTTGCAAAAACAATTGCGTATTTTCATATTTTTTTTTGCCACGCTTTTTTTTTCTGTGATTACACGTTTTCATATTGCATGAAGCCATCGGGAATATGCTTGCATATTTATTCACTCCCATCGTCTGCCTTTCTTAAGTATCAAACTAGTATAGCGGACTTTATTGTACCTGAAGCAAATCTCATCCCCTTGTTGACATCCAAGTGTACACATTGCAAAGTTTCACTTTCATCATAGTGATTTTCCGCGAAATACTGGACTGGGCATCGATATTTTATTCACAAAAAGAGTTACATTGCGCGCTTGCTAGTAAAAAAAGCAATACCCGACTGGCATTTGTTTATTACCCAAATGGAAACGAAATGGATCAAATGGTACGCAATGACATTGCATGTAATTGCGTACCGATCGTTAAAATTGCTTTTCGGTACGCACACATTTCATTCTAATTGCTTTTTTGAGGATTTTAATTGCGTATTTACGCAAATACGCTGCTTATCTAATTAAATTATTAAATAAATTATGATAAGTCAGTACCAACCCTGATGATAAGCAGCATCTGGGTTCACACTGCTTGACTCAGTACAATGATAGGGCACAAGACATAAACGGATTAGGCTCTAGTCCAAAAGGCAAGTAATTAGATTCGAGTAGCTTCAATAAAGCTCTTTATTGACATGAAGTGCAATAGAAATCACGAAACTGTCAGTGGTTTGGTGCCAGACGTTGCAAAATTAATATGTCTGCGCTGTATAAAGATACTATGATTTTGCTGAGTTTTTTCTTCAACCGCAAATGGCTGTTTTTTCTCTTCTATTTTATTTTAGCAAGCACATTTACTCAAGCAAGCAGCCAATGCTCAGGCCAGCGTGCTTATCAGCGCATTGTCACCAGCTTCTGTTCGCACCTACACAGTTTGCTTCTCTGGTAAATTTGTTCTGGAATGTATTTGGATATATGAGCCGTGACATGTATTTTCCAACAATTTGGCATTTTGACAAGTGTAGACTCAGACGAGCCTGTGCAGCCTCATTTTAAAAGTCAGAAACTCTAAATGATATTCGGTCAGTAGCTCAACACTCATAGAATATTCAAGCGACTAGTAAAGGCTCTGATCAGACTGCGCGCAGGCTGAGCTGAGGCTTTGCTGGTCGCATATACGACATTGTTGGAAATCTCATGTCATGGCTTATATGCAGCAGACAAAATAAACAAATTACATTTTCAGGATAAAACATATTGCCTGGATAAAGAAATGTACTAGTTTCGTATCTTGCTCATTTTTCCTGTGTTTTTTTTTTAACTTTAAAGGTTAACAGCCGTGTTAGATGTAAAAAATATGAACTATTTGCAGGGTGTCCAGTGCATTTTAGCCAAAATAGAATTTCCCACTGTTACCAATTGGACCAGTTCATTTCCGTTTTAAGATTTGTTGGGTGGTAGTTATAACTAAGTTTCATATTTTAATAGTAATTCATGTAAGCAAATTGTTGAGACCCGTGCAAATCCAAAAACCACTTCATGACATCAATATACCAAAATCTTTGATTTGCTCTTAGCTTCAATCTCTCATAAAGCAATCCCTCTTAATCACAATTTCTATTCCAATCATACCAATCTTATTAAATGTAATTTCATTCGGATTTTAATTTTCTTATCACCTTTATTGCTTCCAGCATATAAATAATAAATGCGTTTGACCAACACAAGATAGTTAAATGACTAGGTTAAATACTATATATAATGTTAAGGAAGGGATATATTACAAGCGTAGAGACGGTCTTGAAATTCGAGGAATTCAATGTATATGTATTGAAGTTGCAAGTCACAACAAAGGTATTCTTTTTGCACTGTTTTATAGGCCATCAAACTCAAACGCGAGCTTCCTTAGTGACATCAAATATTCAATTGCACTAGCCACTGACAAAGGTATCTTAAAAATATCTAACCTGGTTTACTCCGACGAGGCGAAAAAATTGAGGCAATTACTATGGGCTCTGATATACCAACTGACATACTTTGAAAGTATGGGACCAGGGCTTACATTGTGCCTTACATGTACCTCCCTTGGATGAATTAAAAGGTAAATATAAAATTGTTTCTCTACAGACACCATTCCATATTTGCTTGCAGTGACATTCAGTATCATCTCATTAAATACAGATACCACACCTTACAACCGACTGTTTTGACGAAAAATTACACAAAGGAATCTGTGGGCCCTTGCTGATAATGGAGAAGATACTTTATGCCTGGAATATCCGCAGCGCAGAAGTAATCTGACTTAATATCACGTACAAATATTTTTGTCAGCTTGTCAAAACCTGCGTTTCAAGAAAGTTGCATTAAAACAGTTTTCTGCTCCAGCCGAACGTCTACGAAACAAAATATATTATAATTACTTGGTAACACTAAAATTACAACTATTTACCATCATTTCTTTATTGCGGTCGGTCATGGCCGGCCGCTTATATAAACTTCAATCAAAACATACATCAAATTCAGGTTTTGACCAAACCTTTAAGACGTGCTCAGGCTATATTTTATTCGCTGCCGAACGAGTGGGGTACCAAATATCGTCGGTTGACCTACAGCTCGAAGTAAACTGTCCCTGAAATCTGTAGGGCTACCTATATCGAGAGGCAAGCTCGTTTGCGAATTTAATTTTCATAAAGAAGGCGTCATTTTGCTCTGCCGCTTATATAAACGCAATAAGTATTAGCTTTTCAAAAAGGCTGGCGAAAGTGAAACGTCCAAAAGTCAAAACGTCCTTGATTGGCAAAGAGTGCGAGCGAACTTCACATCAGTAAACGTACTTATATGATTGTCATCCACATCTGATCGCATAGAATTACTATGAATTCAGGCACTGTCTTATGATTGTCATGACAAACAGGTTTTATGCCCCCAAAGGGAGGCATATAGTAATCAAACTGCATGTCCTTAGTGTTTGAGTGTTCATGTCATATCCGGAGTATATCTCCTATATTATTTTAGGTGAGAATGCCAAAATTCGTGTCTTAAAGCATTTAGGGTCATGGAGCGTCACGCACCTTTACCACTGCCATCAGATCTAGAAAACGTCACGAGCATAAATCCTAGGAATCCCAAATTTGGTTTGTGAACACATCTTGGGGTCACGGAGTCTGTACATATACAGTTAAGCGACCTTGATTTTCTGGCATCAGTTTTAAGAAAAATGTGCTGTCTAGTGTTGTCAAATTATTTTCCATAAATGTGTTGCATGCTAGATACATTACCATAACATACCATGCATAAGTCAGGTACTTTCAAAAGATCAAGCAACATCCTCGCTGGAAGCATGTGTTAAATGGTAACAAATCACAGTTCAGGTGTTAATAATCAGAGCTTAGAATAAATCTACATGTACAAGTTCTAGAAGTTCAAAATGGAAGCATGCAGCGGGCAAGAATACATACAATGATAGGGCTAAACGACCGCCAGCTTTTTTGAAAAGCTAATACTTGTTTTTTTGCCCGTGGTGAAAACCGGATGTTTTTATTTTTTACCGACTTTTGGCATATTGGTCGTGTAGTATTAGATCCTGCAGTGCATTATCTGGCCCCTGGGGGTGTTGTGTTGACTAACGATGGCATATCAGCAGTGGTTTGCCTCTTTGTTTAAACAAATAATTTGCCTTGAAAGTGCATCATTTAACACGTGTCCCTCAGATTCATAAAAAAGATAAATGCCAAACAGCTGAAAAGAAAAAAAATCTAGCTTAATTTGGTACACCTGTGTATAAAAATCGGACTCAATTGAGATGGAAAATTAAAGAGATAACATGTCCAAAGCCTTATTTATCAGACCTGAAGAAGCTGGTACTTTGGTATAGGTTTCAGTAGTTCAGAGTATCCCACCCACTTTTCCAGTTTTTGTCTAAACCCCACTTTATGTTGGCTTGAAAAAAGAGCTGGGAACGAACAAAATCGTCATGTATAGGAGAAACCCTGCCCAATTTTTTCCGTGTATTGACTTAGTCGGATCTTTTTTTTGCAAAACTAGGGGGGAGGAGCTGTCCAAATTTGTTTGGATGGGTTGGCATAGTCATTATTTTCCGTGAATGGCATCGGATGACAGTTAATATTACACTAGAAGAATACTAAAATCTGACGCAAAGAGAAATAACAGAGGTGGTAACAGTCCAAGATTCTCAATCTTTCAGCACTATCCTGAACTTGGCCAACAATGTTCAGAAATCACCAATAAAATGTTTAAAAGAACAAAACATCCATGGAAAGTTATCAGTTTATGCTTTTCTTATAGTAAGTATCTTTGTTTGTTTGTTTGATGCTTAACGACGCATCAACCCTTGTGGGTCATTAGCGTCAGACGGTATTAAACTAAACATGATGAGGATGGAAAGAGAAAAAAAATTGTAAAATAAAATAAAAGGAATGATGATGATGAGTTAGTATAATGACAATAAGTTGCAATTGTTGACAGGAGAGACCACGCACAACACCCGACAGCCTCAAAGAGCCATCCAGAAAACTGTACATGTTCTTTAACTAAACAGAATACAACATAATATAATCTGTATTATGGTCTGATACAAATGTAAAACAAAACACGACTTTAAAAAAAGCAATTAGATTTTTTAAAAAGATCTATTTGTCTTAAAAATGTCATAATACCATCAATATGTATATCTTGAAATAATTCTTTCATGTTATCAACATGGAAGCAATTATTTCTTACTGGTGCAAAGTCGCCACATTCCAAAAGGAAGTGACGTACAGTGAATGGTGCGTCGCAACCAACACATTGTGGCTGCTCTTCACCTTGTAGTAAGTATGAATGAGTGACTCTTGTATGACCTAAGCGGAGTCGAGCTAAAACTACTTCTTTTCTAATGTTTTGAACAACTGATTGATATTCACCAATAGTTGGTTTGATGTCAAGAAGTTTATTTCAAATGCTGTTATTCCATGAAGTTTGCCAAGATATATTTATTGATAGATGGCTTAAAATTAGAAAATGAAATCTTAAAAGAAGTTGGTTCTAATGAAAGCGATGTTTTTGCTTGCTTATCTACCATCTCATTCCCTTGGATACCTATATGACTAGGAATCCAACAGAGAACAATTTCTTTATAAGCTAAAAGCTCATGACATTTTTCTAAAAGTTTCTGAATCTGTGGATTTTTTGAACTGGTATGGTTCATTGCTTTCAATACAGAAAGCGAGTCAGAAAATATAATAAATTTATTGTTAGCATCACAAGTGCTAATGGAATCTAAAGCTAGATCAATTGCTTTGGCTTCAGCAGTGAAAATTGATGAATCATCAGGTATACGTTGCATATTACTATGGTTGTCTGATATAACAGCACAACCACCCTTTGAATCTTCCTTTGACCCATCAGTATAAACTTGTTGGTAATTCTTATAACGACTTTGCATTTTTCTGAAATCATCTTTATGATTAAAAGATCATGATAGGCTCTGATAACAAATTACAGCAATAATAAATTTGATCTTATATGCAAAATGCATGAGTGCTCAATCAGGAAATCCTGAACTTTACCACCCCTGAAATAAAAAGAGAACACATTATTTCAAGAAGGACTTTTTGTGGCCTTCAACTAGCATATAGTACCAGTTCATGTTGTATCGGCCAACAAGGTAGTCACTCCATTGACCCCAATTGTTTCACCACCTCCACCACCAACAACAGAGCAAGTGGTGAGGGCCACACAGAGGATGAGGACTCTGGCTCGTCGGGGGATAGAAATATTTGCATAATTCTTAGCCCTGTGAAAGGCTAACATGTCCACAACGGCAAGGCGGAGCTCGAAATGCTATTAACAATCGACGAACGCGGATCAAAATTGCTAGAAACGGTGTTTTCGATTTCAAAAACTCTGTTTCAAACGATTTTTGATCTGCGTTCTTCGATAGTATTAACGTTTTAGATTGCGGTATATCCGGTGTATTTTCAGATGAACTATACCTGAAGTTTCAAAACTAGAGGACCTGAAGGTCCTGAGGCGCTCACCTGATCTCTTTAATCATGTTAAAATAGGTCAAGGTCAACTACAAGGTATATTACCAAAACATATTTGTTTTACCATATATGAGGGTTGCAGCCATTATGGTCAAGTGACCTAAAACAATCTATTGAATACTCCATTAAACAGCCCAGTGATTTCTGAGAAACCAATGTTTAGATAGGTATGAAGCAGTCTAAATGAGTGGCATTAGATAAAAGGTCACAGGCAGCTTAACATTTGGTGCTTATATAAAACCATTGTCTCATAAGGTTTAACATTTCTCGAAAGTATTATGATTTCGGCTTAAACAGATATAGAAAAATGAACATTTCAAGATTTTTCCCATATAAATGCATTAGGAATCAAATTTGACCTTGCCATAAAGTAGGTCAAGGTCAAGCTAGATTCATCATTTGTGCAAACCTGGTAGAGGCCACATCCCCAATGCTACATACCAATGCTACAGGCCATTGGCCTTTTGTTCCAGAGAATAAGATATTTAAAGGGATTTTACCATTTATGGGTGTGGTGGCCTTGACCTTTGAAACTTATTTATAGCCATTGTCTCATTAGGTTTAACATATCAAGTGAGAATAATGACTTTGGCATCAACAGTATTCAAAAAATCAACTTTTCAAAAAATTTCCTATTTAAATGCATTAGGAAGAAAATTTGACCTTAATGTTAGGTAGGTCAAGGTCAACTAAGGCTCATCATTTGAACAAACTTGGTAAACCCTACATCCCCAATGCTACATACCAAGTTCCAAGGTCATCGGCCTTCCGGTTCTGGAGAAGAAGATTTTTAAAGGGTTTTTACCATATATGGGCATGGTGGCCATCTTGGTCATGTGACCAAAATATATTGCATAAATATTAACTAACTTATCATAAGGAGTCTTCACATGAAATTTGAGTTCAATTGAGCCAATGGTTTTAGAGAAAACTATGTTTTAATATATTGATAGGACTCTAATACCAGGTGACCTAAGCTGAAAGGTCAAAGGTCAACCTTGACCTTTGGAACTTATTTATAGCCATTGTCTCATTAGGTTAAACTTATCAAGCGAGAGTAATGACTAAGGCTTCCACAGTTTTCAAAAAAAACAACCTTAGAGAAATTTTCCCATTTAAATGCATTAGGAAGCAAATTTGACTATACCAAGTCCCAAGGTCATCGGCTTTCTGGTTCTGGAGAAGAAGATTTTTAAATGGTTTTTTACCATATATGAGCATGGCGGCCATCTTGGTCATGTGACCAGGACCATTTGAACAATTTTTCGTTCCCCATTCCTAAGAAGTCTCCATATGAAATTTGAGTTCAATTGGCCCAGTGGTTTCAGAGGAGAAGATGTTTGAAAATGTTGACGGACGGACGACGGAGTCACTGGTATACTAATAGCTCACCTCAGAGCCTTCGGCTCAGGTGAGCTAAAAACAAGCTGACATCATGTTTAAAATGACCTTCCTAAATTCCATGTGATAGCTTTATTGTACAGTTACAGCCGTATAAAAGGTACAAAAGATGAAACTTGTGCAAGATTATAAAAAATCCATCTTGACTGAGGGTGGGATAGAAAAATCCGTCCTAAAGATCACCTATTGGCATCAGCAAGCCTCGTGATGACAAACGACGATCTAGAGGGACGCACCCTCACACGATTAATGGATTCTTTTTCTTGCTCACCATTAATGTTAAAGGAGCACAGTGCTTGACGAGACCGAGGGCTGCGGTATCGAGCCTCACTGGCGTCAATGTGTTGTCCATTAGCAAGACTCATTAATCCTAGCTAAGTACTGGTTCAACCCAGGAAGACCCGCCCCTACATAACTGGAATATTGTAGATTGAACGCAAGGAATTAAATCAAACAAACGAAACCATTAATGTTTAAAAACGGCTGCCAGAAGTTCCCGAATACGCTGAGATGCTACATGATGTAATTAAGTCACTTTGACAAACAATGACATCACTTGACGACCATGTGCGTGAGCTCCTATACAGCCAATGCACAGCCCTCAAGTGACAGCTTGGGTAAGATAACATGGGTAAGATAATATCAGATGTTATATGACTGTAGAGAATCTTGTCTCAGGATTGGCCCAATTTGTCTTCATAAATCCCTATGTCTACCTCAAAACTGGTTTAAACAAGGCAAATTCGTCGAATTTATATCAAGAAGGGTTATTTGAGAGAAACATGTAAATCACATAACATAAATCCCATTTATCTAATCCTTAGTTCACCTTCAGTATCATTCAGATCATAACAAACGCCTGTCAAGTATGTTTTAGTGCTTATTTCAATAAAAATATACTTACATCTGCACAATTTCAATATCTGACCTTTAAACCCAACCTCAGAGGTCAAGATTGTGTGTAAATTCAAAGTGTTACCTTGCATGTAGGTCTACACTTCTTCCACTTTACTTTGATATGCAACATGACGACTTTTAGAAAAGAACAAAAAATGACCTTTTGACCCCACCGCATGGGTTGTTAGTGTGTGTAATGACAGCATACTTGCTTTCATGGTGCTCTGTGCTCAATTCCCTTTAATTTGATATGCAACATGACTACTTTCAGTAAAAGATATAGTTTGACCTTTTGACCCCACCCCCTGGGTCAAAGGTGTGTCTGTGAGCAAAATATTTGCTACCATGTTGCTGCCAGCGTCATCAGCTTTAATTTGATATGCAACACCAGTGATAATTTTTCATGTGCGATTTGCGCGTATAGCGCATATTTTTCCTAAATATCGCATTATTCATTAAGATGTGCGAGAAAAAATCGCACTCATATCCAGAGTTGTTGTAATCCTTCGGCGAGCGTATCCTGCCTAGCGTGTAATATTTACAGTAACACCGCTTCACAAAATCGCTTACGTCACACATTTTGTTGCACATTATTTGGATGGCTCCCAACTCGCGAGAATGTCGTACTTTGACACAGTTACGAAGCAGGTAAGCATCTCAATTTTAACACCGCTTAGCAAAATCGCATACGTCACGCATTTTGTTGCACATTACTTCGATGTCTCCCAGCTCGCGAGATTATTGTATTTAGAACAATTACGAAGCAGGTAAGCATCTCAATTTTTTTCGCATGGTTCCGGTTTGAGTAGTCAGTCAAATAATCGTCTGCAATGCCACCAAAGAAGAAACTTTGTCGATCAAAAGATCAGCGTTCAATTATTGGTTGTGAAAAGGCCTTCTCTGACTAGATGTGCACAAACATGAGGGTGAGAATGACCCTTAAGATGACATTGCCTACGAGCAAGTGATTCTTACTTTGCTTTATAAAGCCTCCTATTTTTTTGCCTCCAAATTTGAATCACCTGCTCGTAGTCAATGTCAGCTGTCATTTTCACCCTCATCAGTTTGTGCTGGTTCTCTACCAGCAGCCTGTTTCTGCCCTTCGTCAAAATTGCATTTTGGGCAGAGAAGCCCCTTTCACAACCAGCTGTGTGGACAGCAGATGTCAGAGCAAGCTGGGCTAGCTTGATCAGGTTAGGAAAGTCTGCAACCAGTTGTTTTATTGTGAGAATAGTTAATATATGTTGACGAATAAATTGTGCAAATTCTGAAAAAATCTCATTGTTATCCAAAAAATCCCATTGTTTCAAATCATGTGCACTTGAAAAACTCATTCCTTCAAAATGAAAAATTATCACTGCAACACGACTACTTTCAGAAAAATATATAGTTTGACCTTTTGACCCCACCCCCTGGGTAGAGGGTGTGTCTGTTGGCAAAATATTTGCTACCATGTTGCTGCCAGCGTCATCATCTTTAATTTGATATGTAACACGACTACTTTCAGAAAAATATATAGTTTGACCTTTTGACCCCACCCCCTGGGTAGAGGATGTGTCTGTTGGCAAAATATTTGCCACCATGTTGCTGCCAGCGTCGTCAGCTTTAATTTGATATGCAACATGACCATATTCTGAAAAAGTTTAATTTTGACCTCGGCCCCACCACCTAAGTCCACCCAAGGGGTTCGGAATCAGGCCTTCAAACTGAAATCCCGTTTGATATGTTTCATATCTATTGCTGCTCTGCCTGCATGCAAAATTTCAGCAAAAATATTAATAATTGCCTTAGTTATTGCGAAATTTAAATATTTCACCTTTGACCCCTTAGGTGGGGTCAAAGGGGGTGGGGTAAAATTTTGACACTGCCATTTTTATCTACAGGCACTTGGCAATCATGGTCTATAGCGAGAAGTTGTTAAATATAATAGCTTTGATGAAATGTGAAGATCATCACACAAAAAAGCAAATATAGGTTTTGCCTTATAATTGCCTATACTTAAACAAGGGCAATAACTCAAGTGTTAAGGGGTCGATTTTGACCAAACTTATAGGATATTGAGAGTTCATGGTACTAATGATTTGTACCAAGAATGAATTTAATCTGACCAATAGATACTGAGATATGGTTCTGGACAGACAAAAAGTGCGGACGGACGGACAGATGCACGGACGACGCCAAAACTATATCCCTCCGACTTCGTCGGGGGATAACTATCCTGGAAGATGATATTGGATGGAAACAAGCTCAAACTAGCTTGAAGTTAATATTTTTTACACTTCTGCATTATCATCCTCCAGAGCTAAAAATAGCATGACGATTATGAAACTAGCATGGGACGCATGAAATTTACATGATTTGCTATTTCACCTCCAAGATTTTAATGAACTTTAACAACAGTTTTGTTTTTATTTGAGAGGCATATAGTAATCGCGCTGTCCGTCCGTCCGTCTTCGTGTCCGATGCATATCTCCTATATTCTTTGAGGTAGGAATTCCAATCTTGGTGTGTGGATACATCTTTGGATAGCGGAGTGTCGTGTACTATTTTCGGGTCACTGTGACCTTGACCTCTGACCTAGTTTTTAGAATAATCGTGTCCGAAGTATATCTCATATTATTTGAGGTAGGAATCTCAAATTTGGTGTGTGGGTGCATCTTGGGATGAAAAAGTGTCGCGTACCAAAATTGGGTCGCTGTGACCTTCAACTTGACCTAGTTTCTAGAAACTGCATTGAGTCTGGTGCATAACTCCTATATTCTTTGAGATAGGAATTCCAAATATGCTGCGTAAATGCATCTTGAGATACATGAGTGTCACATTTCATCTTGGGTCACTGTGACTTTGACCTTGAACTCTGACCTAGTTTTAAGAATAATTCTTTCAAGAGCCCATCTCTTACATTCTTTGAGGTAGGAATTCCAAATTTGGTGTGTTGATACATCTTCGGATGGGGAAGTGTCGCGTACCATTTTCGGGTCACTGTGACCTTGACCTCTGACCTAGTTTTTAGAATAATCGTAGCCGAAGCATATCTCTTTATATATTTTTTGAGGTAGGAATCTTACAATTTGGTGTGTGGATGCAACTTGGGTTGACGAAGTGTCGCATACCAAAATTAGATCACTGTGACCTTGAACTTGACCTCGTTTCTAGAAACTGTATTGAGTCTTGTGCATAACTCCCAAAGAATAGGAATTCCAAATTTGATGTGTAAATGCATCTTGAAATGACTGAGTATCACATTTCATTTCGGGTCACTGTGACCCTGAACTCTTGACCTAGTTTTAAGAAATATTGTGTCCAGAGACCATCTCTTACATTCTTTGAGGTAGGAATTCCAAATTTGGTGTGTCGATGCATCTTGGGATGGTGGAGTGTCACATACCATTTTTGGGTCATTGTGACCTTGACCTCTGACAAAGTTTTTAGAATAATCATGTCCATAGCATATCTCTTATATTTTACGAGGTAGGAATCTCAAATTCGGTGTGTGGATGCATCTTGCAATGACAAAGTGTCTGGTGCATATTTTCGATATTCTTTTAGATAGAAGTTCCAAATTTGGTGTGTATATGCATCTTGGGATGGCGGAGTGTCACATACCTTTTTCGGGTCGCTGTGACCTTGACCTCTGACAAAGTTTAATAATAATTGTGTCAGGAGCATATCTCTTATATTATTTAAGATAGGAATCCCAATATGGTGTGTGAATGCATCTTGGGATGGTGGAGTGTCTTGTAGCATTTATGGGTCACTGTGACCTTGACCTCTGACCTAGTTTTTAGAAAATTTGTGTCCGGAGCATATCTCTTATATTATTAAAGGTAGGAATCCCAAATTTGGTGTGTGGATGCAACTTTTGATGGCGGAGTGTCACATACCATTTTTGGGTCACCTTGACCCTGACCATGTTTGTAGAATAATCGTGTCCAGAACATATCTCTTATATTTTTTGAGATGGGAATCCCAAATTTGCTGTATGGATACATCTTTGGATGCTGATGTGTCGCATACCATTTTAGGTCACTGTGATCTTGACCTTTGACCTAATTTCTAGAATAATCGTGGTTGGAGCATATCTCCTATATTATTTGGAGAAATCCCAAATTTGGTATGTTGATTCCTCTTGGAATGGCGGAGTGGTGCATACCGTTTTGGGTCACTTTTACCTTGAAATTGACTTCTGGCCTCATTTCTAGGTTTTTTCGTGTTTCGCATATCTCCTATATTACAGCTAACTTTCCTCACATGTGTCTTATGCTGGATCAATTCCTTTGGGGGGGGCATTCGTCACGTGACTGTGACATCATGCGGTCTCGGTGAATATCGTTTTTTTTCCAGTAGATACATAATTTTGTCTACCTCATTGAAGTCAATAATTGTATAATATCCCTAACCGGGTAGTCAAAATACGAAAGTTTCATATTGAGATCATTTTGCACTGTCGTAAACTTTTTAACGGACATATTAAGAAAAGTGCAAAAACGCACATAAACAAAAGTAAAATAACATCGATTTTCTATGCAAGACCTAAAACTTTTCAATCGACCGTACAAGTGCATTTTTCTCTCGTTGCTGGTATAATCGACCAGCAGCTCTCTTGGCTGTAGTAAAATCATCATTTTGCCATACAGATGGCCACTAGACTATGATTTTAATCTCATCAATAAACAGAATCATTGATAATTTAAACTGAACCACTTTTATAGCTGCATTTTATACATCCATACATGTCGTAATATTGTTCAATATAAACACGAGATCATAGACTGCCTGAAGCCTGGAAGATCAAAAATAATACTTCTGAGTAAAGTACCATTCTTAAAATATATCTATGATTGAAGTTTATTATTGAATTCATAAAGGAGACACAAAGTGAATTAGATAACTTTTATGTTTTGTTTTTTTAATTGAGAACTTGAACATTCAGATTAACATCTTGTTATTATACCCCCGTTTTTTCGGTTCGCATCTTCGTCCGTCTTTCTGCCCCGTCCGTTGACAAGTCAACGTTTTTGAACTTTCAGATTGACATCTTTTTATTATACCCCCGTTTTTCGGCCCCGTCCGTTGACACATGGTCAACGTTTTTGCGACAAAGTTTATAAGACCTTGCACTTTTGAGATAATTCAATGGATTTCATTCATCCTTGGTCAAATGGTAAATATATGTCAGAAATAATGAGTATGATCAAGAAATACCACAATCACAAATTGCAGACAAACCTATAGCACCACGAGGAAAAGCCACACAACAGCCACGAGATACCAGCAAGACAAACCTCGCAAAGCAGCAAGCTCTCTCTCTCTCTTCCCCTTTAAGATGATTGCAAAACTAGAAAGGACATAAAGTAACGTACTACAAAAACTCAGAACATTGGAGCATTCTGCAATACTTTTGACCTGATTAAAGTTTAATCTGTATCATCCCAAAACCGGGGTGTGCGACCTTGAGTTATAGGTATCAGAGTTAGAAATTTTATAGGAAGAAGACAAAAATGAAGATTTGATACAATCAAGTACATTGTACCTAACCGGACCCAGGATACCGTATTTTGATTATTTCCCCAGACTGAATTTTAAAGGAGAAACATAGTTTTTGTTTGTTTTGATTCTTTACATCCCATCAACAATCTTTCAGTTAAACAGGGACGGGTCTCCCTGGGTTAAACCAGTACTAAGCTAGGGTAAATATGTCTTGCTCAAGGACCACAACGCAGTGACGCCGGTGAGGCTCGAACCCGCGGCCTCTCGGTCTCGAGTCAATTCCATAAATTTCATGGTTTTCTTTTTAATTGAAAAAGCTATTCTTTTGCCTTAAGGTTAAAATTGCTATATTAACTCTGCATGATGGGAATTTTTCATGCTTTTATTGTTGTTGTTGTCTGACTTTTTCAAAAAGGTTCTTTTAGAAATACTATTATTTTGAACCAGATCACGACCAACGTTCTGTCGGACCTGATCTGAGTCCACCTGTTGGAAAGGTTATCAGCAGCCGACAAAAGTCGCCGCTAGGGAGGAAAAGAGTTAATGAGACGTTTTGACGAATTTCATCTACGTACGCATAGCAGTATACATGTATATCTAAAGTTTAGCACAACCCCATTCACACCCTAAGGATGTAGTATACAGATTCAAAATTTCATATACAGTAAAACCTGTGTAAACGATCGCTCAAAACAGACAAAACAAAGATCTTAATGACAAATGGTAGTTTAATGAAGGTCGAGTTGAGCATTCTGCAATACTTTTGACCTGCATTAAGCGATGATTAGTCTTGAAAACCAATTGATGGTCTTTATGAGAGGCTTTAAGACAGGTTTTTCTGTATCCATCATCAGGCCAAGAATGAATGAAATCCATCATGCAAGGTAATATATATAAACTTCGTTCCAAGATCGTAGACCCTGTGTCCACGGATGGGGCGGAAAATGAATGATGGTAGAAAAACAGGGGTATTACTAGAATTGTTCTTTCAACAAAAAAACAGATGTCTCCTCCCAACCCCTTTGGTGTCCAAACAATCTTAATAGAAACATAATGATGTGATTTTCTACTGTATAATAACAATACAATGTACAAAATTCTACTATGCGAGGATTCTTTTTACCATTCTCGCGAGACCTGACGATACCTCATCTAGATCTCTCGCATTTCGCCCTTTGCATTATGGCTAACTAGCGAAATTTGGCTAGTCCCGTTCAATTCTCGCATTCAAGTAGTGACAGTATTTATTGTTAAAAATAGCAAAAAGTTAAATTTTTGACAGTTTAGTCAATATTATATGATTGTAAAGCCCTGAGTCATGCAAGCAGTGATCGCATGAAATATTATTATTAATAAAAGCACCGCAAGCACTGCGTAATACCCCGCCACTGCTGGGGGCACCAAAAGTTATTTTGTGAGATATATAATGCCTAAATAGCAACAGAACTGAGATAGACAGTGATATGACGTCCTTAGTCACAATATGTAACCTTTGATGGTCAACATATCTGTGAAGTTTCATTCAGATACTCCATATAGTAAATGAACTACAGGTCAAAAAACATTTTTCAGATCAATCAAGGGCGGAAAACTCATGAACTGGAAAGGTAAGGGTGACGGTCCTTACTAAAAATATGCAACCTTTGATGTTCAACATATCTGTGAAGTTTCATTCAGATATTCTATATAGTAAATGAACTACAGGTCAAAAACCATTTTTCAGATCAATCAAGGGTAGATAACTCATGAACTGGAAAGGTAAGAGTGAAGATCCTTAGTCACAATATGCAACCTTTGATGATCAACATATCTGTGAAGTTTCATTCAGATATTCCATATAGTAAATGAACTACAGGTCAAAAACCATTTTTCAGATCAATCAAGGGCAGATAACTCATGAACTGGAAAGGTAAGAGTGATGGTTCTTTGTCACAGTATGTAACCTTTGATGTGAAACATATCTGTAAAGTTTCATTTAAATATTCCACATAGTAAAGGAACTACGGGTAAAAAACATTTTTTAATTCAATCAAGGGCGGATAACTCACAAACGGGAAAGGTAAGAGTGACGGTTCTTAGTCACAATATGTTACCTTTGATGTGAAACATATCTGTGAAGTTATATTCAGATATTCCACATAGTAAAGGAACAATAGGTCAAAAACCTTTTTTCAGACCTATCAAGGGCGGATAACTCACAAACTGGGAAGGTCAGAGTGACGGTCCTTAGTCAGAATATGTAACCTTTGATGTGCAACATATCTGTGAAGTTTCATTCAGATATCATGAATAGTAAAGGAATAACAGGCCAGAAACCATTTTTCCAATACGAAAAAGGGCAGTAACTCCGTTAAAAATTGACGGATTTTGCCCATTAACAATCCCATACCACTCATCGCCGATAACAATATGTATGCAAAATTTGAAAAAATTCCGTGAATAAATACTCAAGTTATCGATCGGAAATGGTGAGCACGGACGGACGGACGGACGGACAGACGGACGGACAGACACCGAAGGGTATAACATAATACCTCGCCACACTTTAGTGGCGGGGTATAAAAATGGCAGTTGGATCCCAGTGTGCACCGAGCGAAAGGCGACAGGTTAGTACGTGCTAGCGTGCTTCCTGTTTGCGACAATGCTTTTTTTAATAATACACTCACGAGAAATGTACAAACTATGAAATATGTGCAATTTTGCACACGTCATTTTGTCAGTACTTTTCATGGGGTTGTATCCCTTTAATAAAAAGTAAGAATATGGCCTCGATCTGTTTGTCAAACCTAAAATGATATATTAGGCGCCCTTTGTGCTTCTAGTCCTTTGACTATTTCCATGCTGGGAAATTTTCATGTTTTTGAAGTCCATCCATTTTCCTTTTAAAATAACTTTTAAAAAGCTTTCATGCATATCATAATTGTGAAAATGTTTCGATCCAGATCAGGTTCGACTATAGTCGAACCTGATCTGGGTCCAAACTGCATACGTAGGCTATCAGTAGTTGATAAAAGTAGTCACTAGCAGGAAAAAAAGTTAACGTCTTATATACTATTATCCTGCCGAAAATAGACGTGTAAAACGTATTGCCCAAATATTTAGCGCATCAACCGACAATTTTCTCTATAAAAGGTTGTGCCACAATAATCCAGCGGTTTTCCGTATTCATCGTGGTTCCTCCCAGTTTCTTACTACCCTCCGCAGTACGATTCGAGCAATTCCTCCGAGTAAACAATTAACATGCAACAATGGCTTTGTACGGTGTATAGCGAACATTAAAGACAACGATGAGTGCAGCCTGAATATATTCCCCAAATTTTCATGAAGGTCGCAAGTTTCTTTTTCTCTTTCCAAACCTGTCTCAGCCTCAACTGCGATCAATGTAGATTTCAGATGCCCAGAATAAAGATAACAGCCTATGTCTTAATTATTTTTCATATCAGATGTCTGAAATTTGCGCTGGCACACAGCTTTGAAACCCCGTGAAACATTGGTGGACAGTATAACCAATATAACACTCAAAACCAATTTTAAAGTGTTCAAAATCGAAGAATTAAGAAATGCTAAATGCTAGATCTATGTCTTAAGAGGGGATATTTCTGTAGCTCTGCGTGCACCTCAGCAGACGAGATGTTTCCCAGACAATAACATTAATTTTTATCTCATTCTGAATAAATAAGCCAGTCCATGCGATATTGGTTCTTATCACATGAGCGACCAGCGAATGCTCAGATGAGACTGCGCATATGCGCAGTCTCATCTGAGCACTTGCTACTCGCACATACAATGTATTGAAGTAGATGACGTCTCCAATCAAAACTTATGAAAAAAAAGTCACACTCGATACCTACGTATTCTATGTACGTTTTAAGAATCATTTTACGTCTATGCGAAAAGTCCGTTATTGCATGGGCGGGTCTAAATGGCTAATATTCTCATGGAATCTATATAGTCATTGGAAAGGCTTCCGTCCGATTGAAGAATGATAAGATTTGTCACTTGCCTCTCAAATTTCTGTTGGCACTCAAACAATCATATGGCCATGTCGCGCCATTATAATCCTGAATTCGGGCCTATACAGTAAAAACTCGATAATTTGAACTTCGATAGTTCGAAATACCCGCTATTCCGAATTAAATTGATACGAAGGGGGTACATGTAACCAAATAAAGAGTTGCTGCCAATATAGAGTTCTATAACTTTTGGTAAAGCTGGTAAAAATATTGAAAAGATACAGTCTGTGTTGTCTTTGAAATAGATTCTTCTAATCAAAGTCAAGATTACAAATATCAAAGTCATGAATACAAATGATGCCTATGTGTTTGCTTTTATGAAAAAGTGAGTATGATCAGAAAATACCACACACACTGCAGACTAACCCACGGCACCGCGGGGAAGAGCCACAGAACAGTTGTAGTAACAATACGTGTAAGACAATAACAGCAAAGCAACCAGCTTTCTCTTCCTCTTCAAGATGATAATAACAGCAAAGCAACCAGCTTTCTCTTCCTCTTCAAGATGAATGCAAAAATAGAATGGACACAAAGCAATTTATAACAAAACGTCTGAATAAGACATTTCAAGAGGAGCAGATGGACCAGATGCTTAGATTTGGGGACAGTGATAAGAACAAAGTCAAGAAGGTACCTCTGTTCGCAGTTCATGAGGCATACTGTGAACCACTTCGTGATATCAAAATTTAACTATTTCAAAAGACTGAAATATTGACGTAGTTTTAATTTGGAGGTTTCTCAACGTAATACCAATTAAATCTTTTATATTCTCATATGAGCTACTTTTAAAGGAAATAACATGCTCCCTATCCCTTTAGGGAGGATATTCTTTCGTTAACAGTAGCCCCTTTTAAGACGTGCTTTCTTCTACGTTGAAACATACTCTTATCATTCAAAATTTGTTTTTTTTACATACTGGATACCAACATACTAACTAAACGAATTCGAAACGGTATCTCGCGGTTTCATATTTTGACGATGTTTATTCTATTTTACCGCCAACAACGCCAAATAAAATATACGTCGAAAATAAGTAGTGTTCTACTGGAAAATTGTAAGGCTGAACTTGCAATACTTGACCTCAGATACTTGTTGCAGGTACCTATGGATGGTTCAACCACGAATTGGAAATTTTATGAGATAATGCTAGGAGAAAGTGAAGATCTTGACGCCTATATCACAATGTCAATTAATGCTTGTAGCTGTGGACTGCATAAAGTGCATGGTGGGTTCAAGTATGGTGTGGTAAAGACAGGCTGTGTTAGACAAGCTGATGCACCTACTATACCAGGAGACACGATTACAGAAAAGCGAATGCTCTGTTCCGGGTTTGGAGTTCATCCCTCTCACGTTTGGTAAGAAGATATCTCTGTTACAGATAGAGATATGGCTATGTGGTTAAGTTTGTGAAGGCTGATGCACCTGCCAGGAGGTATGACTACAGGAAGGCGAATGATGTGGTGGGGATCTTCCCTCTCATGCTGCAACACATGCTGGCAAGAATATATTTGTTGCAAATTGAGATCTGGCTATGTGGCCAAATACGTTTAAGTATTAGTATATGGAGGAATCCAAAACGTTGCCCAGAAGTAAACAGCCATGTTATTTTGTGCAGATGTAGAGTCGTTTATGCAAGTTCCCCTTGTTCTTTCCAAGCTAAACTTCTTCATAATGATAGTTAAAGTACTTGTACCTCTATCTACATAGTAAGTGCTTTTTGGTCAAATGGAAACCATTTTCTGCTACAAATGTACTACATGTCCTGTTTATAATTATATGTTCGTTTTAAGGATTAAAAGCTTTTCGCATGGAACTAAGTAATTTCGAATACGCTGGCCTAAATAGGACGGAGCCCAGCATAGGCCCAGAAAAGAAATTTTATGAGCGTAAAATTGTAATTATTTCCTTACCCTTCAATCTAAACATGTGCTTTGATACTCAAATGAACCGTCTCATTGAAACGTTTCTTGACGGTTCTTTTGAGTACCCACGACATATGTTTTGGATGAGAAATGAAGAAAATAGATATCAAATAATCTTAACTGTAGGCCTGCCGGGAGGCTAGCAATCAGCTTTTGTAAACCATTACTACATGGGCACTATTGACAGACCTCTCTTACTACATAGGTGGATCAAATTGCTTCTCGAGGGAGGTCCGTACGGCCCCCTATGAATACATGTAACATGGCAGGACCCCCTGGTCCGCGCATGTACTAAAATACAGATATAAACAATATACAAAACATTTTAAACCTGTCTGTTTCTTACGTTGGACTTTTACTGCGATTGTAACAGGAAAATAGATATTGCACCTGTATTTATAATAGGCTAGTTATGCTTGGTGTCGGGTTAACGATAAGGCAATTTTGAACATTGTGTTTTAACTCACCGAAGTAAGTAAGGGTGCAAAGATCAGGAATCGATACAATCAAGTAGGATACCAATGGAAAAGTGACAAACTCACAGTTGGACACCGCAACCGAGAGCCAAGAGTTCAGCCCTGTCCCAGCATGTGACCACAGCGCACAAATAAACAGAAGCGCAAAAAGGCATAACAAACACAAGACAGAAAAAAACATAAATGTCTTATTTAAGAAATGAAATTTTGGACTGTCCATGGAATCATGAATACTTCGGGTCTCTTGCAAAGTTAACGTGAAACCCCTTCGGAGTGCTTCACGTTAACTTTGCAAGAGACCCGAAGTATTTGGAAGGGATTCTCGTTAACTTTGCAAGAGACCCGAAGTATTCACGATTCCATGGATATTCCAAAAATTGAATTTATTATATTTACAATTAATATCTAAAATATAATGAAGAACATTAATTTAGGAATTTAACAGTTTTGTTTTTAAAATATAATTGTATTAACGGTTTAGTCGGAATGGAAAAGCGGAACAGCCAGCTTGAACACGGACACAAGAGACATGTTTTGCACGTCCGACTCGGGTGTGGCTCGCTGTCAATCACAGCACCAGTATCACTTCTGGCGAATGAGTTCGATGTTCGGAGCCGTATTGCATGGGCAAGTGAGCTTGGCAGCTCTCAATCAATTTTTTGTAGTTAATGAGGCTATGAACGGTTGCAAAAGATTTAAAAAGACTTTGAAGGATTGCTTCTAGAATGTAAATATTAGTATGCCAACGGTAAGCGTCCGCTTTACGCTTCATATATTTGTGCACGGGAAAACCAAATGCGCCGTGAAACTGGTTTAAACCCTCCAGTAAAATATTTTACCGACCGTTCCAAGGCGGTACTTGTGTTTCTCATGCTGTCACATCTGTTTATTGCTGCCTTGTAGTCACCTGCTGGGAAAGGGCTTGGCTCTTGTTGCTGATGTTTATTGTATTGTTGTTACTTTCCCATGTTGTATCCTGGGTCAGGTGTGGTACTTGATTGTATTGTTTCCTGATCTTTGCCGTCTTTCTTACTTTCATTGTTTTCAGGAATGAACTGATTCACGTTCTAAAGAATTACTGATGTCAAAATAACTTGTGACGGTTCAAGTTCTCAAGAATTACAGATGTCAAAATTCATGTGCCTTTTAAGTTCTTAAGTCACTGAGGTAAAAAAAAAACGTATGACCGTTCAAATCCTCAAGAATTACCGAGGTCATAATAACCTGTGAATGTTCAAGGTCTCAAGAACTACTAAGGTCAAAATAACCTGTGACTGTTCAAATCCTCACGAATTACTGAGGTCATAATAACCTGAACATGTTCAAATTCTGAGGAATTTCTGAGGTCATAATAACATGTGACTGTTCAAGTTCTCAGGAAAATTACTCAGGTCAAAATAACCCGAGACTGCTACTGCGGTCATAATAAACTGTGACTGGTTTAGTTTTAAATAATACTGACGTCAAAATATCTGTGACTGTGGCGATCAAAAACCTGTGACGGTTCATGTTCTCAAGAATTACAGAGGTACAAATACCTGTAACGGTTCAAGTGAGGTCATTTAACCTGCGATGGTCCCAGTTTTGAAGAGTTACTGATTTCCATAGGTATACAAATAATTTCACAAGTGTTACTGAGGTCAAAATAACCTGTGACGGTACAAGATATTAATCATTACTGAGACCAAAATAACCTGTGACGGTTCAAGCTCTCAAGAATAACTGACGTCAAAATATATGAAGGTTTAAGTTAGTCAAGAATTACAAGGGTCAAAATACCTGTGATTCTCAATAATTACTTTGCTAAAATACCTGTGACGGCTCAAGTTCTCAAGAATTACTGATACCAAAATAAATGACCTGTGACGGTTCAAGTGCGGTCAAAATAACATTTGACTGTTCAAGTTCTCAAGAATTACTGACGTCAAAATACCTGTGACGATTCAAAGTCAGAAATAATGAGAACACAATACCTTTGACGGTTCAACTGATGTCAAAATATCTGTGACGGTTAAAGTTCACAAGAACTACTGAGGTAAAAATAACGTTCTCAGGAATTACTCAGTTCAAAATACCTGTGACAGTCCAAATTCTTTAGAATCACTGAGGTCATAGTTACCTGTGACGGTTCAAGTTCACAAGAATTACTGGACTACCTCTGGTTATCAATAATTACTGAGGTGAAAATATAAGTTCTCAAAAATTACTGATGTCAAATTACCTGTGACGGTTCAATTTCTCAAGAATTACTGAGGTCAAAATATCTGTGACGGTTTTATTTGGATGCTTCAACTGCAAGAAAAATATAAAACCTGTGCAATATTGCGCAGGTTTCGTGTATTGTACATTTCTTGATATGACTGAAGCATTCTTGACTGAGACGTTAAGCATCAACAAATACATACAAACATTTCGTGCGTTTGTACACCTCATGCGCGGATCAAGAAAATTTCGACAGTGGGGTCATGATTTTTTTTCATCAAAGTATTTCACAGAGAATCGTATGGACCTCCACGAGGGGTCCAATTGCTCCTCGAGAGGGGTCCTTACAAGTATTACTTAACGGAAACATATATCAACTTGTAATTTTCAGGGAGGGGGGAGGGGCTACGATCCCCCATTCACCTTTAGCATTGCACTTTTGTAGTGCAAGACTATTCATTTTATAAAGCACAATTTAGTAAATGGATGTAGACCTTTGTTATCAGTGGCTTATTTTCACTCAGTGGCTTGATAGTTGGCCTTGGTGAACTATTACAGCTGTATTTTAAGTGAATCAATATTCTCCATTCAGGCCAGAATTTTTTTATTAGATGATTTACGGGATTTTTTTTTCAGATTTAGGGTCGGGGGGACGAAAAAAAATAAATAAAAAAGCTCTGAAAATGACCAGTTGACTGGTCATTTTCAGAGCTTTTTTTTTTTTTTTTTTCTTTCTTCAGATTTTTTTTCAGAGCTTTTTTTCTTTTTTTTCTTTAATATCTCCAGAAAAACAGTAAAACTAGTAAGGTAATCTTTAAATATTTCATCATTTTCCTAAAAATCTGGAAGGGACAATCACTTTTAACAGTGTCACTCTCAAAAATGCACAGACAGAACCTCAAAAAAATATTATTTTTTTCAACCAAACAATTAATATTTAGAGTCGGCGGATAAAATAAAAAAAATTTTTTAGAAATTAAATTTTATTTTTTTCCTACTTTCCGGAAAATTACAGTAGGAGGGTTCGTAAATCAACTAATAAAAAAATTCTGGCCTCATGCTGTAATTTCCAAATCAGACCTAGCCTGGCACGGAAAAGATCGGAAATCCTGCTATATTAGGCCGATTAACAGATTTTAAGACACTCTTGAGCGCAAGATAAATTGCCGCGGTTCACTTCAAGAAAAAATCCATAGTTAGTAAGTCAAATTAGTGCTTTATGATCCGAAAGTCTCATTTCAATAGCATGGAATTTAAATTGCTTCCAACACTAAGTCTTGCTAACGTATTTCTTTATTAGATATACAGAGTGAATTATATCCTTTCTCGCGGAACAGCAAATGAATAAGTCGAGGGTAAACCTGTTAAGAGTCGGTGACAGTATTAGTTTGTTTGATTTGATTCTATACGTCCCAGTCAACAATTTTTCAGGTCTTGGTTGGTTGAACCAGTACTAAGCAATTATTAAATATGTCTTGCTCAAGGACACAGCGCGGTGAGGCTCGAACCCCTCGGTCTAGAGTCAAGGACTCTACCACTGGGTCACAGCGCTCCCAAGGCCATTTTGGGACATGTTCTTCTCAAAGAAGTTGAACAATAATATTAAAGATTCAAATCGTGGGTTGCCATTTCCGCCAAATCGGTGTGTTTCTACCATGTTGTAATGAACCACTGGGTCGATGAACGGCTTGAAACTTGGGCATTCAAGCTAAAATAGTGTGTTGACGCTGAGGTCGACGGAACCCATACCATGACATAAAGCATACCATATTTTGCAAAAAGTAAATGTAAAAAAATATCAATAATGAGTATTACTTGACTTTTCGCTTACTGTAAAGGCGGCAACTTTAATATTCATATCTGGGCGTGGTTCGGCTATTTCATCTGCCAAGCAATGGAACTCAGGTTTTATTTATAATTTGGTGAAGAGTTAATCGGCTCTTTGGGCAGCGCAAACGTGCGTGCATTTCATGAAAATCCTAACCGTATACACACTGAACTCACATTTATTAACCCTTAAAATGCATAATCACAAATTGTATGTTATTGTCGTCCATTAAAATGTTTGAAGCTTCACAGACAAACAGTGTGGACCAAGATCAACTGCTCCCGTAGGAGCAGTCTGATCTGGGTCCACAATGTTTGCCTCTAGGTTTATGTTAAATAGACATTGTCAGATGCAGTTATTTTGCTGGCGTTTAAGGACTAAATAACGTGTTTTGCGTCTATACTGAGGTATTGGCGCAAGATGATACAGTTACTTTTGAATAATTCAGGTAAAACCTATGTCTAAGGTTGACCAGTCCTAATAACGCATTCATGAGGTGCTGCCTTTACAGTAACCAAAAAGGCAAGTAATGCTGATCAATTTTATGACATTATTACGTTTGGCGTTAACCCATTTCAGCACAAAATATAAATTTTTTTTATAGATTCTGAAAAATAAATGTTGTTTAAACAATATTTATTCAGATAAAGTGCATGATATAAATAAATACAATGTTAAGATAGTAGGATCTGACAGTAAGCCAGTGGCTTATTTAGATCATCTCCTAGACATGTTATAAAATCTGCATTTTATATGATGGTTTTGGACGAGTTTAAACACACAAGTAAAATAACGAGAGAGAGGGAGAGAGAAACTCCTGTTTAGTGTTTAGAGGCAAAAGCATAGTGCTATAGAATGACTGGCTCCAGACGTAGACGTATCAAAATTTTAACACTTTTGAGAATGGGATCAACCAAACCTACCAGACCTTATCAAAAACTGTACCTTTAGGAAAAGGGATTCGTTAAATTCATCTGATTGATTTTCGGTGTTAAGGTGTTTGTTTTCTAAAAAGACTACATCATTGATTATTTCGAGCAAAGTAAGGTATTTGGGACATATAATACCCCTATTCCACACAGGCCCCGAATCCCACGAATTGCCACGAATTGACAAATATTTGGATTCGTGGCTGAGTCGTACTCAGTTTGTGAAGATCTTAACTGATTCGCACAGTCCGTAGACAGTTCTTGCAATTCGTGTCTCTATCGGGAATTCGGCTCAAAAGTTTTGAACTGTTCAAAACTTTGGCCACGAATTCCCCGATTCGAAAAATCGTGCGTGATTCGTACCCAATTCCTAGGGCATTCTTGGACATCGTAACTGATTCTTGGACATCGTAACTGAATCGTAATCGATTCGGCGGCGCTTTTTTGCGTTCGTAGCTACTCTTAGCTCATTCGTGGGGAGTCGGGAGATTAAGACAAGCAATAAAACCAAGGAATATATAGTAGAGGGGTTTCCCTTAGAGTAACTACTCAGTCACGCGCATGTGAGCTAGCCCTAGAAGTGGAAACAGATTTGGCAGATTCTATAGCACAATCAGGATTAGTCAGTAGCTCCTGGCTGGTGATTTTGCCAATGGCGAACTGCCATATTTTCCCAAGTCAATGAGTCATTGCCAGGGCCTCTCGACTTTAATGTAGTTGTTTTCTTCCAGCTATATAAGTAGCTGTTTTTAGCGCTCAATTTGCAAGATCAATTCTACAGCTGCTTTACGAGGAGCATTCATTTTGGAACTGATGCCCCTGAAGCATGTATGGGCCTTTTTTTATAACTATCATGAGAGAAAATCTCGTGAATCGTCGCGGATTTCTGTTAATTCGTGCTGCATTCGGCATATTCTTAACTGATTCGAAATTGATTCCTTAACTTTCGTGCAGCATGTTCTAATGTTATTTGCTAATCGTAATGAATTCTTGCGCGATTCCAGCCGAATTGAGCCGATTACCCCGAATAATCGTAACGACATCGTATCTGAATCGGGACTGACTCGTAGAACATGACGATTGGAGAAATTGTTTTAATGAAACCTCACGAATCCTCCCAAATCAATAAAAAAAAATCAATTCGTGGCGATTCGTGGCCTGTGTGGAATAGGGGTATAAAGCATCCTATGTTTTTGCTGCAAGAAGAAAGTTATCAAATATGAGTACTGATTGGTTTTATAACATTATTACATTTTGCGTTCACATAGATGTTTCCATGATGATTGGATAGATGTGCTAGCTTTCAAAGCAAACTACATTTTTTTCATATGAAAAAAGACCTCCTCGTACTCACGACACAAAATGTGATATAAAAAATATGCCACCTTTAAACGCAACATGTAACATTTTTAACGTTTTGATAAAACCTCAAACTGTAATTTATGACATTTTGCGTCGACTCTGCCAACGCAAAATGTTATTAAAAATCTAAATGTAAAAAATATAAACATCTTGAGTTGTATCATTGGTCATCCGCAATATTTTGACTAAGTTATGGCCCTTTTAATAGATTTTGGCTAAATTATGGCTTTCGATTAATAACTTTTAAAGGGCCGCAACAATTTTATTCAAATTTTACAGAAGGGTTACACATCATAAAATACAGGCCAATTTTGAATTTGGAGGGCATTCACAAATTTTTGGTTGAGTTGTAGCCCTTTTTTTGACTAAGGTTTAGGCTGAGGTATATTGTTTTTTTTGTTTTTTTTAATAAACTCCACATTTCTCCAAAACTATTATATCTGACAACTTCTCACTGTAGGCCATTGTAGATAAGCATGACAGTCATTAAAATATATCCCCAGCACGGTTCGTTTTGTCCCAGGACCCATCTGCTTCATGCGGCCTTGTGGCTTAGACGCCAACACATCCCGAGAATGTTAGAAGGAAACACCGGCGAGGGGGTATGTCATTCAAATATTTCTGAATACTGGACTGATAGCCTTTAATTGTATCGGGCTAACATGCAGACTGATTGGATCTTCTTACACACAAGAAATATCCTGCTAAGTGCATCTACGTGTCGAGATCTTTAGGGGGTATGCCTACTGTTTCGTTGTGCCGCGTCTCCTGCCCTTCAGCTTAAAAGTATGTGATTTTTTATGTCTGATCTTGGTTTTCGCACAGATGAAGGTTTTTTTTTTGTTGGGGGGGGGGGGGTTCCATGAAGTCGCTGGTTTCTTATTTAATAGCATGTTGTTGTTATTGTTCCTGTATCATGGAATCGAGGTTCAGAAGTCGGTTTGATAACGTTCGTCCAGCCATTTTGATTCAGGTGGTACGTGCTGGTCGTTATGAGTGCACACGAGGGCAGATATGGGTGCACGTGAGCTCTGATATGGGTTCACGTGCGAGGGCCGTTATGGGTTTGGAATCACAAGCAGTATCAGCCCGGGTAACAATGTATTTTGTTACTATTTTAGTAAAGCATGTAATAAGCAACGTTATAGATATCATTGCGTAATGATACTAAATCTGGAAACCACAAGTGGTTTATCAATTGTATTGCATGACGTTATACCACCCTCTGACGCGCGACGTAATGCTACGTTTACACTATGTCCCTGGTGGCCACAGCAGTCAAAATTTGGGACACCTTAAACGAAACGGGGTGGCTGTAACACAAAGTAGGGAAACGGGGTCGACAATCGAAGCGAGCTGTGATCACCGGGTCAGATTTTTAAACAGTCAAAAAATTTGCCACGGCGGGATTGACCTACTTAAATGTGCCGTAGTAGAACGGGGAGAACGCAACAAAACGTGACAGAACGTAACAGACCTTAACACAACTTGGAGTACATGTATGTTCATGGCGGGACGGCTTGTTATGCTACGTTTACACTATGTCCCCGGCGGCCACGGCAGTCAGACCGTAACACAACGTAGGGGAACGGGGTCGACAAACGTAGCTCGCCGTGATCGTCGGGGCAGATTTTTAAAGTCAAAAAATTTGCCACGGTAGCCACGGCGGGATTGACCTACTTAAATGTGCCGTAGTAGAACGGGGAGAACGCAACAAAACGTGACAGAACGTAACAGACCTTAACACAACTTGGAGTATGTCCGTAGCGGGACGGCTTGTTACGAGACAGCAACCCAAGGTCTATCAAGTTCTGTTGCGGTCTGCCACGTTTTCCTAACCCGACCCCACAGCTCGAACCTGCACATGGAGTCTAAGAATCTCAGATAGATGCATCTGAGGAGGAAAGTAGTGACACGGGTAGAAATAATCATTACCGAATGTGTTTGTGTGCGTGCGTGCATTAGTGTGTGCAATTAAACCTTTGTACCTTTTTTCTTCTTCTGGTTTAATACAATAAAGACTTGGGTAGTTTCATTGTACTATCGAGGGGGTCATAGGTTATAATTTCCCATGGCAGAATATTGCATTTATTTCTCTGAAGATCAGTCAGTGTAGACATTGATAAAATGCTGCATTGTGCGCCATTTCATTAGAATCTTTTGTGTTTAAAAAACACTCATAAATAAGTAACTAGAGTACAAAGGGTTAATGCTGATACCAATTGCTGGTGTTACTGTTTCAAGACTCTCATCGAACAGTTTCGAAGAGCTTTTGAGGCTTGAAAATCGTTGACATCTTCGATGCGAAGCTCTCTTGCTATAAAAAGTGAGAAATATCCCAATTATTGCAATCGTTCTTCCGAAAACCATGCCCGCACTTTGCATCCGTTTTTAACCTTCCTGCTAGACGATCATTCTTCTACACAGCTGCTGGTGGCCTACTTTCTGCCGCAGCTCCTAGCAATTATATAAATACGAAATCGGCTTCTTCATTGCCATTACATGTAATGATAAATTTTGATCAAGGGTGCATAATGTAACGCTTGCAGCAGCTTTGTGGACCTCCTCTCTATACCGTTGGCATATTGGGGTTCAAACACCATTCATCGCCCACGTTCCTTGAAACAACTTGATAGACGTAGCAGAACTTGATCGCAACGTAACAAAAAGTGAGAGGTCCCAACAGAACGTGGCAGGCCGGGATGGAACGTAGAACCATCCGTGACAGACCGTAGCGCACTGGCGAGCCTCTGCCACGGCAGACCTTGACAGACCGTGAGAAAACGTAGCGAGACTTAACAGAACTTGAACACAAAGACAAAAATGAATAAAAACATCACGGCGAGCTACGTTTCTGGCTGCCGTGGCTGCCGGGAACATAGTGTAAACCTAGCATTACGGAACGGCAACCCAAGGTCTATCAAGTTCTGTTGCGGTCAGCCACGTTCTCCTAACCAGACCCCACAGCTCAAACCTGAACATGGAGTCAAATTAAATATCTCATGCACCTGAGGAAGAAAGTAGTGACAAGGATAGAAATAACCATTACTGAATGTATTTGTGTGCGTGCGTGCATTAGTGTTGAGAAATATCCCAACTGTTTCATTTGTTCTTCCGAAAACCATGCCCGCACTTTGCATCCGTCTTTAACCTTCCTGCTAAACGATCATTCTTCTATACAGCTGCTGGTGGCTTCCTTGCTGCTGCTAGATGTACGTTCTTAGCAATTATATAAACACGAAATCGGCTTCTTCATTGCCATTAATGATTTTTTGATCAAAGGTGCAGCTTTGTAGACCTCCTTTCTATATCGTGGGCATATTGGGGCTCAAACACCATTCATTGCCCAAGTTTCACCGTAGAAAAACCTTGGCAGAACTTGATAGACGTAGCAGAACTTGATCGCAACGTAACAAAACGTGAGGGGTCCCAACAGAACGTGGCAGGCTGGGAGGAAACGTAGAACCATCCGTGACAGACCGTAGCGTGCTGGCGAGCCTCTGCCACGGCAGACCTTGACAGACCGTAGCGTGCTGGCGAGCCTCTGTCACGGTTGCCTTGGCAGACCGTGAGAAGTGTAGCGAGACTTTACGGAACTTGAACACAAAGACAAAATGACTAAATACACCACGGGAGCTACGTTTCTGGCTACCGTGACTGCCGGGATCATAGTGTAAACGTAGCATCATGTGATAAATGTGTATAACATATTATAGTCAACTCAGTGTCAGGTGAGCACTTTAGGACCACATGGTCCTCTGGTTTTATTCAAATGTCAAAAGCTTCCAGTTATTGATCCAGATGAGCATCAACGAAGCCTGTATAGGCTAAGTGGTTGTAAAATGCATTAAGAAGATGTTTTGAAATTGGTTAATGACAATTTATGAGACACAGTTAAAATCTGTTCAATTTGCTTGTGTATTTTTGATTGTAATGCCTTAAAATTTTGAGAGCTCAATTTCACCTTCATCACAGTGGGTTATCGAGTGACTTGATGTCAATGACTGAAACCGGATGATGTGAATGTCTAACTTGCTGACACTATTTGAGGTAAGTAACCCGCGTTTTTTTCTTTCTCGATCTATTCAGCTTGCAGGCAGATACTATCTGTGCAGTATGTTTTAAAAACAGCGGAACCATAGTCAACTCAAACTACCAGAAGATTATGAAAAAAATCACCATGATCAAAGTAAGGAAGAAGGCGAGATCAGGAATCACAGGACACCACATGGGAAAGAGACAAAAACACAAGAAAACATCACATACAAGAGAGCCAAGAGGTAAGGCCCTCCCCAGCAGGTGACCACAAACCTGCAATGAACAGACAAGACAGCACGAAACAAATATAGCAAAAAAGGATCAACAAAGAGAAGCACCGCCTTGAAATGTCAGTAAAATGTTTATTGTAGGGCTTAAACTAGATTCATGGTACCTACCTCACCCTTATTTCTGATGCAAATCGAGATAATTAGATGTTTGGTGCGCATGAAAGATCCCTAACCTTGTGTCGATGTATCATCTAGTAAATACAATTCGAGATACAAAAAGGAGATAAAACAAAGATAATAACTCAACAGTATATACATCCAAAAGTTAAACCCAAATGAGCCGCGACATGAGATTTCCAACAAAGTGGTATGACCGGCAAAGGCTCAGACTACAAAGATAATGACTCAACAGTATATAAAACTGAATACCGGAGTAGGAGAAATCCAAAAGTTAAACTCAAATGAGCCGCGACATGAAATTTCCAACAATGTGGTATGTGTGACCAGCAAGAAAAGTATTCTCAAGAGGTTAAGGTTTTCTTTTGCCTGCATTTTTATCCATTGATGGCCGATTTAAAGTTTTCTTGTCGGGCTTTTGATCCATTTAAAATGACGTCAAATAAAGTCTTCATTTTGTCCGCATTTAAGACGATTTAAAGTCCTCTTTTTGCCCGCCTATTTAAAGCCGATTTTAAGACAGTATTGTAAAGAGGTGAGGTTTTCATTAGCCCTGATTATTTGTGAGTTTTGAGCCCTTTTCTCTGTTTCATCATAATCCGTTAATTTAGGGGATAACTGTAATCAAAATGTTCATTTGGGGAGGTATATCGTCGGATATACGGTAGGAAATTTAGTTTTACGGCGACGCTTAAGCGGAGCCGTAAAACGTGATTTCCGAACGTATATCCGAAGATACATTGCTAACCTCCCTAAATGAAAATTTGAATATGCTTATCCCCATTCTAATGCACTATTAACATTTTCCCTTCAAAAAGACAGTGAAAATGTACTTAGGTGCGCCTATAGTCCAGCGGCTGCCAGCTGCATAAAACCGCTGCATATATTCACTTGTCAGCCAATGAAAAACGACGTTACGTATGGCGTCGGATTTGCGACAGTATACCGTAGGATTTACTGTAGCAAAGTTATGAAGTTATATATTAAGACGCCTCGTTTCATTTGCAAGTGCATAAGAATTGATTATACTGTTTCTCTATGAAATACATTGCAATAGTTAGGAATCCACCATGCAATTTAACATTTTTGTGCTTCAACTAGGGCGAAGATTTGGAACCAGTAAAAAGCATTTAAGCCCCCCCCCACACACACACCCAGTGGCCTTGGCTACTGCCCGTTCTAAGGCGGTGGTTCTGTTGTTGTTGATTAGTTGTTGATTGTTACTCCCATTATGGGATTCTGTAATTGTTCTATGTTTTGTTGTGCGTTACTTTGTGTCCATTCTAGTTTTGCAATCATCTCGATAGGGAAGAGAGAGTTGGTTGCTTTGCTTTGTCTTCCTGGTGTCTAGTGACTGTTGTGCGGTTCTTCCTTATGATACCACGGGTTTGTCTGCAGTTTGTGATTGTGGTACATGTATTTCCTGATCATACTCACTTACTATTTTCCATATTCCATAAACTTTTAATCATTACTTTACCGCCTTCCTATTAACACATTTATAGAATATTCTTTGAAAGGTGATACATAAAGAATACTAAGTGAGTGTCTGATGATATCAAACTTACCAGGCAAGACTTTGAGAACGCTTGTTGGATCACAGGCTTGTCCAGCGATTCGACATGCGTTCTCAAAGCTGAGCCTAGTAAGTTTGGTATCAAAAGACGCGAACGGTTCAACCTGATATCAATCAGTTATAAAGTTGGTTAACTCTTCAAACTAGCGATTATTGTTTGCCGATTTGATTCCATGTCATTGGCGTCGTCATTCCAAAAGTGCAACGTCATCATGATCTGATAAAATCACATACCGTGAGATAGGCAACGTTAATCAGGTCATCGTGCAACAATGCAGTTAATATGAGAGGTAACTAATAAGTGTGCATTATATTGAGGATCTTATATGAGTGCTCATGTTTTTTTGAATTTATTAAACGAGTTGAGGAAAAGAGATAAAATGCGAGGCTTGCCGAGCATTTTATCTCTTGTTCGCAACGAGTTTAATAAATTCAATAATACAAGAGCACGAATGTTAGATTCTATTTATCATATGACATGTAGATTACTTTGAAGTAAAAACGTTATAATTTTGTCATTATGTACGCAACGTTGTCATGGACGTCATAACGTTTCCCGAAAATCGATAAATCACTAGTGGTTTACAGATTTTATTGCATGGCGTTATTTCACTCTCAGACGCGACGTCATATGATAAGTATCTTTAAAACGATATATATCTTTGGGTTAGTCCATGTGATATTAATACAAATCGTATGTTCTTTCATCCCCTAGGCCAAAGTTTTAAGGAATTCCAGCCGAATTTCGCTGCATTTCACCTTTATTTCGCTGTCAAGTTTGATCGCAAAACCAATGTGAGGATGACTATATTGAATAAAATGTCTTTTCCCGTAATCGGATTGCCTGACAGTGAAGAGGCGCAATCGTTGGCTCCGCCATGGATAATGTGCTTTAACAGAAATGTACCTTATTTTATGTACTTTCGTGTTAAAGCCATAATTTCTACTTTCAACGCACTTACATGTATGGTGTGATAAAATATTTATTAATCTTTCCACCTTGTTATTCAAACGAGTCCACATCTCAGCATGTGAGAGCGCGCAGGCTTGTATAGGTTTTTGTAGCTCGTTCCTCTATAGCTTAATGAATCTTTTTGCCTGAATTCGGTTCATTTATAATGCATAGGACTGGCAGAAGAGAACTAATAATTCTTGGGGAGTAGTTAAAAATACCTATATCCCAGCAATGGAAACAGCAACGTTTTATTATTTATAGTATATTATTTTCTCTCTCTTTTCCCCGTGTACGTGGTAGACATGATCATTTTCAATGATAGATGGCTGTCCTTGCTTGTAACTTGTCCATCGGTGTAACCGGAACTCAAATGGCAGTTTAGGGTGGTAGGATTGTGCGCTCTGCTGCAGCTTTCAGAGAGGGGGCCCTGTCATAGTTTGCATCAGTTGGCAGGATAAAATTTACTTTACTTTAGGCAAAGGATAACATTTACTTTACTAGAGGCAAATTTGGGTAGGACCTTTAAGTCAGTCCACTGCTTTTCTTTCTCTCTCTGGAAGGAGTCTGGACATGACTGAAATATTGCTGACGGGGAGTTTAAGCCTTAACCAATCTATCTAATGGCAGTTTTGTCTACGTGTTTTGCCTCCATAAGCTTAGCATCCCTCTAATTGGGACAAACGCCAACAATGCAGACCGAGATGGGACACCACAACTTGTAACAACTGAGCAGAGACTCCATTGATTGCTTAAGCCCTGGTCCCACAGAGCTTGCGGCCTCGCTTTGACCTCTCCGCGACTCAACTAGATCGAAGCAAGGTCGCCGCCACCAGTCTTCAAAGCATGCACAAAAGACTAGCCGCAACTGATTTGGATTAGGACCAATATGGGGCCAGGTCTCCATATTGGCATCAACTTTTAATTATGCCCCCAAAGTAATTAAGAGTGCAAAGATCAGGAATCGGTACATCAAGTACCACACCTGACCCAGGATACCAATGGGACAAACTCTTAGTAGACACCACAAACGAGAAAATTTGGAAAAGTTAAAGGGGCATATTGCTTTGGTCTTGTCTGTCCGTCCGAACATATTTTAAAAACGGGTTTTGAAATTTTATAAATTGATTCTTCATAAAAGATTAAATGACCCGTACTTTTTTCAAATTCTGGATTATCTCCCTTTGTGGAGTTATGCCTCTTTTAAAGGATCATAATGTAATTTTGTAGTCAAGATATCTCAAAAACTATCACAGCTAGGAGCTTAATTGGTCAGCTGAAAGAGGATAATAAGTACGAGATTATCTGGTGTAAATTTTTTAAAAAAAGTTTTTTTTAGTTATTGCCCTTTGCAAATTTGGACATCGAAAACGTGATATCTCAAAAACTATTACAGGTAGGAGCTTCAAACTTAGATAGCTGATAGAAAATAATGAGTCGATTACCTGGTGAAAATAACAAAAAAGGTGTGTTTTTTTAGTTATTGATCTTTGCTTTGTTCTAGTAATTGCCCTTTGCAAATTTGGCATAAAAAAGACATCTCGAAAACTATTACAGCTAGTAGCCTCAGATTTGGTCAGCTGATAGAGGTAGGTGAGTAGATTACCTGGTGAAATGAGTGGTGGTGAGATCATCCTTAGCGACAAGCTAATGGTTGGGGGCATAGTCTTTCATAAACACAATATCTTGCTTGTTATAAACCTCTTTAAACATGTATAAATATTTTTATGCTGGTTTGTGAGATCCTTTGTATTACAATATTTACATTGTATGGCTTCAACAATAGGGTCTGGGAGCGCAGTGGTAGAGTTCTTGACTCGAGACCGAAGGGCCGCGGGTTCGAGCCTCACGGGCGTCACTTGGTTGAGTCCTTGAGCAAGACACATCAATCCTTGCTTAGTAATGATGCAACCCAGGAAAACCCATATCCGATATAACTGAAATATTGTTGACTGGGACATAAAGAAACAAATCAACAAAAAAAAGAAGAGGGTCTAGTAGATCTGATGAGACATAGGTATAGCCTTTAGTATTCTCCTGAAATATTTATATTGTATTTATCATTTACTGACAAGGATGTCTTTGAAAGAAAATTGAAAAAGGATGATTCAATTGAAATCTGGCATTAAGGAAGAAGGTTGTCACCGATGATCGTCAGCCAATCCAAAGGAAAACAAGCTGACATGATTTCTCTAGTAAAACCGCGGCAAAATAATGGAACAAGTTGAGCTTGTACATAATTGAGCCTCGACGGGAGAAAACCTGTCTTCGGGGTTTCAGACAAAGTGAGTTTCAAACCAGTCTCCTCAGCTACAGAGACTAGCTAGAAAATTGAAATTTCACCTGTAGCAAGATTACATATAATACTTTCCAAATAACGAAGGTGCTGATCAGACTGCGCAGATGCGCAGGCTGGTCTGCGCCTGTGTTGTTCACAAACCCACGAAGACATGTTTTCTCGCGCCGAGGCCCATATATACTCAGGAAGCGATGACAATTGCACTGGTCGAACTGTTTGGATTCGCAGACTGGTCTATGTTATTGGTCTTTGGCATTGGTCACACACAACCAAAAAACACGGAACATTCATGAAAATCTAAAATCAGTGAAAAAAATCAGCATTTTGTGAAGGAAAGGTTTTGAGATACCTATTCGGGGTATTTTGGTATGCTGAATCAAGAAACCAATGTTGGCAAGCTAAAAATGACGTCTTTACTATCTAATTTGCATATTTCCAAGATGGCCGCCAAAACGAGTAAAAATCTGTAGAGTAAGTAATGTGTTAAGGATGCCAAACTGGTACAAATCAATCAAAAACATCTCATAATTGGGGGTCTTCACTGGCATCAGTTTATGCAATTAGAATTAAACATGTGATCAAGAGGTTATCGGGGGGGGGGGGGGGGGCAACTTGAGCAAAAAATCTTGCTTACGACTTAGTAAAGGTTTTTTCATGTTAATGAGTGTATAATATTATCTGGACCAAATGTGTCGGGAATCATTTCATTACAATGAGAACTTTAAAACATGCGTCGCAATGGTACCATTATTGTTTGCAGGAAAATATGGAAAATTAAACACACTCTGGGGGTTAATGCAATTTTAAAGAAAGTGGGCATGCATCTATAAAATGATTCGCATCTCATCAGCAACTCACCCTACACTGTTAAACTTGATAACAAATTAAAGCTTATAGTACTTTTATCCGATTGGATGGTCCGATATGCTGATTAATTACCTAATTGCATATTCATCAATACTAATGAAAAAATCAGGAAATAAGGGAAAAATATGAAAAAGCAAATATAAACTGAATTCTGCCCCGAACTGTCCGTGTTGCATGTTATCATCAGTAATACAATTTGTCAACTTGGTTCATCCAATAGTCATAAAAAATTATCTCATTTGCATATTCATGAATTTAATGAATTGGGGCACTGATTAGACTTACTTTGCAATCAAGTTCATAGATGCGAACTTGTTCTGTGAGACCAGTAAATACCCAAAAGATATTGTCTCCAAATATAAAGCTGTTTGGATTACATAAAATTCCATGATGGCCATGGCAACCCATAGGGCACTGTAGTTGGGTCATTTGCAAGCAGACCCGAGATCGACACTTGCATGCTGCACATTCTTTCGTGGATTTTTTCCCTCTTCTACTGATACAAAAGCAAGATGTCGTTTACTGGCCAACCAAAATGGTCGCTAAATGGCAAAGAAAAAAAACTGGCTCAAGGAGGCTTGCCTAGAACAATTTACCCCCCCCCCCCACATAATGTGAAAATCCATAATATGATTCTAAAGAAAAGGGGTGTACCTACAAACTGATTTGTATCTAAGCAGCTACTCATCCTAGACTACCGAACTTGGTACCAAATTAAAGCATAGTCATAGTTCTTATATTCAATGTGCTGATATGCAAATTTTCGTTTTTGCATATTCATGAGGATTAATAAAAAATAGAAATAAAAAAAATCGTAGAAAAACAAGGGGTGTACCTATACACATTACCCATATGTCAGATGCTAGTTATCATAGACTATCAAACTGGGTACCAAATCAAAACCTAGACAAAGAACTTTTATCCAATGATACAATTTGCAGATGATCGAATTATAATATACTCAGAATATTCATGAAAACATGAGAAACAAAAGAAAAGGGTAGAAAAAGGGGGTACGTACAATATTACCTTCATGTCGGCTGCTATGACTATTCTAGACTACCAAACTTGGCGCCAAATAAAAATTAAGACAATACACTTTACCCAATAGTATGATATACAAATGATCTAATTTGCATATTCATGAATATTAATGAAAACATTAGAACTAAGAGAAAAATGGTAGAAAATTTAAAGGGTTGTATGTACAACATAACCCATATATCAGCAGCTATCTATTCTAGACTACCAAAATTAGTACCAAATGAAAATAAATCATAATACTTTAATACAATAGTCTGATATACAAATCTAATTTACAAATTTGTGAATATTAATGAAAACATTAAAAAAAAGAAAGAAAAATGCAGAAAATGAAAATGGGTATATCTACAAAATTACCTAATTCTCACCTGCTATTTTTCCTAGACTAACAAACTTGGTACCGAATAAATGCTAAGACATGGCACATTCTACGCCATGATAGGATATGCAAATATGTTCTAAAAAGGGTATCCTTTGGAAGCAAAGACTGCACCAAAGAACTGAAACAAGAGTGTGCATATATCCTGGGCCAGACTAGCTAGTTTCTGCCATTTAGGCGTCATTAGTGACCCTCTAATAGTTTCAAAGTTCCACAATGAAACTCATGATCCCAATGGACAAGAAAATAAAATATACACTATAGTGAAGGGCAGGGAGACTTTCTACCGCCGCCACGCAGTCCTAGTCACCAGATGTAGTGAAGTCAAATATGTTCTTACAAGGGTATCCTTGGAAGCAAAGACTACACCAAAGAACTGAAACAAGAGTGTGCATATATCCTTGGCCAGACTAGCTAGTTACTGCCATTTAGGCGTCATCAGTGACCCTCTAATAGTTTCAAATCATTTTTGATTATATTCTTAAATTTCAATTTAAATGTTAGAAATGAGAGAAGAATGGTAATTTGGTTGTTTGATTTGTATTTTTACGTCCTATCAACAATCTTTCAGTTAAACAGGGACGGGTCTTCCTATGTTGAACCAGTACTAAGTTAAGATAAATGTGTCTTGCTCAAGGACCACAACGCAGTGACGCTGGTGAGGCTTGAACTCTCCTTCTCGAGTCAAGCACTCTACCACTGAGCCACTGCGCTCCCCAGAATAAAAATAGAATAAAAAGGTAATAAAATTAAAGGGGTGTACCTACAAAATTACTCATATCGTAGGTGCTAATATGCCTAGACCACCGCACTTGGTAACGACTTAAAGCTAAGAAATATTACTTTATTACGGTAATAGCCTGGAATAATTATGTAAATTGCTGCCAAAACCCTGTACTCTAAGAGTATAACCATCTTAGCACATAATACTAATGATTTGGGATAAAAAACTAAAAAAATAAAATATTTCAGTAATATGACAAATTCCATGATTTTTGGCGGCCATTTAGATAATATGCAAATTAGGTCATTAAAACGTCATTTCTCAGCTTGCCAACATTGGTTTTTGGATTCAGCATACGAATTTTTGGTGTCGAAACCTTTTCTTCACAAAATGCCTGTACTTGTTAATTTTTCTGATATTTTTCCTGATTAATAAGCAAACAGAGTAGATCTTGATTAGGCATCTCTTACAAGAGCTGGGTCTGCTCTGTTTTCAAAAGTGTTTAAAGGTGTCTCTATGAGGTAAAGGGTTAATATAAGTGCTATATTTCTCAAACAGAAACTTCAGAAGATATCTAAGACCATTTAAGTTTTCAGTATATAATTGAATTTGCAATTAGGAGCAGCCTGATCTGGGATATTTTGCTTGCACCTGTCTTTTTCCTGTTGGAGCAATTAAGCTCACGCACTCAAAAAGTTGACCGTTTTTCTTGTGGTGCGAGTCGATCAAATATAAAGCACTAAAACTTGTATCAGGCCCAAATTTCCTGTGCAAATGCAAGAATTCATCGGTTTATAGCAAATTCTAATGTCCCGTGAGAGTTATGCTTTGGATAACGGACAGTCATTTTTATTTTTCTCTAATATAAGATGAACAGTTTTCCTCCTATTGTTTCCCTGGACGATTGTTTCTGTTGCCTCGGTGTCTAGTTAGCCTGTAATTGAAAATGTGCCAAAGAGTATCGCAAAATTTCTCTTAAGAGTAACGCCTTATTGTCAGGGAATGGGTCAAAAGCGGCTTTGGAAAGTGCTATGTCCAATAACCTTCGATTAGGCCCCATTAAGTCTTCGTGTCTAGTTAGCTTGTACTGGTAAATATTACTTGACTTTTCGCTTACTGTAAAGGCGGCGCCTCATGAATGCGTAATTAGGACTAGTCAACCTTAGGCATAAGTAAAAGCTGAAAAAGAGGCGGTTTTATTCAAAAGTAACTGTATCATCTTATGCCACCACCTCAGTCATTATTTAGTCATTAAAACGCCAGCAAAATAAATGCATCTGAAAATGTCAATTTAACATAAGCAGGGAGGCAAACATTGTGGACCCAGATCAGACTGCTCCTAAAGGAGCAGTCTGATCTGGGTTCACACTGTTTATCTATAATGCTTCAAAGTCAAGTAATACTAAGAGTATCGCAAACCTTCCGTGAAGAATAACACCTTAATGTCAAGACATAGGACAAACATGGCTTTAACAGGTGTAATACCGCGTGAAAATATCAGAAACATATTTTTAACATTTCCTGCGATTACAACAGTGGTATACATGTACAGTAAAACCTGTGTAAAACGGCCACTCAAAGATAGACAAATAAAGATCTTAATGACAAATGGTAGCTTAATGAAGATTGAAATAATTGCAGACCTGCATTAAGCAATAACCGATCTTGATAACCAATTTTTGTCTTTTTGAGAGTGATCGTTTTACACACTTGTCAGGGTTTACTGTATTGACCTTGCTAATGCTTTAACAGCAGTGTTTTTTTTATTTTGAATGAATGTCGATCATCCAGGCTGGAATGTATTGGTAACGAGTATCTGGTAAGGCAGAGCAGATATTAGGGCAAATCAACCTGTATAACAGTCCCTTGCTGTTTAGCAACTTTAAGTGTTTAAGCATTTTAGTTTTATTGTAGAGAAATTGCACGTTTATGGAAATCGCCGTCAATAGAAGCCACCCTCGAGCTCAATGAGCACAAACAAAGGACTGAGTGGTATAGACAAAGTAACACGCAGGCTATGTTCAGACAGTACATAGAGGATATTACATGAGTTCTCTTGTTTTATTGCATTTAATAAACGAGTTGAGGAAAAGATATAAAATGCGAGGCTTGCCAAGCATTTTATCTCTTTTTCGCAACGAGTTTAATAAATTCAATTATACAGGAGCACCAATGCATGCTAGATTCTATTCATCGCATAACAATTACTTAAAAATCGCATTTTAGTGTGAAAACTTCAAGATTTTGCCACTAGAGTTACGTTACGTTACTAAATCTGTAAGCCACTTGTGGTTTATGGATTAATTGCATGGCTTTATATCACTCCAAGACGTGATGTAATATAAAAAGGATATATACTTTTTGAGGTGAATACCAAAATTTAATATATTTCATCGGGTGTGTTGGAAACATCAAAATTTTCATATGTTTTCAACTCACGCATATTTTTGGTATTTACTGAAAAAAGAAGTAAATTTTCTTTTTATTTTATACTTTTTAGAAGATCTAGGGTTAATCAGTTAACTGTGTTTCAAGCCGCATCACAATGATATAAAAGAAAACAAAGGAGTATTTGTGACAGAATATCTGGATCAATCTATAGTAATCGGTACTTACAGATAAAAGAAAGTTATTCAGCGTCAAAATGCGAAATAAGTGACGTAATTTATGCTTGATTACGTTACGGCACATAGGTTCAATGCCCCTGGAGAGTCCCTACCACCTTGCCGCGGTCTCTGGGGCACACTTCACACAGGGGACGATATTGATTGTAATACTTGTCTCCTCTGGGAGTGCTAAGAGTAGGACCCACCAGTTTGCCGTGGGTGGCTTTCTCGTAACTCGAAGGGGATGGCCTGGAAGACTGAGAGCATGCAGAATATGGACGTTTATAAATTCTGTATTACTCAACACGTCTCTTTGACGGGTAGACTGAGGTGGAAACACGGCCCGGTGTTTCTAATCGGCTTTGTCATGCTGAGCCCCAGGATTCTGAAAATGTAAAAAAAAATTCTTATATCTTCGCTCTATAATATCGTTCTGATGCCAACCATGTGTCCATTATCTTAAATTTTCTTTCTTTTATAAAATAATCCTGGAAGGCAGCGGCTTAACGGGTCAATTGTGCAGATTCTATTTGTGCAAGTATACCTTCTATGTATCTTAGCACTGGAGATCGGAAATCCACTCCATTAAAGTGCTCCCTTGTTGGGCTCCACGGTGGGCGGGGAGCATGGAGGATGAATCAAACAACTAAACTACATGGCTAAACAAAAAGCAAAAAAAAAAAAAACGTCACATAGCAAATTCAGATACTGACTCTGAAAACTCGTACCCAGCTTCTCAAGCAACTAAATCAAGTTCGTCTACCTCAACCAAAAAACCTTATGTACCCAGATTTTTAATAATCCATTCAGGAAAAGAAGGAGAGACTATTTCTTCTCTTTCTCCGTTTGTTGTACATAAAACCATAATGAGCATTGTAGGAGAACCAAAGAGCATAAAGAACCTAAGGTCTGGTGATCTTTTGATACAATGTGCTAAAGAAGCACAAGAAAAAAATCTACTACAGATTAAGACATTTTGTGGTCTAAAGAGCTCCGTAACACCCCATTCATCCTTGAACACATCCAAAGGTATTATTCGCTGTCCAGCCTTGAACAGAGTGACAAGCGATGATATTAAGGAAGGCATGGTTGAACAGGGAGTTACGGGTGTACGTAGAATCACTGTACGTCGTAATGGTGATACAAACTTAACCAACACATATGTTCTTACATTTAACTTACCTACCTTACCTACAGTTGTTAAAATAGGCTTTATGCAAGTGAAAGTAGATGTCTATATACCAAACCCACTTAGATGTTACAGTTGTTAAGTGTTTTGTCACCACGAAAATAAATGTGGTAGACACCCTGTATGATGCAACTGCGGTGAGCCTGGACATTGTGGACCATCTGGCGTGTGTGACAAACCAGCCAAATGTGTCAACTGCTCAGATGATCACCCTGCAAACTCGAAGCAATGCCCATAATTGGAGAAAGAGAAGAAAATTCTCAAAATCAAATGTGAAAACAACTTATCATTTCCTGATGCTCGTAAACAATACGAGCAATTTTACACGGGTCAAACTTATGCAAGTGCTGTTAAACCAGGCACTTGCAACAAATCTACACAAACTGACAACAAGAGCGCACAGACGGACGACAGCTTTAGGGAATACTTAAAACAGACAACAGAGAAAACACAAGGTACAAAGAAAAAACGTAACGCATCTCCTCATCCAGGAAAAAGTAACTCCTCTCATTCTGGGCCAGCCCTTAAGGGGGCGACCTTAGAAATGATAAAGAAAGATGAGGAGAAGAAGAAAAAAGAAGAGAAAGACAAACTTAAAAAACAACAAAAAGAAGAAAGAAAACAGCAATGGCAAAAAGAACAAGCACAGAAAGAAAAAAAAACAGAAAAAGCAAAACAAGCTGAAAAGAATCCATATTCTGTGTTTGCTGAAAAAGAAGACGAGGAGGTGTGTATGGAAGAGGAGTCTGTGGTATTCTCTTCTTCCAGTGACCATCTCCCTAAAGGCACACTGCCAATATTACAAGTAACTTAATAATGGAGGGTTTCAATCTAACCATTATTTCAGTACTTCTTTTAATATTATTTTCAAGTATGGATTTTAAACATAAAATTATTCAATGGAATTGTGGAGGTTTGAAACCTAATTATAATGAAGTATCTCTCCGAATATAATCCATCAGTATTTTGTTTTCAAGAGACATTTTTGAAACCAGATGATAACATCTCATTACCAGGTTTTAATATATATAACTATGTTCATACTGATTGTCTGAGGCCCTCTGGTGGTGCCTCAATATTTGTAAAATCATCTTTCCCACAAAGAAAGATTGATTTACAAATAGAACTATAAGCAACTGATGTTTCTGTCACTCTAGACAGAGAAATAACCATATGTTCTGTATATATTCCTCCATCCTTTTCTCTTAACTCCCAACGCTTGGACAATTTACAGCAACAACTTCCTTCTCCTTATATATTATTAGGTGACTTCAATGGTCACAATATCCTCTGGGGTGGTCAAAACAATAATTCCAGAGGTGAACTTATCGAAAATTTCATTACAAAGAATGACATTTGTATTATGAATGATAAGTCTTATACTTATCATTCTCTAAGTACAAATTCTTTTACATCTATTGATTTTTCCTTTTGTCATCCATCACTGTTTCTTGATTATAATTGGTCTGTATGTGAAGACCAACACAATAGTGATCACTTCCCTATCATCATTGAACAGAACACTTTTTCCACTGAGGATCACAATCCAAAGAGGAAATTAAATAGAGCCAACTGGGAACTATTTAATACTCTGTGCACTGGTAAATTGGTGCCAGAAAACTTCAAAGAATCTTCTAATCCTATAGCTGATTTTACCTCTTCTCTTATCAAAATATCTAAAGAATGCATTCCTAAAACTTCGACAAATCCAACTAAAAGTAATCCATGGTACAATGACGACTGTAAAGAAGCAATTAAACAGCGCAAACAAGCTCTATCTAAATTCAAAATATCTCAAAATACCAACAATTTCAATGACATCAAAGTATTTAGAGCTAAAGCCCGTAAAACAATTAAACTTTCAAAGCGTAAGTCATGGAGATCTTATGTTTCGAAAATCAATCATAAAACACCTATTAAAAAGGTTTGGGATATGATAAGAAAAATCTCTGGAAAAAACAAATCCCCCAGTTACACACATTTAAACATGGTGGGTACTGACAGCAAAGAAACTTCAAAAACAGACATTGCTGACAATTTCGGAGAAACTTTTTGTCACAATTCATCATCATTCAATTACTCTGAATCCTTCAGAAAGATTAAAACCCGAACAAGAGAAAGTTAAATTGAATTTTAAATCATAAAATAATGAAATCTATAACAAAGATTTTAATTTAGATGAATTAGTTGAAGCTATTCAACTATCACATGACTCAGCCGCGGGTCCTGATGAGATCCACTATCAAATGCTTAAACATCTCCCAGATACTTCTCTTGAAACTCTTATGAATATATTTAATTACATTTGGACTACTGGTAAATTTCCAGATGATTGGCAATATGCAACAATTATTCCTATTCCCAAACCTGGCAAGGATCCTGCGGAACCAAATAATTATAGACCTATAGCTTTAACAAGTTGTCTATGTAAAACACTTGAAAGAATGATAAATAAAAGACTTACTTGGTTTTTAGAATCTAATAATCATATATCGCGGTTCCAGTCTGGTTTTAGATCTGACGGCAGTATAACTGATAATTTAGTTGGATTGGAAACTTTCATATGTGATACCTTTATTAAAAAGGAACATGTAGTCGCTGTGTTTTTTGATTTGGAAAAAGCTTATGATACCACATGGAGATACGGTATTTTAAAATATATCCACAAACTTGGATTAAGAGGTAGACCTACATTCATTGAAAACTTCCTTGCAGACCGCACCATGCAAGTCCGAGTTGGCTCCTCTCTGTCTTGACTATTATGACCAGGAGCAGGGTGTACCTCAAGGGGGTGTTTTGTCTACAACACTTTTTAGTATCAAAATTAATGATATTGTGAAATGTTTAGGTAATCTTACTGATTGCTCATTATACGTTGACGACTTCTGTATCTGTTATCGCTCAAAAAGCATGGCGACAATTGAACGTCAACTACAACAAAATTTGAATAAGATTGAAAATTGGGCACCAAGCAATGGCTTTAAGTTTTCCAAATCAAAAACACAGTGTGTACATTTCTGTCTGTTGCGCAAGCAACATGATGATCCGGTTTTACATTTATATGGATCACCTATTCCAGTTGTTGAGGAATCTAAATTCCTTGGCATTTTATTTGATAGAAAACTCAGTTTTATACCCCATATTAAATATCTCAAAGCTAAATGTTTAAAAGCATTGAATCTTTTAAAAGTGCTTTCCCATACTTCTTGGGGTGCAGACCAAACTACACTTCTCAAGCTGTATCGGTCTCTAGTCCTGTCAAAATTAGACTATGGCTGTATTATATATAGCTCTGTACGAAAATCATACCATCAAATGCTTGATCCTTTACATAACCAAGGACTTAGATTAGCCTTAGGAGCTTTTAGAACTTCTCATGTTGCTAGTCTCTATGTGGAAGCAGATGAACCATCACTATACTCACGAAGAGAGAAACTCTCATTACAATATGCTATAAGACTTGCTGCTAACCCATCAAATCCTGCTCATTAAGTTACATTCCCACCAAATTATGTTGATTTATATGAACAAAAACCTAAAGCTATTAAATCATTCGGCATCAGAATTTCACCACTCTTAGTATCTGACAATATCAAACCACAAAATATTGAAAAACATTTTACACCAAATATTCCAGCTTGTTGTATGAAACCACCTGAAATCTTTTTTGATTTACATTCTGGGAAAAATCTGAATCAAATCCACACATATTAAAAGATGATTTCAGAAAAATGCAACGTTGTTATAAGAATTACCAACAAATTTATACTGATGGGTCAAAGGAAGACTCAAAGGTTGGTTGTGCTGTTATATCAGACAACCATAGTAATATGCAACGTATACCTGAGGATTCATCAATGTTCACTGCTGAAGCCAAAGCAATTGATCTAGCTTTAGATTTCATTAGCACTTGTGATGCTAACAATAAATTTATTATATATTCTGACTCGCTTTCTGTATTGAAAGCAATATACAGAAAGCAAGGAACCATACCAGTTCAAAAAATCCACATATTCAGAAGCTTTTAGTAAAATGTCATGAGCTCTTTACTTATAAAGAAATTGTTCTCTGTTGGGTTCCTAGTCATATAGGTATGCAAGGGAATGAGATGGTAGATAAGCAAGCAAAAACATCGCTTTCATTAGAACCAACTTCTTTTAAGATTCCAATTTTAAGCCATCTATCAATAAATATATCTTGGAAGAATGGCAAACTTCATGGAATAACAGCATTGGAAATAAACTTCTTGACATCTAATTATCATTATACAATCTCATAAACATCATTCCTTTTATTTTATCGTATAAATTTTTACTTTTTCCATCTTCATCATGTTTAGTTTAATACCGTCTGACGCTAATGACCCATAAGGGTTGATGCGTCGTTAAGAACCAAACAAACAAGCAAACATCAAACCAACTATTGGTGAATATCAATCAGTTGTTTGAAACATTAGAAAAGAAGAAGTAGTTTTAGCTCGACTCCGCTTAGGTCATACAAGAGTCACTCATTCATACTTATTACAAGGTGAATAGCAGCCACAATGTGTTGCGACGCACCATTCACTGTATGTCACTTCCTTTTAGAATGTGGCGACTTTGCACAAGTAAGAAATAATTACTTCCATGTTGATAACATGAAATAATTATTTCAAGATATACATATTGATAGTATTATGACATTTTTAAGAAAAATAAATCTTTTTAACAAAATCTAATTGCTATTTTTAAAATTATGTTTTGTTTTACATTTGTATCAGACCATCATACAGATTATATTATGTTGTATTCTGTTCAGTTAAAGAACATGTACAGTTATCTGAATAGGTCTTTGAAACTGTCAGATATTGTACGTGGTCTCTCCTGTCAACAATCGTATTGCACCTTAATATCATTATACAAACTCATCATCATCATTCCTTTTATTTTATCTTACAAATTTTTACTCTTTCCATCCCTATGTTTAGTTTAATACCGTCTGACGCTAATGACCCACACGGGTTGATGCGTCGTTAAGCACCAAACAAACCAAAAACAGGTTCAATGCATTGCCTCACTCACTGAAGCGGGAAGTGTTGAAAATGCACAATTGAAAAATTTAAGCAAATCTGAATTATTTTGGTACCAAAATGTTCCTCATGTACTAACTATGAAAATGCATTCACACACTTGATGTTTTTGTTCACAAATAAATAAGTTATAGACATTTTAACTTTCGAAGTGAGCTGCATTAAGTGAATGGAAAAGTCAGGTAATTCAAAAAACGTTACAGTGAAAATATAGGCTGATACCAAGCACTAGTTGAAAAAAGTCAGAGAAAGAGAAGCCGACTTGTTATGTCATATCATTTTACTAATGATTGATACCAGTTTTATATGTTTTTGATATGCATTGATTTCACTGCTAAGTATAAAATATATTCAATACTCCGGTGCCCAGGTAAATTAAAACTTCCAAGAACCTTCTGATTCTTTATCTGAGTTTACCTCTTCTCTTATTAAAATCTCTTAGGAATGTATTCTTCAAAACCCAACAAATCTAACTAAAAGAAATCCATATTACCATGACGACTATAAAGAAGTTATTTAACAACGCAAACCAGCTCTATCTCAATTAGAATGATCTCCAAATTCAAACAATTTGAGTAACACAAATGTCCCTTAGAGCTAAAAGCTCACAGAACAATTAAAATTTCGAAGAGTGAGTCATGAAGATCCTATGTTTCGAAAATCAATCATCAAACACTTATCCAAAAAGCTTGAGATATGATCAGAAAAATCTCTAGAAAACCCAAATCCCCCAGTTCAACATATTTAAACAGAGTAAAAAAGTAAGTGAGTATGATCAGGATATACCACAATCACACACTGCGAACCAACCCGCGGCACCATGAGGAAGAGCCACAAAACATTTACAGTAACAACACATCAGAAAGACAATAAATGCAAAGCAACCAGGTCCCTCTTCCTCGTCAAAATGATTGCAAGACTAGAAAGATTACAAAGTAATGGATACTAAAACAAAGACCTACACAGAACCCCCACAAACAATGAGAGGTACAAAAACAAAATATCAACAACAGAACCACCTGTAACAAGAGGAGCACAATTAGTACTCCAAGGAATACCTAAGATTTGTCTATACAATTATGAGCCAAATCTTATAAATATATTGTCCAAAAGATTATGGAGAGAGTCACAAACTATCTACATGACAACAGTTTAGATAATTTAGAGTGTTCAGAAGTAAACAAAACACGTTTCTCATTACAAGTCAAATAAAGTTAGCACTTTCTGTTAAAAGTTTGTTCAATAACTTCAGATAACTTTTCTTTGATTCGATTATGATGCAATGTAGTATAGAGAGTAGGGAAAGCATATATAGACATACTAGATGCTAGAAAACCTTTATATTTTAATTTGTTAAGAATATCACCTGAGTTTTTAGTAGACCAAAATAGATTTTATAATTCCTCTCAAAAACTGTTTCACAATATTTTATAACATGGTTTTTAATCGCAGTAAGGCAATAAGTCAAAATTATAGACAACTCAGTGGAAGGACATGCACTGGAATTAGCAATAAAACTAACAGTAAAGCAACATCAAAAAAAGATATTGCTAACACTTTTGGAGATACCTTTTTAAGCAATTCATCATCACACAACTATTCTGAATCCTTCTGAAAAACTAAAAAAAAAATTTTTTATCTCAAAATGACAAATATTAAAACATTTTTTTTTTGATTAAGATGAACTAGTTGAAGCCGTTCAATTTTCGCATGATTCAGCTACGGGTACTGATGAGATCCATTATCGAATGCTTAAAAACCTTCCAAACAATGCACTTTACACTCTACTGACAATATTTAATACAATTTGGGAAACTGGTGAGTTTCCAGAAAGTTGGCGTTTAGCTACAAAAAAATCCTATTCCCAAACCTGGTAAAGATCCTGTGAAGCCAAACAAATACAGTTATATAGCACTCACAATATAATCAGGAAAAACGGACCCTTTTGAAATAGAGATAACCTGCAATATAAGAAAACAGCGGATTTATTGAGTCTGTTCATGAGAACTAATGGAAAGTGCAACAAATCTCACGCACCCTAGCACTGACTTAAGCAGTATTCTGCTTTTCGTCAGAACCTAATATTCCTGAAGCAAGTTTCCTGATCAGTGCCGTCTTTCTTACTTTGTAAAGCACTTGGAGAATGATAATAAAAAAATACTTGGTTTTTAGAGTTAGATAATCATATAACAGGTTTCAGTCTGGTTTAAGATCTGACTGCAGCACAACTGATAATTGAGTTAGATTGAAAACTTCGATATGCGATGCCTTTATAAAGAAAGAGAATGTAGTTGCTGTGTTTTTGTTTTTATTTAGAAAAAGCATTTGATACCACTTGGTGATATGGCATTTTAAAAGATATACACAAGTTAGGGAGTAAGAGGTATACTTAATGCATTCATTAAAAGCTTCCTTGCTGATTGCACCATGCAATACCGAGCTGGCTTCTCTTTGTCTGACATGATCTGGAGGTTGGTGTGACTCAAGGAGGTATTCTATCTACAAACTTTTTAAATAAAAATAAAATAATGATTAGTGAATTGCTTAGGTAGTCTGACTGATTGCTTATTATATGTTGATGACTTTTGCATATGTTATTCAAAAAGCATGGTAACTTATTGAACATGCACTAAACTGCAGCAAAACTTAAATACGATTGAAAATTGGGCAACAAACTATGGTTTTAAAATTGTTTAAGCAAAAAAAAAAAAAACACAGTATGTGCATTTCTCCCAGTTGTGTAAGCAACACGATGGTTCTGTGTTACATTTATATTGATCACCTATCGTAGTTGTTGAGGAATCTAAATTCATTGACGTTATTTTTGATAGAAAACTCAGTTGTATCCCCCATATTAAATATATCAAATGTAAATGCTTTGAATATATTAAAAGTCATAACATACTTCATGGGGTGCAGACCCAACTACACATATCAAGCTTTATCGGTCTTTAGTCAGGTCTAAATTAGCTTATGGCTGTATACAATATGGTTCTGCAAGGAAATCATATCTACAAATGCTTGAAACATTACATAACCAGGGCCTAAGATTAGCTTTGGGAGCATTTAGAACTTCTCATGTTGCTAGTCTGTATGTTGAAGCAGATAAACCATCATAATATTCACGATTTGCTATAAGACTTGCTGCCAACCAATCAAACCCTGCTCGCGAACTTTCATTCCCACCTAAATACGCTAATCTATATGAAAATAAACCTAAATCTATTGAATCAATTAGGCTCAGAGTCGCACCACTTTTGGCATTTGCAAATATCAAACAAAAGATTGAGACACATTTTACATATACATTCCTACTTGGCGTTTAAGGAAACCTAAAATTTTCTTTTATTTACACTCGCCGGACAATAAATCAAAAATCAGTCCTATTATATTAAAAATGACTTCAGAAAGCTACTAACTCGTTGTAAGGACCTTTAAAAAATTTAAACTGATTGGTCAAAAACCGACACATATGTAGACTGTGCTGTTGTATCAGACAACTACTCAGGTATTATGCACATCCTGATTGTTCTTCTTTTTTTACAGCAGAAGCAAAAGCAGTTGATCTACCTTTAGACTTTATAAGAACTTGTGATGATGAAGATAAGTTTATTATTATGTTCTGATTCTCATTCAGTGTTGAACGCCATTGACCATACAAGTTCCTGAAAATGTTAATATAATGTGACGAGCCTCTAGAATGTAAATAAATAGTTATATGTGTCACTTGATGAGTTCTCGGAGCTTCCAATAAAGCATTTCCTAAAATTGCATCTTTATTAAGTTGTTTTCTTTTCCTTTTAAGGGTTTCTGGTACACAAATGGTTAACTGTGCTAAAAAGAAATGACTGGTCTAATTGAGTGCTAATAGGTCAATCAACTTTCTGATGGCCAAATTGATGGTCACAGTTTACTCTTTACTTAATTTTTGTCAAAGCTTGTAGATATTAATTGATATTAATGAGAGGACAAAGGCTGTTTTTTAATCTATAGTATTGATAAACACTGTATTTTAATTATACTTTTAACAATGAGCTTTTACATTCCATGACTTACAATTTTTATGTGATACTCTAATTGGATCTTTTAAACTCTGTCTACAAGCGGCGATATTTGTTATCGGCTGATAACCTTGCAAACAGTTTGGATCTGGAACCGCACAATGGGGTATCATACTTTGTTTTGGCAATGAAAATGTATGTTGTGATGATAAAGAAGAACTTCCAGACTGAGTTCATACCGGATAGGCAGTAATCTAAAATGCCTTAATCAACAAACGTGGATCAAAAATGGCTAGAAACAGTGTTTTTATTGCCATTTGTCGCCCGAGAAATTTTTGATCTACTTTCGTAGATAGTGTTAACGTTTTTAATTTTAGCCTATTTGGTATGGAGGTGATGCCAAAGTAAATGCAGATTACGTTTGAACAAAGCAACGTGAATGTTGTAGTGAGGGATCCGTGACATTTAGTCTAAAACCATTTCATCTAATGCCCTTTCGTCAAAAGAGCCACTTCGCCTCAAACCATTTCGTAGGAAGAACCACTTTGTGAAATTATAGTTTCGTCAAAATGGTCTTACTTCGTTGAAAACGGTCTAAAATTCGACCAAAAATTTGAACATTGTTTTTTTCTTATTCAGTGGAAGGGAGAGCACATTGCTGTATGATGTGTTCGATTAAGTTGTAAAGAAAAAGTATAGAATATTATAACAAAATTGAATAGAACAAAATTAAAGCAATATTATTTTATTTTGAAATATACTTATACACACAATTCAGGCATCTTAATAACGTATACTATACGCTAAACCTCTTAGGTAGTCAAGTGGCTGCCTGGCAGAGTATTCCTCCGCAATTCAACGGTACAAGCTGGCCCATTACAATACCATGTATAGTATAGAGTTGATAATAATGCTGAGGAGCTATACTGATAGTGTCATCTCTGTACCAAATTTTACTAGAGCACAAATATTTAAGACAAGAATCAGTGCAAAAGACAATTATTCTGGACCCTTCCTCCATAGTGTTTCAAACGCTCATGCTACTACACCGACATACTATAAAGATTTGGAAACAAGCATGCCCATTACAAAAACGTTAAGCAGCAGAGACATTAACATGAGAATGTATCGTTAATACGTAAATTTTAGACAATCTGTCGCAACTGATTAAATTTATATGTTACATATTAGATGAACTGGCGCATCTAACTTGATATTTTAGGCAAAGTGTCCCACCTGAAACACCCTTTAGGCGTAATGACGCTTAGATGAAATGGTCATTCGACGAAATTGAGCTTTTGACGATATGGCACTAGACGAAATGGTTGTAGACAAAGTGTTGTGCAGCGGTTGTGAGATAGACGAGCCTTCAATATGCTTCATACATAGAAATGTGCATACTGTGTTCAGATTAGGGAAAATGCAGCCTTTGTTCAGAGAGAGCGGCATACCAGAAAAAATGCAAATTGTGTTCAGACGGTGTAATATGCAGGTTATGATCAACGATGACCACACATGCTTCGTTCAAAAAGAAACATACCATATAAGTTTTAGAAAAAGTAATATAATGTGTGTTTAGGCAGAGTAACATGCAGACCATGTTACAGAGAAAATGATCTAATTGTTGCTCAGAGAAAATGATCTAATTGTTGAGATTCCCCGGAGTGACTCTGCCACCTTGCCGTGATCTCTGGGGCACACTTCACATTGGGGACGATATTGATTGTAATACTTGTCCCAATCCGGGAGTGTCAAGAGTAGAGTCCCACCTGTTCACCGTGGGTGGCTTTCTCGGTAACTCGAAGGGGATGGCCTGGAAGACTGAGAGCATGCAGAATATGGGCCTATAAATTCTGTATGACTCAACACGTCTCTTTGGCCTCTTTGACTGGGTAGACCCGAGGGGAAACACAGCCCGTGTTTCTAATCGGTCTTGTCATGCTGAGCCCCAGGAACCAGAAAATATAAAAAAAAGAAATATTTCTTATATCTTCGTTCTATAGTATCGTTCTGATGCCAACCACGTGTCCATTATCTTATATATTCTTTCTTTTATAAAACACTTGCAACACATCTACAGAAACTGACAACAAGAGCACACAGATTGACGACAGCTTTACAGAATACTTAAAAAAACAGACACAAGAAAAACAACAAGAACCCCCTAAAGGAAAACCCCAAGAAAAAGGTAATCCATCTCGTCCAGGGCAAACCCTTAAGCCAGCAACCCTGGAGATGATAAGGAAAAACGAAGTGAAGAAGAAGAAAGAAGAGAAAGACAAACTCAAAAACAACAAAAAGATGAAAGACGGCAACAATATCACAAAGAAACAGCACAGAAAGATAAAGAAGAAGCAGAAAAAAGCAATTCTAGCTCAGAAGAATCCATTTTCTGTGTTTAAAAAGGATGATGAGGAAGATAACATGGAGGATGATTCTGTGGTTTTCACAGACTCTTCCTCCAGTGATCACCTCCCTAAAGGCACACTTTCACAATTACCAACAACTTAAACAATGGAAGGTATTAATCTAACTATTATTTTAGTACCTCTTTTAATATTATTTTCAAGTATTGATTTTAAACATAAAATTATTCAATGGAATTGTCAAGGTTTGAAACCTAATTATAATGAAGTATCTCTATTGATTTCTGAATATAATCCATCTGTATTTTGTTTTCAAGAGACATTTCTTAAATCAGATGATAACATCTCATTAAAAGGTTTTAATATATATAACTATGTTCATACTGATAGTCTGAGGCCCTCTGGTGGTGCCTCAATACTTGTAAAATCATCTTTCCCACAAAAAAAGATTGATTTACAAACAGAACTACAAGCAACTGCTATTTCTGTCACTCTTGACAGAGAAATAACTATATGTTCTGTATATATTCCTCCATCCTTTTCTCTCAACTCCCAACACTTGGACAATTTACTGCAACAACTTCCTTCTCCGTATATCTTATTAGGTGACTTCAATGGTCACAATATCCTCTGGGGTGGTCAAAATAATGATTCCAGAGGCGAACTTATCGAAAATTTCATTACAAAGAATGACATATGTATTATGAATGATAAGTCTTACACTTATCATTCTCCAAGTACAAAGTCCTTTACATCTATTGATCTTTCCTTCTGTCATCCATCACTGTTTCTTGATTATAATTGGTCTGTATGTGAAGACCAACACAATAGTGATCACTTCCCTATTATCATTGAACAGAACACTTTTTCCACTGAGGACCACAATCCAAAGTGGAAATTAAATAGAGCCAACTGGGATCTATTTAATAATATGTGCACTGGTAAATTGATACCAGAAAACTTCAAAGAATCTTCTCATCCTATATCTGATTTTACCTCTTCGCTTATTGAAATATCTAAAGATTGTATTCCACAAACTTGGACAAATCCAACTAAAAGTAATCCATGGGACAATGACGACTGTAAAGAAGCAACTAAACAACGCAAACAAGCTTTATCTAAATTCAAAAGATCTCCAAATACCAACAATTTCAATGACATCAAAGTATTTAGAGCTAAAGCCCGTAGAACAAATAAACTTTCGAAGCGTAATTCATGGAGATCTTATGTTTCCAAAATCAACCATAAAACACCTATTAAAAAGGTTTGGGATATGATAAGAAAAATCTCTGGAAAAAACAAATCCCCCAGTTACATACATCTAAACATGGTGGGTACTGACAGCAAAGCAACTTCAAAAACAGACATTGCTGACACTTTAGGAGAAACCTTTTGGCACCATTCATCATCATTCAATTACTCTGAATCCTTCAGAAAGATTAAAACCGAACAAGAGAAAGTTAAATTGAATTTTAAATCACAAAATAATGAAATTTATAACAAAGATTTTAATTTAGATGAATTAGTTGAAGCTATTCAACTATCACATGACTCAGCCACGGGTCCTGATGAGATCCACTATCAAATGCTTAAGCACCTCCCAGATACTTCTCTTGAAACTCTTTTGAATATTTTTAATTACATTTGGACTACTGGTAAATTTCCAGAAGATTGGAACTCAGCAACCATAATCCCAATTCCCAAACCTGGGAAAGATCCTGCGGAACCTAATAATTATAGACCTATAGGTTTAACAAGTTGTCTATGTAAAACACTTGAAAGAGTGATAAATAAAAGACTTACTTGGTTCTTAGAATCCAATAATCATATATCGCGGTTCCAGTCTGGTTTCAGATCTGACTGCACTACAACTGATAATTTAGTTAGACTGGAAACCTTCATACGCGATGCCTTCATTAAAAAGGAACATGTAGTTGCTGTGTTTTTTTATTTGGAAAAAGCTTATGATACCACGTGAAGATGTGGCATTTTAAAAGATATCCACAAACTAGGATTAAAAGGTAGACTTCCTACATTCATTGAAAACTTCCTTGCATACCGCACCATGCAAGTCCGAGTTGGCTCCTCTCTGTCTGACTATTATGACCAGGAGCAAGGTGTACCTCAAGGGGGCGTTCTATCTACAACACTTTTTAGTATCAAAATTAATGATATTGTGAAATGTTTAGGTAATCTTACTGATTGCTCATTATACGTTGACGACTTCTGTATCTGTTATCGCTCAAAAAGCATGGGGACAATTGAACGTCAACTACAACAAAATTTGAATAAGATTGAAAATTGGGCAACAAGCAATGGCTTCAAGTTTTCCAAATCAAAAACACAGTGTGTACATTTCTGTCAGTTGCGCAAGCAACATGATGATCCGGTTTTACATTTATATGGATCACCTATTCCAGTTGTTGAGGAATCTAAATTCCTTGGCATTTTATTTGATAGAAAACTCAGTTTTATACCCCATATTAAATATCTCAAAGCTAAATGTTTAAAAGCATTGAATCTTTTAAAAGTGCTTTCCCATACTTCTTGGGGTGCAGACCGAACTACACTTCTCAAGCTGTATCTGTCTCTAGTCCGGTCAAAATTAGATTATGGCTGTATTATATATGGCTCTGCACGAAAATCATATCTTCAAATGCTTGATCCTATACATAACCAAGGACTTAGATTAGCTTTAGGGGCTTTTAGAACTTCTCCTGCTGCTAGTCTCTATGTGGAAGCAGATGAACCATCACTATACTCACGAAGAGAGAAACTCTCTATGCAATATGCTATAAGACTTGCTGCTAATTCATCAAATCCTGCTCATGAAGTTACATTCCCACCAAATTATGTTAATTTATATGAACAAAAACCTAAAGCTATTTAATCATTTGGCATCAGAATTTCACCACTCTTAGAATCTGCCAATAACAAACCACAAAATATTGAAAAACATTTTACATCAAATATTCTAGCTTGGTGTATGAAACCACCTGAAATACTTTTTGTTTACATTCCGGGAAAAAATCTGATTCAAATCCACACATATTAAAAGATGATATCAGAAAAATGCAAAGTCGTTATAAGAATTACCAACAAATTTATACTGATGGGTCAAACGAAGACTCAAAGGTTGGTTGTGCTGTTATATCAGACAACCATAGTAATATGCAACGTATAGCTGATGATTCATCAATTTTCACTGCTGAAGCCAAAGCAATTGATCTAGCTTTAGATTTCATTAGCACTTGTGATGCTAACAATAAATTTATTATATTTTCTGACTCGCTTTAGAATCCACAGATTCAAAAACTTTTAGAAAAATGTCCTGAGCTTATAGCTTATAAAGAAATTGCTCTCTGTTGGATTCCTAGTCATATAGGTATCCAAGGGAATGAGATAGAAGATAAGCAAGCAAAAACATCGCTTTCATTAGAACCAGCTTATTTTAAAATTCCATTTTCCAATTTTAAGCCATCTATCAATAGATATATCTTGGAAGAATGGCAAACTCCATGGAATAACAGCATTGGTAATAAACTTCTTGACATCAAACTAACTATTGGTGAATATCAATCAGTTGTTCGAAACATTAGAAGAGAAGAAGTAGTTTTAGCTCGACTCCGCTTAGGTCATACAAGAGTCACTCATTCATACTTACTACAAGGTGAAGAGAAGCCACAATGTGTTGGTTGCGACGCACCATTCACTGTACGTCACTTTCTTTTGGAATGTGGCGATTTTGCACAAGTAAGAAATAATTGCTTCCATGTTGATAACATGAAAGAATTATTTCAAGATATTCATATTGATAGTATTATGACATTTTTTAAGACAAATAAATCTTTTTAACAAAATCTAATTGCTATTTTTAAAATCATGTTTTGTTTTACATCTGTATCAGACCATAATACAGATTTTTTAATGTTGTATTCTGTTCAGTTAAAGAACATGTACAGTTATCTGAATAGCTCTTTGAAACTGTCAGATATTGTACGTGGTCTCTCCTGTCAACAATCGTATTGCAACTAATTATCATTATACAAACTCATCATCATATTTCCTTTTATTTTATCTTATAAATTTTTACTTTTTCCATCTTCATCATGTTTAGTTTAATACCGTCTGACGCTAATGACCCACAAGGGTTGATGCGTCGTTAAGAACCAAACCAAACAAAAAACAAAAATTGTTGAGATTGAGCAGAGTACATGTAGGCTGCTAATAGACAAAGTTCATATGTGTACATGCAGACAGTCATCTACGTGTTGTAATCAAACAGAAGGACATGCTTTCTGTGTACAGGTGTATTTAGACGAGGTCATCTACATGCTGTGTTCAAATAGAGGAATTTAGTAGATTTTGTATAGGGATCCATGACATTTGGTCGAAAACTATTTCGCCACAACATTTGGTCGATACGACGTTTTGGCGACTACGACGTTTGGTCGACTATGACAATTGGTCGAAAATACATCGAAAAGTCGAAAACTGACTGGTACAGAAAAACATTGTTTACATGCATTATCACCTTCAATTGTAGAGCATAGCGTGTTCGATAAAGCACTTCAACTTTTTCGGCCTTAGGTAATTTTTAACGAGTTTAGTCTCGGCCTTCTAATTTTTAAGATGAAATTGACACCTAAACTGTTTACAATACTGAAAAATATTATTGAATTGATGTTTAGATCAATATTTAATCAATAGTTTATATAATATGCTATTCCTCGAAGATAGTCCAGCGTAGTTCAGTTGTCAAAGTCTTCAACTATGCGCAACACTTTCTCATTGATCTTCTTCACCTGAAAATAGAAATAAGTAATGTTTTTCATGGGGAACCAATAATGGATCCTGCATAAAAATCATCCAAGTTGAATAAAGTTCAATCATCTCACCTTCTGACGTGCTCATTGTGCAGCTGTTCCATCGATCAGTTGCTCTGTTGTGGTTTCATTTCTGGCCTTTTCCCCTTTCAGTTTGTCAATAAATTCGTAAATGTTCGGATGGTACTTGGGCACCACTGTCTGAAATCGCCTGTGCCAACCTTCCAGATGATTGTTAGGCCGGGGGTCGCTAGCTAAAGTTCTTTCATACACACACTACACTGCCACTCTCTTCAAAAAAAGCTGAAAGAAATAAACTTTAAATTGAACATAATTTTGTTATTTTTTGAGTGTTTATGTAATTTTTAATTTCTAAGTGTTACTATGAAATGATATAAATTCTGCACATTATTTATAATTGTTCCATTGTCATTTGGACGAGACGTGTACGTGTTATAGCCAACATATGTCCGTTCAACGTTCGCTACCAACTCTGATGTGGCTCACTCAGGTAAATTTTCCTTCAGTTCATCAAGTGTGGATTAAATTCTGGACTGGGGTACCAATGCAAGGGCTGAATCATTTTTAAGTTTGTTGAGATATTCTCGTCTTCCAAATAAGCCTGCCTGAGTCCGAGGTCACATATTTTCCACCAATGAGACTGTGCAAGATGAAAAAACAGCAATCTATTCTAACATTAGGAAAGACGTCGAAAAATCCTTTGATAGCAGCTTCCTTGACGTCACATCCGAAGTTATTAACGTTTATACTATTATGTCAATTTCCAACTCTTCAAGTTTTGATTTTATTATTGTGAACAATGAGCAGTATGTAGGTCTGTGCTTTTTAAAAAGCGTTGCATGGAGTTGTAATGGGGCAGTTGCACGGAGTTGTAATGGGGCAGCTTCTGCCACTTGTATACTGTCTTCTAGCAAGAAGACAGTATACAAGTGTCAGAAGCTGCCCCATTACAACTCAAGACAGTATACAAGTGGCAGAAGCTGCCCCATTACAACTCAATACAGTATACAAGTGGCAGAAGCTGCCCCATTACAACTCAAGACAGTATACAAGTGGCAGAAGCTGCCCCATTACAACTCCGTGCAACGTATATAGTTTGTAAAACTGTTGAGGAACAATATGAAAAGTTCCATCGTCATACGTAGCGCAGTCGGTAACGTGTCTGGCAACAGATGCGAGTCTGACTACAGATCCAGGGGTCGCGAGTTCGATCCCGGCCCTGTCCCATACTTTCGTGGAAATTGATTTATACTGATGGGTCAAAGGAAGACTCAAAGGTTGGTTGTGCTGTTATATCAGACAACCATAGTAATATGCAACGTATACCTGACGATTCATCAATTTTCACTGCTGAAGCCAAGCAGTTGATCTAGCTTTAGATTTCATTAGCACTTGTGATGCAAACAATAAATTTATTATATTTTCTGACTCGCTCTCTGTATTGAAAGCAATGAACCATACCAGTTCAAAGAATCCACAGATTCAGAAACTTTTAGAACAAGCAAATTCAGAGAATTTATGTCCCCCGCCATTATTGTTTATTATTTAAATGAGAAAAAATGACTGTCAATAAACTGTATTTGGAAATAAATTGTGAATTTAATCATTCTAGCATTGTTTTAAATCAAATTCCACTGTTTGTAAGAGAAACTTTTTGATAACTCATTGTTAGCTTACATAAGCTTATGACCCAACCCACATTAAAATCCAAGCCAGGCACTGATCATTTCCTGTAGTTTGGTTGTTGTGATAGGGTTTTACGTCCCACTAATCGGCATAAAACTGTAGGAGGAGTTGCGCACACAAGGTACCCAGTATCCATTAACTTTGACAGTAAAAACGCCAGAAAAATGCCTAAGTTAAAATAGCAGAAAAAGTGATAAAAAATAATTTGAGGATTATATCCAAACCACATGCATATCTTCAGACCATGTCCAAAACACCTGTGAAGTTTCAAAAGAATCAATATAAAACTGTAGGAGGAGATGCGCACACAAGGTACCCACTATCCATTCACTTTGATAGTAAAAATGTCAGAAAAATGGCTAAGTTCAACTGGCGGAAAAAGTGTTAAAAAATAATCTGAGGAATATATCCAAACCACATGCATATCTTCAGACCATGTACAAAACACCTGTGAAGTTTCAAAAGAATCGATATAAAACTGTAGGAGGAGTTGCGCACACAAGGTACCCACTATCTTTTCACTTTGATAGTAAAAACGCCTAAAAATGACTAAGTTCAAATTGCGAAAAAAGTGACAAAAAATAATCTCAGGATAATATCTAAACCACATGCATATCTTCAGACCATGACTAAAACATCTGTAAAGTTTCGAAAGAATCGGCATAAAACTGTAGGAGGAGTTGCGCACACAAGGTACCTACTATATTAGGGGGACGGAAGGACGGAAGGACGGAATGCCGAAAACTATGTCCCTCCGCTTTTCTTCGAAAAGGCGGGGGACAAAAATGTCATGAGCTTTTAACTTATAAAGAAATTGTTCTCTGATGGATTCCTAGTCATATAGGTATCCAAGGGAATGAGATGGTAGATAAGCAAGCAAAAACATCGCTTTCATTAGAACCAACTTCTTTTAAAATTCAATTTTCCAATTTTAAGCCCTCTATCAATAAATATATCTTGGAAGAATGGCAAACTTCATGGAATAACAGCATTGGTAATAAACTTCTTGACATCAAACCAACTATTGGTGAATATCAATCAGTTGTTCGAAACATTAGAAGAGAAGAAGTAGTATTAGCTCGACTCCGCTTAGGTCATACAAGAGTCACTCATTCATACTTACTACAAGGTGAAGAGCATCCTCAATGTGTTGGTTGCGATGCACCTTTCACTGTAAGTCACTTCCTTTTGGAATGTGGCGATTTTGCACAAGTAAGAAATAATTGCTTCCATGTTAATAACATGAAAGAATTATTTCAAGATATACATATTGATAGTATTATGACATTTTTAAGACAAATAAATCTTTTTAACAAAATCTAATTGCTGTCTTTAAAATCATGTTTTGTTTTACATTTGTATCAGACCATAATACAGATTATATTATGTTGTATTCTGTTCATTTAAAGAACATGTACAGTTATCTGAATAGCTCTTTGAAACTGTCAGATATTGTACGTGGTCTCTCCTGTCAACAATCGTATTGCAACTTATTATCATAAAACAAACTCATCATCGCCATTCCTTTTATTTTATCTTATAAATTTTTAACTTTTTCCATCCTCATCATGTTTAGTTAATACCGTCTGACGCTAATGACCCACAAGGGTTGATGCGTCGTTAAGCACCAAACAAACAAACAAACAAATAATTTCTTTTTGTCATTCTCCTCCCTTCCGCTGAATCATTCAAGAAGGGTTGTTGTCAGTTACAAGCGAAAGTATGTGCACGAAGTACTGGTTAACTGCTTGTTCAAGCTTGCCCAGGAAAAAGTGTGGTTAAGTGAACTGACCATCCCGCCATGACCATAGCTGTTGACTTGGGACGTAAAGCAACAAAAAAAAACATCGTCATACCACACTGTATTTTTTCCCCAAATGTCTAAATGCATGATCTGTCGCAAATATCAGGATAAGATCTCCGTTTTCAGAAGTTTTGTCAGTTGTGAGGAACAGATATACGCTAGAAGACTTCTACCATTCCCCAGGTATCTCTAGCTATGACAGGGAGTTCGGCAGTGCTGGGAAATGCTTGCGACGCTCTAAGCAAAGTAACATACAGGCTATTTTCAAACAATCATCTACAAATTTTGTTCAAACAGAGGAACATGTAGGTTGTGTGTAGATAAAGTAACATGTATGCTCTGTAAAGACAAAGTGTTGGAGCGTAGTGGCTCAGTTGGTAATGTGTTTGACTTGGGATCGAAATGACGCTAGCGCGAAAATCATCGGAGGCATTTTGTTGTGTTCTTGAGCAAGTCACTTTATCCTCTGCGCAGTACTGGTCAAATTGTTGACTGGTACGTAAACCATCAACACAAACAAACAAAAGCAAAGTTATACGCATGTTATGTCTAGACAGACAGTCGTCTGTCTATTGTGTTCGAACAGATGATAGGTTATACATAGACAAAGAATTATGCAGGCATGTTCAAGTGTGTTTAAAAAAGGAACGTATAGGTTGTGTATAGGAAAAGTAACAAACATGCTGTGTAGACCAAGTTGTCCACATGTTGTGTTCAAGCGGCGAAGCATGTAGGTTGTGTATAGACATAAAGGTAAGTGAGTAAATGTGCAAAATAAATATAGAGTTTGTGCATATTTTGTACATTCCTGTAGTTGTAACAGCAAAATTTGAACCGTCATAGGTATTTACCAAGAACTTTTATCGGTTTATTCTTTCAAACAGAATTTTGCGAATTTCAAGAATATTAAAAACAATTGCCTAAAGTATATTTATATTTTCCTTGAAACATGGTTTTGTAGTGGGGATTATGATATGAGCCGCGACATGTGATTTCCAACAATGTGGCATTTTGACAAGTGTGACTCAGACGAGCCTGTGAAGCCTCCTTTCAAGCTTAGAAACTCCAAATGATGTTCGGTCAGTAGCTTAACACTCATAGAATATTCAAGCGACTAGCAAAGGCTCTGATCAGACTGCGCGTATGTGCAGGCTGGTCTGAGCCTTTGCAGGTCGTACCTACCACATTGTTTGAAATCTCATGCCGCGTTTTATATGCGTTACCAATACTTTAATACTTTGTATACTTCTTCCTACTGATTGGCTACAATAAACTTGGGATGGTCAATTGTATATACCTAGGGATTTCAGGTTATAATTTATTTTTTAAATATTGTATTAATTTGTCTGAAGATATTTTTCTTTACCTTAATAAACAGTGTAGACTGTTGAAATGCCACATTATGCGGCATTTCATATGGGCCTTCACTGTTTGTTAAAGTACCTGTTTAGGAGTTTCACATATACAAAGGATTACAAACTGAATTAATAACATCCTATAGGCGAATAAAACGCACGAACTGTGTCAAGCTTGTGAAAATCGCAGAAATTGTACAAATTTTTAATTATGAAACGTTTGCAAGATTGCTTTGCCTTATTCATTTAATACACTGAATGGCAACAATTGGCATTACGCATATGCGTAACGGCATTATGAGAGCCTAGTAAAATACCCGATGTATTCATTGCCATTTTAAACAAGAAGGGCTATTTGCTAGCGTTGCTGCTAATACAATTCTCTCACCAGAGACTAATGTTAGACAATATGTGACAGTCTTGTCTTAGTGGTAGGCTCTATAAATGGATTAAAATTCAAAATCGATTTTACGCGTCGGAAAAAGAACAAATAAACCGGTTAATGAGCGTTTGTACTTATCAAAATAAACTTATATAAACCTGTACAGATGCGTAGTCTCACAGGAGCCTTTGCTGCACGCAAACACAAAGTATTGAAATAAAAGAAACATAAATCATACCCCTGCTCGGAATACTCCACTAGAATGTAAAGTACAGTAAAACCTGTTTAAACGGCCACTTAAAAATAGACAATACAAAAGTCTTAATGCCAAATGGTAGTTTAATGAAGGTCGATAGTATTGCAGAATGAGCATTCTGCAATACTTTTGACCTGCATTAAGCAATGATTAGTCTTGAAAACCATTTTTGTCTTTTTGAGAGTGGCCGTTTTACACAGGGTTTACTGTATGCGCATCTTAATATTCGTACTATCTTCAGTCATATTGACTCGTCGAAATTTTGACCCCATTCTAAGTTAAATTGGTTTTGGTTTTTATTGAAATTACCCCTGCGTCAGCTAAATAATAGGTTTGAAAATGTAGAACCACGTGAGCTGTTAAAAATATCAAACGTGCAGTTTTGCACACAGGAGCTTGGTGTTATTTTTTCTATGCTTTTCCCTTTTGTTATACCCTTTAGTTTACAAAAGGGAAAGACGGTCACTCCGCTGCTGCACAACTTGTTTCTGGATGAAAAACACCGTTGCTATTCAGGTTACAAAGTCGTGCGCATACCCTTTGAAGAAACAATTGCATGCTCTATCATCCGCCCTCAGAAGTTTGTCACATTCACGGTTTTATTGACATTTTGTTTTTTCAATAAAATGTAGTTTATTGCTGTGACGGATACAAACCGGATTCATAGCTATCTTTGTTGTGTTATGTACGTATAACGGAGCGAATGTGTATGATATTTGATTGGTCGAGATGATGTAAACATTCTGTGACCATATATTGACCAATCAAATGTCATTATACATTTGCTCCGATATATGCACACAAAGCAACAAAGATGGCTATGCATCCGGTTTGTATCCGTCACAGCAATACAATCGCACTTCATTTAAAAACGAATTTACAATGAAACCCCGAATGTTGATCAGATCTGATCTACATGGCGGAAGATAGAGCATGCAATTATTTATATAAAGCATGTACACACATGTTTGTAAGCTGAATACTAACGGTAATATTCACTTAAAACAAGTTGAGCAGCAGCTGAGTAACCGCCCTTCCCTTTTTGTGAACAAAAGGGTATACAAGTATTGAAAAACGCTTCAAGCTCCTGTGGTTTTGCATATATTTTTGGTTTTGTACTATGTAAGCCAAATGTTAGATCTGTGAATTAAGCTACCTAAGTATTTCCCGATTTTTTATTTTCTTTTTAAATTATTTGTTAACATAGAATTAAGTTATGCTTTCACAATAGATCTGTTCACTACAGCTGAAAACTGGACGGAAAAGTGAATAATCTTATAAAACCAGGTGTTTTTCTCTTGTTGGTAATTATTATCATCCCTCCAGAAATTCTAGACAGTTAATTTTTTAACTTAAATGCTGTTGTTTTGATAGTGATAATTTTTAAGGTTTACAAAGCTGGTAGAATGTATACCCGCATGTTAGCTATATTAATGCCTTGTGGTCACCTGCTGGGAAAGGTCTGACCTCTTGGTTCTCGTTTGTGGCGTCCAACTGTGAGTGTGTCACTTTCCCATTGGTACCCTGGGTCAGGTGTGGTACTTGATTGTATCGATTCCTGATCTTTGCACCCTTACTTACTTTGGTATAAATTTATAACTCAAAAATTAGAAACATTATTCCTAAAAATCAAAGATCAACAGTTAAAGACTTTGCAGCTTTAAGTATATATACATGTATTTAGGAAATGAAGGATAAATAGATTGAGTCACTAAGTATTTGTCTGATTCTAATGTATTTTTGTCCTTCGATTTTCCGTTTAACCCATAAAGCGCCACCTAGAATTTGTAGCAGACGACAATTTCAAATATTGCTGCTTTTTCAAAAATGACAAATAAGGCATGATATTTCATGAGAATCGTCTGCTGGCCGACGATTCTCATCAAATATCATACCTGTTATTTTCGAAAATTAGGAAAGATGCCGCAAAATTTGTCGTCTGCTGTAGTTGTGATTGGCGCTTTAAGGGTTAATTTCACTGCACGTCATTTCTCACACGCCATATCTTGACCAGACATTCTGTGTAGTGACAAAATTAAACACCAGTTCATGTCATTACTGTCTAGACGGCCATTAATAAATTGACTGTAATTTACTAAAATTGTTATTATGTCATTTGCAAAATCTGCAAAGACCTAGATCAGGACGGGATAAATTGCCATATGTGTCTGGGTACTACCCACATGTATCACCATTTTCACAAAAATCAAAACAAAAATCAAGAGGCCATGAGCTTTTCCTGTTAATGGTAAAGGTAGTATATTTATTGTGATGAGAATCTTATAATAGTTCCAGCCGGATACAGGATTTCATACTTATATTTTAAGGAACTGGAAAAGTAAATATTTAAGCTTAATTGGGCAACGTAGGCAAAGATCATGAAAGTTGCTAGCAAAACGGCTCTTCGAGTCCTGATTTCGTGGAAAATGAAGGTTTTGATATGAGTACTCAGCTTTTCAGGGCTAATAGGGGTGATAAATCTCGTATCAATTCGTGAATCTGCTTGCACCCACAATTCCTAACTACACAGCTGCAGAACGACATACAGAATATGTACATGTAAGCTTTTTACCAGACTCACATAATAGAAATCATACGATCATCCGCAGGCAGAAATGTGTGATTTCTTTTAACTGTGCGTAGAGAAATGTGTACAGTTGTACATAGCACAGGTGTAGACACGTGGTAGAGGTAATCCGTTTTTAGATGGACCTCGTCGCTCTAACTCAGTTGCTTGGAAATATCAAAGCATAGCACAGTCTGGTCAGGGCATTTGTTATTCGCTATCTGTAAAGTATAGTATCCAAATTGCTAGCTTTCTGAACCAAACTATTTAGAATTCTAGCTGGTTTCGCTGGTCAAAACCACCCGAAGACAGGGTTTCTGGCGTCTCAGCCCCAGTTCATAAGAAAAGAACAACAGCAGCTCCAATTTAAACAAAAAAGCACTATTGAAGAAGACCCTTGCTTATTTGCCTTTTACCTCGCTACAATCGAAACTGCTTCGGCCAATTCCGTGGAATCGGACCTCGGATGTACATCGAGGATCTACTTTGATAACGTGACGCTGAAGTAACATAAACGTGACGCTGGCGTCACAGAAAGCAAGCTAACACAATAGCAAGTGTGATTGCAGCAAAATAAATGGTTATTAATGAAGTTTATGTTTTTATCAATAAAATATTGCTATAGCGATATTTTATTGAAAAATACATAGACTTCATTTATTTTGCTGGTTAAACTTTTTGGGTAATCAGAAATACGGATTTTAATAGGGCTGAACCCACATACTACAGAACTAATTTTCCTTACGCCAGTTCCGACTAACAAAATGGAGTTTTTAGTACTTAGTACTACGCGTTATGCACCTTATGTACACCCAAGGCTTGATTGGATTCTCGAATTGTGCCGGGCTTTCCCGATTGATCTTGACAGTCACGAGTTTTGTCGTCTGATCTCTAATCTGCTTATGTTCTTAGGTAGCCTTAATTGCAAAGAATATAGACCCAGATAAGACTTTTTGCAGCAGTCTGATCAGGGTTCATGATATTTGCTTCCATGATCAAATCTAGTGTGACGTGCACTCGAATGTATGGAGTAGACGCAAATAGCATACGGTATTTTAACGACGAAAATATTTGTGGGATAAGGGTAAAAACTAAGACTACCATTGATGTCGTTCTGATCAGCTTTTGGTTTAATTACATGAACTTTTGTGCAAATTTAAGTAGAAACATTTAGATAGGACCAAAAATGGCACATAAACAAACAAGAATATAATCAACAAAATAACCGACTATCTTCCTCAGCGATATGGTTGCCACGCTAGAAATGACTTGAGTTTGTCACTTTCCCATTGGTATCCTGGGTCTGGTGTGGTACTTGATTGTATCGATTCCTGATCTTTGCAACCTTACTTACTTTAAAGTACACACAAACACACACACACGCAACACAAATAAACAACAACAGAGCTACGACCTATGCTATAGTACGGACAGCTCCCCCAAGCACCCAAATACAAGTAACTATATGGGAGCGCAGTGGCTCAGAAGTAGAGCTCGACTTGAGATCAAGACGTTTCTGGTACGAGTCTCATCGGAGGCATGAGTATGACACTTTATACTTATGGCTTTGTACTGGTACAACCCAGGCAAACGTGACATTACTGAATAATAGTTGACTGCCCACCAGGATGTTAAGCATCAACCTAAACAAATAAATCAAATAAAGGACTACAGGAAATGCCAATATCTCAAATCACAGACCAACCCATAGCACCAAGAGTAATAGACACTAGATCAATGACACACACACACATACACACACAAGCAAGAAAAACAGACAAAGCAACCAAGAATCTCTTCCTCAGCGACATAATTGCCGAACGACAAGAGGTGTTTCATGTAACTGAACAAAATTTATTCAGTTACTATTCATGAGTTATTCCAATTTCATTTTAATAAATGTTCCATTTGTAGACCAAGACATCTTTTCATGGGACGGCGACACTTTGGCCAGCTAGAAAGTACACAGTTGATGACAGGCTGTTCCAGTTTATTCCACTCGTAATGAAGGCAGCGTTTAAGACCAAGAAGACTTCGATTTCTTCTCTTCTGCAATAGTCGCTTCTATATACCCCAGATACATGTACCAAAACTCTTGGGGGCTGCATCCAGGCTTTTGGGCAATTATTCGTCTGTCGATATATAATTAATATTTCGACCATCGAGAAAATTCAGGGTATTTTTGGCGGTGTGACATGCAGCACTATCCTGACGGAAGACCATGTTCCTTGATGAGGCACCAGAAAACAGACGCGGGACATCCTCATCAAGAAAATGGGTGAGAACACGTCGAACATAATACCTAGAATCTACCTTGACCCCTCTATCTATGATCCTCAGCTTGGTTTTTGCCACGAGAGCTCACCCCAGTCCAAACCATAAAGCCTTGCGCAAAAGTGTCACGTTTAAAATATTAAATTTTGTCACGCTTGATATGAGGTTGTCTGACGAAGTATACACGTCTTCTGCAATAAATGCCACCAAGATACAAACATTGCTTCGTCAGTTGTCACAACGTTTTTCCATTGGCCATTTTTACATACGGTAAAGCCCCCCTGATCGCTGACGACGTTTTTCGACTTGAGCCAAACTTATCTTGTGCGCTTTGCACTTTTTTCTGAGTTTAGCGTTCAACACTTTTCGTATTATTCTGCATATTGTTGAAGCAGTTACGCCTAGCTTTGCTGCCATTACGCGCTGTGTTGGTGGGTTAGCCCTGGCGATCATGGCCCCCACTTTTCTTATGATATGCCTCCAAGTGGCATTTTGGCGCGCTTTTGCTTTGGTCGTTTTCTGGTTGGCTGGAACTGTGCAAGAAGTTCTCTCCATATCTTACTTAAGGTTGCATATTGTGCCAACAGAAACAGTATGACCCATTCACATAAGCTCCTTCTGAATCACGCGACATTACAGTTTCCGTTTTAAAAGCCATTTTATGAGGCCTTCTGCAACAGCACTGATTTTATTCATCACTATTTCAACAATGTACATAAATATATACAAGTACATTATAGCACAGGTACATACTTACCTGCTGAACCATAGAAGCACAGGAATAGTGCTAAATGTACGGATATAGCGCACTTCATTTTGTTCAAATAAACATGAAACACTTCTCGTAGATAGGACACCGATATCTCCCAGTCACGGGTGTCAATATTCTTCTTTGTAAAGAATACTTATTGTGTCTGCTGCATTTATTCTAATCTACTCTTCTTAAAAACAAGCAAATAGTATGGATCCCAATAAAACTGCTCATAAGAAACCAGTCTCGTCGGAGTCTATCTACAATATAGGCGACCAAAGAAGGTCAGCAGCATTAGACCAAGCAGTCTGTTGTTGTTAACCCATTGTTTCTCCCATTGTTTGTGGGAGTTCTATGTTTGGTCCTTGTTATGTTATAGTACTGTGTGTCCTTTCTATACTATGCACAATAAGTTAAGCAATTGTTTTGTATGAATGAACCCATCCACATCACATCTCAAATTTCATTTGCTGTCATTAAAATACAAGCGCCGATCATTTGACAAGAATTTCCATTTAAAAAAAAATACGGAATTACCAAACTCAGCAGCCTTGCTAAAGTGACGTTTAGTTTTAAGACTAGAGAGTAACGTGGGTATTTCTGATCATTGGGGGAAGCCAAAAACATTTTAATGCGATTGTTTGGTCACTGAAAACCCAAAAAAGGATAGATAATGCTGCAATTTTCTAACTTTTCTCGAAGAATAAAGGACCAATTTTTCAAAATTTGACGTTTTTATTAATGCTTTTACATTATTGCCTTTAAACGGCGTTTCTATTCGGGTTTTCTTGAACCACATTGACAAGTAAAACTGTATGATGCCTTCCAACACATTTACACAAAGAGCACGTGCTGAAAGATAAAATCTAACGTCATCGTTATCTCACAAATGCGTCGCACCATTTTCCAGTAACTTTACGTTATAATCAACCATAAGATGAGTTACACTTCAAGCCTTTGACATCTTTGTAAACTGAGTCTCTGTTGAATTGAAAAGCCAATTAACATAAGAAGTTTAATCAAATGATGACTACGTTTTGACCTCATTGATGGCAGCTGATTATTTCATCATATATGTCACATAACCAATTGTTTATATATGCCTATGATGCATGTGGAAGATGTAAGACCAACAAACGAAAGCTCACATGCAAACCATTTTAGCATTACTTACAACGGATGTGATGTTTTCTTACTGACGCCTCCTGCAATTCTTGCTCTCCCGAAATGCCTATTTAAAGGGTGGCGTCTGTAAATTTGTGGTTTAATTTGCCTAAGGTTCTGTTCTCGTCATTGCAATTAAAATTGTTCGATATTGCACAAAGATGAGCGCATAAAGATGCAAAACATAAATAATTGCTAAACTTATTGTGCATAGTATAGTTTAGCAATAATCTTGTTGGGGAAGAGAGAGAGAGAGAGAGAGCTGGTCGCTTTATATTAATTGTCTTCCTGATGCTTTGTGACTGTTAGTGCTCTGTGTTTCTTCCTCACGGTGTCTTGGGTTGGTGTGCAGTGTGTGATTGTGGTATTTCCTGATCATACTTACTTTAGACCAATTGCCATTAATGGCAGGGAAATGGTTAAACTCTCCATAGAATGACGCAGAATCCAATAATTGTCATTTTTCTGCGCTGCGCAACTTATAGGTTTCTGATCGTGTTATTATATTAATGGAATAAGAAAGTGCAGATTTGTCTCACCCTTTTCTGACACTAACATCTGTCATTTCTGAGTAGGCGTCTAGGCTACAGCCAGACAGTGGATGCACAGCGCCAAAAATTAATATTTGATACCTATCATTAAGTAAAAGGAATCAGTTAAACCCTTAAGGCACCAATTCGTCTGCATTGCCGTCTTCTGATGTTTTAGAAACCTCTTTTACAAACAGTGTGGACAAAAATCAGACTGCTTATGCCAGATTTGGATTCACACTGGTTGCTTCTAAACTCACATTCGTCAATACATTAGTCAATAATGTTAGTAAATATAAATGTTGCAGAGGACTCAAGCAGACATCATAATGCGAGAACGTTTTTCAGTGTTTTTTATGTTAAGCCTCTGGTTCGACATACCGAAATTTTTGTACTTAATATTACTAACATTTAGTCAATACTGTTACCAAACATATCATTGAAATCTTAGACGACTGAAGCAGACGCCATTAAAGGGATCAAACATGATTTTCTATACATTAACATCCTCTGGGTCCGAGGATGGTGTTGTAATCAAAGCCTGAAAGGCGAGAGTTTTTAGCAATCCTGAGAGACCCTGCAGATGTTTACAACCAGGCGACCACCAATTTAGCATTTCATTCCAATGAAACATCTAAAGATAAGCTGTCAATAGTATAAAAATGGCTGTCTAGTATTATCATCCAGGTGCACGCCAAACTATACAAGAAACTTGTTCATTTCTACATGCTCATTATACTAGTAGTTGAGAAGTTTGTGAAAAAAACGTTTATGGTGAAAACACTCATATATTGAATTGACATATGATATAAGTGCACTTTGGAATCGCCTCAATGAGACAATTCTAATGTGTACCAACAAAATACGTTACTGAAATTAAGGACACGTATTTTGAAATAAACACTAAACAGGTAGCATGTCCATTGGTGTTGCCTCTTTTAAACATCTCAAACTGCCAATCAGTATTAAAATACCTATCACTATATGGCAAATTGTTTACATGACACCTATATTACCAAATTTGATTTCATGAACTATGCTTTTGCTAATCTAGTGTTGTATGGTTGTATGTATCAGATAACATGTTTGAAACTGGTCACGTTGCTGGTCGCTTTAGCTGACACATTTAGATCAGAAACCAACAATATAAGTATAACTTGCGCAAAAACATCAATTAAGTACGCAACTTGGGATCAATTATGCAAATCACCAATAATATTAGTGTACACGATTCTTGTCCCTTGGGAGTTATTTGTCATACGACCTTCGACTGACTTATTTCATTGTTCGCTCATGATGTTATAATGACCCAAGTACGTTTATCGTCAGTTTTATTTGACACGGACAAACAGTGAAAACCCAGATCAGGCGTCACAGGATGCGACGTCTGATTAGGGTCTTCAATGTCTACGATTCTATTTTGAATAAAGATAAAACTAACCATGGACCAGCCAACAATATATAGAGGGAAATAATTGTTTCGGTTAAAGTAGGTTAATTAAACACGTTACATTGGCTATGTGCTCTACACATGGCACAAATATAATCTAGGGTGAAGCTATGACCAGTATCATTTATCCAACCCTTTTCCAGCTGAGTCCGCATATATATACTCTTCAGAAAACAGTATAGGTCCAGATCAAAGCCATCTGACCAGGATCGGGGACTGGTATGCATGCAGCCTAAGAATACACAACACTAATTGAAATATTGCAAGTGAACTCGCTAGAATACAAAGTGAATGTGCCCTATTAATGTACTCAGCAGGACAAGGGTTAAGCTTCACTAGTGCCAGCACACAGTGTCCAACCGTAACGCTGGAAGAACGGTCGAAACGCCGGAACTTCGGTCGTATAACGCCGAATTTCGGTCTTTTTCAATGGATTCGCCGCCATTTTTGGTGTTTTGACTGACAGTAGGTAGAAACTATCACCTTTTTAAAATATTAGGATACGTTCACCGAACATGAAAAGTAGCCTATCCGGATCTACATGCATTATTCTAACTGCCAAATCTTCAACTGAAACATAAACTTTGCTAAAATTGTCAAACACTTCAAAAGAAAATTGGTGTTCAGTTTCGTACCATGCACTATGAGCGCTTTCGTACTGGGAAGTCTCGTACTTTTTTATATTTTTGAAATTATTGATCAGTGATGAATGAAAATGTATTTGAAACTGACCTTGTATCATGAACTGGCCATTGCTTAGATTTTTTTAATCCAGAAAGCAAGGAGAGAGGCACAATCCACGAAATTTAAGGTAACGCCGGATACCTTGCGTTTGTAGGTGAGTGGAGCAAAAGACAGCTTTGAATGTGACGTGTTCCGTGGTCCATGCCATTGGAACACAAATTTAATTTTAAATGAGATAAATAAGCTCATTTAGCTCCAGTCACTGACCAGAATTTAATGCTATTGTTGCTACTATAGTCAGACTTTGCACTTGCTATTTATAGCAGCTTAGGCTGTTCTCCATTTTCGGTGGTGGCTCTGTTGTCGTTGATTCATTGTTTTTGTTGCACCCATTATCTATGGGGTTATGTGTTTACACTTCTTTTTATCCTTCTAGTTTTGCACTCATTTTGATGGGGAACAGGGAGCTGGTCGCTTAATTGTTTTGCTGGTGTCTTTTGACTATTAGTTTTCCATGACTCTTTCTCATGGTTCCTTGGGCTGGTCTGCAGTTTGTGATTGAAGCAGTTCCTGATCATACTCACGTCCTTTTTTATATTTACAAGTCGATTAAATATTCAGGGAGACTTGTTCTCAGGGAAGAACTCTTTAAAGAGACCCGGCCTTGAAGAACATTGGACATGATTCAGAAGTACGATAGGCCACTCCTTGACTTGTTTAAATTCACTGAGCTCTCTCTGATACTTGGAATACACCTTCATTTGATTCAAAATGCACAACTGTCTTCAGGGATTGAAAACTGCTTTGTGTAAACCAGTCTGTTCATTTGCTTAGTCCTTACAATGCTGTTTTTTTTAGAAAAGGAGAGTCTCTCAGTGGTAATGTGTTCAGCTCAACATAGATGGGTTTCTGGTCCTAGCCTCTTTGGGGCTCTGTATTTTGTCTTTGAGCAATACACATTATACTCTGCTTAATACAGGTTCAACCCAGGAAGCGTTCAAACCTTACTGAAAAAAAATGCTGATTGTGACCAATATTGATGCAAAAACGGTGGTCATGTGATTCAGACTTCGCTAAAATGTAGGGGACTTTTACTGGGTATAATATGCACCTTTAACAATCTACATCACATATTCCATTTCTATCCAAACTGAAAATGACCATTAATAATATATCGAGAAACACTTGGACCAAATAATTAAATTACGAAAAAGACATGGTCGCATCTGGGGGGTGGGGGGGCGTACATTGATATTTTCATATTTTCATACATTCATAGGCTCGGACCATTTTGGGGTGTGTAATTTTTTTTAATTTGAACATCTTTTTGGGTTTTCAGATAATTGAATATTTTTCGGGTATGAAGATTTCGTGGATATTTTTAAGAGGTCATCACAAATTGGACTAGATTTAGGGGGCATTTCTATGTATTTTAGGGTATCTTCTTAAGGTTAGGGTACAGAATTTGGGATATTTTTGGGTTGCTAAAATTTTACGTAGGAAGAAAAATGAGAGTCCCCCATCCCCCTTGGTTGATAAATATTTGTTTCCGTATATACAGACCGCCAATGGAAACATTTGAAGTAAATCTTGTCCTTGAATATTGACTTCTTTGGTGCCCCACCAAAACAAAGTTAAATCATAGCAGAAAACAACAACCAAAAACCCCAGGGAAAATACTTAACAATCTCAACAATTCCTCACAATTGTCCAGAACATGTTTTCAAAATATCACCCAAAGTCTTATAATGTGACATAGGTTGTCGTCCTTGTGTTTGCCATATGCTGTATACAAATATGGGAAAATGGCATTGACAAAAGTAAACCCTTACTATAAATCAAATTTGTTCAGACATAGATGTACCAAAGTCGAACAATTCAAATAAAGTAGGCAATAGAAAATTTGGAACACCAAGGTAGCTCATATGGGTTTAGCGCTTAACCATTGTTCTGAGAGCTTTAAGTTCGAGCAGCAAAATCTATATGACTACCTGCGTGCCTGACTTTATGTATGTCTTTATGCCTGTCTGTCTTTATGTCTGTCTGTCTGTCTGTCGCAAACTATGGTTGCTGTTTGGGTTAAAACAATGGAATGGCAATTCTATGTATGTTCAGCTTTGAGCTAACTGTTTGTAAAAGCTTATACTTATATAAGTTGTAAGAAAACAGCGGGTACCAGTCGAGTTTGGGTCATTAGATCGGCTAAAGCCTCAGACTAAAGCTTGGTTCACTTACGTTTTATCTTTTTATATATTTAAATATATATTTTTTTTATTTAGAGAATATATACATGAATACTAATTCGCTTTCAAGTTTTATGATAATTAGAATCGCATTACCAGCTATTCTATAGGCTTGTAACCTAATAATTCCATGGCTCAACAACAGTTATCGTGCATCATACTGCGTTGCAAAAATATTGTCTTTGCATCTAAGATTTCGTTTAATCCGCCATTTTAGAATATCATGTGAATTGTTGCATTCACAACATTTTGGTCCGCTACTCAGTCCTATTAGCTGAGCAGGCTGAATTAATTTATCCAAACCCATGGAAGCCTCCATGTGATCGTAACATTTTGTGTGCTTCAACAACAGCATAATATTGGGCAAATATTTGGTACGAGTAAAATGCACTAAAGCCAACCCAACCAATGGCTTCGGCTTCTGACATTCTAAGGTGGTGGTTCTGTTATTGTTGATTTGTTGTTGATTGTAACTGCCCTTGTGGGATTCTGTAATTGTTCAATGTTTAGTCCCATCTAGCTTCTAATCATCTTGATGGGGAAGATAGAGTTGACTGTCTTACGTTTTTCGTCTTCCTGGTGTTTTGTGAATGTTGTGTGGCTTTTCCTTATGGTGCCAGGGGATTTGCCTGCAGTTTGTGACTGTGGTCTTTCCTGATCATACTCATTTTTTACTAATTGATAAGGCCCATATGGTGTTTACTTATTACCAAGAATACTGGGTTCGATTCGTTTAGTGCAAGAACCTATTAGTCTTGAAGTTAGCACCATTCTCGCATTCAACCTTTACGCAATATTCCAGCTATTTCCGAGCTCTTATATTTCAAAATTTATGTAACAACAAAAAGGTTGAATTTCTCTGGAATGTTTGCAGCATGCCAGCATGCTTATTTATCTCCATTTAAATTGAATTTGTGTTCCAATGACATGGACCACGGAACACGTCACATTCAAAGCTGTCTTTTGCTCCACTCACCTACAAACGCAAGCATGCATGACCGTTGTATCCGGCGTTACCTTAAAGTCGTAGATTGTGCCTCTCTCCTTGCTTTCTGGATTTAAAAAAATCAAAGTAATGGCCAGTTCATGATACAAGGTCAGTTTAAAATACTTTTTCATTCATCACTGATCAATAATTTCAAAAATATAAAAAAGTACGAAACTTCCCAGTACGAAAGCGCTCATAGTGCATGGTACGAAAATGAACACCAATTTTCTTTTGAAGTGTTTGACAATTTCAGCAAAGATTATGTTTCAGCTGAAGATGTGGCAGTTAGAATAATGCATGTAGATCCGGTTAGGCTACTTTTCATGTTCGATGAACGTATCCTAATATTTTTAATAAGTGATAGTTTCTAACTACCGTCAGTCAAAACACCAAAAATGGCGGCGAATCCATTGAAAAAGACCGAAATTCGGCGTTATACGACCGAAGTTCCGGCGTTTCGACCGTTCTTCCAGCGTTACAATTGGACACTGTGCAGCAGGGGCAGGTACCGTTGTTGCTGGTTCTTTGTGTTTCCTCCCTTGTAGGACAAGGGAGACATAAAAACAAAGAACCAGCAACAAATATGGTTTTGATTGATAGTAGTATTATTGCCGACATGACAGTTTTAAATCATGAAATATGCATCACCATGCATCATTTAATTGTTAAGCCTGTCGATTTTCTTTAAGCCATGGATATGATCACATGGGCCAAAATGGATTTGATAGGAATATTTAAGGCTTTTTGCAATGTCACATGTGGCAAAATTTATGAATCACATGGCACAGATGAATAAGCTAATCCCACGACACTAACGACTCAGACAAAGTAATGAAGAAGGCAAAGATCAGGAATCGATACAATCAAGCACCACAACTGACCCAGGATACCAATGGAAAAGTGACAACTTCATAATAAGACATCACAAACGAGAGCCAAGATGTCAGCCCTTTCCCAGCAGGTGACCACAAGGCATCAATAAACAGACGCACACGAAAGCATAACAAAACAAGACAGAAACTAGAACACATTCGATGGCGCGCCATCGCAAATCCCCACGCTCTCGAAGAAATCTAATGGTAATTGACCCTTGACCCCATCCCAAGGTCACCAGTTTCATCGTAGGTTAAAATTGTTCAGTGTATCGTGGTCTATCGTGGTCTACTGCTCATCCCCTTTAATTTGATAATCCACATGACCATGTTCAGAAAATTAAATTTTTGACCCCTCCCCAAGGCCCCAGGGGGCGGGGACCCAAAAACATTGTGCCGGTGCATGTGCCACTCATATGAGTAACTCTCACACCAAATCTGGTTGAATTTCGAAAAAATTATTGACCCCCCACCCCCGAAGGTACCCACAAGTCCCACCCCTGGGCATGACCCAGGCGGCCTAATGAACCGTCTGATATGTTATATATCTTTCATTTGTGAGAAGATACACAGAATTTGGTTCAAAAACCTTTGAATTGACTTTGTTATTCAGATTTAATGATATTTGACCTTTCGGCCCCTCTCCGAGGCCCCAGGGGGCGGGGACCCAAAAAATGGTGCCGGTGCATACAGCGAAATGCTATACAATGTGTATATTTCAAGATCTGAAATTGGCGTGTAAGCAGCACAGGAAACAGCCGGACCAGTGCTTATTAGTTTATACTATGTTTTGTACTGGTTATGAAATATACACTCATGGGGGCTCCCGCCTACCAAATACAAACACATAATATAACCAATACAAAAACATAGTATATACATATTTTCACGATCTGAAATTGGCATGTCAGCTCGGGGTGGGTTAACTTCCTATACATGGTATAGTACGGATGGACTGCCCAAATAGCCTCCTATTGCAGGTCTGCCATGCATATGAATAGCCCCTAATTTTATCAGAATAAATATGAATACTTGGTCAATATATGAGAGTCAATCTTTTAAGTATCAAGCTTGTTTAATATCTACATGTATGTGTAGTCATTTTAATGTTCCTATGTTTAAAACTTTTTCATGATCAATCATTTTTGGTAGGTTTAAAATATGAGTTCTCATTCAACAAATGTTTGAGAAGATTTGCCTTTTGAATTTGTCCTAATTTTCGACATCTACATAATGAATAGGGTGGTTTTTGAATTTCTGGGCCGCTCATCCGTACCAATAAAACATCCTAGTTACACCCCCGCCCCTTCCAAGCATGTCAGCAACACAAGAAACTCCTGGGTCAGGGCTAAATAGGTAACACTTTGTTTTGTATGGTAATTAAAGCTGCATAGTCTGTAACGTTTGATCTTTTAATTTTTGAAATAAATACAGTAAAAATACTCAAATTCAGGTAAACAGTTTACCATTTTCGTAAATCTTAACGAAATAACACTATCAAAACAACAGCATTTGTGTTAAAAATCAACTGTCTAGAATTATTGGAGGTACGTAAATAATTACCAATAAGAGAAAAAACACCTCTTTCAATAAGATAATTCACTTTTCATTGCAGGTTTCAGCTGTACTGGTCATATTTATTGTGAAAATATAACTTTATTCTATTTTTACAAATGATTTAAAAAGACAATATTTTTTTCTAAAAAATGTTCATGTTACAGGCCTAGTCTCTTCAAATGTACAGTCGGTCGCTCAACTAACCAATACAAAACACGTATTATAATCTATACTCAAATATGTATAGACTATCTTTCATCCGTTAGGCATTTAGTTTTGAACTATACCATTTAATCTAGCCGCAATAACAGTAAGCTGTTTATGCTTATAGTGACACAAGCATCAATTTAGCATTTCGTGATACTGACAACTTACATGATTGAATGTAGCTGTCAATTACATAAATACTATTGTTGTCGTGTGTATACGTTATACTATGTTTTGTGTTGGTTATGGAATATATACAGAAAATGAAGGTCCAGAATGTATATTTCATAACCAATGCAAAACATAGTATAACCCTTTAGCTCTGACTCAGCTGTTTCCTGTGTTGATGACAAACAGGTTTCACATCGTGAAATATACACATTTTATAGCATTTTGCTGCTTTTTATTTAGAAGTTTGTCAATGCTTTGTACAAACAGTGGAGACTCACACAAACCAGCGTGTATATCCATGTGTCATTTGATCATGATGTCTTTATCAAATAGCATTTTGAGACAGTCTGGTCTTTTTTCTGCATCGTCACCTTTTTCCATGAAATAGCAACACAGGAATTAGCTGGATCAGGGCTAAATATCAGTTTAATATATCACCATGTTGTGTTTCAGTAACTACATATTGCCTAACCTGGCCCAGAGGTTATAAACATTTTTCATCACCAACTCAGCTGAGTATGAATTATCAACTGCTCATTGAAAGAAAAAATACTGAAAAATAAAGAGTATTCTGCTAAAACACTCCGATGTTGCATTAATACTGCTAATGAATGTTAAAATACGAACCATTGTTGCCCAGTTAAGTTGAGCATGAAGTAAGTTTATAACCTCGGGTACTGGTACTTGCATGGTTGTAAGATGTGAATAAACTGCTTACGGTAAATTCGGAAATTTTCGCGAAAATTTTATTTTCACGAATAGTGTTTAAAGACATACACTGAGAGGAACTAGAAACTAAAAGGTTTTTTATACATGTAAATCTTCCAAAGATATTTTTGCATTTTAAACCGTAATAGTTTTACAATTTTAGATGCACGTTCAGGCTATTGATGCTATCATCAATGCTGTTAATTTTTTGTTAAATGAATGTTGAGGATATCAGATGTCATAAAATATAATGCATTTGAGTCCAGACATGTTAGAAAAAACATAAGTTTCTAGTTCCTCTCGGTATATTTGCCAATTTAAAAAAAATGTGACTATGGGATGATTTACCAACATCAATAAACAAGTGATTTCGTCATTTCCGAATTTACAGTACTTGGGCTTCAACAAGAGAACAAGAAACACATACATGTAACAGTATTATCTTTATTGTAATTACATTGCAAATATTTTGATAAATAGGTATTAAAATGTGTAACACTAATAGATTTATTATACTACTTTATTGAAAGATAAATTGTATTGAGCAAACTTGGTGTCCTTTGTATGTTGCTTCCGCATAAGAGGAAAAACTGGTTGGTCGTGTACATAAAACATGAAATGTACTGTGGGCGGATGATAAGTTGAAAGTGACAAAAATACATCAGTGGCGGACTTGATTTGATAATTTTAGAGTACTTGGAGTACACCAGAACATCCACCTCAAAAAAGCAAAACTGGGCACTTCGGAGTACTCAGGAGTAAATCAAGCGATTGCTGTTTGAATTGTGAAAAACAGCGCAATCCGATTGCCAAGAAAAAAAGAATGACAAAATACATGTGCTTTCAATCCCTTTTACAAATGAGCTTGCTTTTTTTAAAATGAATAATTATCAGAACCTATCGGGGGGAAAATATCTCAGTACAGTGTAGGCAGTGCGCCACCATCTTGTTTTGATACAGATCACGTGCCTGTTCTGTCTACACCACCTCGTACTCCGGCACAGATGTTCATGTGCGATTGATTTGTGTTATGTATGTCCAGAGGAAAAGGAGTTAAGAGAACAGCTAAATCAAGTCCGCCCTGCACAGTGGTTTACCATCAGCCAAAATGAGAAAAGAATTATATGTAATATATTTGCGAATATGTGTTATCCGTTTACAACAATGGACTATGTCGACTTACCAAAATATACTATTACGTCACTTTCAATTTATCCTGCGCCTACGGTGAAGATGACACAGTTGTTTAGCATGTAATGTAATGTTATAGGAGAAAAAACTGGTTTGTCAAGCATATAACTCATACAATGTAAAGATGAAAATAAAACAGTAGTCGTTTGTGTTATGTAATGTCACTGAAAGAGTCAGTCCGAGGTTACAACACATTTTTTATGCTAAACTCAACTGAGTGATATTTATCAAGCTCATAAATGTTTAAATGCCAACAATTGTTGGCATTTTAACATTTATTATCAAGATAAATACAACATCTGAGAGTTTTAAAGTAAAAATACTTTTTAGCACTTTAGCTTTTAAGAGCAGTTGAAAGTCCATGCTTAGTTAAATTGGGCATGATTTATTTTACACGTATCACCTCGGGGCCTGGGTAACATAATAATATTATATTAGGGCATGAAAACCACACTAAAATGACATACGCGCCCATCAACACTTGAGGCTCTGGCGAGCTATGCTATCGTGGAAGCACGTCTGACCCACTCGGTATTTACCCTAATTATCACGAGTTACCTCCACACAAATGTTTTATTACATATGATCAAAATACATTTGATATATATATACTTGACAGCAAAAGAAACGCATATTTTCAATATCCATTTTAATACCAGAAACCCTTATCAAATTTTACCCTAAATGATATGAACATGTTTGAACGGACTCATGCGTTCGTTCCAGACCATTTTATTTGTCACTTCACAGTTAATTATTATTTTTTGTAAATTAATGCAAAAAACGCAAAAACAGTGCCGTACATTGAAAAACACATGATTTGAATCCGATTTCATTGCATGTCACGATAACACACTGTAACAGATAAGAAAACAGCATAAAACTTTAAAATTCACTGCTGTAGAAATTATACTGCTAATCCAAAAATCTTCATTTTTTTGCATTATTTGCATTGGCATTGAAAACCACCGGAATATTTGGGGTGTAAGAATATCTGGAACAGTATGATTGATGTCAAGTAAGGTAGTGTCCAACAGAACCGTTTAAAACAAATGTTCGGACTCTTTCATGTCTGCATTAAACACACTTTCGGTTAATTGTCCGATAATGTAACTTGGTCACAATAGTCCACCTTAAAGAATATTGGAACATTTAAACTTCATAAGTAGTCTGTATGTCATGATTATCACACAGAGTGATTTTCATTCAAATCCGTTCAGTGGTTTTAGGCATACACCATCTCGAAAGTCGCCTTTATTGTGAGTTATTTTATTACGACCAGAGTTATGCCCCTTTATTATCATTATTCAAATGAGTCATTCATTTGTAATTTATTTGCTAATTTACATATTCAATACATCATTGATACGTAACATATCATTAGATCAGTATTTAAACCCCAATTTATACACTATACCAAATATCAAAATATGCGTTTCTTTTGCTGTTCAGTATATATTCACTTATTTAAAATACCAATGGTAGGCAGAGTTCAGAACTGTCAACTGCAAAATCAATAGAGGATCTTACATGAGTGCTCATGTAGTATTGAATTTATTAAACTTGAAGAAACTAGATCAAACGTGAGGCTTGCCGAGCATTTAATCTCGTTTTCGCAACGAGTTATATAAATTCAATAATATAAGAGAACAAATGTTAGATTCTGTTTATCACATGCCACCATAAAACATTTTAAAAATCGTTTTACCGTAAAAACGTCAACGCTGAAACGTCAAGATATATACATGTACGCCACGTTGTTATGGGCGTCATTTCGTATCATTACCAAAATATGTGATTTACTGGACGTTAATCGAATTTAACACGTGATATTTTATCACTCCTTTTGACCACAAACGAATAAATGTCATCTTCTTTCGGTATTGAATAGGTTTTCGATTTTGGCCCACATAATGCAAGTACGAGTATCTTTACGTAGTAGTTGAAATCAAATGTTTGTCTGAGCATCTGTGGTTAAAACAAACGGTCCTTTGGGACGTCAGTAGCGAATTTAAAGACATCCAATTTGATACCAATGACAAATATTAATACACAAAAGCAGGAGCTAATACGATTGTTTCTGCGATAAAACGGGACCTATTTGCTCGTAAATTGAATTCTCATAGCGCCAAAACCCACGGAGTTTTATCTGCTAGAAGAGCCGTATTAATTAAACTTCATTGATTTTCACAGGAAGTGATGGCATGTTCTTATTGAAGTTTGGTATATATGGGCCTGGTCAAGCTTACTTCTTTCGATGCCAATAAAGAATCATTTCCAACGTTAAGAGAAGAAAAACTAGCACAGTTTTAAGGGAAAGAGGGCTGTTTTTGAGACCAAACTAAATAACATATTAGTACATGTATACAGGCCACCATCATTAAAATGTGACCGTTTTCAAGCTTCAACTGTGCTCTGTACCAAACAAACAATGTCTGAGGCACAAGCATGGATGCAATGAACTTTCGGTAACTCATTTGTGTTAATTGTCATTGGCGCGGTTCTTCGACATGAGTAGATTTATTAATAACATTTGACCTCAACAGCTAAAATAACTCGGTGTGTAAGGAATGTTTGTTATGTGGCTGTTATTGTTCTTTTCCGCTTCCTCACGGTGCCGTGTGTTTGTCTGCAATATGTGATTTTGGCATTTCCTTGTCATACACACTTACATTTTAACCGCAGGAACCAGTCCATTATTTCTTGTATGTCATCTGTAAACTTAGAAAACAATTCTCACATATGAGTGAAGCAAGATAAACAAGTAGCTCACTTTAATCATACATGTATCAGTAAATTTAAACCAAGCAAAATCATGAGTGTATATCGTTGCCTTTGATTTTTACAACCAGGCAACCACAAATTTAGCATTTCATTCCAAAGTAACATCTAAAGATCAGCTGTCAAAAATATAACATTGGCTGTTTATTATTGTCATCCAGGTGCACGCCAAACTACAAAAAAAATTATTTATACATGCTCATAACATTGAAACATAGAAAAGTAGTTGAGGAGTTTGTGAAAAAAAACGTTTATTGTGAAAAACACTCATTTATTAAATTGATTTTTTTTGTAGATGCACATTGGAATTTCCTCCATGAGGCAATTCCAATGTGTACCAGCAACATATGTTACGGAAATTAAGGAAACCTTTTTTGAAATATACCATTTATCAATAATCATGTCCATTTGTTTTGCCTCTTTAAAACATATCAATCTGCCTATCAGTATAACATACCTGTCACAAAATGGCAAATTTTTTTATATTTACATAACAGATATACCACCAAATTTTTTAATGAAACTATGCTCTTGCTAAGCTGGTAGTTGCATGGTTGTAAGTAGATTCTCAACTGAGCCAGTCATTGAATTGGTTGGGCCAATCCAGATGAGACCAAGCAAGGCCAGAAGTTATACGATGAATAAAAGAGACAGCGTAGAGGTACAATGACCAGCTCTACCTCCTTCTGCGGAAGAACACATAATTATCCTTCAAAGACAATTATACCAGTTAAGTTATTAATGAGTATGTCCCATTCAAGCTAATTAAGGTGCATAGATAGTAATGTAGAAAGGGAAACAATAAATAATCCATAAGTGAATAGTATCCATAACCTCTCTCACTACCCATGCATTCTTAAAACAGGAAAACTTTATACATGTGAGACTAGTTATTGCAAAAAAACCCAATGTACATTACATAACAAAACTACCCGCAATATACAGTCGAACCTGTTCTAAACATCCATTGTAACAATCGGCATGTTAGAAAAGGTTTATACCCTTAAGTGACAACACTTGACTATTCTCCAAGGAGCAATATACAACCACGCAAGTACGAATTAAGCAAATAGCATTTATGCCAATGAAACGTCCCCAGATTTGCTGTCAAAACATAAAAGGCTGTCTTATATTGTCAGTCAGGTGCATGACAACTATATGAAATCATGTTCATTTCTATATGATAATAACAGTAGTTGAGAATTTGTTTTAGAAAATCTTATGATGAAAAGACGTATGCTGTAGGTGCACATTGTAATTGCCTCTCTGAGAGTCTATGAGGCAATTCTAATGTGTCAAAACAGCATATGTTGCTGAAAATAAGGGGGAAAGCAAGTGAGTATTATAATAGAACTTTTTGCTCACTGTAAAGGCGGTAACTTTAATATTCATATCTGGGCGTGGTACGGCTATTTCATCTGCTAAGGAAGGGAAATCAGGTTCTATTTATAATTTGGCGACTACTTAATAAGTTGTTTGGGCCGCGAAAACGTACGTGTATATCATGAAAATCCAAACCGTATATACACTGAACTCAGATTGATTAACCCTTGAAGCGCATATCTTGAAAAGTTGTATGTTGTGTCGACCGCTGAAATATTTGAAGCCTCTTAGACAAACATTATGGACCCAGATCTGGCCTCGAGGTTATAAAGCTTGAGTAAAATCTCAGACTCAAAATAAAGCGCAATGATTGGCTGCTTGCAGACACAAGCAGCCAATCATTGCGCTTCATTTTGAGCTTGAGAATGAACTCAAGTTTTATAACCTCGAGGCCAGACTGCTCCTGTAGGAGCAGTCTGGTCTGGCTCCACAATGTTTGTCTCTATGCTTATGTTAATTAGACATTTCCTACCGCACATTTTAAGGGTTAACTAATATGTTTTGCGTCTTTACTGAAGTATGGCTGAAGATAATACAGTTACTTTTGAACAAAACCTCTTCTCATTTTCAGCTTTTATCTATGTCTAAGGTAGACCAGTCCTAATTACGCATTCATGAGGTGCCGCATTAACAGTAACCAAAAGGTTCAATTATACCAGGAAATACGACAATAACACAGAGCAGAACAACGAGGAGGAACCACAGAACACTGGCTTTCACAAGACATCAGGAAGACAGTTAAAGTAAAGTAACCAACTCTCTCTTTCCCATTAAGATGATTGCAAAACTAGAATGACACAAAATGGTTGATATGTCTTTGCCTCTTTTAAACATCTCAAACTGCCAATCAGTATTAAATACCTGCCACTATACCATAACTTGTTTACATGCATGACAGCTTTATCTCAAGAGTTAATTTCATGAACTTCCTTTGCTTTCTTGGTAGTTGCGTGATTGTATATGTTTGTTTCTCTCTTATGGTTGCTTTAGACAATCTTATCTGTCTTATATTATGTTACCTTCTTTTTGCAAAGATCTGTCATTAGAGAGCTAAAGATTAATTAAAAAAGCATTTGCCATATACTATTCAACTATTTGGTTACTGTATCGTCACGTGGTATGTAACGGAAATAGGAACCAGTTGGGGGCGTGGCTATGCAGTGACCTAATAGTTGAATACAGTAAAACCTATCTTAAGCGGTCACTCAAAAATAGACAAATCAAAGGCAGTAAAGACAAATGGTAGCTTCATGAAGGACGAAAGTATTGCAGAATGCTACTCTTGGAGCATTCTGCAATACTTTTGACCTGCATTAAGCGATAATTTGTCTTGAAAACCAATTTTGGTGTTCATTTTAACAGGCTGCTTAAGACAGGTTTTACTGTACTATGTAAATGTATTAACCCAACACCCTTCTAACAAAGCAACTTCTATCCATCCCATAGATGATAGCACAGTACAGGTTTGATTGTATGCAAATTATTATAATATTGAGCCAGGACACAGTAAAAGGTACAACTTAGTATGTGTGCCCAGCGAAGACTCAGATCAGCCTGCTCATCCGCGCAGGCTGATCAGAGTCTCAGCTAAATTGGTAGGCAAGGTCCCAATGATTCTTCACACTGACAACGAAGACTATGATCAGACTGAGTGGATGCGCAGGCTGATCTGAGTGTGTATAGGGCGGACATGCCAAGTTGTATATCTTGATAAATGCTCAATAGAATGTAGATTTATACATACATAAGGTCAACATAATGAATATCACTATAATCATCCTATAAAATATAACTGAAAAAGAAATAGAAAACGCTCTTAAGATTCGCGTGCTTATTGTCATGGCTTTCTATCTAGTGGGACTTGATGTCTAAATTGTTGTATGTGTCCTTTTTACTTGTGCTATCAGTGAAGGCTCTGACGGAGTTGTGCGTATGCGAAAGCTCGTCTGAGCCTACGCTGGTCACATATGCAATAAGTACTAATGGAAATAAGTACCAATGAAAAGCTCATGAACTACCTCAAGTTATGAACTCGCTTACTGAACTTTCGTACTTTACCTCGTACATTACTTGTATCCCATAGGCTAGCAGGAGAGACTTACATGGGTTAAAGTTAAAAATTTCCAAAATCCTGAACTTTAGAAAATCAGAATTTAAAACTTGCTGTATGTCTCAAAAACATTTTTAAAAAATCCAAGTTAAATGGTCAAATACCTTTAGAGTATACTGAAACTAAATCAGAAACGCTATTATTATCTGCAGAATTCAGCATTTTGAGGCTGACTTTCTATGAAGTCAGCCTCAAAATGCTGAATTCAAGAATAATCCTGATAACTTTTCCCCATGGACTCAGTCGAGCTTGCTTACGTAAATGTACATGTACAGTCTCGCCAGAGCTTTTACAAACAAGAGAAACAGATGAACGCATATACGAAAGGTTAAACATTGAGCCCCACTGAAGAGCTGCTCATGCGCAGATTGATATGCGTAAAAGTGATCTAATACATATCATTCGAGTACCCAATTTTATTGGCGGTTCCATGTGTACAAAATTTATAAAAGTTGAGCCGCGACATGTGATTTCCAACAATGTGGCATTTTGACAAGTGTAGACTCAAATGAGCCTGTGCAGCCTCCTCTTAAGCTTAGAAACTCCAAATGATGTTCGATCAGTAACTTGATATTCATAGAATATTCGAGCGACCAGCAAAGGCCCTGATCAGACTGCGCCTATGCGCAGGCTGCTCTGAGCCTTTGCTGGTCGCACATACCACATTGTTGGAAATCTCATGTTGCGGCTCATATTGTATGATTCACAATCCTAACAATATTATGTCAAATTGAGGATAATGCAAAATCGATAAACAACCTTAAAACGAAGATATATTTAAAACCAAGCATTTTGGTACAAATTTGATCAAATTCGGATGATAAATAAGGATGGTGTAAGTAGCTTTATGAGCATTAGAAGATCTTCCCATTAGGCCCCATTAGGCCACAGTAGCGTAGTGAGGATTGAGTCATGGGCGACGCCATTTTGATTTTCTAAAGGTACTTTGTAGCGATACATAGACTTAAATTATGTATAAACTAGCATTTCAATAGCTCACAGATCATGTGGGAGACCTTAATTAATCATTTTTCATCGTCTAAGAGAGACGGTTTTTTCAGCACTCAAAACAAATGTTAAAACTGATGAAAAAGAAAATATTTGCATTTCTATGCTTTTTTTGTTTATCTGGACTTATGATATTTTACCAATTAGTTAATCATGTTGTTCTATAGAATACCATTAAGTACACTCAAGTATTACCAACTGAAGAAGCTTGAAACTATCGAAATCAGTTTTAAGTATTTAAAATGGCGGGCCCTGTAAAAGAAATTGCACACTGGACCATAGAACTTAGATATATCATGGTTACTGTCTTATTTGGAATGTGTTTTGCTCTAATTTGTACCATTTACTCTTATTGACAATTCAGTGGAAAAATTTCTGGACCAAATATAAACACGAAGGATAGAGTTCTGACTCTGATGAATTTTATAATGATGACAATAACGGGTGCAAAACTATGAGTTATAAACATGCACACAAACTATCAAACTTGTGAATTTCAATGTTATAAATTGTATTAAACTCGATATCAGATGAATAAATATTTAACGGCAGCATCTGCAAACTGTCCAAACTTAGGTTCGTTTGTAAAAAATATACATGGGTACATGTATATATCCATAAATAATAGAGGGCAAAACAGGAATTTATTACATGTAAATTAAAGCTAAGTATCGCCAAAATAAAAATTAAGTAACTGAACACCTAAAGAGGTGGCAGTAGACTGGCTCCAGTCCTTAAAACAATTTTTCATCAATATGTCATTTCATATACTTGTAGCCAGTCTAACTCTGATGGCTCTTAAAACAGAGTCATCAGAGTTAGACTGGCTACACGTATATGATATAAAACATTGATGAAAAATTGTTTTAAGGCCTGGAGCCAGTCTAGGTGGCAGCTAAGCTACCTCTTCTTATGGTGCTCAGTTACACTAGATTATTCCCCCAAACAGAAATAAAACAGAAGTTCTTCAGCTTATAAATGATTGATATTGTTAAATACACCCAGCAGTGGGGTCCAAGATTACAATGCCTCCTAATTGTTTACACTATAAAAGTGGTACCACTGCCTGAAGGCTATTCCAATCAGATCAAACGCTAATCTTTATTTAGTGATTATGACCTCCTAACAGGGGGTATAAAAGTGGTCCCATGAAGTGTTTATGTATTTTCTGATAACATATTGATATTTATCTTGGTGAAGAAATTTTGTTTTATACAGGTAGGTCCCCTCTAGGAGCCCCTTTAGTCCAGTGAGATATTGGAATTGATTTAATCTGTCCTTTATCAGTTAATCCGCTAATTACCTCTGATGGACAGATATATAGGCCTTTAAGGACAACCTTAGTTACAATGTAAGTACATGTATTGGTTTTATCGAAAAAAAAAAATAAAGTTTCGAACTTATTAAAATCAAAATTGTTTCATGTTTTCTGTAGATCACAATGACATATTTGGTCATATGTACTGTACCGGGCCTTGTGAATTATTAAACGTTGAAATATCAATACTTAGCTAGGGTAGTACCTAACTATAAAGACCTATATTCCTGTCCAATAGAGATCATTAAAGGATTAATTGATAAGGGACAGTTCCAGTACCTCGCTGGATTAATGGAGCCTCAGGAGTGGACTTTATACCTGTATATAACACAATTTCCTTAACTAAGATAAATATCACTTTTTATCAGAAAATACCTAAACTCTTGATGAGACCACTTTATTAACCCAGTACGGAAGTTATAATCACCTCATAAAGATTAGCCTCTGATCTGTCTGGAATAGCCCTCATGCAGTGGTTCCACTTTTATTGTCTAAGAATTTAGGGTTTTAAGGAGGTATTGCAAATTTGGGCTGATATCCTCCCTACCTAATACACACGTACAAATGGCTACATGACATTCAGACTACAGTAATAAAAAATTCAGATATATGGTTCTAAATGTAACCTTTCTGACGAAGTCTTTAATTTTGCAATGATATACGTTTTTTCTTGCCTATTCAATACTTTCGTGAGAGACCTTTGATAAAACAATTTAATCAAGACTAAAATGGATTAGGCCTATGAACGTTTCAAACTATAAATTTATCGTTGTGAAAATGAAAGAAGATAATACACACCACAGAAAAATGGCCTTATTGACTAATATCTAAAACAAAAAGATGATCCCCAGCCGGCGTACAATTTCAGACCACTATAGACCCGCTACGCAAACGCCAAAATGGGGTTTCGCTTGGGAGCCGAAAGTGACCCGCTTTTGTATGCTTCCTGGGTCTAGGTTTAACATTCTACAAATTGGTCAGCGCATGAGATTTTGGTACTAATGGTAGTTGCTCAAAAGCCTCCTCTAGATGCCAATACTGACTTATCCGGTGGAGCTGGATCCACCAAAACATGTAATTTCTGATGTTCTTATAACTTGTTTAAGAACGGGCTATCGAAATCAAGGAAATCACAAAAAGTTAACTAAAATGTTTCAAAAATGTTGAAATATACACACGTACTCTTTCAAAAATTGGAGCAAGCCTTGTGGGCAATGTAAAACCATCCATAAACCATATTTGAGCCAGCAACTGAAATTTTGGCATTTAATGACCTTAAGCAAAAGCTGGGCTAGATGTCTAAACTTTTGTGTGAGTCTTCATCTACATGTAAACTTCGTTTATACAATCAGCGAATGCTCTGGTGGGTCTCACCTGAGCCTTCGTTGCTCAACAATGCAATAAGTACCAAAATATTATGTACTAGCTCAATTGTGTATTTCTAGAAAAAGGTGACTAATATAACAGAACACAATGTACATGTAGAACCTAGGGTTCTATATTAGATTTGGTGTACTCGAAAAAGGCCCCAAAAAGGAACCTAAAGTCAAATCTGACTTAAGTGTCCACTCAAAAACGACAAAACAACGATTTTATGACAAATGGTAGCTTAATGTAGGTCAAAAGTATTGCAGAATGCTCCCCGTGGAGCATTCTGCAATACTTTTGATCGGCATTAAACGATAATTAGACTTGGAAACTATTTTTTTGTCTTTTTGAGAGTGGCCGTTTTATACAGGTTTGACTGTATTCATACGATTTTGATGCTATTCAAATATGGGTAAAGTCATTCTTCAAACATGCATGTACAGCTACCTAGTATAGCTAGACGCTTAAATAACGGCATGAGCCTTCATCTATGTCCCTACATTATGTGTGCGAGAAGTGAATGCTCTGGCGAGACTTTGCATTTGCGCAGGCTCCACTGAGCTTTCGCTGCTCGCATAGGGGATAGGTACAAAAATGTCATGAATCGGTTCAAAGTATCTTTTATAAAAAAAAGGTGTTCTTATTTCTTAGAATGCATACAACAGAGAACCATGAAACAGCTACAATGTAATAAATATGTGTAAGTTAACACCAAAAGAGGTGACAACTGAGCTGCCACCTCTTTTGGTGTTTAACTTACTCTTACTTCCCTACTAAACAACTTGAGGCCAGCATGTTTCCAGTGATAAATGTTAAAATTTTCTACCTGTTATTGTTGTAGTTATTTTGAAGATCAATACAACCGAACAAAACATAGTTTTAGAGCATGCTCAGTCAGTTCAATTGCCACCAAATTTTGTTTAATGGCCTTTACTTTAAATGTAAACTATGCATTATATATAGGTTCTACAGCAAATACATTTTGTTAAAAAGAAAGGGTAAACAAATAAAGAGTAAGTTTTCATGGCGGATAGAGAGGGGAGACAGGGGTCCAGACCGACCTGAAATCATTTTGGTACATCCCTATGTGATATATACGATGATAACTTAAAAAACGTTGTCAGGACCCCACCCTCAACGGAATCTTCTAGATCCGCGTGGGTCAGGTGTGGTACTTGATTGTATCGATTCCTGATCTTTGCTCCCTTACTTACTTACTTTGATAAACATGTATATACCTCTCCTTCTATTCTTAGTCAATCCGGACAAAAATGTCAAAGAGAATTCAACCATGGACCGTGTTTCTAGCCAAACATGTGTTTTTCTACAATAACATAAAGAATACGATGTTTAAACTCTCTGATCGTGATATTAGTTATACAGTTAGATTAACCCTATATATAATTCATTGACCCTATTTATAATTGTACAATGGAAATCTAAATGCACTTTGCCAGTTATTATTGAATGAAATGACATTTTGTACGATGGAATACAGTATAACCTCTATAGTTCGAACTCTGATAACTCAAGTAGCCGCTTAAGTTGAAATATATTTCGTTTCAGACAGTAGGACATATTTCTGAGTTATTTTCCCTATTTTATCCTTTCAAAATATTCGTTTTTTATACATCAAAGATCGATGTTTTTGAGTACCTGTAGAGCGGCGGTTCTTTTATTTACATGTACATGTACCTACGTATGCGTTCCCGCTCTGTTCAAGAACTTAAGCAGTACTGTACCTACAACGTAGTATATATTCGGTAAGGAAACAAGTGAACTATATAAATTTTGGAAAATATGTACAACCCATCTCCCATATGCTTAAACTACTGATAACTCGAACTACTAGCTTTTTCTCCCGTAGACTTCAAGTGAGCGAGACCTGGCCTAGGTTGTATTTAAAAAGAATCCTGCTAAACTCAACTGAGCACGAAATTTATCTTGCACATAAATTTTAAAGTGCCAACAATTGGAGCATGGTAAATACAACATCTGAGATAAGTCTTAATTTTCAGCAATTTAGCATTTGAATGTTCATGCTCAGCTGAGTTGAGCATAAAAAAGTCTTGTACCCTCGAGGGCAGATAACAATTGTAAAAAATAGTGCTGGGAAGTCACAATCTTGATCAGAACTCTGGTGGCCTTTTTGTCCAGCGCAGCCAAACCATTCGTGTAATTTTAGTTGAGATCATTATGAGTAGCATTTCAGTGAAATATTGAATTTGGACAAGTGGTTAAAAAGATGTCTTTTAAAGATATTTCTTATCTAGAGCTCGGATGGCCTCTGTTCGGTGGAGTGGAACCATTTTGTGCAATTTTGGTAGAAGGCCTCATGAGGAGCAATTCTGTGAAATTATTTCAAATTAGGACCAGCAGTTCAAGAGGAGATGTCGTTAAATGGCATCTCTTATCTAGAGCTTTGGCTGTCTTTTGTTCAGCGGAGCGTAACCATATGTGCAATTTGGTCGAGGACATCATGAGGAACAATTCTGTGTAATTATTTTGAATTTGGATCAGTGGTTCGGGAGATTTGTTATCTAGAGCTTTAGGCCCTAATGTTCGGTGGAGCGGAGCCATTTATGCGATTGTGGTAGAGGGCATTATGGAGAACATTCATGTAAAAGTATTTTGAATTTGGACCAGTGGTTCAGGAGGAGATGTCGATTAAAGCAAAACGTTTACACACGAGTGACGACGGACGCACGACGAACAAAGACCTATTCACAATAGCTCACCTTGAGGTTTCGGCTCAAGGTGAGCTAAAATCGAATTTACAACTAATGATCACGCATACAATTCCTTGAGGAGGAATAAAACCGTCTAATATTGAGCGCTACATACTATAATCATGACAACAGAAGCGGATTCTCTACACAGGGTCTAGCAAAGTATTACAGTACTAGTATTGTCCAATAGCCGAGGTACAAAATGTAGCACATTGCAAAGCCAATGATAAATATTGAAACATTTCTACCTGTGATTGCTGTAGATATTATCCGGATCGAAACAATGGAACAGAACATAGTTTTTATGAAGCAGGTGATGGCTACGCCAAGACCAGTAGTAGTTCAGCTGCCACCACATTTGGTATAACGTTATACATTTATTTTCCCAATGTACCTCTTAACCCATCAATGCCTACCCATACTGAAACAACGTGAGACAAACACTTCTCCAGTGATAAACATTAAACATTTGTTTGATTTGATTCTTTACGTCCCATCAACAATCTTTCAGTTATATAAGGACGGGTCTTCCTGGGTTGAACCAGTACTAAGCTAGGATAAATGTGTCTTGCTCAAGGACCACAACGCAGTGACGCCGGTGAGGCTCGAACCCGCGGCCCTTCGGTCTCGAGTCAAGCACTCTACCACTGAGCCACTGCGCTCCCCCCCCCCAAAAAAAAAATATTAAACATGTCTACATGTTATTGTTGTAGATGTAAGCTGGATCGATACAATCGAGCAGGACACAGCTTTAAAAGTATTTGATGGTTACGTCAAGACCAGTGGCAGTTCAGCTGCCACCAAATACGCTTTCCAGTGTACCCCTTAACCCATCAATGTCTAGTTTTCCTAAATATCTATACTGAAACAACGTGAGACGAACATTTCTCCAGTGCTAAAAATTAAACATTTCTACCTGTTACTGTTGTAGATATTACCTGGAACGACAAAATCGAACAGAACTTAGTTTTTCTAAAGCACCAAGTCAAGGTCAGTGACAGTTCAGCTGCCACCAAATTTGGCATAACGTTACATTTATTTTTCCAATGTACCCCTTAACCCATCAATGCCTAGTTTTCCTAAATATCCATACCGGTAAAATGTGAGACGAACATTTTTCCAGTGATAAATATTAAACATTTCTACCTGTTATAGCTGTAGACAAGATCTAGACCGATACAATCGATATCGAACACAGCATAACTTTTGATTTAAACGCAGTTGGAATGTTGCATCAAGATAAGTGGCAGTTCAGCTGCCACCAAATTTGGTTAAAAGTAACACTTACTTTCCTCAACTATTCTCAGTGTACATGTACCATTTTGTTCATTAATGCCCAGATTTTCTCCTTTAAGACATAAGAAAACAGTGCAGACCCAGATAAAATGCCAAACTATTTGCTAACACAAAATTTAAAATAAACTAAAACCACTTAAACAACTTGAGGCAAACATTTTTTTAATTACTGTTAAATTTTTAATAGAAAAGGCTACCCGATTTTCCCAATCAATATATCGAGACGAACCTAGATTAAACACTTTGTATAGTGGAACCCTTAAACGGATACTTTAGCAAACAGTGAAGACCCAGATGAAATGCAGCATAAAGCTGCATTTCATCAGGGTCTACACTGCTTGCTATGATTAAAACAGCCTCGGAGACAGAAATACATCACCGTTTAGAACAATCTACCTGTGACCCATTGAAGTACACAATGGACAGTCCCATACTTATTGCATCAATATGTATAGCAAACTCCATCAGAATACAAAGTGTTTAGGTAGTTTAAATGTTAGACCAAGAGCAGTAGCATACTTTGGCAAACAGTGAAGACCCCGATGAAATGCAGCATAATGCTGCATTTCATCAGGGTTTACACTGCTTGCTATGATTAACACAGCCTCTAGGGACAGAAATACATACTTGTTTAGAACAATCTACCTGTGACCCCTTGAAGTACACAAGGGACAGTACCATACTTATTGTATCAATACATGTATGTTTTGGAAACTCCATCAGGCTACAAAGTGTTTAGGTAGTTTAGATGTTAGGCCTAGAGCAGTAGGAGCCGAGTTGCGGTAAATTTCGATTCTATGCTGCTATCCATAGTACGATCAGAAAAATCATCGTTATTCACAGCTGGATACTTTGTTACACGTACTCGTCGCATTTTGTGGCCACCGGGGGAGGGTTGATATATTATTCTGGCCCAATCTGTGCCCTTAATTCTGCCGTTGTTGAAACACAACACCTTTTTTAACTTTTAAATCCTCTTCTCATCGACTTTATTTGCTATCCGTTCGAAAGCGATATATTGGCCTACTATGCGCCAGGTATCGAGGTAAGGGGAATAACAAGAATGTAACAAGACAGCAGTATGAAAGACAGCCATATCCCCCGCCACAAATCTCCAATATCTTTAATGTGTGACCTTGACTTTGGGTTTGCATTGCTGTGTAATAGATTCTGCAGCCAACTCACTGAGAGGAACATTTGAGTGATGTTTAATGAAAATCTAGCAAATGGTTTAGGAGATGGGAAGGGAAACGAAATTCAAGGATAAATCCCATGACATTGAAGTGTGGCCTTGATTTTGAGCCTGCATAGCTGAGTCATTGGGTCTGCACACTGCATCATTGAAAGGAATATTTGGGTGACGTTTAATGAAAATCGTTTGAAAGATTTATGAGATATGGAATGGACACAAAATGGAGGGTAAATTACATGGCATTGACGTGTGACCTTAACATTAAGTTTGCAGGGTCGGGTCATAGGTGCTGCACATAAGCTAACTGAGAGAAACCTTTGGGTAAAGTCTAATTAAAATCTCCCAGGGGGGTCAGGAGGTATGGATCGGACACTTATTGGCGGGTAAAGCACATGACCTTGAAGTGTGACCTTGACCTTGAGTCTTCGTAGCCGATTCAAAGATTCTACACATCGTCTCACTAAGAAGAACCTTTAGGTGAAGTTTCATAAAAAATATACCTCGGGGTTCAGGAGATATGGAACAGACACAAAAATGAGGACAAATCCCTTGACCTTGACGAGTGATCTTGACCTTGAGTCAATGTGGCTTGGTAATGTGCTCTGCACACTGTCTCGCTATGAGGAACGTTTGACTGAAGTTTAATGAAACTAGTTCAAACGGTTTAAGAGATATGGAGTAGACACAAATTGAGGGGTTAATAACTTGACCTTGAATTGTGACCTTGACCTTGAGTCTGTGTAGCCGAGTTATAAGATCTGCACATTATCTCACTAAGAGGAATAGTTTGGTGAAGTTAAATGAAAATCACCTCAAAGGTTCAGAAGATATGGAGCGGACACGAAATTCAATGGTTAATCTTTTGACTTTGACATTTGACCTTGACTGTAAGTCTAGGTAGCTGGGTCATCTGCTCTGCACACCGTCTTATTAGAGGGAAATATGAGTGAAGTTTCATGAAAATCGATCAAAGGGTTCAGGAGATATGGAGCAGATACTGGATTCAAGGGTTAAACATTTAACCTTGACCTGTGACCTTGACCTTGAGTCTAGATAGCTGAGTAATGTGCCCTGTACACCATCTTACTAAAAGGAACATATGAATGAAGTTTCATGAAAATCAATTAAAGGGTTCAGGAGATATGGAGCGGAAACCAATGTGTTACGGACGGACTGACAAACAAAAGGCATTCCTATAACCCCATTTAAAAGGGTTCTGACAGAGATAATGCCTCTTTGCTTATTGAAGGATTGTTCTGTTGTTGATCTTTAAGCGGGTGTTATAAAGCGTCAGAATTTTACTTTCCATAACCCTCATAATCAGAGTCAGTCGTTTTCCAATGACTAAGTTACTCCCCATTTCAAAAGGATCCGTTTCTGTTATTCCTGTCAAATTATTTTGTCTTAACAAATAAATGTCCATTTATTGCTCTATCCATGGCAAATGCACACAAGCAATTCAGACGTATTGGCGTATACAAAGCAGTTATTTTCCCGTTTTACTGGCAACAAACCCAAATGCACGAAACTAATATTTGTTTCATTATATTGCGTGACAGATGAATTGAATCTTTCGAGAGCTTCCTTGGGGAATACAAGCAATTTATAAATTAACGGCCCTGCTATGATTTACTTGGACTTATAGGCAAAAACTGTCTGAGGCATATGTCTTAAATTGGACCGAAGTGAAGAGAAATGCCTGTGTATCCACAGTCTGTGTGACATTTTCGTTCATAATGCGTAGGCGACCAGAGAAGGCCCAGACGAGCCTGTGCGTTGGCACAGGCTCGTCAGTGCCTTCCCTGCTCGCACACACAAAGGTTGATGATAGAGGGAGGCTCATATAAACAGCTAGATCCGTAGGCTTTCTAAATTGGCAGGCGCATATAAACAGCTAGATCCATAGGCTTTATAAACTGGCAGGCTCAAATAAACAACTAGATCCGTAGGCTTTCTCAATTGGCAGGCTAACATAAATGTTCTAGATCCGTAGGCTTTCTAAATTGGCAGGCTCATATAAACAGCTAGATCCGTAGGCTTTCTAAATTGGCAGGCTCATATGAACAGCTAGATACGAAGGCTTGTTTAATTGGCAGGCTCACTTAAACAGCTAGATCCCTAGGCTTTCTAAATTGGCAGGCTCATATAAAAAGCTAGATCCGTAGGCTTCATAAATTGGCAGGCTCAAATAAACAACTAGATCCGTAGGCTTTCTCAATTGGAAGGCTAACATAAATGTTCTAGATCCGTAGGCTTTCTAAATTGGCAGGCTCATATAAACAGCTAGATCCGTATGCTTTCTAAATTGGCAGGCTCATATAAACAGCTAGATCCGTAGGCTTTCTAAATTGGCAGGCTCATATGAACAGCTAGATACGAAGGCTTGTTTAATTGGCAGGCTCACTTAAACAGCTAGATCCCTAGGCTTTCTAAATTGGCAGGCTCATATAAAAAGCTAGATCCGTAGGCTTCATAAATTGGCAGGCTCATATAAATAGCTAGATCCGTAGGCTTTCTAAATTGACAGGCTTATATAAACAGCTAGATACGTAGGCTTTCTATATTGACAGGCTCATAAAAACAACTAGATCAGTAGGCTTTCTAAATTGGCAGGCTCATAAAAAGCTAGGTCCGTAGGCTTTTTAAATCGACAGGCTCATATAAACAGCTAGATCCGTAGGTTTTTCTAAGCTGCTGCACATGCACCTTTTAAGTGCCAGTGATGCTTGACGTCCCAGTCACATTTTTCAGTCATTTTGGGACATTATCCTAGGTAAAAACAGTACTAAAAAGTAATGATAATATAAGCAAAGGGTCCCTCACCTCAATCTCATGTCAAGTAGATATGCAATATTAAAGTACCAAGGGCTGACTATGCATGAAATCACTCCAATGAGTGTCAAGATTTATCATATAACAAGTCCGTCTAGCCAGAGTACCTTAATTCCCAATTTGTGCACCTCATTTTGAAAGCTGATAATGTCCATGAGATATATAGCTATACTTGCTACAACCGAAATTTCTAGCTACATTCCGTAGCTGAGCAGACAGGTTTGGGTGTTACCTTATCAGAAAACAGAACCATCTGCATACATGTTTGATTCAAAAAGATACAAAATTAATATGGCCAAGAAATGCTACAATTCCAGAAAACAGACCAACCAGTGGCACCCAGAGGATGAATGGTGGGGTTTATGCGTCAATGCAGCATTTCCAAAGGCTCCAAACAAAGGATTAATTTATCCATATACGTATAATAATCTCGTGCATGCCAATCAGCCTCCAGGTACATTGAACGCCTAAATGTTCGAAAAATAAACCAATGCCCTGTAATTTGGTAAAGATAACTCTCAAAAGAAAACTCTTGCTAACTCTCCGACTCAAACTCTAAGGCTATCATGTAGTCTAAATCCTAGACCTTGATGTGTTTGTCAAATTTACTTTACGTTTCATTCATTATAAATTGATTTCATATAGCCAGTCTCATCTCTTTCTCTCTATCCACACCTAATCACAAATATTGCTATCAGATAGGAAAGAGGGAGATTAAAGAAAGTATTATTTCAAAATGAAATTATCATTTTTAAAAAAGAGTATGATATCTGACTAGTATTATTCTGCCAGCCAAGAGTAGAAGTGACGTCATGTTTTGTTTACAAAGTTATGGGACTTACCTTTCATGAAAGGATAAATACACAATTGATCTATAAAATCGAGATAGCTCAAGTGGTAGCGAGGAGGATTACTAAACCACAAAGAACATTTTCTAGGTTCGAATCTCACTGGCTGCTCTTTTTATTCATTTTTTTTTAAAAAAAAATTAAGAGGGGGAGGGGGGAGGGGGGAGTTCTGATTTTATTATTCTGTTCATGTCTTTTTTTTTTTTTTTTTTTTTTTTATTTTTTATCCCTTTAACATGTATAAGGTACATATATAAAAACTTCTGTAACAACACAAGCTACTGTAAATTCGGAAATACACGCGAATATGAGCGTTAAAAGACATATTTGCGACGTCAAAATTTGTGACTAGGGCAAATAAACAACAAAGTGATTTCGCCATTTCGCGATAATTTTATTTTTACGAAATTTTGCATGTAAGAAGTTTTGCGAAAATAAAACCTCGCGAAAACTTCCGAATTTACGGTAAGTTGAAATAATGCCGGCTGTTCCTATGGGCCTAGTAAAAATATGAAGAAAAAAAAAAACACAACCTCTAAATAGGTTCGATCCTGGTACGCCTGCGTCCAACGCCGTAGACATAACCACTATACTACAGTATCTTCTAACGTGAAGTACACAAGTTAATATTTTATGGGTAACATTGTACTATATACTCAGCAATTGTAAACAAAATATCACGTGACTGTCACTCTTCGTTGGCACTATAGTAGCTAGTCTAGCTATCATGCAATTGAGTTTTCGACCTCACAAACACTTTAAAAGCACACCAATCCTTTTGCATTTTGTTTTATTCAAAAGAGATAGGAAATTCATTGAATTTGTAGTTTTCACTTTATATGATTACGTACATAATGAAAAAATATTTTTAAATGAACATAAAAAAAAAGTATTCGCTTTTTTAAATTTGTGGAAATATATTTTATAGCTTATGTTGTCAATCTTGCTCATATGTTCAACATACTATGAAGCTCCCAGCGAAGGCTCAGATCAGCCTGCACATATGCGCAGGCTGATCAGAGTCTTTGCTAGGCGCTATATGGGTAGCCAATGCACCGATGATTCTTCATATTGGAAGCTAGGGCTCTGATCGCACTGCGTGGATTCGCATGCTTATCTGAGTCTTCTTCGTCCAGCGGACATGCAAAGTTGTACCTTTTAAATTTGCTGTGCCCTTATTTTTGTGCTGGTAGGAAATGTCTAGACGCCTCCAATCAGCGCCTTTAGTTAACAAATACAATCCTGTGGAAATCAAAATTTTACGAGGTATACCGACTTTATCCGGAAACGTTTCAATGCGTTTGGAATACGATGCTAGATTTATCATGATACTGCAGATGCATATCCGCCCTTTCGAAATACGAATCCTCCCTTAAATACCTTTTTCGTGGACATTGGATTGCAATTAGGGATATAATCAGTCGATTTCTAATATAAACAAACTAGTGTCATCATTAATATTGCAAACTTTAGGCATATTGGCGTCATTAAAGTGTGTGTTTAATGATCTGCATTCCTAATTTACCGTTGATAATTTCACTTTAGATGAAATGAAAACCTAAATTACGAAATTTGGAGTGTTTAATTTCGAAGCATTGTCTCTTCTTGAGTTTCAGATCTAATGAGCCCACAGTTTATTGAATTGTTTCTGTTTCTATGTAACAATGCTATTCAAATCCGGCACTTTAAAGATATACGCTTCTCATATAATAACAAATTATCCTGTTAATAAGAAGGAGTCAACACATTAAGAGTAGGTGTCAATATGGATAAAACCGAAAATGATAAAAAAAAAAAATCTGACTGCGTTTCTCACCTAAACTCGATATTTCTACGTTGCCTTACCGCCTGCCTTTTTATACAATTGTGCTGTGTAAAATAAATACTTTGTAAATGTTTAAAAAAAGAAAGTACTACTTGTATTTTGATTTCTCGCACCGCTGTTAGAAAAGTACCAAGTATAGTGCACTCAAAACGATTTCCGTTAAAGTAAAGAAATTGTCCCACCAAGGGACTTGTGCAATATTACAAGAATATTAATTAAATAGACTTTAATGACGCTTATTAATCAAAATCCAGTTTACTGCATATGCAAATCTGTGTCATATTTTATGACATAGAATGATAAGTTGGTCAACACGTTTTTTTTGTTTTTTTTTATAGTTTTAAATAAAAAAACACTATGTTTTGGCTGCCTACGTTCCCCTTTGCTTAACCCATGATTTGTTCAGAATAACAATTCTCTATACGCTTAGCGCAGACCAAGTTTTTGTAAAAGCTAGCACTTGTTTTAGACCTACTGCGGTAGCAGATGCACTTGTAAATCCGGCGTGAGTTCTCCCTCTTTAATGGTTTCTTCCAAAGTTATTATAGAGAAATGAATGGTTAGGGTAGCATTGTGAAGTCTATAAAAAGTGAGGATATTTGAGCCTGTTCGTGAGATTTTAGCCTGTTCGTGAGATTTTCGTGCATATAATTATAGAACATGCGAGCAGCGAAGGCTTAGGCGAGACTGCGCCTTTGCGCAGTCTCGCCAAAGCCTTCACTACTCGAACACACAATGTAGGAAATAAATGAAGATCCAGGGCAAAAGTTCCGCCTATATCACCACTATCTAGCTGAGTATGCAAAATATCAAGAATGCCTTAAAGCTGCATAGTCTGTAACTTTTGATCTTTTAATTTTAGAAATAAAGTTTCTATTTTTCAAGAATACAGTAAAAATTCTCAAATTCAGGTAAAAATTTTACCATTTTCGTAAATGTTAACAAAAGACCACTATCAAAACGACAGCATTTATGTTAAAAATCAACTGTCTAGAATTATTGGAGGGACGTAAATAATTACCAATAAGAGCCAAAACACCTATTTTAATAAGATCATTCACTTTTCCATGCAGTTTTCAGCTGTACTGAACATACTTATTGTGAAAACTTATCTTAATTCTACTTTTACAAATGATTAAAAAAAAATATTTTTTTTTCGAAAAATGTTCTTAGTTACAGATCTAGACTCTTTAACGTGTATGCGATAAGTTCGGAATCTTAGGCACTGGCCATTTGTCTAAATTGAGATTTAATAAATTTCTCGTAAATAATTATATGTACAAAGTTTGGAAATTAAAACATGAAAAATCTACTGAAGTCCATGGGTCCTTACTCGAATGTCAAGTGATAAAGAAACAAACACCCACCGTCTACCTATTACCTAGTTTCTTACAATAACAATTCGGTTTGTTTGTGTTCGCGGAATTGATTTGGTCGCATCAACTGACCAGATTCCAGTGAATACTGCCTATTGCAATTGTCTAGAGATTTGCATTAAGCAAACACGATTGCAAGGTTATTAGTACTTATGAACCTTTAGCTGTTAGTACGATAAGACTTCTAGCTTAGTACTGGTTCAACAAAGGAAGGCCAGTCCCTTTATAACTGAAAGAGTGTTGATGGAACGTAAAGAATCAAATCATACAAAATAGTACGATAAAAGCAATAGGTTACAAAGACGAGACGGTCGTCCACTATTTCAGGCCAAGATATACCTGTAGTCGATTCCATACCTCAAGATAATAGTGCGTAGTTGAAAATTATTATATCTTATCTCTCAACCGAAACATATGAGACGGTTCTTTTGAGCATCCGAAACAACTGTTTAAATTAATGGGTAAGAAAATAATATCAATTTTGCGTTTAGAAATTTTGCTTATCGGGACCTATGTTATAATAACAATCTACAATGCTATTAAACATGCTAAAGCAAACAACAGGCGGATCTGACCCCAGTATATACCACACTCTCAGAACTTAACATTTAATTTAGTGGCAGCTCAACTTCCACTGGATCTTGGTGTATCATTTTAACTGCTTTAAAAGTTAAGTTCTATTTGATTGTATTGATCATACGAATATCTTAAACCTAAAGCAACAACGGCTAGAAATTATTAGCATGTATATCACTGGAGAAGCGTTGACCTCAATATGTAAAGTAGGAAAGTAAATGTACGTTTACACCAATTGGGGTGGTAGCTCAGCTGTCATCTCTTTTGGTGTTAACTTTCACGCATTATATGAAATACAGTGTAGAAGGACACAAGAAACCACATAAAAAACTGAACCTTAACACAAAACCACAATGATAATCCCCTAAAAACGAAAATAATTAAATTAAGTAGCCATAGAAGGGACAATATCTATAGACAGAGTGGGGTTTAAATGCGCTGATTTCAAGCAGTTTTGGGGTATACGCTTTCATCAACGTTAGCAAACATGCGGTAAAATCGAAATAAATTCGAAATCTTCAGAAAGTTGTAACGATACCAGAAATCTGCCTTATTATAATAAGAAAAAAAATAGTAATTAAATTCTTTTCAAAGCCCACAGCTGATATAATTATTTTCTTACATATGTTGCCATCTACACACTGGATAGGGAAAATCGTTATTAATAATCTTAATATTCGACTTAATCTAACAAATAAGCAAAATACTGAGTGTTTGTGTGTAAATTATGAGCGCCTTTATTTGCTTCATCAAAGTTACGTGTAATTACTTTAATTTGATTGTTTCTCCGCTATGATACAGTAAATGAAAAAGTGAGTATGATCAGGAAATACCACAATCACACACTGCAGACCAACCCACAACATCGTGAAGAAGAGCCACCGAACATTTGCAGTCAGGAATCGTATTTGAGCCCCGACATTAGATTTCCAACAATGTGGTATGTGCGACTAGCAAATACTCAGACCAGCCTGCGCATACGCGCAGTCTGATCAGAGCCTTTGCTAGTCGCTTATAAGGAGGATACACAGGCTTGTCTGAGTCTTCACTTGTCAAAATGCCACATTGTTGGAAATTATATGTCGTGGCTCACAACATTCACAACGTATGTGTATTTGCGATCGTGTGCGGTTTTGTGATGTAAAGAGTTGGTTGCTTTGCGTTTTGTTATCTTATAATGTGTGTCTTTGTTCTAATTGCATTTCCTCCTGGTGCCATGGGTTGGTCTATGGTAGTATAAGAATCCATCATGAGTGTGAGGTTGGTATAGAAAAATCCGTCCCGAGGATCACCGATTGGCTTAGCCTTAGAAATACTTGGATATGGGTTACAGCTTTCGAAATATCATTTTCGGTTGCCTAATAATCTGAAACGCTGTTTCTACAGCTAATGTGCGCTCATTTCGCTTTTATTGAATGCCATAACAGTCACAGTCACGCAGCTTCCAATTTAGCACAATGAAACGTCTCAAGATAAGCTGTCAGAAGCATAAAATAGGCAGCGTATATATGACTGTCATTCAGGTGCATAACATACTACATGAGAATATGTTCATTTCACCATGTTTATTTCACTAAAAAACAAAAAAGTAATTGAAAACGTGTGATGATTTATGATGTAAAATCATTAATCCACTGAACCGATATGTTGTCGGTTCATGTTGGAATTGCCTCTATGAGGCAATTCCAACGTGTACCAACAACATATAACGCTACAAAATAAGGAAACCTTTTTGTAATTAACGCTATCAAGTATCATGCCTTTTTACAACGAGGCAAACTGCCAATTAATGTTAAAATATGTATCATGACATGTATATGGCAAATTGTGTATATTTACAGGACAGCTCTATTATCTTTTAGTCAAGATCAAGCATTTTTCAACTTGGTTGTTTCACAGCTGTGTGGTAAAATGGCTATCTGGTGTGATCAAAAAGTTGTAAATGTCATCTAAAGAATATTAAAGTAACAGATGTCTCTATAGCTACAGAAAATAATATTCTTAGACTGAAAAGGTGAGACGCTTAATGATTTAATTGATTTTAATATTACACAGCTTGATGTTAACTACTAAACCTGAATGTCTGCTACATGTATTTAAAACAGCTACGGCGCGAAATCAACACTTTTTTCGAAAACGAAATTTGCAAAGTTATTAAATTTGTACATCTCCCGCGATCGTAACAGCAAAACAAGAAATTTCTTAAAAAAGATATACGACGAAGTGAAAGAATTAACGTAAAATTAAAAATAATAGAGAAAAACAATAATGTGTCGGTGTTTTCAAGGTTGCTCCAGATACTTTCTTTGTTTTGTTTTCAGTCAGTTAAGTTGGCCTATGTTAGCTAAGCCATAGGACCAGTGGTATTAATGCTTATCTGACTAGTGTTGTTCTAGGAAGATTCAAAGTCAGAACGCACTCCCCACCCCCCCCCCCCCAAAAAAAAAAAAAACAACAACCCGAAACAGAAAAAAAAACAAGAAACAAAACATGCCGCCATCCATTTAAATAGCGCCTCGCATCTTTCGCTGTTGTTGCGTCCAGTTTAAAAACATTAGTTGTGTGCTACCTTAACAGTTTAGTTAGACCATGTTATAACTGTTTTATTCCTATGGAAGAATTTTCGCGCCATACAATCATTTTTTAAACCATCGATGCAGTTATTTTTGACATTTCTCGCGCTTTTTTATTCTTACTATCATTTTCAGCATCATCGTGAAAAACCATATTTAAAATCTAATGAAAAAAAAGCAAAGAACATTTCATACAATTAGATCTCTTCAATTACCATTTCTAGTAACAAATGTTATATGCTATGATGTGTGAACTGGTTATCGGTATATTTTGCTAGTAAAGATGCAGCCTGAAATGTATGGAATATATAACCTGTGCGAAACACACTGATTTAAAATTCTGTACGATGCCCCGCCGTTGTAAGCATATGTGATACGTTGTTTTGTTATCTCATCGTGTAAATTTTGAAAACGAGGTCATATTGTAGTTATTCGTCAGTAGAAATATGGTGTAGCAATACAGGTATAAAACAACAGTTTGGTCCCCGGTCCTATCTTGTATAGGGTGGAGCGGGAGATGACCAGTTGATAACTATATATACAGTTTGCATATCCATACATTCTCCGCTAAGTACTAATAAACTCAGTTCTATCTCCTGAAAAGATATGCAGAGCTACCTGTTTAGCTCAGCACATGTAACTCTATGTTTTGTACTGTCATTATGCCATCAGACAATGTTAATATATCCTCATGGGCTTCATAGTCTTTTGAAATTTGAAATAAACCATATCAGTCATGTAATCATTGCTCATACATTTAACAGTTCTCTAAGCTGCCATAGAAACGTACTAAATAGGTCAAGCATTGGAGGCATGGGCGTGTACATGTATATACCAGACCTAGAAGGACAGAGAAGAACAATGGGAATTAATTACGATATTGTGTGTTATGTTTTATTCCTTGCGTGTGAACTTTGCAATTAACTATATCGGGTAATTCCAGTTCTCTGCTACGTAGACAACTCAGAATGCCATGGGAACACTTTCATTTAGACGCGGCTATTGTAAAGAAGCTTAAAGCCGATATAAGGTATTTAAAAGACAGAAAGTTACACAGTATAGAATTAGCGGGAAAAGGCGGGCTACCATCGGCCCGCCAGGTGTACCAGGGAAATAAAACAATTTTGACTTGACCTGGAACACTTTCATTCATACGCGGCTACTGTAAATAAGCTTCAAGTCGATAGAGGGTGCTTGAAAGATAGTAGGTTATAGAGTATAAAATAAGTGCAAAAAAAGCGGGCTTCCATCGGCCCGCCTGGTGTACCAGGGAAATAAAAGAATTTGACTTGACTTGATTTGGAACACTTCAATCAGACGCGGCTACTGTAAAAAAGCTTTAAGCCGATAGAAGGTGTTTAAAAGAAAGAAGGTTATACAGTATAGAATAAGCCCCCCCCCCCCCAAAAAAAAAAAAAAAAAAAAATGCGGGCTACCATCGGCCCGCCAGCGAATGTCATTCGGATGGCGTTTTGCTTTGGGGCAGAAAGTGGCCAAAGACTGATTAGTGCCTTTGCAGCACTACACGTGTAAAAAGTATCACGTCGATAGAAGGTGTATTTAAGACAGAAGCAGATAGTATAAACATTAAGGCGAGTCACTATTGGCCCTACAGAGAGAGACATTTTAACACCAGTCAAATGGGGAGCGATGGTGGTACAAGATGGCATGCTGGCTGGGTACAGTATAGTATCTTTGCAATGCTACGCTAGGATCTCATAGAAATCAACTAGTACTATTCTTGAGGGTGAATCATCTTTTAATGGAGTATTTGCGTATACGTGGGGATATAAAAAAATCTAGGCCAAAATAGAAAAAATCGATATTGCTGATCGATGGTTTTATAAATATAATACATATATGTATGTACAACAAGGTCTTAAACATTTAGCCACCAATTCTGATATTATGTTTATAAATTAGTTGATAGTAGATGTAATTATCTTGTTTTCATTTTACAGATTATTGCTAGCATGTACTATCAAAATTGTACCAATTGCCTGTGTAAGCCCAAGAAATACATCATTAAGGTGAATAAAGTTGGTTTTCGTGTTAACAGACTATTGCTGCCATGCACTATCAAAATTGTAAACCTGCCTGTGTAATGAAATATGGTAGATTACATTGTTTTTCTTGTTTACACATTACTGCTACCATGAACCATCAAAATTGTTACAGCTACATGTGTTAGCCCAGCAGATAAATCAAATATGGTTGATTAAGTTGTGTTTCGTGTTTACAGATTATTGCTACCATGTACTATCAAAAATGTTACAACTGCCTGTGTAAGCCCAGCAGGTAAATCAAATATGGTTGATTAAGTTGTTTTTCGTGTTTACAGATTATTGCTACCATATACTATCAAAATGTTAAAACTGCCTGTGTAAGCCCAGCAGATAGATCAGATAAGATAGATTAAATTACCTTTTATTGCAGTTGAAAGTCAAACATCATTAGCAAAATCAATTTCTAAAGTTGGTGCCGAGAACCTTTTGTTTTGTCTTCTTACGTACACGGTAGAACCATAGAAAGCTAGACATGGTTACATACGCAATTCGGACGTTTAAAGATGGGCTACCACAGACAATATACAAAAACAAACCTATATAAAACGTTAGAACCTGTTTGCAGAACCACACAAAATACCAATTCAGCTTTCCATGCTACTGAAATCACACAGGATAGTAGTAATGGGGGCCACTATGGCACAAATTTTTTTTAAGCCTGAAAAGAACTTAGAATTTTTCAGGCTAAAAAATTTGTGCCATAGATGACTCCCCTGGTAAGCTTGAGTGACTAGCTGTGAATAACTTAGTTTATTTTAGGGAAATTCTGGCTGGGCCTATGATTGTGATAGTTTCTTGGGCTATTGAGAATAACTTAGTTTATTTTTGAGGATTACTCTGGTTGGGTCTATAATTGTGATAGTTTCCTGGGCTTTTTGGGAATAACTTAGTTTATTTTTTAGGTCTATTTTGGTTAGGCCTGTGATTGTAATAGTTTTTCTGGTCATATCCACTGGTGGGGTTGTGATTGGGATAGTTTCCTGGGCTGTTGGGAAATAACTTAGTTTATTTGAGGTCTATTCTGGTCTATAATTGTGATTATGATAGTTTTCTGGTCATATCCACTGGTTGGGTTGTGATTATGATTGTTTCCTGGGCTATTGGGAAATAACTTAGTCATTTTTGAGGGGAATAAAGATTCTGCTGTGGTGATATATAAAATAACTTAGTTAATTTCAGCTTTGAAAATAACTTAGTCATTTTAGGGGGTATAGTATGTGGTGATATATGGTGTGTGTAATAGTCAAGGCTACTAAGTTCTATGCGTCTTTAGAGTCTCTTGGTCAATCAAGACCTCATCTCCTAGAGGCATCACTCTGTAGCGTTAACTTTTACACACACCATATATCACCACATACTATACCCCCTAAAATGACTAAGTTATTTTCAAAGCTGAAATTAACTAAGTTATTTTATATATCACCACAGCAGAATCTTTATTCCCCTCAAAAATGACTAAGTTATTTCCCAATAGCCCAGGAAACAATCATAATCACAACCCAACCAGTGGATATGACCAGAAAACTATCATAATCACAATCATAGACCAGAATAGACCTCAAATAAACTAAGTTATTTCCCAACAGCCCAGGAAACTATCCCAATCACAACCCCACCAGTGGATATGACCAGAAAAACTATTACAATCACAGGCCTAACCAAAATAGACCTAAAAAATAAACTAAGTTATTCCCAAAAAGCCCAGGAAACTATCACAATTATAGACCCAACCAGAGTAATCCTCAAAAATAAACTAAGTTATTCTCAATAGCCCAAGAAACTATCACAATCATAGGCCCAGCCAGAATTTCCCTAAAATAAACTAAGTTATTCACAGCTAGTCACTCAAGCTTACCAGGGGAGTCATCTATGGCACAAATTTTTTAGCCTGAAAAATTCTAAGTTCTTTTCAGGCTTAAAAAAAATTTGTGCCATAGTGGCCCCCATTACTACTCAGGATAAGCTGTACGTACATGTAATAGAAAATCGGCATACAATTCCAGGTACATGTCAGACTTGTTCATTAATTTTCTACATGCTTATTTCACTGAATCCATAAATATAGTTGAGCCGTTGTGAAAAAAAGATTTGTGGTAAAAATTATCATGCATTAATAAGACATGTCGGAATTAGAGGCAATTCCAGTGTGTACCAATAACACATGTTTCTTCTTATAAATGTAAATGTCATAATACTGGAAAAAAACTTAAACTGATCGCCACGATGACATGTCGACCACTGTTTTGAGCAATCATCTTGATACTCTGTGCATTGATAGACTTTGTTTCTAAAGGAAACATAATTATGCAAACTGAGCACAAATATCTACTTAGGTCCGCTTACAAATATTTGACATAAATAAAGGAAATAAACTATTGCATGCCTAATTTAATGTTTACTTTTTTCTAAATTCTTTCTGGGAACTACTTTAATGTGCAAAAACATTAATGGTGACCTAGATTAATTGCATTTAATGGTCCCGCTGCGTTCATTGCCATAAAATAATGTTGAAATAACTATCTTTAAAAGTAACTGTCCCATTAAATTCAATTGCATTAAAAATTAAACTTGCTAAGCTAACTGTCATTAAACTATCTGTCCAATTAACATGCTTGGTCATTGAAAAATAACATGTTAAATTAACTACCATTAAACTAGTTGCACCTGTAGATTCATCTATATCTGCTTTTGACCTCTTAAATAACTATCAGTAAATCAAATGTGCCATAACATTTTAAGCCATCAAATAGTTTAAGTGTTTTTTAATCTAAGACAAGAATTGACAGGTTTTAATGACCTTTGAAGTTTGGATATCATTTGGAGCGGAATTAAGGGTTATTGTAATAGCTTTCATCCGTTAATATCATATTATTTTCATGGTATAGCACAATCTCATTAAAATATTCCAACAAAAATAATAGCAATATTTAATGTCTTAAGTCACTTTAATGGTGTCTTAATGGCAAATTAATGCATATTTAATGGTAAGTGCATGCAGAAGTGAGAGGAAATCCAAATGTACCTAACTAGGTCACTAGTTTTTGGCGCGCTGTACGTATATACGTTCAGGTATTATATGATTTGTTGGTTACTGTAAAGGCGGCTCCTATGAATGAGCAATTAGTACTAGTCAACCTTAGACATAGGTAAAAGCTGAAAATGAGGCGAGGTTTTATTCAAAAGTAACTGTATCATCTTGCGCCATTACCTCAGTATAGACGCAAAACACATTATTTAGTCCTTAAAACGCCAGCAAAATAACTGCATCTGATAATGTCTATTTAACATAAGCATGTCTAGGTAAACACTGTGGACTCCGGTCAGACTGCTCCTAGCAGTCTGATCTGGGCCCACACTGTTTGTCTATGAGGCTTCAAATATTTTAGTGCACGACAAAAACATACATTTTTGTGATTATGCGCTTTAAAGAGGTAAATATTTGAGCAATAATACTGGTACCACTCATTATGACTCTCTCCAGGGGTCATACTGGGCAGATCAAAAGGACAGTCATAATGAGGTGATTATGACTTCCTTACAGCGGCAATAAAGTGGTCCCATGAACGGATTAGGTATTTTATGATAAAATATCGATCTTTATCTTAGTGTATATTAAATTGTGTTGTATACAGGTAAGTCCCCTCTTGAGGTCCCATTAATTTTGTGAGATACTGAAACTGTCCCATATAACTTAATCCTTTAATGACCTCTATTGGACAGTAATTTATGTGTTTAAGAGTTAATAAATGTGAGTTCAGTGTTTTAGTATACGGTAAGAATTTTCATGAAAGGCACGCACGTTTGAGCGGCCCAAACAACTAATTAATATAAATAGAACCTGAGGCGAGGTTTTATTCAAAAGTAACTGTATCATCTTGCGCCATTACCTCAGTATAGACACAAAACACATTATTTAGTCCTTAAAACGCCAGCAAAATAACTGCATCTGATAATGTCTATTTAACATAAGCATGTCTAGGTAAACACTGTGGACTCCGGTCAGACTGCTCCTATAGGAGCAGTCTGAACTGGGTCCACACTGTTTGTCTATGAGGCTTCAAATATTTTAGTGGACGACAAAAACATACATTTTGTGAGTATGCGCTTTTAGGGTTGATATGAGTTCAGTGTGTATACGGTTAGGATTTTCATGAAATGCACACACGTTTGAGCGGCCCAAACAACCTATTAATTCTTCACTAGATTATAAATAGAACCTGATTTCCCTTGTTTAGCAGATGAAGTAGCCGAATCACGCCCAGATATGACTATTAAAGTTACCGCCTTTACAGAGAGCAAAAAGTTCTATTATACATGCCGTTGTACCTTTTTTTAACCGTTCCAGGCACAGAAGTGGCAGACAAGCATTTTATTGATTCACTAAATTAGGCAATTCTGCGACACCTAATGCTGTTATGAAACAGAAAACCAGACACAATTGCTGCAACAAAAGATGCGTTTATCCAACACTGTCTGCGCCATAAATTACTGTGCTATACTCAGATAAATTCTGAGAGCAGATTAAAATGTCATTTTGGCAAATTAAGGATTTTCCCCAAATTTATTGGTACCAAAATATACGCAAGATAAACGCTTTAAAGACCCATTTTAGTCCTCAAAAATCGTTTCAGGCCTAAAAAAATAAGCGCTGTGAGACGGTAACGATTTCGCTTTCTGACGTTTGGATTGGTCATTGACACTTTTGCGAAATATAAGTTATAACTCACTAAACTAGATAATGTGAACGAGTTTTATTTTAAGTTATATTCGCTAATTGTTTTATGCAAAATGCATACACAATTCATAAGGCGATGGCTTATTATACGGTGAAAAACGCTGTAATTTAGCTATTAAATGTATAAATGTGCATTGTACTGGCGCACATATGTAACGATTAGTACTGCGATTGCACCGGCTGATCTGGGCATCCTCTGTCCGCAAATGCTCGAAATGGTATTTATCGCGGATTAACAAAACGCAACATATGAACCGCGATAATTAATTATCGTTAAGCGAGAATAAACGAAAAAAAGAGTTGTAAATATTTACTAAAATTACATTTACAACGGAAATAGATACGACTGCGTCACTAGTTTTCGCTTGCCGCAAAACATCTTTTTATGGAATATTTAGAAGAATAATCATATTAGCAAGCTCAACGACTGCGGAATAATTGGGTTATGAAAATTTAATACGTTGGTCCAGAACGTCACTCGAACAGTATCGATTGCTCTAGTTATCCCAGTGAAGGTTATCTCATGAGTTATGCAGCTACTTTTGACGAATTAGGTCTCTCTCTCTCTCTCTCTCTCTCTCTCTCTCTCTCTCTCTGGCTTGGCCCAGTATATATTCAACGTTTATTCAACGTTGCGTGTATTAAATGTTGATTCAATGCCATGCGCATGCTGAGTCTCTCTCCCTCTCTCTCTCTCTCTCTACTAGACACACAACGTTGACTTTGAAACAACGTTGAATAAATGTTGATTAACGGTATGTGCATGCTGGATCTCTCTCTCTCTCTCTCTCTCTCTCTGTATGGATGTACGACTCTCCGTATGTATGTACGGCAAAAAGACCTGGTTTATACCTGCCATCCTTCTGAACATCTTTGGGGAATTGCTTGTAATTTTTCGTAGCCGAACTACAAAGTAAGGGTGATGACAATAACTATGCGATTTGAAACGCTTCGTGACAAAAGAGAAAAAGTGTCGTGTGCGCCCAGAGAAGACTCCGACCAGCATAGACATCCACCTACACTGATCTGTGTATTATATGTGCGCTGTATAGATACTGTAAAATTAATCTGGAAATTTTCGCGAGAATTTTATTTTCGCGAATAGCGGTAAAAGGCATATTTGCGACGTTAAAAATTCGCGACTAGGGCATAATTTACCTATATCAGTTAACGACAGAGTGATTGCGCCGTTTCGCGAGGATTCTATTTTCACGAAACTTCGCATCACATATGCGAAGTTTCGCGAAAATAAAACCCTCGCGAAAATTTCCGAATTTACAGTATAAAAACCTACGTACCCAAAGAGGCCCATATGGAGAGGGAAGGCTCAGATCAGACTGACTGACTACCAAGGCTGATCTGAGCCTTAGCTGGGCGCACTTGCGTTTAACACATTGTGTTGTTTATTTATGAATCGGCTCAATAAACGTAAGCCTTGATTATGCAAAAAGCATGTCTCTGAGTCTGTCTATGTTTTATGAAAAATGACGAACACGCACTATAGTAAATTGCTATCAGATGTGCAGAGCTGTGCCACAATGTGGCATTGCATTAACGGATTATGGAAAAACCTGTCAGGGCGGAAAAAATAATATTTGTTTTGGGCAACACAATTCCAGCAAGCTTTCTTAACAAATTAGCGATTAATTATTGTAATCGCGTAGATAATTACAAGGTGCAAAGCAAAGCAAATTTATTAGCATATCAGCAAAAGATGCGATGTACCTGAAATCGTTTGTATCTGTCAGGTACAGCATGGACGAGACTGAGCCAAAGTGAAAAGGGCAGCCCCGAGTCTGGTCGCAACATATACAGCAGAGACACGCTGAATGGTTTATAGCCGCTGTAAATGAAACAGATTATTCTCACCTACCCCAATCCCCTATATTGGGGAATCAATCATTAAATCAATAAGTTATCTTGTATAGCATTTTGTTTTTCAAACTACAAACATATTTTACACTTTCTAACATTTGGCCTCATAACATGTTGACGTTATGATTGAATATGTCAAAAACAAAAGGTGCGACACAAGATGTACGAACTATATAATTCACAAGTTCCAGTACATGCCCCCAGATAAGAGTGCATAATAAAAACTTATTTTTTCTTATTTCTCAACCAAAACATATGTTGTGGGTACTCAAAAGAACCGTCTCAATGAGACGGTTCTTTTGAGCATCCAAAACATACATTTAGATGTTAAGCTTTTTTGGTAAGAAAATAATGACAATTTCGAGTTGTACAATAGTCCTTATCAGATTCACAAGTACTAATCGATGACCATTAAATGATGGTCAATATGGTTATTTTAATGAGTATCTAATACAGCAAAGGTTTTGTTTTCGAGTGATAATCGATAGTTGGGATTTTCAATTTACCAACTAAGCCTGAGCATTCGAAAATCTACTATGTCTCTGGAAAAATGACTTGTTTGTTTGTTGTAAAGTATATCATCTGATAAAAATTCCCATCGATTGGAAAATAGTACTGGCCAACAATTTGAAATGGGAGTGCCCATTGAAAGTACTGTTAAGTTAGAAAAAAGGCTTGGGCATAAAAAGCTACTCTTATTTGTGTTACTCGTAGGATGAACTGGGCTTGTTAAACTTTAACAGCAATCTGGTACTGGGGTTTTATATTTTAAAAATAGTTTACCCTAAAAAGCTACACTAACACATAAAAATCGATGCATTTTTGAAAGGTTTATTTTGACCCCTTACATCTTTCGTTAAGACCATGTGGTTGCATTTTATACGACAACAAAACCCTTAAACACAACTGTCTTTTGCGTACGAGTGGCGTTCATTCGATTCTGGCACTAATGCGCCACCTTACCACATGTTTGTAAGAAACACGTGGTAATTGCGGTGATTTCACGTGAGAGTGGTTTTGATTAATGGAACTCATTTTTGTTTGAATCCGTTCTCTCTTTCAAAAGTTATTGAAAGTTCAAACATGCGCAGTCGTAATACATTGTGCTAAATGAACACTCAAGTAAAATATTGAAATAAGGACCAAGGAAGTTTTGAACTAAGGACCTATATTAAAGGTCGCGGTAATCTGAACATTTAGGTTCACAGACATATAATGAATTGTGCTAGATGCAAAGAACATATGCAGTGTCCAAAACGTTAGTTTTTTATGTGGCACACGAAATTCCAATGTAAGTAAGGGTGCAAGACGGGTTCACTAAGCTCACAGATGGTTTCCGTCCTGGTCAGCCAAAAACTGTTGTTACCAATGCTAATATTGCTGCTGTGGCAGGCCTGTTAAAACGAGGCGCCAGACTTACCGTGAAAAATATTGCTCATAGTGTTGGCATATCGTTGGGGTCAACTCATACGATTTTGACTTCGCAGTTAAAACTTATTAAACAGTGCAGTCTTTGCTTTCAAAGGATACTCTTTTAAGAACATATTTGACTTCACTACAGCTGGTGACTGGGACTGTGTGGCGGCGGTAGAACGTCTCCCTGCCCTTCACTATAGTGTTGATTTTATTTTCTTGTCCTTTGGGATCAAGGGTTTCATTGTGGAACTTTGAGACTATTAGAGGGTCACTGATGACGCCTATATGGCATAAACTAGCTAGTCTGGCCCAGGAAATATGCACACTCTAGTTTCAGTTCTTTGGTGCAGTCTTTGCTTCCAAATGATACTCTTTTAAGAACGTATTAGAGAGGAATGTGCTCGTTGTGCCCCCAATGCTCGACTACAGAACAAACAGACTACTCGTATGAGAATGTCCATCCATTTTTATTTTTTAAAGTGCCAAAATTGTGACAAATCTAGAATATCAGAACTACTTACAGTTGATGGAACCTGAATATATAAATTGGAGCCACAGAGACGCGTCAATAATAAGCAGTGGTTGTGCAGAGACCAATCTTGGCCCGCCATCGTAAAAGAACAAAAAGCGCGGGGAAAAGATTAGTATGCCTTATTTTTGAATTCTGATAGGCCCATTGTTCAAATTTAAGTGCCAAAGCTCAAAAAGTACAGGTAAGTTCTATAAGAATAACGTGGTTTCAAAAATGAAAAGTAAAACTTGAGAAAAGCAAGTGTAACGGATCTTAAGAGGCGAGGTGTCTTATTCATGACAACGCAGGTGCCCCCACGTACAAACTGGTTCAGCACTTCCTGGAAGCGGAAACTGTGATACAGCTCTACAATCCACCCTATTCACCAGATTTGACTCTGTGACTTTTTCCTGTTTACAGCCAAGCAATCTCTCCAGAGAAGTCGATATTACCATCAACGTGCTCTTAGAAGTTCAGTGCCTACAGGGTGTGCCCAAATACAATCTACTTATCTGCATTTAGGGTCATTTTTTTAAAATCTAGTGAATTAGTTTTTGTAAAGGTAGAACACATAAAACGGTTGAAATGAATGAAATATGGAAAAGTCCTATAATTTGCCTTGCAGAACCCCAGTGCCACAATTAAATGAACGCCTATCGTAATGGACTGGACTTATAAATGAATTAAACAATTTTCATATAACGATACAAAAAACTGTAAATGTACTTTTGGTTTTCAGTATTTTAGTACATTGAGTTTAGAATCAGGTAAATTGATGACTGGTACATTGGGTGCGATTGGATCATCGATTCGACATATGGCTTCTATGAACCAGACAACAATTAATCTGTACACAACGTAAATCCCTAAATAACAAAATAATTAATTTTTGACATTGGTCAACAAAAATAATCAAAACAAAAAACGAAACAAAAACAAACACTCCAGTTTTATTGGAATTCCCTCAGTCAGACCAAGATTAGTGGATTACCTGGCCTGATCCTCATTTCTAGCCATGGTATTTCAACTTAACCAAAAATGACAGGCCTTCATATAAACATCAACTTTTAATTAATTGTTCATCAATTTCTTATTAACAAATGTATTTGCTATTCTGTGAGAAGAGATTTATTCACATTTTAGAACTTTAACACAATTTTGACGAATTTCGTTTTGCTATTTGAGGCTCCAAATATTTTTAAAAAAACTTACAAACACGCAACTATCAGTTAACAAATATGTAGTTCATAAAATCGAATTCGAAAATATAGCTGTCATGCAAATATAAACAATTTGTGGTACATAGTAACAGGTATGTTAATACTGATTGACAGTTTGAGATGTTTTAAAGAGGCAAAGACAATGGACACGATATTTGGTAAATGTACACTTCAAAAATTGTTTCCTTCTTTATTCTCAGTAACATTTGTTGATGGTACACATTGGAATTTCCTCAAAGAGGCAAATCCAACATGTACCTTCATTATACACTGTTGTCTAACCGCTCCGAGTGTACTCTGATTGGTACGGTAGGACCCAAAAAGAAACATGACTGGTTTGAACGACCATTACATCTTGTGATAGCAACAGGTGGTATTGAGCTTTTTACTCTTACATCTTGTATATGTATTTTCTATAAATGAGTAACTTTTTCAACTACTGCCTTTTAACGAATTCTTAAAAACATTCATCATTTCAATGAAATGCGCATATAGAATGAACGGGGTTTTATATAGTTTGTCATGCATCTAGCTGACAATTCTATATGCTTTTGACAGCTTATCTTGGGACGTTTGATTGGAATATATTGCTTAATTGGTAGCTACATGGTTATAAATGACGCCAGGACGGTCCTTGAGGGGCAAGGGTTGTGGTTATTTTGAGTGACAATTTGGTATTGAATACACTTCACGATTCACGAGTTTGCACTCTTGACAGGTACATGCGCATACGGCTCTGATTATGCGCGGTTTGCATTAATCTCTTCTTTACATTAGTGTGTCATAAAATATGTTTTTTATAACATCTGATGGGTGCCTAGGATATCTTTTTGCGCGCTTTTCCATTGCAATCATAACTTCACCATCACACATGAAAATGGTTTTATATTGTAATGTGGGCCTGTCTAAACAGCAGTGGCCTCCAGATACAGGTGCGAGAACGCATTCGCAAACTATCTCACGTAAAGCTCAATTGTTATACAAAGATAATATTTAAATGGACCGTCTCTATGAGACGGTTCATTTGAATACCACAAAATTATCTTCTGGTATATGGTTTATTTGTATTACTTCAACAGGGTATGTCGGATTACTCACCCCCAACCCCCGCCACAGGTTTATAGGTTTTACAAGATTTTCCTCATTTGTTTGAGAGTTTGAATAAACAATTGATATAATACTCATATGATCTCATATAGCACGACTGGATAAACGGATTTGTCACATTGCATAGCAATATAAGTCTACGATAAGTAGCAGCTGAGATATTATTTATTTTGTAGGTACGCCCCCATTCTTAAATTACATATTTAGTGCTTCTATAATATTTATGATTATGCAACTTAGATAATGGATGGAATACCTGTGTGAAGGCCTAAATTTGGCACCAAGTTTATTAGTCTAGGATAAGTAGCAGCTGATACATGAGTAATTTTGTAGGCACATCCCCATTCTAGAATCCGTTGTGGGATGCCATGGAAACCGTGCATTTTCAAAAACAGGTTTATATTTTAGGACGAAACTAAATGAGTATGACCGGGACAACGACTTTTTCTCGCATTTAGAGGTCCCTAATAAACAATTTGGCACCCAATAAAAATTACCCTTGTGAGCTATATTGACCCCTGCACTGAATATGTCCATTGGTAAACTAAGAAACAGGCATTATTTGCATTGAAAAAGATACATCTATGGTTATTTTCGGATCTACTTTAACGTTACATGCCTTATGTATGTCAGTACAATATTGAAAAAAATCAATATCATCAAAACTGTTGTTATTTATGTCCCAAAGGACCCAGGACACGTTCAGTGTATTCGTGTATTTGTTTCGGCTGAAATTGTATGTAAACCCATATGCACCTAGCTTCCGTTTATGGGATACAGCCAAATGGTGCAGACCCAGATCAGACTGCGGTGTTTGAACAGGGTATTCAGAATGTTCTTTAGAAGGTAAATGATGTTAAAATTACTACATCTCTCCCACCCAACAACATTAGATTTGGAAATGGGTCACTTCATATGATAAGCGTTGTAAAGTTCCTTGGCTTAAATGGAGTAATCTAAATCGCTGTTCTTTAAAAAAATACACAGCAACTGTACTTTGCATGCACTTTCTTTCTGAAGTAGGATGGAAAAGCAAGTGGCGCTCTGTTCTGTTCAACACAATTCTAGTCAACATGTATTATATTATAGGAGTCGACCAGAATTGAGGCGTTATCTTGAATTGGTTGATACATGTAAAACAATCCAGCGAAATTTGATAAAACCTCTTTTCATTCAAAACGGAATGAAACTCAAATAAACTTGCTCCTGAACCATCAATCAGGGAGATATACTGGCGATTACATTTCTATGACCGGATTGTACTGGACTCCTTTATTGTTTTCTGGGCATATTGGCTAATTGTCTCTTTCAGTACTATGTGTATTGATTTAACATTTAACTGACAATAACTCGCTTACACCAGTACTATTTCACGGTTCTCATGTGAATACATTGCAATATATTCGGATTTGTAACAGTAAAAATGATATAACAACATCCCTATGCGCACCTTGTTTATATGCCGCAATGATACTATAAAATACTAATTCGACATCTTGGCGTCTTTAAATGGACATGTGTGTAACTTTGACAGACAGTATACATTCAATGCCTTAGAACTCAGAGTCAGCTGGTTACGATTCTGGTTTATAAAATGCATTTTGCCCAAGTTCTGTCAGTTCGTCAATGAGATATGCATATTTTAGACTCAATATTTGATACTTTGTGTACATGTACATTGTGTATTTAGGTTCAGTGAAGACTCTTGTGAGATTAACTCCAAAATATTGGCTATTTACAATTCCAATGCTCCATTAGTCCTATCATCTTGAAGAATTTTTTATGTGAAATTTGGATGTTTTCAGGAATACTGCCAACTGCAGTCTGACTGTGATCACTCAGAAAAAAATTCGCGCATTGTGTACCCGGGCCCAAAATACAAAGCCTCCCTAAAGTTAAGTACTACTTTAGTTGCGTTTTGATTTTAAGAATACGAAATATACTGTTTAAACTTTCTTAAAATAATAATTACTCATGTGTTCTGTAGATAACAATGTCATCTTTGACCATATGTACTGCACCTGGCCTGGTCATTCATTACACATTTAAAATAGCATATTCAAATATCAATATTTAACCAAGCTAGTGCTTAACATTAAGGAGGCATTGCAATTTTGGGAACTCAAACATTCATTTGTATCAACAAACGTGCAAGTACCAGCATAGGTTTTGGTAAACAATTTATTTGAGCTTAAAAGTGTAGAAAAATGATCAGTATATGCAGCAACATTTATCCATAAGTTTTAGCATATGTTTTGGGTGGTCAAAATAATCGTCTCAAAGAGACGGTTATTTTGAGTACCCACAACATATATTTTGGTTGTAAAATAAGAAAATTAACTTTTGGCTTGCACTCTTAACTGAAGGTCTGTATCAAGTTAATAAATAGGTAGTTCATAAAATCCAATTTTAGTGGTATAACTACCACGTCAAAAACTCTGTTTGCAATATAGTGACAAATATTTGATACTGACTGACAGCTTGATATGTTGCAAAGGGACAAAGGCATCATAAGTGTAAATTTTAAAATAGTTGTCTTTATGTTTTCATTTATAATATGTTGTTGGTACACATTGGAATTACCTTTATAAGGCAATTCCAATGTGAACCAACACCACTAATTTTTTCGATGAATGTGAGGTGTTAGGTTTTGCTTTTTTGTTTGTTTGCCTTTTTTTCCTTCACATTTCGCAACTATTTTGATTGTTTCTGTAAAATTAGCAAGTAGAACTGAACAAGTTTTTATGTGCATGTAGTTTGGTACCTGTATATACATGAGTAAAATATAGGCTGCCATGTTTTTTTCTATTGGTCGCTGACCCATGAGTAAAACTATAGGCCGTCATTTTTTCCTGTTGGCCGCTGACCCATGGATGTTTCTTTTCAGCAGCACGAAATGCTTCGTTGATACTGCCACGTTTGTAGTTAAGCAAGACCTTAACAATTGACCAAGCAAACAAAGTACACCACCTAAAATATATATCAGTATGAATTGCGTGAAGTTATACAATAAGGATAGTGGTACACTTATGAAGTATATATACTCGTACGAAAAATAAAAAAAAAACCCTAACATTTCGTATTTACAAAGAAAACTCACACAATCATACACGCAAATTAACACGCCAATTGAAAATAAACTTGAAAGTTGTACAGCCTTGTAACTATAAAAAGGACAGAATTTTAGAATATGTAACATTTGCATTGTGCACAAGTGTCTTGCTTCTATACATGTTTCTGGTTTATTTTTAAAATTTTCTGCGGTTTTAAGTATGCCCAATTTGATTCTTACATAATAGCAAAAAAATTTGGCTATAAGAAGGAGATTAAATTTTTAAGAGTTGGTTTCATGCCCAGAGGTTATAAAAATAGTTGCATGCTCAACTCATCTCAGGCCGTGTTTTCGCCCTTAAAATTGACTAAAATACTAAATGTAAAATGTCTAATCGCTGGACAGATATCTCTTGTATAAATTGGTTAACAAGTCCACACAGTTTTGCAGTGGAAAACCAGATACATGATACTAATGATTTCAAAATGAGCTGACATGTTAAACTAAACCTTTATTCCTTAATGCGCCATTCGCAACAAAGGTCGTCTGCTTTTCTCGTCTGCTGGAATGTTTAAGAAGCCTCTATGGCAAACAGTGTGGACCCAGATCACACTGTTCCTATAGGAGCAGTCTGCTTTGGATCCCATTGTTTGCTTTTATACTTAATTCGTCAGTAATGTTAGGCAATTATTAGCAGCAGACGACTTCAGCAGACGACATTATCAGATCCATTTTTTCTTGGCGCTTTAAGGGTTAAAATGAATTTGATGGGTCTATTATAATTGCCATAGCCACATGTATTTTAGAAAACATTAAACATGTGCAAAAATACACACTGTCATATGTCATATCTTATACATTATTCGCGAATCATCTTTTAAGACTTATATTTTCAGCATTAAAGTGGTACCACTAACTAATTACGTCAAAACCTTACTCCACTATAATTGGCAAATCATAAACCGTCTAGTGAGTCATTCTGATGTTCTTGATTTGGCTGCAGACAGTCTCTTATCAGTTAAATTTTAACAGCCACCTATTATCAAAATTGTGTTTTTAGGCACTCTTGAACGAAGATTTTCCCGTGATGAATTTTGATATACTCAGACTGCAGTTATAAATGAAAGCGCAAGCTGAATGATAATGCATGAGGCAGACAGTGCACAACCTGCCGAGAAACCCCATCTCTATTGTTTTATTATTCAAATGCGACGTTATTTTGGGTTGTTATAAGACGTGTTATTTCCATGGATGCACACAATAATCATTATGGCTGATAATGAAGTTGAACTTATAAAGAGAACAATTGAGCAGAAAACTGATCAATATATGCAGCAACTAAGTATTAAGAAAGCACTTGCGAAAAGTTTAAGTTTCCTTTAATGCAGGGTGTCATTGGCAGTAAATGTTGAAATTACAAAGCTAGCCTTATAACGAATATCAGAGATTTGATTTTATTTTTACTGTAGAAAATTTGAAATGTTTACCATGTCTACGGGAAGCGTGATTATTTTTGTGATTAACGTCTTGCCAAAGACTAATGTCATACGTAGACTGCTGATTATTCGAAATAAACCCTCTACTAATCCTTAAAACTTCCATTCAAAGAGAATCTACTGTATTATTTGCCATACTTGGAGAAGTTGTATATCGTTATTGTATATATCTCTAACGTAATTAAAGGCAATACGTCAATACAGACTTGGTTAACTTTATTTATTACATACACTGAACCGAAGTTCTAAGTAGCCACTTTTCAATTTCTTTTTTTCTGACTAAGCCCTAGTGATATTAAAATGAATTTTTGCCCAACTATGTGCATTGTAATGGACTAAAGTTAAGCGGTGTTTTGGAAGAATTTTCTACCACTTCACGATTTTTGGGTTCAAAAATGCAAAAATCAACTTTTTGACGAAAATAAACGTTTTGAGTGCAGTTTTTATCGAATTCAATTACAGGTGGTTGCAAACCGGCATAGTCGACTTGAAAAAACACCAAACACTTGACATTTTGCTTATGACAAATATTTTATGAATTTTCAAAAATTGATAATTTTCTGAATTTTCCGAAATTTTCGGAAATCATCAGCTGCTCATACTTAAATCATTGTATGTGTTTTATTTTATGTTAATGTGTTTGATAAAACACCATGCAACTTGGTGAGCCCATTTTCTAACGATATTTTTTACTAAATTGGTATCCATTTCCGATTTTAACGTGAAACTTTAAAGGTCATTTAAATGGCATTTGTTAAAGATTTCTTTTAATTTTTAACCAGAACAGTGACGCCAATTCATAATAAAGAGCCCCTGAAAATTGCACTGCTGTGCCGCAGATAATAAAGCGTATAGAGCAATGCAAAGTGAGTACTCAAACTACATGGTTTAGCTAAATTCCTTTGATTAAGTTGTTGACCGTGGCTGTCTTCATGCTAACATAAAAGAGAAATGAAGTGCTCAATTGTCAAAAAGACTTTTGATTCTTTTAATTTTATATCACATCTGTTATAAACATCTTCAACCGGATTAAAATATAAATGGATAACATATCAGATGAATAGTTTATATCACACTAAAAAGTGTGACTTTTTGAAATGAGGGTACCTTAACTTGGACCTCGTCTGTGCAAGGTGTACCGGTCATTTTGATATGACATAATTTGCAGAGTCTTGACAAAGCCTTGGACCTCTTTATAGAACTCAAATTTTGTGAGAGCGAGTTTTACTTTCTGACCAGGAGCAAAAATTGATTGGTGGCTACTTATAACTTCGGTTCAGTGTATACAGGGTATACTATTTATTTTATATATGGCAGTCAAATCCATGCATATCAAAAACTTGTCAGCCAATATTTTCACTGTAGCATTTTTTGATTGCCTCTGACTTTCCATTCACTTAAAGCATTTCCCTTCAGAACATCAAAGGTCCATAACTTTCTTATTTCTGAACGAAAACATCAAGTGTGGGTATGCATTTTCTGAATTAGAACGTAATGAATATTTTGGTACCAAAATTATTTGGGTCTGCTAAAACAAATTCTTTTTTCTCATTTTCAGCATCTCCTTATTCAGTGGGAGAGATATTGCATGTAGCCTATGATAAAAAGTATAAAATAAAAAGAAAATTTACTTTTTTTGGTAAATACCAAATAAATTTCATCTCGTTTAGTTGAGAGCTTCAGAATTTTCACCCCTGCTTCGCACTCGTGAAAATTTTGAAGTTTTCAACAAACTCGATGAAATATATTTGAATCACCTCACAAAAGTAAATATCCTGTATATCTTTTATCTGGCCTCTAGATTAAAATTAATGTTCTTATATCTTGCGTATACTAAAAACCGTCTTATTTGAGATGGCTCTTTTCAGCACCCACAACTAATTTTAAAATTGATGGACAAGAAAAATAATCTGAAAGATGTTTATTATCAGGTGATTGTATTTTGATATCAAGTTTACCTGGCAAGGCTTGAGAACGCATGTTGACATCGCGAGGCTTGCCGAGCGATTCAATTTGCGTTCTCAAAGCCAACCCTGGAAAACTTGATATCAAAAGAAGCGAGCTTGGTATTCTATTTATCAGTTTACCATTGTTTCACTTTTCCAACTAGTGATTATGACGTAATTTTTCGATTTTTTGTTGATAAGCGACGTCATTCAAAAAGTGCAACGTCATCATGACCTGATAAAGGCGCATGCTGTGAGATAGACAACGTTTATAAGGCAAGTTAATATGAGAGTTAACTGATTAACACGTGTGACCTACTATTGCTATGATTTAACACAGAAATAACCCCTACTTCCCGTTAGTTCTGCCTGAACACATGTCATCGCCAGTATGCGACATGGGATACAGTGCTTTTGACATATCATTTGCTGATTTCCATGACAACGGTTCGTGCCAAACAACTTTAACAGAGAATGTTGCATAATTTTACATTGCAATATTTTGCATGAATTTTGTACACTTCATCGCGATTGTAACCGCACAAATAATAACCACATGCAATTCAGCTTGGCCGTTTATTTCACTACGAGGGCTGTTCAAATATGAATGCAAGTGGCTTCATAACTTTCTTCACATATATGCTACGACAAAATGGTAAACATTTCTATAAACGACTGTATGTCACCTTTAAAGTGACACCAAACCAAAAGAAAAATACAGTATATTTATCGAGTTATAGCCCTTTGATGAGGGTCACGTGTGAATACTAACAAACTCAATGCTCGAACATAGACCAGTGATAGAGACGAACGTATAATTCTTCGAAGAACAGGTGAAATTTCTTGAAATTTTTAAGGAAGTATCCCCATACTCTTACATAATGATTCTGTGAAAGTTGCGAAAATCCGACATGCTTTTGTTAAATTACAACGAATCGTTTTCACTAAAGTCTCTTTATGCTTGCAAATAAATGGTACACCAAACATCACCTTTCAGTTTTCAGTTAAACTTATCTATAACAAAATGCACGAAACAACATTTGAACTAGTTTTAACTCAAAGAAAATATGTTGATCGCTCATACTGAGTTGTTGCTACAAATTATTGATGGATAGTGGGTAATTTTTAACCGCTGAAAAGCATTTTTATCAAGTCAAAAATGCCTTAAGTGAAAGGGGTTATAGAATTTATACTTATTTTTATATCATAACATTGCGGCTTTATTCTAAATTTGAACGTAAACTTTAAGTTTGACCACTTTAGGCATTATTTACAATAAAATTACTTACCTGGTCTTGAGGACTAGACAGATTGAACATATTTTAATTAATGTAAACACGTCATTAAGAAGCAGAAACATGTTTGAAAAATTATATAAAGTGGGATAACTCTGTAAATAGAGGACGGATTTTTTTGAAAATTCCTTATGACATATTTAGCATGTTTGCAGCAAAACGCAAAGAAAACGACACAGCGATGTGTATTATTCCATCACCAGTAGATAACTCAAAATGACGTTTATCATAAAATAAATGACGTCACAAACGTGCCTGTTTACTCGAGATTGAAAGAGGATTATATAAACTTTTTCCTACAAGCAACTTTTAAATTGTTACTCAAACTTGCATTTAAAATTTGGTGCCATTTTGTCTAAAACTTACAAAGATATGACACTATATCATAGATGTACCAAAACGTGTATTGCAATTTGCTTAAGAAAAACTTCAGTATACAGGAATGGCCTTTATATAAGAGTTTGTAACTTGAGAAATATAGTTAGTATTTCTTTATCTTTGGTGCCATTTTAAAGGCGGCAAATAGTTCTTTCCAGAAAGGTATAACATTTTGTTGTAGCATATATGTGAAGAAAGTTATGAAGCTACTTGCATTCATATTTGAACAGCCCTCGTACTACTGTAGTATAGCCCTTCAAATGGAACACTGTTTTTCGGCAGCAACATTAAATCTCAAATGGGAATTTTAAATCTAATTCAAAAATTATATTTAAACCTAAAAAAAACTAACCAAAAATATGTTTTTGGAGTTTGTATACAGTTCTAACCACAAGCACAGAAATCATCCTTGGAACTAGGAAATGCGGCCCCTGTCAAGAATGAGTATTTATTTATTTTAAATTACAGGAAGCTATTGAGGCTTTAAAACCATTAGACATTTGAAAAAAGGATCACAGCAGAATTATCACTGAGTAGAAAAAATTATCTGCATTTTGAAGAATTTGAAAATATACCAGTTGTTTAACATCTTTTCTGGAACTTGTCAATGCTGAAGTTGGAACTTGTGGTATAAAGTATATACGTTTTCATAAATGCTGTGATAGGATGGAATTTTAACATTCTTAATGTTTTATGCTAAATAACATTCCCTTCTAAAGTACTTGAGCGATACGGATCAATGACTATCAGTTGAACATAAAGCCATGTATATACTAATATAAGACGCATCGGTGAATTTTAAATGTAGCTGCATATTGGCTTGCGTTGCTGTTTATCAGCCTAGTCAACAATATTTCAGTTATCTAACCATGGCACAGAGCCTGTGACCCAAACGAAATGCTACATATATAGATGTATACTGCCCGAAATTCCCTCTTGGCCTAGCTACTCTATGAATGGGTCTACTTATTGATCTCGCCACTCCCATATGTCTGATGTAATGACAACAGACATATAGAAATGTAGTAGCGGTAAAAGTTTAATATAAAATGAAATGTAGAACATGTAAGTGCTCGTACACCTGTGATCTTATTCGCATTTTCAGGACTGTGTATTTGTATTTGTACGCTCGCACATACAGACACATTAATAAAACAAATTGATAGGTAGACAGACAGAAGCGGGAAAAATGATAGTACTTGGTAGGCATGAAACGCGTAAATAACCCATTATCCGTGGAACTATATAAGCAGCTTGGATTGCATCGTAAACGGCACCATTTGATGCTACAAAATATTAGTCTGCTGTAATCTCTAATGGACATTTTATAGCTGAGCAAATACTGCGATATCTATCCAAGGTGTATTGCACTGACAGTACACAAATGAGTACTAAACGGGTATTCTCATTCCAACAAAAACTAAGTTATTTATTTTTACAAGATATCAGAGCAGTACGATTGATATCATTCTCCGCCAAAATTTAAATCTATTTAGGGGTTTCCTATTTCAATGCGCACGCAAATTTTCAGGATGAAGAAACCTATATGTTAAATTTTTAAAACGAAAAACTAGTAGGTTGTCACCTCATTCTTTCAGACGTTTTCTTTAACTCAGATTATCTCTGAGTCGTGAACCCTTATATGCAGTGTGTTAATTTGATTAGGTTGTTTTTCTGTGCTGATACATAACAATAGATAGGAAGCCTCCATGCTACCAAACAATTATTTAACAACAACAAATCTAGGACGAATATCTGGTACCAGTATAAGCAATTAAGCCCCTCCCCAGTAGCTCTGGGCTGTTGTTCATTCTAAGGCGTAGGCTCTGATGTTGTTGATTAATTGTTGCTCCCATTGTTTGAGGGGGTTCTGTGTTGGTCCTTGTGTTGTTATTCAGTACTTTGTGCCCTTTCTAGCTTTGCAATCATCTTGATGAGAAAGAGAGAGCCGGTTCCTTCACTTTAATTGTTTTTCTGATGTATTGTGACTGTTAGTGTTACATGTATGTGGCTCTTCCTCACAGTTCACTGGATTGGTCTGCAGTGTATGATCGTGGTATTTCCAGATCATAATCTTTTGATAGCGTACATCTGGTTTTCCACTGCACAATTTTATCATATTAATTTTACCGATGCCAGCGATTGAGCAATTTGAACATTGTAAACTGAATTATCATGAGCGGATCCAGAGGGGAGGGGGACTGCACCCCCGCCCCACCTGGTGAAAATCACAATTAGCTATAGAATTCCCTAGAAATACTGGTACAGACACCCCTCGAGGAGCAATTGGACCCCCTGGGTCCTATAGCTTCTTGGGAGGGGGGTCGTTCGATCCTCTGTGAAATACGTTGAGGACTAAGAAAAGTTGCCAGGACCCCCTGACGAGAAACGTTGCAACATAAGTTTTCAGCTTTACCAAGAGAGACATTCCTACCTCTATCTCCTTCTTATTTTCAAATGCATTTGAATTCTGTGAGGAGCCAAAATTGTAATGGCACCTTACACGTATATCTAAATGGTGCTAGAAAATGTTTGTCAGAGTAAGCAGGTCATGTTAGCCGATGGTTGATGGCATTATCTGAGTTTGGAAGCGTTATGTGATATTTTGTTGTTGTACATGAAGTGTTAAATTTGTTTTTCCATATGGTTTCGAATATCTTCTTATCTATCAAAGAAGAAATGTTATCCAAAACATTGGGAAAATCTCAGTAACATTAAACTATCAAATCGTTTTTATTTTTCCGTTAGAAAAGACCTGCAGGCTTCGAGGTTATAAAACTTGAGTTCATTCTCAAACTCAAAATAAAGCGCAATGATTGGCTGCTTGCGGACACGTGTGTCCGCAAGCAACCACTCATTGCGCTTTATTTTGAGTTTAATATTGTACTCCAGTTTTATAACCTCGATTCGCCCTTTTCAGTCTATTTTCACTGGCGTGGTTCAGCTGAAAAAGGAAGAAAAAAATCTTGAAAAGGAAGACAAAGCAAAACGTGTACATACGTATACTCATAAACGCTACTTGATCTTGGTGATATAAAATGCAATGTCAAGTTAAAAACATGAAACATGATGCTTATGAATTAGTCGCACAAATAAAGGCACACCGCATCTCACATATTCAAAACCAGTTTACATGAATATGCAGCATGAAAACAACCTTAAAACAATGTCATATACACGTCGATATGACGCTATTTTTGCGTCATGTGCCTCCTGAGTAGACCAACCACCCATACTTTGGATTTTAAAAAACAAACGTGAGTACATTTCGAACCTCACCGATTTCGTGTACAAAATATGATTACATGTATACCAAAAGATTTGGCAGCTTAATTGTGCACTATATATGCCTATTTTCGATGCGGGTACTTTTGCTTTGTACGACTAATATCACCGGGTCCAAAACACGTACCCTAGGACTACACTGTTGTGTTGTTCAACAAACCAAACTCTTTACGAAGGATCTATGTGAACATCCAACCTTGCTACATCGTTAAAAATATCTTACGCAGACCAGCCTGCGAATCGCCACAGTCTGGTCTGTGCAATGGGTATTCGCTCTCTGAAATTTGCTGCATCCAAATAAGGAAATAATGTAACAATGCCAATGCATGTACATGTATAATCCTGAGGTACGTATTTCGAATCCCAGACCAAAAAATGAATATCACATTCTGTAGCGACTTCGGTGTTACCTTACATTCTACCTCGACCCGTTTTGTGAGCATAGAACTTATTAAAATTTTCTGTGATTATAGGAACAGGAATTGCTAAAGTCAACACGCCAGAAATAGCACACACAGAACCTATCAATTTCCCCCAAAACCCGACCGGTACCTGATCACCATACCCTACCGTACACATGGTTATAAGCGCCCACCAAAATCCATCCGGAATGCTGTTAATTTGCGAATTTTCAATACCGTGTTCTGCATAGTAGATAGCACTTGAAAATAATAATATGCATACTCCCATGGCTACAATGAATAAAAGAAGGCCTTCCACACTTGCTTTAAACGTTAACAACAGGACCTGTAAGCCCGCTGAGTGTTTAGTCAACTTAAAAATTCGAACTAGACGAACCACCCTTAGAAAGGCGAGGGAAGAACTGGATTTTGACGATTCGCAACTTTGGCTCGACAGCGAATTGGAAAGTGTAATGTAGTAAGGAATAACAGCGGTGATGTCAACAAGGTTCTTGAAGTCCTTGAAGTAATGAAGCTTGTTGGGACAAGAGAAGAATCTTAGAAAGACCTCAACGGTGAAGAAAGCGGTGCATATTGATTCTAGAATGAAAAAAGGCTCAGCGTAGTCTACCGGTTCGTTCTCATCACATGTTTTCTTGAGAGAGGGTAGTGTTTCCACACAAAACAAGACAATTGATAACACAGTCACTATCACTGATACTATTGCTATTGCATAGGCGAAACATGAGGTTTCTGGATATTCCATAAGCATCCAGAGTTTTCGTTGTATTGGATTGTCGGGTAGAATCATCACCTCTTTCACGTATCCTTCCTCCTTTTTGTATCGTTCTACACTTTCATTCTCAATCTCATAAAATTCCAATTCGGACAAGAAAATGTCATCCGGGACCGGATCTGGGCGTCTGAGCCCACCGCCGTATTTGTAATAGTTGAATACGGCTTCAAAGGACGGTCGATGGCGGTCGAAGAAATATTCATCACGCCTTTGGTCGTAGTATTCCAGGCGTTTTTCGGGGTTGCCTAGCAACGTAGTAGGATGCCGATTTAATGTGGAGGCCCAGAGCTCATAATACTGACCGCTAACGTTGATTGTTATACGTTGACACGTTGCCAAGTGGCACCTGTGAGATACGGGTATACTGCAACCACTACACGAAAACGTGGGGTCACTGAACGGAGAACAACCTGATTTGTCATCGAGTGTGTCATGTGACCCTGATTTCTTTTTGGAAGAGTGTGGCTGAAAAGACCACAACTGGTCACCCTCCTCACTGCTCATACGGTCCGTCCGTTCGTACGACTTCCTGAACCGCTTCTGGTTCATAATAGATACAACTGCTGCCATTTTGCTTCGCCATTTAATTTAATCCAATGAATAAAACTACTCTTAATCCATCCTGATCAGAATCTTAACATCCTAACATTAATTCCAAGTTTGAAACGAATTTTTACATTAAACACACCCGATTCCACACTCCACCAAACAAATTATTCCATATTTACATTTTCCGCGGAATTATTAATTTGTCGCTCATCTTCGCACGCTCCCAATAATTTGTTCGCCTCCACATGATATTCAATTAAGCACTCGCAGGTAACATGTTTAAACAGAGCGATTGTTCGATGGATTATCGTAGCTATCCCACTGGTACTGAGGACTATTTGATCAACGCTTCCAACAAACCACGTACTAGCGGTTTTGTTAGATCAATACACTGCTCGGCTTCTCGCTTATTAGTACTTGTAGCCGTGTCACATCAATAAATGGGTAAAGCACACGATAGTACCATTTATGGAAAGATGGAGAGAAGTATTTGCATGATATTAAAGATGTATATTCGCTGGAAATAAGCAGAATATGCAAGCTGTGCAAGCAGCGTGGGTTTTATTTTTTTGTAATTTACTGCAGTGTAAAATAAAGTGTAAGTTGATTGTTTGTTTGTTTGATTTGATTCTTTACGTCCCATCAACAATTTTTCAGTGAAACAGGGACGGGTCTTCCTGGGTTGAACCAGTACTAAGCTAGGATAAATGTGTCTTGCTCAAGGACCACAACGCAGTGACGCCGGTGAGGCTCGAGCCCGCGGCCCCTCGGTCTCGAGTCAAGCACTCTACAACTGAGCCACTGCGCTCCCATTTTTATGTTTTGTAATTTACTGCAGTGTAAAATAAAGTGTAAGTTGACACCAAAGGGATGGCAGCTGAGCTGCCACCCCCTTTGGTGTCAACTTACAATTACTTTCCTACTAAAACAAATTGAGGTCACCATTTCTCCAGTGATAAAGTTAAAACATTACTACCTGTTATTGGTGTAGATATTCTTCGGATCAAATCAATCGAACAGAACATAGTTTTAATGCAGATGAAAAGTTTCGACAAAATCAGTGACAGTACAGCTGCCACCAAATTCGATGAAATGTTACACTTATTTTTTACAGTGTTATGAGTATGCAATTGTCACATAAATAAAGCATTATCATATGCATTTTAGTAGTTCATTCTGTCATCATTTTGCCATCTCATTCTTAAAAGTTTTGGTAAAGTGCATATGCATTTCCTCCGCGTCACTACATGTACATTGAATGGGTAAAAGCACACGATAATGCAATTTATGGAAAGACGTACATGTACTTTTATGTACGAGAACATATCGACGAAAATGAACACAATATGAAAGCTGTGCAAGATTGCAATCTGATTAAAACCCGATCTAGCCACAGCTACATACATGCACTAGCAGATATTTACCAAGAAAAAATCTCAAGTATATATTTAGTACAAATAGATATATTAACAAACGAGATAATTGATTAATACATGTTTACTTAACATGTTTATGGGATCAATGGTGAGGCTAAATCAATCTTTAGATAATTCTGCCGATTTGCTCGACCACAGTACTGTAAATGCTGACAGTCACACTTCGTAAAATGATATAAAATGTACCAGTCTTTTGTAAGCCCATCCCATGAGATTAGGTACATTTGTATCATATTGCTCAAATATTGGATTTTTTCATCCACCTCATCATCGCCCTTTTAATGGATTTTAAAGCGATTCTATACATGTAACAATTACATGTATAAACATTCCTGAGGCCCCCAGGGTGGGGGGTCTGTGCTCCCTGGCTCCCTTAAAATAGTGCATTGATCTCCCCAAATCTCTGAAAATAATCCTCAGCTCCTTGAAAGTATTTTGCCTTTGCTCCCCTATAATTAATTCAGCCAATAATTCCTAAAATGCATTTTTCTTTTCGTAGGAGAAAATTCACATACATGTATTTAAAAACTAAGAAGCTCTACAGGAGCACTTGACTTGATGTTATTATTTTACGTTATACATGTAAAGACAGGGCTTATTTAGCCAGGGAATACATGACATAATAGTTATTTTTATGAAATACATGCTATATAGCTCAAGGTATGTAGGCCATCCTTACAATTGGTAGAGTAGGTATGGAGTATTGCTCTCTATTTTTTATTTTTTTTAAATTATAAGGGACAAACCATTTGATCTTCTGGTGGGGGAGGGTTTATTCTTTTCCAACAGCGTAAAACTAGAATATTTTTAACACAAAGTGAAAGCATTTGTTTTTTGTAACGGTTTTACCATAAATTGTTTTTTTGTTTTTGTTTTTACATTTGCCATTAGGCCCTATACGCATGTTTATCTGATCAGCATCCTTGAAAAAGGGAGCGCAGTGGTAGAGTTCTTGACTCGAGACCGAGGGGCCGCGGGTTCGAGCCTCACCGGCGTCACTGCGTTGTGTCCTTGAGCAAGAACATTAATCCTAGCTTAGTACTGATTCAACCCAGGAAGACCCGTCCCTATATAACTGAAAGATTGTTGATGGGACGTAAAGAATCAAACCAAACAAACAAAACAAAGCATCCTTGAAAGTTTTAATAAAAATCATTAAATTAACTAGAGAGAGAATTACATACCAGGCCAGAAAGTAGCCCTGTGACGATGTGGATTCAGAGTCGTGCTTTGGGGGGTGGGGGTGGGGTCCCCGCTCTCCCGTGAACACATGATAAAAATTGGGCGAATTGGTGCGTTCTGAGCATTCCAAAGTACGCTAAATTAGGGTAAAGTCGGGTATATTCGGACAGACAGCTAAATTCGGACAGCGACCTTGTTTGTTTCATATTTCAAAAATTGGAATAAGAAATAAATTAACTAGGCAAACAGTGAAAATCCTGATGAGACGGCTCATAAGGAGCCGTCTCATCTGGATTTACACTGTTTGCTAATGTGTGTCCGAATTTACCTGATGTACGAATATACCCGACTTTACCCTATCAACTTGAAAATAAATTTTAAGGATTATAAACCAACAACAAAAATTATTCGCCATATTTTCAATGTTAATCCAGATGCGCATGACACGAAAATAAATACATTTACATTTTACAAGGGGATCTGTGGGGGGGGGGGGGGGGGGGGGGGGGGGGGGGCAACAGCACCCTTGAAGCCAAAGAAAGTTTTTAAAAAATCAAACAAAATGTAGGCCTTTCCTTAAAGGTGAGATTTTTAAAGTTGGCAGGGCTCCCTAAATTTCCAAAACTATGAGTATGCTCCCCTTAAATAATTACCAGTGCTCCCCAGCTCCCTGAAAATAAATAGCCCTTCTCCCCAAAACCCCTTGGGGTCCCATTCATCTATCAGAACGCAAGTGCATATTTTTCTGCAGGGACGAAAGCCTCCAAGTATCAAAATCTCCGATATGCACCAAATATTAAGCCTACATGTACATGCAGCTAATGTTCCCTTGGTTTGGTAATTGCACTTCATTTGGTGTGGCGTTTCCCCTTTTTTAGTTTCTTTCAGTTTTACTTAAACGACGTATACATGTCGTTTTTGTTTGACTTGATTCTTTACGCCCCGGTCAACAATATTTCAGTCATGTCGGGAAGGAACTTCCTGGAATGAACCAGTACTAAGCAGAGGGAAACGTGTCTTGCTCAAGGGCACAACGCAGTGCCTCCGGCGAAGCTCGAACCGGCTATCCCTAGATCTCGAGTCAAGCACTATTGTAAATTGAAGAAGATCCAGAGTCTAGCTACTTGTCATACATGTAGCTGCGCATGCGTGCTTAACCCTTCCTAGACTCGAAACCCCTAAACGGGCACTTTGGTAAACAGTGAAGACCCAGATGAAATGCCGCATTAGATTATGGTCTGCACTGCTTGCTTAGACAAAATCGATCTTCAGAGAAAAATACACCTTTTTTAAAAAAAAAATAACGTGTGACCCCTCAATATATACAATGTACCATTCTGGTATTATTATATATAGCTTTATAGAAATGTCCATTGGTCTGAAAAGTGTAAAAGAATGATTTACGCATATGCGATAAGTACGATTATCATATGGGCTGGCTTATTAATTTGTATGGACCCGGCTCATGAGAGTCTGGTACCCATCGCACGTGCGCAAAACCACTCTTCAAACGTATGTATGCAGCTATACAGTGGAACTAGTTGCCTAAAAGTTTGTCAAAGCCTTCATCGATCTAGCCAAGTGTCTGGGAGCAGCGAATGGTGTGTCGAGACTGCGTGGATGCGCAGGCTCGCCACTGCCTTCGCAGCTCGCTTATGCGACAGGTACCAAAAATCTCATGAACGGATTGAATTATTTATTTTCCGAATGCTAAATCTGATATTGACATGTGCCACGCCATAATTAAATTATTGAACAATTTACAAAACATTACCAGCCAGATAATAATGGATTTTTAAAAAATGTCAGTCTAAATATTTATATTATTGATATCATTTTCAGTGTCTGTGTTTTCTCCTATTCAGTCAAATTTTAGCAGTTCTAGCATTAAATGCTAAGAACTTCTTACATGTGTTGCATAAACGCTCTCCTCATGCTGTTTTATCCTTTCTGTATATACTCAACAAAAAATTAAAGGGTCAGGTACTAATATTGAATTTCAAACCGCTGTATAAAGATTTCAAATAAAGAATTTCGAAAACTGGTTTTGGTTTTGGGAACTTGTTAAATTACATGAGATGAATAGAATTCCTTTAAAATATTTTTGAAAAATATGCACCTTTAAAACTTGTAAAATAAATCCGTGTTTTTACCCAAAAATAAGTTTTTGAAGATAGTAAAACGATTTAGAGCACTTTGAAAAATAAACACATATTACGCCAAAATGCCACTACCTTTTTAGAACGAATTTTGAATATCCGAGGATGATCCTAAATAATCATAAAACATCATTTACAATCGAGCTTAATTTGAAATAAATTGATTTTGAATTTTAAAATATGAATTTTGAAAAAAAAATGTAAAATTTTCGAAAAATGTAAATTTTGGGGTAAAATTTATGATTTTCGAAAATTGCGTTTGCTTTTCACGCTGTTTACAAAAAATAAAAATAAATAAAAAAAAACATTTTTTTTTAATATTGTTATTGAATCTATTGTCAATACTTCTATCGACGTTATTTTGTGGTGAAATCTCTTCCAAGTAGAGCGGGTGAGGGTATTAGTGAACCATTAAGCGATATTTTATATAATATGTTATCTGATGACCTTTTTCGAACATCCTGCTACTCAAATTGAGAGTTTGGTTATTTCTTGTCGCTAGACTGTGGACAGACAGCTTCTAAACAGTTAAAGAAGCTACATTAATAGTGTTGTACAACTATATACTATGGAGGCAGTTAGTGAACCATTCGGGTATTAGTGGACAGGAGACGATGGCATTATCTAGAAACGCCATAGAGATGAATAAAGACATGCAATTAAGACTTAGATTAGACATGCACTCACCAGTAAGTGTAGAACTACCCTGAACTTTAATTTGTTATTTAAAACGCAGAAGCAACTTTCCACAATGGCCTGACTTTGCTCTTCAATCATGTTAACAGCATGTAGCAAAGTTTTGTCTGAATGTCAATTTCAAGGCGGTGCAAATTGGTCAGCTCATTTTTATACTGCCTTGAACGACCTTGCCAAGTGATAACTGGCAGTTAATATGCCTTTTATAAAGCTTATAGCTTTACATTTTTGACAGAAAAAAATATTATGAATGCATGTGTTTAGCTAAATACATATAATAGGGTTAGGGAACACATGACTTGTAACGTCATATTTGTTGTAACCATTTTGGAAATCGTCCTCATATATATGGTAAGTTTATTTCCTCTGTAACACAAACGTTTTAGAACACGAAATAAACCTACAAAAATCGTCTTTTTCAGTAGAGTATAACAGGTGATACTAACACAGCCTATTATATTCATATACAAGCCAAACAAGAGCAAGACATTATAAAACATTCTCTTGGCATAATTGTCATACAGGGGGATGCCTATTGCTCATATATTCCTAATTTTCTTAGGGCTTCTTTCATAAAACTAGCTTATGCGTTCATGGTACAAGAAGTGCAATATGCAGAAATAAAGTGATAAAGTACACTTTATTCACTGTTCATGTTACATGGTTCACTAATACCCTCCATGAGAAATTTTCGTCGGGTATTAGTGAACCCTTTCTATAGACTAATCGGACACCGCCAGGTACCAGCGCAGAAGCGTTTTGGGTTAACAATTCAATTAGATACCGGTTTTTATCAAAAAGCATGACAAAAACACTACACATAAGGTGTTGATCATTAGGAACAAATTTCTGTTTCCTTAACACCATGGTTAAGAATCGCCAAATTTATTGACATTAAAAAATAAAGTCTGTTTTAAAAACTTACATAGTGATTATGGAGATAGTACACCCTAGATACTAAACAACGCATTATTTTGAACATTTTAAATGTCAAACAATACGCTTCTATGCATTAGAAATTGTGATACAGAAATGGTTCACTAACTACCTATGGTTCACTAATACCCTCACCCGCTCTACCATAGATTGGTTTAGAATGTACATATAACGATTTTAATGTAATGTGCATGGAAAAATAAGTGCCTGCATTTATGTAGGGTATATTTTGATGTAACGGTTGCTAGGTGGTATTGTTTTCCCCTTAAATTCATCTTTAATCAGTCTAATAGAACATTGTGTAAGCAAACAGTAGATATCCTGACCAGACACCGCATTTGTGACGTCTGATCTGAGTCCGCACTGTTTGTCAATAACCCGTAAAAAGGCGCTAGGCTTATACATGTATAGTAAGTAGATCGTTGGACACACGCACAGATACAGGTGTTTATGGAACTGCACACCTGTTTACCCTTTGTAATTGTGTTTGTGTAAATAATGTGTATATTTGGGACCCATGAACTATGACGTGAGAAAATCTGGCTGTATGATTTGACACCAGTGCGACTGAAAATGATTTCATGTGCAACTTAATATTGTCATCGTTATAGTTCAACTTATAGTTTAACTATAAGGCTAATCTCTATGACAGTTTTTCTCATGGCAAGGCTCATGTATATGTTTTTTAGAAATAGTTTTAAAATTGTAAATATCTTAAGAACTTAAAAATTCTTACTGTCTCTCACAATTCTTTTAGAATGGCAGTTGTATATGTACTTATGTATTTTAAATGTAAGATATGTTTTACTGTATACACTGGTGAGACAAAAATAAACGATACTTACTTACTTACTTACTTACACGCATTTGAAAGACGAATACCTCTTCAGCTGGTGCTAGTGGATGTGACGGATACATGTACAGTATAACTCATTAATTACCTCATTAGGAGGCCCATTTGATCACACTCTGACACGTTATATTTATGAGCCATCTCGTGAGAAAAAGGCACTTATTAGCTGTTTTTACCCATTTATACAATACAATACAATACAATATATTTATTCAGCATTAAACATATAACAATGTTTATAGCCTACACATTAACATACATATTAATGTAGTGAAAACAACATCAATTTTCCTGAGGAGCATCTAGCATTTCTTCTGATATGTTTCGTGAAATTAACATGCAAGCAGTCCGGGTCCAAACCAGGTCCGACAGCGGGTCGGTCCTGATCTGGATCCATACTGTTTGACACCCCACAGTTTATAGTGCTGTTTAAAGATCATGACTGATCACAAAGCCGCCTTTTAAAACCTGTTTGTAAATTGTAAATTGTGCGCTATTTTTAATTGCTTGAGAAAAAATGCCCGAAAGGGGTGCAACATCCGATACATGATATAAAGTGATGGTGGTTCTATAGTAACTTAAATTGTGAGGTCTGTCAGTTATAGCTGGTACAGATCCAAGATCTTCATTTACAAATGAAGGTCACAGGTGTCCGTACCAAATATTTAGACGAAATAGCTTGCGAACCACACACTCCCGTGTAGCGAGTCCTTTTCGAAAACGAAACAAAAGAACTGGCTTGGGGGCGTGCGTTCGCAAAGTTGATTACTTGTCACGTCAAATATATTGCACTTTAGGAAAACCCGCATATAAATAACGTTTTATAAATAGAATATATACATGACTGCTTGTACACCTGTTCTATAAATAAAGGCTCGATATGCCGCCGAGACCGGAATGTGTTTAAGTTTGCTCGCATGCATTCGTATTGCATAACAAATATTCCACTACTAATCTTCCTCAATGTGCAGCGGAGCAAAACAAGGTATTCTTTTATTTGTGAATGGTCACTGTTTTGTGTTTTAGTATAAAAGGTTATTCAAATTAGTTCACATGTCCTGTGTGAGCTAGCTTGAATATCTTCTTACACACATAAATTCCAGATAAGTGGATTTTAGAACTTAGAGTATCAGCTACCCAGCTGGTCTAAAGTGGAATTTCATGCTCAAATCAATTGGACCTGTCGATTTCCAGTTCAAGGGTTGCTGAGCGTATTATATATATATTTTATCCAAATTGTAAATGAACACTCAGTGACTTAGCAAACCGAGCAGACCCCGATCAGATGTCCTATATGGCTATTAGAATCTATCAAGATAGAAAAATCTGTCCCATTGATCACCGTTTGTCATCACGAGGCTTGCCGAGTGATGACGAACGATGATCAGGGGGAACGGATACTTCGATCCCACCCACACACGGCTAATGATTTCTTTTTCAATGCCGCAGTTTCATGTTTTAAAAAGGCTACCAGAAGTTCCTGAATAAGTTGAGATACGACATGATACGATGACGTCACCTTAATATAACATTGACAACACTTGACAACCATATGCGCGAGTTCCAGTACAACCAATGTACAGCCCTCACGTGAAGCCTGGGTAAGATAGCATTGATAAGATAAGATTTTCTTGCACACCAGATAAGGATATCTGAGATTTTACCCTGGGATAGAAAATCTTGTTTAACCCATGCCATCTTACCCAGGCTGTCACGTGAGGGCTTCATACATTTGTTTTTTATTGAAATATACGCACATGGTAGTCACGTGACTCCATTGTTAATTTTAAGTGACGTCATCATGTGGAATTACATCTTAGCGTATTCAGGGACTTCTGGAAGCTAATTTTCAAATAAAAAAAACAGTGGTGAGCAAGAAAAAGAATCCATTATTCGTTTGAGGGTAGGATAGAAAAATCCGTCCCTCGAGATAACCGTTCGTCATCACTCGGCAATTCTCGTGATGCCAAACGGTGATCCTCGGGACGGATTTTTCTATCCTACCCTTACACTAATGATAGATTCTTATATTCTATCCCAGGCCTAGGTAAAATCTCAGATATCCATAGCTGGTGTGCATGAAAATTCTATCTTATGTATCCCGAACCCACGGAACAGCCGCATGTCGAAAGACAAGTGACGTCATCAGGGCGTTAAAGTGACGCCATTATTTTGTATGTCGCATACCAGCATATACAGGAGCGTTTTGGAGCCTTTTTTTAAATATAAAAATGCCGTATTTAATGATTTGCAAGAAAAAAATATTTGTGTTGGGATGGGATAGAAAAACCCCGTCCTTCGCTATCATTGTTTGTCATCACTTGGAAAGTCTCATGATGCCAATCGGTGATCCTCAAGACAGATTTTTCTATCCCACCCACTCATATCAAATTCTTATGTTCTTGCACACCAGATTGGGTTTGCCATATGAGAAATCTCTATCTCACATTCTCCGTACCAACCCGTTGGAAGGATTAAAAATCGAACAGTCGCACGCCCATTGACAAGTGACGTCAGTGTTATGCTAAAGTGACGTTATCATATTATGTCGATTTTAGGGTATTCAGAAACAACTTCTGGAAGCCTTTATTAAAATACAAAAGATGCAGCATTTATTGGTGAGTAAAAAATGATTCCATAATTCGTGCGCGGATGGGATAGAAAAACCCGTCCCTTGCGATCTCTGTCACCACTCGGCCCTGCCGACGGTGATCATGATGGACGGACTATAAATTCCATCCTCACACTCACAATGGTTCATAGATTGCTCATAGTTCATAACTGATGTCAATTTTCCAATATCTATTTTTTGCTGTCTGGCAGCATTGACAAATCTGATGTTTACCTGTCCTGGGCTAAATTTAGTTTATCACTAGTAAACATCAAGATCTGTCACCACGCGCGAAATATAGTTTAAACCAACCAGAGGAGGTCTTTTATAGGAGTCATATTACAACAGAAAATGCCAACCTGAGAAAAAAATGACCATCGAGGCAACAGCCGAGGTGAACACCACTTTAAGTGATTGACAAGGCCTGATGCTAACCAAAAAGAATGCATCAAATGTTTTGTCAATATATGACTTTAAGGCTGTATTTTTAGAACTAAAATTAGCTGTGGCCAAGTAGACATGACTTTTGTCAAGGCTGGTTGATAGCTACAATTGTCTTGGAATTCCTGAATTCAGATCTAAAAATAGCACTGCTAATTTTAGATCTGATTTCAGGAATTCCAAGACAATTGGACAGGTAGATATGCCTTTTGTCAAGGCTGCCTGACAGCTAATAATAGTTGTAGGATTCTGTAATCAGATGTTTTACATAAGAGCTAAATTTAGCAAAGTAAGAAAGAGGGCAAAGATCAGGAATCGATACAATCAAGCACCACACCTGACCCAAGATACCAATGGGAAAGTGACAACGTCACAATAAGACACACAAACGAGAGCCAAGAGGTCAGCCCTTTCCCAGCAGGTGACCACAAGGCATCAACAAACGGACAAAAGCACAAAAAGGCTAATTTAAAATTAGGTGTGGACACGAAGACATGACTTAACACATGTAAAACATGGCAATACCACAATTGCACACTGCAGACCAACCTACGGCACAGCAAGGAATAGCCTCAGAACACTAACAGTCATAAGACATCAGGAAGACGATTAAAATAAAGCAACTTTCTCTCTCTTCCCCATCAAGATGAATGCCAAACAAGAAAGGACCCTAAGTACTGCATAACAAAGCAAGGACATAACACATGACCCCACAATGGATGGAGCTTCGATTGACAATGAATCATTTTTCCAGACAGAAGCCTTAGCCACCGGCCGATGGAGGGGGCTTAAATGCATTTTAATGGCGCCAAATATGTTGTTGTTGTTGTAAAAACAAAAGATGTTAAGCTTGAGGTTTTCTAATATCCAATTTAAGATATTTTTCAAAGTCCTTATCTTTGCTTTAATTCCTTTTTGTATCTTGATTTATATGTTCTAGGGGATGATGCAAGGATAAGTTAGGGGTTTTCATGCAAACCAATTTATGTGTGTCTTACTACCGGTCGCAGCCCTCCAGTAAAATATTTCTACTGACCGTTCCAGGGCGGTACTTCTTTTGTGGATCATTTGTGTTATTTATGTCTCGTGTTTGTCATGCTTTCACGTCTGCTCATTGCTGCCTTGTGGTCACCTGAAGGGAAAGTAATAACCTCTTGGCTCCTGTTTGTGATGTTTTGTGATTTTGTTACTTTCCCATTTGGTATCCTAGGACAGGTGTGGTACTTGATTGTATCGATTCCTGATCCTTGCTGCCTTTCTTACATTCTAACTAATGCAATGGGCCAGCACATGAAACAACACAATATTTACACACTATGATGAAAATAGCTCTGAGCTTCGCGGACATAGGATTTTTCGCATGCAAGAGAGCTAAACTTAGCCAGCACAATCAAGCATTTGTACAAAGCTGTCGCAGGCAGTTAAAGCCAATGAGAGAAAGACTTTGCTTGCAGGCATATAACAACATGATATGTCGCGTCTTAGCGTGTTCAAGAACTTCTGGGAGCATTTTTTGAAACTTAAAATGCAGAATTGTTAATGGCGAGCAAGAAAAATAATCAATAATTTGTGCGAAAGCAAGCATCGTTATGCGAAACGGTTACAGCTACATTGTACTGGCTAGAATATTGAACCTGTGCGTGTAGCAAGTTAAGATACTTTACTACCCAGCGACCGAATAACAATTTCGCTGGGCAGACTCCGCTAAAGCGCAGGCTGCCCAGTACCTTTATTGTTCGCATGCAACTAAAACAGGTTATCTAGCAACGAGTCCCTTATATGAGCCAACTTACGAGTTTGCTATCGCAATGGCGGCCAGCGACGGCTAAAACAATTGCCGCACAATGTGTGGGATGGAAGTAAATTGTAACATTTCTCTAGTTAGACGATTTAGCACTTGGTGTTGCAACCTATCTTGCTTATATGTGATAAACTGTTGAATATTTATGAGGCTGAGTATTGCATGTATTTACTAGGGTGTAATTGCATAGAATCACAGCGACATTTGTGTGATTACGATACGTTACAAGTAATTTCTGAAGTAATTATTCAGTGCATGCTTTGAGTTCTACATAAATTATAAAGCGACACAGTTTAGCTTGGATAATGAAAAACTGCGCCCTTTCAGCCTAGAGAAAATTTAATTAATGTTTAACACCCTCGAAAGCGATTGAATCATAGTGTCCATTAATGTTGATGCAAAAATAGTAAGTGAGTATGATCAGGAAATACCACAATCACAAACGGCAGACAAACCCATGGCACCGCGAGGAAGAGCCACACAACAATCACGAGACACCAGGAAGACAAACTAAGTAAAGCAACCTGCTTTATCTTCCCCATCTTGATGATTGCAAAACTAGAATGGACATAAATAACGTACAACAAAACATAGAACAATTACAGAATTCCACAATGGGAGTAACAATAAACGAATAGCAACAACAACAGAACCACCGCCTTATAACGGGCAGCAGACTAAGCCATGGGGGGCTTAAATGTATTTTACTGGTACCAAATCTTCGCTAGGTTCTGCTGTTGTTGAAGTACAAGAAATGTTCAGCTCGCATGGAAGCCTTCTAACTATTGCAACGTATCATCATGGAGAAACAGGAGGCTCACGATTAACAGATGGTCAGAGCTAAAGAAAAGTTGAGCCACGTTGGGTCAAGGTACAGGTAAGCATCAGGCGCCAAACCAACGCTTAAAACTTTACGTCAAAGCCGTCATAGAGTCTCAGGCCTGACCCACCGTCGTGCAATTAAAAAAGAAACCATACCTATAAATCGTGATTGGGTTAAAACTAGGCATGCAGACTGCCGTATGACATTCAAGTTATACCCAACCTTTCTATAACCTTCATATAACGTTTGATGATCTTTTTGAATTGATCACTAAAATTAGGTTTTCGCGTTTGTGATGTCTTATTATGACGTTGTTACTTTCCCATTGGTATCCTGGGTCAGGTGTGGTGCTTGATTGTATCGATTCCTGATCTTCGCCCTCTTTCTTACTTTTCCAACAATTCGTTTGAATCTATAAACTAAATCACCATAAAATATAGGTTCTGATATGCCGTGTTGCAATACCGTTTCCATATGGAGTTATATAATAAAACGTCCAAATTTCATTTAAAAACATATAATGTAAAATATCGCTTCTCAATAAATAAACATTTTGCCAATATGGAATTGTGTTCTCGGTTAAGTTAAAATGAACAAAAGGGTCAAAATATTACCGCATTTCATCCAAATTTGCAAATGTTCTATAATAAAACGCCATTATGACTGGTATCCGATATGCGTTGTTATTAGTCACCCCTAATATAAATTGAATTGTTTCAACATAACCTAATAAACGTTTCCTATCTCACGGCATGTTACCTTTATCAGGTCATGATGACGTTGCACTTTTTGAATGGCGTCGCTAATGACGCTGAATCAACACAAAAATCAAAAAATACGTCATAATCGCTAGTTTGAAGAGTGTTCAACAATGGGTAAACTGATAAATAGAATACCAGGTTCGCGTCTTTTGATATCAAGTTTACCAGGCTCGGTTTTGAGAACGCATGTTGAATCGCTCGGCAAGCCTCGCGATGTCAACAAGCATTCTCAAAGCCTTGCCTGGTAAACCTGATATCACAAGACACTCACCTAGTATTCTTTATATCTCGGCAAGCCTCGCGATCTCAACAAGCATTCTCAAAGCCTTGCCTGGTAAACCTGATATCAAAAGACACTCACCTAGTATTCTCTATATCTCGGCAAGCCTCGCGATCTCAACAAGCATTCTCAAAGCCTTGCCTGGTAAACCTGATATCAAAAGACACTCACCTAGTATTCTCTAAATCTCGGCAAGCCTCGCGATCTCAACAAGCATTCTCAAAGCCTTGCCTGGTAAACCTGATATCAAAAGACACTCACCTAGTATTCTCTATATCTCGGCAAGCCTCGCGATGTCAACAAGCGTTCTCAAAGCCTTGCCTGGTAAACTTGATATCAAAAGACACTCACCTAGTATTCTCTATATCTCGGCAAGCCTCGCGATCTCAACAAGCGTTCTCAAAGCCTTGCCTGGTAAACTTGATATCAAAAGACACTCACCTAGTATTCTCTATATCTCGGCAAGCCTCGCGATGTCAACAAGCGTTCTCAAAGCCTTGCCTGGTAAACCTGATATCAAAAGACACTCACCTAGTATTCTCTATATCTCGGCAAGCCTCGCGATGGCAACAAGCGTTCTCAAAGCCTTGCCTGGTAAACCTGATATCAAAAGACACTCACCTAGTATTCTCTATATGTACCATTCTACACAAATGAGATGCACATCAACTACTTTCATAAATAAGAGAAAATGATGGTAACAAGACATATAGAGAATACCAGGTGAGTGTCTTTTGATATCAAGTTTACCAGGCAAGGCTTTGAGAACGCTTGTTGACATCGCGAGGCTTGCCGAGCGATTCAACAGGCGTTCTCAAAGCCGAGCCTGGTAAACTTGATATCAAAAAAACGCGAACCTGGTATTCTATTTATCAGCTTACTCATTGTTGAACACTCTTCAAATTAGCGAGTATGACGTATTTTTTTATTTTTGTGCTGATTCAGCGTCATAAGCGACGTCATTAAAAAAGTGCAACGTCATCATGACCTGATAAAGGTAACATGCCGTGAGATAGGAAACGTTTATTAGGTTATGTCGAAATAGTTCAGTTAATATTAGGATTGACTGATAATATAGTTTACTCCGCCCCTTCCTGTGCTTCACAACCAATCAGTTTGCGCAAAAAAACCCAATTTAATCACATATTTTGTCAATATATGTAATACCTATTAAGTAACTCATTAAGTAAATCCGTGAAGTGGTCAATGCGACCATTTCCAAAGGCGCAGTCATGAAAAAATAGGAGAAAGCTATAAGTAGGTCATAGATCATATAGAACTAAGTGGTTCACTCGCTGAGCTCATTCCCACTTAATTCTTTTATTATTGTAATATATGATCTATAACATATACATAAAATGCTTTAAGTGCAATTTGTTGTTATACTTTACCATATCACAATTGCAGGAAATAACATACAAAATTGACTGAGGCCCTGGTCTCGGGGTTATGAAACATTTTTCATGCTCAACTCAACTGAACACGAAATTTCCACTGCTCATAAAATCTAATATACCGAAAAGTGAAAAAGTTTCTTGCTCTAAGTCTCTGAGATGTTGTATTTACCATGCTAATACATGTTAAATGCCAACAATTGTTGGTAATTTAACATTTATGAGCAGGATAAATTTTGTGTTCAGCTGAGTTGAGCATGAAAAGAAAAGTTTTATAACCTCGGAGCATGGATCGCTCACCTGAATCCTGGCATATGAGATTATGTTTTGGCATTTAATGATATTTCTATTTTACCTCTGGCGGCCATTTTGTTCAGCCATGCTGAATGGTCAGAGCAATTCTTGCAGAGGGCATCACTAGGAACATTTCTGTGATATTTTGAATTTGGATTAGAGGTTCATGAGGAGATGTCGCTTAAAGATATTTGGGCCGCGGCATGAGATTTCCAACAATTTGACATTTTGACAAGTGTAGACTCGGACGAGCCTCTGCAGACTCCTTTTATGATTAGAAACTCCAAATGGTGTTCAGTCAGTAGCTTAACAATCATAGAATGCTCAAGCAACTAGTAAAGGCTCTGATCAGACTGCGCGTATGCGCAGGCTGATCTGAGGCTTTGCTGGTTGCACATACCACATTGTTGGAAATCTCATGCACTGGTTCATTTCATATTTAGAGCTCTGGTGCCCCATTTGCTCGTTGCAGCTAAATCATTTGTGGAAATTTAGATGGTATTATGAAAAAGATTTTTGTGAAATTGTATTGAATTTGGACCCGGGATTAAGAAGGCGACGTGGTTTAAATGTGCATTTTTTTCTAAAGCCAAGACAGCCCTTTAGTTGGGTGAAGCAGAACAATATGGCTATTTAGTAGTAGAAGACATTGTGAGGAACTTTCCTGTGGAGGTCAGGGAGAGATACCGTTTAAAAACATTTTATCTAGAGCTCCTGTGGCCCCTTGGTTAGGCCGAGCAAAATAATTGTGCCATTTTGGTAGAAGACATCACGAGGATCATTTCTGTGGAATTGTTTTGAATTTGGACCAGTGGTTCAGGAGGAGATGTTGTTTAAAGAAATTCCTTCTCTGGAACTCTTGCAGCCACTTTATTAATTAGTTTTCGTGAAAACTTATGAAGCCTTGGAATACCTTATAGAGGAACTCTGGCAGCCACTTTATTAATTAGTTTTCGTGAAAACTTATGAAGCCTTGGAATACCTTTATAGAGGAGACTTTTCGCCTAAATAAATAAAACATCAGACAAAAATCTCTAGGTCTGCAAAATTTTAGGTTCAGGTTCCCTTAAGCCTCCCTTTATTTTCTTCTTATTGACACATTATAGTTTCAATCGGAACTGCCTCGGCTAATTCCGTGGAGTAAGACCGTGGATGTAAATAGAGGATCTACTTTGATAACGTGACTCTGGCGTCACAGAAACCATGCCAACACATGCATTGTAACAAGTGCGATTGCAGCAAAACCAACGGTTATAAATAAAGTTTATGTTTTTTCAATAAAATATCGCTAAAGCGATAATTTTATTGAAAAATACATACACTTCATTTATTCTACTGATGTTACTTTCCTTGTGATCAGAAAAATTGATTTTAATAGGGCTGAACACACATGCTACAGAACTTATTATCCTTATGCCAATTCGGGCTAACAAAATTGAGCTTTTTCGTACATAGTACTGCGTGTAATGCGCCTTACGTACATCCGAAGCTTGATTCGATTCTCGAATTGTGCCAGGGTTTCCCCGATTGATTATAGTTTAATTTTCTATTTTGTAAGAGATAATATATTCGCATTGTAAAGGTTTTAGTTTCAGTTCTTTATCATCCGATGTACTAACAAATATGTGGGATTGGTCTTGTCTACAGGCTAACAAAAGCATGAACACAAAAACGAATAAAAAATTCACCACCTTTATTGACCTGCAGAATGACTTTATAGCCATAGCTCTGTTTTAATGATAGCCTATAAATAATTAACACAACCAGTCAGATGGAACCGTTGGGGATGATCTATACAATTGTTTATATGTCGGACAATTCAAAAATATACTCGTACAGAACATCTATTTTGTTGACAGAAAATAAAATAGAGCCGGCCCATCAGGCACAAAGGTTAAAAAAAATTCATGCTCAACTCAGCTGAGCACGAAATTTATCCTGCTCATAATTTATCCTGCTTATAAATGTTTAAATGTCAAGAATTGTTCACATTTTAACATTTATACCTAAGGACTTTGAAAACGCATCACCCAGATTAAATTCTTTATTTCACAAACCCTGAGAATGTCAGCGAGATAATTGTTATTGCATATCAGTGTCTGACCAGCTTGTAGTGTGTCCTGGAAAATTCATGGTTGTAAATTTACTTTAAGGTAATGAAAAAATATCCGTTTTAAGACAGGGTGGTCGATTTTGAAGGACACAAATTCAGCTTCAAGTTACCACGCGTTAGGTTTGATTCCTGACTCAACAGATTTGCGTCCTTTGCTTCTTTCACGATTGCACATTCATCATTGAACGATTAGAAAAGATTTGACATATCAGTATGCTCAAAATTACACCCCCTAAAAATATCGACACACCCACCCACCCTGATTACTATAGTCCAGTAATAAAATTCAACGTCTTGGGCCTTTCAAAGTTTCGATCTTTTACGTCCAGTTTAATTGGATGAAGCTAAGTGCATACACAAATGACAGATTATACATAAATTACGCGTCTATCACGTGTCTTTTGTATTGTGCAAGTGACGTTTACGTATTTTTAAGACGTTCTCGATCACATGACAGCAGATCTTCTGCCATGATTTACATCAAAACGTCTTCCCCACATGACTGCTAGTGTATGAAGTCAATATCAGTAATGAAAGCGTACATAAAAGTTAACTTATAGAGATGTTTCTAAATAGGAGCTATAAATCGATGTTAAAATTTGACGTGTATTATTGAAGTTATCGATTACTTTTAATTAGAAAAAGTCTATAAACTCTTATGGTATTATACACCGCCACAGTTTAAACATAAAAAAGCTTCATTTAACTGTGCAGAAAGGTGGTGGATGCTGTATGTACTCATGTGACGTCATCAGCAGCGTCGCGCGTGAAGGCGCAGTCAAATTTACGACTGTTTCATACTAATTCTTGGTCGCACATTAAAACCTGCGAGTAACTTTTCAATCGCATATACGGTTTGCAAGAAAAGTGCAAAAATATGGCGATGCGTTTTCAAAGTCCTCTAGTAAATTATCAAGATAAATAACATATAGCAATAATCTGCTTCATTTGTCGGTAATTTAGTTGTACAATCTCGGGGCATGATTTTGGTACTTATCGCTTTGGCATCGTTCTGCCAGCGTTTTTTTTTGTCTTGATCCACATCAGAACTAAGGGTGAGGTTGGTACCATTAAACGTGTTTAAGCCCACCAGTGATCTTTTTGCTGATCGTTCCAAGGCGGTTTTTCTTTGGTTTGTTTTTTCTTATTTATGTTTCATGTTTGTCTTTGTTATGCTGTCTTGTCTGTTCCTTGCAGCCTTGTAATCACCTGACGGGAAAGGGCTTAGCTCTTCGTTTTCTTGTGTTTTGTCACTTTCCTATGTGGTGTTTCGGGTCAGGTGTGATACTTGCTATTGGCTCTTGTTTGGTACTTGATTGCATCGATTCCAGATCCTTGCTATCTTTCTTACTTTCCTAGAAGATTTAAGTTTTCATTCCCCATTACCAGAAAAACTCGACCAAATTATGACCCTGGGACCAAAAGTTGCACTGTCCTGTTGGTCACATATTTTACATAGGCTTATATTTAGAGAATACTAGGTGAGTGTCTTTTGATATCAAGTTTACCAGGCAAGGCTTTGAGAACGCATGTTGACATCGCGAGGCTTGCCGAGCGATTCAACATGCTTTCTCAAAGCCATGCTTTCTCAAAGCCGAGACTGGTAAACTTGATATCAAAAGACGCGAACCTGGTATTCTATTTATCAGTTTACCCATTGTTGAACCCTCTTCAAACTAGCGATTATGACGTAATTGTTGATTTTTGTGTTGATTCAGCGTCATTAGCGACGTCATTCAAAAAGTGCAACGTCATCATGACCTGATAAAGATAACATGCCGTGAGATAGGAAATGTTTATTAGGTTATGTTGAAACAATTCAGTTAATATTAGGGGTGACTGATAACTTGATTTATATGTTCTAGGAGATGATGCATGGATAAGTTAGGGGTCTTTCATGCAAACCAAACATCTGTTTTGATCCACATCTGAACTAAGGGCAAGGGTTGGCGCGCCATGAACCGGTTTAAGCCCTCCAGTAAAATATTTTTACTGACCGTTCCAAGGCGTTGCTTCTTTTGTGGATCATTTATGTTAGGTCTGTCTTATTTTTGTTATACTTTCGTGCGCGTCTGTTTATTGATGCCTTGTGGTCACCTGCTGGGAAAGGGCTGACCTCTTAGCTCTCGATTGTGATGTCTAATTGTGAAGTTGTCACTTTCTCATTGGTATCCTGGGTCAGGTGTGGTGCTTGATTGTATCAATTTAAGATCTTTGCCGTTTTTCTTACTTTGATTATATTAATGCCTATTTGTTTCCTCGCCCTCTACTTCGCTATTCGCATACACAAAGTATGGAAGCTAAATACACGAAAAAAGAATGTTTGCAGCATTTCAACTTGAAAAAAGAGTGATGCATTTGCCTAAAATTCAGGTCTAGATTTGAAATTCTTTATTTTTTGGTAAATAAGTATGCTGTCCATAGCTTTTGAATGTTACATGTAAATGTCTTACATACAGATAATACATCTTTTTCAATCATTCCTGAAGATGAACATGCATCTTATTGTAAATTGATATTAAGCAATAGGTTTTTTTACAAAAGTAGCGACTGATGAGCTTTTATAATAAATGGTTTTGAGGATTTTGACAGCATGTATCATATTGTAAATTGATATTAAGCTATAGGTTTTTTTTTTTACAAAAGTAGCGACTGATGAGCTTTTACAATAAATAGTTTTGAGCATTCCCCCTTTGACCAAGCTGCCATTTTAATTTGATGTCTTATGTAAAACTACAACTTTGGTCAAGATGGGAGAAACACTTAAAAAAACGTTTTTTTTTTCTTTTTGCTACACCATGAATTGTAGAAACAGAGTATTCAACCCCTATGGCAAGTCTTGATGTTTACACGTCAGAATGCGATTTTTAATTGATTTTGAAAACATGTGATGAATATTATCTATTATTTGTGCTCCTGTTTTATTGAATTTATTCAACTCGTTGCGAAAAATAGATAAAATGCTTGGCAAGCCTCGCATTTTATCTTTTACTCATCTCGTTCTTTAAATTCAATAAGCATTAGCACTCATGTAAGAGCCTCTATGTGCATAGATTTTTCAAGTTAAGTTGCATTTGTAATAAGTTTGCACCGCAAGGAAAAGACACAGAACACAGACACTCACACGGCATCGAGAATACGATTAAAGTAATGCAACCAGCTCTCTCTTCCTTAGCGAGATGATTGAAAAACTAGAAGCGACACTAAGAATTACAACAGCAAAAGCAAGCACCAAACACATAGAGGATCTTACACGAGTGCTCCTGTTTTATTGAATTTATTAAACGAGTTGAGTAAAAAAAAGAGAATCAATTCAATAAAACAGGAGCACGAGTGTTATATCTTTTTTAACACATGCCATGAAAATTTATTAAAAATCGCATTTTTAAGGTTGCCATTTTTTACGCAATGTTATAATGGACGTCATTACGCAACATTATGAAATCTGTAATCCACTTGTGGTTTATCGATTTTAATGCATGGCATTATATCACTCCCAGACGCGCCGTCATGTGATAAACAAATGAAAACAACACGCAATGGGTTTGTTTGTTTGTTTGGTTCTTAACGACGCATCAACCCTTGTGGGTCATTAGCGTCAGACGGTATTAAACTAAACATGATGAAGATGGAAAAAGTAAAAATTTATTAGATAAAATAAAAGGAATGATGTTGATGAGATTGTATGATGATAATTAGTTGAAATACGATTGTTGACAGGAGAGACCACGTACAATATCTGACAGTTTCAAGGAGCTATTCAGATAACTGTACATGTTCTCTAACTGAACAGAATACAACATTAAAAAAATCTGTATTATGGTCTGATACAATGTAAAACAAAACATGATTTTAAAAATAGCAATTAGATTTTGTTAAAAAGATTTATTTGTCTTAAAAATGTCATAATACTATCAATATGTATATCTTGAAATAATTCTTTCATGTTATCAACATGGAAGCAATTATTTCTTACTTGTGCAAAATCGCCACACTCCAAAAGGAAGTGACGTACAGTGAATGGTGCGTCGCAACCAACACATTGTGGCAGCTCTTCACCTTGTAGTAAGTATGAATGAGTGACTCTTGTATGACCTAAGCGGAGTCGAGCTAAAACTACTTCTTCTCTTCTAATGTTTCGAACAACTGATTGATATTCACCAATAGTTGGTTTGATGTCAAGAAGTTTATTACCAATGCTGTTATTCCATGAAGTTTGCCATTCTTCCAAGATATATTTATTGATAGATGGCTTAAAATTGGAAAATGGAATTTTAAAAGAATTTTACACAATGGGGGCAACAACAAACACTTAACTTACAACAACAGAATCACCACGTTAGAGGTGTTATACATAGAGTTGATCGGCCAAATAGTCGCCCTATATAAAGTTGATGACCATCAATGATTTATCAAATTACCTGGCACCTGAGTCTGGTACCCCATTGATTTCGAATCAGCATACCCCTAGGTTCTATAATAAACAAAATAGTTCAAGCCACAATTTAGGACTATCTTAAGTTTTGGAAGAAAATTGCATCTAGCAACACAATTAAATTAGATATCATCCCCAGCCACCCCCCCCCCCCCCCCCATATCCATAAACCCTTATTGGCATGTCTTTGCATATAATATTATGCTCCTTCAATAATTGAACAGTTTGCCAAAGGATTATGTTGTAGAATGTCTACGCGTGCAGCGAATGATTCCGCCTTTAGATCAATAAGGCCTTTTGGGACCAGTAAATATCAATTAGTTATGATTTATACTGTTTCACATTACTGTCGTGCCAACCAAGAGTGGCAGTGACGTAGTATTTTGTTTACAGTTGTAAAGTAAAATTTAACTTGTATACTCCACTTAAGCTAACGCTAATCGATAGATCACTTGTGTATTAATCCTATCCTGCGGATAGGATTAACACACAAGTGATTTATCGGTTAGAAGTCGCTGATAACATTGTAAACAAAACATGACGTCACTGTCACTCTTGGCTGGTAGGATAGTACAATGGTTTGTTAGTGTGCACGATGAACAAAATATTTCAACTACGTCCAACTTGCAATTATAAAATAGTATGATTATCTCACTTCAATTTTAAAATGCACTGAAAAAAAGTTGATCGTTATTATTATTGCAAACACAGAGTTTGCAAAAAATATGGTACTATATTTGTAGTCGTATTCCTGTCAATAAATGGTTGGGTGTTTTCATTAATAATCGTCTTCCAAAGCCAAGAAATATTTCAGAGAGATTAATGGTTCCGTTGTCCTCAAATTAAGTGACCTTGAACGAGTTTAATAAAGGTACTAAAGCTGCGCATTAACAGCACGTGTTAAAACACGTACTCAAACGTGACTTTGTACTGATTTAAACATGACTGTTTATAGTTTGCAATAATCTTTGTTTTATAACAGTTATTTAATTGTTAGTGTTTAACCGTTTGTATACTGGAAACCCCTAAGCCTGTACTTTGGTAAACAGTGTAAAACCAGGTGAAATGCAGCATACAGCTGCATTTCACCAGGGTTTCCTCTGTTTGCTATGATTAAATCCACCGTCAAGGACAGAAGTATTACTTGACTTCTCGCTTACTGTAAAGGCGGCAACTTTAATATTCATATCTGGGTGTGGTTCGACTATTTCATCTGCTAAGGTAGGGAAATCAGGTTTTGACTTATAATTTGGTAAAGAGTTAATAAGCTTTTTGAGTCGCACAAACGTGCGTGAATTTCATGAAAATCCTAACCGTATACACACTGAACTCACATTTTTAACCCTTAAAGCGCATAATCACAAAATGTTTGTTGTTTGTCGTCCACTAAACTATTTGAAGCCTCATAGATAAACAGTATGAACCCAGATCAGACTGCTCCTGTAGGAGCAGTCTGATCTGGGTCCACAATGTTTGTCTCCCTACTTATGTTAGACATTTTCAGATGCAGTTATTTTGCTGGCGTTTTAAGGACTAAATAATGACTGAGGTTGTGGCACAAGATGATACAGTTACGTTTGAATAAAACCACGCCTCCTTTTCAGCTTTTACCTATCCCTAAGGTCGACTAGTCCTAATTACGCATTCATGAGGCGCCGCCTTTACAGTAAGCGAAAAGTCAAGTAATACATAATAATTTAGAAATATTCTACCTGTGATCCATCGAAGGCATAAATTTTGGTTAAAGAGGTGTAATTAGCGGGTTAACTGATAAGAATTAAATCAATTTCAACGTCTAATTGGACTCAATGGGTTCCCAGAGGGATTTTACCTGTACAATGTATAAAACCAAGTTTCTTTCATCAATATAAATATCAGTATTTTATTGAAAAATACACAAACCCTTCATGGGACCTCTATATTACTCCCTGCAAGGTGATCATACTAACTTCGTAAAAGATTTACCTTTGATCTGCCTGGCATAGCCCCTAGAGAATGAGTGGTACCACTATTATTGAGCAAAAAATAGGACTTTAAATTGCACAACGGGCAGTTCCGTAGTTATTGTATCAATATGTATGGGGAAATCGAACATAATATATAGAGAATATTAGGTGAGTGTCTTTTGATATCAAGTTTACCAGGCAAGGCTTTGAGAACGCTGGTTGACATCGCGAGGCTTGCCGAGCGATTCAACATGCGTTCTCAAAGCCGAGCCTGGTAAACTTGATATCAAAATACACGAACCTGGTATTCTATTTATCAGTTTACCCATTGTTGAACACTCTTAAAACTAACGATTATGACGTCATTTTCAATTTTTGTGTTGATTCAGCGTCATTAGCGACGTCATTCAAAAGTGCAACGTCATCATGACCTGATAAAGGTAACATGTCGTGAGATAGGAAACGTTTATTAGGTTATGTTGAAACAATTCAGTTAATATTAGGGGTGACTGATAAAAAGGGTTAATGTATATCTAGCTACGTTTCAAACAGCATGTATGGATGCTTAGAAGAAAATGAAAACCATAATTAAGTTTTGGCAAATTATATCTAAGCTCCAAGTAAATAGCTGTTGTACGTACGAGTACTTAATTAATTGTTATTGCTGGTACTTTGTATTTGTATCCCGCTTTGCTTTTTCGGTGTTTATCCTTAGACTCTTGGGGTTTCTTGTGTTTCTCTGTCGGCGAATTACTAAGTGTTTTTATTTCATTCATTTTTACTTGCAACTGGAACGTGTTAGTCCAACGCCTTTCTTGCATTCCACTGTTACCCCCAACGTGGACAATTCTATCTCATATACTCGTACCATCCCATGGGAAAGATACAAAACGAACAGCCGCACTCTTGTCGCATGCTGACCGCACGTCGATCCGTTATTTCCTTTTTGACGTTATCAGGTTATATGTATGTCGCATACCAACGTATTGATGAAATTCTGGAGGCCTTTTCATGTTTTTCATATATAAAAAAACGGTATTGTTAAGGATTTGCTTGAAGGTTTGTACTGTTTTTTATCTGTAAAACTGTACTGTCTTTTCCCCTGCTTATCTAGTTCCCACGTGATCTCCCTGTATGTGTTTTATCATTAGGAATTCCTGTCCCTTTATAAATTTACACCTTTTGCATGCTTCCTAGTGAAATACTGAAGCATGAGCGTAATATGATTATAGGCCTGCTCCCCAGCCCTGTTGTTTGTGGGTGGTGTGGTTATCCTGTCATCATTGCTGTTGGGCCCTTCCTCTTGGACCCGGGTTGTCCTGGTGGGCCATTATCAGCCCCTGACCCTGGTGGGCCGTTGTCCCCCTTCCTGTCCTTTTTGGCCCGGTGCCTGGTGGATGATCCAGGCAGGCCTTGCTTCCTGTGTCCTTTGGGTGGCCCTGTTGAGGGGCTGGCTCGTCTGCTGTGGATGTGATGTGCTTTGGGGCTATCATTTCCAAATATCTATAACACTGTCTGAATTCATCATGATCTGGAGTGCTTTGGTATTGTTCAAGTTAACTTAAGGAATCCATGTATCCTTCACCTTAAAGCTTTTGTGCTTTATATAGCACCCATTTTGCTTTGCTATTTTGGGAGAATTATATTTTTAGAGTATGATTCAGGCCTGGGGTCCAATTGACATTACCTATTAAGGGGTTCACTCACTGTAGCAGGGCTGTTCTGGAAGTATAAAACAGCACCCACTGCAAGTTTCAGGGAGTTCGACGGTGAAACTTCTGAACTGTTTCCACGCTGGGGTTTCCTGTGAATTTGAGACTTAGCTATGATTTAGTCAAGTAGAAGAAATGATTTTGTTTGGGGCGATCATGGGGATATTTTCTTGGAAGATAATTATGGACATATTCCATGTTCGTGTGTCTGTGTGCTTCGACTATATACAGGACTAGATATATTTAACCTAATAAATCAGTAATATGATCTTGGACTTAGTAGTACTTTTGCTCGGTCACATGTGAATCCTCTCATGTGGAATAGACTGTTCTAAGAAGCAAGAGACGATTCGAATGAGTAGTTAATATAGTTAAATGAGCGGAGAAAGCTTAACTTCCTTAATTAAACAGTATTTAATGGTGAGCAAACACAAAATCCGTTATTCATGTGAGGATGGGATAGAAAACCCCGTCCCTCGGTATCACCGTTTATCATCACCTGGCAAGCCTCGTGATGCCAATCGATGATTCACGGGACGGATTTTTCTATCCCATCCTCACACTCCTGTTGGATTCTTATTTTCTACCATACCTACATTTTCGCACTATGTATGCCATAATATGGGATCAGAATTATGTACACATCTTAAATTGAGAAGGATTTTATCTCCAAGGTAGCAAACCACTGATCGGATCAGCTGGACCAGGGCAAATTAGATAATATAAGGGGGTACCGATCAATTCTTGGCTCTAGCAGGATATAGCATGATTTGGATTCTTATGCGCAAGTATTTTTCACAGGAGGGGAAATCGCACAGTTGGTGTCGCGGTAAAGAATTTGTGTCTGTGGCTCTTTTGGGTACAGGGTGATATTCTACAACAGCTGTCAAAAGGTCAGAAAGTGTTTCAGCCAACTTTCCTATACACTTTATGTCTGCAAAAGCTCCAAATTTGTGATTTTTTTTTTCAAAAATTCTCAAATTTGGAGCAAAAAAGTTTTCTTAAAGGTAGCAAACCACTGATCGGATCAGCTGGACCTGGGCATTTTTGATGATATTAGGGGGTACCCCTCAATTCTTGGCTCTAAATACACTTTGTTGTATTTTATATTGTAAAGTGCTGTTTTTGTGTGCCTGGGAATGTTTGATCATCAATAATTCTACTTTCATTTTCATGATTATCGAAGAAACAAAGTGGGTGGCAGGTATTGAGTTGTAAATGTTGCACATGATCATGGGGATTTCTGCATAATTTAGCAAGAATTGAGTGGCTTGCTCGTGCACACGGTCCAGCAGGGGCATAAGACTTGGTACATTTTGTAGTAAGAATTGTCGCCGAAAAAGTGGGGTCCGAGAAGATTTCAATGCTATTGGCTCTCTTATGTAAAATCAATTTTCGTGTTTTATTTTTCTAGAATCCACAAAAACATCTCTAATCTTGATTTAGATTGAAGAGAATTGGCTTTTATATTTAAAACTGGTCTCAGAATTTATCTTAGTGCGCACTTTGGCCTGCTCAGGGGTCTCCGTTTGATGGTGGTTTGCTACCCAAGTCTCTGAGTGTGGTACTTGCTTTTCATAAAACGTGTTAACTCAAGTAGCTGTGATGTTCAAACATTGCATGGCAATTGCTATAAACAAGTTTAAGAAAGCATATTTTTGTTAGTATGCTTTTAACCCTTAAAGCGTACCTTTAATTTGCAGCAGACGACAATTTCAAATTTTACCGGTTTTCAAAGATAACAAATAAGGCATGAAATGTCATGAGAATCGTCTGCCGGCAGACGATTCTCATGAAATATCGTACCTTATTTTTTTTTCGAAAATTGGGAGACTTTGCTAAATTTGTCGTCTGCCGCAGTTGTGATTGGCGCTTTAAGGGTTACATGTAACATGCTTCCGCTTTTGATTCATGATTATTCAAGGTTCCTTGGAACTTGGGATGGCTGCCATCATTACTAATTCAAAAGGAGTTTCAGACCTTATCATTCTGTATGACTAATTAGTCGATACCAGCTGGAAATTATGGCAAAAGGCAATAAATGCCAAGGGAAACTAATGTTGGTGTGAGTTAAATGAAATATATGCCTGACCACGACACCATTACCAACTGAGCCAGATGAGCAAAATAAACTGACGGACTTTAAAAACGCAATACTTGGACAGTAGCTTTAACATTTTTATTTCATATCTCAAAAAAGAAGTAAAATCAATAATTATGTATGATATGAATGTTAAAGAATGTCCATTTGTAAGTTATACATGAAAAACGTTTTATACCCACCCCCTCCCTAGCAAACGTAGTTCAGGGGGTATACTGTTTTCAGTTTGTTAAATAACTTTTACAGCTTTTGTCCAGCTATGATTTAATTAGCACCACACTTTATCCATAAGACAATGCAGGTTTGGTACATGTAATAAACAAGGGGCTGAAGGATCAGTATTGCAAGATTTATGCCACTTTGCAGTTCAAACTGTTCGGTGGTTGCAATATCGCTGATAGTGCATTCTTAGTGAAATCAACTCCTCCTAGAGTCTTTTGTGTATCATTTTTAAACTTTGCAGGTATGTCACGAACATATTGAAGATGTGCATGTGGAAGGTTAACGATGAAAAAATACTTTTCACACCATTTTTAACTCAGTCAATCATCGACCACTGCACATATTCAGTAACGGATGATAGTGCATACTTTATGAAATCAACTCCTCCTAGAGTGTTTGGTGTATACTCGAAGAAATACATATTGTTTCGAGGTGTATACTTTAAAAATGTGCAGGTATGTTACAGAAATATTTAAGATGTGCATGTGGAAGTTTAATGATTTAAAAATAAAGACAAATTTACAGCATTTTAAACTTAGCCAATTCTGGACCACTACGAGTACTCACAGCATGGTTGAGAACTAAGAAATATTTTTTCTGGAATATTTGCTTATATTGTATTTGGACCAGCTCATTAAATTTGGTACCACAACTGCAAATGTACATCATCTTTGTTCTTCTATCTCTTCATCATAGTGGCAGAGGTTTGTCTTTGAATTGGCTTTATTCGTTATGGTAAAAGTATCAGCTTTTCAGGAAACAGTCCACGCAATAATTATTATTGTTATATGACTGGAGAGAATCCTGTCTCCTGATTGGCCCAATTTGTTTTCATAAATCTCTATGTCTACCTGAAAACTGGTCTGAACAGGCTCAGAAGGTGATATAGGATGAAATCCAGCTCAAACTAGTTTCCAGAAGTTAATATATTTGACACTTCTGCAATATCACCCTCTAGAGAGCTAAAAATAGCATAATGAGTATAAAACTAGCATGAGCTGCATGAAATTGACATGATTTGCTGTTTCACATCCCAACAGGTAAACTAAAGACTTTCATGAATTTTAACAACTGTTTTGTTATGTTTGTTTGTTCATTTATCTTTGTTTGAATAAACAAAATGTAAAAAAAAGTTTTTTGATTAAATTTTACATTCCACATTCAGAGAATTAATCTACATTTCAAATTGCAAAATACTACATTAAAATATTCTAATACAGTTGATAAAACTTTTTAGAAAGTCCTTAGGTTGAAGGTTGACTGCAACAACAAAGTTAAGTTAAAATAGAAAATTTTCATTCTAAGTTGAAAAGTCATATAACAAAACAGTTATTGACTTCAATCTCGGTAGACATAAGGATTTATCTACCCTTAAAAGTGATATTCACCTCGGCCTAGCGGCCTCAGTGAATTATCACTTTTTCGGGTAGATAAATCCTTATGTCTACCTCATTGAAGTCAATAATTGTATATTATTATATAATCTAAAAATAAACATCTTCTGATTGGCCCAGATGCATATCCACTCGAGTAAATATAACTACATATTGCATGCTTTGCCGGACGTGACGTTGCAAAGCACACGGCACAAGGTAATATTGCATAGCTAACAGGAAGTGACGTCAGAACGTCAAGTAATTTCGCATGATCCATTCGTAACGTCAGTGATTTTAATGGTCTAAAATTGCAGGAAATGCATAGCATAATTTTATTATATAATAAAACAATTGTTGACTTATGTTTCGGTAGACATGGGGTGTTATTGAACAGTAAACTTGATCATATTAACCTCCGCTCCGCGTCGGTCAATATGACGTTTACTGTTCAATAACACTCCTTGTCCACCTCAGCATAAGTCAATAAATGTGTAATATCATATAATATGGGCCACGTCGCAAGAAACCCTGTCTTTTGGGGGTTTGCGAATAACCAAGGCGCAGACCAGCCTGCGCATCCGCGCAGTCTGATCAGCGCCTTTGTTATTCGCTTTTTGGAAAGTATCATATCTAGACTTGCTACTTGCGGGATTTCAATTTTCTAGCTAGTCTCTGTAGCTGAGCGGGCTGGTTTGAATCTCATTTTATCGGAAACCCGAAGACAGGTTTTCTCGCGACGGAGCCAATATCATATTATTGTTTAGCTTTACTGAGATATACAACTCCCGAAACTGGAATCCACCATATATTTGCCTACAACCTCTAACTTTTTGTACTGGTAACGAATTAGTTTGCAGATCTATGAGAACCTAACTGTATGCCTAAATCAGTGGCGGATCGAAAGGGGGTTCGCTCGAACCACCCTCCCTGCCCCCCCGTTTTGAAATATCCTATGAAAATGAAATCATTTGGTCTCCCTGAGACCAAATGATTTCATTTTCATGGGGTATTTAAGAAAAAGGAGATAAAATCAGCAAAGCGTACCCCCCCCCCCCTCACCTGTATACATATGAACCCCCTTTCCAGAAATCCTGGATCCGCCCTTGCTAAACATATTCCCAATAACAAGCAGACTCCACGTAGCTACTTCACCATTCGTCTGGAGATTTATATAAATTACCAATTTCACTTATAATGTCAGCAATTGATATATCAAATTGAGTAATCGTCTTTAAAGTAAAACGTATTCTTAAGTCTTGACCTGTAATGATATGTTGCAATTTAGAATGTATGTTGCAGAAATACATCAAACCAGTCATCACTAGATAGTTTATTTATGCTATAAAATCTAGATTAAAATCCATTACTATTTGGAATATGCTATAACAATTCCTTACGATTTACACGATTTGGGTTTTATGTTGCTTCATTTCGAAATGTTTATGGGCCGCAATCACATTATTGCGTAACCATTAAATCACTTAGATATACAACGTCAATAAATCGCTTCTCACAGATTAGAAAATAATTTTGCAAATAAGAAGGTAGTTAACTATTCAAGAGTTGATGTCAATACGGAACTGTAGGCCCGCTTTACCGCTAAAATTGCAATGTACAAAATGTATTCGTTATACTTGTAAAGCTGACCTGCTTTTACGGTGCAGTAGAAATCCAGATCCGTTTTACCAATTATCTTAAGTATGAGCTGACAACATTATCAAACGAAAAAGTGCTTAAAATTGATGTGCTTTTTCCACCTTGCTGCTACAACCGCAGGAAATATACAAAAAATGAAACCTGTGCAAAATGCACAAGTTTCAAAATTTGAACATCTCATGCCTTGCACACGTTTCATATTTTGTGCATTTCATGCATAGCACAGGTTTAATATTTTGTACATTTCACGCGTTGGATAGATTTTATAGTTTGTACATTTCACGCGTTGCACAGGTTTTATAGTTTGTACATTTCACACGTTGCACAGGTTTTATAGTTTGTACATTTCACGCGTTTGACAGATTTTATAGTTTGTACATTTCACACGTTTGACAGATTTTATAGTTTGTACATTTCACGCGTTGCACAGGTTTCATATTGTGTACATTTCACGCGTTGCACAGGTTTCATATTTTGTACATTTCACGCGTTGCACAGGTTTCATATTTTGTATATTTCACGCGTTGCACAGGTTTCATATTTTGTACATTTCACGCGTTGCACAGGTTTCATACTCTGTACATTTCACGCGTTGCACAAGTTTCATATTCTGTACATTTAACGCGTTGCACAGGTTTCATATTCTGTACATTTCACGCGTTGCAAAGGTTTCATATTTTGTACATTTCACGCGTTGCACAGGTTTCATATTCTGTACATTTCACGCGTTGCACAGGTTTCATACTCTGTACATTTCACGCGTTGCACAGGTTTCATATTCTGTACATTTAACGCGTTGCACAGGTTTCATCTTCTGTACATTTCGTGCGTTGCACAGGTTTCATATTTTTGTACAGTTCACGCGTTGCACAGATTGCATATTCTGTACATTTAACGCGTCGCACAGGTTTCTTATTCTGTACATTTCACGCGTTGGATAAATTTTATAGTTTGGACATTTTACGCGTTGGATAGATTTTATAGTTTGTACATTTCATGCGTTGCACAGGTTTCATATTCTGTATATTTCACGCGTTGCACAGGTTTCATATTTTGTATATTTAAGGCGTTGCACAAGTTTCATATTTTGAACATTGCACGGGGTGCACAAGTTTTGTATGTACAAGGGGTGCACAGGTTTCATATTTTGTATGTACAAGAGGTGCACAGGTCATATTTTTGTTCATTTCATGCGTTGCACAGGTTTCATATTTTGTACATTTCACACGTTTCATAATTTGTACATTTCATACGTTGCACAGGTTTCATATTTTTTACATTTCATGCATTGCACAGGTTTCATAGTTTGTACATTTCACACGTTGCACAGGTTTCATAAGTTTGTACATTTCAGGCGTTGCACAGGTTTCATATTTTTGTACATTTCACACGTTGCACAAGTTTCATATTTTGTACATTTCATGCGTTGTACAGGTTTCATATTTTGTACATTTCACACGTTGCACAGGTTTCATAGTTTGTACATTTCACACGTTGCACAGGTTTCATATTGTGTACATTTCACGCGTTGCACAGGGTTCATAGATTGTACGTTTTACACGTTGCACAGGTTTCATAGTTTGTACATTTCACACGTTGCAATGGTTTCATAGTTTGTACATTTCACACGTTGCACAGGTTTCATAGTTTGTACATTTCATGCGTTGTACAGGTTTCATATTTTGTACATTTCACACGTTGCACAGGTTTCATAGTTTGTACGTTTTACACGTTGCACAGGTTTCATAGTTTGTACGTTTTACACGTTGCACAGGTTTCATAGTTTGTACATTTCATGCGTTGTACAGGTTTCATATCTTGTACATTTCACACGTTGCACAGGTTTCATAGTTTGTACGTTTTACACGTTGCACAGGTTTCATAGTTTGTACATTTCACACGTTGCACAGGTTTCATATTGTGTACATTTCACGCGTTGCACAGATTTCATATTCTGTATATTTCACGCGTTGCACAGGTTTCATAGTTTGTACATTTCACAAAAATTGCACAGGTTTCATATTGTGTACATTTCACACGTTGCACAGGTTTCATATTCTGTACATTTCACGCGTTGCACAGGTTTCATATTTTTGTACAGTTCACACGTTGCACAGGTTTCATAGTTTGTACATAGGTTAAATATATATGTACACTCACGTGGCTGTAGATCTATAAAAATCAATATGAAATGAAACGTCTGATTTTTCTGCCAAGGAAAAATACAATATTCAAAATTTGCTAATTGCTTGTTTTCATTACATTTCTTTTCATTTGCGAAAGTAAATAAGTTTGGCGAGAATCTGCTTGCACCCGGACAACTTTGATTCAATTAAAGAGCTACAGCTGGGTGAAATGCACATAACATGAAACGGATCCAAGCAATGATGCTCGCGAATTGGCCGATTTGTAAAGCTATACTTAAACATGTCAGGCTTCTGTAAGTTGCGTGATGCTATTTGGGGGAAAATAGCTGTTTACACCATAGTGATTTTCTACATGGTTTTCTCGAACTTTAAAGTGTATGTTCATGCTTTTTAACATTTTACTTTATTCACAAATAAATATTTCGTTATGGACTAGTTTTATTTTCACAGATCATTTATCCATCTAGTTAGTTAATTACAGAAGCTTTTATAGCCCTTCTGGGAGCAGCCATCTTACAGCTATTGGCACACATTAACCTGAGTTAACCTCAATATGCTGGTCTGCCAAATGATTGAAGCGGCACCTTTCAGTCAATTTCTTTATTTCAATATTGGATAATGGGTATTCCGTTTTAATTACAATCAACAGCCAAATCAATGCAAATTAAAATGTAACAACTGTCAAACGAAAAGTATTTTGTTTTTCAATAAGTTTCATTTGATTTTATTCTGTCTTTTTGTTAGCAAAATGAAGAAAAGTGATACAAAATATGTCGTCTGCTATAGTAATAATTAGTGCTTTAAGACTTACATTTTAGAACTAATTATTAAATATGGGCCAAGTATCAAAATATACTCATCAATGCACACACTGCTAAAAGCATTACTCTGAAACATTGTTATTTTTTGTCTTTTGACTGTTTTATAATTCTGCTTTGGTAGCGTGTAAGCAGGTGGAAGTGATTCCAGTTTTGGTGTGTAGAGAGCATTGACCTGAGAATGACCCGACTCCCATTTAGAAGCAAAAGTATTTAATTACAGGCGAATAGAAGGGCATTCACAAACATTGAATGAGGGATTATTCCTGCCATACTGTAAACTCTATAATAAATGCATTTTAAAAAAGTGAGAATTATCCCTTTAAATATATTCTGTTCCAAATTTCCAAAATGCCCTTTCCGCATAGGACTTCGCGGGAGGTTTAGCAAAGATGATAATTAAATATGATTTTTTTTTTATTTCTCAGTCAATGCATATGTTCAAAAGAACCGCCTCAATGTCACCCAGAACACATGTTTAACCTGAGAGATAAGAAATAACTCAATTTTACGATCAAAATGTTTGTTCATCTGAACAATTATGCTTATGTATTGGGAAAACGTTCTATTGAAAGATGTGTGTGTACAGAGAGCCAATAGGTCAGAGTCATTTCCTTTTGGAAATTGAATTCCGTTTTTATCGCAAGAATTCAATTTAGTGTCCTCTTCATGAAAATAAGTGAACTGTGGGACTGAGAGCAAACGTCTTCACATATTTGTGCAGACACTTTAACTAACCAGCCAACATAAAATTATGACATTAACTATATACACTGAACCGAAGTTATAAGTAGCCACCATACAATTTTTGCTCCCGTTCAGAAAGTAAAAATTGCTCTCACAAAATTTAAATTCTATAAAAAGGTCCAAGGCTTTGTCGAGACTCTGTAAATTATGTCATTTCAAAATGACTAGCAGACCTTGCACAGACGAGGTCCGAGTAAAGGTACCCTCATTTCAAAAAGTCACAGTTTTTAGTGTGATATAAACTATTTACCAGATACGTTGTCCATTTATATTTTAATTCGGTTGAGGATGTTTATAACAGATGTGATATAAGATTAAAATAATCAAAAGTCTTTTTGACAATTGAACACTCCATTTCTCTTCTCCGTTAGCATGAAGTAAGCCACGGTCAATAACTTAATCAAAGGATTTTTAGCTAAACCATGTAGTTTGCATACTCACTTTGCATTGCTCTGTACGCTTTATTATCTGCGGCACAGCGTTGCAATTTTCAGGGGTTCTTCATTATGAAATGGCGTCACTGTTCTGCTTAAAGATTAAAAGAAATCTTTAACAAATGCCATTTAAATGACCTTAAAAGTTTCACGTTTAAATCGGAAGTGGATACCAATTTAGTAAAAAATATCGTTAGAAAATGGGCTCATCAAGTTGCATGGTGTTTTGTCAAACATATTAACATAAGATAAAACACATACAATGAGTATGAGCAGCTGATGATTTCCGAAAATTTCGGAACATTCAGAAAATTATCAATTTTTGAAAATTCATAAAAAATCTGTCATAAGCAAAATGTCAAGTGTTTGGTGTTTTTTCAAGTCGACTATGCCGGTTTGCAATCACCTGTACTTGAATTCGATAAAAACTGTACTCAAAACGCTTATTGTCGTCAAAAAGTTGATTTTTGCATTTTTGAACTCAAAAATCGTGGAGTGATAGAAATTTCTTCCAAAAAACCGCTTAACTTTAGACCATTTCAATGCACATACTTGGGCAAAAATTATTTAAACATCACTAGGGCTTAGTCAGAAAAAAAAATGTAAAGCGGCTACTTAGAACTTCGGTTCAGTGTATACAAGGGTATATATGGCATACTTGCAGAAATGGCTGTACTCCAGTCTATTGCCACTGACTAAAGACTTCAAAAGTAGCAAAAACCAAGCTCATTGAGAGTATTAATTAGGAACCCAGAACCAAACTGTTTATACATCTGCATGCCTAGCAACAGTTGAAGAGGCATATTGAGTATTCAGGGTCTGACTGTCTGCATGATTGCTTGTCCTATCGATGCAACTTTTATTCTCGTGCTTTCTTGTTTGTTCATTGTAGCCTTGTGGTCATCTGCTGGGAAAGGGCTAACCACTTGGCTCTCTTATTTTGTGTTTTTTTTTTCACTTTCCCGTGTGGTGTGCTGTGTCAGGTGTGGTACTTGATTGTATCGATTTCTGATCTTCGCCTCCTTACTTACTTTAAATCAAATATAGGCTTCTGATATACGTGAAATACATTCAATTTGTCATAAGCATTAATATTCTGAACTCCTTTGACGAATGAAAATATCAAGAAATATTCTAGAACATAAAATAAATTCTGTGCGCTGTATTTTTGGGCAAACATCATTTGTGCGCTGTATTTTCTGCAAAAAGGATTTTTTTCACTGACGCGACAAACAAGGCATATAGTATTAAAGAAAGGCAGAACCTTGCATTGCCATTGGTGAGTTGGGTAAATCAGTACTAATAGATACTATTATTGTCCTGTTTTAAGTACACAGCAAGGTTTTTGATGATCTTAAGATGATTCCTGCACTCCTAGCAATGTAGTCATTTAACTTCTATGGATGAAACCCTGTCAGAATTCATGCTAGTAGTAGTTTTAATGTGTTAGGATTATATAGAGTGACTGTAGATTGAATTCTGATGAAACAAAATCAATGAAAAAAAATCAAATTTTATAATTTCCGATTTTGTCCTCCTTTTAGTATTTAAACTACAGGTCTAATGAGGTTATATCCGCAAAGAAACCTTTTGTTGCAATTTATTTTGGGTCCTGTATATTGACTGGACTGCACTGGCTGGTCTGAGTATGTAAGACGCTCTATTGGTAGCGTCCAGTGCCACGCGGACGATGAAGACTGTGATCAGACTGCGGATGCGCAGACTGATTCGAATCTTTGCTGTATGCATATGCAAACTAATGCTGGATACCTGCTCTATTCAGTAGGTTTGAATTTGGCATACTTGCTCTGCTTCAACTATTTACATGTACAATATTGTACATTGTGCAAGTTCGTCTTTCAAACCTCGTCACAGGTAAGAGTTAACATGGAAATTACCATATTAACCGAACACAGCCGACCTATGGCACATGGAGGAAAAGACACAAGACGGATTTGAGCATGCCGAAGTAGTTCATGAGAAGTTGGTGTTCCACATTCAATGTAGAACACACATATCCAAGCAGGCACTTGACGTCGAAACAAAATCTTACCAACGTCGATGTGACGTCACATTGAAGTTGATACGACGTTGTTTTAAGGTTGTATGCTAGCTGTGATATAAGCAAAGCTACCAGTTATCACTTCTTGAACGAGTGTGTTATCAAACAAGAATGAAGCACTACATCACAACACGAAATCACGTGATTTTCAAAAATAACAAGTATTATGGTATTTTTACAGTATTTGATCCATATATAGAAGAGCTTTAAACCAAATTCATTATCTATTATAGGCATCACAGTCACTCCTCAACGCAAATGTCAATAACAGACCTTGTCATAGACAACAATTTAGGCATTAGAAAAATACATTTATGCACATAATCTAAAAATGGGCGAAAACAAAAGAAAACTAGTTTAACTTATTTTCAGTAACATTATACAATTGATGCATTCTTTTGAGTACCCATAGGACAGAGACCAATTGCCTTACTAGATTCTAGTAAGTCAATTAACATTAAATCCATCTCCACAGCAGCAACTATTTATTTAATGTCAACTGCTCTTCAAAACTGCAAGATTAATTGTTTATACAGTGTGCTCCCCGGGAAACTGGAAGTTATAATGCTTATCGCATTAATAAATTGGTATAAAAGCTATGTTTTATTCCATTGTCACAATATAGATCACAGCAACAACAATAACAGGTAGAGATGTCTCAGCTTTAGTACGAAAATAAGTGTAAGTTTATACCAAAAGGGATGGCAGTTCAGCTGCTACCTAATAACAGATATATATATTTGTACTAAAACAATACGAGGTTAAACATTTACCGGTGATAAATCCTTCACATTTCTTCCAATTATTAGGTGGCAGCTGAACTGCCTACCTTATTGGTATAAACTTACCACTATTACCGTACTAAAACGATATGAGTTAAAACATTATCTACCTGTTATTAGGTGGCAGCTGAACTGCCATTCCATTTGGTATAAACTTCCACTTATTTCTATACTAAAAAAATACGAGGTAAACATTTTCAGACGATAAATCCTTAACATATCTACAGGTTATTAGGTGGCAGCTGAACTGACACCCCTTTTGATATAAACTTACACTTATTTTCGTACTAAGGCAATATAAGATGAAAATCCAAGTGATAAATCCTTAACATTTCTACCTGTTATTGTTGTTGCTGTAATCTAGATCGTGACAGTCGAATAAAACATAGCTTTTAAAGCAATTGTAATATTATACAAGGATCAGTTGCAGCTCTGCTGTCACCAAATTCTGAAATGTATGCTATTTAACTGTAAGTTTTTACCATAAGGGGTGGTGGCAATTCAGCTGCCACCTAACTACAGGTATAAATGTTAAGGAATTATCATTAGAAAATGTTTTACCGCATATTGTTTATTGCACAAAAATAAGTGTAAGTTTATACTATAAGAGGTGGCAGTTCAGCTGCCACCTAACAACAGGTAGAAAAATTAAGGACTTATCACTGGAAAATGTTTTACCGCAGATTGTTTATTGCATAAAATAAGTGTAAGTTTATACCATAAGGAGTGGCAGTTCAGCTGCCACCTAACTACAGGTAGAAATGTTCAGGACTTATTACTGGAAAATGTTTAATCGCAGAATGTTTATTGCACAAAAATAAGTGTAAGTTTATACATATGGGGTGGCAGTTTAGCTGCCACCATATTACAGGTAGAAATATTAAGGAATTATCATAGGAAAGTGTCTGTTGATGTTCTTATGTAGCTCTTATTTAGCAAACAATATGGACCCAGATCAGACTGCTCCCCCGTAACATTGTCTTCCATGAAAAGAAATCTCCATGAAAAATCTAGTCTGAAGTGCATTTAAATGTGTGCGGCAGACTAGAAATGTAGACAACATTTTAAGAAAAAAGTTATTGCCGGCTAAACATTTATCAAGCTTTCTGCTGTAGATTTGTAAAAATGCTTGTCACAATGCAGGATGCAGATTTGTTATTTTAACAACTGAGAGTCTTGCTAGCAAATTGATGGTGACAGATTTTTAACACTAAAACAAACACTGACTTTGAAGCTCCTCCCCACATTTTAAACTCTGGTCGTGTGTCTCCTGGGGATGAGGTTAACATCAGAATTTTTCCACCCGAGAACAGTGATGTTCACCAAGGTTAAGCCGATGTGAACACCTCATTCGAGGATTGACTAATCCTAATTTTAACCAAAAAATCATGCACCATTTGTTTTGTTTTTTACACTGTCGCTCTTTTCCTAGTTTTAGTAGTATTTTTAAATTTAACATGTCAGATGTTCCTAGAGTGCACTGAAAACAATTACTAATCAAATTTCTGAAACTCCTACGAGATATTCAAAAGAATTGCATTTTTGTAAATTATTGTCAAATTCTGAATTCAGAACATTTAACCTGTGACATATAAATAAAAATCAGTCAATGTTCAATATCTATATTTAGCTGTCAGAAGCAGTGAAAAAAGTCATGTCTACCTGTCCTGAAATAAATTTAGATCAATCTATTTTCTGCTGTTTGTCAGCACTGAAAAATCCTGATGTCTACCTGTCCTGGGCTAAATTTAGCTCATCAATGTGAGCCATGAAGATCTGTCACAACCAGTGAAAGCTAGTTTCAGCCAATCAGAGGAGTTATTTTAGAGGAGTCATATAGCAAATGGCATTGCCTCATGAAGATGAGTACATGCAACATTCAGTGTCTTTTCAGTAAATAGAGTTTTTTACACTTACTAGTTTTACCAACTCTTTTACTGCTTCCATTTTGCTGGTTCTTGTGTAGTTAAACTTTCTTTGCTCATGGTGTGGCTTATTTAGGAATATTTGTTTTAAAAAATATATTTTCGTGAAAATACACAATCTCTGGGGAAGTCTGTTAAATGTAAGACCTATTTATGATACACTTAAAGTGATTTTTATATCCAGTACTACTTACATGTATATGTATCTGGGAAGATGGTCCGGACAAAAAGCACACATCCAGCTCAGATTGCCTCTTAAATGTAGAATGTGAATAGGTCTTTATGATCGCTTCTCACAGAATAGCAAATGCATGTTAATAGGAAGAGGGCAAACAAATAAATTAGGCATGGGCTGACCCAGAGGGGGACAGGGTGTCCGAATTCCCCACCCCCTGGAAAATCACTTAGCTCTATGTTTCCTAAGAAACACTGGTGCGGATCCCCCTCAAGAAGCAATTGGACCCCACAGGTCCAATTGCTCCTAGAGGGAGGTCCGTACGACCTTCTGTAAATTGCGTTGATGACTAAAAACGTTTTCAAGACCCTCTCCCCCATCCTTGACGTAATTTTCTGAATCCATGTATGTTTCGAGCTATTGACTATTTGGATGCCTGTCTTCTCGTTAGAACTGGAAAAAGGTCGAAATATTGCTACCGCGGACCGCGTTTCTCGCCTTTTTTTCAGTACAATTAAAGTTCAATATTGAAAATGGCTTACTCGCTGGCATCCGTTATATGGGTAGGAAATTTTACAGGTTTCATATTTGCAATAAACCTGGGGTATGTATACTGTATCCATTGTATATACTGAAGGTTTGCAGGTTATAATTTCCACATAAAAATGTATTTATTTCGTTAAAAATCATTTTTGACACAGCAAACAGTGTAGACCCTGAGCATTTCATCTGGGTCTTCACTGTTTGCCAAAGAACGAATTTAGGAGTCACTATTATACAAAGGATAAAAGTGCTTACTGTGGAAATCAATAGATTCACCGGCTAATGTAAACGTTCATTAATGAAACTTATCAATTTTGTCTCAGGATTAGAGAAGTTTAAAATGGGATTTGTATCGACTCTTTAAGACAGTTTCACGGTGGTTGTCATCGCCAATTTAAGACAATTTGAGTTTAAGTATGCCAGTATTGGCGACTTAATGATTGAAAATTCAAGGAAAGGGTTTACAGGTATTATACAGCTAAATGGCAGGTATTATGGCAGACATCGCGGTCAAATGACCAGGGTCCGGAATTACAATGCCCTCTTAAAAGTAAGTAAGGTTTAAGTTAAGTATTGATTTTTCAGGATGCGAAAACTAACGTTTCAAACTGATTAAAATAAAATAAAAAAAATCATTTTTTTCTGAAGATCACAATGATATCTTTGACAACAAGTACCACATCGATCCAGACAATGTATTTAGCCATTAATATAGCATGTTGAAATGTCAATGCTTAACTTAAGTCTTCCTTAACTTTAAAGAGTCATTGTAATTCCGGGCCCAGAATTTCACGATCAAACATTCGTCACTCCATCCCATTGAGGCTAAATATGAAATATGGCTTGAATCGGTCTGTGGGGTAAGAGAAAATGGCATTTGGAATTGTTGACGGACGGACGAAAAGACGGTTGGACGACGAATGACCACTATATTCTATAAGCTCATCTTCACACTGGTAAATGTATACGTCGATTTGGTGGTATTTACGCGTATTGCCGGTACTTCATAAACCGGAAGTTGTAGATATTAGTGTTAATACTATATAGAAAAAAAATGCCATATGCGTAAAGGATTATATAATTAGATCATTTTTAGGTATGTGCATGGCGATTTATGAGAGCATTTAGGAATAGATTCGATACTCGAATCTATTCCTAAATGCTCTCATAAATCGCCATGTGCATGCCGAATACTTAAAAATTATCTAATTATATAGTCCTTTAGGCATATGGCATGTTTTTCTATATAGTATTATCACTAATATCTACCACTTCCGGTCTATGAAGTACCGGCAATACGCGTAAATACCACCAAATTGACGTATACATTTACCAGTGTGATCTATGTGAATTGGCGTGTGTGATTTAAAACACCAAGTATACACAAACACATACAGATATGATGGTTGAAACGACTGAAAACTACATTTATATACCATACATACTTCGAAAGCCAGTAGTACGAAACGACTTGTGTATATGTAATAATTGGCGTAAAAACTAAACATAAACTGGATGCAAGTTAACTTGAAAATTCCATCAGGAGCTGATTGCGTATCCTGAAAATGCACCACACCTACGCATACAGCTATGTGGAACTGTATGCGGAGGCAGGGTATGCATGAGCTCAGAAATGAGCTTTATCAATTACCTCTTATATTAACTGCATTGGTGCACAGTGCCTCTCAGGCATGTGCCTTTATCAGGTCATGATGACGTTGCACTTTTTGAATGACTTTGACAATGACAATGAATCGACACAAAATAAAAAAAATCACGTCATAATCGCTAGCCTAAAGAGTAAAACATTGGGTAGACTGATAAATAGAATACCAGGTTCGTGTCTTTTGATATCTAGTTTACCAGGCTCCGCTTTGAGAATACATATTGAATCGCCCGGCAAGCCTCGCGATGACAACACACGTTATCAAAGCCTTGCCTGGTAAACTTGATATCAAAAGACACTCACCTAGTATTCTCTATATATATGTACTGAGCTCTTTAAGTACCTAGAACGCATGGTGGACGCGGGCATAGACCCGTTACAAAAGCTCACACTGAGCTAATGGCTTAGGTACGCTAATAATACTAGCATGATAGCATATAGTGTACCCTGCCTACACGCTATGCCTCGGTTATTATAGTACTAGCAAAGTAGCATCTTGTGTAGCCTGCCTACACAAAATCCCCCCCCCCGGTTTTATAATACTGGCAAGGTAGTATTTAGTGTACCCTGCCTACACAGTATGCCCCCGTTATCTTAATACTACCACAGTATCATATTGTGTATCCTGCATACACGATATGCTCCCATTATTATTATACTACCTAGGTAGCATATTGTTAACCCAGCCTACACACTATGCTCCATTAATACTACCAAGGTAGCATATGATGTACCCTACGTACACAATATACTCCTATTATTTTAATACAACGAAGGTAGCATATTGTGAACCCCCTATTGCCACATGAAATTCATAGCACCTGTCCCTACTTTTTGGCAGCCCCGACCCCCGACACTTAAGTAATGAGCAGTCCCTAAAAATTAAAAAAATGTATGATAATGTATTAGAGTCAGAGTTATGGTTCTTGCACTCTGCTACACACTGTTCCATGATCTTCTAAATTGTGCAATGTTTCATCAAAAACAGTAACTGTATATACATTATGATAGCATGCGCACCAATTTAATATACTGTGATCTTTAGGGCTTTAAAATTGTCAAATGAATAAAGGAGGTGTTTTTAGCTCACCTGAGCCGAAGGCTCAATGTGAGCTATTGTGATGGGTGTTCGTCCGTCTTGCGTTGTCCATCTGTCCGTAAACTTTTTCTTTAAACAACATCCCCTCCAAATTTTATATAACTTCATATGAATGTTCCCCATGATGCTCTCTTTCAAAATTGCACAAATGCTTCTGCTCCACCGAACAAGAGAGCTGCCAGAGCTCCATATAAGAAATATTTTATATGACATCTCATCCTGAATCAGTGGTTCAAATTGAAAATAATTTCACAGAATTGTTCCTTTGTATACACTCCACCAAACTTGCACTACTAAAGGGCTGTTAGAGCTCCAGATAAGAAATATTTGAAAAGACATTTCCTCCTGAACCACTGGTTCAAATTCAAAATAATTTCACAGAATTGTTCCTCTGTATACCCTCAACCAAAATTGCACAAATTGTTCTGTTCGGCTGAACAAAAGGGCCGCCAGAGCTCCAGATAAGAAATATATTTAAAGGACATCTCTACCTGAGCCACTGGTCCAAATTCAAAATAATTTCATAGAATTGTTCCTCATAATACCCTCAACCCAAATTGCAAAAATGGTTTTGCTCCGTTGAACAAAATGCCTGCCAGAGCTCCAGATAAGAAATATCTTTAAACGACATCTCCTAAACCACTGTTCCTAACTTCATATGACTTCAAATGAATGTTACTCATGATACCCTCTCAAAATTACACAAATGGTTCTGTTCCACTGAACAGGAGGGCTGCCAGAGCTCCAGTTAAGAAATCTTTTAAATGACAACTTCTAAACAACTGATTCGCATTTTTAATAATTCCACAAAATTGTTCCTCTTGATACCCTCTTACAAAATTGCACAAATGTTTCCGCTTCGCTGAAAAAAAAGGGCCACCAGAGCTCCAGATAAAAAATATCTTTAAAAGACATTTTCTGAACAACTGGTCCAAATTTAAAATAATCCTCAGAAGTGTTCCTCATAAACCCTCTACCAAAATTACAGAAATGGTTCTGGCTGCCAGAGCTCAAGATAAAAATATCTTAAACGACATCTCCTCCTGAACCACGGGTCCAAATTCAAAATAATTTCACAGAATTGTTCCTCATGATGCCTTCTACCACACTTGCACAAATGCTTTCGCTCCAACGAATAAAGAGGCTGCCAGAGCTATAGATAAGAACTGTCTTTTATGGCATTCCCTCTTGAAACACTAAATCTTTTTGATTTCCCCGAGTTACACTATAACAGTAACAGATCGTTTTGGCCCCACCAGGGGCATTTTGACATGGATCGTTTCAGCCTGAGTCGTGAAAGGGCCCTTTTCACAAAACTTAACATCTGCCCATCCATCTATCCATACACATATACTAATGCATATATATTATCACTTTCAGACTTTGGCCAAAACGACTAATGGCCAAAATTACTCGCTCTGAAAATTGGCAGAAATGACTTACGTACCAAGGCACAAATAACCCAACCCCTAAATTTTGATGAAATAACCCAGGACAAAACAACAACCCAGGGTAAAAAGGGCTTTCCGCAGTCAATCACCATGTGATTCCCAAAAGATCCTATTAATGAAGCTATTTCTAAGTCCCACTAAGCCTGTGTTTGTATCGGATACTTTTCGCCTTTTCCGTTGTTGATTTGTAAGCTGAATACCTTGAGTTTAACGTCTGGAATCCCTAGTGAATGGTCCTGCTCCTTTATCCCCAAAAAGATAATAATATGCCTGTGAAAACTCATTACATTTTCGTATTCTTTGGAATTTATACACACTCTTGACCTACTTCTTTCATTCACAGTATTGCAATCAGCATCGTAGACTGCGGGCACATCAGGAACCACATGATTACTTTCTGTGTCTTTTTCTTGAGTTTTTGGGGACTTTTCTGTTTCGATCTCTATTTCAGATGCCATTTTGTATTGATTCTTGCTTAATTATGTTCCTTCGTTTTCTGGGTTTTATAATTTGTAGAATTACCTATCGTCTGTGGTATTTATAGTGTACTTATTTGATAACCAGTCAATTTTAAAGTGTAGGGGGTGGGCAATCTAATATTTTACATAGGCAAATGCATTAATGATTATTCTTATATTTGTTTAAGCATTAATAATTAAAATCTGATTATTCACTAATCATTATTTTTTCTTCTATTCATTAAAAACTAGATTATTTATTATTTTTATGCCCTCATTATTCACTTTTCATTCGTTTTGGCTCATTATTTACTATTCATTATTAAAACAAATGCCATTATTCACTAATCATTATACCCCACCCAGACCTTTTATTATCTCATATTAATCAAGGAAGCAAAGTGTGTACCCTGCCTACACAATTGCTCCCCTTATTACAATACTATAAAGGTAGCATCTTGTGTAGCCTACATACACAATATGCTCCCATTATTTTTATACTACCAAGGTAGCATATTGTGTACTCTACCTACACAATGTACTCCCATTACCTTATATTAACCAGGGTACACAATATGCTACATATTGGTGACCCTGTCTACACAATATGCTCACAATATAATAAAACTAATAAGGTAGCACAATATGCGCCCATTATCTTATATTAAACAAGGTAGCATATTGCGTGACCTAGCTCTACAATATGCTCCCATTATCTTAGTACTATCAAGGTGTCATATTGTGAACCCTGCCTACACAATATTCTCCTATTATTATAATACTACCAAGTATTGTCTTCACAATATACTTTAATTACTATACACAGTTCCAAAGGTTGATGTCTTATGGCTGTTACTGTGCTGTGTCCCTTCATCGATATGCCATTGGGTGGTCTGCAGTGTGGGATTGTGGTATTTCCTGGTAAAATCAGTAACTTGGTACTATAATAATGGGAGCATAGTATGTATGTATGGTACACAATATGCTTTGAAAATAGTATAATGATATGGACATATAGTGTGCGAAGGATGATCTTACTGATCGTGGGGCTATAAAATGACACATAAACATAATACAAGCAAAGTTTCATTCCTTCAAAATATTCTCTTTTAACAGAAATACACTTTATAAGTCTCGATATCCAAAACTTGAAGGCTGCAAAATAGTCGACTCTATGTATATACATGTAGTTCAAGCACTGATACATTGCACTACCTAAGGCACTTCTCAAAAGTTTAACCATAACGTCTAACAGATAACATCCTTTTAAGCCTAGGAAAGAGGAAAAGGTCATGCGGGCTTGTGTCTTGGGAATAAGATGGATGTGGCAGCTGTTTAATAGATTCTGCGCACAAAATTTCTAAACAGTTTTGCTTTTCTAAGCAGGTGCATTGTCACGGATTAAGCAGATGTTACGGATGCCAGTCTTTGGAAGTCTTTTGACATATTTTTTACATTTCTTTAGTACATTATTTTTGCAGAATGCCCCAGTGATAGAACGCCCGCTTGGTGCAGCTACTTTCAACACAGGCCCGCTGGAATTGAAGAAGACAGAATAAAGATTGTTTTTAACTTTAAGAATATATTGCAATAACTCGTCTATTTCTGTATTTAGCAATCCATTCTTTGTTGCTAATTTTTTCGTCAAGGTTCAAAATAATAAATCCAAATTTCATTGCCAGTTAACAATTCATTGCTCTTCTTTTTTGGCAATTTTTATATGTGTTGAGTAATTCCCTGGCACAGTTTACACAATAAGTCTTTTGCACCTCTGTAAGCACGTGGGGTACCCAACGAGAGTATGGCGTCATAATTCTAGATGTTCAGTCATGTTTTATGCGCAGCTGCCTATGTTATCCCCAAGTATCATTCTATATCCCTAATAGTATATCGCGCATCACCTTTTCTATCATTTTTTCCGAGCATCAATATTAGTAGCTTCCATCGCTTAGTAACGGTGTCTCCTAGAATGACCATTGTCTTTAATGCTAGTATTTTTTCCATTTGGAATTTATGTAATCACCTCCAAACTGTTACTTTCGAAACCGCAGAAGATCCATAAATATCACAAATTTCCTTTCAAATTTATTTTGCTGGAATCTTTAAAGTACCAGTGGCTTTAATGTAAGCCCTTATTGCTGACTTTTGTGAACCTTTCATTGCTGCTATGAAAAATGGCAAGCGATACCAAGTGACCCTGTTTCAAACATGTATATCTCCTTAACTAAGCATCAGACTTTAACGATCTATATGTGACAGGGTAGATAAGATAATATACACAATATGTAAACCTCGTGCAGATGTCGTTGCATACAGCTACAGTCAGAATTTTAAGGTCATTTTTTGTAGGCAGGGTACACAATATGCTACCTTAGTAGTATTATAATGGGAGCATATTGTTTATGTTGGGTACATTATATGCTACAATTGATATTATTATAATGGGGGCATATTGTGTAGGCAGGGTACACATTATGCTACGCAAATACGATTGTAATAGTTGACACATATTGTCTTGGCTATGTACACAATATGCTACCTGCTAGTTTTATATTACTGGGTGCATATTGTGTAAGTAGGGTTCAGTATATGCTACTTTTCGTTCCAAGGCGGTGCTTCTTTTGTGAATCTTTTTTGTCATTTGTGTTTTCGTATTTGTCTCTGTAATACTGTCTTGTCTGTCCCGTTCCTTTCAGCCTTGGTGTCACCTGCTGGGAAAGGGCCGACCTCTTGGCTCTCTAGTGTTTGATTTTTTTTTTTTTTTGTATTTTTGTCACTTTACCACATGGTGTCCTGGGTCAGGTGTGGTGCTTGATGATATCGATTCCTGATATTTGCCTTCTTCCTTACTTTGTTAGAATCATTGTAATGGTATATTATTCAAAGGCGTGGTACACAATATGTTAAGAACTTGTAGAACAAGAACCTACAGCGCTGAAGGACATGAAGCAAGCATAATTAAATCATCGCCTTAAAACGGTCAGTAGCGAGCAAATTGTTGAACTTCATCATTATAGCTTGCTCTTTATTAGTTATGATCATATTATTAAAGATTTACAATAAATGATTTCTCATCCATGAATCAGACACTCGACGTGACATAGATGACCATCTAGAATATCAGAATGTAATGATTTCTTTTTATAAAAATGAATCTTTGCAATACTTTGTAAACCCCCACTTACCAGTAGGTGTCAGTGTTGTATGGTTTGGAAGTGGCTTATACGGTCAATATCTGAATTAAACGCTTAAAGCAAGTCTCTATTTCCATGCTGCCCAAATGCCTTCCAAGACGTTTCAGTATAATCCGACATATGCTTTGTGAAAATACGTCGTTTGGAAAATAATCAAGATCGTTGCCATGGGAGCCATATTGGATATCAGAATAGCTTAATTTCACCAATTTTGAATATTCATGTTGCCCTGATACCTTCCACCAAGCTAAGTTCAATCTGACGTATGGTTGGGAAAATATGCTCTTTGGAGAATATCAAGATGGCTACAGTGGTAGTCATATGAAATCCCAATGGAACCGATTCAGCATTTATGAATCTCCATGTTGTACTGAAGCCTGACGGAACGTCGTGCAATTAAAGAGGAAACCATAGCAATAAACCTTGATTGGGGTTACAAGCAGACATGCAGACTGTCGCATTATATCCCTGTTATATCTAACTTTATTTTTTATAACGTTGATTATAGTTTTTAATTAATCACAAAAATAAGGCTTTCCAACAATAAATAAATTAAATTTCCAAAAAATACAGACTCGATATGATCTTTTGCAGAAGATAATTTAAGACCTTTTTGTATTTAACATGCAGTCATCTTTGAGTGTCTGTGGTAGGATGTAGAAACTGCTTCACGAATGTTATGATATTGATAACTTTGTTAAAATAACTTAGCAGTCAAAATTGGTTCCTGTTGTTGAAGTTCCTAGCATTAGAACATACTCTCACCAAATGAATAAACTGCCAAATATAAAAACAGCGAAATATAATATGCATCATAGGAAAGGGAGCGAGGAACAGCTCCATCAAAAATATGAAATTAACTTTTTCAAACAAAAATCATCCCGTTTATCTCAAATTATGTATTAAAATATTCTATTCGTTATGAATAAGTCCAAGCCCAAAAAGGGCTTCAGTTTCAAAGGTATTTTCCTGATTTAACTCAAGTTCAGTGGGATATATCTGGCAACCATTTGTTTGAAATAAGAAATATCAATATTAAACAAGTCGTCTAGATACATTTATGTATAGTAATATGCTTCAATAACATCAGCTTGATTATTGACAGATAGAGACAACATGAAGTGTCTCTCAGGACCAAACAAAAACAAATCAACAGTAAGAGGAGCACAAAAAAATCTTAAATGAAAGACTGGAAAAGCTGGGGTTTGAACACTCAATCCCTGTGTACAGGGAGGGTGATTTATTCATTATAGGCCCACAGCGTTATGCTGGCCTTTTTGACATTCTGCACGAGGGTATCCAATAAAGAGTGAGACTTTCTTAATAGTCTGAAAATCTGTGTGTGCATTTAGTTAAACTTCAGCATAATGATAGTATGACATCTTAGCAATTCAGAAATAGAAACACTATGTTTGTAATTGATCACTTGCCATAGTAACTGGATGTTTCATTGAAGGACTTGGAGATGCATGGCCGCATTTGTATTTTTTCCATACCTATTGTCATTCAAAGTCGTTTATTTTCGATCACAGATAGAATTTAACCTCTGTATATCATTTCTTCAACTGAAAAGTCTTAGTGTTGCATAACATTCTATAAACGAAAAACCAAATAAACATATCCTTATTTTGATTGCCTAGCAACCAATTTACATGATTTTTTTAATCCACACTACTTTGCATTGCTATGGTCACTATGTTAGCAAAGTATATCCCACAAAAGGTATGTTTCTGTGTCAGCTGATTGTTATTTAGGTTACATGAACAAAACCCTGTTCACTTAACTTGCCTTTGTTTATTTGATATTATCTTTTTTAAAGTCAAGAGGTCAGCGAAAAGTACCAGATATTTCTTGGAAACTTGATTTTTATGCCCCCAAAGGAACTTTGGGAGGCATATAGTAATCGCACTGTCCGTCCGTCCGTCAGTCCGTCAGTCCGTCCGTCCGTCCGTCCGTCCGTCAGTCCGTCCGTCCCGCTTTCGTGTCCGGTCCATATCTCCTATATTCTTTGAGGTAGGAATTCCAAATTTGGTGTGTGGATACATCTTGGGATGGCGGAGTGTCGCGTACCATTTTCGGGTCACTGTGACCTTGACCTTGACCTCTGACCTAGTTTTTAGAATAATCGTGTCCGGAGCATATCTCTTATATTATTTGGGGTAGGAATCTCAAATTTGGTGTGTGGATGCATCTTGGGATGACGAAGTGTCGCGTACCATAATTGGGTCACTGTGACCTTGAACTTGACCTCTGACCTAGTTTCTTGAAAACTGCATTGAGTCTGGTGTATATCTCCTATATTCTTTGAGATAGGAATTCCAAATTTCGTGTGTAAATGCATCTTTGGATGACGGGGTGTCACATGCCATTTTTGGGTCACTGTGACCTTGACCTCTGACCTAGTTTTAAGAATTATTGTGTCCAGAGCATATCTCTTATATTCTTTGAGTTAGGAATTCCAAATTTGGTGTGTGGATGCATCTTGGGATAGCGGAGTGTCATGTACCATTTTCGGGTCACTGTGACCTTGACCTCTGACCTAGTTTTTAGAATAATCTTGTCCATAGCATATCTCTTATATTATTTGAGGTAGGAATCTCAAATTTAGTGTGTGGATGCATCTTGGGATGACGAAGTGTCGGGTACCATAATTGGGTCACTGTGACCTTGAACTTGACCTCTGACCTAGTTTCTAAAAACTACATTGAGTCTGGTGCATATCTCCTATATTCTTTGAGATAGGAACTCCAATTTTGGTGTGTAAATACATCTTGGGATGACAGGGTGTCACATACCATTTTTGGGTCACTGTGACCTTGACCTCTGACCTAGTTTTAAGAATTATTGTGTCCCGAGCATATCTCATATATTCCTTGAGTTAGGAATTCCAATTTTGGTGTATGGATGCATCTTGGAATAGGGGAGTGTCATGTACCATTTTCGGGTCACTGTGACCTTGACCTCTGACCTAGTTTTTAGAATAATCATGTCCAGAGCGTATCTCTTATATTATTTGAGGTAGGAATCTCAAATTTGGTGTGTGGATGCATCTTGGGATGACGAAGTGTCACTTACCATAATTTAGTATTTGTGACTTTGAACTTGACCTCTGACCTAGTTTCTAGAAACTGGTGCATATCTCCTATATTCTTTGAAATAGGAATTCCAAATTTGGTATGTAAATGCATCTTGGGATGCCTGAGTGTCACAAACCATTTTTGGGTCACTGTGACCTTGACCTCTGACCTAGCTTCAAGAATTATTGTGTCCAGAGCATATCTCCTATATTATTTGATGTAGGAATCCCAAATTTGGGATGGTGATTCCTCTTGGGATGGCGAAGTGGTGCATACAATTTTGAGTCATTTTGACCTTGACATTGACTTCTGGCTTCATTTCTAGGTTTTTCTTGCTATATTATAGCTATCTTTCCTCAAATGTGTCTTGTGCTAGACCAATTCCTTTGGGGGCATTCGTCACGTGTTTGTGACATTTCTTGTTAAGCTTTGTTTCCATGGTAACAGCTGAAGACTCTGGAGCATTACTTTTCCCTATTGGTTATAGACAGATTGCATGAGCATATACAAGTATAACTAGAAAAATAAACTAAAAGTCTTAAGCTGTTGCCATGATGACCACCTATAGTGAGCTGTCCACGCGTATTCTCCTAGCCTTCTTATGTTGCCTAGCAACAAAAATTGGAACTACGTAACATGTCGAATATGGTACATGTGAATAGCCAAAAAGACGTGCTAGCTTTAAATGACATATCATAAGTATATCATGTAAATTCACTGCGCTATAGCAAAAGTCTCATTCTTTATTGGATGACTCTCATACCTCATTAACAAAGTTATTTTAACTCACCATTTAGAACGATACGTGTACTTTATGGTAATTAAAATGTAATATGCAAATACCAACCACAAGAGGATATTCATAGCATAGTGGATGGTCACTTTTATACTGTCAGGGAGGTTGCCAGTTCGAACTCCACAGTTCTTTTTCTCTTTTTCTTTTATTTATTTATTATTGATACAATTGTTCGAATATAATCAAATCATTTCTCTGAATACAGCTTTTATGACAGTAAACGGTCCAACCCTGTTGAGATGACGCATTCCGTGGTACCTCGTATGCATTTTTTGTTTGCTAATGTTTGCATAAATGTTGTCCAAACCTCACGAAAGGATACATATGAAATATTATGCAATGAAAATGACGAAAACGAAATGAAAGCATTGGTAGGATTCAAACCACCTGCACATAACGGCAAAAGACATAATATTCTGCTTGCACCGTCTCTACCTACTGAGCTGCCAATGCTGACAACAATTAGTTTTCAAAATAGCCAGACCTTACTTCTGACTATGTTACCCAAATGCTTTGATTTCAATGTTAGCAAACAGGAAATATAGTCAAAAAATATGATGCTATGAAAACGTCAGAGTAGTATAGGGAGCGCTAATTTAACAGATCTTTTCATAACAATTACTAAAAACAAACAAAGTAAGGCATTATCCTGTATTTTTGTTCCGAGTTTTTCTTTTGTAAAAAGTGCATAACTCGCCATATTAACAACATGACCTCTTTGATCATGATCATTCAAACCCTTGATTACGAAAATATGGTTTTGACCGGTCTTTCAAAGCAAATTTTGGGATTATAAAATTTACAATCCGTAACGATTGTCTTGTGAGTTTAATATTTTAGCTGTAGGTTTAAGATGTTAATTTACATAATAAACGACAAACTATTTCAGAAGCAAGCCGGTATCAAAAGAAGACAAACCAACTATACCAAAATCCCTGACGTGATGGTGAAAAGCGGCAAAAATGTTTTGGAAGTAGCTTGAGCGATGGGACGTTTGAATAAGAACAGTAAAAGACACTGCTGCTGTGGAGTTAACACCGATTCGTGGTCAGATTTTATTTCTGCTACTTGTTTATAGAGCAGGCCCTAATAGAACACATGCCTGTGGGAATCTGGATTCAGGCTTGGAAGAAATATCTCTAATAAGCCCGTTTATTTCCAGATGCAAGCTGGTATCCAGGGAAGACGACTAACGTATATCGCCATCGCTGACGGGATGGTTAAAAATACTGCTTAGTGCAATAATTGTTTGTGAATGCTTCAAAAACAAATACTCATTAAGAGATGCATTAATTTCTTCCGGCATTTGCTCTCGAATTTCACTGTACTGCTAGTTGTTATTTGATGATCAAATATTTGTAATCATTATTTCAGTGTCCGTTCAATTTTGAATTGATTTTGGTGTGACATTTCTAGTTGTTTGTACTTTAACTATTGTGCTGCTGAATCCAGGTATATCCTCTTTTGAAAACAGTACAGTAAAACGTGTGTAAACGGCCACTCAAAAATAGACAAAGATCTTAATGGCAAACGGTAGCTCAATGAAGGTCGAAGTTATTGCCCTTGGAGCATCTGCAATACCTCGGACCTGCATTAAGCGATAATTGGTCTTGAAAACCAATTTTCGATCTTGTTAAGAGTGGCCGTTTTCCACAGGTTTTACTGTATATACTGAGCAAACGTTCTAAATGGTTATCTCTGCTAATTGGTCATCCTTTATATTTGATTTTGCAAAAATGTATGAAAGATATAACCTTTACATTTTGCATATGTAACTCTTAGGCACTAATAGCTCGATTACCATAACAAAGATTGATATATTTATCCCCACGTTTTTTTTTAAAAAAGCGAAGGGGATATTGCAATCGCCTCCGTCCTTCCGTCCGTCTGTATCGCCTCCTAAACCATTGGACGAAATTCAACCAAATTTAATGTGTGAGTTACTCACATAAATGGGGCGTGCAACGGCAATTTTTTTTTTACCCCACCCCCTGGGGAAGGGTCAAAAGGTCAAATATCATTTAATTTTAATTCCAAAGTCAATTTCGAAGATTTGTATACCAAACTTTGTGTTTGTTCTCACAAATGAAAGATACAAAACATATCAGACAGGATTTTAATTCTGGAGCCTGGGGCATGCCCCAGGGGTCGGACTTTGGGGCGTTGGTAGTGCCCAGGGGGTATTTTTTTTTCAAACATGGTCATGTGGCATATCAAATTGACGGGGATGACGAGCAGAACAAAATGCAAGTAAAATTTTTATCCTAGGGTTAGACTGGTGACCTTGGGGTGAGGTCAAAAGGTCAAATATCACTTAATTTCGGTGAACCATGTCAATTTCAATTTTTTATACCAAACTTTGCGTGTGTTCTCACAAATGAAAGATAGAAAACAAATTGAACAGAATTTTTCATTCTGTTGCCGGGATTATGCCCCCGGTGTGGGACAGGGGGTGCTGGGGGTCAAAAACTTTAGCATGGGGATTTGCGATGGCGCCCCATCGACTGTGCGTTCTAGTTTTTTTTGAAATTGATATAATTTAATGTTGAATAGTTGAATACAAAATAGAAATGACCAATTAGAAAATTTGTTCAGTGTAGATCCAGATCAGCCACTGACTGATCTTGATCAACATTGTTTTCAAAAGTATATATAGCACCCACACTGTATTGCATGCTGCATTTAAATCGATTGTAACTCATTGGCGTGATTGACTGGAAAATCAGAGATGGAAAAGTGGGTTTTATCCATGCACCAAACTAAGGATTAAGTCTGGCAGAAAATCGAACACCTGGGTGAATCTCTGCAATCTTACTTTTCTTCCAGTTAAGTGCAAATCCCAATGGCATAGACGCACTGTGAAAAACTTTAAAACATCCATGAAGGAAGGCTCTCTTTATGCATGTCTAAAAACAGGCTGTCACAGTTATGGCCTTGGGATATCAGCACAGATGAGAACCTTGAAGTCATCTATATCTGAGTGACGCCAAGACTTAAAAGTGTTACTATTTCTGCTTACTTGTTTTGGTTTCAGAGGAAGAGACATTTATAGTTTCTTATATAGTTACATTAAGGACATTTGACATGCCCACTTTGGGCGCTTCTGTTCAGGTGAGTTAAATAATTTAACAAACCCGTGTTTTTTTGCAATGATAAGAGAATTATCAAAATTTTTGATTTAATCAGTTAAGCTATTAATTAGATGTAAATAACAACAGGATTTGCTTTCTATTGTTATTTTCGAGGTCGAATTTTCATTTCGGTCCTCTTTAGCACATATATTGTCCAGTCCTTGAATGAGCCCCAAACGATCCCCGTCTCTCCAGGTACACCCCACTTGCCATTGATGTTGCTCTTGAAACAGTCAGAGTACCAGTAGCCACCTAATAGCTTCTGAGCGCAGTTAGTATTCGTAGAGCCGTCGTGGTCGCTATCGTATGTTGAAAACTGGTGTCCATTGTGGTCAAATATCAACGAATCACCTGTAGATACAAACATCGTTAATGTGCATATTTACAGAATGTCAAAAAGCTCGGTGGTCCTCTTAGTTATTTTTTGGAATGTTTATGAAATCATGAATACTTCTGGTCTCTTGCAGAGTAAGTGAACTCCAAAGGGCCTCACGTTAACTTTGCAAGAGACCAGAAGTATGCATGATTCCATGAACATTCCAAAAAGTGAATTTATTGCTTATACTCACATTTTATTATAAACATCTAAAATATCAAGAGGTATTTATTTTGAAATATTGGGACCCATACTCTCTTAAACACACATCAGAACTGGAACAATAGATTCAGTGTAGACACGGTTGTGAGCATCTCATCAGGTATGTTCTATTTGCTATCAGAAAGCCACATTCGTCAAATAAAATGATTTTAATATTTGCATGTACCCCTTATAATGAAAACAGACTACTCTGGTAATATAATTGACAAAAATGGGTTATCAGATAAAGCTGAGAGATTAAAAGGTCATCATTTATATTGAACGTTTCCTCCTATGTTCTGTCCAACTTTAGAAAGAAAAGTTTATTTTTATATGTTCTATAGACTAACAGGCTATTCCATTATATCCACTGACTGAAATAATATTCAGAGACATACAGGCGGTTCCATTGTATCCGTTGACTGAAATAATATTCAGAGACTTACCGGCTGTTCCATTATATCTTCTGACTGAAATAGTATTCAGAAATTTTCCAGTTACATTATATCCACTGACTGAAATAATATTCAGAGACATACAGGCGGTTCCATTGTATCTGTTGACTGAAATAATATTCAGAGACTTACCGGCTGTTCCATTATATACTCTGACTGAAATAGTATTCAGAAATTTTCCAGTTACATTATATCTGCTGACTGAAATAATACTCAGAGTCTTACTGACTGTTACATTGTATCCACATACTGAATTATTATATAACTAAGTAAAAAGACCGATTGTCATTGGCTTAGAGCGCTCACGTGGCCAGTCTACATATTGTCATATTCACTGGCTGGCGCGCGCTTGCCGGTGAATATTAGTTACTAAAATTAGACTCCTTGTGTTTTTTCCGTTCCGGTTCTGCTTTTCTAAAGCGTCGCTTATAATCCTATCTTAGTTGCCGAGAACGCAACAAATCACGCACTGGAGTTGATCTATTTCCATTTTATTGCAAACAAATTTGAAGTCTTCAGCATCTTCCAAGTTTCCGCCTTTGCACTGAAGAACTCCCGCCAATAGTTAGACCACGTCGCATACGTTTACATGTATTTGTAATGTCTTTCAAGCGTAAAAACGACGTTACACCGTCTAACGCCACGAATGACGTCATTTTAGTAACGTTCAAATGACGTCAGCTATCACACATTTTCCCTGCGCTTTCAAAGCTGTAAACTAGTGTTTGATATATCACACTATTTTAACATTGGCTCTACAGACGAGGCGTGTTAGAATTCTTGTTAGTAAATGTTGAATGATGACACTTATGCACAACATATATATAATAGTAAACGAGTGCTCTTATCAAGGTCTGCACTGTTTCTGCTAAATGTTTTACTGTCCCAAAACTTGTGTATACGTTCAGTATTTTTCCCATGTGCAATGATACCTGTACATCTTTCTCTAAATGGTATATAATAAAACAGTTATTGACTAATGAGGCATTTCGCCTCGGTCAATATTGGTATTCTCTGGTCGATATCACATCATATCCAATGCCTCATTAGTCAATAATTGTATAATAATGTCCAGAGACTTACCAGCTGTTCCATTATATCCGCTGACTGCGAGCGTGTAGACAGAAGCACTGTCTCCAACTGAGAAAGATTGGTAGTGCGCTGTTTTTGTGTGCTGTTGGAAGTCTTCGAGTTCTATTAATAGCTCATAATTTCCAGAACTTGTGATGGCGTGTATGTTCTTATTTCCTGGAGTATAAGGTAAATGCAATAATGTAACATAACAACTTAAGAGCGACATTTTTGGATGGGTCCAGGATTACCTCACATTTTATCGCTTTTTCGCAACGAGTATAATCAGAGCACGAATATAATATTATATACTGAGCATTGCTTGGCTGACACCAGGCAGCCATTTACACTACGTGATTTACTTGTTTCATCATTCATGGCAAAAAAATCAAACAGGGACTGAATATGTATTAAACAGCGAATCATGCAACGCGCATGCACAACGACATTAATTTTCGTATGTTTCATTATTAGCCAAAATAGGTATGAACAGTATGACATTTAACTCACAGTTTAAAGAAATTAAAGGTCAAGCATTTTATCTTTGAAATTATCTCCCTTGTTAGTTTATGACGAATGGGCATCCCGTGTAAATTTTGTGACGATTTTTGGTGACCTATACCAAAATAGACTTTGGGGCATATGTAACAACTTAAACCAGTTCACCTACCTTGGCATCTGGTCCGATTAATGGCGTCATCAAAATGGCGGCCATAGTGCTACTTACATGCCTTTGTGCGCGTCTGTTTATAGGCCACTGGCTGGATATGGTTTACCTCCATATTTTTCTTAAAGCCCAATGTCTTGTTAGGATTTTGCAACATGTTAGCCCTCTGACAATGGCAGCGTTAAGCTGTAACAGCCTGTTACATACGTTACCCTACAAAATATTTGATAACTAAAATTCTTCTTAAGACTTCAGAAAAGTGCAAAAGATAAGGTAAGATTTCCAAATTGGTTATATTTTCTAACTAAGCTATTACTGGGCCACATATAATGACATTTGAAAACAAATATAGTCACCTCCAATGTAGTCTATGTTACATTTTTTCATTGAACCCCCTTTTAAATGATAAATGCATCTAATATAGTTTGTCTTGAATTTTATTTAAACCAGTTTATGTTCATTAATTTGGAACTTCATTAAAGATTTTTTATTTACCTTTTCAAAACTGCAAGCATTAAGTTTCTATCTTATATACTTTTTGACTTATTAGATGATGAACATGGTACCCCCCATATCACAGAAAAATGTAAAATGTAATTCTCCAGACCTCACGATGTCTATAGACCCCACTTCTCCCCAGGGGGAATAACATACACTATGATTTCCAGGTACTACATTATATAAGCCACAAAATGAAATATGTTAGCCCTCTGAGAGTGGCAGTGTTAGCGGGTAACATCATGTTACGTACGTTACCCACAAAATAGCATTAAATTTTCCTGATAATGTCTCTAACATGACATATTCACACTTTTTTTAAAGTCTGGCACAGGTTTAAGAACTTCTTATAGCACAGTTACATAATTTTAGCATTTATTTTGTAAATGTTTTGAGTTTTTTGCCGTTGTATATGTTACTTAGTGTTTCATATGTTATTTCCAAGTATCAGTATGGCAGTTATTGACTATACATGTATTACATCTGTCAGTGAATATAGTAAATCTATAAGGCTGCTATTCAAATGAATTAAAGTTCCTTATTATGGTGTCTTACACTATTTTACAGCCCAGGTTACATACGTTACTCTCTGAATACCATTAAACATTCAAGATATGGTCTCCAACACGACCTGCTTGTACTTATTTGCATGCTGGCACTTCTTTTTACTCAGGCTCATCTGCTGAGGAAGTAACTCAAAACATAAACTACCCTCTTTTCTTTTATAGAGACATCAAATATAGTTGACATAATACTCATGGAAAGTTTGTAACATTCAGTGCAATGTGCGAGTAAGAACTTAAAAGATCAAAGAAAACCCATCAGGTAGAAGTTCTAGAGCAAATCTTCATATATCATCCAGGGGTTTTAATGAATTTTCCTATACAACTTGTTACTCCTCTATCAGATTTATCGTGCAAGGATTTTGCAATATGCTAGCACTCTGGTAATGGCACCATTACCCTGTAACAGCCATTTATATATATTACCCATTAACATCTTTGATAATTTTAGTAAATGGCATGACTTCTGAAAAGTGCAAACCATAAGGTAAGATTTCCAAATTGGCTATATCATCAAAGTAAGCTATTTTTGCATCACAGATATGGACTGTTCAAAACAAATATGCACCCCAAAGTGTTACGTTTGTTATTTTTTTCATTATTCCTATATGAATAATTTATGAAACTAATATAGTTTCATTTTTTAATGTGAATGTGCTTACTAACTCATTTTGTATTAAAGAATGGTTATGTACCTTTTGGAAACTGCAAATATTATGTTTCTATCTTTTATATGGTTTGAGTTGTTGAGTTTTGAACATGGTAACCCCATATCACACAAAATATGAAATATAATTCTATGGCTCTTTTGCTAGGGTACAATCAAGTTTTCTTTCACCCAGAGGTACTTGATTTCCTTCCCATTTATTTTCCACACATTTTGTCCATATCTGGAAAGTCTCACTTGTTTTCATGGGAAAGACTTGATAGTTCAATCTTTGTATGTACATCTTAAGGACAGAAAAGCAGGGTGGAGGTAAGCTCATGTTTATGCCATTTGAAATAGTCAGTATATGTTGATGGCTTTGGTACTTTTTCAAAAACATGTCGTACTGCAGCATATTCACAATTACATAAATAGCACTTGTTAGGGCTTCATATCACTGATGAGTGCCTAAAGCAATTCTTTATTTGTTTCCCTACCCTTCTTAAAATGTTGATGAATTAGTGGGGGAGGGGTTCTCTATCAGTTTGATAGGAATAACCTTTCCGTGGTACTAACACATCGGCACATTGGTAGTGTCACAATCTGTTAAACAGTGTATTACTGTAGATTTCTTCCCCCATATTCTGGCCAATGCTGTTGACATTCAGAAGCTGCACCTTTTGTTGCATACACCATTGTTGAACAAAACACCCAGGTTATCATCTGCGAGAATGTTTGTAAGACTTTATAGACTGCTGCTTATACATTGTATATATGTATCAGTGACAAAACCAACATGCCCTGCTTTTAGTGCCTGGATGAATGCTGGTGCCATCAGATCCATGAAGGTGACAGGAAAAGCTATTATGCTCTGTAGTTACGGCATTAACATCAACGTCATGGCCAATCTAGTGTTGGTTCAATGTGTGATTGCAAGCCATGCTGAAGTTTGGACTTGTCAATTTTGGTGGAAATTCTATCAGAAGTTGTCAGTGACCATGGTACAGGTCCCAGAAGGAACGGCAGTGTCAACTCAATGTCAACATTATGTCCAATTGAAAGAAGGTCATGCTTACCAAAGACGCTCCTTCAAGCTCTCATCTGGATGTTTACGTTTTGTGAATTGAGCAATTTCTTCTTGCTTGACCTCGCAAGCATCAAAACTTTATTAGCTTGTAGCATTTTATGGGGCATGTGAAAGACAGATTTTTTAAGTAAAAGTGAGTCAATGAAGTCTGCAACAGCCTTCCTGCCAATGTCATCAGCCTCAATAAGATCCTTAGCTATGCAAGGCTTAGCAGGCACACCGAAAGACAAAAAGTACAGTTCAATGTCTTCAAAACTAGAACTAAAAGGATTGTTGAAGCCTGAAACTGCCTCTAGTACTCATTCTCTTTTGCATCTGAGCAGATTGAATATTTCATTTCAGTGCATTGAAGAGTTGTTTCAATATATTGAGCTCTGATGTGATGAGTAATACACCATTCCATCTGTAGTACGAAGCGTAGTTCTAGTTGCTGAATAATACCTCTTTATTGTTTGCCTGATAGTTATGTAAAAAGCATTTCTCAAGCAAAGAACCAATGGTTGTGACACACTAAACCCATTTTGCTTGAGAAGTTCTTTGCATCTGCAATGTGTATCAAATTTATGAGTGTAATCAGTTACACAGGTATATATTGTGCGTAGTTGTTGTGATCGTTTGCAATGAACATTGGGAACAAGGCATACAGATAAAGATGACATGCAATTCAAAGTTGTTTTCTTTTTAGCCCTAATCAGTGTCAACACCATCTGAATCATACCCATATACCTTGCCCAGTACTGAGCTGTTTCACAGTGACTGTCTTTCAGAACTTCCGATTTGAATGCATGGTATCTATACTGTTTATGTGAGCAATTAGCGAAGGTTGATAAATCACATTATATTATTAGTTTAAGTCACCATAAATTAATAAGGAACTTCAATTTATTTCAGCCTTATAATTTTTCTAAATTCTCTGACAGACTTTATACATGTATAGTCAACAACTTCTATACAGATACTCAGAATAACTTGTGTATCATTTGGTAACATACATAACAGTTAAAGCTCAAGGCATTTATTAAATGAATACATAAAATAGGTAGACCTTGTTAAAAGAAGTACATACACCTGTGCAAGCAAGCAAATAAGTATAAACAGGGCTTGTTAGAGACATTAACTTAAATGTTTAATGCTATTTTGAAGGTAACATACATAACATGGACCTGAAAAACAGTGTAAGCGACCATGATAAAGAACTTTAAATCATTTAAGTAGCAGCCTTATAGATTTACTATATTCTGTGACAGATGTAATACATGTATAGTCAATAAATGCCATACTGGTACTCGGAAATAACGCAGGAAACACTAAGTAACGTATACAACGGTAATTACTCAAGACATTTATAAAATTAATACTAAAAATATGTAACTGTGTTATAAGAAGTTCATAAACCTGTGTCAGCATGCAAAAATGTACGAACATGTCATGGTTGAGACATTATCAGGGACATTTAATGCTATTTTGGGGGGTAACGTATATAACGTGCTGTTACACGTTAACGCTGCCACTCTCAGAGGGCTAACATCTTTTATTTTGTGTCTTATATAATGTAGTTTTAGAAAATCATAGTGTACAAAATTCCCCCTGGGGGGGAGGGGGGTCTATAGCCAGCTCAAGGCCTATTATATGTGTCTTGTGGTCACCTGCTGGTCAAGGGCTGGCCTCTTGGCTCTCGTTTGTGGCGTCTGTTAGTTTGTCACTTTCCCATTAGTATCCTGGGTCAGGTGTGGTACTTGATTATATCGATTCCTGATCTTTGCACCCTTACTTACTTTACATACCGTTCAATGGCATTTTAGTGAAGTCCTCAAGTTGGACGTAGCCAAGTTTACTTAAGGCTTGATTAACTGAGGATTTTGCGTTTGTTGAATGTATGCCAACATTGTATTTGCCCTTACCTGACATCGATCCAGTGATGTCAGCACCAGAAAATGCATGTAATCCACTAAGAGCTCTAGTTTTTAGATCGCCTAGCACGTTGCATACAGCTGCTTATTATATTTTCTGTCTCCTCTGACCACTTCCTGTGACAAAGAGTGTATCTTCTGGTAATTGGTCAAAATGACCAAGGCATAGAATGAAGACATCATTATCAGCTGAAGGAATATCAATCTTGTTGCCCCCTGTCTAAATGCGTCTACTGCACGAAGGATACTTTTTATATCCGTCTCTTCCGAGAGTTACTTGCGAGATTTTGATAGAATCCACCCTGTCCCTATAGGCTACGACATAATATTTTGTCTGTATCTTTTACATATTCTATGAAATTGGTAGAGAGATAAACGGCCAACTCATCCTTCATTGATGTACTTGAAAGCAATACTTTCATGGAAACATTCTCAATTTGGCCCGCGTCTGTGATATGATAAGCAATGCTTTGTTTGCTGCCAAGTCTTCTGGTTCAAGTTTCTGTCTTCAGTGACCTTTCCACATCGTATCTATCAAAACCTTAATGCAGTTCTCCATAACCGTTAAATAAACGTGCCACCTTCTGACATGCATGTCTTGACTGTCTATGGTTTATCTAGACCTTGAACTGTGACCATTGCATCTACAATTGCAACCATGTCTGTTTCGATTGCTAAGGCCAGAATTTTTTTATTAGTTGATTTACGAACCCTCCTACTGTAATTTTCCGGAAAGTAGGAAAAAAATAAAATTTTATTTCTAAAATTTTTTTTTATTTTATCCGCCGACTCGAAACATTAACTGTTTGGTTGTAAAAAATAATATTTTTTTGAGGTTCTGTCTGTGCATTTTTGAGAGTGACACTGTTAAAATTGATTGTCCTGTCCAGATTTTTAGGAAAATGATGAAATATTTAAAGATTAATTTACTAGTTTTACTGTTTTTCTGGAGATATTAAAGAAAAAAAAAGAAAAAAAAGCTCTGAAAAAAAAAAAAAAAGCTCTGAAAAAAAAGAAAAAAAAAAGCTCTGAAAATGACCAGTCCACTGGTCATTTTCAGAGCTTTTTTATTTTATTTTTTTCGTCCTCCCGACCCTAATTCTGAAAAAAAAATCCCGTAAATCAACTTATAAAAAATTCTGGCCTAATACAGATGCCAAAACAGGCTGCACTGCTTGTTTCTCCAGATTAACCATATGTTGAATTTTGACTTGTCAGAGCAATGATTCATTAATCCATCTGCTGCAAACAGTGATCTCCGTACAATCGACAGTTCATATGTTCCTATAGTTGTTTCCAGGCTTATGTCAGGTCTAGAGTCGGCAACAATGAGCATTCTTGCAAAAATTCTTCTGTCCTTTTTCAACTCTTCAGCTTTGTCGCCAACTTTAAGTTGTGTTTCCTTCAATGATGTCTTCCATGTTTTGAACTAAACCTTTTTCATTGGACCCCAGACACTTGTACGTTGAGTCTACATTCCTGACTCAAGGAACTCCTTCAATGTTTTTGATCCTACTTTTTCGACCTTTGCCAGGTCATTTTGGACATTCTCAGGGACTACAGCCTTTGTCACAATGTTGATAATATCACCACCCTCATATTCAAATGGATTTGCAGAGTTGTTATAAGAGACAAAGCAGAAAGAAACAACTTAGTGCGAGCAGTGTTTGATAGCTCATAATGCTTTGTTGCTGGCTTTTGATCAAGATTGTCTATTTGTTTGGACTCTACCTTATGTCTTGCCAGCTCTGGTGCTACCAAACAGAACATTGTCCTTGCAGTCTGATTTTGAGTTATTCGAGTACCTGTTCTAGTGCATGATCTGCACCAAGTGCACACGAGGCGACTTTGGACTTGTTTACCATCCAGTTTCCTGTTGAAAATTCGTGCCATAAATCAGGATCACTTTCTTTTAATGCAAACATTTCTGAAATATAGATTGGAGTCATTCTAGAGTAGTTTAGTTGTCAAATGCAAAGAAATGCTTGACAAACGCTGAAAGGGCATTTTAATACATTTCCCAATCGCCATTTCGAACAGCCCTGATAAACTGTAATATCAGCAAAACCATTCTCATGTACACCAAGATAACTTGACACATGAGCTTCCCTTCCTTGTTGAAACTCGCAAACTTTGTTTCAAGGTCAGAGGAAGTGATTTCTGTTTTACTATTTTATGTCCCTTTGAAATTTTCTCAAAGAAATAAATATCATTACAGCTATCAATGTTTTGCTCAAATCAGATTTGCATTCATCGGTGACTTCTGGGTTTCGACCGGAAAATGATCCCAAGTTCATATCAAACAGGGACAGAAGAGTCACAGTATGTGCTTTTACTCCCCTTTTCACATGGTAGCCATCTAGTATATATTTGTTGTTTGACCACACAGGTCAGCATGAAACCAAGCTTCGTCAATTTTTAAATTAGAAATGAAAGACTTAGTTGTCCTAAGCATTGCTATAATGACTATGTGCAGTTCACCAGGACGTAGTACAATGTTTGTAATGTCATTCTTCTATGCCATGAGCAATTTTAGCAGGTTTGTACAGATCCATATCAAGTGATACTACGGTTTTGTGCTCTTCTCCAACAATCAATGTATTTATTTTCTGAGCTTGATTTAGTACTGTCAAAAGGATAGAAAATTCATGTGCTGGAGCGCAGTCAGTGGAGGTGTAGCAATTCTAGTTAAAGGCAATGGCATGCTCAAAATAGAACTAATGGCTGACCATGTAGGAGGACCACTATTGTTTCGCCTAGTTCCAGTGTCCATATCTGTTTCCGGTTCCATAATGCTTTTGAGAGCAAAGAAGCTGCCTCAAGCCATCACAATTCTTGAGTATTTGAAAGCTCAGTTCCTAACTGATTTGGAAACATACTGATTTCTTCACATTTTGGCTGAATATTATTTGGCAAACTGCATTCTTCTATCTCAGTAATTGTTTGTGGGAGGTTGTAAAGCCGGTGTCTTCAATTCGATCATCAAAACAAAAGTTAGTGACTTCATCACTATCACTAATACGCTGAAAGATGTTCATGATAATGCCATGCAATATGTATTTTACCATCTGCAGTATCTTCTTGAAAGACACAGTTGTCGCCAGCAAAGAATATGTGCCTTCCTGGAATAAAGCTTCTAGGGACAATGATAACGATCATATATATCACAACTCGTCATAATTCACACGCGATTAGAATTGGAGAAATACTTATATCAGCGTTGTTGTTTGAAAACTGCAAAAAACGCATATAACGCTGCACGTCCGCACACCCTGATCAGCGACTTGTTCACAAATTGGATGATACGGTTTATAAGGCTGCTGTATCTTTAAATCCATACCCCTGAAAGGCTTTTGAGATTAGCCAGATCCAGTTTTGCCTTACCTGATCAGAAATACCAGATGCAAATTATCTCGCAACGTGGCTCATGTCCTAGGCTCATGGGCATGATGGCCTATAGCAATTTTTGTAGATTTCTGTGTAAATATTGTTTCTGTGTGCAATCTGGAGCAGTACTGACATTCAAACTATTAAATAAAAGTTTACTTTGCCAACATACATTGATTTTTCTTAAATACACACGCATTATGATTGTCTGATGGCCGTCATTTTGATGACGTCATTACTCGGACCAGACATAAAACTCAGATGGGTGAACTGGTTGAAATTGTTGCAAATACCCCAAAGTGTATTTTGATATAGGTCACCAAAAATCGTCACGCAATTTACACGGGACCATTTTTGGCCAACTCGACATAGACTATATTAATTTTAATTATCTACACATTTCAATGAAGGTCTTTTCAATTCCAAGTCAGTGATATGCCATTCGTCCAGTTTTAGACGATGCTTCTCTGCCAATTAGTTTAACCAATGTCACCCATTGCCTACAGTGCATCACTGTACTTTCTCTATGAGATCTTCAATGCATCCCAAGAAAGCATGTCTTAAATGGACTGAAGTGCAATAATGCGAACCAAGGCTTTTTTGAAGCGAACATTTTAACGTCTTTGTGTAGAAACAATGTCTGATAAGTGTTCTGAGAGTGACGAAAATTTTGTTTAGTTATTTCAGCGAAATTCAGACAATTAAAGGGCATCTCGAAAGTGCGTTTTAAAATTTTGACCTCTCCTAAGTTTAAACTTGTTTGGAAGCTTTACTTTTAAAACCTTTGTTTTGATATTCGTTTTAAATGCTTTCAATACTTGTCTTTATTAAGCCGCAAAAGAAAAAAATGGCAAAGTGTCTAGATAAGACAAGCATTAAATTCAGATGTTACGTTTCTTTTTTTTTTGTTTAGCATATAAAGAAATATGTATAAAAAATGAAAGGAAGAGAACCTAGCCAATTTTTAAAAAAAACTGCGTTTAATGAGTCTGTCCATGAATGAGACTGCGTTTCTATTACACAAAGCGAAGAAAAAACCAGACATATCTATTTAAGCCGAGTGGACTTTCTTACCCTTATCAGTAGGACAAGCCAACTTTCAATTTTAGGGGTGTTGGGTAGTATTAAATATCCCGCCACTTCAAAAAGTGTGATGTATTATGTTATAACCTCTATTCAAAAAGTTGCGTTTAGAATCCGTCCGTCTGTCTGTCCGTTGTCACCGCTTCGTTTCCTCTCTATTTCTTGAGCATTTTTGACCGATTTTCTTCAAACCTTTTGTTGGTAAATTTAGTCTTATAAGCACGGAGTTATTACCATTGGCCTTAATTGGTGTTGAAAATTCGTTTTTTGTTCTCTACCTTGAGAATTTTGTAGCGATTTTCTTCAAGTTTTGTATAGGAGTTGGTATAAGGGAAGAGTGGTCGCGTAAATTTCATCAAATTAGCACAGACGTATTGCCCTTGAATGATGTTGAAAATTTGTTTCAGTGCTCTATCTTGAGCAATCTTTGATCAATTTTATTCAAACTTTGCATGAGATTAATATTAGGAAAGAGTGTTATGTTTAATTTTGCCTAATAACTACAGAGTTATGCCCCTTGATTTGAATCGTGAACAAAGTTAGTGCTCTTAGTGTATGTCAAATTAACTTTTTTTCTACATTTTCAGTTTAAATTGTGAAAATATCATGAAATTTTGTATATGCTTTTATGTTCGTAAGATCTAGGTCAGAATTACTGCATTTAATTTTTCATAAACTTTCAACTGAGTTATGGCCCTTGATGTTTGGATTGTCCTTGTATTGAAAATATTTCATGGTGGGGTAAGTTGCATGCCTTCAGCGCTTTTATTCTTTCTCTTGTCAATGCTTTATAGAACAAAAAATCATACATTTGTACTGTTAAGTAAACAGTGATGACCCTGATCAGACGCCATATCATGTGGCGTCTGAGCTGTGTCTTCACTGTTTACCTATGTCCCATGAAAAAGACGCCATACTTATATGGGTTAATATTTAAATGTAAAGGAAAATCTGTCCTATATGGGTTGATATTTATAGGTAAAGGAAAATATGTCTCTAAAAAGGTTAATATTTATATGTAAAGAAAAATCTATCATATATGGGTTAATATTTAAAGGTAAAGGAAAATCTGTCTTATATAGATTAATTTTTAATTGGTTAAAGAAAACCTGTCTTATCTGGGTTAATATTTAAAGGTAAAGGAAAATTTGTCTTAAATATGTTAATAGTTTAAGGTAAAGGAAAATCTGACTTACATAGGTTGATATTTAAAGGTAAAGGAAAATCTGTCTTATATAGGTTATAAGCTAAATGTAATGGAAAATCTGTCTAATACGGGTTAATATTTAATGGTAAAGGTAAATCTGTCTTATATAGGTTGATATTTAAAGGTAAAGGAAAAACTGTCTTTAGCCTCGTTTATATGCACAAGGTGCAAATTTACTCTCGGGTGCGAAATTGCACCCGGGAGTAAATTTGCTCCCCCTTATGTAGCGTTCATATGTCAATAAATTGTGTTCATATGTAATTGAATTTGCTCTTTAAACATATCACACATGTTTCAGTTTTACTTTAAGGAGAAATTCGATGTGTTAAGTTCAAGATACCGTCATGTGAGAAAAATGCAACTCCATTTGGTTTTATTGGCTTTATTTATTTATACAATATTTAAAGAGGATAATACACCAGTCATTTGTATCCATGGCCCCCACCTTCGGGGATAGCCGTGGAATAGCAGGACTGAGGTGCTGACCAATTACTTTTGATTGTCCCCGCAGTGCCGGGGAAGTGTGGGGGTTATAGCATTGGGACACTTACCCTGCTGAGATTTTCTGTTGTGCAGGGTTGGGCAAAGAGAAGGGTTGTTACCATCAGCTTGCCCCCACAGGGCGGGGCTTATACCAGGGCTCTGGAAAGTGAAAATCATTATCCCCGCCCATCCCCGTAGGTGGGGGAGCAGTGGATACAAATGACTGGTGCATAAATGGCACTTATAGAAGCTGTTGCAGCAGTACTGAGCAAATATATATGACTATCTGGCCAAGAGTGGTGGACGAACGTAGTGCTTGAGACTTATACATGTACTGATGACTCATGGCTTCCGAATGTCACGGGCTCTGCGACAAACTGCACGAATAGCTGCAACGGAATGCGCGTGTGCGTTAAGTTGTTTCAATTGAACTGCTGGTGACAGTTTGACTTAGGACTGCGCAGAGCTGGACAATTGAGAACCTCTTCGTAATAGCAAAATAAACGACTTGTGAAAGTGCGAAACGGGTTTGGTCTTCAATTTATGACGAACTGACGAACTCTTCTAAATCTCTGTTAAGTTTCCAAAGGGAAATGACTTAACCGAGAATATCAATGGCTACAAGAGGTTTGGGTTCCTAAATTGTTGAGATAAGATAAAGGGTAGATATATTTCAATTTTTGCTCTGTCTGAATATCACGTTGATTACATGAATCGTAAAGGGTGGTACTCCGTTATTATGCAGGGGGAACCTTTTCACCGATGAAATGTGTACATCGGATAGCCTGGACTCGTGCATGGCGCCAGGGTTCTGGCAAACCCTGTTTTCTATTGCTGAGGTTAGGAAGAAATAATGTTCGGAAATAGAATCGCGCAAATCGAAGCCCATGGACCAGAAATTCCAGTTGTTCTGCATGGCAACCCGGCATAGCCGATGAAGTAGTGACTACAGAAAGAAGCCATGACCTTAAGTTTGATAAAGGGACTATTTATATAGTTTTTTCATACACATGTTCTTTTTCATATAGAAAAGATGGGTAATTTACCAAATCTAAGATCAAATTTTACATATGTGATAACAAGTTGCGTTCATGTGCGCAATTTGCACCCCCCCGGGCAAATGTGCACCCGGCTGCTAATTTGCACCCGGGTGCATTTTCATAAAACACCGTTTACATGACCAAAATACACCCCAGGTGCAAATTTACACCACGGGTGTATATTTGCACCGGGGTGTATATTGTGCATATGAACGAGGCTTTATATAGGTTAATATTTAAAGGAAAAGGAAACTCTATCTTATATGGGTTTATATATAAAGGTAAAGGAATATCCCTCTTAAGGTTAATATTTATTTGTTTGATTTGATTCTTTACTTCCCATCAACAATCTTTCAGTTACATAGGGATGGGTCTTCCTGCATTGAACCAATACTAAGCTAGGATTTATGTGTCTTGCTCAAGGACACAGCGCATTGAATGGGTTAATTTTTAAAGGTAAAGAACATTCTGTCTTTTTAGGAAAATATGTCTTATAGCATACCTAGCCAGTGTTCTCCTGTCACGTTTCCAAAGCCACTTTCGTATTCACTGAATGTGCGGTGGAAATCCACTTGCCCGCTAAATCTTTTCTGAATCAGCTGCAAACAGAATTTTAGAGAAATTGAATTAAATACGTGCATGCATACTGTACTAGATTCAGTAAAATGAGCATTTAATTCAGAGGCGGAGCCAGGATTTATGAAAAATGAGTTCATATGTATAAAAGTATGGGGGTTCGCTTTGCTGAATTTATCTCATTTTTCATAAATATCCCATGAAAATGAAATAATTTGGTCTCACTGAGACCAAATTATTTCATTTTCATAGGATATTTGAAAACGGGGGGGGGGGGGGGCGTGTTCAAGCGAACCCACTCTTGATCCGCCACTGTGATTGTAACTATTACTTTCAAGTTCAAGTATTTAATTCGGACAAAAGCAAATACATGTCCATCTCCCATATTGTAGAGTTCACTCACGATAAGAGTACAGTTGCGCATAAAACGGATTTACAAATAGAAATACTAAAGGTATGTCTGCAATTGTCCCATCAAATGAATACAGTAGCACAACGCGACCAACTACTGTCGTGCCAACCAAGAGTGACAGTGACGTAATATTTTGTTGAACATTAACTTTTGAGCTAACGCAACTCGATATATCATTTGTGTATTAATCCTATACTGCGGATACATTAATACATAAGTGATCTATCTATTCTAATATAAGTCCCTGCTAACTTTGTAAACAAAACATGACGTCGCTGTCGCTCTTGGCTGGCAGGACAGTACGTAACTTCACGCTGATCGTGTGCAAAGTATAGTCAGTACAATACAATCATATAACATACTTTCAAACATGTTGACTTAAAATTTTATTGTTACAATTAGTAATTGCAGTGTTTAAGTAATAAGTAAAGAGAAAAGAGAATGTTCAGGGAAGAGCCTAAAATAAACTGGTAACATGTGTCGTACTTGATTCATACTGTTCTGTGTGTTCCTAGTACTCCCAGAAGATGACGTGAATCAAGTGAGACAGAACATTTCGGCGTACTCCGTAGTTATTCTATGAATCAAGTACGCCAGAACATGTGTAGAGCAATAAACAAAAATGGCTATTTACTTCATGAACAACAAATGTAGCAGTTCCGAGTCTGATAGCGACTCAAAAGAGGAAATGGTCTTACTGGCACTATTCCTGTAAGAGTTTCTTGTTTTAAAGCTAATGTTTGTGGAAGTTTTTATTCCATTCAGACTTTTCGCCATTTTTGTTTGATCACGTGACCTCTCTACTCCGACCACACCATCTCGGAGGGTGGTGTACTCGGAACAGCTTCTGCACAGCTGTTCTCTGAAACTTGATTGGAATTCTGCCTGTCTAGAGTAAAAATCGTACTCCGAACAGGTGAATCAAGTATGACCATGGTTATACTGAAGCTATTTCACTGAGAAGACACGTCCACTAGTAAACTATTCATCGCCCATCACATCACCGCCTCAGCGCTATAGGTCGCTGGACCAGATTCAGCATTACACACTGGCTGGACCTGTATTCGGTAAGATTTTGAGCCGCTATAGCATGTATATAAATAAGGCCAGAATTTTTTTAATAGTTGATTTACAGGAATTTTTTTCAGATTTAGGGTCGGGGGAACGAAAAAAAAAAAAAAAAAAAAAGCTCTGAAAATGACCAGTTTACTGGTCATTTTCAGAGCTTTTTTTTTTTTAGATATCACCAGAAAAAAAAAACAGTTAAACTAGTAAGGTAAACCAACAGTTTGTATTAAATCTTTAAATATTTTATCATTTTCCAAAAAATCTGCACAGAACAATCACTTTTAACAGTGTCACTCTCAAAAATACACAGACAGAACCTCAAAAAATATATTATTATTTTTCAACCACACAAATAATATTTAGAGTCGGCGGATAAATGAAAATAATTTTAGGAATCAAATTTTATTTTTTTCTTCTTTCTGGTAAAATTAGAGTAGGAGGGTTTGTAAATCAACTAATAAAAAAATTCTGGCCTAACGTTGAACTCCATTGTTTTAATGATAGATTATGTCGTGACACGTGAGGAGAAATCAAAAAATCTCATCAAAACATGACAAGTTAATGTGAAAAAGAAAACCAGCTAATAATTTGCGAAGAAAAAAATAATGACAAAAAGTTAAAGTTTCATTCGATCGAGGACATGTTATTGCCGCAAATACAAATTCAAATCGATAATAATTACTTGTTCTCCACGGCACATCGTGTAGTGGAGAACATATGTCCCTACGGATTATCGAATACAAAACCAGTAGAGCGGGTATTGTAATTCGATAGATGAGTAGAGTTTACAAGAAGTCCGTGCTACGGGTGTATTTATAGTGGGCGGTAAATACTCTTGTCAGTTTCTAGCGAAGTTTTCTTCATGACAACACGTTTCTTCTTTATTTCTCAACATGGAACTGCATGACGTTGAACGTTTGGTGGACGACAAAGTGGGTGCGTCTTTGCGATCGCACAAAGAGGACATGCTGAAGGAGATAGGAAACATGTTCGAAAAGATAAGTGGCAATACTAATTTGGTTCAGTTGAACAAACTTTCATGTATGGTGAACGGTGGTGAAAAGTTTAAAAGGAAAAGTAACGAAGAACAATTTAAATACAACTCTTCTGTAAGCTTTAAACTTGACGAAGCAGAGCATTCTATGAGCCAGGAGAGGCACCAAGAGGGTAGAGAAAAAATAGCTGAAGGTTAGTGAAATATTTCGTGGCTTTAGCTACTTCAATGGGCGTAGTCTATCGTTACTCAAAATACATATTTGTTTAGAAATAGGGTCTCCACAATTATCAAGAGCCAAGCCTTTAATTATTCCAGGCTTTTTATTTTTTAATAATTTTTGCATGTATTAGCGAAATTATTTGGGTAAACAAGGGTACGTTTACTAACGTTTTGGCCCCTGTATTATCAAGCAGCCTTAGCCCCTGTTAAATTTGCAGATAAGCACTAATTTATTCATTATAAGACCATGACGTTATAAGCCAGCGTATTTAGTACAGATCCATATTATATATGGGGATATGCTTATAAAATTGTGCCCTTTATATATCTGGTTTTGCTTAACTTTTAGTCATATGGATTACTGCGCATACACATAAGTCATGAGTTTGTACATTAGCACGAATTGCAACTGCAACAGATATGAACAATAAATGTAAGATAAATGAAAGTTTTTTGTACTGGGCGGTTATATCGAAGCATCATTGTGCAAATATACTCATTTATAGCAGAGGTTCACAGCAAATGTGTGATAAGTGTAAGCAGAGCATGAAAATGTATGCATATATTATATGCGCATGAATATTTATGTTTTCTTTAAGCACAAATTGAAAAATAATTCATTATAGATATATTATTTATCCATTCAGACAATGGATAGCTAAAATTTCTATCTCTGAGTTACGAAACAAAATTATTAGTCCTAGAGCTGGTTACGTGTCTATATGCTTTGGCATTGTTTATTTCCAGCCAAATCCATGATAGCACACAGGCAAAAGCTGATAAAGATGGCTGACGCATCTGAACTTGGTTGGAGGGTAGTCAACGAATACGTCAGCAATCCCCTAGCGAGCGACTCAGACGATGAGAAAAGAATATACAAGGCAGAGGCCAGGGCCAGTAGGAAACTCAAGGCGGATAAGACCAAAAGGAGACGTCCCCGCACCATGCCTTATGGTAGACCTACTGTTAAGGCAACAGAAGAACAGACAACCAATATGGTGACGCCACAACCTAACAGACGACCCCCTGGTTTGTGCTTTGCCTGTGGAAAGCCAGGTCATTGGAGAGGTGCTCCAGAATGCACAGCTAGTGCTTCTAATAATAAGATAAGTACCAAAATTAGTTTTAACTTATCAGACAAGAGCGCTAGGGGAGAAAGTATAGGTAAGTCGTCTGCAGGTTCTGTTTATGAACAAATAATAGACAAAGGGTCGTGCAAAGCATCAGATCAAGATAATTATGATTTTTGTCAAATTAAGCCTATAGTGCTTAAAGAGCAGGGAAGTGAATCACCTGTAGGTCGCTTAAAACTGTGCAAAAGTAAATGGCAGGAAGCGACAGATAGCAAATATATATTAGATATTGTTGAGCATGGTTACAAGTTACCACTGAAACAGTTGCCAGACAGTATTATATTAAAAAATAATAAATCTGCAAGAGAAAATATGTCTTTTGTTCAGGAAGAAATACAGATATTGCTAGCAAAAGGGGTTGTTTCAAAGTCTGATAAAGTTCCATATATAGTGAACCCATTAACAGTAGCATACAACCGTAATGGCAAGCCAAGATTAGTTCTTGACTGCAGGCACATTAATAAGTTCCTTCATTTATTTAAAGTAAAATTCGAAGATATTAAAGTAGCAGAATACATATTTAAGCAAAACTCTTTTTTGTTTACATATGACTTACAAGGGGCATATCACCATATTGATATTTTCTCAGAGCATAGACAATATCTAGGGTTCTCAGTGTCAGAAAAGAATAGAACTGTATACTATACCTTCAATTCTCTACCATTTGGAATCCGCACAGCTGGGCACATCTTTACAAAAATGCTTAAGGTAGTAGTGTCATTTTTAAGAGCAAGGGGTCACAAAGTTATTATGTTTTTAGATGATGGAATTGGAGGTCATCAAGACCTTAGTTTAGCTGTAAAATCTAGCGATTACACAAGACAAACATTGGGCAAATTTGGATTTTTGTTAGCAGATGAAAAATGCAACTGGGAACCATCACTAAAGGTTGTTTGGTTAGGGCATTTATTGGATATGCAGAACAATAAATTGTTTATAACAGAGGAAAGAATCAAACGATTGCAGATAAAAATTAATTCCGTTTTGTACCAGTTAAGAACCAATAGTAAAATGCTTGTACATGTAAAAGTATTAGCTTCTGTGACAGGTCAGATTATTTCCTTACAAAGTGTTTTAGGGAATAAGGTCAGATTAAGGACTAGAGAGTTGTTTAACTGCATCAATGCAAGGGCTAGTTGGAATGCTCCAGTGTTAGTTAGCAAGCTTGCGATAAGCGAGCTGGAATACTGGAACACAAATGTAGTCAGCCTTAATTTGAAGGGTAAGAGTTTGCAATGTTTGCAAATATGTCTCTTTAATATATACACTGATGCTAGCGCCACAGGCTATGGCGGTTATATAGAAGCTTTCAGAGAGACATCAATGCATATGGAGAGATCAAACAAGCCTGAGGTAAGTTTTGAGACATATCATGAGACTCACGAGGTCGACAGCTCCCCGGAAGTGGAGATGACCATTGCTAATGCTGAGCAGTATCATAGTCTGTTCTCGGAAAAGAACGATTTATTTGGTAGTTCATTTTTAATGAATGGTTCAGAAAGCTATATTTGTTCCTCGGAAATGGGATCTTTAGCAAAGATGCCTTCGGAAAAAGGCACAGAGGTTATTGGAGAATGGACTTTGCTCGAGAAGTGTAAAAGTTCAACATGGCGTGAAACTGAGGCAGTGAGCAGGGTAATCCAAAGTAACGTTGACATATTAAAAGACTCTTCTGTAAAAGTTTTTTCTGATAATAAAAATGTTAAATCAGTACTATTGAATGGCAGTCGTAAGACAGATATTCAAGGTTCTGTTTTGGCATTACATGATGTATGTGAAAAAGAAAATATCACATTAAGTCCAGAGTGGATTCCAAGAGAGGGTAATAAGCTTGCAGATTATTTGTCTCGATGTCAAGACTGTGACAGCTGGCAGATAAGCATTAAGGTTTTCAATAAATTGAATTCAATTTTAGGACCATATACTATTGATAGATTTGCATCTCATCTAAACAGCAAATGCAAAAGATTTAACTCCAGATGGTGGGTCCCAGGGACAGAAGCTGTTGATGCGTTTTCCCAGTTTTGGGGGCAAGATGAAAACTGGTTAGTTCCCCCTCCAAGGTTGGTGTCAATGTGCATTGATAAAATGATAGCTGAAAGAGCTAACGGTACCCTTATTGTTCCAATGTGGAAGAGTAGCGCATTTTGGTGTAGCCTTGTTAACAGTGATGGCAATTTCAAGAATTGCATAAAACAAGTGATAAATCTTTCTAGACATGATATTGTAGTACCTGGTACTGACAAAATTGGGTTATTTGCGAAAAATCCTCTCAGCTTTGACATGCTAGCGTTGAAAGTTTTAGTATAATGTATACAAACAGAACAGTTTTGTATATATTCTATATTATTGGGGAGAAGAAGTAAGTTGTTTTTGTGAACTTTAGATTTGATTTTTCAGGTGTTGGTTTGAAACAGTCGCTAACACAGAGGTTGCAGGATGCTGGGGTATGTGAGAGATTGACAGATTCCATGGCAACTAATATGGCAGGCTACTTATTGCAATCGAAAGCGGACAGTACGGTAAAAAAGTACAAATTAGGTTTCGAACAATTTGAAAAGTACTGTGTTTCCAATGAGTTAGTTTCAAAACCAGCCAGTCCTATTGTTGTGGCTATGTATATTACTAGTTTGCTGGATGAGGGAAAATCGGACAGTGTTATTTTGTCTGCAATATATGGAATTAAATGGGCTCACAATGTCAATGACTTAAATGATCCAACAGAAAGTAATACCGTCAAATTATTAATGGAAACGGCTAAACGAATCGCTTCTAAGCCCAAGATTAAGAAAGACGTTGTTACAACTGAAATGTTACAAACTCTGTGTAAAGCCTACAAAGATTGTGAAGACGTGCTTGACCTAAGAGATTTATGTATGATAACACTTGCGTATGCAGGATTTCTTAGATTTAATGAGCTCAGTAATTTGCACTGCAATGACATAAGTTTTAAACCTGATTACATGATATTAAAAATCAGGAAAAGTAAAACAGATATATATAGACACGGAAATGAAGTCTTGATAGCTAAGGGTAGTTCATCAGCATGTCCATATAGTTTGACACAGAAGTACATGTCACTGGCTGGCTTAAACATTCATTCAGATGAATTTTTGTTTAAACCAGCATTCAGATCAAAGAGAAAAGCTTCACTTATTAAAAAGAACAAAAGCCTTAGCTATACAAGAGCAAAGGAATGTATCGTCAAAAAATTGAAAGTAGTTGCTCCTGATCTTAACCTTGGTTTGCACTCTCTTAGAGCCAGTGGAGCTACGACAGCTGCCAATGCACCAGGGGTGTCTGACAGATGTCTTAAGCGCCATGGGCGGTGGAAATCTGATACTTCCAAAGATGGATACATTGATGATTCAATAGAGAAGAAATTGCTTATAACCAAAAAACTTAAACTATAGATTTAGGTATTGAACATTGAATTTGAATGTAAACACATCGGCCCCTATGCTTTGTATCATCTATATATAAACCTCGCTATATGCACAAAAGATGTTTTGTAGTTTTGTATGTAATGAGTAAGGACTTACTTGTTCTCCACGGCACATCGTGTAGTGGAGAACATATGTCCCTACGGATTATCGAATACAAAACCAGTAGAGCGGGTATTGTAATTCGATAGATGAGTAGAGTTTACAAGAAGTCCGTGCTACGGGTGTATTTATAGTGGGCGGTAAATACTCTTGTCAGTTTCTAGCGAAGTTTTCTTCATGACAACACGTTTCTACATTCAAATTCAATGTTAAAACTAAGTTGGTAGTTTCACATTAATGAAATACATTAAAAAATATACATCTTTTTGTATAGATGTTTGGTCACATTGACATCCTCTGGATAAATTCAAATATACACAATTTTCATAATATATATGGCAAGAACACATCATTTTTCCTAATGCCAGAATGAGGTCCGACATTCAGTGGTAAGGCATTTGACAAACGGACACAGGTTTCAGGGTTTTTCAATAATTGTTTTTATCCCTGTTTTTCCTGGGCCAGTCGACCACCAAAGTAGGAAAGTCTTAAGAAAAACCTTAAAGCTAAGCTCAAAACACTTGTAAAATACTGACTTATCTTTATTGTTGCTATTATGTATGATCGTCATGTACTATTGTCAAGCTCATACCATGTTGTCATTCTCTATATAAACCTCGCTATATGCACAAAAGATGTTTTGTAGTTTTGTATGTAATGAGTAAGGACCTTTATAAAAGAGTAGGGTTCATGTAAATCGAAGCTACATGTATACTGACGGACTCATAAAGAGGCATGTATAAGGGGTAACCAATATCCTTTGAAATAAACAGGAATGTATCCCAAATCCCTTGGACCGGGCCACGTAGCGCAGTCGGTAACGTGTCTGGCTACAGATGCGTGTCTGACTGCAGATCCAGGGGTCGCGAGTTCGATCCCGGCCCGGTCCCATACTTTCGTGGAGATTTATCATGAAATATTTTCTACGGTCATTCTCCTCCCTTCCGCTGATTCATTCAAGAAGGGTTGTTGTCAGTTACAAGCGAAAGTATGTGCACAAATTACTGGTTAACCGCTTGTTCAAGCCTGCCCAGGAAAAAGTGTGGTTAGGTGAACTGACCGTCCCGCAATGACCATAGCTGTTGACTTGGGACGTAAAGCAACAAAACCAACCAACCAACCAACCAACCAAATCCCTTGGAAACTGGCAAATATTTCTATGATTAATTTTCCTAAATATCTCATGTCCCTGGAAGCAAACAAATATGAGCCGCAACATGAGATTTCCAACAATGTGGTATGTACCACCAGCAAAGGCTCAGACCAGCATTCGCATACGCGCAGTCTGATCAGAGCCTTTGCTTGTCGCTTATATAGTCTATGAGTGTTAAGCTACTGACAGAACATCATTTGGAGTGTTTCTAAGCTTTAATGGAGGCTACGCAGGCTTGTCTGAGTCTACACATGTCAAAATGTCACATTGTTGGAAATCACATGTCGTGGCTCAATTATGTATATTGAACACAGAATCCCATATCCCTAGAATTAAAAAGGACAGCGTCCCAAATAATAATGACAATATCCGCTATCCCTCAAACCCCTATACAAGGCTGAATAATAAGTGTAACCATATGTGCATAATTACCATGATAGACATGTAGTCTTCTGTCTTGTTTAAAGTTTAGGAAGGTCCGTTTTATATATTGATGGGTCTAAAATACTATAATTGTATTTCTTTCTATGAAGAATTTTTTGTCTTTGCAAACAGTTATTTGGCATTTTATCTGAGTCTTCACTGATGCCAAAGTACCGTTTCCAGTACGTCAATTGTTAATACGTCAGCTAAATGTTTTGCCATAATCCATATTTCAAGAGTTAAAACTCTTAGTACAGCCGCGTCAAATGTACATAATATACCCCTCCCCCACCCCGTTTTTAAACGTTGTTTTCGAACTTTAACGAAGAAGACAGGTCTATCTGACAGCCTCCTTATTTACAAGTTAGTTTGCTATTCTGTGAAATTTTAAAGCAATTTATTCACATTACATATGTATACTGTAAATTCTGAAATTTTCGCGAGAGTTTGATTTTCGCGAATAGCGTTGAAAGACTTATTTGCCACATTAAAAATTCGCGACTATGGTATGGGTTACCTGCATCAGATTTCGCGAGGGTTTATTTTCGCGAATAGCGTTAAAAGACATATTTGCCACATTAAGAATTCGCGACTATGGTATTGGTTACCTGCATCAGTAAACGACAGAGTGATTTCGCGAGGGTTTTATTTTCACGAAACTTCGCATCTACGAAAATCTATGTGTGAAATGAAATACGTGGCCTAATTAAGGAGTTGGTTGCACCCCCTAGGTACCAAGGTTCCTATATATCATTTTAAAGCTGAAGGTCTGCCGAATATGATGCACGATGTTGTCAAGCTGTAAACCTGTTCAGTTATTTGTAAACATGCAAAAAGACAGGTACAGTCAGCGAAAAGTTTACCTCATTTTGTGTACATCAGTTATAGGTAGCTTCGAGTATTTTCTTTTTTAAAGTTATTAAATATCGTTATGATGGTAAATATATGCCAGAAATATATTAAAGATATCCAAAAAGAGCTTATAAGAGGCATTTGTTGGTTTATTTTTGCAAACAACAATGCCACTTACATGTACCATTGGCGGGCGGGGTTATTGACAACATTGCTACTCACCATTGGCGGGTGGGGTTATTGATACCACGGCACAACTATATTCATAAACAACTCATGAAATTTGTAAAATACAATTCTGTGCTAAAATTTATGCACATAGATTATCCAGCGAAACAATTTTGCATTAAAAGCTAACAAAGAAACACCAGGATGGCGAAACTTTCATAAAAAACACAGTTTTCTCCCTTTAGTTATAAACGATTTGTAAATTACCAAACGCATGTTTTCCTCTTTTTCTTGTTCAAAAACAAAGCGTACATACCCTGTTTGAAATATCATGTCTGACACTCATTCCATATGTTAGAAACATGAATTTAAAATTGGAAAATCATATATCAGCAGCATGTGCAAGCCTCATCTCACTTTGGAAACCATTTGGCATGCTTTGTAATGGCACATAAACAGTATGAATATACCTTTGTTTGCAAAGATCCTGCAACAAACATGAAACTATGCAGACCTCAAGTCATGTAAGTAATCTTTCAAATTAAAAGAAAATATTTCATCATTCATATCAGACTTTATAGCATTGAAACATCGTCTTTAATATAGTTTCTGTTATTAACGTTACCTTACTTATGTTCAATAGATAATATCTTGATAGATTATGTCAAATTATGGATACAGTTTGCTGAATTAAGAATATTGATTTTAAAAGCTTAATGTTATTGGACTTTACTGCACAAACTAAGCATTGTAATGTATTTTAAGACATGTTCTGTTGTATATGTTACCTGATCTACTTATATTAAAATATTACAGTTAACTTGCAATATTTTGATAAATTGTGTCAATTAATGATAATTCTAACACACCTCGCCTATAGAGCCAACGGTAACAAACTATGATATATCGGACAATAATTCACCGCAAAAGTGTAAGATAGCTGACGTCACTGGAAAATGACGTCATTCATGGCGTTAGACGCTGTAACGTCGTTTTTTACGCTTGAAAGACGTTACAATTACATGTAAACGTATGCGACGTAGTCTAAGTATTGGCGGGAGTTCTTCGTTGCAATGGCGGAAAGTTGGAAGAAGCTGATGACTTCGAATGTGTTTTCGTCTTTTATTGAGTGTTAGAATCGAAATAGATCAGCTTCAGTGCGTGAATTGTTGAGTAATAATTCACTGTTTGTCGGTAAATTGTACGAAGATAAATCACTCGCGCTGCGCGCTCGTGATTTGATCTTCCTTACAACTGACCTCCAAACAGTGAATTATTACTCAACAATTCACTGCTGGAGCTGATCTGTTTCTTAAATATCAATTAATCTAATTTAACAAGTCTTAAGTCGATGGATAACATAGCAAATTTTGATAACTCAGTATGTAACAAAACATTTATATATAATATGCGTATGTAGCTCAATAATTCAAAACAACCAATACTACTAAACAAACACTGTGACAGTCATTGGAAATATAGTAGAAAAATTGAATTTTGAGATCTTAAAATTATCTTTTATTTTGTAACACATCTGTACAGTCATCTAAGTAAGCCTGTCATACTTGAAAAGGTTAAAGGAAAGCGATGGCCAGGAACTGGTTCAATCAGAACCAAATTTCTGCCCTCAAAACCAAAATGGGATCGGACTAAGATTGCAAATAGACATAACACAAAGGAGATGTTAACCAAGTCAGCATCTATCCCAAAAATGTGGTCATTTGGCTTCTTAAACCTTACTAAATTTTACAATATCATCTTGATACATAGGTTAAAATAGCAAAGAAACTGACACCAAAACGACTAACATAGAAAACCACAGCAAACTTGCCACCTTAGGATGGTCATAGATTTACAATTACTGTGTGAATAAACCAATTTAAGGTATATCCAATCTTGTCTAGAGCATGTTAATAACACCAGCTTGCAAAAGTTACATTGAGGCGTGGGGACCATTTTGTTCTGTACAGCAGACATAACCAGGTGACTCTTACTATTTGTTGAAAACATTTGCCAGTTTCAGTAGGCGATATAGACAACTTTGATCATGTTACATGTTTTAAAGTTATTGTATTTTTATCCACATCCAAACCACAGCTGGCCAAGAAAACAATTATGGATATATGAGAACAACAGCTTTCATTTAGTGTTGTCTTCATAAAATGTTATCAATACTGTATTTATTTGTAATGCGTCCTGATATCCCCCCAGATTTGCCATAGTGTTGTTGGGGCTGGTTTCTTTGTTTGAAATGACATTTAAACACCTGTGCATCTTAACATGGGTTGGCCTTGTAAGATTATGCATTTTCTTTCTGTGTGCATTTTTAATATATCATTTATAAATTTTCTAAAATGTCCTCGTTTGCTAGTATTGAAACTAACTCTTTAAAGTAACATACATCACATTTACATAATATTATAATGAAATGACCAAAATCTTGTTCTCAAAGCATATTGCCAGATTTTCCAAGGTATTTGAACATTACATCTAATGACATTTATCTAAACGGCGTTGTAATCCTTGTTCTGGTGAATGCACTAATTTGAATAACATATAGCTTGCTGTATACATTATCACAATTTGATGATGTTATGGCGTTGAAGAAGTAATGTATGTGACTGAAATGTGAATTATAGTGCTGCCTAAATCATTATACTGTCTTTTACCTATCCAAAGATTATTTTAAAATGAAAGAAAATAACTATGGTGAGCAATGTTGCATCTTTTATAAGTTTTTCTCTGTGAGTTCCCATACATTTAGCTCTTCAGCAAGTTAAAATGCAATACATACATGATTAGGAATAGGATGAAAGCCAATGAAAATTCTATTTCATTATAACTATTATCTCCCTTTGGGAAAAGATGTCATTTCACTTGCTGATACGTAAACGGTAATTCTGTTGAATTCCAAGATTATGTTCTTGTAGTGTTTGTTCTGGCAATGCATATTATGTGGGCATTGCCATTACCTAATGAATTGTGCTTTAATCTGTTGAAAATCCAAGCTTATGTTCTTTTAGTGTTTGTTCTGGCGATGTATATTTTGTGGGATTTGTCATTAATAAATGAACTGTGCTTTAATCTGTTGAATTCCAAGATTATGTTCTTGTAGTGTTTGCTCTGGCAATAAATATTTTAGAGCTTTGTCATTACCAAATGAACTGTGCTTTGAGCGGGCGCCAATCATCGAGTGAAGTACCCTTTATCACATATCTCATATATTTTGATTTTGAAATCTTAACACCATTCTTTTGTGATATTCACTTTATGGTTTGTACAAGATAATTGTAATATCACATACCGTACATACTGTACATTACGAAGCGTTTCTCTGATAAACCTGTATAATAAATTATTTAGATGGGCTGATACCACATATTTACGAAAGAAAGCACTAAATTAATAGCTTTTGGACTACCTTATAATGCAGGTATGCTGTCACCATGTAATCTATATGTACATGTATATCATTACGCTACACTTACAAAAGAAGAGAGAATATATGCATCTGTTTCCATAGTAAGTGAAATATGAATGGTACGTCTTTATGATATCATGATACTATATTTTGACAAAAAATTTTTTGCTTGTTTGTGTGCTTAAAGTCCAAGTCAACAATTTTTCAATTGTGTCGAGACAATTTCCTGTCTTCTATGGTATATCCAGTACTTAGCAGCAAATAAAGTGCCTTGTTCAATGCTAGAATACAGTGACTCCACAGGTGGTGCATCTCAAACTAGCAACCCTTTGATTCATAATCTAATGCTTTACCAACTGAGTCTGTGTGCTCCACCAAAAATCTTAACAAAAGACAATTGGACTCTATGACATGATGGTATTTGATAACTATTCTAATATTCAATTTTAGAGAGAAAAGGGATATGAGCATGATTAAATTACTGTTGTTATGTATGTTACAATTATGATATTCTGCTATACAAATGCAAGGACGTTTTAAAATGACTTTTTTATGTCTATGCAAGTTGTGTTGACAAATATAAACATTGACTGATGTCAGAGCCCCTATGAATCCATACCAACCGCTACCATTCCATATCTTATCTTATGCTAACATTCCAGTCCAGAATTTAAATTTATGCTGACTCTAATACCATCTGATAAGATAGCAATAGAATAATAAAATGTTTGAGAGAAATGATAAATTTAGCTCAAATACATCAATATGAATAAAAATCATACCTGATCAGACTTATAAGTCTAACATAAACAGAGCTTAACTCTGTTATATATTTCAGCGAGGCTTTATGAGTATTTATACATTTTCTAGTAACAAGATAAACAATTCATCATGTAATCACTGAAGTGTTGTGAAGGTTTTGTTCAAGTAAAGATCTGTTTTCAATTGGAATATTGATTTTAGCATAGCATAGAAGTAAAATGAGTTGAACATATCACTCATTAGTAAAATTTAGATTACTTTTAACATGTGACCAAAAAAATCTATTGCTGCTAACCTGATTTTGTAACGTATGTAACATTATGACAACCCTTTCCTCACTTAGCTATAATAATAAAGGAATAATTATTAGCTTTATGTTTAGTGACATTTATATCCTAAGGCAAATATGATAAGTTATCAATACTTAAGCTGACAATACTCTTTGCATAAATCAATTAAGTAACATAGATAACAAGCTGCCACGTATAAATGCAATGTTTTTGACCCAGGTATTATTAAGATAAGAAGTTCGCGCATTCTTGCAAAATTGTAATGCTATTATTTTAAATTTGGGGTGAAGGGAATACTTTCTTCTTTAGGCAGACAGTTTTTGATAGCAACAAGCTTTTGAAAACGAGCATAAATGTGGTAACATAGTTAATATACAGAAAAAACAAGGGTACTTGGTGGAATTTGTTTTCTATTCTCAGCTTTATTTAATATTTATGCTTTTAAATGATCCGGGATATCTTTAAGAAGAGTTTAATTGACTCTTTAAAGAGAAAACACATATCAAAATTATGTATGGTTGTTTTATTGTGGTTGTTGTTTTGAAGATCTTTTATGTTTTTGTTCTGTCTTGTGTTTGCTATGTCTTTGTGCGCGTCTGTTTATATGTGCCTTGTGGTCACCTGCTGGGAAAGGGCTGACCTCTTGGCTCTCGTTTGTGGTGTCTAACTGTGAGTTTGGCACTTTCCAATTGGTATCCTGGGTCAGGTGTGGTACTTGATTGTATCGATTCCTGACCTTTGCACCCTTACTTACTTTAATATTTTTACCATACCCCTACCCTACAAATACGTGTTTACACAATTTCTGCACAGGTTGTCAGGTTGACAACATTGCCTATTGATTTCAGCATAAAATTACCTACAAAATGATATATAGCAATCTTGGTACCTAGGGGGTGCAACGAAACTTATTTTTAGGGTCTCACCTAACGGACTAAAAGTTTCGCGGAAATATAACCTTATAGAAAATGTCCGAATTTACAGTATGCCTTTAAAGTTCTGTGACCATGTGAAATATATGAAAAAAAGTGAGTATGATCAGGAAATACCACAATCACAAACTACGAGTACATACAAACCCATAGCACCGCGAGGAAGAGCCACACAGCAATAACGAGACATCAGGAAAAAAAAATAAGCAAAGCAACTAGCTCTCTCTTCCACATCAAGATGATTGCAAAACTAAAATGGACATAAAGTAATAACGCACCACAAAACATAGAACAATTACAGAATCCCATAATGGGAGTAACGATCAACAACGAATCAACAACAACAGAACCAACAATAACAGAACCAACAACAACAGAACCACCGCCTTGCCTTAGAACGACTAGACAACAGATTAAGCCACTGGGAGCTTAAATGCAATATACTGGTACCAAATCTTCTCCTTTGAATCTGCAATATTGCGCAGGTTTCATATTTTGTATGAACCACGCGGCTGTACATGTACATTGTATACCTTCAAAGAGTGGCTTAACCAAATGAAGCCGAATGGGCGTTCCCATCCTTACCAGTGGGAAGAATTTCCCGTTCTAGAGAAGTTGGGTGGTATTTTTCATTTTATCGAAATCTTTATATCAGAATTTGTAACCAAACGGTGAAAATCCTGGTCAGGTATCTTCCGGGAAGAATCGGATGTGCCGCCTGGCAAAACAGAAGCCAAACAAGGCAAAATTGTCAGCTTATATAACCCCGGCGAATAAAAGGGTTATTTTAGAGAAAGTTATAAATCACAAAACATAAATTCTACCCTCGTGAAAATTTACAGTATACCTTTAAATTTTTGTGAAATTGCGCAGCTTTAATATTATGTACGAACCACACGGCTGTACATGTACATTATATACTTTTAAAGAGTGAAGCCGAGTGGACATTCCTATCCTGATCAAAAAGGATGCTAGGCTAACATGGGTAAAGCAAATGCTATATTTATCATCTTCTCATGGATTGGCTAGGGAATCGAACATCCTCTTGTAGTGAACTTACCAACCATCCCCCACCGTCTGTTTGCATGTCACAGTACACCTGTATGCCCGATGTCAAGCCTGGCGGTTTCACCGTGTAGACCCCCGATTGTGTGTTACCCGCATTCTTCACGTCCTCGCAGTCTTTAGGGTCTGCTGCAGCTAATGAAAATGAGAACAAAGATAATGATCGTACTTTTTCTTGGACAATCAATAAAGTGACAATGCTAGCCGTGGTGTTCCCCGAGGAATATAAAAATCTATCATGAATGTAGGGTTAGGATTCACGAGGCTTGTCGAGTGATGACAAACGGTGATCCCGAGGGACGGATTTTTCTATCCTTCCATCAAACAAATAATGGATTATTTTTCTTGCTCACCACAGTTTTTATTTATTTATTTATTTATTTAAAATAAACTTCCAGAAGTCCTTGAATACATTAAGATGCAATTTCACATGATGACGTTACTTGGCGTACTGGGTAAGATAGCATGGGTCTGATCAGCGCCTTTGCTATTCGCTTATTGGAAAGTATCATATCAAAACTTGCTACGAGCGATATTTCACTATTCTAGCTAGTCCCTGTAGCAGAGCAGGCTGGTTTTGATATGACCTGATCGGAAACCCCTAAGACAGGTTTTCTGGCGTCGCGGCCCACATATAAAGTTATGCCCCATAACTCGAATATTGATAGGTCGAAATACCCCCTTTTACTTAAAAATGGGATACATTAGGTTTAGGTTTATGGGAGGTGAAAACCGACTTTATTCAATGCATACATCTTTGTTTTTGTATGTTGGCAATTTCATTCTATTTTGTAAATTGTGTCATTATATCATGCAAATTGTCATTTAATAGTCGTTTCACTCGTAATCAGATTCCGATCATGTCATTTCTCGGTTTTAAAAAGGCAGAACTAGGTTGTAAAATGTCAGAACTACATTTGTATGTTGTAAAAAGGCAGAACTGGGTTGTCATAATACGAAAGTGAATATGCTTTAGTATTTTAACGCCAGAGGGCGCACCAATTTTACTGGGAATAAATAATTTCTCCCATGCAAGTAGAACTCGCTGCAAACGGTGTTAAGGATGATTTTTTACCAAGAAGTTCCCCCTAAACGTGTGATTTGATTCTTTACGTCCCATCAACATTTTTTCCATTATGTAGGGACGGGTCTTCCTGGGTTGAACCAGCACTAAGCTAGGATCAATGTGTCTTGCTCAAGGACACATCTCAGTGACGCCTGTGAGGCTCGAACCCGCGAGCTCTTGGTCTCGAGTCAAGCACTCTACCACTGAGCCACTGCCCTCCCCTTACACGTATATATAAGAGAAAACTTCGTCCCGTCCCGCAAAGCTTGCACACAACCAACAAATGTAGATCTATTACTGGGTCCGAGCTGCAAGTGAAGGCAGAACATGAGCGGATACAGAGAGGGGATAGGGGGTCCGGGAAAATCACAATTTTGATAGGTTTCTACAGAAATTAGCTTTTGGACGCCCCCTCCCCCCCTGGAAAAAAGTTGGACCCCTCCCCCCACCCCGAAAAATGTTGGACCCCCTCTGGAACCTTGGAAAATTATTGTTTTCCAAAAAATAAACCATCGGACCCTGGGATCGTTCCCCTCTGTAAAACTGTTAAATAAGTTGAAGGTGAGGACTAAAAAACAGCAAAAATAACAAAACAACGCTGTCCGAGCTTTTTACTGTCAGGTGGGCCTGGACCCTCTACCCCCCCCCCCCCCCCCCCCCATTTGGTGAAAATTCCTGGATCCGCAGATGCAGAAGACACATTATACCGCATTTAATACGGCCATGTATTTGCCCTGTTTCTTACTTTGAACCATTTATCCTCAAATCGCCTCCCTTTAATATTACAACTGCATCTTATTTATTTTTCATGCTGTCATGAAAGCTGATGTATTTATAAAGTATAAGATTTTATTTGCAAATTATAAATAAAAGAAATTTTAGTAAAATAGAGGTGCTTTTTTCTTTTTCATCAAAAAGAATCACATCATAATATTTGTAAATTTCTAAGTATTTAATAGTTAAAATGTGCATTGAAAATCGAAATCCATATCAACTCTTGGGGTAGGAAGCGTCACAAATATAGAATTCCTAGTTCTCCCAGTCTGTCAGATGAGACTTCAAAGTAAGTAAGGTTGCAAAGATCAGGAATCGATACAATCAAGTACCACACCTGACCCAGGATACCAATGGGAAAGTGACAAACTCACAGAAGACACCACAAACGAGAGCCAAGAGGTCAGCCCTTTCCTAGCAGGTGACCACAAAGCACATATAAACAGACGCACACAAAGACATAGCAAACACAAGACAGAACAAAAACATAAAAGATCCACAAAAGAAGTACCGCCTTGGAACGGTCAGTAAAATATTTTACTGGAGGGCTTAAACCGGTTTAACGGCGCCAACCTCACCCTTAATTCAGATGTGGATCAAGACACATAAATATTTGGTTTGCATGAAAGACCCCTAACTTATCAATGCATCATCTCCTAAAACATATAAATCAAGATATAACAAGGAGATAAAGCAAGGATAAGGACTCAACAGTAAATTAAACTGAATACCGGAGCAAAAGAAATCCAACAGGTAAACCCCGGTGGGCCCGACAAACAGCCAAAGCATCAGGCCCCTACCATCTCATCAATAGATAAGTCTTTAAGTCGGAACCATCATAGAGTCTGAAGTCCGACCCACCGGCGTGCAATTAAAGAGGAAAGCAAAGTTGCCAACCGTGATTGGGTTGACTACCAAGCATGCAGTCCGTTGCAATACATTAATGTTACAGCCAATCTTTTTATAATGGGAAATTATTTTAATGAACTGCGCTGAAAAATTATTAGAGCCAACAATCTTCTTCAACTTATACACCAAGTCACCATAGAAATCAGGTTCCGAAAGTCCTTGGCGCAAGAGAGATTTAAGTCCAACTTGGAATTTAGAAATCAAATCATAGTATCGTCTATAAAATTTTGAAAATGTTTTGCGAAGTTTATGATACCGATAGCCCTGTTTAAGAAGTTTCTGAGTTAACAATTTATTGCGAGTGTTGAAGTCAGTAACATAGCTAGATGCTCTAGCAAAACGAATGAGTTGAGAGATATAGACTCCATAGGATGTAGAACGAGGAACATCACCATCTAAAAATGGGAAATTGACAATTTCAAAATCAAAGTCGTCACGTTTATCATAAATTTTGGTAGAAACATTATCATTAGAAATTGACAAATGCAAGTCTAAAAATGCGGCTTCCATTTGCCCCGTCTTCTGAGACGCTTTAAAACCAGAACCACTGCCGGTTGAGCCTCTAGGAGTTCCTGGACAAAGAACCACAAAAAGCATAAACCCACCCGGCCAGTACTGGTACAGCCAAGGAACACGCCACAAACAATAATTCCTAGTTCTCCAGAACCACTTTTGGTTAAGCCTTTGGGGTTCCCCATCCTAAAATACACACACAAGTCATAAATCCTTCCAGCCTGATGCTGGTTACTACCCAGGGAAAGTCACTAAAAGTGGTATAGTGGAATAGTCACTCGCGCGCGTTGTACCCAGGGATCCTGAGATCCATCCCAAGCTCTTCCAGTCTGTCTGCCACGGCAACAAACAATAATTCCTAGTTCTCCAGAACCACTTTCGGTTAAGCCTTTGGGATTCCCCGTCCTAAAATACACACACAAGTCATAAACCCTTCCAACCTGATGCTGGTTACTACCCAGGGAAAGTCACTAAAAGTGGTATAGTGGAATAGTCACTCGCGCGCGTTGTACCCAGGGCTCCTGAGTTCCATCCCCAGCTCTTCCAGTCTGTCTGACATGACTTAAAGCCATCGTCCTGTCTTCTTAGATGAACCGTTGCCGGTTTAGGATTCGGGATAGATAAATACAGCTTTTAAGATCCGGGCGTTTGGGCGAATTCAGAATTATATAGTGCCCAAGTATAAAAGCTATCTCCGGGGGCTAGAAGTGTTTTTGGGGGGCCTGAGCCTTGACCCCTCTACCAAACGATCAAATTCTTACCCGAGAGCCCCCCCCCCCCCCGACCCCCTCAAGAGTGCTTCCTGTCTGCGACAATTGTCATAACGCGTCAAGTATATTTAAGGATAGCAATAAAACACTTGGGCCTCGACTCGAGAAACTCTGTCGTCGGAGCTTGAAAACAACAAAGGCGCAGACCAGCCTGTGCATCCGCGCAGACTGGTTAGCGCCTTTGCTATTATATCATCAGTCGCTTACCTGAGGCATTTTATAGAGTATGCACTCTTGAGGGGGTCAGGGGGGCTCTCCCCTATATGTGTCCATGGGTGAAGCCATGTGGCAGTAAATGGTTTTTGTGCAATCCAAAGGGCTAAAAAAAAGCCCTTAAGCATGCTAAGACACGCAGCTAAACACTATTAGGGGGGTCCCAGTATCCCATATCCGTTCAAGTATTTTGCAAAATATCCCACATCCCTAAAAGAAAAATGGCAAATATCCCCAAATCCAGAAAGCATTGTATCCCCATATCCCTAGAATTGATCAAAATATCCTGTATCCCTTTAAATATTTACAAAAATATCCCGTACCCCTTTATGCTTTTGGCCCATATCCCTGTATCCCTAAAACCCCTTCCAGGGCCTCACTATTTGCTGCATTTTTGTTCAAAAAAATCTAATTAAATACAGTGAAAACACTCAAAAAGACCAAAACTTGGTTTTCAAGACCGATTATCACTTGAATGCAGGTCAAAAGTATTACAGAACGCTCCAAGGGGAGCATTCTGCAATACTTTCGAGCTTCACTAAGATACCATTCGTCTTTAAGACCGGGTTGTTGTCCATTTTTGAGCTGTGTCAAGTTATACACACATGCGTATTTGCACACACGTTGGTACGCCCCTGATCATATCTAAGTTTGCTACTAGCGAAATTTGAATTACACTGTTTCTAGCGATTTTTGATCCGCGTTCGTCGATTGTTAAAAGCGTTTTCGATTGTCGCCTATCCGGTGTGAAACAAAATTATTTTTAACAGACAATGGCAATCGAAAACACTGTTTCTAGTGACTTGTGATCCGCGTTCATTACTTGCTCAGAGCGTTTTCGATTGCCGCCTATCCGGTGTGATAAAGGAGCCTATTTTATGGTAATTGAAAAGTTTGGTCGTTTCTCCATAAAACATTAGCGACGATATGTTAACTTGCAGACGATGTCCTTGAGCGGGCTTAAATGGCATTGAAGCCCTGTTGAACCGCAAATTTCACATTTCGCAAATTTCACACTGTGAAAAATTGGTACCAGTTCTTTACAGCGCGTGAAAAATGGGTACCAATACGTCACATTTTTCATACCAATATTTCACATTTTGTGAAATTTGCGCACATAGTGAAATTATATGTAACGTACGCGGCCCAAAAGTCGTCATAGCCCTAAGGTCGTCAGTTTTCTTTTGTCCTCTCTCTTTTCCGTCCACATCATCGAAACTTCTTAGAGGGGGCATCATTTGAAAGCAAATTATCTGCCCTGTGCATTGAAATATAAAGTACAGCCACCGTATAAAAGGTGTCCGCGTGGTAGGCGTTGAAATGGGGGTACCCAATTGCATGCAAAATTCTGAGTCTGTCGAGAGTTGAAGGCGATATTGATATCGATCCGGCGAAACAAAATTACTAAACTGTACATCTGTCCCACACTAAAACATGCGTTTTTACATGTATAGAAGATATCGAATTAGCAATAATTACGTCCTTTTGACCGATTTGACAACCTCTAACAGAAATAATAGGTTGGAAAGTGAGATGACGACTTTAGGTTCAGCCTGCCGACTTTTGGGCTTCATAAAAATGAGTGATTTTTCTGCCTGTTTACTCTATTCGTCTCTGCTCAAACAATGATTTTTGACTCGTTTTATGCAACAGTCATTTGTATCTCTGACCCCTTAGGGGCCATGGATACCGGGCACATAGCAGGGCTTAAGTGCCGGAGTTGAACCTCTGATCAATGCGTCAGGGCAGTGCCGTAGACATGGTAGATGTGTCAGGGTTTTCATTTTCCGTTATATAGTCTGTATGGTCTGATCGGCTCTTGTTTTCGTTGTCTAGATAGTATATTTAATGCTGATAATTGTCAACTTTCAAGTCTCTGTGGCTGAGCATGCCAGTTTGAATCAGTATAGGTTGCAAATTCCAAAGACATGGTTACTCATAAAGTGGCTCATGTATGGCAACCACATTCAGTACGCCTACAGGACTATTAACACCTGAATAAAGACATGTATTCGACCAACACTGTCTTTCAAATAGTCAGTTTAAGCATATAAATGTACGCTCATGAGTGTTTATAGGATCATCGCCCCCCCCCCCCAAGTATACATCCAAACCACCACCACCACCACCACGTAAAGCTTCATTACACATCAAGGACTACCAATTTCGTTACTTAGGGCAACAAAATACCCTAAGGATTAGTAGCATGCCCACTAAGACCTTTAATATGTCTTGTAAGCCCACCAATAGCGCAACTCGTACCTTCAATACGTTCCTTGGACCACCAATAGGCACTTAAAACTTCAACACGTCCCTTCGACCACCTACACCGTCACTCAATTAAACTACACGCCTACGACGGCGAACATTGCTTCTCATACCTTCAGTACGTCAATATGACCACCAACACCACCACTTAGACCATCAGTACGTTCCTGGGACCATCAACACCGACTCTCAGACGACCAGTGCATGCCTAAGACGACCTCCACCACCACTTAGACATATAGTACACGCCTACGACTACCAACGCTATCACTCATGTCTTGAACACCCATACACCATAGCACCAGTGCTCAGACCACCAGGACGTCTCTGGGACCAAACACACACCCAGTTCGATAAATAAGCGGCGCCACTCAGACTTTTACTGCGCGTATAGGACCACAAAAACACCACACATCGTCGACGACATTAGGGCCTAGTCACTGACGACTTTAGGTCTAGATGGTCCTAAAGTCGTCAGACAGACCCCTCTTGACAAAATCGATCTTTTAACGTTATTTTCGGGTAGTTTCAAGCTATTTTCTTTTGTTTATCCCCTAGCTGGATGATTAAACTACCATCTGCTAAAGTGTATTCTTAGCCAGTGAGTGTCCCTTATCCGGGGCAATCGCTTAAATACGTCAAGGTGACGACTTTAGGGCCGCGTACGTTAGCATACATATAATATATTTCGACATCTATATATGAACCGTGACATGTGATTTCCAATAATGTGGCATTTTGACAAGTGTAGACTCAGACGTGCCTGTGCGGTCTCCTTTTAAGCTAAAAACCTCCAAGTAGCTTAACACTCATAGAATCTTAAAGGGACTAGCAAAGGCTCTGATCAGACTGCCCGTATGCGCAGGCTGATCTGAGACTTTGTTGGTCGCACATACCACATTGTCTTCCTGGGTCGAAGGATAAATGTGTCTTTCTCAAGGACACAGCTCTGTGACACCGGTGAGGCTTGAGAAAACTTCGTACCGTCCCGCCAAGCTCGGACACAAACAACACATGTAGATCTATTACTGGGTCATTCATTCATTCCCGCCTCACATCCGGATAAGCTTGGACACATCAATATATGAGCCGCAACACGTGATTTCCAACAATGTGGCATTTTGACATGAATAGACTCAGATGAGCCTGTGTAGCCTCATTTTAAGCTTAGGCAGTTCATGAGAATATTCAAGCAGCTGTCAAAGGCTCTGATCAGACTGCGCAGGCTGGTCTGAGCCTCTCTGATTGCTCGTATCACATTGTTGGAAATCTCATGTCACAGCTGGGAGCGCAGTGGCTCAATGGAAGAGACCTTGACTCAAGACCGAGGGGCCACGGGTTAGAGCCTCACAGGAGTCACTGCGTTGTGTCCTTGAGCAAGATACATTAATCCTAGCTTAGTACTGGTTCAACCCAGGAAGATCGGTCCCTTTATAACTAAAAGATTGTTGATGGGACGTAAAGAATCAAATCAAACAAACAGAAATCATGTCATAGCTCATTTTATGTATTTACTGGGTCAGGATATCACAATATATATATCCATACTTGTCTTGACTAACTTTACCTCCCTTTATTTTTCAAGCTGGCATATATATCGCAGATCTATTTTTTTTCATGTTGTAGAGCTGATGCATTTATAAATTATAATTTTCTACATCTAAATTGACTGTTTATCTATATGAAAAAAAAATTCAACGAAATGAGAATCTCAGTCAACTCATATATATTTGAAAAATCATAGTTATAATAATATAATATACCATTTGTCGGTTAAATGCTTTTAATGCGGCCGCCGTGGTATAGTGAATTGTTTTCCTTGTCTGTCGGATCATACTTTAAGCCAAAGCCGCGTGTTCGAAGAGGCTTAAAACCCAGAACGAATGCCAGTTAAGCCTGGCAGTCGGGTGCACCTTTGGATATTAAATGAAAAAATAAACCAACCCAGACCTATACTGGTTACAGCCAAGGAATAGCCACAAAAACAGTATCATCCAGAGGGGTGGGCTCGACAGAGACAGAGACTCCTGACATGGAAAATCATAAGATGTATAGGTTCTCATAGGAATAAGCAAATGGAACCCTACCCCCAGGAAAAATTAACCGGCCCATATAATTTTTTTTAGCTTCCTTTAAAATAGACAAATTGGACCCCGCCCCACCCCCATCCATTGTAAAATAAGGTAGACATAATTAATAAAAGAAATAACAACACCAAATGAACAGATTTGTGCCTGGTGAGACTGTGTCTTTGGTGGTCGTAAATGTGACAAGTACAAAATAAGGGTGTCAATAGGGTTTATTGATTAGCAAAAAATCGCCCTAAAATTAATAGTGGAAAGGGGCGTTTCAACGGTTAGCGAATTTGATGGAAAAAAGTTATTCCATGTCGTTCTACAGTAACCCGTCTTAATGATCTATCCGCAGTTGTCCGATTGCCCTTCAAGGTCCATCAATTAATATGAAGCATGGAAAATTTATGGACATAGATACATGTACCATTGAGCACACAGCGGAAACTGGTCAGACTTGGTTGATACAGATCCAGGCTGATCTACTGGGAGAGAGTTTCTCTGATTCACAGATCACTAAACCCTGAAGCCATTGATTGATTTGTCAGTTCGTGGCTTATTTCGCTGTTAGTGCTGAAAAAAAATAAGTCAAACTACCGTTCAAGCACGTTCATGTGACAGTAACATACTTTTAATAATTTGGCAATGCATGTAACCCTTTGTATACGTGAAATCCCTAAATAGATACTTTTATAAACAGTGAAGACCCAGATGAAATGCCACATTATGCGGCATTTCATCAAGGTCTATACTGTTTGTTAGGTAAAAAAGATCTTCAGACAAAAAACACTACTTTTAAAAACTATAACCTGACACCCCAAGGTATGTACAGTGGCCTTTCCAAAGTTTATTGCATCAAACCAGAAGGAAAGATCCATTTGTATACACAGTAAACTGTTGGAGGTAAGAAGTGGCCGGCTAGTCATTTATTAGTGACCATGGAGCAAACATAGCTGCTAAAGTTATCTGCTGCATATAAGCATACAGGCAGACCGTGTGGACCCAGATCAGACTGTCATTTGCATCAAGTAGTCTTAAAAATTAGTTTTATCGCCCAAATGGCATGTCTTCTAAGATATTTACAGATTTTGTCAAATGTTTGCTGATTACTTATTTTGGGGTCATTTTTTACTGATTAGCGATTTTGGTCCTAAATTTTACTTATTGCTGATTTTTGGGCCTAAATTGTACTGATTAGCGATCTATGGACCTAAATTTTACTGCTTAGCGATTTTAGAGGTACCCCATTCAGACCCTCCAAAACCCCTTGTGCTGGCTTATTAGGCTCCAGGAACAGGTCAATTCTCGATAGTTCGAGGCATGGGTGGATCCGTTAGGGAGATATTGGGTAGGGGACAGGGGTCTGGACCCCCTGGAAGATCAGACAGTTATAGGGCTCCTTAGCGATACTGGTCACCCCTGGATATCACAAAACTTCCAAGCCAGCGTTCTTGATGTTCGGCCATCATTGGTCCACCTAAATGGCGTTTTGCTGGCAATTTAAATGGCGCTTCGCTGGCGGGCCAATGATGACACACTTTTTATGGTATTTGGATCCTTTCTCTCCTCATCAACTATAAAAACAAAGTTGTCAGAGTTGGACTCCTGTGAAAAAAAAGCGTGATCTGCGCAATCGGGATTTTTTCTTCAAATAGACAATAGTTTGATTTAAAGTCATAACAGTTTGAATTAAAGTCATAACTGTTTATAGTATATGACCATATTCATCTTAGGGATGAACCATCTACAATATTTAGTTTGTCTAGATGCCAAAATTCTGAGCTTTCATCGACGTCCATTCGGTGAGAAGGCTCTATCGAGATTCCACATGTGCACAGACTCATCTCAGCCTTCTTCGCTCTCTATTGTGCTAAGTTGAAATTTCATGATATCAGATCCTGGGGTTGGGATGTAAATAAATGCTAAGAAGGTGTTCCCTTTTCATACATGTAGAAAGGTTTGGCTTCATTGTTTGAAGACAGATCATATGGCATACAAGCCGTCTTCTAAATATGTTGTGGGTACCTCCTCCATGCGCGCATCCAGTAAGGGGGTCAAACGGCTCCAACTCTGGCAACTTTTTCCAGTTGATGAGGGGAGAGAGAGAATCCAAATACCTTTTTTCAGTGGGCCATCATCGGCCCGCCAGCGAAACGCCATTTAAATAAATGGCGTTATGTCCTTTCGCTGGCGGGGTCATCATTGCTGCCGAAATAGTCTCCTTTCATCTTTCATATATGTAATCGTGTCCGCCTTTATTTGGAGATAATCCACAAGCTTTAGCGAGTGAATAATCTTACATACAGGTGGACAAACATCGTATAGTTATTTTATACCACATACATCAGTGTAGACCTTGTACATAATGAGATATTGTGCTATTAAAAGTTGGTATAATGGGTTTCTAATCTTTTCTTAAAATTTTAACTTGTATTTCTACTAGGTTGCTTCCCTTTAAACTTAAGACATTTTCATTTTTGTAATGTTTTCGTTGATGTTCATTTTTGTTAACGTTTATTCAAATAAGTTTACATATATGACATTCTACATGGATGTTTTAGCAAGAAATTTATCGTGCATCCTATAACAAACGATTGACAAGAGGACAAAATTAAAACCAACAAGTCTTGAATTTTTCGATATATTTATCTCAAAATAAGCAAAAAGTAAGAAAAAGGGCAAAGATCAGGAATCGATACAGTTTTCGGATAAATCACTCAGTCAAAATGACTCCTGGCACCGTTTTCCGAAATTAATCGATGAGTTCCGAAAAAGGGATATCCTATGGATTATAAATGAAAACGCGCCCTCTGGCGTCAAAATATATAGCATAGAAAGAAGCGCGGTATTACCGACAATATTCAATGCTTCAAATGCTTGTTTCATGTCACTTTATAATGTTGTTGATGCTATTTATAGTTTACTTTGTACTATTTTTTAATTTTTAAGCAACATCCGATGATCAAAGCTGTTATAATAAGGCAATTCACATGATACAATGACATAATTTACGAAATAAAATTGCAATCTTAAAAAAACAAAAACTAAATTGTACACATGGAATTATGTCGGAGAATCCCTTCCATATAGGTTAGAGGACGTATTTCTTAGTGGCGTGGCTTACATTTGTACTTACTTCATACTGTAGTTAATTACAAATTCTTCAAAGATATAAAGCTTACATGTAATATGGAACCTGCTTACGTTGCTTCTGTTAACCAGGGTCTACACAGCTTGCAAGAAAAAAGCTTCATTCGAGGAAGAAGTTTAAAAAAAATTGTTACAAGTTACCAATCAAAAATATATACAATTGATATCGAATACCACACACATAAAGGGAACAAACCCACATTCAGTTAGAAGCTTAGAGTTTGTTGTTTAAGGTCCCTTCTCAACGCTTTCGCATTTGGCAAACTATAAATCGAAAATTTAAGCACCTCGTTAATGATATAGATGAAAATAAATCGCTTCTTCCAGAATAATTATTGAGCCGCGACATGAGATTTCCAACAGCATCAAAGCCTCAGATCAGCCTGCGTTTACGCGCAGTCTGATCCGAGCCTTTGCTAGTCGCTAGAATAGTCTATAATGTTAAGCTACTGACTGAATACCATTTGTATTTCAAAGCTTTTGTTTGTTTGATTTGATTCTTTACGTCCCATCAACAATCTTTCAGTTATAAAGGGACGAGTCTTCCTGGGTTGAACCAGTACTAAGCTAGGATTAATGTTCTTGCTCAAGGACACAACGCAGTGACGCCTTTTGAGGCTCGAACCCGCGGCCCTTCGGTCTCGAGTCAAGCAATCTACCACTGAGCCACTGCACTCCCATTTCTAAGCTTAAAAGGAGACTGCACTGGCTCGTCTGATTCTACACTTGCCAAAATGCCACATCGTTGGAAATCACATGTTGCGTCTGTCAATAAAAAGATGGTAAACGAATTAAAGGTGTACAGCCGTGTGAAAAATACGAACTATACTCAGAAAAGCAATTGAAGGATATTGAAATTCTTTTGACTTTATATCATTTGAGAAAATAATTTTCAAACAAAGTAATTTAATATCTGATAGAACTACCACTATGCAATTCAGCAATTTGCAAAATGAAATTTACGGGTCATTGGTTACGATACACTACCACGCCAAACGACCGACCCCAGTTCACAAGCAATAAATTTAGCGCTTTTATTTTTTGCTGCAACCTTTACCTGGTAGTTGCTTAAGGTCTAATTCTGACCACAGGCGAGTTTTTACTCCCATTGAGCATCCATTGGCCATAATAATGGGACAGTTTCTTCGACAAAAATGCACATATAGGACATACCCGAGACAATATGACAAAAAATTGGCTGTAAAACACTGACAACAGCTGCAATATTACATGTAGGTGTCATACTTTTGACAGAGAGCCAACAATGATTTTGGAGCCAATCATTATGGAACGCAAACGATAAAAATGGGTGTCAATCATTTTTAAACGTTTGTGACTTTTTAGTATAGAGGGTTGTACAAATCGGATTTGTACGGTACTTAAACCATTGAAGCGTGATTGAAATCAAGCATCCATTTTGATTGCATATATCTGGAACTATGAAAAGCATGCATAATTGGTTTAGTTTTTATTGTATTGAATGTTAGAGATGGAACTGAGCCTAAATATCCTTCAATTGTTTTTCTGAGTATATGTAACCTAATTTTATTGATTCAGAGAAAAAAACACAATACTAATAGGTAGAAATGTATTGGCATGTATCACTGGAGAATTGTTGCACTCGAGATAGTTAAGTCGGAAAGTGAGTGTAAGTTCACATCAAAAAGAGGTGGCAGCATGTATATCATTATTTAATTGGCTCTACATAGCGTTGACGCTATGGTCAAAATCTAGCGTTGACGTTATGGTCAAACACCTACCTAGCGTTGACATTTATGGTCAACCACCAACCTAGCGTTGGGGTTGTGATCAAACACCCAGCTAGTGTTGAAGTTATGGTCAAATACATACATAACGTTGACGTCATGGTCAAATACTTACATAGCTTTGTCGGTATGGTCAAACACCGACCTAGCATTGACGTTATGGCCACACAAATACCTACCGTTGACGTTATGGTCAACCACCTACCTAGCGTAGACATTATGATCAAATACCAACCTAGCGTTGACGTTATGGTCAAACACCTACCTAGCGTTGACATTATGGTCAAAACTTTGTGGTCACGTGACTAAAAATGGCGGAAAGACGTGTTTATCTCGCGCTGAGCAAAATTATGTGAAATAAACTGTATATGAACTGAAATGAAGTGATATTTCGAACATTTCTTGGAGGAGAGGATGGGGAATTGATTAAGGATTATATTTGATATGAGGTGAAATATTAATTTATCTTCTTTAGACTTTTCAAATGTTTCTACGTATAACAGTAAAATACAACCAGTACCACAATACAATTCATTCCGCACGTGCCTGAACTTCAAGAGATAGGTGAACATACGCTCAAATTATACATGTATACTGTTCAAGAAAATAAAAGCTACTACATCTGAAATCGCATGGCTATGAGTGGTACACCATTATTAACTCCACGAAATCAGCCTGCCAGTAAAAAGAGACAGTTGCCTTCTCCTGAGGAATTGAACCTTGTGAAAAAAAAAATAAAATCAATTTGTCATCAGTATCTGACTTCGGAACTTTTGATATAGAAACTCCTGGTGCCGAATTACCTATTCACTCATCTGAAATGAACTCCGAGGAATTTCTGGACATGGATAGCCAGGTTTCAGATAGTCAGAGCTTGCTATCTCAAGGCGTAATCACCCTGAAAGATACTGACCTTGAAAAAATTGGAGCACTTCTGAGAGACACATTCCAGCCAGAAGTTAAAGATATCATCAGCAGTGTGATCAAGAGCCAGGTTTCTGACCTAGTCGGGTCCATTGTTCATGGGGTACTAGATGGATTAAAGGCTGCCATCTCCTCGCTTGAACACGAGAATGCTGAACTCAAGAAGAGAGTATCTCAGCTGGTAGCAACAGCTGACGCGGCTGAACAATACTGTCGGCGGAATAGCTTGAGGATCGCTGGTATTCCTGAAATCCTAGGCGAAGACACCGACGAGCAAGTGCTGGATCTGGCCCGAGATATTGATGTTGACATATCCATTAGCGATATAGACCGCAGTCATCGAGTTGGTAAACCAAGGACTGACAAACCACGAGATATTATAGTAAAGTTTGCCACTTATCGCGCACGTAGGAAGATGCACAAAGCACGAGCAACAACTAAGGATCGGGGGCGTAAAGGTGTGTTCTTAAATGAAGATCTTACAAGAGCCAGAAGTCGCCTGTTGTTCAATGCCCGAAATCTAGTCAAGTCTCATCGCATCCGAAGCGCATGGTCATCGGACGGTACCATACTGATTCGAGACAATGAAGACAGAGTCCATCGTATTATCACTGAAAATGACATATCAAAATTCAACAATCCCAAGCCACAGTCCCGTAAAAGTCTACCTTCTCAGTCCTATGCCCTTGCTGTCTCCACATAACTTTAATTATCAGTAGTCGTTACTTATTCAAACCAGTATACGGTTTTTGACTTAACAGTTACGAGTACTACAGATAAAGTGTTTTGTGTTCTAGATAACTGCCAACTACCTATTTACAAACATGTCATATCTACTGTTCTGCCGGCCAGGAGTGGCGGTGGCGTCGTGTTTTGTTTACAAAGTTATCAAGACTTAGAATCGATGGATCGGTTGTGTATTGATCCTATCCGCAGGATAGGATTAATACACACGTGATCAATCGATTCGCGTTAGCTCAAGTTGAGTGTACAAGTTAATGCTTTACTGAACAATTTGTAAACGAGTCACGGCGTCGCTGTCGCTCTTGGTTGGCTGGACAGTAAAGCAATCTTAGCACGAAGATACAAAAGTACGTCCACGAGAATGTAGTGGAGCCGACTTTCTTATGGACACATTGACAGTTACTCAGTTAATACAGCATAGAGTCGGGACAGATTCTGCATGACCGTACATCAATCAAGCATAGTAGAACCCGATGAGAAACTGCAGGCGGGTTCGCCCCTACCTCTTTATTCTATTTTATCTGAATTCACGCATTGATATCATCTGATCTAGTTTATACACCATAGAGACGGATCAGGCTGTTGCATGATGTATTACGTCCATGAGAGCACAGTGGAGCCTGGTGGGATACTGCAACATGTGGTTTCTCAATGGGCTCTACTCTGTATTCTTTTGTGATGTTTTGATATCGTCTACTCTAGTTTACACACCTTCGAGTTTTTATGCCAGAAAAGAAATAGTAGACCCCGTTGAGACACAGCAACTTGTGGTTTCTAAGCGAGTTCTTCTCTGCATCCTTATGCTAGCATTATGAATTTGAAGCATTTTTATCGTCTGCTCATGGTTATACAGAAAAATAATCGCTTGAGATTCAGCAGAGAAGACACAGTAGAATCCGATTGCGGGCTCTACTCTGCTTTCTTGGCTCACCTCCTGAACTGAAGCCTTTATATGACCTATTATGTTTAAATAGAAAAAATCGCTTAAGCTTTTGCATGATGGTACGTCAGAGACGGCATTGTGGAACCTGATGAGAAACTTCAACTTGTTGCTTCTTAGCGGGTTCTACTCTGCCTTCTTAAGTTAGTATCCTGTATTGAAAATTTGATATCGTCTGCTCTTGTTTATCTATAAAATACAGTTAGATCAGGCTTTGCATGATGGTACTTTTTGGCCACCTCATGAAGGCGTATTTAGGACTGGTATGTGAACGCTGTTAATGAGGCGTGATTTCGTTCGAGGGTGGTTGTAAGTTTGCCCAAATTGCTGACCTTTAAAGCGCAAGTTAAATGTCTGTTTATTGGCTAGCGTATACAGGCAAACGGTGTGGATCCCGGATCAGTCTGCTCACAGGAACAGTCGGACCGGGATCTACACTGCTTGTCAGAGAGGTTCCATAAGCACTTCCGCTGAAACTCTTGTGATCACTGCTTCTAGGGTAAAACAAATGCGTTTGTGCGTTTGCGTGGCTTAAACAATTGATTAACTCATTGTCAATCCGCCCTCCCATGCTTAGGAGATAGAATCATTGAACAAGGCATTGATACGATATATTAATATTGTCGCTAAAGGCCCTGTTGTACGCCATAGAAGACATGGTAGAACCTGTTTATTGGCCAGCGTATTCAGGCGAACGGTGTGGACCCCGGATCAGTCTGTTCACAGGAACAGTCTGACCGGGACCTACACTGTTTGTCAGAGAGGTTCCATAAGCACTTCCGCTGAGACTCTTGTGATCGCTGCTTCTAGGGTAAAACAAGTGTGTTTGCGCATTTTGCCCTGCTACTCCTTTTCAACCCGCTCTCCCATGCTTAAGAGATGGAATCCTTGAACAACACTTTGGTACGATATATTATTATTTTGGCTAAAGGCCCTGTTGTACGCCAGAGGAGGCATGTTAGAACCTGATGGAAGACTGCAACATGTGGTTTCTCAGCGGGTTCTGTTCTGCTTTCTTACTTTAACTTCGAACTGAACATGGTCTAGTTTATACAGATGCTGCATGATAATACGTCAGGATGCCTTGACTTAAAATACATGCTTTCAAACAGTAAAGACTCTGATTAGGTGCTGTATATGACATTTCCTAACCTGGGTTTTCACTGTTTGTCTATTGTTCTGAATATAACAATGTACGTCCTGTATACCAGCTACTGATGGAGTCCTCTCATGGTCTTGAACTGATCCACGTGCTACCAAACAATGAAGACTCGGATTTGGTGCGGTATAATACAGTGTCTAATCTGGTTCTTCACTGCATGTCTATTGTTCTGATATGTTAACAATGTACTTCCTGCTTTCCAGCTTTAGTACGAGTCCTCTTATAATCTTGAATTAAATTGTGTGCTATCAAATAGTACTTCCTGTATAACAGCTATTGTATGGGCCTTCTGATAATTTAGAATTGAAATTCAAGCTATCAAACAGTGAAGACACTGATTAGGTGCTGTATATTACAATACTTACCTATTTCTTAACTGTTTGTTTATTGTTTCGAATATAAAGAGTGCACTTCCTGGATACCAGCTATGAGTGGATTCCTCTAATAATCTTGAACTGGACTACTTGCTGCCAAGCAATGAATGACTCTGATTTGGTGCGGTATATGGCGGTATCTATCTTCGCTGTTTGTCTATTGTTCTGATATGTAAACAATGTAATTTCTGTACACCAGCTTTTTTACCGAGTCCTCTTATGACCTTGAATTAAAACGCGCGCTATCAAATAGTGAAGGCCATGATTGGGTGCTGTATATGACAGTACTTAACTTTGATCTACACTATTTTCCTATTGTTCTGAATATAAACAATGTACTTCCTGTCTAACAGCTATTGATAGAAGCCTCTGATAATCTTGATTTGAAATACGTGCTACCAAACAATGAAGACACTGATTGGTTCGCTACCTTTTCGTCTATTGTCCTGAATATAAACACAAGATATCATGTATATCACCTATTGTACGAGCCCTCTTACAATATTGAACTGAAATACTTGTGATCAAACAGTGAAGACTCTGATTTGGTGCGGTATATGATAGTATCAAATCTGGTTCATAGCTGTTTCGACTATTGTTCTGATATATCAACAATGTACTTCCTGTATACCAGCTATCGTACAAGTCCTCTTATAATCTTGAATTGAAATACATGCTATCAAACAGCGAAGATTCTGATTGGTTCCCAACTGTTCGTCTATTGTCCTGAGTATAAACATTTGAGTTTCTGTATACCACCCATTGTATGAGTCCCCTTTAATTTTGAACTGAAATACATGCAAACAAACAATGCAGACTCTGATTTGGTACGATATATGACAGTATCTAATATCGGGTTCTTCGCTGTTTGCCTATTGTGTTAATACATTCACGATGTACTTCCTGCTATTGTAAGAGTCCTCTTATTATATTGAATTAGAATATATACATGCTATCAAATAGTGAAGACTCTGATCGGGTGCTGTATATAACAGTATCTAACCTGGATACTTGCTGTATGTATATTGTTTTGGTCCGCTGATAATCCTGAGTCGAAATACATGCTATCAAACAGTGAAGACATTGAATAGGTGCTGCATATGACAATACTTAACATATTTCTTCACTGTTTGCTTACTGTTTCGAATATAAAGAATATACTTCCTGTATACCAGCTATTGATGGAGTCCTTTCATACTCTTGAACTGGACTACATGCTGCCAAGCAATAAAGACTCTGGTTTGGTGCGGCACATGACAGGGTCGTAAACTGATTCTTTGCTGTGTGTCTTTTGTCCTGACATGTTACGATGTACATCCTGTTTACCAGATATTGTACGAGTCCTCTTATAATCTTGAATTAAATGCTTGCTATCAAATAGTGAAGGCCATGATTGGGTGCTGTATATGACAGTACTTAACTTTGATCTTCACTGTTTTCCTATTGTTCTGAATATAAACAATGTACGTCCTGTATACCAGCTATTGATGGAGGCCTCTCATAATCTTGAATTGAAATATGTGCAAACAATGATTGGCTCACTACTTTACGTCTACTGGCCTGAATATAAACAATGGATTTCATGTATATCACCCATTGCACGCGCGCGTCCTCTTATAATCTTGAACTGAAATACGCGCAATCAATCAATGAAGACTCTGGTTGGTGATGTATGTGACAGTAACTAATCTGGTTCTTCACTGTTTGTCTTTCGTACTGACTTTAGAAATCTAGGCTCAAATGAGCCTCAATTAAACACAAACGTAAAGTAAATCCTTTCCTCCAACCTCCCAAGATGGAATTTATCACTAAATGTTTTCCTTTTTTTGTATATATGTTTTTGTATGCTAGTTGTTGTCGGAGGGCTTGGGGGCGAACACCGATGCCGTTGTATGTTGTTAGCACTATCTCTTTGCACCATTTAAGGATGTTGACCATTAAGTATCTCATACTTGTCTCATCTATTACCTAAAATGTCTCACATAAACCTTATGGTCAACGTCATGCCTAAGTACCGTTGCACATTCGCATTTACAATTCTCTTTCACCTCTTATTGATCATGGGTCTCCAGGCCCACGACTTTTCAGCCTATTCTGTTCTGAGAGCTATTAAATACAATGAAACTTCAACTCGTAAAGCTTCTCTTCATTATTGCAGTAAAGCTGTCATTAATGGTAAGCATTATATGTCAAATGTAGTCTTCACAAATATACTAATATTGATCCTTATTACAACCATCGTTGCGACATGGACATACAGTTTCCTGCTTTGCTGTGGTGATATACATCCCCATCCAGGACCTGTGTCTTCAACATCAACCATCAGCATTGACAGCTCTTTGTCAAATTCATCTTGTTCTATGACTGACAATCTAAACCTCTCTCACCACCTATCTTTTGTACACTACAATGTACAAAGCATATCATCTAAACTTGATATAATTTACAGTGAACTTTTGGACTTTGATATATTAGCCTTTTCTGAGACATGGCTCAACCCTGATATTCCAACAGATGATCTTCTCTTAGATTCTTTTAACAAACCAGAGCGGAAAGACCGCCCAGCTGATAGCCATGGTGGTGTCATGGTTTATGTCAAAGAGGGACTACACTACAAGCGCAGACACGATCTTGAACCTAATAGAACAGAATGTATTTGGACTGAACTTATTAACAAGACTAAGCATGTATTATTTGGGGTATTTTACAGACCTCCAAATTCTGACTCTACATATTTTTCCTCAATTGAAGACTCTTTTCACTTAGCCACAGACACATCCATAAATGATATCATAATCACAGGGGATTTTAACTTTAACGTTCTTAATGCACAGCACTCAAGGAAAATAGAAGCACTATGCAGACAATTTTCTCTTTATCAAATGATAACAGAACCAACTCATTTTACTGAGAATTCGTCATCTTTGCTGGACATAATCCTCGTTAATAACAAAAACCATGTGACAACAAGTGGTGTTGGGGACCCCTTTCTTGATCTAAACATACGTTACCATTGCCCTGTTTTTGGAATCTTTAAGTTCCCAAAACCCAAAGTTCAATGTTACAAACGACACATTTGGCAGTACGATCGTGGTGATTATGATCACATGAGAGCACTAGCTTCTACTTCCAACTGGCACTCACTCCAGGACGACGATGTTGATATATATGCTTTAAATCTGACTAATAAAATTTTACACATTGCTAAGGAGTGTATTCCTAACCGAGTTGTGACAATTAGACCTTCAGATCCCCCATGGATCACTACAACAATAAAACGATACATTAGAAAGAGGAAAAGAATATTCCGTAAAGCCAAACAAACAGACTCACCACACTTTTGGTCCAAATTTCGCAAAATAAGAAATAAAGTCACATCACTGATACGAGACTCAAAATCATCCTTTCATAAAAGCATTGCAGATAAACTCAAGTCTGGATCTATCTCTTCTAGGGACTGGTGGCCTACATTAAAGTCTTTTATTTCTCCTAAATCATCCTCTACCATACCACCTCTGGAAAAAAATGGCACTATCTACGTTGATGAGTTTGAAAAAGCCCAACTGTTAAATGATTTCTTTACCCAACAAACACATCTAGACGAAAGTAATGCAAACTTACCAAATTTGGCCCCCTTTAATGGCACCTCTGAACTTGACTCTATCATTCTTAATTCTATTGAGGTTGAAAGTGTTCTTAAATCTCTTGCATCAGGCAAAGCCTCTGGACCAAATGGACTTAACAACCGCATATTAAAGGAACTATCAAAGGAGCTTGCCCATCCCCTTTGCAACTCATTCAACTTTTCCCTTTATAAGGGCGTTTTGCCATCCTCTTATAAAGAAGCTAATGTGTGTCCTATACACAAAAAAGACGAACGATCTTTGGTGAATATTTATAGACCAATATCCCTTCTTAATGCAGAAGTAAAGGTATTTGAAAGGTTAATATTCAAACACCTGTTTAACCATTTGCAGGAAAACAGTTTTCTTACCTCTCTACAGTCTGGTTTCATGCCAGGCGACTCTACTGTGAATCAACTTACCTTCTTGTACAATATATTCTGTCAGGCTCTTGATGCCAACAAAGAAATCCGGGTTGTCTTTTGTGACATTAGTAAGGTCTTTGATCGTGTCTGGCATGCTGGTCTACTACGTAAACTCGAAGCTGCAGGTGTCACTGGGAAACTTCATAATTGGTTCAAAAACTACTTATCTGACAGAAAACAACGTGTTATCCTTCCTGGTGTCAATTCTGATTGGTCAAAAATATTCGCTGGTGTTCCACAAGGTTCTATACTGGGCCCATTGCTTTTTCTTGTTTTTATAAACGATATTGTGAACGAAATTGGCTCTTGTATACGCTTATTTGCTGATGACACCAGTCTCTTTATCATCGTAGATGATCCTGTTGCTTCAGCAGAACGGCTCAATGCTGATCTAGTCAAAATATTACAATGGGCTGAAACATGGTTGGTAACATTTAATCCTAATAAAACTGAATCACTCGTCATCTCTCGAAAAATTAACAAACCTTTACACCCATCCCTTTATATGAATGATCAACAAGTCTTAGAAGTAGACTGTCATAAGCACTTGGGTCTTTATCTTTCGAATAATGGTTCTTGGCATCAGCAGATAAATTTTATACTTGAAAGAGCTTGGTGTAGAATTAACATAATGAGAAAATTAAAGTTCAAATTAGATCGCAAGTCACTTGAGATCATTTATACAGCGTTCATCAGACCTATACTCGAATATGGTGATGTAATTTGGGATAATTGTGCTCAGTATGAAAAAAATGAAATTGAAAAAATCCAATTAGAGGCAGCAAGAATAGCAACAGGTACCACAAAATTAATATCCATCAACACTCTCTACAAAGAAACTGGGTGGGATACACTCGAAAAACGAAGAAAGAATCACAAACTCACACTATTCTTTAAAATGAGCACAAATGTTTCTCCATCATACCTTTCCTCCTTAGTGCCTCAATCTGTTGATCATGCATCCAGCTACAACTTACGTAATTCTCACAATCTCCGGCCTATTGCTACAAGAACAAATCTTTACTATAACTCCTTTCTGCCATCTGTAATTAGGGACTGGAATGAACTACCTGTCGTAGTCAGACAACTAGATAGTGTTTGCTCCTTTAAAAACTACCTCAACAGAGATTTTACTCCAGTTCCTAAATACTATCTTACAGGCAATCGGAAATCACAAATCTTACACACACGTTTACGAACAAACTGTAGCTCATTAAATAATGATCTGTTCCTAAAAAACATATCTGAATCTCCATTATGCAGTTGTGGTAGCGTTGAAAACACTCAACATTTCTTCTTAAGATGCCCTCAATACAATGAACACAGAACATTGCTCTTTAACGAGGTTTCCAAGCACCAGCCAGTTTCTCTCAATTTGCTACTATATGGAAGTAGTTCACTTCCATATGAAACCAATGTTGCCATCTTTCAAATAGTACATAAGTACATATCAGACACTAAGCGTTTTACTTAATATCCATCTCATTTACTCTTAGCCTCAGGACATAATAAGAGTGAAGATGTAGTAAGTGACGGTATCCACTATTGCAATTTGTCTATCGCATATAGGCCTGGCCAGGTATCGGTGTTCCCCTCCTCCCTCTCAAACCAACACTTGCACATTCTATTTTTCATTTATTATCAAAGCTTATGTACTGTCAATGCTAACAAATATGCTTAAATCTGAGTCCTGCTTACTACATTGGATAGTCCAAGTGTCTTGTTTAAGACTTGGAGTATTTAATCATAAATTCCACCCGTGGACTTGCACCACTGCATGCTGATAGGGACATACTCAATTAGCACTTATATTTGTTAGCATTGACTGACTTCTATATTATAATGTACAGTATTCGATGTGATCTGCCTTCCACTTACAGCTTATTTCGCATAGGAGAAGAACTATATAAGCTACATGCTTCCGTTCTTATCCTCATCTTATTGTTTCAATTTGTATTTACCATGTACAAATTAATTTGAATAAAATATGTTTAAACCAAAACTTTGTCGCTATGGTTAAGCACCTACCTAGCGTTGACGATATGGGCAAGTACCTACAAAGCGTTGACGTTATGGTCTTACACTTACCTAGCGTTGACGTTATGGTCTTACAAATCTCATCAATGCTCATAGTTTGTTGGGTCAGCAGGGTGCTGTGTATGGCCGACACTTGCTGTTGTAGTGACGTCACCATTGCCTTTAATTGACTCACGCTGTCCTTCACCTCATCTCCAGGGCCATGCGTTATTGAGATCGGAGTTTGTGCTTGTGCAGTTACACAAAAAATAGCACTTATTATCACCAAAAGAAATGCCATAAGTTGCCAAAAAGTATCACACCTCAGTTTTTTAATAATATAAGTTCCCTGTACATCACAAAATAATTGCAGCAATACAGAGCAAGATTATGTTGACATTAAGTGTTCTACAAATGTGGCCAATTATTGCGCTTTCGTAGCTTTTTTTCTTTTTGCAAAAAGGACCACTGAAATTTACCATTCTTAGAAAAAAAAAAGTTTTAAAATAGGAAACATTATATAGGGATTTTTTTTAATGATTTCTACATGTTAACAGTTGATTATATAGGTCCGGATAAGGAATTGCAATGCTTTTCTTACCAATCAGTAGAAACATCATATTACTCTTACGGTAGGGGGCATTTTTCAAATAATATCGACGCATACGCAGACAATGGTATAAAAAGTGTTTTGGGTGCTCAAAAGAACCGTCTCATTGAGACGGTTATTTTGAGCATCCACAACATATGCTGACAAGTAACCTTATGTTAAGGATATTCAATACCTAATACCCCTTCCCCATGTATCTCCTATCTTTTCGCAGTGGGATGTAGTTTGAAATAAACACACTGATTTCAGTACCATTTTATTTAATTAAACTGTGACGCTGTTGATGGCTGCATTGTCGCACACGCTTAAGCGTCAATGAAAGTCCATGCAAATTGAAGTAAACTTACTTTAAGATAAAAGTAAGACAATTTTTGATCAACAGTATCTGTATACCTGCGTTTCGTAGCTATAACTCTATCTCAGATAACCTACTCAATGCATATTTCGTTGTTTCACCATTTTACATACCCCACCACATTTCTGGGGTGGATTCTACACCTCTGAGTGCTGGCTGGCCTGCCTCCTCCAGATGCACTTCGAAATCTTAAAAAGAGCTCTTCGTTGAAATATAACAAACTGTCAAACTTTTTTTTGATTAGTGTGATGTTGTTAGCATATGCGACTAGCGAAGACTCAGGCAAGCCTGCACATCCACTCGCGCTAAGTTGAGACAACATTTAGCCTCAATGGATAGCTGTACTTTGTTACAAAGGCTCGGTCCCAACATCTACTGTATACAAAATAAAATAAATGTGTCAGGCGCAGGCGTACCTGACACACCCAAAAATAGTTTAAACTTTAGCACACCCCTAAAAAATATTCCAACACTGTACCTTGATCTTATTGAAAGACCTTAAGACATAGAAATGACCCCCAAAATTAGTCCAGTTAAGTGTTGACAATAATCTTCATGCCCCAAAAATATTCTTTTTTCTGACACCCCCTCCTCCACTCCATCCCCCACCCCCCCACCCCCCGGCGACACAAAGAATAAATAAGTAAATAAAATATAGAAATTAAAAAATTTGAACCCCAAAAACAATCGGCCAAGCCATTGTACATATAAAGATATCAGAGTACCCGCTAGGATCATCTTCGCAAGCCAAGGGTACTAAGTCCACTTCGTTCCTTGCGTAAGGAACGAAGTGGACTAAGTACCCTTGGCTTGCAAAGATGCCTCTAGGATCTGACCACAACTGTCATCCAAGTAACATGGTAAGCGAGCGATTTCTGTAGGATAAGTGCCATTTACCCATATATACCGAATGGAGCATACCGTCATAAGTGAATGACCGGCTATTCACTTGAAGCGGTCCCTTCCAACTGACTTGACCGCTGTAGGGTAGAGTTGAGTAACTTCGGACATCAGGTAAATTCGGACATACATTTGCAAACACTGGAAATCCGGATGAGACGGCTCCTTATGAGCTGTCTTATCCGGATTCTCACTGTTTGCTTAGATAATTGATTTTATACAAATACATTGTGTAGTTAAAATATGAAACATTCAAAGTCGCTGTCCGAATTTAGCTGACCGTCCGAATTTACCTTACTTTACCCTATGACGTTCTATGACTCCCTATCTGGTGCTGCACTGTTAACCAATGCTCCATTCAGTTGAGGAAGCTTGACAAAAATGGGCTCGTTTCCATCGATTTAAAATTAGAAAGAAAACCTAGGCACAAAGACGATCTGAGGTGTTATTCAGAATATTGAGAAAACTGTAAACCTTCATTTAAAATTAATGAATTAACATCAATTCTCTGTAACTACTGAACCTGTTATAATAGAGGTTGTTCACGCTCGGTCTCGGATTTTATTAAAAATTGCTGACAATGATTCGTTCTTGGTAAAACCAAAAAATTTAATGCTAGTTCACTCATTTGTCTTTCCGTTGCCATGGCAACGGCTTCCAAATATTTTGGCCAAAAATCAGCCAAAATTACCTTAAAATTCAATAATTTCACTGCAAAACTGCAATTTATACTGCCTTTCTTTCACAATATTTTTCATTTTGTCTGGTAATTCTAACTTAAACTTATCTAAATCATACCTCATATCATCCAGAAAGAAAAGTTTTTGTTGACTTAATTAACACTGAATGTGGGTGGGGTAACACAACCCCGAAATGTGTCGTTTTTTGCACTTTTTGACAGCTTATATCATTAAGGGCTCGACAGCCGGACACATTACAGGACTAACATGAAAATTAATATTACACCATCTTTCAAAAATTAGAATAAAAATTTTGGGAAGTTACCATCTTCTATGTGTTACCATGGAAACAAGAGGTACACCGTTCCAAAATGCATGTTTTGATTTTAACAAATATTTATGAGGTGTGAAATTCACACAACAGCCAGACTGTAACACTGAACAAAAGAAAGTGTTAAGCTACCATTTTTCTGCCAATATCTATAAAAAATATTATCAGAGGCCCCAATGGGGGTTTGATTAAGTCATTTTAGGGGCGCCACAGGGGCAAAAATTAAGAAATTATTTGAAAAAAAGTCAAAGCTCTCTTACATAATAAAATAAATTGTATCAAATTTGTTTTGAAAGGTCATGTCTACATTGTACAATTGTAATTAAAGAATAAAAACAATTGTAAATCTCAGGAGGGGCTCCCAAAGGGGCTCAAAATCGATTGAATGTGGGTGGGGTAAGCCTACCCCTAAAAATCATATTTTTTGCATTTTTGATTAGCCACAGACAGCTTGTGCAGATAATTTGACATTTTGGTGTATGCTTAATTAAAGCATTGAGTGTGAAATATCATGAAATAGAAAAAGAAATGGGAAGATAATATCTACTGGAGGTGACCATGGCAACAAAAATGGGTCTATTAAAATTTAAAAAAAACAACGCTGTAATAGTTAAAAACATTATATTCCCATATCACATGGTAATAATCAATACCAGCATATACATTTGTTGCTTTAGCATAATCCTAAAGAGAAGCTTACATTATGCCCAGCAAATCTAATTATAACCCTTTTAGGGGCCCCAAAATGGTAAAAATACCTAATTATTTACATAAATTACAAGTTTTTATTTCACTGATTGAAATAAAACACTTTAGATCTACAAACTATGCATAAATAAAGATTCTTGTATGGAGGTTCATATATTGTTGACTTAATTAAAGAAAATTTGGTGAAAGATAACTGAATATGAGGCTCTGTTGAGCACTTTATTAAGGTCACAACTGACACAAATAACCATAACTCTGGCATGTCTGAACCGGTTTGGCTTATAACTTCAATATTTGATATCGTATCTATCTGAAAGTTACTGGATAAATGGGCTTGGTATGCCAGATGCAATTATAATGCATTTAAAAAACTCTCCACATATTTCAGCAAGAGGTACTGCCCCCATTTATTAATTTACCATTGTTTTGTATGAGAAAACTGCAGTAAAGTGAGTAAAAGTTCAGTAACTTGAAAACTTCTTAGCTAAGCTGCATGAAAGCTGTTCTGAACCATAACTATGTCAAGCTATAGATCGAAGTTCTTTCTGTCATATTGTTCTTTTTTCAAACATGAATTGTTGCCCCTTAAAGCTAATATTTACATAGAAAATGTCCAAAAAATCATATTTTCTCCTATAACTTGCTTTCTAAGGATTAGATTTCAGTAAAAGCATATACAAGATGTTTGGTTTGATACGTCTGTGTATCTGTTTTAAAACTTATGTAATCTAAATTTTGCACCAAACATGAGTTTTAACATTAAAATACCCTTAATTTTGCATTTTGAGATGACAAAAGTCATATAAAAATGCCTTATGAATGCATCAATGTCCCCAAAATATTGAATTAATATTTTTAACACTACTAATTTGACATATTTTGATGACTTCTGCAATTGTCTATAAATATAAATTAACAACAGAATTATGTGTTTGCAACTGTTTTGGCAATTTTATCTGGTACATTGCACCAGAGAAGATAGTCATTGAAAAAAATGGGTAGGACTACAATATATATTTATTGATTAAGTTAAACTTTCTTTTATTAGAAAATTCTCTCAAAACTAGTTTCTGCACATACAACCAGCATCAAAGCATTATTAAATTTTTTTTGGTCTGTTGAAAGTAAATTTATCGCTATGCAGTTGAAATTTACAAACTTGAAATTGTGCATTACAGAGGATAGGGGTAGTAATAAAGAAATATCTCTTTTTCTAGACAGTGAAAATTGCTCAAATTTCAGACTGATTCAGCATAATAATGATTATGACATACAAATTCAAAAAAATCTATTTTTTTTAATTGCCTTACATACATGTATATGAATATTACGTAAAAATGGCAGTATTTTTTTAACTATTATTTTTGAAATAAGAAGTTGATCGATAAATATACAATGGCTAGATTCACTTCAAATAAACATCACAGTACTTCAAGTAAGCTTAAACCTTTCTGATGCAATAATTCACAATATGCCATAATCATCAGCTAGTAGACAGCTACCATATCATAGGCCTGTTTATTTCTTACTTCCGCCCTGAACTTTTTTGGAGAAAAAGGGCATATAATGCATGTCTTTGAAGAGCCATAGCTCAAAGACTTAAAGGTGACATTGCACTTTTATTGTTTTTTATCATTATTTATAATGCAAAATAGCGATTTACAAAAAAAGAAGAAAATTTATATTTCGTAAAAAATGCCCAGGTGTCAGTAGCGACCTTAAATTGTCTCCTTTGAAAATTCTTAGTAATTTACTATGATTGTAAGATTCTTTGAAATAAAAATTGCAATTTATGCACAATTTCCACAAAAATATCATGAACAGGGGATAAAAATTCCACTTGTAGCCTCGTAATAACAAGTGAAACCTAGAAAGGACGAGTAGTTCACCCCACAGCTCTGGTCCTGTAGGACGAGTGCTTTGGGATGAATTACTCAAGGAAGTCATATTACATATTTTTCCCTCATGTTTTTGAAAAAAAATTATTGCATATTCTTTTAAAGGACAGTGAATGTGTTTGCAGGACAAGTGAGAATTGTAAGTCACTCGTCCTGCAGGACAAGTGCAATATTTGGTAAATCTGCAACACTTCTGACTGTCAAAGTTTACCGCGGTAAAAAGCAAGGGATATCATTATATTTATTCAAGAACTTTTCAAGAACAGTTTTTAAGAACAATTGCTCTTAAATATTTGTCCAATTTTACATTCATAAATTGTATTTGAGCTGATCTTGAACACTTTAAGAGCAGTTCATGTCCAGTTCTTGATCCTTGTTCTTGAATAATGAAAGAACTTTTCTTGGACCTTTATTTAAATTTTCGCAGGGGCCGTCCTATTTGGGCCTCTGGTAATATTTTTAGCTAAATGACACAGCAAAATGCAAGGATAACATTCATATCTGCTCTTAATTTCAGTGATAGGACACTTCGTAAATATTAGGTAAATTTAAAACTAGGCTATTATTGTATAATGGAGATATTATTTTTCAAAACACCTTTGATACAACTAGTTTTAATTTATTAGAGAGCTTTGACTTTTAGTAATTTTTTAATTTTTGCCCCCTTGCGCCCCTACAATGACCAAAATTAAGCCCCCATTGGGACCTCTGATAATAATTTGTATAGATATTGGCAGAAAAATATTGGACTTATATTGCCTCTGTTTTACTATTTTGCACTTATTACTGAACAAAGTTGGTCAATTGCATTTATTCTCTAGATGCCAAAGAAATTTAACCCTTTTAATCCGTTTTGAGCCCCTTAGGGAGCCCCTAATGAGATTTCAAACTGTTTATATTCTTTAACTGCAATTGTATAATGTAGATATCACATTTCAAAACAAATTTGGTACAATTAATTTTAATTTGTAAAAAGGCTTTGACTTTTTCAAATAATTTCTTAATTTTTGCCCCACCCCCTCCCACTTGCGCCCCTAAAATGAACAAAATAAAAAAAACCATTTGGGCCTCAGATAATAATTTGCATAGATATTCACAGAGAAATTTTGAACCTAAACTTTTATTGGCTCTGTGTTACTATTTTGCACATATTACTGAACAAAGTCAATCAATTTCATTTATTCCCTAGATTTCATAGTAATTTTACCCTTCCTAATCCGTTTTGAGCCCCTTAGGGAGCCCCTCATGTGAATTCCAACTGTTTATATTCTTTAACTACGATTGTATAATGTAGATATGACATTTCAAAACAAATTTGGTACAATTAATTTTATTCTGTAAAAGGGCTTTGATTTTTTCAAATGATTTCTTAATTTTTGCCCCATCCCCTCCCCCTTGCGCCCCTAAAATGAACCAAAATCCCCATTGGGACCTCTGATAATAATTTGTATAGATATTGGCAGAGAAATTTTGGCCTTAAACTTTTATTGGCTCTGTGATACTTTTTTGCACTTATTTCTGAACAAAGTGGTCAATTTCATCTATTCCCTAGTAGATTTCATAGAAATTTCACCCTTTTTATTCCGTTTTGAGCCCCTTAGGGAGCCCCTAATGAGATTTCAAACCGTTTATATTCTTTAACTACAATTTTATAATGTAGATATGACATTTCAAAACAAATTTGGTACAGTTACTTTTGATTTGTAAAAAGGCTTTGACTTTTTTTTCAAAAAAAATCTAAATTTTTGCCCCCCTTGTGCCCTTAAAATGACCAAACTCAAACCCCCATAGGGGCCTCTGATAATATGTTTTACAGATATTGGTAGAGAAATGGTAGTGTTACACTTTCTTTTATTCGTTGTTACAGTCTAGCAGTTGTGTGAAATATACACTTCATAAATATTTGTTAAATTCAAAACATGCATTTCGGAACGGTGTACCTCTTGTTTCCATGGAAACACATAGAAGATGGTAACTTCCCAAAACTTTTATTTTAATTTTTGGAAGATGGGATTATATTTAATTTCATTTCAGTCCTATAATGTGCCCAGCTTTCATGCCCTTAATGATATAAGCTGTCAAAAAGTGCAAAAAACGACACATTTCGGGGTTGTGTTACCCCACCCACATTCAATCGATTTGAGCCCCTTTGGGAGCCCCTCCTGAGATTTACAATTGTTTTTATTCTTTAATTACAATTGTATAATGTAGACATGACTTTTCAAAACAACTTTGATACAATTAATTCTATTATGTAAAAGAGCTTTGACTTTTTTTTCAAATAATTTCTTAATTTTTGCCCCCGTTGTGCCCCTAAAATGACTAAATCAAACCCCCATTGGGGCCTCTGATAATATTTTTTATAGATATTGGCAGAAAAATGGTAGCTTAACACTTTCTTGTGTTCAGTGTTACAGTCTGGCTGTTGTGTGAATTTCATACCTCATAAATATTTGTTAAAATCAAAACATGCATTTTGGAACGGTGTACCTCTTGTTTCCATGGTAACACATAGAAGATGGTAACTTCCCAAAATTTTTATTCTAATTTTTGAAAGATTGGGTAATATTGATTTTCATGTTAGTCCTGTAATGTGTCCGGCTGTCGTGCCCTTAATGATATAAGCTGTCAAAAAGTGCAAAAAACAGCAAATTTCGGGGTTGTGTTACCCCACCCACCTTTCAGATAGATTTTCGATATGAAAGAGACCAGAAATTCTTTAAACATTAACGTTCGGATACTAACCAAGGGCAATTCTCCAATTAATAAACAGCTTTATAGCTAACATGTTTGTATTAAAGAAGATATAACAGTCCGAAATTCGCCAAATTTCATTGCATTTCTGACAAATTTTAGCCAAAAACTATTGACCCCGTTACCATGGCAACGGATATGAAAATGAAGGAATGATGCATGATTTGCGTGTTTTGGCATGAAAACAAACAATCATGGAAAGTTTCATCAAAATCTGTGACTATGCGTGAACAACTAGGTTCGATGGTTACAGAGAATTGGTGTTAATTAGCTTAACATTGGGTTTTGAAAAAAAGTAAACAGTTTGTTCAAATATGCATGAAAGTGATAGTACCTTGATAATTTGTCCAATTGTATAGCAAGAGCGTTGAAATAGCAGGCACAATAACGGTAGACTACTTAACCAGTCTGTTCACTTGCACCCCTTTTTTAAGATAGGGGACTACTCTTGCAGGAAAGAAGTTGCTCCCAAATGAGAACAGCTTCTTTCCCTTGCGTTGGATAAATATCTCAACAATGGATGACATGTTCTCATTTGGATCATGTACTTATCATGCACACATTTCTGTGCGCATGTGCGTACTATGCGTTATGGGCACAGCGCATTTGGCACCAGTTTTGAACATCAAAAATATATTCAGAGCAGTTACATTATCCCTACGCGAACATCAACGTGTTTGAACTGTATTTTTGCACAATGCCCTGTTCACATGTCGTATCGATCATTCTGATGGTCCTATTTATAGGGTGATCCAAAATATCTGATACCATTTCAGCGACGTGTAATACTTGATTCATCGCACGACCTAAAATATCAACAAACTTATTTAAACTAGAGATTTCCAGGTTTTGTTGTTCATTAAAGTCACTCTTACTATATTGTAAAAATGAAACGGCGTCAATCAAAATTGAAATCAAATGCTCAATGCGCCGTCCATTTTGTGCTATACCAACGTCAGGTCTCTTTTTAAAATGCATCAATAACATTGGCGCACATTGCTGGTGTTATTTCTCTTTCACTTGTCACTTTAACTCCCTCACCGCCTCTTTCTTGTCCATTTATGTGGGAACGTCCTCCTTTCCTTCTGCTGCTACCTCATTTGCCTGTTTATCTGCTAGGGCATTGCCCCCAATATCTTAATGACCCGGTACCCAGTGTACATTGATTGTATTGCCTTTGGAATATAGGTTGTTACAACATGTTTAATTCCTTGTCACTATATCTATCTTTGATGTTTGTATTTCATTTTCAAACTCAGTTATAGTATCATGTTGACAGTCCGTGAATATATGCATATAACTTTCTTTTAGATCCGAATATTCTAGTTCAATTAGGAATTCCATAGCTATTTGTATACCGACCAGTTCTCCTATATAAATGTTGCTCATTGAACTAACACTATTTTTAAGAAAAACTGGCGTTCACTGATAACCTTCCAAGTATATCACTGCCCCCGCTTTCATTGGTTCCCCAAAACAGATCCATCTGTAAACACCAAGACATCTTTGTCACCTGTCTGGTCTAATAGCTCTCTATTTTGCCGTGTCCTTAATACATGTAAGAGACATGTGTTCTTTTGTGTATTCAAATTCCTTTTCAATGGTGTCTACTGTGGCTTTCATCACTAAATCTACTCATTAATAGATGAAATACTGCAGGGTTCCTTCTCACCAAAATCTCACCTGCGCACTCTCTGTTAAACTCATCTTTCAATTATCGTAGTCGTATTTGGCACTGATTCTGACCAGCACCGGGGCCTGTCTTAGTCTCCTGAATCACTTCCTGAATCACTTCCTGGACCTCTTCAATGTTCTCTGAACTTCGGCTTGATCTTTGTCTTCCCCTGTTGTTGTGTCGGCTATCTTCGACCGACCCAGTCTGTTGAAATCTTTTAACCACCGGATGCACTTGAGTCTGTCCGGAATAATCTTCTTTGTTCTTGCATCATGTGTATGACAGCTACTTGAGACATAGTCTCAGACATGTAATAGTTATACCATGGGTTGTCCGCCTGTACGTGGAGATAATCCACGAGCTTTAGCGAGTGGATTATCTTACGTACAGGTGGACAAACATGGTATAACTATTTTATGCCACCTACATCAGTGTAGACCTTGCACATCAAGTGATATTCCATGCTAAAGTTGGTAAAGGTGGTATAAAGCGCTTTTACTACGTCTACAACATTCTGATTTGATGTTGATCTTGAAAACCAACCCATATTTTGGTTTGGTTTGATGCTTAACGCCCCAGTCAACAACTATAATCATGTCAGGACGGTCAGTTTACCTAACCACACTTTTTTCCTGGTAAGCTTGATTTCTTGCATATACTTTCGCTTGTAACTGACAACAACCCTGCTTGATTAAGCGGAAGGGAGGAGAATGACCATACAATTTTTTTCATGATCAATATCCACCAAAGTATGAGACCGGTCCAGGATCAAACTCGCGACCCAGACACGTATCTGCAGTCAGAGACCAACCCATATTTGATAACGTCGTCTTGGCATCACGACAGCAACGTTTTCACCGTGTTTTTCTAAGTATGAGAAAACATATGACAATTCTCTTTACAACCTTTGGTTATTGCATCAATCGACAATTATTTATTCAACCTCAATACAAATTACAGTCAACCCTCTTTATAACGACACTGTTTGTTCCAAGCTATTTTTGACGTTAAAGTGAATTTGCTGTTATAAAGAAATTATGATTATTATCAGATTTCAACATAATAATCATTTAGTAAAAGAAAATATTGTACAAATGAATTAAAATGCTATTATTCCAAATGTATACATCAGTTCAATTTCATATTGCATCAAAATGCACAACGCTTCCTACTTATCAAGTGATTGCAAAAAGATCTTATCCTGATCACAAAATTGTCTGACACATAAAAACAATTCTGTTATAATGAATTCATTTTCAATAGAAATTGTATATTGTTCCCAGAAGTTACTGTCGGTGTCGTTTAGTGAATATTCTTTTATAAAGAGGGATTTTTAATGGAAACAGATCCATTCCCAGCAATTTTATGTCGAATATTGAATATTCTATTATAACGAGTGACGTTATAAAGAGTTTTGGATCACCCTGTACATGGAAATGAGTCGGATCTGATAAAGGGCCCCGCAAAATGCCTGATAGCCGTTTGGGCGGCATCTTGTTTATCGTTCTTCAGACAAAACCCACAGACGATCTTGGGAAAAAGTTTGATGAAAGTAATCCACATGTGAAATGTGGACGAAATAGGATGATAAATGACTAAGTTAGAGTTACTACAGATTATTTCTTGTTGGTGATGTTTATTGTATTTTTGTTGCTTTCCCATGTGGTATCCTGGGTCAGGTGTGGTACTTGATTGTATCGTTTCCTGATCTTTGCCGTATTTCTTACTTAGAGTGTCCACAAATACAAAGCAACAGGCGGCGGCCATTTTGGCGGCCATATTGGTTATCCTTCATAGGACAAATCCCATATTCGAACTTAGGCATTTTTGATGCAAGTAATAACTGCTCCTCTCCTTGACTCCAGATGCTCTTTGACAATGACATGTCGCTGCATACATACACAGCATATGAAAATGGCATCTTGGATATAGGGTAAAAACAAACCGAATTACATGAATTTCAACTTTCCAATGACAGACTTCACGTTTTAGCATGTTTCCTACGCATGCACAGAAAGAAGACGTTAAACGTTTGATTTAATAAGCAACTCTATCTTTAATATTTCAGCACCTTTACTCGTTTGAAAATAGCAATGTGTTATCCTAAAGTTTGGTCGAAACAATACCCAGTTTAAAGACGAAAATTTGGGGGTAGGTGCAGAAAATTTAAAAACTATCATATCAATTTAGGAAAATATACGTCTTATCAGTAGAACTCCTTTACAATGTTATTAGCCAATCGTTATTAATAATAGCAATATAGTGTTTAATTATCCTAAACAAATATATATGCCGTACAAATAACGAAGCTAATGTATAGAAATTCAATTTCTGGTCATGTTCATTGGGCATTGGTACTTTTCTTATTAACAATCCACGATAGCTCAGGCGAGTCTCTGTACCAACGCAGTCTCGCAAGATTCAATTCTGTCTACACACCAAACGAAAATTTTAACAACATCTAGTCTCGTCGAAGAGCTAAATTTTATTCATTCATGCTTGCCAAAGGGCCAACTATATACTTCATCATACATGGTGGGTGCAGATACAATGCAATAAAGGCGGGTACCAGCTTGCGCAGCTTAGTTTGATCAATGCCTTTGTTGTTTGCTTTCTAGATAAGAGCTAAAGAGCTATCCTTCTACCACGACCTCTAAGTAATGACCCTCGATTCATTCAATGCATTTACCGTTACAGTCACTCATCAAAGCGTTTTGTTGAAGTATACATCCAAAACATCAAGCTTTGTGCAAGGGTAAAGTCAGTTAACCTCGGACATCAGGTAGTTCGGACAGTGGCCTTGTTCGTTTAATATTGGAAGTGTCTGCTGACAACCGGTTGTCACTAGCAAAAAGTCTAGTGACAAGTGACAACCGGTTGTCACCAGCAAAAAGTCTGCTGACAACCAGCTGTATTTTCCAATACTACTGTATACTTAGCATGTTCTCTTGTAAATCTACCTAAGTCTAGAAGCATTTTAAATACAGTTATAGAAAACTTGAATAAGAAAATAATGAATTTACAATTTGGTATTTTTTATTACAGAAAAAGATTTATTTAGTTTGCATTGCAGAAAAGTATCAGATACAGATTTATTGCTTACAGTTTGCATATCAAGGTTCATTTATCTTATCAAACTTTTTTTGATACCAGCACAGCTTTATGGGAAAAAATTTATTATAACATATATATTATTATTTGCATTGTTCACAATGGATGAACCATATCGGTATAAACTCTTGAAGCACCAGAATCAAATTGAATCCTATTTTTTTTAAGGGGAAAAGTTTGCGCACACCAATCCGGATCATGGAGGAGCAATCTGATACTAGATAAAGAGCAATCTGATCAGGGACTTTTTGTTAAATTGTCTTTGGCAAATTGATCATTAATAACCAGATTGGATTAGTAAATGCTCAAAAAATCAATTGGAAGTTTCCATTTACCACACTTGTCCACCTAGCACTAATATCTACTTCAACTAAAATGGCTAGTTAAGAATTTACAGCTCTGCATATGTTGAATCTAGATAAAGTCACATCATATTGAATTTGAAATAAGCTTGAAATAAAACTCATATTTCATCATTATTACTGCAACTCTTTAAGCACCAAAATCAAATAACTTGACAAAGAAAATTTTCCACAAACAAATTAATCATGGACCAGCATGTCGCCTAAGGGGAGCTGAGTGAGTCTGATCAGGGGTTATTTGTTAACTTTTGTAATAAATAAGCTGTAAGAGTCCAGAAAATCAACTGGAAGATTCCATTTTATAAGTGTTAAAAATAGTACCTTTAATCATGATTAGCCAATTTATCAATAGTTACCAAGCATTGTATAATTGAAACTTAATATCATTGATCATATACACATTGTATATACACAATATACACAATTTTTTTTTTTGTATACAAACATATGTATAGAAAAAACAATTTAAAGCAGAATATATCATTAAATGCCTGATATTGTTGAATAGGGTACACAGTGTTATTGAAAAATATACAGCTGGTTGTCAGCAGACTTTTTGCTGGTGACAACCAGTTGTCACAAGACATTTTGCTAATGACAACCGGTTGTCACCAGACATTTTGCTGGTGACAACCGGTTGTCAGCAGACCAAAAAGTCTTGTGACAACCGGTTGTCAGCAGACCTCGCCTTTAATATTCTAATTATTGGAATGAAAAAGTAAAATAACTAAGCAAACAGTGAAAATACTGATGAGACGGCTCATCAGGAGCCGTCTCATCTGGATTTCCAATGTTTGCAAACATGTGTCCGAATTTACCTGTTATCCGACGTTCGAGCATTACATGTAACTTAACAAACCTCAACGTTAGGTTGTATCGCGATAGGGCTCAAATAATGTGGCACGTCGCGATCAAGTAAGACTCCAACCAGTATACCTAGCTACAAAGACTAGCCAGAACATTGAAATATTCCATGCCTGGAACAAGTTTGACTGCTATACTTTCCAGATAGTGATAAACAAATGCGCTGGTCAGACTGCGCGGTCGCGCAGGCTGGTCTACGCCTTTGTTTTTCGCGCGCAACAAAGCCAGGTTTTCTCATGACAAAGCCCGTATGAAAGTATCCTGGAGAGTATAAAGAATTGAATTGAACTATTCACAGTGAATATTGCTACATGTAGTACTGTTAAACACTTAATATTTAGCGGCATCGATTTGGATTTTTTTTAAAAAATGACATATTGGCCTTATTAAAAATTTGGCGATTTCTTAATAAAGAACGTGTTAAAGTAATTTTCTATTTTGATTAGGGGCTACTCTTTAAGGAGAGAATTTGCTCCCCATGTGAGCAAATTATTTCCTTTATGATTAACCCCTTTTAAGACGGGTTGTGCCCAGCGGGGAAACAGACACTGTTGTTCTATTTTAAGACTATGGAACGGTGTTCATTCATTGCATATTGTACAAATAACTGAATTTGAAACAGTAATATTTCGGATGTTTTGCTTTTGGCAAAATTAGAATTACCGCCAAACAAAAGTGTTTAATATAACATGAAAATCGAAAGGTTGATATAGATACGTTTTATAGTCATGGATGGAATTCTGAACAAAATTGAATTTACTGTGTGTTTTCTTACCTTTTTCCTGGTGGTGTCTAACGTACTTCCTGCAAAAGTTCCACTGACAAAGACAGGCAAAGGTACTAATAATAACTTGAAGAAAGCTGTCCCGACAATACCGCCTAAAATCATTACAAAACTAATAGCAACAACGCCAGCTCAAACTGAAAAAATAGTTCCCATCTTTGACGAGGAGCCGACAACGACGATACTTGCGGAAGCTGCTGCAGCTCCGAGTGTTCCGCCAGATGTACAGACTACAATTAAGAAAAAAACCGTCAAGACGGACAACAGTAACGCGAAAGCTGTTCCGACATTACCGCCTTTAATTATTACAAAACTAATAGCAACAACGCCAGCTCAAACTGAAAAAATAGTCCCTATCTTTGACGAGGAGCCGACAACGGCGATACTTGAGGAAGCTGCTGCTGCTGCTCCGAGCGTTCCGCCAGAGTTATCGACGAAACCTCCAAAACCTGTTTCTACCATTGGCATACAGATAGCAACTCCGCCAGAGTTATGGACGAAACCTCCAAAACCCGTTTCTACCATTGGCATACAGACAGCAACACCCGTTTTTGAAACCCCACTTGTATTACGATTTGTTCCAACTTTTGATCCTATTCCTACGTATTATCCAGATCTTATAGATATAGAGCCACCGTCTGCTATTGTCACATACCCTCGTGAAGTACAGGAACTCTACGCAACGGTAAATTTTGATATACCAGAGTTTCTAGAGGTACAGACACCTGCATTTTCAAATGGTGACTCAACTCAACCGTCTGCTATTGTCACACATCCTCACGAAGTTCAGAAACTCGTCGCAACGCTAAATTTTGATATACCACAGTTGCTAGGGGTACAGACACCTGCATTTTCAAATGGTGACTCAACTCAACCGCCGGTGCTTATCAATTCTGGGACACAGAATCCTGGAATCCTAGAGATTGCAGGTGCACAGACACCAGGATTTTCAAATGGTGACTCAACTCAACCGCCGGTGCTTATCAATTCTGGGACACAGAATCCTGGAATCCTAGAGATTGCAGGTGCACAGACACCAGGATTTTCAAACGGGGTTTCGACTCCTGAGATGGCAGTGGTTGGTCCAACCACTGCCATATCAGGAGTCGAATCCTCAGCCATGGCAGGAGCGCAGACACAAGTGTCGTCAAATGGGGATACAGTTGAACAGCAGAGTTTTAGTTCCGAATCTATTTCTTCGATCTTAGATCCAGCTTTGTCTAAAAGTCAGGCCTCTAATTTAAGTACAGTGGCAGGCGATAATGGCTATCAGACAAACCCTAGCGCAATTGAAGCACAATCTAAATCAGTTGTGACGTCTGTTTATCCTACAAACGTTGACCTAATGAATCTGTATGACTATCTCCTCAGCAGTTATGACACTAGAGTTCGTCCAAAACTGAACCAGTCTCAAACAACCGAAGTGTCTGTCTTCTTTTCAATACTTAATATATTAGACTTCAGAACGTCCACCCAAACGTTTGATATACTCGGGTATTTCTACTTTGTCTGGAAAGATGACTTTCTAACCTGGAAACCAAGGAAATACTCTCGACTCCAGTGGATCAAAATACCACAGCCAGAAGTGTGGACACCGCAGGTGATGATTGCAAACATGTATTCCGGAGAGAGCAAGATCGGAGACAAGTCTGACAGGGTATTAGTCACGTTTCGGGGAACGGTATCATGGGTTCCTGAAGCGACTTATAGAATCATCTGTGAAGTGGAGATCGAATATTACCCCTTTGATAAGCAAACGTGCAGGCTAACATTTTATGTATCTGATGAAATGGCTACTGAAGTTGACCTTGTACCTGATGCCAAACATAATGGAGTTAGGACTGATCACTATATAGAGAATTCAGAATGGAAACTTGTAAATGCATCGGTAGAGAAGTATACAGTATACGGCGTGAGCTACATTGACGTTGTATTTACTGTAGAGAGACGATTGGAGTTTATTTTCTTCACAACCGTCGCACCTTTGCTATTGCTATCAGTTCTGAATCTGTGTGCATTCCTGATACCCGTGCAATCTGAAGAGAAAGGCTCCTACTCCGTGACTATTGTTATAACCTATGGTGTCTTCATCTCACAGATCACAGCCTCTCTCCCACCAAACTCTGTGGCGATTCCATACATGCTGCTGTATATGATCTGGCTGCTTGGTTTCAGTGTTTCGACCGTCATCTACGCTATTATCCAGTCAAGATTATTTTCACACTACGGTAAACAGGTGGTTGGCATGAAGTCGTTGATCAAGTGCTTTGGGAAGAAGAGGGGTAAATCTGCCACTGATCCGGAAAAAGCAAATGGCGATGAGACGAACAACACAGATGATACACTAGAGAAGAATGGGTCTTCGCTCCTCTGTGGAGATATTCTGAGAAAACTGGATGTTCTAATGCTTGTGCTGTATGTACTCTCAATCAGCGGCACCACAGCATATTTTTTCTGCTCGATGAAAATTGCGAACACGATCTTCTAGAAATCCTTATGAACCAGTTCATGAGATTTTGGATACTGTAGATTCGGAAACGTCCGTGAGAATTTTATTTTCGCGAAGAGCATTAAAAGACATATTAGTGAGGTGAAAAATTCGCGACTAAGGCAAGATTTACATGTACCTATAACAATAAACGACAGAGTGATTTTGCCATTTCGCGAGGGTTTTATTTTCACGAAACTTCGCATATGCGACGTTTCGCGAAAATAAAGACCTCGCGAAAATTTCCGAATTTACAGTACTTTTCGTATGTGTGTAAAGCCACTCTTTAGCCCTTTTTAGACCAATAAACATTTCCATAATGTTTGATAATGTTTAAATCAGAATGGTTTATTGTATATAACGAGGGGTCATGGGTTATAATTTCAAAATTCTTTCTCTGAGGATCTTTCTTGTCTTAGCAACACTACAGACCTCGATGAAATGGCACATTCTGTGGAATTTCATCTTTGTCTTCACAAAAGTACCCATATAAATATGTCCAGCTCACAAATAGGTAAAAGAGACATACACAACTATCTACATAGATCAAGATAAGGAAGTTTTATAAGCGTAAAATTGTAAATATTTCTTACCATCAATTTAAACAACTGTTTTGTGTGCTAAAAAGAACCGTCTCTGAGACGGTTCTTTTGAGTACCCACAGCATATGTTTTGGATGAGAAATAAAGAAAATAAATTTCCAATAGACACTTTTATTTAGAGGGCTGAATCTAGTTAGGCTGAATGCCTGATTGTAGGTCTGAGCCTTCGTCGACTTTTATAGTTTGTGTATACGAGCAGCGAAGGCTCTGGCGAGACTGTTCGAATGCGCAGGCTCGTCTGAGTCTTCGCTGCTCAAGATATATAGCTTTGAATAGGCATAGGAAAGGACACTAGTCGAAATCCATGCAATTTTAACCACGCAGCAAGCAGTAAATTAGACGCTGTTAAGTTCCATTCGCTATGGTGATATAAGCATTTTTCAAGCCGATTTTTCTTTTGCACCATCAAACTTAATCATTCAAACGCTAATCGTACACAAGTGCAGCAAAACTATGAGCATGTTTTCTCTTCTATAACAATTTTAAAACACCGATCAATATACCAAAATAATCACAGTCAAGTGCTAGTTATAATATCTGTTAAAATTACGATTATGAACAAATTTTAAAATTTCTTCTGGTTTTGCATAGCAAAAGATATATTCAACCATTCTTCAACAATTATATTGATGTATCGATTTAAGTGTGTAACTGGCAGCTTCCGGTACTGGCATACCCCCATGTTATAAAAAGTGGGTGGGGTAAATCAACCCCGCGTAGAAAACACAATAAAAATCGGATCTGCATATTTTCCTGATTGCAGCGATTTCAACACCTTTTTGGAGGCACAAAAACATTTTAAATGTATTTTCTAAATATAGTAACGCTAAATGACGTCATTTATGTTCAAAATAAGGGATTTAGCACCCCATAGGCTATTTATTTTGCAGTTAATTTCTAATAAAACAAAAGCATTAACTTTGTTTTGGGATGAAAGTTACCATAACACTTCCATCTACCGTATAAACAATAAAAATTATAATACTACTTTACAGATAACATATGAAGCCACATTCATAAGCCCGTATCAAACTTCCACTTGTGTCAACTTTTTACAATAAAAGTTGATATGCCTACTGTTTTATTTGCCGAGGTTCCAAACAAATCTTCCATATCCAATAATTGCTAATGTTTATATAGTATTGTAACACGTGGTGTCCTTGATCTGCAGCCGAAATTTCAGAAGCTGTGTATGGCTACAGACCCATTTTCATGCAATTGTTACTAACGTTCTGTCAGAGACTAAGTCCATAAATGTCATATTTCTACCATATTTCCATATATAGGTATGTCTTTGCCTCTTAGAAGACGTTAAAAGTAATGCGTTTTGAAATAATTTTAGGTTGCATGTATATGTAAAAGCTCAATTTTTCCAAATGTATGCATGATATATGCATTTACTTTCGCCGTTTTCATTAAATCTACCTCTCTACGAACATAAAAAACGTCCCTCGTATAGTGGGCATTGGATAACTTATTTAACTATTGTTGGGATAATAAAGAAAAGGAAAAATTCAAAGGGGATTGAACCAGGGACCTCTTACATGTACCTGTGAAACATTAACGCAACAGTGAATTTTTCAATTTGTCTAAGACTAATATTCCTTAATACGTTAAATGATCAGGAAATACCACAATCACAAACTGCAGACAAACCCCTAACACCGCGAGGAAGAGCCACACATCAATCGCCAGACACCAGGAAGACAAACTAAGGAAATCAACCAGCTCTCTCTTCCTCATCAAGATGACTGCAACCTTGTTTGAATACATAAGGTTCTTTGACGGCTGGCATGTAGGTCTTAGACTGATGTGGGCTGTTACGAAAGTCGTCTTACGACTGGCTTAAGTACACTCTACCATGTCTTTTGATAATAGTGCGTAACTGAAAAAATATAATTCTTATTTCTCAACCAAAAGCTATGTTGTGGGTACTCAAAAGAACCGATGGATAAGAAAATAATCGCAATTTTACGCAAATTATTTTTGCTTAACTTCATTCATACTGAGAATAATTCGGCTCATGGAAGAAAACAGTATGAGCCCTAATAAGACTGTTCCTAAGAGTCTAGTCTGGCTCATATTGTTTGAAACTCCCCCGCATTGATCTAACATGTTACCTTTGATGGTTTACCGTGTAAAATCTCTAAACCATGCCTTCTATGAGGCTATTCCAGCCTGTACTAACAACAGATGTTGCTGAAAAAGTAGGAAAGCCATTTTGAAATTAATTGAGGCTTATCAACCTTTTACACCATGGTATGCTGCCTATCAAAAAAAATTATTGTGGCTTTTCCATGGGTAGTAACCAGTACTGGGCTGGGAAGGTTTATGGTCTGTGTGTGTATTTTTATGACGGGAGCACCCGAAGGCTCACCGACAGTGGTTTTTATGGAGAAGCAGGGAATCGAACCTGCGTCCCCTGGTTAACAAGGCATAGATGTATCCCCTACACCACGGCGGCTTGTTGTCAATCAGTTGTAAAGTATATGTCATAATTCGCAAATTGTGCAGATTAACATAAAACATGTAGCTCTATCATCAAAGAAGCTCTAGCGATAAGGCGTGTATTTTCCCTAGTTGACATGATTACAAACGCCAAATTTTCAAACTGCACTCTTGTTTTTAAAATTGGTGCGGTTCGGCAGCAAAATATGCAAAGTAAGCATCAAAATACGCTTCAAAGCAATTTATCATTAGCAAAGCAGTAAAAAAATGCACTTTCTACTCCCACACCTCATTTTACGTCTTTCTACTGGGTGCCATTTAGACCAGACTTTAAGTAAATGCTTTGCTAGTTTTCAAAAAGTAAAAGTGCTAAACTGTAAAGGATAAAAGTGCTATTCATTTCCAAAACTTTACCATATCCTTCCTGCGCATGCGTACGAAATATACTTAAAATTGTGACGTTTGTCAATGGAAAGGTGAAACAGGTGTCTTTCAGTTTGTTTTTAGATGCTTCCCCCCCCCCCCCCTAGACCCAAGATGCCCTTTGGACAATGACATGTCGCTATGAACATATACAACATATGTAAAGGGCGTCTTGGGTCTAGGGGGGAAGGGGTTGTAGAAGCCAAAGAAGACATCAAACATCTGACAAAAATAGACTGCTTTGCCAAATGGTCGTTTTTATTGTACATCAACTGTATAAAAATATATACTCTATCGTGATAGACCATTTGTTTACCTAAGTGTAACGGTCTATTTCACGTACATGTTACTGAAAAAACAAGCACAGTTGATGATCATAATAAATTCTCATTCAAAACGTAGTAGGATTTTCATATGCATTAAGGACTAAAACGATTATAATATACGGACTAGGCTGCAAGGGTGCATAAACGGCTGGCCAATGTGTATTTGTTGTATGTGCCTAGTGTCTCCAGTCCTTATTTCAACAAAATAAAACGAAAGTCTCATTTAGGGAAATGGCACGCCTTATCGCTAGAAATTCTTTGATTTGAAGAACAACCATTTCGCTAACCTCGTTCTTTCACAATTTTATTTATTGTGACCTTACGTGTGAAAATATACGTCTTTTTTATCACATCTTCTAGGCATTATAGGCTGGTCTGTGGCTTTTTTGGTCATATTCGCTTTTTTCGAAAGGTACTACGTCACCCACCTTCTTCAATACCTCCTGTTTACGAGGTATTATGTCATTATGCGCATGCTCGGCTTTCAATGGTTGCCAAAACTGTAAGCGACAAAACTCTCATGGTCAGATTCAAGTATGTATAGTATTGCAAGGAGGTCAATAAAACAGTGATTTTTTTACCTGCGCATCCTGCATCTTTTACTCATAGTTTTTGCTCTGGGATGCAAAGTTTTAATTTCAGCGACTCCCAGGATGCAATGGTATTACGGACTTGTCATGAAAAATAGTGTTCTGGATTCATAATTTGCATTTGGATCCATTTAAGCCCAAATTCGTAAATGAATCACTGATAAAATCACTTCTACAACATATTTTATGACACGAGTCACTGCATGAGTAAATCGACCTATGCGCCTAGCAAAGACTCTGATCAGACTGGGCACATGCCCAGTCTGATCACAGTCTTCGCTGGGCGCTTGAAGAAACCGAGAGGCCTTAGCTTCTCATTAAGTGTACAACGAATACTGTTTTATGAATCGGTTGATACCCAGGCTGATCCGAGTCTACGCTTGCGCACAGCTCATTCCGTTGCCGCTCAGTTCTGAGACTTTTATTGCATTTTGGCATAGTTCAAATACTGATAAGGACTGTATGCCCCACTTTGCTTTTTGTTGTTACAAAAGATAAAACTGTCACCTTGTCATATATTTAAGTCACATGTATGCCAACCGAAAAATAATTTGAAGGTAATTCTTATATATTATATTAATTAGAATGGGGTTAAAAAGTTGATGTCTAAAATTACAATGCCTCCTTTTGTTAAAATTCTACAGTATTGAAGTAATTGATATTAAAGGGATAATCTGTCCCCCTCTGGAGCTGAAAGTTTTACATCAATTTCAACTGATTTTTTTATTAGAAGTTGGATAATTACTGGGTCCGAGATAAGAAAAATAACCCAAGTGTAAAAGTATGGCATTTATTTTACTTAACCGTTGCTATAATAACAAATATGGTCGCTAAAATAGGCTTAAAAAGCACAATTGCCATTTTTGACCAAATTTGAGGATTTTGGAGACCATTGTTTCTTAATAATTTGATACCAGCACAGCTAAATTAAAAAAAAAAAACATTAAATGTGTTATGTGCCATCGTTTGGTAATTGTCATTTCTCTGTCAAATGTCTCAAATTTGCTCCAAAATGGCCACTTTCCTATTTTCAACCGTTTTTGGCGGCCATTGTTTTTGTCACCATAGCAACAATAAAGGTCAAGTTAATACCAGGACTTTTACATTTAGGTTATTGCTCTTAAAGGAAGAAATTAGTGAAAAGCGGGTTTCAATTTTTAGGCTCATATTGGGGGGGGGGGGGGGGGGGGCAAATAGCCCCTTAATGCGCGCAGCTCTTTTAATAAATTGCGATGCTGAGTGCAGTACATTTGGTCAAGCTGCCAATGTGATCTCAGAATATAAGATACAGTTTTGATTTTAAATAGTTTGAAACATGATTTTTCGTATACTTGCTATACCTAAAAAGCATAACTTAATTAAGGCAGTACTTAACTTAAATGAGGCATTGCATTTTTGCCCTCATCGGCGGATCCAGAGGGGATTCAGAGGAGGTCCAAGCGACTCCCTCCGTCCCCCCCCCCCTCGGTTTTTAAATATCCTATGAAAATGAAATAATCTGGTCTCAGCGATGGCCAAATGATTTCATTTTCATGTGATATTGAAGAAAATGAGATAAAATCAGCAAAACGAACACCGCACTTTTTTACATATGAGCCCCCTTTTCAGAACTTGGCCGTGGACTATAGGGCGTTTTAAGTTGAATAGCGTTGTATATGATAAAATAATAGCCGCGACATGAGATTTCCAACAATGTGGCATTTTGACATTAACAGACTCAGACGAGCCTGTGCAGCCTCCAAATAATGTTCGGTCAGTACCTTAAGAGTATTATAGAATGTTCCAGCGACTAGCAAAGACTTTACTCAGACTGCGGGTATGCGAAGGCAGATCTGAGCATTTGCTGGTCGCATATACCCATGTTGTTCGAAATCTTATGTCGCGGCTCTAAATATTTTATTCTAATTTATTTTCATGATTATTTTAATGAAGTAAGAAAGAGGGCAAAGATCAGGAATCGATACAATCATGCACCACACCTGACCCAGGATACATTTGTACCAATGGGAAAGTGACAACTTCACAATTAGACATCACAAATGAGAGCCGAGAGGCCAGCCCTTTCCCAGCAGGTGACGTCAAGGCATCAATAAACAGATGCGCACGAAAGCATAACAAAAACAAGACAGAAATAACATAAATGATCCACAAAAGAAGCACGTCAGTAAAAGTATATTACTGGAGGGCTTAAACCGGTTTCACGGCGCGCCAACCTCACCCTTAGTTCAGATGTGGATCAAGACACATAGAAGTTTGGTTTTCCTGAATGAACCCTAACTTATCAATGCATGATCCCCTGATTAAAGAGAAAAGCAAAGTCGCCAACCCTGATTGGGTTGACCACCAAGCATGCAGTCTGTTGCAATACATTAATGTAATGGCCAATATTTTTATAATGTCATGATAACTACCCTTAATATCATAAGAGTTAATATCATACAATATTGACATGTGTACTGGCATAATTCAAGTAATAATACTCGTGTAGCATAATTCCTTCTATGCGCGTATCCAGAAAGTTTTGCCAAAGGGGATCCAACTTTGACTTTTTTAGTTGATGAGGGAGAGGGATGAACCAAACAAATACAATGTACCACTATAAGCGGGTCTTCATCGGCCCGCCAGCGAAACGCCATTTAAGTGCCGATGATGGCCCAACATTGAATGCTGTCTTAATAGCTGTGATTTTTCAAGGGATCCGGACCAGTATTGCTAAGAAACCCAATATTTTTGTGATTTTCTGGGGGGTCCGGATCCCCCCCTCTGGATCCTCCCATGAATATTGCCGTGTGTACTGGCATAATTCATGTAAAAACGCTCGTGTATAGGCATAATTCCTTCTGATAAGGCATGTACTCAAATGTCATATTCTTATATGTTGTTGTTTGTTTGTTTGTTTTTGTTATTTGATAAGCGGTTACCAACGGAGTGATGGAATTTTAAAACTCTCGAAAACTCAAAATCAGGTAACTCGAAGTACTCGGAGATAAAACAATATTGTAGTATGGCCGATGCTTTTTCTTTGATCTTTGCTGATGTTTAAATCAGACACCCTAGAATAACGACGAAGGAGGAGCTTAAAACCGTACTCTAACTTCCAATTTCAGTTAAACAGCGATGTAGGCGGGAACTTCCTGAATAGGGACATAGGTAAATGTAATATAATTGACAGCTTAGGCCGGATGCTTGGAGGAGCGAATGTAAATTTCGTCAGGTGTCAGTAACACGTGTGTATTTGCGCCTGCGCCATACTACAAGCTAAATAAAGGATTTTTCCTCGGCTTTCTGTTTAAACTACGCCCACCTTGCGGTTTAAACAAGAAAGCCTCGGAAAAGTATCCTTTATCTATTACTTGAAGGATGATATGGCGATTAATTTTTGTTGTTGTTGAATTATAACAGCAACAAATGTTTTTAAGGTTCATGATAAATTTTAACGTACTTTGAAACAACACTTAGAATGCACCAGATCGCACCATTTTTGTAAAAGAAATCGGGGAGCATGCCCCCGAACCCTACTAGCATGAATGTGGATCCACATCATTACAGGGCTACCTCTGCGCCGCCTCGTATTACTTCTCTCTTTAGTTAATAAGCTGATTTTTATTAAAAGTTTGAAACATGCTGATCAGAAACTGAAGTTAAACAGGCGTAAAGAGCCTATACACTGAAACGAAGTTCTAAGTGGCTACTTTTCAATTTCATTTTTTCTGACTTAGCGCTAATGTTATTGAAATGAATTTTTGCCCAAATATGTGCATTTCAATGGACTAAAGTTAAGTGGTGCTTTGAAAGAGTTTTCTATCACTCCACAATTTTTGGGTTCAAAAATGCAAAAATCAAAATTTGAAGAAAATAAGGATTTTTAGGGCATTTTTCCGAATTGAAGTACAGGTGATTTCAATCCCGTCTAGCCGACTTGAAAAAATACCAAACCCCTGAATTTTTGCTTATGAACGATTTTTTTTATGATTTTTTTTTTTTTCAAAAAAGCTCATTTTCCTTATTTTCCGATATTTTCGAAAATAATCAACTGCACATACTAATATCATTGTATGCGTTTTATTTTATGTAAACATGTTAGACCAAACACATTACAGCTTGAATAGCCGATTTTTTTTTTAGTTATTATTTCAAGACTGGTGTCCACTTCCGGTTTTATCGTGAAATTTTAAAGGTCATTTAAATGGCATATGCCAAATATATTTTTGATTTTTTGAATAAAACAGTGTAGCCTATTCATAATAAATAATCTCTGAAAATTTCAATGCCGTGCCACAGATAATAAAGCATACAGAGCAATGCAAAGTTGATATGCAAATTGCATGGTTAAAGCTAAAACTCTTTGATTAAGCTGCTGATAGTGGCTGCTTTCACGTTAACGTAAGAGAGAAACGGAGAGTTCAATTGTCACAAAACGTTTGGTTCGTTTTATCTTATATCTTAGCTCTTATTAACAGCTTCAAACTACATGTAATTAAAATATAAATGGATAACATATCTGAGGAATATTTTATATCACAGTATAAAGTGAGACTTTTTGAAATGAAGGTACCTTTACTCTGACTTCGTCTGTGCAAAATCTACCTGTCATTTTGAAATGGCACAATTTTCAGAGTCTCGAAAAAGCCTTGAATTTTTTTATGGAATTAAAATTTTGTAAGAGCGATGTTTATTTTCTGAACAGGCGCACAAAATGAGTAGGTGGCCACTTATAACTTCGGTTCAGTGTATAATGGCAATTGTAAAAAGACTTTATGGTTACAAAAAAAAAAAAATCCTTTTGTCTGAAGCTGGCACTTATGCTAAATATGTTCCATTATGTGTAGTAAAACTCATAGACCCTATGACTCAGAATTAGGTCAAAGGTCAACTGGGTGCAACATAACAAGATATTAGACAAAACACTCCTTTCTATGTCATCTCCTATATATAAAGCATCCCTATTAAATTCACTGAAACCATTCAGAATGTACTGGAGATACTTGTAGTATTTAATACATAACTTAGACAAGACTTGAGCGTATGCCTGTGCAAGGTTAAAGGTCATTTAAGTGCAAATTTCATAATTAAAATTATGTTATTATAGGTGCAGCATTCTTTTGTCAGTATCATACACACCCAACAATACAAAATTTTCATAAAACTGCATGTGAATGGTTTACAAGCAATGCATAGTGAAATTGATAGTGTCACTACATGCCAGATCAGGATTAAAGGTAATCTAAGTGCACAATTTGGGTAAAATGTATGGGAAATATCTTATTTTTAGCGATCAGCATGCCTAACATATCCATTAAACACCAGGATAAGTGAGTAGGGCGTAACTAAAGGAAATATAGATATATAATTGTTAACTAGCCGTAAACTAGAAATATGTTAGTGCTACACAAATGCCCCCACCCAGGGCCATTATATGAGAGAAAAAATCGTTACATACGGGACACACATAAGGGACAGTACATACATGTACGGGATGGGTTTATGAGCAAGCGTAATTCTCCATTGAACATGGCGGGGACACGATAAACACATGGGCTTCCTATTGGGCTAAGTTAAGAGAAAATCTGCTTTAAGCATAAAGAACAACCGAAGCTTCCAACCAATGGTGTCTGACTAGCATTTTCGTTGTTTACTGATTATAAGATACTATCATGCTGATTCAATGTTGGCTCTGTTGCAGAGCAGACCAGATTGAGTCATACTTGGTCGGAAACAACGAAAACACATGTTCTCTTGGCGGGTCTCAATAAGGATCAATTAAGCACTACAAATAGATGTCAATGAGTTATCTACAGCTGCGTATTGGTCATTTATTTTTATATAACATTGGATATAGATCTGCGCTTTTGTGTAACCTGCTGAGTTATAATTCCAGGTGTGTCAGTGTACTCAAACAGCGAATCATTTCTCAATAATTATTGCTTTAGCAGATCTATTGTAAGTAAAATATGTAGGACTTGTGAGTGTCAAATAAATAACATCAACTAGTTGGTGTGCATGTCGAGATACTTCAGAACATTTTCATTTCACTGGCACATATTTTGTCTTGCATCCACAGCTAATTGACTGCATACGCAGACAATTGTTACCAAATTACTTTTCGTCCATCTGTACCTCTATGCATGATAGTTTGGCATTGTGGTATGTAACTCCATCTTAGTGTTTGCCTCCTCATAATATGATGCCAAGTGGGGCAATTCATATGTTATAAGTTTGTGACTTTGCCACAAGCTTAGAAAACGTGCATAGTACTGGGTGTCTGATTTGGCTGCTGATACATTATCTGTAATTTTGACAGCTAAAACTCTCTAATTACCTGAGACTAAGAAATGGTTACTTCAGGTGGAATTGAAAATGCCCCAAGAGCTACATCGAATATACATGAAGCGCCCAGTTTGTCGTCCGATCATGAAGATCTGGACACTAGGAAATACTTTGAGGTTCCTCCGTAAGAAGATTAGATGCAGCAGCAGTGGGATATAGAAGAAATGTTGGAAATGTCTCGACACAGACCAGGGTATCATTTGTGTTTATACTGTGACTGTATCACCTCAGGGTCTGCAGTATTGATAAGTTTGGATGCTCTCAGCAACAGCGAGAGTAATGAAATGCGTTCCTGACCATTGTTTTGCTGAACAGCTACCCCATTTAGTATTGTCAATTATTTAAGGCTTTAATGTACTAACAGGTTGTGATACCATGCTACCTTTATCGGGCTAAGACAAGAATACATGCTGGAAAATGTTCATTAAGTATGTCTATCTTCTTACTGGAGTAGCAAGGGTGATAACGTAGATGATGCTTGTGCGTTTGCATATTCGTTGTATGGGATTGGGAAAAAGGATGTCAGAGGTATTAATGATGCCAGGTATAGTCTTTTTGTGAAAGAGAAGCATGGCCTAGATGTGTTGCCTTCAACCCATGGCGCATTAGAGTTACATATCACAAGGGCAAACTATCAAGCTAAGATGTGGCTTCAATAATGTAATAATAGATCTAGAAAATAAACAAACTGAATCTATTGACTTGTGGCAAGAAGATACAGACTGACTAGAAGTTGTTTGGAAGTGCTTGCTTTCTATCGCAGTTATGTGCATGCAACCAATCAGCTGTTTATGCAAAGTAGGTAAGGGTGCAAAGATCAGGAATCGATACAATCAAGTACCACACCTGACCAAGAATACGAAGGGGAAAGTGACAAACTTACAGTAAGACACCACAAACGAGAGCCAAGAGGTAAGCCCTTTCCCAGCAGGTGACCACAAGGCACAATTAAACAGACGCACACAAAGGCATATCAAACACAAGACAGTTAACACATAAAAGATCCACAAAAGAAGTACCGCTTTGGAACGGTCAGTAAAATATTTTACTGGTGGCTTAAACTGGTTTCATGGCACCAACCTCACTCTTAATTCAGATGTGGATCAAGACACATAGATATTTGGTTTGCATGAAAGACCCCTTACTTATCTATGCATCATCTCCCAGAACATCCTGTAAAAATCAAGATATAACAAGGAGATGAAGCAAAGATAAGACGAAATGCATGTCAATGAGGTGCAAGTGTTCTAATGCATCTCTGAAATGCATACCAGCTTTTAGGTTTGATGTCATTGGCATACTTCACATAAAATATATCTGCTATAGCAGTAATTGTTGTGAGATAATTTACTATTTGAGTGCACTGACAAACAGCTAAGCAACTTTGTTACACAAAAGAACTGATTTAGTTTGATTGTAATAAACAAGGAATGACCAAAGTGTAATGAGAAGGAAATACCACAATCACTTAGCGCATACCGACAGCAACAGCAGGCAGAAAGAAAATCCTACTGGAGCTTTGTCGATCAGATCATTGACATCGGATCACCAGATCGTAAATAGCAAGCCAATCAGAAGAGGTTTTGGTAATTCATCAAATCCCTTCGCAAAGATACTATTGGTATAGCTCCCTTGAAAGAAAATGGAAAACTTCATGCAGACGCAAAGGATAAAGCTGATATCCTAAATAACAGTATCAGTCAACATGAACTAGGGAGGACTGCAACAAAATCTCAACGACAGAAGGCACACCATTTCCAACCATGCCAGACATCAAGGTCACAGCGGAGGGAGTTCTCAAGTTGCTGCAGAAAATAAACCCTAACAAAGCTACAGGGCCTGATATGCTACCAGCTAGGATCATGAAAGAGCTTGTAGCAGAAATTTCACCGCTCCTTGCCATTATCTTCCAGAAGAGCTTGAACACCGGAACCATCTCCAAAGACTGGAAGACTGCCAAAGTGACTGCAATCTTCAAGAAGGGAGAAAAGTACAAAGCCAGCAACTACAGGCCCGTTTTGCTGCAAGATCCAGAAACATATCATAACAAGCAATGTTCTCAAGCACCTTGACAAGCACCGGATCCTTATAGACTGTTAACAAAGTTTCATGGCCAGAAGGAGCTGGGAGACTCAACTACTCACACTAGCAAAGGAACAGATCTCAGGCTTAGACAAGAAACAACAACATGATCTAAACATATTAGACTTTTCCAAAACCTTTGACCGTGTACCGCACATACGTCTGCTGAAGAAACTGGAACACTATGGCGTTCAAGTTTCTACCTACAGCTGGATAAAAGCTTTCCTGACAGACCGGACACAGCAGGTTTTGGTTGAAGGCTCCAAACCAGACAGTGTCCAAGTCATCAGCGGAGTGCCACAAGGAACAGTCCTAAGTCCTCTATTATTCTTGATGTTTATCAATGACCTCCCGGACTGCGTTCAGTCAAGTACCAGGCTGTTTGCAGATGATTGCATCCTATACCAATGAATAAAGAGCCAGG